>CM061548.1:364143414-366998414 GCA_030864215.1 Capsicum pubescens | reverse complement strand
CCGACGCCCTTAGTGCATTTGACTTTCTTTCTTCCGAGTTTGCGATCGTAGGGGGGTGGAGATATCTTACTGTCTGGCACTTCCTGTGGCACATTCCATTCAGCCTCTGGAGGGACAACGTTAATAGCTACCGAGTACGCGAGAAGGTAAGTTTTAGCTTTATAAATTGGTGAAGAGTATTAGTAGATGGAGTTGTCATAACCTACACCTTCGCCATAATTTGCTCGCAAAGCTGCCATCGCAATACTTTGCTCGCAAAGCTGCCATTGCATGTTCGCACGACATTTTCACCAAGTCAAATTTTTGACAAGAACAACTCCTTTCCAATAGATTGACCTTGGAAGTAACGCCGCTGTCGAACACCGTGAATTTTTGGAGATCCCCATTTGCATTAGTCACATACAAGGAATCGCTCGCACTCTTGTTATCCCTTAGAATCCTTTTCGCACAAGGCACAAATATGTTGTTTTAACCATCGACAAAGGCATGCCGCTCCCTAAAATTTTCACCAAATTTTCTAGCAATTGAATTGAATATGTACGATACAAGGTACTCCCGTTCATCCATCAACAGCGAGTTGAGTGACTCGGCGATGTTTGTGTTCATCACATCGTACCTATTGCCTGGGAAGTGTGCTTTACTCTATTTCTCAAAAACGACCACATTTTCAAGGATATGTGCTGCCTCGGGGCTATTATTCTTTAATTCGGCAAAATGCTCGCTAAATTCATCAACAGTATACGCATTTGCCGCGGTGTAGAACAGATAAAGATGTTCTCCACAGTGCTGATTTATGCACAGATTTTCAGCAAGGTGCCTCATGCAAAGTCCATGGTGTACACAACTGTAAACACAAGAGAAGGCATTGGCAATGCTGATGTGCCTGTCGGAGATGACACATAGATCTGATTCATCTTCTACGATAAACATAAACTTCTGAAATAAGAACGTCCAAGAAGCATCGTTCTCTTTATCGACGACACAAAAGGAAATTGGAATGATGTGATTTTCTGTGTCCTGTGCAACTGCACTCAGCAACACACCCCCGTACTTTTCATATAAATGTGTGCCATCAACGACAATTACCTTTCTCATGTGGGTATATCCCCGTATGCAAGATCCGAATGCAAAGAAGTAGTAAACTAACGCTCTATTAATCTGGTTTACCATGATAAAATAGAATGACCCTGGATTCAACAACTCCACCATGTGGGAAAAATATAGCAAGCAACCATATCCATGCTCTGGTGTCCCGCGAATGATGTTCTTCGCAATTACACTGTTTTTCCAACACATCCAATAGCTTGCGTGGAAATGCAACTCCTTGAACACAATCCTTTGTATTTCGCTTATGCTTGGACCATTACCATCCCGAAAATAATTTACGTAGAGTGAAGCAATCAATTTGGAGGACAATCTCTTATGCCTGCAGGTGGCGTGTTCAACACCGCACGTGTGAAACCCGACATACTTGTATATGCAAAATCTGTACGAGGTTTCATACTTCATTGCCCTCAACAACCAGCCGTAACTACGAGATAAGCATTTTGCCTTCAAAAATTTGGAGCAGTTCTTCTCCAAACAATAATCAAAATACTGCCTCACCGTTGATGCGTCTAGTTTCATTTTGAGCTCTTTCTTGTCGGCGAATGTTTGATCAAGATGGAAATTGGCTCCGTCGTTGAATGAATGTCCCAATTGTGATCCTGTTCCACGGTTTTCTTCGTCATTTTGCAAGTCCGATGAAACCTCTTCCATATGCATAGGATCATCTTCCGTATTAATAGGTTGATCGTCATCGTTCTCATAATCACTGAAATCATCGTCGACTTTTGGGCATAGATGTGGGGGTTCTGATGAATTTACCAGTCCTTCGATGGACGTATAAACTACATTTATCCTCAAAATAGGCTTAAAGCCATCTGCATCGACATTCATGTAACACCCCGCATTTCGGGCTAGAATAAAAAAATATGACTCTGATGCGTTGATAATCCCAGAGCCTTAAATCCTATACCAATTTGGCATGTTAATCAATTTTATAGTATGTGAATCCATTTGAGCATGAATTTAGACAATAGAAGTCCTTCAACTCAAGGACGAGTTAAAATCATTTCGATCGATTAAGTTTTAGTGGACGTTGTAATTTGTGTCAAATTCTACTGACCATAACTCATTGTATATGATGAACTGGGTAGACTACTATATACCAAATTGTAGATAATTGAATAAGCTTTCCAACGATACCAAATTCCCCTAAAACAGACACCCGGTGAAGAAGTTATGGCCTTTCAAAGTTGAATGTGTAGCCTATGCACATATAGGCGACGCATAGGGCGGCGCCTATGCAAATATAGGTGATGCATAGGGCGGCGCCTATGTAAATTTAGGCAATGCAAAGGGCGGCGCATAGTTATGGTTTTAGGTGACGAAAACACTCCGTTTTGAGTTACTTTAAGTGCAAGTTAGTCCTTACAAAACCCAAAATCGTCCTTACCCACTCCTAAACAGATTTGGGCCTATTAACAACATTGAAGCCTCCTATAAAATCCCAAAATATAATCCTTCAAGAACTTAAGAGAAGGAGCAACTAGGGTTTGAGAAAATAAGCTTGAAGGACCGATCATTCCGAAACTTCTTCGTGAAACAAATTACAGATTCGGAATCCTCTCGACGTAGGCTTCGATAGACACCAAAAATTCGTGGAGAATAAGGTACGCGGGGTTTTCCTAAAATCTCATGGGCATAGAAATCATGTTTTAAGAATTGGGTTTTCGAATTCATGTACATACTCATGTTTCAGAAGCTTTAATGATATTGTTTTGGCCTTTTGGCTTTCCCTCAAAGTGATTTGAAACTTATATGTTTATATATATATGCGTTTGTCCTGAAATATGAATTTAGAGCATGATTTTCATGAAACCTCTCTATTAATGTAAATTTTTCCATGTTTCACGTAATATACAATGTTTTGAACACGAAAGAGAGGGTTGTGAATGTTGAATATGCATGTAATGAAAGAATGCATGGTTTTGCCAAAAATGAACATGACCACCATATGTTTGATGAAAGTTTTGCATGGATTTGACTTGAGTTTCGGAACATGACTTCTTTAATGCAAATTTCATGTTTTGGTGGTCTAAACTATATTTTGAATGAAAGCTCTTGCTTAATACATTATGGCTCATAAATAGGACTTGCAAGTCTTGGTATGACGATACCAACTCAGACAAATGCCATAACAGACACAGACTAGTTCAGAGATCAGATTTTTATCAGACTTTCATGATTTAGAAATTTCAGAATGATACATGTTCAAAAAAGGCTTAAATAGGGCATAAAGAGAGCTTAGGTGGTTCCCTGAAGAAGGCGGGAGTTCAGACAACTCATTGCCTAAAACCGTGGTTTGCCGACCCGGGTATACTATTATGCGCTGACTTAAATATCCTGTGGCGTATCAGACTCAGACACTCCAACCCTTGCGGCACACTTGGGTTGGGGTCTTCCCCATAGAGTCAATGGAGGATTCCATACAGCCTGTGGAATATTAAGACTTGTAGGGGAATACCACCTAGCTGAGAAGTAAAACACAGATCATGATTTGAAATGAACAGACAGGTTGTATGTTTTCAGAAAGTGCCCATGTGTTTTTCAGAAACAGTTTTATACATGATGTCTTGATGAAAAATTTCTTTCCCTTAATATATATATATATATATATATATATATGTATGTTCCATTATACTACTTTTGGATTGCTTCGCGTGCCAGTACTTTTGTGCTGACCCCCCCTCCTTCCAGGTTCTGAGGCACAGTCTAGGGGTCCAGCTACTCAGTATACATTCTCGGGTTTGCAGACTTGATCTCAGAGTGGTGAGCCTTCTATTATTCGGAAGACCTAATTATGTCAGACACTATCTTATTTATTATGTTTTTGGTTTACTGGGGGCCTTGCCCCAGCTTCTTTTCAGACAAAGGTTTATGTTCTTAGTAGAGATTTCACAGACTGATGTCAGATAGTATTATTCAGAAATATTGCAGGACTTGACCATGTTTTCCGTACTCAGTTTCAATTCCACATTTTATTATGAGTATGAATGTTGTGCATGATAACCAGATAGAGAATGGGTGTTCCGGGCCTTCATGGTTTGGGATGCTCGTCACGGCTATGGCCTAGGCTCGGGTCGTGACAAACTTGGTATCAGAGCACGGTTCATGGTCCCAGGGTATCTGCGAAATCGTGTCGGGTAGAGTCTTGTTTATGGGTGTGTAGCGCTCCACACTTATAAGCAGGAGGCTACTAGGCATTTAGGAATGTCTCTTTTTCTTCACGTTCTAGTTCGTGCAATAGAGTAAGAATGTTCCTCTTTCATACTCTAATTCGTGCTATGGTGTCGCCCATACGAAAGTAAAAAGTCATCCCACATTCTTTCCTTACTGTAATGTCCTCAGATATGTCTCATTATTAAGGTGATTCAAGTACAGAAGTTTAGAATCTAAATGGTACGGTACTTTCTGATTCAACCATATAAGAGTTAAAATTTGTGCAAGGACTAAGAATCCGTTAGTGCTTCAATGTGTATTGATTCCGATGTAAACATTGATCCTGATGGAATCGTGCTTTTCATCTTGAGGTATTAATTGCATTTAGTCCCCTTCAAATTTATGTTACAAATGTCTTGCTTAAGGGGGGATGATGTGTAGTAGAATGTTGGAACTGTATTTCCACCCAAATAGTAGTATGAGTCAAAGTTTTGTTTTCATGACCTATTGATAATGAAATTAGACCTAGAAGTTAGTGATGTAAAGTCACAAAGTTAGAAGTGAGAGTGAGGGTGATTTACCCCTTATGGTGATAGACTAATGTGGTAGCTAGTAGCATGTGTGGATTGTATGGTAGTCTGTGAGGGAAGCGTTTAACTCAGATTTTTATTCTTACGGAGTAAGATGTGTATCCTTAGATTATGGAATGTTGTGTGACAAGCTTCTATCTCTTGAAAATATTTTATCATCGTGTTGGTGAAACTAAAAAGTCTAGTGAAGCCGTGTGGGGATCTTTCGATTCACTAACAATTTGTCACTCAACGTGTGGTTCTTGTGTTGGTTGAATATATGTATAGACTCATGGTTGTTGTGGATTTTGAAGGCAGTGTAAATGTACGCTTGGGTAAGTAATTGTGATGTGAGAAAGAAGTATAAGTAGATACGATTGTACGGGGTTATAATATAAGGATAAGTTTGACCATGTCTATTATGAGGTTTTAACCCCCTTGACCCTCTTTTCATTGGTAGTTGTAAACTAGTGCTACTTGTGAGAAGGTATGTATTAGATTTTTGAGATATTTGGGTAGAATATACCAATATGATGGATTAGTATATTTATATTATGTTGCATTCTCCATTGGTGGTAAATGATTGATACTAAACTATAGGCTTGAATTGAAATGGTGTGGTGGTAAATAGTGGCACGAGTTTGATGATGCATGTTTTGTGGGATTAAATTAGTAGGCTTGATGTGCTGAAATAGTACATGCTGATGGATTATGATAAGGAAAACCGTTAGGTCATGATCGATTATTGTGGATATGAAGTTCTAGTGCACTAGTATTTCGTGATGTTTATTTCATAGTTTCCAAGTGAAAATTTCGTGTAAGGTTGGGTTGTAAATCATGCATAGCACTATATTAAGTTTGAACAGTTGATGACCATGAAGGTGAAAGTGAAGGTTTCTTGACTAATGATACTAGTTATTGGGAAGTGATCTATAGGCTTGAAACAGTCTATTCGAGTGCCTAAGTTTATTTGATTTCATAATGAAGTATGATGGTGTATGTATGATGTAGAAGTATGCCCAGGGTGGTTTAAAACGGCGGTATTTATTCTAATGCTACTACATGTTGTGTGTGACTAGTGGTACCGTTGAGTTGATGTGTGGCGAGTGCCTTGAAAGTTGTGCTAATAGAAATAAGAGTAGAGGTACTAGAAGGTGTGCGCTTCAACTTTGGGGATGCTCAAGGTACTAGAGGGTGTGCGCTTCAACTTTGGGGATGCTCATGAAGATTCGAAGTTAGTAAGTTTTCGAGTAATAGATGATGACTATTGGGGTTACAGAATGATAGAGTTTGTCTCAGAAGGCGGTATTTGTAGTAGGTTTTTCCACTTCCAGATGTAGTCATTAGGGTCAATTTATATTGATTATGTGTATTGTTGTTTTTCATACCCTAGAGTGCAGTTAAGTTTAAAGTCTAATACGGTATCTCCCACAACTTAAGATGATGGTTTGAAGCTAAGGGGGAGATTATAGAATGAATAACCAAGTCAGGTTCTTAGATTCTAGTAGTGATGTCATGACGACAGAGAACGTCAGAAAGTGAGAGTGAGACTCAACCCATTCCTATCTTAGTATTTTTCAGCGATCCCAATGCCTACTCAAGCTTTACGTTTTAGTTCCGTGATCATAGTTCGTGATTCCTGTATATGATTGAGAGTCACGTACTCTTCCAGTTCCAATATAATGAGTTCTACTTCATTCAAGTAGTCGGAATTACATTCCTTATGTTAGGAACTCTAGTTGAGGTCATGCAACTCATGACGCATGTACTCACTCTTTATAGTGTGTTCAGTCCCATATAAAAATCTTCTCATGCTTCAGGGTCTTATGTTTTAACCTTTTAGTGACCTCCCTATGCAATGATAGTGGTGATGATGTAAATGTTCTTGTTGATGGAAGATCATAGTACGTTTGTTTAGATAAGGCCATAAGTATGAAGTGAGATTTTGGGCCAATCTTTGATACATGTGATGTTTAGTGGAAAAGTTTGTGTGTGTATGTTTTTAGGATAGCGCGTGGGAGTTATATTGATAATAGTTTAGAAACTATGTGAAGTATGTATTTATGGGTGTTTGCCTTGAAGTTAACATGCGGTTATAAATTAGGCTTGAATGACGTTTTGGGATTGTAGTGGAAGGTCGCAATATGCATTAGCGACTTCATATTAAGAGTTCAGAGTAGTCATTGAAGTGGTAAGACATGTTATGCTTAGGATGCGATCTTTAAAAGAGATATAGAAGGTGGCGTCATATGGTTTAGAATTATAGCGTAGTGTAGCATGTTGTATTTTTGTGACTTAGAGTTAGGCTTGATCGCGGTGTAAGGATGAAGCTATTTTAGACATTAGTAGAAAATTTTTTATCAATGCTCATATGAGAATTTTAAGCTGAATTGAATGAATATGATATTTATAGGGAATAGTATAGTTAAGGGATACTCGAGAAGTGTGCTAAGCTTGAAAGTAAGAAGTCGCATTGACTAAGGCCAGAAAATTCTACCCTAGTTTATGAGATATATGCCTAAGTTCCATACTATAGAACAGTGTCAATGTTGGGATCCTATAGTCGGATGTCTAGTGTGACTCATGCCCAAATATTTTGCTATCTAATGCTACCAGGACTTCGTAAGGAAGAGTGTTGATAAGATACTCCAGATTGAGTATAAGCCTCTAATGTAGTTCAGTCTATGTGGCCAGCAAATCAGTTTAGCCGTCAGATTAGCATGACTTGTTTTCTCGTCTTTTCATTCAATCATGCTACCCAAAATCTCAGATATGTTACTATTCCAAGATAGAGTATACTAGTATTTGTGAGTATAGGTTAATTCATGCATCATGTGCTTGTTTTAGATTCCAGATGTTCAGATATGATTAAATTTGTAGGTGCCTAGTGCATTGCCTCAGTTTTCTGAGAATCTTCGTGAATTGAGCATTCATAGAGGGACATAGGGTCCCAAGGGGTAGATACCCCATTCAGTTGCATGCATAGATTTTTATTACAAGCTCCATACTAGTTCTCATTGTGTATTCTTTATTAGAAGACATTTCGTTCCTGCGTTATTCCATACCTTTAAGGATTCAACAAGTTCCTACCCATCATTCGAGGATGAATGATCCCAAGGGGGAGATAATGTAACACCCCGCATTTCGGGCTAGAATAAAAAAATATGACTCTGATGCGTTGATAATTCCAGTGCCTTAAATCCTATACATATTTGGCATGTTAATCAATTTTGTAGTATGTGAATCCATTTGAGCATGAATTTAGACCATAGAAGTCCTTCAACTCAAGGACGAGTTAAAACCATTTCGATCGATTAAGTTTTAGTGGACGTTGTAATTTGTGTCAAATTATATTGACCATAACTCATTGTATATGATGAACTGGGTGGCCTACTATATACCAAATTGTAGATAGTTTATTAAGCTTTCCAACGATACCAAATTCGCCTAAAACGGACACTCGGTGAAGAAGTTATGGCCTTTCAAAGTTGAATGTTTCGCCTATGCACATATAGGCGATGCATAGGGCGGCGCCTATGCAAATATAGGCGATGCATAGGGCGGCGCCTATGTAAATTTAGGCAATGCAAGGGGCGGCGCCTATGTAAATTTAGGCAATGCAAGGGGCGGCGCATAGTTATGGTTTCAGGTGACGAAAACACTCCGTTTTGAGTTACTTTAAGTGCAAGTTAGTCCTTACAAAACCCAAAATCGTCCTTAACCACTCCTAAACGGATTTGGGCCTATTAACAACATTGAAGCCTCCTATAAAATCCCAAAATCTAATCCTTCAAGAACTTAAGAGAAGGAGCAACTAGGGTTTGAGAAAATAAGCTTGAAGGACCGATCATTCCGAAACTTCTTCGTGAAACAAATTACAGATTCGGAATCCTCTCGACGTAGGCTTCGATAGACACCAAAAATTCCTGGAGAATAAGGTACGCGGGGTTTTCCTAAAACCTCATGGGCATAGAAATCATGTTTTAAGAATTGGGTTTTCGAATTCATGTACATACTCATGTTTCAGAAGCTTTAATAATATTGTTTTGGCCTTTTGGCTTTCCCCCAAAGTAATTTGAAAGTTATATGTATATATATATATGCATTTGTCCTGGAATATGAATTTAGAGCATGATTTTCATGAAACCTCTCTATTAATGTAAATTTTTCCATGTTTCACGTAATATACAATGTTTTGAACACGAAAGAGAGGGTTGTGAATGTTGAATATGCATGTAATGAAAGAATGCATGGTTTTGCCAAAAATACACATGACCACCATAGGTTTGATGAAAGTTTTGCATGGATTTGACTTGAGTTTCGGAACATGACATCTTTAATGCAAATTTCATGTTTTGGTTGTCTAAACTATGTTTTGAATGAAAGCTCTTTCTTAATCCATTATGGCTCAGAAATAGGACTTGCAAGTCTTGGTATGACGATACCAACTCAGACAAATGCCATAACAGACACAGACTAGTTCAGAAATCTGATTTTTATCAGACTTTCATGATTTAGAAATTTCAGAATGATACATTTTCAGAAAAGGCTAAAATAGGGCATAAAGAGAGCTTAGGTGGTTCCCTGAAGAAGGCGGGAGTTCAGACAACTCATTGCCTAAAACCGTGGTTTGCCGACCCGGGTATACTATTATGCGCTGACGTAAAGGTCCTGTGGCGTATCAGACTCAGACACTCCAACCCTTGCGGCACACTTGGGTTGGGGGCTTCCCCGCCGAGTCAATGGCGGATTCCATACAGCCCGTGGAATATTCAGACTTGTAGGGGAATACCACCTAACTCAGAAGTAAAACACAGATCATGATTTGAAATGAACAGACAGGTTACATGTTTTCAGACAGTGCCCATGTGTTTTTCAGAAATAGTTTTATACATGATGTCTTGTTGAAAAATTGCTTTCCCTTAATATATATATATATATGTATGTTCCATTATACTACTTTTGGATTTCTTCGCGTGCCAGTACTTTTGTGCTGACCCCCCCCTCCTTCCAGATTCTGAGGCACTGTCTAGGGGTCCAGCTACTCAGTAGACATTCTCGGGTTTGCAAACTTGCTCTCACAGTGGTGAGCCTTCTATTATTCGGAAGGCCTAATTATGTCAGACACTATCTTATTTATTATGTTTTTGGTTTACTGGGGGCCTTATCCCAGCTTCTTTTCAGACAAAGGTTTATGTTCTTAGTACAGATTTCGCAGACTGCTGTCAGATAGTATTATTCAGAAATATTGCAGGACTTGACCATGTTTTCCGTACTCAGTTTCAATTCTGCATTTTATTATGATTATGAATGTTGTGCATGATAACCAGATAGAGAATGGGTGTTCCGGGCCTTCATGGTTCGGGATGCTCGTCACGACTAGGGCCTAGGCTCGGGTCGTGACAATTCATTATGTACATCAGCACACATACATCACTATTTATGATCGTAGGATTCACCTTTTCCCTCAAATTCATTAGATAACTAATCTCCACGTCGCCCGGCGCACAATCTAGATTCCCGCTCTCTATTACGCTTGCAACCAATTCGTCGTACGAACTATTGCGGGAAACAACAACGGGGATTGTCACCTTCATAAAAGATCTACATTTCCAGCATTTGGGAGTCTCCAACCATTCTCCAATGAAATAACCAGAAACCAGAACAAATTCTGCAATATTCATCGTGGAATTAGGCTTTGGTCTATGGTAGATTATGCTTATGGTCTATATCAGGTTATATTCACGATCGATGAATGACGATTAGTGGTCGATGACTGGGAAGCTATCCGTACGAAAACCGTGAAATTACAAATATTGCTTCTAATCTACGATCCTTGGGTTTATAGAATAAAGAAATGAACTTGGAGTTGCCTGGGCTGCTGTAATGTACTTTCTAAAGTGGTTTTGAGTAATGTGAATGGTTTCAAGCTTTTTAACAATGGCGGAAAGTGGTGTGTTTGAGAAGATACCAAACAAATGGGGTAACAATGGGTGCAATGGACAAACTTATGATGTTTGTGGAGTGATTTAGAGCTGATCGCTGGAAATAACGTCGGAAAAGTGGTCGGAATCGGAGCTTTTTGGAGGGAAAACAACCACCTTTTAGCTTTTGAATTTTTTTTATTTAATATTTTTTGAAACCTAAATATTTTTATATATATATAATGGTAGATGATGGAGTGGGTTGAAGTGTATTATTTAAAACTTGTGGATGAATTTATTAAGTTGGAAGTATTGGGTTAAAGTGAATTATTATAAAATTTGTGGGTGAAGTTTTTAAGTTGGAAAAGTTAATGATAATGTGGAATTAAATGTTTTTTGGCAAATTATTCATCAAGTTTGGAACTTTGGCAAAAAAATATTCCATGGTGTCCTTTTGGCAAACTTGCCCAAGTGACTGTTGACGAGTTGATTGAATTGGCACATAAATATAGCAATCGGACCATGCTCGTTGATGATCGTTACCTGTTGAAACTCGGTATCAAGTTTCATGTCTCACAAGTACAAGCAAATAAATAAGAATGATAGGAATGCCATGGGGAGTACTCTTCTCACTAAGAACTGCAATTTTGGAGCTCCAATCATATAAAATATGCCATGCAAGCATATGTTTCACTTTAACCGCATGAAAAATTGGTCAGAGAGAAACATAGGTTGCCCAACTTTAACTGCATATGCAAAATATGCATGTTTTTAATAGCTTAGCTAAAAATTATTCATGCTGTTAATAGTTTAGCCAAATATGCCCTTATTATTATACACTGAAATAAAATAAAAAATTTAGTTACCACCAATGAAATTAACTCTCACTTTAAACAATCAAAAGAAAATAATAAAGTAAGAGGAATGGATGGAAAAGAATGTGGTTTTTGAATTTAGGCTAATTCAGTGGCTAGAATCATTACAGACAAAAATAGCTTTTCCGATTTAAAAAAAAGGTCAAAAATATCCTTAATGTATTAAAAATGACTAAAAAATGTCCTTCTTCCATCTATTCATTCAAAAATACCCCTTCATCCATCTATTTGGGTAAAAAATGCCTTTAACATTAAATTTAAGTTCAAAAGTTTCTCCTCCTTTTAACAAATTTTAATGTGGAATATAATTTTTTAAGTTAAATGTATGATATTATTTTTATTGGTCCACATGTAATTACACCCAAATTCATTCATAGTTTAGCCCATTAAACCAAATGAATTTTAAAAATACCCAACATTTCTTCTTCCTCCAGCACACGATCGTAAGGTCACTACTCATTACCTGCCATTTTCTCTCCTCACGTTGTATAAAAAATTTGTATTGCCTTGAACGTTATACTTTAATCTTACATCATTTGATGTGATTTAAGCAATTGAATCGAAGCAAAAAAAATAATAATTAATAAATAACCGAGATATGTTACAAGAAGCAAGAAAAGGGAGTTTGAGAAGCAAAATGCAGTAAATAAGGAGTGCTTTTGAAAATTGGGTTTCAAATTTGATTTATGTCAGTGTGAAGTTCTTAAAAAGAAAGAGGCAAAGAGCATCGAATAGAAAATCTCATGCCAACTAAGCAAGGCTCCAATTGATCAAAATCCAATATCATTTACCATATTTTTCCCATGCTTTTGGACCTTGTTTCCATTGTAATATAGTAATGCTGAGCTTTGCGTGCATTATGAATGGAACTATAAATTCAAAAACTAAGAAGTAATGTGTGATTTATGAAAACACTCCAATAACAATAAATGCAAGTGAAAGCAAATCGATAGAGAATAAAATTTCATGTTATTCTTCCACAGATAAGGTTTTATACTAAATGAAGATGAAGAAGTAGCTCGTGTTGGATCTTTTAAAAATTATTTGGATTAATGGGTTAAATTGTGAATAAATTTGAGTCTAATTACATGTGGACCAATAAAAATAATGTCATGTATTTAATTTTACAAAAATTATATTCCATATAAGAATTTATTAAAAGGTGGGGGCACTTTTGGATTTAAATTTAATGTGAAGGACATTTTTTATCCAAATAGGTGGATGGAGGGTGTTTGAACCAATAGGTAGAAGAAGGACATTTTTGAACCATTTCTTATACATCAAGGATATTTTTGACCCTTTTCCAAAAATTTTATTATAATAATTGATCTACAATACACGTTTTTCAGCCGCAAAAGGTACCTAATTTTCCTTTTTATTGGTCGAATCAATTCAAAAATTTTAACTTCACTAATTCACTAAAAACTATTTGTAATCTTGGATATATTTTGCCAGAATATTCTTATATATAGTACAATCTATAGAACATGATCGTGTAGAAACTTTGGACACAAAAGTAAGAAAAGGTACATAGATTTGTGGTCACTTGTTACAAAATGTGATTCCATTATTTGAATTCAACACACAATTGTGACTAGGTTCAGGCTGATTAAAATGCATTTACCTCTTAAATTGATCTTGGTATTAAAAAGGATATTAGTTACTCCCTCATCCGTGTCTTACTTTTTTTTTTTTCTTTTTTTACTTCTTACGGTTTGAAAACAAGTGTTTTTTTTCATCAATTTCATCATTCTATAAGGCAATTTTAAAACTACTGTCGCACCTCTTTTTTACTTCAAAAAGAGTTTTCAAATCTGAAAATAATTAAAAATGTTTCAAAAGATCACTAGAGTGGGCATAGTGGTTCAGCACTGTGTCCCTTAAGCAAGAGGTCGGGAGTTCGATCCCGGCCTCTCGCGAATGGAGCAAACTCTGTGGCCAGTCCCTACCGCAAAATGCGCTGACTGAGGAACGGAGGATTAGTCTCATGGCTGCCGGCTGTGGGAATACTTTGGGAAACCAAAAAAAAAAAAGACGTTTCAAAAAGGTATATCTAAAATCTATATATATATAAAATCTATATCTATATTTATAATCTATAATCTATAATATATTAAAAGTGTGAAGACCCTTAAAAAATAATTTGAACTTTTTTCCCTTCATTAAAAGACTCTTCTTCAGACAAAACTGTTTTTTCGCTATTTTCTTTAATTTATCATTTAATTTTTTTTATTATGTTAACTAAACCTCCTAAAATATATGGGACACCTAAATATGAATTAATATTTTCCTTTCTACTATTCAACTAGAAAAATACTCCTAAAATAGGACTATATTAAAATATACTTCTAAAATATATGTAATAAGATATATATACCTCTTGAATTTGTAAGTCGGTCTTCTTTCTTTTTTTCCTTATGAAATTATTCTATGAATTGTTACATATGGTATAGATAAATTCGTCCATAGACAAATAGGATTTGGGTTCAATTTGGATCTTTATTACTTTTATTTTTTCAATTTAATTAATATAATTTTCAATATTTGTATGGTCTATTTCACATTTATGTATGTTCTTTTGTTTTTGCTTTGTCACGGAAGTTGAGGTTAATGCTTTCTTATATGCATCTTGACGTTGTTGTAAGTATGTCATGTTAATATTTATATTCATTAAATTATGTATGTTTTTATGGAGTATTTTGTCAATTTGATGCTCTCTCGATTTTTTAACTTGACGGTTATACTTTGATAAATTAGGGTTAATTTTTCTTGCCTATTGGAAAAATATGATTGACGTTCATCTAAATTGATTCGGTTACAGGTCTAGATTGATGGATGTTTGATTTTCTAACCCTCAACTTCTTCAATGTTCTTGTCAACATAATAGAATTTAACGTGTGTGTATATATGTATCTTCTTTATTTTCATTCAAGTCATTCTTTAGGGTCAAATTTTTTGCTCAGACGAGAATTATTTTCATCAAAGTCGAAACTTTGTGATCACTATTGTATTGTTTTGTTTTAGTTTACAGGTCGTAGATGAATATCGGTTGGCTTTGAAGAATTTCTTGTGTAAAGGTTAGGTTTACTTGTATTGTTTTGATATATTTATTGTCTTATTATTTTATTTTAATTTACATATGGTAGATGAACGTAGGTCGACTTTGAGAAATTCTTTAGATAAAGGTTAATTTTAATTGTATTGATTTACTATCTCTATTAGTTTATTTATTATTTTATGTGGTTTATAGTTAGTAGATGAATGTCGATCGACTTTGAGGAATTATCGTGTGTTAACTTTAAGTTTGATTATATTGTTTTGATATCTCTTTTATCGTATAATTTTGTTGTAATTTACAAGTGGTAGATAAATGTTGGTCGGCTTTGAGGAATTTTTTTAGGTAAAGATTAGGTTTAATTGTATTGTTTTAATATCACTGCTTTGAGTTTTTTTTTTTATGTAAAAGTTAGGTTTAGTTGTATTATTGATATTGCTATTATCGTATTATTTTGTTATAGTTTACAGATGGTAGATGAGTGTCGGACGGCTTTGAAAAAAATTTTGTGTGTAAAGATTAGATTTAATTGTATTATTTTGACGTCTCTATCATTATATTGTTTTATTGTAGTTTACAGATAGTAGATGAATGTCGATCAACTTTTAGAAATATTTTTAGTAAAGGTTAGGTTTAATAAATAAATTCTTCATCTTTACATACTCAAAAGATATTAAATTTAGTTATTGTATTCGTGTTTATTATTTAAACAAATATCTTATTTAGAATAACGTTTGAACTCATTAAAGTAAGATATACGCGTGAGGCGCATATACCTAAACTAGTAGATTAAAAATTAGAGCCTTCACTTGACATTGAATTTTGATGTGGCAAGTCATCTAGAAAATTCTTTTCAAAGAATTTGACTCTTAAAATCGATCCACAAATAGAAATTTCCATTAAAAAATTTTGTTGACCGGTGTAATGCACCCCTTGATCCCGTGGTTTTTTCTCACAAGTAGAGTCAAATAAATAAGAATGATAGGAATGACATGGGAAGTACTCTTCTCACTAAGAATTGCAAAATATCTGAAGAAGACATTTTTGAAGCTGGGTCCTCGATGATAAATATGCCTTGCAAGCATATGTTTCACTTTAATTGCATGAAAAATTGGTTAGAGAGGAACACTAAAACATAGGTTGCCCAACTTGTCTAAATAAAATTTTCTGGCTAATATAGAGGTTGTTTTATTGAATTTATTGGTTTAATTTGAATAATTAACAATATTTTACTATTGCATGAACATATATATGGTTTTTAAAATTCGAATTTGTTGTAAGATTGACTGTTTATTTTGAGTATTGATTAGTTGGATTGCTGATGGTTAAGGGTGTTGGTTTGGTCATACGTTATTATTTAAGAAAAGAAGGTTGTTCTTATATGGGATTAGTGAAAGAAAATTCCCATCTTGAGAGAAATATGTTGATCGTTTATTAACTTCAAATTATGAACTCAACTAATAGTTATAATCGCAAGAAGTTATTTTTCTTGTTGTTTGAGATAATTACTACTAGTTGAGTAACTATAGAAGAAATTGGCCTGCTAAGTTATGATTAAGCTTTTCTTTTGCAACAATAGTTTTAGAAGCGAGGAATCAAAATCTCAACGAATCTAGGCTCCTACCATTGAAGAAAATTCTTACACTGAAAAAAAAAAACTACATATAACATGTGGTGATACTCTTAATAGTTAAATTATTAACATTAGTAGTTATTATTCAGGATGACTATAAACATCCTTATTATGGTTGATGTTAAAATTATTCAAATATATTACCAATGAAAGATAAAATAGTTAAAAGCCCTTTCTCAATATTAAAGGGGTGTGTAAAAGAGAATAATGATGGATAATTTGAGACGGAGGGATAAATTACCGCTACACTTTTTTTGCCGAAAAAGGTACGTATTATAATTCTTTTTTTTTTTTTAAATTGGGGGTAGGGGAAGGGGAAGGGGGAGGGGATTAGAATGTGGAGAATCGAACCCTCACCAACAAGGTGGAAGTTCAGGTAACTAACCAACTAAGCTACTAAGATTCCCCTACGTATTATAATTCCAAAAAGGTTGTCTCGTTTTTACTTTTAGTAAGTTTATTAATTTGAATATTTTACATGGCATGTCTAAGACCACATGATTTAAATTAAATAACTATACACATCTTTAATTTAAGATCATAAAATTTAAAAATCTCTATTTTTTTAGACTCCGTAGGCCGTCAAACCAAAAATACTTAAAGTGCAGCGAAACTATCTTGAAAATCCACCGCTAAAAAATTACTAGTTTCCGTTGAAATTTCCCATTGAAAAATATTTAGTGTCTATTCTTACAATATTTTGACTCAATCTGTGAGAAAAGAAAAAACGTAATATTTTCACACGAAAATATTAGGAAGCTTTCGGATGTTCCAATAAAAATTCGTTATCCATCATGTGTTGTCTCAGCGAACCGATTTGATAAAAAATAAGTGAGAAATCATATTTTATAATATAAACTTTTCATTAATTTGGAGTAAAAAAAGCCTTTTGTTTCTAGTATCCTTTCTGAAAAAAGCCTTTTAGGTTTTATAAATTTATAGTTAGGTAAATATCCTTTCTGAATTCTGATGGAGAAATTTTCCATGTGTAACACCACGTAAATTTTTTCGTACACTTATCGCGATTATATGGAGTCCTAAAGGCTTGCGTATGGGTTAAATTAAGTCTATGGTGTTCGGAAGTATCCCTTCAATAGTTGTATGTGTAGGTATTGGAATAAGCTTTCCAACGATATAAAGTTTGCCCAAAACAGAGGATTATTTCAGATAAGTGAGCACATTCGAAATTTCAAAACGGTGGCCGGGAGCCCGTGAACAGTAAATCTGAAGGATAATTACTGCAGCTAGGCAATTTTTTTTTGGATACACTTTAGGCTATCATAACTCCTTTTACAAAAAGAACTGTGTGAGCTGCTATATATAGAAGAAAAGATCCGAGAGTCTTCTTTCCGATGAAATTGGTTTCATCCAAATTCAATGTCTAAGTAAGGAGCTATACCCGTTTTGCTACAGCCTATCAAAAAAAAAACAGAATTTTGGGACAGATTTTGGGGTCAACTTTAAACGACCATAACTCCTTGTACAGGAAGAACTGGGTGGTATACTTTCTATGAAAATGAAATACCTTTGAATTATCTTTCCAATTCAATTGGTTTCACCCAAATACGATACCGGAGCAAAGAGTTATGATCGATTTACTTCAGCTGTCAAAACTGTCCACTGGGGACAGATTCGGATTTATTTAAATTTTTAGGGCAAAATGGTCATTTTATATTACCTCTTGGACGAAAATTGGTCTTTATAAACATACACTTAGCCTCATATATATCATATATCATCCAATTATTAAGAGAAGGTGAAACCCTAGCCTAATTTCAACTTCAAATATTTTGTGATTCAACCGTAGAAAATTCGAATTATTTCCGTAGTTGTGTTCACCATCTTGAAATCTTCGAGAAGCACCCCATGGTTATGTAAGGAGGATTCTAAATACAAGAGTTCATTGTTAAGGTATGAATATTGTTTATTCTTGATTCTTATCCATGAATAAGTATTGATAAGGGATTATGAGTATTGTCTTGATGTTGGAAGATAACTAGAAACATAATTATGAATTGTTTTGTATAAATTGTTAGTAGTAAATTATGGAAGTTGTTGTATTGGATTATGGAGGATGAATTGTGGTGATATATCATTATATTAGTGGTTATGTATGCCTAGTGATCATGTTGGTATTGGATGGTGATTAAGAGGGGAAATAAAGGCTAAGAGTGATGTTGAGGGATATTGCATGAAAATGCATGATATGTGAATGTAATAAGAGTATAAGAGGATGTATATAGCACTCTTATTGATGAGTTAAAGGATTACTTCCTAGACATCATTTGGTGAAGTTAATACCTAAATGGTAAGGTTTGGTTGCTAATACTAGTTTGCCACAAATGACTTATTGTAGATAAGTGTTCGAAGAGTACGGGAAGTCAAGTTGGACTTGTATTGAAGTGGTTATATCAAGGTATGTAAGACATACTCTATATAATCTTTGGCATGAATAATGACCCATGGCACTATCAAGTAAGCTTCCAACATTGTCCTACGACACATGACACATAATAACATCACATGATCTTCTACACTACCAATTGAACTTGTTTTCACTTTTAAGATGTCCGGCTAGTCAAAAAAATGTCCATTTACTATTGTTGACTCCGAAATGGTTTAATGAGGTATCCATGATTCTCTACTTCATTTTCATGATATTGATTACCTATTTACATGTTTTTCCTATTGAGGTATCATGGTTTCAAGTTCCATAAGGTGTGACCACAAAGTAACCAATCTAAAAGATTAATTGAATTAAGAAATGGAATGTCTTTATTTTAAATTGTTGATATGATGTATTGTATTAGTACCACTGATCAGTTGACCATTGTATTATAAAGATTATGTATATATGCTATTCCAGGGGTGGTCCCTGATGTATTGTATTAGTACCACTGATCAGTTGGCCATTGTATGACATATGTTATGTATTGATAAGGAATACGGGAAGTAATGATATGAAAGTAATGTGCATGTATCCCATCAGCTCTTTTAAGTATGGTCTACTCATACTGTTTATCCACTGGTATCTGGGTTCTGTTGATCTTTTGTATCTCATCTTGATACTCACTGCCTTACATACTCAGTACATATTTCCGTACTGACGTCCCTCATGGGGGAACCTGTATTCATGCCTGCAGGAACAGGTATTTCAGGTCGTACACCTCCGCAGTAAGAGCCAGGACATTCTGTTGATAGTGGTGAGCTCCAGTTGTTTCGGGGCTTCCCAAGTCGTTTCTATATGTACTTTTGGTATTTGTATAAAAGTCTTTTGTGGGCGGGAGTTTGTCCCGACCCTAACTCAGTTGTGTATCTATGTAGAGGCTTTTGTAGACATATTGTACAGCCATAGGAGTGTTTGGTTGATAGGCGTGATGGCTCTGACGGCCAATTACTGTTTATATATATATATATATGCGTGTCTGCTGGGCTGATACATGTACTGTTTTCTTCTAGTTACAACGAAGTGCTGCCCAAATTTCTAATTTTCATAAGTAATGTAAATGTGAAAGTATAGGTTATGAACGGGTTCTCTCGGGCCTCCTCGGCTACGGGTGCCAGTCCGCTCCAATGGGATTTGGGGTGTGACAGAAGTGGTATCAGAGAGGTTCATCCTAGTGAGTCTACTAAGCCGTGTCTACGTAGAGTCTTGTTTATTGGTGTGTTGTGCACCACATCTATAAACAGTAGCCTATGGACATTTAGGAAATTGTTTCTTTCCTTCAGATCATAGATCGTGCCATAGAGCTTATATAGCAAATGAAGTCATATTTGACCACTGAATCCATTTGTTTCTCTTACTACGGTAAGAATACCGGCGAGCGGGTAGATGTGGCTGTCGGAGAAGGGACTAGTAAGTCACCACCTGTACAAGTTAATCAGAGTGAAGCTCAAGCTGAGCGGGTATGTGAAATGTCTTCCACTCCAGATGAAATAAATGGGAGGCGAACCACATTCACAGAACCACTTGTTATTGCTGTTGATCAGGATAAGATGGATATGAGGGATGCAGTACAACTGTTGACCCAGATTGTTTCCGGTCAAGTCCAAGGGCAAGCTATTCCTTCCACGAGTTCTAGTGGTACGGATAGAGCAGCTAGCCTTCGGACACAGGATTTTCTGAAACTGGATCCTCCTACTTTTACCGGATCAGATATTAACGAAGACCCGCAGGACTTTGTCGATCAAACCCAAAGGGCTCTAGATGTTATGCATATATCCGGTAAAGAGATGTGCATATAGACTAAAAGGAGAGGCTATATTGTGGTACGAGGATTGGAAACGATCTATGGGTACACAACCTATGGGTCACGGTAGAGGTGATTGAGGAGCAACTAGTTCTAGTGGAGCTCAGAACCGTGTGTATGCCCTAGCAGATCGGCAGAATTTAGAGGCTTCTCCAGACGTGGTTACAGGTACGTTGTCCATCTTTGCATTTGATGTGTATGCCTTCATTGATCCTGGTTCTACATTATCGTATGCTACTCCTTTGGTTGCGGGAAGGTTCGGAAGAACACCCGAATTATTAGCCAAGCCATTTGAAGTATCAACGACAGTGGGGGAATCTCTTATAGCTAGGAATGATTATCGAAATTGTGTTGTGAATATTTGTGGTCGTGATACGATGGTCCATCTTGTTGAGTTAGAAATGGTAGATTTTGATGTTATTATGGGCATGGATTGGTTAGCGTCTTGTTATGCTACAGTAGATTGCCGTTCTAAGAAGGTATATTTCCATTTCCCAAATGAGGCAGTCCTTGAATGGAAGGGTAATGTTGGCGCGCCGAGAGGTAGATTTATTTCTTACTTTAGGGCAAGAAAAATTTCCAAGGGATACATATAACATTTGGTTAGAGGAAGGGATACAGAGGCAGAGCCTCCAACTTTTCAGACCGTTCCGGTTGTGAATGAATTTCCTAATGTATTTCCTGAAGAACTACCAGGTTTACCTCCTGAACGAAAAGTGGAGTTTGGTATTGATATGTTGCCAGACACACAGCCAATCTCAATTCCTTCTTATAGAATGGCACCAGCAGAGTTGCGAGAATTGAAAGAGCAACTGAAAGACTTGCTAGAGAAGGGATTCATCAGGACTAGTATGTCCCCCTGGGGAGCACCAGTATTGTTTGTGCGTAAGAAAGATGGTTCGCTGAGGATGTGTATTGACTATCGACAATTGAATAAGGTGACTATCAAGAATAAATACCCTCTTCCCCGAATTGATGATTTATTTGACCAGTTGCAGGGTGCCCAGTGTTTTTCCAAGATTGACTTGAGATCAGGCTATCATCAAGTGAGAGTCAAGGATTAAGATATACCCAAGACAGCTTTCCGAACACGGTATGGTCATTATGAATTCCTGGTTATGTCATTCGGGCTGACAAATGCACCCACAGTTTTTATGGATCTGATGAATAGGCTTTTTAAGCCGTCTCTAGATGTGTTCGTGATAGTTTTCATAGATGATATTCTGGTCTACTCTAGATCAGAAGAGGATCATGTTAATCACTTAAGACAGGTGTTGCAGATTCTTCGTGATCGTAAGTTGTATGCGAAGTTTTCTAAATGTGAGTTTTGGCTCAAGTCAGTGGCAATTTTGGGCCAAATTGTATCCAGTGAAGGCATAATAGTTGACACTCAGAAGATTGAGGCTGTGAAGAATTGGCCAAGACCCATGACGCCTACGGAGATTCGTAGTTTCCTCGGGTTGGCAGGTTGTTATAGAAGGTTTGTTGAAGGTTTTTTTTCTATTTCTGCACCCTTGACTAAGTTGACACATAAAGCCTCCAAGTTTCAATGGAATGATGCCTGTGAAAAGAGTTTCCAAGATCTGTAGAGCAAGTTGACTTCTACACCGGTATTGGTACTTCCTGAAGGCACAGAAGGGTATGCAGTGTACTGTGATGCTTCGAGAATTGGCTTAGGATGTGTATTAATGCAACATGGTAGAGTAATAGCCTATGGCTCTAGACAGTTGCGACCACATGAGAGGAATTATCCCACGCATGATCTTGATCTAGCTGCAGTTGTATTTGCTTTGAAGATATGGAGCCACTACTTATATGGGGTTCATGTTGACATATATACCGATCATAAGAGCCTGCAATATATCTTCAGTCAGAAAGATCTAAACTTGAGGCAGCGGAGATGGCTTGAATTGTTGAAAGATTACGATGTTGATATCTTGTATCATCCAGGGAAAGAGAATGTGGTAGCGGATGCACTGAGTCGTAAGTCTAAAATGGCATCTATAGAAAAGCAGGGGATGATTAAGGATCTTCACCAACTAGATAATTTGGGAGTTCGACTTCTCGAAACTCCAGATGAAGAGGTTATTGTGCGTAATGCAGCGGAATCTTCATTGATAGCTGAAGTGAAAGAGAAGCAGTATGCAGATCCAATTTTATTGCAGCTTAAGGAGGATGTGCAGAGTGGCACGACAAAGGCATTTGAGCTTACGCGAGAAGGAGTGCTTAAGTCTCAGAATCGTTTATGTGTACTTGATGTAGTTGAGCTAAGAAAGAGAATTATGAAAGAAGCACACTGTTCAAGGTATTCCATCCATCCAGGGTCGACTAAGATGTATCAAGATTTGAAAGGAATATATTGGTGGAATGACATGAAGACGAATATTGCCGAATTTGTAGCTGAATGTCCGAATCGTCAAAGAGTCAAAGTAGAACACCAGAAACCCGGTGGTTACATGCAATGTATAGATCTTTCAGTCTGGAAGTGGGACAAGATCAATATGGATTTCATCACGGGTTTGCCTCATACATTTTGGAAGTTTGATTCCATATGGGTGATCATTGATAGGCTTACCAAATCCGTGCACTTCTTACCAGTTAAGACAACTTATACGACAGAAGAGTATGCGAAGTTGTATATTAAGGAGATCGTTCGGTTACATGGAGTTTCAATTTCCATTATATCCGATCGAGGAGCCCAATTTACCGTGATTTTCTGGAAGTCTTTTCAAAGGAGTTTGGGGACACAAGTAAATCTAACTACGGCTTTTCATCCTCAAACGGACGGACAAGAGGAACGTACCATCCAGACACTTGAAGATATGCTACGAGCATGTGTATTAGATTTCAAAGGCAACTGGGATGATCACCTACCTCTTATCGAGTTTGCCTACAATAATAGCTATCATTCAAGTATCAAAATGGCACCATATGAAGCATTGTATGGAAGAAAGTGTAGATCGCCAATAGGATGGTTTGAAGCAGGTGATGCGGTCTTGTTTGGACCGGATCTTGTTTATCAAGCAATGGAGAAGGTTAAAGTGATCCAACAACGGCTTGAAACAACTCAAAGTCGACACAAATCTTATGCGGATGTTAGAAGAAGAGGACTTGAGTTTTCTATCGACGATTGGGTATTCTTGAAAGTATCACCAATGAAAGGAGTGATGAGGTTTGGCAAGAAAGGAAAGTTAAGTCCACGATACATAGGTCCGTACAAGATCATTCAAAGATTTGGACAAGTTGCTTATGAGTTAGAGCTACCTCAAGAGCTCTCAGCAGTTCATCCCATATTTCATGTTTCGATGCTTCGCAAGTACATCGGAGATCCATCGCACATCACTACTACGGAAGATGTACAAGTTATAGAAGATCTCACTTTTGAAGAAATGCCTATTGCTATTCTTGATCGCCAAATTAAAAAGATAAGGAATAAAGAGATAGCATCGGTAAAAGTACTTTGGAGGAATCAACAAGTTGAGGATATCACATGGAAAGCCGAGGAAGAGATGAGGATTAAGTACCCTTACCTATTCAACGATGAGGAGGAAGTTCATGAGACGGAAGAAGAACAATAACAGGTAAGTGTTTATTTTTATGCAAGTATGTTATGATGATGAATATGTTAATTGTAAGCTTGGACATGTATTAATTGAGTAACTATGCTAACATTCGAGGACGAATGTTCTTAAGGGGGGGATAAATGTAACACCCCGTAAATATTTTCGTACACTTATCGCGATTATATGGAGTCCTAAAGGCTTGTGTATGGGTTAAATTAAGCTTATGGTGTTCGGAAGTATCCCGTCAATAGTTTTATGTGTAGGTATTGGAATAAGCTTAACAAATATATAAAGTTTGCCCAAAACAGAGGAGTATTTCATATAAGCGAGCACATTCGAAATTTCAAAACGGTGGCCGGGAAGCCTGTGAACAGTAAATCTGCAGGAAAATTACTAGAGCTAGGCAATTTTTTTTTGGATCAACTTTAGACGATCATAAATCCTTGTACAAAAAGATCTGTGTGAGATGCTATATATCGACGAAAAGCTCCGAGATTCTTCTTTCTGATGAAATTGGTTTCATCCAAATCCAATGTCTGAGTAAGGATCTATACCCGTTTTACTACAGCCTATCAAAAAAAAACAGAATTTTGGGATAGATTTTTGGGTCAACTTTACACGACCATAACTCCTTTTAAAGGAAGAACTGGGTGATATACTTTATATGAAAATGAAATCCCTTTGAATTATATTTCCAATACAATTGGTTTCACCCAAATCCGATACCGGATCAAAGAGTTATGATCGATTTAGTTCAGCCTGCCAAAACTGTCCTCTGGGGACAGATTCGGATTTATTTAAATTTTTAGGGCAAAATGGTCATTTTCTATTACCTCTTGGACGAAAATTGGTCCTTATAAACATACACTTAGCCTCATATATATCATATATCATCCAATTATTAAGAGAAGGTGAAACCCTAGCCTAATTTCAACTTCAAATATTTTGTGATTCAACCGTAGAAAATTCGAATTGGTTCCGTAGTTGTGTTCACCATCTCGAAATCTTTGAGAAGCACCCCATGGTTATGTAAGGAGGATTCTAAATACATGAGTTCATTGTTAAGGTATGAATATTGTTTATTCTTGATTCTTATCCGTGAATAAGTATTGATAAGGGATTATGAGTATTGTCTTGATGTTGGAAGATAACTAGAAACATAGTTATGAATTGTTTTGTATAAATTGTTAGTAGTAAATTATGGAAGTTGTTGTATTGGATTATGGAGGATGAATTGTGGTGATATATCATTATATTAGTGGTTATGTATGCCTAGTGATCATGTTGGTATTGGATGGTGATTAAGAGGGGAAATA
The DNA here is from genome assembly GCA_030864215.1 of Capsicum pubescens. Lineage (NCBI taxonomy): Eukaryota > Viridiplantae > Streptophyta > Magnoliopsida > Solanales > Solanaceae > Capsicum > Capsicum pubescens. The sequence goes on along the minus strand of CM061548.1, from coordinate 366,972,966 downwards.
AAGGCTAAGAGTGATGTTGAGGGATATTGCATGAAAATGCATGATATGTGAATGTAATAAGAGTATAAGAGGATGTATGTAGCACTCTTATTGATGAGTTAAAGGATTACTTCCTAGACATTATTTGGTGAAGTTAATACCTAAATGGTAAGGTTTGGTTGCTAATACTAGTTTGCCACTAATGACTTATTGTTGATAAGTGTTCGAAGAGTACGGGAAGTCAAGTTGGACTTGTATTGAAGTGGTTATATCAAGGTATGTAAGACATACTCTATCTAATCTTTGGCATGAATAATGACCCATGGCACTCTCAAGTAAGCTTCCAACATTGTCCTACGACACATGACACATAATAACATCACATGATCTTCTACACTACCAATTGAACTTGTTTTCACTTTTAAGATGTCCGGCTAGTCAAAAAAATGTCCATATACTATTGTTGACTCCGAAATGGTTTAATGAGGTATCCATGATTCTCTACTTCATTTTCATGATATTGATTACCTATTTACATGTTTTTCCTATTGAGGTATCATGGTTTCAAGTTCCATAAGGTGTGACCACAAAGTAACCAATCTCAAAGATTAATTGAATTAAGAAATGGAATGTCTTTATTTTAAATTGTTGATATGATGTATTGTATTAGTACCACTGATCAGTTGACCATTGTATTATAAAGATTATGTATATATGCTATTCCAGGGGTGGTCCCTGATGTATTGTATTAGTACCACTGATCAGTTGGCCATTGTATGACATATGTTAAGTATTGATAAGTAATACGGGAAGTAATGATATGAAAGTAATGTGCAGGTATCCCATCAGCTCTTTTAAGTGTGGTTTACTCATACTGTTTATCCTCTGGTATCTGGGTTCTGTTGATCTTTTGTATCTCATCTTGATACTCACTGCCTTACATACTCAGTACATATTTCCGTACTGACGTCCCTCACGGGGGACCTGTATTCATGCCTGCAGGAACAGGTATTTCAGGTCGTACACCTCCGCAGTAAGAGCCAGGACATTCTGTTGATAGTGGTGAGCTCCAGTTGTTTCGGGGCATCCCAAGTCGTTTCTATATGTACTTTTGGTATTTGTATAAAAGTCTTTTGTGGGCGGGAGTTTGTCCCGACCCTAACTCAGTTGTGTATCTATGTAGAGGCTTTTGTAGACATATTGTACAGCCATAGGAGTGTTTGGTGGATAGGCGTGATGGCTCTGACGGCCAATTACTGTTTATATATATATATATGCGTGTCTGCTGGGATGATACAAGTACTGTTTTCTTCTAGTTACAACGAAGTGCTGCCCAAATTTCTAATTTTCATAAGTAATGTAAATGTGAAAGTATAGGTTATGAACGGGTTCTCCCGGGCCTCCTCGGCTACGGGTGCTAGTCCACTCCAATGGGATTTGGGGCGTGACACCATGGCACAATAGGCTTAGAATATTTCTTTGTGGATTATTAACTTGGTTTGCATTGTTAGCCAAAATATTTCTTTGTGGATTATTATACGATGCTTTAAATTTAAAAATCTTAATGTGAATTATTATATAATTCATTATTTATTGAAAAGAAAACTGGCATAAAAAAAAAAGTTCTGAAAAATGGTACAAGTATAACAGTTAAATTAAAGAAAATAATTAATTTCAAAATATCAATCATAAGCACCCTTATTATCTAAAACAGTGCAAGCAGTGACAAATCTACTAAACAAATGAAAAACTACTAAAATTAAACAAATTTTAAATTCTAAATCCATAATCAAATTCATGACAGGAAACAAAAACATGAAGATGGTAACTAATTAGATTTGCACATAGTATCACAAGTTATAACCTTGGTATAAGAATTAGCAAGTGTAGCCATCACCCAACATTAAGACATGATATGAAATAGGGGAAAGTACAACATGGGATAAAAGAACAAAGGTTAGAAGAAGGAATATATTACTCTTTTTTTCTTGAAATTCCCAAACTTTAATATTGCCTACATTTGTAGCCAGATTCAATGCAGAGTCACCCCATATCTCAGTTCCAACACCACTTTCACATTTGGCATTGAGTTTTCTTATAAACACAATATATAAAGAGGAGTGTATGTTGTAACAAGATTAAACAAACGAGCAGAAGTGCAAGAGTACTATACTTGAACATGATCGGTGAACAAAATTAGTTCTCAAGTCTATCAACCCACAAGGTCTTCATGAGGGCTTACTTCATTGTTTAGAACTCTACGGCATTGTTTGGGGAACAACCGTGTTTGCGTTAAAAATTACATAAGTAGAAGTGCAAGAGTACTAGCCGGATATGACAAACACGATGGTTCACGTTACATAAGGTGTTCCTGAGAGTTCCCTTGACCACTTCATGAGGGCTTACTTCGTTGTTTGAAGCCCTGCTGAAGTGTTTGGGGGAACTCCTGGGTTCACTTTGAAAATTATCCAAACAAGTAGCAATGCAAGAGTACTAGCGGGAGATGTTAAATACAATGGTTCACATATAATTTCTCAAGGTGTTCCCTGGAGTTCCCTTGACCACTTCATCAAGGCTTATTTCATTATTTGATGCCTTGCTGAAGTGTTTGGGGGAACTCTCGGGTTCACTTTGAAAATTACACAAACAAGAAGTGCAAGAATATTAGCTGGAGATGATGAGCATACTACTTCACGTATAAATCTATCAAGATGTTCCTACTAGTTCCCGTGACCACTTCATGAGGGATTACTTCATTGTCTGAAGCCCTGCCGAAGTGTTTGGGAACTCCCGAGTTCACTTTGAAAATTACCCAAACTAGTAGAAGTAGAAGAATACTAGCTGGAGAAGATGAATGCAATGATTCATGTCTAAATCTATCAAGGTGTTCCTGAGAGTTCCCTTGACCACTTCATGAGGGCTTACTTCGTCGTTTGAAGTCCTGCTGAAGTGTTTGGGCGAACTCCCGGGTTCACTTTGAAAATTACTCAAATAGGTAGAAATGCAAGAGTACTAGCTGGAGATGTTGAACACAATGGTTTAAATATAAATCTATCATAGTGTTCCCTGAATTTCCTTTTACCACTTCATCAAGGTTTATTTCATTGTTTGATACCTTGCTGAAGTGTTATGGGGAACTACTAGGTTCACTTAAAAATTACACAAACAAGTAGAAGTGCAAGAGTACTAGCTGGATATGACGAGCACAATGTTTCACATATAAATCTATCAAGGTATTCCTGAGAGTTCTCTTGACCACTTCATGAAAACATACTTCTTTATCTATGGGGAAACTCCTGAATTCACTGTGAAAAATACATAAATAGGTTGAAAAGAAAGAGTATTAGTTGGAGATGTTGAATGCAATGAATTACATAAAAAGCTATCAATTCCTTGACCACTTCATCAAGTCTTATTTTATTATTTCATAAGGGCTTACTTCATTGTTTTTAGCCTTGTTGAAGTGTTTGGGGGCTCTTGGGTTCACTTGGGAATTACGTAAAAAGGTAGAAATACAAGAGTACCTGGCGATGCTGAACACAATGGTTCACAACGCTTCATCAAGGCTTTTTTCCTTGTTTTATGTCTTACTGTAGTGTTTGAAGGAACTCCCGGGGTCAATTTAAAAATTACACAAACAAGTAGAAGTGCAAGAGTACTAGCTGGAGATGGTGAACTTGCATGGTCCACATGTAAATCTATCAAAGGTGTTCCGTAGAGTACCCTTGCCACTTCATTAGCACTTCATTCTTTGAAGCTCTGCCAAAGCATTTGGGGGAACTCCCGGCTTCACTTTGAAAATTACTCAAAAAGTAGAAGTGTAAGAGTAGTAGCTAAAGATGATGACCACAATGGTTCATTTATAAATCTATTGAGGTGTTCTCTAAAGTTTCCTTGACTGCTTTATGAGGTCATACTTCGTCGTTTGAAGCTTTACGAAGTGTCTGGGGAACTTCGGACTTCTTTTTGAGAAGGTGTAATAAATTTTATATAATAGTAGTATTTTCTTAAAAAAAAATTAAACATATAATTATAACATATAGTTATTTTATATTTAGGTTTCTCGATTCAATATTAACTTTCTATATACTTTTTTGATTGCTTATAACGATTATTTCCTATTACCTTCATCTTTCTAACTTACATTGAAGTTGCTAAAGTTGTGCGTTGAGCAGAAGTTCTGCTGCAGAACCAGGTAGAAAGACTTGCTACTAAGGAAAGGCAGCGACATCAATTAATAGTTGTGACTAGATGGTGGCTGTGGGTGGTGGAGGATGATGGTTGATAATGGTAGATTGTTACTGTAGCGGTGAATGATTGGCTTATTGTTATTTTTCATCTTAATGATGTATTAAGACTTTGTTAAAAATATTAATTAATTATTTACATATATTTAGATTCATTTTGTGTGATGTACATCAAAGTGACGCTACTTCAAGAAGGTCTTTCAGAAGGAGTCAAGCTAAGGACCTTCAAGCATTTCATGCTTTATAGAAGGAAATGGAATCTTTCGAAGGTTTCAATACAAATGAATAGAATATATTTAATATATTAGGTGTCTGTCATTTAAATATCTTGTAATTTAAATGAAGAGCAATTTGGTCTTTCTTTACTTTTTTTTAACCCTTAGTATAAGTAATTAGCAATTAGGGTTAAATCAATAGTTTTTGAAGATTGAAGACTTGTACCTCGTTTGAGAGCTTGAGAACCCTTTGTTGATTTTTAATACTTGTCATGAGATTTTCAAATAAGGTTATTTCCTTCTTGGGATTTCTAATAGATTAGGGGCTTTTAGTTTTCAATTAAGTGGTGTTTTGGTTGGTTTCACCATTACATCTTTTAATTGTTTGAATCTAATTGTGTCTATCTTTTTTTTAGTTTTTATCATTAATTTCTATCTTGCATCTATTTTCTTATTTCACATCAAACTAGTATCAAGAGCTTGGATTAGATTTGTTTTTACAAATCTAAGTCTTCGGTTTTGGATATATTTTTTTTAGAAAAAAAAAGATAAAAAAAAATCAAATTTGACTGAAGGTTGTTTGGTAATATTCCTTGATTTACATGTTGTTGTTTTATATTTGAGAAAAAAAATCAAAGAACACATGACTTACAAAAATTGAAAGTCATTTTGAAGAAGAAACTTGAAAACGGATTTTGTTGATTTGACATTTGGTTGAATAAGTTGTTGATAGAGTTGTGGGAAAGTTATATCTCAAATTTGAGCTCATTTATTTGGGTATTGAAGGAGACTGATTTTTTTTTTTAAAAAAAAATTGATCTTCCTCTTGGAGAAGATGAATAATTTGAGAATTATAAAATAGTACAAATCTTTCAAACTTGTTTTCTCTTCTTTCCTTGTTAATTCTAACTAGTTTACTTTGAGTATTAATTCATAATTCTAACTAGTTTACTTTGAGTATTAATTCATCCTTAATGTTAAACTAGTTTGTATTCATTTAAGAGATAATACCCAATTACCCCCGAACTATACCCAAAAAGGCTATGACACACCTCAACTTAAAGGGGGTCCTATTACCCCCTGAACTTTTTAAAAGTATAATTTTGACACTGTTAGTGCCTACGTGGCACATATGTGGTACAACACACTTCAGAGTCCACGTAGGCACACATGTGTGCCATGTATGTGCCACATAGGCACTAAGAGTGTCAAAATTACACTTTTACTTTGTTCAGGGGGTAATAGGACCCCCTTTAAGTTGAGGTGTGTCATAACCCTTTTAGGTATTGTTCAGGAGGGTAATTGGGCATTTTATCTTTATTTAATTTATTTGTGTCAAATTATTTTGTGTTTTTGTCTTTCATTTCGTGTATGCTTATCTTGTTCCTTGTCCTTTAATTTTAGTTATCCTTTCTTGATTATATAAACTCTATTACATCCCGAATAAGTAGTACAAATTGTGAATAGTTGACAGTGTTGACTCTCAACCTTGAGTTATTCAAGAGTCGTAAAGGTCAACAGTTAGGTGAGTTCATTTGCGGATAGCCTTAAATGTCTTTGGCCTTAATGTGATACACGAGTGTGGGAGACCAAATGAGGAAAATATGATGTGAGTGGTGAGGAACTCTTTCAACTAACTTTTTTATTTATTTTTGTAGGTGTAATGACTAATTAGAGGGAGCATCCTCTAGCAAAATGGAAATGTTGCTTCAAAACAATTGGAAGAAATGAAAGAAATGAAGGGAAAATTGGAAGATTTGGATAAAATGGTGAGAAATCAAGAAATATCAAATAGCCACTTGAAGTTTTCAATTCCATTGTTCAATATGATGAGGGATCAAGTTAGACTCCTCTTGATACAACTCCATCCCATATAGTAGTGAAAGATATCCTCTCTCCTAATGTTATTTTACAAAAAGTTTGCAATCAAGCAACACTTCTAAAGGGGGAAAATCAACAAAGAAATCTTCCACCACAAGCCAATAAACCTCAATGAGAGCCTAACATAACATTGGAGAGCATTATTCTTTTGATGGTGATATGTATGATTATGGAGTCAATGATCAAGTTTAGTAAGAAAGGTTAGGTGGGAGAGAAAGAAGAGGAGGGAATGAAGGGTGGTATCTTATTGATGGTAGAGAATACAGTAGAAGGAATGATGATATAGATCGAGTATCCAACAACATCAAGGTTACACTTTCATTCTTCAAGGAGAGAAGTGACTCGAATAAATATCTTGATTAGACTGTGAAATTTGAAACACAATATAATCTCAACAATATGAATGATGTTAAAAAATATGCTTTATGTCACCTAAAGGGTTTTACTTCTACATGGTGGAAGAAAATTGAAAGAGATTCTTTGGTGAATAGAGACTTTGTTACAAGTTGGAATGACATGAAATGGTATATGAGAGAAAGTTTTGTGGGTCATGATTATGAACAAGATACACTCAAGAAGTATTATAACATTCAAAAGGGAAGAAAGAGTATGGAAGAGTATTATAAGGAGATAGAGCATACTAGGCTTCAAGGTAATATCAGTAATGAAAAAGTGAAGCTTGTGGCAAGATTTATCTCAGGCTTAAATAATAAGGCACGACAACCATTGAGATTGCGTAGTCTTTCTATTTTATAAGAAACATATCAAAGGGAACTCAAGGTGGAGGCTCATTAAAAAAGGACAAGTCAAAGGTGCAACCTTCTTTTTCTTCATGGTCTAAAAATATGAAAGTTTGAAAATCATCTCCTACGTGGGAAAAATCCAAAGATATAAAGAAAGAATTCAAGTTCAACTTGGACAAACGCAAATAAAAAATGGACTATATGAATGAAGGTAACAAATCTAAATTTAAAAATTCAATTTAAAATAATGTATTTTAAATATCAAGGATATGGCCATAAATAAAATGAGTGTCATAATAGAAGAACTATCACTACATTGAATGATGGTGGTTATCAAACTGAAGATGAATCTAAAAATGACCACGGGGAGGATGACAACAATTCTGAGTATATGGGAGAAAGTCTTTGGAGAGTGTCAAGTGAGCTTGAATAGTGTGTGCAAGTTGTTAAGGAGGGTGATAAAGTTATAATTCCTTGAATTTAATTGAAGAAGGGATACCAATTTTAAAATGGAAAGATTTCTATGCCTATATCTTCGTGAAGAGAGTTATCAGTGAAAGAGCACAGAATGGAGATTTGATGGTTCATTTTGGAGTGTCATAAACCTTACGAATGCTTAGTGAACATTTCTTTAGGCCTAACATGATAAGAGATGTGGAGATAATTTATGCTAGGTGTTTGGATTGTGAGCATGCTAATTCGTGCACACACTATTCAAGGGTCCCTTCCACCCTTGGAGTTCAAAAAACTTCTTTTAAAAATATGAATTATTATTTTCATGTTGTGGGTTTGAATGAAATCTTGTTAATATTGTGGAATGTGTTCCAAGTTTAAATCTTTATGTGTTTCTTGATATTATGATAGCATATAAGTTGAATTTTGATTCTCTTATATTGAAACCCTTGAATTATGAAGTCATGATATATTAGCATTGTTGATCATACCCAAGTATAATGCTATGCCTACCATTTGTTTGATAAAATGCTAAATTGAGACTATGGCATTTTATGATCCTTTGGTGGTCTAAATGATTAACTTATGCTATACCCACATGTTTACAATGTATTCCATGTTAAAGCTATACCTTGTATGTGTTTGATGGAATGCTCATGAGATAAGTTTAATGAAATTATGATGTGTTAGTATGCATTCCTATTCATGTGCAAGTTCATGACTTTCAAGTGGTTGATAAAATGCCTTATAGATCGTATTATGAGTTCTTGACTATTGTAAAGTATTTAAGAATTGTCATGTCCTATTATTTTCATGCTATTGACTCCTGGGGGTATTTAATACCCAGCAATTTAGATGTATGCCTAGAGCCAGTGTCAGTTATAGAAAAATATCAATCATGTCATGATCAGTAGTACTCTAGTTCAGTTACAGACATCAGGAAAAAAAACTCAGTAAACTCAGTATAAATCCAATCCTATTCAGTATTCAGTTCAGTCCTCAGTAATCTCAGTAAATTAATAAAACTCAGTAGTAATCTATCAGCTAACGAAACTCAGTAAACTCAGTTCATCTCAGTAAATCAGTACAATCAGTAACAGCTCAATCACACCAGTATGAACTAGGAAATCAGTTCAGTGTCTATTCAGTTGGGAGTAGGATTCAGCACCGAGTGAACCCAAGGATTGGGACTCACCTGTAAGTAGAGGGTGTGATCCTTAAAAGTAGTCTTTGCATTCCAGAACTACATAGCCAACGTAGGTTAAGACATCAAAACCTATTAGTTAAAGGTTGATGAGGTGGCTTAACCTGACAGTTGAGGGTCCCACCGTTCTCATTTGAGAACTTTCCAGATGAGGGTATATCTTCAATGTATTTACCCGTGGCATGGTACCGACAACCTTCCAACTGGGGTTACAGGTTGGACCCCAAATCTATTCAGAAAAGGGGCATATCAGTTAAATGATTACCTCCCACAGTTTCAGTCTCAGTATTCAGTAAAGAACTCAGATAGTTTTAAAGATTTCATGACTGTCAGATACAGTCACTCAGCTTAGTACAAAATTCATCTAGTTCCATCAGAAACAGGACTGTCAGTTACAGTCACTCAGCAAACAGCATATCATTTATCATTTATACCAGTTACCAGTAATCTATGTTATCAGTAAACTAAGTATTCATAATCCTTATGGCTTCAGTTACAGTTATGTATTCATGCATGTATTCTCATGTAGTTATGTTCATATTAATCAGTCAGTTATAGTTCCTGCATATGAACACTTGCATTCAACCTTACCTCACTTTGTATAATAGTTCATTCACACGTACTGACATATACTTTTCTATTGAGCTATGGTGTTTTATACCAGAGGTTAAGACGTACGACCCCCAGAGTATTCTTAGTAGATCAAACTTTCAGTAGACAGACTAGCAGTGAGTCCTCATTATTTGAGGATATTCTTTTATTTCATTATCTTATTAGATTCAACATTTCAGTATATGGAGTTAGTTGTGGGATTGTCCCATCAATTCCTTATTTGGACAATTCAGTTTTAGAGGCTTTCCAGACTAGATGTTCAAAAAATATTCAATATTTCAGATTCTGATGTTTTATTAGACTTTATCATTTTTTTCATCAGTATTACAGTTTTGAAATTATGGCATTTTAGCCCATTATTTCGTATTATACAGTGTTATTAGTCAGTTATTGTAGTAGGAACCAATCATGGGTTAGCTTGTGGTCCTTCGGGATTATGAGAACCATGTAGCATCCGGGGTACCGGACTCAGGGTATTACAAACTTGGTATCAGAGCCTAAGGTTCAACAGTATCCTAGGAAGTCTGAATAGCCACATCTAAAATAGTCTTATGCATGGATGTCTAGCGCGTCACATGTATGTACAGGAGGCTATGTGATGTTTTAGGAATAATTTCCCTTCTTTCAGTATTCATGTCGTGCGAGCGAGCAAGAGCTCCAGTTAAAATCTCTTTCTAATTCAAGTTTCTATTCTATATACAAAAAATACCACCAAAGAGGACTCAGAGAAGAGGAACGGGAGATCAGTCAGCCTCTCAGCCTGTTCAGCCAAATCCTTTGGGTGAACATGTTTCCCATGCTGAGTTCAAAGAAGCTTTCACCACCCTAGATCATTCAGTTACTTCTCATAATGAACGTTCAGCTGTCTTTTCGGCCAACCCAGTGTCCTATACTACAGAAGTCAGGATTCGGGACTTCACCTGAATGAACTCTCCATTTTTCACAAGGTCTAAGTCAGATGAGGACCCTCAGGAGTATTTTGATCAGGTGCAAAAGATTATAGATATTATGGGGGTGACTGCTAGTGAGGGTGCTGAGCTAGATACATACCAGTTGTAGGATGTGGCTCATACTTAGTTTAAACAATGGAAAGTAGAGAGGGTCATAGATGTAGGGCCCATTGAATGGGAGGAGTTTGCCACTGCTTTTCGAGACAAATTATTTCCCTTAGAGTTGAGAGATATTAAGGTGTTAGAGTTTATTAATCTGAAGCAGGGAAATATAACAGTGAAAGAGTATTAACTTACGTTTACTGAACTAGCTAGATATACTCCTCATGTGGTGAAAGATAGCAGATCCCGAATGAGTAAGTTTTTGTATAGGGTGAATGATAGTGTGGTCAAAGAGTGCAGGACCGCAATATTGGTTAGTGAGATGGACATGGCTAGGCTAATAATCCATACTCAATAGATAGAGGAGCAAAAGAATAAGGAGAGAGAGAAGCAAAATAAGAGAGCTAGAACCATTAGTTTCAACTTTGGTCAGCCTAAGTTAGAGGGTGAAAATCGTTCTCAATTCTGCCAAAAATCCTCAGTTCCATCTCCATCCTCAGCCAGTGCTCTAGTGCCGAAATTTTAAAATGGCAATAGAGATAGGGCGCCAAGCTCTAATTCTCAGGGTAGTGTCAGCAGTGCTCGGACCAATCCTCTTTGTCAGACTTGTGGCAAGAACCATCAGGGTATTTGCAGAGATGGCAGTGATGTTTGTTTCGGATATGGAAAGCCAGGCCACAGAGTCAGAGATAGTCCCCAGTCAGGTTCTCAGGGTCAGCGAAATCATCCTCCAGCTCAGTCCGGTCGCCCGAATAAGTAGGGTGCCTCATCCAGTTCCACCAGTGGGCAACGTCCAAATAGACTCTACGCTCTTCAGCCCTGACAGGATAAAAAAAGTTCTCCTGATGTGGTCACTGGTACGTTACAAGTTTATCACTTATATATTTATGCTTTGTTAGATCCAAGAGCTTCCTTGTCTTTTGTTACTCCTTATATAGCAGTTGGTTTTGGAGTCAGTCCTAAAATTCTAGAAGATAATTTCTCAGTCTCTACCCTACTGGGTAAATCCATCATACCCTGATGGGTATACAGGAATTGTTCGGTTATGGTATCTCAGAAAATAACTTCAACCGACTTGGTCCAAAAAGATATGACTGATTTTGATGGTGTTCTCGGCATGGATTGGCTTCATTCCTTCTATGCCTTAGTCGACTGTAGAAACAAAATTGTCCAATTCCAGTTCCCAAATGAATCCGTTCTAGAGTGGAGGGGTAGTACTTCAGCGCTTAGGGGTCAACTTATTTCTTACCTTCGGGGGAGAAAGATGATATCTAAGGGATGTGTCTATCACCTTGTGCGAGTCAAGGACTCCAGTTCAAAAATCCCTACTCTTGAATTAGTGTTAGTAGCATGTGAATTCCCAGATGTATTTACCAAAGATCTTCCCGAAATTTCTCCCGAAAGGGACATTGATTTTAGAAGTGATCTTCTCCCAAATACTCAGCCCATATCTATTTCTACATATAGAATGGCTCCAGTGGAACTCAGAGAATTAAAGGAACAGTTGAAAGATCTCTTAGATAAGGGATTCATTAGACCCAGTGTCTTCCCGTGGAGCACACCAGTTTTATTCGTGCATAAGAAAGACGGTTCTCTAAGAATATGCATAGACTACCGTTAGGTCAATAAGGTCACGGTCAAGAAAAAGTATCCACTCCCCAGAATTGATGACTTTTTTGACCAACTTTCGGGTGCCAGTTACTTCTCTAAGATAGACCTCAAATCAGGTATAGTCAGCTTACAGCCGACAGAAATTGTATGCAGATGTGCACAAAAAGGATCTAGAGTTTGAGATTGGCGATTATGTGTATTTGAGAATCTCTTCCATGAAGGGAGTAAAGAGGTTCAGCAAAAAGGGAAATCTTAGTCCCCGATATTTCATCCCCTTCAAAATTCTCAATCACTTCGGCAAAGTAGCTTATAAGCTCTAATTACCTTCAGATCTATCTTCAGTCCATCCAGTGTTTCACGTCTCATTGCTTAAGAAGTGAATAGGTTAACTAACATTCGTAGTCCCTACAGAGGGCTTAGATATTCAGAAAAACCTCTCATTCGAAGAGATCCCAGTCGAAATCTTTGACTATCAGATTTGCAGACTAAGGAACAAAGAAGTCCCGCTAGTCAAAGTTCTTTGGCGAAATCAGTCCGTTGAGAGAGCTACTTGGGAAGTAGAAGAATACATGTGGACCAAGTATCCTCACCTTTTCTCAGCTAATCCAGACTCAGCCTAAGGTAATGGGTTTCCTTAAGCTCATTCAGTTTCATGCTTAAATTTCCATTTCAAACTTGGTATCAGTTACCATTACATGTTCAGCCATATGTTCATGAGTCAGTTCAGTTATATATTCACGTATCAGATATGTATGATCAGTATGAGAAACTCAGCTAATTAGTACTCCCAGTCATGTATTCATGAACCAGCTCAGTTATGTACTCAAGAATTAGATATGCATATTTAGTGTGATAATTCAGTATATTAGTAATATCAGTCCTATAGTTATGTCCTAGATGTTCATGTTCAGTAAGTAGGTTCAGCCTACTAGTAGTCTCAGTTCAGTCGGTCTCATTAGAGGACAAATATTCCCAAGAGGGAGATATTGTAAGACCCTGCAAAATTCCAAGCTTAGTTTAGCCCTTAAGTTTGTTAAGGGGTCCCAGACTTAGAAAATTCTAGCTAAGTATTCAGACTTAGTTTATTTTTGGCCTTCGAAAGTTGGAAATCTTAATTAGCGACCTATACATCCGTTAAATGTTTATATTTTAGTTAATTCATGATCAGAAGGGTCAATAGGTGTTCCCAGATGGGTTTCGGATTCTTCGAACCTCATTTAGAACATGTTTGGAATCCCAAAGCACTGTACCAACGCGATCTTGGTGCGCCGTTTCACCTATTGCGTTGGTTGATATTATCCCCACCTACCAGCATGCCATTTCAGTGACCCGAAATGATCTTGGTGCGATGCGTTGGATACCGCGTTGATGCCATCGACGCACTACGTCAGATATTGTATCAGTAGCCTAGTTTTTGCTCATTTAAACACTGCATTCTTGGGGGTATTTGGGTCTTTTTACCTTGACCTTCAGCTCCCAAAACACAAAAATTAGCCCTTTTAGAGGCATAATACAATCATTATTCATAAAATCCTCAAGAACAAAACCCTAAGTCTATCAATTCAACAATCAAATTCAACAGATTTCACCATCAATATTTTCAAATTCAAGCAATAAGGTATGTAAAATGTTCATCCAAGGTTTCCTTCCACCCTTGGAGTTCAGGAAACTTCTTTTAAAAACATGAGTTGTGATTTCCATGTTGTGGGTTTGAATGTAATCATGTTGATGTTGTGGAATGTGTTCCAAGTTGAAATCTTTATGTGTTTCTTGATATGATGGCATGTAACTTGAATTTTTATTATCTTATATTGAAACCCTTGAATTATGAAGTCATGATATATTAGCATTGTTGATCATACCCAAGTATAAAGCTACGCCTACCATGTGTTTGATAAAATGCTAAATTGAGACTGGCGTTTTGTGATCCTTTGGTGGTCTAAATGATGAACTTATGCTATACCCACATGTTCACATGTCTTTCATGTTAAAGCTATACCTTTTATGTGTTTTATTGAATTCTCATGAGATTGGTTTAATGAAATTATGATGTGTTAGTATGCATTCCTATTCATGTATAAGTTCATGACTTTCTAGTGATTGATGAAATGCCTTATAGATCGTATTGTGAGTTGTTGACTATTGTCAAGTATTCAAGAATTGTCATGTCTTATTATGTTTATGCTATCGAGTCCTGAGGGTATTTAATACCCGATAATTTAGCTGTGCGCCTAGAGCCAGTGTCAGTTATTGAACAGTCTCAATCATGTCATGATAAGTAGTACTCTAGTTCAGTTACAAAACTCAGAAAAAAAAACTCAGTAAACTCAGTATCAATCAAATCCTATTCAGTATTCAGTTCAATCCTCAGTAATCTCAATAAGTTAACAGAACTCATTAGTATTTTGTCAGTCTGGCCATCGTAATTTGGTTTACTGACACCTCTATGTAAAATAACTATAACTTTTAACTCTAATATTAGATTAAGGCAAAACTAGTGGACATAGAAAGAAGACTCAAAGATCTTTTATTTGATATATAATAGTCCCTCTAACACGTTATATACATCAAGTTATGGTCAATGGAAGTTTACCCAAGTATAGACGTTCACCAAAACTATATCGATAGAAGAGTTTTCAACCTGTCTTTGAGTTAACAGATTTTTTGTGACCTCAATTCATATTAAAAGGTAATCACACACTGTAGGATTTTTCATTACATATGTATTAACAAACAATAATTGTGTTCGGGCCTATACACACAGAAAAGGCGGTTCAAACTTTAGCCCAAAAAGTGAGGGGTGTTACAGTTAGTCACTTGAAATTGATTAAGTGTAGGTACTTGAAATGATAATTTTTATTTTGAATGTAGTTTAGTTAGGTAACTTGGGAGGTGATTTAGTGACTTGATATTGATTAAGTTTAGGAACTTGAAATGGGAATTTTTGTTTTGAATGTAGTTTAGTTTGGTAACTTGTGAGGTGACTTAGTCACTTGAAATTTATTAAGTGTAGGTACTTCAATTGAGAATTTTTGTTTTGAATGTAGTTTAGTTTGGTAACTTGGGCAGTGACTTAGTGACTTAAAATTGATCAAGTGTAGGTACTTGAAATGAGAATTTTTGTTTTGAATATAGTTTAGTTTGATAATTTATGTGGTGACTTAGTGACTTGAAAATGTTGAAGTGTAGGTACTTGAAAGATGATTTTTTTTATATGTAGTTTAGTATGGTAACTTGTGAGTTGACTTAGTCACTGGAAATTGATTAAGTATAGGTACTTGAAATGAGAATTTTTATTTTGAATGTAGTTTAGTTTGGTAACTTGGGAGGTGACTTAGTGACTTGAAATGGAAATTTTTGTATTGAATGTATTTTAGTTATGTAACTTGGGAGGTGACATAGTGACATGAAATTGATTAAGTGTAGATACTTGAAAGGTGAAATTTTATTTTGAATGTAGTTTAGTTTGGTAACTTGTGAGGTGATTTAGTCACTTGAAATTGATTAAGTGTAGGTTCTTGAAAGGAGAATTTTTGTTTTGAATGTAGTTTAGTTTGGTAACTTGTGTGGTGAATTAGTCACTTGAAATTGATTAAGTGTAGGTACTTGAAATGGAAATTTTTCTTCTGAGTGTAGTTTAGTTTGGTAACTTGTGAGGTGACTTAGTCACTTGAAATTGATTAAGTATAGGTACTTGAAATGACAATTTTTGTTTTGAATGTAGATTAGTTTGGTAACTTGGGAGGTTACTTAGTGACTTGAAATTGATTAAGTGTAGGTACTTGAAATGAAATTTTTTGTTTAGGATGTAGTTTAGTTTGATAATTTATGAGGTGACTCAATGACGTGAAAATATTGAAGTGTAGGTACTTAAAAGGTGAATTTTTGTTTTGGATGTACTTTTGTTTGGTAACTTGTGAGGTGACTTTATCACTTGAAATTGATAAAGTGTAGATACTTGAAATGAGAATTTTTATTTTGAATGTAGTTTAGTTTGGTCACATGGGAGGTGGCTTATTGACTTGAAATTGATTAAGTGTAGGTACTTGAAATGAGAATTTTTGTTTTGAATTTATTTTAATTGTGTAACTTGGGTGGTGACTTAGTGACTTGAAAATGTTGAATTGTAGGAGCTTGAAATGTGAATTTTTGTATTGAAAGAAGTTTAGTTTGGTAAATTGGGAGGTGACTTATTGACTTGAAAGTGATTAAGTGTAGTTACTTGTAATGATTTGTTTTTTATTGAATGTGACTTTTATTTTAAATTTAGGTACTTGAAATGTGAACTTTTGTAACTTGATCTAATTACTTGAATTTGATTTATTGTGTAGATGGAACTGGATTATAGCTGGATATATAATCAGAATAATGATAATAGAATGGGTCTTAGGGTAGAATTTGTTGAAGGTGTCAATCCATTTGTTGAACATACTAAAACACTTGATGCTTGGTCACGTTTTTGGAGATTCGTTATCATTGTGTTAGATGTGATGGCACATATCTTTTAAAAGAAGAAGTTGTGAAGGAACAACTTTATAGAAATAAGTTTCATGGGGACTTTTTAAGATTGTATACTATTCAGGGTGATGTTGATAAAAATAACTTAGTTATTGGTGAAAGTAGTAGGTCTGCAGGGCATGATAACTATCAAGATACTAGAATGACAGAAATGGTGCATGATGCTTTTGGGATGCAACACGGGGGAGACTTTAGGGAAATTGTGGAAGATATTCTGAATAGAGAAGTGGGCCATTTTTATGAACAATAGCATGCTTCTAGTCATCCTTTGTTTGACGGGTGTTTGCATTCTCGTTTGACTGTTGTTGTTAGCTTATTAAGTAATAAATCTGATTTGAATATTGCTGAGAGAGGAATAGACTCAATGATAGACCTTATTAAAGAGTTAGTTGACTCCGTCTTAGAGGTTTCTGATTCTTTCTATAAGGCAAAATGATTGGTCTCAAAGTTAGGTCTCTCCTTGGTTAGAATTGATTGTTATGAAAATGGTTGTATGTTATACTTTAAGGAAGATGCTAACCTATAGTCTTGTAAGTTTTGTAAACACCCTCGATATAAGAGTCGTTGTCGAAGAAATTAAATTTCTATTAAGGCGATGCATTATTTACGTCTAATACCAAGATTAAAGAGGTTGTATGCATCAAACAGCTCATCTCCTCATATGAGCTGGCACAGTGAAAATAGAAGGCCTACTGGTGTTATGTGTCATCTATCTGAATGAGAGGCTTTGATGCATTTTGATGACACTTATCCAGATTTTACAGCTGAGCCACAAAATATTCGTTTGGGACTGTGTGAGGATGGTTTCTCACCTTTTATGTTGGTGTTGCACCACATTCATGTTGGCATGTATTTATCACCCCATATAATCTTCCTCCTAAAATGTTGATGACTAGTCCATATATATTTCTGAATTGTGTTGTTCCTGGCCCGCATAATTCAAAAAGCAGAATAGGCGTCTCCTTGCAACCTTTGATTGATGAACTTCAAATTTTATAGCATGAGGGGGTTGAAACTTAGGACATTTAACTTAAACAGAATTTCAATTTGTGTGCATATCTAATGTGGACTATTAATGATTTTCCTGCTTATGGAATATTGTCTTGGTGGATGACAGCTGGAAAGTTGGTTTATCCATACTGCATGGAAAAAATAAAATCTTTCACATTTAGACATGGCAGGAAAAAATCATGGTTTGATTGTCATTGTTGTTTCTTGCCACCTTATCATTAGTTTAGGAGACTTAGGAATGAATTTAGAAAGAATAGAACAGAACATGATGGTCTACCTTCAAGGTTATCTGGTTATGACCTCTGGGAGATAGTTCAGGATTTGCCAAAAGTTAGAGAGGAACCATTGTATAGGCTTGATAGATATGGCATTTGGCATAACTGGACTAAGCAAAGTATATTTTGGGAGTAGAATATTGGACATATAATTTGCTTAGACATAATATTGATGTCATGCATACTGGAAAGAACTATTTTGACAACTTGTTCTACACAATTATGGATATCACAAGAAAGATAAAGGATAATCCTAAGGCCAATCTTGATTTATTAGAATATTGCAAGCGTAGAGAATTACACTTACAGGAGGGGGCCAATGACAATGTTCTTAAGACAAAGTCTAGTTATACATTTATGTTGGACCAAAAGTGAAAAATATGTGAGTGGGTCCAAAGTTTAAAGATGCCTGATGGATATGCCTCAAATTTGGGAAAGAGGGTTGATATGATACAAAGAATCTTACATGGAATTAAAAGCCATAATTGTCATGTTTTCAAGGAGAAATTACTTCCAATTTCTTTTATTGGTTTTCCTGAAAATATATGAAAATCGATAGCAGAGATTAGTTTGTTCTTCAAAGATTTATGTGCCACCACATTAAAAGAAGAAAATCTGGCGCAAATGGAATTTAATATTGTTGTTATCACTAACAAGTTGGAGAAGATTTTTTCGCTAGGGTTCTTCTATGTGATGGAACATCTTCCCATTCACCTTGTCCACAAAGCTTTGCTAGGCAGTCTATTTCAAATTAGGTAATTTTATCCCGGCGAACGGTAAGCAATTGCAACATCTTTAAATTCATACATATTTATTTTTATATAGTAAAAATCTAATCTTAAGATTATGCAGGACAATTGGAAAACTAAAAAGGGGTCCCCAAAATAAACATAGGGTGGAAAGATCTATAGTTAAGGCATATCTTGAAAGCAAAACATCTCAATTTTGTTCATAAAACTTTGGTGATGAAGTTGATTGTTTAAGAAACTGATCTAATCGTCATCAAGACGTTGAGAATGAGCCTCATTTGCAACCGATATCAATTTTCAATCAATCTGATAGTAAGGTTAAAAAGATCATATTTCATCGGCTCACTACCATGGAGCACGAATCAGCAACTTTGCATGTCTTTTTTAATTACCTGGAAATTGAGCCCTCTCTTAAGTAAGGATATAAAATATTAACATATCATATTTACTTACTCATTCCCTTATGGAAACTAATTGTGGTTTGCATGTTGAATCTTCAGTTCATTTAAGACTCAATTCCACGAGAAACAAATGTGTGCATCCATTACAACATGGATTACATATGAGGTGTGTAAGTGTAGTGATATTTCTACAA
Source organism: Capsicum pubescens (assembly GCA_030864215.1). Classification (NCBI taxonomy): domain Eukaryota; kingdom Viridiplantae; phylum Streptophyta; class Magnoliopsida; order Solanales; family Solanaceae; genus Capsicum; species Capsicum pubescens. The sequence continues at coordinate 366,953,821 of CM061548.1, read as the reverse complement.
ATTTTAAACATTTACACATTCTTCAACTAACATATATATATGTATAATATTTTTAGGTACACTATTCACCAAATTCGGAAGCATACGATTAGTTCCTGAGATATTTTTCTTAAGGACCAGTTGAAGCTCGTACAATGTCCCATTACATTGTAAATGGGTTTAAATTTTCCTTCATAAAATACTCCAGAACAAGGAAAACATACAATAGTGGTGTTTGGGTTAAGGGTGATAATAATGTTGATTACTTTGGCATCATACAACAGTTCTTAGAATTGGAGTATGTTGGTTTGCCAATAAAAAAAATTGTCCACTTTCGATTTAAGTGGTTTGATCCAAGCACAAGAGTCCCAAGAGTACATAAGGAGCATCCCATCATTGAAGTGAAGCACAATAGGACATATCCTGTTCACGATCCCTTTGTTATCGTGTGAAATGCTAAACTAGTGTATTATGCTCCTTATCCGTTGCACAGTGATAAGTCTGATTAGTGGGATGTAATAAAAAAAAGCCTATAGGATGGGTGAAAGTTTAGAATATGTTAGAGACTGCGTATCAAAATGAAATACAGATTGATCACCAGTTGTGGACATTGATTTAGTGGATAGTTTAAACCACCCGGAAAATATATTTGAAGAAGTTAATATTGCAGAAGAAGAGGCTAAGTGGGTAGGAGATGAGAAAACTTCCGAAGAGGGTGAATGGTTTAGTGGAGAATCTTTGGGAGAAGAGCAATCGATTGTGTAGGTTGTATTTGTTATGTATTGATGTCATTATTCTTTGTACTATCTACCTTTATGTTTCTTGTTTAATATTGATAAGTAATATACTATGTTAAATTGTTGTTGTTTAATACTTATTTAGTGATTTGAAATGTGAATTAGTAACTTGATATTAGTTACTTGGAATGCTTTAACACTGGTGTTTTCTTATAATCATTTTGTAAGGACTAACTACTTGTTAACTTTACAAAATTTAGATGGTAGGTAAAGGTGACAAAGGTAAGCAAAAAGTTGATCCTACAAAGACAGAAAATAAAAAACAACCTCCACCTTATAAACGATCGTCAAGTATTCTTATATTTGAGGGTTGGTGTGATGATGTGCCAGCACGACCCTCACATCCTAGGTCGTCGTATTTGGGTCCACTTCATGGGTCTACAGGGACTCATTCAGCTCCCATCCTCGTGCCACCACATTCACTGTGCTATCAAAAGATCACTAGAATATACCGTCATCTATTATCTTCTGTAGTACCTACTCCTAGTAGTCACCCACGTTCTCATAGTGTTTCTGATGGATCTATTGGGTTGTCGGATCTTTATCTTGGAGGCACTCCATTCAGTGCTTTAGATCCGCTCACGCCAGTGCATCCACCAGTACTTGTTCCACAGCCCAGAGACAGAGATGTTTATCGGAGGTAGTATATTATTCCATATGGAGTAGGATAATATTTTTAAAGATAACAACATTATCAATTTTTTATTTACTATATTATTATACTCTATGAAATTAATGTTTAATCCTGTGTTGTAGGTTTTTTTCCGATGATGGAATTGGAAAAATTACAACTAAATGCATTACTCGCCATTTCAACGGCTATTGGACCAGTTGGCAAAAGGTTCAAGAATTTGATTGAAATGACATGTTTAAAGAATTTCAGATCAAGATTTAACTTATCGACTACTTAACACATTGTTAGAACAAAAAATTGAATATTATACTTTTGGTTTTGTTTTTGAAATATTTCTGGTGGGATGACGCGAATGACTGTTCTATCTGAAGGAATTTTTATAGAAGAGCTAGAGCAAGAATGAATGATCTGTTGGAATATGCCAGAATGAACAGGGTACGACCAGAGTTTATACTCGAACCCATGTGGCAAGATTATCTTCGGTATTGTAGTAGTGAAAAATACCAAGTGTTGAGTGAGAATGGAAAGAAATCCAGGGCATCATCCAAGAATGGCTCTCTAAATACCGTGGGAGCAGTTAGTCGGATTACTGTGGAGCAAAAATTTATATGTAACTTTTACAGGTTTAATTGTTTGTTTCTGTTGAAATTTTTAATTATTTGAAGATTAATATTTTTATCATATGTAGACAAAAAAATCGGGTAGGAAGATACAACAACATGAGGTATTCGAGGAGACCCATGTAAGGAAGAAAAATAACCCAACTGATGAAGATGTCTGGGTTGAGCCTCGTGCAAAAGCTACCCATGTAAGAATTAAATTTTGTATTTATGAATCTTTTCCTCAAAGTTGATAATATTCAAGTACGAGTAGTTTAATATTTTTTTCCTATTAATTAGACCTTTACTTTGAATATTGGAAAAATATATGTAACACGTTAATGAGTATCGTAGTACTCAGCCTCCTGAAGTCTGGGTGACATAATACCTAAAGATGTAGAGGAGGAGTTATGGAAACAAACTATGGTTTCTCCAGTTAGAGGCCAATACTACAGGTACCACAGAAAATGTTTTAGCGAGAATATTAGTTCTTCGTCCGTCCCTACATCCTATCCCTCATCATTTGATAGAGAAACCATTGATTTACTAAAGAATATGATTTCTTAAATTACTAAAGACCTTGTTGTACAAACTGAGAGGGCAGAGAAGAAGTAGGAGGGAACAATGAAACAAATGAGATTGATGCAGGAGTAGATCAACTTTTTTATTCGATATGCAGGGATTCTTCCTTCTTGTTCTGGTGTTGCAGTTCGGGATGCAAGAGGTCTAGTCCTGCCGGATGATATTACCATTGATACGAAATCAGATCATGTGTGTGAGGATGAGGATGCGGATGATGGAGAGGATAATGAGTTGTAGTTTTTAGACTATAGCATGTTTTGTAGTTTGGATTTGGAGACTAGATAAATTTTATAAATAACTTGATTTTACATGTTTGTATTGTTTATGCTGGTTGTTTGTAATGTTATGTTGGTTGAAATGTTATACTGGTTGATGAAATGTAGCCTATATAGGTTGTTATTTTAAAAAAAAAATTATCAGAAAAACTGACCACATGTGGTTGGTTTTCTGGAAAATATTACAAAAATTGACCATGTGGTCGGTTTGTAAAAAAGATTTCCACAATACTAACTACATGTATTCGGTATTCTGGAAAATTTTACAAAAACCGACTATAAGTGTTAGGTTTACTATAATTAATTAAAAATTATTTTATTAAGTAAATTATTTTTAAAAAAAAAGACCACTTGTGGTCGGTTTTATATTTAAATTAATTAATTAATTTTAATAAAATCGACCACATTTGGTCGGTTTTGTATTTAAAGAATCTTTTTTAGATTTTTTTTTTAATATATATATATAGATTTATTTAAAAAAAAACCCGACCACACGTGGTTAGTTTTAACAAAGCTACCAGGTTTTTAACGACCATGCATTTTAGTCAATTTTTTGGTCAAAAATGTAGGAAAATAGACCATATGTAGTCGGTTTTTGTGGTCACTTTTCCTATTTTTTTTAGTCGTGTATGTGAGTCATTGCATTGATCATCATCTCTAGCTCGTGCCCTTGCACTTCTACTTATTTGTGTATTTTCAATGTGAGCCATGAAGTGGTCAAGGGAACACCAGGGAACACCTTGATTTATATTTATACGTGAACCATTATGTTGATCATCATATCCAGCTTGTACTCTTGCACTATTACTTATTTTTGAATTGTTTAAGTGAGGCCAGACGTTCCCCCAATCACTTCAGCAGGGCTTCAAACAATGAAGTAGACCCTCATGAAGTGATCAAGAGAATTCATGGGAACACATTGATTGATATTTATACGTGAACTATTGCGTTGATCATCATCTCTAGCTCGTACTCTTGCACTTTTATTTGGTTGTGTGTTTTCAAAATGAGCCCGAGAGTTCCCAAAATACTTCAGCAGTGGTTCAAACAATGAAGTAAGCCGTCATAAATTTGTCACGACCCAAGCCGAGGCCCTAGTTGCGATGAGCATCCCAAACCATGAAGGCCAAGGTGCCCTTTTCTATCTGGCAATCATACACTACGTTAATACAATGTAAAGAAATGAGAAAAAGTTATCATACAGAAACATGGTCGATATTATAATTCAAATGAACAATTCAAAATGAAATTCGTAAGCCTCGAACAACATCTAACATCTGTCTGTGCAATCTCTAATACATAAAGTCAACATCTTGTCTAAAACTAGGTCAAGGCCTCCAGTCAGACCATAAACCAAAATAGAGTAACAATGGTATAAAAACAGGCCTTCCGAAATAAGGGAGGCTCACTAATTGCACTCTTCCAATGAATAATTCTATGGCTTAGCGGGAACCCAGGTCTGAGCCTCAGGTCCTGAAATATAGGGGGTCAATACAAATATACTGGTACACAGAGCAATAAAAAATAATGTACTTTTCTATATAACCTAAGTGAGAGAATTTCATAAAGCGTTATGCATGAAATAACTTAAAATACATGGGCAATTCTTAAAAAAATTCTGTAGATGCAATTTCTTTCTTTGTGTTACTTTTGAGATAGGTGGTACACCCTACATATCTGAAAGTATCCCACGGGCTATATGGGGTCCGCCCTTAACTCAGCGTCTAATCCCCCAACCCATGTTTGCTGCAAGAGTTGGAATATCTGAATCTGATACTCCATAGGGCACTAGGCCAGCGTATAATCCCTCTTTAGGGACATAATAAACCCAAATTGACAAAAAACTATTCCGAGCAATGAATCGTATGACTCATGCCTACTTTGGGTAACCACCTGACTCTCTTAGTGCCTATTTTTTATATTTTCTAAACATGTATCTTTCTAAATTCAAAATCTGAAATCTGAAATGAAATCTTTTTAGTTTATCATGGCCTTATCTGATGTTGTATCATCATACCAAGACTTGCAAGTCATACTTCTCAACCATAAATTATCAAGTTACAAATTTTTTCTAGAAAAAAGTCATTTAAACAATACAAGAGAATGCGTACAGTGAAATTCATGAAAACTAAGGCAGAAATCCTCAAGTTCAATTCACAAACACGCGGTGGTCAAATACCTTGTAGTAAGCAATGCAACTCTTTAAATCATCATTTTTGTTTATGTAATTAATAAAAATTCTCTCTCTTCATGTCATCACCAAGACCAAGTCAATAAACAATAGTAAAGACATTCATATCATACATTTCAACATGAAATCAAATAGGTCATAACATGTGAAATCAAGATGCATACATAATACATGTATTTATACAAGAGAGGGATTATCAATATTCACGCTCTCGATTCAAATTTTAAAACATAAAATGCATAAATTTACATGTATTCATATGAGTAAAAGATCAATTTTAATATAAGGCCTCAAGACCAAAACACATCTCATTGGAAGAGTTCACAGTGCATACTTTTTAATGTAATTCAAGCCCTTCATAAAAACATGATTTATCAACATTCAAAATGTTAATATAAACGATTTATAAATGCCCATGTAGTTTAGGAAAACCCCACGTACCTTATGTCATTTAGTTTGAAGATTAGAACTCCAATCTTGACCTTTTCTTGAATTCTTGATCTTAGAGGAAACCCTAATTTGCTCTTGTTCTTGAGAGTAGAAAGGATTTGATATGTTGTAAAACTGATAATAGTTTATTAATAACATTTGGAATACAATTTAATTCGTGGGGAAGGTTTTTGTGAAGGGAAAGTACCAAAATACCCATTAAAAAACATCCCATCTAAGCAACTCGGCCTCGCCTGACGTCTTAGTTGATGGACCGTCTGGTGACAGACTTTCACTTCATCCGTCAGTTCTTGGCCAGAGAATGATCTCACTGCCTGAGGTTGACGGAAATCTTGATGGACCGTCACTAACATGATGGTCCGTTAGTTTGGCCGTCGCACCTTGGCAGTCTGACACCTCCCTGGAAAATAAGCATAATTTTTTATCCCGATATCAAATTAAGGCAAAACCGGTGGCGTTGGAAATAAGACTCAAATAAATTTTATTTGATATATTGTAGTACCGATAACTCATTATATAAATGAAGTTATGATCGATGGAATTCGACCAATGTTTAGACGTTCACTAAAACTTAATTGATAGGAAAGTTTTCAACTCGTCTTTGAGTTAAGGGACCTCTATGATTACAATTTATGCACAAATATATTACCACACTACCTAATTGAGTATCATACTTATATTTACACCGGAGTCATTGGATTTTGGGACCTTTACACATTGGAATGACGGCTTATGTTCTAGCCCAAAATACGGGTTGTTACTGTAAGACCCCGCAAAATCCTAAGCTTAGCTCAGTGCTTTAAAGCTTATTAAAGGGTCCCAGACATAGAAAGTTTTAGCTAAGTATTCATACTTAGTGTTATTTTAGCCTTCATAGGTTGGAGACTCAATTTCACGACCCTCATGACCTTAAAGTGATGATATTTAGGTTGAATCATGATCATGAATGTCACTAGGTGTTCTCGGACATGTTTCGGATTTTTTGGACTTCATTTAAGACACATTTAAAAGCTCAAACTAGTGGAACGACGCGATCTCGATGCGCCGTGTCGCCCATCGCATTGATAAGTATTTTACCCAACTCCCAGTGCAAATTCTAGTGACTTGATGCGGACTCGACGCAACGCGCTGGCTATTGCATCAATGCTAATGACGCGACGCGTCAGTCTGCGCTTCGCTAAATCAGTTTTTATTCATTAAAAAGCCACATACTCAGGGGTAATTGGGTCTTTTCCCACCTCATTTTAGCTGCCAAAACACGAGATTAACCCCCTTTAGAGGCAAAAACCATTCATCTCTCTCAAAATTTCTCCAGAAGCAAACACTAGGATCTCAAATTCAAGATTTAGTCTCAAGAACACTGCATCATTCTTCACAAATTTGAATACTAAGGTTTTTTAAATGTTCATCCGAGGGTCCCTTCCATCCTTGGAGTCCAAGAAACTCTTTTAAACTTTAATTAAATTGATTTCATGACTTCCATGATTTGGATTCAAGTGTATTCATGATTATAATGTTGATTGGGTTTCTATTCCGTGATTAAGTTCAAGATTTATGTAAAAAAAATTATTATGTAGGTAGTATCATGTGAATTTATGGTAAAACCTTGAAATTGTGATGCTCATGTGTTGATTAGTACTATGTGCATATACAATGCCTTCCAAGTGTTTGATGAGCTATTCAAGTGTTTGATAAAATACCTCTATAGATGCATTATGAATAATTGTACATTTCTATGCTATTCAAGGTCATGTGATGCTTTACTTTTATGGTATCGAGCCCTTGGGGTAATTAATACCCAATAATTTAGCTTATTACCTAGAGCCAACATCAGTTACAGAATAATCTTAGTCTTGTCATGATCTGTAGTACTATCAAACAGTTACAGAACTCAAGAAAAATTGAGTAAACTCAATATCAGTCCAGTCCAGTTTAGACCTTAGTAAATTCATCCAGTTAATAGAATTCAGTAGTATAACGTCAGTCAACAGAAAAAAGTGAACTCGGTTCATTTCAGTTAAATACTATAATCAGTAACAGTTCAGTCAAGCATAGTATGACCTAGGAATCGGTTCAGTGTCTATTCAGTAAGGAGTAGGATTCAGCACCGAGTGAACCCAGGGATGGGGACTCACCTGCCAGTAGAGGGTGTGATCCTTAGAAGCAGCCCTTGTGTTCCAGAACTACGTAGACAGCGTAAGTTGAGAAATCAACCTGCCATCAAAGGGTTGATGAGGTGTCCTACCTGCCAGTTGAGGGTACCACCATTCTCATTCAGAGCACCTGCCAGATGAGGATGACTCAGCTTGTCTCTACCTGTGGCACGGTATAGACACCCTTTCAACTGGGATTATGGGTTGGACTCCAATCCATTTAGAGAGGGCATATCGGTTAGATGATTACCTCCTACGGTCTCAATATTACTCTCTAGAATAGAACTTAGTTTAGTTCTACAGAAATTAGGACTATCAGAAATAGTCACTCAGTTCAGTACGGAACTCAGAATAGTTCCACAGTATCAGGACTGTCAGATATAGTCACTCAGTTAATAGTAATACACTATCATTACACTCAGATATTAGTAAACCAGTGTTTCAAAACTCAGTATCCAGTGTTATCATGACCTCATTTACAATTTACTTATTCATGCATGTACTCTCATTCAGTTATGTTCATGTTATTCGGACAACTATTGTTCATTCATATGAACCCACGCATGTCAGCCTACCTTACTTAGCATACCGGTACATTCAAAGTACTGACGCATACCTTTCTTTTGCGCTATGATGTTTTATATCATAGGTTCAGACGCACGGGCTCCCAATCATATTTAGCATCCAGATCCATCAGCAGTTGACTAGTGGTGTGTCCTAATTGTTTGAGGATAGATTTATTATTATAGTAATTTAGTACTCAGTTTATTTTAGTAGTCGGAGTTAGTTGGGGACTTGTCCCATCGATTCCTTGTTCAGATAATAGGAGCTTTTTTAAACTAGAGTATTTTCAGAAAAATATTTAGTTTCAGTATTTATTTCAGATTTGAACCTTATGGCAAGTTTCCACCTAATTTCTGCATAATTACAGTATTACTATACATTTATTGCACTAGGTACCAATCATGGGTTAGCTTGTGGTCCTTTGAGATTATGAACACCGTTTAGAATTTGGGGTACAAACTCAGGGCGTTACAAACTCGGTATCAGAGCCTAAGGTTCAACTGAGTCCTAGGAAGTCTGAAAGATACATCTAGTAGAGTCTTGTGCATGGGTGTATAGCGTGCCACACATATGGATAGAAGGCTATTAGATGTTTTAGGAAAAGTTTCTCTTCTTTCACTATTCATGTCATGTGAGTGAGCATGGCCTCAAGTTAAACTTTCTGTCTAATTCATTCTCCCCTTGTCATTTACAGAACATGCCTCTAAAAAAGACTAATGAAAAGAGAGCCAAAAATCGGTCAGCACCTTAGCCCGTTCAGGCAGATCCCCTGGAAGAACATGTCTCCCATGCTGAATTCAGAGTAGCTTTCACCATCCTAGCTCATTCTTTGGCAGCCCAGAATGAACGCCCACTGCTATTTTGGCCAACCCTATGGCCAATACTGCTGCATTTAGTATTCGGAACTTCACTCGAATGAACCCTCCATCTTTTACTGGGTCTAAGTAGATGAGGACCCTTAGGAATTTCTTGATCAGGTGCAAAAAGTTACAGATATTATGGGGGTGACTTCTTTTGAGAGTTATGAGTTGGTTACATATCAGTTGCAGGATGTGGCTCACTCATGGTTTAAATAGTGGAAAGCATAAAGGGTCGCAGATGCAAGACCCATAGAGTGGGAAAAGTTTACCAGTATTTTTCTGGATAGGTTCTTCCAGTTAGAGTTGAAGGAAGTGAAGGTTCTACAATTTATTAACCTGAAGTAGGGCAACATGATAGTGAAAGAGTATTCTCTCAAGTTTACTCAATTAGCTAGACATGATCCTCATGTGGTGGCAGATAGTTGGTTCAGGATGAGTAAGTTGACATCTGGCATTTCTATAAGTATGGTCAAGGAGTGTAGGACAGTAATGCTGATGAAAGAGATGGACATATCCAGGACCATGGTCCACGCTCAACAGATAAATGAGGATAAGAATAGAGAGAATGAGAGGGAGAGAAAGAAATACGAGAACAGGTAGTTTCAACTTTACTCAGCCTAAGTCAGAAGGTGGGATTGTTCTCAGTTCTGCCAGAAATTCTCAGTTCTAGATCCATCCTCAACCAGTGCTCCAGTTCCAAAATTCATATACAACAACAGAGATAAGGCACCAGGCTCTAAGCCTCAGTGTATTGTAAGCAGTGCCTGAACCAATCACCATTGTCAGAAATATAGTAGAAACCACCAGGGTATCTACAGGTCTGGCAGTGATATGTGTTTCGAGTATAGAAAGCTAGGTTACTGAGTTAGATATTGTCCCCAGTAAGGTTCCCAGAGTCAGCATAACTATCCCTTAGCTCAATTCGGTCGCCCGAATTAGCAGGGTGCCATTTCCAGTGCTACCAGTGGGCAACACCTAAAGAGACTTTATGCCCTTCAGTCCCGACAGGATTAGGAAAGTTATCTTGATGTGGTCACTGGTACGTTACAAGTTTATCATTAACATATTTATGATTTTCCAAATCCAGGAGCTTGTTTATCCATTGTAACTCTATATATAGGTGTTGAATTTTGAGTAAGTCCCAAAATACTAGAAGAGCCTTTATCAGTTTCTACCCTAATGGGTAAATCTAGCATAGCTAGATGAGTATATAGGAACTATCCGATTATGGTATGTCATAGAGTCACTTCAGCAGACTTAGTAGAATTAGAGATGATATATTTATATGTTATTCTTGAAATGTATTGGCTCCATTCATGCTATACCTCAATTGACTTCAGAAATAGAATTGTCTAGTTTCAGTTTCCAAATAAAGCTATCCTAGAGTGGAGGTGTAGTACTTCAGCACTCTGGGGTCAGTTCTTTTCCTACCTTAGGGAAAGGAAAATGATATCTAAGGGATGTGTCTACCATCCTATTTGAGTCCAAGACTCTAGATCAGAAACCCCTAATCTTGAATTAGTGTCAGTAGTATGTGAATTCCCAGATATATTTCTCAAAGATCTTTCCGGAGTTCCTCCCGAAAGGGAAGTTGACTTTGGAATAGACCTTCTTCTAGATACTCAACCTATCTATATCCCATCATATAGAATAGCTCCAGCAGAACTCAAATAATTAAAAAATAGTCAAAAGATCTCCTAGATAAGGGATTCATCATACCTAGTATGTCCTCGTGGGGTGCACCAGTTCAATTTGTCCGTAAGAAAGACAGTTCTCTTAGGATGTGTATAGACTATTGTCAGCTAAATAATGTCATGGTCAAGAACAAGTATCCCCTTCCTAGAATTGCTGACTTGTTTGACCAACTTCAGGGTGCCAGTTAGTTTTCTAAGATAGACCTAGATCAGGCTATCATCAGCTCAGAGTCAGACAATGTGACATTCCTAAAGCAACTTTAAGAACTCGGTATGGTAACATTGAATTCTTAATCATGTCCTTTGGTCTTACCAATGCCCCAACAGGTTTCATGGACATGATGAACCACGTGTTTAAGCAGTACTTTGACATGTTCATCATAGTCTTCATAGATGACATCCTTGTCTAATCCCACAGTGAGCATGATCATGCAGCCCATCTCAGAATAGTATTACAGACTCTTAGAAACCATTAGCTATTTTCCAAATTTAGTAAGTACAAATTTTGTCTTAGTTCAGTAGCTTTCCTCGGCCATATCATTTCTGGTGAGGGCATTAGAGTTGATCCCCAAAAGACCGAAGAAGTGAGAAACTGGTCCGGACCCATCTTTCAATTAGATATCCAGAGTTTATTGGGTATGGATGGTTGTTACCGACTGTTTGTTGAGGGATTTTTATCTATTGCATACCCTATGTACAGATAGACTCAGAAGAAGGTCAAATTCCATTGGTCATATTCTTGTGAGAAGAGTTTTCAAGAGTTGAAGACTCGACTCACTACTGCTCTAGTTCTTACCTCAACAGATGGTTCGAATGAATTTGTTGTATATTATAATACATCTAGAGTAGGTTTGGGGTATGTCCTCATGCAGAGCGGTAAGGTTATAGCCTATGTCTCTAGAAAGCTTAAGCCCCATGAAAAGAAGTATCCAACTCATGATCTTGAGTTAGCAGCAATTAAAGATTTAGACACTATTTATGGAGTGCACGTTGATGTGTTCACTGACCATAAAAGCCTGCAGTATGTATTCCCTCAGAAAGAGCTAAACCTATATCATAGAAGGTGGTTGGAGTTATTTAAAGACTACGATATAAGCGTACTGTATCATCCAGGTAAAGCCAATATAGTGGTTGATACTCTTAGTAGGATGTCTATAGGTAGTGTTGCTCATGTGGAGGATGGTAAGAAGAAGTTAGCTCAGGAAGTTCATCAGTTTGCCTTAATAGGTGTTCGCTTAGTCAATTCAAAAGAAGGTAATTATGGGTGAAAAGTAGTTCAAAATTATCCTTGGTTTTCAAGGTGATGGCAAAATAGGATAGGGATCCCAGTCTAGTTAAGTTGAAAGAATTAGTCAGATATCAGAAGGTAGATGTTTTCTCCCAAGGAGGAGATAGTATATTGCGCTGCCAGGGTCGGCTATGTGTGTCAGGTATAGATTATATAAGACAGCGAATTCTAGGAGAAGCGTATGGTGTGCACTACTCTATTCATATAGTGGTCACTAAGATGTACCGTGATTTGTCAGAGATTTATTGTTGAAGTAGGATGAAGAAAGACATTGCATAGTTGTGGCTAAGTACTTAACATGTCAGCAGGTTAAGATTGAGCATCAGAAGCCAAGTGGGTCCATGCATGAGTTTAGTATTCCTACCTAGTAATGGGAAGAAGTGAACATATACTTCGTGATGGGTTTGCCTCGCACTAGTCATCAGCATGATTCAGTTTTGGTCATTATAGATAGGAGGACCAAATCAACTCATTTCCTACCAGTCCATACCTCTTTTTCCGCCGAGCACTATGCTAAGATCTATGTCAGAGAGTTGGTTAGATTACGCTGAGTTTCGTTGTCTATTATCTTAGATAGAGGTACACAGTTCACCTCTCATTTCTAGAAAGCCTTCTAAAAAGGTCTAGGTACTCAAGTCCACCTCAGTACAACCTTTCACCCTCAGAAAGTTCATAAAGCAGAAAGGACTATTCAAACTTTAGAGGATATTCTCCGAACTTGTTCCATAGACTTTAAGGGTAGTTGGGATGACCAATTGCCCTTGATTGAGTTCGCATATAACAATAACTATCATTCCAGCATCCAGATGGCTCCGTTTGAGGTGCTTTATAGGAGGAGATGTAGGTCTCTCATTGGTTGGTTTGAGGTAGGTGAGGTCGTAGTGATAGGGCAAGACTTGGTATTTTATACCTTGGAAATGGTTCAGTTGATCAGGAAAAGGCTTAAGATAGCTCATAGCTGAAAAAAATCATACGCAGATGTGCAGAGAAAGGATATCGAGTTCAAGGTTGGTGATTATGTGTATTTAAAAATCTCTCCTATGAAAGAAGTGAAGAGATTTTGCAAGAAGGGGAAGCTCAGTCCCCGATATATCGGTCCTTACCAAATTCTCAGACATTTTAAAAAGGTAGCTTACGAGCTTAAGTTGCCTTCAGACCTAGCTTTAGTCCATCCAGTGTTCCATGTATCCTTGCTAAAGAAATGCATAGGTGACCTAGCTGTTGTAGTCCCTATAGGGGGTATAGACGTTTAGAAAAACCTTTCTTATGAGGAGATTACAGTCAAAATCCTTGATTATTAGATTCATAGACTGACGAACAAAGAGGTCTCTCTAGTTAAAGTTCTTCGGTCGAATCAGTCCATTGAGGGAGTTACTTGGGAAGTAGAAGCAGATATGCAGACAAAGTATCCTCACCTCTTCTCCGCCAACTAAAGCTCAACCCAAGGTAACAGTTTTTCCTTGAACTTACTCAGTTCCATTCTCAGATTTTCCTTTATAGACTTGGCACCAGTTACCATTGAATATTAAGTTGTGACTTCATGCATCAAATATGCCTGTTCAACATGAGAAGCTCAACTTATTAGCTATCCCAGTCATGCATTCATGAATCATGTTCAGTTATGTACTCATGCTTCAGATATGCATGTTCAGTATGAAATTTCAGCATAACAGTAATGTCAATTATGAAATCATATTGCAGTTGTGCATATCTAGTATCTAAATTTAATCTATCAGTATTTTTCAGCTTAGTCAGTCTCATTCAAGGTGGAATGTTCCAAAGGGGAGATATTGTAAAACCCCGCAAAATCCTAAGCTTAGCTCAGTCGTTTAAAGATTATTAAGGGGTCCTAATTTTAGAAAATTTTAGCTAAGTATTCAGACTTAGAGTTATTTTAGCCTTCGTAGGCTGGAGACACTATTTCACGACCCTCATGACCTTAAAGTGATGATTTTAGGTTGAATCATTATCAGGAATGCCAGTAGGTGTTCTGGGATATGTTTCAAATTTTTCGGACTTCGTTTGAGACACGTTTGAAATCTCAAACCTGTGGATCAACGCAATCTTGGTTTGCCACATCACCCATCATGTCGATGAGTATTTTCCACAGCTCTCAGTGTAAATTCCAATGAATTGACACAGACTCAACACGGTGCATTGGCTATCGCATCGATTCCAATGATGTGGCGCGGTGGTCTGTGCATTGCTAAATTAGATTTTAGTCATTAAAAAGTCACATCCTCAGGGGTAATTGGGTCTTTTTCCACGAGATTAAGCCCCGTTAGAGGAAAAATCCATTCATCTTTCTCAAAATTTCTCAAGAAATATACAATAGGATCTAAAATTCAAGATTCAGTCTTCAAGAACACTCCACCATTCTACGCAAATTTGAATACCAAGGTATGTCAAGTGCTCATCCAAAGGTCCATTCCACCCTTGGAGTCCAAGAAACTCTTTTAAACTTTAAATAAATTGATTTCATGACTTCCATGATTTGGATTTAAGTGTATTCATGATTATAATGTTGATTGGGTTTCTATGCCATGATTAACTGGAAGATTTATGTAAAAACAATTATTATGTAGGTAGTATCACGTGAATTTATGTTAAAACCTTGAAATTGTGATGCTAATGTATTGATTAGTAATATGTGCATATACAATGCCTTCCAAGTGTTTGATGAGTCGTTCATGTGAATTAAATAGTGGGATTATATCATGTTACCATGTATATTAGTTCATGCCATTCAAGTGTTTGATAAAATGCCTCTATAGATGCATTATGAACAAGTGTACACTTCTATGCTATGCAAGGTCATGTGATGCTTTACTTTTATGCTATAGAGTCTTGGGGGTATTTAATACCCAATAATTTAGCTAATTACCTAGAGCCAGTGTCAGTTACAGAATAGTCTCAGTCATGTCACGATCAGTAGTACTCCCAGTCAGTTACAGAACTCAGGAAAAATTTAGAAGACTCAGTATATGAATTTTGGGAGTTAAAAATCTGCCGCTAAAGTATATAAAGTTGCGGAGGTTTTAAACCCCCGCAATAAATTGCGGGGGTTTTAAACCCCCGTTATATGCCAAAAATAATTAATGCTTATTTTTTCATAAAACATAAATTTACGGGGGTTTTTGACCCCCTCTATAATAAAAAAAAACTTAACATTTTCCTTTTCCCCGCTATTATTTTCCCTCACTTTCCTAATTATATCGACCCTCTTATTTCCCTCTCACTTTTCCTCTCTTATTTCCCAAATTGGTAGGTAGTCATTTCAGTTGGTAGGCAAAAATGAGTCTTTGAGGTTGCAATAACCACAGATTCACAAGAAATCCCCACGGATTGTTCCAGTTTTTGTGCAATTTCTGTAAACTAAAGTTGAATTGACATCTTCTATTGTAATTTAAATTAGGGTTATTTGAGTATATTCAGGTTTTTTGCAGATGTTTTGAGCCTGTTTTAGTGTTTATTTATATTGAAACTTGTTGCATTTTGCGGTCGAAGTAGGGATTTTTTTTTGAAAGAAATCCCGGGCTGGTTAGAGTTAGGAAGTGACATACTAATATATTATGTTTCTTTTGCTCTGATATTTGGTTATAGTATCCAAGTTGATTAAGGGACACATGATGTAGTTGAATTTCTTAAACATAAGAACCCATATTCGGATGAAGATGTTGAGGTATAAATAAAAGGTTCGTGCTTTTTTGTATTAGGTTTTCTGGTTGTCCGTAGCTTCACAAGCTAAATCCTCTACTGTTGGTGTGAAATAGGAGGGAGGAATTGGGATTTTGACTTGCTTCAGTGTACTGAGCTAAAGTGTGAGTTTACTTATCAAATGAGAGAATTGTTAGTGTTGAGCTCAGAGGTGCCTATTATCGTAAGTCGAATCAAAATCCTACCTTGGAGTGATATAGGAGGTGAAGATAGATTTTAACTTGGTTCAATGTACTGAGTTTACCTGTCAAAGGATAGAATTGATATATTGATACTCTTATTTTTTTTTGCTAGATTTAGTGTAGGTTAAGTCTAGAGAGTCGATGCGTTTGTCACTGTAAGTTGAATTAAAACCCTATGGAGTGATACAGGAGGGAAAAATTAGGATTTTTTCTTGGTTCAGTATATGTAGCGTAAATGTTGAATGTGAAGTGTGAGTTTACTTGTTAAATGAGGGAGTTGATGTAGTTATTTTCTAAATTGTTTTGCTGGATTCAGTCTTGGTTAATTGTAGATAGTCAATGGGCCTGTCATGGTAAGTCAAAGGAAAACACATCAGTTGGAGTGATATGGGAGGGAGGAACTGGGATTTTGACTTGATTTGATACATTGTAACGTAAATACTGAGCTGAAATGTGAGTTACTTGTCAAATGGTGAACTCATGTATTTATTTTCTCAATTGTTTTGCTGGATTCAGTGTAGGTTAAGTGTTGGTGAGGTAGGGTTTTTATCGGGCGGTTTTCCATGCTTTTTGAACTTCTCAATCCCATTATGAAAGTGATTTCTTGACAAACAACTTATTAATTAGATTCGTCACTTTCTTATACCGGATTTTGGCGTCTGGTTATTCTTTTTGTCTATCCGAGAAGCAATACGACAAAAAATTAAGAAAAATAGTTCAAAAATGTAGATGCTCATTGTATGAATTTTCCCTTGATGCTCATTGTATGAATTTTCCCTTAATTGTTACTATCACAAATTTAGTTTGCACATGCTTAGTTTTATTCACTGAAAGTGTCCTCTATTCTTTTTATGTCCTCTGTCAACCAGTCCAACTTGGATTTGGCTTTCAACCTAACCTCTCATGCTTATTCAATAACAATATCACCCAGTCATTACATCAGTCTTTGTGTCCCAACATTATAGTCAACTATGAAGCTCTTATGTTGTTGGTAATTGTGTATTTTTTATCTTACAGCTAACAAATAATTTCTAGCTGCCCCACACCAACATGACAATGCCTCCATCCCCACTGTTTTCACAGATGGTGTGGCAGATTCATTTTAAATGGTTATCGTTATCTTCTGATCTGAAGGTTTTGGGTTTTATCTCTTCATTTTTTTATTTGACATGGGCATTTCTTTGGAGGGAAGATAGATGGTCATGACCGACTTTTTCGATTTTTCATTATGTGAACTAGCATAAGTAAAGTTACCAATGGATTAGATAGCACATTGTGCCATTCTTTGGCTTGAAATACTTTCCTGTAAATTCTACCCTCCCTATGCCCCACCTTGTGGGATTTTAGTGGGTATGTTGTTGTTGTTGTTCGTTGTGGTTATAATCGAAAAAGTTTATCGGTGAAACTTGTAAGTTGTAATACTATATGTGTCAGGCAAGTATTACAATTGTTTTGTGCGAACAAACTTGCATTGATTACAAGTTTGCTGGTTATTTTTTTTCAATTAACAATATGTTCATTTTCTTGATGGAGTATTGTGACTTGTTTTTTTAGTGAAAGAATTGAAAGAGATTGCAAAAAAACTTGGGAAATTAGATTACTGTTGTTACTGTTAAAGGAGTTAAACGGTGTCTTTAGTAACCAAAAGAGTCCACACATTTTTTCCACATTCCCAATTTCGACTCAGGTTAGTCACAAACACCTTTTGTAGTTTTTACCCCACTAATTTTGCGTGTGATTTTGTGTAATTTCTCTCCATTATATAATAATAGTTTCGCTTATGATTTCTAGTTGCTCCCAATTTTGTATTGTTTTTTTTTATCGTCTAGGTATGTTGTTATTGGACCTCAACTAGTTTGGGGTTGAAGTCTAGTTGACTGATTGTTGATTGATTATATTCGTTGAACTTATTTTTTTTATGTCTGTAAAGTTAGTCGAGTTGTGCAAAAGTTGATCCGAACATTACAATTATCTGTTAGAGTAATTTTTTATATGATATTTTGTTATGTATGTTTTATGTTAGAGTTCAACAATTTATTTATTTTCTATTATGTTCACTCTTCTTCTTTATGGAATCTTATAGGGATATTTTGAATTTTCATCAAATTCTTCAATTGATAGATCTTGGATTGGAATTCCAAGAAACACACTAGAGTATTTACTTGGTTTGAATCAGTTTCTATATTTTACATTTACCAATGGAGCTATAGGAGATAAAATAAAGTGTCCATGTCCTATATGTGGCTTTACACAGTGGAAAACAAAAAATATGGTGTTTCACCATTTGATGGATAAGGATTTACCTCAACATTACGTCATTTGGGTTATGCATGGAGAAATGAATGTTTTGCCTAATTCCAGAAACATAGAGGTCATTTAAGATGCACAACCTTTTGAAAATTCTATTGAATTATTGATTAATGAAGTATTCCGTAGTTTAAGGCACGAGGGTGTTGATGCAGGTCCATCACAAGAAGTAGGAGAAGAAGAAATTTTACATGATTTGTCTGATTCAAATAACAAAGTTTATTTTGAATTGCCTAAGGATGGAAGTGAAGAATTGTATGAAGGATCCAAGTACTCAAAGTTTATATTTTTACTAAAGCTTTATCACATAAAGTTCTTGTCTGGGTCAAGTGATCAGGGAATGACTATGGTGCTAACTCTACTCAGGGATGCATTTAAATTTGCAAAGATCCCTATATCTTTTTATAAGGCTAAGAAAACCATCAACAAGTTGTGTCTTGATTATATCAAGATAGATGCTTGACCAAATGATTGTATGTTGTACTGGGAAGATGATGTTAATGCAAAATCATGTAAGCATTGTCACACTTCTAGATGGAAGCCCGAGAAGGATAGCGATCTTGATCATGTGCCTAGTACAAGTAAGAAACAAAAGAAGAAGCAAAAGAATCCTGCCAAAGTTTTGCGCTATTTTTCATTAAAACCAAGATTACAAAGATTGTTTATGTGCTCTAAAATTGCAGAGCATATGAGATGGCATGCAGAGGATGATACAAAGATGGGATGTTAAGGCACCCTCGAGATGGTGAAGCATGGAAAAGGCTTGATACAAAGTATCCTGAATTTGCTTCAGATCCTCCAAATGTTTGATTAGGACTATCTACTGATGGTTTCAATCCTTTTGGAACAATAAGTACTAACTATATACATTGTTACTCATAAGAATCAAGATGGAGTATATGTTAATGAAATTGCAAAAGAAATTTGTGTGAGCTTTACTTATGTGCCATAGACTATTATTGAGCAATCTACGGTATGCGAAATGACTTTTTATTATTAATTTATTTTGAAAACAAATTTTTGGTATGTAGGAAAAAATTGAGTCATCTTTCAGCCAAAGCACTATAGATGAGTCTCAAGTTTCGCCAAATGATGCCTCTGGTAAGGTTCTAGGGAAAGAGCACTATGGAAGGGTGAGATTTTTGGGATTAGGAGCAGTTCCTAGTAGAGTTTTTCAACAAGTTAGACCTCGTTTTGGTGGTACAAGTGCATCAAGTAGTGGAGGTTCTTGTTCGTTCCAATGTCGAGAAAACTACAATCAAATACTGAGTGCTTTGAAGGCATATATGATGATGAAAGAAGGAACGATACCATAACAATTTGTGGGTCTCTTTGATTCTCCTTCAATGGTTTCTCCCACAGAAGTAAGTAAAGTTCTCTTTACTTTTTTTCTAATCTCGGTGTTTGTTGAAAAGCTCTCATTTCTTGTCTTCTCTTTATATTTCTTATTTATTTTGTTGTTCATATAATTAATCTTTTATAAAAAAACAAAAAAATAACTTGAGGTAGAACAGAGTCTCAACTTTCAGCTAACAACTTGCTAACAACATATATTACCTACCAAAATCTATCATTATGGTTAAGAATTAAGCTTTTATACACCCCCTGCTAGTTTTGGTTTCACTTACAGTCTATATGCCACTTCCTGCACCATTAGTCAGACATTTAAATCAGCATGTCTTTGTTTGATTTGAAAAACTCTAAGGTCCCATTCTTGACAATGAAGAACATAGTAGCACTTACGATCATCCTATACATCTTTTCTTTAGTTACTTTACCATTTTGATTATTCGATGACCATTGCAATTCTTCCTTCCAATCTAGTTCCTGTTTGTATATGTCTTGTCATTTTGACATTCTCATCCAGGTTTTGGGGTATAATTAACCCTTAAAAGAAAAGATGGTTACTTCTTTAAAGTTCTAAACTACACGTAGGGGAGATTGTGTTGACATTATTTTGCTTAATCAATCCTTGGTGTACATCATTTTGATGTGCTTGTCAATTATAATGTTTAATTAGTCATGTTGTGTTAATGATATATGAATTAATAAAATATTGGATAGTAGATTATGCCTAAAGAAAAAAATTAAATTTGAGGTAAAATTAAAATTTATAATTTCTTATTTAAAATTGATGGATTCCACTAATTTAAAAGAAAAAAAATTGCGGAGGTTTTAAACCCCCGCAACTTTTAAATTAAAATTTATTATAAAAAAAATAAATATAGAGTAGCGGGGGTCGAAACCCCCACAATATAACCGCCGCAAAATAATTATGGAGGTCCGAAAAAAACTGCCGTAACTGGTGTGTGACGGCTCGAACTGTGGGGCCTATTTGAACCCCGACAATTACATTTTGCAGGGGTTTAAAACCCCCGTAAATCTTAAAATTAACCCCTGCACTTTGACCTATTTTTGTAGTGCCTCACTTAGCATACCAGTACATTCAAATTACTGACGCATACCTTTCTTTTGCGCTATGATGTCTTATAACATAGGTTAAGACGCACGATCTCCTTATCATACTTAGCATCCAGATCCATCAGCAACAGACTAGTAGTGAGTCCTCATTGTTCGAGGAAAGATTTATTATTACAGTATTTAAGTACTTAGTTTATTTTAGTAGTCGTAGTTAGTTGGGGACTTGTCCTATCAACTCTTTGTTCAAACAGTAGTCTTTTTAGACAAATGTTCAGTTTCAGTATTTATTTCAGATTTGAACCTTATGGCAATTTTCCGCCTAATTTCTGCATAATTATAGTATTACGATTTAGTTATTGCAGCAGGTACAATCATGGGTTGGCTTGTGGTCCTTCGAGATTATTAGCACCATGTAGCGTCTGGGGTAATAACTCGGTGTGTTATAGTTACTTTATCCCCCCTTGGGTTCATTCATCCCCGAATGATGACAAGAGACACAACAAGCACGATTTCAAGCATTAAATAGAAAGGAAATAGTAGTATAGAATTTATACCTTCCATGATTTCGAAGAGAGTTGGGTACCTCGCACGCATGTTATATTCTGACTCCCACGTAGATTCCTTAGCGTTTTGATTCCTCCACAACACCTTAACCGAAGTTATTTCCTTACTTCTCAAATTCCAAACTTTGCGATCTAAAATAGAAATGAGTTATTCTTCATACGACAAGGAATTTTTTACATTGACTTCATCCATAGGAAATACTAGGGAATGATTTCCAATGAACTTCTTCAACATGGAAACATGGAATATTGGATGAACAGAAGCCTGGATCGCTGGCAAATCTAACTCATAGGCAAACACATCGATCCTCTTCATAATCTGATACGATCATATGTAACAAGGACTAAGCCTCCCTTTCCTTCTGAATCATATGACTCTCTTTATGGGGAGACCTTGAGGAATACCCAATCATCTACCTCGAATTCTCAGTCTCTCCTTCTAACATTAGAATAAGAATTCATAATGGCCATATCTAGTTCGAAAAGCTATTTTTGGAATGTCAGCCTCCCTAAACTTCAATTGATGATACCCCGAACGAAGGTCTATCTTAAAAAAATATTTTTCACCTTGGCGTTGATCAAATAAATCATCAATCCTGGGAAGAGGGTATTTGTTTTTAACAGTGACCTTATTGAGATGACGATAATCTATACACATATGGAGTGAACCGTCTATCTTACGCACGAAGAGCTCAAGAGCACCTCGAGGAAAAACAATTGGAAAATAAAGCCCTTGTTAAGAAGATCTTTTAACTGTTCTTTCAGATCTTTCAATTTTGCAGGAGCACTTCTGTATGGTCGGATAGAAATAGGAAGAGTGTATGGAAATAAGTCAATGCAAAAATTTATCTCCCTATTAGGTGTTATTCCTAGGAGATCATAGAGAAAGACTTCCGGGAATTCATTAACTATAGGGATACACTAGAGAGAAGGACTTTTAGTACTAGAATCTTTGACCCAAATAAGTTGATACAAACAACCCTTATATAGAATTTTGTGGGATCTGAGATAAGAGATGAACTTCCCCCTAGATACTAAAGAATACCTCTCCTACTCTATCACTAGTTCATTTTGAAAGGAGAAAGTGACTTTTCGGGTTCTACAATCTAGTGTGGCATAGAACGAATGGAGCCAATCAATTCCCAAGATGGCATCAGAGTCAATCATATAAAGCTCTTTGAGATCTACCACAATATCACAATTATAGACAGATACAACACTATTTTTGTACACCCTCCTAGCCATAATAGAATCACCAATAGGAGTAGAAAAAAGAAAGGTTTTGGAATAACTTCAGGATCCGTGGTCTAGGACTCATCATACCCAACCTCCCCAGAGAGAGATATCGAATGATGAGCTGAGATAGTCGATGCATATGATCGCATAGTTGGTGGCTTCAGAGGCTCGACGGTCGTAGGATGTTGGGTCTGTGTCTATCACATCTAAGGATACACGGGTGGGTCAATTTATAATGATAAACCCGCCTAATTTTACTGGTACAAAGGTGTAGGAGGATCCACAAGAGTTCGTAGATGAGATGGAGAAAATCTTTCGAGTGATACATGTGGATAAAGTTTAAGGGTTTAAACAAGCTGCATATCAACAGAAGGAGGTAGCAAATCAGTGGTAACATGAGTGGAAATATTTGAGGGGAGATTGTGTTGAGCCTTCTGTGTGAGGCAAATTTATTGAATCCTTGCTGGAATGATTCTTTCCTCAGAAGTTGAAAGAGTCCAAAGCTGAAGAGTTCATAAACCTGAAATAAGGAAAGATGAGCGTCAAAGAGTACACCCTAAAATTCAATCAACTATCTTATTATGCTTCGGAGTTGGCTGGAATCATGAGGGACCATATTAGAAAGTTTGCATACGACCTTTCAGATGAATTGGTGTTGGAGTGCAAAGCGGTGATGATGAACATAGATATGGACTTCTCTAGATTGTCTATTCAAATGCAGCAGGTTGAGGAGCAGAAGAAGAGGGTTGTTGAAGCAAGAGAGAAGGATAGGCAGGCCAAGAGGGCCCGACCAGCAGGCCAAAATCATAGTCAGCTGCAGAGTGGTAATTTGCATAACCAGTGGAAGAAGAAAAATTTTTGGAGCAATGCTCAGTCTGCAGCCAGTGCTCCAGCGCCCAGACCTCCAGTTGATCGACGATCTCAAAATTTACAGACTAATCATGCATTTAGAGTGAAGGGTACCCAATCCCAAGATAGCGTGGTTCAGCCGTATAGATATTTTTCGCGGTGTGAGACCTGAGATAGGTATCACCCAGGAAAGTGTCAGCTGGGTGAGATGGTATGCTATACTTGTGGTATGGCGGGTCATTTCTAGTGAGATTTTCCTTCCGCTAGAAGGAACCTTGATGGTGCTAAATCCCAAGCAAACTTCTCCGCACCACCATCACCTCCCAAAGGTGCTATTTCAACTACCAGAAGTGGACACAACTAGTTGTAGGCCTTGTCCAATCTCCATGAGGGAGAGTCCTCACCAAATATAGTCACAGGTCCGTTAAAAATCTTCTCTCATGATTTATATATGTTACTTGATCCCGAGTCTACCTTGTTTTATGTGACTCGATATATGGCAGTCGATTTTGGGTTTGAGCCTGAAATTATTGTAGAACCTTTATTTATTTCTACTTCTGTAGGTGATTCTGTTGTGGCTAGGAGGGTATATAAAAATTATGTTGTATCTGTTTGTAGCCGAGATACTGTGGCTGACCCCGTAAAGCTTGATATGGTTGATTTTGATGTTATCTTGGGAATGAACTGGCTCCATTCTTATTATTCCACGCTAGTTTGTGAAACCTAAAAGGTTACTTTCGCTTTTCCAAATAAACCAGTGATAGAATAGAAGGGTCATTCTTTAGCACCTAAAGGGCAATTCATATCTTACCTTAGAGTCCGTATGCTTATTTTTAAAGGGTATTTGTACCATCTAATTTAAGTAAAAATTTCTAATAGTGAAAGTTCTTCTCTTCAGTTTGTCTCTGTGGTAATGAGTTTCCAGAAGTCTATCCCGATGATCTCCCAGGAATACCACCTGTTAGGGAGAGAGATTTTTGTATTGATTTATTTCTTAACACCCATCCCATTTCTATTCTTCTAGAATTAATGTCTCCAATAGAACTAAAAGAGTTGAGAGAATAACTAGCAGAACTTCTTGATAAATGTTTCATACATCCTAGTGTTTCTCCCTAGGGTGCACCTCTACTTTTTGAATGCAAGAACAATGGTTCCCTCTGCATGTGTATAGACTACCGCCAGTTGAATAAAGTCACTGTCAAAACAAATATCCCCTTCCTAGAATTGATGATCTCTTTGAGAAACTTCAGGGTGCTAAGTGTTTTTCAATGATAGACCTTTATTCGGGGTATCACCAATTGAAGGTTAGGGAAGTTGATATTACCAAAACAGCTTTCCAAACATGATATGATCATTATAAATTCTTAGTCATATCCTTTGGTTTGACTAACGCTCCTACAGCCTTCATGGACCCAATGAATAGGGTATTCCATCAGTTTCTGTATCTATTTGTTATAGTCTTCATTGATGACATTTTGATTTATTCTAAGAGTGAGGAGGATCATCCCAATCACCTCCGAATCATCATTTAAAACCTCGAAGATCATAAATTATATGCAAAATTTTCCAAGTGTGAATTCAGGCTTAATGTTATTGCTTTTTTGGGGCATATTATGTCTGGTGAGGGAAATAAAGTTGATCTCCAAAAGATTGAGGCAGTCAGAAAATAGCCCAGAACTACGACTCGAACC
Source organism: Capsicum pubescens (assembly GCA_030864215.1). Lineage (NCBI taxonomy): Eukaryota > Viridiplantae > Streptophyta > Magnoliopsida > Solanales > Solanaceae > Capsicum > Capsicum pubescens. The sequence goes on along the minus strand of CM061548.1, from coordinate 366,928,789 downwards.
GACATTCAGAGCTTCTTGGTTTGGCAGGATATTACAGAAGGTTCGTAGAGAGTTTTTCTTCGATAGCTGCTCCACTTACCAGGTTGATGCATAAAAAGGTGAAATTTGTGTGGTTTGACTCTTGTGAGAATAGCATTGAGAAGTTGAAGGAAAAGTTGACTACTACACCAATTTTGACTTTTTTTGAGGGTACAAATAGTTTTTTCATATATTACGATACGTATTAAGCAAGACTTGGTTATGTACTTATGCAGTATGGTAAGGTGGTATCTTATACATCTAGGAAGTTGAAGGTGCATGAGTTAAACTACCCTAAGCACGACTTGGAGTTAGCGGCTATGGTGTTCGCACGAAAAATATGGCGGCATTATCTTTATGGGGTACATGTTGATATATTTGCTGACTACAAAACTTTGCAGTATGTTTTCTCGCAGAAAGAGCTAAATATCAAGCAAAGGTGTTGGTTGGAACTATTGACAGATTATGATATGAGTCTGCACTATCATTTGGGCAAGGCGAATGTGGTGGCCGACACCCTTAGCAAATTATCTATGGGCAGTCTTTCATATATTGAGGAAGGGAAAAGGGAGATGGTGAAGGATATCCACCGGCTTGCAAATCTAGGGGTGCGAGTCTTGGATTCCAAAGATGGAGGGGTAGTTGTGCATGAAATAGATAAATCTTCCCTTTGTGTAGAGTTAAGGAAAAGTAGGTTGAGGATCTAATCTTAATGCAGATTAAGAAACATGTGGGTCAATAGAAGGTGATGTCTTTTAAAATTGGTGGTGATGGGTTTTTGAGATATCAGGGTAGGTTATGTATGCCAGATATGGATGAATTAAGGAAAAGAATCCTTGATGAGGCTCATACTTTGAGGTATGATGTTCACTCAGGATCTACTAAGATGTACCATGATCTTAAAACAATATATTGGTGGAATAATATGAATAGTGATGTGGCTGACTTTGTTTCCAAGTGTTTGAATTGCCAAAAAGTTAAAGTGGAACATTTGAGGCTAGGTGGTACTTCCCAAGAGATATATTTGCCTTTGTGAAAATAGGAGATGATCAATACAGACATCAACACATGACTTCTGAATTCCCGAAACTAGTATGATTCCATTTGGGTAATTGTCGACCGGCTTACCAAGTAAGCCCACTTTTTTGCTTTTATGACTAACCATTTGGGAGATGATTATTCCAAGATGTACATTGAAGAAATAGTTTGTTTACATGGAGTACCAATATCCATTATATCTGATCGAGGTACGAAATTCTCATCACAGTTTTGGAAATCTTTTCAGAGGGGTTTAGGTACCCAAGTGAACCTGAGTACTGCATTCCACCCCTAGATGGATGGGCAAGCTGAATGCACTATTCAGACCTGTAAGGACATGATGCGAGCCTGTGTAATTGACTTCAAGGGTAGTTGGGTAGACCACTTACCATTGATAGAGTTCGCTAACAATAATAGCTACCATGCCCGCATTAAGATGGCTCCTTTTGAAGCACTTTATTGGTGAAGATGTAGATCACCAATTGGGTGGATGAAGTGGGTAAGACGTGGATGTTTAGGCCTGATCTTGTGCATCAAGCAATGGAGAAAGTGAAAATCATTAGAGAATGACTCAAGACAGCTCAGACCCATCAGACGTCCTATGCCGATGTTAGAAGAAGGGAGTTGGAATTTGAAGTTGATAATTGGGTATTTCTAAAAGACTTCCCTATGAAGGGATTCATGCGATTCGAGAAGCAAGGGAAGCTGAGTCCTCTCTCTATAGGACCATATCAGATTGTGAGAACGATAGGTGGGGTGGCTTATGAGTTATATTTGCCTACAAATCTTGCTTCTGTACTCGCCATATTTCATGTGTCTATGTTGACTAAGTATATTGGAGATCATTCCTTAGTGTTTCATGTTGAGAAGATCAAGGTGATAGACTCCTTATCATATGAAGAAGAGCCTATTGCAATCTTGGATTGCCAAGTCAGAATATTGAGGATTAAGGAAATAACTTCGGTCAAGGTATTATGGAAGAATCAAAAGGAGGAGGAAGTTACTTGGGAATCAAAAGATAACCTTCAAAGAAGATACCCAAACCTTTTTGAGTTAAGGGGTGATGACATGGAAGGTACCACTCTTTTACTCTCTCTATTTCCCTCTTCCTTTCTTTTCCTTTGTACGTTTGAAATCATGCTTTTCTATATTATAACCCATCATTCGGGGATGAATGATCCCAAGGGGGGGATAATGTAACAATCCCATGATGTCCTCGACCAAACACCTCATTTCGTAGTATGTTATGTGGGTTAATGATCTAAAAATATTCTAAGTGTAAAAAGGGACTTAGTCACTTTTGAACTCCTAAACTAGGATGTTTTTATTTTTGAACTTTCTGACCTTAGAAAGTTAATTGTAAGTTGATTCATGATCGTGTAACACCCCGTAAATTTTTCGTACACTTATCACGATTATATGGAGTCCTAAAGGCTTGCGTATGGGTTAAATTAAGTTTATGATGTTCGGAAGTATCCCGTCAATAGTTGTATGTGTAGGTATTGGAATAAGCTTTCCAATGATATAAAGTTTTCCCAAAACATAGGAGTATTTCATATAAGCGATCACATTCGAAATTTCAAAACGGTGGTCGGGAAGCCTGTGAACAGTAAATCTGCAGGAAAATTACTGCAGCTAGGCAATTTTTTTTTTTGGATCAACTTTAGATGATCATAACTCCTTGTACAAAAAGAACTCTGTGATCAGCTATATACAGACGAAAATCTCCGAGAGTCTTCTTTCCGATGAAATTGGTTTCATCCAAATCCAATGTCTGAGTAAGGAGCTATACCCGTTTTACTACAGCCTATCAAAAAAAAAAAGAATTTTGGGACAGATTTTTGGGTCATCTTTAAAAGACCATAACTCCATGTACAGGAAGAAATGGGTGGTATACTTTATATGAAAATGATATCCGTTTGAATTATCTTTCCAATCCAATTGGTTTCACCCAAATCGGATACCGGAGAAAAGACTTATGATCGATTTACTTCAGCCTGTCAAAACTGTCCACTGGGGACAGATTCGGATTTATTTAAATTTTTAGGGCAAAATGGTCATTTTCTATTACCTCTTGGACGAAAATTGGTCTTTATAAACATACACTTAGCCTCATATATATCATATATCATCCAATTATTAAGAGAAGGTGAAACCCTAGCCTAATTTCAACTTCAAATATTTTGTGATTCAACCGTAGAAAATTCGAATTGGTTCCGTAGTTGTGTTCACCATCTCGAAAGCTTCGAGAAGCACCCCATGGTTATGTAAGGATGATTATAAATACAAGAGTTCATTGTTAAGGTATGAATATTGTTTATTCTTGATTCTTATCCATGAATAAGTATTGATAAAGGATTATGAGTATTGTCTTGATGTTGGAAGATAACTAGAAACATAGTTATGAATTGTTTTGTATAAATTGTTAGTAGTAAATTATGGAAGTTGTTGTATTGGATTACGGAGGATGAATTGTGGTGATATATCATTATATTAGTGGTTATGTAAGCCTAGTGATCATGTTGGTATTGGATGGTGATTAAGAGGGGAAATAAAGGCTAAGAGTGAAGTTGAGGGATATTGCATGAAAATGCATGATATGTGAATGTAATAAGAGTATAAGAGGATGTATGTAGCACTGTTATTGAGGAGATAAAGGATTACTTCCTAGACATTATTTGGTGAAGTTAATACCTAAATGGTAAGGTTTGGTTGCTAATACTAGTTTGCCACAAATGACTTATTGTAGATAAGTGTTCGAAGAGTACAGGAAGTCAAGTTGGAGTTGTATTGAAGTGGTCATATCAAGGTATGTAAGACATACTCTATCCAATCTTTGGTATGAATAATGACCCATGGCACTCTCATGTAAGCTTCCAACATTTTCCTACGACACATGACACATAATAACCTCATATGATCTTCGACACTACCAATTGAACTTGCTTTCACTTTTAAGATGTCCGGCTAGTAAAAAAAATGTCCATATACTATTGTTGACTCCGAAATGGTTTAATGAGGTATCCATGATTCTCTACTTCATTTTCATGATATTGATTACCTATTTACATGTTTTTCCTATTGAGGTATCATGGTTTCAAGTTCCATAAGGTGTGACCACAAAGTAACCAATCTCAAAGATTAATTGAATTAAGAAATGGAATGTCTTTCTTTTAAATTAATGATATGATGTATTGTATTAGTACCACTGATCAGTTGGCCATTGTATTATAAAGATTATGTATATATGTTATTCCAGGGGTGGTCCCTGATGTATTGTATTTGTACCACTGATCAGTTGGCCATTGTATGACATATGTAATGAATTGATAAGGAAAACGGGAAGTAATGAAATGAAAGTAATGTGAAGGAATCCCATCAGCTCTTTTAAGTGTGGTCTACTCACACTGTTTATTCACTAGTATCTGGATTTTGTTGATCTTTTGTATCTCATCTTGATACTCACTGCCTTACATACTCAGTACATATTTCCGTACTGACGTCCCTCACGGGGGGACCTGTATTCATGCCTGCAGGAATAGGTACTTCAGGTCGTACACCTCCGCAATAAGAGCCAGGACATTTTATTGATAGTGGTGAGCTCCAGTTGTTTCGGGGCATCCCAAGTCGTTTCTATATGTATTTTTGGTATTTGTATAAAAGTCTTTTGTGGGCGGGAGTTTGTCCCGACCCTAAATCAGTCGTGTATCTATGTAGAGGCTTTTGTAGGCATATGGTACAGCCATAGGAGTGTTTGGTTGATAGACGTGATGGCTCTGATGGCCAATTACGGTTTTTATATATATATATGCGTGTCTGTTGGGATGATACAGGTACTGTTTTCTTCTATTTACAACGATGTGCTGCCCTAATTTTTAATTTTCATAAGTAATGTAAATGTGAAAGTATTGGTTATGAACAGGTTCTCCCGGGCCTCCTCAGCTACGGGTGCCAGTCCACTCCAATGGGATTTGGGGCTTGACCGAAGTGGTATCAGAGAAGTTCGTCCTAGTGAGTCTACAAAGCCGTGTCTACGTAGAATCTCGTTTATCGGTGTGTTGTGCACCACATCTATAAACAGGAGGCTATTGGACATTTAGGGATTGTTTCCATTCTCCATTTCTTAGATCGTGCAATAGAGCCCATATTAGAGATAAAGCCATAATCCATCGCTTAATCCAATTGTTTTTTTTATTTATTATAGTAACAATGCCGGTTACAAAGAGATAGAATAAGTGGAAGCGAGTAGATTTAGTGGCCGGAGAAGGTACTAGTGAGTCACCACCGGCACAAGCTGAACAAAGTGAGTCTCAATTGAGCATATATCAGGAGCTTCTTCTCCTCCGGAAGGGCCATCTATTAATGCTGTTGATCGAGATTTGAGGGATGCAGTATAACTTCTGACACGTATAGTTGCCGGTCAAGTTCAAGGGCAAGATATTCCTACCACGGGTTCTAGTAGTACGGATAGAGCAGCTAGCCTTCGGACACAGGATTTTCTGAAACTGGTCCTCCTACTTTTACCGGATCAGATATTAACGAAGACCCACAGGACTTTGTCGATCAAACCCAAAGGGCTCTAGATGTTATGCACATATCCGGTAAAGAGATGGTTGAGCTAGCAGCATATAGACTGAAAGGAGAGGCTATATTGTGGTACGAGGATTGGAAACGATCTAGGGGTATTGATTCACCTCCAACTACGTGGGGAGAGTTCAAAGATGCATTTATTGATCATTATCTTCCATTTGAGACTCGTCAGGACCATGCCGATTAATTCTTTAATCTTCGTCAGGACCATGCCGATTAATTCTTTAATATTCTATAATCTCCAACTACGTGGGGAGAGTTCAAAGATGCACCAGTATTGTTTGTGCGTAAGAAAGATGGTTCGCTGAGGATGTGTATTGACAATCGGCAATTAAATAGGGTGACTATCAAGAATAAGTACCCTCTTCCCCAAATTGATGATTTATTTGACCAGTTGCAGGGTGCCCAGTGTTTTTCCAAGATTGACTTGAGATCAGGCTATCATCAAGTGAGAGTCAAGGATAAAGATATACCCAAGACAGCTTTCCAAACACGGTATGGTCATTATGAATTCCTGGTTATGTCATTCGGGCTGACAAATGCACCCGTAGTTTCTATGGATCTGATGAATAGGCTGTTTAAGCCGTTTCTAGATGTGTTCGTGATAGTTTTCATAGATGATATTATGGTCTACTCTAGATCAGAAGAGGATCATGTTAATCACTTAAGGCAGGCGTTTCAGATTCTTCCTGATCGTAAGCTGTATGTGAAGTTTTCTAAATGTGAGTTTTGGCTCAAGTCAGTGGCATTTTTGGGCCATATTGTATCTAGTGAAGGCATAAAAGTTGACACTCAGAAGATTGAGGCTGTGAAGAATTGGCCAAGACCCACGACGCCTACGGATATTCGTAGTTTCCTCGGGTTGGCAGGTTATTATAGAAGGTTTGTTGAAGGTTTTTCTTCTATTTCTGCACCCTTGACTAAGTTGACGCATAAAGCCTCCAAGTTTCAATGGAATGATGCCTGTGAAAAGAATTTCCAAGATCTGAAGAGCAAGTTGACTTCTACACCGGTATTGGTACTTCCTGAAGGCACAAAAGGGTATGCAGTGTATTGTGATGCTCCGATAATTGGCTTAGGATGCGTATTAATGCAACATGGTAGAGTAATAGCCTATGGCTCTAGACAGTTGCGACCACATGAGAGGAATTATCCCATGCATGATCTTGAGCTAGATGCAGTTGTATTTGCTTTGAAGATATGGCCCCACTACTTATATGGGGTTCATGTTGACATATATACCGATCATAAGAGCCTGCAATATATCTTCAGTCAGAAAGATCTAAACTTAAGGCAGCGGAGATGGCTTGAATTGTAGAAAGATTATGATGTTGATATCTTGTATCATCCAGGGAAAGCGAATGTGGTAGCGGATGCACTGAGTTGTAAGTCTAAAATGGCATCTATAGAAAAGCAGGGGATGATTAAGGATCTTCACCAACTAGCTAATTTGGGAGTTCGACTTCTCGAAACTCCAGATGAAGAGGCTATTGTACGTAATGCAGCGGAATCATCATTGATAGCTGAAGTGAAAGAGAAGCAGTATGCAGATCTAATTTTATTGCAGCTTAAGTAGGATGTGCAGAGTGGCACGACAAAGGCATTTGAGCTTACGCGAGAAGGAGTGCTTCAGTGTCAGAATCGTTTATGTGTACCTGATGTAGTTGAGCTAAGAAAGAGAATTATTACAGAAGCACACTGTTCAAGGTATTCCATCCATCCAGGGTCGACTAAGATGCATCAAGATTTGAAATCAATATATTGGTGGAATGACATGAAGAAGAATATTGCCGAATTTGTAGATGAATGTCCGAATTGTGAAAGAGTCAAAGTAGAACACTTAAACCCGGTGGTTACATGAAATGTATAGATCTTCCAGTCTGGAAGTGGGACAATATCAATATGGATTTCATCATGGGTTTTCCTCGTACATTTCGGAAGTTTGATTCCATATGGGTGATCATTAATAGGCTTACCAAATCCGCGCACTTCTTACCAGTTAAGACAATTTATACGGCGGAAGAGTATGCGAAGTTGTATATTAAGGATATCGTTCGGTTACATGGAGTTCCAATTTCTATTATATCCGATCGAGGAGCCCAATTTACCGCGAATTTCTGGAAGTCTTTTCAAAGGAGTTTGGGGACACAAGTAAATCTAAGTACGGCTTTTCATCCTCAAACGGACGGACAAGCGGAACGTACCATCCAGACACTTGAAGATATGCTACGAGCATGTGTATTAGATTTCAAAGGCAACTGGGATGATCACCTACCTCTTATCGAGTTTGCCTACAATAATAGCTATCATTCAAGTATCAAAATGGCACCATATGAAGCATTGTATGGAAGAAAGTGTAGATCGCCAATAGGATGGTTTGAAGCAGGTGATGCGGTCTTGTTTGGACCGGATCTTGTATATCAAGCAATGGAGAAGGTTAAAGTGATCCAACAACGGCTTGAAACAGCTCAAAGTCGACACAAATCTTATGCGGATGTTAGAAGAAGAGTACTTGAGTTTTCTATCGACGATTGGGTATTCTTGAAAGTATCACCAATGAAAGGAGTGATGAGGTTTGGCAACAAAGGAAAGTTAAGTCCACGATACATAGATGCGTACAAGATCATTCAAAGAATTGGACAAGTTGCTTATGAGTTAGAGCTACCTCAAGAGCTCTCAGCAGTTCATCCCATATTTCATGTTTTGATGCTTCGCAAGTACATCGGACATCCATCGCACATCACTACTACGGAAGATGTACAAGTTACAGAAGATCTCACTTTTGAAGAAATGCCTATTGCTATTCTTGATCGCCAAATTAAAAAGATAAGGAATAAAGAGATAGCATCGGTAAAAGTACTTTGGAGGAATAAACAAGTTGAGGAGATCACATGGGAAGCCGAGGAAGCGATGAAGATTAAGTACCCTTACCTATTCAACGATGAGGAGGAAGTTCATGAGACGGAAGAAGAACAATAATAAGTAAGTGTTTATTTTTATGCAAGTATGTTATGATGATGAATATGTTAATTGTAAGCTTGGACATGTCTTAATTGAGTAACTATGCTAACATTCGAGGACGAATGTTCTTAAGGGGGGGAGAATGTAACACCCTGTAAATTTTTTCGTACACTTATCGCGATTATATGGAGTCCTAAAGTCTTGCGTATGGGTTAAATTAAGTTTATGGTGTTCGGAAGTATCCCGTAAATAGTTGTATGTGTAGGTATTGGAATAAGCTTTCCAACGATATAAATTTGCCCAAAACAGAGGAGTATTTCATATAAGCTAGCACATTCAAAATTTCAAAACGGTGGCCGGGAAGCCTGTGAACAGTAAATCTGCAGGAAAATTACTGCAGCTAGACATTTTTTTTTTGGATCAACTTTAGACAATCATAACTCCTTGTACAAAAATAACTGTGTGAGATTCTATATATAGACGGAAATCTCCGAGAGTTTTATTTCCGATGAAATTGGTTTTATCCAAATCCAATGTCTGAGTAAGGAGCTATACCCGTTTTACTACAGCCTATCAAAAAAAAAACAGAATTTTGGGACAGATTTTTGGGTCAAATTTAAACGACCATAACTCCTTGTACAGGAAGAACTGGGCGGTACAATTTATATGAAAATGAAATCCCTTCTAATTATATTTCCAATACAATTGGTTTCACCCAAATCCGATACCGGAGCAAAGAGTTATGATCGATTTACTTCAGCCTGTCAAAACTGTCCACTGGGGACAGATTCGGATTTATTTAAATTTTTAGGGCAAAATGGTCATTTTCTATTACCTCTTGAACGAAAATTGGTCTTTATAAACATACACTTAGCCTCATATATATCATATATCATCCAATTATTAAGATAAGGTGAAACCCTAGCCTAATTTCAACTTCAAATATTTTGTGATTCAACCGTAGAAAATTCGAATTGGTTCCGGAGTTGTGTTCACCATCTCGAAAGCTTCGAGAAGCACCCCATGGTTATGTAAGGAGGATTATAAATACAAGATTTCATTGTTAAGGTATGAATATTGTTTATTCTTGATTCTTGTCCATGAATAAGTATTGATAAAGGATTATGAGTATTGTCTTGATGTTGGAAGATAACTAGAAACATAGTTATGAATTGTTTTGTATAAATTGTTAGTAGTAAATTATGGAAGTTGTTGTATTGGATTACGGAGGATGAATTGTGGTGATATATCATTATATTAGTGTTTATGTATGCCTAGTGACCATGTTGGTATTGGATGGTGATTAAGAGGGGAAATAAAGGCTAAGAGTGATGTTGAGGGATATTGCATGAAAATGCATGATATGTGAATGTAATAAGAGTATAAGAGGATGTATGTAGCACTCTTATTGAGGAGTTAAAGGATTACTTCCTAGACATTAGTTGGTGAAGTTAATACCTAAATGGTAAGGTTTGGTTGCTAATACTAGTTTGCCACAAATGACTTATTGTAGAAAAGTGTTCGAAGAGTACGGGAAGTAAAGTTGGACTTGTATTGAAGTGGTTATATCAAGGTATGTAAGACATACTCTATCTAATCTTTTGCATGAATAATGACCCATGGAACTCTCAAGTAAGCTTCCAACATTGTCCTACGACACATGACACATAATAACATCATATGATCTTCGACACTACCAATTGAACTTGTTTTCACTTTTAAGATGTCCGGCTAGTCAAAAAAATGTCCATACACTATTGTTGACTCCGAAATGTTTTAATGAGGTATCCATGATTCTCTACTTCATTTTCATGATATTTATTACCTATTTACATGTTTTTCCTATTGAGGTATCATGGTTTCAAGTTCCATAAGGTGTGACCACAAAGTAACCAATCTCAAAGATTAATTGAATTAAGAAATGGAATGTCTTTATTTTAAATTGATGATATGATGTATTGTATTAGTACCACTGATCAGTTGGCCATTGTATTATAAAGATTATGTATATATGCTATTCCAGGGGTGTTTCCTGATGTATTGTATTAGTACCACTGATCAGTTGGCCATTGTATGACATATGTTATGTATTGATAAGGAATACGGGAAGTAATGATATGAAAGTAATGTGCAGGTATCCCATCAGCTCTTTTATGTGTGGTCTACTCATACTGTTTATTCACTGGTATCTAGGTTCTGTTGATCTTTTGTATCTCATCTTGATACTCACTGCCTTACATACTCAGTACATATTTTCGTACTGACGTCCCTCATGGGGGGACCTGTATTCATGCCTGCAGGAATAGGTACTTCAGGTCGTACACCTCCGCAGTAAGAGCCAGGACATTCTGTTGATAGTGGTGAGCTCCAGTTGTTTCGGGGCATCCCAAGTCGTTTCTATATGTTCTTTTGTGGGCAGGAGTTTGTCCCGATCCTAACTCACTCGTGTATCTATGTAGAGGCTTTTTTAGACATATTGTACAACCATAGGAGTGTTTGGTTGATAGACGTATTGTACAGCCAATTACAGTTTATATATATATATCCGTGTCTGCTGGGCTGATACAGGTACTATTTTCTTCTATTTAAAATGAAGTGCTGCCCAAATTTCTAATTTTCATAAGTAATGTAAATGTGAAAGTATAGGTTATGAACGGGTTCTCCCGGGCCTCCTCGGCTACGGGTGCCAGTCTGCTCCAATGGGATTTGGGGCGTAACAGATCGGGGATGTCAAGGGTACATCCCGGGTAAGTTTCGAAACTTTCGGACTAGCATAAGGGTAAGTTTGGATGTCCAAAATAGTGAGGCCTCGCGATAGGCCGGCATCATGAGGGATAATTATCCCAGATAGGTGTCACGTAGGTGTAACATCGCGAGGGCTAGTTGATCCAAGTAGGGGTCGCGACGCAATGGCAGCCCAGTTCTGCATTATTTTATCCATAATTTTTAAAGGCAAATGATTCTTTTTGTTCATCCTAATTCGCCCAAGACATAAGATTTAATGATAATCTAAGAACATTAGGCTTGATATCATCAGAAGCTACTCCTATTACTTTAAAAGAAAACCCTAGCTTTTTCCTATAAGGTAAAAGTATTCATCTTTGAGTTGAAGAATTTCAAAGAACCTATGTGTGATTCAGATTCCACTCTTCTTCATCGGTGATCTAAGGTACGTGGGGTTTTTCTAAAACTACTTGGGCATAGGGAAACTGTTCAACAACTTCTAACATTGTGAAATCATGAATTCTTGAAGTTGTTTTGGAAGTTAAATTGAAATTTTGCATTAATGAATTCTTTAATGATATTAGTGTTTTGGTCTTGAGGACTTTTCCCCAAATTGATTTTAAATCTTATATATATACACATGTGGTTAAAGTAATAATTGAATTTAGAGCATGACTATTTACACTCCCTCTCATGTTGCAACACCTCTTGATTTTAGAATGTTATTTAGAGGCATGGTATCAGTGTTCTTGACTATTGTTGAATGATTTAAGATTTGATTTAAATTAATGAGAGAGGAGTTGGCATGTTGATAAATTCTGAATATATATAATGAAAGAATTGCATGGTTTTCCAAAATACATGACCAGCCCATGTTTATTGAAATGATTGAAAGGAGTCATCTTTGCATAATTTGATAAATGTATTGAAGAACGAATCTTCTTGAATTATTTGAAGTATGGTGGTCTAAACTTTATGTTTGAAAGAGAAAATTGTGATATGATTTTTATGGTTTATAAACATGACTTGCAAGTATTGGTATGATGATACCAATTCAGATAATGCCATTGTAACACAGAATAGAACATAATGTCGATTTTCTTTTAGATTTTTAGATTAGAATGATACATGTTCAGAAAAAGCTAAAAATGGGCATAAAGTGATGTTAGGTGGTTACTCGAAGAAGGCACGAGTCTAGAAAAACTCATTTCCCGAAATTGTGTTTTGCCGATATGGGATTATTATGTTGCCTAGAGGGATTATAAGGTGGCCTAGTGCCCTGTGGCGTATCTGAATCAGAAACTCCAACTCTTGCATCAAACTTGGGTTGGGGGATTGTCCACCGAGTTAAGGGAGGACTCCATATAGCCCGTGGGGTTGTAGAATTGTAGGGTGGACCACCTAGCTCATAAGTAATACAAAGATCAAATCTGCATTGACAAGAATGTTTTATGAATATCATAGAATTTCCCATGTGTTTTAAACTATATCATGCATGATGTATTCATGACTTGCTCTCATCTATTTTATATATAAATGCATTATTATTTTTTCTATGCGTATCAGTACAATTGTATTGACCCCCTATATTTCAGGGTCTTAGGCTTAGTCTAGAGGTCCTGCTAAGCCATAGACTTATTCCGATAGAAGAAAAGTGTATGCAGTTGGTGAGCCTTCTTTATTTCGGAAGGAATATTTCTTTCCATTCAGTTCCTAATTAATTTGGTTTAGGTCCACTGGAGTCCTTGTCCCAAATTCAGACAACTTATTGATGTCTTATGTAGTAGAGATTTCGCAGACTGAGAAAGATGTTGTTTAGATGTTGAAAAACTTATTTTTTGTATTGTCAAATAGATTTCAAATTTATGAACATGATTCCATTTATTATAATTCCACATATTATATTTATCAATCGAGTATTGTGCATGATTTCCAGATGTAGAAGGGCGCACGGGCCTCCATGGTTCGGGATGCTCGTCAAGGCTAGGGTCTCAACTCGGGTTATGACATCTACATCCTGGCAATTAGGTAAGGCATACAACCAATTGCGACCTCCCTCGGTGGATGAAGTAGTACCCTTGGGTGGCGGTGGTGGGGCTAAGGAATTTTCTTGAGACTTAGAACCTCCAAAACAACCTCTAGAAGATGGACAATCTCTCTGAATATGACCAGGTTGGCCGCAAGAATAGCACACTAACCTGCCAAACTGGCACTTCCTTGGATGAAACTTCCCATACGAGTCATAATAAGGGTATGACCTAGAAGGTTGGGTCACACTCCTTTGTGACTGTGTACCCTGCACCCTCGGCCCATTATTAGGCGAAAATTAAGGAAATTACTGATCAATTGTGGGCCTGGGTACTGGGGCACTAGGTGATGACTGGGCATTTCTTCAAAACTTCTTTTTAGACTAGCTTTTTCCTCAATTAACACCCTATTGTTGACTATTATTTTGGTTTGTAAATCTGGCCTTCTTGGCCTACCTGTCTTTCTCCCTTACCTCTGCCAGCCTTTTCTTCTACTCTTCAACCTATTGCATATGAATGGATAACCTGGATAAATCCATGCCTCTATTCAGCATTGCTCCTTTGTATTCCAATACCAGATCATCCGAGAGACCGGATGGAAACTTTTTCATGCGAGCTCTCATGTTACCTGCCAATTCTGGAGCATAGCCGGATAACTGGTTGAACTTCAGTGTGTACTCCTTCACACTAATTTTCCCTTGCTTCAAATTAATAAATTCTTCAGCCATCGATTCTCTCAATTCCTGAGGAAACAAATGATCAAGACAAGATTCCACAAACTCACCCCACAAAGAAGGCTCAACATCTCTACCTTTAGAATCCTCCCACTCATTATACCAGTAATTTTCCATATCTGTCAGCTGATAGGATGCCAGTTCAACCCCTTCAACCTCATTCACATGCATAACCCTGAAAAGTATCTCAAGTTCATCAATGAACCCTTGGGGGTCCTCCTCATCCTTCGTACCAGTAAGAACAAGTGGATTTAGCCTCATGAATATGCCCACTCGGGTAAACTCAGATGAACCAGACACAGACACCACATCTTCAGATCGTCCGGCCTTAGAAGCCACCAACTAGGCTATCATATGCATAGACTGTCGGAACTCAACATTATATTTTTCTCTCTAGGAAGGTTGAGTACGATTATCTCAATACCGAGGAGCCCTAGGTGGACTAGTCTGAATAGGTAAAACTCCCAGAGTAACAACAAACTCTGGAGTACGAGCTCCATAATGGGTCTGCATCCCATGGGTAGGGTGGACATCCTCAGCTTAGGCATTCCATTTGTTGGATCGACGGGGAGGCATGATATCTTTCTGAAATACAGAAAATCATTGATTAGAGGAAATACAGACTCTATAGCATAAACAAAATCATTAAATAAGAGAGACATTCCTAAATGCCTTGTTGCCCCTTGTTATAAGTATGGCGCGCTACACACCCATAAATAGAGCTTTACCTGATGCAATTTTGCAGACACCCTGGGACCGTGAACTATTTTCTGATACCAAATTTTTCATAACCCGAGCCGAGACCCTAGTCACGACGAGCATCCCAAACCATGAAATCCCAGGCCCTTTTCTATCTGGCAATCATACACTACATTTATAAAATGTAAAGAAATGTGAAAAATTTATCATACGGAAATATGGTCGATACTATTTAAAGCCTTGTTTTAGGGTTTTCTAGATATAGAAAAACTTATCAATCAACATAATTTTGGACAAACAATTTTTTTCTCTCTCTCTCTCTCTCTCTAGACCAATTTTTTTGGGAGTTTTGTCATGTGAATCAATTTAAGTTATACTTTTTGATCTTTATCATAGTTGTAAGTTAATCTTCTCAATTATGAATTCAATTTGTGTACTTATTTCTTGCATCATGAGTGGCTAAACCTCATTAACCTGAATTATGGGATCTAGGGTTAGGTCATGAAGAGGTGTTAAATACTCAAGATTCAATAGGTGTCAAGATTTCTTGATAATTCTGAGATGTTAATTAATGTCTGTTGGTTGCAAACATTAGGCATACCTACTTTGATTTGCTTGAGAAAGAAATCATAAACATAGAAAGTGAATTATCAACAGGGACTCAAAAATACTTCATTTAATAATCAGCGTTGTAACAAGGTTGATTAACCTAAGGTAATATTTGGGCAGTAAGAGAGATTCCCTACGTCCGAGAATATTAGGAAATTAGGTGCTTAAATAGGCCGAGAGACATTTGAGCATATAATCAATAAAGATAGCTTGTTATCCTAACCACCATGAGAATCTTGAGTCACCTTTGGCATCTATCATGTACCGTAAGCCCTAGTGAACATAATTCTGGTTATTTCATAAAATCTTGGTTACAAACATCAAAATCAAAGTGTCAAACAATTATTTGTGAAACTTAAACCCCCATTTCAGGAGACGTTAAACTATCAGTGAATTAAATCGTAAACAACTTGAGTTTCCCTGTGTGATTCGACCCCAACCTAGTTGGGTTTTATATTGACAACACTCTCTTACACCCATTCAAGAGTGTAGTTTGAGCACTATAACAATGTAGTTTAGGAAAACCCCAGGTACCTTATGTCATTTAGTTTGAAGATTGGAACTCTAATCTTGACCCTTTTCTTGAAATCGTGATCTTAGAGAAACCCTAATTTTCTTTTTCTCTTGAGGGTAAAGAGGATTTGATATGTTTTAAAACTGATAATAGTTGATTAATAATGTTTAGAGTACAATTTAATTCATGGGGGAGGTTTTTGGGAAGGGAAAGTACCAGATTCCCATTTAAAAACGTCCCATCTGAGTAACTCGGCCTTGCTAGACGGCTTGGTTGATGGACCGTCATTCTAGTGACGTACTGTCACTCCAACCGTCAGTTTTGGTCTAGAGAATGAGATCACTGCCTGAGGTCGACGGAAATCTTTCTGGACTTTTATTGACTTGACGGTCCGTCAGTCTGGCCATCGTACCTCGGCAGACTGACACCTCTGTGTAAAATGGGCATAACTTTTTACCCCGATATTGGATTTAGGAGAAACTTATGGAATTGAAAATAACACTCAAAGACCTTTCGTTTTATATATAGTAGGTTCTCTAAATCATTTTATACAAGAAGTTATGGTCAATGGAAATTGACCCAAGTTTAGACGTTCACTAAAACTTAATTGATAAGAAATTTTTAACTCATCTTTGAGTTAAGGGACCTCTATGATCTCAATTCATGCACAACTAGATTCACACACTACCTAATTGATTATCATACTTATAATTGCATTGGATTCATTGGCTTTTGGGACCTTTACGCGTAGGAATGACGGTTTACGTTCTTTCCCAAAATGCGGATTGTTACAGAATTAGTCAAGGGAACTCATTTATAGATTTTTATACGTGATTCATTGCCTTGATCATCATCTCCTGCTCGTACTCTTTCCCTTCTACTTGTTTGTGTATTTCCAATGTGAGCCAGGAGTTCCCTAAACACTTCAACAGGGCTTCAAAAAATGAAGTAAGTACTCATGAAGTGGTCAAGGGAACTCCAGGGAACACCTTTAATTATATTTAGACATGAACTATTACGTTGATCATCATCTCCAGCTTGTAATCTTGCACTATTACTTATTTGTGTATTTTCAAAGTGAGGCCTGAAGTCCCCCCAAACACTTCAGCAGGGCTTCAAACAAAGAATTAAACCCTCATGTAGTGATCAAGCGAATTCCTGGTAACACATTGATTGATATTTATACGTAAACTATTGCGTTGATCATCATCTTTAGCTCGTACTCTTGCGCTTCTATTTGTTTGTGTATATTCAAATAGAGCCCGAGAATTCCCTCAAACACTTCAACGGTGGTTCAAACAATGAAGTAAGCCCTCGTGAATGGTCAAGGGAAATCCGGGATCATCTTGATTGATATTTATACGTAAACCATTGTATTGATCATCATCTCCATCTCATACACTTAAAGTTGTTTGCATATTTTCAAAGGGAGCCTCGGTGTTCCTCCAAACCCTTCAGCGGGGCTTCAGATAACGAAGTATTCCCTCATGAAGTGGTCAAGATAACTCCCAGGAACACCTTGAATGATATTTATACATGAGCCATTACATTGATCATTATTGCTAGCTCTTACTCTTGTACTATTACTGTTTGTGTATATTCAAAGAGAGTCCTAGAGTTCCCCAAAACACTTCAGTAGGGCTTCAAACAACAAAGTAAATCCTCATCAAGTAGTCAAGGGAACTCTAGGGAACACCTTGATAAATTTATGCGAGAACCATTGCCTTTATCATCACCTCCAGCTCGTATTCTTGCATTTCTACTTGCTTGTGTATGTTTAATGTGAGACCAGGAGTTCCCTAAAACACTTCAACAGTACATTAAAAAATGAAGTAGGTCCTCATGAAGTGTAAAGGGAACTCCAGCGAACACCTTTTTTTGTTCATCGATAATCTCCAAATTGTCCTCTTACTCTTCTACTCGTTTGTTTTATAATGTGGCAACATAGTACTCTCCTATATATGTATTGTTTTGGTAAGAAAAATAGGAAAAAACATCATTTACACCCCATACTATATAAGAAAAGTCTAAGCTACACCTAAATTATATAAGTGACCTATTACACACCTTAACTATATAAAAGTGATATTATTACCTCCCCGCGACCCCCATTCTAAGGCGCGTGTGCTACACTTATTTCAGGCGCGTCCAGCCTATTAAATAACAAAAGTAAACGGCTAAAAACATTAAGGGAAAAGGCATCGTTTCCACCCCAAACTATAGTCGAAAAATCGAATCCACACCTAAACTGTATAAGTGACCCATTACACACCTTAACTATAAAAAAGTGATACTTTTTACTGACGTAGTGCTGACGTGGCAGCGCGTGCAAAACACTATACCACATGCAAGTGGGGGTAGCCTGACAGGGTGTAAATAGTTTCACTTTTTTATAGTTTAGGTGTGTAATAGGTCACTAGTATAGTTTAGGTGTGGCTTTGACTTTTCGGGTATAGTTTGGGGTGGAAATGATACCTTTTCCCTAAGAAAAATCCATGGCAAATGTGAAAGTTGGGTTTGAACTGGGATATGGGGTGCCATTATTGTATCTGGCTACAAATATGGGTAGTATTAAAATTTTAGAATTTCAGAGAACAAAAGGTAATATATTCCTTGTCCTAACCTTTATTCTTTCATCCCATGTTGTACTTTTACCTTTTCCTTTCATGTGTTAAAGGTTTAAAGTAATGGCTTCACTTGCTAATTTTTATACCTAAAGTTTAAAGTTAATGGTGATATTAAATATCTACGGACCTAATCAGTTACCATCTTCATTTCTTTTATTTCTTCAATATTTTGGAATTAATTGATTACGGGCTAATTCTTTGACTATAATTCCAAATTTTTAAGATTTATTTATGCATGTCAATTTTATTTTTAGTAAATTTAAATAATAATAATACTAATAATACACATCAAGATTCTTAAATACTTTTGACGCTTCTGTGACGGAGGGGGTATATATTTCATAAAGATCTTCTAGATTTTATTCATGCTTTATGATTGGTAAAATTAAAAGGTCTCAACAGAAAATATAATGTAGAGTCAATTTTATTCTGATTGGAATGTCCTCCTTTTATTTTTGTTTGAATTGTTGTAAAAGACCAGAACAAATATTAGGAAAGACCACATATATTTGCCTTCACTTGGATGACACTATAGATCGGGTTCAATATTGAAACCTTAAGAAGAATATTCTACGTCTATTGTACCCAAGTATATTTCTTTTCCAGAGTTCAGAAAGGTCATTTATCTAATTATATAAAGGAATTTTCATTTAAACTATAAAGGCCATTTAATATGTTACGAGATCAAGTACAGGTCATGAGCAGTGGCGGATCTAAAATTTTTATCAAGGAGATTTGCTTAGTAAAATTGTTGTTGATCATTCAGGAGATAGTCAAGTTGCATGGGGCTTCGGTTCATCCCGGTTTTCATGTGTTCATGCTCAAAAAGTGTGTGGGTGATCCTTCCTTAGTGGTGCCAGTTGAGGATATAGGCGTTAAGGATTCGTTGTCCTATGAGGAAGTTTCGATTGAAATCTTGTATAGGCAAGTTTTGAAATTGAGAGCTAAGGAAAAAACTTGTGTGAAGGTTATTTTGAGGAACCAAAAGGTATGCTTCATGGGAATCGGAAGAGTATATGAAAGCTAAATACCTGTTCTTGTTTTCAATGTTGGACGAAAGTTCTTAAGGTAAAATTTTATTTCATTTGTTGATGCATTTCTAATTTTCTTCTTGAATCCTTCTATATTCTTCTTATTATCATGCTAAAGGTGTCCTAATCTCTCATTCTGGGAGAAATGATCTAAGAGGGGGGGGGGGGTTAATTTAAGATCCCAAAAAGTTTGATGAATTAATTTTGAACCTTAGTTCATGTATAATTATAATTTTTTACTTGAATCATGATAAGGGATGTTAAAGGGATGATTGGGGAAAGTTTTAGAGTTTACGACAAGCGTTCAGGATCATTTTAGAACCCCGAACCAGTGAGGGTCCGCGATAAGGTCTTGGAACGCCTTGTGCATTCCGTGATAGAGGCATAGCACATTGTGTTGGCTCCACGATAAGAGTGTGTCACTCCATTTAGGCTCAATGATAGCAGCATCCCACGCCCAAGGGAAAAATTTGCCTAGTTTTGATTTTTAATAATTGGGGTGAGGGCTTTTTGGTCCTTGACCCCACTAAACGACCTTAAACACTCCTCAACCCCTATTAGGTTACCAATTTATTAGTTTAATAATGGTACTTCATCTTTTCAACTAACAAGTGAATAAACTAAGGGTCTTTCAATAATTCAACACTCAGGGACCTAAACTCAAGCTTTTCTCAAAATCACTTCATCAAAATGCAAGTTTGACACTCTTTATTTACTTATTATATTATTGCATCAAATAAATTGATATTTACATGTTCCTTGGTGGTTTAATTCAAACTAGGGTTGAGGGATTTAGGTTGTTTTACACTTGCATTGACTTTTCCTTGATTTAATGGTTTCTTTATGATTTAAATGATGGATTGTGAACTGAATTTTGATCTCATGGTAATGGTGAAACTTTGGCAATATTGTTTCACAATGTTTATGTATTTTATGTATGATTATAATGACATAAACCTCAACCCATATCATAATTTGTTTTTTACAAAAGAATTTTATAATGTCTAAACTGTCCTTTGGAAAATTGCATAATATTCACAGGTAAAAAGATAAAAAGTTTTTGGTAATGTCCTTAGTGTCTTTGGTTATGTATTTTTAAACTGAAATTGAAGTCCAAACAGTTAAATGTATTATGGATATGATATGGCATAATTAGAATGGCTTGCAAGTCTATTGGTATGATGATACCATTTTGGGAATGCCCTAATACATGACTCCATGAATGGTTCGTAAAAAATGTTTTATTTGGGTTTAAAGAAAATTGTGTAGTTCACCAAGAAAGTGTTTTCCTAGGTGGACCAACACTGAAAACCACGTTTGCAGATGTTAGGAGTCTATGAACACTGTGTCAGATTTGTACAATATATTTTTGGGAGTCTAATTGACTATTGGTGGCTTTAGCCTAATTTCTCTGGTTCATGTGGCTAATATGGACTGGGGTCCTTAAGGCAGGAAAGCCGAACACATATAGCCCTTGGTGACTTTAGGCCGCTACAAGACGCATAGTTCAAGATTAATTTTTTAAATGGTCATGTCTCATGTTCCCCTACCTCGACTTCCTATTATCTTGATGATTGATGAGAACATGTTTTAGTACATGATTTTTGGAAAATATATTTTATTCATATGTTTTATTACTGATTTGGTACTTGCATATTTTATTCCTTTTCCTTGGGTTGCATCCTAGCACTCTCCATACTAACCATCCGTGGATTCTATACCATTTCATGATGTAGGTTCTGAGGATTTTTCTTGTGACCCTGTGCAACGTTAGGTGATTTGGTACTCTTTTTGATCAACTTAGTAAGTGGTGAGCCTTCCTTATTCAGAAGGCCTAATTTCTTTTAGTCTTTTCTAGTTTCACTGCCTTCTTTTATTTTTTTCTTTTGAAATAGTCGAGGTCATGTCTTGACTTGGTTAGTACTTCTAGGTTTAGAGGCTTTATTGATAGGGGTGGTTATTTCTTTGTGGAATTGGTTTGGACTCTAAAATTTAATATTCTGATTTCTATATCTCTCTCATTCTATTGGATAGGTTCTGCAGTTTATTATCATTATGATACTCTAGAGGTAAGGCTAGGAGGGTCATCTAAGGCCTTGGTTGGTTTGGATGCCCGTTGCAGCCAGGTCCCAGTTCGATTCATGAAAAACACCTTCTTTGTACACTCCACCACCTAATTTGTCGCAATCGTCTTGATGTAACTATTAGTCGAGATCAACCTTAGCGTTCTTACCCATAACTAGTGCGCCTAAGCTAACATGTGCGGGGAGAGTTTCGTGAAGCTTTAATCAATTGAAAGTACTAATTTACCTTACATGTGTATACTATAAAATTATATGGCGGGCATAATTATTAAGTAAATAATTATTGGTTACATAATGAGAACATGCTCCACTAGCGATATTTTTAATATAGAAAATAGTATTAATTAGCGAGTGACATACATAACTTAACACACAACAATGACTAATCAACTAGTGATATTTATGATTTGAATTCTTATGATTTTACCATATTGTTCATATCTAATACTGTTAGATTTCTACATTATTGAGCTAAGAGCTTGAAGAAAAGAGGGAAGAAGATTCCAGAAGAAGACTATTCTTTTAGTAACTGAATTTGTCTTAACTCATTATGCCACTACAAGTTGGTATTTATAGAGTTAGTTTGCTTCTTTTGATAGCTGTACAATGACAGCTGTCACACTTAACTAACTAACTAACTTACCCATACAAATAAAAATCTAACTTCCTCTATCTAATATCAACCTGATCATTACACTTTCAACAAGCTCAATACTCCCCTTCATGTTGATGGCTTAAAGATATTTTTCAATACCAGTTTACTTAGTAGATATTCATGCTGACTTTTTCCTAAGACTTTTCTGAGAATGTCTGCTAGCTGCTCCTATGTTGGCTCATGATTTGTCTCAATCATCTTCTTGTTGATTCTTCCTCTCACAAAATGATAGTTTATGCACATGTGTTTTGTCCTGTCACCGAATATAGGATTAGTTGTAATCTGTATTGCTACTTTGTTATCATACATCAAGTCTACAGGTTGTTTAATCTAATTTGCTAGTACTTGAAATAGCCCAAGTAACGAGGTGATCTTTGTACTACAACTAGCCATGCTTCGAAACTCTGCATCTGTAGAGCTCCTAGACACAGTCTGTTGTTTCTTTGATTTCCAAGAGACCAAAGCACCTCCAACATTTATTACATACCCTGGAACTGATCTTCTATTTTGTAAGCAAGCACCACAGTCAGAGTCACAGTAGGCTATCAATTTGTAGAAAGTTTCTGTAGACATAAACAAACCCAAGCCAGAAATACCTTTTATGTACCTCACTACTCTCAATGCAGATTCCATGTAGGCTGTCTTTGGAGAATACATATATAGACTTAGTACCTGTACTACAAAGGATAAGCCAGTTCTAGTCATAGTGAGGTATAATAACCTTCCTACTGGTCTTTGATAGGCTGTTAGATCCATTCAGAGTTGCATCATCATCTACTATTCCATTGAAAATATGGTTATCATATTCCACAGGTGATAGTTTCTGGTGCACTTCAAGTGGAGTAGTTGCAGCTTTTTCTCCACTTAGCCCATCCTCAGATATAAGTTCAAGAGCAAACTTTCTTTGATTCAGAACTATCCTATAACACCCTCACATTTTGGGTGTTTTATTTTTGCCTTTCCTGTACTCGAAATATCAAATTTTAACTCAAATCATATATAGGGGTGTTAAAAGGGTAACCCGGAGGAATTTCAGATTTTTCAGACAAGGTTCGGGGCATTTTTGGGACACAGAGGCAGGAAGACTCCGTGATAGCCCCACATTGCGGATGCTGGGGTCCGCGATGGGAACCGCATCATGGAGCCTGTGTTTACTGTGGTTCTATTCATATGTATTAGAGGGCCTTTTTTTGTCTTTTTCCCCTTTAAACCATTCCTCACTTTTAAGACATCCCTAAAATATATTATTACCTCTGTGAAATGCCTAAGTGTCAATCCATAGGTCAGAAGAAAGATGTCACGCCCCAAATCCCATTGGAGAGGACTGGCACCCGCAGCCGAGGAGGTCCGGGAGAACCCGTTCATAACCTATACTTTCACATTTACATTACTTATGAAAATTAGAAATTTGGGCAGCACTTCGTTGTATATAGAAGAAAACAGTACCTGTATCAGCCCAGCAGACACGCACATATATATATATAAACAATAATTTGTCGTCAGAGCCATCACGTCTATCAACCAAACACTCCTATGGCTGTACAATATGTCTACAAAAGCCTCTACATAGATACACAACTGAGTTAGGGTCGGGACAAACTCTCGCCCACAAAAGACTTTTATACAAATACCAAAAATACATATAGAAACGACTTGGGATGGCCCAAAACAACTGGAGCTCACCACTAACAACAGAATGTCCTGGCTCTTACTGCGGAGGTGTACGACCTGAAGTACCTGTTCCTGCAGGCATGAATACAGGTCCGCCATGAGTGACGTCAGTACGGAAATATGTACTGAGTATGTAAGGCAGTGAGTATCAAGATGAGATACAAAAGATCAACAGAACCCAGATACCAGTGAATAAACAGTATGAGTAGACCACACTTAAAAGAGCTGATGGGATACCTGCACATTACTTTCATATCATTACTTCCCGTATTCCTTATCAATACATAACATATGTCATACAATGGCCAACTGATCAGTGGTACTAATACAATACATCAGGGACCACCCCTGGAATAGCATATATACATAATCTTTATAATACAATGGCCAACTGATCAGTGGTACTAATACAACACATTATATCATCAATTTAAAATAAAGACATTCCATTTCTTAATTCAATTAATCTTTGAGATTGGTTACTTTGTGGTCACACCTTATGGAACTTGAAACCATGATACCTCAATAGGAAAAACATATAAATAGGTAATCAATAACATGAAAATGAAGTAGAGAATCATGGATACCTCATTAAACCATTTCAGAGTCAACAATAGTATATGGACATTTTTTTGACTAGCCGGACATCTTAAAAGTGAAACAAGTTCAATTGGTAGTGTCGAAGATCATATGATGTTATTATGTGTCATGTGTCGTAGGACAATGTTGGAAGATTACTTGAGAGTGCCATGGGTCATTATTCATGCCGAAGATTTGATAGAGTATGTCTTACATACCTTGATATAACAACTTCAATACAAGTTCAACATGACTTCCCGTACTCTTCGAACACTTATCTACAATAAGTCATTTGTGGCAAACTAGTATTAGCAACAAAACCTTACCATTTAGGTATTAACTTCACCAAATAATGTCTAGGAAGTAATCCTTTAACTCATCAATAAGAGTGCTCAATAAGAGTGCTACATACATCCTTTATACTCTTATTACATTCACATATCATGCATTTTCATGCCATATCCCTCAACATCACTCTTAGCCTTTATTTCCCCTCTTAATCACCATCCAATACCAACATGATCACTAGGCATACATAACCACTGATATAATGATATATCACCACAATTCATCCTCCATAATCCAATACAACAACTTCCATAATTTACAACTAACAATTTATACAAAACAATTCATAACTATGTTTCTAGTTATCTTCCAACATCAAGACAATACTCATAATCCTTTGTCAATACTTATTCATGGAAAAGAATCAAGAATAAACAATATTCATACCTGAACAATGAACTCTTGCATTTATAATCCTTCTTACATAACCATGGGGTGCTTCTCGAAGCTTTCGAGATGGTGAACACAACTACAAACCAATTCGAATTTTCTACGGTTGAATCACAAAATAATTGAAGTTGAAATTAGGCTAGGGTTTCACCTTCTCTTAATAATTGGATGATATAAGATATATATGAGGCTAAGTGTATGTTTATAAAGACCAATTTTCGTCCAAGAGGTAATAGAAAATGACCATTTTGCCCTAAAAATTTAAATAAATCCGAATCTGTCCCCAGTGGACAGTTTTGACAGGCTGAAGTAAATCGATGATAACTCTTTCCTCTGGTATCAGATTTGGGTGAAACCAATTGCATTGTAAATATAATTCAAAGTTATTTCATTTTCATATAAAGTATACCACCCAGTTCTTCCTGTACAAGGAGTTATGGTCATTTAAATTTGACCCAAAAATCTGTCCCAAAATTCTATTTTTTTTTGATAGGCTGTAGTAAAACGGGTATAGCTCCTTACTCAGACAATGGATTTGGATGAAACCAATTTCATCGGAAAGAAGACTCTCGGAGATTTTCGTCTATATATAGCATCTCACAAAGTTCTTTTTGTACAAGGAGTTATGATCGTCTAAATTTGATCCAAAAAAAATTGTCTAGCTGCAGTAATTTTCCTGCAGATTTACTGTTCACAGGCTTCCCGGCCACCGTTTTGAAATTTCGAATGTGCTCGCTTATATGAAATACTCCTCTGTTTTGGGCAAACTTTATATCGTTGGAAAGATTATTCCAAAACCTACACATACAACTATTGAAGGGATACTTACGAACACCATAAACTTAATTTAACCCATACGCAAGTCTTTAGGACTCCATATAATCGCGATAAGTGTACGAAAAAATTTACGGGGTGTTAGATTCTCCCCCCCTTAAGAAAATTCTTCCTCGAATGATAGCATAGTTACTCAATTAATACATGTCCAAGCTTACAATTAACATATTCATCATCATAACATACTTGCATAAAAATAAACACTTACTTGTTATTGTTCTTCTTCCGTCTCATGAACTTCCTCCTCATCGTTGAATAGGTAAGGGTACTTAATCTTCATCTCTTCCTCGGCTTCCCATGTGATCTCCTCAACTTTTTGATTCCTCCAAAGTACTTTTACCGATGCTATCTCTTTATTCCTTATCTTTTTAATTTGGCGATCAAGAATAGCAATAGGCATTTCTTCAAAAGTGAGATCTTCTGTAACTTGTACATCTTACGTAGTAGTGATGTGCGATGGATCTACGATGTACTTGCGAAGCATCGAAACATGAAATATGGGATGAACTGCTGAGAGCTCTTGAGGTAGTTCTAACTCATAAGCAACTTGTCCAAATCTTTGAATGATCTTGTACGGACCTATGTATCGTGGACTTAACTTTCCTTTCTTGCCAAACCTCATCACTCCTTTCATTGGTGATACTTTCAAGAATACCCAATCGTCGATAGAAAACTCAAGTCCTCTCCTTCTAACATCCGCATAAGATTTGTGTCGACTTTGAGCTGTTTCAAGCCGTTGTTGGATCACTTTAACTTTCTCCATTGCTTGATAAACAAGATCCGGTCCAAACAAGACCGCATCACCTGCTTCAAATCATCCTATTGGCGATCTACACTTTCTTCCATATAATGCTTCATATGGTGCCATTTTGATACTTGAATGATAGCTATTATTGTAGGCAAACTCGATAAGAGGTAGGTGATCATCCCAGTTGCCTTTGAAATCTAATACACATGCTCATAGCATATCTTCAAGTGTCTGGATGGTACGTTCCGCTTTTCCGTCCATTTGAGGATGAAAAGACGTACTTATATTTACTTGTGTCCCCAAACTCCTTTGGAAAGACTTCCAGAAATTCGCGGTAAATTGGGCTCCTCGATCGGATATAATGGAAATTGGAACTCCATGTAACCGAACGATCTCCTTAATATACAACTTCGCATACTCTTCCGCCGTATAAGTTGTCTTAACTGGTAAGAAGTGCGCGGATTTGGTAAGCCTATCAATGATAACCCATATGGAATCAAACTTCCGAAATGTACGAGGCAAACCCGTGAGGAAATCCATATTGATCTTATCCCACTTCCAGACGGGAAGATCTATACATTGCATATAACCACCGGGTTTCTGGTGTTCTACTTTGACTCTTTGACAATTCAGATATTCAGCTACAAATTCGGCAATATTCTTCTTCATGTCATTCCACCAATATATTGCTTTCAAATCTTGATACATCTTAGTCGACCCTGGATGGATGGAATACCTTGAACAGTGTGCTTCTGTCATAATTCTCTTTCTTATCTCAACTAAATCAGGTACACATAAACGATTCTAACACTGAAGCACTCCTTCTCGCGTAAGCTCAAATGCCTTTGTCGTGCCACTCTGCACATCCTCCTTAAGCTGCAATAAAATTGGATCTGCATACTGCTTCTCTTTCACTTCAGCTAACAATGAAGATTCCGCTGCATTACGTACAATAACCTCTTCATCTGGAGTTTCGAGAAGTCGAACTCCCAAATTAGCTAGTTGGTGAAGATCCTTAATCATCCCCTGCTTTTCTATAGATGACATTTTAGACTTACGACTCAGTGCATCCGCTACCACATTCTCTTTCCCTGGATGATACAAGATATCAACATCGTAATCTTTCAACAATTCAAGACATCTCCGCTGCCTCAAGTTTAGATCTTTCTGACTGAAGATATATTGCAGGCTCTTATGATCGGTATATATGTCAACATGAACCCCATATAAGTAGTGGCTCCATATCTTCAGAGCAAATACAACTGCAGCTAGCTCAAGATCATGCAAGGGATAATTTCTCTCATGTGGTCGCAACTGTCTAGAGCCATAGGCTATTACTCTACCATGTTGCATTAATACGCATCCTAAGCCAATTCTCAAAGCATCACAGTACACTGCATACCCTTCTGTGCCTTCAGGAAGTACCAATACCGGTGTAGAAGTCAACTTGCTCTTCAGATCTTGGAAACTCTTTTCATAGGCATCATTCCATTCAAACTTGGAGGCTTTATGCGTCAACTTAGTCAAGGGTGCAGAAATAGAAGAAAAACCTTCAACAAACCTTCTATAATAACCTGCCAACCCGAGGAAACTACGAATCTCCGTAGGCGTCGTGGGTCTTGGCCAATTCTTCACAGCCTCAATCTTCTGAGTGTCAACTTTTATGCCTTCACTGTATACAATATGGCCCAAAAATGCCACTGACTTGAGCCAAAACTCACATTTAGAAAACTTCGCATACAGCTTACGATCACGAAGAATCTGTAACTCCAGCCTTAAGTGATTAACATGATCCTCTTCTGATCTAGAGTAGACCAAAATATCATCTATGAAAACTATCACGAACACATCTAGAAACGGCTTAAACAGCCTATTCATCAGATCCATAAAAACTGCGGGTGCATTTGTCAGCCCGAATGACATAACCAGGAATTCATAATGACCATACCGTGTTCGGAAAGTTGTCTTGGATATATCTTTATCCTTGACTCTCACTTGATGATAGCCTGATCTCAAGTCAATCTTGGAAAAACACTGGGCACCCTGCAACTGGTAAAATAAATCATCACTTCGGGGAAGAGGGTATTTATTCTTGATAGTCACCTTATTCAATTGCCGATAGTTAATACACATCCTCAGCGAACCATCTTTCTTACGCACAAACAATACTGGTCCTCCCCAAGGGGACATACTAGGCCTGATGAATCCCTTCTCTAGCAAGTCTTTCAGTTGCTCTATCAATTCTCGCAACTCTGCTGGTGCCATTCTATAAGGAGGAATTGAGATTGGTTGTGTGTCTGGCAACATATCAATACCAAACTCCACTTCTCATTCAGGAGGTAAACCTGGTAGTTCTTCAGGAAATACATCAGGAAATTCATTCACAACCGGAACGGTCTGAAGAGTTGGAGGCTCTGCCTCTGTATCCCTTACTCTAACCAAATGGTATATGTACCCCTTGGAAATCATTTTTCTTTCCTTAAAGTAAGAAATAAATCTACCTCTCGGCGCGCCAACATTACCCTTCCATTCAAGGACTGCCTCATTTGGGAAATGGAAATATACCTTCTTAGAACGGCAATCTACTGTAGCATAATAAGACGCTAACCAATCCATGCCCATAATAACATCAAAATCTACCATTTCTAACTCAACAAGATCGGTCATCGTATCACGACCACAAATATTCACAACACAATTTCGATAAGCATTCCTAGCTATAAGAGAATCCCCCACTGGTGTTGATACTTCAAATGGCTTGGCTAATAATTCGGGTGTTCTTCTGAACCTTCCCGGATACCACATCTACTCGCTTCCACTTATTCTTTCTCCTTGTAACCGGCATCGTTACTATAATAAATAAATAAAAAATTGGATTAAGCGATCGATTATGACTTTATCACTAATATTGGCTCTATTGCACGATCTAAGAAATGAAGAATGGAAACAATCCCTAAATGTCCAATAGCCTCCTGTTTATAGATGTGGTGCACAACACACCGATAAACGAGATTCTACGTAGACACGGCCTTGTAGACTCACTAGGACGAACATCTCTGATACCACTTCTGTCACGCCCCAAATCCCATTGGAGCGGACTTGCACCCGTAGCCGAGGAGGCCCGGGAGAACCCGTTCATAACCTATACTTTCACATTTACATTACTTATGAAAATTAGAAATTTGGGCTGCACTTCGTTGTAAATAGAAGAAAACAAGACCTGTATCAGCCCAACAGACACGCACATATATATATATAAACAGTAATTGGTCGTCAGAGCCATCACGTCTATCAACCAAGCACTCCTATGGCTGTACAATATGTCTACAAAAGCCTCTACATAGATACACAACTGAGTTAGGGTCGGGAAAAACTCCCGCCCACAAAAGACTTTTATACAAATACCAAAAGTACATATAGAAATGACTTGGGATGCCCCGAAACAACTGGAGCTCACCACTAACAACAGAATGTCCTGGCTCTTACTGCGGAGGTGTACGACCTGAAGTACCTGTTCCTGCAGGCATGAATACAGGTCCCTCGTGAGGGACGTCAGTACGGAAATATGTACTGAGTATGTAAGGCAGTGAGTATCAAGATGAGATACAAAAGATCAACAGAACCCAGATACCAGTGAATAAACAGTATGAGTAGACCACACTTAAAAGAGATGATGGGATACCTGCACATTACTTTCATATCATTACATCCCGTATTCCTTATCAATACATAACATATGACATACAATGGCCAACTGATCAGTGGTACTAATACAATACATCAGGGACCACCCCTGGAATAGCATATATACATAATCTTTATAATACAATGGCCAACTGATCAGTGGTACTAATACAATACATCATATCATCAATTTAAAATAAAGACATTCCATTTCTTAATTCAATTAATCTTTGAGATTGGTTACTTTGTGGTCACACCTTATGGAATTTGAAACCATGATACCTCAATAGGAAAAACATGTAAATAGGTAATCAATATCATGAAAATGAAGTAGAGAATCATGGATACCTCATTAAACCATTTCAGAGTCAACAATAGTATATGGACATTTTTTTGACTAGCCGGACATCTTAAAAGTGAAAACAAGTTCAATTGGTAGTGTCGAAGATCATATGATGTTATTATGTATCATGTGTCGTAGGACAATGTTGGAAGCTTACTTGAGAGTGTCATGGGTCATTATTCATGACAAAGATTAGATAGAGTATGTCTTACATACCTTGATATAACCACTTCAATACAAGTCCAACTTGATTTCCCGTACTCTTCGAACACTTATCTACAATAAGTCATTTGTGGCAAACTAGTATTAGGAACCAAACCTTACCATTTAGGTATTAACTTCACCAAATTATGTCTAGGAAGTAATCCTTTAACTCATCAATAAGAGTGCTACATACATCCTCTTATACTCTTATTACATTCACATATCATGCATTTTCATGCCATATCCCTCAACATCACTCTTAGCCTTTATTTCCCCTCTTAATCACCATCCAATACCAACATGATCACTAGGCATACATAACCACTAATATAATGATATATCACCACAATTCATCCTCCATAATCCAATACAACAACTTCCATAATTTACTACTAACAATTTATACAAAACAATCCATAACTATGTTTCTAGTTATCTTCCAACATCAAGACAATACTCATAATCCTTTGTCAATACTTATTCATGGATAAGAATCAAGAATAAATAATATTCATACCTCAACAATGAACTCTTGTATTTAGAATCCTCCTTACATAACCATGGGGTGCCTCTCGAAGCTTTCGAGATGGTGAACACAACTACGGAACCAATTCGAATTTTCTACGGTTGAATCACAAAATATTTGAAGTTGAAATTAGGCTAGGGTTTCACCTTCTCTTAATAATTGGATGATATAAGATATATATGAGGATAAGTGTATGTTTATAAAGACCAATTTCTGTCCAAGAGGCAATAGAAAATGACCATTTTTCCCTAAAAATTTAAATAAATCCGAATCTGTCCCCAGTGGACAGTTTTGACAGGCTGAAGTAAATCGATCATAACTCTTTCCTCCGGTATCGGATTTGGGTCAAACCAATTGAATTGTAAATGTAATTCAAAGGGATTTCATTTTCATATAAAGTATACCACCCATTTCTTCCTGTACAAGGAGTTATGGTCATTTAAAGTTGACCCAAAAATCTGTCCCAAAATTCTATTTTTTTTTTATAGGCTGTAGTAAAACGTGTATATCTCCTTACTCAGACATTAGATTTGGATGAAACCAATTTCATCGGAAAGAAGACTCTCGGATATTTTCGTCTATATATAGAATATCACACATTTCTTTTTGTACAAGGATTTATGATCGTCTAAAGTTGATCCAAAAAAAATTGTCTAGCTGCAGTAATTTTCCTGCAGATTTACTGTTCACAGGCTTTCCGGCCACCGTTTTGAAATTTCGAATGTGCTCGCTTATATGAAATACTCCTCTGTTTTGGGCAAACTTTATATCGTTGGAAAGCTTATTCCAATACCTACACATACAACTATTGACGGGATACTTCCGAACACCATAAACTTAATTTAACCCATACGCAAGCCTTTAGGACTCCATATAATCGCGATAAGTGTACGAAAAAATTTACGGGGTGTTACAAAAGAAAACACCTAGGGCTTGAGAATTCCAACATCCAAAGAGTCAAATTTCTCTACATTTTCGTCATTATTTAGGTATATGGGACTATCCTAAATCTCATGGGCATAAGTTTATCCTTTTAAACAAGCTTTAAATATATATGATTATGTATATAAAAAGAGGGTTTGGAAATCGTTTGAGGATAATGTGTTATGAACCCATTTTGATGAAAGCATGTACTTCTCATGAAATTTCTTCATAAACTTGAGTTACTTGGGAGTATCCTAAATCTAATTTTATCCTTTTTAACAAGCTTTAAAGATATATGATTATGTATATAAAAATGGAGTTTTGAAATCGTTTGAGCGTAATGTGTTATGAACCCACTTTGATGAAAGCATGTACTTCCCATTAAAATTCTTCATAAACTTGAGTTACTTTTATGTGTGCATGGGATTGTGAGTTTGAAAATTAATATGAGAGCACATGCCGAACAAATTTTTCTCTCTTGTGGTGAAATCCATTGTCTTAGCATGTTGTGGATTTGCTCAAATGCATGATTAAAAGCTTAGTTCATAAGTTTTTATTATCCATGTTGAAATGGTTTAGTTTTGTATTTCAAAAGAGAGTACTTTCTTTACTTTCAAAATGTTCAAGAGTACTTTCAAAATGTTCAAGAGTACTTAAACTCCCTTTACTTTCAAAATGTTCAAGAGTACTTAAACCATTTTGAAAGTACTCCCTTTAGAAATATCAACCAGTATAACCATGGATAAGACTCGTGAAACCATTTACAATGTGTTAAAGACAAATTTCTCCAAATTATGATATATTCCATCTATTTTATTTTATGTGACGTTATTTCCTTATTAATTAGAAAATTTTGAATTGTTGACAGATCATTTAAAATGTATAAATATTTGAACTTAAAATTTCTCATTACCCTTAGTGGGATAAGTTTATAGCCATACATAATCTAATCACTTGTTAAAGACCAAAATATTTAAGAGGAAATTGAAGGAAAGGTGTCATTTAAGTCTTGAATGAAGAATTAAAAACATTGACCAACTTGAATGGTTAATTATAATTAGAAAACTTAATTAAGTTAGTTGTGTACTTGATTAATATTTTCAAAACTTTCTAATCTCTTAAAAAATACAAATCAGCCTACACCTACGAAACTCCCCTCTCTACAAATCAATGGTCTCTCCTTTCTTTCTCTCAATAGTTTCTCCCTCTAACTTCTCCAAACCAACAACTTTCCAAATTTCTCTCTTCAATCTTCTGCAACTTCAACCTCCAGCGACAAATAGTTTTGAGTTCTTGCCCATTCCTTTTGACTTACAACCGTCAGTCGACGTGACAATATTCTCTGGCGACAACAACTTTGAGTTCTTCATCGTTTCTTTTTTATTTTAACAGGTAAAAAACTAGGACTTTTTAGTTATGAAGAAAATGAGGAAATTGAGTTATCTCATTTCTAGTATGAGTTACCAATTTCAATATTTGTTACTTAAATTTACAATGGGGACTCAAGAATACCCTAATTTGTGGTATTTCTTTTCTTCTCTTTCCGGAGTGAAATATGATTTTTATTGTTACTGTAGTTCTTGTTGTCGAAGATTGTTGTAAAAATAGCGAAAGTTGAATTTTAGTTTACTTTAGAGACATCTTTGTGGCCAAATCTAACAAACAACTATTGATTTGTTGGTGTTTGTTATTTTTTAATGTTTTTTGTTATTTGTACTTGTATAATATTGATGTTGTTGGTAAATATTGATATTGTGTGTTACCTAGTTGATTTTAGTAAGTTAAATTATAATTTTTAGTTGAATTTCTCATCTGGATGTATCTGCTACAGTTGTTTTTTCAACAATGGATAAAACATGTAACGTGAATCCAACAGAGGAGTAATTTATTTTAACATATGACTGATCTATTACAACATATTAGTCATATATTGCTACAACATGTGAGTAATATATTGCAATATATGAGTCATATGTTACAACAGATTACTCATATGTTGGATTGGTATTATAGTATTGTAACAGGAATCCAACTTATGGGTCATCTGTTGCAACGGGTGAATCATCTGTTGCAATAGCTTACTCACTTGTTGCCAAAGATGACTCATATGTTGGATTCATGTTACAGGTTCTATCCATTGTAGTAGTAGCAGATACACCAAAAAAGAAATTCAACAAAAATCATAATTTATACTTACAAAATCACTTATGAAGCAATGTCCAAGTGATATACGAATAAAATTTGACAAAAAAAAATTCAAAAATTCAACAAGGGCACAACGAATAAGTGATACACATGAAAAATTTTATGAAACAGGTAAAGAAGATAAAAATAGTATTTCATACATCAAAGGGAAAAAAATCAAGGGGACAAATGTTTGAGTTCTCCTAAATTGATCGAGACCAAGCTATTACTAGGTAACTATTTGGTGTTGGCAATAGAAGTGTTTTTTTTGAGTTGTAATAGTCTTTGTTTATTGTTAGAAGTGAAGTGTTGTAACAAGAAGCGAGTTTGACTTCTTGGAGTGATTAAGTTGTGTGGAGAACAGTTAGAGCTAACTATCGAGGTGAGGTACTCTAGTGAGTCCCTTTGATTGCTGAGTTGTAATCTGAAGCGTTATGAAAGTAGTGGAGATTGGAGTTGAAATCTCCTAGCATAATTTTGTGTGCAGTTTGCTGCATCTAGTATTCGGGACTTCACTCGAATGAACCCTCCATCTTTTACTGGGTCTAAGTAGATGAGGACCCTTAGGAATTTCTTGATCTGGTGCAGAAAGTTACAGATATTATGGGGGTGACTTCTTTTGAGAGTGATGAGTTAGTTGCATATCAGTTGCAGGATGTGGCTCACTCATGGTTTAAATAGTGGAAAGCAGAAAGGGTCGCAGATGCAAGACCCATAGAGTGGGAGAAGTTTGCCACTATTTTTCTGGATAGGTTCTTCCAGTTGGAGTTGAAGGAAGTGAAGGTTCTAGAATTTATTAACCTGAAGTAGGGCAACATGATAGTGAAAGAGTATTCTCTCAAGTTTACTAAATTAGATAGACATGATCCTCATGTGGTGGCAGATAGCAGGTCCAGGATAAGTAAGTTTACATCTGGCATTTCTACAAGTATGGTCAAGGAGTGTAGGACAGTAATGCTGATTAAGGAGATGGACATATCCAGGATCATGGTCCACGCTCAGCAGATAAAGGAGGCTAAGAATAGGGAAAATGAGAGAGAGAGCAAGAGAGTGAGAACAGGTAGTTTCAACTTTGCTCAGCCTAAGTCAGAAGGTGGGATTGTTCTCTGTTCTGCCCGAAATTCTCAGTTCTAGCTCCATCCTCAGCCAGTGCTCCAGTGCCAAAATTCATATACAACAACAGAGATAAGGCACCAGGCCCTATGCCTCAGTGTAGTGTAAGCAGTGCCTGAACCAATCACCATTTTCAGAAATATAGCAGAAACCACCAGGGTATCTGCAGGTCTGGCAGTGATGTGTGTTTCGAGTGTGGAAAGCTAGGTTACTGAGTTAGATATTTTCCCCAGTTAGGTTCCCAGAGTCAGTATAACTATCCCTTAGCTTAGTTAGGTCACCCGAATAAGCAGGGTGCCATTTCCAGTGCTACCAGTGGGCAACACCTAAAGAGACTCTATGCCCTTAAGTCCCAACAGGATTAGGAAAGTTCTCCTGATGTGGTCACTGGTACGTTACAAGTTTATCATTAACATATTTATGCTTTGCTAGATCCAGGAGCTTCTTTATCCTTTGTAACTCCATATATAGCTGTTGACTTTTGAGTAAGTCCCAAAATACTAGAAGAGACTTTATCAGTCTCTACCCTAATGGGTAAATCTATCATAGATCGACGAGTATATAGCAACTATCCGATTATGGTATGTCAGAGAGTCACTTCAGCAGACTTAGTAGAATTAGAGATGATATATTTAGATGTTATTCTTGGAATGGATTGGCTTCATTCATTATATACCTCAATTGACTTCAGAAACAAAATTGTCTTGTTTCAATTTCCAAATGAGGCTATCCTAGAGTGGAGGTGTAGTACTTCAGCACTCAGGGGTCAGTTGTTTTCCTACCTTAGGGAAAGGGAAATTATATCTAAGGGATGTGTCTACCATCCTATTTGAGTCCAAGACTCTAGATCAGAAACCCCTAATCTTTAATCAGTGTCAGTAGCATGTGAATTCCCAGATATATTTCTTGAAGATCTTCCCGGAGTTCCTCCTGAAAGGGAAGTTGACATTGGAATAGACCTTCTTCTAGATAATCATCCTATCTATAACCCGCCATATAGAATAGCTCCAGCAGAACTCAAAGAATTAAAAAACAGTCAAAAGATCTCCTAGATAAGGGATTCATCAGACCTAGTGTGTCCCTGTGGGGTGCACCAGTTCTATTTTTGCGTAAGAAAGACAGTTCTCTTAGGATGTGTATAGACTATCGTCAGCTAAATAAAGTCATGGTCAAGAACAAGTATCCACTTCCTAGAAATGCTGACTTGTTTGACCAACTTCAAGGTGACAGTTAGTTTTCTATGATAGACCTAGATCAGGCTATCATCAGCTCAGAGTCAGATAATGTGACATTCCTAAAACAGCTTTCAGAACTCGGTATGGTAACATTGAATTCTTAATCATATCCTTTGGTCTTACCAATGCCCCAAAAACTTTCATGGACTTGATAAACCGTGTGTTTAAGCAGTACTTTGACATGTTCATCATAGTCTTCATAGATGACATCCTTGTCTACTCCCACAGTGAGCATGATCATCCAGACCATCTCAGAATAGTATTACAGACTCTTAGAAACCATTATCTATTTTCCAAATTTAGTAAGTACAAATTTTGTCTTAGTTTAGTAGCTTTCCTCGGCCATATCATTTCTGGTGAGGGCATTAGAGTTGATCCCCAAAAGACCGAATTAGTGAGAAACTGGTCTAGACCCATCTTTCAATCAGATATCTAGAGTTTCTTGGGTATGGATGGTTGTTACCGACTGTTTGTTGAGGGATTTTTATCTATTTTATCCCCTATGTACAGATTGACACAGAAGAAGGTCAAATTCCATTGGTCATATTCTTGTGAGAAGAGTTTTCAAGAGTTGAAGACTCGACTCACTACTGCTCTAGTTCTTACCTCAACAGATGGTTTGAATGAATTTGTTGTATATTATAATACATCTAGAGTAGGTTTGGGGTATGTCCTCATGCAGAGCGGTAAGGTTATAGCCTATGTCTCTAGAAATCTTAAGCCCCATGAAAAGAAGTATCTAACTCATGATCTTGAGTTAGAAGCAATAGTATTTGCCTTAAAGATTTAGAGACTCTATTTATGGAGTGCACGTTGCTGTGTTCACTGACCATAAAAGCTATGTATTCCCTCAGAAAGAGCTAAACCTATATCATAGAAGGTGGTTGGAGTTATTAAAAGACTACGATGTAAGCGTCCTGTATCATCCAGGTAAAGCCAATATAGTGGATGATACTCTTAGTAGGATGTCTATAGGTAGTGTTGGTCATGTGGAGGATGGTGAGAAGAAGTTAGCTCAGGAAGTTCATCAGCTTTCCCTAATAGGTGTTCTCTTAGTCAATTCAAAAAAAGGTAATTATGGGTGAAGAGTAGTTCAGAATTATCCTTGGTTTTCGAGGTGATGGGAAAATAGGATAGGGATCCCAGTCTAGTTAAATTGAAAAAATTTGTAAGATATCAGAAGATAGAGGTTTTCTCCCAAGGAGGAGATGGTATATTGCGCTGCCAGGGTCGGCTATGTGTGTTAGGTATTGATTATATAAGACAACGAATTCTAGGAGAAGCGTATGGTGCGTGCTACTCTATTTATCTAGGGGTCACTAAGATGTACCGTGATTTGCGAGAGATTTATTGTTGGAGTGGGATGAAGAAATACATTGCATCGTTGTTGATAAGTACTTAACATGTCAGCAGGTTAAGATTGAGCATCAGAAGCCAAGTGGGTCCATGCATGAGTTTAGTATTCCCACCTAGTAATGGGAAGAAGTGAACATGTACTTCGTGACGGGTTTGCCTCGTACTAGTCATCAGCATGATTCAGTTTGGGTCATTATAGATAGGAGGATCAAATCAGCTCATTTCCTACCAGTCCATACCTCTTTTTCAGCCAAGCACTAGGCCAAGCTCTATGTCAGAGAGTTGGTCAGATTATGCTGAGTTTTGTTGTCTATTATCTTAGATAGAGGTACGCAGTTCACCTCTCATTTCTAGAAAGCCTTCTAAAAGGGTGTAGGTACTCAAGTCCACCTCAGTATAACCTTTCACCCTTAGAAAGTTAGTCAAGCAGAAAGGACCATTCAGACTTTAGAGGATATTCTCCGAACTTGTTCCATAGACTTTAAGGGTAGTTGGGATGATCTATTGCCCTTGATTGAGTTCGCATATAACAACAACTATCATTCCAATATCCAGATGGCTCCATTTGAGGTGCTTTATAGAAGGAGATATAGGTCTCTCATCTGTTGGTTTGAGGTAGGTAAGGCCACAGTGATAGGTCCTGACTTGGTATTTTATACCTTGGAAAAGGTTCAGTTGATTAGGAAAAGTCTTAAGATAGCTTATAGCTGAATAAAATCATATGCAGATGTGCAGAGAAAGGATCTTGAGTTCAAGGTTAGTGATTATATGTATTTAAAAATCTCTCCTATGAAAGAAGTGAAGAGATTTTGCAAGAAGGGGAAGCTCAGTCCCCGATATATCGGTCCTTACCAAATTCTCAGACATTTCAAAAAGGTATCTTATGGGCTTGAGTTGCCTTCAGACGTTGCTTCAGCCCGTCTAGTGTTCCATGTCTCCTTGCTAAAGAAATGCATAGGTGACCTAGCTGTTGTAGTCCCTATAGGGGGTATAGACGTTTAGAAAAACCTCTCTTATGATGAGATTCCAATCAAAATCCTTGATTATTAGATTCATAGACTAGCGAACAAAGAGGTCTCTCTAGTCAAAGTTCTTCAGTGGAATCAATCCATTGAGGGAGCTACTTGGGAAGTAGAAGCAGATATGCGGACAAAGTATCCTCACCTCTTCTCCGCCAACTAAAGCTCAGCCCAAGGTAACAGTTTTTCCTTGAACTTACTCAGTTCCATTCTCAGATTTTCCTTTATAGACTTGGCACCAGTTACCATTGAATATTAAGTTTTGACTTCATGCATCGAATATGATTGTTCAACATGAGAAACTCAACTTATTAGCGATCCCAGTCATGCATTCATGAATCATGTTCAGCTATGTACTCATGCTTCAGATATGCATGTTCAGTATGAAATTTCAGCATATCAGTAATGTCAATTATGAAATCATATTGCAGTTGTGCATATCCATTATCTAAATTCAATCTATCAGTATTTTTCAGCTTAGTCAGTCTCATTCAAGGACGAATGTTCTAAAGGGGAGATATTGTAAGACCCCGCAAAATCCTAATCTTAGCTCAGTCGTTTAAAGATTATTAAGGGGTCCTAATCTTAGAAAATTTTAGCCAAGTATTCAGACTTAGAGTTATTTTAGCCTTCGTAGGTTGGCGACTCTATTTCACGACCCTCATGACCTTAAAGTGATGATTTTAGGTTGAATCATTATCAAGAATGCCAGTAGGTGTTCTGGGATAAGTTTCAGATTTTTCGGACTTCGTTTGAGACACGTTTGAAATCTCAAACCAGTGGATCAATGCAATCTCGGTGCGCCACATCACCCATCACGTCGATGAGTATTTTCCACAGCTCTCAGTGTAAATTCCAGTGAATTGACACAGACTCAACACGGTGCATTGGCTATCGCGTCGATTCCAATGATGTGGCGCGGTTATCTGTGTATCGCTAAATTAGATTTTATTCATTAAAAAGTCACATCCTCAGGGGTAATTGGGTCTTTTCCCACCTCATGTCAACCCCCAAAACACGAGATTAAGCCCCTTTAGAGGAAAAATCCATTCATCTTTCTCAAAATTTCTCAAGAATTAAACAATAGGATCTCAAATTCAAGATTCAGTATTCAAGAACACTCCACCATTCTTCACAAATTTGAATACCAAGGTATGTCAAGTGTTCATCCAAAGGTCTCTTCCATCCTTGGAGACCAAGAAACTCTTTTAAACTTTAAATAAATTGATTTCATGACTTCCATGATTTGGATTTAAGTGTATTCATGATTATAATGTTGATTGGGTTTCTATGCCATGATTAAGTGCAAGATTTATGTAAAAACAATTATTATGTAGGTTGTATCATGTGAATTTATGTTAAAACCTTGAAATTGTGATGCTCATGTATTGATTAGTAATATGTGCATATACAATGCCTTCCAAGTGTTTGATGAGTCGTTCATGTGAATTAAATAGTGGTATTATATCATGTTAGCATGTATATTAGTTCATGCCATTCAAGTGTTTGATAAAATGCCTCTATAGATGCATTATGAACAAGGGTACACTTCTATGCTATGCAAGGTCATGTGATGCTTTACTTTTATGCTATAGAGTCTTGGGGGTATTTAATACCCAACAATTTAGATGATTACCTAGAGCCAGCGTCAGTTACAGAATAGTCTCAGTCATGTCACGATCAGTAGTACTCCCAGTCAGTTACAAAACTCAAGAAAAATTTAGAAGACTCAGTATTAGTCCAGTCCAGTTCAGTATTAAGTTCAAACCTCAGTAAATTCTATAAGTTAACATAATTCAGTAGTATTCCATAAGTTAACAGAACTTAGTGAACTCAATTCAGATCAGTTAGACACTATAATCAGTAACAGTTCAGTCAAGCCTAGTATGACCTACGAATCAATTCAGTGTCTATTTAATTGGGAGTAGGATTCAGCACCGAGTGAACCCACGAATGGGGACTCACCTTCCAGTAGAGGGTGTGATACTTAGAAGCATTCATTGTGTTCCAGAACTACGTAGCCAACATAGGTTGAGACATCAACCTGCTAGTTAAGGGTTTTGATGAGGTGTCCTACCTGCCAGTTGAGGGTACCACCATTCTCATTCAGAGCACCTTCCAAATGAGGGTGACTCATCTTGTCTTTTCCTATAGCATGCCTTCCAACTGAGGTTACAGGTTGGACCCCAATCCATTCAGAGAGGGGCATGTCAGTTAGATGATTACCACCCATAGTCTCAGTTTCAGTCTTCAAAATTTAACTCAATTCAGTTCTACGGAAATTAGAACTATCAAACACAGTCACTTAGTTCAGTACAGAACTCTAAATAGTTCCACAGAATCAGTACTGTCAGATACAGTCACTCAGTTGACAGTAACACAATATCAGTGAACTCATATATCAGTAAACTAGTAATTCAGAACTCAGTATATCTAGTGTTATCATGACCTCATTTATAGTTTACGTATTCATGCATGTACTCTCATTTAGTTATGTTCATGTTATTCGGTCAGCTATTGTTCATGTATATGAACCCACACATGTCAACCTACCTCACTACAAAAAATAGGTTAAATTGCGGGTGTTTATTTGCGGGGGTTATATTAAAGTAGAGAATTGTTAAGTGTTGAGCTTAGAGGTGCCTATTATCGTAAGTCAAATAAAAATCCTACCTTGGAATGATATAGGAGGTGAAGATAGATTTTATCTTGGTTCAATGTACTAAGTTTACTTGTCAAAGGAGATAATTGATATATTGATACTCTTATTTTTCTTTTGCTAGATTTAGTGTAGGTTAAGTCTAGAGAGTCGATGCGTTTGTCACTGTAAGTTGAATTAAAACCCTATGGAGTGATACAGGAGGGAAAAATTGGGATTTTGACTTGGTTCGGTATATGTAGCGTAAATGTTGAATGTGAAGTGTGAGTTTACTTGTTAAATGAGGGAGTTGATGTAGTTATTTTCTATATTGTTTTGCTGTATTCAGTCTTGGTTAATTGTAGATAGTCAATGGTCCTGTCACGGTAAGTCAAAGGAAAACACAACAGTTGGAGTGATATGGGAGGGAGGAACTAGGATTTTGACTTGATTTGATACATTGTAACGTAAATACTGAGCTGAAGTGTGAGTTACTTGTCAAATGGTGAACTCATGTATTTATTTTCTCAATTGTTTTGCTGGATTCAGTGTAGGTTAAGTGTTGGTGAGGAAGGGTTTTTATCGGGCGGT
Organism: Capsicum pubescens; assembly: GCA_030864215.1. Lineage (NCBI taxonomy): Eukaryota > Viridiplantae > Streptophyta > Magnoliopsida > Solanales > Solanaceae > Capsicum > Capsicum pubescens. The sequence continues at coordinate 366,886,091 of CM061548.1, read as the reverse complement.
TTTCCACGCTTTTGGAACTTCTCAATCCCGTTATGAAAGTGATTTCTTGACAAACAACTTATTAATTAGATTCGTCACCTTCTTATACCGGATTTTGGCATCTGGTTGTTCTTTTCGTCTATCTGAGCAGCAATACGACAAAAAATTAAGAAAAATAGTTCGAAAATGTAGATGCTCATTGTATGAATTTTCCCTTGATGGTTTACTGGTTATGTTTGACAGAAAGTTGTATTCATGTAGGTTTAATTGTTACTATCACAAATTTAGTTTGCACATGCATAGTTTTATTCACTGAAAGTGTCCTCTATTCTTTTTATGTCCTCTGTCAACCCGTCCAACTTGGATTTGGCTTTCTACCTAACCTCTCATGCTTATTCAATAACAATATCAACCAGTCATTACATCAGTCTTTGTGTCCCAACATTATAGTCAACTATGAAGCTCTTATGTTGTTGGTAATTGTGTATTTTTTATCTTACAGCTAACAAATAATTTCTAGCTGCCCCACACCAACATGACAATGCCTCCATCCCTACTGTTTTCACAGATGGTGTGGCAGATTCATTTTAAATGGTTATCTTCTGATCTGAAGGTTTTGGGTTTTATCTCTTCATTTTTTTCTTTGACATGTGCATTTCTTTGGAGGGCAGATAGATGGTCATGACCAACTTTTTCCATTTTTCATTATGTGAACTAGCACAAGTAAAGTTACCAATGGATTAGATAGCACATTGTGTCATTCTTTGGCTTGAAATACTTTCCTGTAAATTCTACCCTCCCTATGCCCCACCTTGTGGATTTTAGTGGGTATGTTGTTGTTGTTGTTCGTTGTGGTTATAATCGAAAAAGTTTATCGGTGAAACTTGTAAGTTGTAATACTATATGTGTGAGGCAAGTATTACAATTATTTGGTGGGAACAAACCTGTATTGATTACAAGTTTGCTGGTAATTTTTTATCAATTAACAATATGTTCATTTTCTTGACGGAGTATTGTGACTTGTTTTTTCAGTGAAAGCATTGAAAGATATTGCAAAAAAACTTGGGAAATTAGAGTATTGTTGTTACTGTTAAAGGAGTTAAATGGTGTCTTTAGTAACCAAAAGAGTCCACGCATTTTTTCCACATTCCCAATTCCGACTCAGGTTAGTCACAAACACCCTTTGTATTTTTGAACCCACTAATTTTGCGTGTGATTTTGTGTAATTTCTCTCCATTATTTAATAATAGTTTCGCTTATGATTTCTAGTTGCTCCCAATTTTGTATTGTTGTTTTTTTATCGTCTAGGTATGTTGTTATTGGATCTCAACTAGTTTGGGGTTGAAGTCTAGTTGACTGATTGTTGATTGATTATGTTCGTTGAACTTATTTTTTTATGTCTGTAAAGTTAGTCGAGTTGTGCAAAAGTTGATTCGGACATTACAATTATTTGTTAGAGTAATTTTTTATATGATATTTTGTTATGTGTGTTTTATGTTAGAGTTCAATAATTTATTTATTTTCTATTATGTTCACTCTTCTTCTTTATGGAATCTTATAGGGATATTTTGAATTTTCATCAAATTCTTCAATGGATAGATCTTGGATTGGAATTCCAAGAAACACACTAGAGTATTTACTTGGTTTGAATCAGTTTCTAGATTTTGCATTTACCAATGGAGCTATAGGAGATAAAATAAAGTGTCCATGTCCTATATGTGGCTTTACACGGTGGAAAATAAAAAATATGGTGTTTCACCATTTGATGGATAAGGATTTACCTCAGCATTACGTCACTTGGGTTATGCATGGAGAAATGAATGTTTTGCCTAATTCCAGAAACATAGAGGTCATTCAAGATGCACAACCTTTTGAAAATTCTATTGAATTATTGATTAATGAAGCATTCCGTAGTTTAAGGCACGAGGGTGTTGATGCAGGTCCATCACAAGAAGTAGGAGAAGAAGAAATTTTACAGGATTTGTCTGATTCAAATAACAAAGTTTATTTTGAATTGCCTAAGGGTGGAAGTGAAGAATTGTATGAAGGATCCAAGTACTCAAAGTTGAAATTTTTACTAAAGCTTTATCACATAAAGTGCTTGTCTGGGTCAAGTGATAAGGGAATGAATATGGTGCTAGCTCTACTCAGGGATGCATTTAAATTTGCAAAGATCCCTATATCTTTTTATAAGGCTAAGAAAACCATCAACAAATTGTGTCTTGATTATATCAAGATAGATGCTTGCCTAAAAGATTGCATGTTATACTGGGAAGATGATGTTAATGTAGAATCATGTAAGCATTGTCACACTTCTAGATGGAAGCCCGAGAAGGATGGCGATCTTGATCATGCGCCTAGTACAAGTAAGAAACAAAAGAAGAAGCAAAAGAAGCCTGCCAAAGTTTTGCACTATTTTTCATTAAAACCAAGATTACAATGATTGTTTATGTGCACTAAAATTGCAGAGCATATGAGATGGCATGCAGAGGATGATACAAAGATGGGATCTTAAGGCACCCTCGAGATGGTGAAGTATGTAAAAGGCTTGATACAAAGTATCCTGAATTTGCTTCAGATCCTCCAAATGTTTGATTAGGACTATCTACTGATGGTTTCAATCCTTTTGGAACAATGAGTACTAACTATATACATTGTTACTCATAAGAATCAAGATGGAGTATATGTTAATGAAGTGGCAAAAGAAATTTGTGTGAGTTTTACTTATGTGCCATAGACTATTATTGAGCAATCTACGGTATGCAAAATGACTTTTTATTATTAATTTATTTTGAAAACAAATTTTTGGTATGTAGGAAAAAATTGAGTCATCTTTGAGCCAAAGCACTATAGATGAGTCTCAAGTTTCGCCAAATGATTCCTCTGGTAAGGTGTTAGGGCAAGAGCACTCTGGAAGGGTGAGATGTTTGGGATTAGGAGCAGTTCCTAGTAGAGTTTTTCAACAAGTTAGACCTCGTTTTGGTGGTACAAGTGCATCAAGTAGTGGAGGTTCTTGTTCGTTCCAATGTCGAGAAAACTACAATCAAATACTGAGTGCTTTGAAGGCATATATGATGATGAAAGAAGGAATGATACCATAACAATTTGTGGGTCTCTTTGATTCTCCTTCAATGGTTTCTCCCACAGCAGTAAGTAAAGTTCTGTTTACTTTTTTTCTAATCTCGGTGATTGTTGAAAAGATCTCATTTCTTGTCTTCTCTTTATATTTCTTATTTATTTTGTTGTTCATATTATTAATCTTTTATAAAACAACAAAAAAATAACTTACGGTAGAACAGAGTCTCAACTTTCAGCTAACAACTTGCTAACAACATATATTACCTACCAAAATCTATCATTATGGTTAAGAATTAAGCTTTTATACACCCCCGGCTAGTTTTAGTTTCACTTACAGTCTATATGCCACTTCCTGCACCATTAGTCAGACATTTAAATCAGCATGTCTTTGTTTGATTTAAAAAACTCTAAGGTCCCATTCTTGACAATGAAGTACATAGTAGCACTTACGATCATCCTATACATCTTTTCTTTAGTTACTTTACCATTTTGATTATTCGATGACCATTGCAATTCTTCCTTCCACTCTAGTGCCTGTTTGTAGATGTCTTGTCATTTTGACATTCTCATCCAGGTTTTGGGGTATAATTAACACTTAAAAGAAAATATGGTTGATGCTTTAAAGTTCTAAACTACACGTAGGGGAGATTGTGTTGACATCATTTTGCTTAATCAATCCTTGGTGTACATCATTTTGATGTGCTTGTCAATTATAATGTTTAATTAGTCGTGTTGTGTTAACGATATATGAATTAATAAAATATTGGATAGTAGATTATGCCTAAAGAAAAAATTAAATTTGAGGTAAAATTAAAATTTATAATTTCTTATTTAAAATTGATGGATTCCACTAATTTAAAAGGAAAAAAATTGTGGAGGTTTTAAACCCCCGCAACTTTTAAATTAAAATTTATTATAAAAAAATTAAATTTAGAGTAGCGGGGGTCGAAACCCCCTCAATATAACCGCCGCAAAATAATTATGGAGGTCCGAAAAAAACTGCCGCAACTGGTGTGTGACGGCTCGAACTGTGGGGGCTTTTTGAACCCTCGCAATTACATTTTGCAGGGGTTTAAAACCCCCGTAAACCTTAAAATTAACCCCTGCAATTTGACCTATTTTTTGTAGTGCCTCACTTAGCATACCAGTACATTCAAATGACTGATGCATACCTATCTTTTGCTCTATGATGTCTTATATCATAGGTTAAGACGCACGGTCACCTTATCATACTTAGCATCCAGATCCATCAGCAATAGACTAGTATTGAGTCCTCATTGTTCGACGAAAGATTTATTATTACAGTATTTAAGTACTCATTTTATTTTAGTAGTCGGAGTTAGTTGGGGACTTGTCCCATCAACTCTTTGTTCAAACAGTCGACTTTTTAGACAAATGTTCAGTTTCAGTATTTATTTCAGATTTGAACCTTATGGCAAGTTTCCGCCTAATTTCTGCATAATTATAGTATTACGATTTAGTTATCGCAGCAGGTACAGTCATGGGTTATCTTGTGGTCCTTCGAGATTATTAGCACCATGTAGCGTCTGGGGCAATAACTCGGTGCGTTATAGTTACTTTATCCCCCCTTGTGTTCATTCATCCCCGAATGATGACAAGAGACACAACAAGCACGATTTCAAGCATTAAATAGAAAGGAAATAGTAGTATAGAATTTATACCTTCCATGCCATCTTCCATGGTTTCGAAGAGAGTTGGGTACCTCGCACACATGTTATATTCTGACTCCCACGTAGATTCCTTATTTTTTTGATTCCTCCACAACACCTTAACCGAAGTTATTTCCTTACTTCTCAAATTCCAAACTTTGCGATCTAAAATAGAAATGAGTTATTCTTCAAATGACAAGGAATTTTTTACATTGACTTCATCCATAGGCAATACTAGGGAATGATTTCCAATGAACTTCTTCAACATGGAAACATGGAATATTGGATGAACAGAAGCCTGGATCGCTGGCAAATCTAACTCATAGGCAAACACACCGATCCTCTTCATAATCTGATATGATCATATGTAACAAGGACTAAGCCTCCCTTTCCTTCTGAATCATATGACTCTCTTCATGGGGAGACCTTGAGGAATACCCAATCATCTACCTCGAATTCTAAGTCTCTCCTTCTAACATCAGAATAAGACTTCCAGTGACTCTAAGTTGTCTTAAGTCTCTCCCTAACTATCTTCACCTTTTCCATTTCTTGATGAACAAGGTCAAGCCCAAACAATTGGGTTTAACCTATTTCATACCACCCAAATGGTGATCTACATCTCGTCCCACAAAGTGCTTCAAAAAAAGCCATCTAAATACGGGCATGGTAGCTATTTTTGTAGGCAAATTCTATCAACGACAAATGATCTACCCAACTACCTTTGAAGTAAATTATACAGGCCCTCAACATGTCTTTAAGTGTCTGAATAGTGCGTTCAGCCTGCCCATCAGTCTGAGGGTGAAAGGTCGTACTCAGGCTCACTTGGGTTGGAGTCGTGGGTCTGGACCATTTTCTTACTTCCTTAACCTTTTGGGGATCAACATTAATACGCTCACTAGACACAATATGCCCCAATAAAGCAATAACATTAAGCCAAAATTCACATATGGAAAATTGTGCATACAATTCATGACCTTTGAAGGTCGGTAGGATGATGCGAAGATGGCCGACATGATCCTCCTCATTCTTAGAGTAAACTAAATGTCATTAATGAAAACTATGAAGAACAGGTCTAGATATTGACAAAAAACCCTATTCATTAGGTCCATGAAAGCTGCAGGGGCGTTAGTCAATCCGAAGGACATGACTAAGAATTCATAATGGCCATATCTTGTTCGAAAAAAGAATATTATGGGAGTAGAAAAAAGAAAGGTTTTGGAATAACTTTAGGCTCAAACCCAAAATTGAATGCCACATACGGGGTCACATAAGACAAAGTAGATCCGGTATTAAGTAACATATACATATTATGGGAGAAAATTGGAAACATACTCGTGACTACATCTGGTGAAGACTCTACTGTAACATCCCATGATGTCTTCAACCAAATACCTAAGTGTAAAAAGGGACTTAGTCAATTTTGAACTCCTAAACTTGGATGTTTCTATTTTCGACCTTCCTGACCTCGGATAGTTAATTTATAAGTTGATTCATGATCAGAGGTGTCAAGGGTACGTCCCGGGTAAGTTTTAGAACTTTCAAACTAGCGTAAGGGTAAGTTTGGATGTCCAAAATAGTAAGGCCTCGTGATAGTCCTACATCGCGAGGGACAGTTAACCCAGATAGGTATCGCATCATGAGGGCCAATTAACTCTATCATGCCTCTACATCGCTCCAATGATCATAACACCTAAAATAAAGACGTCAGTCCCACCCATGGGATGAGGATGCACAACAGGGCTCACACTCCTGATTTTGTTGCTAATCTGGGAGTCCCTCCAGTTCAGACCAATCCACCCAGAGAACCTAGGGCTCCATGGTCTAGGACTCATCATACCAAATATCCCCAGAGAGAGATATCGAATGTTGAGTTGGGATAGTCGATGCGTATGATCGAATAGTTGGTGGCTTCACAGGCTCGACGGTCGTAGCATGTTGGGTTTGCGTTTGTCACATCTGAGGATACACGGGTGGGTCAATTTATGATGATAAACCCGCCTAATTTTACTGGTACAAAGGTGTAGGAGGATCCACAAGAGTTCGTAGACGAGATAGAGAAAATCTTTCGAGTGATACATGTGGATAAAGTTGATGGGTTTAAACAAGCTGCTTATCAACTGAAGGAGGTAGCAAATCAGTGGTAACATGAGTGAAAAGATTCGAGGGGAGATAGTGTTGAGCCTTCTATGTGAGGAAAATTTATTGAAGCCTTGCTGGAATGATTCTTTCCTCAGGAGTTGAAGGAGTCCAAAGCTAAAGAGTTCATAAACCTGAAATAAGGAAAGATGAGTGTCAAAGAGTACACCCTAAAATTCAATCAACTATCTCGTTATGCTCCAGAGTTGGCTGGAAACATGAGGGTCCATATGAGAAAGTTTGCATGCGGCCTTTTAGATGAATTGGTGTTGGAGTGCAAAGGAGAGATGATGAACATAGATATGGACTTCTCTAGATTGTCTATTCAAATGCAGCAGGTTGAGGAGGAGAAGAAGAGGGTTGCTAAAGAAAGAGAGAAGGATAGGCAGGCCAAGAGGGCCCAACCAGCAGACCAAAATCCAGTCAGCTGCAGAGTGGTAATTTGGATAACTAGTGGAAGAAGAAAAAGTTTTGGAGCAATGCTCCGTCTGCAGCCAGTGCTCCAGTGCCCAGACCTCCAGTTGATCGACGATCTCAGAATTTACAGACTAATCATGCATCTAGAGTGCAGGGTACCCAGTCCCAAGATAGTGTGGTTCAACCGTATAGAACTATTTCGCGGTGTGAAACCTGAGATATGTATCACCCAAAAAGATGTCAGCTGGGTGAGATGGTATGCTATACTTGTGGTTTAGCGGGTCATTTCTAGTGAGATTGTCCTTCCTCTAGAAGGAACCTTTATGGTGCTAAATCCCAAAAAAACTTCTCCGCACCACCATCACCTCCCAAAGGTGCTATTTCAGCTACCAGAAGTGGACACAACTAGTTGTAGGCCTTGTCCAATTTCCATGAGGGAGAGGCCTCACCAAATATAGTCACAGGTCCGTTAAAAATCTTCTCTCATGATTTATATGTGTTACTTGATCCCGAGTCTACCTTATTTTATGTGACTCGATATATGGCAGTCGGTTTTGGGTTTGAGCCTGAAATTATTATAGAACCTTTATCTATTTGTACTTCTGTTGGTGATTCTGTTGTGGCTAGGAAGGTATATAAAAATTATGTTGTATCTGTTTGTAGCCGAGATACTGTGGCTGACCCCGTAAATCTTGATATGGATGATTTTGATGTTATCTTAGGAATGAACAGGCTCCATTTATATTACTCCACACTATATTGTAAAACCTAAAAGGTTACTTTCGCTTTTCCAAATAAACCAGTGATAGAATAAAAGGGTCATTCTTTAGCACCTAGAGGGAAATTCATATCTTACCTTAGAGCCCATAAGCTTATTTTTAAAGGGTGTTTCTACCATCTAATCTAAGTAAAAAATTCTAATATTGAAAGTTTTTCTCTTCAGTTTGTCCCTGTGGTTAATGAGTTTCCAGAAGTCTATCCCGATGATCTCCCAGGAATACCACCTGTTAGGGAGATTTTTGTATTGATTTCTTGCTTAACACCCATCCTATTTCTATTCTGCTAGAAAGAATGGCTCCAATAGAACTAAAAGAGTTGAAAGAATAACTAGGAGACCTTCTTGATAAAGGTTTCATCCGTCCTAGTGTTTCTCCCTAGGGTGCACCTCTACTTTCTGAATGCAAGAACAATGGTTCCCTCTGCATGTGTATAGACTACCGCCAGTTGAATAAATTCACTGTCAAAACAAGTATCCCCTTCCTAGAATTGATGATCTCTTTGATAAACTTCAGGGTGCTAAGTGTTTTTCAAAGATAGACCTTCGTTCGGGGTATCATCAATTGAAGGTTAGGGAGGTTGCTATTTCCAAAACATCTTTCCAAACCTGGTATGATCATTATAAATTCTTAGTCATGTCCTTTGGTTTGACTAACGCTCCTGCAACCTTCATGGACCTAATGAATAGGGTATTCTGTCAGTTTCTAGATCTGTTTGTTATAGTCTTCATTGATGACATTTTGATTTATTCCAAGAGTGAGGAGGATAATGTCAATCACCTCTGAATCATCATTTAAAACCTCAAAGATCAAAAATTATATGCAAAATTTTCCAAGTGTTAATTCAGGCTTAATGTTATTGCTTTTTTGGGGCATATTATGTCTAGTGAGGGAATTAAAGTTGATCCCCAAAAGATTGAGGCATTCAAAAGATTGCCCAGACCTACTACTCCAACCGACATTCGGAGCTTCTTGATTTGGCAGGATATTACAGAAGGTTCGTAGAGAGTTTTTCTTCGATAGCTGCTCCACTTACCAGGTTGACGCAGAAAAAGGTGAAATCTGTGTGGTTTGACTCTTGTGAGAATAACATTGAGAAGTTGAAGGACAAGTTGACTACTGCACCGATTTTGACTCTTTCTGAGGGTACAAATAGTTTTTTCATATATTGTGATGCGTATTAAGAGAGACTTGGTTATGTACAATTGCATTATGGTAAGGTGGTAGCTTATATATCTAGGCAGTTAAAGGTGCATGAGTGAAACTACCCCACCCATGACTTGGAGTTAGAGGATATGGTGTTCGCACTAAAAATATGGCGGCATTATCTGTATGGGGTACATATTGATATATTTACTGACTACAAAAGTTTGCAGTATGTTTTCTCATAGAAAGAGCTAAATATCAGGCAAAGGTGTTGGTTGGAACTGTTGACGGACTATGATATGAGTCTGCACTATCATTTGGGCAAGGCGAATGTGGTGGCTGACACCCTTAGCAGATTATCTATGGGCAGTATTTCACATATTGAGGAAGGGAAAAGAGATATGGTGAAAGATATTCATCGGCTTGCAAATCTAGGGGTGTGACTCCTGGATTCCAAAGGTGGAGGGGTAGTTGTGTATGAAATAGTTAAATTTTCCCTTTGTGCAGAGTTAAGGAAAAATAGGTTGAGGATCCAATCTTGATGCAGATTAAGAAAGATGTGGGTCAACAGAAGGTAATGTCTTTTGAAATTGGTGGTGATGGGTTTTTGAGATATCAGGATAGGTTATGTATGCCAGATATGGATGAATTATGGAAAAGAATCCTTGATAAGGCTCATACTTTGAGGTATGATGTTCACTGAGGCTCTACTAAGATGTACCATGATCTTAAAACTATATATTGGTGGAATAATATGAATCATGATGTGGCTGACTTTGTTTCCAAGTGTTTGAATTGCCAACAAGTTAAAGTGGAACATTTGAGTCTAGGTGGTACTTCCTAAGAGATATCTTTGCCTTTGTGAAAATAGGAGATGATCAATACGGACATCAACACATGACTTCTGAATTCCCGAAACCAGTATGATTCTATTTGGGTAATTGTCGATCGGCTTACCAAGTCAGCCCACTTTTTTGCTTTTATGACTAACCATTTGGGAGATGATTATGCCAAAATGTACATTGAATAAATAGTTTGTTAACATAGAGTACCAATATCCATTATATCCGATCGAGGTACGAAATTCTCATCACATTTTTGGAAATCTTATCAGAGGGGTTTAGGTACCCAAGTGAACCTGAGTACGGCATTCCACCCCTAGATGGATGGGCAAGCTGAATGAACTATTCAGACCCTTAAGGACACGATGCGAGCCTGTGTAATTGACTTCAAGGGTAGTTGGGTAAACCACTTACCATTGATAGAGTTTGCCTACAATAATAACTACCATGCCCGCATTAAGATGGCTCCTTTTGAAGCACTTTATTGGCGAAGATATAGATCACCAATTGGGTGGTATGAAGTGGGTAAGACGTGGATGTTTAGGCCTGATCTTGTGCATAAAGCAATGAAGAAAGTGAAAATCATTAGAGAATGACTCAAGATAGCTCAGAGCCATCAGACGTCCTATGTCGATGTTAGAAGAAGGGAGTTGGAATTTGACGTTGATAATTGGGTATTTCTAAAAGTCTCCCCTATGAAGTGATTCATGCTATTCGATAAGCAAGGGATGCTGAGTCCTCGCTATATAGGACCATATCAGATTGTGAGAAGGATAGGTAGGGTGGCTTATGAGTTAGATTTTCCTACAAATCTGGCTTCTGTACATTCCTTATTTTATGTTTCTATGTTGACTAAGTATATTGGATATCATTCCTTAGTGTTGCATGTAGAGAAGATCAAGGTGATAGACTCCTTATCATATGAAGAAGAGCCTATTGCAATCTTGGATTGCCAAGTCAGAATGTTGAGGATTAAGGAAATAACTTCGGTCAAGGTATTATGGAAGAATCAAAACGAGGAGGAAGTTACTTGGGAATCAAAAGAGAACATGCAAACAAGATACCCAAACCTTTTTGAGTTAGGGGGTGACAACATGGAAGGTACCACTCTTTTACTCTCTCTATATCCCTCTTCCTTTATTTTCCTTGGTATATTTGATATCGTGCTTGTCTATATTATAACCCATCATTCGGGGACGAATGATCCCAAGGGGGGGATAATGTAACAATCCCATGATGTCCTCGACCAAACACCTCATTTCGTAGTATGTTATGTGGGTTAATGATCTAAAAATATTCTAAGTGTAAGAAGGGACTTAGTCACTTTTGAATTCCTAAACTTGGATGTTTTTATTGTTGACCTTCCCGACCTCAGAAAGTTAATTGCAAGTTGATACATGATTGGGGGTGTCAAGGGTACATCCCGGGTAAGTTTCGAAACTTTCGGACTAGCATAAGGGTAAGTTTGGATGTCCAAAATAGTGAGGCCTCGCGATAGGCCCGCACCATGAGGGCTAATTATCCCAGATAGGTGTCTCGTCATGAGGACAAGTTAACCCAGATAGGTGTCATATAGCGAGGGCCAGTTGATCCAGATAGGGGTCGCGACGCAATGGCAGCCCAGTTCTGCATTATTTTATCCATAATTTTTAAGGGCAAATGGGTCTTTTTCTTCATCCTAATTCGCCCAAGGCATGAGATTTAATTATAATCTAAGCACATTAGGCTTGATATCATCAGAAACTACTCCTATTACATTAAAAGAAAACCCTAGCTTCTTCCTATAAGGTCAAAGTATTCATCTTTGAGTTGAAGAATTTCAAAGAACATAAGTGTGATTCAGTTACCACTCTTCTTCATCGGTGATCTAAGGTACGTGGGGTTTTTCTAAAACTACTTGGGCATAAGGAAACTGTTCAACAACTTCTAACATTGTGAAATCATGAATTCATGAAGTTGTTTTGGAAGTTACATTGAAATTTTGCATTTATGAATTCTTTAATGATATTAGTGTTTTGGTCTTGAGGCCTTTTCCCCAAATTGATTTTAAATCTTATATATATACACATGTGGTTAAAGTGATAATTAAATTTAGAGCATGACTATTTACACTCCCTCTCATGTTGCAACACCTTTTGATTTTAGAATGTTATTTAGAGGCATGGTATCAGTGTTCTTGACTATTGTTGAATTATTTAAGATTAGATTTAAATTAATGAGAGAGGAGTTGGCATGTTGATAAATGCTGAATATATATAATGAAAGAATTTCATGGTTTTCCAAAATACATGACCAGCCCATGTTTATTGAAATGATTGAAAGGAGTCATTTTTGCATAATTTGATAAATGTATTGAAGAATGAATCTTCTTGAATTATTTGAAGTATGGTGGTCTAAACTTTATGTTTGAAAGAGAAAATTGTGATATGATTTTTATGGCTTATAAACATGACTTGCAAGTATTGGTATGATGATACCAATTCAGATAATGCCATTGTTACACAGAATAGAACATAATGTCGATTTTCTTTCAGATTTTTAGATTAGAATGATACATGTTCAGAAAAAGCTAAAAATGGGCATAAAGAGATGTTACGTGGTTACTCGAAGAAGGCACGAGTCTAGAAAAACTCATTGCCCGAAATTGTGTTTTGCCGATATGGGATTATTATGTCGCCTAGAGGGATTATACGCTGTCCTAGTGCCCTGCGGCGTATCTGAATCAGAAACTCCAACTCTTGCATCAAACTTGGGTTGGGGTCCTGGCCGCCGAGTTAAGGGAGGACTCCATATAGCCCGTGGGGTTGTAGAATTGTAGGTTGGATCACCTAGCTCATAAGTAATACAAAGATCAAATCTGCGTTGACAAGAATGTTTTATGATTATCAAAGAATTTCCCATGTGTTTTAAACTATATCATGCATGATGTATTCATGACTTGCTCTCATCTATTTTATATATAAATGAATTATTATTTTTTTCTCTGTGTATCAGTACAATTGTATTGACCCCCTATATTTCAGGGTCTTAGGCTTAGTCTAGAGGTCCTGCTAAGCCATAGACTTATTCCGACAGAAGAGAAATGTATGCAGTTGGTGAGCCTTCTTTATTCTGGAAGGCCTATTTCTTTCCATTCAGTTGCTAATTAATTTGGTTTAGGTCCACTGGGGCCTTGTCCCAAATTCAGACAACGTCTTATGTAGTAGAGATTTCGCAGACTGAGAAATATGGTTTTTAGATGTTGAAAAACTTATTTTTTGTATTGTTAAATAGATTTCAAATTTATGAACATGATTCCATTTATTATAATTCCACATATTTTATTTATCAATCGAGTATTGTGCATGATTTCCAGATGTAGAAGGGCGCTCGGGCCTCTATGGTTCGGGATGCTCGTCAAGGCCAGGGTCTTGACTCGGGTTGTGACATCTACATCCTGGCAATTAGGTAAGGCATACAACCAATTGCGACCTCCCTCAGTAGATGAAGTAGTACCCTTGGGTGGCGGTGGTGGGGCTAAGGAATTTGCTTGAGACTTAGAACCTCCAAAACAACCTCTAGAAGATGGACAATCTCCCTGAATATGACTTGGTTGGCCGCAAGAATAGCACACTAACCTGCCAAACTAGCACTTCCTTGGATGATACTTACCACACGAGTCATAATGAGGGTATGACCTAGCAGGTTGGGTCACACTCCTTTGTGACTGTGTACCATGCACCCTCGGCCTATTATTAGGTGAAAATTAAAGAAATTACTGATCAATTGTGGTCCTGGGTACTGAGGCACTAGGTGATGACTGGGCATTTCTCCAAAACATCTTTTTAGACTACCTTTTTCCTCTATTACCACCCTGTTGTTGACTATTATTTTGGTTTGTAAATATGGCCTTCTTGGCCTACCTGTCTTTCTCCCTTGCCTCTGCCAGCCTTTTCTTCTACTCTTCAACCTATTGCATATGAATGGATAACCTAGATAAATCCATGCCTCTATTCAGCATTGCTCCTTTGTATTCCAATACCAGATCATCCGAGAGACCGGATGCAAACTTTTTCATACAAGCTCTCTTGTTACCCGCAAATTCTGGAGCATAGCCGGACAACTGGTTGAACTTCAGTGTGTACTCTTTCACACTAATTTTCCCTTGCTTCAAATTAATAAATTCTTCAGCCATCGATTCTCTCAATTCCTGAGGAAACAAATGATCCATATAAGATTCCACAAACTCACCCCACACAGAAGGCTCAACATCTCTACCTTTAGAATCCTCCCACTCATTATACCACTAATTTTCCATATCTGTCAGCTGATAGGATGCCAGTTCAACCCCTTGAACCTCATTCACATGCATAACCCTGAAAAGTATCTCCAGTTCATCAATGAACCCTTGGGGGTCCTCCTCATCCTTCGTACTAGTAAGCACAGGTGGGTTTAGCCTCATGAATATGCCCACTCGGGTAAACTCAGATGAACCAGACAAGGACACCACATCTTCAGATCGTCGGGCCTTAGAATCCATTCAAGAGTGTAGTTTGAGCACTATAACCATGTAGTTTAGGAAAACTCCAGGTACCTTATGTCGTTTAGTTTGAAGATTGGAACTCTAATCTTGACCCTTTTCTTGAAATCGTGATCTTAGAGAAACCCTAATTTGCTTTTGCTCTTAAGGGTAAATAGGATTTGATATGTTTTAAAGCTGATAATAGTTGATTAATAATGTTTAGAGTACAATTTAATTCATGGGGGGGTGGGAAGGAAAAGTACCAGATACCCATTTAAAAATGTCCCATCTGAGTAACTCGGCCTCGCTAGATGGCTTGGTTGATGGACCATCATTCTGGTGACGTACTGTCACTCCAACCGTCAGTTTTGATCTAGAGAATGAGATCACTGCCTGAGGTCGACTGAAATCTTTCTGGACTTTCATTAACTTGACGGTCCGTCAGTCTGGCCGTCGCACCTCGGCAGACTGACACCTCTGTGTAAAATGGGCATAACTTTTTACCCTAATATTGGATTTAGGAGAAACTTATGGCATTGAAAATAACACTCAAATACCTTTCGTTTTATATATAGTAGGTTCTCTAAATCATTATATACAAGAAGTTATGGTCAATGGAAATTGACTCAAGTTTAGACGTTCACTAAAACTTAATTGATAGGAAATTTTTAACTCGTCTTTGAGTTAAGGGACCTCTATGATCTCAATTCATGCACAACTAGATTCCCACACTACCTAATTGATTATCATACTTATAATTTTATTGGATTCAT
The DNA here is from genome assembly GCA_030864215.1 of Capsicum pubescens. NCBI lineage: Eukaryota > Viridiplantae > Streptophyta > Magnoliopsida > Solanales > Solanaceae > Capsicum > Capsicum pubescens. The sequence continues at coordinate 366,870,773 of CM061548.1, read as the reverse complement.
TGTCTTTTGGGACCTTTACGCGTAGGAATGACGGTTTACGTTCTTTCCCAAAATGCGGATTGTTACAGAATTAGTCAAGGGAACTCATTTATAGATTTTTATACGTGAGTCATTGCATTGATCATCATCTCCTGCTCGTACTCTTTCCCTTCTACTTGTTTGTGTATTTCCAATGTGAGCCAGGAGTTCCCCAAACACTTCAACAGGGCTTCAAAAAATAAAGTAAGTACTCATGAAGTGGTCAAGGGAACTCCAGGGAACACCTTGATTTATATTTAGACATGAACTATTACGTTGATCATCATCTCCATCTTGTACTCTTGCACTATTACTTATTTGTGTATTTTCAAAGTGAGGACTGAAGTCCCCCCAAACACTTCAGCAGGGCTTCAAACAAAGAATCAAACCCTCATGTAGTGATCAAGCGAATTCCTGGCAACACATTGATTGATATTTATACGTAAACGATTGCGTTGATCATCATCTTTAGCTCGTACTCTTGCGCTTCTATTTGTTTGTGTATATTCAAATAGAGCCCGAGAATTCCCTCAAACACTTCAGCGGTGGTTCAATGAATGAAGTAAGCCCTCGTGAATGGTCAAGGGAACTCCGGGATCATCTTGATTGATATTTATACGTAAACCATTGTATTGATCATCATCTCCATCTCATACACTTAAACTTATGTTCCTCCAAACCCTTCAGCGGGGCTTCAGATAACGAAGTATTCCCTCATAAAGTGATCAAGATAACTCCCAGGAACGCCTTGAATGATATTTATACATGAGCCATTGCATTGATCATTATTGCTAGCTCGTACTCTTGTACTATTACTGTTTGTGTATATTCAAAGTGAGTCCTAGAGTTCCCCAAAACACTTCAGTAGGGCTTCAAACAACAAAGTAAATCCTCATGAAGTAATCAAGGGAACTCTAGGGAACACCTTGATAAATTTATACGAGAACCATTGCCTTGATCATCACCTCCAGCTCGTATTCTTGCACTTCTACTTGCTTGTGTATGTTTAATGTGAGCCCAGGAGTTCCCTAAAACACTTCAACAGTACATTAAAAAACGAAGTAAGTCCTCATGAAGTGTAAAGGGAACTCCAGCGAACACCTTTTTTTGTTCATCGATCATCTCCAAGTTGTCCTCTTACTCTTCTACTCGTTTGTTTAATAATGTTGCAACATAGTACACTCCAATATATGTATTGTTTGGGTAAGAAAAATGGGAAAAGGCATCATTTCCACCCCATACTATATAAGAAAAGTCTAAGCCATACCTAAATTATATAAGTGATCTATTACACACCTTAACTATATAAAAGTGATATTATTACCTCCCCGCGACCCCCATTCTAAGGCGCGTGTGCTACACTTATTTTAGGCGCGTCCAGCCTATTAAATAACAAAAGTAAACGGCTAAAAACATTAAGGGAAAAGGCATCGTTTCCACCCCAAACTATAGTCGAAAAGTCGAATCCACACCTAAACTATATAAGTGACCCATTACACACCTTAACTATAAAAAAGTGATACTTTTTACTGACGTGGTGCTGACGTGGCAGCGCGTCTAAAACACTACACCACATGCAAGTGGTGGTAGCCTGACAGGGTGTAAATAGTTTCACTTTTTTATAGTTTAGGTGTGTAATAGGTCACTAGTATAGTTTAGGTGTGGCTTCGACTTTTCGGGTATAGTTTGGGGTGGAAATGATGCCTTTTCCCTAAGAAAAATCCATGGCAAATGTGAAAGTTGGGTTTGAACTGGGATATGGGGTGCCATTATTGTATCTGGCTACAAATATGGGTAGTATTAAAATTTTAGAATTTCAGAGAACAAAAGGTAATATATTCCTTGTCCTAACCTTTATTCTTTCATCCCATGTTGTACTTTTACCTTTCCTTTCATGTGTTAAAGGTTTAAAGTAATGGCTTCACTTGCTAATTTTTATACCTAAAGTTTAAAGTTAATGGTGATATTAAATATCTACGGACCTAATCAGTTACCATCTTCATTTCTTTTATTTCTTCAATATTTTGGAATTAATGGATTACGGGCTAATTCTTTGACTATAATTCCAAATTTTTAAGATTTATTTATGCATGTCAATTTTATTTTTAGTAAATTTAAATAATACTAATACTAATAATACACATCAAGATTCTTAAATACTTTTGACTCTTCTGTGACGGAGGGGGTATATATTTCATAAAGATCTTCTAGATTTTATTCATGCTTTATGATTGGTAAAATTGAAAGGTCTCAACAGAAAATATAATGTAGAGTCAATTTTATTCTGATTGGAATGTCCTCCTTTTATTTTTGTTTGAATTGTTGTAAGAGACCAGAACAAATATTAGGAAAGACCACATATATTTGCCTTCACTTGGATGACACTATAGATCGGGTTCAATAGTGAAACCTCAAGAAGAATATTCTAAGTCTATTGTACCCAAGTACATTTCTTTTCCAGAGTTCAGAAAGGCCATTTATCTAATTATGTAAAGGAATTTTCACTTAAACTATAAAGGCCATTTAATATGTTACGAGAGCAAGTACAGGTCATGAGCAGTGGCGGATCTAAATTTTTTATCAAGGAAATTTGCTTAATAAAATTGTTGTTGATCATTCAGGAGATAGTCAAGTTGCATGGGGCTTCGGTTCATCCCGTTTTTCATGTGTTCATGCTCAAAAAGTGTGTGGGTGATCCTTTCTTAGTGGTGCCAGTTGAGGATATAGGCGTTAAGGATTTGTTGTCCTATGAGGAAGTTTCGATTGAAATCTTGTATAGGCAAGTTTTGAAATTGAGAGCTAAGGAAAAAACTTGTGTGAAGGTTGTTTTGAGGAACCAAAAGGTATGCTTCATGGGAATCGGAAGAGTATATGAAAGCTAAATACCCGTTCTTGTTTTCAATGTTGGACAAAAGTTCTTAAGGTAAAATTTTATTTCATTTCTAATTTTCTTCTTGAATCCTTCTATATTCTTCTTATTAGCATGCTAAAGGTGTCCTAATCTCTCATTCTGGGAGAAATGATCTAAGGGGGGGGGGGGGGTTATTTACGATCCCAAAAAAATTGATGAATTAATTTTGAACCTTAGTTCATGTATAATTATAATGTTTTACTTGAATCATGATAAGGGATGTTAAAGGGATGATTGGGGAAAATTTTAGAGTTTACGAAAAGCGTTCAGGATCATTTTAGGCCCCCTAACCAGTGAGGGTCCGCGATAAGGTCTTGGAACGCCCTGTGCATTCCGTGATAGAGGCATAGCACATTGTGTTGGCTCCACGATAAGAGTGTGTCACTCCATTTAGGCTCAATGATAGCAGCATCCCACGCCCAAGGGAAAAAATTGCCTAGTTTTGATTTTTAATATTTGGGGTGAGGGCTTTTTGGTCCTTAACCCCACTAAACGACCTTAAACACTCCTCAACCCCTATTAGGTTACCAATTTATTAGTTTAATAATGGTACTTCAACTTTTCAACTAACAAGTGAATAAACTAAGGGTCTTTCAATAATTCAACACTCAGGGCCCTAAACTCAAGCTTTTCTCAAAATCACTTCATCAAAATGCAAGTTTGACACTCTTTATTTACTTATTATATTATTGCATCAAATAAATTGATATTTACATGTTTCTTGGTGGTTTAATTCAAACTAGGGTTGAGGGATTTAGGTTGTTTTACACTTGCATTGACTTTTCCTTGTTTTAATGGTTTCTTTATGATTTGAATGATGGATTGTGAACTGAATTTGGATCTCATGGTAATGGTGAAACTTTGGCAATATTGTTTCACAATGTTAATGGATTTTATGTATGATTATAATGAGATAAACCTCAACCTATATCATAATTTGGTTTGTACAAAAGGATTTTATAATGTCTAAACTGTCCTTTGGAAAATTGCATAATATTGACAGGTAAAAAGATAAAAAGGTTTTGGTAATGTCCTTAGGGGCTTTGGTTATGTATTTTTAAACTGAAATTAAAGTCCAAACGGTTAAATGTATTATGGATATGATATGGCATAATTAGAATGGCTTGCAAGTCTATTGGTATGATGATACCATTTTAGGAATGCCCTAATACATGACTCCATGAATGGTTCATGAAAAATGTTTTATTTGGGTTTAAAGAAAATTGTGTAGTTCACCAAGAAAGTGTTTTCCTAGGTGGAAAAACACTGAAAACCACGTTTGCAGATGCTGGGAGTCTATGAACACTGTGTCAGATTTGCACAGTATATTTTTGGGAGTCTAATTGACTATTGGTGGCTTTAGCCTAATTTCTCTGGTTCATGTGGCTAATATGGACTGGGGTCCTTCAGGCAGGAAAGCCGGACACATATAGCCCTTGGTGACTTTAGGTCGCTACGAGCCGCATAGTTCAAGATTAATTTTTTAAATGGTCATGTCTCATGTTCCCCTACCTCGACTTCCTATTATCTTGATGATTGATGAGAACATGTTTTAGTACATGATTTTTGGAAAATATATTTTATTCATATGTTTTATTACTGATTTGGTACTTGCATATTTTATTCCTTTTCCTTGGGTTGCATCCTAGCACTCTCCATACTAACCATCCGTGGATGCTATACCATTTCATGATGTAGGTTCTGAGGATTTTTCTTGTGACCCTGTGCAACGTTAGGTGATTTGGTACTCTTTTTGATCAACTTTGTAAGTGGTGTGCCTTCCTTATTCAGAAGGCCTAATTTCTTTTAGTCTTTTCTAGTTTTAGTGCCTTCTTTTATTTTTTTCTTTTGAAATAGTCGAGGTCATGTCTTGACTTGGTTAGTACTTCTTGGTTTAGAGGCTTTGTGGATAGGGGTGGTTATTTCTTTGTGGAATTGGTTTGGACTCTAAAATTTAATCTTTTGATTTCTATATCTCTCTCATTCTATTGGATAGGTTCTGCAGTTTATTATCATTATTATACTCTAGAGGTAAGGCTAGGAGGGTCATCTAAGGCCTTGGTTGGTTTGGGATGCCCGTTGCAGCCAGGTCCCAGTTCGATTCATGAAAAACACCTTCTTTGTACACTCCACCACCTAATTTGTCGCAATCGTCTTGATGTAACTATTAGTCGAGATCAACCTTAGCGTTCTTACCCATAACTAGTGCGCCTAAGCTAACATGTGCTGGGAGAGTTTCGTGAAGCTTTAATCAATTGAAAGTACTAATTTACCTTACATGTGTATACTATAAAATTATATGGCGGGCATAATTATTAAGTAAATAATTATTGGGTACATAATGAGAACATGCTCCACTAGCGATATTTTTAATATAGAAAATAGTATTAATTAGCGAGTGACATACATAACTTAACACACAACAACGACTAATCAACTAGTGATATTTATGATTTGAATTCTTATGATTTTACCATATTGTTCATATCTAATACTGTTAGATTTCTACATTATTGAGCTAAGAGCTTGAAGAAAAGAGGGAAGAAGATTCCAGAAGAAGACTATTCTTTTAGTAACTGGATTTGTCTTAACTCATTATGCCACTACAAGTTGGTATTTATAGAGTTAGTTTGCTTCTTTTGATAGTTGTACAATGACAGCTGTCACACTTAACTAACTAACTAACTTACCCATACAAATAAAAATCTAACTTCCTCTATCTAATATCAACCTGATCATTACACTTTCAACTAGCTCAATACTCCCCTTCATGTTGATGGCTTAAAGATATTTTTCAATACCAGTTTACTTAGTAGATATTCATGCTGACTTTTTCCTAAGACTTTTCTGAGAATGTCTGCTAGCTGCTCCTATGTTGGCTCATGATTTGTCTCAATCATCTTCTTGCTGATTCTTCCTCTCACAAAATAACAGTTTATGCAAATGTGTTTTGTCCTGTCACCGAACATAGGATTAGTTGTAATCTGTATTGCTACTTTGTTATCATACATCAAGTCTACAGGTTGTTTGATCTAATTTGCTAATACTTGAAATAGCCCAAGTAACGAGGTAATCTCTGTACTAAAGCTAGCCATGCTTCGAAACTCTACTTCTGTAGAGCTCCTAGACACAGTCTATTGTTTCTTTGATTTCCAAGAGACCAAAGCACCTCCAACATTTATTACATACCCTGCAACTGATCTTCTAGTTTGTAACCAAGCACCACAGTCAGAGTCACAGTAGGCTATCAATTTGTTAAAAGTTTCTGTAGGCATAAACAAACCCAAGCCAGAAATACCTTTTATGTACCTCACTACTCTCAATGTAGATTCCATGTAAGTTGTCTTTGGAGAATACATATATAGACTTAGTACCTGTACTACAAAGGATAAGCCAATTCTAGTCATAGTGAGGTATAATAACCTTCCTACTGGTCTTTGATAGGCTGTTAGATCCATTCAGAGTTGCATCATCATGTACTATTCCATTGGAAATATGGTTATCATATTCCACAGGTGATAGTTTCTGGTGCACTTCAAGTGGAGTAGTTGCAGCTTTTTCTCCACTTAGCCCATCCTCAGATATAAGTTCAAGAGAAAACTTTCTTTGATTCAGAACTAACCTATAACACCCTCACATTTTGGGTGTTTTATTTTTGGCTTTCCTGTACTCGAAATATCAAATTTTAACTCAAATCATATTTAGGGATGTTAAAAGGGTAACCCGGAGGAATTTCAGAATTTTCAGACAAGGTTCGGGGCTTTTTGGGACACGGAGGCAGGAAGACTCCGTGATAGCCCCACATCGCGGAGGCTGGGGTCCGCGATGGGTACCACATCATGGAGCCTGTGTTTACTGTGGTTCTATTCAAATGTATTAGAGGGCCTTTTTTTGTCTTTTTCCCCTTTAAACCATTCCTCACTTTTAAGACATCCCTAAAATATATTATTACCTCTGTGAAATGCCTAAGTGTCATTCCATAGGCCAGAAGAAAGAAAACACCTAGGGCTTGAGAATTCCAACATCCAAAGAGTCAAATTTCTCTATATTTTCATCATTATTAAGGTATATGGGACTATCCTAAATCTCATGGGCATAAGTTTATCCTTTTAAACAAGCTTTAAATATATATGATTATGTATATAAAAAGAGGGTTTGGAAATCGTTTGAGGATAATGTGTTATGAACCCATTTTGATGAAAGCATGTACTTCTCATGAAATTTCTTCATAAACTTGAGTTACTTGGGTGTATCCTAAATCTAATTTTATCCTTTTTAACAAGCTTTAAAGATATATGATTATGTATATAAAAATGGAGTTTCGAAATCGTTTGAGGGTAATGTGTTATGAACCCACTTTGATGAAAGCATGTACTTCCCATTAAATTTCTTCATAAACTTGAGTTACTTTTATGTGTACATGGGATTATGAGTTTGAAAATTAATATGAGAGCACATGCCGAACAAAATTTTCTCTCTTGTGGTGAAATCCATTGTCTTAGCATGTTGTGGGTTTGCTCAAATGCATGATTAAAAGCTTAGTTCATAAGTTTTTATTATCCATGTTGAAATGGTTTAGTTTTGTATTTCAAAAGAGAGTACTTTCTTTACTTTCAAAATGTTCAAGAGTACTTAAACTCCCTTTATAAAGTATTTCATGAAGTGATATGATTGTGTACTTTGAGATTGGAGCATTGTGTATGCTTACTTGAGTATTGTGTATGCTTCTTTGTTCCTATGGGTCACTGTGTATGCTTCTCATGAGCATTGTGTATGCATCTTGATTTGATATAGAACATTATGTATGTTTTTTTGAGTATTGTTATTACTCTTGATATATTTTACGTATTGTGTATATTGCCCGAAACTCCTAGTATTGGTTAATTACTTTAATTATAAATTGTGATAAGTACTTGGTATAAATTTTATTGAGATATATAGTTCCTGATTAACGATTGTTGGGTCTCACTGGTCCTCTTATTATGATATAATTTCTGTGTGTAATAACTTAACGTTCTTGATTTTGTTGTGTTTTCTAATACTTGTCCTAGTAGTACTTAAAGTAGCAATCGGGGATCTTACTGGGTTATATTTTATATATGTAGCTCACTCCTTACTTGCATGTCTGTAGATACTATCGCGGAAGGTGAAATTAGTGGGTGATGATTCGTAAGGATTTTATTGCTGAGGTGAGCCTTCGCCTTGTTCGTGGAGGCTTTCGTTTCATCTTTAGCCCTTTCGATTATATTTCTTTTCATTGAGTTTGCATTCCCGGAAGTTGAACTCATGTACCTCAATTTTAGATGCTCCATGGTCTTAGATTGAGATTTGGGATAGAGAATTAATTCTCGAGTAATTGTTGAATTTATAGTTTGATTATGGATTTATGTTGATATGTTATTCGTTATATATTGATGCATTGGAATTGTACCTACGTTATCGTAGTGCTTATTGATTGGTAAAGTGTAAGGAAGATTGGTTTCCCGATAGGTGGTGTTAGTGAGGTGCCCGTCATGTCCAGGGATTACTTTAGGACGTGACAAGGTTATTGCTGTACTGACCCCAATTTCTCCTGCATTAGCTTTATTCAAGATATTACTAAGGTCCCTAGTATATATGTCAGCCTTTGAGTTTTTGTTTCAACCATTTAATTTACTCGCAGCCTGAAATATGAAATATTCAACAATCACATCTTGCAATCCTTCAGTCACCAACTGCTGAAACTATAGATGAATCCTCTACATATTACTGTCTTTGAATGCTCTCTTCTTCTTATAGTTGACCAGTAAGTAATGTCACATATAGAGGGCTATGATCACTCACACCTTCAGAGAGAAATATGGTCCTACAAATAGTCACGTTATCCAGCCATCACCATTAACAAAGATCGGTCTATCCTAAAATATATTCTTCCAGATTCAATCATTCTATCCATAAATTCATCTAATTAATACTTGGTAACTCATTCAGCAATCTTGAAATCGACCACCTCTGTAAGTGTGAGTGTATTTCCTCAAAATGTACGACTGGGTTGAAATCCCCCAAAATTAACCAAGGCCCATACACAACTTGGCTTGACAAGTGAATTTCTGTGCACTCTCACTACATACTCTTATCTAATATATGTCTTCCTTCTATGCCAACTATATTCTCCCATAATATAAACCTACACCTCAACCATTTTTATTTGTACTTACTCTTTTCTTCCATAGTTTAATGTTATTAGCTATTTCACTATCTTTTGAGCAATATGTGCTGCTGCAACAGGCTTTTGTGGTGGTATTCAACTTGATACATACCGAGTCTTTCCACCTTTCCCCATATGAGAAAATTCCGTAGCATTAGTCACTGCCTTGACTTGAGCAATAGGTTGAGTTACTTCATTAGCATTTGGTGTTTTCTCCTCAATTCTGATTCACTTTATTAGATTGGATTAACATTCTTCACGGATTCAATAATATGTTTTGGTGCTAGTGTCTTAATGTTGTCCTTCTTAGGCTTATAATTGTGGAAATGGTACATAAAGAATATTTTCATTATTATATGTTTGAGTTATCACAGTTCCTTTTTCATTTTTGAGAATTCCATCAATAAATCTGGAAAAACTCAAGCTCATTTTCCTTTCAGCTTGTCCATCATAAGGGGATTTCCCACAAGGCTTCCTATCGTACTTAGACCCCTTGCTTAGAGAACTGCATTTTTTCATCATAACTACTTTATTGATAACATAGTTACCCCATATTCTATTAATATATAAATTAAGAATATATGGGGGTGAGCATATAAAACGTCGTCGACAATTGCGTTCTGCCAATACTGAATCTCTAAACTAATGCCATCAACCTCGATTTCCTAACACGGTAGTGAAAAGACCATGAATATCAACCCGCATAACCATGGATAAGACTCGTGAAACCATTTACAATGTGGTAAAGACAAATTTCTCCAAATTATGATATATTCCATCTATTTTATTTTATGTGACGTTATTTCCTTATTAATTAGAAAATTTCGAATTGTTGACAGATCATTTAAAATGTATAAATATTTGAACTTAAAATTTCTCATTACCCTTAGTGGGATAAGTTTATAGCCATAGATAATCTAATCACTTGTTAAAGACCAAAATATTTAAGAGGAAATTGAAGGAAAGGTGTCATTTAAGTCGTGAATGAAGAATTAAAAACATTGACCAACTTAAATAGTTAATTATAATTAGAAAACTTAATTAAGTTAGTTGTGTACTTGATTAATATTTTCAAAACTTTCTAATCTTTTCAAAAATACAAATCAGCCTACACCTACAAAACTCCCCTCTCTACAAATCAATGGTCTCTCCTTTCTTTCTCTCGATAGTTTCTCCCTGTAACTTCTCCAAACCAACAACTTTCCAAATTTCTCCCTTCAATCTTCTGCAACTTCAACCTCCAGCGACAAATAGTTTTGAGTTCTTGCCCATTCCTTTTGACTTACAACCATCAGTCGACGTGACAATATTCTCTGGTGACAACAACTTTGAGTTCTTCATCATTTCTTTTTTATTTTAACAGGTAAAAAATTAGGACTTTTTTGTTATGAAGAAAACGAGGAACTTGAGTTATCTCATTTCTAGTATGAGTTACCAATTTCAATATTTGTTACTTAAATTTACAATGGGGACTCAAGAATACCCTAATTTGTGGTATTTCTATTCTTCTCTTTTCAGAGTGAAATATGATTTTTATTGTTACTGTAGTTCTTGTTGTCGAAGATTGTTGTAAAAATAGCGAAAGTTGAATTTTAGTTTACTTTAGAGACATCTTTGTGGCCAAATCTAACAAACAACTATTGATTTGTTGGTGTTTGTTATTTTTTAATGTTTTTTGTTATTTGTACTTGTATAATATTGATGTTATTGGTAAATATTGATATTGTGTGTTACTTAGTTGATTTTAGTAAGTTAAATTATAATTTTTAGTTGAAGTTCTCATCTGGATGTATCTGCTACAGTTGTTTTTTCAACAATGGATAAAACATGTAACGTGAATCCAACAGAGGAGTAATTTATTGTAACATATGACTGATCTGTTACAACATATTAGTCATATATTGCTACAACATGTGGGTAATCTGTTGCAATATATGAGTCATATGTTACAACAGATTACTCATATGTTGGATTGGTATTATAGTACTGTAACAGGAATCCAACTTATGAGTCATCTGTTGCAACGGGTGAATCATTTGTTGCAATAGCTTACTCACTTGTTGCAAAAGATGACTCATATGTTGGATTCATGTTACAGGTTCTATCCATTGTAGTAGTAGCAGATACACCAAAAAAGAAATTCAACAAAAATCATAATTTATACTTACAAAATCACTTATGAAGTAATGTCCAAGTGATATACGAATAAAATTTGACAAAAAAACATTGAAAAATTCAACAAGGGCACAACAAATAAGTGAAACACATGAAAATTTTTATGAAACAGGTAAAGAAGATAAAAATAGTATTTCATACATCAAAGGCAAAAAAATCAAGGGGACAAATGTTTGAGTTCTCCTAAATTGATCGAGACCAAGCTATTACTAGGTAACTATTTGGTGTTGGCAATAGAAGTGTTTATTTTGAGTTGTAATAGTCTTTGTTTATTATTAGAAGTGAAGTTTTGTAACAAGAAGCGAGTTTGACTTCTTGGAGTGATTAAGTTGTGTGGAGAACAATTAGAGTTAACTATCGAGGTGAGGTACTCTAGTGAGTCCCTTTGATTGCTGAGTTGTAATCTGAAACGTTATGAAAGTAGTGGAGATTGGAGTTGAAATCTCCTAGAATAATTTTGTGTGCAGTTTGCTTTTACTGTTATTGTGTTTCTCTGAACCAGGTTTCAAATACGTGTGGTGAAGTTAGTTGTTTTTTTCCATTTATCTCTCTACCATGGGAAATTTTGTCAATGCCTAATGTTACATCAACAACAATCTCGAACACTTTAAGACCTTCCTAATTAGATGTGTTATCAACAATTCTGTATATTTTGCATATCATATCTTACATGTCTCTATCACGATGATTATTGTCAAAATATTCCTCGTCCAAGTCATCAAAATTCAAATATTCATCATCCATGTCATCAAAATTTCTTTGCATGACATTTTAGAACATGTCATGGGATATGTATTCAAAAGGGTTGAGCTTAGGACAAAGTGATTTGATATGATTTCGATTATAAAACCAGTGGTGTACATGAGTATGAAGGTGAAATTGAATGGTTAAATGTGGTAAAGAAGATGAAATTTTGATATAATTGATATCAATTTTTTGTCAATATTACAAGAGGTAATAAATGGGTATTCTAAAGCATTTTCCATGTTGAAAAAGTCGATATGGGAAACATAGAAAGTGGTTTCAATATACTCTTATATATAGTTGAGAACAAACCCTACACCTAGTCAACAAAGGATAGGGAAAGAGAGAGAAAAATTGAATTCCAATTCCCTTTGTGACAGTTTATCTATATCTCTAATCTATAATTTATATCTATAATCTATATTTATAATTTATTTATAATATATTAAAAGTGTGAAATCCCTTAGAAAAGTTATTTGAACTTTTTTCCCTTCATTAAAAGACTGTACAATAGACAAAATCGTCTTTTTACTATTTTTTTTAATTAATTATTATTTAATTATAATCCTAACTTTTTACCTATTTATATAAGGAAACAACTCCTAATTGAACTATAGTTTTCGAATACATAAGTATAAATATTTAATTATTTTTTCATATTTAGATATTTAATTAATTTGTAAAACCAAATGTCATATTATTAAAGGACACTTTTAATTCCTATCTTCTTTTTTTGTTAATAATTTTTTTCTATCAATTCTAGGAACCTTCACTGCTACGGATCCTCCACTTTTTAACTTATTATAAATTTTAAAAGATATAATAAAAGGAAAATTCTATTATATTAGAACTATTTTTGTAATCTTTAAGACTATTATTAATTACAAAAATCTCATAACTAATTTTTTTCTTATTTGATTTAAGTAGAAAGTCCTACTATTTAGTAAGCTTTACATGTAACCAAATTTACGTTATATAAGTTTGTTCTATTAATGCCTATACGTATATTGAAAAAAACTCTAATACGTTTGAATTGTAATAGTCACTAATCCGAATTAATGCTGGATGAAAATTTATTACTTGAATTGGTATTACACTCCTAAATCAATTAAATACTATCTTATATTATTATTTATTTATTTATAATAGGTAAGAGCTCCTAATAATACACTTGTAAATCAATTAAAATACTACCTTATATAATTATTTACTTAAATTATAATTCTATTTATAAACCATAATTTAACCCTCATTAACTTGCCATTTCTTTTACAAACCCTTATTTAAGCCTCACTAACACATCATTCTTTTTTCTTCTTTGATTGACTTTTTATTATTTGGTTTGATTTCATTCAAGTTATTTTTCTACATTCAATATTTTATTTTTCAATGTGATTTTTTTTCTTCACTTTCCTTTTTATTTAATTAATAGTGATAAGGTGATTTGTTTTTATTATGGTGTATGATGATGTCATGTTCGCTCAGGTATTCTTGCATCCAACAATATCAAAGAAACAAATAATGTAACTAAAGATGAGGAATGTAATATAGTTGATGAGGAGAAGAAGGGTGCCTCAAGAATTCAAGCAACGGATCAGACCTCAGAGATTATGAGCTGCAAAGATTCACAGCAACACATGGAATTGACAAATGCGAGATCATAAGCAACCTTCGTGAGGGCTTTAGAAGAGACATCAAATATGATCTTTGGACTTGGTCAGAGAGGTAAACTTTTGCTCCATTCTTTGTCTCAAATTAAGTGTCTTAATTTGAATAAGCATGAAGTTTAAGAAATATAAAGAGATTTTTGGCTCTTGTGATTTTAAATAAAAAAGATGTATATAGTCTTTTAAATTTTGTGATCTTAAACTTTTCATTTGAATTAAGAAATATCTAATAATATGTTGTGGGACAAGTTTTACTATAAGTACTTTAAAACCTTTTAAAACCTCTTCTTGACAGGAGTGTGTATATAAATTTGCATAGAACCTCTAAAACTCATCCAATTGTTCTACCTATCATAAAATATGCAAACTATATGAATTTCACATGAATAAAATACTTGAATGATCTCGTACCACTATTGGATGAGTTAATATTTGCAAGTCACGTATATTTTGATCATGAAATGCAGGACTTCATGCTTTAATATCGTACAATAAAAGGGCAATACACTGTCTATTTGATTGTTTTAATCAACACAAAAGCTTAGTATTTTTTGAATTACTAATCAAACGTACTAAATATTTTCAAACAACATCTATCTATATCTATATTTTTATAATCTATAATCTATATCTATAATATATTAAAAGTGTGAAACCCCTTAAAAAAGTAATTTGAATTTTTTGTCCTTTATTAAAAGACTCTTTTTTAGACAGAATTGTCTTTTCACTATTTTCTTTAATTTATCATTTAATTATTTTTATTATATTAACTAGTTCCTAAAATCTATAGGACTTCTAAAATATATGGAAGGGGAATCAATTAATATTTTCCTTTGTACATCAATTAGAAAAATACTCCTAATTTCTTCAATTTATTATTTAATTATTTTTATTATATTAACTAGACTTCTAAAATATATAGGACTATTAAAATATATAGAATAAGAATCAATTAAATACGAGACACACGTGCAAAATACGTACACTTTGACTAGTATAACTATTTGACATGAGTCATCTTTTCCTATACTTCGTTAAACCTAAACCAAGTCCAAATAAGTTTAACTTAAGAGCACTATCCCTTACTTTCTTTATATAATTATTTTTTAACCTAGAATATTAAATAAAATCATACCATATATGCACGGCCGACATTATTCCTTTTCCCTTTTAGTTTCAACATTGGATAACCTCAAGTTTCTTAAATAGAATACCAAGCCAGAAATTAATTATCCTTTACGCTTTGCACATGTTCATTATTATAATCCTAGTTCAAGTATGCGTATTTTCTAGTTGTACTTTTGTATAATTATCCCTATTATTAATCCCAGCTTAAGACATTAAGTAGGTCTAGTAAAACACTTAGATCCTTCTCAGAGAAACATTATTATTGGAATATCTATAAATTCCTAATCCACTTAACAATCTTTTGATCCACCTATCAATCTTTTATCAAATTAATTTAGCATGGAGATTTTTGCTTACGATGAGCCTAAATTGCATTACACCTTTAGGTAAGGGTGTCAAACGGGCCGGGCTGACCCGGCCCGACCCGGCCCGGCCCTATTAGCTAACCCGGCCCGGTTTGACCCGGCCCGGTAAGCCCTAGGGCTTAAGGGTTCCGGGTCCCGGGCCGGTTTTTTTTTTTAAAATGGGCCCGGTTAACCCGGCCCGGACCAAGCCCGGTCCAGGCCCGCCGGTTAACCGGCCCGGCCCGGCCCGGAATATTAAAAAAAAAATTCATTTTGGGCCAACTAGCCGTTGGCCCAACGGCTATATAGCCGTTTTTGGGTCCAAACGGCTAGTTTGGGCCCATTTAATTAAAAAGAAAAAAAAAAAACTTTAAAAAATATTTTTTAATCCCCAAAAAAAATCTATAAATACCCTACAACTTCAAATCATTTTTCACACAATTTTTCACTCTCTCAAATCTCATTCTCTCTCAAATCTCAATTCTCAATTCTCTAATATTCAATATATTTAATTTCTTAAAGTGTTCACTTTAATTTTTTAATTTTCGTTTACAAAGTACGAGCGGAAGTTTCCAAAGTCGCAATCTTCGGATACTTCCAAAATTTGGTATTGTCGTTCCATCTCTTACGTTTAATTTTTATTTATTGTATTAATTGTTTATTATTTAATTTTATTATATTTGTGTATTTTGAATATTTTTAGTTTAATTTAATTTATATTATGGATAAATTAAAAAACCTCGCTGCTAAAGGTGTTAAAAATTTTTGTCCCGGAAGCGGTAGTGGTAGTAAAAAGCGAATTACTAGTGGTAGAGGTAGTTCAAGTAATAGATATACCCGTGTGCCTTCGCCTCCGGTACCGCTTGATACACCTTTTGAGGAAGAAATAGGTGTAGGTGCTCACGATATGGATTATGTAGAAGCTCAGGAAAATTATGGTATAGAAGAAGAAAATGAAGTAGATGCAGTTAATTTAGACGAAGATAATGAAAATATTGCTGAAACACCCGCAGTAGGAGATGCTAACGTTAGATCTGAATCAGTTAATCTCCCTTCCCGTCCTCCCAGTGCCCCAAAACCTCGTAAAAGAACTAGTATTGCATGGCAATTTTTTGAACGTATATCAGATATTGAGGTGCAGTGCAATATTTGTCAACAAATATATAAGCATAGAAGTGGAGGCAAGCAAGGGGGTACGGGTACGTTAATGAGACATATAGATGAAGATCACAAAAGAGAGTTAAATATTGCAAAAGGTGGTGGGGATGTTGGTGGGTCAACGCAAACTAGAATGGACCCAACAACCGGTCAAGTAGCGAAAAAGTATAATAAATTGAGGGACAGGGAAGAAATAGCTAAAATGGTAGCTGTGGGTTGTTTGCCTTTTAGTTTTCCTTCTTCTGATGCTTTTATTCGTTATATACAAGCAATTTATAATCCTATGTTTAATGGTATTCCTAGAACTACTTGTCGGTCTGATATTTTTAGACTCCATTCACAATATTGTTTTTATTTATCAACATTGTTAAAAAATATTCAATGTAGATTGTCCCTAACTTCTGATCTTGGTCGTGCTGTAAATAAAAATGATTATTTAACCGTTACTTGTCATTGGATGGATAGTAATTTCGTGATGCAAAAACGTATTCTTGCTTTTTTATATGATGAAGATCGTAAACATACTGGACAATTTATTGCTGATTCTATTGTTAAAATTGCCGGATACTATGGTATAGAAAATAAAATTTTATGTATTGCTTTTGATAATGCTTCTAACAACAAGACTGCTATAACAAAAATAAAATCTACGCTATCTCCGTCCTTGCCTGAAATTTTTCATATTAAGTGTGCATGTCATATATATAATTTAATTGTAAAAGATGGTCTTGAGTTTTTTGAGCTTTATATTGAAAAAATTCGCCTTGCCGTTGGTTTTATTCAAGGAAATAATCGTAGATCGAGAATTAGAGAATTTAAAGTTAAATGTCAAGAAAATGGACTTACACCGATTTTGATGCCTGAGGAAATTGATACTAGATGGAATTCTACGTATGAGTTTTTAAAAACTTGTTATAAATATAGAATTCCTATTACACTAGCTTTTAACCAACATTGCGGTTCATTTGTTGATTCTGCTGATTGCATGCTACATAATTCTGATTGGGTTGTAATTAATGATCTTGTTATGTTTTTAGAAAAATTTTATGTAGCTACGGTTGAATTTTCCGGTGCTTACTATCCTACTGTTTGTAATATTTTGGCATATATAGCCGATATTTCTGGTTTGCTCCAACAATATAAAAATAAAGAAGGTTATAAAGAAGCTGTTGGCGCCATGTTTACAAAATTTAAAAAATATTTTTTCCCGATTCCCCCTATTTACTTGGTTGGTGCTATGCTAAATCCGTGCATGAAATATAATAATATGTGTCACTTTAGTACTCTTATTTATACTAACTTAGAAATAAATACTAACCATGATTCTGAACAACTACAGCCTGATTTGTGGACGGCTACGGCTGATGCAAAAGATTATATAGAAAAATTATATAATCACTATGCTGATTTATTTGATTCAGTCGTACCTACAAATATCACTCCAACTGTCGCTCCTCATCCTCCCGAGGAGCCATCATCTTCTAAAAGGCCGGCACATAGTGGTTTTTCTGATTCGTTTTATGATTTAAATTGTTGGAACAGTGTTGATGAGAGAACTTACACATCAACTTATCGGGAAGAGCTGAAATATTATCTTCGGACGGCACCAGAGGATCGCAGACGACGGATCAACACGCTGGATTGGTAGAGGAATAATGAATCACAATATCCTGTGCTTTCAAGATTAGCTAGAGATATCTTGAATGTTCCAATGTCAACCGTTGCATCAGAGAGCGCCTTCAGTCAGGGACGACAGCAGCTTGGAGACAACCGACACTCATTGGGAAGCAATGCAATGAATGTTCTAATTTGCCTCAGAGATTGGATTAGAGCGGAAAGAAGAAACCAAGGAATGGAACCGGAGCCGAGCGACGAGCTGAAACTAGAAGAAATTATGACTTCACGGGAGAACTCAGCAGAATCAAGTCCAATGCATGGTTTTGCCCCCGTTGACTTTGATTATCCTATGCAAGTTCCCATTAATATTAACATGAATGAGTTGGAAAAAATGATGCATAATTTATAGATTTTTCATTCATGTAAATTATAAATTTTGGATCATTTTGCAATCAATAAAATTTCCCAAATTCATTCAGTCCTTAGTCGTTCTTTTTTATTTTTTTTTGAATAAATTTTGAATATTTGTGCATATATCTTCTATAGAAGTGTATATTTAACGTATACATGTGTATATGTTTTATAAATTAGTATATAAGTATATCTATACATATTGTAATGTATATATAATGTAGTATATTTTATAAGTAGTAGTATATATACATTTAATGGTGCGTATACACGTGTATATATCTTCTATAGAAGTGTATATTTAATGTATACATGCGTATATGTTTTATAAATTAGTATATAACTATACAAATATATATTGTAATGTATATACATTATAGTATATTTCATTTAAAGTATTACATATACATAGAATAGAGTGTATATATGTGAATGGATCTTCTATAGACGTGTATATTTAACGTATACATGTGTATATATTTTATAAATTAGTATATAACTATACAAATATATATTGTAATGTATATATATTGCATATATCTCATTTAAAGTATTACATATACATAGAATAGAGTGTATATATGTGAATAGATCTTCTATAGACGTGTATATTTAACGTATACATTACTTTATGTTTTATAAATTAGTATATATATTGTAGTATATACTTTATTTAAAGTAGTACATATATATTGAATGGTGCGTATATATGTGTATATATCTTCTATAGACGTATATCTTTAAAGTATACAAGTGTATATGTTTTATAAATTAGTATGTAACTATATATATATACATATTATTGTATATATATATATGTATATCACTATATTGTAGTATATATTTTATTTAAAGTAGTACATATATATTGAATGGTGCATATATATGTGTATATATCTTCTAAAGTAGTATATATTTAACGTATACATGTGTATATGTTTTATAAATTAGTATATATATATATTGTAGTGTATATATATATATATTATACTATTATAGCAAATGTTTTATTTAAAGTAGTACGTATAGTCATATATAATTATATATTGAATGGTACGTATATATGTGCATATATCTTCTATAGAAGTGTATATTTAACGTATACATGTGTATATGTTTTATAAATTAGTATATAAGTATATCTATACATATTGTAATGTATATATAATGTAGTATATTTTATAAGTAGTAGTATATATACATTTAATGGTGCGTATACACGTGTATATATCTTCTATAGAAGTGTATATTTAATGTATACATGCGTATATGTTTTATAAATTAGTATATAACTATACAAATATATATTGTAATGTATATACATTATAGTATATTTCATTTAAAGTATTACATATACATAGAATAGAGTGTATATATGTGAATGGATCTTCTATAGACGTGTATATTTAACGTATACATGTGTATATATTTTATAAATTAGTATATAACTATACAAATATATATTGTAATGTATATATATTGCATATATCTCATTTAAAGTATTACATATACATAGAATAGAGTGTATATATGTGAATAGATCTTCTATAGACGTGTATATTTAACGTATACATTACTTTATGTTTTATAAATTAGTATATATATTGTAGTATATACTTTTTTTAAAGTAGTACATATCTTTTGAATGGTGCGTATATATGTGTATATATCTTCTATAGACGTATATCTTTAAAGTATACAAGTGTATATGTTTTATAAATTAGTATGTAACTATATATATATACATATTATTGTATATATATATATGTATATCACTATATTGTTGTATATATTTTATTTAAAGTAGTACATATATATTGAATGGTGCATATATATGTGTATATATCTTCTAAATTAGTATATATTTAACGTATACATGTGTATATGTTTTATAAATTAGTATATATATATATTGTAGTGTATATATATATATATTATACTATTATAGCAAATGTTTTATTTAAAGTAGTACGTATAGTCATATATAATTATATATTGAATGGTACGTATATATGTGTAATTGTTTATACTTTATATATTTTTTTAAAAATATATGTTGTATATTGGAGTGTATATAGTGTATATTGGATTTTTTATTTATTTTTTAAACGGGTTTGACCGGTTTTTAACTGGGTTTGACCGGGTCTTGGTGGGTTTGACCGGATTGGGTTTAGTGGGCCGGGTCCGGGTGGGTTTTAATTTTTTTACTGTTTGGCCCGGCCCGGCCCGGTTAACGCCAAACCCGGCCCGGCCCGTTAGACACCCTTACCTTTAGGTGGTCTAAAATGAAACACAAGAATTCCAAAAATCCTCCACCTGCCGATGAATTAGTCGAAATCCAGTTGATTTGCAAAGTAGAACATATTTGGCGTAATCTTTATGGTGAAAAGAAGAGAAGTTGCGAGCGTCCACAAATCTCAATTTCTATCACAATAGAATCTCGATATTTCAAGAACCCAGAAAAGACTCGTCTAGCCACATATAACCCAACTGATGAATTGTCAATTCCCACTCTTCAGATGCAAAGTGACTGGGGAAAAATTGGCAAAAGCTACCATTCTCAAAACTATTTAGCCAAAGGAACACTAAATTTCTTTTTGAATTATTTTTTAAGGTTAGGGTATAAAAAGTATTAAAAATGGTGAAAAAGTTGGCCCACATGTGGGCCAAGGGACCATTGTATCATTTTTCTAACTTTACAAATTTAACATAATACACTAATATCCATCTACAAATTTAACATAATACACTAACACCTATCAACTTCTTCCAATATAACGAAAAAAAAAATCTTCTCTCTCCTCTTAAATTTTCTCCAACTCCCGCTTGAAGAACAGTTGTCCCCAAACACCATTTTTGTGTTTCCTTCTTCTGTTGTTGCTAAGAGGTCGTTTTTGCTTCATAAGGTTAGTTAAAATCATGATTCGATCATTTATAGATCCATTTAAATAGGTTTCTTTGCTAATCGATTCGTAGTGATGTAGGAATTTTTTTTTTTTGAATTTGATTGATTAAGGAGTTTTGGTTTAGTTCTGTTTTTTTTTTAGCAAAGAAGTGTTGAATGGTGGGATAATCATTATTTTAAGAGTTATTTTGGCAGTTTGATTCAAACAGTAGGTTGTTTCTATCCGTAGACCCGTGGTCTATGAAATCGATCTGTGGTCTATGAAATCAGAATGCCCTGGATTGAAATAAATTTTTAGACGTATGAAATTCTTTTAATAAATGGTTGCCTAAATAGTGGAAATTGAAAAATTAATAGCTAATTAGTTCGATTAAGTGCAGTGGTTTGATTTTTAGCAATTGTCGTGTTTCGATATTGCATGTTGGATTTTGATTCATAGTTATTGATGTTTGGAGTGAACTGTTTGATGGTGGAATGGTGGAATAATCGTTATTTGAAAATTTATTTTGGCAGATTGATTCCAACAGTCGCCTGTTTCTATCCGTAGACCAGTGGTCTATGAAATCGACCCCTGGTCTATGAAATCAGAATGCCATAGATTGAAATAAATTTTTAGACGTATGAAATTCTTTTAAAATACGATGGATGAAATAGTAAAAATTGAAAGATTAAAAGCTAATTAATTTGATTAGGTGCACTAGTTTAATTTTGATACTCCATGTTGGATTTTGGTGGGGAATTTCTTTTTTTTTGGGGGGGGGGCAGGGTTCATTTGAGCATTGACTTATTTCTATTGATAGACTTGTGGTATATGAACTGAAAATGAGAGATTTGTTCTGCAGGTGTAGATTGTGTTGAAAATGGGTAAAAATATCATTCATCCTAAAGGCAAAGCCAGTAGCGGTAGAAAAAGATAAGCCGAGGCAGCTGGAAATGTCTCAAAAAGAAATAAAATTAATGAGAAAGTGTCTGAATCTGATCCAAATTTAAAGGAGATAAGCGACTACGCTGAGTCTAGTGAAGATATCCTTCCCGAGCGCAGTATTAATGGTGACAGTGAAGAGAGCGAGGAAAGTGGGAGAAACAGTGATGATGGGGATAATGATCCATTATCCATGCCAAGTTTGTCAAGGTTCATTTCCGTATAGTGGTATGACCCTCGAACGATAATGGATGAGGTCGAATCTTTCTCGAAGAAGATATTGATCAGATCAAGAATGGCTGTTTATCGAGAATTTTAGCAAGTTTTTGTCAACTAGGAGTTGAAGAAAAGATTCAAGCGGTCCTATTTTCGAACACTTGAGAAACCTGCTGGAACATCTCAAGTTAAATGGTCAGTTGGTCCATTATTTGTTGTTGCGACGCGTCAAGAGGAATAAGATGCATCATGAGATATGGTTCTGCGTTAACAACAAGCTTGTCTTTTTTGGCTTGAAAGAATTTTGTTTGATCACGGAGATGAACTGCTCATCATACCCCAGTGAATAAAAAATGAAGAAGATGTTAGACAAGGGGGAGAATTTTTGCTTTAAGGTGAGGAAAAATAAAAACATTACATCGGCCAACTTTTTACACTTGATCAGAGGGAATAAGCTGAACGAGGACCAGAAGTATAAGTGTTGTTTACTGTGGTTCTTGCACTTCATGTTGCTTGCAAAAGATTCGACGAAGGTTGTCGACACGAAACTGATTCGAATGGTTGATTTTTTGAGTTTCTTCGAGATTTATCCGTGGGGCAAAGAGACATTTCATCTGACCCTGGACTATCTGAAGAAGAAAAGTGACCTGAAGAAGCAGAGGAAAGTATTTGATGAGAAACAGAAGGCCTCCTATTCTCTATTTGGATTTTCCTAGGCATTCATGGTATCTACCATAAACCTTTTTATTAGTTTATCATAGATTCTTGTTTTATTTATACTCTGTCATAGACACTAAGTTCTTTTTTCTCTGTTGTACTGATTACAGGTTTAGATGTATGAGTCCTTTCCTCATCTTTGAAAATTTGCTGGAAAATCAACGGATGAGCCATTTTCCATTCCCCGCATCCTCAGATGGCACACTAAAAAAAGTGACCAGATAATCGAAGGCAACCCATTCAAGTACAAAGAAAATGTTACCGAGGTATGACCTTATTTTTTATTATGCAATTATAATACTACTGTTGCATCGAATGTTATGTCATTGTTAATTGATATTTTATAGAACGTGCACCTGTACATCATCCCTACTGTTCATGAGACGAAGATATATTACATGATTACCTTTGATCCATATACGGATGAAGTGAAGAATAACGTCCTCAATGGCTTAAAGAAAGAGTTAGAAGGGGTAACTATCCTTATTTCAAATGAGGATAGTGATGATGACAGAAATTTGGGTGGTAACCTTATTGATATACGCGTTGGTGATGATGATACTCCGAGCACCTCCAAAGATGCAACGGACACCTCATCCCCCGAGGATCTTCATAAGCGTGTTGTTGCGCTCGAGGAAGCGGTGTTGGATATTACTGCCTATATTAGAGAGAAAAGACTGAAGAAAAAAGAACAGGATGAGCGACAACACGAGCAAGGTAACTTCATTCAATAATTGATGTTGTTAATTAATTTTCAGATTTAAATATCAGTAACACTTTGTAATATGATGATATAGCTTTAAATCGGCAAAATGCTCGCTAAATTCATCAACAGTATACGCCTTTGCCGCGGCGTAGAACAGATAAAAATGTTCTCCACAGTGCTGATTTATGCACAGATTTTCAGCGAGGTGCCTCATGCAAAGTCTATGGTGTACACAACTGTAAACACAAGAGAAGGCATTGACAATGCTGATGTGCCTGTCGGAGATGACACATAGATCTGATTCATCTTCTATGATAGACTTCAACTTCTGAAATAAGAATGTCCAAGAAGCATCGTTCTCATTATCGACGACGCCCCCGTACTTTTCATATAAATGTGTGCCATCAACGGCAATTATCTTTCTCATGTGGGTATATCCCCGTATGAAAGCTCCGAATGCTAAGAAGTAGTAAACTAACGCTCTATTAATCTTGTTTACCATGATAGAATAGAAAGACCCTGGATTCAACAATTCCACTATGTGGGGAAAATATGGCAAGCAAGCATATCCATGCTCCGGTGTCCCGCGAATGATGTTCTTCGTAATTACACTGTCTTTCCAACACATCCAATAGCTTGCGTGGCAATGCAACTCCTTGAACACAATCCTTTGTATTTCGCTTATGCTTGGACACTTACCATCCCGAAAATAATTTACGCATAGTGAAGAAATCAATTTGGAGAACAATCTCTTATGCCTGCAGGTGGCGTGTTCAACACCGCACGTGTACAACCCGATATACTTGTATATGCGAAATCTGCACGAGGTTTCATACTTCATTTCCCTCAACAACCAGACGTAACTACGACATAAACATTTTACCTTCCAAAATTTGGAGCAGTTCTTCTCCAAACAATAATCAAAACACTGCCTCACCATTGTTGCGTCTAGTTGCATTTTAAGCTCTTTCTTGTCGGCGAATGTTTGATCAAGATGGAAATTGGCTCCGTCGTTGAATGAATGTCCCAATTGTGATCCCATTCCACGTTCTTCTTCGGCATTTTGCGAGTCCGATGAAACCTCTTCCATATGCATAGGATCATCTTCCGTATTAATAGGTTGATCGTCATCGTTCTCGTAATCACTGAAATCATCGTCGACTTCCGGGCGCAGATGTGGGGGTTCTGATGAATTTACCAGTCCTTCGACGGACCTATCAGCTACATTTATCCTCAAAATAGGCTTAAAGCCATTTGCATCGACATTCATCATGTACATCAGCACACGTATATCACTATTTATGATCGTAGGATTCACCTTTTCCCTCGAATTCATTAGATAACTAATCACCACGTTGCCCGACGGACAATCTAGATTCCCTCTCTCCATTACGTTTGCAACTAATTCGTCGTATGAACTATTGCGGCAAACAACAACGGGGATTGTCACCTTCATAAAAGATCTCCATTTCCAGCATTTGGGAGTCTCCAACCATTCTCCAATGAAATCAGCAAAAACCAAAAGAAATTTTGCAATATTCATCGTGGAATTAGGCTTTGGTTTATGGTAGATTATGCTTATGGTCTATATCAGGTTATATTCACGATCGATGAATGAAGATCAGTGGTCGATAACTGGGCAGCTATTCGTATGAAAACCGTGAAATTACAAATATTGCTTCTAATCTACTATCCTTGGGTTTATGGAATAAAGAAATGAACTTGGAGTCGCATGGGCTGCTGTAATGTACTTTCTAAATTGGTTTTGAGTAATGTGAATGGTTTCAAGCTTTTTAACAATGGCGGAATGTGGTGTGTTTGAGAAGATACCAAACAAATCGGGTAACAATGGGTGCAATGGACAAGCTTATGATGTTTGTGGACTGATTTAGAGCTGATCGCTGGAAATAACGCCGGAAAAGTGGTCGGAATCAGAGCTTTTTGGAGGGAAAACAACCACCTTTTAGCTTTTGAATTTTTTTTATTTAATATTTTTGGAAACCTAAATATTTTTATATATATATAATGGTAGATGATGGAGTGGATTGAAGTGTATTATTTAAAACTTGTGGATGAATTTATTAAGTTGGAAGTATTGGGTTAAAGTGAATTATTATAAAATTTGTGGGTGAAGTTGTTAAGTTGAAAAAGTTAATGATAATGTGGAATTAAATATTTTTTGGCAAATTATTCATCAAGTTTGGAACTTTGGCAAAAAATAATTCCATGGTGTCCTTTTGGCAAACTTGCCCAAGTGACTGTTGACGAGTTGATCGAATTGGCACATAAATATAGCAATCGGACCATGCTCGTTGATTATCGTTACCTGTTGAAACTCGGTGTCAAGTTTCATATGTCTCACAAGGACAAGCAAATAAATAAGAATGATAGGAATGCCATGGGGAGTACTCTTCTCACTAAGAACTGCAATTTTGGAGCTCCAATCATAAAAATGATGCCATGCAAGCATATGTTTCACTTTAACCGCATGAAAAATTGGTCAGAGAGAAACATAGGTTGCCCAACTTTAACTGCATATGTAAAATATGCATGTTTTTAATAGCTTAGCTAAAAATTATTCATGCTGTTAATAGTTTAGCCAAAAATGCCCTTATTATTATACACTGAAATAAAATAAAAAATTTAGTTACCACCAATGAAATTATCTCTCGCTTTAAACAATCAAAAGAAAATAATAAAGTAAGAGGAATGGATGGAAAAGAATGTGGTTTTTGAATTTAGGCTAACTCAGTGGCTAGAATCATTACAGACAAAAATAGCTTTTTCGGGTCAAAAATGTCCTTAATGTATAAAAAATGACTAAAAAATGTCCTCCTTTCATCTATTGATTCAAAAATACCTCTTCATCCATCTATTTGGATCAAAAATGCCCTTAACATTAAATTTAAGTCCAAAAATCTCTCCTCCTTTTAACAAATTTTAATGTGGAATATAATTTTTTAAGTTAAATGTATGATATTATTTTTATTGGTCCACATGTAATTACACCCAAATTCATTCATAGTTTAGCCCATTAAACCAAACGAATTTTAAAAATACCCAACATTTCTTCTTCCTCCATCACACGATCTTAAGGTCACTACTCACTACCTGTCATTTTCTCTCCTCACGTTGTATAAAAAATTTGTAATGCCTTGAACGTTATACTTTAATCTTACATCATTTGATGTGATTTAAGCAACTGAATAGAAGCAAAAAAAAATAAATAACCGAGATATGTTACAAGAATCAAGAAAAGGGAGTTTGAGAAGCAAAATGCAGTTAATAAGGAGTGCTTTTGAAAATTGGGTTTCAAATTTGATTTATGTCAGTGTGAAGTTCTTAAAAAGAAAGAGGCAAAGAGCATCGAAAAGAAAATCCCATGCCAAATAAGCAAGGCTCCAATTGATCAAAATCCAATATCATTTACCATATTTTTCCCATGCTTTTGGACCTTGTTTCCATTGTAATATAGTAATGCTGAGCTTTGCGTGCATTATGAATGGAACTATAAATTCAAAAACTAAGAAGTAATGTGTGATTTATGAAAACACTCCAATAACAATAAATGCAAGTGAAAGCAAGTCGATAGAGAATAAAATTTCATGTTATTCTTCCACAGATAAGGTTTTATACTAAATGAAGATGAAGAAGTAGCTTGTGTTGGATCTTTTAAAAGTTATTTGGATTAATGTGTTAAATTGTGAATAAATTTGAGTCTAATTACATGTGGACCAATAAAAATAATGTCATGTATTTAATTTTACAAAAATTATATTCCATATAAGAATTTATTAAAAGGTGGGGGCACTTTTGGACTTAAATTTAATGTGAAGGACATTTTTTATCCAAATAGGTGGATGGAGGGTTTTTGAACCAATAGGTAGAAGAAAGACATTTTTGAATCATTTCTTATACATCAAGGATATTTTTGACCCTTTTCCAAAAATTTTATTATAATAATTGATCTACAATACACGTTTTTCAGCCGCAAAAGGTACCTAATTTTCCTTTTTATTGGTCGAATCAATTCAAAAATTTTAACTTCACTAATTCACTAAAAACTATTTGTAAGCTTGGATATATTTTGCCAGAATATTCTTATATATAGTACAATCTATAGAACATGATCGTGTAGAAACTTTGGACACAAAAGTAAGAAAAGGTAGATAGATTTGTGGTCACTTGTTACAAAATGTGATTCCATTATTTGAATTCAACACACAATTGTGACTAGGTTCAGGCTGATTAAAATGCATTTACCTCTTAAAAGGATATTAGTTACTCCCTCATCCGTGTCTTACTTTTTTCTTTTTTTTCTTTTTTTTCTTTTTTTACTTCTTACGGTTTGAAAACAAGTGTTTTTTTTTTATCTATAAGTAGTAATTTTATCATCAATTTCAGCATTCTATAAGGAAATTTTAAAACTACTGTCGCACCTCTTTTTTACTTCAAAAAGAGTTTTCAAATCCGAAAATAATTAAAAATGTTTCAAAAGATCACTAGAGTGGGCATAGTGGTTCAGCACTATGTCCCTTAAGCAAGAGGTCGGGAGTTCGATCCCGGCCTCTGGCGAATGGAGCAAACTCTGTGGCCAGTTCCCTACCGCAAAATGTGCTGACTGAGGAACGGAGGATTAGTCTCATGGATGCCGGCTGTGGGAATACCTTGGGAAACCAAAAAAAAAAAAAGACGTTTCAAAAAGGTATATCTAAAATCTATATACATATATATATAAAATCTATATCTATATTTATAATCTATAATCTATATCTATAATCTATAATATATTAAAAGTGTGAAAACCCTTAAAAAATAATTTGAACTTTTTGCCCTTCATTAAAAGACTCTTCTTGAGACAAAACTGTTTTTTCGCTATTTTCTTTAATTTATTATTTAATTTTTTTTATTATGTTAACTAAACCTCCTAAAATATATGGGACACCTAAATATGAATTAATATTTTCCTTTCTACTATTCAACTAGAAAAATACTCCTAAAATAGGACTATATTAAAATATACTTCTAAAATATACGTAATAAGATATATATAACTCTTGAATTTGTAAGTCGGTCTTCTTTCTTTTTTTCCTTATGAAATTATTCTATGAATTGTTACATATGGTATAGATAAATTCGTCCATGGACAAATAGGATTTGGGTTCAATTTGGATCTTTATTACTTTTTTTTTTCAAGTTAATTAATATAATTTTCAATATTTGTATGGTCTATTTCACATTTATGTATGTTCTTTTGTTTTTGCTTTGTCATGGAAGTTGAGGTTGATGCTTTCTTATATGCATCTTGACGTTGTTGTAAGTATGTCATGTTAATATTTATATTCATTAAATTATGTATGTTTTTATGGAGTATTTTGTCAATTTGATGCTCTCTCTATTTTTTAACTTGACGGTTATACTTTGATAAATTAGGGTTAATTTTTCTTGCCTATTGGAAAAATATGATTGACGTTCATCTAAATTGATTCGGTTACAGGTCTAGATTGATGGATGTTTGATTTTCTAACCCTCAACTTCTTAAATGTTCTTGTCAACATAATAGAATTTAACGTGTGTGTATATATGTATCTTCTTTATTTTCATTCAAGTCATTCTTTAGGGTCAAAGTTTTCGCTCAGACGAGAATTATTTTCATCAAAGTCGAAACTTTGTGATCACTATTGTATTGTTTTATTTTAGTTTACAGGTTGTAGATGAATATCGGTTGGCTTTGAAGAATTTCTTCTGTAAAGGTTAGGTTTACTTGTATTGTTTTGATATCTTTATTGTCTTATTATTTTATTTTAATTTACATATGGTAGATGAACGTCGGTTGACTTTGAGAAATTCTTTAGGTAAAGGTTAATTTTAATTGTATTGATTTACATCTCTATTAGTTTATTTATTATTTTATGTGGTTTATAGTTAGTAGATGAATGTCGATCGACTTTGAGGAATTATCGTGTGTAAACTTTAAGTTTGATTATATTTTTTTGATATCTCTTTTATCGTATAATTTTGTTGTAATTTACAAGTGGTAGATAATCGTTGGTCGGCTTTGAGGAATTTTTTTAGGTAAAGATTAGGTTTAATTGTATTGTTTTAATATCACTGCTTTGAGTTTTTTTTTTATGTAAAAGTTAGGTTTAGTTGTATTATTGATATTGCTATTATCGTATTATTTTGTTATAGTTTACAGATGGTAGATGAGTGTCGGACGGCTTTGAAAAAATTTTTGTGTGTAAAGATTAGATTTAATTGTATTATTTTGACGTCTCTATCATTATATTGTTTTATTGCAGTTTACAGATAGTAGATGAATGTCGATCAACTTTTAGAAATATTTTTAGTAAAGGTTAGGTTTAATAAATAAATTCTTCATCTTTACATACTCAAAAGATATTAAATTTAGTTATTGTATTCGTGTTTATTATTTAAACAAATATCTTAATTAGAATAACGTTTGAACTCATTAAAGTAAGATATACGCGCGAGGCGCATATACCTAAACTAGTAGATTAAAAATTAGAGCCTTCACTTGACATTGAATTTTGATGTGGCAAGTCATCTAGAAAATTCTTTTCAAAGCATTTGACTCTTAAAATCGATCCAAAAATAGAAATTTCCATTAAAAAATTTTGTTGACCGGTGTAATGCACCCCTTGATCCCGTGGTTTCTTCTCACAAGTAGAGTCAAATAAATAAGAATGATAGGAATGACATGGGAAGTACTCTTCTCACTAAGAATTGCAAAATATCTGAAGAAGACATTTTTGAAGCTGGGTCCTCGATGATAAATATGCCTTGCAAGCATATGTTTCACTTTAATTGCATGAAAAATTGGTTAGAGAGGAACACTAAAACATAGGTTGCCCAACTTGTACTCTTACCAATAATGATAAATTCTAAGTTGTCTAAATAAAATTTTCTGGCTAATATAGAGGTTGTTTTATTGAAT
Source organism: Capsicum pubescens (assembly GCA_030864215.1). NCBI lineage: Eukaryota > Viridiplantae > Streptophyta > Magnoliopsida > Solanales > Solanaceae > Capsicum > Capsicum pubescens. The sequence continues at coordinate 366,839,989 of CM061548.1, read as the reverse complement.
ATATTGGTTTAATTTGAATAATTAACAATATTTTACTATTGCATGAACATATATATGGTTTTTAAAATTCGAATTTGTTGTAAGATTGACTGTTTATTTTGAGTATTGATTAGTTGGATTGCTGATGGTTAAGGGTGTTGGTTTGGTCATACGTTATTATTTAAGAAAAGAAGGTTGTTCTTATATGGGATTAGTGAAAGAAAATTCCCATCTTGAGAGAAATATGTTGATCGTTTATTAACTTCAAATTATGAACTCAACTAATAGTTATAATCGTAAGAAGTTATTTTTCTTGTTGTTTGAGATAATTACTACTAGTTGAGTAACTATAGAAGAAATTGGCCTGCTAAGTTATGATTAAGCTTTTCTTTTGCAACAATAGTTTTAGAAGCGAGGAATCAAAATCTCAACGAATCTAGGCTCCTACCATTGAAGAAAATTCTTACACTGAAAAAAAAAAACTACATATAACATGTGGTGATACTCTTAATAGTTAAATTATTAACATTAGTAGTTATTATTCAGGATGACTATAAACATCCTTATTATGGTTGATGTTAAAATTATTCAAATATATTACCAATGAAAGATAAAATAGTTAAAATCCCTTTCTCAATATTAAAGGGGTGTGTAAAAGAGAATAATGACAGATAATTTGAGACGGAGGGATAAATTACCGCTACACTTTTTTTGCCGAAAAAGGTACGTATTATAATTCTTTTTTTTCTTTTTAAATTGGGGGTAGGGGAAGGGGAAGGGGGAGGGGATTAGAATGTGGAGAATCGAACCCTCACCAACAAGGTGGAAGTTCAGGTAACTAACCAACTAAGCTACTAAGATTCCCCTACGTATTATAATTCCAAAAAGGTTGTCTCGTTTTTACTTTTAGTAAGTTTATTAATTTGAATATTCTACATGGCATATCTAAGACCACATGATTTAAATTAAATAACTATACACATCTTTAATTTAAGATCATAAAATTTAAAAATCTCTATTTTTTTAGACTCCGTAGGCCGTCAAACCAAAAATACTTAAAGTGCAGCGAAACTATCTTGAAAATCCACCGCTAAAAAATTACTAGTTTCCGTTGAAATTTCCCATTGAAAAATATTTAGTGTCTATTCTTACAATATTTTGACTCAATCTGTGTGAAAAGAAAAAACGTAATATTTTCACACGAAAATATTAGGAAGCTTTCGGATGTTCCAATAAAAATTCGTTATCCATCATGTGTTGTCTCAGCGAACCGATTTGATAAAAAATAAGTGAGAAATCATATTTTATAATATAAATTTTTCATTAATTTGGAGTAAAAAAAGCCTTTTGTTTCTAGTATCCTTTCTGAAAAAAGCCTTTTAGGTTTTATAAATTTATAGTTAGGTAAATATCCTTTCTGAATTATGATGGAGAAATTTTCCATGTGTAACACCACGTAAATTTTTTCGTACACTTATCGCGATTATATGGAGTCCTAAAGGCTTGCGTATAGGTTAAATTAAGTCTATGGTGTTCGGAAGTATCCCTTCAATAGTTGTATGTGTAGGTATTGGAATAAGCTTTCCAACGATATAAAGTTTGCCCAAAACAGAGGAGTATTTCATATAAGCGAGCACATTCGAAATTTCAAAACGGTGGCCGGGAGCCCGTGAACAGTAAATCTGCAGGATAATTACTGCAGCTAGGCAATTTTTTTTTGGATCAACTTTAGGCTATCATAACTCCTTGTACAAAAAGAACTGTGTGAGCTGCTATATATAGACAAAAAGATACGAGAGTCTTCTTTCCGATGAAATTGGTTTCATCCAAATCCAATGTCTAAGTAAGGAGCTATACCCGTTTTACTACAGCCTATCAAAAAAAAAACAGAATTTTGGGACAGATTTTGGGGTCAACTTTAAACGACCATAACTCCTTGTACAGGAAGAACTGGGTGGTATACTTTCTATGAAAATGAAATACCTTTGAATTATCTTTCCAATTCAATTGGTTTCACCCAAATCCGATAACGGAGCAAAGAGTTATGATCGATTTACTTCAGCCTGTCAAAACTGTCCACTGGGGACAGATTCGGATTTATTTAAATTTTTAGGGCAAAATGGTCATTTTCTATTACCTCTTGGACGAAAATTGGTCCTTATAAACATACACTTAGCCTCATATATATCATATATCATCCAATTATTAAGAGAAGGTGAAACCCTAGCCTAATTTCAACTTCAAATATTTTGTGATTCAACCGTAGAAAATTCGAATTGGTTCCGTAGTTGTGTTCACCATCTTGAAATCTTCGAGAAGCACCCCATGGTTATGTAAGGAGGATTCTAAATACAAGAGTTCATTGTTAAGGTATGAATATTGTTTATTCTTGATTCTTATCCATGAATAAGTATTGATAAGGGATTATGAGTATTGTCTTGATGTTGGAAGATAACTAGAAACATAGTTATGAATTGTTTTGTATAAATTGTTAGTAGTAAATTATGGAAGCTGTTGTATTGGATTATGGAGGATGAATTGTGGTGATATATCATTATATTAGTGGTTATGTATGCCTAGTGATCATGTTGGTATTGGATGGTGATTAAGAGGGGAAATAAAGGCTAAGAGTGATGTTGAGGGATATTGCATGAAAATGCATGATATGTGAATGTATTAAGAGTATAAGAGGATGTATATAGCACTCTTATTGATGAGTTAAAGGATTACTTCCTAGACATCATTTGGTGAAGTTAATACCTAAATGGTAAGGTTTGGTTGCTAATACTAGTTTGCCACAAATGACTTATTGTAGATAAGTGTTCGAAGAGTACGGGAAGTCAAGTTGGACTTGTATTGAAGTGGTTATATCAAGGTATGTAAGACATACTCTATATAATCTTTGGCATGAATAATGACCCATGGCACTATCAAGTAATCTTCCAACATTGTCCTACGACACATGACACATAATAACATCACATGATCTTCTACACTACTAATTGAACTTGTTTTCACTTTTAAGATGTCCGGCTAGTCAAAAAAATGTCCATTTACTATTGTTGACTCCGAAATGGTTTAATGAGGTATCCATGATTCTCTACTTCATTTTCATGATATTGATTACCTATTTACATGTTTTTCCTATTGAGGTATCATGGTTTCAAGTTCCATAAGGTGTGACCACAAAGTAACCAATCTCAAAGATTAATTGAATTAAGAAATGGAATGTCTTTATTTTAAATTGTTGATATGATGTATTGTATTAGTACCACTGATCAGTTGGCCATTGTATTATAAAGATTATGTATATATGCTATTCCAGGGGTGGTCCCTGATGTATTGTATTAGTACCACTGATCAGTTGGCCGTTGTATGACATATGTTATGTATTGATAAGGAATACGGGAAGTAATGATATGAAAGTAATGTGCATGTATCCCATCAGCTCTTTTAAGTGTGGTCTACTCATACTGTTTATCCACTGGTATCTGGGTTCTGTTGATCTTTTGTATCTCATCTCTATACTCACTGCCTTACATACTCAGTACATATTTTCGTACTGACGTCCCTCATGGGGGAACCTGTATTCATGCCTGCAGGAACAGGTATTTCAGGTCGTACACCTCCGCAGTAAGAGCCAGGACATTCTGTTGATAGTGGTGAGCTCCAGTTGTTTCGGGGCATCCCAAGTCGTTTCTATATGTACTTTTGGTATTTGTATAAAAGTCTTTTGTGGGCGGGAGTTTGTCCCGACCCTAACTCAGTTGTGTATCTATGTAGAGGCTTTTGTAGACATATTGTACAGCCATAGGAGTGTTTGGTTGATAGGCGTGATGGCTCTGACGGCCAATTACTGTTTATATATATATATATGCGTGTCTGCTGGGCTGATACATGTACTGTTTTCTTCTAGTTACAACGAAGTGCTGCCCAAATTTCTAATTTTCATAAGTAATGTAAATGTGAAAGTATAGGTTATGAACGGGTTCTCTCGGGCCTCCTCGGCTACGGGTGCCAGTCCGCTCCAATGGGATTTGGGGCGTGACAGAAGTGGTATCAGAGAGGTTCATCCTAGTGAGTCTTCAAAGCCGTGTCTACGTAGAGTCTTATTTATTGGTGTGTTGTGCACCACATCTATAAACAGTAGCCTATGGACATTTAGGAAATTGTTTCTTTCCTTCAGATCATAGATCGTGCCATAGAGCTTATATAGCAAATGAAGTCATATTTGACCACTGAATCCATTTGTTTCTCTGACTACGGTAAGAATACCGGCGAGCGGGTAAATGTGGCTGCCGGAGAAGGGACTAGTAAGTCGCCACCTGTACAAGTTAATCAGAGTGAAGCTCAAGCTGAGCGGGTATGTGAAATGTCTTCCACTCCAGATGAAATAAATGGGAGGCGAACCACATTCACAGAACCACTTGTTAATGCTGTTGATCAGGATAAGATGGATATGAGAGATGCAGTACAACTGTTGACCCAGATTGTTTCCGGTCAAGTCCAAGGGCAAGCTATTCCTTCCACGAGTTTTAGTGGTACGGATAGAGTAGCTAGCCTTCGGACACAGGATTTTCTGAAACTGGATCCTCCTACTTTTACCGGATCATATATTAACGAAGACCCGCAGGACTTTGTCGATCAAACCCAAAGGGCTCTAGATGTTATGCACATATCCGGTAAAGAGATGTGCATATAGACTGAAATGAGAGGCTATATTGTGGTACGAGGATTGGAAACGATCTATGGGTACACAACCTATGGGTCACGGTAGAGGTGATAGAGGAGCAACTAGTTCTAGTAGAGCTCAGAACCGTGTGTATGCCCTAGCAGATCGGCAGAATTTAGAGGCTTCTCCAGACGTGGTTACAGGTACGTTGTCCATCTTTGCATTTGATGTGTATGCCTTCATTGATCCTGGTTCTACATTATCGTATGGTACTCCTTTGGTTGCGGGAAGGTTCGGAAGAACACCCGAATTATTAGCCAAGCCATTTAAAGTATCAACGACAGTGGGGGAATCTCTTATAGCTAGGAATGTTTATCGAAATTGTGTTGTGAATATTTGTCGCCGTGATACGATGGTCGATCTTGTTGAGTTAGAAATGATAGATTTTGATGTTATTATGGGCATGGATTGGTTAGCGTCTTGTTATGATACAGTAGATTGCCGTTCTAAGAAGGTATATTTCCATTTCCCAAATGAGGCAGTCCTTGAATGGAAGGGTAATGTTGGCGCGCCGAGAGGTAGATTTATTTCTTACTTTAGGGCAAGAAAAATTTCCAAGGGATACATATAACATTTGGTTAGAGTAAGGGATACAGAGGCAGAGCCGCCAACTTTTTAGACCGTTCCGGTTGTGAATGAATTTCCTAATGTATTTCCTGAAGAACTACCAGGTTTACCTCCTGAACGAGAAGTGGAGTTTGGTATTGATATGTTGCTAGACACACAGCCAATCTCAATTCCTTCTTATAGAATGGCACCAGCAGAGTTGCGAGAATTGAAAGAGCAACTGAAAGACTTGCTAGAGAAGGGATTCATCAGGCCTAGTATGTCCCCATGGGGAGCACCAGTATTGTTTGTGCATAAGAAAGATGGTTCGCTGAGGATGTGTATTGACTATCGACAATTGAATAAGGTGACTATCAAGAATAAATACCCTCTTCCCCGAATTGATGATTTATTTGACCAGTTGCAGGGTGCCCAGTGTTTTTCCAAGATTGACTTGAGATCAGGCTATCATCAAGTGAGAGTCAAGGATAAAGATATACCCAAGACAGCTTTCCGAACACGGTATGGTCATTATGAATTCCTGGTTATGTCATTCGGGCTGACAAATGCACCCGCAGTTTTTATGGATCTGATGAATGGGCTTTTTAAGCCGTTTCTAGATGTGTTCGTGATAGTTTTCATAGATGATATTCTGGTCTACTCTAGATCAGAAGAGGATCATGTTAATCACTTAAGGCAGGTGTTGCAGATTCTTCGTGATCGTAAGCTGTATGCGAAGTTTTCTAAATGTGAGTTTTGGCTCAAGTCAGTGGCAATTTTGGGCCATATTGTATCCAGTGAAGGCATAAAAGTTGACACTCAGAAGATTGAGGCTGTGAAGAATTGGCCAAGACCCACGACGCCTACGGAGATTCGTAGTTTCCTCGGGTTGGCAGGTTATTATAGAAGGTTTGTTGAAGGTTTTTCTTCTATTTCTTCACCCTTGACTAAGTTGACACATAAAGCCTCCAAGTTTCAATGGAATGATGCCTGTGAAAAGAGTTTCCAAGATCTGTAGATCAAGTTGACTTCTACACCGGTATTGGTACTTCCTGAAGGCACAGAAGGGTATGCAGTGTACTGTGATGCTTTGAGAATTGGCTTAGGATGTGTATTAATGCAACATGGTAGAGTAATAGCCTATGACTCTAGACAGTTGCGACCACATGAGAGGAATTATCCCACGCATGATCTTGAGCTAGCTGCAGTTGTATTTGCTTTGAAGATATGGAGCCACTACTTATATGGGGTTCATGTTGACATATATACCGATCATAAGAGCCTGCAATATATCTTCAGTCAGAAAGATCTAAACTTGAGGCAGCGGAGATGGCTTGAATTGTTGAAAGATTACAATGTTGATATCTTGTATCATCCAGGGAAAGGGAATGTGGTAGCGGATGAACTGAGTCGTAAGTCTAAAATGGCATCTATAGAAAAGCAGGGGATGATTAAGGATCTTCACCAACTAGCTAATTTGGGAGTTCGACTTCTCGAATCTCCAGATGAAGAGGTTATTGTGCGTAATGCAGCGGAATCTTCATTGATAGCTGAAGTGAAAGAGAAGCAGTATGCAGATCCAATTTTATTGCAGCTTAAGGAGGATGTGCAGAGTGGAACGACAAAGGCATTTGAGCTTACGCGAGAAGGAGTGCTTCAGTGTCAGAATCGTTTATATGTACCTGATGTAGTTGAGCTAAGAAAGAGAATTATGAAAGAAGCACACTGTTCAAGGTATTCCATCCATCCAGGGTCGACTAAGATGTATCAAGATTTGAAAGCAATATATTGGTGGAATGACATGAAGAAGAATATTGCCGAATTTGTAGCTGAATGTCCGAATCGTCAAAGAGTCAAAGTAGAACACCAGAAACCCGGTGGTTACATGCAATGTATAGATCTTTCAGTCTGGAAGTGGGACAAGATCAATATGGATTTCATCACGGGTTTGCCTCATACATTTTTGAAGTTTGATTCCATATGGGTGATCATTGATAGGCTTACCAAATCCGTGCACTTCTTACCAGTTAAGACAACTTATACGGCAGAAGAGTATGCGAAGTTGTATATTAAGGAGATCGTTCGGTTACATGGAGTTTCAATTTCCATTATATCCGATCGAGGAGCCCAATTTACCGTGATTTTCTGGAAGTCTTTTCAAAGGAGTTTGGGGACACAAGTAAATCTAAGTACGGCTTTTCATCCTCAAACGTACGGACAAGAGGAACGTACCATCCAGACACTTGAAGATATGCTACGAGCATGTGTATTAGATTTCAAAGGCAACTGGGATGATCACCTACCTCTTATCGAGTTTGCCTACAATAATAGCTATCATTCAAGTATCAAAATGGCACCATATGAAGCATTGTATGGAAGAAAGTGTAGATCGCCAATAAGATGGTTTGAAGCAGGTGATGCGGTCTTGTTTGGACCGGATCTTGTTTATCAAGCAATGGAGAAGGTTAAAGTGATCCAACAACGGCTTGAAACAGCTCAAAGTCGACACAAATCTTATGCGGATGTTAGAAGAAGAGGACTTTAGTTTTCTATCGACGATTGGGTATTCTAGAAAGTATCACCAATGAAAGGAGTGATGAGGTTTGGCAAGAAAGGAAAGTTAAGTCCACGATACATAGGTCCGTACAAGATCATTCAAAGATTTGGACAAGTTGCTTATGAGTTAGAGCTACCTCAGGAGCTCTCAGCAGTTCATCCCATATTTCATGTTTCGATGCTTCGCAAGTACATCGGATATCCATCGCACATCACTACTACGGAAGATGTACAAGTTACAGAAGATCTCACTTTTGAAGAAATGCCTATTGCTATTCTTGATCGCCAAATTAAAAAGATAAGGAATAAAGAGATAGCATCGGTAAAAGTACTTTGGAGGAATCAACAAGTTGAGGATATCACATGGAAAGCCGAGGAAGAGATGATGATTAAGTACCCTTACCTATTCAACGATGAGGAGGAAGTTCATGAGACGGAAGAAGAACAATAACAGGTAAGTGTTTATTTTTATGCAAGTATGTTATGATGATGAATATGTTAATTGTAAGCTTGGACATGTATTAATTGAGTAACTATGCTAACATTCGAGGACGAATGTTCTTAAGGGGGGGATAAATGTAACACCCTGTAAATTTTTTCGTACACTTATCGCGATTATATGGAGTCCTAAAGGCTTGCGTATGGGTTAAATTAAGTTTATGGTGTTCGGAAGTATCCCGTCAATAGTTTTATGTGTAGGTATTGGAATAAGCTTAACAAATATATAAAGTTTGCCCAAAACAGAGGAGTATTTCATATAAGCGAGCACATTCGAAATTTCAAAACGGTGGCCGGGAAGCCTGTGAACAGTAAATCTGCAGGAAAATTACTGCAGCTAGGCAATTTTTTTTTGGATCAACTTTAGACGATCATAAATCCTTGTACAAAAATAACTGTGTGAGATGCTATATATCGACAAAATGCTCCGAGATTCTTCTTTCCGATGAAATTGGTTTCATCCAAATCCAATGTCTGAGTAAGGATCTATACCCGTTTTACTACAGCCTATAAAAAAAAAACAGAATTTTGGGATAGATTTTTGGGTAAACTTTACACGACCATAACTCCTTTTAAAGGAAGAACTGGGTGATATACTTTATATGAAAATGAAATCCCTTTGAATTATCTTTCCAATGCAATTGGTTTCACCCAAATACGATACCGGATCAAAGAGTTATGATCGATTTAGTTCAGCCTGCAAAAACTGTCCTCTGGGGACAGATTCGGATTTATTTAAATTTTTAGGGCAAAATGGTCATTTTCTATTACCTCTTGGACGAAAATTGGTCCTTATAAACATACACTTAGCCTCATATATATCATATATCATCCAATTATTAAGAGAAGGTGAAACCCTAGCCTAATTTCAACTTCAAATATTTTGTGATTCAACCGTAGAAAATTCGAATTGGTTCCGTAGTTGTGTTCACCATCTCGAAATCTTCGAGAAGCACCCCATGGTTATGTAAGGAGGATTCTAAATACAAGATTTCATTGTTAAGGTATGAATATTGTTTATTCCTGATTCTTATCCATGAATAAGTATTGATAAGAGATTATGAGTATTGTCTTGATGTTGGAAGATAACTAGAAACATAGTTATGAATTGTTTTGTATAAATTGTTAGTAGTAAATTATGGAAGTTGTTGTATTGGATTATGGAGGATGAATTGTGGTGATATATCATTATATTAGTGGTTATGTATGCCTAGTGATCATGTTGGTATTGGATGGTGATTAAGAGGGGAAATAAAGGCTAAGAGTGATGTTGAGGGATATTGCATGAAAATGCATGATATGTGAATGTAATAAGAGTATAAGAGGATGTATATAGCACTCTTATTGATGAGTTAAAGGATTACTTCCTAGACATCATTTGGTGAAGTTAATACCTAAATGGTAAGGTTTGGTTGCTAATACTAGTTTGCCACAAATGACTTATTGTAGATAAGTGTTCGAAGAGTACGGGAAGTCAAGTTGGACTTGTATTAAAGTGGTTATATCAAGGTATGTAAGACATACTCTATCTAATCTTTGGCATGAATAATGACCCATGGCACTCTCAAGTATGCTTCCAACATTGTCCTACGACACATGACACATAATAACATCACATGATCTTCTACACTACCAATTGAACTTGTTTTCACTTTTAAGATGTCCGGCTAGTCAAAAAAATGTCCATATACTATTGTTGACTCCGAAATGGTTTAATGAGGTATCCATGATTCTCTACTTCATTTTCATGATATTGATTACCTATTTACATGTTTTTCCTATTGAGGTATCATGGTTTCAAGTTCCATAAGGTGTGACCACAAAGTAACCAATCTCAAAGATTAATTGAATTAAGAAATGGAATGTCTTTATTTTAAATTGTTGCTATGATGTATTGTATTAGTACCACTGATCAGTTGACCATTGTATTATAAAGATTATGTATATATGCTATTCCAGGGGTGGTCCCTGATGTATTGTATTAGTACCACTGATCAGTTGGCCATTGTATGACATATGTTAAGTGTTGATAAGGAATACGGGAAGTAATGATATGAAAGTAATGTGCAGGTATCCCATCAGCTCTTTTAAGTGTGGTTTACTCATACTGTTTGTCCTCTGGTATCTGGGTTTTGTTGATCTTTTGTATCTCATCTTGATACTCACTGCCTTACATACTCAGTACATATTTCCGTACTGACGTCCCTCACGGGGGACCTGTATTCATGCCTGCAGGAACAGGTATTTCAGGTCGTACACCTCCGCAGTAAGAGCCAGGACATTCTGTTGATAGTGGTGAGCTCCAGTTGTTTCGGGGCATCCCAAGTCGTTTCTATATGTACTTTTGGTATTTGTATAAAAGTCTTTTGTGGGCGGGAGTTTGTCCCGACCCTAACTCAGTTGTGTATCTATGTAGAGGCTTTTGTAGACATATTGTACAACCATAGGAGTGTTTGGTTGATAGGCGTGATGGCTCTGACGGCCAATTACTGTTTATATATATATATATGCGTGTCTGCTGGGCTGATACAGGTACTGTTTTCTTCTAGTTACAACGAAGTGCTGCCCAAATTTCTAATTTTCATAAGTAATGTAAATGTGAAAGTATAGGTTATGAACGGGTTCTCCCGGGCCTCCTCGGCTACGGGTGCTAGTCCGCTCCAATGGGATTTGGGGCGTGACACCATGGCACAATAGGCTTAGAATATTTCTTTGTGGATTATTAACTTGGTTTGCATTGTTAGCCAAAATATTTCTTTGTGCATTATTATACGATGCTTTAAATTTAAAAATCTTAATGTGAATTATTATATAATTCATTATTTATTGAAAAGAAAACTGGCATAAAAAAAAAAGTTCTGAAAAATGGTACAAGTATAACAGTTAAATTAAAGAAAATAATTAATTTCAAAATATCAATCATAAGCACCCTTATTATCTAAAACAGTGCAAGCAGTGACAAATCTACTAAACAAATGAAAAACTACTAAAATTAAACAAATTTTAAATTCTAAATCCATAATCAAATTGATGACAGGAAACAAAAACATGAAGATGGTAACTAATTTGATTTGCACATAGTATCACAAGTTATAACCTTGGTATAAGAATTAGCAAGTGTAGCCATCACCCAACATTAAGACATGATACGAAATAGGGGAAAGTACAACATGGGATAAAAGAACAAAGGTCAGAAGAAGGAATATATTACTCTTTTTTTCTTGAAATTCCCAAACTTTAATATTGCCTACATTTGTAGCCAGATTCAATGCAGAGTCACCCCATATCTCAGTTCAAACACCACTTTCACATTTGGCATTGAGTTTTCTTATAAACACAATATATAAAGAGGAGTGTATGTTGTAACAAGATTAAACAAACGAGCAGAAGTGCAAGAGTACTATACTTGAACATGATCGGTGAACAAAATTAGTTCTCAAGTCTATCAACCCACAAGGTCTTCATGAGGGCTTACTTCATTGTTTAGAACTCTACGGCAGTGTTTGGGGAACAACCGTGTTTGCGTTAAAAATTACATAAGTAGAAGTGCAAGAGTACTAGCCGGATATGACAAACACGATGGTTCACGTTACATAAGGTGTTCCTGAGAGTTCCCTTGACCACTTCATGAGGGCTTACTTCGTTGTTTGAAGCCCTGCTGAAGTGTTTGGGGGAACTCCTGGGTTCACTTTGAAAATTATCCAAACAAGTAGCAATGCAAGAGTACTAGCGGGAGATGATAAATACAATGGTTCACATATAATTTCTCAAGGTGTTCCCTGGAGTTCCCTTGACCACTTCATCAAGGCTTATTTCATTATTTGATGCCTTGCTGAAGTGTTTGGGGGAACTCTCGGGTTCACTTTGAAAATTACACAAACAAGAAGTGCAAGAATATTAGCTGGAGATGATGAGCATACTGCTTCACGTATAAATCTATCAAGATGTTCCTACTAGTTCCCGTGACCACTTCATGAGGGATTACTTCATTGTCTGAAGCCCTGCCGAAGTGTTTGGGAACTCCCGAGTTCACTTTGAAAATTACCCAAACTAGTAGAAGTAGAAGAATACTAGCTGGAGAAGATGAATGCAATGATTCATGTCTAAATCTATCAAGGTGTTCCTGAGAGTTCCCTTGACCACTTCATGAGGGCTTACTTCGTCGTTTGAAGTCCTGCTGAAGTGTTAGGGGGAACTCCTGGGTTCACTTTGAAAATTACTCAAATAGGTAGAAATGCAAGAGTACTAGCTGGAGATGTTGAACACAATGGTTTAAATATAAATCTATCATAGTGTTCCCTGAATTTCCTTTTACCACTTCATCAAGGTTTATTTCATTGTTTGATACCTTGCTGAAGTGTTATGGGGAACTACTAGGTTCACTTAAAAATTACACAAACAAGTAGAAGTGCAAGAGTACTAGCTGGATATGACGAGCACAATGTTTCACATATAAATCTATCAAGGTATTCCTGAGAGTTCTCTTGACCACTTCATGAAAACATACTTCATTATCTATGGGGAAACTCCTGAATTCACTGTGAAAAATACATAAATAGGTTGAAAAGAAAGAGTATTAGTTGGAGATGTTGAATGCAATGAATTACATAAAAAGCTATCAATTCCTTGACCACTTCATCAAGTCTTATTTTATTATTTCATAAGGGCTTACTTCATTGTTTTTTGCCTTGTTGAAGTGTTTGGGGGCTCTTGGGTTCACTTGGGAATTACGTAAAAAGGTAGAAATACAAGAGTACCTGGCGATGCTGAACACAATGGTTCACAACGCTTCATCAAGGCTTTTTTCCTTGTTTTATGTCTTACTGTAGTGTTTGAAGGAACTCCCGGGGTCAATTTAAAAATTACACAAACAAGTAGAAGTGCAAGAGTACTAGCTGGAGATGGTGAACTTGCATGGTCCACATGTAAATCTATCAAAGGTGTTCCGTAGAGTTCCCTTGCCACTTCATTAGCACTTACTTCATTGTTTGAAGCTCTGCCAAAGCGTTTGGGGGAACTCCCGGCTTCACTTTGAAAATTACACAAAAAGTAGAAGTGTAAGAGTAGTAGCTAAAGATGATGACCACAATGGTTCATTTATAAATCTATTGAGGTGTTCTCTAAAGTTTCCTTGACTGCTTTATGAGGTCATACTTCGTCGTTTGAAGCTTTACGAAGTGTCTGGGGAACTTCGGACTTCTTTTTGAGGTGTAATAAATTTTATATAGTAGTAGTATTTTCTTAAAAAAAAAATTTAAACATATAATTATAACATATAGTTATTTTATATTTAGGTTTCTAGATTCAATATTAACTTTCTATATACTTTTTTGATTGCTTATAACGATTATTTCCTCTTACCTTCAGCTTTCTAACTTACATTGAAGTTCCTAAAGTTGTGCTTTGAGCAGAAGTTCTGCTGCAGAACCAGGTAGAAAGACTTGCTACTAAGGAAAGGCAGCGACATCAATTAATAGTTGTGACTAGATGGTGGCTGTGGGTGGTGGAGGATGATGGTTGATAATTGTAGATTGTTACTGTAGCGGTGAATGATTGGCTTATTGTTATTTTTCATCTTAATGATGTATTAAGACTTTGTTAAAAATATTAATTAATTATTTACATCTATTTAGATTCATTTAGTGTGATGTGCATCAAAGTGACGCTACTTCAAGAAGGTCTTTCAGAAGGAGTCAAGCTAAGGACCTTCAAGCTTTTCATGCTTTATAGAGGGAAATGGAATCTTTCGAAGGTTTCAATACAAATGAATAGAATATATTTAATATATTAGGTGTTTGTCATTTAAATATCTTGTAATTTAAATGAAGGGCAATTTGGTCTTTCTTTACTTTTTTTTAACCCTTAGTATAAGTAATTAGCAATTAGGGTTGAACCAATAGTTTTTGAAGATTGAAGACTTGTACCTCGTTTGAGAGATTGAGAACCCTTTGTTGATTTTTAATACTTGTCATGAGATTTTCAAGTAAGGTTGTTTCCTTCTTGGGGATTCTAATAGATTAGGGGCTTTTAGTTTTCAATTAAGTGGTGTTTTGGTTGGTTTCACCGTTACATCTTTTAATTGTTTGAATCTAATTGTGTCTATCTTTTTTTAGTTTTTATCGTTAATTTCTATCTTGCATCTATTTTCTTATTTCACATCAAACTAGTATCAAGAGCTTGGATTAGATTTGTTTTTACAAATCTAAGTCTTCGGTTTTGGATATATATTTTTTAGAAAAAAAAAAGATTAAAAAAAATCAAATTTGACTGAAGGTTGTTTGATAATATTCCTTGATTTACATGTTGTTGTTTTATATTTGAAAAAAAAATCAAAGAACACATGACTTAAAAAAATTGAAAGTCATTTTGAAGAAGAAACTTGAAAACGGATTTTGTTGATTTGATATTTGGTAGAATAAGTTGTTGATAGAGTTGTGGGAAAGTTATATCTCAAATTTGAGCTCATTTATTTGGGTATTGAAGGAGACTGATTTTTTTTTAAAAAAAATTGAGCTTCCTCTTGGAGAAGAAGAATAATTTGAGAATTATAAAATAGTACAAATCTTTCAAACTTGTTTTCTCTTCTTTCCTTGTTAATTCTAACTAGTTTACTTTGAGTATTAATTCATAATTCTAACTAGTTTACTTTGAGTATTAATTCATATTTAATGTTAAACTAGTTTGTATTCATTTAAGAGATAATACCCAATTACCCCCGAACTATACCCAAAAAGGCTATGACACACCTCAACTTAAAGGGGGTTCTATTACCCCTCTTAACTTTTTAAAAGTATAATTTTGACACAGTTAGTGCCTACGTGGCACATATGTGGCACAACACACTTTAGAGTCCACGTAGGCACACATGTGTGCCATGTATGTGCCACATAGGCAATAAGGGTGTCAAAATTACACTTTTAATTTGTTTAGGGGGTAATAGGACCCCCTTTAAGTTGAGGTGTGTCATAACCCTTTTATGTATTGTTCAGGAGGGTAATTGGGCATTTTATCTTCATTTAATTTATTTGTGTCAAATTATTTTGTGCTTTTGTCTTTCATTTCGTGTATGCTTATCTTCTTCCTTGTCCTTTAATTTTCGTTATCCTTTCTTGATTATATAAACTCTATTCCATCCCGAATAAGTAGTACAAATTGTGAATAGTTGACAGTGTTGACTCTCAACCTTGAGTTATTCAAGAGTCGTAAAGGTCAACAGTTGGGTGAGTTCATTTGCGGATAGCCTTAAATGTCTTTGGCCTTAATGTGATACACGAGTGTGAGTGACCAAATGAGGAAAATATAATGTGAGTGGTGAGGAACTCTTTCAACTAACTTTTTTATTTATTTTTTTAGGTTTAATGACTAATTAGAGGGAGCATCCTCCAGAAAAATGGAAATGTTGCTTCAAAACTATTAGAAGAAATGAAAGAAATGAAGGAAAAATTGGAAGATTTGGATAAAATGGTGAGAAATCAAGAAATAGCAAATAGCCACTTGAGGTTTTCAATTCCATTGTTCAATATGATGAGGGATCAAGTTAGACTCCTCTTGATACAACTCCATCTCATATAGTAGTGAAAGATATCCTCTCTCCTAATGTTATTTTACAAAAAGTTTGCAATCAAGCAACACTTCTAAAGGGAGAAAATCAACAAAGAAATCTTCCACCACAAGCCAATAAACCTCAATGAGAGCCTAACATAACATTGGAGAGCATGATTCTTTTGTTGGTGATATTTATGATTATGGAGTCAATGATTAAGTTCAGTAAGAAAGGTTAGGTGGGAGAGAAAGAAGAGGAGGGAATAGAGGGTGGTATCTGATTGATGGTAGAGAATACAGTAGAAGAAATGATGATGAAGATCAAGTATCCAACAACATCAAGGTTACACTTTCATTCTTCAAAGAGAAAAGTGACTCGAATCAATATCTTGATTGGACTGTGAAATTTGAAACACAATATAATCTCAACAATATGAATGATGTTAAAAAAATATGCTTTATGTCACCTAAAGGGTTTTGCTTCTACATGGTGGAAGAAAATTGAAAGAGATTCTTCGGTGAATAGAGACTTTGTTACAAGTTAGAATGACATGAAATGGTATATGAGAGAAAGGTTTGTGGGTCATGATTATGAACAAGATACACTCAAGAAGTATTATAACCTTCAAAAGGGAAGAAAGAGTATGGAAGAGTATTATAAGGAGATAGAGCATACTAGGCTTCAAGGTAATATCAGTAATGAAAAAGTGAAGCTTGTGGCAAGATTTATCTCATGCTCAAATAATAAGGCACGACAACCATTGAAATTGCATAGTCTTTCTATTTTATAAGAAACATATCAAAGGGAACTCAAGGTGGAGGCTCATCAAAAAAGGACAAGTCAAAGGTGCAACCTTCTTTTTCTTCATGGTCTAAAAATATGAAAGTTTGAAAATCATCTCCTACGTGGGAAAAATCCAAAGATATAAAGAAAGAATTCAAGTTCAACATGGACAAACGCAAATAAAAAGTGGACTATATGAATGAAGGTAACAAATCTAAATTTAAAAATTCAATTTAAAATAATGTATTTTAAATATCAAGGATATGACTATAAATAAAATGAGTGTCATAATAGAAGAACTATCACTACATTGAATGATGGTGGTTATCAAACTGAAGATGAATCTAAAAATGACCACGGGGAGGATGACAACAATGCTGAGTTTATGGGAGAAAGTCTTTGGAGAGTGTCAAGTGAGCTTGAATAGTGTGTGCAAGTTGTTAAGGAGGGTAATGAAGTTATAATTCCTTGAATTTAATTGAAGAAGGGATACCAATTTTAAAATGGAAAGCTTTCTATGCCTATATCTTCGTGAAGAGATTTGTCAGTGAAATAGCACACAATGGAGATTTGATGGGTCATTTTGGAGTGTCATAAACCTTACGTATTCTTAGTGAACATTTATTTAGGCCTAAGATGATAAGAGATGTGGAGATAATTTATGCTAGGTGTTTGGATTGTGAGCATGCTAATTCGTGCACACACTATTCAAGGGCCCCTTCCACCCTTGGAGTTCAAAAAACTTCTTTTAAAAACATGAGTTGTTATTTCCATGTTGTGGGTTTGAATTTAATCTTGTTGATATTGTGGAATGTGTTCCAAGTTTAAATCTGTATGTGTTTCTTGATATTATGATAGCATATAAGTTGAATTTTGATTCTCTTATATTGAAACCCTTGAATTATGAAGTCATGATAAATTAGCATTGTTGATCATACCCAAGTATAAAGCTATGCCTACCATGTGTTTGATAAAATGCTAAATTGAGACTATGGCATTTTGTGATCCTTTGGTGGTCTAAATGATGAACTTATGCTATACCCATATGTTTACAATGTCTTCCATGTTAAAGCTATACCTTGTATGTGTTTGATGGAATTCTCATGAGATAGGTTTAATGAAATTATGATGTGTTAGTATGTATTCCTATTCATGTGCAAGTTCATGACTTTCAAGTGGTGGATAAAATGCCTTATAGATCGTATTATGAGTTGTTGACTATTGTCAAGTATTTAAGAATTATCATGTCTTATTATTTTCATGCTATTGACTCTTGGGGGTATTTAATACCCAACAATTTAGATGTATGCCTAGAGCCAGTGTCAGTTACAGAACAATCTCAATCATGTCATGATCAGTAGTACTTTAGTTCAGTTACAGAACTCAGGAAAAAAAACTCAGTAAACTCAGTATAAATCCAATTCCATTCAGTCCTCAGTAATCTCAGTAAATTAACAGAACTCAGTAGTAATCTGTTAGCTAACGAAACTCAGTAAACTCAGTTCAGCTCAGTAAATCAGTACAATTAGTAACAACTCAGTCACACCTAGTATGAACTAGGAAATTAGTTCAGTGTGTATTCAGTTGGGAGTAAGATTCAGCACCGAGTGAACCCAAGGATTGGGACTCACCTATTCGTAGAGGGTGTGATCCTTAAAAGTAGTCCTTGCATTCCAGAACTATATAGACAACGTAGGTTGAGACATCAAAACCTTCTAGTTAAAGGTTGATGAGGTGGCTTAACCTGACAGTTGAGGGTCCCATCATTCTCATTTGAGATCCTTCCAGATGAGGGTATATTTTCAATGTCTTTACCCGTGGCATGGTACTGACAACCTTCCAACTGGGGTTACAGGTTGGACCCCAAATCTATTCAGAAAAGGGGCATGTCGGTTATATGATTACCTCCCACAGTCTCAGTCTCAGTATTCAGTAAAAAACTCAGATAGTTTTAAAGATTTCCTGACTGTCAGATACAGTCACTCAGCTTAGTACAAAATTGAGCTAGTTCCATCAGAAACAAGACTATCAGTCACAGTCACTCATCAAACAACATATCATTTATCAGTTATACCAGTTACCAGTAATCCATGTTATCAGTAAACTCAGTATTCAGAATCCTTATGGCTTCAGTTACAGTTATGTATTCATGCATGTATTCTCATGCAGTCATGTTCATGTTATTCAGTCAGTTATAGTTCCTACATATGAACCCTTGCATTCAGCCTTACCTCACTTTGTATAATAGTTCATTCACACGTACTGACATATACTTTTCTATTACGTTATGGTGTTTTATACCATAGGTTAAGACGTACGGCCCCAGAGTATTCTTAGCAGATCAGACTTTTAGTAGATAGACTAGCAGTGAGTCCTTATCATTCGAGGATATTCTTTTATTTCATTATCTCATTAGATTTAGCATTTCAGTAGATGGAGTTAGTTGTAGGATTCTCCCATCAACTCCTTATTTGGACAATTCAATTTTAGAGGCTTTCCAGACTAGATGTTCAGAAAATATTCAATATTTCAGATTCTGATGTTTTATCAGACTTTATCATTTTTTTCATCAGTATTATAGTTTGGAACTTTATGGCATTTTAGACCATTATTCCGCATTATACAATGTTATTAGCCAGTTATTATAGTAGGAACAAGTCATGGGTTAGCTTGTGGTCCTTTGGGATTATGAGCACCATGTAGTATCCGGGGTACCGGAATCAGGGTATTACACACTTGGTATCAGAGCTTTAGGTTCAATAGTATCCTAGGAAGTCTAAAAAGCTGCATCTAAAATAGTCTTGTGCATGGATGTGTAGCACGCCACATGTATGTACAGGAGGCTATGTGCTATTTTAGGAATAATTTTCCTTCTTTCAGTATTCATGTCGTGCGAGCGAGCAAAAGCTCCAGTTAAACTCTCTTTCTAATTTAAGTTTCTATTCTATATACAAAAAATACCACCAAAGAGGACTCAGAGAAGAGGAATGAGAGATCAGTCAGCCTCTCAGCCCGTTCAGCCAAATCCTTTGGGTGAACATGTTTCCCATGCTGAGTTCAAAGAATCTTTCACCACCCTAGATCATTCAGTTGCTTCTCAGAATGAACGTCCAACTGTCTTTTTGGCCAACCCAGTGTCCTATACTACAGCAGCCAGGATTCGGGACTTCACCTGAATGATCCCTCCATTTTGCACAAGGTCTAAGTCAGATGAGGACCCTCAGGAGTATTTTGATCAGGTCCAAAAGATTATAGATATTATGGGGGTGACTGCTAGTGAGGGTGCTAAGCTAGCTGCATACCAGTTGTAGGATGTGGCTCATACAAAGTTTAAACAATGGAAAGCAGAGAGGGTCATAGATGTAGGGCCCATTGAATGGGAGGAGTTTGCCACTTCTTTTCAAAATAGATTATTTCCCTTAGAGCTGAAAGATACTAAGGTGTTAGAGTTTATTAATCTGAAGCAGGGAAATATAACAGTGAAAGAGTATTAACTTAAGTTTACTCAACTAGATAGATATACTCCTCATGTGGTGGAAGATAGAAGATCCCGAATGAGTAAGTTTGTGTATGGGGTGAATAATAGTGTGGTCAAAGAGTGAAGGACCGCAATGTTGGTTAGTGAGATGGACTTGGATAGGCTATTAATCCATGCTCAACAGATAGAGGAGCAAAAGAATAAGGACAGAGAGAAGCAAAATAAGAGAGCTAGAACCGTTAGTTTCAACTTTGCTCAACCTAAGTTAGAGGGTTAAAATCGTTCTCAGTTCTGCCAAAAATCCTCAGTTCCAGCTCCATCCTCAGCCAGTGCTCTAGCGCTAAAATTCAAAAATAGCAATCGAGATAGGGTGTCAGGCTCTAATTCTCAGGGTAGTGTCAGCAGTGCTCGGACCAATCATTTTTGTCAGACTTGTGCCAATAACCATCAGGGTATTTGCAGAGCTGGCAGTGATGTTTGTTTTGGATATGGCAAGACAGGCAACAGAGTCAGAGATAGTCCCCAGTCAGGTTCTCAGGGTCAGCGAAATCATCCTCCAGCTCAGTCCGGTCGCCTGAATCAGCAGGGTGCCTCATCAAGTTCCACCAGTGGTCAACGTCCAAATAGACTCTACGCTCTTCAGTCCTGACAGGATTAGGAAAGTTCTCCTGACATGGTCAATGGTACGTTACAAGTTTATCACTTATATGTTTATACTTTGCTAGATCCAAGAGCTTCCTTGTCTTTTGTTACTCCTTATATAGCAGTTGGTTTTGGAGTCAGTCCTAAAATTCTAGATGATACTTTCTCAGTCTCTACCCTAGTGGTTAAATCCATCATAGCCTGACGGGTATACATGAATTGTCCTGTTATGGTATCTCAGAAAATAACTTCAACCGACTTAGTCGAATTAGATATGACTGATTTTGATAGTGTTCTCGGCATGGATTGGCTTGAATGTGACTTTTATTTTTAATTTAGGTACTTGAAATGTGAACTTTTGTGACTTGATCTAATTACTTAAATTTGATTGATTGTGTAGATGGAACCGGATTATAGCTGGATATATAATCAGAATAATGATAATAGAATGGGTCTTAGGGTGGAATTTGTTGAAGGTGTCAATCGATTTGTTGAACATACTAAAACACTTGATGCTTGGTCACATTTTTGGGAGATTCGTTATCATTGTGTTAGATGTGATGGTACATATCTTTTAAAAGAAGAAGTTGTGAAGGAACAACTTTATAGAAATGAGTTTCACGAGGACTTTTTAAGATTGCATACTATTCAGGGTGATGTTGAGAAAAATAACTTGGTTATTGGTGAAAGTAGTAGGTCTGCAGGGCATGATAACTATCAAGATACTAGAATGACAGAAATGGTGCATGATGCTTTTGGGATGCAACACAGGGGCGACTTTAGGGAAATTGTGGAAGATATTCCGAATAGAGAAGCGGGCCATTTTTATGAAAAATAGCATGCTGCTAGTCATCCTTTGTTTGACGGGTGTTTGCATTCTCGTTTGACTGTTGTTGTTAGATTATTAAGTAATAAATATGATTTGAATATTGCTGAGGGAGGAATAGACTCAATGATAGACCTTATTAAAGAGTTAGTTGACTCCATCTTAGAGGTTCCTGATTCTTTCTATAAGGCAAAAAAATTGGTGTCAAAGTTAGGTCTCTCCTTGGTTAGAATTGATTGTTATGAAAATGGTTGTATGTTTTACTTTAAGGAAGATGCTAATCTATAGTCTTGTAAGTTTTGTAAACACCCTCGATATAAGTGTGGTTGTCGAAGAAATTAAATTTCTATTAGGGCGATGAATTATTTACGTCTAATACCAAGGTTGAAGAGGTTGTATACATCAACAACTCATCTCTTCATATAAGGTGGCACAATGAAAATAGAAGGCCTATTGGTGTTATGTATCATCCATCTGAATGAGTGGCTTGGAAGAATTTTGATAACACTTATCCAGATTTTGCAGCTGAGCCACAAAATATCCGTTTGGGATTGTGTGAGGATGGTTTCTCACCTTTTCTGTTGGTGTTGCACCACATTCATGTTGGCATGTATTTATCACCCCATATAATCTTCCTCCTAAAATGTTGATGACTAGTCCATATATATTTCTGAATTGTGTTGTTCCTGGCCCGCGTAATTCAAAAAGTAGAATAGCCATCTCCTTGCAACCTTTGATTCATGAACTTCAAATTTTATAGCATGAGGGGGTTGAAACTTAGGACATTTAACTTAAACAAAATTTCAATTTGTGTGCATATCTAATATGGACTATTAATGATTTTTCTGCTTATGGAATATTGTCTTGGTGGATGACAGCTGAAAAGTTGGTTTATCCATACTGCATGGAAAAAATAAAATCATTCACATTTAGACATGGAAGGAAAAAATCATGGTTTGATTGTCATTGTTGTTTCTTGCCACCTTATCATTAGTTTAGGAGACTTAGGAATGCATTTAGAAAGAATAGAACTGAACATGATGGTCTACCTTAAAGGTTATCTGGTTATGACCTCTGGGAGATAGTTCAGGATTTTCCAAAAGTTAGAGAGGAACCATTGTATAGGCTTGATGGATATGGCGTTTGGCATAACTGGACTAAGCAAAGTATATTTTGAGAGTAGAATATTGGACATATAATTTGCTTAGACATAATATTGATGTCATGCATGCTGAAAAGAACAATTTTGACAACTTATTCAACACAATTATGGATATCACAAGCAAGAAAAAGGATAATCCTAAGGCCAAACTTGATTTATTAGAATATTGCAAACGTAGAGAATTACACTTACAGGAGGGGGCCAATGACAATGTTCTTAAGCCAAAGGCTAGTTATACATTTATGTTGGACCAAAAGCGAAAAATATGTGAGTGGGTCCAAAGTTTAAAGGTGCCCGATGGATATGCCTCAAATTTGGGAAAGAGGGTTGATATGTTACAAAGAATCTTACATGGAATTAAAAGCCATGATTGTCATGTTTTCAAGGAACAATTACTTCCAATTTCTTTTATTGGTTTTCCTGAAAATATATGAAAATCGATAGCAGAGATTAGTTTGTTCTTTAAAGATTTATGTGCCACCACATTAAAAGAACAAAATCTGGCGCAAATGAAATTTAATATTGTTGTTATCACTAACAAGTTGGAGAAGACTTTTCTGCTAGGGTTCTTCGATGTGATGGAACATCTTCCCATTCACCTTGTCCACAAAGCTTTGCTAGGTAGTCCATTTCAAATTAGATGGATGTATCCAGGCGAATGGTAAGCAATTGCAACATATTTAAATTCATACATATTTATTTTTGTATAGTAAACATCTAATCTTAAGATTATGCAGGACAATTGGAAAACTAAAAAGGAGTCCCCAAAATAAACATATGGTGGAAAGATCTATAGTTAAGGCATATCTTGAAAGCAAAACATCTCAATTTTGTTCATACAACTTTGGTGATGAAGTTGATTGTTTAAGAAACTGATCGAATCGTCATCAAGACGATGAGAATGAGCCTTATTTGCAACCGATATCAATTTTCAATCAATATTATAGTAAGGTTAAAAAGATCATATTTCATCGGCTCACTACCATGGAGCACAAATTAGCAACTTTTCATGTCTTGCTGAATTGCCTGGAAGTTGAGCCCTCTCTTAAGTAAGGATATCAAATATTAACATATCATATTTATTTACTCATTCCCTTATGGAAACTAATTGTGGTTTGCATGTTGAATCTTCAGTTCATTTAAGACTCAATTCCACGAGAAATAAGTGTATACATTCATTACAACATGGATTACCTATGAGGTGTGTAAGTGTAGTGATATTTCTACAAATTTGAAACATTTACACATTCTTCAACTAACATATATATATGTATAATATTTTTAGGTACACTATTCACCAAATTCGGAAGCATACGATTAGTTCTTGAGAGAGATTTCTTGAGAACTAGTTGAAGCTCGTACAGTGTCCCGTTACATTGTAAATGGGTTTAAATTTTCCATCGTAAAACACTCTAGAACAAGGAAAACATACAATAGTGGTATTTGGGTTAAGGGTGATAATAATGTTGATTACTTTGGCATTATACAAGAGTTCTTAGAACTGGAGTATGTTGGTTTGCCAATAAAAAAAATTATCCACTTTCGATGTAAGTGGTTTGATCCAAGTACAAGAGGCACAAGAGTACATAAAGAGCATCACATAATTGAAGTGAAGCACAATAGGACATATCTTGTTCACGATCCCTTTGTTATTGTGCAAAATGCTAAACTAGTGTATTATGCTCCTTATCCGTTGCATAGTGATAAGTCTGATTAGTGGGCTGTAATATAAAAAGGCCTATAGGATGGGTGAAAGTTTAGAATGTGTTGGAGACTGAGTATCAAAATGAAATACAGATTGATCACCAGTTGTGGACATTGATTTAGTGGATAGTTTAAACCACCCAAAAAATATATTTGAAGATGTTAATAGTACAGAAGAAGAGGCTAAGTGGGTAGGAGATGAGGAAACTTCCGAAGAGGGTGAATGTTTTAGTGGATAATATTTGGGAAAGGAGGAATCGATTGTATAGGTTGTATTTTTTATGTATTGATGTCATTATTCTTTGTACTATCAATCTTTATGTTTCTTGTTTAATGTTGATATGTAATATACTATGTTAGATTGTTGTTGTTTAATACTTATTTAGTGATTTGAAATGTGAATTAGTAACTTGAAAGTAGTTACTTGGAATGTTTTAACACTGGTGTTTTCTTATAATCATTTTTTAAGGAATAACTACTTTTTAACTTTACATAATTTAGATGGCAGGTAAAGGTGACAAAGGTAAGCAAAAAGTTGATCCTACAAAGACAGAAAATAAAAAACAACCTCCGACTTATAAACGATCGTCAAGTATTCTTATATCTGAGGGTTGGTGTGATGATGTGCCAGCACGACCCTCACATTCTAGGTCATTGCACGTGGGTCCACTTCATGGGTCTATAGTGACTCATTCAGCTCCTATCCCCGTGCCACCGCATTCACAGTGCTATCAAAAGATCACTGGCATATACAGTCATCTATTATCTTCTGCAGTACCTTCTCCTAGTAGTCACCCACGTTCTCATAGTATTTCTGATGGATCTATTGGGTTGCCGGATCTTCATCTTGGAGGCACTCCATTCAGTGCTTTAGATCCGCTCACGCCAGTGCATCCACCAATACTTGTTCCACAGCCCAGAGACAGAGATATTTATCGGAGGTAGTATATTATTCCATATGGAGTAGGATAATATTTTTAAATATAACAACATTATCAATTTTTTATTTACTATATTATTATACTCTATGAAATTAATCTTAAATCTTGTGTTGTAGGTTTTTTTTCGATGATAGAATTGGAAAAATTACAACTAAATGCATTACTCGCCATTTCAACGGCTATTGGACCAGTTGGCAAAAGGTTCAAAAATTTGATTGAAATGAAATGTTTAAAGAATTTCAGATCAAGATTTAACTTATCGACTACTTAACACATTGTTAGAACAAAAAATTGAATATTATACTTTTGGTTTTGTTGTTGAAATATTTCTGGTGGGATGACGCGAATGACTGTGCTATCTGAAGGAATTTTTATAGAAGAGCTAGAGCAAGAATGAACGATCTGTTGGATTATGCCAGAACGAACAGGTTATGACCAGAGTTTATAATCGAAGCCATGTGGAAAGATTATCTTCGCTATTGTAGTAAAGAAAAATACCAAGTGTTGAGTGAGAATGGAAAGAAAGCCAGGGCATCATCCAAGAATGTCTCTCTAAATACCGTGGGAGCAGTTAGTCGGATTACTGTGGAGCAAAAAATTATATGTAACTTTTACAGGTTTAATTGTTTGTTTTTGTTGAAATTTTTAATTATTTGAAGATTAATAATTTTATCATATGTAGACAAAAAAATCGAGTAGGAAGATACAACAACATGAGGTATTCGAGGAGATCCATGTAAGGAAGAAAAAGAACCCAACTGATGAATATGTCTGGGTTGAGCCTCGTGCAAAAGCTACCCATGTAAGAATTAAATTTTGTATTTATGAATCTTTTTCTCAAAGTTGATGTTATTTAAGTACGAGTAGTTTAATATTTTTTTACTATTAATTAGACCTTTACTTTGAATATTGGAAAAATATATGTAACTCGTTAATGAGTATCGTAGTACTCAGCCTCCTGAAAGTATGGGTGACATAATACCTAAAGATATAAAGAAGGAGTTATGGAAACAAACTATGGGTTCTCCAGTTAGAGGCCAATACTACGGGTACCACATAAAATGTTTTAGCGAGAATGTTAGGTCTTCGTTCGGCCCTACATCCTATCCCTTATCAGTTGATAGAGAAACCATTGATTTACTAAAGAGTACGATTTCTTAACTCACTAAAGACCTTGCTGTACAAACTGAGAGGGCGAAGAAGAAGTAGGAGGGAACAACGAAACAAATGAGATTGATGCAGGAGTAGATAAACTTTTTTATTCGATATGCAGAGATTCTTCCTTCTTGTTCTGGTGTTGCAGTTCGGGATGCAAAAGGTCTAGTCCTACTGGATGATATTACCACTGATAAGAAATCAGATCATGTGTGTGAGGATGAGGATGCGGATGACGAAGAGGATAATGAGTTGTAGTTTTTAGACTATAGCATGTTTTGTAGTTTGGATTTGGAGACTAGATAAATTTTATAAAAAACTTGATTTTACATGTTTGCATTGTTTATGCTGGTTGTTTGTAATGTTATGTTGGTTGAAATGTTGTACTAGTTGATGGAATGTAGCATATATAGGTTGTTATTTTTTTAAAAAAATTATTAGAAAAACCGACCACATTCTGGAAAATATTACAAAAACCGACCATGTGGTCGGTTTATAAAAAAGATTTCCACAATACCGACTACAAATGGTTGGTATTCTGGAAAATTTTACAAAAACCGACTATATGTGTTAGGTTTACTATAATTAATTAAAAATCATTTTATTAAATAATTTTTTTTTTTAAAAAAAGACCACATGTGGTCGGTTTTATATTTAAATTAATTAATTAATTTTAATAAAACCAACCAAATGTGGTCGGTTTTGTATTTAAATTAATTAATTGATTTTAATAAAACCGATCACATTTGGTCAGTTTTGTATTTAAAGAATCTTTTTTTAGAATTTTTTTAAAATATATATTTATATTTATTTAAAAAAAACCCGACCACACGTGGTCAGTTTTAAAAAAGCTACGAGGTTTTTAACGACCATGCATTTTAGTCAATGTTTTGGTCAAAAATGTAGGAAAATAGACCATATGTAGTTGGTTTTTGTGGTCACTTTCCCTATTTTTTTTAGTCGTGTATGTGTGTCATTGCATTGATCATCATCTCCATCTCGTACCCTTGCACTTCTACTTATTTTTGTATTTTCAGTGTGAGCCATGAAGTGGTCAAGGGAACACCAGGGAACAGTTTGATTTATATTTATACGTGAACCATTATGTTGATCATCATATCCAGCTTGTACTTTTGCACTATTACTTATTTGTGAATTGTTTAAGTGAGGCCAGAAGTTCCCCCAAACACTTCAGCAGGGCTTCAAACATTGAAGTAGACCCTCATGTAGTGATCAAGAGAATTCATGGGAACACATTGATTGATATTTATACATGAACTATTGCGTTGATCATCATCTCTAGCTCGTACTCTTGCACTTCTATTTGGTTGTGTGTTTTCAAAATGAGCCTGAGAGTTCCCAAAATACTTCAGCAGTTGTTCAAACAACGAAGTAAGCCTTCATAAATTTGTCACGTCCCAAACCGAGGCCCTAGTTGCGACGAGCATCCCAAACCATGAAGGCCACGGTGCCCTTTTCTATCTGGCAATCATACACTACGTTAATACAATGTAAAGAAATGCGAAAAAGTTATCATACATAAACATGGTCGATATTATAATTCAAAATGAAATTCGTAAGCCTCGAACAACATCTAACATCTGTCTGTGAAATCTCTAATACATAAAGTCAACATCTTGTCTAAAACTGGGTCAAGGCCTCCAGTCGGACCATAAAACAAAATAGAGAAACAATGGTATAAAAATAGGCCTTCCGAAATAAGGGAGGCTCACTAATTGTACTCTTCCAATGAACAATTCTATGGCTTAGCGGGAACCCGGGACTGAGCCTCAGGTCCTGAAATACAGGGGGTTAATACAAATGTACTGGTACGCAGAGCAATACAAAATAATGTACTTTTCTATATAACCTAAGTGAGAGCATTTCATAAAGCGTTATGCATGAAATAACTTTAAATACATGGGCAATTTCAAATGATCTTAAAACAATTCTGTAGATGCAATTTCTTTCTTTGTGTTACTTCTATGCTAGGTGGTACACCCTACATATCTGAAAGTATCCCACGGGCTATATGGGATCCGCCCTTAACTAAGCGTCCAATCCACCAACCCATGTTTGCGACAAGAGTTGGAATATCGGAATCTGATACGCCATAGGGCACTAAGCCAGCGTATAATCCCTCTTTAAGGACATAATAAACCCGTATTGACAAAAAGATATTCCGAGAAATGAATCGTATGACTCATGCCTACTTTGGGTAACCACCTGACTCTCTTAGTGCCCATTTTTTACATTTTCTAAACATGTATCTTTCTGAATTCAAAATCTAAAATCTGAAATGAAATCTTCTGAGTTTATCATGGCCTTATCTGATGTTGTATCATCATACCAACACTTGCAAGTCATACTTCTCAACCATAAATTATCAAGTTACAACTCTTTTCTAGCAAAAAGTCATTTAAATAATACAAGAGAATGCGTACAGTGAAATTCATGAAAACTAAGGCAGAAATCCTCAAGTTCAATTCACAAACACGTGGTGGTCAAATACCTTGTAGTAAGAAATGCAACTCTTTAAATCATCACTTTTGTTTATGTAATTAATAAAAATTCTCTATCTTCATGTCATCACCAAAACCAAGTCAATAAACAATAGTAAAGACATTTACATCATACATTTCAACATGAAATTGAATAGGTCATAACATGTGAAATCAAGATGCATACATAATATATGTTTTTATACAAGAGAGGGATTATCAATATTCAGGCTCTCGATTCAAATTTTAAAACATAAAATGCATACATTTACATGTATTCATACTAGTAAAAGATCAATTTTAATATAAGACTTCAAGACCAAAACACATCTCATTGGAAGAGTTCACAGTGCGTACTTTTTAATGTAGTTCAAGCCCTTCATAAAAACATGATTTGTCAACATTCAAAATGTTAATATAAACTATTTATAAATGCACATGCAGTTTAGGAAAACCCCACGTACCTTATGTCATTTAGTTTGAAGATTAGAACTCCAATCTTGACCTTTTCTTGAATTCTTGATCTTAGAAGAAACCCTAATTTGCTCTTGTTCTTGAGAGTAGAAAGGATTTGATATGCTATAAAACTGATAATAGTTTATTAATAACATTTGGAATACAATTTAATTCATGGGGAAGGTTTTTGTGAAGGGAAATTACCAAAATACCCATTTAAAAACATCACATCTAAGAAACTCGGCCTCGCCTGACGTCTTAGTTGATGGACCTTCAGGTGACAGACATTCACTCCATCCGTCAGTTCTTCACTAGAGAATGATCTCACTACCTGAGGTTGACGGAAATCTTGATGGACCTTGGTTAGTTTGGCCGTCACACCTTGGTAGTCTGACACCTCGCTGGAAAACAAGCATAACTTTTTATCTCGATATCGAATTAAGGCAAAACCGGTGGCTTTGGAAATAAGACTCAAAGAAATTTTATTTGATATAATGTAGTCCCTATAACTCATTATAAAAAAGAAGTTATGATCGATGGAAGTCGACCAAAGTTTAGACGTTCACTAAAACGTAATCGATAGGAAAGTTTTCAACTCGTCTTTGAGTTAAGGGACCTCTATGATGACAATTTATGCACAAATATATTACCACACTACCTAATTGAGTATCATACTTATATTTGCACCGGAGTCATTAGATTTTGGGACTTTACACATAGGAATGACGACTTATGTTCTAGCCCAAAATATGGGTTGTTACTGTAAGACCCCGCAAAATCCTAAGCTTAGGTCAGTGCTTTAAAGCTTATTAAAGGGTCACAGACATAGAAAGTTTTAGTTAAGTATTCATACTTAGTGTCATTTTAGCCTTTGTAGGTTGGCGACTCAATTTCACGACCCTCATGACCTTAAAGTGATGATATTTAGGTTGAATCATGATCAAGAATGTTAGTAGGTGTTCTCGGACATGATTTGGATTTTTTGGACTTAATTTGAGACACATTTGAAAGCTCAGACCAGTGGAACGATGCGATCTCGATGCGCCATGTCGCCCATCGTATTGATAAGTATTTTACCCAACTCCCAGTGCAAATTCCAATGAATTGATGCGGACTCGACGCAGTGCGTTGGCTATTGTATCAATGCTAACGACGCGACGCGTTAGTCTGCGCTTCACTAAATCAGTTTTTATTCATTAAAAAGCCACATACTCAGGGGTAATTGGGTCTTTTCCCACCTCATTTTAGCTGCCAAAACACGAGATTAACCCCTTTTAGAGGCAAAAACCATTCATCTTTCTCAAAATTTCTCAAGAAGCAAACACTAGGATCTTAAATTTATGATTCAGTCTCAAGAATAGTGCATCATTCTTCACAAATTTGAATACCAAGGTATGTTAAGTGTTCATCCGAGGGTCCCTTCCATCCTTGGAGTCCAAGAAACTCTTTTAAACTTTAAATAAATTGATTTCATGACTTTCATGATTTGGATTCAAGTGTATTCATGATTATAATGTTGATTGGGTTTCTATTCCATGATTAAGTTCAAGATTTATGTAAAAACAATTATTATGTAGGTAGTATCATGTGAATTTATGTTAAAGCCTTGAAATTGTGATGCTCATGTGTTGATTAGTACTATGTGCATATACAATGCCTTCCAAGTGTTTGATGAGTTATTCATATGAATTAAATAGTTTGATTATATCATGTTAGCATGTATATTAGTTCATGCCATTCAAGTGTTTGATAAAATACCTCTATAGATGCATTATGAACAATTGTACATTTCTATGCTATTCAAGGTCATGTGATGCTTTACTTTTATGCTATCGAGTCCTTGGGGTATTTAATACCCAAAAATTTAGATAATTACCTAGAGCCAGCATCAGTTACAGAATAATCTTAGTCTTGTCATGATCAGTAGTACTCTCATACAGTTACAGAACTCAAGAAAAATTGAGTAAACTCAATATCAGTCCAGTCCAGTTCAGACCTCAGTAAATTCAGCCAGTTAATAGAATTCAGTAGTATTCCGTCTGTCAACAGAACAAAGTGAACTCAGTTCAGTTTAGTTAAATACTATAATCAGTACAGTTCAGTCAAGCATAGTATGACCTAGGAATCAGTTCAGTGTCTATTTAGTAAGGAGTAGGATTTAGCACCGAGTGAACCCAGGGATGGGGAATCACCAGCCAGTAGAGGGTGTGATCCTTAGAAGAAGCCCTTGTGTTCCAGAAATACGTAGCCAGCGTAGGTTGAGAAATCAACCTGCCATTGAAGGGTTGATGAGGTGTCCTACCTGCCAGTTGAGGGTACCACCATTCTCATTCAGAGAACCTGCCAGATGAGGATGACTCAGCTTGTCTTTACCTGTGGTATGGTATAGACACCCTTTCAACTGGGGTTACGGGTTGGACCCTAATCCATTTAGAGAGGGGCATGTCAGTTTAGTTCTATAGAAATTAGGACTATCAGAAATAGTCACTCAGTTCAGTACGAAACTCAGAATAGTTCCACAGTATCAGGACTGTCAGATATAGTCACTCAGTTAATAGTAATACACTATCAATGCACTCAGATATTAGTAAACCAGTGTTTCAAAACTCAGTATCCAATGTTATCATGAACTCATTTACAATTTACTTATTCATGCATATACTCTCATTCAGTTATGTTCATGTTATTCGGACAACTATTGTTCATGCATATGAACCCACGCATGTCAGCCTACCTCACATAGCATACTGGTACATTCAAAGTACTGACGCATACCTTTCTTTTATGCTATGATGTTTTATATCATAGGTTCAGGCGCACGGGCTCCCAATCATATTTAGCATCCAGATCCATCAGCAACAGACTAGTGGTGAGTCCTCATTGTTCGAGGATAGATTTATTATTATAGTAATTTAGTACTCAGTTTATTTTAGTAGTCGAAGTTAGTTGGGGACTTGTCCCATCGATTCCTTGTTCAGACAGTAGGGGCTTTTTTAAACTAGAGTATTTTCAGACAGATGTTCAGTTTCAGTATTTATTTAAGATTTGAACCTTATGGAAAGTTTCCACCTAATTTTTGCATAATTACAGTATTACTATACATTTATTTCTCCAGGTACCAATCATGGGTTAGCTTGTGGTCCTTCGAGATTATGAGCACTGTTTAGCATTTGGGGTTCAAACTCA
Source organism: Capsicum pubescens (assembly GCA_030864215.1). NCBI lineage: Eukaryota > Viridiplantae > Streptophyta > Magnoliopsida > Solanales > Solanaceae > Capsicum > Capsicum pubescens. The sequence goes on along the minus strand of CM061548.1, from coordinate 366,807,301 downwards.
GGGCGTTACAAACTTGGTATCAGAGACTAAGGTTCAACAGAGTCCTAGGAAGTCTGAAAGATACATCTAATAGAGTCTTGTGCATGGGTGTATAGCATGCCACACTTATGGATAGGAGGCTATTAAATGTTTTAGGAAATGTTTTTGTTCTTTCACTATTCATGTCATGCGAGTGAGCATGAGCTCAAGTTAAAATTTTTGTCTAATTCATTCTCCCTTTTCATTTACAGAACATGCCTCTAAAAAAGAATAATGAAAGGAGAGCAAAAAATCGGTCAGTACCTCAGCCCGTTCAGGCAGATCCCCTGGAAGAACATGTCTCCCATGCTGAATTCAGAGTAGCTTTCACCATCATAGCTCATTCTGTGGTAGCCTAGAATGAATGCCCGCTGCCATTTTGGCCAATACTGCTGCATCTAGTATTCGGGACTTCACTCGAATGAACCCTCCATCTTTTACTAGGTCTAAGTAGATGAGGACCCTTAGGAATTTCTTGATCAGGTGCAGAAAGTTACAGATATTATGGGGGGACTTCTTTTGAGAGTGATGAGCTGGCTACATATCAGTTGCAGGATGTGGCTCACTCATGGTTTAAATAGTGGAAAGCATAAAGGGTCGCAGATGCAAGACCTATAGAGTGGGAGAAGTTTTCCACTATTTTTCTGGATAGGTTCTTCCAGTTGGAGAGGAAGGAAGTGAAGGTTCTAGATTTTATTAACCTGAAGTAGGGCAACATGATAGTGAAAGAGTATTCTCTCAATTTTACTCAATTATCTAGACATGCTCCTCATGTGGTGGCAGATTGCAGGTCCAGGATGAGTAAGTTTACATCTGACATTTCTACAAGTATGGTCAAAGAGTGTAGGACAGTAATGCTGATTAAAGAGATGGACATATCCAGGCTCATGGTTCACGCTCAGCAGATAAAGGAGGATAAGAATAGGAATAAGGAGAGGGAGAGAAAGAGAGTGAGAACAGGTAGTTTCAACTTTTCTCAGCCTAATTCAGAAGGTGGGATTGTTCTCAGTTCTGCTCGAAATTCTCAGTTCTAGCTTCATCCTCAGCCAGTGCTCCAGTGCCAAAATTTATACACAACAAAAGAGATAGGGTACCGGGCCCTAAGACTCAGGGTAGTGTCAGCAGTGTCTGAACCAATCACCATTGTCAGAAATATAGCAGAAACCACCAGGGTATCTGCAGGTCTAGCAGTGATGTATGTTTCGAGTGTGGCAAGCTAGGTTACTGAGTTAGATATTATCCCCAGTTAGGTTCCCAGAGTCAGCATAACTATCCCTTAGTTCAGTTCGGTCGCCCGAATTAGTAGGGTGTCATTTCCAGTGCTACTAGGGGGGAACACCTAAACAAACTCTATGCCTTTCACTCCCGACAGGATTAGGAAAGTTCTCCTGATGTGGTCACTGGTACGTTACAAGTTTATCATTAACATATATATGCTTTGCTAGATCCAGGAGCTTCTTTTTTTCTTTGTAACTCTATATATAGCTATTGACTTTTGAGTTGGTCCTAAAATACTAGAAGAGCCTTTATTAGTCTCTACCCTAATGGGTAAATCTATCATAGCTTGACGGGTATATAGGAACTATCTGGTTATGGTATGTCAGAGAGTCACTTCAGCAGACTTAGAAGAATTAGAGATGATATATTTAGATGTTATTCTTGGAATGGATTGGCTTCATTCATGCTATAACTCAATTGACTTCAGAAACAGAATTGTCTAGTTTCAGTTTCCAAATGAGGCCATCCTAGAGTGGAGGTGTAGTACTTCAGCACTCAGGGGTAAGTTCTTTTCCTACCTTAGGGAAAGGAAAATGATATCTAAGGGATGTGTCTACCATCCTATTTGAGTCCAAGACTCTAGATCAAAAACCCCTAATCTTGAATCATTGTCAGTAGCATGTGAATTCCCAGATATATTTCTCGAAGATCTTCTCGGAGTTCCTCCAGAAAGGGAAGTTGACTTTGGAATAGAGTTTCTTCTAGATACTCAACCTATCTATATCCCTCCATATAGAATAGCTCCAGTAGAACTCAAAGAATTAAAAAACAGTAAAAAGATCTCCTAGATAAGGGATTCATTAGACCTAGTGTGTCCCCGTGGGGTGTACCAGTTCTATTTGTGCGTAAGAAAGACAGTTATCTTAGGATGTGTATAGACTACCGTCAGCTAAATAAAGTCATGGTCAAGAAAAAGTATCCACTTCCCAGAATTGCTGACTTGTTTGACCAACTTCAGGGTGCCAGTTAGTTTTCTACGATAGACCTAGATCAGGCTAACATCAACTCAGAGTCAGAGAATATGACATTCCTAAAATAGCTTTCAGAACTCGGTATGGTAACTTTGAATTCTTAGTCATGTCCTTTGGTCTTACCAATGCCCCAACAACTTTTATGGACTTGATGAACCGTGTGTTTAAGCAGTACTTTGACATGTTCATCATAGTCTTCGTATATGACATCCTTGTCTACCCTCGCAGTGAGCATAATCATGCAGACTATCTCAGAATAGTATTACAGACTCGTATAAACCATTAGCTATTTTCCAAATTCAGTAAGTACAAATTTTGTCTTAGTTCATTAGCTTTCCTTGGCCATATTATTTATGGTGAGGTCATTAGAGTTGATCCCCAAAAGACCGAAGAATAGAAAAACTGGTCCAGACCCATTTTTCAATCAGATATCCAGAGTTTCTTGGGTATGGATGGTTGTTACCGACTGTTCGTTGAGGGATTTTAATCTATTGCATCCCCTATATACAAATTGACTCAAAAGAAGGTCAAATTCCAGTGGTCAGATTCTTGTGAGAAGAGTTTTCAGGAGTTGAAGACTCGACTCACTACTGCTCTAGTTCTTACCTCAACAGATGGTTCAAATGAATTTGTTGTATATTGTAATACATCTAGAGTAGGTTTGGGTTATGTCCTCATGCAGAGCGGTAAGGTTATAGCTTATGTCTCTAGAAAGCTTAAGCCCCATGAAAAGAAGTATCCAACTCATGATCTTGAGTTCGCAACAATAGTATTTGCCTTAAAGATTTAGAGAAACTATTTATGGAGTGCACGTTGATGTGTTCACTGACCATAAAAGCCTGCAGTATGTATTCCCTCAGAAAGAGCTAAACCTACATCATAGAAGGTGGTTGGAGTTATTGAAAGACTACGATGTAAGCGTCCTATATCATCCAGGTAAAGCCAATATAGTGGCTGATACTCTTAGTAAGATGTCTATAGGTAGTGTTACTCATGTGGAGGATGGTAAGAATAAGTTCTCTCAGGAAGTTCATCAGCGTGCCTTAATAGGTGTTCGCTTAGTCAATTCAAAAAAAGGTAATTATGGGTGAAGAGTAGTTCAGAATTATCCTTGGTTTTTGAGGTGATGGAAAAATAGGATAGGGATCCCAGTCTAGTTAAGTTGAAAGAATTAGTCAGATATTAGAAGATAGAGGTTTTCTCCCAAGGGGGAGATGGTATATTACGCTGCCAGGGTCGGCTATGTGTGTCAGGTATAGATTATATAAGACAACGAATTCTAGAAGAAGTGTATGGTGCGTGCTACTCTATTTATCCAGGGGCTACTAAGATGTACCATGATTTGTGAGAGATTTATTGTTAGAGTGGGAAGAAGAAAGACATTGCATAGTTGTGGCTAAGTACTTAACATGTCAGCAGGTTAAGATTGAGCATCAGAAGCCAAGTGGGTCCATACATGAGTTTAGTATTCCCACCTGGCAATGGGAAGAAGTGAACATGTACTAGTCATCAGCATGATTCAGTTTGGGTCATTATAGATAGGAGGACCAAATCAGCTCATTTCCTACCAGTCCATACCTCTTTTTCAGCCGAGCACTATACCAAGCTCTATGTCAGAGAGTTTGTCAGATTACGCTGAGTTTTGTTGTCTATTATCTTAGATAGAGGTACACAGTTCACCTCTCATTTCTAGAAAGCCTTCTAAAAGGGTCTAGGTACTCAAGTCCACCTCAGTACAACCTTTCACTCTCAAAAAGTTAGTCAAGCTGAAAGGACCATTCAGACTTTAGAGGATATTCTCCGAACTTGGTCCATAGACTTTAAAGGTAGTTGGGATGACCAATTGCCCTTGATTGAGTTCGTATATAACAACAACTATCATTCCAGCATCAAGATGGCTCCGTTTGAGGTTTCTTATAGGCGGAGATGTAGGTCTCTCATTTGTTGGTTTGAGGTAGGTGAGGCCACAGTGGTAGGGCCTGACTTGGTATTTGATACCTTGGAAAAGGTTCAGTTGATCAGGGAAAGTCTTAAGACAGCTCATAGAAAACAAAAATCATACGCAGATGTGCAGAGAAAGGATCTCAAGTTCAAGGTTGGTGATTATGTTTATTTAAAAATCTCTCCTATGAAAGAAGTGAAGAGATTTTGCAAGAAGGGGAAGCTCAGTCCCCGATATATCGGTCCTTACCGAATTCTCAGACGTTTCAAAAAGGTAGCTTACGATCTTGAGTTGCCTTCAGACTTAACTTTAGTCCATCCAGTTTTCCATGTCTCCTTGCTAAAGAAATGCATAGGTGACCTAGCTGTTGTAGTCCCTATAGGGGGAATAGACATTCAGAAAAACCTCTCTTCTGAGGAGATTCCAGTCAAAATCCTTGATTATTAGATTCACAGACTGACGAAAAAAGAGGTCCCTCTAGTCAAAGTTCTTCGGTGGAATCAGTCCATTGAGGGAGCTACTTGGGAAGTAGAAGAAGATATACGGACAAAGTATCCTTATCTTTTCTCCGCCAATGAAAGCTCAGCCCAAGGTAACATTTTTTCCTTGAACTTACTCAATTCCATTCTCAGATTTTCCTTTGTAGACTTGGCACCAGTTACCATTGAATATTAAGTTGTGACTTCATGCATCAAATATGCTGGTTCAACATGAGAAACTCAACTTATTAGCGATCATAGTCATGCATTCATGAATCATGTTCTGCTATGTACTCATGCATCAGATATGCATGTTCAGTATGAAATTTCAGCATATCAGTAATGTCAATTATGAAATCATATTACAGTTGTGCATATCCAGTATCTAAATTCAATCTATCAGTATTTTTCAGCTTAGTGAGTCTCATTCGAGGATGAATGTTCCAAAGGGGAGATATTGTAAGACCCCGCAAAATCCTAACCTTAGCTCAGTCATTTAAACATTATTAAGGGGTCCCAACTTAGAAAATTTTAGCTATGTATTCAGACTTAGAGTTATTTTAGCCTTCGTAGGTTGGCGACTCTATTTCACGACCCTCATGACCTTAAAGTGATGATTTTAGGTTGAATCATTATCAAGAATGCCAGTAGGTGTTCTAGGATAAGTTTCATATTTTTTGGACTTCGTTTGAGACACGTTTGAAATCTCAAACCAGTGGATCAACGCAATCTCGATGCGCCGCGTCACCCATCACGTCGATGAGTATTTTCCACAGCTCTCAGTGTAAATTCCAGTGAATTAACACAGACTCAACATGGTGCATTGTCTATCGCGTTGATTCCAATGATGTGGCACGGTGGTCTGTGCATCGCTAAATTAGATTTTAGTCATTAAAAAGTCACATCCTCAGGGGTAATTGGGTCTTTTCCCACCTCATGTCAACCCCCAAAACACGAGATTAAGCCCCTTTAGAGGAAAAATCCATTCATCTTTCTCAAAATTTCTCAAGAAATAAACAATAGGATCTTAAATTCAAGATTAGGTCTTCAAGAACACTCCTCCATTCTTCGCAAATTTGAATACCAAGGTATGTCAAGTGTTCATCCAAAGGTCCCTTCCACCCTTGGAGTCCAAGAAACTCTTTTAAACTTTAAATAAATTGATTTCCTGACTTCCATGATTTGGATTTAAGTGTATTCATGATTATAATGTTGATTGGGTTTCTATGCCTTGATTAAGTGCAAGATTTATGTAAAAACAATTATTATGTAGGTAGTATCATGTGAATTTATGTTAAAGCCTTGAAATTGTGATGCTCATGTATTGATTAGTAATATGTGCATATACAATGCCTTCCAAGTGTTTGATGAGTCGTTCATGTGAATTAAATAGTGGGATTATATCATGTTAGCATGTATATTAGTTCATGCCATTCAAGTGTTTGATAAAATGCCTCTATAGATGCATTATGAACAAGTGTACATTTCTATGCTATGCAAGATTATCTGATGCTTTACTTTTATGCTATAGAGTCTTGGGGGTATTTAATACCCAACAATTTAGCTGATTACCTAGAGCCAGCGTCAGTTACAGAATAGTCTCAGTCATGTCACGATCAGTAGTACTCTCAGTCAGTTACAGAACTCAGGAAAAATTTAGCAGACTCAGTATTAGTCTAGTCTAGTTTAGTATTTAGTTCAGACCTCAGTAAATTCTATCTGTTAACATAATTCAGTAGTATTCGATCAGTTAACAGAACTCAGTGAACTCAATTCAGTTCTGTTAGATACTATAATCAGTAACAGTTCAATTAAGCCTGGTATGACTTACGAATCAATTCAGTGTCTATTCAATTGGGAGTAGGATTCAGCACCGATTGAACCCAAGAATGGGGACTCACCTGCCAGTAGAGGGTGTGATCCTTAGAAGCATTCCTTGTGTTCCAAAACTACGTAGCCAGCGTAGGTTGAGACATCAACCTGCTAGTTATGGGTTGATGAAGTGTCCTACCTGCCAGTTGAGGGTACCACCATTCTCATTCAGAGCACCTTCCAGATGAGGGTGACTCAACTTGTCTTTAACTGTAGCATGCCTTCCAACTGGGGTTACAGGTTTGACCCCAATCCATTCAGAGAGGGGCATATTGGTTATATGATTACCACCCATAGTCTCAGTTTCAGTCTTTAGAATGTAACTCAGTTCAGTTCTACGAAAATTAGGACTATCAAACACAGTCACTCAGTTCAGTATGAAACTCAAAATAGTTCCACCGAATCAAGACTGTCAGATACAGTCACTCAGTTAACAGTAATACAGTATCAGTGAACTCAGATATCAGTAAACTAGTGATTCAGAACTCAGTATATCTAGTGTTATCATGACTTCATTTACAGTTTACGTATTCATGCTTGTACTCTCATTTAGTTATGTTCATGTTATTCGGTCAGCTGTTGTTCATGTAAATGAACCCACGCATGTCAACCTACCTCACTACAAAAAATAGGTTAAATTGCGGGGGTTTATTTGCGGGGGTTATATTAACCTATGCAAAATTATATGAATTGTGGGAGTTAAAAATATGCCGCTAAAAATATAAAGTTGCGGAGGTTTTAAACCCCTGCAATTTATTGCGGGGGTTTTAAACCCCCGTTATATGCCAAAAATAATCAACGCCTATTTTTTCATAAAACATAAATTTACAGGGTTTTTGACCACCTCTATAATAAAAAAACTTAACATTTTCCTTTTCCCTGCTATTATTTCCCCCGCTATTATTTTTCCTCACTTTCCTAATTATATCGACCTTCTTATTTCCCTCTCACTTTTCCTCTCTTATTTCCAAAATTGGTAGGCAGTCATTTTAGTTGGTAGGCAAAAATGAGTCTTTGAGGTTGCACTAACCACAGATTCACGAGAAATCCCCACGGATTGTTCCAATTTTTGTGCAATTTCTGTAAACTAAAGTTGAATTGACATCTTCTATTGTAAGTTAAATTAGGGTTATTTGAGTATATTCAGTTTTTTTGCAGATGTTTTGATCCTGTTTTAGTGTTTATTTTTTATTGAAACTTGTTGCATTTTGCGATCGAAGTAGGGATTTTTTTTTTCAAAGAAATCCCCGGCTGGTTAGAGTTAGGAAGTGACATGCTAATATATTATGTTTCCTTTGCTCTGATATTTAGTTATAGTATCCAAGTTGATTAAGGGACACATGATGTAGTTGAATTTCTTTAACATAAGGACCCAAATTCGGATGAAGATGTTGAGGTATAAATAAAAGGTTCATGCTTTTTTGTATTTAGTTTTCTGGTTGTCCGTAGCTTCACATGCAGAATCCTCTACTATTAGTGTGAAATAGGAGGGAGGAATTGGGATTTTTACTTGGTTCAGTGTACTGAGCTGAAGTGTGAGTTTACTTATCAAATGAGAGAATTGTTAAGTATTGAGCTTAGAGGTGCCTATTATCGTATGTCGAGTCAAAATCCTACCTTGGAGTGATATAGGAGGTGAAGATAGATTTTAACTTGGTTCAATGTACTGAGTTTACCTGTCAAAGGAGAGAATTTATATATTGACTCTCTTATTTTTCTTTTGCTAGATTTAGTGTAGGTTAAGTCTAGAGATTCGTTGCGTTTGTCACTGTAAATTGAATTAAAACCCTATAGTTGGAGTGATACAGGAGGGAAAAATTGGGATTTTGACTTGGTTCAGTATATGTAGCGTAAATGTTGAATGTGAAGTGTGAGTTTACTTGTTAAATGAGGGAGTTGATGTAGTTATTTTCTAAATTGTTTTGCTGGATTCAATCTTGGTTAATTGTAGATAGTCAATGGGCCTGTCACTGTAAGTCAAAGGAAAACACAACAATTGGAGTGATATGGGAGGGAGGAACTAGGATTTTGACTTGATTTGATACATTGTAACGTAAATACTGAGCTGAAATGTGAGTTACTTGTCAAATGGTGAACTCATGTATTTATTTGCTCAATTTTTTTGTTGGATTCAGTGTAGGTTAAGTGTTGGTGAGGTAGGGTTTTTATCGGGCGGTTTTCCACGCATTTTGAACTTCTCAATCCCGTTATGAAAGTGATTTCTTGACAAACAACTTATTAATTAGATTCGTCACTTGCTTATACCGGATTTTGGCGTCTGGTTGTTCTTTTCGTCTATCCGAACAACAATACGACAAAAAATTAAGAAAAATAGTTCGAAAATGTAGATGCTCATTGTATGAATTTTCCCTTGATGCTTTACTGGTTATGTTTGATTGAAAGTTGTATTCATGTAGGTTTAATTGTTACTATCACAAATTTAGTTTGCACATGCTTAGTTCTATTCACTGAAAGTGTACTCTATTATTTTTATGTCCTCTGTCAACCAGTCCAACTTGGATTTGGCTTTCTACCTAACCTCTCATGCTTATTCAATAACAATATCACCCAGTCATTACATCAGTCTTTGTGTCCCAACATTATATTCAACTATGAAGCTCTTATGTTGTTGGTAATTGTGTATTTTTTATCTTACAGCTAACAAATAATTTCTAGCTGCCCTACACCAACATGACAATGCCTCCATCCCTACTATTTTCACAGATGGTGTGGCAGATTCATTTTAAATGGTTATCTTCTAATCTGAAGGTTTTGGGTTTTATATCTTCATTTTTTTCTTTGACATGTGCATTTCTTTGTAGGGAAGATAGATGGTCATGACCGACTTTTTCCATTTTTCATTATGTGAACTAGCACATATAAAGTTACCAATGGATTAGATAGCACATTGTGTCATTCTTTGGCTTGAAATACTTTCCTGTAAATTCTACCCTCCCTATGCCCCACCTTGTGGATTTTAGTAGGTATGTTGTTGTTGTTGTTGTTCGTTGTGGTTATAATCAAAAAAGTTTATCGGTGAAACATGTAAGTTGTAATACTATATGTGTCAGGCAAGTATTACAATTGTTTTGTGGGAACAAACCTGTATCGATTACAAGTTTGCTGGTTATTTTTTTTCAATTAACAAAATGTTTATTTTCTTGATGGAGTATTGTGACTTGTTTTTTCAGTGAAAGCATTGAAATAGATTGTAAAAAACTTGGGAAATTGGAGTACTGTTGTTATTGTTAAAGGAGTTAAACGGTGTCTTTAGTAACCAAAAGAGTCCACACATTTTTTCCACATTCTCAATTCCGACTCAGGTTAGTCACAAACACCCTTTGTAGTTTTTACCCCACTAATTTTGCGTGTGATTTTGTGTAATTTCTCCCCATTATATAATAATAGTTTCACTTATGATTTCTAGTTGCTCCCAATTTTGCATTGTTGTTTTTTTATCGTCTAAGTATGTTGTTATTGGACCTCAACTAGTTTGGGGTTGAAGTCTAGTTGACTGATTGTTGATTGATTATGTTCGTTGAACTTATTTTTTTATGTCTGTAAGGTTAGTCGAGTTGTGCAAAAGTTGATCCGGACATTACAATTATCTGTTAGAGTAATTTTTTATATGATATTTTGTTATGTGTGTTTTATGTTAGAGTTCAACAATTTATTTATTTTCTATTATGTTCACTCTTCTTCTTTATGGAATCTTATAGGGGATATTTTGCATTTTCATCAAATTCTTCAATGGATAGATCTTGGATTGGAATTCCAAGAAACACACCAGAGTATTTACTTGGTTTGAATCAGTTTCTAGATTTTGCATTTACCAATGGAGCTATAGGAGATAAAATAAAGTGTCCATGTCCTATATGTGGCTTTACAAAGTGGAAAAGAAAAAATATGGTGTTTCACCATTTGATGGATAAGGATTTCCCTCAACATTACGTCACTTGGGTTATGCATGGGGAAATGAATGTTTTGCCTAATTCCAGAAACATACAGGTCATTCAAGATGCACAACCTTTTGAAAATTCTATTGAATTATTGATAAATAAAGCATTCTGTAGTTTAAGGAACGAGGGTGTTAATGCAGGTCCATCACAAGAAGTGGGAGAAGAAGAAATTTTACATGATTAGTCTGATTTAAATAACAAAGTTTATTTTGACTTGCTTAAGGATGGAAGTGAAGAATTGTATGAAGGATCCAAGTACTCAAAGTTAGAATTTTTACTAAAGCTTTATCACATAAAGTGCTTGTCTGGGTTAAGTGATAAGGGAATAACTATGGTGCTAGCTCTACTCAGAGATACATTTAAATTTGCAAAGATCCCTATATCTTTTTATAAGGCTAAGAAAACCATCAACAAGTTGTGTCTTGATTATATCAAGATAGATTCTTTCCCAAATGATTGCATACTGTACTGGGAAGATGATGTTAATGAAGATGATGCTAATGCAGAATCATGTAAGAATTGTCACACTTCAAGATGGAATCCCGAGAAGGATAGCGATCTTGATCATGCGCCTAGTACAAGTAAGAAACAAAAGAAGAAGCAAAAGAAGCCTGCCAAAGTTTTGCGCTACTTTTCATTAAAACCAAGATTACAAAGATTGTTTATGTGCTCTAAAATTGAAGAGCATATGAGATGGCATACAGAGGATGATACAAAGATGGGATCTTAAGGCACCCTCGAGATGGTGAAGCATGGAAAAGCCTTGATACAAAGTATCCTGAATTTGCTTCAGATCCTCCAAATGTTCGATTAGGACTATCTACTGATGGTTTCAATCGTTTTGGAACAATGCGTACTAACTATATACATTGTTACTCATAAGAATCAAGATGGAGTATATGTTAATGAAGTGGCAAAAAAAATATATGTAAGTTTTACTTATGTGCCATAGACTATTATTGAGCAATCTACGGTATGCGAAATGACTTTTTATTATTAATTTATTTTAAAAACAAATTTTTGGTATGTAGGAAAAAATTGAGTCATCTTTGAGACAAATCACCATAGATGAGTCTCATGTTTCGCCAAATGATGCCTTTGGTAAGATGCTAGGGCAAGAGAACTCTGGAAGGGTGAGATGTTTGGGATTAGGAGCAAATCCTAGTAGAGTTTTTCAACAAGTTAGACCTCGTTTTGGTGGTACAAGTGCATCAAGTAGTGGAGGTTCTTGTTCATTCCAATGTTGAGAAAACTACAATCAAATACTGAGTGCTTTGAAGACATATATGATGATGAAACAAGGAATGATACCAGAACAATTTGTGGGTCTCTTTGATTCTCCTTCAATGGTTTCTCCCACTGCAGTAAGTAATGTTCTCTTTACTTTTTTTTCTGATCTAGGTGTTTGTTGAAAAGCTCTCATTTCTTGTCTTCTCTTTATATTTCTTATTTATTTTGTTGTTCATATTATTAATCTTTTATAAAACAACAAAAAAATAACTTGCGGTAGAACAGAGTCCCAACTTTCAGCTAACAACTTGCTAACAACATATATTGCCTACCAAAATCTATCATTATGGTTAAGAATTAAGCTTTTATACACCCCCTGCTAGTTTTGGTTTCACTTATAGTCTATATGCCACTTCCTGCACCATTAGTCAGACATTTAAATCAGCATGTCTTTGTTTGATTTGAAAAAATCTAAGGTCCCATTCTTGACAATGAAGTACATAGTAGCACTTACGATCATCCTATACATCTTTTCTTTAGTTACTTTACCATTTTGATTATTCGATGACCATTACAATTCTTCCTTCCACTCTAGTGCCTGTTTGTAGATGTCTTGTCATTTTAACATTCTCATTCAGGTTTTGGAGTATAATTAACACTTAAAAGAAAAGATGGTTGATGCTTTAAATTTCTAAACTACACGTAGGGCAGATTGTGTTGACATCATTTTGCTTAATCAATTCTTGGTGTACATCATTTTGTGTGCTACTAACCATGGTTAAAGTAACACCGGATGCTTATTAATTTATTTACTGCTGACTGGGATTCTTCACAAGTATTTTTGACCATAGTTCCTAACTGTATGAGATTGCTCTTTGAAGTTCTTGGTCGATTTTTGTGAAATACAACCATTAGATTATTCAGGCGATGAATTGATGTTATTTAGGTTATCTGGTTATAGGTTTGTTAAGTTATTATGTTGATTGTTCTAATAACTAGTGGTTACAATTTAGTTGGTTTGGCTAGTTAAAGTAGAAATTTTTTTTGCTAATTTTGTTGTGTTTCCTTGCTAAGTCTGACTCGCTTAATGTCGTCTTTGCTTATATTAAAAGTGGTTTATCGATTGATTTTTATACTTTGCATTTTTATGTAGCCAAGTGATGCTGCTAGTGGGCCAATTTTGCCAATGGATGTAAGGAGATCACGCGGTGATAATGATTCTAACGACATTCTTTGAATTTGTTGCATTTGTCTTGGATATTCAACTATGATGATCTAATTATGTGGTTCGAGTGGATCTTAGAATATTGAAGTTTTTGTGTTTAAATTTGATTTTGGAGTTTGAATATACTAGTTAATGTTGAAAATTTGGAGTTTGAAGATGTTAATGTTGCAAATTTAATTTTGAAGTTCAACATTCAATGTATTTTTGATGTGCTTGTCAATTATAGTGTTTAGTTAGTCGTGTTGTGTTAATGAGAGATGAATTAATAAAATATTGGATAGTAGATTATGCCTAAAGAAAAAATTAAATTTGAGGTAAAATTAATATTTATAATTTATTATTTAAAATTGATGGATTCCACTAATTTTAAAAAAAAATTGCGGAGGTTTTAACCCCCCACAACTTTTAAATTAAAATTTATTATAAAAAAATTAAATTTAGAGTAGCGGGGGTCGAAACCCCCGCAATATAACCGCGGCAAAATAATTATGGCGGTCCGAAAAAAAACTGCCGCAGCTGGTTTGTGACGGTTCGAACTGTGGTGGATTTTTGAACCCCCGCAATTACATTTTGTAGGGGTTTAAAACCCCCGTAAACCTTAAAATTAACCCCTGCAATTTGACCAATTTTTTGTAGTGCCTCAATTAGCATACCAGTACATTCAAATTACTAACGCATACCTTTCTTTTGCGCTATGATGTCTTATATCATAGGTTAAGACGCATGGTCTCCTTATCATACTGAGCATCCAGATCCATCAACAACAAACTAGTAGTGAGTCCTCATTGTTCGAGGAAAGATTTATTATTACAGTATTTAAGTACTCAGTTTATTTTAGTAGTCGGAGTTAGTTGGGGACTTGTCCCATCAACTCTTTGTTCAAACAGTAGAGTCTTTTTAGACTAATGTTCAATTTCAGTATTTATTTCAGATTTGAACCTTATGGCAAGTTTCCGCCTAATTTCTGCATAACTATAGTATTACGATTTAGTTATCGCAGCAGGTACAGTCATGGGTTAGCTTGTGGTCCTTCGAGATTATTAGCACCATGTAGCGTCGGGGGTAATAACTCGGTGCGTTATAGTTACATTATCCCCCCTTGGGTTCATTCATCCCCGAATGATGACAAGAGACACAACAAGCACGATTTCAAGCATTAAATAGAAAGGAAATAGTAGTATAGAATTTATACCTTCTATGCCATATTCCATGGTTTTGAAGAGAGTTGGGTACCGTGCATGCATGTTATATTCTGACTCCCACGTAGATTCCTTAGCTTTTTGATTCCTCCACAATACCTTAACCGAAGTTATTTCCTTACTTCTCAAATTCCAAACTTTGCGATCTAAAATAGAAATGAGTTATTCTTCATACAACAAGGAATTTTTACATTGACTTCATCCATAGGCAATACTAGGGAATGATTTCCAATGAACTTCTTCAACATGGAAACATGGAATATTGGATGAACAGAAGCCTAGATCGCTGGCAAATCTAACTCATAGGCAAACACACCGATCATCTTCATAATCTGATACGATCATATGTAACGAGGACTAAGCCTCCCATTCCTTCTGAATCATATTACTCTCTTCATGGGGAGACCTTGAGGAATACCCAATCATCTACCTCAAATTCTAAGTCTCTCCTTCTAACATCAGCATAAGACTTCTAGCGACTCTAAGCTGTCTTAAGTCTCTCCTTAACTATCTTCACTTTTTCCATTTCTTGATGAACAAGGTCAGGCCCAAACAATTGGGTTTAACCTATGTCATACCACCCAAATGGTGATCTACATCTCGTCCCATAAAGTGCTTCAAAAAAAGCCATCTGAATACTGGCATGGTAGCTATTTTTGTAGGCGAATTCTATCAACGACAAATGATCTACCCAACTACCTTTGAAGTAAATTATGTAGGCCCTCAACATGTCTTTAAGTGTCTGAATAGTGCATTTATCCTGCCCATCAGTCTGAGGGTGAAAGGAAGTACTCAGGTTCACTTGGGTTGGAGTCGTGGGTCTGGGCCATTTTCTTACTGCCTCAACCTTTTGGGGATCAACATTAATACCCTCACTAGACACAATATGCCCCAACAAAGCAATAAAATTAAGCCAAAATTCACATTTGGAAAATTGTGCATACAATTCATGACTTTTAAAGGTCGGTAAGATGATGCGAAGATGACCGACATGATCCTCCTCATTCTTAGAGTAAACTAAATGTCATTAATGAAAACTATGAAGAACAGGTCTAGATACTGGCAAAACACCCTATTCATTAGGTCTATGAAAGCTGCAGGGGCGTTAGTCAATCCGAAGGACATGACTAAGAATTCATAATGGCCATAGCTGGTTTGAAAAGTTATTTTGGGAATGTCAGCCTCCCTAAACTTCAATTGATGATACCTCGAACGAAGGTCTATCTTAAAAAAACATTTTTCACCTTGGAGTTGATCAAATAAATCATCAATCCTGGGAAGAGGGTATTTGTTTTTAACAGTGACCTTATTGAGCTGACGATAATCTATACATATACGGAGTGAACCGTATGTCTTATGCACGAAGAGATTCGGAGAACCTCGAAGAGAAACACTTGGATAAATAAAGCCATTGTTAAGAAGATCTTTTAACTGTTCCTTCAGATCTTTCAATTTTGCAAGAGCACTTTTGTATGGTGTGATTGAAATAGGAAGAGTGTATGGAAATAAGTCAATGCAAAAATTTATCTCCCTATTAGGTGTTATTCCTAGGAGATCATCGGGAAAGACTTCCGGGAATTCATTAACTATAGGGATACACTAGAAAGAAGAACTTTTAGTACTAGAATCTTTGACCCAAATAAGTTGATACAAACAACCCTTATATAGAATTTTGTGGGATCTTAGATAAGAGATGAACTTCCCCTTAGATACTAAAGAATACCCCTCCTACTATATCACTAGTTCATTTGGAAAGGAGAAAGTGACTTTTCGGGTTCTACAATCTAGTGCGGCATAGAATAAATGGAGCCAATCAATTCCCAAGATGGCATCAGAGTCAATCAAATAAAGCTCTACGAGATCTACCACAATATCATAATTATAGACAGATACAACACTATTTTTGTACACCCTCCTAGACACAATAGAATCACCAATAGGAGTAGGAAAAAGAAAGGTTTTGGAATAACTTCAGAAGGTTTTGGAATAACTTCAGGCTCAAACCCAAAATTGAATGCCACATATGGGGTCACATAAGACAAAGTAGATCCGGTATCAAGTAACATATACATATTATGGGAGAAAATTTGGAACATACTCGTGACTACATCTGGTGAAGACTCTACTGTAACATCCTGCGATGTCTTCAACCAAACACGTAAGTGTAAAAAGAGTCTTAGTCAATTTTGAACTCCTAAACTTGGATGTTTTTATTTTCGACCTTCCTGACCTCGGATAGTTAATTTATAAGTTTATTCATGATCAAGGTGTCAAGGGTACGTCCCGGGTAAGTTCTAGAACTTCCAAACTAGCGTAAGGGTAAGTTTGGATGTCCAAAATAGTAAGGCCTCACGATAGGCCTGCATCGCGAGGGCAAGTTACCCCAGATAGGTGTCGCATCATGAGGGACAGTTAACCCAGATAGGTGTCCCATCGCGAGGGCCAATTGACCTAGGTAGGGGTCACAACGCGATGACAACCTAGTTCTGCATTATTTTATCCGCGATTTTTAAGGGAAAATAGGTCTTTTTTTCATCCCAATTCACCCAAGACACGAGATTTAATGAAAATTTAAGCACATTAGTCTTAATATAATCAGAAACTACTCCTATTACTTTTTTAAAAAAACCTAGCTTCTTCTTATAAGGTCAAAGGATTCATCTTTGAGTTGAAGAATTTCAAACAACCTAAGTGTGATTCAAATTCCACTCTTCTTTCTCGGTGATCTAAGGTATGTGGGGTTTTCCTAAAACTACTCGTGCATAAGGAAATTGTCCAACAACTTCTAACATTGTGAAATCATGAATTCTTGAAAGGTTTTTTGAAGTTACATTGAAATTTTGCATTTATGAATTCTTTAATGATATTAGTGTTTTGGTCTTGAGGCCTTTTCCCCAAATTTATTTGAAATATTATATATATGCATGTGGTATAAGTGATAATTGAATTGAGAGTATGAATATTTACACTCTTTCTCATGTTGCAACACCTCTTGCTTTTAGAATGTTATTTAGAGGGCATGGATCAGTGTTCTTGACTATTGTTGAATGATTTAAGATTTGATTTAAATAAATGAGAGGGGAGTTTTGCATGTTGATAAATGCTGAATATATATAATGAAAGAATTGCATGGTTTGCCAAAATACATAACCAGCCCATGTTTATTGAAATGATTAAAATGAGTGATTTTTGCATAATTTGATAAATGTATTAAAGAACTATTCTTCTTGGATTGTTTGAAGTCTGGTGGTATATACTTTATGTTTGAAAGAGAAAACTGTGATATGATTTTTATGGATCAGAAACATGACTTGCAAGTCTTGGTATGATGATACCAATTCAGATAATGCCATAGTAACATAGAACATAATAGAATGCGGATTTTCTTTTAGATTTTCAAATTTTGAACTTAGAATGATACATGTTCAGAAAAGGGTAAAAATGGGCATAAAAATATGTTAGGTGGTTACCCAAAGAAGGAACGAGTCCAGAAAAACTTGTTTCTCAAAATCGTGTTTTATCTATACGGGATTATTATGTCCCCTAGAGGGATTATACGCTGGCCTAGTGCCATGTGGTCTATTAGAATAAAAAAATCCAAATATTGCGGCAAACTTGGATTGGGGGCTTGGCCGTCGAGTTAAGGGTGGACTCCATATAGCCCATGGGGTTATAGAATCGTAGGGTGGACCACCTAACTCAGAAGTTATACAAAGATCAGAATTGCATTGACAAGGATGTTTTATGAATATCAAAGAATTTCTCATGTGTTTTAAACTATATCATGTGTGATGTTTTCATGACTTGCTCTTATCTATTATATATATAAATGCATTACTTTGGTTTTCTCTATGTACCAGTACAATTGTATTGGCCCCCTATATTTCAGTGTCCGAGGCTTAGTCTAGAGGTCCTGCTAAGCCGTAGACTTATTCCGACAGAAGAAAAGTGTGTGCAGTTGGTGAGCCATCTTTATTCCGAAAGCCTATTTCTTTCCAGTCAGTTTCTAATTAATATGGTTTAGGTCTACTGGGGGCCTCGTCCCAGATTTAGACAAGTTATTGATGTCTTATGTACTTAAGATTTTGTAGACTGAGAAAGATGTTGTTTAGATGTTGAAAAACTTATTTTCTGTATTGTCGAATAGATTTCAAATTTATGACCATGATTCCGTTTATTATAATTCCACATCTTTTATTTATTATTTGAGTATTGTGCATGATTACCAGATGTAGAAGGACGCTCAGGCCTCCATTTTTCGGGATGCTTATTCCGGCCTGGGATCCAGCTCGGATTGTGAAAAACTTGGTATCAAAGTGCGGTTCAAGGTCCCAGGTTATCTGTGAAATCTCATTGAGTAGAGTCTTATTTATGGGTGTGTAGCACGCAAAACTTATAGGCAGGAGACTACTAGGCATTTAGGAATGTTTCCCTTCTTTGTGATTTAGTTCATGCTGTTGAGTCAAAATGTCCCCTGATCACTGGTCTATTGTATTTATGAAAAGCTATCATGCCTCTACGTCGCTCCAATGATCATAACGCCCAAACTAAAGACGTTCATCCCACCTATAGGATGAGGATGCGCAACAGGGCTCACACTCCTGATTTTGTTGCTAATCCGGGAGTCCTTCCAGTTCAGACCAGTCCACCCAGAGAACCTAGGGCTCCTTGGTCTAGGAATCATCATACCCGACCTCCCCAGAGAGAGATATCAAATACTGAGTTAAGATGGTCGATGCATATGATCTCATAGTTGGTGGCTTCACAGCCTCGACGGTCGTAGGATATTAGGTCTGCATCTTTCACACTGAGGATACACGGGTGGGTAAATTTATGATGATAAACCCGCCTAATTTTACTTGAAAAAAGGTGTAGGAGGATCCACAAGAGTTCGTAGAAGAGATGGAGAAAATCTTTTAAGTGCTGCATGTGGATAAAGTTGAAGGGTTTGAACTAGCTACTTATCAACTGAAGGAGGTAGCAAATCAGTGGAAATATGAGTGGAAAGATTCGAGGGGAGATAGTACCGAGCCTTCTATGTGAGGCAAATTTATGGAAGCCTTGTTGGAATGATTCTTTCCTCAGGAGTTGAAGGAGTCCAAGGCTGAAGATTTCATGAACCTGAAATAAGGAAATATGAGCATCAAAAAGTACACTCTAAAATTCAATCAACTATCTCGTTATGCTCCGGAGTTGGATGGAAACATGAGGGCCCATATGAGAAAGTTTACATATGACCTTTCAGATAAATTGGTGTTGGAGTGAAAAGCGGCGATGTTGAACATGTATATGGACTTCTCTAGCCCATATGAGAAAGTTTACATATGACCTTCCGGATAAATTGGTGTTGGAGTGAAAAGGGGCGATGTTGAACATGTATATGGACTTCTCTAGATTGTCTATTCATATGCAACAGGTTGAGGAGAAGAAGAAGAGGGTTGCTGAAGAAAGAGAGAAGGATAGGTAGGCCAAGAGGGACCGACCAGCAGACCAAGATCATAGTCAGCTGCAGAGTGGTAATTTGGATAACTAGTGGAAGAAGAAAAAGTTTTGGAGCAATGCTCAGTCTGCAGCCAGTGCTCCAGCGGCCAGACCTCCAGTTGATCGACGATCTCAGAATTTACAGACTAATCATGCATTTAGAGTGCAGGGTACCCAATCCCAAGATAGTGTGGTTCAGCCGTATAGATCTTTTTTGCGGTGTGAGACTTGAGATATGTATCACCCAGGAAAGTGTCAGCTGGGTGAGATGATATGCTATACTTATGGTCTGGCGGGTCATTTATCGTGAGATTTTCCTTCCGCTAGAAGGAACCTTGATGGTGCTAAATCCCAAGAAAACTTCTCCGCACCACCATCACCTCCCAAAGGTGCCATTTCAGCTACCAGAAGTGGACACAACTAGTTGTAGGCCTTGTCCAATCGCCATGAGGGAGAGTCCTCACCAAATATAGTCACAGGTCCGTTAAAAATCTTCTCTCATGATTTATATATGTTACTTGATCCCGAGTCTACCTTGTTATATGAGACTCGATATATGGCAGTCGATTTTGGGTTTTAGCCCAAAATTATTGTAGAACCTTTATCTATTTCTACTTCTGTAGGTGATTCTGTTGTGTCTAGGAGGGTCTATAAAAATTATGTTGTATCTGTTTGTAGCCGAGATACTGTGGCTAACCCCGTAAAGCTTGATATGGTTGATTTTGATGTTATCTTGGGAATGAACTGGCTCCATTAATATTATTCCACGCTAGATTGTGAAACCTAAAAGGTTACTTTCGCTTTTCCAAATAAACCAGTGATAGAATAGAAGGGTCATTCTTTAGCACCTAGAGGGCAATTCATATCTTACCTTAGAGTCCGCAAGCTTATTTTTAAAGGGTGTTTGTACCATCTAATCTAAGTAAAAAATTCTAATAGTGAAAGTTCTTCTCTTTAGTTTGTCTCTGGGGTTAATGAGTTTCCAGAAGTCTATCCCGATGATCTCCCAGGAATACCACCTGTTAGGGAGAGAGATTTTTGTATTGATTTATTTCTTAACACCCATCCCATTTCTATTCTGCTAGAAAGAATGGCTCCAATAGAACTAAAAGAGTTGAAAGAATAACTAGCAGACCTTCTTGATAAAGGTTTCATCCGTCCTAGTGTTTCTCCCTAGGGTGCACCTCTACTTTTTGAATGCAAGAAAAATGGTTCCCTCTGCATGTGTATAGACTACCACCATTTGAATAAAGTCAATGTCAGAACAAATATCCCCTTCCTAGAATTGATGATCTCTTTGACAAACTTTAGGGTGCTAAGTGTTCTTCAAAGATAGACCTTCATTCGGGGTATCACCAATTGAAGGTTAGGGAGGTTGATATTACCAAAACAGCTTTCCAAACCTGATATGATCATTATAAATTCTTAGTCATGTCCTTTGGTTTGACTAACACTCCTACAGCCTTCATGGACCCAATGAATAGGGTATTCCGTCAGTTTCTGGATCTGTTTGTTATAGTCTTCATTGATGACATTTTGATTTATTCTAAGAGTGAGGAGGATCATTCCAATCACCTGCGATTCATTATTTAAAACCTCGAAGATCATAAATTATATGCAAAATTTTCCAAGTGTGAATTCAGGCCTAATGTTATTGCTTTTTTGGGGCATATTATGTCTAGTGAGGGATCTAAAGTTGATCTCCAAAAGATTGAGGCAGTCTGAAAATAGCCCATAACTACGACTCCAACCGACATTCGGAGCTTCTTGGTTTGGCAGGATATTACAGAAGGTTCGTAGAGAGTTTTTCTTCGATAGCTGCTCCACTTACCAGGTTGATGCAGAAAAAGGTGAAATTTGTGTGGTTTGACTCATGTGAGAATAGCATTGAGAATTTGAAGGACAAGTTGACTACTACACCAATTTTGACTTTTTTTGAGGGTACAAATAGTTTTTTCATA
This sequence comes from Capsicum pubescens, assembly GCA_030864215.1. Classification (NCBI taxonomy): domain Eukaryota; kingdom Viridiplantae; phylum Streptophyta; class Magnoliopsida; order Solanales; family Solanaceae; genus Capsicum; species Capsicum pubescens. The sequence goes on along the minus strand of CM061548.1, from coordinate 366,785,686 downwards.
TATTGTGATGCGTATTAAGCGAGACTTGGTTATGTACTTATGCAGTATGGTAAGGTGGTAGCTTATACATCTAGGCAGTTGAAGGTGCATGAGTTAAACTACCCTACCCACGACTTGGAGTTAGCGGTTATGGTTTTCGCACTAAAAATATGGCGGCATTATCTTTATGGGGTACATGTTGATATATTTGCTGACTACAAAACTTTGCAGTATATTTTCTCACAGAAAGATCTAAATATCAGGCAAAGGTGTTGGTTGGAACTGTTGACAGACTATGATATGAGTCTGCACTATCATTTGGGCAAGGCGAATGTGGTGGCTGACACCCTTAGCAAATTATCTATGGGCAGTCTTTCATAAATTGAGGAAGGGAAAAGGGAGATGGTGAAAGATATTCACCGGCTTTCAAATCTAAGGGTGCGAGTCTTGGATTCCAAAGATAGAGGGGTAGTTGTGCATGAAATAGATAAATCTTCCCTTTGTGTAGAGTTAAGGAAAAGTAGGTTGAGGATCTAATCTTAATGCAGATTAGGAAAGATGTGGGTCAACAAAAGGTGATGTCTTTTGAAATTGGTGGTGATGGATTTTCGAGATATCAGGGTAGGTTATGTATGCCAGATATGGATGAATTAAGGAAAATAATCCTTGATGAGGCTCATACTTTGAGGTATGATGTTCACTCAGGCTCTACTAAGAAGTACCATGATCTTAAAACTATATATTGGTGGAATAATATGAATCGTGATGTGGCTGACTTTGTTTCCAAGTGTTTGAATTGCCAACAAGTTTAAGTGGAACATTTGAGGCTAGGTGGTACTTCCCAAGAGATATCTTTGCCTTTGTGAAAATAGGAGATGATCAATACGGACATCAACACTTGACTTCTGAATTCCCGAAACCAGTATGATTCCATTTGGGTAATTGTCGACCGACTTACCAAGTCAGCCCATTTTTTTGCTTTTATGACTAACCATTTGGGAGATGATTATGCTAAGTTGTACATTGAAGAAATAGTTTGTTTACATGGAGTACCAATATCCATTATATCTGATCGAGGTACGAAATTCTCATCACAGTTTTGGAAATCTTTTCATAGGGGTTTAGGTACCCAAGTGAACCTGAGTACTGCATTCCACCCCTAGATGGATGGGCAAGATGAATGCACTATTCAGACCTTTAAGGACATAATGCGAGCCTGTGTAATTGACTTCAAGGGTAGTTGGGTAGACCACTTACCATTGATAGAGTTCGCTTACAATAATAGCTACCATGCTCGCATTAAAATGGCTCCTTTTGATGCACTTTATTGATAACGCTCAAACTACAGCTCTCATAAGAGTGTAAGCGGTCGTTGTCAAATATAGAACCCAACTGGGTTGGGTGTCGAATCCCACAGGGAATACTTGGTCACTAAGTATTCAACGATTAGTAGACTGTTGATCAAAAATTCTACGAAAAGGGGTGGATTTAATTGTAGCGTAAATTAAGAGTATCAAAGTAACAAAGAAAACCGGAATGTTTAGTAGGTTTTAATCAATGAGAATTGTAAGTTAGGGTTATGTCCACCTTAGGAGTTTTACGTATCTATTGGCTATGAGTTATGCGAAATTCAGACATACATGCGCTTATAGAGATTCATATTCTATGGTAAATCCTAGTGTCTTTCGACCATCAAGGATTATATCACTTTAACTCTTTCGATCTTAAAGCGTATACTAATGGTACGAATTCTCCAAGTGGTTAATCCAGTTACGACACTAACTTTTAAACAGGGGTTGGTAGCCCTATTTCCTTGTCATTCTCACTTTTCGAGACATGTAACTTTTCTTTCGAACAAGTTAATGCTATATTGGCGTATTCTATATGTTTGCAACCACAAGAATTCAATTAAGATGAAGAGAGTAATGATATAAGCAGCATACGTATCAAGAATTCACAAACTCATAGCAATAGATAGTATCTCATAAGGCTTCCATAACCCTAACAGAGAAGTTTAGCTACTCATGAGCGCAACGGAGATCACAATAAACATCATCATCATATCAAAACTAGAAGGATCTCACGTTGGAGAGGAGTGTGGCGTCACAACAAGGTTGACGTTTTTCCTCTTGGTGTTTCCCACGAGTTAGCATTTTTCTCTGTTAACAATTGTAACGTGAATTAGGAGCAACAATCGAATGTAAAAGACTTGAATTAATGAATGAGTGAATAATAAAAAGCTTGCTGAAAAATTCAGCAAATAGGGTTTTTATAACATCCTTTTCCTAGTCCTACTGAAATAGGGTTTTTATCCTTGTCCTAGTCCTACTGGGTTACTGCATACTTGTCCTAATCCTACTAAGTTACTGCTGATCCCCCAAGTCTTTTGAAATGCTGTTTTTTCCCGAGACAAGTTCTCCATGCATCACTTTCAGTCCACAAGCTTCCAGAAGCTGCCTTCCTTCTTACGTGAAGTTTCCTTTGGCGTCCAACAGTCCATAAAATGCTGAAATCTTCATCATTTATACCTGAAAACTTGCTAATCACGTTGGTTAGCTCACTTACAGGAAAAAGGACTAAAAGTGTAGGAATTATATATTTTGTCCTCAAAACTTAGCTAAAATATGGGTACATCAAGGTGCTTTAGGGGTGTAAATACGCCTAACATCAACACCCCACACTTAAAGATTTGTTCGTCCTCGAACAAAATATCATGTCCATATAAACATCTACTTAGGGTTTCACAGTAACAGCACAAACTATTCATCAAGACAGGCACGACAATTATTAACACAGAGTAGTTTTCTGATCACTACTAGAAACAATTCAACCTCCAACATAGACTCGTGATGATGGTTAATTCGTATTCAAAAGTTAAGGCACAAACAATCATACAAGACTACCCAAAACTCATCCACCATGTGTGTCTCACATAAGATATTACCCATAATCACTCACAAGTATTGCATTTTTCAGAACATGGGTATAAGCTTCTCCTTGCTCTCACTCTCACAAAGAATTCATATGTTGCAACTGATGACCATAGGCTTTCCCTTAGTGTAATGCTCCACTAATATCAGAATGCTAAGCTTAGGATCAAATAGGTCTTTTACAGGTTTTAATGTAGGCTAAGGGACGGGTAGGACTATTTTGGCCAGAAATAGTGACTAAGTTCCCTAAGCGCTTTAATACATCACATTATGCCATTTACACTTTCTTTCAAACGACCTTTCTACTTTCTTTTACTCTACCACCGCTTCTCACCTCTTTTGTTATTCAATTTTAAATAGAATCAACTTTGTATTTTTCTTTTTCATTTCATTTTTCATTTTTTTTATAACACACCTCTATAATAGCCATTCTTTTTCATAACAAATTCAAGTACCAATTCACTTTAAGGAATCACTCTCACCCAATTTCCTTTTATTTTGTCACATGACTTTACAATTTATAGCGCTTAGGAATTTGGATCAAATTATGGTCTAAAAAAATGGATTAGGCTACATATGAGGCTGTCAAAGAAAATGGCTTAAAGGCTCAAAAGGGTTGAATAGGATAATGTCCACGGGTAGGTAAAAAGAAGTTAAACAATCACAGGTTGTCAAAGAAATGACTAAATCATCTCCTAAACTCACACTCTTTATTTCGCTTCACACACACACCGGGAAAGTTCTAGCATCAGCCACAAACATAGAATATACTATCATCTCACACACACAAGGCACATGGTCGACTTTATTAGGAGCAGTATAGACTCTTGACCCAACAGATGAAGGAATTAACCCACACATTTATCACATACTGAGTCACATTTAGAGCCTAAATGTCTCAATAGTAATGATTTTATCATAGACTCTTGTCATAACATCATGCTGTCTATCAGAATAATTTTATGAAAAAAAAAATATTTCTAAAATTTAACTACTAACAAACAAAACAAAAAAACATAAATAAATACAAATGCAGATAAAGAAGTATAGCATACAAATACCAGCACCCCACACTTAGACGGGACACACTTCCCTCAGTGGAAAATAAATAAGAAGAACTTGATTAGTCGAACTCATCCTCTATGTCTGGGGTCATACCACCTGCATCAGAATCATCATCAGAGTCGTCGTCATCAGAGTTCTCCTCCACGTTGGAGTCTGGCATTCGTCGATCATCATCGGTTGGCATGTCGTCATCAAGAGGTTCCTCAAAATATACACCTACTCCACACATAGCGCTCGCATGCTCATTCATTGGGTAGTCATAATCCGACTGTTGGAGCTCTGCAGCAGTTGGAACACGACCCCCGCTCATCATGGTAAACCTCGTCATGCCATATAAATGACGGAAGAAGCTTTCATCGCGAGCATGTCTTTCTGCAGTGGTTAGGTTGACGCCATGCATGGATTCATCATCTTTAACCTTTGTGAGGTCAACCTTCTTCGGGTTGTGTGGAAGCTTATGATCTACAGTTTCCTCTTCGATGTCCTCCTTCCTCAATATCACAGTCAACAGATTGCCAAAGATGAAGTGGGACCTCTTGTGCAGCCTGGCCTTACGCATTGAAGATCGAATAATCGCCCTAATGTTGATGGGGATGTTCGTCATCAAAGCGTACACCAAGAACACTCTATCACGTGTGATCTTTGTGTACTGTGACCCTGGAATCAGGTAAAAATTGACTATCCATAACCATATCCGAGCTTCTCTATTCAAGGAGGCATACGGGAAGGTATTGTGCCGACCGGTATCCTTATGACGACTCCACCGTGCCATTGATCTTGTTCCGTATAGTGTGTGTCTGATTGCCCTGTATGGAGGTCTGCGATAAAGCTCCTTGAGCGGTGATGGATCCACAGATGGAAGACCCAGAAAAGAGTTGAAGAACTCTGCATTCAGTTGCAAGACTTGGCCCCGAATCTTCACTTCACTTCCGGTAGTCTTTGGGGACCAATTGGCATAGAATTCTCGCGTTAGATCAAGATTGCATTCTCCCATATCTTGGAAAATGAAATCAAGATGTAGCGCCATGATTTTAGCCAAAATGCGGGGTTCTTTCTTTGCTAGGCTCTCCTTTTGTATCAACTCCACATGAACATATTTTTTTATTTTATTGTTCTTATACCACTCCTTTCCTTCCTCCTCTAGGAACCATTTTATCCCGAACATGCGGCGAGGTATTTGCAGCGAGGAGGATTTAGCTTGCTCTTTTCTTCCCCTTTTCTGACCTTTTTGTGAGGTGGACGCTTTTTCTTTTCCTGGTCGACTTTTTGGTGCCTTTGTGCCTGAGATTAAAATAAAGTCATGTTTGCTTCATATCGGTAGATAGAATTGACAAACAAACAACAGTGGCACCACCCCACACTTAATTTTTTGTGACAAACTAATTAAGTGAACGATGTCGATTACTCAGACTTCATCGCCATACATTTAGGTGTTATGTTCCAACAATATATTCAGTGCAGTCATACTTTTCATGTCATCTTCACTATCCTTTTCAATTCTTTTTCATGTATTCTTAACTATGTTTTCATGTTTGGACTAATGCATCTCTTTGAACAAAACTACTACATAGATATCGTATCAATTTATGGCTTAGAAATAATTACAACATCTCATGTTTGTAGTTAACCATGATTTTCATCTCGATGGACAAGTCATTCAAACATACCAGCTTTCGAGTTACAAGATTATGCAATTATCTTAACCATGTCGATTCCGCAAAAGTATGACAGTGTATCAAAATCAAATTCAGGTTGGAACCAAGTCTAGAACACCCATACGTATTCTTTCACTCACTTAGTTGTATCACAACAAATCAACCACATACAAATCACCAACACTACTTCAAGATTTAACAATTTATTATAGGCGTAGTAGTGTAGTACTTTACGGAATATAAAATAAGAGCAAAGGAGAACATACTTGGTTGATGGCCTTGGAAGATGTTCTTGCAAAGTTAAAAGAGCAAAAAGAAAATTTTTGAGAGATTTTGGAGAGGTAGGCGGCGCTTAGGTTGAGTTTGCAATGAAATTTTGTTCTAAGACTAAGGTTCTATTTATAGGACAATCTTGGGTCGGGTTTTGACCCATTTGGAATCGGATTAGGAGACCAAAAAGTGAGCATAGGCAGCGCCTATGCTATGGCATTGTTAGGCATAGGCGACGTCTATGCCATGTCATTTTAGATTCAGAGACAAAAGGCTTTTGCATAGGCGGCGCCTATGCTATGGCATTGTTAGGCATAGGCGGCGCCTATGCCATGTCATTCTAGATTCAGAGAGCTTAGGCCATAGCATAGGCCTTGCCTTGTTCGTTGCCTAGATTTTCATAGGCAATGCCTAACCCATAGCCTTTTGCTTCTTCATTCCCAACTTACCACCTTCAACATGCAATACTTCCAAATCAAAATTTGAAACCAATCTCCTCCTTTACACCTCTTGCACCTACACTTATTCAAAAACAACAAAAATGATTAGAAAGATGGGTTGCCTCCCATCAAGCGCCTTAGTTTTGGTCGTGGCTTGACAAAATCTTAGGAAAAAAAACAACAAAAACAATTAAAAACGATGGGTTGCCTCCCACCAAGCGCTTGATTTATTGTCGCGGCACGACATAGTTATCTCGATTACTTAGACTTCATCGAGATATTTGGTGCATCGTTTTCTGAATGGATTCAGACGACGCTGATGCTTAATTATGGGCATGCAATCTTCTTCGAGATGCATCTTGTGCATACATATCCCAGGTGGGATACCAATTATATCATCAATAGACCAACCAATGGCTCTCTTGTACCTCTTCAGAGCAGAGATGAGAGCCTCTACGTGTTGTTCACCTAAATCATCCCCAACACTCACCGGAAGTGTATTTCCACTTCCCAAGAATACATACCTTAGGTGATTGGGGAGATCTTTCGATTCTAGCACTGGTGGCTCTTCAATGGAAGTCTTCGCTGTTGGTGACGGTCGATTCTTAAGATCAAGGTCCATCTTCTTAAGAGCATGAGAATAAGACCTTATTCCTGTTAGAGCACAAACAGTTTCTTCTTGTTCTTCAGCCTCCTCACGTTCAAAATTCAGTAGCACATCAGATAGTGACTCAACAGTAAGCTGCTTCTCTACAGATAATTCTTTCTCATCCTCATAATAAACATCATCTACAGAGAACACATTCATATCGTTGGGCTGCTTCATTGCTTTGTATACATCAAAATGGACCACTTCGTCATTCAGCCGAAATAAAAGCTCATTAGCTCATAAATCAATAAGCACACTTCCAGTTGCGAGGAAAGGGCATCCCAAGATTATGGGAGCTTCAGAATCTACCTCGCAATCCAAAATAACAAAGTCTGTAGGAAAGATGCAGGTGGAAACCTTCACCAACACATCATATAAGATACCAAAAGGCTGTTTTACCGACCTATCTGCCATCACGAGCCACATATTGGTTGGTGTAGGATCACCCAACCCCAACTTTCTTTAAATAGATAGCGGCATCAAATTGATGCTAGCTCCCAAATCGCACAACGCCTTAGAAAAATCAAACGATCCAATCGTGTAAGGAATAGTGAAAGAACCAGGATTTGCCTTCTTCTGTACTAGCGATCTTGTAGCGATTGCACTGCAATGATGAACATTATCTGCCAGCTCATAACTTGCTGCCCGCTTCTTTGTCAAAAGGTCCTTCATGAATTTAGCATACCCAGGCATCTTTTCCAGCGCCTCCACCAACGGAACATTAATAGTCAGCTACTTCAACATAGTCATGAATTTACTGAACCTGGTATCATCAGCTTTCTTCTTCAGTCTCTGAGGAAAAGGTGGTGGTGGAAGAAGAATCGTTTTCTCCACCACTTCCTCTTTATCTTGCTTCCGATTATCAACCTTTTCAGGAGTGTCGTTAGCCTTCTTCTTCAGTCTCTGAGGAAAAGGTGGTGGTTGAAGGGGAATAGTTTTCTCCACCACTTTCTTTTTACCTTGCTTCGAACTATCAATCTTTTCAGGCTGCAGACGTCTAAGGGTGAATTCATGAACACACTCTTCAGCTTCTTCGGCCTCTTCACATTCTGCATCAATAACATTATCCGCTATATCATCAACTACCTGCTTGCCTTTAGATGGATTTTCCAACACTTTACCACTTCGGGTAGTAATAGCCATACACGATCCATCATTCCTTGGATTTTGCACTGTGTCTCTAGGTAACGTTCCATCTTTTCTTTGGTTGAATGCCGCTGAAAGTTGACTCAATTGTTGCTCCAGCTATTTTATTGCAGTAGAATGCGAGTCAACCAATTGATTTATTGAAGACAAATCATTCTTTACCTCGGTTACACCCGTGTTGGTTGCCTCCACTCCTTTCAACATGTTAGCCATCATATCTTCCATGGACATCTTCCCAGAGCCAGACGCCACAGCCTCACGGTTTCCAGGAGGAACATACAAACCACTCCTGTCAGTCTTATTCTTCCAACCACCTTGATCGCGGTCCTTGTATCCAGATTTATCATAATAGTTCCGACCTTGGTTTCCTTGGGCATTGCCTTGGAAACCCCCCTGATTATTCAAGTAGTTTGCTTCTTCCTCATAGTCGGATTCATCTCTTCCCTGTGATACAACGTCCTTAACCTTTTCGGTCTTCCCTGATAATAAGTGTTTGGTAAGAAGATCCATCTGCGTTTTCATATGAGCCATATCTTGGTAACGTTCCTCTTGTCTACGCCTCAGCTCTGAAGTCAAGCCAATAGATACTGTAGAGCTTGCTACCTCAGAATCCCTGGTATGCCAAGCTCTACTCTGCTTTGTCATACGATCTAGCATATCACTTGCCTCAAGAAAAGTAAGGTCCATGAATGACCCACCTGCAGCATTATCAACCACTGTCTTAGTCACTGAGTTCAAAGCCCTGTATAATATCTTCATCAAGTGGATGTTGGTCATCTGATGATTTGGGCACCGCATAAGCTTCTTCTTGAACCTCTCCCATGTTTTGTGGAGAGCTTCAGTTGGAAGCTGTCGGAAATTGGTGATCTCATCTCTCAACTGTGCTCTCTTGGATGGCGGAAAGAATCTTTCTAGAAAAGCATCTTTCAATTGCCTCCAATTTGTAATAGAATCAGGAGTTATCCCGTTCAACCATAGAGTTGCCTCCCCAGATAGAGACAATGAAAATAAGCGCAGCCGAATTGCATTCTGCCCAACTCTTGGATTGTCAAACGACTTGCATGTTGAAATAAAATTGACCAGATGCATATTCGGGTCATCGCCTGCATGTCCACCAAATAAACCTTCGAGCTGCAATAACTGAATCATGGTGCTAGTGATATTGAACTTAGCTCCGGGTGCCAACGGTGGAGGAATAATAGCCCCTGTGGCACCAACTCCATCCAGATCGTCATCATCATCATCAAAAGAAGCCTGCACAACTCGGAGGTCAGGTCTCATTCTAGCTTGATGATCTCTCCTGTGCATAGTTGCTGCCACTTCATCAGTACGCCTGGGATTCATTAACTCATCATTACCCAGGTCCTCATCATCAGGATTTGTTGCTCACCCTGGGTTATCAATATTCTATTGATGCACTTGAGCAGCTGCCAACGCAGCTAATCTAGCCTGCTCCTGTTGAGCAACCCTTCTTTCAATGTCACGTTGTACATCCATTCTGCCAATAAGTTGTGGTTCAGGATTGATAGGTAATAATGGTTGACCTGAACTTCGAGTGTTTGGCATGCACTCAAGCAAACCTGAATAAAACAAAAACAACAACTAAAAGTAAAATTCAAGAATCTTTGACCAAAGGGTCTAGTAACTATCACAAACATAGTTGACAACCGTATTCCCAGGCAACGGCGCCAAAATTTGATAACACTCAAACTACAACTCTCGTAAGAGTGTAAGCGGTCGTTGTCAAATATAGAACCCAACTGGGTTGGGTGTCGAATCCCACAGGGAATACTTGGTCATTAAGTATGCAACGATTAGTAGACTGTTGATAAAAAATTCTACGAAAAAGGGGGGATTTAATTGTAGCGTAAATTAAGAGTATCAAAGTAACAAAGAAAAACGGAATGTTTAGTAGGTTTTAATAAATGAGAATTGTAAGTTAGGGTTATGTCCACCTTATGAGTTTTACGTATCTATTGGCTATGAGTTATGCGGAATTCAGACATGCATGCGCTTATAGAGATTCGTATTCTATGGTAAATCCTAGTGTCTTTCGACCATCAAGGATTATATCACTTTAACTCTTTCGAGCTTAAAACGTATACTAATGGTACGAATTCTCCAAGAGGTTAATCCTGTTACGGTACTAACTTTTAAACAGGGGTTGGTAGCCCAATTTCCTTGTCATTCTCTCTTTTCCAGACATGTAACTTTTCTTTCGAACAAGAATTCAATTAAGATGAAGAGAGTAATGATATAAGCAGCATACGTATCAAGAATTCACAAACTCATAGCAATAGATAGTATCTAATAAGGCTTCCATAACCCTAACAGAGAAGTTTAGCTACTCATGAGCGCAACGGAGATCACAATAAACATCATCATCATATCAAAACTAGAAGGATCTCACGTTAGAGAGGAGTGTGGTGTCACAACAAGGTTGACGTTTTTCCTCTTGGTGTTTCCCATGAGTTAGCGTTTTTCTCTCTTACCAATTGTAACGTGAATTAGGAGCAACAATCGAATGAAAAAGACTTGAATTAATTAATGAGTGAATAATAAATAGCTTGCTGAAAAATTCAGCAAATAGGGTTTCTATAACATCCCTGTCCTAGTCCTACTAAAATAGGGTTTTTATCCTTGTCCACGCATTGCTTTCAGTCCACAAGCTTCCAGAAGCTGCCTTACTTCTTACGTGAAGTTTCCTTTGGCGTCCAACAGTCCATAAAATGCTGAAATCTTCATCATTTATACCTGAAAACTTGCTAATCACGTTGGTTAGCTCACTTACAGGAAAAAGGACTAAAAGTGTAGGAATTATATATTTTGTCCTCAAAACTTAGCTAAAATATGGATACATTAAGGTGCTTTAGGCGTGTAAATATGCCTAACATCATTTATGGGTGAAGATGTAGAACACCAATTGGGTGGTATGAAGTGGGTAAGACGTGGATGTTTAGGCCTGATCTTGTGCATCAAGCAATGGAGAAAGTGAAAATCATTAGAGAATGAATCAAGACAGCCCAGAGCCATCATACGTCCTATGCCGATGTTAGAAGAAGGGAGTTGGAATTTGAAGTTAATAATTGGGTATTTCTAAAAGTCTCCCCTATGATGGGATTCATATGATTCGAGAAGCAAGGGATGCTGAGTCCTCTCTATATAGGACCATATCAGATTGTGAGAAGGATAGGTGGGGTGGCTTATGAGTTAGATTTGCCTACAAATCTATCTTCTATACATGTCGTATTTCATGTGTCTATGTTGACTAAGTATATTGGAGATCATTCCTTAGTGTTGCATGTAGAGAAGATCAAGGTGATAGACTCCTTATCATATGAAGAAGAGCCTATTGCAATCTTGGATTGCCAAGTCAGAATATTGAGGATTAAGGAAATAACTTCGGTCAAGGTACTATGGAAGAATCAAAAGGATGAGGAAGTTACTTGGGAATCAAAAGATAACCTGCAAACAAGCTACCCACACTTTTTTGAGTTAGGGGGTGACGACATGGAAGGTACCACTCTTTTACTCTCTCTATATCCCTTTTCCTTTCTTTTTCTTGGTATGTTTGAAATCGTGCTTGTCTATATTATAACCTATCATTCGGGGACGAATGATCCCTAAGAGGGGATAATGTAACAATCCCATGATGTCCTCGACCAAACACCTCATTTCGTAGTATGTTATGTGGGTTAATAATCTAAAAATATTCTAAGTGTAAAAAGGGACTTAGTCACTTTTGAACTCCTAAATTTGGATATTTTTATTTTTGACCTTTCTGACCTCAGAAAGTTAATTGTAAGTTGATTCATGATCAGGGGTGGCAAGGGTACATCCTGGGTAAGTTTCGAAACTTTCGGACTAGCATAAGGGTAAGTTTTGATGTCCAAAATAGTGAGGCCTCGCGATAGGCCCGCATCATAAGGGATAATTATCCCAAATAGGTGTCACGTCATGAGGACAAGTTAACCTAGATAGGTGTCACATCGCGAGGTCCAGTTGATCCAGGTAGGGGTCGCGACGCAATGGCAGCCCAGTTCTGCATTATTTTATCCATAATTTTTAAAGGAAAATGGGATTTTTTGTTCATCCTAATTCGCCCAAGACATGAGATTTAATGATAATCTAAGCACATTAGGCTTGATATCATCAGAAGCTACTCATATTACTTTAAAAGAAAACCCTAGCTTCTTCCTATAAGGTCAAAGTATTCATCTTTGAGTTGAAGAATTTCAAAGAACCTAAGTGTGATTAATTTTCCACTCTTTTTCATCGGTGATCTAAGGTACGTGGGGGTTTTCTAAAACTACTTGGGCATAAGGAACCTAGAGGGATTATACGCTGACCTAGTGCCATGTGGTCTATTAGAATCAGAAACTCCAAATATTGCGGCAAACTTGGATTGGGGGCTTGGCCGTCGAGTTAAGGGTGGACTCCATATAGCCCATGGGGTTGTAGAATCGTAGGGTGGACCACCTAACTCAGAAGTTATACAAAGATCAGAATTGCATTGACAAGGATGTTTTATGAATATCAAAGAATTTCTCATGTGTTTTAAACTACATCATGTGTGATGTTTTCATGAATTGCTCTTATCTATTATATATATAAATGCATTATTTTGGTTTTCTCTATGTACCAGTACAATTGTATTGGCCCCCTATATTTCAGGGTCAGAGGCTTAGCCTAGAGGTCCTGCTAAGCCGTAGACTTATTCCGACAGAAGAAAAGTGTGTGCAGTTGGTGAGCCATCTTTATTCCGAAAGCCTATTTCTTTCCAGTCAGTTTCTAACTAATATGGTTTAGGTCTACTGGGGGCCTCGTCCCAGATTTAGACAAGTTATTGATGTCTTTTGTAGTTAAGATTTTGTAGACTGAGAAAGAAGTTGTTTAGATGTTGAAAAACTTATTTTCTGTATTGTCGAACAGATTTCAAATTTATGGCCATGATTTTGTTTATTATAATTCCACATCTTTTATTTATTATTTGAGTATTGTGCATGATTACCAGATGTAGAAGGTCGCTCGGGCCTCCATTTTTTGGGATGCTTATTCCGGCCTGGGATCCAGCTCGAATTGTGAAAAACTTGGTATCAGAGTGTGGTTCAAGGTCCCAGGTTATCTGTGAAATCTCATTGAGTAGATTCTTATTTATGGGTGTGTAGCGCGCTAAACTTATAGGCAGGAGACTACTAGGCATTTAGGAATGTTTTCCTTCTTTGTGATTTAGTTCATGCTGTTGAGTCAAAATGTCCCCTGATCACTGGTCTATTGTATTTATAAAAAGCTATCATGCCTCTACGTCGCTCCAATGATCATAACGCCCAAACAAAAGATGTTCGTCCCACCTATGGGATGAGGACGCACAACAGGGCTCACACTCCTGATTTTGTTGCTAATCCGGGAGTCCCTCCAGTTTAGACCAGTCCACCCAGAGAACCTAGGGCTCCTTGGTCTAGGACTCATCATACCCAACCTCCCCAGAGAGAGATACCGAATACTGAGTTAAGATAGTTGATGCATATGATCTCATTGTTGGAGGCTTCACAGCCTCGATGGTCGTACGATGTTGGGTTTGTAGCTGTCACACTGAGGATACATGGGTGGGTAAATTTATGATGATAAACCCGCCTAATTTTACTTGTACAAAGGTGTAGGAGGATACACAAGAGTTCGTAGAAGAGATGGAGAAAATCTTTTAAGTGATGCATGAGGATAAAGTTGAAGGGTTTGAACTAGCTGCTTATCAACTGAAGGAGGTAGCAAATCAGTGGAAATATGAGTGGAAAGATTCAAGGGGAGATAGTACCGAGCCTTCTATGTGAGGCAAATTTATGGAAGCCTTACTGGAATGATTCTTTCCTCAGGAGTTGAAGGAGTCCAAGGCTGAAGATTTCATGAACCTGAAATAAGGAAAGATGAGCATAAAAAAGTACACTCTAAAATTCAATCAAATATCTCTTTATGCTCCGGAGTTGGCTGCAAACATGAGGGCCCATATGAGAAAGTTTATATATTTACTTTTGGATAAATTGGTGTTGGAGTGAAAAGGGGCAATGTTGAACATGGATATGGACTTCTCTAGATTGTCTATTCATATGCAGCAGGTTGAGGAGCAGAAGAAGAGGGTTGCTAAAGTAAGAGAGAAGGATAGGCAGGCCAAGAGGGCCCGACCAGAAGACCAAAATCATAGTCAGCTGCAGAGTGGTAATTTGGATAACCAGTGGAAGAAGAAAAAGTTTTGGGGCAATGCTCAGTCTGCAGCCAGCGCTCCAGCGCCCAGACCTCTAGTTGATCGACGATCTCAGAATTTACAGACTAATTATGCATCTAGAGTGCAGGGTACCCAGTCCCAAGATAGTATGGTTAATCCGTATAGAACTTTTTTGCGGTGTGAGACCTACGATATGTATCACCCAGGAAAGTGTCAGCTGGGTGAGATGGTATGCTATACTTGTGGTCTGGCGGGTCATTTCCAGTGAGATTGTCCTTCCACTAGAAGGAACCTTGATGGTGCTAAATCCCAAGCAAACTTCTCAACACCACCATCACCTCCTAAAGGTGCTATTTCATCTATCAGAAGTGGACACAACTAGTTGTAGGCCTTGTCCAATCTCCATGAGGGAGAGGCCTCACCAAATGTAGTCACAGGTCCGTTAAAAATCTTCTCTCATGATTTATATGTGTTACTTGATCCCGAGTCTACCTTGTTTTATGTGACTCAATATATGGCAGTCGGTTTTGGGTTTGAGCACGAAATTATTGTAGAACCTTTATCTATTTCTACTTCTATAGGTGATTCTGTTGTGGCTAGGAGGGTATATAAAAATTATGTTGTATCTGTTTGTAGCCGAGATACTGTGGCTGACCCCATAGAACTTGATATGGTTGATTTTGATTCTATCTTAGGAATGAACTGGCTCCATTCATATTATTCCACGCTAGATTGTGAAACCTAAAAGGTTACTTTCGCTTTTCCAAATAAACCAGTGATAGAATAGAAGGGTCATTCTTTAGCACCTAGAGGGAAATTCATATCTTACCTTAGAGCCCGTAAGCTTATTTTTAAAGGGTGTTTGTACCATCTAATCTATTTAAAAAATTCTAATATTGAGAGTTCTTCTCTTCAGTTTGTCCCTGTGGTTAATGAGTTTCCAGAAGTCTATCCCGATGATCTCCCAGGAATACCACCTGTTAGGGAGATATATTTTTGTATTGATTTATTGCTAGACACCCATCCTATTTCTATTATGCTAGAAAGAATGGCTCTTATAGAACTAAAAGAGTTGAAAGAACAACTAGAAGACCTTCTTGATAAAGGTTTCATCCATCCTAGTGTTCTCCCTAGGGTGCACCTCTACTTTTTGACTGCAAGAAAAATGGTTCCCTCTGCATGTGTATAGACTACTGCCAGTTGAATAAAGTCACTGTCAAAACAAATATCCCCTTCCTAGAATTGATGATCTCTGTGACAAAATTCAGGGTGCTATGTGTTTTTCAAAGATAGACCTTCGTTCGGGGTATCACCAATTGAAGGTTAGGGAGGTTGATATTACCAAAACAGCTTTCCAAACCTGATATGATCATTATAAATTCTTAGTTATGTCCTTTGGTTTGACTAATGATCCTATAGCCTTCATGGACCCAATGAATAGGGTATTCCGTCAGTTTCTGGATCAGTTTGTTATAGTCTTCATTGATGAAATTTTGATTTATTCTAAGAGTGAGGAGGATCATGCCAATCACCTTCGAATCATTATATAAAACCTCAAAGATCATAGATTATATGCAAAATTTTCCAAGTGTGAATTCAGGATTAATGTTATTGCTTTTTTGGGGCATATTATGTCTAGTGAGGGAATTAAAGTTGATCTCCAAAAGATTGAGGCAGTCAAAAAATAGCCCAGAACTATGACTCCAACCGACATTCGGAGCTTCTTGGTTTGGCAGGATATTACGGAAGGTTCGTAGAGAGTTTTTCTTCGATAGCTGCTCCACTTACCAGGTTGACGTAGAAAAAGGTGAAATTTGTGTGGTTTGACTCTTGTGAGAATATCATTGAGAAGTTGAAGGACAAGTTGACTACTGCACCGATTTTGACTTTTTTTGAGGGTACATATAGTTTTTTCATATATTGCGATGCGTATTAAGTGAGACTTGGTTATGTACTTATGCAGTATGATAAGGTGGTAGCTTATACATCTAGGCAGTTGAAGGTGCATGAGTTAAACTACCCTACCCACGACTTGGAGTTAGCGGTTATGGTTTTCGCACTAAAAATATGGCGGCATTATCTTTATGGGGTACATGTTGATATATTTGCTGACTACAAAACATTGCAGTATGTTTTCTCGCAGAAAGATCTAAATATCAGGCAAAGGTGTTGGTTGGAACTGTTTACAGACTATGATATGAGTCTTCACTATCATTTGGGCAACGCAAATGTGGTGTCCGACACCCTTAGCAAATTATCTATGGGCAGTCTTTCATATCTTGAGGAAGGGAAAAGGGAGATGGTGAAAGATATTCACCGGCTTGCAAATCTAGGGGTGCGAGTCTTGGATTCCAAAGATGGAGGGGTAGTTGTGCATGAAATAGAAAAATCTTCCCTTTGTGCAGAGTTAAGGAAAAGTAGGTTGAGGATCTAATCTTGATGCAGATTAAGAATGATGTGGCTCAACAAAAGGTGATGTCTTTTGAAATTGGTGGTGATGGGTTTTCGAGATATCAGGGTAGGTTATGTATGCCAGATATGGATGAATTATGGAAAAGAATCCTTGATGAGGCTCATACTTTGAGGTATGATGTTCACTCAGGCTCTACTAAGATGTACCATGATCTTAAAACTATATATTGGTGGAATAATATGAATCGTGATGTGGCTGAATTTGTTTCCAAGTGTTTGAATTGCCAACAAGTTAAAGTGGAACATTTGAGGCTAGGTGGTACTTCCCAAGAGATAGCTTTGCCTTTGTGAAAATGGGAGATGATCAATACGGACATCAACACATGACTTCTGAATTCTCGAAACCAGTATGATTCCATTTGGGTAATTGTCGACCGGCTTACCAAGTCAACCCACTTTTTTTCTTTTAGGACTAACCATTTGGGAGATGATTATGCCAAGATATGAATTAAAGAAATAGTTTTTTTACATGGAGTACCAATATCCATTATATACGATCGAGGTACGAAATTCTCATCACAGTTTTGGAAATCTTTTCAGAGGGGTTTAGGTACCCAAGTGAACCTGAATACTGCATTTCACCCCTAGATGGATGGGAAAGCTAAATGCACTATTCATACCCTTAAGGACATGATGCGAGCCTGTGTAATTGACTTCAAGGGTAGTTGGGTAGACCACTTGCCATTGATAGAGTTCGCCTACAATAATAGCTACCATGCCCATATTAAGATAGCTCCTTTTGAAGCACTTTATGGGAGAATATGTAAATCACTAATTGGGTGGTATGAAGTGGGTAAAATGCGGATATTTAGGCCTGATCTTGTGAATCAGGCAATGGAGAAAGTGAAAATCATTAGAGAATGACTCAAGAAAGCTCAGAGCCATCAGAAGTCCTATGCCGATGTTAGAAGAAGGGAGTTGGAATTTGAAGTTGATAATTGGGTGTTTCTAAAAGTCTCCCCTATGAAGGGAGTCATGTGATTCGAGAAGCAAGGGATGCTGAGTCCTCGCTATATAAGACCATATCATATTGTAAGAAGGATAGGTGGGGTGGCTTATGAGTTAGATTTGCCTGCAAATCTGGCTTCCGTACATCCCGTATTTTATGTGCCTATGCTGAATAAGTATATTGGAGATCATTTCTTAGTGTTGCATGTAGAGAAGATCAAGGTGATTGACTCCTTATCATATGAAGAAGATCCTATTGCAATCTTGGATTGCCAAGTCAGAATATTGAGGATTAAGGAAATAACTTCGGTCAAGGTATTATGGAAGAATCAAAAGGAGGAGGAAGTTACTTGGGAATCAAAAGAT
The DNA here is from genome assembly GCA_030864215.1 of Capsicum pubescens. Classification (NCBI taxonomy): domain Eukaryota; kingdom Viridiplantae; phylum Streptophyta; class Magnoliopsida; order Solanales; family Solanaceae; genus Capsicum; species Capsicum pubescens. The sequence continues at coordinate 366,767,549 of CM061548.1, read as the reverse complement.
AACCTGCAAACAAGATACCCAGACCTTTTTGAGTTAGGGGGTGACGACATGGAAGGTACCACTCTTTTACTCTCTCTCTATATCCCTCTTCCTTTCTTTTCCTTGGTACGTTTGAAATCATGCTTGTCTGTATTATAACTCATCATTCGAGGATTAATGATCCCAAGGGGGGATAATGTAACACCCCGTGATGTCCTCGACCAAACACCTCATTTCGTAGTATGTTATGTGGGTTAATGATCTAAAAATATTCTAAGTGTAAAAAGGGACTTAGTCACTTTTGAACTCCTAAACATGGATGTTTTTATTTTTGACCTTCCCGACCTCAGAAAGTTAATTGTAAGTTGATTCATGATCGAGAGTGTCAAGGGTACATCCCGGGTATGTTTCAAAACTTTCAAACTAGCGTAAGGGTAAGTTTGGATGTCCAAAATAGTGAAGCCTCACGATAGGCCCGTATCACAAGGGCTAATTATCCCAGATAGGTGTCACGTCATGAGTATAAGTTAACACTGATGGGTGTCACGTCCCGAGGGCCAGTTGATCCAGGTAGGGGTCGCGACTCAATGGAAGCCCAGTTCTGCATTATTTTATCTGCGATTTTTAAGGGCAAATGGGTCTTTTTCTTTATCCCAATCCGCCCAATACATGACATTTAATGATAATATAAGCACATTAGGCTTGATATCATCAGAAACTACTCCTATTACTTTAAAAGAAAACCCTAGCTTCTTCCTATATGGTCAAAGTATTCATCTTTGAGTTGAAGAATTTCAAAGAACCTAAGTGTAATTCAGATTCCACTCTTCTTCATCGGTGATCTAAGGTACGTTGGGTTTTCCTAAAACTAGTTGGGCATAAGGAAACTGTTCAACAACTTCTATCATTGTGAAATCATGAATTCTTGAAATGGTTTTGGAAGTTACATAGAAATTTTGCATTTATGAATTCTTTAATGATATTAGTGTTTTGGTCTTGAGGCCTTTTCCCCAAATTGATTTGAAATCTTATATATATACACATGTGGAATTTAGAGCATGACTATTTACACTCCCTCTCATGTTGCAACACGTCTTGATTTTAGAATGTTATTTAGAGGCATGGTATCAGTGTTCTTGACTATTGTTGAATGATTTAAGATTTGATTTAAATTCATGAGAGAGGAGTTGGCATGCTGATAAATGCTTAATATATAGAATGAAAGAATTGTATGGTTTGCCAAAATACATGACCAACCCATGTTGATTGAAATGATTTAAAGGAGTCATCTTTACATAATTTGATAAATGTATTGAAGAACGAATCTTCTTGAATTGTTTGAAGTATGGTGGTCTAAACTTTATGTTTGAAAGAGAAAATCGTGATATGATTTTTATGGCTTATAAACATGACTTTCAAGTATTGGTATGAAGATACCAATTCAGATAATGCCATTGTAACACAGAATAGAACATAATGTCGATTTTCATTCAGATTTTTATATTTTAAACTTAGAATGATACATGTTCAGAAAAAGCTAAAAACGGGCATAAAGAGATGTTAGGTGGTTACTCGAAGAAGACACGAGTCCAGAAAAACTCATTGCCCAAAATTGTGTTTTGCCGATATGGGATTATTATGTCGCCTAGAGAGATTATACGCTGGCCTAGTGTCCTGTGGTGTATCTGAATCAGAAACTCCAACTCTTGCAGCAAGCTTGGGTTGGGGGCTTGGCCTTTGAGTTAAGGGCGGACTCCATATAGCCCGTGGGGTTGTAGAATTGTAGGGTGGACCACCTAGCTCATAAGTAATACAAAGATCAAATCTGCATTGACAAAAATGTTTTATGAATATCAAAGAATTTCCCATGTGTTTTAAACTATATCATGCATGATGTATTCAAGACTTGCTCTCATCTATTTTATATATTACTGCATTATTTTTGTTTTCTCTGCGTATCAGAACAATTGTATTGACCCCCTATATTTCAGGGTCTTAGGCTTAGTCTAGAGGTCCTGCTAAGCCATAGACTTGTTCCGACAAAAGAGAAGTGTACGCAGTTGGTGATCCTTCTTTATTCTGTAAGGCCTATTTCTTTCCATTCAGTTGCTAATTAATTTGGTTTAGGTCCACTAGGGGCCTTGTCCCAAATTCAGACAACTTATTGATGTCTTATGTAGTAGAGATTTCGCAGACTGAGAAAGATGTTGTTTTGATGTTGAAAAACTTATTTTCCGTATTGTCAAACAGATTTCAAATTTATGAACATGATTCCATTTATTATAATTCCACATCTTTTATTTAACAATCAAGTATTGTGCATGATTTCCAGATGTTGAAGGGCGCTCGGGCCTCCATGGTTCGGGATGCTCGTCAAAGCCAGGGTCTCAACTCGGGTTGTGGCATCTACATCCTGGCAATTAGATAAGGCATACAACCAATTAAGACCTCCCTCGGTAGATGAAGTAGTACCCTTGGGTGGCGATGGTGGGGCTAAGGAATTTGTTTGAGACTTAGAACCTCCAAAACAACCTCTAGAAGATGGACAGTCTCTCTGAATATGACCTGGTTGGCCACTAGAATAGCACACTAACCTGCCAAACTGGCACTTCCTTGGATGATACTTCCCACATGAGTCATAATGAGGGTATGACCTAGCAGGTTGGGTCACACTCCTTTGTGACTGTGTACCCTGCACCCTGGGTCCATTATTAGGCGAAAAGAAAGGAAATTACTGATCAATTATGGGTCTGGGTACTGGGGCACTAGGTGATGAATGGGCATTTCTCCAAAACTTCTTTTTAGACTACCTTTTTCCTCAAAAGGAAATTACTGATCAATTGTGGGCCTGGTTACTGGGGCACTAGGTGATGAATGGGCATTTCTCCAAAACTTCTTTTTAGACTACCTTTTTCCTCAATTACCACTCTATTGTTGACTATTATTTTGGTTTGTAAATCTGGCCTTCTTGGCCTACCTGTCTTCCTCCCTTGCCTCTGCCAGCCTTTTCTTCTACTCTTCAACCTATTGCATATGAATGGATAACATGGATAAATCCATGCCTCTATTCAACATTGCCCCTTTGTATTCCAATACCAGATCATCCGAGAGACCGTATGCAAACTTTTTCATGCGATCTCTCATGTTACCCGCCAATTCTAGAGCATAGCCGGATAACTGGTTGAACTTCAATGTGTACTCCTTCACACTAATTTTCCCTTGCTTCAAATTAATAAATTCTTCAGCCATCGATTCTCTCAATTCCTGAGGAAACAAATGATCCAGACAAGATTCCAAAAACTCACCCCACATAGAAGTCTCAACATCTCTACCTTTAGAATCCTCCCACTCATTATACTACTTATTTTCCATATCTGTCAGCTGATAGGATTCCAGTTCAACCCTTTCAACCTCATTCACATGCATAACCATGAAAATTATCTCCAGTTCATCAATGAACCCTTGGGGGTCCTCCTCAACCTTCGTACCAGTAACCACAAGTGGGTTTAGCCTCATGAATATACCCACTCGGGTAAACTCAGATGAACCAGACACAGACACCACATCTTCAGATCGTCGGGCCTTAGAAGCCACCAACTGGGCTATCATATGCATAGACTGTCAGAACTCAACATTATATACTTTTCTCTAGGGAGGTTGAGTACGATTATCTCAATACCGAGGATCCCTAGATGGACTAGTCTGAATAGGCGAAACTCCCGAAGTAATAACAAACTCTGAAGTACGAGCTCCATTATGGGTCCGCATCCCATGGGTAGGGTGGACATCCTCAGCTTAGGCATTCTATTTGTTGGATCGACGGGGAGGCATGATATCTTTCTGAAATACAGAAAATCATTGATTAGAGGAAATACAGACTCTATAGCATGAACAAAATCATTAAAGAAGAGAGACATTCATAAACGCCTTATAGCCCCTTGTTATAAGTATGGCGCACTACACACCCATAAATAGAGCTTTACCCAATGCAATTTCGTAGACACCCTGGGACTATGAACTATTTTCTGATACCAAGTTTGTCATAACCCGAGCCGAGGCCCTAGTCGTGACAAGCATCCCAAACCATGAAATCCCAGGCGCCTTTTTCTATCTGGCAATCATACACTACATTTACAAAATATAAAGAAATGTGAAAAAGTTATCATACGGAACCATGGTCGATACTATTATTCAAATGAACAATTCGAAATGAAATTCACAAACCTTGAACATAATCTAACATCAGTCTGCAAAATCTCTAATACATCAAGTCAACATCTTGTATAAAACTGGGACAAAGAACCAGTTAGACCATAAACCAAAATAGAGTAACAACGTTCTAAAAAAGGCCTTCCGAAATAAGGGAGGCTCACGAACTGCATTCTTCTGATGGACAATTCTAAGGATTAGTGGGACCCCGGGACTGAGCCGCAAATCCTCAAATATAAGAGGTCAATACAAATGTACTGGTACATAGAGAAATAAAAAATAATGTACTTTTATATTATCAAGTTACAACTTTTTTCATGACAAAACAATGTTTAGACCACCATGTCATTTAAACAATACAAGAGAATACGTACAGTGAAATTCATGAAAACTAAGTCACAAATCCTCAAGTTTGATTCACAAACATGTGTAGGTCAAGCATCTTATAGTAAGCAATAAAACTCTTTAAATAATCACTTTTGTTTATGTAATTAATAAAAATTCCCTCTCTTCATGTCATCACCAAAACCAAGTCAATAAACAATTGTAAAGACATTCATATCATACGTTTCAACGTGAAATCGAATAGTTCATAACATTTGAAATCAAAATGCTTCATAACAAGATAGGAAGTATCAATATTCAAGATCTCGATTCAAATTTCAAAACATCAAATTCATACATATACATATATTTATACGAGTAAATGATCAATTTCAATATAAAGCCTCAAGACCAAAACACATCTCACTGGAAGGGTTCACAATGCATACTTTTTAAAGTAATTCAAGCCCTTCATAAAAACATGATTTATCAACATTCAAAATGATAATGTAAACTATTTAGTCATGCCCATGTGATGCGTGAGCAATTGCTAACACATTTAAGACCTTTAACCAAGAATAATTGTGAAGACTTAAGCAACTATTGTTGTGTTTGATTTGTTTATGTCTGATTTTACAGTTTAACTGATGGGATAGAGAACCAACAAGAATGGAAGAAAATAATTTGAAATCTGGAGGAATCTGAAGAGAAGTGTGGCTAACAACATCTACGATAAGCCATCAGCCCTGTGATAGGCTATCACAGTTGTCGTCAGACTTGACCAGAGATTTAGCATAAGTTAAAGTTGCGATGATACTTTGTGATAAGGCATCAGGATGGTGATAAGGTGTAAGGAGCGTCGTCAGCCTTAGATAGAAGATGGAAGTTGAATCTAATTTTTTGATAACATCCATGACACGTCGTTATCCTGGTGATAAGTTGCCAAGGATATCGTGAGACTTAAATAGAAGATGGAAGTGTAAGCCATTTTTGTGACGAAAACCATGACACATCGTCAAGGTAGTGATAGGACGTCATTGTCGTTGTCAGCCTTAAACAGCAAGAGCCAAAAATGCAGAGGAGATGACGATATCTGTTATAAGCTGTCAGACTCCTGATAAGCCATCACTGACGTCGACATTTATACCATAAGCCCTAGTGAACATAATTCTAGTTATTTCATAAAAACTTGGTTACAAACATCAAACTCAAAGTGTCAAACAATTATTTGTGAAACGTAAACCCTCATTTTAGGAGATGTTAAACTATCAGTGAATTAAACTGTAAACAACTTGAGTTCACATCATTTTTCCTGTGGGATTCGACCCCAACATAGTTGGGTTTTATATTGACAACGATCGCTTACACCCATTATATAATTGATAAATATAGCTTGTTATCCTAACCACCGTGAGAATCTTGAGTTACCTTTGGCATCTGTCATGTACTGTAAGCCCTAGTGCACATAATTCTGGTTATTTCATAAAATCTTGGTTACAAACATCAAAATCAAAGTGTCAAACAATTATTTGTGAAACTTAAACCACTATTTCAGGAGACGTTAAACTATCAGTGAATTAAACCGTAAACAACTTGAGTTCACATTATATTCCCTGTGGTATTTGACCCCAACCTGGTTGAATATGATCGCTTACACCCATTAAAGAGTATAGTTTGAGCGTCATAAAAAATGGCGCCGTTGCCTGGGAATACGGTTGTAAACTGAAAGTTTGTGTGCACTAATTGATTGTAAGTTTAATGTCTTAGATTTACATTTATTTGTTGTTTCTGTTTATTGCAGGTTCTTTGTTGTTTATGCCAAAAACAAAGTTCCAGAGAATCATTATTCCTAATTAATCCAGACCCTTAGCTGATTGGGAGAATGGCTGAGAAACAGGAGGCCGAAAGATTAGCCTCTTTGGACAGGGCTCAGGTGAATGTACAGAACCAGGGTCAACAAGTATGTCACCCAAACCATGATGATGAAGACATTAGTGATGAGGAATTACCGAATCCTCAAAACCTAAGGCGAGCTGAGAAAATTACTGCACCAATGCAGTGAAATTTTGATAGAAACCATCCAGTCAGAGGAAGGTATGGTCAATAGCCTGTCCATTATGAGGTTGCTGACAATGACGAAGGAATGGACGGAGCAGGTGCAATGGGTTCTATCATTCCTCCACCGTTGGCACCTGGTGGAAAACTCAACATAACAAGTATCATGATCCAAATCTTGAATCTGAAGGGTTTGTTTGGAGGCTTGCCTAGTGATGATCCAATCATGCACTTGGAGAACTTCATCACCATTTGCAAATCTTTTGATAATCCAAGAGTGAGTCATAATATAATCCGGTTGAGATTGTTTCCATTGTCTCTGTCTAGGGAGGCAATAATGTGGTTAAATAAGCTGGAACTCGATTCTATAACCACCTGGAGACAGTTGAAAGAGGCATTCCTAGAACGGTTCTTTCCACCCTTCAGGGGGTACAGTTGAGGGACGGAATTAGTAAATTCAGGAAGCTCCCAACTGAAGCCTTGTATAAAACTTGGGAGAGATTCAAGAAGAATCTGTCACAATGTCCGAACCACAACATGACAGACTTGCACTTGATGGAAACTTTGTACAGAGCTTTTAACTCTGTGACAAAGCCAATTGTAGATAATGTTGTGGGTTGTTCGTTTATTGACCTTTCTTTTATAGAGGCTTCAGACATGTTGAATAGAATGATAAAACAGAGTCGGGCCTGGCATACCAGGGATTCTGTGGTAGCGAGATCGACTATTTCTGTTGGTATGACCGCGAAGCAGCGCAGAAGGGATGAGGAGCCAGACCAAGACATAGCCCATTTGAAGACACGGATGGACTTGTTGACCAAGCACTTGCTGTCAGGCAAGACTAAAAAAGTTAAGGTTGTAGAGTCTCAATGCACTGTTTCTACTAATACAGATGAGGAGGCAAACTATGTGAGTAATCAAGGGGGTTTTCGAGGCAATACCAAGGGAATCAAGGTCAGAACTTTTATGACAAGCCTGATTATAAAGATAGGGAGCAAGGACACCGGAGAAGTAATAATGATAGGAGTGGTTTGTTTGTTCCTCCTGGAATTTGAGATGCTATACCAAATATCTCTGGTAAGATATCCATGAAGGACATGATGGAAAAATTGCTGAAAGAAGTTGAGGCTACCAACTCGGGGGTAACTACTATGAATAGTGAATTCTCTACCCTGAGTCAGTTGGTTAGTTCATACTCTACTTCTATCAAGCAGTTAGAGGGCAGATGAGCCAACTTTCCGCAACACTGAACCAAAGAAAAAGTGGTACTTTACCTATTGATACAGTTCAGAATCTGTGAAATGATGGCTCATGTATGACGATTACCACTAGTTGTGGTAAGATCTTACCTGTCCTTTCTGTGGGAAACTCTGTAGATGATGAGGTGATTGTTGATGAATTCAAAAAAAGTAATCCAGTGGAGTCTGAGAAGCTTGATAGTACAGTTGACTCTTCGGAGAAAAAAATGAGAAGAAAGAAAAAGTGGTATTGAAAACTATCCCTAGACCACCACCTCTGTTCCCTCAACGATTGAAGAAAAAGGCTGATGATGCAAAATTCAGCAAGTTCTTGGCAATGCTCAAGAAATTGACAATTAATGTGCCTTTGGTTGAGGTACTTAAGCAAATGCCAGGCTATGAAAAGTTCATGAAAGACCTTGTAACCAAGAAATGGAAGGTTAGCCATGAGCTGGAGGAAAATCTTCTCCATTGTGGTGCTATCTCTACAAGGTCTTTAGTGCAAAAAAAAGTAGACCCAGGAGCATTTACCATCTCGTGTACTATTGGCCCCCTGAAGTTCACAAAAGCACTATGCAATCTGGGAGCCAGTATAAATTTAATGCCACTGGATGGGTATATTAAATTGGGTTTGAGGGATCCTACCCCAACAAATATGTGGTTGGTAATGGCAGATAGGTTTGTGAAGAGTCCTGTGGGCGTACTGCACGATGTTTTGGTAAAGGTAGACGATTTTGTTCTGCCTGCTGATTTTGTGGTCTTAGATTGCGAACTGGATTTTAAAGTACCTATCATCTTGGGCAAGCCATTGCTTGCAACTGGGAGAGTGCTGGTAGACATAAAGTTGAATGAGTTAAAGTTTAGGTTCAATGACAAAGAAGCACGCTTCAAAATACACCAATCCATGATTCAGCCAAAAGAGATGAGTGTGTTCTCAATCGCTGACGTCTTCTGTGATGATGGTAAAGAGGTATCAACTAGTTGTCTTGGCAAAGCCTGAGTAATAAAGATACTAAGTCATGCCGTGATGTTAAATCAGGCTCTGCATGGGAGGCAACCTATGACACCCACGATGGATCCATTCTAGGTATACTCTAACCCTTAGTTTAATTTTGCTTTGATTTTGAGCTGAGGGTGTAGGGTAATCTTTTGTTGTAACATATTTTATGGTAACTAGGAGAAATACAAGTACAGAAAGTAGTTGACATATTTTTGATTGATTTTTAAACGCCTCTCCATTGTTTTGTTGGCAAAGACTGTGTGAATTATATTTACTTGTAACCATTGTGAATCTTGTTGTGGCATTAGTTCTAGTTGTGTGATGATTATTGCTGAACAATTGCATGAACTAGATAAGTGGTGGCCTGCGATATACTTGCATTCCATGTGTGTGTGAGCAACTACTTAATTCCCTTTGTATGCTAAAGCCAGAACTTGCCTAGTTATCCTTTCCAGGGTTAAAGGATAGGGGTTAGGAAAGGATCATAGGTTATTTTGTTGATTAACCCACTTTTAGCCTAAATATCCTACCCTATGTGTATTATATTCCTTGATCCCAGTTTTGAGACTAATTACCCTATTTCTTCCTTATGACACCTTTCACCTTCCTATTTATACAATAATGAACCTGTTTGACTCTGGTCCTCCTTGGACACTGTGCACCTTGACCTAGGCAAACAACCTAAGTTAAGGGTGGCTATCATAGGGGTACTTGGTGTAAGATGAGTATGAAGAAGGGTAGAATACATAAAAGTATGAATAAAAGTTGGGTGCTATTCTAAAAGAAAAAAAAAGAGGCACCCAACTTGAACATGTGCGATCAATGGTAAAGAAAATGAAAAAGAGGTGAATAAGTGATCCCCAAGAAAGTAGTGTAGTGTCAAGGAGTCATAGTCACTTTAAAATGACCTTGAATACCATACCAGCCCCAACCTACATTATAATCCTAAAAGAATTCCTAGAGTGATCCTAGCTGGCCTATCTAAAGGTCTTGGTAATAAAAATAAGGGCAAGCCTATGGTACTTGGCATACACTGATTGGAACTTCGTTTTGAGAGTGAGAGTCTTTTGATGATCCCCACGTTTATATTTTTGGTTTATTATATGCAAGGAGGGGGATTTCTTTGTTGTTAGAGCACAATGGTATTGTTGCTAGCTACTTGCTTGTTTAGATAGTGCAACAATGGTATATGAATGGTTTCTATGTCTAAGATTGATGCCATCGCTTGAGTCCTTTGTGTTACATTATTGTTCTTCAATGACATACACAGTTGGTTTTAATTGGATGGACCTTGGAGGTGGTAACTATGTTTTGAGCTTAAAAGAGAAAATTGGCTGCTGAATATGCTATGTATTCTCTTAGATATGTTGAGTTTCTTGAGGACAAGCAATTATTTTAAGTTGAGGGTGTTGATGTGTAAGCAATTGGTAACACATTTAAGACCTTTAACCAAGAATAATTGCGAAGTCTTAAGCAACTTTTATCGTTTTTGATCTGTTTATGTTTGATTTTATAGTTTAAGTTGATGGGATAGAGAACCAACTAGAATGGAAGAAAATAAGTTGAAATCTGGAGGAATCTGATAAGAAGTGTGGCTGACGACATATGTGATAAGCCGTCAGCCCTGTGATAAGCTATCACATTTCTCGTCAGACTTAACCAGAGATTTGACATAAGTTAAAGTTGTGATGATACTTTGTGATAAGGTGTCAGGATGGTGATAAGGCATCAGGAGCATCGTCAACCTTAAACAAAAGATAAAAGTTGAAGCCAGTTTTGTGACGACATCCATGACACGTCGTCAGCCTGGTGATAAGCTGTCAAGGATGTCGTCAGACTTAAACAGAAGATGGAAGTTGAAGCCAGTTTTGTGATGACATCCATTACACATCGTAAACATGGTAATAGGCCATCATTGTCGTCGTCGTCATGCAGAGGAGTAGACGACATCCGTGATAAGCCATCAGACTCCTGATAAGCCATCACTGACGTCGTCGTTTAGTCCGAGAAAAAGATAAACCTCTATTTTGTTTCCTTATTTAGGGTTAACTATTTAAAGCCTTATTTTAGGGTTTTATAGATATACAAAAACTTATCAATCAACATAATTTTGGACAAACAATTTTTTTTTTCTCTCTCTCTCTCTCTAGACCAATTTTTTTGGGAGTTTTGTCTTGTGAATCAATTCAAGTTATACTTTTTGATCTTTATTATAGTTGTAATTTAATCTTCTCAATTATGAGTTCAATTTGTGTACTTGTTTCTTGCATCATGAGTGGCTAAACCTCATTAACCTGAATTATGGGATCTAGGGTTAAGTCATGAAGAGGTGCTAAATACTCAAGATTCAATAGGTGTCAAGATTTCTTGATAATTCTGAGATGTTAATTAATGTCTGTTGGTTGCAAACAGTAGGCATACCTACATTGATTTGCTTGAGAAATAAATCATAAACATAGAAAGTGAAATATCAACAGGGACTCGGAAATACTTCGTTTAATAATCAGCGTTGTAACAAGGTTGATTAACCTGAGGTAAAATTTGGGCAGTAATAGCGATTCCCTAAGTCCAAGAATATTTGGAAATTACGTGATTAAATAGGTCGAGAGACATTTGAGCATATAATCTATAAAGATAGCTTGTTATCCTAACCACCATGAGAATTATAACACTCCGTAAATTTTTTTCGTACACTTATCGCGATTATATGGAGTCCTAAAGGCTTGCGTATGGGTTAAATTAAGTTTATGGTGTTCAGAAGTATCACGTAAATAGTTATATGTGTAGGTATTGGAATAAGCTTTCCAACGATATAAAGTTTTCCCAAAACAGAGGAGTATTTCATATAAGCGAGCACATTCGAAATTTCAAAACGGTGGCCTCGAAGCCTGTGAACAGTAAATCCGCAGGAAAATTACTGCAGCTAGACAATTTTTTTTGGATCAACTTTAGACGATCATAACTCCTTGTACAAAAATAACTGTGTGAGCTTCTATATATCGACGAAAATCTCTGAGAGTCTTCTTTCCGATAAAATTGGTTTCATCCCAATCCAATGTCTGAGTAAGGAGCTATACCCGTTTTACTACAGCCTATAAAAAAAATAGATTTTTGGGTCAACTTTAAACGACCATAATCCTTGTACAGGAATAACTGGGTGGTATACTTTATATGAAAATGAAATCCCTTTGAATTATCTTTCCAATTCAATTTGTTTCACCCAAATACGATACCGGAGCAAAGAGTTATGATCGATTTACTTCAGCCTGTCAAAACTGACCACTGGGGACATATTCGGATTTATTTAAATTTTTAGGGCAAAATGGTCATTTTCTATTACCTCTTGGACGAAAAATTGGTCTTTATAAACATACACTTAGCCTCATATATATCATATATCAACCAATTATTAAGAGAAGGTGAAACCCTAGCCTAATTTCAACTTCAAATATTTTGTGATTCAACCGTAGAAAATTCGAATTGGTTCCGTAGTTGTGTTCACCATCTCGAAAGCTTCGAGAAGCACCCCATGGTTATGTAAGGAGGATTCTAATTACAAGAGTTCATTGTTATGGTATGAATATTGTTTATTCTTGATTCTTATCCATGAATAAGTATTGATAAGGGATTATGAGTATTGTCTTGATGTTGGAAGATAACTAGAAACATAGTTATGAATTGTTTTGTATAAATTGTTAGTAGTAAATTATGGAAGTTGTTGTATTGGATTATGGAGGATGAATTGTGGTGATATATCACTATATTAGTGGTTATGTATGCCTAGTGATCATGTTGGTATTGGATGGTTATTAAGAGGGGAAATAAAGGCTAAGAGTGATGTTGAGGGATATTGCATGAAAATGCATGATATGTGAATGTAATAAGAGTATAAGAGGATGTATGTAGCACTCTTATTGATGAGTTAAAGGATTACTTCCTAGACATTATTTGGTGAAGTTAATACCTAAATGGTAAGGTTTGGTTGCTAATACTAGTTTGCCACAAATGACTTATTGTAGATAAGTGTTTGAAGAGTACGGGAAGTCAAGTTGGACTTGTATTGAAGTGGTTATATCAAGGTATGTAAGACATACTCTATCTAATCATTAACATGAATAATGACCCATGGCACTCTCAAGTAAGCTTCCAACATTGTCCTACGACACATGACACATAATAACATCATATGATCTTCGACACTACCAATTGAACTTGTTTTCACTTTTAAGATGTTCGGCTAGTCAATAAAATGTCCATATACTATTGTTGACTCCGAAATGGTTTAATGAGGTATCCATGATTCTCTACTTCATTTTCATGATATTGATTACCTATTTACATGTTTTTCCTATTGAGGTATCATGGTATCAAGTTCCATAAGGTGTGACCACAAAGTAACCAATCTCAAAGATTAATTGAAGTCAGAAATGGAATGTTTTTATTTTAAATTATTGATATGATGTATTGTATTAGTACCACTGATCAGTTGGCCATTGTATTATAAAGATTATGTATATATGCTATTCCAGGGGTGGTCCCTGATGTATTGTATTAGTACCACTGATCAGTTGGCCATTGTATGACATATGTTATGTATTGATAAGGAATACGGGAAGTAATGATATGAAAGTAATGTGCAGGTATCCCATCAGCTCTTTCATGTGTGGTCTACTCATACCGTTTATTCAATGGTATCTGGGTTCTGTTGATCTTTTGTATCTCATCTTGATACTCACTACCTTACATACTCAGTACATATTTCCGTACAGACGTCCCTCACGGGGGACCTGTATTCATGCCTGCAGGAACAGGTACTTCAGGTCGTACACCTCCGCAGTAAGAGCCAGGATATTCTGTTGATAGTGGTGAGCTCCAGTTGTTTCGGGGCATCCCAAGTCATTTCTATATGTACTTTTGGTATTTGTATAAAAGTCTTTTGTGGGCGGGAGTTTGTCCCGACCCGAACTCAGTTGTGTATCTATGTAGAGGCTTTTGTAGACTTATTGTACAGCCATAGGAGTGTTTGGTTGATAGACGTGATGGCTCTGGCGGTCAATTATGGTTTATATATATATATGCGTGTCTGCTGGGCTGATACAGGTACTGTTTTCTTCTATTTACAACGAAGTGCTGCCCAAATTTCTAATTTTCATAAGTAATGTAAATGTGAAAGTATAGGTTATGAACGAGTTCTCCCGGGCCTCCTCGACTACGGGTGCCAGTCTGCTCCAATGGGATTTGGGGTATGACAGAAGTGGTATCGGAGAAGTTCGTCCTAGTGAGTCTACAAAGCCGTGTCTACGTAGAATCTCATTTATCAGTGTGTTGTGCACCACATCTATAAACAGGAGGCTATTGGACATTTAGGGATTGTTTCCATTCTCCATTTCTTAGATCGTGCAATTGAGCCCATATTAGAGATAAAGTCATAATCGATCGCTTAATCCAATTGTTTTTTTTATTTATTATAGTAACGATGCCGGTTATAAGGAGAGGATAAGTGGAAGCGAGTAGATTTAGTGGCCGTAGAAGGTACTATTAAGTCACCACCGGCACAAGCTGAACAAAGCGAGTCTCAAGCTGAGCATATATCAGGAGCTTTTTCTCCTCCGGAAGGGCCATCTATTAATGTTGTTGATCGAGATTTGAGGGATGCAGTACAACTTCTGACGCGTATAGTTGCCGGTCAAGTTAAAGGGCAAGCTATTCCTACCACGGGTTCTAGTGGTACGGATAGAGCAGCTAGCCTTCGGACACAGGATTTTCTGAAACTAGATCCTCCTACTTTTACCGGATCAGATATTAACGAAGACCCGCAGGACTTTGTCGATCAAACCCAAAGGGATCTAGATGTTATGCACATATCCGGTAAAGAGATGGTTGAGCTAGCAGCATATAGACTAAAAGGAGAGGCTATATTGTGGTACGAGGATTGGAAACAATCTAGGGGTATTAATGCACCTCCAATTACGTGGGGAGAGTTCAAAGATGCATTTATTGATCATTATCTTACATTTGAGACTCGTCAGGCCCGTGCAGATCAATTCTTAAATCTTCGTTAGGGTAATATGAGTGTAAGGGAGTATAGTCTTCGATTTAACTCCTTGTCTCGATATGCTTCTAATGTGGTAGCTACTATGGATGACAGAGTTCATCACTATGTGGATAGATTGGAACCATACTTGGTTAGAGATTGTACCATTGCTTCTTTGAACAAGGACATGGATATAGCGAGGATACAAGCTTTCGCTCAGAAAATGGAAGATCAGAGGCAAAGAAGAAGAACCCAGGAATCAGAAAAAGGATATTCTAAGCGGGCCAGAGCTATAGGGCAGTTTATGGCATCTCAGGGAGGTTTTAGGCCTTCGTTCTCTCATAGATTGCCTAGCCCGTTATCTTCTTATCCTGCAATTAGTGATCCACCGCAATTTCAAAGGTTCAAAGGTAATCAGCTCGGGCAAAGCAGTGAAAATCAGAGTTCACGAACAGTGGGGTATTAAGGGCAAGGGAGTATGAGTCAATTGAGACCTCCACGACACCCGTGCCCCATATGTAGAAGATTTCACTTTGGCAAATGTCGCTTGGAACGAACAATTACTTTTGTTGCGGTAAGCTGGGGCATATGGCTAGAGATTGCCCACGCAGAACCACAGGTGGTATAACACGACCTACCGGATCAGCTGTTGCGTCATCATCGGTGCCTTCTTTGAGTAGGGGTACACAACCTATAGGTCACGGTAGAGGTGATAGAGGAGCATCTAGTTCTAGCGGATCTCAGAACTGTGTGTATGCCCTAGCAGATCGGCAGAATTTAGAGGCTTCTCCAGACGTGGTTACAGGTACGTTGTCCATCTTTGCATTTGATGTGTATGCCTTAATTGATCCTGGTTCTACATTATTGTATGCTACTCCTTTGGTTGCGGGAAGGTTCGGAAGAACACCCAAATTATTAGCCAAGCCATTTGAAGTATCAACGCCAGTGGGGGAATCTCTTATAGCTAGGAATGTTTATCAAAATTGTGTTGTGAATATTTGTGGTCGTGATACGATGGCCGATCTTGTTGAGTTAGAAATGGTAGATTTTGATGTTATTATGGGCATGGATTGGTTAGCGTCTTGTTATGCTACAGTAGATTGCCGTTCTAAGAAGGTATATATCCATTTCCCAAATGAGGCAGTCCTTGAATGGAAAGGTAATGTTGGCGAGCCGAGAGGTAGATTTATTTCTTACTTTAAGGCAAGAAAAATAATTTCCAAGGGGTACATATACCATTTGGTTAGAGTAAGGGATACAGAGGCAGAGCCGCCAACTTTTCAGACCGTTCCGGTTGTGAATGAATTTCCTGATGTATTTCCTGAAGAACTACCAGGTTTACCTCCTGAACGAGAAGTGGAGTTTGGTATTGATTTGTTGCCAGATACACAGCCAATCTCAATTCCTCCTTATATAATGGCACCAGCAGAGTTGCGAGAATTGAAAGAGCAACTGAAAGACTTGCTAGAGAAGGGATTCATCAGGCCTAGTATGTCCCCTTGGGGAGCACCAGTATTGTTTGTGCGTAAGAAAGATGGTTCGTTGAGGATGTGTATTGACTATCGGCAATTGAATAAGGTGACTATCAAGAATAAATACCCTCTTCCCCGAATTGATGATTTATTTGACCAGTTGCAGGGTGCCCAGTGTTTTTCCAAGATTGACTTGAGATCAGGCTATCATCAAGTGAGAGTCAAGGATAAAGATATACCCAAGACAGCTTTCCGAACACGGTATGGTCATTATGAATTCCTGGTTATGTCATTCGGGCTGACAAATGCACCCGCAGTTTTTATGGATCTGATGAATAGGCTGTTTAAGCCATTTCTAGATGTGTTCGTGATAGTTTTCATAAATGATATTCTGGTCTACTCTAGATCAGAAGAGGATCATGTTAATTACTTAAGGCAGGCGTTGCAGATTCTTCGTGATCGTAAGCTGTATGCGAATTTTCTAAATGTGAGTTTTGGCTCAAGTCAGTGGCATTTTTGGTCTATATTGTATCCAGTGAAGGCATAAAAGTTGACACTCAGAAGATTGAGGCTGTGAAGAATTGGCCAAGACCGACGATGCCTACGGAGATTCGTAGTTTCCTCGGGTTGGCAGGTTATTATAGAAGGTTTGTTGAAGGTTTTTCTTCTATTTCTGCACCCTTGACTAAGTTGACTCATAAAGCCTCCAAGTTTCAATGGAATGATGCCTGTGAAAAGAGTTTCCAAGATCTGAAGAGCAAGTTGACTTCTACACCGGTATTGGTACTTCCTGAAGGCACAGAAGGGTATGTAGTGTACTGTGATGCTTCGAGAATTGGCTTAGGATGTGTATTAATGCAACATGGTAGAGTAATAGCCTATGGCTCTAGACAGTTGCTACCACATGAGAGGAATTATCCCACGCAAGATCTTGACCTAGCTGCAGTTGTATTTGCTTTGAAAATATGGCGCCACTACTTATATGGGGTTCATGTTGACATATATACCGATCATAAGAGCCTGTAATATATCTTCAGTCAGAAAGATCTAAACTTGAGGCAGCGGAGATGGCTTGAATTGTTGAAAGATTACGATGTTGATATCTTGTATCATCCAGGGAAAGCGAATGTGGTAGAGGATGCACTAAGTTGTAAGTCTAAAATGGCATCTATAGAAAAGCAGGGGATGATTAAGGATCTTCACCAACTAGCTAATTTGGGAGTTCGACTTCTCGAAACTCCAGATGAAGAGGTTATTGTACGTAATGCAGCGGAATCTTCATTGATAGCTGAAGTGAAAGAGAAGCAGTATGCAGATCCAATTTTATTGCAGCTTAAGGAGGATGTGCAGAGTGGCACGACAAAGGCATTTGAGCTTACGCGAAGAAGGAGTGCTTCAGTGTCAGAATCGTTTATGTGTACCTAATGTAGTTGAGCTAAGAAAGAGAATTATGACAGAAGCACACTGTTCAAGGTATTCCATCCATCCAGGGTCGACAAAGATATATCAATATTTGAAAGCAATATATTGGTGGAATGACATGAAGAAGAATATTGCCAAATTTGTAGCTGAATATCCGAATTGTCAAAGAGTCAAAGTAGAACACCAGAAACCCGGTGGTTACATGCAATGTATAGATCTTCCAGTGTGGAAGTGGGACAAGATCAATATGGATTTCATCACAGGTTTGCCTCGTACATTTTGGAAGTTTGATTCCATATGGGTGATCATTGATAGGCTTACCAAATCCGCGCACTTCTTACCAGTTAAGACAACTTATACGGCGGAAGAGTATGCGAAGTTGTATATTAAGGAGATCGTTCGGTTACATGGAGTTCCAATTTCCATTATATCCGATCGAGGAGCCCAATTTACCGCGAATTTCTGGAAGTCTATTCAAAGGAGTTTGGGGACACAAGTAAATCTAAGTACGGCTTTTCATCCTCAAACGGACGGACAAGCGGACCGTACCATCCAGACACTTGAAGATATGCTACGATCATGTGTATTAGATTTCAAAGGCAACTGGGATGATCACCTACCTCTTATCGAGTTTGCCTACAATAATAGCTATCATTCATGTATCAAAATGGCACCATATGAAGCATTGTATGGAAGAAAGTGTAGATCGCCAATAGGATGGTTTGAAGCAGGTGATGCGGTCTTGTTTGGACCGGATCTTGTTTATCAAGCAATGGAGAAGGTTAAAGTGATCCAACAACGGCTTGAAACAGCTCAAAGTCGACACAAATCTTATGTGGATGTTAGAAGAAGAGGACTTGAGTTTTCTATCGATGATTGGATATTCTTGAAAGTATCACCAATGAAAGGAGTGATGAGGTTTGGCAATAAAGGAAAGTTAAGTCCACAATACATAGGTCCGTACAAGATCATTCAAAGATTTGGGCAAGTTGCTTATGAGTTAGAGCTACCTCAAGAGCTCTCAGCAGTTCATCCCATATTTCATGTTTCAATGATTTGCAAGTACATCGGAGATCCATCGCACATCACTACTACGGAAGATGTACAAGTTACAGAAGATCTCACTTTTGAAGAAATGCCTATTGCTATTCTTGATCGCCAAATTAAAAAGATAAGGAATAAAGAGATAGCATCTGTAAAAGTACTTTGGTGGAATAAACAAGTTGAGGAGATCACATGGGAAGCCGAGGGAGAAATGAAGATAAAGTACCCTTACCTATTCAACGATGAGGAGGAAGTTCATGAGACGGAAGAAGAACAATAACAGGTAAGTGTTTATTTTTATGCAAGTATGTTATGATGATAATTATGTTAATTGTAAGCTTGGACATGTCTTAATTGAGTAACTATTCTAACATTCGAGGACGAATGTTCTTAAGGGGGGGAGAATGTAACACCCCGTAAATTTTTTTCGTACACTTATCGCGATTATATGGAGTCCTAAAGGCTTGCGTATGGGTTAAATTAAGTTTATGATTTTCGGAAGTATCCCGTCAATAGTTGTATGTGTAGGTATTGGAATAAGATTTCCAAATATATAAAGTTTGCCCAAAACAGAGGAGTATTTCATATAAGCGAGCACATTCGAAATTTCAAAACGGTGGCCGGGAAGCCTGTCAACAGTAAATCTGCAGGAAAATTACTGCAGCTAGATAATTTTTTTTGGATCAACTTTAGACAATCATAACTCCTTGTACAAAAAGAACTGTGTGAGCTGATATATATCGACGAAAATATCCGAGAGTCTTCTTTCCGATGAAATTGGTTTCATCCAAATCCAATGTCTGAGTAAGGAGCTATACCCGTTTTACTACAGCCTATCAAAAAAAAACAGAATTTTGGGGCAGAGTTTTGGGTTAACTTTAAACGACCATAAATCCTTGTACAGGAATAACTAGGTGGTATACTTTATATGAAAATGAAATACCTTTGAATTATATTTCCAATGCAATTGGTTTCACCAAAATCCGATACCGTAGCAAAGAGTTATGATCGATTTACTTCAGCCTGTCAAAACTGTCCACTGGGGACAGATTCGGATTTATTTAAATTTTTAGGGCAAAATGGTCATTTTCTATTACCTCTTGGACGAAAAATTGGTATTTATAAACATACACTTAGCCTCATATATATCATATATCATTCAATTATTAAGAGAAGGTGAAACCCTAGCCTAATTTCAACTTCAAATATTTTGTGATTCAACCGTAGAAAATTCGAATTGGTTCCGTAGTTGTGTTCCCCATATCGAAAGCTTCGAGAAGCACCCCATGGTTATGTAAGGAGGATTCTAAATACAAGAGTTCATTGTTAAGGTATGAATATTGTTTATTCTTGATTCTTATCCATGAATAAGTATTGATAAGGGATTATGAGTATTGTCTTGATGTTGGAAGATAACTAGAAACATAGTTATGAATTGTTTTGTATAAATTGTTAGTAGTAAATTATGGAAGTTGTTGTATTGGATTATGGAGGATGAATTGTGGTGATATATCACTATACTAGTGGTTATGTATGCCTAGTGATCATGTTGGTATTGGATGGTGATTAAGAGGGGAAATAAAGGCTAAGAGTGATGTTGAGGGATATTGCATGAAAATGCATGATATGTGAAGTTAATAAGAGTATAAGACGATGTATGTAGCACTCTTATTGATGAGTTAAAGGATTACTTCCTAGACATTATTTGGTGAAGTTAATACCTAAATGGTAAGGTTTGGTTGCTAATACTAGTTTGCCACAAATGACTTATTGTAGATAAGTGTTCGAAGAGTACGGGAAGTCAAGTTGGACTTGTATTGAAGTGGTTATATCAAGGTATGTAAGACATACTCTATCTAATCATTGGCATGAATAATGACCCCTGGCACTCTCAAGTAAGCTTCCAACATTGTCCTACGACACATGACACATAATAACATCATATGATCTTCGACACTACCAATTGAACTTGTTTTCACTTTTAAGATGTCCGGCTAGTCAAAAAAATGTCGAGATACTATTGTTGACTCCGAAATGGTTTAATGAGGTATCCATGATTCTCTACTTCATTTTCATGATATTGATTACCTATTTACATGTTTTTCCTATTGAGGTATCATGGTTTCAAGTTCCATAAGGTGTGACCACAAAGTAACCAATCTCAAAGATTAATTGAAGTAAGAAATGGAATGTCTTTATTTTAAATTGTTGATATTATGTATTGTATTAGTACCACTGATCAATTGGCCATTGTATTATAAAGATTATGAATATATGCTATTCCAGGGGTGGTCCCTGATGTATTGTATTAGTACCACTGATCAGTTGGCCATTGTATGACATATGTTATGTATTGATAAGGAATACGGGAAGTAATGATATGAAAGTAATGTGCAGGTATCCCATCAGCTCTTTTAAGTGTGGTCTACTCATACTGTTTATTCTCTAGTGTCTGGGTTCTGTTGATCTTTTGTATCTCATCTTGATACTCACTGCCTTACATACTCAGTACATATTTCCGTACTGACGTCCCTCACGGGGACCTGTATTCATGCCTGCAGGAAGAGGTACTTCAGGTCGTACACCTCCGCAGTAAGAGCCAGGACATTCTGTTGATAGTGGTGATCTCCAGTTGTTTCGGGTCATCCCAAGTCGTTTCTATATGTACTTTTGGTATTTGTATAAAAGTCTTTTGTGGGCGGGAGTTTGTCCCGACCCTAACTCAGTTGTGTATCTATGTAGAGGCTTTTGTAGACATATTGTACAACCATAGGAGTGTTTGGTTGATAGACATGATGTCTCTGACGGCCAATTACGGTTTATATATATATATATGCGTGTCTGCTGGGCTGATACAAGTACTGTTTTCTTCTATTTACAACGAAGTGCTGCCCAAATTTCTAATTTTCATAAGTAATGTAAATGTGAAAGTATAGGTTATGCACGGGTTCTCCCGGGCCTCCTCGGCTATGGGTGCCAGTCCGCTCTAATGGGATTTGGGGTATGACAAGAATCTTGAGTCACCTTTGGCATCTGTCATGTACCGTAAGCCCTAGTGAACTTAATTCTGGTTATTTCATAAAATCTTGGTTACAAACATCAAAATCAAAGTGTCAAACAATTATTTGTGAAACTTAAACTCCCATTTCAGGAGACGTTAAACTATCAGTGAATAAACCGTAAACAACTTGAGTTTCTCTGTGTGATTCGACCCCAACCTTGTTGGGTTTTATATTGACAACGATCTTTTACACCCATTCAAGAGTATAGTTTGAGCGCTATAATCATATAGTTTAGGAAAACCCCAGGTACCTTTTGTCGTTTAGTTTGAAGATTGGAACTCTAATCTTGACCCTTTTCTTGAAATCGTGATCCTAGAGGAAACCCTAATTTGCTTTTGTTCTTTAGGGTAAATAGGATTTGATATTTTTTAAAACTGATAATAGTTGATTAATAATCTTTAGAGTACAATTTAATTCATGGGGGAGGTTTTTGGGAAGGGAAAGTACCAGATTCCTATTTAAAAACGTCCCATCTGAGTAACTCGGACTCGCTAGACGGCTTGGTTGATGGACCATCATTCTGGTTACGTATTGTCACTCCAACCGTCAGTTTTGGTCTAGAGAATGATATCACTTCCTGAGGTCGACGGAAATCTTTCTGGACTTTCATTGACTTGACGGTCCGTCAGTCTGGCCGTCGCACCTCGGCAGACTGACACCTCTGTGTAAAATGGGCATAACTCTTTACCCCGATATTGGATTTAGGCAAAACTTATGGCACTGAAAATAACACTCAAAGTCCTTTCGTTTTATATATAGTAGGTTCTCTAAATCATTATATACAAGAAGTTATGGTCAATGGAAATTGACCCAAGTTTAGACGTTCACTAAAACTTAATTGATAGGAAATTTTTAACTTGTCTTTGAGTTAGGGGACCTCTATGATCTCAATTCATGCACAACTAGATTCCCACACTACCTAATTGATTATCATACTTATAATTACATTGGATTCATTGGCTTTTGGGACCTTTACGCGTAGGAATGACGGTTTACGTTCTTTCCCAAAATGCAGATTATTACAGAATTAGTTAAGGGAACTCATTTATTGATTTTTATACGTGATCCATTGCATTGATCATCATCTCCATCTCGTACTCTTTCCCTTCTACTTGTTTGTGTATTTCCAAAGTGAGCCCGGAGTTCCCCAAACACTTCAACAGGGCATCAAAAAATGAAGTAAGTACTCATGAAGTGGTCAAGGGAACTCCAGGGAACACCTTGATTTATATTTAGACATGAAATATTACGTTGATCATCATCTCCAGCTTGTACTCTTGCACTATTACTTATTTGTGTATTTTCAAAGTGAGGCCTGAAGTCCCCCCAAACACTTCAGCAGGGCTTCAAACAAAGAACCAAACCCTCATGTAGTTTTCAAGCGAATTCCTGGTAACACATTGATTGATATTTATACGTAAACTATTGCGTTAATCATCATCTTTAGCTCATACTCTTGCGCTTCTATTTGTTTGTGTATATTCAAATAGAGCCCGAGAATTCCCTCAAACACTTCAGCGGTGGTTCAAATAATGAAGTAAGACCTCGTGAATGGTCAAGGGAACTCCGGGATAATCTTGATTGATATTTATACATAATCCATTGTATTGATCATCATCTCCATGTCATACATTTAAACTTGTTTGCATATTTTCAAAGGGAGCCTCGGTGTTCCTCCAATCCCTTCAGCGGGGCTTCAGATAACGAAGTATTCCCTCATGAAGTGATCAAGATAACTCCCAGGAACACCTTGAATGATATTGATACATGAGCCATTGCATTGATCATTATTGCTAGCTCGTACTCTTGTACTATTACTGTTTGTGTATATTCAAAGTGAGTCCTAGAGTTCCCCAAAACACTTCAGTAGGGCTTCAAACAACAAAGTAAATCCTCATGAAGTAGTCAAGGGAACTCTAGGGAACACCTTGATAAATTTATGCGAAAACCATTGCCTTGATCATCACCTCCAGCTCGTATTCTTGCACTTCTACTTGCTTGTGTATGTTTAATGTGAGACTAGGAGTTCCCCAAAACACTTCAACAGTACATTAAAAAACGAAGTAAGTCCTCATGAAGTGTATAGGGAACTCCAGCGAACACCTTTTTTTGTTCATCGATCATCTCCAAGTTGTCCTCTTACTCTTCTACTCGTTTGTTTAATAATGTTGCAACATAGTACTCTCCTATATATGTATTGTTTTGGTAAGAAAAATCCATGGCAAATGTGAAAGTTGGGTTTGAACTGGGATATGGGGTGCCATTATTGAATCTGGCTGCTACAAATATGGGTAGTATTAAAATTTTAGAATTTCAGAGAACAAAAGGTAATATATTCCTTGTCCTAACCTTTATTCATTCATCCCATGTTGTACTTTTGTAACACCCCGTACTTAATTACGTGCATTAGCCATGGTTATATGTGTTGGAGTATATGTATTGATCATAAGTTAGGTATATATGAGTTAAGTATGAGTATTGATTATTTTGAGATGGTTTCAAGTGTATAGTTTGATTATATGTGTATGGGAATAGACTTTATATATACCGGAATTTGCTCGTCGAAGTTTCTATGCGAAGTTTATCGAGTTATATTTCAAACGATATAAAGATTTCTGAAAACAGATGAGTATCGGATATAAGCGAGCATGTTCGAAACTTGAAAACGGTGGACGCAATGAACAGTAAATGTGCAGAAATTTTCTGCACACAAAAGTACTGCAGCCAAACAGATTTTTGGGTCGACTTTAAACGATCATAACTACTTGTAAAAAATGAAATGTGTGAGCTGCTATATATCTATGAGAAGCCCCGAGAGTCTTATTTCTAATGAAATTGGTTTCATCCAAATACAATGTCTGAGTAAGGAGTTATACTCGTTTTACTTCAGCCTCACAAAACAGATTTTTAGGGTCAACTTCAAATGATCATAATTCCTTGTACAGGAAGAACTGGGTGGCATACTTTATATGAAATAAAATACCTTTGAATTATCTATCCAACGATACCAATTTCACCCATATACGATATCGGAACGAAGAGTTATGGTCGATTTACTTTAGCCTATCAAAACAGTCCACCATGGACAGATTCGGATTTATTTAAATTTTTAAGGGCAATATGGTCATTTTCCATCACCTCATGGACGAAAATTGGTCATTATATACATATACTTAGCCTCATATCCATCATGTTATCATCCAAATTATTGAAGAATAAGAAACCCTAGTCTAAGTTCAACTCCAATTATCTTGTGATTCAACCGTAGAAAGTCCAAATTGATTCCGTAGTTGTGTTCACCGTCTCCAGGGCTTCGAGAAGCACCCCTTATTTGTTCCAACAGGACTTCGAAATCAAAAGGTCCATTTTATGGTAAGGATGTAAATTATGTTGGTGCTATTTATATGGATATGTATATATATATGCATGTGCGCATAAGAAGTATGTTATTTGATTGTTGTTGAAAGATGATTGGGAAATGATGTTGGATTATGTTGAATTGTGAAGGGATTTGGTGTGATGATGTGGTATTATGAAAACACCAATGTTCCATCAAGTAAGATTCCGAGGTTGTCCAAAAACATGTATTGTTCTACATTACCAACGAAGTTGTTTCCATTCTATAAAGTGTCAAAATGTTTCATTGATATACCAAAAGGCTCCTATTTCATTGTTGTGATATTGATGATTCTGAAACACATTGTTGATGTACCAATGAGTCTTTATTACGTCGTTATTGTATAGAAGGTCTATTACTTGGTTCTTATTGATGTATCGTTGTTTCAAAGTATCAAAAATGTGGTGGCGACCGAAATAACAATCTCAAAGATTAATTGAACTAAGTGATGGAAGTTCTCTCTTATCGGGTGGTATCCCAGGGTCATAAGCCTAGCATGGGTCGATCCCTATTTACGTGTTTATGGGTGGTATCCCAGGGGCATAAGCCTAGCATGGGTCGATCCCAGTTGATATGTACTGGAGGCAGCCTAATGGTCACAGTACAGTACAGTAATGATTACAAAGATGAAAGTGATTGAATAAATTCAATGTACAGGTTGTCACAAGTTCTAGTAAGTGTGGTCCACTCCTATTATGATTTATTCACTTGTTTCGGATTTCTATTGACCTCCTATATCATATGTGATTATCTACAGCTTTACATACTCAGTACATATTTCGTACTGAAGTCCCCCACGGGGACCTGCATTTCATGCTACAGGCACAGGTACCTCAGCTCATTCACAACATAGATAAGAGCCAGGTCATACATCTATTGTTGGTGAGCTCCAGTTTGCTTCAGAGTTTTCCGAGTCGGTTCCTTATGTTTTGTTATTGTACAGGAGTTATTTGTGGGCGGGGGTTTGTCCCGACCCTAGTTATGTCATGTATAACCTAGAGGCTTTATAGACATAAGGAAGGGTAAAGTCATGGATGTTTATATAGTGATGTTATATCTGTATCAGTGGTGGCCCCGACGGCCAAGTATTATATATATATATATATATGTGCGTGTTGTTCTGATACAGGTAATTAGATCCTTCTATATGCAACGAAGTGCTGTTCAAATTTCTGGTGACATGTAAGGGAAAGTACAGGTATTTGAACGGGTTCTCCCGGGCCTTCTCGGCTTTGGGTGCCAGTCCAGCCCGATGGGATTTTTGGGCGTGACAACTTTTATCTTTTCCTTTCATGTGTTAAAGGTTTAAAGTAATGGCTTCACTTGGTAATTTTAATAATTAATGTTGATCAAGATCTTAGAAATGCAGTGCAACTTTTGACTCGTATAGTTGCTGGGCAAGCTCAAGGGCGAGCCATTCCTACTGTAGGTCCTAGTAGTATAGATAGGGAGGCTAGTCTTCGAACACAGGATTTTCTTAAGATGGATCCGCCTACTTTTACCGGATCCGATCTTAACGAAGATCCGCAGTACTTTATTGATCAGATCCAAAGGGCCCTAGAGGTTATGCATGTATCGGGCAGAGAGACAGTGGAGTTAACCGCGTATAGATTCAAAGGTGAGGATATATATTGGTATGAAGACTGGAAATGGTCAAGGGGCATTGATGCACCCCCAGCTACTTGGAAAGTGTTCAAAGAGGCATTTATTGATCATTATCTTCCATATGAGACTCGTCAGGCCCGTGCGGATCAGTTCTTAAATCTTCGACAGGTTAATACAAGTGTGAGGGAGTATAGTCTTCAATTTAATTCTTTGTCCAGATATGCTCCTAATGTTATAGCTACTATGGATGATAGAGTTCATCGGTATGTGGATGAATTGGATCTGTATTTGGTTAGGGATTGTACTATTGCCACTTTGAACAAAGATATGGACATAGCGAGGAGCCAAGCTTTTGCACAGAAAATGGAAGATCAGAGGCAGAGGAGAGAAACACTGGAATCAGAAAGTGGATATTCCAAGAAGGACAGATCTATAGGGCAGTTCATGGCATCTCAATGAGGGATAAGACCACAGTTTTCTACTAGACCACCTAGGCCATTATCTTCTAATTCTGCAGGTTGTGCCCCACCACAGTTCCAAGGGTCCAGAGGAAATCAATTTTGGCATAGAAGTGAGAGTCAGAGTTCGCGGATAGTGGGGTACCAAGGGCAAGGGAATATGAGCCAATCGAGACCTCGTCGAGAGCCATGCAAAAAATGTGGAAGGTATCATTTGGGCGCATGTCGGATGGGGACCAATGTTTGCTTTTGGTGCGGTATGTCAGGGCATATGATGAGGGAATGCCCATGAAGGGACATAGGGGGTATGGCACGACCTACGGGGTCATTTGATGCATCATCATCATCGATGCCTTATTTAGGAAGGGGTGCACAACCAATGGGTCGTGTTAGAGGTAATAGAGGAGCCACAAGTTCTAGCGAGGCTCAAAATCGTACATATGCTCTAGCGGATCGACAAAATTTAGAGGATTCCCCAGATGTGGTTACGGGTACGTTGTCTATTTTTTCATTCGATTTATATGCCTTAATTGATCCCGGTTCAACATTATCTTATGTTACTCCATTGGTTTCTGGAAAGTTTGAAAGAATACCCGAACTATTAGTTAAGCCATTTGAAGTATCCACACCGGTTGGGGAATCTATTATAGCTAGAAGGGTTTATCGAAACTGCATAGTAACTGTTTGTGGTCGTGATACGATGGCTGATCTTGTAGAGTTAGAAATGGTAGATTTTGATGTTATAATGGGTATGGACTGGTTGGCATCTTGTTATGCCACAATTGATTGCTGCACAAAAAAGGTTTATTTCCATTTTCCAAATGAATCAGTCCTTGAATGGAAAGGTGAAATTAGCGCGCCAAGAGGTAGATTTATTTCTTATTTTAAGGCAAGAAGAATGATTTCCAAGGGATACATATATCATTTAGTTAGAGTAAGGGATACAGAAGCAGAGCCACCAACTCTTCACGTTGTTCCGGTGGTAAATGAATTTCCTGATGTATTTCCTGAAGATCTTCCAGGTTTGCCTCCTGAACGAGAAGTAGAGTTTGGTATGGATGTAATACCAGGCACCCAACCAATCTCCATTCCACCGTATAGAATGGCCCCAGCAGAATTACGAGAATTGAAAGAGCAATTTAAAGATTTGCTAGAGAAGGGATTCATAAGGCCTAGTATATCCCCCTGGGGAGCACCAGTGTTATTTGTGCTAAAAAAGGATGGCTCGCTGAGGATGTGTATTGATTATCGGCAATTGAATAAGGTGACTATTAAGAATAAATATCCTCTCCCAAGAATTGATGATTTATTTGATCAGTTACAGGGCGCCAAGTGTTTTTCTAAGATTGATTTGAGGTCAGGTTACCACCAAGTAAGGGTCAAAGAGAAGGATATACCCAAGATAGCTTTTCGAACACGGTATGGTCATTATGAGTTTCTAGTTATGTCATTTGGGCTAACAAATGCACCTGCAGCTTTTATGGATTTGATGAATAGGGTGTTTAAGCCATTCCTGGATGTATTTGTGATAGTTTTTATAGATGATATTCTAGTTTATTCTAGATCAGAAGAGGACCATGCCAATCACTTACGAAAGGCATTGCAGACTCTTCGTGATTGTAAGCTTTATGCAATGTTCTCTAAATGTGAGTTTTGGTTAAAGTCGGTGGCATTTTTGGGTTATATTGTATCTAGTGAAGGGATAAAGTTTGATGCTCAAAAAATAGAAGTTGTGAAGAACTGGCCAAGGCCCACAATGCCTACGGAGATTCGTAGTTTTCTCGGGTTGGCCGGTTATTATAGAAGGTTTGTTAAAGACTTTTCTTCCATTTCAGCACCCTTAACCAAGCTAACACATAAAGCATCCAAGTTCCAATGGAATGATGCGTGTGAGGAGAGTTTCCAAGAATTGAAGAATAAGTTGACTTCTACACCTGTGTTGGTACTTCCAGAAGGTGCAGAAGGGTATATAGTGTATTGTGATGCTTCGAGAATTGGTTTAGGATGTGTATTAATGTAGCATGGTAAGGTGATAGCATATGCCTCAAGGCAATTGAGGCCACATGAGAAAAATTATCCCACACATGATCTTGAGCTGGCAGCGGTTATCTTTGCTTTAAAACTATGGCGCCACTATTTATATGGGGTTCATGTTGATATATCTACTGATCAAAAGAGCTTACAATATATTTTCTGTCAGAAGGATCTAAATCTGAGGCAGCGAAGGTGGATGGAACTATTAAAAGATTATGATGTTGATATTTTGTATCACCCAGGGAAAGCGAATATAGTTGCTGATGCGTTGAGTCGAAAGTCTATGATGGCACCGATAGAAAGGCAAGGGATGATTAAAGATCTTCATCAATTAGCTAGTCTAGGAGTTCGTCTTCACGAAACACCAGACGAGGAGCTTATTGTGCATAATGCCGCGGAATCCTCATTAGTAGCTGAGGTGAAAGAGAAGCAAGATGCAGATCCTATTTTATTACAGCTTAAGGAGAACGTTCAGAGTAGTGCGACCAAGGCATTTGAGCTTACGCGAGAAAGAGTACTTCAGTGCCAAAACCGATTGTGTGTGCCGGATGTAGACGGGATAAGAAAGAAGATTATGACAGAGACACATTTTTCAAGGTATTCCATTCATCCAGGATCAACCAAAATGTATCATGATTTTAAAGATATGTATTGGTGGAATGACATGAAAAGGAACATCGCAAAATTTGTAGCTGAATGTCCAAATTGCCAACGAGTTAAAGTGGAACATCAAAAGCCCGGAGGCTATATGCAATGCATAGATCTTCCAATTTGGAAGTGGGACATGATCAACATGGATTTTGTTACAGGTTTGCCTCGTACAACTCGGAAATTTGATTCTATATGGGTGATTGTGGATAGGCTTACTAAATCCACACATTTGTTACCCGTTAAGACCACTTACACAGTTGAAGAATATTTGAAGCTATATGTTAAAGAAATAGTCCGATTACATGGGGTGCCAACTTCTTTTATATCGGATCGGGGAACTCAATTTACCACAAACTTTTGGAAGTCTTTCCAACGGAGTTTGGGAACACAAGTGAATCTGAGTACAGTTCTTCACCCTCAGACGGATGGACAAGCAGAGCGCACCATTCAAACACTTGAAGATATGCTACGAGCATGTGTTATAGATTTTAAAGGCAGCTGGGATTATCATTTGCCTCTTATTGAGTTTGCCTACAATAATAGCTATCATTCAAGTATCATAATGGCACCATATGATGCTTTATATGGGAGGAAGTGTAGATCACCAATAGGATGGTTCGAAGCGGGTGAAACTCTAATGTTGGGACCGGATCTTGTGTATCAAGCTATAGAAAAAGTCAAGGTGATTCAGCAATGGTGGAAAACAGCCCAAAGTCGACACAATTTATTTGCGGATAGTAGAAGAAGAGGTCTAGAGTTTTCGTTAAGCGATTGGGTATTTTTGAAGGTATCGCCAATGAAAGGGGTGATGAGATTTGGCAAGAAAGGAAAGTTGAGTCCACGATATATAGGCCCGTATAAGATTATTCAAAGATGTGGGAAAGTTGCTTATGAATTAGAGCTACCCCAGGAACTCTCATCAGTGCATCCAGTATTTCATGTATCGATGCTTCGAAAGTGCATCGGAGATCCATCCCTTATTACTTCTACTGAAGATGTGCAAGTAATAGAAGATCATACCTATGAGGAGATGCCTATTGCTATATTAGATCGTCAAGTTAAGAAGATGAGAAACAAAGAAGTAGCATCGGTGAAAGTACATTGGAGAAATCAACAAAGGGAAGAGATTACATGGGAAGCGGAGGAAGCAATGAAATCGAAATACCCTTATTTGTTCAAAGGTAAAAAAGAAGTGCAAAGAGTGCAACTGGGACGCTAACAAGTATGTTTTTACATATGCATAATATCTATATGATGACGTGAATATCAATTATGAATTCGAACTTGTTTTGGCTAAATAACTACATTCACATTCGAGGACGAATGTCCTTAAGGGGGGAAGGATGTAACACCCCATACTTAATTACATGCATTAGCCATGGTTATATGTGTTGGAGTATATGTATTGATCATAAGTTAGGTATATATGAGTTAAGTATGAGTATTGATTATTTTGAGATGGTTTCAAGTGTATAGTTTGATTATATGTGTATGGGAATCGACTTTATTTATACCGGAATTTGCTCGTCGAAGTTTCTATGCGAAGTTTATCGATTTATATTTCAAACGATATAAAGATTTCTGAAAACAGATGAGTATTGGATATAAGCGAGCATGTTCGAAACTTGAAAACGGTGGACGCAATGAACAGTAAATGTGCAGAAATTTTCTGCACACAAAAGTACGGCAGCCAAACAGATTTTTGGGTCAACTTTAAACGATCATAACTACTTGTAAAAAATGAAATGTGTGAGCTGCTATATATCTATGAGAAGCCCCGAGAGTCTTATTTCTAATGAAATTGGTTTCATCCAAATACAACATCTGAGTAAGGAGTTATACTCGTTTTACTTCATCCTCTCAAAACAGATTTTTAGGGTCAACTTCAAATGATCATAATTCCTTGTACAGGACTAACTGTTGTGGACTACTTTATATTAAATGAAATACCTTTGAATTATCTATCCAACGATACCAATTTCACCCAAATCCGATATCGGAACGAATATTTATGGTCGATTTACTTTAGCCTACCAAAACAGTCCACCATGGACAGATTCGGATTTACTTAAATTTTTAAGGGCAATATGGTCATTTTCCATCACCTCATGGACGAAAATTTGTCATTATATACATATACTTAGCCTCATATCCATCATGTTATCATCCAAATTATTGAAGAATAAGAAACCCTAGTCTAAGTTCAACTCCAATTATCTTGTGATTCAACCGTACAAAGTCCAAATTGATTCCGTAGTTGTGTTCACCGTCTCGAGGGCTTCGAGAAGCACCCCTTATTTGTGCCAACAGGACTTCGAAATCAAAAGGTCCATTTTATGGTAAGGATGAAAATTATGTTGGTGTTATTTATATGGATATGTATATATATATGCATGTGAGCATAAGAAGTATGTTATTTGATTGTTGTTGAAAGATGATTGGGAAATGATGTTGGATTATGTTGAATTGTGAAGGGATTTGGTGTGATGATGTGGTATTGATGATTATATATATTTATACACATAAACCTATTGTTCAAGTTGGTTTTTGGAATGTTTTGCAAATATTGGTTGTATGGAATTATGGAAGAGAATTGTGGTGTTGGGTTTCTAATACTAGATGCCAAACATTTCATTGTAGATAAGTGATTTCTAAAGGCGAGAAGTTGTGTTGAATTGGTTTCCGAATCTACAACGAGGTATGTAAACCAAACTCTAACGATGTTCTTTGGCATGAAAACACCAATGTTCCATCAAGTAAGATTCCGAGGTTGTCCAAAAACATGTATTGTTCTACATTACGAACGAAGTTGTTTCCATTCTATAAAGTGTCAAAATATTTCATTGATATACCAAAAGGCTCCTATTTCATTGTTGTGATATTGATGATTCTGAAACACATTGTTGATGTACCAATGAGTCTTTATTACGTCGTTATTGTATAGAAGGTCTATTACTTGGTTCTTATTGATGTATCGTTGTTTCAAAGTATCAAAAATGTGGTGGCGACCGAAATAACAATCTCAAAGATTAATTGAACTAAGTGATGGAAGTTCTCTCTTATCGGGTGGTATCCCAGGGGCATAAGCCTAGCATGGGTCAATCCCTATTTACGTGTTTATGGGTGGTATCCCAGGGGCATAAGCCTAGCATGGGTCGATCCCAGTTGATATGTACTGGAGGCAGCCTAATGGTCACAGTACAGTACAGTAATGATTACAAAGATGTTAAGAACGAAGGTAAAGTGATTGAATAAATTCAATGTACAGGTCGTCACAAGTTCTAGTAAGTGTGGTCCACTCCTATTATGATTTATTCACTTGTTTCGGATTTCTATTGACCTCTTATATCATATGTGATTATCTACAGCATTACATACTCAGTACATATTTCGTACTGACATCCCCCACGGGGACCTGCATTTCATGCTACAGGCACAGGTACCTCAGCTCTTTCACAACATAGATACGAGCCAGGTCATACAGCTATTGTTGGTGAGCTCCAGTTTGCTTCGGAGTTTTCCGAGTCGGTTCCTTATGTTTTGTTATTGTAAAGGAGTTATGTGTGGGCGGGGGTTTGTCCCGACCCTAGTTATGTCATGTATATCCTAGAGGCTTTGTAGACATAAGGAAGGGTAAAGTCATGGAAGTTTATATAGTGATGTTATATCTATATATGTGGTGGCCCCGACGGCCAAGTATTATATTTATATATATTTGTGCGTGTTGTGCTGATACAGGTAATTAGATTCTTCTATATGCAACGAAGTGTTGTTCAAATTTTTGGTGACATGTAAGGGAAAGTACAGGTATTTGAACGGGTTCTCCCGGGCCTTCTCGTCTTCGGGTGCCAGTCCGGCCCGATGGGATTTTGGGGCATGACAACTTTTACCTTTTCCTTTCATGTGTTAAAGGTTTAAAGTAATGGCTTCACTTGGTAATTTTTATAATTAATGTTGATCAAGATCTTACAAATGAATTGCAACATTTGACTCGTATAGTTGCTGGGCAAGCTCAAGGGCGAGCCATTCCTACTGCAGGTCCTAGTGGTATAAATAGGGCGGCTAGTCTTCGAAAACAGGATTTTCTTAAGAGGGATCCGCCTACTTTTACCGGATCCGATCTTAACTAAGATTCGCATGACTTTATTGATCAGATCCAAAGGGCCCTAGAGGTTATGCATGTATCGGGCTGAGAGACAGTGGAGTTAACCACGTATAGATTCAAAGGTAAGGCTATATATTGGTATGAAGACTGGAAACGGTCAAGGGGCATTGATGCACCCCCAGCTACTTGGAAAGAGTTCAAAGAGGCATTTATTGATCATTATCTTCCATATGAGACTCATCAGGCCCATGCGGATCAGTTCTTAAATCTTCGATAGGGTAATACAAGTGTGAGGGAGTATAGTCTTCAATTTAATTCTTTGTCTAGATATGCTCCTAATCTTATAGCTACTATGGATGACAAAGTTCATCGGTATGTAGATGGATTGGATCCGTATTTGGTTAGGATTGTACTATTGCCGCTTTGAACAAAGATATGGACATAGCGAGGATCCAAGGTTTTGCACAGAAAATGGAAGATCAGAGGCAGAGGAGAGAAACACAGGAATTAGAAAGAGGATATTCCAAGAGGGCCAGATCTAAAAGGCAGTTCATGGAATCTCAAAGAGGGATAAGACCACAATTCTCTACTAGACCACCTAGGCCATTATCTTCTAATTCTGCAGCTAGTGCCCCACCACAGTTCCAAGAGTCCAGAGGAAATCAATTTGGGCATAGAAGTGAGAGTCAGAGTTCGCGGATATTGGGGTACCAAGGGCATGGGAATATGAGCCAATCGAGACCTCCTCAAGAGCCATGCAATAAATGTGGAAGGTATCATTTGGGCGCATGTCGGCTGGGGACCAATGTTTGCTTTTGGTGCGGTATGTCGGGGCATATGATGAGGGAATGCCCACGAAGGGACATAGGGGGTATAGCACGACCTACGGGGTGATTTGTTGCATCATCGTCATCGATGCCTTATTTAGGAAAGGGTGCACAACCAATGGGTCATGTTAGAGGTGATAGAGGAGCCACAGGTTCTAGCGGGGCTCAAAATCGTACGTATGCTCTAGCGGATCGATAGAATTTAGAGGATTCCCCAGATGTGGTTACGGGTACGTTGTCTATATTTTCATTCGATTTATATTCCTTAATTGATCCCAGTTCCACATTATCTTATGTTAATCCATTGGTTGATGGAAAGATCGAAAGAATACCCGAACTATTAGTTAAGCCATTTGAAGTATCCACAACGGTTGGGGAATCTATTATAGCTAGAAGGGTTTATCGAAACTGCATAGTAACTGGTTGTGGTCGTGATACGATGGCTGATCTTGTATAGTTAGAAATGGTAGATTTTGATGTTTTAATGGGTATGGACTGGTTGGCGTCTTGTTATGCCAAAATTGATTGCTGCACAAAAAAGGTATATTTCCATTTTCCAAATGAATCAGTCCTTGAATGGAAAGGTGAAATTAGCGCGCCAAGAGGTAGATTTATTTCTTATTTTAAGGCAAGAAGAATGATTTCCAAGGGATACATATATCATTTAGTTAGAGTAAGGGATACAGAAGCAAAGCCACCAACTCTTCACGCTGTTCCGGTGGTAAATGAATTTCCTGATGTATTTCCTGAAGATCTTCCAGGTTTGCCTCCTAAACGAGAAGTAGAGTTTGGTATTGATGTAATACCAGGCACCCAACCAATCTCCATTCCACCGTATAGAATGGCCCTAGCAGAATTACGAGAATTGAAAGAGCAATTGAAAGATTTGCTAGAGAAGGGATTCATAAGGCCTAGTATGTCCCCCTGGGGAGCACCAGTATTATTTGTGCACAAAAAGGAGGGATCGCTGAGGATGTGTATTGATTATCGGCAATTGAATAAGGTGACTATTAAGAATAAATATCCTCTCCCAAGAATTGATGATTTATTTGATCAGTTACAGGGCGCCAAGTGTTTTTCTAAGATTGATTTGAGGTCAGGTTACCACCAAGTAAGGGTCAAAGAGAAGGATATACCCAAGACAGCTTTCCGAACACGGTATGGTCATTATGAGTTCCTAGTTATGTCATTTGGGCTAACAAATGCACCTGCAGCTTTTATGGATTTGATGAATAGGGTGTTTAAGCCATTCCTGGATGTATTTGTGATAGTTTTTATAGATGATATTCTAGTTTATTCTAGATCAGAAGAGGACCATGCCAATCACTTACGACATGCATTGCAGACTCTTCGTGATTGTAAGCTTTATGCAAAGTTCTCTAAATGTGAGCTTTGGTTAAAGTCGTTGGCTTTTTTGGGTCATATTGTATCTAGCGAAGGGATAAAGTTTGATGCTCATAAGATAGAAGCTGTGAAGAACTGGCCAAGGCCCCCAATGGCTACGGAGATTCGTAGTTTTCTCGGGTTGGCCGGTTATTATAGAATGTTTGTTAAAGACTTTTCTTCCATTTCAGCACCATTAACCAAGCTAACACATAAAGTATCCAAGTTCCAATGGAATGATGCGTGTGAGGAGAGTTTCCAAGAATTGAAGAATAAGTTGACTTCTACACCTGTGTTGGTACTTCCAGAAGGTGCGGAAGGGTATATAGTGTATTGTGATGCTTCTAGAATTGGTTTAGGATGTGTATTAATGTAGCATTGTAAGGTGATAGCATATGGCTCAAGGCAATTGAGGCCACATGAGAAAAATTATCCCACACATGATCTTGAGCTGGCAGCGGTTATCTTTGCTTTAAAACTATGGCGCCACTATTTATATCGGGTTCATGTTGATATATATAATGATCAAAAGAGCTTACAATATATTTTCAGTCAGAAGGATCTAAATCTGAGGCAGCGAAGGTGGATGGAACTATTAAAAGATTATGATGTTGATATTTTGTATCACCCAGGGAAAGCGAATATAGTAGCTGATGCATTGAGTCGTAAGGCTATGATGGCACCTATAGAAAAGCAAGGGATGATTAAAGATCTTCATCAATTAGCTAGTCTAGGAGTTCGTCTTCTCGAAACTCCGAACGAGGAGCTTATTGTGCATAATGCCGCGGAATCCTCATTAGTAGCTGAGGTGAAAGAGAAGCAAGATGCAGATCCTATTTTATTACAGCTTAAGGAGAACGTTCAGAGTAGTGCGACCAAGGCATTTGAGCTTACGCGAGAAAGAGTACTTCAGTGCCAAAACCGATTGTGTGTGCCGGATGTAGACGGGCTAAGAAAGAAGATTATGACAGAGGCACATTTTTCAAGGTATTTCATTCATCCAGGATCAACCAAAATGTATCAAGATTTGAAAGATATGTATTGGTGGAATGACATGAAAAGGATCATCGCAGAATTTGTAGCTGAATGTCCAAATTGCCAACGAGTTAAAGTGGAACATCAAAAGCCCGGAGGCTATATGCAATGCATAGATCTTCCAATTTGGAAGTGGGACATGATCAACATGGATTTTGTTACAGGTTTGCCTCGTACAACTCGGAAATTTGATTCTATATAGGTGATTGTGGATAGGCTTACTAAATCCGCACATTTCTTACCCGTTAAGACCACTTACACAGTTAAAGAATATTCAAAGCTATATGTTAAATAAATAGTCCGATTACATGGGGTGCCAACTTCTATTATATTGGATCGGGGAACTCAATTTACCGCAAACTTTTGGAAGTCTTTCCAATGGAGTTTGGGAACACAAGTGAATCTAAGTACAGTTTTTCACCCTCAGACGGATGGACAAGCAGAGCGCACCATTCAAACACTTGAAGATATGCTACGAGCATGTATTATATATTTTAAAGGCAGCTGGGATGATCATTTGCCTCTTATTGAGTTTACCTACAATAATAGCTATCATTCAAGTATCAAAATGCACCATATGAAGCTTTATATGGGAGGAAGTGTAGATCACCAATAGGATGGTTCGAAGCGGGTGAAACTCTTATGTTGGGACCGGATCTTGTGTATCAAGCCATAGAAAAAGTCAAGGTGATTCATCAACGGTGGAAAACAGCCCAAAGTCGACACAAGTCATATGCGAATAGTAGAAGAAGAGGGCTAGAGTTTTCGTTAGGTGATTGAGTATTTTTGAAGGTATCGCCAATGAAAGGGGTGATGAGATTTGGCTAGAAAGGAAAGTTGAGTCCACGATATATAGGCCCGTATAATATTATTCGAAGATGTGGGCAAGTTGCTTATGAATTAGAGCTACCCCAGGAACTCTCATCAGTGCATCCAGTATTTCATGTATCGACGCTTCGAAAGTGCATCGGAGATCCTTCCCTTATTACTTCTACTGAAGATGTGCAAGTAACAGAAGATCTTACCTATGAGGAGATGCCTATTGCTATATTAGATCGTCAAGTTAAGAAGATGAGAAACAAAGAAGTAGCATCGGTGAAAGTACTTTGGAGAAATCAACAAAGGGAAGAGATTACATGGGAAGCGGAGGAAGCAATGAAATCGAAATACCCTTATTTGTTCAAAGGAGAAAAAGAAGTGCAAGGAGTGCAACTGGGACGCTAACAAGTAAGTTTTTACATATGCATAATATCTATATGATGACGTGAATATCAATTATGAATTCGAACTTGTTTTGGCTAAATAACTACATTCACATTCGAGGACAAATGTCCTTAAGGGGGGAAGGATGTAACACCCCGTACTTAATTACGTGCATTAGCCATGGTTATATGTGTTGGAGTATATGTATTGATCATAAGTTAGGTATATATGAGTTAAGTATGAGTATTGATTATTTTGAGATGGTTTCAAGTGTATAGTTTGATTATATGTGTATGGGAATCAACTTTATTTATACCGGAATTTGCTCGTCGAAGTTTCTATGCGAAGTTTATCGAGTTATATTTCAAACTATATAAAGATTTATGAAAACAGATGAGTATCGGATATGAGCGAGCATGTTTGAAACTTGAAAACGGTGGACGCAATGAACAGTAAATGTGCAGAAATTTTCTGCTCACAAAAGTACTGCAGCCAAACAGATTTTTGGGTCGACTTTAAACGATCATAACTCCTTGTAAAAAATGAACTGTGTGAGATGCTATATATCGATGAGAATACCCGAGAGTGTTCTTTCTAATTAAATTGGTTTCATCCAAATTCAATGTCTGAGTAAGGAGTTATACTCGTTTTACTTCAGCCTCTCAAAACAGATTTTTAGGGTCAAATTCAAACGATCATAATTCCTTGTACAGAACTAACTGGGTGGCCTACTTTATATGAAATGAAATACCTTTGAATTATCTATCCAACGATACCAATTTCACCCAAATACAATATCGGAACGAAGAGTTATGGTCGATTTACTTTAGCCTATCAAAACAGTCCACCATGGACAGATTCGGATTTACTTAAATTTTTAAGGGCAATATGGTCATTTTCCATCACCTCATGGACGAAAATTGGTCATTATATACATATACTTAGCCTCATATCCATCATGTTATCATCCAAATTATTGAAGAATAAGAAACCCTAGTCTAAGTTCAACTCCAATTATCTTGTGATTCAACCGTAGAAAGTCCAAATTGATTCCGTAGTTGTGTTCACCGTCTCGAGGGCTTCGAGAAGCACCCCTTATTTGTGCCAACAGGACTTCGAAATCAAAAGGGCCATTTTATGGTAAGGATGTAAATTATGTTGGTGTTATTTATATGGATATGTATATATATATGCATGTGAGCATAAGAAGTATGTTATTTGATTGTTGTTGAAAGATGATTCGGAAATGATGTTGGATTATGTTGAATTGTGAAGGGATTTGGTGCGATGATGTGGTATTGATGATTATATATATATATATACACATAAACCTATTGTTCAAGTTGGTTTTTGGAATGTTTTGCAAATATTGGTTGTATGGAATTATGGAAGAGAATTGTGGTGTTGGGTTGCTAATACTAGATGCCAAACATTTCATTGTAGATAAGTGATTTGTAAAGGCGGTAAGTTGTGTTGAATTGGTATCCAAATCTACAACGAGGTATGTAAAGAAAACTCTAACGATGTTCTTTGGCATGAAAACACCAATGTTCCATCAAGTAAGATTCCGAGGTTGTCCAAAAACATGTATTGTTCTACATTACCAACGAAGTTGTTTCCATTCTATAAAGTGTCAAAATGTTCATTGATATACCAAAAGGCTCCTATTTCATTGTTGTGATATTGATGATTCTGAAACACATTGTTGATGTACCAATGAGTCTTTATTACGTCGTTATTGTATAGAAGGTCTATTACTTGGTTCTTATTGATGTATCGTTGTTTCAAAGTATCAAAAATGTGGTGGCGACCGAAATAACAATCTCAAAGATTAATTGAACTAAGTGATGGAAGTTCTCTCTTATCGGGTGGTATCCAAGGGGCATAAGCCTAGCATGGGTCGATCCCTATTTACGTGTTTATGGGTGGTATCCCAAGGGCATAAGCCTAGCATGGGTCGATCCCAGTTGATATGTACTGGAGGCAGCCTAATGGTCACAGTACAGTACAGTAATGATTACAAAGATGTTAAGAACGAAGGTAAAGTGATTGAATAAATTCAATGTACAGGTTGTCACAAGTTCTAGTAAGTGTGGTCCACTCCTATTATGATTTATTCACTTGTTTCGGATTTCTATTGACCTCCTATATCATATGTGATTATCTACAGCTTTACATACTCAGTACGTATTTCGTACTGACGTCCCCCACGGGGACCTGCATTTCATGCTACAGGCACAGGTACCTCAGCTCATTCACAACATAGATAGGAGCCAGGTCATACAACTATTGTTGGTGAGCTCCAGTTTGCTTCGGAGTTTTCCGAGTCGGTTCCTTATGTTTTGTTATTGTACAGGAGTTATGTGTGAGCGGGGGTTTGTCCCGACCCTAGTTATGTCATGTATATCCTAGAGGCTTTGTAGACATAAGGAAGGGTAAAGTCATGGAAGTTTATATAGTGATGTTATATCTATATTTATGGTGGCCCCGACGGTCAAGTATTATATATATATATATATATATATATATATATATATATATATTTGTGCGTGTTGTTCTGATACAGGTAATTAGATCCTTCTATATGCAACGAAGTTCTGTTCAAATTTTTGGTGACATGTAAGGGAAAGTACAGGTATTTGAACGGGTTCTCCCGTGCCTTCTCGGCTTCGGGTGCCAGTCCGGCCCGATGGGATTTTGGGGCGTGACAACTTTTACCTTTTCCTTTCATGTGTTAAAGGTTTAAAGTAATGGCTTCACTTGGTAATTTTTATACCTAAAGTTTAAAGTTAATGGTGATATTAAATATCTACGGACCTAATCAGTTACCATCTTCATTTCTTTTATTTCTTCAATATTTTGGAATTAATGGATTACGGGCTAATTCTTTGACTATAATTCCAAATTTTTAAGATTTAATTATGCATGCCAATTTTATTTTTAGTAAATTTAAATAATAATAATACTAATAATACACATCAAGATTCTTAAATACTTTTGACTCTTCTGTGACGGAGGGGGTATATATTTCATAAAGATCTTCTAGATTTTATTCATGCTTTATGATTGGTAAAATTAAAAGGTCTCAACAGAAAATATAATGTAGAGTCAATTTTATTCTGATTGGAATGTCCTCCTTTTATTTTTGTTTGAATTGTTGTAAAAGACCAGAACAAATATTAGGAAAGACCACATATATTTGCCTTCACTTGGATGACACTATAGATCGGGTTCATTATTGAAACCTCAAGAAGAATATTCTAAGTCTATTTTACCCAAGTACATTTCTTTTCCAGAGTTCAGAAAGGCCATTTATCTAATTATATAAAGGAATTTTCACTTAAACTATAAAGGCCATTTAATATGTTACGAGAGCAAGTACATGTCATGAGCACTGGCGGATCTAAAATTTTTATCAAGGAAATTTGCTTAGTAAAATTGTTGTTGATCATTCAGGAGATAGTCAAGTTGCATGGGGCTTCGGTTCATCCCGGTTTTCATGTGTTCATGCTCAAAAAGTGTGTGGGTGATCCTTCCTTAATGGTGCCAGTTGAGGATATAGGCGTTAAGGATTCGTTGTCCTATGAGGAAGTTTCGATTGAAATTTTGTATAGGGAAGTTTTGAAATTGAGAGATAAGGAAAAAACTTGTGTGAAGGTTGTTTTGAGGAACCAAAAGGTATGCTTCATGGGAATCGGAAGAGTATATGAAAGCTAAATACCCGTTCTTGTTTTCAATGTTGGACGAAAGTTCTTAAGGTAAAATTTTATTTCATTTCTTGATGCATTTCTAATTTTCTTCTTGAATCCTTCTATATTCTTCTTATTATCATGCTAAAGGTGTCCTAATCTCTTATTCGGGGAGAAATGATCCAAGAGGGGGGGGGGATAATTTAAGATCCCAAAAAAATTGATGAATTAATTTTGAACCTTAGTTCGTGCATAATTATAATTTTTTACTTGAATCATGATAAGGGATGTTAAAGGGATGATTGGGGAAAGTTTTAGAGTTTACGAAAAGCGTTCAGGATCATTTTTGGACCCCGAACCAGTGAGGGTCCGCGATAAGGTCTTGGAACGCCCTGTGCATTCCGTGATAGAGGCATAGCACATTGTGTTGGCTCCACAATAAGAGTGTGTCACTCCATTTAGGCTCAATGATAGCAGCATGCCATGCCCAAGGGCAAAAATTGCCTAGTTTTGACTTTTAATATTTGGGGTGAGGGATTTTTGGTCCTTAACCCCACTAAACGACCTTAAGCACTCCTCAACCCCTATTAGGTTACCAATTTATTAGTTTAATAATGGTTCTTCAAATTTTCAACTAACAAGTGAATAAACTAAGGTCTTTCAATAATTCAACACTCAGGGCCCTAAACTCAAGCTTTTCTCAAAATCACTTCATCAAAATGCAAGTTTGACACTCTTTATTTACTTATTATATTATTGCATCAAATTACTTGATATTTACATGTTTCTAGGTTGTTTAATTCAAACTAGGGTTGAGGGATTTAGGTTGTTTTACACTTGCATTGACTTTTCCTTGTTTTAATGGTTTCTTTATGATTTAAATGATGGATTGTGAACTGAATTTGGATCTCATGGTAGTGGTGAAACTTTGGCAATATTGTTTCACAATGTTGATGGATTTTATGTATGATTATAATGACATAAACCTCAACCCATATCATAATTTGGATTTTACAAAAGGATTTTATAATGTCTAAACTGTCCTTTGGAAAATTGCATAATATTGACAGGTAAAAAGATAAAAAGAGAAAAAGGTTTTGGAAATGTCCTTAGGGGCTTTGGTTATGTATTTTTAAACTGAAATTGAAGTCCAAACGGTTAAATTTATTATGGATATGATATGGCATAATTAGAATGGCTTGCAAGTCTATTGGTATGATGATACCATTTTGGGAATGCCCTAATACATGACTCCATGAATGGTTCGTGAAAAATGTTTTATTTGGGTTTAAAGAAAATTGTGTAGTTCACCAAGAAAGTGTTTTCCTAGGTGGACCAACACTGAAAACCACGTTTGCAGATGTTGGGAGTCTACGAACACTGCGTCAGATTTGCACAATATATTTTTGGGAGTCTAATTGACTATTGGTGGCTTTAGCCTAATTTCTCTAGTTCATGTGGATAATATGGACTGGGGTCCTTCAGGAAAGCCGGACACATATAGCCCTTGGTGACTTTAGGTCGCTACGAGCCGCATAGTTCAAGATTAATTTTTTAAATGGTCATGTCTCATGTTCCCCTACCTCGACTTCCTATTATCTTGATGATTGATGAGAACATGTTTTAGTACATGATATTTGGAAAATATATTTTATTTATATGTTTTATTACTGATTTGGTACTTGCATATTTTATTCCTTTTCCTTGGGTTGCATCCTAGCACTCTCCATACTAACCATCCGTGGATGCTATACCATTTAATGATGTAGGTTCTGGGGATTTTTCTTGTGACCCTGTTCCGCATTAGGTGATTTGGTACTCTTTTTGATCAACTTTGTAAGTGGTGAGCCTTCCTTATTCAGAAGGCCTAATTTCTTTTAGTCTTTTCTAGTTTCAGTGCCTTCTTTTATTTTTTTCTTTTGAAATAGTCGAGGTCATGTCTTGACTTGGTTAGTACTTCTTGGTTTAGAGGCTTTGTGGATAGGGTTATTATTTCTTTGTGGAATTGGTTTGGACTCTAACATTTAATCTTTTCATTTCTATATCTCTCTCATTCTATTGGATAGGTTCTGCTGTTTATTATCATTATTATACTCTAGAGGTAGGCTAGGAGGGTCATCTCAGGCCTTGGTTGGTTTGGGATGCCCGTTGCGGCCAGGTCCCAGTTCGATTCAAGGAAAACACCTTCATTGTACACTCCACCACCAAATTTGTCGCAATCGTCTTGATGTAACTATTAGTCGAGATCAACCTTAGCGTTCTTACCCATAACTAGTGCGCCTCAGCTAACATGTGCGGGGAGAATTTCGTGAAGCTTTAATCAATTGAAATACTAATTTACCTTACATGTGTATACTATAAAATTATATGGCGGGCATAATTATTGGGTACATAATGAGAACATGCTCCACTCGCGATATTTTTAATATAGAAAATAGTACTAATTAGCGAGTGACATACATAACCTAACACACAACAACGACTAATCAACTAGTGATATTTATGATTTGAATTGTTATGATTTTACCATATTGTTCATGTCTAATACTGTTAGATTTCTACATTATTGAGCTAAGAGCTTGAAGAAAAGAGGGAAGAAGATTCTAGAAGAAGAGTATTGTTTTAGTAACTGAATTTGTCTTAACTCATTATGCCACTACAAGTTGGTATTTATAGAGTTAGTTTGCTTCTTTTGATAGTTGTACAATGACAGCTGTCACACATAACTAACTAACTAACTTACACAT
This sequence comes from Capsicum pubescens, assembly GCA_030864215.1. Lineage (NCBI taxonomy): Eukaryota > Viridiplantae > Streptophyta > Magnoliopsida > Solanales > Solanaceae > Capsicum > Capsicum pubescens. The sequence continues at coordinate 366,722,576 of CM061548.1, read as the reverse complement.
ACAAATAAAAAGCTAACTTCCTCTATCTAATATTAACCTGATCATTACACTTTTAACTAGCTCAATACTCCCCTTCATGTTGATGGCTTAAAGATATTTTTCAATACCAGTTTACTTAGTATATATTCATGCTGACTTTTTCCTAAGACTTTTCTGAGAATGTCTGCTAGCTGCTCCTCTGTTGGCTCATGATTTGTCTCAATCATCTTCTTGTTGATTCTTCCTCTCACAAAATGAAAGTTTATGCAAATGTGTTTTGTCCTATTACCGAATATAGGATTAGTTGTAATCTGTATTGCTACTTTGTTATCATACATCAAGTCTACAGGTTGATTGATCTGATTTGCTAGTACTTGAAATAGCCCAAGTAACAAGGTGATCACTGTACTACAACTAGCCATGCTTCGAAACTCTGCTTCTGCAGAGCTCCTAGACACAGTCTATTGTTTCTTTGATTTCCAAGAGACCAAAGCACCTCTAACATTTATCACTTACCCTGCAACTGATCTTCTAGTTTTTAAGCAAGCACCACAATCAGAGTCACAGTAGGCTATCAATTTATTGAAAGTTTCTGTAGGCATAAACAAACCCAAGCCAGAAATACCTTTTATGTACCTCACTACTCTAAATGTAGATTCCATGTAAGCTGTCTTTGGAGAATACGTATATAGACTTAGTACATGTACTACAAAGGAAAAGCCAGTTCTAGTCATAGTGAGGTATAATAACCTTCCTACTGGTCTTTGATAGTCATGTTGTATCATCATCTACTATTCCATTGGAAATATGGTTATCATATTCCATAGATGATAGTTTCTGGTGCACTTTAAGGGGAGTAGTTGCAGCTTTTTCTCCACTTATCCCATCCTCAGATATAAGTTCAAGAGCAAACTTTCTTTTATTCAGAACTATCCTATAACACCCTCACATTTTGGGTGTTTAATTTTTGGCTTTTCTGTACTCGAAATATCAAATTTTAACTCAAATCATATTTAGGGATGTTAAAAGCCTAACCCAGAGGAATTTCAGAATTTTCAGACAAGGTTCGGGGGATTTTTGGGACACGGAGACAAGAAGACTCCGTGACAGCCCCACATCGCGGAGGCTGGGGTCCGCGATGGGTACCGCATGATGGAGCCTGTGTTTACTGTGGTTCTATTCAAATGTATTAGAGGGCCTTTTTTTGTATTTTTCCCCTTTAAACCATTCCTCACTTTTAAGACATCCCTAAAATATATTATTACCTCTATGAAATGCCTAAGTGTCATTCCATAGGTCAGAAGAAAGAAAACACCTAGGGCTTGAGAATTCCAACATCCAAAGAGTCAAATTTCTCTACATTTTCGTCATTATTGAGGTATATGGGACTATCCTAAATTTCATGGGCATAAGTTTATCCTTTTAAACAAGCTTTAAATATATATGATTATGTATATAAAAAGAGGGTTTAGAAATCGTTTGAGGATAATGTGTTAGGAACCCATTTTGATGAAAGCATGTACTTCTCATGAAATTTCTTCATAAACTTGAGTTACTTGGGAGTATCCTAAATCTAATTTTATCCTTTTTAACAAGCTTTAAAGATATATGATTATGTATATAAAAATGGAGTTTTGAAATCGTTTGAGGGTAATGTGTTATGAACCCACTTTGATGAAAGCATGTACTTCCCATTAAGTTTCTTCATAAACTTGAGTTACTTTTATGTGTACATGGGATTATGAGATTGAAAATTAATATGAGAGCACATGCCGAACAAAATTTTCTCTCTTGTGGTGAAATCCATTGTCTTAGCATGTTGTGGGTTTGCTCAAATGCATGATTAAAAGCTTAGTTCATAAGTTTTTATTATCCATGTTGAAATGGTTTAGTTTTGTATTTCAAAAGAGAGTACTTTCTTTACTTTCAAAATGTTCAAGAGTACTTAAACTCCCTTTATAAAGTATTTCATAAAGTGATATGATTGTGTACTTTGAGATTGGAGCATTGTGTATGCTTACTTGAGTATTGTGTATGCTTCTTTGTTCCTATGGGGCACTGTGTATGCTTCTCATGAGCATTGTGTATGCTTCTTGATTTGATATAGAACATTGTGTATGTTTTTCTGAGTATTGTGTATACTGTTGATATATTTTACGTATTGTGTATGTTGCCCGAAACTCCTGGTATTGGTTAATTACTTTAATTATAAATTTTGATAAGTACTTGGTATAAATTTTATTGAGATATATAGTTCCTGATTAACGATTGTTGGGTCTCACTGATCCTCTTATTATGATATAATTTCTGTGTGTAATAACTTAACGCTCTTGATTTTGTTGTGTTTTCTAATACTTGTCCTAGTAGTACTTAAAGTAGCAATCGGGGATCTTACTGGGTTATATTTTATATATATAGCTCACTCCTTACTTGCATGTCTGTAGATACTATCGCGGAGTGGGTGACAATTCGTAAGGATTTTATTGCTGAGGTGAGCCTTCGCCTTGTTCGTGGAGGCTTTCGTTTCAGCTTAAGCCCTTTATATTATATTTCTTTTCATTGAGTTTGCATGCCCGGAAGTTGAACTCATGTAACTCAATTTCAGATGCTCCATGGTCTTAGATTGAGATTTGGGATAGAGAATTAATTCTCAAGTAATTGTTGAATTTATAGTTTGATTATGGATTTTTGTTGAATTGTTATTTGTTATATATTGATGCATTGGAATTGCACCTACATTATCGTAGTGCTTATTAATTGATAAAGTGTATGGAAAATTGGTTTCCCGATAGGTGGTGTTAGTGAGGTGCCCGTCACGTCCAGGGATTACTTTAGGACGTGACAAGGTTATTGCTGTACTGACCCCAATTTCTCCTGCATTAGCTTTATTCAAGATATTACTAAGGTCCCTAGTATATATGTCATCCTTTGAGTTTTTGTTTCAACCATTTAATTTACTCGCAGCCTGAAATATGAAATATTCAACAATCACATCTTGCAATCCTTCAGTCACCAACTGCTCAAACTATAGATGAATCCTCTACATATTACTGTCTTTGAATGCTCTCTTCTTCTTATAGTTGACCAGTAACTAATGTCACATATAGAGGGCTATGATCACTCACACCTTCAGAGAGAAATATGGTCCTACAAATAGTCACGTTATCCAGCCATCACCATTAACAAAGATCGGTCTATCCTAAAAAAGATTCTTCCAGATTCAATCATTCTATCCATAAATTCATCTAATTCATACTTGGTAACTCATTCAGCAATCTTGAAATCGACCACCTCTGTAAGTGTGAGTGTATTTCCTCAAAATGTACGACTGGGTTGAAATCCCCCAAAATTAACCAAGGCCCATACACAACTTGGCTTGACAAGTGAATTTCTGTGCACTCTCACTACATACTCTTATCTAATATATGTCTTCCTTCTATGCCAACTATATTCTCCCATAATATAAACCTACACATTCAACCATTTTTATTTGTACTTACTCTTTTCTTCCATAGTTTAATGTTATTAGCTATTTCACTATCTTTTGAGCAATATGTGCTGCTGCAACAGGCTTTTGTGGTGGTATTCAACTTGATACATACTGAGTCTTTCCACCTTTCCCAATATGAGAAAATTCCGTAGCATTAGTCACTGCCTTGACTTGAGCAATAGGTTGAGTTACTTCATTAGCATTTGGTTTTTTCTCCTCAATTCTGATTCACTTTATTATATTGGATTAACATTCTTCACGGATTCAATAATATGTTTTGGTACTAGTGTCTTAATGTTGTCCTTCTTAGGCTTATAATTGTGGAGATGGTACATAAAGAATATTTTCATTATTATATGTTTGAGTTATCACAGTTCCTTTTTCATTTTTGAGAATTCCATCAATAAATCTGGAAAAACTCAAGCTCATTTTCCTTTCAACTTGTCCATCATAAGGGGATTTCCCACAAGGCTTCCTATCGTACTTAGACCCCTTGCTTAGAGAACTCCATTTTTGTAGGAAATTTTTTTTTTCGAATTTGGTTGATTAAGGAGTTTTGGTTTAGTTCTGTTTTTTTTTTTAGCAAAGAAGTGTTGAATGGTGGGATAATCGTTATTTGAAGAGTTATTTTGTCAGTTTGATTCAAACAGTAAGTTGTTTCTGTCCGTAGACCCGTGGTCTATGAAATCTATCTGTGGTCTATGAAATCAGAATGCCCTAGATTGAAATAAATTTTTAGACGTATGAAATTCTTTTAATAAATGGTTTCCTAAATAATGGAAATTAAAAAATTAATAGCTAATTAGTTCGATTAAGTGCAGTGGTTTGATTTTTAGCAATTGTCGTGTTTCGATATTGCATGTTGGTTTTTGGTTCACAGTTATTGATGTTTGGAGTGAACTGTTTGATGGTGGAATGGTGGGATAATCGTTATTTGAAGAGTTATTTTGGCAGTTTGATTCCAACAGTCGGCTGTTTCTATTCGTAGACCAGGGGTCTATGAAATCGACTCGTGGTCTATGAAATCAGAATGCCCTAGATTGAAATAAATTTTTAGACGTATTAAATTCTTTTAAACTATGATGGACGAAATAGTGAAAATTGAAAGATTAAAAGCTAATTAGTTTGATTAGGTGCACTAGTTTGATTTTGATACTCCATGTTGGATTTTGGTGGGGAATTTCTTTTTTTTTGGGGGGGGGGGGGGGAGAGGGGGGGGAGGGACGGGGTTCATTTGAGCATTGACTTATTTCTATTGATAGACTTGTGGTATATGAACTGAAAATGGGAGATTTGTTCTGTAGGTGTAGATTGTGTTGAAAATGGATAAAAAAAACCATCCATCCTAAAGGCAAAGCCAGTAGCAGTAGAAAAAGATAAGCCGAGGCAGCTGAAAATGTCTCAAAAAGAAATAAAATTAATGAGAAAGTGTCTAAATCTGATCCAAATTTAAAGGAGATAAGCGACTACGCTGAGTCTAGTGAAGATATCCTTCCTGAGCGCAGTATTAATGGTGACAGTGAAGAGAGCAAGGGAAGTGGGAGAAACAGTGATGATGGGGATAATGATCCATTGTCTGTTCCAAGTTTGTTAAGGTTAATTTCTGTAGAGTGGTATGACCTTCGAACGATAATGGATGAGGTCGGATCTTTCCCGAAGAGGATATCGATCAGATCAAGAATGGCTGCTTATCGAGAATTTAAGCAAGTTCTTGTCAACCAGGTGTTGAAGAAAAGATTCAAGCGATCCTGTTATCGAACTCTTGAGAAACCTGCCGGAACATCTCAAGTTCAATGGGCAGTTGGTCTATTATTTGTTGTTGCGACGCGTCAAGATTGATAAGATGCATCATGAGATGTGGTTCTGCGTTAACAAAAAGCTTGTCTTTTTTGGCTTGAAAGAATTTTGTTTGATCACGGGGTTGAACTGCTCATCATACCCCAGTGAATAAAAAATGAAGAAGATGTTAGACAAGGGGGAGAATTTTTGCTTTAAGGTGACAAAAAAATAAAATATTACATCGGACAACTTGTTACACTTGATCAGAGGGAATAAGCTGAACGAGGAGCAGAAGTTTAAGTGTTGTTTACTATGGTTCTTGCACTCCATGTTGCTTGCAAAAGATTAGACGAAGGTTGTCCACACGAAACTAATTCGAATGGTCGATTTTTTGAGTTTCTTCGAGATTTATCAGTGGGGCAAAGAGACATTCAACTGACCCTGGACTATCTGAAGAAGAAAAGTGACCTGAAGAAAGAGAGGAAAGTATTTGATGAGAAGCAGAAGGCCTCCTATGCTCTATTCGAATTTTCCTGGGCATTCATGGTATCTACCATAAACCTTTTTATTAGTTTATCATAGATTCTTGTTTTATTTATACTCTGTCATAGACACTGAGTTCTTTTTTCTCTGTTGTACTGATTACAGGTTTGGATGTACGAGCCCTTTCCTCATCTTTGAAAATTTGTTGAAAAATCAACGGATGAGCCATTTTCCATTCCCCGCATCCTCAGATGGCACACTACAAAAAGTGACCAGATAATCGAAGGCGACCCATTCAAGTACAAAGAAAAAGTTACCGAGTTATGAACTTATTTTTTACTATGCAATTATAATACTACTATTGCATCGAATGTTAGGTCATTGTTAATTGATATTTTATAGAACATGCACCTGCACATCATCCCTACTGTTCGTGAGACGAAGATGGATTACATGATTACCTTTGAGCCATATACGGACGTAGTGAAGCATAACGTCCTTGATGGCTTAAAGAAAGAGTTAAAAGGGGTAACTATCCTTATTTCAAATGAGGACAATGATGATGACGGAAATTTGGGTGGTAACCCTATTGAAGTACGTGTTGATGATGATGATACTCTGAGCACCTCCAAAGATGCAACAGGCACCTAATCCCCCGAGGATCTTCATAAGCGTGTTGTTGCGCTCGAGGAAGTGGTGTTGGATATTAATGCCTATATTAGAGAAAAAAGACTGAAGAAAAAAGAACAGGATGAGCGACAACACGAGCGAGGTAACTTCATTCAATAATTGATGTTGTTAATGAATTTTCTGCTTTAAATATCAGTAACACTTTGTAATATGATGATACAGTACATGTGGACCTTCATGAATCAGAGAGGAATAAAGAAGAAGAAAAAATGAGCAAAATAGATGAGTTGGCCACTATTGTGGCGGAAGAGGAAGAAAAGAAGAAAAGAAGGATGAAGAAGAAATAAAAGAAGACAAGAGCCAAGAAGAAAGTGTAACAGAAGCAGCTGTAGCTGAAGAAGAAAAAGTTGAAAAAGAAGCAGCAGTAGTTTAAGAAAAAGGCAAGGAAAAAGGAGGAGATGTAGTCAAAGAAGACAAGAAAAAAAAAAAAGCTGAAAAAATAGGAGCAACAGCTGATAAAGAAGAACAAGAAGAAGCTAACAAAGAAGAATCTGATAAAGCTGCCGCTGGTGAAAAAAAAGCTGCTAAATGGGAAGAAAAAAATGAAGCTAAGGAAGAAAAAAGAGGTCATAAAAAAACAGCTTTTGAAGGTGAAGGAAAAAAAAAGATGAGGAATAAAAACAAGATGGGTTCATGGATATTTTTGATGAAATCAACAACACCTATGCTGATGAGGAGGAAATTTTTTGAAAAAAATATTTGAATTATTTTATTGTTAATGTGTTGAATGATCTGTTTCGTAGGATATTTGAAACTCTCTTTTATTTCATAGAAAGTTTAACTAATCTTTCGTACACTTCTTTCTTAGTCTATCATTACCATGCTGCTCCATTTTAAGTTGATTTGTTGATTGATCGACTATGATTCTATCAAAAACAGTGTTAACATTGTAGAAAAAGAGAAGTATTATTATTTATTCAATATCACTACATCCATGTTACACTTTTCCAAAGAATGAATACTATCATTATACAACACAACATCAATTTTAGGCCATTCTTTCTTTCTTCGATCAAAATTAATTTTTGTTTTAGTTGATCCCTCTCTATTTGGGTGTCATGTAGCAATACTTTAAGGTGACCCCTTTGTTCTCCGGCTTCTTTGAACAAATTCATAAGAAAATCTCTATTTTCTTCACATTCTTGGAGCCTCTGTAGTAGATTAAATTTTGCAGAGCCACGGAAATTTGATGTGTCACGTCCCGGACTCAATGTTGATGGACTGCTTGGAGGTGATAGCTCATCAAGCCATTTAAAAAATGAGCATGTTCCATTATCCTAAAAAATAAATTATAATTACATAACGATTAACTTAACATTATAAAAACAACATACATGACTCACCTTTGCAATTGCACAGTTATAAAATTTACGACCTGGATTTGAGTCCGTGCGTGACGTCCTCAAGACAGTCGTATTACCACAACAACAAATCAGAGTCTTTTTAGAATTGGATGTTTGAGATGCTTGAGACATTGTAGAAGTTTAAAATATAAACAAAGTTAATGAAATAAAATAATGAGGGAGTGACGACTTTATATATGAAGTAAAAAATGATGTGGTAAGTGCAAAATTAGTGGTTTGTTACCGTTGGAAAGTAATTTTATTTTTTGGAACTAGGGGTGAAAGTTAATATACCGTCGTAGATCATGACAAACTTCATCCATCAACTAGATACTAAAATATACCTTAGACTGGTATGGTCTATCGTAGACCTACACCTGTACGAGTGCATCGACGAATCTCTTAATTAGGCGTAGACCACTATGATCTACGTAGACTGATATAGACCAACACTTGAATGTTGCTTAAAAGAGAATAAATAAATTAAAAATAAATGTAGGGTGGGTTTCTACACAAGTGAGGGAGTGTAAACAAGACACACAATCATATTAGAGGTTATACAAATTAGGGGTAGTGTATTAAGGAGTGTGTGGATGGGTAGTAGTTTAAAGTTTAATCTCCTAAGAGTAATGTTTCTCAAAGCATAAGTATGTTTTGTGGATATATTTTGTCCAACCACTATCCATTCCACATAATCTTTTGATTTGGGGGTGATCATTTAAGGAGTATGTGGAATATGTAGTCATCAAGTACAAAATACATCCACAAAACATACTTGTGGTTTGAAAACAATTACCCTTAGAGTATTGAACATTCAACCACTACCCTTCCACACACTCCTTAATACACCACCCTTAATTTGTATAACCTCTAATATTATTGTGTGACTTGTTTACACTCCCTCACATGTGTAGAAATCCCCCCTACATTTATTTTTAATTTATTTATTCTCTTTTAAACAACATCCAAGTGTTGGTCTATATCAGTCTACATAGATCACAATGGTCTACACCTAATTAAGAGATCCGTTGATGCACTCGTACAGGTGTAGGTCTATGATAGATCATATCAGTCTACGATATATTTTAGTATCTAGTTGATGGATGACGTTTGTCATGATCTACGACGGTTAATTAACTTTCACCCCCAATTTCCAAAAATAAAATTACTATTTATACCATTTTTAATTTAAATCACCAACAGTTTAAGATTATCTATTTAAATCATTTTTAATTTTATTATTTTATTCCATCAACCCCAACACATGTTATTATCAATTTAAATTATTTTTAATTTAATTATTTTACTCTAACTGACCAAAACCTGTTTTTATCAGTTTAAATTATTTTTAATTTAATTATTTTATTCCAACATCCCAAAATATGTTATTATCAGTTTAAATTATTTTTAATTTAATTATTTTATTCCACCAGCCCAAATCATATTATTATCAGTTTAAATTCTTTTTAATTTAATTATTTTATTCCACCAACCCATAAACTTGTTAGTATTATCTATTTTAATTTAACTGCTGCTCTATTGATTCACATGATCGATGATAGACTACTATGTTGGGTCGATGATAGACTAAGTATGTGATCGAGCATAGACTCTTTATGTAATCGACGAGAAGTTGTTTATGTTATTTGTTTTTACAAATACATTCACTATAGATGCTAACACAAAAAATAACAATAACAAAAAAGAGGAAAATTCAATTTGAAAATAAAAATTATTTGTTCATTGCATAATCATAGGATTTTTAGATTCAAAACATTGACACATCGGCCAGAACAAGCAAAATAATCAAAATATGAAGAAGTTTTCTTTTAACAACAATTTGAGTACGCGAGAAGGTAAGTTTCATCTTCATAAATTGGTGAAGAGTATTAGTAGATGGAGTTGTCATAACCTACGCCATCGCCATACTTTGCTCGCAAAGCTGCCATCACATGTTCGCACGGCATTTTCAACAAGTCAAATTTCTGACAAGAACAACTCCTTTCCAATAAATTGACCTTGGCAGTAACGCCGCTGTCGAATACCGTGAATTGGTTGAGACCCCCATTTGCATTAGTCACATACAAGGAATCGCTCACACTCTTGTTATCTCTTAGAATCCTTTTCGCACAAGGCACAAAAATGTTGTTTTAACCATCGACAAAGGCATGCCTCTCCCTAAACTTTTCACCAAATTTTCTAGCAATCGAATTGAATATGTACAATACAAGGTACTCCCGTTCATCCGTCAACACCGAGTTGAGTGACTCAGCGATGTTTGTGGTCATCACATCGTACCTATTGCCCGGGAAGTGTGCTTTACTCCATTTCTCAAAACCAACCATATTTTCAAGGATATGTCCTGCCTCGGGGCTATTATTCTTCAATTCGGCAAAATGCTCGCTAAATTCATCAAAAGTATACGCCTTTGCCGCGGTGTAGAATAGATAAAGATGTTCTCCACAGTGCTGATTTACGCACAGATTTTCAGCGAGGTGCCTCATGCAAAGTCCATGGTGTGCACAACTGTAAACACAAGAGAAGGCATTGGCAATGCTGATGTGCCTGTCGGAGATGACACATAGATCTGATTCATCTTCTACGATAGACTTCAACTTCTGGAAGAAGAACGTTCAAGAAGCATCGTTCTCTTTATCGACGACACAAAAGGCAATTGGAATGATGTGATTTTTTGTGTCCTGTGCAACTGCACTCAGCAACACGCCCCCGTACTTTTCATATAAATATGTGCCATCAACGACAATTACCTTTCTCATGTGGGCATATCCCCGTATGCAAGCTCTGAATGTTAAGAAGTAGTAAACTAATGCTCTATTAATCTGGTTTACCATGATAGAATAGAAAGACCCTGGATTCAACAACTCCACCATGTGGGAAAAATACGGCAAGCAAGCATATCCATGCTCCGGTGTCCCGCAAATGATGTTCTTCGCAATTACACTGTATTTCCAACACATCCAATAGCTTGCGTGGCAATGCAACTCCTTGAACACAATCCTTTGTATTTCGCTTATGCTTGGACCTTTGCCATCCCGAAAATGATTTACGCATAGTGAAACAATCAATTTGGATAATAATGTCTTATGCCTGCAGGTGGCGTGTTCAACACCGCACGTGTGCAACCCGATATACTTATATATGCGAAATCTGCATGAGGTTTCATGCTTCATTGCCCTCAACAACCAGCCGCAACTACGAGATAAACATTTTGCCTTCAAAAATTTGGAGCAGTTCTTCTCCAAACAATAATCAAAACACTGCCTCACCGCTGATGCGTCTAGTATTCTTGTCGGCGAATGTTTGATCAAGATAGAAATTGGATCTGTCATTGAAGGAATGTCCCAATTGTAATCTCATTCCACGGTCTTCTTCGTCATTTTGCGAGTCCGATGAAACCTCTTCCATATGCATATGATCATCTTTCGTATTAATAGGTTGATCGTCATCGTTCTCGTAATGACTGAAATCATCGTCGACTTTCGGGCGCGGATGTGGGTGTTCTAATGAATTTACCAGTCCTTCGACGGACCTCTCAGCTACATTTATCCTCAAAATAAGCTTAAAGCCATCTGCATCGACATTCATCATGTACATCAGCACACGTACATCACTATTTATGATCGTAGGATTCACCTTTTCCCTCGAATTCATTAGCTAACTAATAACCACGTCGCCCCGCGCACAATCTAGATTCCCACTCTTCATTACGCTTGCAAACAATTCGTCGTACGAACTATTGCGGCAAACAGCAACAGGGATTGTCACCTTCATAAAAGATCTCTATTTCCAGTATTTGGGAGTCTCCAACCATTCTCCAATGAAATCACCAGAAACCAGAACAAATTCTGCAATATACATCGTGGAATTAGGCTTTGGTCTATGGTAGATTATGCTTATGGTCTATATCAGGTTATATTCACGATCGATGAATGACAATCAGTGGTTGATGACTGGGCAGCTATCCGTATGAAAACCGTGAAATAACAAATATTGCTTCTAATCTACGATCCTTGGGTTTATGGAATAAAGAAATGAACTTGGAGTCACCTGAGCTGCTGTAATGTACTTTCTAAAGTGGTTTTGAGTAATGTGAATGGTTTCAAGCTTTTTAACAATGGTGAAAAGTGGTGTGTTTGAGAAGATACCAAACAAATGGGGTAACAATGGGTGCAATGGACAATCTTATGATGTTTGTGGACTGATTTAGAGCTAATCGCTGGAAATAACGCCGGAAAAGTGGTCGGAATCGGAGCTTTTTGAAGGGAAAACAACCACCTTTTAGCTTTTGAATTTTTTCTATTTAATATTTTTGGAAACCTAAATATTTTTATATATATATAATGGTAGATGATGGAGTGGGTTGAAGTGTATTATTTAAAACTTGTGGATGAATTTATTAAGTTGGAAGTATTGTGTTAAAGTGAATTATTATAAAATTTGTGGGTGAAGTTGTTAAGTTGGAAAAGTTAATGATAATGTGGAATTAAATGTCTTTTTGGCAAATTATTCATCAAGTTTGGAACTTTGGCAAAAAAAATTCCATGGTGTCCTTTTGGCAAACTTGTCCAAGTGACTGTTGACGAGTTGATCGAATTGGCACATAAATATAGCAATCGGACCATGCTCGTTGATTATCGTTACCTGTTGAATCTCGGTGTCAAGTTTCATATGTCTCACAAGTACAAGCAAATAAATAAGAATGATAGGAATGCCATGGGGAGTACTCTTCTCACTAAGAACTGCAATTTTGGAGCTCCAATCATAAAAAAAATGCCATGCAAGCATATGTTTCACTTTAACCGCATGAAAAATTGGTCAGAGAGAAACATAGGTTGCCCAACTTTAACTGCATATGCAAAATATGCATGTTTTTAATAGCTTAGCTAAAAATTATTCATGCTGTTAATAGTTTAGCCAAAAATGTCCTTATTATTATACACTGAAATAAAATAAAAAATTTAGTTACCACCAATGAAATTATCTCTCGCTTTAAACAATCAAAAGAAAATAATAAAGTAGGAGGAATGGATGGAAAAGAATGTGGTTTTTGAATTTAGGCAAATTCAGTGGCTAGAATCATTACAGACAAAAATAGCTTTTTCAATTTCGAAAAAGGGTCAAAAATATCCTTTATGTATTAAAAATGACTAAAAAATGTCCTTCTTTCATCTATTGATTCAAAAATACCTCTTCATCCATCTATTTGGATCAAAAATGTCCTTAACATTAAATTTAAGTCCAAAAATTTCTCCTCCTTTTAATAAATTTTAATGTGGAATATAATTTTTTAAGTTAAATGTATGATATTATTTTTATTGGTCCACATGTAATTACACCCAAATTCATTCATAGTTTAGCCCATTAAACCAAACGAATTTTAAAAATACCCAACATTTCTTCTTCCTCCATCACACGATCTTAAGGTCACTACTCACTACCTGTCATTTTCTCTACTCACGTTGTATAAAAAATTTGTAATGCAAAGATCTTAAAAAGAAAGAGGCAAAGATCATCGAAAAGAAAATCCCATGCCAAATAAGCAAGGCTCCAATTGATCAAAATCCAATATCATTTACCAAATTTTTCCCATGCTTTTGGACCTTGTTTCCATTGTAATATAGTAATGCTGAGCTTTGCGTGCATTATGAATGGAACTATAAATTCAAAAACTAAGAAGTAATGTTTGATTTATGAAAACACTCCAATAACAATAAATGCAAGTGAAAGCAAGTCGATAGAAAATAAAATTTCATGTTATTCTTCCACAGATAAGGTTTTATATCAAATGAAGATGAAGAAGTAGCTCGTGTTGGATCTTTTAAAAATTATTTGGATTAATGGGTTAAATTGTGAATAAATTTGAGTCTAATTACATGTGGACCAATAAAAATAATGTCATGTATTTAATTTTACAAAAATTATAGTCCATATAAGAATTTATTAAAAGGTGGGGGCACTTTTGGACTTAAATTTAATGTGAAGGATATTTTTTATCCAAATAGTTGGATGGAGGGTTTTTGAACCAATAGGTGGAAGAAGGACATTTTTGACCCTTTTCCAAATTTTTTATTATAATAATTGATCTACAATATACCTTTTTCAGCCGCAAAAGGTACCTAATTTTCTTTTTTATTGGTCGAATCTAAGGGTGTCTAACGGGCCGGGCCAACCCGGAACCGGCCCTCCCATTTTACCCGGGTTCCGGGCCGGTTCCGGACCGGGTTTGGCGTTAACCGGGCCGGGCCGGGCCAAACAGTAAAAAAATTAAAACCCACCCGGACCCGGCCCACTAAACCCAATCCGGTCAAACCCGGTTAAAAACCGGTCAAACCCGTTTAAAAAATAAATAAAAAATCCAATATACACTATATACACTCCAATATACAACATATATTTTTAAAAAAATATATAAAGTATAAACAATTACACATATATACGTACCATTCAATATATAATTATATATGACTATACGTACTACTTTAAATAAAACATTTGCTATAATAGTATAATATATATATATATACACTACAATATATATATATACTAATTTATAAAACATATACACATGTATACGTTAAATATATACTAATTTAGAAGATATATACACATATATATGCACCATTCAATATATATGTACTACTTTAAATAAAATATATACAACAATATAGTGATATACATATATATATATACAATAATATGTATATATATATAGTTACATACTAATTTATAAAACATATACACTTGTATACTTTAAAGATATACGTCTATAGAAGATATATACACATATATACGCACCATTCAAAAGATATGTACTACTTTAAAAAAAGTATATACTACAATATATATACTAATTTATAAAACATAAAGTAATGTATACGTTAAATATACACGTCTATAGAAGATCTATTCACATATATACACTCTATTCTATGTATATGTAATACTTTAAATGAGATATATGCAATATATATACATTACAATATATATTTGTATAGTTATATACTAATTTATAAAATATATACACATGTATACGTTAAATATACACGTCTATAGAAGATCCATTCACATATATACACTCTATTCTATGTATATGTAATACTTTAAATGAAATATACTATAATGTATATACATTACAATATATATTTGTATAGTTATATACTAATTTATAAAACATATACGCATGTATACATTTAATATACACTTCTATAGAAGATATATACACGTGTATACGCACCATTAAATGTATATATACTACTACTTATAAAATATACTACATTATATATACATTACAATACGTATAGATATACTTATATACTAATTTATAAAACAAATACACATGTATACGTTAAATATACACTTCTATAGAAGATATATGCACATATATACGTACCATTCAATATATAATTATATATGACTATACGTACTACTTTAAATAAAACATTTGTTATAATAGTATAATATATATATATATACACTACAATATATATATATATATACTAATTTATAAAACATATACACATGTATACGTTAAATATATACTACTTTAGAAGATATATACACATATATATGCACCATTCAATATATATGTACTACTTTAAATAAAATATATACTACAATATAGTGATATACATATATATATATACAATAATATGTATATATATATAGTTACATACTAATTTATAAAACATATACACTTGTATACTTTAAAGATATACGTCTATAGAAGATATATACACATATATACGCACCATTCAATATATATGTACTACTTTAAAAAAAGTATATACTACAATATATATACTAATTTATAAAACATAAAGTAATGTATACGTTAAATATACACGTCTATAGAAGATCTATTCACATATATACACTCTATTCTATGTATATGTAATACTTTAAATGAGATATATGCAATATATATACATTACAATATATATTTGTATAGTTATATACTAATTTATAAAATATATACACATGTATACGTTAAATATACACGTCTATAGAAGATCCATTCACATATATACACTCTATTCTATGTATATGTAATACTTTAAATGAAATATACTATAATGTATATACATTACAATATATATTTGTATAGTTATATACTAATTTATAAAATATATACGCATGTATACATTAAATATACACTTCTATAGAAGATATATACACGTGTATACGCACCATTAAATGTATATATACTACTACTTATAAAATATACTACATTATATATACATTACAATATGTATAGATATACTTATATACTAATTTATAAAACATATACACATGTATACGTTAAATATACACTTCTATAGAAGATATATGCACAAATATTCAAAATTTATTCAAAAAAAAATAAAAAAGAACGACTAAGGACTGAATGAATTTGGGAAATTTTATTGATTGCAAAATGATCCAAAATTTATAATTTACATGAATGAAAAATCTATAAATTATGCATCATTTTTTCCAACTCATTCATGTTAATATTAATGGGAACTTGCATAGGATAATCAAAGTCAACGGGGGCAAAACCATGCATTGGACTTGATTCTGCTGAGTTCTCCCGTGAAGTCATAATTTCTTCTAGTTTCAGCTCGTCGCTTGGCTCCGGTTCCATTCCTTGGTTTCTTCTTTCCGCTCTAATCCAATCTCTGAGGCAAACTAGAACATTCATTGCATTGCTTCCCAATGAGTGTCGGTTGTCTCCAAGATGCTGTCGTCCCTGACTGAAGGCGCTCTCTGATGCAACGGTTGACATTGGAACATTCAAGATATCTCTAGCTAATCTTGAAAGCACAGGATATTGTGATTCATTATTCCTCCACCAATCCAGCGTGTTGATCCGTCGTCTGCGATCCTCTGGTGCCGTCCGAAGATAATATTTCAGCTCTTCCCGATAAGTTGATGTGTAAGTTCTCTCATCAACACTGTTCCAACAATTTAAATCATAAAACGAATCAGAAAAACCACTATGTGCCGGCCTTTTAGAAGATGATGGCTCCTCGGGAGGATGAGGAGCGACAGTTGGAGTGATATTTGTAGGTACGGCTGAATCAAATAAATTAGCATAGTGATTATATAATTTTTCTATATAATCTTTTGCATCAGCCGTAGCCGTCCACAAATCAGGCTGTAGTTGTTCAGAATCATGGTTAGTATTTATTTCTAAGTTAGTATAAATAAGAGTACTAAAGTGACACATATTATTATATTTCATGCACGGATTTAGCATAGCACCAACCAAGTAAATAGGGGGAATCGGAAAAAAATATTTTTTAAATTTTGTAAACATGGCGCCAACAGCTTCTTTATAACCTTCTTTATTTTTATATTGTTGGAGCAAACCAGAAATATCGGCTATATATGCCAAAATATTACAAACAGTAGGATAGTAAGCACCGGAAAATTCAACCGTAGCTACATAAAATTTTTCTAAAAACATAACAAGATCATTAATTACAACCCAATCAGAATTATGTAGCATGCAATCAGCAGAATCAGCAAATGAACCGCAATGTTGGTTAAAAGCTAGTGTAATAGGAATTCTATATTTATAACAAGTTTTTAAAAACTCATACGTAGAATTCCATCTAGTATCAATTTCCTCAGGCATCAAAATCGGTGTAAGTCCATTTTCTTGACATTTAACTTTAAATTCTCTAATTCTCGATCTACGATTATTTCCTTGAATAAAACCAACGGCAAGACGAATTTTTTCAATATAAAGCTCAAAAACTCAAGACCATCTTTTACAATTAAATTATATATATGACATGCACACTTAATATGAAAAATTTCAGGCAAGGACGGAGATAGCGTAGATTTTATTTTTGTTATAGCAGTTTTGTTGTTAGAAGCATTATCAAAAGCAATACATAAAATTTTATTTTCTATACCATAGTATCCGACAATTTTAACAATAGAATCAGCAATAAATTGTCCAGTATGTTTACGATCTTCATCATATAAAAAAGCAAGAATACGTTTTTGCATCACGAAATTACTATCCATCCAATGACAAGTAACGGTTAAATAATCATTTTTATTTACAGCACGACCAAGATCAGAAGTTAGGGACAATCTACATTGAATATTTTTTAACAATGTTGATAAATAAAAACAATATTGTGAATGGAGTCTAAAAATATCAGACCGACAAGTAGTTCTAGGAATACCATTAAACATAGGATTATAAATTGCTTGTATATAACGAATAAAAGCATCAGAAGAAGGAAAACTAAAAGGCAAACAACCCACAGCTACCATTTTAGCTATTTCTTCCCTGTCCCTCAATTTATTATACTTTTTCTCTACTTGATCGGTTGTTGGGTCCATTCTAGTTTGTGTTGACCCACCAACATCCCCACCACCTTTTGCAATATTTAACTCTCTTTTGTGATCTTCATCTATATGTCTCATTAACGTACCCGTACCCCCTTGCTTGCCTCCACTTCTATGCTTATATATTTGTTGACAAATATTGCACTGCACCTCAATATCTGATATACGTTCAAAAAATTGCCATGCAATACTAGTTCTTTTACGAGGTTTTGGGGCACTGGGAGGACGGGAAGGGAGATTAACTGATTCAGATCTAACGTTAGCATCTCCTACTGCGGGTGTTTCAACAATATTTTCATTATCTTCGTCTAAATTAACTGCATCTACTTCATTTTCTTCTTCTATACCATAATTTTCCTGAGCTTCTACATAATCCATATCGTGAGCACCTACACCTATTTCTTCCTCAAAAGGTGTATCAAGCGGTACCGGAGGCGAAGGAACACGGGTATATCTATTACTTGAACTACCTCTACCACTAGTAATTCGCTTTTTACTACCACTACCGCTTCCGGGACAAAAAATTTTAACACCTTTAGCAGCGAGGTTTTTTAATTTATCCATAATATAAATTAAATTAAACTAAAAATATTCAAAATACACAAATATAATAAAATTAAATAATAAACAATTAATACAATAAATAAAAATTAAACGTAAGAGATGGAACGACAATACCAAATTTTGGAAGTATCCGAAGATTGCGACTTTGGAAACTTCCGCTCGTACTTTGTAAACGAAAATTAAAAAATTAAAGTGAACACTTTAAGAAATTAAATATATTGAATATTAGAGAATTGAGAATTGAGATTTGAGAGAGAATGAGATTTGAGAGAGTGAAAAATTGTGTGAAAAATGATTTGAAGTTGTAGGGTATTTATAGATTTTTTTTGGGGATTAAAAAATATTTTTTAAAGTTTTTTTTTTTTAATTAAATGGGCCCAAACTAGCCGTTTGGACCCAAAAACGGCTATATAGCCGTTGGGCCAACGGCTAGTTGGCCCAAAATTAATTATTATTTTTTTTTTAATATTCCGGGCCGGGCCGGGCCGGTTAACCGGCGGGCCTGGACCGGGCTTGGTCCGGGCCGGGTTAACCGGGCCCATTTTAAAAAAAAAACCGGCCCGGGACCCGGAACCCTTAAGCCCTAGGGCTTACCGGGCCGGGTCAAACCGGGCCGGGTTAGCTAATAGGGCCGGGTCGGGCCGGGTCAGGCCGGCCCGTTTGACACCCTTAGGTCGAATCAATTCAAAATTTTTAACTTCACTAATTCACTAAAAACTATTTGTAAGCTTGGATATATTTTGCCAGAATATTCTTATATATAGTACAATCTATAGAACATGATCGTGTAGAAACTTTGGACACAAAAGTAAGAAAAGGTAGATAGATTTGTGGTCACTTGTTACAAAATGTGATTCCATTATTTGAATTCAACACACAATTGTGACTAGGTTCAGGCTGATTAAAATGCATTTACCTCTTAAATTGATCTTGGTATGAAAAAGGATATTAGTTACTCCCTCATCCGTGTCTTACTTTTTTTTTACTTTTTACGGTTTGAAAACAAGTGTTTTTTATCTATATGTAGTAATTTTATCATCAATTTCAGCATTCTATAAGGCAATTTTAAAACTACTGTCGCACCTCTTTTTTTACTTCAAAAAGAGTTTTCAAATCCGAAAATAATTAAAAATGTTTCAAAAGATCACTAGAGTTGGCATAGTGGTTCAACACTATTTCCCTTAAGCAAGAGGTCGGGAGTTCGATACCGGCCTCTGGCGAATGGAGCAAACTCTGTGGGCAGTTTCCTACCGCAAAATGCGTTGACTGAGGAACGGAAGATTAGTCTCATGGCTGCCGGCTGTGGGGATACATTGGGAAACCAAGAAAAAAAAAAAGATATTTCAAAAAGGTATATCTATAATCTATATATATATAAAATCTATATCTATATTTATAATCTATAATCTATATCTATAATCTATAATATATTAAAAGTGTGAAGACGCTTAAAAAATAATTTGAACTTTTTGCCCTTCATTGAAAGACTCTTTTTGTGACAAAACTGTTTTTTCGCTATTTTCTTTAATTTATTATTTAATTTTTTTTATTATGTTAACTAAACCTTCTAAAATATATGGGACACCTAAATATTAATTAATATTTTCCTTTCTACTGTTCAACTAGAAAAATACTCCTAAAATAGGACTATATTAAAATATACTTCTAAAATATACTTCTAAAATATACGTAATAAGATATATACATCTCTTGAATTTGTAAGTCGGTCTTCTTTCTTTTTTTCCTTATGAAATTATTCTATGAATTGTTACATATGGTATAGATAAATTCGTCCATGGACAAATAGGATTTGGGTTCAATTTGCGTCTTTATTACTTTTTTTTTTTCAAGTTAATTAATATAATTTTCAATATTTGTGTGGTCTATTTCACATTTATGTATGTTCTTTTGTTTTTGCTTTGTCACGGAAGTTGAGGTTGATGCTTTCTTATATCTTGATGTTGTTGTAAGTTTGTCATGTTAATATTTATATTCATTAAATTATGTATGTTTTTATGGAGTATTTTGTCAATTTGATGTTCTCTCGATTTTTTAACTTGACGGTTATACTTTTATAAATTAGGGTTAATTTTTCTTGCCTATTGGAAAAATATGATTGATGTTCATCTATATTGATTCGGTTACAGGTCTAGATTGATGGATGTTTGATTTTCTAACCCTCAACTTCTTCAATATTCTTGTCAACATAATAGAATTTAACGTGTGTGTATATATGTATCTTCTTTATTTTCATTCAAGTCATTCTTTAGGGTCAAAGTTTTCGCTCAGACGAGAATTATTTTTATCAAAGTCGAAACTTTGTGATCACTATTGTATTGTTTTGTTTTAGTTTACAGGTCGTAGATGAATATCGGTTGGCTTTGAAGAATTTCTTGTGTAAAGGTTAGGTTTACTTGTGTTGTTTTGATATCTTTATTGTCTTATTATTTTATTTTAATTTACATATAGTAGATGAACGTCGGTCGACTTTGAGAAATTCTTTAGGTAAAGGTTAATTTTAATTGTATTGATTTACTATCTCTATTAGTTTATTTATTATTTTATGTGGTTTATAGTTCGTAGATGAATGTCGATCGACTTTGAGGAATTTTCGTGTGTAAACTTTAAGTTTGATTATATTGTTTTGATATCTCTTTTATCGTATTATTTTGTTGTAATTTACAAGTGATAGATAAATGTTGGTCGGCTTTGAGGAATTTTCTTAGGTAAAGGTTAGGTTTAATTGTATTGTTTTAATATCACTGCTTTGAGATTTTTTTTTATTTAAAAGTTAGGTTTAGTTGTATTATTGATATTGCTATTATCGTATTATTTTGTTATAGTTTACAGATGGTAGATGAGTGTCGGACGACTTTGAAAAAAATTTTGTGTGTAAAGATTAGATTTAATTGTATTGTTTTGACGTCTCTATCATTATATTGTTTTATTGCAGTTTACAGGTAGTAGATGAATGCCATCAACTTTTAGAAATATTTTTAGTAAAGGTTAGGTTTAATAAATAAATTCTTCATCTTTACATACTCAAAAGATATTGAATTTAATTATTGTATTCGTGTTTATTATTTAAACAAATATCTTGTTTAGAATAACGTTTGAACTCATTAAAGTGAGATATACGCGCGAGGCGCATATACCTAAACTAGTAGATTAAAAATTAGAGCCATCACTTGACATTGAATTTTGATGTGGCAAGCCATCTAGAGAATTCTTTTCAAAGCATTTGACTCTTAAAATCGATCCACAAATAGAAATTTCCATTAAAAAATTTTGTTGACCAGTGTAATGCACTCCTTGATCCCGTGATTTTTTCTCACAAGTAGAGTCAAATAAATAAGAATGATAGGAATGACATGGGAAGTACTCTTCTCACTAAGAATTGCAAAATATCTAAAGAAGACATTTTTGAAGCTGGGTCCTCGATGATAAATATGCCTTGCAAGCATATGTTTCACTTTAATTGCATGAAAAATTGGTTAGAGAGGAACATTAAAACATAGGTTGCCCAACTTGTACTCTTACCAATAATGGTAAATTCTAAGTTGTCTAAATAAAATTTTCTGGCAAATATAGAGGTCGTTTTACTGAATTTATTGGTTTAATTTGAATAATTAACAACATTTTACTATTGCATGAACATTTATATGGTTTTTAAAATTCGAATTTGTTGTAAGATTGACTGTTTATTTTGAGTATTGGTTAGTTGGATTGCTAATGGTTAAGGGTGTTGGTTTGGTCATACGTTATTATTTAAGAAAAGAAGGTTGTTCTTATATGGGATTAGTGAAAGAAAATTCCCATCTTGAGAGAAATATGTTGATCGTTTATTAACTTCAAATTATGAACTCAACTAATAGTTATTATCGCAAGAAGTTATTTTTCTTGTTGTTTGAGATAATTACTACTAGTTGAGTAACTATAGAAGAAATTGGCCTGCTAAGTTATGATTAAGCTTTTCTTTTGCAACAATAGTTTTAGAAGCGAGGAATCAAAATCTAAATGAATCTAGGCTCCTACCATTGAAGAAAATTCTTACACTGAAAAAAAAAAAATACATATAACATGTGGTGATACTCTTAATAGTTAAATTATTAACATTAGTAGTTATTATTCAGGATGACTATAAACATCCTTATTATGGTTGATGTTAAAATTATTCAAATATATTACCAATGAAAGATAAAATAGTTAAAATCCCTTTCTCATTATTAATGGGGCGTGTAAAAGAGAATAATGACAGATAATTTGAGACGGAGGGATAAATTACAGCTACACTTTTTTTGCCGAAAAAGGTACGTATTATAATTCTTTTTTTAAAAAAAAAATTGGGGGTAGGGGAAGGGGAAGGGGGAGGGGATTAGAATGGGGAGAATCGAACCCTCACCAACAAGGTGGAAGTTCAGGTAACTAACCAACTAAGCTACTAAGATTCCCCTACGTATTATAATTCCAAAAAGGTTATCTCGTTTTTACTTTTAGTAAGTTTATTAATTTGAATATTTTACATGGCATGTCTAAGACCACAAGATTTAAATTAAATAACTATACACATCTTTAATTTAAGATCATAAAATTTAAAAATCTCTATTTTTTTAAACTCCGTAGGCCATCAAACCAAAAATACTTAAAGTGCAGCGAAACTATCTTGAAAATCCACCGCTAAAAAATTACTAGTTTCCGTTGAAATTTCCCATTAAAAAATATTTAGTGTCTATTCTTACAATATTTTGACTCAATCTGTGAGAAAAGAAAAAAAGTAATATTTTCACACGAAAATATTAGGAAACTTTCGGATGTTCCAATAAAAATTCGTTATCCATCATGTGTTGTCTCAGCGAACCGATTTGATAGAAAATAAGTGAGAAATCATATTTTATAATATAAATTTTTCATTAATTTGGAGTAAAAAGAACCTTTTGTTTCTAGTATCCTTTCTGAAAAAAGCCTTTTAGGTTTTGTGAATTTATAGTTAGGTAAATATCCTTTCTGAATTCTGATGGAGAAATTTTCCATGGCACAATAGGCTTAGAATATTTCTCTGTGGATTATTAACTTGGTTTGCATTGTTAGCCAAAATATTTCTTTGTGGATTATTATACGATGCTTTAAATTTAAAAATCTTAATGTGAATTATTATATGATTCATTATTTATTTAAAAGAAAACTGGCATAAAAAAAAAAGTTCTGAAAAATGGTACAAGTATAACAGTTAAATTAAAGAAAATAATTAATTTCAAAATATCAATCATAAGCACCCTTATTATCTAAAACATTGCAAGCAGTGACAAATCTACTAAACAAATGAAAAACTACAAAAATTAAACAAATTTTAAATTCTAAATCCATAATCAAATTGATGACAGGAAACAAAAACATGAAGATGGTAACTAATTAGATTTGCACATAGTATCACAAGTTATAACCTTGGTATAAGAATTAGCAAGTGTAGCCATCACCCAACATTAAGACATGATACGAAATAGGGGAAAGTACAACATGGGATAAAAGAACAAAGGTCAGAAGAAGGAATATATTACTCTTTTTTTCTTGAAATTCCCAAACTTTAATATTGCCTACATTTGTAGCCAGATTCAATGCAGAGTCACCCCATATCTCAGTTCAAACACCACTTTCACATTTGGCATTGAGTTTTCTTATAAACACAATAAATAAAGAGGAGTGTATTTTGTAACAAGATTAAACAAACAAGCAGAAGTGCAAGAGTACTATACTTGAACATGATCGGTGAACAAAATTAGTTCTCAAGTCTATCAACCCACAAGGTCTTCATGAGGGCTTACTTCATTGTTTAGAACTCTACGGCAGTGTTTGGGGAACAACCGTGTTTGCGTTAAAAATTACATAAGTAGAAGTGCAAGAGTACTAGCCGGATATGACAAACACGATGGTTCACGTATAAATCTATCAAGGTGTTCCTGAGAGTTCCCTTGACCACTTCATGAGGGCTTACTTCGTTGTTTGAAGCCCTGCTGAAGTGTTTGGGGGAACTCCAGGGTTCACTTTGAAAATTATCCAAACAGGTAGCAATGCAAGAGTACTAGCGGGAGATGTTAAATACAATGGTTCACATATAATTTCTCAAGGTGTTCCCTGGAGTTCCCTTGACCACTTCATCAAGGCTTATTTCATTATTTGATGCCTTGCTGAAGTGTTTGGGGGAACTCTCGGGTTCACTTTGAAAATTACACAAACAAGAAGTGCAAGAATATTAGCTGGAGATGATGAGCATACTGCTTCACGTATAAATCTATCAAGATGTTCCTACTAGTTCCCGTGACCACTTCATGAGGGATTACTTCATTGTCTGAAGCCCTGCCGAAGTGTTTGGGAACTCCCGAGTTCACTTTGAAAATTATCCAAACTAGTAGAAGTAGAAGAATACTAGCTGGAGAAGATAAATGGAATGATTCATGTCTAAATCTATCAAGGTGTGCCTGAGAGTTCCCTTGACCACTTCATGAGGGCTTACTTCGTCGTTTGAAGTCCTGCTGAAGTGTTTGGGGGAACTCCCGGGTTCACTTTGAAAATTACTCAAATAGGTAGAAATGCAAGAGTACTAGCTGGAGATGGTGAACTTGCATGGTTCACATGTAAATCCCGGTGTTCCCTGGAGTTCCCTTGCCACTTCATTGTTTGGGGGAACTCCCGGCTTCACTTTGAAAATTACACAAAAAGTAGAAGTGTAAGAGTAGTAGCTAAAGATGATGACCACAATGGTTCATTTATAAATCTATTGAGGTGTTCTCTAAAGTTTCCTTGAGGTCATACTTCGTCGTTTGAAGCTTTACGAAGTGTCTGGGGAACTTCAGACTTCTTTTTGAGATTCAATAGTAGTATTTTCTTTAAAAAACAATTTAAAACATATAATTATAACATATAGTTATTTTATATTTAGGTTTCTAGATTCAATATTAACTTTCTATATACTTTTTTGATTGCTTATTTCCTCTTACCTTCAGCTTTCTAACTTACATTGAAGTTGCTAAAGTTGTGCTTTGAGCAGAAGTTCTGCTGCAGAACCAGGTGGAAAGACTTGCTACTAAGGAAAGGCAGCGACATAAATTAATAGTTGTGACTAGATGGTGGCTGTGGGTGGTGGAGGATGATAGTTGATAATGGTAGATTGTTACTGTAGCGGTGAATGATTGACTTATTGTTATTTTTCATCTTAATGATGTATTAAGACTTTGTTAAAAATATTAAGTAATTATTTACATAAATTTAGATTCATTTAGTGTGATGTACATCAAAGTAACGCTACTTCAAAAAGGTCTTTCAGAAGGAGTCAAGCTAAGGACCTTCAAGTATTTCATGCTTTATAGAGGGAAATGGAATCTTTCGAAGGTTTCAATACAAATGAAAAGAATATATTTAATATATTAGGTGTCTGTCATTTAAATATCTTGTAATTTAAATGAAGGGCTATTTGGTCCTTCTTTACTTTTTTTTAACCCTTAGTATAAGTAATTAGCAATTAGGGTTGAACCAATAGTTTTTGAAGATTGAAGACTTGTACCTCGTTTGAGAGCTTGAGAACCTTTTGTTGATTTTTAATACTTGTCATGAGATTTTCAAGTAAGGTTATTTCCTTCTTGGGGATTCTAATAGATTAGGGGCTTTTAGTTTTCAATTAAGTGGTGTTTTGGTTGGTTTCACCATTACATCTTTTAATTGTTTGAATCTAATTGTGTCTATCTTTTTTTAGTTTTTATAGTTAATTTCTATCTTGCATCTATTTTCTTATTTCACATCAAACTAGTATCAAGAGCTTGGATTAGATTTGTTTTTACAAATCTAAGTCTTTGATTTTGGATATATTTTTTTTAGAAAAAAAAAGATTAAAAAAAATCAAATTTGACTGAAGGTTGTTTGATAATATTCCTTGATTTACATGTTGTTGTTTTATATTTGAAAAAACAAATCAAAGAACACATGACTTAAAAAAATTGAAAGTCATTTTGAAGAAGAAACTTAAAAACGGATTTTGTTGATTTGAAATTTGGTTGAATAAGTTGTTGATAGAGTTGTGGGAAAGTTATATCTCAAATTTGAGCTCATTTATTTGGGTATTGAAGGAGACTGATTTTTTTTTTTAAAAAAAATTGAGCTTCCTCTTGGAGAAGAAGAATAATTTGAGAATTATAAAATAGTAAAAATCTTCAAACTTGTTTCCTCTTCTTTCCTTGTTAATTCTAACTAGTTTACTTTGAGTATTAATTCATAATTCTAACTAGTTTACTTTGAGTATTAATTCATACTTAATGTTAAACTAGTTTGTATTCATTTAAGAGATAATACCCAATTACCCCCCGAACTATACCCAAAAAGGCTATGACACACCTCAACTTAAAGGGGGTCCTATTACCCCCCTGAACTTTTTAAAAGTATAATTTTGACATCGTTAGTGCCTACGTGGCACATATGTGGCACAACACACTTCAGAGTCCACGTAGGCACACATGTGTGCCACGTATGTTCCATATAGGCACTAAGGGTGTCAAAATTACACTTTTAATTTGTTCAGGGGGTAATAGGACCCCCTTTAAGTTGAGGTGTGTCACAACCCTTTTAAGTATAGTTCAGGGGGGTAATTGGGCATTTTATCTTCATTTAATTTATTTGTGTCAAATTATTTTGTGCTTTTGTCTTTCATTTCGTGTAAGCTTATCTAGTTTCTTGTCCTTTAATTTTAGTTATCCTTTCTTGATTATATGAATGATGTTAAAAAAATATGCTTTATGTCACCTAAAGGGTTTTGCTTATACATGGTGGAAGAAAATTGAAAGAGATTCTTTGGTGAATAGAGACTTTGTTACGAGTTGGAATGACATGAAATGGTATATGAGAGAAAGGTTTGTGGGTCATGATTATGAACAAGATACACTCAAGTAGTATTATAACCTTCAAAAGGGAAGAAAGAATATGGAAGAGTATTATAAGGAGATAGAGCATACTAGGCTTCAAGGTAATATCAGTAATGAAAAAGTGAAGCTTGTGGCAAGATTTATCTCAGGCTTAAATAATAAGGTACGACAACCATTGAAATTGCGTAGTCTTTCTATTATATAAGAAACATATCAAAGGGAACTCATGGTGTCGGCTTATCAGAAAAGGACAAGTCAAAGGTGCAACCTTCTTTTTCTTCATGGTCTAAAAATATGAAAGTTTGAAAATCATCTCCTACGTGGGACAAATACAAAGATATAAAGAAAGAATTCAAGTTCAACTTGGACTAACACAAATAAAAAGTGGACTATATGAATGAGGGTAACAAATCTAAATTTAAAATAATGTATTTTAAATATCAAGGATATGGCCATAAATAAAATGAGTGCCATAATAGAAGAACTATCACTACATTGAATGATGGTGGTTATCAAACTAAAGATGAATTTAAAAATGACCACGGGGAGGATGACAACAATGCAGAGTTTATGGGAGAAAGTCTTTGGAGAGTGTCAACTGAGCTTGAATAGTGTGTGCAAGTTGTTAAGGAGGGTAATGAAGTTATAATTCCTTGAATTTAATTGAAGAAGGGATACCAATTTTAAAATGGAAAGCTTTCTATGCCTATATCTTCGTGAAGAGAGTTGTCAGTGAAAGAGCACACAATGGAGATTTGATGGGTCATTTTGGAGTGTCATAAACCTTACGTATTCTTAGTGAACATTTCTTTAGGCCTAAGATGATAAGAGATGTGGAGATAATTTATGCTAGGTGTTTGAATTGTGAGCATGCTAATTCGTGTACACACTATTCAAGGGTCCCTTCCACCCTTGGAGTTCAAAAAACTTCTTTTAAAAACATGAATTGTTATTTCCATGTTGTGTGTTTGAATGTAATCTTGTTGATGTTGTGGAATGTGTTCCAAGTTTAAATCTTTATATTGAAAACCTTGAATTATGAAGTCATGATATATCAGCATTGTTGATCATACCCAAGTATAAAGCTATGCCTACCATGTGTTTGATAAAATGCTAAATTGAGACTATGGCATTTTGTGATCCTTTGGTGGTCTAAATAATGAACTTATGCTATACCCACATGTTGACAATGTCTTCCATGTTAAAGCTATACCTTGAATGTGTTTGATGGAATGCTCATGAGATAGGTTTAATGAAATTATGATGTGTTAGTATGCATTCCTATTCATGTGCAAGTTAATGACTTTCAAGTGGTTGATAAAATACCTTATAGATCGTATTATGAGTTGTTGACTGTTGTCAAGTATTTAAGAATTGTCATGTCTTATTATTTTCATGCTATTGACTCCTGGGGGTATTTAATACCCAACAATTTAGATGTATGCCTAGAGACAGTGTCAGTTATAGAACAATCTCAATCATGTCATGATCAGTAGTACTCTAGTTTAGTTACAGAGCTCAGGAAAAAAACTCAGTAAACTCAGTATAAATCCAATCCCATTCAGTATTCTGTTTAGTCCTCAGTAATCTCAGTAAATTAACAGAACTTAGTAGTAATCTGTCAGCTAACAAAACTCAGTAAACTTAGTTCAGCTCAGTAAATCAGTACAATTAGTAACAGCTCAGTCACACCTAGTATGAACTAGGAAATCAGTTCAGTGTCTATTCAGTTAGGAGAAGGATTCAGCACCGAGTGAACCCAAGGATTGAGACTCATTTATTAGTAAAGGGTGTGATCCTTAAAAGCAGTCCTTGCATTCTAGAACTACATAGCCAGCGTAGGTTGAGACATCAAAACCTTCTAGTTAAAGATTGATGAGGTGGCTTAACCTGAAAGTTGAGGGTCCCACCATTCTCATTTGAGAACCTTTCAGATGAGGGTATCTCTTCAATGTCTTTACCCGTGGCATGGTACTAACAACCTTCCAACTGGGGTTACAGGTTAGACCCCAAATCTATTCAGAAAATGGCATGTCGGTTAGATGATTACCTCCCACAGCCTTAGTCTCAGTATTCAGTAAAGAACTCAGATAGTTTTAAAGATTTCATGACTGTCAGATACAGTCACTCAGCTTAGTACAGAATTCAGCTAGTTCTATCAGAAACAGGACTGTCAGTCACAGTCACTCAGCAAACAACATATCATTTATCAGTTATACCAGTTACCAGTAATCCATGTTATCAGTAAACTCAGTATTCAGAATCCTTATGGCTTCAGTTATAGTTATGTATTCATGCATGTATTCTCATGCAGTCATGTTCATGTTATTCAGTCAGTTATAGTTCCTGCATATGAACCCTTGTATTCAGCCTTACCTCACTTTGTATAAGAGTTTATTCACATGTATTGACATATACTTTTCTATTGCGCTATGGTGTTTTATACCATAGGTTAAGACATACGACCCTCAGAGTATTCTTAGCAGATTAGACTTTCAGCAGACAGACTAGCAGTGAGCCCTCATCATTCGAGGATATTCTTTTATTTCATTATCTCATTAGATCCAGTATTTCAGTAGATGGAGTTAGTTGTGGGATTGTCCCATCAACTCCTTATTTGGACAGTTCAGTTTTAGAGGCTTTCCAAACTAGATGTTCAGAAAATATTCAATATTTCAGATTCTGATGTTTTATCAGAATTTATCATTTTTCTCATCAGTATTACGGTTTGGAACTTTATGGCATTTTAGCCCATTACTCCGCATTATACAGTGTTATTTGTTAGTTATTGCAGTAGGAACCAGTCATGGGTTAGCTTGTAGTCCATCGGGATTATGAGCACCATGTAGCATCCAGGGTACCGGAATCAGGGTATTACAAACTTGGTATCAAAGCCTAAGGTTCAACAGTGTCCTGAGAAGTCTGAAAAGCCGCATCTAAAATAGTCTTGTGCATGGATGTGTAGCGCGCCACATGTATGTATAGGAGGCTATGTGATGTTTTAGGAATAATTTCCCTTCTTTCAGTATTCATGTCGTGCGAGCGAGTAAGATCTCCAGTTGAACTCTCTTTCTAATTCAAGTTTCTATTCTATATACAAAAAATACCACCAAAGAGGACTCAAAGAAGAGGAACGGGAGATCAGTCATCCTCTCAGCCTGTTCAGCCAAATCCTTTGAGTGAACATGTTTCCCA
This sequence comes from Capsicum pubescens, assembly GCA_030864215.1. Classification (NCBI taxonomy): domain Eukaryota; kingdom Viridiplantae; phylum Streptophyta; class Magnoliopsida; order Solanales; family Solanaceae; genus Capsicum; species Capsicum pubescens. The sequence continues at coordinate 366,691,782 of CM061548.1, read as the reverse complement.
TGCTGAGTTCAAAGAAGTTTTCACCACCCTAGATCATTCAATTACTTCTCAGAATGAACGTCCAGCTGTCTTTTCGGCAAACCCAGTGTCCTATACTACAACAGCCAGGATTCGGGACTTCACCTGAATGAACCCTCCATTTTTCACAAGGTCTAAGTCAGATGAGGACCCTCAGTAGTATTTTTATCAGGTGCAAAAGATTATAGATATTATGGGGGTGAATGCTAGTGAAGGTGCTGAGCTAGCTGCATACCAGTTGTAGGATGTGGCTCATACTTAGTTTAAACAATGGAAAGCATAGAGGGTCATAGATGTAGGGCCCATTGAATGTGAGGAGTTTGCCACTACTTTTTAAGACAGATTATTTCCCTTAGACCTAAAAGATACTAAGGTGTTAGAGTTTATTAATCTGAAGCAGGGAAATATAATAGTGAAAAAGTATTAACTTAAGTTTACTCAACTAGCTAGATATGCTCCTCATATGGTGGAAGATAACAGATCCCGAATGAGTAAGTTTGTGTATGGGGTGAATAATAGTGTGGTCAAAGAGTGCAGGACCGCAATGTTGGTTAGTGAGATGGACTTGGCTAGGCTAATAATCCATGCTCAACAGATAGAGGAGAAAAAAATATGGAGAGAGAAAAGCAAAATAAGAGAGCTAGAACCGTTAGTTTCAACTTTGCTCAGCCTAATTTAGAGGGTGAAAATCGTTCTCAGTTCTGCCAAAAATCCTAAGTTCCAGCTCCATCCTCAGCCAGTGCTCTAGTGCTGAAATTCAAAAATGGCAATAGAGATAGGGCGCCAAGCTCTAATTCTTAGGGTAGTGTCAGCAGTGCTCGGACCAATCCTCTTTGTCAGACTTGTGGCAAGAACCATCAGGGTATTTGCAGAGCTGAAAGTGATGTTTGTTTCGAATATGGAAATCCAGGCCACAGAGTCAGAGATAGTCCCCAGTCAGGTTCTCAGGGTCAGCGAAATCATCGTCCAGCTCAGTCCGGTCACCCGAATCAGCAGGGTGCCTCATCCAGTCCCACCAGTGGGAAACGTCCAAATAGACTCTACGCTCTTCAGTCCTGACAGGATCAGGAAAGTTCTCCAGACGTGGTCACTGGTACGTTACAAGTTTATCACTTATATGTTTATGCTTTGCTAGATCCAAGAGCTTCCTTGTCTTTTGTTACTCCTTATATAAAAGTTGGTTTTGGAGTCAGTCCTAAAATTCTAGAAGATACTTTCTTAGTCTCTACCCTAGTGGGTAAATCCATCATAGCCTGACGGGTATATAGAAATTGTCCGGTTATGGTATCTTAGAAAATAACTTCAACCGACTTAGTCAAATTAGATATGACTGATTTTGATGGTGTTCTCGGCATGGATTGGCTTCATTCCTGCTATGCCTCAGTCGACTTTAGAAACAGAATTTTCCAATTCCAGTTCCCAAATAAATCCCTTTTAGAGTGGAGGGGTAGTACTTCATCACTTAGGGGTCAACTTGTTTCTTACCTTCAGGCGAGAAAGATGATATCTAAGGGATGTGTCTATCACCTTGTGCGATTCAAGGACTCCAGTTCAAAAATCCCTACTCTTGAATCAGTGTTAGTAGCATGTGAATTCCCAGATTTATTTACCAAAGATGTTCCCGAAATTTCTCCCGAAAGGGACATTGATTTTGGAAGTGATCTTCTCCTAAATACTCAGCCCATATCTATTTCTACATATAGAATGGCTCCAGTAGAACTCAGAGAATTAAAGGAACAGTTGAAAGATCTCTTAGATAAGGGATTCATTTGACCCAGTGTCTTCCCGTGGGGCACACCAGTTTTATTCGTGCATAAGAAAGACGGTTCTCTCAGAATATGCATACACTACCGTCAGGTCAATAAGGTCATGGTCAATAAAAAGTATCCACTCCCCAGAATTGATGACTTTTTTGACCAACTTTAAGGTTCCAGTTACTTCTCTAAGATAGACCTCAGATCAGGCTATAATCAGCTCAGAGCCAATAGAAATCGTATGCAGACGTGCACAGAAAAAATCTCGAGTTCGAGATTGGAGATTATATGTATTTGAGAATCTCTCCCATGAAGGGAGTGAAAAGGTTCGATAAGAAGGGAAATCTCAATCCCCGATATGTCGTCCCCTTCAAAATTCTCAATCACTTTGGCAAAGTAGCTTATGATCTCTAATTACCTTCAGATCTATCTTCAGTCCATCCAGTGTTTCACGTCTCCTTGATTAAGAAGTGAATAGGTGACCCAACATTCGTAGTCCCTACAGAGGGCTTAGATATTCAGAAAAACCTCTCATTCGAAGAGATCCCAGTCGAAATCTTTGACTATCAGATTTGCAGACTGAGGAACAAAGAAGTCCCTCTAGTCAAAGTTCTTTGGCGGAATCAGTCCGTTGAGAGAGATACTTGGGAAGAAGAAGTATACATGTGGACCAAGTATCCTCATCTTTTCTCCGCTAATCCAGACTCAGCCTAAGGTAATGGCTTTCCTTAAGCTCATTCAGTTTCATGCTCAAATTTCCATTTCAAACTTGGTATCATTTACCATTACATGTTCAGCCATATGTTCATGAGTCAGTTCAGTTATATATTTACGTATCAGATATGTATGATCAGTATGAGAAACTCAGCTTATCAGTACTCCCAGTCATGTATTCATGAACCCGCTCAGTTATGTACTCAAGCATTAGATATGCATGTTGAGTGTGATAATTTAGTATATTAGTAATATCCTAGATGTTCATGTTCAGTAAGTAGGTTCATCCTACTAGTAGTCTCAGTTCAGTCGGTCTCATTAGAGGACAAATATTCCCAAGAGTGAGATATTGTAAGACCCTGCAAAATTCCAAGCTTAGTTTAGCCCTTTAAGTTTGTTAAGGGGTCCCAGACTTAGAAAATTCTAGCTAAGTATTCAGACTTAGTTTATTTTTGGCTTTCGAAAGTTGGCAATCTTATTTAGCGACCTGTACATCAGTTAAATGCTTATATTTTAGTTAATTCATGATCATAAGGGTCAACAGGTGTTCCCAGACGGGTTTTAGATTCATCGAACCTCATTTAGAACATTTTTGGAATCCCAAAGCAGTGTACCAACGCGATCTTGGTGCGCTGTTTCACCTATTGCATTGGTTGATATTATCTCCACCTACTAGCATGCCATTTCAGTGACCCAGAATGAGCTTGGTGCGATGCGTTGGATACCGCATTGATTCCATCGACGTGCTGTGTCAGATATAGTATCGGTAGCCTAGTTTTTGCTCATTTAAACACTGTGTTCTTGAGGGTTTTTGGGTCTTTTTACCTTGACCTTCAGCTCCCAAAACATAAAATTTAGCCCCTTTAGAGGCATAATATAATCATTATTCATAAAATCCTCAAGAACAAAACCCTAAGGCTATCAATTCAAGAATCAAATTCAATAGATTTCACCATCAATCTTTCCAAATTCAAGCAATAAGGTATGTAAAATGTTCATCCAAGGGTCCCTTCCACCCTTGCAGTTCAAGAAACTTCTTTTAAAAACATGAATTGTGATTTTCATGTTGTGGGTTTGAATGTAATCATGTTGATGTTGTGGAATGTGTTCGAAGTTGAAATCTTTATGTGTTTCTTGATATGATAACATGTAAGTTGAATTTTTATTCTCTTATATTGAAACCCTTGAATTATGAAGTCATGATATATTAGCATTGTTGATCATACCCAAGTATAAAGCTACGCCTACCATGTGTTTGATAAAATGCTAGATTGAGACTATGGCGTTCTGTGATCCTTTGGTGGTCTAAATGATGAACTTATGCTATACCCACATGTTCACATGTCTTCCATGTTAAAGCTATACCTTTTATGTGTTTGATTGAATGCTCATGAGATTGGTTTAATGAAATTATGATGTGTTAGTATGCATTCCTATTCATGTATAAGTTCATGACTTTCAAGTGATTGATGAAATGCCTTATAGATCATATTGTGAGTTCTTGACTATTGTCAATTATTCAAGAATTGCCATGTCTTATTATTTTTATGCTATTGAGTCCTGAAGGTATTTAATACCCGATAATTTAGCTGTGTGCCTAGAGCCAGTGTCAGTTACAGAACAGTCTCAATCATGTCACGATAAGTAGTACTCTAGTTCAGTTACAGAACTCAGAAAAAAAACCTCAGTAAACTCAGTATCAATCAAATCCTATTCAGTATTCAGTTCAATCCTCAGTAATCTCAGTAAGTTAACAGAACTCAGTAGTATTCTGTCAGTCTGGCCATCGTAATTTGGCTGACTGACACCTCTATGTAAAATAGCAGTAACTTTTAACTCTGATATTTGATTAAGGCAAAACTGTTTGACATAGAAAGAAGACTCAAAGATCTTTTATTTGATATATAATAGTCCCTCTAACTTGTTATATACATCAAGTTATGGTCGATGGAAGTTTACCCAAGTATAGATGTTCACCAAAACTATATTGATAGAAGAGTTTTCAACTTGTATTTGAGTTAAAAGATTTTTTGTGACCTCAATTCATATTAAAAGGTAATCACACACTGTAGGATTTTTCATCACACATGTATTAACAAACAATCATTGTGTTCGGGCCTATACGTACAGAAAAGGCGATTCAAATTTTAGCCCAAAAAGTGAGGGGTGTTACAGTTAGTCACTTGAAATTGATTAAGTGTAGGTACTTGAAATGATAATTTTTATTTTGAATGTAGTTTAGTTAGGTAACTTGGGAGGTGATTTAGTGACTTGATATTGATTAAGTGTAGGAACTTGAAATGGCAATTTTTGTTTTGAAGGTAGTTTAGTTTGGTAACTTGTGAGGTGACTTAGTCACTTGAAATTTATTAAGTGTAGGTACTTCAATTGAGAATTTTTTGTTTGAATGTAGTTCCGTTTGCTAACTCGGGAGGTGACTTAGTGACTTAAAATTGATTAAGTGTAGGTACTTGAAATGAGAATTTTTTTTTTGAATGTAGTTTAGTTTGATAATTTATGCGGTCACTTAGTGACTTGAAAATGTTGAAGTGTAGGTACTTGAAAGATGAATTTTTATTTTATATGTAGTTTAGTTTGGTAACTTGTGAGGTGACTTAGTCCCTGTAAATTGATTAAGTATAGGTACTTGAAATGAGAATTTTTATTTTGAATGTAGTTTAGTTTGGTAACTTGGGAGGTGACTTAGTGACTTGAAATGGAAATTTTTGTATTGAATGTAGTTTAGTTATGTAACTTGGGAGGTGACATAGTGACATGAAATTGATTAAGTGTAGATACTTGAAAGGTGAAATTTTATTTTGAATGTAGTTTAGTTTGGTAACTTGTGAGGTGATTTAGACACTTGAAATTGATTAAGTGTAGGTTCTTGAAATGAGAATTTTTGTTTTGAATGTAGTTTAGTTTGGTAACTTGTGTGGTGAATTATTCACTTGAAATTGATTAAGTGTTGGTACTTGAAATGAAAAATTTTCTTTTGAGTGTAGTTTAGTTTGGTAACTTGTGAGGTGACTTAGTCACTTGAAATTGATTAAGTATAGGTACTTGAAATGACAATTTTTGTTTTGAATGTAGATTAGTTTGGTAACTTGGGAGGTTACTTAGTGACTTGAAATTGATTAAGTGTAGGTACTTGAAATAAAATTTTTTGTTTAGGATGTAGTTTAGTTTGATAATTTATGAGGTGACTCAATGACGTGAAAATATTGAAGTGTAGGTACTTGAAAGGTGAATTTTTATTTTGGATGTACTTTTGTTTGGTAACTTGTGAGGTGACTTTATCACTTGAAACTGATTAAGTGTAGGTACTTGAGATGAGAATTTTTATTTTGAATGTAGTTTAGTTTGGTAACATGGGAGGTGACTTATTGACTTGAAATTGATTAAGTGTAGGTACTTGAAATGAGAATTTTTGTTTTGAATTTATTTTAATTGTGTAACTTGGGTGGTGACTTAGTGACTTGAAAATGTTGAACTGTAGGAGCTTTAAATGTGAACTTTTGTATTGAAAGAAGTTTAGTTTGGTAAATTGGGAGGTGACTTATTGACTTGAAAGTGATTAAGTGTAGTTACTTGAAATGAATTTTTTTCTTATTGAATGTGACTTTTATTTTTAATTTAGGTACTTGAAATGTGAACTTTTGTGACTTGATCTAATTACTTTAATTTGATTGATTGTGAAGATGGAACCGTATTATAGATGGATATATAATCAGAATAATGATAATAGAATGGGTCTTAGGGTGGAATTTGTTGAAGGTGTCAATTGATTTGTTGAACATACTAAAACACTTGATTCTTGGTCATGTTTTTGGGAGATTCGTTATCATTGTGTTAGATATGATGGTACATATATTTTAAAAGAAGAAGTTGTGAAGCAACAACTTTATAGAAATGAGTTTCACGAGGACTTTTTAAGATTGCATACTATTCAGGGTGATGTTGAGAAAAATAACTTGATTATTGGTGAAAGTAGTAGGTCTGCAGGGAATGATAACTATCAAGATACTAGAATGACAGAAATGGTGCATGATGCTTTTGGGATGCAACACGGGGGTGACTTTAGGGAAATTCTGGAAGATATTCCGAATAGAGAAGCGGGCCATTTTTATGAACAATAGCATACTGCTAGTCATCCTTTGTTTAACGGGTGTTTGCATTTTCGTTTGACTATTTTTGTTAGATTATTAAGTAATAAATCTAATTTGAATATTGCTAAGGGAGGAATAGACTCAATTATAGACCTTATTGAAGAGTTAGTTGACTCTGACTTAGAGGTGTCAAAGTTAGGTCTCTCCTTGGTTAGAATAGGTTGTTATGAAAATGGTTATATGTTTTACTTTAAGGAAGATGCTAACCTATAGTCTTGTAAGTTTTGTAAACACCCTCGATATAAGCGTGGTTTTTGAAGAAATTAAATTGCTATTAAGGAGATGCATTATTTACGTCTGATACCAAGGTTGAAGAGGTTGTATGCATCAGACAGCTCAGCTCCTCATATGAGATGGCACAGTGAAAATAGAAGGCCTACTGGTGTTATGTGCCATCCATCTGAATGAGAGGCTTGTAAGCATTTTGATGACACTTATCCAGATTTTGCAGCTGAGCCACAAAATATTCGTTTGGGATTGTGTGAGGATGGTTTCTCACCTTTTATGTTGGTGTTGCACCACATTCATGTTGGCATGTATTTATCACCCCATATAATCTTCCTTCTAAAATGTTGATGACTAGTCCATATATATTTCTAAATTGTGTTATTCCTGGCCCGCGTAATTCAAAAAGCAGAATAGGCGTCTCCTTGCAACCTTTGATTGATGAACTTCAAATTTTATAGCATGAGGGGGTTGAAACTTAGGACATTTAACTTAAACATTATTTCAATTTGTTTGCATATCTAATGTGGACTATTAATGATTTTCTTGCTTATGGAATATTGTCTTGGTTGATGACAGCTGGAAAGTTGGTTTATCCATACTGCATGAAAAAAATAAAATCTTTCATATTTAGACATAGCAGGAAAAAATCATGGCTTGATTGTCATTGTTGTTTGTTGCCACCTTATCATTAGTTTAGGAGACTTAGGAATGCATTTAGAAAGAATAGAACTGAACATGATGGTCTACCTTCAAGGTTATCTGGTTATGACCTCTGGGAGATAGTTCAGGATTTGCCAAAAGTTAGAGAGGAACTATTGTATAGGCTTGATGGATATGGCATTTGGCATAACTGGACTAAGCAAAGTATATTTTGGGAGTAGAATATTGGACATATAATTTTCTTAGACATAATATTGGTGTCATGTATGCTGAAAAGAACTATTTTGACAACTTGTTCAACACAATTATGGATATCACAAGCAAGATAAAGGATAATCCTAAGGCCAAACTTGATTTATTAGAATATTGCAAGCGTATAGAATTACACTTACAAGAGGGGGTCAATGACAATGTTCTTAAGCCAAAGGCTAGTTATACATTTATGTTGGACCAAAAGCGAAAAATATGTGAGTGGGTCCAAAGTTTAAAGATGCCCGATGGATATGCCTCAAATTTGGGAAAGAGGGTTGATATGTTACAAATAATCTTACATGGAATTAAAATCCATGATTGTCATGTTTTCAAGGAACAATTACTTCCAATTTCTTTTATTGGTTTTCCTAAAAATATATGAAAATCGATAGCAGAGAGTAGTTTGTTCTTCAAAGATTTATGTGCCACCACATTAAAAGATGAAAATCTGGTGCAAAAGGAATTTAACATTGTTGTTATCACTAACAAGTTGGAGAAGATTTTTCCGCTAGGGTTCTTCGATGTGATGGAACATCTTCCCATTCACCTTGTCCACAAAGCTTTGCTACGTAGTCCATTTTAAATTAGGTGGATGTATCCAGGCGAACGGTAAGCGATTGCAACATATTTAAATTCATACATATTTATTTTTATATAGTAAACATCTCATTTTAAGATTATGCAGGACAATTGGAAAACTAAAAAGGGATCTCCAAAATAAACATAGGGTGTAAAGATCTATAGTTAAGGCATATCTTGAAAGCAAAACATCTTAATTTTGTTCATACAACTTTGGTGATGAAGTTGATTGTTTAAGAAACTGATCGAATCGTCATCAAGACAATGAGAATGAGCCTCATTTGAAACCGATATCAATTTTTAATCAATATGATAGTAAGGTTAAAACCATCATATTTCATCGGCTCACTACCATGGAGCACAAATCAGCAACTTTGCTTGTCTTGCTGAATTGCCTGGAAGTTGAGCCCTCACTTAAGTAAGGATATCAAATATTAACATATCATATTTATTTACTCATTCCCTTATGGAAACTAATTGTGGTTTACATGTTGAATCATTAGTTCATTTAAACATATGAGGTGTGTAAGTGTAGTGATATTTCTACAAATTTTAAACATTTACACATTCTTCAGCTAACATATATTTATGTCTAATATTTTTAGGTACACTATTCACCAAATTCGGAAGCATACGATTAGTTCTTGAGAGATATTTCTTGAGGACCAGTTGAAGCTCGTACAATGTCCCATTACATTGTAAATGGGTTTAAATTTTCCATCGTAAAACACTCCAGAACAAGGAAAACATACAATAGTGGTGTTTGGGTTAAGAGTGATAATAATGCTGATTACTTTGGCATCATGCAAGAGTTCTTAGAACTGGAGTATGTTGGTTTGCCAATAATTTTTTTTTTCCACTTTCGATGTAAGTGGTTTGATCCAAGAACAAGAGGTACAAGAGTACATAAGGAGAATCACATCATTGAAGTGAAGCACAATAGGACATATCCTATTCACGATCCCTTTGTTATCGTGCAAAATGCTAAACTAGTTTATTATGATCCTTATCCGTTGCATAGTGATAAGTCTGATTAGTGGGCTGTAATAAAAAAAAAAGCCTATAGGATGCGTGAAAGTTTAGAATGTACTGGAGACTGCGTATCAAAATGAAATACAGATTGATCACCAGTTGTGGACATTGATTTAGTGGATAGTTTAAACCACCCGAAAAATATATTTGAAGAAGTTAATACTGCAGAAGAAGAGGCTAAGTGGGTAAGTGATGAGGAAACTTGCGAAGAGGGTGAATGGTTTAGTGGAGAATCTTTGGGAGAGGAGGAATCAATTGTGTAGGTTGTATTTGTTATGTATTGATGTCATTATGCTTTGTACTATCTACCTTTATGTTTCTTGTTTAATATTGATATGTAATATACTATGTTAGATTGTTGTTGTTTAATACTTATTTAGTGATTTGAAATGTGAATTAGTAACTTGAAATTAGTTACTTGGAATGTTTTAACACTGGTGTTTTCTTATAATCATTTTGTAAGGACTAACTACTTGTTAACTTTACATAATTTAGATGGCAGGTAAAGGTGACAAAGGTAAGAAAAAAGTTGATCCTACAAAGACAGAAAATAAAATACAACCTCCGCCTTATAAACGATCGTCAAGTATTCTTATATCTGAGGGTTGGTGTGATGATGTGCCAGCACGACCCTCACATTCTAGGTCGTTGCACGTGGGTCCACTTCATGGGTCTACAGTGACTCATTCAGTTCCCATCCCCGTGCCACCGCATTCACAGTGCTATCAAAAGATCACTGGCATATACGGTTATCTATTATCTTCAGCAGTACCTTCTCCTAGTAGTCACCCAAGTTCTCATAGTGTTTCTGATTCTCCTAGTAGTCACCCACGTTCTCATAGTGTTTTTGATGGATCTATTGGGTTTCCGGATCTTCCTCTTGGAGGCACTCCATTCAGTGCTTCAGATCCGCTCATGCCAGTGCATCCACCGGTACATGTTCCACAACCCATAGACAAAGATGTTTATCGGAGGTAGTATATTATTCCATATGGAGTAGGATAATATTTTTAAATATAACAATATTATCAATTTTTTATTTACTATATTATTATACTCTATGAAATTAAGGTTTAATCTTGTGTTGTAGGTTTTTTTCCGATGATGGAATTGGAAAAATTACAACTAAATGCATTACTCGCCATTTAACGGCTATTGGACCAGTTGGCAAAATGTTTAAGAATTTGATTGAAATGAAATGTTTAAAGAATTTCAGATCAAGATTTAACTTATCGACTACTTAACACATTTTTAGAACAAAAAAATTGAATATTATACTTTTGGTTTTGTTGTTGAAATATTTCTGGTGGGATGACGCGAATGACTGTGCTATCTGAAGGAATTTTTATAGAAGAGCTAAAGCAAGAATGAACGATTTGTTGGATTATGCTAGAACGAACAGGGTACGACCAGAGTTTATACTCGAACCCATGTGGTAATATTATCTTCTCTATTGTAGTAGCAAAAAATACCATGTGTTGATTGAGAATGGAAAGAAATCCAGGGCATCATCCAAGAATGGCTCTCTAAATACCGTGGGAGCAGTTAGTCAGATTACTGTGGAGAAAAAAATTATATGTAACTTTTATAGGTTTAATTGTTTGTTTCTGTTGAGATTTTTAATTATTTGAAGATTAATAATTTTATCTTATGTAGACAAAAAAATCGGGTAGGAAGATACAACAACATGAGGTATTCGAGGAGACCCATGTAAGGAAGAAAAAGAACCCAACTGATGAAGATGTCTGGGTTGAGCCTCGTGCAGAAGCTACCCATGTAAGAATTAAATTTTTTATTTATGAATCTTTTTCTCAAAGTTGATATTATTCAAGTACGAGTAGTTTAATATTTTTTTACTATTAATTAGACCTTTACTTTGAATATTGGAAAAATATATGCAACTCGTTAATGAGTATCATAGTACTCAGCCTCCTGAAAGTCTGGGTGACATAATACCTAAAGATGTAGAGGAGGAGTTATGGAAACAAACTATGGGTTCTCCAGTTAGAGGCCAATACTAGGGGTTCCACAGAAAATGTTTTAGAGAGAATGTTAGGTCTTCGTCCGGCCCTACATCCTATCCCTCATCAGTTGATAGAGAAACTATTGATTTACTAAGGAATAAGATTTCTTAACTCACTAAAGACCTTGTTGTACAAACTGAGAGGGCAAAGAAGAAGTAGGAGGGAACAACGAAACAAATGAGATTGATGCAGGAGTAGATCAACTTTTTTATTTGATATGCAGGGATTCTTCCTTCTTGTTCTGGTGTTGCAGTTCGGGATGCAAAAGGTCTAGTCCTACTGGATGATATTACCACTGATAATAACTTGATTTTACATGTTTGTATTGTTTATGTTGGTTGTTTGTAATGTTATGTTGGTTGAAATGTTATACTAGTTGATGGAATGTAGCATATATAGGTTGTTATTTTTTAAAAAAAATTATCAGAAAAACCGACCACATGTGGTCAGTTTTCTGGAAAATATTACAAAAATCGACCATGTGGTTGGTTTATAAAAAGATTTCCACATTACCGACTACATGTGGTCGGTATTCTGGAAAATTTTACAAAATCCGACTATATCTCTTAGGTTTACTATAATTAATTAAAAATCATTTTATTAAATAAATTATTTTTTTAAAAAAAGACCACATGTGGTCAGTTTTATATTTAAATGAATTAATTAATTTTAATAAAATCGACCACATTTGGTCAGTTTTGTATTTAAAGAATCTTTTTTTAGAATTTTTTTTAAATATATATATATATTTATTTAAAAAAAACCCGACCACACGTGGTCAGTTTTAAAAAAGCTACCAGGTTTTTAACGACCATGCATTTTAGTCGATTTGGTCAAAAATGTAGGAAAATAGACCATATGTAGTCGGTTTTTGTGGTCAATTTTCCTATTTTTTTTAGTCGTGTATGTGAGTCATTGCATTGATCATCATCTCCAGCTCGTACCCTTGCACTTCTACTTATTTGTGTATTTTCAGTGTGAGCCATGAAGTGGTCAAGAGAACACCAGGGAACACCTTGATTTATATTTATACGTGAACCATTATGTTGATCATCATATCCAGCTTGTACTCTTGCACTATTACTTATTTGTGAATTGTTTAAGTGAGGCCAGAAGTTCCCCCAAACACTTCAGTAGGGCTTCAAACAATGACGTAGACCCTTATGTAGTAATCAAGAGAATTCATGGGAACACATTGATTGATATTTATACGTGAACTATTGCGTTGATCATCAACTATAGCTCGTACTCTTGTACTTCTATTTGGTTGTGTGTTTTCAGAATGAGCTCGAGAGTTCCCAAAATACTTCAGCAGTGGTTCAAACAACGAAGCAAGCCGTCATAAATTTGTCATGACCCAAGCCGAGGCCCTAGTTGCGATGAGAATCCCAAACCATGAAGGTCAGGGTGCCCTTTTCTATCTAGCAATCATACACTACGTTAATACAATGTAAAGAAATGCGAAAAAGTTATCATACAGAAACATGGTCGATATTATAATTCAAATGAACAATTCAAAATGAAATTCGTAAGCCTCGAACAATGCCACGCCCCAAATCACATTGGAGCGTACTGGCACCCGTAGCCGAGGAGGCCCGGGAGAACCCGTTCATAACTTATACTTTCACATTTACATTACATATGAAAATTAGAAATTTGGGCAACACTTCGTTGTAAATAGAAGAAAACAGTACCTGTATCAGCCCAGCAGACACGCATATATATATATATAAACCGTAATTGGCCGTCAGAGCCATCACTTCTATCAACCAAACACTCCTATGGCTGTACAATATGTCTACAAAAGCCTCTACATAGATACACAACTGAGTTAGGGTCGGGACAAACTCCCGCCCACAAAAGACTTTTATACAAATACCAAAAAAACATATAGAAACGACTTGGGATGCCCCGAAACAACTGGAGCTCACCACTATCAACAGAATGTCCTGGCTCTTACTGCGGAGGTGCACGACCTGAAGTACCTGTTCCTGCAGGCATGAATACAGGTCCCCCGTGAGGGATGTCAGTACGGAAATATGTACTGAGTATGTAAGGCAGTGAGTATCAAGATGAGATACAAAAGATCAACAGAACCCAGATACCAGTGAATAAACAGTATGAGTAGACCACACTTAAAAGAGCTGAAGGGATACCTGCACATTACTTTCATATCATTACTTCCCGTATTCCTTATCAATTCATAACATATGTCATACAATGGCCAACTGATCAGTGGTACTAATACAATACATCAGGGACCACCCCTGGAATAACATATATACATAATCTTTATAATACAATGGCCAACTAAACAGTGGTACTAATACAATACATCATATCATCAATTTAAAATAAAGACATTCCATTTCTTAATTCAATTTATCTTTGAGATTGGTTACTTTGTGGTCACACCTTATGGAACTTGAAACCATGATACCTCAATAGGAAAAACATGTAAATAGGTAATCAATACCATGAAAATGAAGTAGAGAATCATGGATACCTCATTAAACCATTTCGGAGTCAACAATAGTATATGGACATTTTTTTTACTAGCCGGACATCTTAAAAGTGAAAACAAGTTCAATTGGTAGTGTCGAAGATCATATGATGTTATTATGTGTCATGTGTCGTAGGACAATGTTGGAAGCTTACTTGAGAGTGCCATGGGTCATTATTCATGCCAAAGATTAGATAGAGTATGTCTTACATACCTTGATATAACCACTTCAATACAAGTCCAACTTGACTTCCCGTACTCTTCTAACACTTATCTACAATAAGTCATTTGTGGCAAACTAGTATTAGCAACCAAACCCTACCATTTAGGTATTAACTTCACCAAATAATGTCTAGGAAGTAATCCATTAACTCATCAATAAGAGTGCTACATACATCCTCTTATACTCTTATTACATTCACATATCATGCATGTTCAAGCAATATCCCTCAACATCACTCTTAGCCTTTATTTCCCCTCTTAATCACCATCCAATACCAACATGATCACTAGGCATACATAAACACTAATATAATGATATATCACCACAATTCATCCTCCATAAATCAATACAACAACTTCCATAATTTACTACTAACAATTTATACAAAACAATTCATAACTATGTTTCTAGTTATCTTCCAACATCAAGACAATACTCATAATCCTTTATCAATACTTATTCATGGATAAGAATCAAGAATAAACAATATTCATACCTTAACAATGAACTCTTGTATTTAGAATCCTCCTTACATAACCATGGGGTGCTTCTCGAAGCTTTCGAGATGGTGAACACAACTACGGAACCAATTCGAATTTTCTACGGTTGAATCACAAAATATTTGAAGTTGAAATTAGGCTAGGGTTTCACCTTCTCTTAATAATTGGATGATATATGATATATATGAGGCTGTGTATGTTTATATAGACCAATTTTCGTCCAAGAGGTAATAGAAAATGACCATTTTGCCCTAAAGATTTAAATAAATCCGAATCTGTCCCCAGTGGACAGTTTTGGCAGGCTGAAGTAAATCGATCATAACTCTTTGCTCCGGTATCGGATTTGGGTGAAACCAATTGCATTGGAAATATAATTCAAAGTGATTTCATTGTCATATAAATTATACCACCCAGTTCTTCCTGTACAAGGAGTTATGGTCGTTTAAAGTTGACCCAAAAATCTGTTTTTTTTTTTGGTAGGCTGTAGTAAAACGGGTATAGCTCCTTACTCAGAAATTATATTTGGATTAAACAAATTTCACCGGAAAGAAGACTCTCGGAGATTTTCGTCGATATATAGCAGCTCACACAGTTCTTTTTGTACAAGGAGTTATGATCGTCTAAAGTTGATCAAAAAAAAAATTGCCTAGCTGCTGTAATTTTCCTGCAGATTTACTGTTCACAGGCTTCCCGGCCACCATTTTGAAATTTCGAATGTGCTCCCTTATATGAAATACTCCTCTGTTTTGGGCAAACTTTATATCGTTAGAAATCTTATTCCAATACCTACACATACAACTATTGACGGGATAGTTCCGAACACCATAAACTTAATTTAACCCATACGCAAGCCTTTAGGATTCCATATAATCGCGATAAGTGTACGAAAAAAATTTATGGGGTGTTACATTCTCCCCCCCTTAAGAACATTCATCCTCGAATGTTAGCATAGTTAATCAATTAATACATGTCCAAGATTACAATTAACATATTCATCATCATAACATACTTGCATAAAAATAAACACTTACTTATTATTGTTCTTCTTCCGTCTCATGAACTTCCTCCTCATCGTTGAATAGGTAAGGGTACTTAATATTCATCGCATCCTCGGCTTCCCATGTGATCTCCTCAACTTGTTGATTCCTCTAGAGTACTTTTACCGATTCTATCTCTTTATTCCTTATCTTTTTAATTTGGCGATCAAGAATAGCAATAGGCATTTCTTCAAAAGTGAGATCTTCTGTAACTTGTACATCTTCTGTAGTAGTGATGTGCGATGGATCTCTGATGTACTTGCGAAGCATCGAAACATGAAATATGGGATGAACTGCTGAGAGCTCTTGAGGTACCTCTAACTCATAAGCAACTTGTCCAAATCTTTGAATGATCTTGTACGGACCTATGTATCATGGACTTAACTTTCCTTTCTTGCCAAACGTCATCACTCCTTTCATTGGTGATACTTTCAAGAATACCCAATCGTCGATAGAAACTCAAGTCCTCTTCTTCTAACATCCGCATAAGATTTGTGTCGACTTTGAGCTGTTTCAAGCCGTTGTTGGATCACTTTAACCTTCTCCATTGCTTGATAAACAAGATCCGGTCCAAACAAGACCGCATCACCTGCTTCAAACCATCCTATTGGCGATCTACACTTTCTTCCATACAATGCTTCATATGGTGCCATTTTGATACTTGAATGATAGCTATTATTGTACGCAAACTCGATAAGAGGTAGGTGATCATCCCAGTTGCCTTTGAAATCTAATACACATGCTCGTAGCATATCTTCAAGTGTCTGGATGGTACGTACTGCTTGTCCGTCCGTTTGACGATGAAAAGCCGTACTTAGATTTACTTGTGTCCCCAAACTCCTTTGAAAAGACTTCCAAAAATTCGCGGTAAATTGGGCTCCTCGATCGGATATAATGGAAATTGGAACTCCATGTAACCGAATGATCTCCTTAATATACAACTTCGCATACTCTTCCGCCGTATAAGTTGTATTAACTGGTAAGAAGTGCGCGGATTTGGTAAGCCTATCAATGATCACCCATATGGAATCAAACTTCCGAAATGTACGAGGCAAACCCGTGATGAAATCCATATTGATCTTGTCACACTTCCAGACTGGAAGATCTATACATTGCATGTAACCACCGGGTTTCTCGTGTTCTACTTTGACTCTTTGACAATTCGGACATTCAGCTACAAATTCGGCAATATTCTTCTTCATGTCATTCCACCAATATATTGCTTTCAAATCTTGATACATCTTAGTCGACCCTGGATGGATGGAATACCTTGAACAGTGTGCTTCTGTCATAATTCTCTTTCTTAGCTCAACTACATCAGGTACACATAAACGATTCTGACATTGAAGCACTCCTTCTCGCGTGAGCTCAAATGCCTTTGTCGTGCCACTCTGCACATCCTCCTTAAGCTGCAATAAAATTGGATCTGCATACTGCTTCTCTTTCACTTCAGCTATCAATGAAGATTCCGTTGCATTACGTATAATAACCTCTTCATCTGGATTTTCGAGAAGTCAAACTCCCAAATTAGCTAGTTGGTGAAGATCCTTAATCATCCCCTGCTTTTCTATAGATGCCATTTTAGACTTACGACTCAGTGCATCCGCTACCACATTCGCTTTCCCTGGATGATACAAGCTATCAACATCGTAATCTTTCAACAATTCAAGCCATCTCCGCTGCCTCAAGTTTAGATCTTTCTGACTGAAGATATATTGCAGGCTCTTATGATCGGTATATATGTCAACATGAACCCCATATAAGTAGTGGCGCCATATCTTCAAAGCAAATACAACTGCAATTAGCTCAAGATCATGCGTGGGATAATTCCTCTCATGTGGTCGCAACTGTCTAGAGCCATAGGCTATTACTCTACCATGTTGCATTAATACGCATCCTAAGCCAATTATCGAAGCATCACAGTAGACTGCATACCCTTCTGTGCCTTCAGGAAGTACCAATACCGGTGTAGAAGACAACTTGCTCTTCAGATCTTGGAAACTCTTTTCACACGCACCATTCCATTGAAACTTGGAGGCTTTATGAGTCAACTTAGTCAAGGGTGCAGAAATAGAAGAAAAACCTTCAACAAACCTTCTATAATAACCTGCCAACCCGAGGAAACTACGAATCTCCGTAGGCGTCGTGGGTCTTGGCCAATTCTTCACAGCCTCAATCTTCTGAGTGTCAACTTTTATGCCTTCACTGGATACAATATGGCCAAAAAATGCCACTGACTTGAGCCAAAACTCACATTTAGAAAACTTCGCATACAGCTTACGATCACGAAGAATCTGCAACGCCTGCCTTAAGTGATTAACATGATCCTCTTCTGATCTAGAGTAAACCAGAATATCATCTATGAAAACTATCACGAACACATCTAGAAACGGCTTAAACAGCCTATTCATCAGATCCATAAAAACTGCGGGTGCATTAGTCAGACGGAATGACATAACCAGGAATTCATAATGACCATACCGTGTTCAGAAAGCTGTCCTGGGTATATCTTTATCCTTGACTCTCACTTGATGATAGCCTGATCTCAAGTCAATCTTGGAAAAACACTGGGCACTCTGCAACTGGTCAAATAAATCATCAATTCGGGGAAAAGGATATTTATTCTTTATAGTCACCTTATTCAATTGCCGATAGTCAATACACATCCTCAGCGAACCATCTCTCTTACGCACAAACAATACTGGTGCTCCCCAAGGGGACATACTAGGCCTGATGAATCCCTTCTCTAGCAAGTCTTTCAGTTGCTCTTTAAATTCTCGCAACTCTGCTGGTGCCATTCTATAAGGAGGAATTGAGATTGGCTGTGTGTCTGGCAACATATCAATACCAAACTCCACTTCTCGTTCAGGAGGTAAACCTGGTAGTTCTTCAGTAAATACATCAGGAAATTCATTCACAACCGGAACGGTCTGAAAAGTTGGCGGCTCTGCCTCTGTATCCCTTACTATAACCAAATGGTATATGTACACCTTGGAAATCATTTTTCTTGCCCTAAAGTAAGAAATAAATCTACCTCTCGGCGCGCCAACATTACCCTTCCATTCAAGGACTGCCTCATTTGGGAAATGGAAATATACCTTCTTAGAACGGCAATCTACTGTAGCATAACAAAACGCTAACCAATCCATGCCCATAATAACATAAAAATCTACCATTTCTAACTCAACAAGATCGTCCATCGTATCACGACCACAAATATTCACAACACAATTTTGATAAACATTCCAAGCTATAAGAGATTCCCCCACTGGCGTTGATACTTCAAATGGCTTGGCTAATAATTCGGGTGTTCTTCCGAACCTTCCCGAAACCAAAGGAGTAGCATACGATAATGTAGAACCAGGATCAATTAAGGCATACACATCAAATGCAAAGATGGACAACATACTTGTAACCACGTCTGGAGAAGACTCTAAATTCTGCCGATCTGCTAGGGCATACACACGGTTCTGAGCTTCGCTAGAACTAGCTGCTCCTCTATCACCTCTACCGTGACCCATAGGTTGTGCACCCCTACTCAAAGGAGGCATCAATGATGACACAATAGCTGATCCGGTAGTTCATGTTATACCACCTGTGGTCCTGCGTGGGCAATCTCTAGCCATATACCCCGGCTTACCGCACCAAAAGCAATTGTTCATTCCAAGCCGACATTTGCCAAAGTGAAATCTTCCACATATCCACGGGTGTTGTGGAGGTCTCAATTGACTCATACTCTCTTACCCTTGATACCCCACTGTTCACAAACTCTGATTTTCACTGCTTTGCCCGAACTGATTACCTCTGAACCTTTGAATTTGCGGTAGAGCACTAATTTCAGGATAAGAAGATAACGGGCTAGGCAATATATGAGAGAACGAAGGCCTAAAACCACCTGAGATGCCATAAACTGCCCTATAGCTCTGGCCCGCTTAGAATATCCTTTCTCTGATTCCTGGGTTCTTCTTCTTTGCCTCTGATCTTCCATTTTCTGAGAAAAAGCTTGTATCCTCGCTATATCCATGTCCTTGTTCAAAGCAACAATGGTACAATCTCTAACCAAGTATGGTTCCAATCTATCCACATAGTGATGAACTCTGTCATCCATAGTAGCTACCATATTAGAAGCATATCAAGAAAAAAGAATTAAATCGAAGACTATACTCCCTTACACTCATATTACCCTGACGATGATTTAAGAATTGATCTGCACGGGCCTGACGAGTCTCAAATGGAAGATAATGATCAATAAATGCATCTTTGAACTCTCCCCACATAGTTGGAGGTGCATCAATACCCCTAGATCGTTTCCAATCCTCGTACCACAATATTGCCTGTCCTTTCAGTTTATATGCTGCTAGCTCAACCATCTGTTTACCGGATATGTGCATAACATCTAGAGCCCTTTAGGTTTGATCGACAAAGTCCTACGGGTCTTCGTTAATATCTGATCCGGTAAAAGTAGGAGGATCCAGTTTCAGAAAATCCTGTGTCCGAAGGCTAGCTGCTCTATCCGTACCACTAGAACCCGTGGTAGGAATAGCTTGCCCTTGAACTTGACCGGCAACTATACGCGTCAGAAGTTGTACTGCATCCCTTAAATCTCGAACAACAGCATTAATAGATGGCCCTTCCGGAGGAGAAGAAGCTCCTGATATATGCTCAGCTTGAGACTCACTTTGTTCAGCTTATGCCGGTGGTGACTTACTAGTACCTTCTCCGGCCACTACATCTACTCGTTTCCACTTATTCTATCTCCTTGTAACTGGCATCATTACTATAATAAATAAAAAAAAACAATTGGATTAAGAGATCGATTATGACTTTATCTCTAATATGGGCTCTATTGCACGATCTAAGAAATGGAGACTGGAAACAATCCCTAAATTTCCAATAGCCTCCTATTTATATATGTCGTGCACAACACACCGATAAACGAGATTCTACGTAGACACGGCTTTGTAGACTCACTAGGACGAACTTCTCTGATACCACTTCTGTCACGCTCCAAATCCCATTGGAGCGGACTGGCACCCGTAGCCGAGGAGGCCCGGGACAACCCGTTCATAAATTATACTTTCACATTTACATTACTAATGAAAATTAGAAATTTGGGCAACACTTCGTTGTAAATAGAAGAAAACAGTACCTGTATCAGCCCAGCAGACACGCATATATATATATATAAACCGTAATTGGCCGTCAGAGCCATCACGTCTATCAAACAAACACTCCTATGGCTGTACAATATGTCTACAAAAGCCTCTACATAGATACACAACTAAGTTAGGGTCGGGACAAACTCCCTCCCACAAAAGACTTTTATACAAATACCAAAAATATATATAGAAACGACTTGGGATGCCCCAAAACAACTGGAGCTCACCACTATCAACAGAATGTCCTGGCTCTTACTGCTGAGGTGTACGGCCTGAAGTACCTGTTCCTGCAGGCATGAATACAGGTCCCCCGTGAGGGACGTCAGTACGGAAATATGTACTGAGTATGTAAGGCAGTGAGTATCAAGATGAGATACAAAAGATCAACAGAACCCAGATACCAGTGAATAAACAGTATGAGTAGACCACACTTAAAAGAGTTGATGGGATACCTGCACATTACTTTCATATCATTACTTCCCGTATTCCTTATAAAATACATAACATATGTCATACAATGGCCAACTGATCGGTGGTACTAATACAATACATCAGGGACCACCCCTGGAATAGCATATATACATAATCTTTATAATACAATGGCCAACTAATCAGTAGTACTAATACAATACATCATATCATCAATTTAAAATAAAGACATTCCATTTCTTAATTCAATTAATCTTTGAGATTGGTTACTTTGTGGTCACACCATATGGAACTTGAAACCATGATACCTCAATAGGAAAAACATGTAAATAGGTAATCAATATCATGAAAATGAAGTAGAGAATCATGGATACCTCATTAAACCATTTCGGAGTCAACAATAGTATATGGACTTTTTTTTGACTAGCCGGACATCTTAAAAGTGAAAACAAGTTCAATTGGTAGTGTGGAAGATCATATGATGTTATTATGTGTCATGTGACGTAGGACAATGTTGGAAGATTACTTAAGAGTGCCATGGGTCATTATTCATGAAAAATATTAGATAGAGTATTTCTTACATACCTTGATATAACCACTTCAATACAAGTCCAACTTGACTTCCCGTACTCTTCGAACACTTATCTACAATAAGTCATTTGTGGCAAACTAGTATTAGCAACCAAACCTTACCATTTAGGTATTAACTTCACCAAATAATAACTAGGAAGTAATACTTTAACTCATCAATAAGAGTGCTACATACATCCTCTTATACTCTTATTACATTCACATATCATGCATTTTCATGCAATATCCCTCAACATCACTCTTAGCCTTTATTTCCCCTCTTAATCACCATCCAATACCAACATGATCACTAGGCATACATAACCACTAATATATTGATATATCACCACAATTCATCCTCCATAATCCAATACAACAACTTCCATAATTTACTACTAACAATTTATACAAAACAATTCATAACTATGTTTCTAGTTATCTTCCAACATCAAGACAATACTCATAATCCTTTAATAATACTTATTCATGGATAAGAATCAAGATTAAACAATATTCATACCTTAACAATGAACTCTTGTATTTAGAATCCTCCTTACATAACCATGGGGTGCTTCTCGAAGCTTTCGAGATGGTGAACACAACTACGGAACCAATTCGAATTTTCTACGGTTGAATCACAAAATATTTGAAGTTGAAATTAGGCAAGGGTTTTACCTTCTCTTAATAATTGGATGATATATGATATATATGAGGCTAAGTGTATGTTTATAAATACCAATTTTCGTCCAAGAGGTAATAGAAAATGACCATTTTGCCCTAAAAATTTAAATAAATCCCAATCTGTCCCCAGTGGACAGTTTTGACAGGCTGAAGTAAATCGATCATAACTCTTTGCTCCGGTATCGGATATGGGTGAAACCAATTGAATTGGAAACATAATTCAAAGGGATTTCATTTTCACATCAAGTATACCACCCATTTATTCCTGTACAATGAGTTATGGTCGTTTAAAGTTGACCCAAAAATCTGTCCCAAAATTCTGTTATTTTTTTTTTGATAGGCTGTAGTAAAACGGATATAGCTCCTTACTAAGACATTGGATTTTGATGAAAACAATTTCATCGGAAAGAAGACTCTCGGATATTTTTGTCGATATATAGAAGCTCACACAGTTCTTTCTGTACAAGGAGTTATGATCGTCTAAAGTTGATCCAAAAAAAAATTGCCTAGCTGCAGTAATTTTCCTGCAGATTTACTGTTCACAGGCTTCCCGGCCACCGTTTTGAAATTTCGAATGTGCTCTCTTATATGAAATACTCCTCTGTTTTGGTCAAACTTTATATTGTTGGAAAGCTTATTCCAATACCTACACATACAACTATTGACAGGATACTTCCGAACACCATAAACTTAATTTAACCCATATGAAAGCCTTTAGGACTCCATATAATCGCGATAAGTGTAGGAAAAAAATTTACGGGGTGTTATAAACAACATCTAACATCTGTCTGTGAAATCTCTAATACATAAAGTCAACATCTTGTCTAAAACTGGGTCAAGGCCTCTAGTCGTACCATAAACCAAAATAAGAGAGGCTCACTAATTGCACTCTTCCAATGAACAATTCTATGGCTTAGCGGGAACCCGGGATTGAGCCTCAGGTCCTGAAATACAGGGGGTCAATACAAATGTACTGGTACGCAGAGAAATACAAAATAATGTACTTTTCTATATAACCTAAGTGAGAGAATTTCATAAAACGTTATGCATGAAATAACTTAAAATACATTGGCAATTTCAAATGATATTAAAACAATTCTGTAGATGCAATTTCTTTCTTTGTGTTACTTCTGAGCTAGGTGGTACACCCTACATATCTGAAAGTTTCTCACGGGCTATATGGGATCTGCCCTTAACTCAGCATCCAATCCCCCAACCCATGTTTGCTGCAAGAGTTGGAATATCTGAATCTGTTACGCCATAGGGCACTAGGACAGCGTATAATCCCTCTTTAGGGACATAATAAACCCGTATTGACAAAAAACTATTCCGAGAAATGAATCATATGACTCATGCCTACTTTGGGTAACCACCTGACTCTCTTAGTGCCCATTTTTTACATTTTCTAAACATGTTTCTTTCTGAATTCAAAATCTGAAATCTGAAATGAAATCTTCTGAGTTAATCATGGCCTTATCTGATGTTATATCATCATACCAAGACTTGAAATTCATACTTCTCAACCATAAATTATCAAGTTACAACTCTTTTCTAGCAAAAAGTCATTTAAACAATACAAGAGAATGCGTACAGTGAAATTCATGAAAACTAAGGCAGAAATCCTCAAGTTCAATTCACAAACACGTGGTGGTCAAATATCTTGTAGTAAGCAATGCAACTCTTTAAATCATCACTTTTGTTTATTTAATTAATAAAAATTCTCTCTCTTCATGTCATCACCAAAACCAAGTCAATAAACAATAGTAAAGACATTCATATCATACATTTCAACATGAAATCGAATAGGTCATAACATGTGAAATCAAAATGCATACATAATACAATTATTTATACAAGAGAGGGATTATCAATATTCAGGATGTCGATTCAAATTTTAAAACATAAAATGCATACATATACATGTATGATACGAGTTAAAGATCAATTTTAATATAAGGCCTCAAGACCAAAAGACATCTCATGGGAAGAGTTCACAGTGCGAACTTTTTAATGTAATTCAATCCCTTCATAAAAACATGATTTATCAACATTCAAAATGTTAATATAAATGATTTATAAATGCCCATGTACTTTAGGAAAACCCCACGTACCTTATGTCATTTAGTTTGATGGTTAGAACTCTAATCTTGACATTTTCTTGAATTCTTGATCTTAGAGGAAACCCTAATTTGCTCTTGTTCTTGAGAGTAGAAAGGATTTGATATGTTGTAAAACTGATGATAGTTTATTAATAACATTTGTAATACAATTTAATTCGTGGGGAAGGCTTTTGTGAAGGGAAAGTACCAAAATACCCATTTAAAAACATCCCATCTAAGCAACTCGGCCTCGCCTGACGTCTTAGTTGATGGACCATCAGGTGACAGACTTTCACTCCATCCGTCAGTTTTTGGCCAGAGAATGATCTCACTGCCTGAGTTTGACGGAAATCTTGATGGACCATCACTAACTTGACGGTCCGCTAGTTTGGTCGTCGCACCTTGGCAGTCTGACACCTCCCTGGAAAACAAGCATAAATTTTTATCCCGATATCGAATTAAGGCAAAACCGGTGGCGTTGGAAATAAGACTCAAAGAAATTTTATTTGATATAATGTAGTCCCTATAACTCATTATATAAAATAAGTTATGATCGATGGAAGTCGACCGAAGTTTAGACGTTCACTAAA
The DNA here is from genome assembly GCA_030864215.1 of Capsicum pubescens. NCBI lineage: Eukaryota > Viridiplantae > Streptophyta > Magnoliopsida > Solanales > Solanaceae > Capsicum > Capsicum pubescens. Next base: position 366,666,561 of record CM061548.1, on the reverse strand, counting down.
ACTTAATCAATAGGAAAGTTTTCAACTCGTCTTTGAGTTAAGGGACCTCTATGATGACAATTTATGCACAAATATATTAACACACTACCTAATTAAGTATCATACTTATATTTGCACCGGAGTCATTGGATTTTGGGACCTTTACACATAGGAATGACGGCTTATGTTCTAGCACAAAATACGGGTTGTTACTGTAAGACCTCGAAAAATCCTAAGCTTAGCTCAGTGCTTTAAAGATTATTAAAGGGTCCCAAACATGTCAGTAGGTGTTCTCGGACATGTTTCAGATTTTTTGGACTTCATTTGAGACACATTTGAAAGCTCAAACCAGTGGAACGATGCGATCTCGATGTGCCGTATCGCCCATCGCATTGATAAGTATTTTACCCAACTCCCAGTGCAAATTCCAGTGAATTGATGTGGACTCAACGCAGCGCGTTGGCTATTTCATCAATGTTAATGACGCACAGCGTCAGTCTGCACTTCTCTAAATCAGTTTTTATTTATTAAAAAGACATACTCAGGGGTAATTGGGTCTTTTCCCACCTCATATTAGCTGCCAAAACACGAGATTAACCCCATTTAGAGGAAAAACCCATTCATCTTTCTCAAAATTTCTCAAAAAGCAAACACTAGGATCTCAAATTCAAGATTCAGTCTCAAGAACACTACATCATTCTTCACAAATTTGAATACCAAGGTATGTTAAGTGTTCATCCGAGGGTCCCTTCCATCCTTGGAGTCCAAGAAACTTTTTAAACTTTAAGTAAATTGATTTCATGACTTGCATGAGTTGGATTCAAATGTATTCATGATTATAATGTTGATTGGGTTTCTATTTCATGATTAAGTTCAAGATTTATGTAAAAACAATTATTATGTAGGTAGTATCATGTGAATTTATGTTAAAGCCTTGAAATTGTGATGCTCATGTGTTGATTAGTACTATGTGCATATACAATGCCTTCCAAGTGTTTGATGAGTTATTCATGTGAATAAAATAGACTGATTATATCATGTTAGCATGTATATTAGTTCATGACATTCAAGTGTTTGATAAAATACCTCTATAGATGCATTATGAACAATTGTACATTTCTATGCTATTCAAGGTCATGTGATGCTTTACTTTTATGCTATCGAGTCCTTGGGGTATTAATACCCGACAATTTAGCTGATTACATAGAGCCAGCATCAGTTACAGAATAATCTTAGTCTTTTCATGATCAACAGTACTCTCAAACAGTTACAGAACTCAAGAAAAATTGAGTAAACTCAATATCAGTCCAGTCTAGTTCATACCTCAGTAAATTCAGACAGTTAATAGAATTCAGTAGTATTTTGTTAGTCAACAGAACAAAGTGAACTCAGTTCAGTTCAGTTAAATAATATAATCAGTAACAGTTCAGTCAAGCATAGTATGACTTAGGAATTAGTTCAGTATCTATTCAGTAAGGAGTAGGATTCAACACCGACTGAACCCAGGGATGGGGACTCACCTGCCAGTAGAGGGTGTGATCCTTAGAAGCAGCTCTTGTGTTCCAGAACTACGTAGACATCGTAGGTTAAGAAAGCAACCTGCCATTGAAGGGTTGATGAGGTGTCCTACCTGCCAGTTGAGGGTACCACCATTCTCATTCAGAGCACCTGCCAGATGAGGATGACTCAGCTTGTCTTTACCTGTGGCACGGTATAAACACCCTTTCAACTCGGGTTACGGGTTGGACCCCAATCCATTTAGAGAGGGGCATGTCGGTTAGATATTTACCTCCTATGGTCTCTGTATTAGTCTCTAGAATAGAACTCAGTTTAGTTCTATAGAAATTAGGACAATCATAAATAGTCACTCAGTTCAGTACAAAACTCAGAATAGTTCCACAGTCTCAGGACTGTCAGATACAGTCACTCAGTTAATAGTAATACACTATCAGTGCACTCAGATATTAGTAAACCAGTGCTTCAAAACTCCGTATCCAGTGTTATCATGACCTCATTTACAATTTACTTATTCATGCATGTACTCTCATTCAGTTATGTTCATATTATTCGGACAACTATTGTTCATGCATATGAACCCACATATGTCATCCTACCTCACTTAGCATACCGGTACATTCAAAGTACTGATGCATACCTTTCTTTTGCTCTATGATGTTTTATTTCATAGGTTCAGACGCATGGGCTCCCAATCATATTTAGCATCTAGATCCATCAGCAGCAGACTAGTGGTGAGTCCTTTTTGTTCGAGGATAGATTTATTATTATCGTAATTCAGTACTCAGTTTATTTTAGTAGTCAGAGTTAGTTGGGGACTTGTCCCATCGATTCATTGTTCAAACAGTAGGGGCTTTTTTAAACTAGAGTATTTTCAGACAGATGTTCAGTTTCAGTATTTATTTTAGATTTGAACCTTAGGAAAGTTTCCACCTAATTTCTGCGTAATTACAGTATTACTATACATTTATTGCACCAGGTACCAATCATGGGTTAGCTTGTGGTCCTTCGAGATTATGAGCATGTTTAGCATTTGGGGTATAAACTCAGGGCATTACAAACTTGGTATCAGAGCCTAAGGTTCAACAAAGTCCTAAAAAGTCTGAAAGATACATTTAGTAGAGTCTTTTGCATGGGTGTAAGACATGCCACACTTATGGATAGGAGGCTATTACATGTTTTAGGAAATGCTTCTCTTCTTTCACTATTCATGTCATGCAAGTGAGCATGAGCTCAAGTTAAACTTTCTGTCTAATTCATTCTCCCCTTTTCATTTACAGAACATGCCTCTAAAAAAGACTAATGAAAGGAGAGCCAAAAATCGATCAGCACCTCAGCCCGTTCAGGTAGATCCCCTAGAAGAATATGTCTCCCATGCTAAATTCAGAGCAGCTTTCACCATCCTAGCTCATTCTGTGGCAGCCCAGAATGAACTCCCACTGCCATTTTAGCCAAACCTATGGCCAATACTGTTGCATCTAGTATTCGGGACTTCAGTCGAATGAACCCTCCATCTTTTACTGGGTCTAAGTAGATAAGGACCCTTAGGAATTTCTTGATCAGGTGCAGAAAGTTACAGATATTATGGGGGTGACTTATTTTGAGAGTGATGAGTTGGCTTCATATCAGTTGCAGGATGTGGCTCACTCATGGTTTAAATAGTCGAAAGCAGAAAGGGTCGCAGATGCAAGACCCATAGAGTGGGAGAAATTTGCCACTATTTTTCTGGATAGGTTCTTCCAGTTGGAGTTGAGAGAAGTGAAGGTTCTAGAATTTATTAACCTGAAGTAGGGCAACATGATAGTGAAAGAGTATTCTCTCAAGTTTACTAAATTAACTAGACATTCTCCTCATGTGGTGGCAGATAGCAGGTAGGATGAGTAAGTTTACATCTGGCATTTCTACATGTATAGTCAAGGAGTATAGAACAATAATACTGATTAATGAGATGGACATATCCAGGCTCATAGTGCACGCTCAGCAGATAAATGAGGCTAAGAATAGAGAGAAGGGGAGGGAGAGCAAGAGAGTTAGAACAGGTAGTTTCAACGATGCACAACCTAAGTCAGAAGGTGGGTTTGTTCTCAGTTCTGCACGAAATTCTTAGTTCTAGCTCCATCCTTAGCCAGTGCTCCAGTGCCAAAATTCATACACAACAACAGAGATAGGGCACCGGTCCCTAAGCCTCAGGGTAGTGTCAGCAGTGCCTGAACCAATCACCATTGTCAGAAATATAGCAGAAACCACCAGGGTATCTGCAGGTCTGGCAGTGATGTGTGTTTCGAGTGTGGCAATCTAGGTTACTGAGTTAGATATTGTCCCCAGTTAGGTTCCCAGAGTCAGCATAACTATCCCTTAGCTCAGTTTGGGGTCGCCCGAATCAGCAGGGTGCCATTTCCAGTGCTACAAGTGGGCAACACCTAAACAGACTCTATGCCCTTCAGTCCCGACAGGATTAGGAAAGTTCTCCTGATGTGGTCACTAGTACGTTACAAGTTTATCATTAACATATTTATGCTTTGCTAGATCCAGGATCTTCTTTATCCTTTGTAACTCCATATATAGCTATTGACTTTTAAGTCAGTCCTAAAATACTAGAAGACCCTTTATCAGTCTCTACCCTAATGGGTAGATCTATCATAGCTCGACGGGTATATAGGAACTATCCGGTTATGGTATGTCAGAGAGTCACTTCAGCAGACTTAGTAGAATTAGAGATGATATATTTAGATGTTATTCTTGGAATGGATTAGCTTCATTCATGCTATACCTCAATTGACTTCAGAAACAGAATGGTCTAGTTTTAGTTTCCAAATGAGGCCATCCTAGAGTGGAGGTGTAGTACTTCAGCAGTCAGGGGTTAATTCTTTTCCTACCTTAGGGAAAGGAAAATGATATCTAAGGGATGTGTCTACCATTCTGTTTGAGTCTAAGACTCTAGATCAGAAACCCTTAATCTTGAATCAATGTCAGTAGCATGTGAATTCCCAGATATATTTCTCGAAGATCTTCCCGGAGTTCCTCCCGAAAGGGAAGTTGACTTTGGAATAGACTTTCTTCTAGATACTCAACCTATCTATATCCCGCCATATAGAATAGCTCCAGCAAAACTCAAAGAATAAAAAAACAGTCAAAAGATCTCCTAGATAAGGGATTCATCTGACCTAGTGTGTCCCCGTGGGGTGCACCAGTTCTATTTGTGCGTAAGAAAGACAGTTCTCTTAGGATGTGTATAGTCTACCGTCAGCTAAATAAAGTCATGGTCAAGAACCAGAATCCACTTCCCAGAATTGCTCACTTGTTTGACCAACTTCAGGGTGCCAGTTAGTTTTCTAAGATAGACCTAGATTAGGCTATCATCAGCTCAGAGTCAGAGAATGTGATATTCCTAAAACATCTTTCAGAACTCGGTATGGTAACTTTAAATTCTTAGTCATGTCCATTGGTCTTACCAATGCCCCAACAACTTTCATGGACTTGATGAACCATGTGTTTAAGAAGTACTTTGACATGTTCATCATAGTCTTCATAGATGACATCCTTGTCTACTCCCGCAGTGATCATGATCATGCAGACCATCTCAGAATAGTATTACAGACTCTTAGAAACCATTAGATATTTTCCAAATTCAGTAAGTACAAATTTTGTCTTAGTTCAGTAGTTTTTCTCGGCCATATCATTTTTGGTGAGGGCATTAGAGTTGATCCCCAAAAGACCGAAGAAGTGAGAAACTAGTCCAGACCCATCTTTCAATCATATGTCCAGAGTTTCTTGGGTATGGATGGTTGTTACCGACTGTTTGTTGAGGGATTTTTATCTATTGCATCCCCTATGTACAGATTGACTCAGAAGAAGGTCAAATTCCAGTGGTCAAACTCTTATGAGAAGAGTTTTCAGGAGTTGAAGACTCGACTCACTACTTCTCTAGTTCTTACCTCAACAGATGGTTTGAATGAATTTATTGTATATTGTAATACATATAAAGTAGGTTTGGTGTATGTCCTCATATAGAGCGGTAAGGTTATAGCCTATGTCTCTAGAAAGCTTAAGCCCCATGGAAAAAAGTATCCAACTCATGATCTTGAGTTAGCAGCAATAGTATTTTCCTTAAAGATTTAGAGACACTATTTATGGAGTGCACGTTGATGTGTTCACTGACCATAAAAGCCTGTAGTATGTATTCCCTCAGAAAGAGCTAAACCTATATCACAGAAGGTGGATAGATTTATTGAAAGACTACGATGTAAACGTCCTGTATCATCCCGGTAAAGCCAATATAGTGGCTGATACTCTTAGTAGGATGTCTATAGGTACTGTTGCTCATGTGGAGGATGGTAAGAAGAAGATAGCTCAGGAAGTTCATCAGCTTGTCCTAATAGGTTTTCGCTTAGTCAATTCAAAAGTAGGTAATTATGGGTGAAGAGTAGTTGAGAATTATCCTTGGATTTCGAGGTGATGGAAAAATAGGATAGGGATCCCAGTCTAGTTAAGTTGAAAGAATTAGTCAGATATTAGAAGGTAGAGGTTTTCTCCCAAGGGGGAGATGGTATATTGCGCTGCCAGGGTCGGCTATGTGTGTCAGGTATAGATTATATAAGACAACGAATTCTAGCAGAAGCGTATGGTTCGCGCTACTCTATTCATCCAGGGGACACTAAGATATACCATGATTTGTGAGAGATTTATTGTTGGAGTGGGATGAAGAAAGACATTTCATAGTTGTGGCTAAGTACTTAACGTGTCAGCAGGTTAGGATTGAGCATCAGACGCCAAGTAGGTCCATGCATGAGTTTAGTATGCCCACCTGGCAATGGGAAGAAGTGAATATGTACTTCGTGATGGGTTTGCCTCATACTAGTCATCAGCATGATTCAGTTTGGGTCATTATAGATAGGAGAACTAAATTAGCTCATTTCCTACCAGTCCATACCTCTTTTTCAGCCGAGCACTATGCCAAGCTCTATGCTAGAGAGTTGGTCAGTTACGCTGAGTTTTGTTGTCTATTATCTTTGATAGAGGTACGCAGTTCACCTCTCTTTTCTTGAAAGCCTTCTAAAAGGGTCTAGGTACTCAAGTCCACCTCAGTACAACCTTTCACCCTCAGAAAGTTAGTCAAGCAGAAAGGACCATTCAGACTTTAGAGGATATTCTCCGAACTTGTTCCATAGACTTTAAGAGTAGTTGGGATGACCAATTGCCCTTTATTGAGTTTGCATATAACAACAAATATCATTCTAGCATCCAGATGGCTCCGTTTGAGGTATTTTATAGGAGGAGATGTAGGTCTCTCATTGGTTGGTTCGAGGTAGGTGAGGGCGCAGTGGTAGAGCCTGACTTGGTATTTGATACCTTTGAAAAGGTTCAGTTGATCAGGGAAAGGCTTAAGACAACTCATACCCGACAAAAATCATACGCAGATGTGCAGAGAAAGGATCTCGAGTTCAAGGTTGGTGATTATATGTATTTAAAAATCTCTCCTATGAAAGAAGTGAAGAGATTTTACAAGAAGGGGAAGCTCAGTCCCCGATATATCGGTCCTTACCGAATTCTCAGACGTTTAAAAAAGGTAGCTTACGAGTTTGAGTGGCCATCAGACTTAGCTTTAGTCCATCCAGTGTCCCATGTCTCCTTGCTAAAGAAATGCATAGGTGACCTAGCTAGTGTAGTCCCTATAGGGGGTACAAACGTTCAGAAAAACCTCTCTTATGAGGAGATTCCAGTCAAAATCCTTGATTATTAGATTCACAGACTGACAAACAAAGAGGTCCCTCTAGTCAAAGTTCTTCGGTGGAATCAGTCCATTGAGGGAGCTACTTGGGAAGTAGAAGTAGATATGCGGACAAAGTATCCTCACCTCTTCTTCGCCAACTAAAGCTCAGTCCAAGGTAACAATTTTTCCTTGAACTTTCTCAGTTCCATTCTCAGATTTTCCTTTATAGACTTGGCACAAGTTACCATTGAATATTAAGTTGTGACTTCATGCATCAAATATGATTGTTCAACATAAGAAACTCAACTTATTAGCGATCCCAGTTATGCATTCATGAATCATGTTCATCTATGTACTCATCCATCAGATATGCATGTTCAATATGAAATTTCAGCATACAGTAATGTCAATTATGAAATCATATTACAGTTGTGCATATCCAGTATCTAAATTCAATCTATCAGTATTTTTCAGCTTAGTTAGTCTCATTCGAGGACGAATGTTCCAAAGGGGAGATATTATAAGACCCCGCAAAATCCTAAGCTTAGCTCAGTCGTTTAAAGATTATTAAGGGGTCCCAATCTTAGAAAATTCTAGCTAAGTATTTAGACCTAGAATTATTTTAGCCTTTGTAGGTTGGTGACTCTATTTCACGACCCTCATGACCTTAAAGTGATGATTTTAGGTTGAATCATTATCAAGAATGCCAACAGGTTTTCTGGGATAAGTTTCAGATTTTTTGGACTTCGTTTGAGACACGTTTGAAATATCACACCAGTGGATCAACGCAATCTCGGCGCACCGCATCACCCATCACGTCGATGAGTATTTTCCACAGCTCTCAGTGTAAATTCCAGTGAATTGACACAGACTCAACACGGTGCATTGGCTATAGTGTCGATTCCAATGATGTGGCACGGTGGTTTGTGCATCGCTAAATTAGATTTTAGTCATTAAAAAGTCACATCCTCAGGGGTAATTGGGTCTTTTCCCACCTCATTTCATCCCTCAAAACACGAGATTAAGCCCCTTTAGAGGAAAAATCCATTCATTTTTCTCATAATTTCTCAAGAAAGAAATAATAGAATTCGAATTCAAGATTCAGTCTTCAAGAACACTCCACCATTCTTCACAAATTTGAATACCAAGGTATGTCAAGTGTTCATCCAAAGGTCCCTTCCACCCTTGAAGTCCAAAAAACTCTTTTAAACATTAAATAAATTGATTTCATGACTTCCATGATTTGGATTTAAGTGTATTCATGATTATAATGTTGATTGGGTTTCTATGCCATGATTAAGTGCAAGATTTATGTAAAAACAATTATTATGTAGGTAGTATCATGTGAATTTATGTTAAAACCTTGAAATTGTGATGCTCATGTATTGATTAGTAATATGTGCATTTACAATGCCTTCCAAGTGCTTGATGAGTCGTTCATGTGAATTAAATAGTGGGATTATATCATGTGAGCATGTATATTAGTTCATGCCATTCAAGTGTTTGATAAAATGCCTCTATAGATGCATTGTGAACAAGTGTACATTTCTATGCTATGCAAGGTCATGTGATGCTTTACTTTTATGCTATAGAGTCTTGGGGGTATTTAATACCCAACAATTTAGATGATTACCTAGATCCAGCGTCACTTACAAAATAGTCTCAGTCATGTCACGATCAGTAGTAATCTCAACCAGTTACAAAACTCTGGAAAAATTTAGCAAATTCAATATTAGTCCAGTCCAGTTAAGAATTTAGTTCAGACCTCAGTAAACTCTATCAGTTAACATAATTTAGTAGTATTCCATCAGTTAACAAAACTCAGTGAACTCAATTCAGTTCAGTTAGACACTATAATCAGTAACAGTTCAGTCAAGCCTAGTATGACCTACGAATCAATTCAGTGTCTATTCAATTGGGAGTAGGATTCAGCATCGAGTGAACCTAAGAATGGGGACTTACCTGCCTGTAGAGGGTGTGATCCTTAGAAGCATTCCTTGTGTTCCAGAACTACGTAGCAAGCGTAGGTTGAGACATTAACCTGCTAGTTAAGGGTTGATGAAGTGTCCTACCTGCCAGTTGAAGGTACCACCATTCTCATTCAGAGCACCTTCCAGATGAGGGTGACTCATCTTGTCTTTACCTGTAGCATGCCTTCTAATTTGGGTTATAGGTTGGACCCCAATCCATTCAGAGAGGGGCATGTCGGTTAGATGATTACCACCAATAGTCTCAGTTTCAGTCTTCAGAATGTAACTCAGTTCAGTTCTACGGAAATTAGGACTATCAAACACAGTCACTCAGTTCAGTACAGAACTCAAAATAGTTCCACAGAATCAAGACTGTCAGATACAGTCACTCAGTTAACAGTAATACAGTATCAATGAACTCAGATATCAGTAAACTAGTGATTTAGAACTCAGTATATCTAGTGTTATCATGACCTCATTTACAGTTTATGTATTCATGCATGTACTCTCATTTAGTTATGTTCATGTTATTCGGTCAGCTATTGTTCATGTATATGAACCCATGCATGTCAACCTACCTCACTACAAAAAACAGGTTAAATTGCGGGAGTTTATTTGCGGGGGTTATATTAACCTACGCAAAATTATATGAATTGTGGGAGTTAAAAAATCTGCCGCTAAAATATATAAAGTTGTGGAGGTTTTAAACCCCCGTTATATGCCAAAAATAATCAACGCTTATTTTGTCATAAAACATAAATTTACGGGGGTTTTTGAACCCCTCTATAATAAAAAAAACTTAACATTTTCCTTTTCTTCGCTATTATTTCCCACGCTATTATTTTCCCTCACTTTCCTAATTATATCGACCCTCTTATTTCCCTCTCACTTTTCCTCTCTTATTTCCCAAATTGGTAGGCAGTCATTTCAATTGGGAGGTAAAAATGAGTCTTTGAGGTTGCAATAACCACAGATTCATGAAAAATCCCCACGGATTGTTCCAGTTTTTGTGCAATTTCTGTAAACTAAAGTTGAATTGACATCTTCTATTGTAAGTTAAATTAGGGTTATTTGAGTATATTCAGTTTTTTTGCAGATGTTTTGAGCCTGTTTTAGTGTTTATTTATATTGAAACTTGTTGCATTTTGCGGTCGAAGTAGGGATTTTTTTTTTGAAAGAAATCCCGGGTTTGTTAGAGTTAGGAAGTGACATGCTAATATATTACGTTTCCTTTGCTTTGACATTTAGTTATAATATCCAAGTTAATTAAGGGACATATGATGTAGTTGAATTTCTTAAACATAAGAACCCAAATTCGGATGAAGATTTTGAGGTATAAATAAAATGTTCATGCTTTTTTGTATTTGGTCTTCTGGTTGTCCGTAGCTTCACAAGCTGAATCCTCTAATGTTGGTGTGAAATAGGAGAGAGGAATTGGTATTTTGACTTGGTTCAGTGTACTGAGATGAAGTGTGAGTTTACTTATCAAATGAGAGAATTGTTAAGTGTTGATCTTAGAGGTGCCTATTATCGTAAGTCAAATCAAAATCCTACCTTGGAGTGATATAGGAGGTGAAGATAGATTTTAACTTGGTTCAATGTACTGAGTTTACCTGTCAAAGGAGAGAATTGATATATTGATTCTCTTATTTTTCTTTTGCTAGATTTAGTGTAGGTTAAGTCTAGAGAGTCGATGCGTTTGTCACTATAAGTTGAATTAAAACCCTATAGTTGGAGTGATACAGGAGGGAAAAATTGGGATTTTGACTTGGTTCAGTATATGTAGCGTAAATGTTGGATGTGAAGTGTGAGTTTACTTGTTAAATGAGAGATTTGATGTAGTTATTTTCTAAATTTTTTTGCTGGATTCAGTCTTGGCTAATTGTAGCTAGTCAATGGGCCTGTCACTGTAAGTCAAAGGTAAACACAACAGTTGGAGTGATATGGGAGGCAGGAACTGGGATTTTGACTTGATTTGATACATTGTAACGTAAATACTGAACTGAAATGTGAGTTACTTGTAAAATGGTGAACTCATGTATTTATTTTCTCAATTGTTTTGCTGGATTCAGTGTAGGTTAAGTGTTGGTGAGGTAGGATTTTTATCGGGAGGTTTTCCACGTTTTTTGAACTTCTCAATCCCGTTATGAAAGTGATTTCTTGACAAACAACTTATTAATTAGATTCGTCACCTTCTTATATCGGATTTTGGCATCTGGTGGTTCTTTTCGTCTATCCGAGCAGCAATACGACAAAAAATTATGAAAAATAGTTCGAAAATATAGATGGTCATTGTATGAATTTTCCCTTGATGCTTTACTGGTTATGTTTGATTGAAAGTTGTATTCATATAGGTTTAATTGTTACTATCACAAATTTAGTTTGCACATGCTTAGTTCTATTCACTGAAAGTGTCCTCTATTCTTTTTATGTCCTCTGTCAACCAGTCCAACTTGGATTTGTCTTTCTACCTAACCTCTCATGCTTATTCAATAACAATATCACCCAGTCATTACATTAGTCCTTGTGTCCCAACATTATAGTCAACTATGAAGCTCTTATGTTGTTGGTAATTGTGTATTTTTTATCTTACAGCGAACAAATAATTTCTAGCTGCCCCACACCAACATGACAATGCCTCCACCCCTACTGTTTTCACAGATGGTGTAGAAGATTCATTTTAAATGGTTATCTTCTGATCTGAAGGTTTTGGGTTTTATCTCTTCATTTTTTTCTTTGACATGTGCATTTCTTTGTAGGGCAGATAGATGGTCATGACCGTATTTTTTTATTTTTCATTATGTGAACTAACACAAGTAAAGTTACCAATGGATTAGATAGCACATTGTGTCATTCTTTGGCTTGAAATACTTGCCTGTAAATTCTACCCACCCTATGCCCCACTTTGTGGGATTTTAGTGGGTTTGTTGTTGTTGTTGTTCGTGGTGGTTATAATCGAAAAAGTTTATCGGTGAAACTTGTAAGTTGTAGTACTATATGTGTCAAGCAAGTATTACAATTGTTTTGTGGGAACAAACCTGCATCGATTACAAGTTTGCTGGTTATTTTTTTTTCAATTAACAATATGTTTATTTTCTTGATGGAGTACTGTGACTTGTTTTTTCAGTGAAAGTATTGAAAGAGATTGCAAAAAATCTTGGGAAATTGGAGTACTGCTGTTACTGTTAAAGGAGTTAAACGATGTCTTTAGTAACCAAAAGACTCCACACATTTTTTCCACATTCCCAATTCCGACTCAGGTTAGTCACAAACACCCTTTGTAGTTTTTACCCCACTTATTTTTGCGTGTGATTTTGTGTAATTTCTTCCCATTATATAATAATAGTTTTGCTTATGATTTCTAGTTGCTCCCAATTTTGCATTGTTGTTTTTTTATCGTCTAGGTATGTTGTTATTGGACCTCAACTAGTTTGGAGTTGAAGTCTAGTTGACTTATTGTTGATTGATTATGTTCGTTGAACTTATTTTTTTATGTCTGTAAAGTTAGTCGAATTGAGCTAAAGTTGATCCGGACATTACAATTATCTGTTAGAGTAATTTTTTATATGATATTTTGTTATGTGTGTTTTATGTTAGAGTTCAACAATTTATTTATTTCTATTATGTTCACTCTTCTTCTTTATGGAATCTTATAGGGGATACTTTGCATTTTCATCAAATTCTTCAATGGATAGATCTTGGATTGGAATGCCAAGAAACACACAAGAGTATTTACTTGGTTTGAATCAGTTTGTAGATTTTGCATTTACCAATGGAGCTATAGGAGATGAAATAAAGTGTCCATGTCCTATATGTGGCTTTACAAAGTGGAAAACAAAAAATATGGTGTTTCACCATTTGATGGATAAGGATTTCCCTCAACATTACGTCACTTGGGTTATGGAAGGAGAAATGAATGTTTTGCCTAATTCCAGAAACATAGAGGTCATTCAAGATGCACAACCTTTTGAAAATCCTATTGAATTATTGATTAATGAAGCATTCCGTAGTTTAAGGCATGAGGGTGTTGATGCAGGTCCATCACAAGAAGTGGGAGAAGAAGAAATTTTACATGATTTTTCTGATTCAAATAACAAAGTTTATTTTGAATTGCTTAAGGATGGAAGTGAAGAATTGTATGAAGGATCCAAGTACTCAAAGTTGGAATTTTTACTAAATCTTTATCACATAAAGTGCTTGTCTTGGTTAAGTATTAAGGGAATAACTATGGTGCTAGCTCTACTCAGTGATGCATTTAAATTTGCAAAGATCCCTATATCTTTTATAAGGCTAAGAAAACCATCAACAAGTTGTGTCTTGATTATATCAAGATAGATGCTTGCCCAAATGATTGCATGTTGTACTGGGAAGATGATGTTAATGCAGAATCATGTAAGCATTGTCACACTTCTATATGGAATCCCGAGAAGGATAGCGATCTTGATCATGCGCCTAGTACAAGTAAGAAACAAAAGAAGAAGCAAAAAAAGCCTGTCAAAGTTTTGCGCTACTTTTCAATAAAACCAAGATTACAAAGATTGTTTATGTTCTCTAAAATTGCAGAGCATATGAGATGGCATACAGAGGATGATACAAAGATGGGATCTTTAGGCACCCTCGAGATGGTGAAGCATGGAAAAGTCTTGATACAAAGTATCCTGAATTTGCTTCAGATCCTCCAAATGTTCGATTAGGACTATCTACTGATGGTTTCAATCCTTTTGGAACAATGAGTACTAACTATATACATTGTTACTCATAAGAATCAAGATGGAGTATATGTTAATGAAGTGGCAAAAGAAATATGTGTGAGTTTTACTTATGTTCCATAGACTATTATTGAGCAATCTACGGTATGCGAAATGACTTTTTCATATTAATTTATTTTGAAAACATATTTTTGGTATGTAGGAAAAAATTGAGTCATCTTTGAGCCAAAGCACCATAGATGAGTCTCAAGTTTCGCCAAATGATGCCTTTGGTAAGGTGCTAGGGCAAAAGCACTCTGGTAGGGTGAGATTTTTGGGATTAGGAGCAGTTCCTAGTAGAGTTTTTCAACAAGTTAGACCTCGTTTTGGTGGTACAAGTTTATCAAGTAGTGGAGGTTTTTGTTCGTTCCAATGTTGAGAAAACTACAATCAAATACTGAGTGCTTTGAAGGCATATATGATGATGAAAGAAGGAACGATACCAGAACAATTTGTGGGTCTCTTTGATTCTCCTTCAATGGTTTCTCCCACAGTAGTAAGTAAAGTTCTCTTTACTTTTTTTCTGATCTCGGTGTTTGTTGAAAAGCTCTCATTTCTTGTCTTCTCTTTATATTTCTTATTTATTTTGTTGTTCATATTATTAATCTTTTACAAAACAACAATAAAATAACTTGCGGTAGAACAGAGTCCCAACTTTAGGCTAATAACTTGCTAACAACATATATTACCTACCAAAGCTATCATTATGATTAAGAATTAAGCTTTTATACACCCCCTGCTATTTTTGGTTTCACTTACAGTCTATATGCCACTTCCTGCACCATTAGTCAGACATTTAAATCAGCATGTCTTTGTTTGATTTGAAAAACTCTAAGGTCCCATTCTTGACAATGAAGTACATAGTAGCACTTACGATCATCCTATACATCTTTTCTTTAGTTCCTTTACCATTTTGATTATTCGATGAACATTGCAATTCTTCCTTCCACTCTAGTGTCTGTTTGTGGATGTCTTGTCATTTTAACATTCTCATCCAGATTTTGGAGTATAATTAACACTTAAAAGAAAAGATGGTTGATGCTTTAAAGTTCTAAACTACACGTAGGGCAGATTGTGTTGACATCATTATGGTTAATCAATCCTTGGTGTACATCATTTTGTGTGCTACTAGCCATGGTTAAAGTAACGCCGGATGCTTATTAATTTATTTACTGCTGACTGGGATTCTTCACAAGTATTTTTTACCATAGTTCCTAACTGTATGATATTGCTCTTTGAAGTTCTTGGTCGATTTTTGTGAAATACAACCATTAGATTATTCAGGCGCTGAATTGATGTTATTTAGGTTAATCTGGTTATTGGTTTGTTAAGTTATTGTGTTGATTGTTCTAATAATTAGTCGTTACAATTTAGTTGGTTTGTCTAGTTAAAGTAGAAATTTTTTTTGCTAATTTTGCTGTCTTTCCTTGCTAAGTCTGACTCGCTTAATGTCGTCTTTGCTTATATTAAAAGTGGTTTATCGATTTATTTTTATACTTTGCATTTTTATGTAGCCAAGTGATGCTGCTAGTGGGACAATTTTGCCAATGGATGTAAGGAGATCACGCGGTGATAATGATCCTAGCGACATTCTTTGAATTTGTTGCATTTGTCTTGGATATTCAACTATGATGATGTTATTTTGTGGTTCAAGTGGATCTTAGAATATTGAAGTTTGTGGGTTTAAATTTGATTTTGGAGTTTGAAGATGCTAGTTAATGTTGAAAATTTCGAGTTTGAATATGTTAATGTTGCAAATTTAGTTTTGAAGTTCAACATTCAATGTATTTTTGATGTGCTTGTCAATTATAATGTTTAATTAGTCGTGTTCTGTTAATGATATATGAATTAATAAAATATTGGATAGTAGATTATGCCTAAAGAAAAAATTAAATTTGAGGTAAAATTAAAATTTATAATTTATTATTTAAAATTGATGGATTCCACTAATTTTAAAAAAAAATTGCGGAGGTTTTAAGCCCCTGCTACTTTTGAATTAAAATTTATTATAAAAAAATTAAATTAAGAGTAGCGGGGGTCGAAACCCCCGCAAAATAATTTTTGCGGTCCAAAAAAAACTGCCGCAACTGGTTTGTCACGGCTCGAACTGTCGGGGCTTTTTGAACACCCGCAATTACATTTTGCAGGGGTTTAAACCCCCGTAAACCTTAAAATTAACCCTGCAATTTGACGTGTTTTTTGTAGTGCCTCACTTAGTATGCCAGTATATTCAAATTACTGACGCATACCTTTCTTTTGCGCTATGATTTCTTATATCATAGGTTAAGACGCACGGTCTCCTTATCATACTTAGCATCTAGATCCATCAGCAACAGACTAGTAGTGAGTCCTCATTGTTCGAGGAAAGATTTATTATTACAGTATTTAAGTACTCAGTTTATTTTAGTAGTCCGAGTTAGTTGGGGACTTGTCCTATCAACTCTTTGTTCAAACAGTAGAGTCTTTTTAGACAAATGTTCAGTCTCAGTATTTATTTCAGATTTGAACTTTATGACAAGTTTCCGCCTAATTTCTGCATAATTATAGTATTACAATTTAGTTATCGCAGCAGGTACAGTCATGGGTTAGCTTGTGGTCCTTCGAGATTATTAGCACCATGTAGCGTTTGGAGTAATAACTCGGTGCGTTATAGTTACATTATCCCCCCTTGGGTTCATTCATCCTCGAATGATGACAAGAGACACAACAAGCACGATTTCAAGCATAAAATAGAAAGGAAATAGTAGTATAGAATTTATACCTTCCATGCCATCTTCCATGGTTTCGAAGAGAGTTGGGTACCTCGCACGCATGTTATATTCTGACTCCCACGTAGATTCCTTAGCTTTTTGATTCCTCCACAACACCTTAACCGAAGCTATTTCCTTACTTCTCAAATTCCAAACTTTGCGATCTAAAATAGAAATGAGTTATTCTTCATACGACAAGGAATTTTTTACATTGACTTCATCCAAAGGAAATACTAGGGAATGATTTCCAATGAACTTCTTCAACATGGACACATGGAATATTGGATGAACAGTAGCCTGGATCGCTGGCAAATCAAACTCATAGGCAAACCCACCGATCCTCTTCATAATCTGATACGATCATATGTAACGAGGACTAAGCCTCCCTTTCCTTACGAATCGCATGACTCCCTTCATGGGGAGACCTTGAGGAATACCCAATCATCTACCTCAAATTCTAAGTCTCTCCTTCTAACATCAGTATAAGACTTCTAGCGACTCTAAGATGTCTTAAGTCTCTCCCTAACTTTCTTTACCTTTTCCATTTCTTGATGAACAAGTTCAGGCCCAAACAACTGGGTTTAACCAATTTCATACCACCCAAATGGTGATCTACATCTCGTCCCAAAAAGTGCTTCAAAAAAAGCCATCTGAATACTGGCATGGTAGCTATTTTTGTAGGCGAATTCTATCAACGACAAATTATCTAACCAATTACCTTTGAAGTAAATTATGTAGGAACTCAATATGTCTTTAAGTGTATGAATAGTGCGTTCAGCCTGCCCATCAGTCTGAGCGTGAAAGGCAGTACTCAGGTTCACTTGGATTGGAGTCATGGGTCTGGGCCATTTTCTTACTTCCTCAACCTTTTGGGGATCAACATTAATACCTTCACTAGACACAATATGCCCCAACAAAGCAATAACATTAAGCCAAAATTCACATTTGGAAAATTGTGCCTACAATTCATGACCTTTGAAGGTCGGTAGGATGATGCGAAGATGACCGACATGATCCTCCACATTCTTAGAGTAAACTAAATGTCATAAATGAAAACTATGAAGAACAGGTCTAGATACTGACAAAACACCCTATTCATTAGGTCCATGAAAGCTGCAGGGGCGTTAGTCAATCCAAAGGACATGACTAAGAATTCATAATGGACATATCTGATTGGAAAAACTATTTTGGGAATGTCAGCCTCCCTAAACTTCAATTGATGATACCCCGAACAAAGGTCTATCTTAAAAAAACATTTTTCTCCTTGGAGTTGATCAAATAAATCATCAATCCTGGGAAGACGGTATTTGTTTTTAACAATGACCTTATTGAGCTGACGATAATCTATACACATACGGAGTGAACCGTCTGTCTTACAGACGGAGAGCTCTGGAGCACCTCGAGGAGAAACACTTGGATAAATAAAGCCCTTGTTAAGAATATCTTTTAACTGTTCTTTCAGATCTTTCAATTTTGCAGGAGCACTTCTGTATGGTGAGATAGAAATAGGAAGAGTGTATGGAAATAAGTCAATGCAAAAATTTATCTCCCTATTAGGTGTTATTCCTAGGAGATCATCGGGAAAGACTTTCGGTAATTCATTAACTATAAGGATACACTAGAGAGAAGGACTTTTAGTACTAGAATCTTTGACCCAAATATGTTGATAGAAACAACCCTTATATAGAATTTTGCAGGATCTGAGATAAGAGGTGAACTTCCCCCTAGATACTAAAGAATATCCCTCCTACTCTATCACTAGTTCATTTGTAAAGGAGAAAGTGACTTTCCGGGTTCTACAATCTAGTGTGGCATAGAACGAATGGAGCCAATCAATTCCTAAGATGGCATTAGAGTCAATCATATAAAGCTCTACGAGATCTACCATAATATCACAATTATAGACAGATACAACACTATTTTTGTACACCCTCCTAGCTACAATAGAATCACCAATAGGAGTAGAAAAAAGAAAGGTTTTGGAATAACTTCAGGCTCAAACCCAAAATTGAATGCCACATACGGGGTCACATAAGACAAAGTAGATCCGATATCAATAACATATACATATTATGGGAGAAAATTTGAAACATACTCGTGACTACATCTGGTGAAGACTCTACTGTAACATCCCGTGATGTCTTCAACCAAACACATAAGTGTAAAAAGGGACTTAGTCAATTTTGAACTCCAAAACTTGGATGTTTTTATTTTCGACCTTCCTGACCTCGGATAGTTATTTTATAAGTTGATTCATGATCAAAGGTGTCAAGGGTACATCCTGGGTAAGTTTTAGAACTTTCAAACTAGCGTAAGGGTAAGTTTGGATGTCCAAAAGAGTAAGGCCTCGCGATAGGCCTGCATCGCGAGGGCCAGTTAACCCAGATAGGTGTCTCTTCATGAGGGACAGTAAACCCAAATAGGTGTCCCATCGCGAGGGAAAATTGACCCAGGTAGGGGTTGCAACGCGATGACAACCTAGTTTTGCATTATTTTATTTGCGATTTTTAAGGGCAAATAGGTCTTTTCCTTCATCCCAATTCACCCAAGACATGAGATTTAATGATAATCTAAGCACATTAGGCTTACTATAATCAGAAACTACTCCTATTACTTTTAAAAAAAAACCCTAGCTTCTTCTTATAAGGTCAAAGGATTCATCTTTGAGTTGAAGAATTTCAAACAACCTAAGTGTGATTCAAATTCCACTCTTCTTTATCGGTGATCTAAGGTACGTGGGGTTTTCCTAAAACTACTTGTGCATAAGAAAATTGTCCAACAACTTCTAACATTGTGAAATCATGAATTCTTGAAAGGTTTTTTGAAGTTACATTGAAATTTTGCATTTATGAATTCTTTAATGATATTAGTGTTTTGGTCTTGAGGACTTTTCCCCAAATTTATTTGAAATATTATATATATTCATGTGGTAAAAGTGATAATCGAATTGAGAGTATGACTATTTACACTCCCTCTCATGTTGCAACACCTCTTGCTTTTAGAATGCTATTTAGAGGCATGGATCAGTGTTCTTGACTATTATTGAATGATTTAAGATTTGATTTAAATAAATGAGAGGGGAGTTTTGCTTGTTGATAAATGCTAAATATATATAATGAAATAATTGCATGATTTGCCAAAATACATGACCAGCCCATATTTATTGAAATGATTAAAAGGAGTGATTTTTGCATAATTTGATAAATGTATTGAAGCACTATTCTTCTTAGATTGTTTGAAGTATGGTGGTCTATACTTTATGTTTGAAAGAGAAAACTGTGATATGATTTTTATGGATCAGAAATATGACTTGCAATTCTTGGTATGACGATACCAATTCAGATAATGCCATAGTAACACAGAACATAATAGAATGTGGATTTTTTTTTATATTTTCAAATTTTGAACTTAGAATGATACATGTTCAGAAAAGGGTAAAAATGGGCATAAAAATATGTTAGGTGGTTACCCGATGAAGGAACGAGTCCAGAAAAACTTGTTGCTCAAAATCATGTTTTGTCGATACAGGATTATGATGTCCCCTAGAGGGATTATACACTGGCCTAGTGCCATGTGGTCTATTAGAATCAGAAACTCCAAATATTGCGGCAAACTTGGATTGGGGGCTTGGCCGTCGAGTTAAGGGTGAACTCCATATATCCCATGGGGTTGTAGAATCGTAGGGTGGACCACCTAACTTAGAAGTTATACAAAGATCAGAATTGCATTGACAAGGATGTTTTATGAATATCAATGAATTTCTCATGTGTTTTAAACTATATCATGTGTGATGTTTTCATGAATTCCTATCATCTGTTTTATATATAAACGCATTATTTTGGCTTTCTCTATGTACCAGTACAATTGTATTGGTCCCCTATATTTCAGTGTCCGACGCTTAGTCTAGAGGTCCTGCTAAGCCGTAGACTTATTCCGACAGAAGAAAAGTGTATGCAGTTGGTGAGCCATCTTTATTCTGAAAGCCTATTTCTTTCCAGTCAGTTTCTAATAAATTTGGTTTAGGTCCACTGGGGGCCTCGTCCCAGATTTAGACAAGTTATTGATGTCTTATGTAGTTAAAATTTTGTAGACTGAGAAAGATGTCGTTTAGATGTTGAAAAACTTATTTTCTGTATTGTCGAACAGATTTCAAATTTATGACCATGATTCCGTTTATTATAATTCCATATCTTTTATTTATTATTTGAGTATTGTGTATGATTACCAGATGTAGAAGGTCGCTCGGGCCTCCATATTTTGGGATGCTTATCCCTGTAAGGGCTCCATCTCGGATGCTGAGTTGGATAGTCGATGCATATGGTCGCATAGTTGGTGGCTTCACAGGCTCAACGGTCTTAGGATCTTGGGTCTGCGTCTGTCATATCTGAGGATACACGGGTAGGTTAATTTATGATGATAAACCCACCTAAGTTTACTGGTATAAAGGTGTAGGAGGATCCACAAAATTTCATAGAAGAGATGGAGAAAATCTTTTGACTGATGCATGTGGATAAAGTTAAAGGATTTAAACTAGCTGCTTATCGACTGAAGGAGGTAGCAAATCAGTGGTAACATGAGTGGAAAGATTCGAGGGGAGATAGTGTTGATCCTTTTGTGTGAGGCGAATTTATGGAAGCCTTGCTGGAATGATTCTTTCCTCAGGAGTTGAAGGAGTCCAAGGCTGAAGAGTTTATGAACCTAAAATAAGGAAAGATGAGTGTCAAAGAGTACACCCTAAAATTCAATCAACTATCTCATTATGCTCCGGAGTTGGATGGAAACATGAGGGCCCATATGAGAAAGTTTGCATATGAAATTTTGGATGAATTGGTGTTGGAGTGAAAAGGGGAGATGTTGAACATGGATATGGACTTCTCTAGATTGTCTATTCATATGCAGCAGGTTGAGGAGCAGAAGAAGAGGGTTGCTGAAGCAAGAGAAAAGGATAAGCATGCTAAGCGGGCCCAACCAGCAGACCAAAATCATAGTCATCTACAGAGTGGTAATTCGGATAACCAGTGGAAGAAGAAAAAGTTTTAGGGCAATGCTCAGTCTGCAGCCAGCGCTCCAGCGCCCAGACCTTCAGTTGATCGATGATCTCAGAATTTACAGACTAATCATGCATCTAGAGTGCAGGGTACCAAGTCCTAAGATAGTGTGGTTCAACTGTATAGAACTTCTTCGCGGTGTGAGACCTGAGATATGTATCACCCAGGAAAGTGTCAGCTGGGCGAGATGGTATGCTATACTTATGGTCTGGCGGGTCATTTCCAGTGAGATTGTCCTTCCGATAGAAGGAACCTTGATGGTGATAAATCCCAAGCAAACATCTCCGCACCACCAACACCTCCCAAAGGTGTTATTTCAGCTACCAGAAATGGACACAACTAGTTGTAGGCCTTGTCCAATAGCCATGAGGGAGAGGCCTCACCAAATATAGTCACAGGTCCATTAAAAATCTTCTCTTATGATTTATATTTGTTACTTGATCCCGAGTCTACCTTGTTTTATGTGACTCGATATATGGAAGTCGATTTTGGGTTTGAGCCCAAAATTATTATAGAACCTTTATCTATTTCTACTTTTGTAGGTGATTTTGTTGTGGCTAGGAAGGTATCTAAAAGTTATGTTGTATCTTTTTGTAGCCGAGATACTGTGGCTGACCCCGTAGAGCTTGATATGTTTGATTTTGATGCTATCTTAGGAATGAACTGGCTCCATTCATATTATTCCACGCTAGATTGTGAAACCTAAAAGGTTACTTTCGCTTTTCCAAATAAACCAGTGATAGAATAAAAGGGTCATTCTCTAGCACCTAGAGGGAAATTCATATCTTACCTTAAAGCCCATAAGCTTATTTTTAAAGGGTGTTTGTACCATCTAATCTAAGTAAAAAATTCTAATATTGAAAGTTCTTCTCTTCAGTTTGTCCCTGTGGTTAATGAGTTTCCAGAAGTCTATCCCGATGATCTCTCAGGAATACCACCTGTTAGGGAGATAGATTTTTGTATTGATTTATTGCTTGACACCCGTCCCATTTCTATTCTTCTAGAAAGAATATCTCCTACAGAACTAAAAGAGTTGAAAGAACAACTAGCAGACCTTCTTGATAAAGGTTCCATCCGTCCTAGTGTTTCTCCTTAGGGTGGACCTCTACTTTTTTAATTCAATAAAAATGGTTCCCTCTGCATGTGTATAGACTACCGCCAGTTGAATATAGTCACTGTCAAAACAAATATCCCCTTCCTAGAATTGATGATCTCTTTGACAAACTTCAGGGTGCTAAGTGTTTTTCAAAGATAGACCTTCATTTGGGGTATCATCAATTGAAAGTTAGGGAGGTTTATATCACCAAAAAAGACTTCCAAACCTGATATGATCATTATAAATTCTTAGTCATGTCCTTTGGTTTGACTAACGCTCCTGCAGCCTTCATGGACCTAATGAATAGGGTATTCCGTCAGTTTCTGGATCTGTTTGTTATAGTCTTCATTGATGACATTTTGACTTATTCTAAGAGTGAGGAGGATCATGTCAATCACCTCTGAATCATCATTTAAAACCTCAAAGATCATAAATTATATGCAAAATTTTCCAAGTGTGAATTCAGGCTTAATGTTATTGCTTTTTTGGGGCATATTATGTCTAGTGAGGGAATTAAAGTTGATCCCCAAAAGATTGAGGCAGTCAGAAAAGGTCCCAGACCTACGACTCCAACCGACATTCGGAGCTTCTTGATTTTGCAGGATATTACAGAAGGTTCGTAGAGAGTTTTTCTTCGATAGCTACTCCACTTACCAGGTTGACACAGAAAAAGGTAAAATTTGTGTGGTTTGACTCTTGTGAGAATAGCATTGAGAAGTTGAACGACAAGTTGACTACTGCACCGATTTTGACTCTTTCTGAGGGTACAAATAGTTTTTTCATATATTGCGATGTGTAGTAAGCGATACTTGGTTATGTACTTATGCAGTATGGTAAGGTGGTAGCTTATATATCTAGGCAGTTGAAGGTGCATGAGTGAAACTACCCCACCCACGACTTGGAGTTAGCAGCTATGGTGTTCGCACTAAAAATATGGCGGCATTATTTGTATGGAGTACATTTGATATATTTACTGAATACAAAAGTTTGCAGTATGTTTACTCGCAGAAAGAGCTAAATATCAGGCAAAGGTGTTGGTTGGAACTATTGACAGACTATGATATGAGTCTGCACTATCATTTGTGCAAGGGAATGTGGTGGCCGACACCCTTAGAAGATTATCTATGGGCAGTCTTTCACATATTGAGGAAGAAAAAAGGGAGATGGTGAAAGATATTCACCGGGTTGCAAATCTAGGGGTGCGACTCCTGGATTCCAAATATGGAGGGGTAGTTGTGCATGAAATAGATAAATATTCCCTTTGTGTAGAGTTAAGGAAAAGCAGGTTGAGGATCCAATCTTGATGCAGATTAAGAAAGATGTGGGTCAACAGAAGGTGATGTCTTTTGAAATTGGTGGTGATGGGTTTTTGAGATATCAGGGTAGGTTATGTATGCCAGATATGGATGAATTATGGAAAAGAATCCTTGATGAGGCTCATACTTTGAGGTATGATGTTCACTCAGGCTCTACTAAAATGTACCATGATCTTAAAACTATATATTGGTGGAATAATATGAATCGTGATGTGGCTGACTTTTTTTCCAAGTGTTTGAATTGCCAACAATTTAAAGAGGAAAATTTAAGGCTAGGTGGTACTTCCCAAGAGATAGCTTTGCCTTTGTGAAAATGGGAGATGATCAATACAGACATCAACACATGACTTCTGAATTCCCGAAACCAGTATGATTCTATTTGGGTAATTATCGACCGGCTTACCAAGTCAGACCACTTTTTTGCTTTTAGGACTAACCATTTGGGAGATGATTATGCCAAGCTGTACATTGAATAAATAGTTTGTTTACATAGCGTACCAATATCCATTATATCCGATCGTGGTACGAAATTCTCATCACAGTTTTGGAAATATTTTAAGAGGGGTTTAGGTACCTAAGTGAACCTGAGAACTGGATTCCACCCCTAGATGGATGGGCAAGATGAATGCACTATTCAGACCCTTAAGGACATGATGCGAGCCTGTGTAATTGTCTTCAAGGGTTGTTGGGTAGACCACTTTCCATTGATAGAGTTAGCCTACAATATTAGCTACTATGCCGGCATTAAGATGGCTCCTTTTGAAGCACTTTATGGGAGAAGATGTCGATCACCAATTGGGTGGTATGAAGTGAGTAAGACACGGATGTTTAGGCCTGATTCTATGCATCAGGCAATGGAGAAAGTTAAAATCATTAGAGAATGACTCAAGACAGCTTAGAGCCATCAGAAGTCCTATGCCGATGTTAGAAGAAGGGACTTGGAATTTGAAGTTGATAATTGGGTGTTTCTAAAAGTCTCCCCTATGAAGGGAGTCATGCGATTCGAGAAGCAAGGGATGCAGAGTCCTCGCTATATAGGACCATATCAGATTGTGAGAAGAATAGGTGGGGGGGCTTATGAGTTAGATTTGCCTGCAAATCTGGCTTCTGTACATCTCATATTTCATGTGTCTATGTTGAATAAGTATATTGGAGATCATTCCTTAGTGTTGCATGTACAGAAGATCAAAGTGATAGACTCCTTATCATATGAAGAAGAGCCTATTGCAATCTTGGATTGCCAAGTCAGAAAGTTGAGGATTAAGGAAATAACTTCGGTCAAGGTATTATGGAAGAATCAAAAGGAGGAGGAAGTTACTGGGGAATCAAAAGATAACCTACAAACAAGATACCCAGACCTTTTTGAGTTAGGGGGTGATGACATGGAAGGTACCACTCTTTTACTCTATTTATATCCCTCATCCTTTCTTTTCCTTGGTACGTTTGAAATCGTGATTGTCTGTATTATAACCCATCATTCGGGGATGAATAATCCCCTCGACCAAACACCTCATTTCGTAGCATGTTATGTGGGTTAATGATCTAAAAATATTCTAAGTGTAAAAAGGGACTTAGTCACTTTTGAAATCCTAAACTTGGATGTTTTTATTTTTGACCTTCCTAACCACAGAAAGTTAATTGTAAGTTGATTCATGATCGGGGGTATCAAGGGTACATCCCGGGTAAGTTTTGAAACTTTCGGAGTAGCGTAAGGATAAGTTTGGATATCCAAAACAGTGAGGCCTCACGATAGGCCCGCATCACGAGGGATAATTATCCCAGATAGGTGTCGCGTCATGAGGACAAGTTGACACAAATAGGTGTCATGTCGCAAGGGCCAGTTGATCCAGGTAGGGGTCGCGACGCAATGGCAGCCCAGTTCTGCATTATTTTATCCATAATTTTTAAGGGAAAATGGGTATTTTTATTCATCCCAATTCGCCCAACACATGAGATTTAATGATAATCTAAGCACATTAGGCTTGATATCATCAAAAACTAATCCTATTACTTTAAAAGAAAACCCTAGCTCCTTCCTATAAGGTCAAAGTATTCATCTCTGAGTTGAAGAATTTCAAAGAACCTAAGTGTGATTCAGATTCCACTCTTCTTCATCGGTGATGTAAGGTACATGGGATTTTCCTAAAACTACTTGGGCATAAGGAAATTGTTCAACAACTTCTAACATTGTGAAAACATGATTTCTTGAAGTGGTTTTAGAAGTTACATTGAAATTTTACATTTATGAATTCTTTAATGATATTAGTGTTTTGGTCTTGAGGCCTTTTACCCAAATTGATTTGAAATCTTATATATAAAATCATGTGGTTAAAGTGATAATTGAATTTAGAGCATGACTATTTACACTCCCTCTCATGTTGCAACACCTCTTGATTTTAGAATGTTATTTAGAGGCATGGTATTAGAATAGAACCTCTAGAAGATGGACAATCTCTCTGAATATGACCTAGTTGGCCGCAAGAATAGAACACTAACCTGCCAAACTGGCACTTCCTTGGATGATACTTCCCACACGAGTCATAATGAGGGTATGACCTAGAAGTTTGGGTCACACTCCTTTGTAACTGTGTACCCTGCACCCTCGACCCATTATTAGGCGAAAATTAAGGAAATTACTGATCAATTATGGGCCTGGGTACTGGGGCACTAGGTGATGACTGGGCATATCTCCAAAACTTCTTTTTAGACTACCGTTTTCCTCAATTACCACCCTATTGTTGACTATTATTTTGGTTTGTAAATCTGGCCTTGTTTGCCTACCTGTATTTCTTCCTTGCCTCGGCCAGCCTTTTGTTCTACTCTTCAACCTATTGCATATGAATGGATAACCTGGATAAATTCCTGCCTCTATTTAGCATTGCTCCTTTGTATTCCAATACCAGATCATCCGAGAGACCGGATGCCAACTTTTTCATGCGAGCTCTCATGTTACCCGCCAATTCTGGAGCATAGCCGGATAACTGGTTGAACTTCAGTCTGTACTCCTTCACACTAATTTTCCCTTTCTTCAAATTAATAAATTCTTCAGCCATCGAATCTCTCAATTCCTGAGGAAACAAATTATCCAGACAAGATTCCACAAACTCACCCCACACAGAAGGCTCCACATCTCTACCTTTAGAATCCTCCCACTCATTATACCACTTATTTTCCATATCTGTCAGCTGATAGGATGCCAGTTCAACCCCTTCAACCTCATTCACATGCATAACCCTAAAAATTATCTCTATTTCATCAATGAACCCTTGGGGGTCCTCCTCAACCTTCGTACCAGTAAGCACAAGTGGGTTTAGCCTCATGAATATGCACACTCGGGTAAACTCAGATGAACCAGACACAGACACCACATCTTCAGATCGTCGGGCCTTAGAATTCACCAACTAGGCTATCATATGCATAGACTGTCAGAACTCAACATTATATACCTCTCTCTAGGGAGGTTGAGTACTATTATCTCAATTCGGAGGAGCCCTAGGTGGACTAGTCTGAATAGGAAAAACTTCAGGAGTAACAACAAACTCTAGAGTACGAGCTCCATTATGGGTCCGCATCCCATGGGTAGGGTGGACATCCTCAGCTTAGGCATTCTATTTGTTGGATCGACGGGGAGGCATGATATCTTTCTGAAATACAGACTCTATAGCATGAACAAAATCATTAAACAAGAGAGACATTCCTAAACGCCTTGTAGCCCCTTGTTATAAGTATGGCGCTCTACACACCCATAAATAGATCTTTACCCTATGTAATTTCGCAGACACCCTGGGACCATGAACTATTTTCTGATACCAAGTTTGTCATAACCCGAGCCGAGGCCCTAGTCGCGACGAGCATCCCAAACCATGAAATCCCAGGCGCCCTTTTCTATCTGGAATCATACACTACATTTATAAAATGTAAAGAAATGTGAAAATGTTATCATACGTAAATATGGTCGATACTATTATTCAAATGAACAATTCGAAATGAAATTCACAAACCTCAAACATAATCTAACATCAGTCTGCGAAATCTCTAATACATCAAGTCAACATCTTGTATAAAACTGGGACAAGGACCCAGTTAGACCATAAACCAAAATAGAGTAACAACGTTCTAAAAAAAGGCCTTCCGAAATAAGGGAGGCTCACCAACTGCACTCTTCTAATGGACAATTCTAAGGATTAGTGGAACCCCGGGACTGAGCCTCAAATCCTCAATATAGGAGGTCAATACAAATGTACTGGTACGTAGAGAAATAAAAAATAATGTACTTTTATATTATCAAGATACAACTTTTTTCAAGACAAAACAATGTTTATACCATCATGTCATTTAAACAATACAAGAGAATACGTACAGTGAAATTCATGAAAACTAAGTCACAAATCCTCAAGTTTGATTCACAAAAACGTGGAGGTCAAGTATCTTGTAGTAAGCAATACAACTCTTTAAACAATAACTTTTGTTTATGTAATTAATAAAAATGCCCTCTCTTCATGTCATCACCAAAACCAAGTCAATAAACAATTGTAAAGACATCCATATCATACGTTTCAACATGAAATCGAATAGTTCATAAAATTTGAAATCAAGATGCTTCATAACATGATAGGAAGTATCAATATTCAAGATCTCGATTCAAATTTCAAAACATCAAATGCATATATATACATATATTTATACGAGTAAATGATCAATTTCAATATAAAGCCTCAATACCAAAACACATCTCACTGGAAGGGTTCACAATGCATACTTTTTAATGTAATTAAATCCCTTCATAAAAAACTGATTTATCAACATTCAAAACGCTAGCGTAAATGATTTAGTCATGCCCATGTGATGTGTGAGCAATTGCTAACACATTTAAGACCTTTAACCAAGAATAATTGCGAAGACTTAAGCAACTATTGTTGTTTTTTATTTGTTTATATCTGATTTTACAGTTTAATCTGATGGGATAGAGAACCAACAAGAATGGAAGAAAACAAGTTGAAATCTGGAGGAATCTGAAGAGAAGTATGGCTGACGACATCTTTGATAAGTCGTCAGCCCTGTGATAGGCTATCACAGTTGTCGTCAGAATTAACCAGAGATTTAGCATAAGTTAAAGTTGCAATTATACTTTGTGATAAGGCATCAGGATGGTGATAAGGTGTCAGAAGTGTTGTCAGCCTTAACTAGAAGATGGAAGTTGAATCCAATTTTTTTATAACATCCATGAGACTTAAACCTTGGTTACAAACCCCTATTTCATAATTCTGGTTATTTCATATTGAACATAATTTGGTTATTTCATAAAATCTTGGTTACAAACATCAAAATTAAAGTGTCAAACAATTATTTGTGAAACTTAAACCACCATTTCAGGAAATGTTAAACTATCAGTGAATTAAACCGTAAACAACTTGAGTTTCCCTGTGTGATTCGACCCCAACCTAGTTGGGTTTTATAGTGACAACTATCGCTTACACCCATTCAAGAGTATAGTTTGAGTGTTATCAAAAATAACGTTGTTGCCGGGGAATATGGTAGTAAACTAAAAGTTTATGTGCGCTAATTGATTGTTAGTTTAGTTTCCTAGATTTGCGTTTATTTGTTGTTTCTATTTATTGCAGGTTCTTTGTTGTTTATGCCAAAAACAAGAAGTTCCAGAGAATCATTATTCCCAATTAATCTGGAACCTTAGCTGATTGGGAGAATGGCTGAGAAATAAGAGGCATAGAGATTGGCCTCTTTGGCCAGGGCTTAGGTGAATGTACAAAACCAGGGTCAACAAGTACGTCACCCGAACCATGATGATGAAGACTTTGGTGATGAGGAATTACTGAATCCTCAAGACCCAAGGCGAGCTGAGAAAATTACTGCACCAGTGAAGTGAAATTTCGACAAAAACCATCCAGTCAGAGGAAGGTATGGTCAACATCCTATCCATTATGAGGTTGCTGACAATGACGAAGGAATGGACATAGCAGGTGCAGCGGGTTCTATCATTCCTCCACCGTTGGCACCTGGTGGAAAACTCAACATAACAAGTACCATAATCCAACTCTTTAATCTGAAGGGGTTGATTGGAGGCTTACCTGGTGATGATCCGATCATGCACTTGGTGAACTTCATCACCATTTTAAATCTTTTGATAATCCAGGATTGAGTCATAATATGATCCGGTTGAGATTGTTTCCATTGTCTCTGTCTAAGGAGGAAATAATGTGGTTAAATAAGTTGGAACTCGATTCGATAACCACCTGGAGACAGTTGAAAGAGGCATTCCTAGAACGGTTCTTTCCACTCTCTAGGGGGGTACAGTTGAGGGATGAAATTAGTAAATTCAGTCAGCTCCCAACTGAAGCCTTGCATGAAACATGGGAGAGATTCAATAAGAATCTATCACAATGTTCGAACCACAACATAATAGACTTTCACTTGATCGAGACTTTGTACAGAGCTTTTAACTCTGTGACAAAGCCAATTGTAGATAATGTTGTGGGTTGTTCATTTATTGACCTTTCTTTTCTAGAGGCTTCAGACATGTTGAATAGAATGATCAAACAGAGTCGGTCCTGGCATACCAGGGATTCTGTGGTAGAGAGATCGACTATTTCTGTTGCTATGACTGCGGAGCAACGCAGAAGGGATGAGGAGCGAGACCAAGACATGGCCCATTTGAAGACACGGATGGACTTGCTGACCAAGCACTTGCTATCAGGCAAGACTAAAAAAGTTAAGGTTGTAGAGTCTCAGTGCACTATTTCTACTAATGCAGATAAGGAGGCAAACTATGTGAGTAATCAGGGGGGTTTTCGAGGCAATATCCAAGGGAATCAAGTTTAGAACTTTTATGACAAGCCTGATTATAAAGATAGGGAGCAAGGACACTGGAGAAGCAATAATGATAGGAGTGGTTTGTTTGTTCCTCCTGGAAGTTGAGATATTATACTAACTAGCTCTGGTATGATATCCATGGAGGACATGATGGAAAAATTGTTGAAAGGAGTTGAGGCTAACAACTCGGGGGTAACTACTATGAATAGTGAATTCTCTACCATGATTCAGTTGGTTAGTTCATACTCCACTTCTATCAAGAAGTTGGAGAGCATATGAGCCAACTTTCCGCAACACTGAACCAAAGAAAAAGTGGTACTTTACCTATTGATACAGTTCAGAATCTGCAAAATGATGGATCATGTATGACGATTACCACTAGTTGTGGTAAGATCTTACCTATCCCTTCTGTGGGAAACTCTGTAGATGATGAGGTAATTGTAGATGAATTCGAAGAAAGTAATCCAGTGGAGTCTGAGAAGCTGGATTGTACTGTTGACTCTTCGGAGAAAAAAAGAAGAAGAAAGAGGAAGTGGTATTGAAAACTATCCCTAGACCACCACCTCTGTTCCCTCAACGATTTAAGAAGAAGGCTGATGATGTAAAATTCAGCAAGTTCTTGGCAATGCTCAAGAAATTGACAATTAATATGCCTTTGGTTGAGGTACTTGAGCAATTTCCAGGCTATGAAAAGTTCATGAAAGACCTTGTAACCAAGAAACGGAAGGTTAGCCATGAGCCAGAGGAAAATCTTCTCTATTATGGCGCTATCTCTACAAGGTCTTTAGTGCAAAAAAAAAGTAGATTCGGGAGCATTTACCATCCCGTGTACTATTGGCCCCCTAAAGTTCACAAAAGCACTATGCAATCTGGGAGCCAGTATAAATTTAATACCACTGGATGGGTATAAGAAATTGGGTTTGGGGGATCCTACCCCAACAAATATATGGTTGGTAATGGAAGATAGGTCTGTGAAGAGGCTTGTGGGCATACTACACGATGTTTTGGAAAAGGTAGATGATTTTGTTCTGCCTGCTGATTTTGTGGTCCTAGATTACGAGGTAGATTTTGAAGTGCCTATCATCTTGGGTAAGCCATTGCTTGCAACTGGGAGAGTGCTGGTAGACATAGAGTTGAATAAGATAAAGTTTAGGTTCAACGACAAAGAAGCACGCTTCAAAATACACCAATCCATGATTCATCCAAAAGAGATGAGTGTGTTCTCAATATTTGATGTCTTCTGCGATGATGGTAAAGAGGTATCAACTAGTTGTCTTGGAAAAGACTGAGTAATAAAGATAACTAAGTCATGCTGTGACGTTAAATTAGGCGCTGCATGGGAGGCAACCTATGACACCCGCGGTGGATCCATTCTAGGTATACTCTAACCCTTAGTTTAATTTTTCTTTGTTTTTGAGCTGAGGGTGTAGGGTAATATGTTGTTGTAACATATTTTGTGGTAACTAGGAGAAATACAAGTACAAAATGCAGTTGACATATTTTTGATTGATTTTTAAACACCTTTCCATTGGTTTGTTGGCAAAGAATGTGTGAATTATATTTACTTGTGACCATTGTGAATCTTGATGTGGCATTAGTTCGATTGCGTGATGATTATTGCTGAAAAATTTCATGAACTAGATACGTGGTGGCCTTCGATATACTTGCATTCCATGTGTGTGTGAGAAACTACTTAATTCTCTCTGTAAGCTAAAGCCAGAACTTGCCTAGTTATTCTTACCATGGTTAAAGGATAGGGGTTAGGAAATGATCATAGGCCATTTTGTTGATTAACCCACTTTTAGCCTAAATAGCCTACCCTATGTGTATTATATCCCTTGATCCGTATTTTGAGCTTAATTACCCTATTTTTTCCTTATGACACCTTTCACCTTCCCATTTATACCATAATGAACCTGTTTGGCCCTGGTTCTCCTTGGACACTGTGCACTTTGACCTAGGCAAATAGCCTAAGTTGAGGGTGGCTATCATAGGGATGCTTGGTGTAAGATGAGTATGAAGAAGGGTAGAATAAAGAAAAAGATGAATAAAAGTTAGGTGCTAGTCTAAAAAAAAAAAGAGGCACCCAACTTGAACATGCGCGATCAATGGAAAAGAAAATGAAAAAGAGGTGAATAAGTGATCTCCAATAGAGTAGTGTAGTGGCAAGGAGTCATAGTCACTTTAAATGACCTTGAATACCATACCCTCCCCAGCCTACATTATAAGCAAAAAAAAAGTCCTAGAGTGATCCAAGCTGGCCTATCTGAAGGTTTTGGTAATGAAAATAAGGGCAAGCCTATGGTACGTGGCATACACTGATTGGAACTTCATTTTGAGAGTGAGAGTCTTTTGATGATCCCCACGTTTATATTTTTTGTTTATTATATGCAAGGAGGGGGATTTCTTTGTTGTGAGAGCACAATGGTATTGTTGCTAGCTACTTTCTTGTTTAGATAGTGCAACAATGGTATATAAATGGTTGTTGTGGCTAATATTGATGTCATCGCTTGAGTCCTTTGTGTTACATTATTGATCTTCAATGACATACACAGTTGGTTTTAATTGGATGGACCTTGGAGATGGTAACTATGTTTTGAGCTTAAAAGAGAAAATTGGCTGCTGAATATGCTATGTATTCTCTTAGTTATGTTGAGTTGCTTGAGGACAAGTAATTATTTTAAGTTGAGGGTGTTGATGTGTGAGTAATTGCTAACACATTTAAGACCTTTAACCAAGAATAATTGCGAAGTCTTAAGCAACTTTTATCGTTTTTGATCTGTTTAAGTTTGATTTTATACTTTAAGCTGATGGGATAGAGAACCAACAAGAATGGAAGCAAATAAAATGAAATCTGGAGGAATTTGATGAGATGTGTGGCTGAAGACATCTGTGATAAGTCGTCATCCCTGTGATAGGCTATCACATTTGTCGTCAGACTTAACCAGAGATTTGGGATAAGTTAAAGTTGTGACGATACTTTGTGATAAGGTGTCAGGATGGTGATAAGGAACCAGGAGCATCGTCAACCTTAAACAGAAGATAAAAGTTGAAGCCAGTTTTGTGATGACATCCATGACACGTCATCTGCCTGGTGATAAGCTGTCAAGGATGTCGCCAGACTTAAACAAAAGATGGAATTTGAAGCCAATTTTGTGATGACATCCATGACACGTCGTAAACATGGTGATAGGCCGTCATCGTCGTCGTCAGCCTTAAGCAGAAAGAGCCAAAAATGCAGAGGAGTTGACGACATCCGTGATAAGCCATCAGACTCCTGATAAGTCGTCACTGACGTCGTTGTTTATTCTGAGAAAAAGATAAAACTTCTATTTTGTTTCCTTATTTAGTGTTAAATATTTAAAGCCTTGTTTTAGGGTTTTCTAGATATACAAAACATATCAATCAACATAATTTTGGTTAGACAATTTTCTCTCTCTCTCTCTAGACCAATTTTTTTGGGAGTTTTGTCTTGTGAATCAATTCAAGTTATACTTTTTGATCTTTATCATACTTGTAATTTAATCTTCTCAATTATGAATTCAATTTGTGTATTTGTTTCTTGCATCATGAGTGGCTAAACCTCATTAACCGGAA
This sequence comes from Capsicum pubescens, assembly GCA_030864215.1. Lineage (NCBI taxonomy): Eukaryota > Viridiplantae > Streptophyta > Magnoliopsida > Solanales > Solanaceae > Capsicum > Capsicum pubescens. Next base: position 366,632,004 of record CM061548.1, on the reverse strand, counting down.
TTTTGGGATCTAGGGTTAGGTTATGAAGAGGTGCTAAATACTCAAGATTCAATAGGTGTCAAGATTTCTTGATAATTCTGAGATGTTAATTAATGTATTTTGGTTGCAAACAGTAGGCATACCTACTTTGATTTGCTTGAGAAAGAAATCATAAACATAGAAAGTGAATTATCAACAGGGACTTGGAAATACTTCGTTTAATAATCAGCGTTGTAACAAGGTTGATTAACCTGAGGTAAAATTTGGGCAGTAATAGCGATTCCCTAAGTCCGAGAATATTAGGAAATTAGGTTCTTAAATAGGTCGAGAGACATTTGAGCATATAATCAATAAAGATAGCTTGTTATCTTAACCGCCGTGAGAATCTTGAGTCACCTTTGGCATCTGTCATGTACCGTAAGCCCTAGTGAACATAATTCAGGTTATTTCATAAAATCTTGGTTACAAACATCAAAATCAAAGTGTCAAACAATTATTTGTGAAACTTAAACCCCCATTTCAGGAGACGTTAAACTATCAGTGAATTAAACCGTAAACAACTTGAGTTTCCCTGTGTGATTCGACCCCAACCTAGTTGGGTTTTATATTGACAACGATCTCCTACAGCCATTCAAGAGTGTAGTTTGAGCTCTATAACCATATAGTTTAAGAAAACCCCAAGTACCTTATGTCGTTTAGTTTGAAGATTGGAACTCTAATCTTGACCCTTTTCTTGAAATCATGATCTTAGAGGAAACCCTAATTTTCTTTTGTTCTTTAGGGTAAAGAGGATTTGATATGTTGTAAAACTGATAATAGTTGATTAATAATGTTTAGAGTACAATTTAATTCATGGGGGAGGTTTTCGGGAAGGGAAAGTACCAGATACCCATTTAAAAACGTCCCATCTGAGTAACTCGGCCTCACTAGATGGCTTGATTGATGGACCGTCAGTCTGGTGATGTACTGTCACTCCAACCGTTAGTTTTGGTCTAGATAATGTTCTGAGGTCGACGAAAATCTTTCTGGACTTTCATTGACTTGATGGTCCGTCAGTCTGGCCGTCGCACCTCGGTAGATTGACACCTCTGTGTAAAATGGGCATAAATTTTTACCCCGATATTCGATTTAGGCGAAACTTATGGAATTGAAAATAACACTCTAAGACCTTTCGTTTTATAAATAGTAGGTTCTCTAAATCATTATATACAAGAAGTTATGGTCAATTAAAATTGACCCAAGTTTAAACGTTCACTAAAACTTAATTGATAGGAAATTTTTAACTCGTCTTTGAGTTAAGGGACCTCTATGATCTCAATTCATGCACAACTAGATTCCCACACTACCTAATTGATTATCATACTTATAATTGCATTGGATTCATTGGCTTTTGGGACCTTTACGCGTAGGAATGACGGTTTACATTCTTTCCCAAAATGCGGATTGTTACAGAATTAGTCAAGGGAACTCATTTATAGATTTTTATACGTGAGCCATTGCATTGATCATCATCTCCAGCTCGTACTCTTTCCCTTCTACTTGTCTGTGTATTTCCAATGTGAGCCAGGAGTTCCCCAAACACTTCAACAGGGCTTCAAAAAATGAAGTAAGTACTCATGAAGTGGTCAAGGGAACTCCAGGGAACACCTTCATTTATATTTAGACATGAACTATTACGTTGATCATCATCTCCAGCTTGTACTCTTGAACTATTACTTATTTGTGTATTTTCAAAGTGAGGCCTAAAGTCCTCCCAAACACTTCAGCAGGGCTTCAAACAAAGAATCAAACCCTCATGTAGTGATCAAGCGAATTCCTGGTAACACATTGATTGATATTTATATGTAAACTATTGCGTTGATCATCATCTTTAGCTCGTACTCTTGCGCTTCTATTTGTTTGTGTATATTCAAATAGAGCCCGAGAATTCCCTCAAACACTTCAGCGGTGGTTCAAACAATGAAGTAAGCCCTCGTGAATGGTCAAGGGAACTCCAGGATCATCTTGATTGATATTTATACGTAAACCATTGTATTGATCGTCATCTCCATCTCATACACTTAAACTTGTTTGCATATTTTCAAAGGGAGCCTCGGTGTTCCTCCAAACCCTTCACCGGGGCTTCAGATAATGAAGTATTCCCTCATGAAGTGGTCAAGATAACTCCCAGGAACACCTTGAATGATATTTATACACGAGCCATTGCATTGATCATTATTGCTAGCTCGTACTCTTGTACTATTACTGTTTGTGTATATTCAAAGTGAGTCCTAGAGTTCCCCAAAACACTTCAGTAGGGCTTCAAACAACAAAGAAAATCCTCATGAAGTAGTCAAGGGAACTCTAGGGAACACCTTGATAAATTTATGCGATAACCATTGCCTTGATCATCACCTCCAGCTCGTATTCTTGCACTTCTACTTGCTTTTGTATGTTTAATGTGAGCCCAGGAGTTCCCCAAAACACTTCAACAGTACATAAAAAAACGAAGTAACCCTCATGAAGTGTAAAGGGAACTCCAGCGAACACCTTTTCTTGTTCATCGATCATCTCCAAGTTGTCCTCTTACTCTTCTACTCGTTTGTTTAATAATGTTGCAACATAGTACTCTCCTATATATGTATTGTTTTGGTAAGAAAAATCAATGGCAAATGTGAAAGTTGGGTTTGAACTGGGATATGGGGTGCCATTATTGAATCTGGCTGCTACAAATATGGGTAGTATTAAAATTTTAGAATTTCAGAGAACAAAACGTAATAAATTCCTTGTCCTAACCTTTATTCTTTCATCCCATGTTGTACTTTTCCCTTTCCTTTCATGTGTTAAAGGTTTAAAGTAATGGCTTCACTTGGTAATTTTTATACCTAAAGTTTAAAGTTAATGGTGATATTAAATATCTACGGACCTAATCAGTTACCATCTTCATTTCTTTTATTTCTTCAATATTTTGGAATTAATGGATTACGGGCTAATTCTTTGACTATAATTCCAAATTTTTAAGATTTATTTATGCATGTCAATTTTATTTTTAGTAAATTTAAATAATAATAATACTGATAATACACATCAAGATTCTTAAATACTTTTGACTCTTCTGTGACGGAGGGGGTATATATTTCATAAAGATCTTCTAGATTTTATTCATGCTTTATGATTGGTAAAATTAAAAGGTCTCAACAGAAAATATAATGTAGAGTCAATTTTATTCTGATTGGAATGTCCTCCTTTTATTTTTGTTTGAATTGTTGTAAAAGACCAGAACAAATATTAGGAAAGACCACATATATTTGTCTTCACTTGGATGACACTATAGATCGGGTTCAATATTGAAACCTCAAGAAGAATATTCTAAGTTTATTGTACCCAAGTATATTTCTTTTCCAGAGTTCAGAAAGGCCATTTATCTAATTATATACAGGAATTTTAACTTAAACTATAAAGGCCATTTAATATGTTACGAGAGCAAGTACAGGTCATGAGCAGTGGCGGATCTAAAATTTTTATCAAGGAGATTTGCTTAGTAAAATTGTTGTTGATCATTTAGGAGATAGTCAAGTTGCATGGGGCTTCGGTTCATCCCGGTTTTCATGTGTTCGTGCTCAAAAAGTGTGTGGGTGATCCTTCCTTAGTGGTGGCAGTTGAGGATATAGGTGTTAAGGATTCGGTGTCCTTTGAGGAAGTTTCGATTGAAATCTTGTATAGGCAAGTTTTGAAATTGAGAGCTAAGGAAAAAACCTGTGTGAAGGTTGTTTTAAGGAACCAAAAGGTATGCTTCATGGGAATCGGAAGAGTATATGAAAGCTAAATACCCGTTCTTGTTTTCAATGTTGGACGAAAGTTCTTAAGGTAAAATTTTATTTCATTTCTTGATGCATTTCTAATTTTCTTCTTGAATCCTTCTATATTCTTCTTATTATCATGCTAAAGGTGTCCTAATCTCTCATTCTGGGAGAAATGATCCAAGAGGGGGGGGGGGATAATTTAAGATCCCAAAAAAATTGATGAATTAATTTTGAACCTTAGTTCGTGTATAATTATATGTTTTTACTTGAATCATGATAAGGGATGTTAAAGGAATGATTGGGGAAAGTTTTAGAGTTTACGAAAAGCGTTCGGGATCATTTTAGGACCCCGAACCAGTGAGGGTCCGCGATAAGGTCTTGGAACGCCCTGTGCATTCCATGATAGAGATATAGCACATTGTGTTGGCTCCACGATAAGAGTGTGTCACTCCATTTAGGCTCAATGATAGCAGCATCCCACGCCCAAGGGCAAAAATTGCCTAGTTTTGATTTTTAATATTTGGGGTGAGGGCTTTTTGATCCTTAACCCCACTAAACGACCTTAAACACTCCTCAACCCCTATTAGGTTACCAATTTATTAGTTTAATAATGGTTCTTAAACTTTTTAACTAACAAGTGAATAAACTAAGGGTCTTTCAATAATTCAACACTCAGGGCCCTAAACTCAAGCTTTTCTCAAAATCACTTCATCAAAATGCAAGTTTGACACTCTTTATTTACTTATTATATTATTGCATCAAATTACTTGATATTTACATGTTTCTTGGTGGTTTAATTCAAACTAGGGTTGAGGGATTTAGGTTGTTTTACACTTGCATTGACTTTTCCTTGTTTTAATGGTTTCTTTATGATTTAAATGATGGATTGTGAACTGAATTTGGATCTCATGGTAATGGTGAAACTTTGGAAATATTGTTTCACAATGTTAATGGATTTTATGTATGATTATAATGACATAAACCTCAACCCATATCATAATTTGGTTTTTACAAAAGGATATTATAATGTCTAAACTATCCTTTGGAAAATTGCATAATATTGATAGGTAAAAAGATAAAAAGGTTTTGGAAATGTCCTTAGGGGCTTTGGTTATGTATTTTTAAACTGAAATTGAAGTCCAAACGGTTAAATGTATTATGGATATGATATGGCATAATTAGAATGTCTTGCAAGTCTATTGGTATGATGATACCATTTTGGGAATGCCATGACTCCATGAATGGTTCGTGAAAAATGTTTTATTTGGGTTTAAAGAAAGTTGTGTAGTTTACCAAGAAAGTGTTTTCCTAGGTGGACCAACACTGAAAACCACGTTTGCAGATGTTGGGAGTCTATGAACACTGCGTCAGATTTGCACAGTATATTTTTGGGAGTCTAATTGACTATTGGTGGCTTTAGCCTAATTTCTCTGGTTCATGTGGCTAATATGGACTGGGGTCCTATAGGCAGAAAAGCCGGACACATATAGCCCTTGGTGACTTTAGGTCACTACGAGCCGCATAGTTCAAGATTAATTTTTTCAATGGTCATGTCTCATGTTCCCCTACCTCAACTTCCTATTATCTTGATGATTGATGAGAACATGTTTTAGTACATGATTTTTGGAAAATATATTTTATTCATATGTTTTATTACTGATTTGGTACTTGCATATTTTATTCCTTTTCCTTGGGTTGCATCCTAGAACTCTCCATACTAACCATCCGTGGATGCTATACCATTTCATGATGTAGGTTTTGAGGATTTTTCTTGTGACCCTGTGAAACGTTAGATGATTTGGTACTCTTTTTGATCAACTTTGTAAGTGGTGAGCCTTCCTTATTCAGAAGGCCTAATTTCTTTTAGTCTTTTCTAGTTTAAGTGTCTTCTTTTATTTTTTTTGTTTTGAAATAGTCGAGGTTATTTCTTGACTTGGTTAGTACTTCTTGGTTTAGAGGCTTTATGAATAGGGGTGGTTATTTCTTTGTGGAGTTGGTTTGGACTCTAAAATTTAATCTTATGATTTCTATATCTCTCTCTTTCTATATTGTCTTAACTCAATATGCCACTACAAGTTGGTATTTATAGAGTTAGTTTGCTTCTTTTGATAGTTGTACAATGACAGCTGTCACACTTAACTAACTAACTTACCCATACAAATAAAAATCTAACTTCCTCTATCTAATATCAACCTGATCATTACACTTTCAACAAGCTCAATACTCCCCTTCATGTTGATGGCTTAAAGATATTTTTCAATACCAGTTTACTTAGTAGATATTCATGCTGACTTTTTCCTAAGACTTTTCTGAGAATGTCTGCTAGCTGCTCCTATGTTGGCTCATGATTTGTCCCAATCATCTTCTTGCTGATTCTTCCTCTCACAAAATGACAGTTTATGCAAATGTGTTTTGTCCTGTCACCGAATAAAGGATTAGTTGTAATCTGTATTGGTACTTTGTTATCATACATCAAGTCTACAGGTTGTTTGATCTAATTTGCTAGTACTTAAAATAGCCCAAGTAACGAGGTGATCTCTGTACTACAACTAGCCATGCTTCGAAACTCTGCTTCTGTAGAGCTCCTAGACACAGTCTGTTGTTTCTTTGATTTCCAAGAGACCAAAGCACCTCAAACATTTATTACATACCCTGCAACTGATCTTCTAGTTTGTAAGAAAGCACCACAGTCAGAGTCACAGTAGGCTATCAATTTGTTGAAAGTTTCTGTAGGCATAAACAAACCCAAGCCAGAAATACCTTTTATGTACCTCACTACTCTCAATGCAGAGTCCATGTAAGCTGTCTTTGGAGAATACATATATAGACCTAGTACCTGTACTACAAAGGATAAGCCAGTTCTAGTCATAGTGAGGTATAATAACCTTCCTACTGGTCTTTGATAGGCTGTTAGATCCATTCAGAGTTGCATCATCATCTACTATTCCATTGGAAATATGGTTATCATATTCCACAGGTGATAGTTTCTGGTGCACTTCAAGTGGAGTAGTTGCAGCTTTTTCTCCACTTATCCCATCCTCAGATATAAGTTCAAGAGCAAACTTTCTTTGATTCAGAACTATCCTATAACACCCTCACATTTTGGGTGTTTTATTTTTGGCTTTCCTGTACTCGAAATATCAAATTTTAACTCAAATCATATTTAGGGATGTTAAAAGGGTAACCCGGAGGAATTTCAGAATTTTCAGACAAGGTTCGGGGCATTTTTGGGACACGGAGGCAGGAAGACTCCGTGATAGCCCCACATTGCGGAGGCTGGGGTCCGCGATGGGTACAGCATCATGGATCCTATGTTTACTGTGGTTCTATTCAAATGTATTAGAGGTCCTTTTTTGTCTTTTTCCCCTTTAAACCATTCCTCACTTTTAAGACATCCCTAAAATATATTATTACCTCTGTGAAATGCCTAAGTGTCATTCCATAGGTCAGAAGAAAGAAAACACCTAGGGCTTGAGAATTCCAACATCCAAAGAGTCAAATTTCTCTACATTTTCGTTATTACTGAGGTATATGGGACTATCCTAAATCTCATGGGAATAAGTTTATCCTTTTAAACAAGCTTTAAATATATATGATTATGTATATAAAAAGAGGGTTTGGAAATCGTTTGAGTATAATGTGTTATGAAGCCATTTTGATGAAAGCATGTACTTCTCATGAAATTTCTTCATAAACTTGAGTTACTTGGGAGTATCCTAAATATAATTTTATCCTTTTTAACAAGCTTTAAAGATATATGATTATGTATATAAAAATGGAGTTTTGAAATCGTTTGAGGGTAATGTGTTATGAACCCACTTTGATGAAAGCATGTACTTCCCATTAAATTTCTTCATAAACTTGAGTTACTTTTATGTGTGCATGGGATTGTGAGTTTGAAAATTAATATGAGAGCACATGCCGAACAAAATTTTCTCTCTTGTGGTGAAATTCATTGTCTTAGCATGTTGTGGGTTTGCTCAAATGCATGATTAAAAGCTTAGTTCATAAGTTTTTATTATCCATGTTGAAATGGTTTAGTTTTGTATTTCAAAAGAGAGTACTTTCTTTACTTTCAAAATGTTCAAGAGTACTTAAACTCCCTTTATAAAGTATTTCATGAAGTGATATGATTGTGTACTTTGAGATTGGAGCATTGTGTATGCTTACTTGAGTATTGTGTATGCTTCTTTGTTCCTATGGGACACTGTGTATGCTTCTCATGAGCATTGTGTATGCATCTTGATTTGATATAGAACATTATGTATGTTTTTTTGAGTATTGTTATTACTCTTGATATATTTTACGTATTGTGTATGTTGCCCGAAACTCCTAGTATTGGTTAATTACTTTAATTATAAATTGTGATAAGTACTTGGTATAAATTTTATTGAGATATATAGTTCCTGATTAACGATTGTTGGGTCTCAATGGTCGTCTTATTATGATATAATTTTTGTGTGTAATAACTTAACGTTCTTGATTTTGTTGTGTTTTCTAATACTTGTCCTAGTAGTACTTAAAGTAGCAATCGGGGATCTTATTGGGTTATATTTTATATATGTAGCTCACTCCTTACTTGCATGTCTGTAGATACTATCGCGGAAGGTGAAATTAGTGGGTGACGATTCGTAAGGATTTTATTGCTGAGGTGAGCCTTCGCCTTGTTCGTGGAGGCTTTCGTTTAAGCTTTAGCCCTTTAGATTATATTTCTTTTCTTTGAGTTTGCATGCCCGGAAGTTGAACTCATGTATCTCAATTTTAGATGCTCCATGGTCTTAGATTGAGATTTGGGATAGAGAATTAATTCTTGAGTAATTGTTGAATTTATAGTTTGATATTGGATTTTTGTTGAATTGTTATTCGTTATATATTGATGCATTGGAATTGCACCTACGTTATCGTAGTGCTTATTAATTGATAAAGTGTAAGGAAGATTGGTTTGTTAGTGAGGTGCCCGTCACGTCCAGGGATTACTTTAGGACGTGACAAGGTTATTGCTGTACTGACCCCAATTTCTCCTGCATTAGCTTTATTCAAGATATTACTAAGGTCCCTAGTATATATGTCAGCCTTTGAGTTTTTGTTTCAACCATTTAATTTACTCGCAGCCTGAAATATGAAATATTCAACAATCACATCTTGCAATCCTTCAGTCACCAACTGCTGAAACTATAGGTGAATCCTCTACATATTACTGTCTTTGAATGCTCTCTTCTTCTTATAGTTGACCAGTAAGTAATGTCACATATAGAGGGCTATGATCACTCACACCTTCAGAGAGAAATATGGTCCTACAAATAGTCACGTTATCCAGCCATCACCATTAACAAAGATCGGTCTATCCTAAAAAAAGATTCTTCCAGATTCAATCATTCTATCCATAAATTCATCTAATTAATACTTGGTAACTCATTCAGCAATCTTGAAATCGACCACCTCTGTAAGTGTGAGTGTATTTCCTCAAAATGTACGACTGGGTTGAAATCCCCCAAAATTAACCAAGGCCCATACACAGCTTGGCTTGACAAGTGAATTTCTGTGCACTCTCACTACATACTCTTATCTAATATATGTCTTCCTTCTATGCCAACTATATTCTCCCATAATATAAACCTACACCTCAACCATTTTTATTTGTACTTACTCTTTTCTTCCATAGTTTAATGTTATTAGCTATTTCACTATCTTTTGAGCAATATGTGCTGCTGCAACAGGCTTTTGTGGTGGTATTCAACTTGATACATACTGAGTCTTTCCACCTTTCCCAATATGAGAAAATTCCGTAGCATTAGTCACTGCCTTGACTTGAGCAATAGGTTGAGTTACTTCATTAGCATTTGGTGTTTTCTCCTTAATTCTGATTCACTTTATTAGATTGGATTAACATTCTTCACGGATTCAATAATATGTTTTGGTGCTAGTGTCTTAATGTTGTCCTTCTTAGGCTTATAATTGTTGAAATGGTACATAGAGAATATTTTCATTATTATATGTTTGAGTTATCACAGTTCCTTTTTCATTTTTGAGAATTCCATCAATAAATCTGGAAAAACTCAAGCTCATTTTCCTTTCAGCTTGTCCATCATAAGGGGATTTCCCACAAGGCTTCCTATCGTACTTAGACCACTTGCTTAGAGAACTCCATTTTTTAGGTTTCCAAGCTTCCATGATCAATGGTTTATTATCAAAATAGTTTATACCCCTAAATAATATGAGTCTTCCTTCCTCATTATCAAATCTCACCACCATATTATTTTTCATCATAACTACTTTATTGATAACATAGTTACCCCATATTCTATGAATATATAAATTAAGATTATATGGGGGTGAGCATATAAAACGTCGTCGACAATTGCGTTCTGCCAATACTGAATCTCTAAACTAATGCCATCAACCTCGATTTCCTAACACGGTAGTGAAAAGCCCAGAAATATCAACCAGTATAACCATGGATAAGACTCGTGAAACCATTTACAATGTGTTAAAGACAAATTTCTCCAAATTATGATATATTCCATCTATTTTATTTTATGTGATGTTATTTCCTTATTAATTAGAAAATTTTGAATTGTTGACAGATCAATTAAAATGTATAAATATTTGAACTTAAAATTTCTCATTACCCTTTGTCACGCCCCAAATCCCATTGGAGCGGACTGGCACCCATAGCCGAGGAGGCCCGGCAGAACCCGTTCATAACCTATACTTTCACATTTACATTACTTATGAAAATTAGAAATTTGGGCAGCACTTCGTTGTAAATAGAAGAAAACAGTACCTGTATCAGCCTAGCAGACACGCATATATATATATATAAACAGTAATTGGCCGCCAGAGCCATCACGTCTATCAACCAAACACTCCTATAGCTGTACAACATGTCTACAAAAGCCTCTACATAGATACACAACTGAGTTAGGGTCGGGACAAACTCCAGCCCACAAAAGACTTTTATACAAACACCAAAAGTACATATAGAAACGACTTGGGATGCCCCGAAACAACTGGAGCTCACCACTATCAACAGAATGTCCTGGCTCTTACTGCGGAGGTGTACGACCTGAAATACCTGTTCCTGCAGGCATGAATACAGGTCCCCCGTGAGGGACGTCAGTACGGAAATATGTACTGAGTATGTAAGGCAGTGAGTATCAAGATGAGATAGAAAAGATCAACAGAACCCAGATACCAGTGAATAAACAGTATAAGTAGACCACACTTAAAAGAGCTGATGGGATACCTGCACATTACTTTCATATCATTACTTCCCGTATTCCTTATCAATACATAACATATGTCATACAATGGCCAACTGATCAGTGGTACTAATACAATACATCAGGGACCACCCCTGGAATAGCATATATACATAATCTTTATAATACAAGGGCCAACTGATCAGTGGTACAAATACAATACATCATATCATCAATTTAAAATAAAGACATTCCATTTCTTAATTCAATTAATCTTTGAGATTGGTTACTTTGTGGTCACACCTTATGGAACTTGAAACCATGATACCTCAATAGGAAAAACATGTAAATAGGTAATAAATATCATGAAAATAAAGTAGAGAATCATGGATACCTCATTAAACCATTTCGGAGTCAACAGTAGTATATGGACATTTTTTTGACTAGCCGGACATCTTAAAAGTGAAAACAAGTTCAACTGGTAGTGTCGAAGATCATATGATGTTATTATGTGTCATGTGTCGTAGGACAATGTTGGAAGCTTACTTGAGAGTGTCATGGGTCATTATTCATGCCAAAGATTAGATAGAGTATGTCTTACATACCTTGATATAACCACTTCAATACAAGTCCAACTTGACTTCCTGTACTCTTCGAACACTTATCTACAATAAGTCATTTGTGGCAAACTAGTATTAGCAACCAAACCTTACCTTTTAGGTATTAACTTCATCAAATAATGTCTAGGAAGTAATCCTTTAACTCATCAATAAGAGTGCTACATACATCCTCTTATACTCTTATTACATTCACATATCATGCATTTTCATGCAATATCCCTCAACATCACTCTTAGCCTTTATTTCCCCTCTTAATCACCACCCAATACCAACATGATCACTAGGCATACATAACCACTAATATAATGATATATCACCACAATTCATCCTCCATAATCCAATACAACAACTTCCATAATTTACTACTAACAATTTATACAAAACAATTCATAACTATGTTTCTAGTTATCTTCCAACATCAAGACAATACTCATAATCCTTTATCAATACTTATTCATGGATAAGAATCAAGAATAAACAATATTCATACCTTAGCAATGAACTCCTGTATTTAGAATCCTCCATACATAACCATGGGGTGCTTCTCGAAGCTTTCGAGATGGTGAACACAACTACGGAACCAATTCGAATTTTCTACGGTTTAATCACAAAATATTTGAAGTTGAAATTAGGCTAGGGTTTCACCTTCTCTTAATAATTGGATGATATATGATATCTATGAGGCTAAGTGTATGTTTAGAAAGACCAATTTTCGTCCAAGAGGTAATAGAAAATGACCATTTTGCCCTAAAAATTTAAATAAATCCGAATCTGTCCCCAGTGGACAGTTTTGATAGGCTGAAGTAAATCGATCATAACTCTTTTCTCCGGTATCGGATTTGGGTGAAACCAATTTCATTGGAAATATAATTCAAAGGGATTTAATTTTAATATAAAGTATACCACCCAGTTCTTCCTGTAAAAGGAGTTATGGTCATTTAAAGTTGACCCAAAAATCTGTCCCAAAATTCTGTTTTTTTTGGTAGGCTGTAGTAAAACGGGTATAGCTCCTTACTCAGACATTGGATTTGGATGAAACCAATTTCATCGGAAAGAATACTCTCGGAGATTTTCTTCTATATATAGCAGCTCACACAGTTCTTTTTGTACAAGTAGTTATGATCGTCTAAAGTTGATCCAAAAAAAAAATTGCCTAGCTGCAGTAATTTTCCTGCAGATTTACTGTTCACAGGCTTCCCGGCCACCGTTTTGAAATTTCGAATGTGCTCGCTTATATGAAATACTCCTCTGTTTTGGGCAAACTTTATATCGTTGGATATCTTATTCCAATACCTACACATAAAACTATTGAAGAGATACTTACGAACACCATAAACTTAATTTAACCCATACGCAAGCCTTTAGGACTCCATATAATCGCGATAAGTGTACGAAAAAATTTACGGGGTGTTACATTCTCCCCCCTTAAGAACATTCGTCCTCGAATGTTAGCATAGTTACTCAATTAAGACATGTCCAAGCTTACAATTAACCTATTCATCATCATAACATACTTGCATAAAAATAAACACTTACTTGTTATTGTTCTTCTTCCGTCTCATGAACTTCCTCCTCATCGTTGAATAGGTAAGGGTACTTAATATTCATCGCTTCCTCGGCTTCCCATGTGATCTCCTCAACTTGTTGATTCCTCCAAAGTACTTTTACCGATGCTATCTCTTTATTCCTTATCTTTTTAATTTGGCGATCAAGAATAGCAATAGGCATTTCTTCAAAAGTGAGATCTTTTGTAACTTGTACATCTTCCGTAGTAGTGATGTGCGATGGATCTCCGATGTACTTGCGAAGCATCGAAATATGAAATATGGGATGAACTGCTGAGAGCTCTTGAGGTAGCTCTAACTCATAAGCAACTTGTCCAAATCTTTGAATGATCTTGTACGGACCTATGTATCGTGGACTTAACTTTCCTTTCTTGCCAAACCTCATCACTCCTTTCATTGGTGATACTTTCAAGAATACCCAATCGTCGATAGAAAACTCAAGTCCTCTTCTTCTAACATCCACATAAGATTTGTGTCGACTTTGAGCTGTTTCAAGCCGTTGTTGGATCACTTTAACCTTCTCCATTGCTTGATAAACAAGATCCGGCCCAAACAAGACCGCATCACCTGCTTCAAACCATCCTATTGGCGATCTACACTTTCTTCCATACAATGCTTCATATGGTGCCATTTTTATACTTGAATGATAGCTATTATTGTAGGCAAACTCGATAAGAGGTAGGTGATCATCCCAGTTGCCTTTGAAATCTAATACACATGCTCGTAGCATATCTTCAAGGGTCTGGATGGTACGTTCCGATTGTCTGTCCATTTGAGGATGAAAAGTCGTACTTAGATTTACTTGTGTCCCCAAACTCCTTTGAAAAGACTTCCAGAAATTCGCGGTAAATTGTGCTCCTCGATCGGATATAATGGAAATTGGAAATCCATGTAACCGAACGATCTCCTTAATACACAACTTCGCATACTCTTCCGCCGTATAAGTTGTCTTAACTGGTAAGAAGTGCGCGGATTTGGTACGCCTATCAATGATCACCCATATGGAATCAAACTTCCCAAATGTACGAGGCAAACCCGTGATGAAATCCATATTGGTCTTGTCCCACTTCCAGACTGGAAGATCTATACATTGCATGTAACCACCGGGTTTCTGGTGTTCTACTTTGACTCTTTGACAATTCGGACATTCAGCTACAAATTCAGCAATATTCTGGCAATATTCTTATTCATGTCATTCCACCAATATATTTCTTTCAAATCTTGATACATCTTAGTCGACCTTGGATGGATGGAATACCTTGAACAGTGTGCTTCTGTCATAATTCTCTTTCTTAGCTCAACTACATCAGGTACACATAAACGATTCTGACACTGAAGCACTCTTTCTCGCGTAAGATCAAATGCCTTTGTCGTGCCACTCTGCACATCCTCCTTAAGCTACAATAAAATTGGATCTGCATACTTCTTCTCTTTCACTTCAGCTATCAATGAAGATTCCGCTGCATTACGTACAATAACCTCTTCATCTGGAGTTTTGAGAAGTCGAACTCCCAAATTAGCTAGTTGGTGAAGATCCTTAATCATCCCCTGCTTTTCTATAGATGCCATTTTAGACTTACGACTCAGTGCATCCGCTACCACATTCGCTTTCCCTGGATGATACAAGATATCAACATCGTAATCTTTCAACAATTCAAGCCATCTCCGCTGCCTCAAGTTTAGATCTTTCTGACTGAAGATATATTGCAGGCTCTTATGATCGGTATATATGTCAACATGAACCCCATATAAGTAGTGGTGCCATATCTTCAAAGCAAATACAACTACAATTAGCTCAAGATCATGCGTGGGATAATTCCTCTCATATGGTCGCAACTGTCTAGATCCATAGGCTATTACTCTACCATGTTGCATTAATACGCATCCTAAGCCAATTCTCGAAGCATCACAGTACACTGCATACCCTTCTGTGCCTTCAGGAAGTACCAATACCGGTGTAGAAGTCAACTTGCTCTTCAGATCTTGGAAACTCTTTTCACAGGCATCATTCCATTGAAACTTGGAGGCTTTATGCGTCAACTTAGTCAAGGGTGCAGAAATAGAAGAAAAACCTTCAACAAACCTTCTATAATAACCTGCCAACCCGAGGAAACTACGAATCTCCGTAGGCGTCGTGGGTCTTGGCCAATTCTTCACAGCCTCAATCTTCTGAGTGTCAACTTTTATGCCTTCACTGGATACAATATGGCCCAAAAATGCCACTGACTTGAGCCAAAACTCACATTTAGAAAACTTTGCATACACACGGTTCTGAGCTCCGCTAGAACTAGTTGCTCCTCTATCACCTCTACCGTGATCCATAGGTTGTGCACCCCTACTCAAAGGAGGCACCGATGATGACGGAACAGCTGTTCTGGTAGGTCGTGTTATACCACCTGTGGTCCTGCGTGGGCAATGTCTAGCCATATGCCCTGGCTTACCACACAAAAAGCAATTGTTCGTTCCAAGCCGAAATTCGCCAAAGTGAAATCTTCTACATATGGGGCACGGGTGTCGTGGAGGTCTCAATTGACTCATACACCCTTGCCCTTGATACCCCACTGTTCGCGAACTCTGATTTTCACTGCTTTGCCCGAACTGATTACCTCTGAACCTTTGAAATTGCGGTGGATCACTAATTGCAGGATAAAAAGATAACGGGCTAGGAAATCTATGAGAGAACGAAGGCCTAAAACCTCCCTGAGATGCCATAAACTGCCCTATAGCTCTGGCCCGCTTAGAATATCCTTTTTCTGATTCCTGGGTTCTTCTTCTTTGCCTCTGATCTTCCATTTTCTGAGTGAAAGCTTGTATCCTCGTTATATCCATGTCCTTGTTCAAAGCAGCAATGGTACAATCTCTAACCAAGTATGGTTCCAATCTATCCACATAGTGATGAACTCTGTCATCAAAAGTAGCTACCACATTAGAAGCATATCGAGACAAGGAGTTAAATCGAAGACTATACTCCCTTACACTCATATTACCCTGACGAAGATTTAAGAATTGATCTGCACGGGCCTAACGAGTCTCAAATGGAAGATAATGATCAATAAATTCATCTTTGAACTCTCCCCACGTAGTTGGAGGTGCATCAATACACCTAGATCGTTTCCAATCCTCATACCACAATATAGTCTCTCCTTTCAGTCTATATGCTGCTAGCTCAACCATCTCTTCACCGGATATGTGCATAACATCTAGAGCCCTATGGGTTTGATCGACAAAGTCCTGCGGGTCTTCGTTAATATCTGATCCGGTAAAAGTAGGAGGATCCAATTTCAAAAAATCCTGTGTCCGAAGGCTAGCTGCTCTATCTGTACCACTAGAACTCGTGGTAGGAATAGCTTGCCCTTGAACTTGACCGGCAACTATACGCATCAGAAGTTGTACTGCATCCCTCAAATCTCGATCAACAGCATTAATAGATGGCCCTTCCGGAGGAGAAGAAGCTTCTGATATATGCTCAGCTTGAGACTAACTTTGTTCAGCTTGTGTCGGTGGTGACTTACTAGTACCTTCTCCGGCCACTACATCTACTCGCTTCCACTTATTCTTTCTCCTTGTAACCGGCATCGTTACTCTAATAAATAAAAAAAACAATTGGATTAAGCGATCGATTATGACTTTATCTCTAATATGGGCTCTATTGCACGATCTAAGAAATGGAGAATAGAAGCAATCCCTAAATGTCCAATAGCCTCCTGTTTATAGATGTGGTGCACAACACACCGATAAACGAGATTCTACGTAGACACGGCTTTGTAGACTCACTAGGACGAACTTCTCTGATACCACTTCTGTCACGCCCCAAATCCCATTGGAGCGGACTGGCACCCGTAGCCGAGGAGGCCCGGGAGAACCCATTCATAATCTATACTTTCACATTTACATTACTTATGAAAATTAGAAAGTTGGGCAGCACTTCGATGTAAATAGAAGAAAACAGTACCTGTATCAGCCCAGTAGACACACACACATATATATATATAAACAGTAATTGGCCGTCAGAGCCATCACGTCTATCAACCAAACACTACTATGGCTGTACAATATGTCTACAAAAGCCTCTACATAGATACACAACTGAGTTAGGGTCGGGACAAACTCCCGCCCATAAAAGACATTTATACAAATACCAAAAGTACATATAGAAACGACTTGGGATGCCCCGAAACAACTGGAGCTCACCACTATCAACAGAATGTCCTGGCTCTTACTGCGGAGGTGTACGACCTGAAATACATGTTCCTGCAGGCATGAAAACAGGTCCCCCGTGAGGGACATCAGTACGGAAATATGTACTAAGTATGTAAAGCAGTGAGTATTAAGATGAGATACAAAAGATCAACAGAACCCAGATACCAGTGAATAAACAGTATGAGTAGACCACACTTAAAAGAGCTGATGGGATACCTGCACATTATTTTCATATCATTACTTCCCGTATTCCTTATCAATACATAACATATGTCATACAATGGCCAACTGATCAGTGGTACTAATACAATACATCAGGGACCACCCCTGAAATAGCATATATACATAATCTTTATAATACAAGGGCCAACTGATCAGTGGTACTAATACAATACATCATATCATCAATTTAAAATAAAGACATTCCATTTCTTAATTCAATTAATCTTTGAGATTGGTTACTTTGTGGTCACACCTTATGGAACTTGAAACCATGATACCTCAATAGGAAAAACATGTAAATAGGTAATCAATATCATGAAAATGAAGTAGAGAATCATGGATACCTCATTAAACCATTTCGGAGTCAACAATAGTATATGAACATTTTTTTGACTAGCCGGACATCTTAAAAGTGAAAACAAGTTCAATTGGTAGTGTCGAAGATCATATGATGTTATTATGTGTCATGTGTCATAGGACAATGTTGGAAGCTTACTTGAGAGTGCCATGGGTCATTATTCATGCCAAAGATTAGATAGAGTATGTCTTACATACCTTGATATAACCACTTCAATACAAGTCCAACTTGACTTCCCGTACTCTTCGAACACTTATCTACAATAAGTCATTTGTGGCAAACTAGTATTAGCAACCAAACCTTACCATTTAGGTATTAACTTCACCAAATAATGTATAGGAAGTAATCCTTTAACTCATCAATAAGAGTGCTACATACATCCTCTTATACTCTTATTACATTCACATATCATGCATTTTCATGCAATATCCCTCAACATCACTCTTAGCCTTTATTTCCCCTCTTAATCACCATCCAATACCAACATGATCACTAGGCATACATAACCACTAATATAATGATATATCACCATAATTCATCCTCCATAATCCAATACAACAACTTCCATAATTTACTACTAACAATTTATACAAAACAATTCATAACTGTGTTTCTAGTTATCTTCCAACATCAAGACAATACTCATAATCCCTTATCAATACTTATTCATGGATAAGAATTAAGAAAAAAAAATATTCATACCTTAGCAATGAACTCTTGTATTTAGAATCTTCCTTACATAACCATGGGGTGCTTCTCGAAGCTTTTGAGATGGTGAACGCAACTACGGAACCAATTCGAATTTTCTACGGTTGAATCACAAAATATTTGAAGTTGAAATTAGGCTAGGGTTTCACCTTCTCTTAATAATTGGATGATATATGATATATATGAGGCTAAGTGTATGTTTATAAAGACCAATTTTCGTCCAAGAGGTAATAGAAAATGACCATTTTGCCCTAAAAATTTAAATAAATCCGAATCTGTCCCCAGTGGACAGTTTTGACAGGCTGAAGTAAATCGATCATAACTCTTTGCTACGGTATCGGATTTGGGTGAAACCAATTTCATTGGAAAGATAATTCAAAGGGATTTCATTTTCATATAAAGTATATGACCCAGTTCTTCCTTTAAAAGGAGTTATGGTCGTTTAAAGTTGACCCAAAAATCTTTCCCAAAATTCTGTTTTTTTTTTTGATAGGTTGTAGTAAAACGGTATAGCTCCTTACTCAGATATTGGATTTGGATGAAACCAATTTCATCAGAAATAAGACTCTCGGAGCTTTTCGTCTATATATAGAAGCTCACACAGTTCTTTTTGTACAAGGAGTTATGATCGTCTAAAGTTGATCCAAAAAAAATTTGTCTAGCTGCAGTAATTTTCCTGCAGATTTACTGTTCACAGGCTTCCCGGCCACCGTTTTGAAATTTCGAATGTGCTCGCTTATATGAAATACTCCTCTGTTTTGGGCAAACTTTATATCATTGGAAAGCTTATTCCAATACCTACACATACAACTATTGACGGGATACTTCCGAACACCATAAACTTAATTTAACCCATACGCAAGCCTTTAGGACTCCATATAATCGCGATAAGTGTACGAAAAAATTTACGGGGTGTTACACCCTTAGTGGGATAATTTTATAGCCATACATAATCTAATCACTTGTTAAAGACCAAAATATTTAAGAGGAAAATGAAGGAAATGTGTCATTTAAGTCTTGAATGAAGAATTAATAACATTGACCAACTTAAATGGTTAATTATAATTAGAAAACTTAATTAAGTTAGTTGTGTACTTGATTAATATTTTCAAAATTTTCTAATCTTTTCAAAACTACAAATCAGCCTACACCTACAAAACTCCCCTCTCTACAAATCAATGGTCTCTCCTTTCTTTCTCTCGATAGTTTCTCCCTCTAACTTCTCCAAACCAACAACTTTCCAAATTTCTCCCTTCAATCTTCTGCAACTTCAACCTTCAGCGACAAATAGTTTTGAGTTCTTGCCCGTTCCTTTTGACTTACAACCGTCAGTCGACGTGACAATATTCTCTGGCGACAACAACTTCGAGTTCTTCATTGTTTCTTTTTTATTTTAACAGGTAAAAAATTAGGACTTTTTAGTTATGAAGAAAACGAGGAACTTGAGTTATCTCATTTCTAGTATGAGTTACCAATTTCAATATTTGTTACTTAAATTTACAATGGGGACTCAAGAATACCCTAAATTGTGGTATTTCTTTTCTTCTCTTTTCGGAGTGAAATATGATTTTTATTGTTACTGTAGTTCTTGTTGTCGAAGATTGTTGTAAAAATAGCGAAAGTTGAATTTTAGTTTACTTTAGAGACATCTTTGTGGCCAAATCTAACAAACAACTATTGATTTGTTGGTGTTTGTTATTTTTTAATGTTTTTTGTTATTTGTACTTGTATAATATTGATGTTGTTGGTAAATATTGATATTGTGTGTTACTTAGTTGATTTTAGTAAGTTAAATTATAATTTTTAGTTGAAGTTCTCATCTGGATGTATCTGCTACAGTTGTTTTTTCAACAATGGATAAAACATATAACGTGAATCCAACAGAGGAGTAATTTATTGTAACATATGATTGATCTGTTACAACATATTAGTCATATATTGCTACAACATGTGGGTAATCTGTTGCAATAAATGAGTCATATGTTACAACAGATTACTCATATGTTGTATTGGTATTATAGTATTGTAACAGGAATCCAACTTATGGGTCATCTGTTGCAACGGGTGAATCATCTGTTGCAACAGCTTACTCACTTGTTGCAAAAGATTACTCATATGTTGGATTCATGTTACAGGTTCTATCCATTGTAGTAGTAGCATATACACCAAAAAAGAAATTCAACAAAAATCATAATTTATACTTACAAAATCACTTATGAAGCAATGTCCAAGTGATATACGAATAAAATTTGACAAAAAAAAATTCAAAAATTTTACAAGGGCACAACAAATAAGTGAAACACATGAAAAATTTTATGAAACAGGTAAAGAAGATAAAAATAGTATTTCATACATCAAAGGCAAAAAAATCAAGGGGACAAATGTTTGAGTTCTCCTAAATTGATCGAGACCAAGCTATTACTAGGTAACTATTTGGTGTTGGCAATAGAAGTGTTTATTTTGAGTTGTAATAGTCTTTGTTTATTGTTAGAAGTGAAATGTTGTAACAAGAAGCGAGTTTGACTTCTTGGAGTGATTAAGTTGTGTGGAGAACAGTTAGAGTTAACTATCGAGGTGAGGTACTCTAGTGAGTCCCTTTGATTGCTGAGTTGTAATCTGAAACGTTATGAAAGTAGTGGAGATTTGTAACACTCCGTAAAATTTTTTCGTACACTTATCGCGATTATATGGTATCCTAAAGGCTTGCGTATGGGTTAAATTAAGTTTATGGTGTTCGGAAGTATCCTTTCAATAGTTGTATGTGTAGGTATTGGAATAATCTTTCCAACGATATAAACTTTGCCCAAAACAGAGGAGTATTTCATATAAGCGAGCACATTCGAAATTTCAAAACGGTGGCCAGGAGGCAATTTTTTTTTGGATCAACTTTAGACGATCATAAATCCTTGTACAAAAAGAACTGTATGAGCTGCTATATTTCGACGAAAATCTCCGAGAGTATTATTTCCGATGAAATTGGTTTCATCCAAATCCAATGTCTGAGTAAGGAGCTATACCCGTTTTACTACAGCCTATCAAAAAGAAAAACAGAATTTTGGGACAGATTTTTGGGTCAAATTTAAACGACCATAACTCCTTATACAGGAAGAACTGGGTGGTATACTTTATATGAAAATGAAATCCCTTTGAATTATATTTCCAATGCAATTGGTTTCACCCAAATCCGATACCGGAGCAAAGAGTTATGATCGATTTACTTCAGCCTGTCAAAACTGTCCACTGGGGACAGATTCGGATTTTATTTAAATTTTTAGGGCAAAATGGTCATTTTCTATTACCTCTTGGACGAAAATTGGTCTTTATAAACATACACTTAGCCTCATATATATCATATATCATCCAATTATTAAGAGAAGGTGAAACCCTAGCCTAAATTCAACTTCAAATATTTTGTGATTCAACCGTAGAAAATTCGAATTGGTTCCGTAGTTGTGTTCACCATCTCGAAAGCTTCGAGAAGCACCCCATGGTTATGTAAGGAGGATTCTAAATACAAGAGTTCATTGTTAAGGTATGAATATTGTTTATTCTTGATTCTTATCCATGAATAAGTATTGATAAAGGATTATGAGTATTGTCTTGATGTTGGAAGATAACTAGAAACATAGTTATGAATTGTTTTGTATAAATTGTTAGTAGTAAATTATGGAAGTTGTTGTATTGGATTATGGAGGATGAATTGTGGTGATATATCATTATATTAGTGGTTATGTATGCCTAGTGATCATGTTGGTATTGGATGGTGATTAAGAAGTGAAATAAAGGCTAAGAGTGATGTTGAGGGATATTGCATGAAAATCCATGATATGTGAATGTAATAAGAGTATAAGAGGATGTATGTAGCACTCTTATTGATGAGTTAAAGGATTACTTCCTAGACATTATTTGGTGAAGTTAATACCTAAATGGTAAGGTTTGGTTGCTAATACTAGTTTGCCACAAATGACTTATTGTTGATAAGTGTTCGAAGAGTACGGGAAGTCAAGTTGGACTTGTATTGAAGTGGTTATATCAAGGTATGTAAGACATACTCTATCTAATCTTTGTCATGAATAATGACCCATGGCACTCTCAAGTAAGCTTCCAACATTGTCCTACGACACATGACACATAATAACATCATATGATCTTCGACACTACCAATTGAACATGTTTTCACTTTTAAGATGTCCGGCTAGTCAAAAAAATGTCCATATACTATTGTTGACTCCGAAATGGTTTAATGAGGTATCCATGATTCTCTACTTCATTTTCATGATATTGATTACCTATTTACATGTTTTTCCTATTGAGGTATCGTGGTTTCAAGTTCCATAAGGTGTGACCACAAAGTAACCAATCTCAAAGATTAATTGAATTAAGAAATGGAATGTCTTTATTTTAAATTGATGATATGATGTATTGTATTAGTACCACTGATCAGTTGGCCATTGTATTATAAAGATTATGTATATATGCTATTCCAGGGGTGGTCCCTGATGTATTGTATTAGTACCACTGATCAGTTGGCCATTGTATGACATATGTTATGTATTGATAAGGAATACGGGAAGTAATGATATGAAAGTAATGTGCAGGTATCCCATCAGCTCTTTTAAGTGTGGTCTACTCATACTGTTTATTCACTGGTATCTGGGTTCTGTTGATCTTTTGTATCTCATCTTGATACTCACTGTCTTACATACTCAGTACATATTTCCGTACTGACGTCCCTCACGGGGGACCTGTATTCATGCCTGCAGGAACAGGTACTTCAGGTCGTACACCTCCGCAGTAAGAGCCAGGACATTATGTTGATAATGGTGAGCTCCAGTTGTTTCGGGGAATCCCAAGTCGTTTCTATATGTACTTTTGGTATTTTGTGGGCGGGAGTTTGTCCCGACCCTAACTCAGTTGTGTATCTATGTAGAGGCTTTTGTAGACATAATGTACAGCCATAGGAGTGTTTGGTTGATAGACGTGATGGCTCTGACGGCCAATTACTGTTTATATATATATATATATGCGTGTCTGCTGGGCTGATACAGGTACTGTTTTCTTCTATTTACATCGAAGTGCTGCCCAAATTTCTAATTTTCATAAGTAATGATGTGAAAGTATAGGTTATGAACGGGTTCTCCCGGGCCTCCTCGGCTATGGGTGCCAGTCCGCTCCAATGGGATTTGGGGCGTGACAAGATTGGAGTTGAAATCTCCTAGCATAATTTTGTGTGCAGTTTGCTTTTACTGTAATTGTGTTTCTCTGAACCAGGTTCCAAATACGTGTGGTGAAGTTAGTTGTTTTTTTCCATTTATCTCTCTTCCATGGGAAATTTTGTCAATGCCTAATGTTACAGCAACAACAATCTCGAACTCTTTAAGACCTTCCTAATTAGATGTGTTATCAACAATTCTGTATATTTTGCATATCATATCTTAAATGTCTCTATCACGATGATTATTGTCAAAATATTCCTCGTCCAAGTCATCAAAATTCAAATATTCATCATCCATGTCATCAAAATTTCTTTGCATGACATTTTAGAACATGTCATGGGATATGTATTCAAAAGGGTTGAGCTTAGGACAAAGTGATTTGATATGATTTCGATTATAAAACCAGTGTTGTACATGAGTATGAAGGTGAAATTGAATGGTTAAATGTGGTAAAGAAGAAGAAATTTTGATATAATTGATATCAATTTTTTGTCAATATTACAAGAGGTAATAAATGGGTATTCTAAAGCATTTTTCATGTTGAAAAAGTCGATATGGGAAACATAGAAAGTGGTTTCAATATACTCTTATATATAGTTGAGAACAAACCCTACACCTAGTCAACAAAGGATAGGGAAAGAGAGAGAAAAATTGAATTCCAATTCCCTTTGTGACGGTTTATCTATATCTCTAATCTATAATCTATATTTATAATTTATTTATAATATATTAAAAGTGTGAAGTCCTTAGAAAAGTTATTTGAACTTTTTTTCCCTTCATTAAAAGACTGTACAATAGACAAAATCGTCTTTTTGATATTTTTTCCAATTAATTATTATTTAATTATAATCCTAACTTTTTACCTATTTATATAAGGAAACAATTCCTCATTGAATTATAGTTTTCGAATACATAAGTATAAATATTTAATTATTTTTTCATATTTAGATATTTAATTTATTTGAAAAACGAAATGGCATATTATTAAAGGACACTTTTAATTCCTATCTTTTTTTTTGGTTAATAATTTTTTTTTCTATCAATTCTAGGAACCTTCACTGCTATGGATCCTCCACTTTTTAACTTATTATAAATTTTAAAAGATATAATAAAAGGAAAATTCTATTATATCAGAATTATTTTTGTAATCTTTAAGACTATTATTAATTACAAAAATCTCATAACTAATTTTTTTCTTATTTGATTTAAGTAGAAAGTCCTACTATTTAGTAAGCTTTACATGTAACCAAATTTACATTATATAAGTTTTGTCTATTAATGCCTATACGTATATTGGAAAAAACCCTAACACGTTTGAATTGTAATAGTCACTAATCCGAATTAATGCTGGATGAAAATTTATTACTTGAATTGGTATTACACTCCTAAATCAATTAAATACTATCTTATATTATTATTTATTTATTTATTTATAATAGGTAAGAGCTCCTAATAATACACTTCTAAATCAATTAAAATACTATCTTATATAATTATTTACTTAAATTATAATTCTATTTATAAACCATAAATTAACCCTCATTAACTTGCCATTTCTTTTACAAACCTTTATTTAAGCCTCACTAACACGTCATTCTTTTTTCTTCTTTGATTGTCTTTTTATTATTTTGTTTGATTTCATTCAAGTTATTTTTCTACATTCAATATTTTATTTTTCAATGTGATTTTTTTTCTTCACTTTCTTTTTTTGTTAATTAATAGTGATAAGGTGATTTGTTTTTATTATGGTGTATGATGATGTCATGTTCGCTCAGGTATTCTTGCATCCAACAATATCAAAGAAACAAATAATGTAACTAAAGATGAGGAATGTAATATAGTTGATGAGGAGAAGAAGGCTGCCTCAAGAATTCAAGCAAAGGATCAGACCTCAGAGATTATGAGCTGCAAAGATTCACAGCAACACATGGAATTGACAAATGCGAGATCATAAGCAACCTTCGTGAGGGCTTTAGAAGAGACATCAAATATGATCTTTGAACTTGGTCAGAGAGGTAAACTTTTGCTCCATGCTTTGTCTCAAATTAAGTGTCTTAATTTGAATAAGCATGAAGTTTAAGAAATATAAAGAGATTTTTGGCTCTTGTAATTTTAAATAAAAAAGTTGTATATAGTCTTTTAAATTTTGTGATCTTAAACTTTTCATTTGAATTAAGAAATATCTAATAATATGTTGTTGGACAAGTTTTACTATAAGTACTTTAAAACCTTTTAAAACCTCTTCTTGACAGGAGTGTGTATATAAATTTGCATAGAACCTCTAAAACTCATTCAATTGTTCTACCTATCATAAAATATGCAAACTATATGAATTTCACATGAATAAAATACTTGAATGATCTCGTACCACTATTGGATGAGTTAATATTTGCAAGTCACGTATATTTTGATCATGAAGTGCAGGACTTCATGCTTTAATATCGTACAATGAAAGTGCAATACACTGTCTATTTGATTGTTTTAATCAACACAAAAGCTTAGTATTTTTTGAATTACTAATCAAACGTACTAAATATTTCCAAACAACATCTATCTATATCTATATTTTTATAATCTATAATCTATATCTATAATCTATATCTATATCTATAATATATTAAAAGTGTGAAACCCCTTAAAAAAGTAATTTAATTTTTTTTTCCTTTATTAAAAGACTCTTCTTTAGACAGAATTGTCTTTTCACTATTTTCTTTAATTTATTATTTAATTATTTTTATTATATTAACTAGTTCCTAAAATATATAGGACTTCTAAAATATATGGAAGGGGAATCAATCAATATTTTCCTTTGTACATCAATTAGAAAAATACTCCTAATTTCTTCAATTTATTATTTAATTATTTTTATTATATTAATTAGACTTCTAAAATATATAGGACTCTTAAAATATATAGAATGAAAATCAATTAAATACGAGATACACGTACAAAATACGTACACTTTGACTAGTATAACTATTTGACATGAGTCATCTTTTCCTATACTTCGTTAAACCTAAACCAAGTCCAAATAAGTTTAACTTAAGAGCACTATCCCTTACTTTTTTTATATAATTATTTTTTAACCTAGAATATTAAATAAAGTCATACCATATATGCACGGCCGACATTATTCCTTTTCCCTTTTAGTTTCAACATTGGATAACCTCAAGTTTCTTAAATAGAATACCAAGCCAGAAATTAATTATCCTTTACGCTTTGCACATGTTCATTATTATAATCCTAGTTCAAGTATGCGTATTTTCTAGTTGTACTTTTGTATAATTATCCCTATCATTAATCCCAGCTTAAGACATTAAGTAGGTCTAGTAAAACACTTAGATCCTTCTCAGAGAAACTTTAGGATTGGAATATCTATAAATTCCTAATCCACTTAACAATCTTTTGATCCACCTATCAATCTTTTACCAAATTAATTTAGCATGGAGATTTTTGCTTACGATGAGCCTAAATTGCATTACACCTTTAGGTGGTCTAAAATGAAACTCAAGAATTCCAAAAATCCTCCACCTGCCTATGAATTAGTCGAAATCCAGTTGATTTGCAAAGTAGAACATATTTGGCGTAATCTTTATGGTGAAAATAAGAGAAGTTGCGAGCGTCCACAAATCTCAATTTCTATCACAATAGAATCTCGATATTTCAAGAACCCAGAAAAGACTCGTCTAGCCACATATAACCCAACTGATGAATTGTCAATTCCCACTCTTCAGATGCAAAGTGACTGGGGAAAAATTGACAAAAACTATTTAGCCAAAGGAACACTAAATTTTTTTTGAATTATTTTTTAAGGTTAGGGTATAAAAAGTATTAAAAATGGTGAAAAAGTTGGTCCACATGTGGGCCAAGGGACCATTGTATCATTTTTCTAACTTTACAAATTTAACATAATACACTAATATCCATCTACAAATTTAACATAATACACTAACACCTATCAACTTCTTCCAATATAAAAAAAAAAAAAAATCTTCTCTCCTCTTAAATTTTCTCCAACTCCCGCTTGAAGAACAGTTATCCCCAAACACCATTTTCGTGTTTCCTTCTTCTGCTGTTGCTAAGAGGTCGTTTTTGCTTCATAAGGTTAGTTAAAATCATGATTCAATCATTTATAGATCCATTTAAATAGGTTTCTTTGCTAATCGATTCGTAGTGATGTAGGAATTTTTTTTTTTCGAATTTGATTGATGATTAAGGAGTTTTGGTTTAGTTCTATTTTTTTTTTAGCAAAGAAGTTTTGAATGGTGGGATAATCATTATTTGAAGAGTTATTTTGGCAGTTTGATTCAAACAGTAAGTTGTTTCTATCCGTAGACCCGTGGTCTATGAAATTGATCTGTGGTCTATGAAATCAGAATGCCTTAGATTGAAATAAATTTTTAGACGTATGAAATTATTTTAATAAATGGTTGCCTAAATAGTAAAAATTGAAAAATTAATAGCTAATTAGTTCGATTAAGTGCAGTGGTTTGATTTTTAGCAATTGTCGTATTTCGATATTGCATGTTGGATTTTGGTTCACAGTTATTGATGTTTGGAGTGAACTGTTTGATGGTGGAATAATCGTTATTTGAAAAGTTATTTTGGCAGTTTGATTCCAACAATCGTCTGTTTCTATCCGTAGACCAGTGGTCTATGAAATCGACCCCTGGTCTATGAAATCAGAATGCCATAGATTGAAAAAAAATTTTAGACGTATGAAATTCTTTTAAAATATGATGGATGAAATAGTGAAAATTGAAAGATTTAAAGCTAATTAATTTGATTAGGTGCACTAGTTTGATTTTGATACTCCATGTTGAATTTTGGTGGGGAATTTCTTTTTTTTTTGGGGGGGGGGAGGGGGGGCGGGGGCGGGGTTCATTTGAGCATTGACTTATTTCTATTGATAGACTTGTGGTATATGAACTGAAAATGAGAGATCTGTTCTACAGGTGTAGATTGTGTTGAAAATGGGTAAAAAAAACCATCCATCCTAAAGGCAAAGCCAGTAGCGGTAGAAAAAGATAAGCCGAGGCAGCTGAAAATGTCTCAAAAAAAAAAATTAATGAGAAAGTGTCTGAATCTGATCCAAATTTAAAGGAGATAAGCGACTACGCTGAGTCTAGTGAAGATATCCTTCCCGAGCGCAGTATTAATAGTGACAGTGAAGAGAGCGAGGAAAGTGGGAGAAACAGTGATGATGGGGATAATGATCCATTATCCATGCCAAGTTTGTCAAGGTTCATTTCCGTAGAGTGGTATGACCTTCGAACGATAATGGATGAGGTCGGATCTTTCCTGAAGAAGATATTGATCAGATCAAGAATGGCTGCTTATTGAGAATTTAAGCTAGTTCTTTTCAACTAGGAGTTGAAGAAAAGAATCAAGCGGTCCTATTTTCGAACACTTGAGAAACCTGCCGGAACATCTCAAGTTCAATGGTCAGTTGGTCCATTATTTGCTGTTGCGATGCGTCAAGAGGGATAAGATGCATCATGAGATGTGGTTCTGTGTTAACAAAAAACTTGTCTTTTTTGTCTTGAAAGAATTTTGTTTGATCACGGAGCTGAACTGCTCATCATACCCCGGTGAATAAAAAATGAAGAAGATGTTAGACAAAGGGGAGAATTTTTGCTTTAAGGTGACGAAAAATAAAAACATTACATCGGCCAACTTGTTACACTTGATCAGAGGGAATAAGATGAACGAGGACCAGAAGTTTAAGTGTTGTTTACTGTGGTTCTTGCACTTCATGTTTCTTGCAAAAGATTCGACGAAGGTTGTCGACACGAAACTGATTCGAATGGTCAATTTTTTGAGTTTCTTCGAGATTTATCCGTGGGGCAAAGAGACATTTCAACTGACCCTGGACTATATGAAGAAGAAAAGTGACCTGAAGAAGCAGAGGAAAGTATTTGATGAGAAGCAGGCCTCCTATTCTCTATTCGGATTTTCCTGGGCATTCATGGTATCTACCATAAACCTTTTTATTAGTTTATCATAGATTCTTGTTTTATTTATACTCTGTCATAGACACTGAGTTCTTTTGTCTCTGTTGTACTGATTACAGGTTTAGATGTACGAGTCCTTTCCTCATCTTTGAAATTTTACTGGAAAATCAACGGATGAGCCATTTTCCATTCCCCGCATCCTCAGATGGCACACTACAAAAAGTGACCAGATAATCGAAGGCAACCCATTCAAGTACAAAGAAAAAGTTACCGAGGTATGAACTTATTTTTATTATGCAATTATAATACTACTGTTGCATCGAATGTTATGTCATTGTTAATTGATATTTTATA
This sequence comes from Capsicum pubescens, assembly GCA_030864215.1. Lineage (NCBI taxonomy): Eukaryota > Viridiplantae > Streptophyta > Magnoliopsida > Solanales > Solanaceae > Capsicum > Capsicum pubescens. The sequence goes on along the minus strand of CM061548.1, from coordinate 366,601,844 downwards.
GAACGTGCACCTGTACTTCATCCCTACTGTTCATGAGACGAAGATGTATTACATGATTACCTTTGATCCATATACGGACGAAGTGAAGAATAACGTCCTCAATGTCTTAAAGAAAGAGTTAGAAGGGGTAACTGAACTTATTTCAAATGAGGATAGTGATGATGACGGGAATTTGGGTGGTAACCTTATTGATGTACGCGTTGGTGATGATGATACTCCGAGCACCTCCAAAGATGCAATGGACGCCTCATCCCCCGAGGATCTTCATAAGCGTGTTGTTGTGCTCGAGGAAGCGGTGTTGGATATTACTGCCTATATTAGATAGAAAAGACTGGAGAAAAAAGAACAGGATGAGCGACAACACGAGCGAGGTAACTTCATTCAATAATTGATGTTGTTAATGAATTTTCAGCTTTAAATATCAGTAACACTTTGTAATATGATGATACAGTGCATGTGGACCTTCATGAATCGGAGAGGAATAAAGAAGAAGAAAAAAAGCAAAATGGATGAGTTGGCCTTTATTGTGGCGGAAGAGGAAAAAAAGAAGAAAAGAAGGACGAAGAAGAATAAATGAAAGAAGACAAGAGCCAAGAAGAAAGTGTAAAAGAAGTAGCTATAGTTGAAGAAGAAAAAGTTGAAAAAGAAGCAGCAGCAATTGAAGAAGAAGGTAAGAAAAAAGGAGGAGATGTAGTTAAAGAAGAAGCTGAAAAAATAGGAGCAACAACTAATAAAGAAGAAGAAGAAGAAGAAGAAGAAGAAGCTAACAAAGAAGAATCTGATAAAGCGGCCGCTGGTGAAAAAAAAAGAAGAAGCTGCTAAATGGGAAGAAAAAAATGAAGCTGAGGAAGAAAAGGGAGGTCAGAAAAAAACAGTTGTTGAAGGTGAAGGAAAAAAAAAGGTGAGGAAGAAAAACAAGATGGCTTCATGGCTATTGTTGATGAAATCAACAACACCTATGCTGATGAGGAGGAAATTTTTTGAAAAAGACATTTGAATTATTTTATTGTTAATGTGTTGAATGATCTATTTGGTAGGATATTTGAAACTCTCTTTTATTTCATAGAAAGTTTAACTAATCTTTCGTACACTTCTTTCATAGTCTATCATTACCATGCTTCTCCATTTTAAGTTGATTTGTTGATTGATCGACTATGATTCTATCAAAAACAGTGTTAACATTGTAGAAAAATAGAAGTATTATTATTTATTCAATATCACTACATCTATGTTACACTTTTTCAAAGAATGAATACTATCATTATAGAACACAACATCAATTTTAGGCAATTCTCTCTTTCTTCGGCCAAAATTAATTTTTATTTTAGTTGATCCCTCTCTATTTGGGTGTCATGTAGCAATACTTTAAGGTTATCCCTTTGTTCTTCGGCTTCTTTGAACAAATTCATAAGAAAATCTCTATTTTCTTCGCATTCTTGGAGCCGCTGTTGTAGATTAAATTTTGCAGAGCCACGAAAATTTGATGTGTCACGTCCCGGACTCAACGTTGATGGACTGCTTGGAGGTGATAGCTCATCGAGCCATTTAAAAAATGACCATGTGCCATTATCCTAGAAAATAAATTATAACTACATAACGATTAACTTAACATTATAAAAACGACATACATGACTCACCTTTGCAATTGAACAGTTATAAAATTTACGACCTGGATTTGAGTCCGTGCGTGACGTCCTCAAGACAGTCATATTACCACAACAATAAATTAGAGTCTTTTTAGAATTGGATGTTTGAGATGATTGAGACATTGTAGAAGTTTAAAATATAAAAAAAGTTAATAAAATAAAATAATGAGGGAGTGACGACTTTATATATGAAGTAAAAAATGATGTGGTAAGTGCAAAATTAGCCGTTTGTTACCGTTGGACAGTAATTTTAATTTTTGGAACTGGGGTTGAAAGTTAATAGACCGTCGTAGATCATGACAAACGTCATCCATCAACTAGCTACTAAAATATACCTTAGACTGGTATGGTCTATCGTAGACCTACACCTGTATGAGTGCATCGTCGGATCTCTTAATTAGGCATAGACCACTATGATCTACGTAGACTGATATAGACCAATACTTGGATGTTTCTTAAAAAAGAATAAATAAATTAAAAATAAATGTAGGGTGGGTTTATACACATGTGAGGGAGTGTAAACAAGTCACACAATCATATTAGAGGTTATACAAATTAGGAGTAGTGTATTAAGGAGTGTGTGGATGGGTAGTAGTTGAAAGTTCAATCTCCTAAGAGTAATGTTTCTCAAAGCATAAGATTTTTTTATGGATATATTTTGTCCAACCACTATCCATTCCACATAATATTTTGATTTGGGGGTGATCATTTAAGGAGTATGTGGAATATGTAGTCATCAAGTACAAAATACATCCACAAAACATACTTGTGGTTTGAAAACAATTACCCTTAGGCTATTGAACATTCAACCACTATCCATCCACACACTCCTTAATACACCACCCCTAATTTGTATAACCTCTAATATGATTGTGTGACTTGTTTACACTCCCTCACATGTGTAGAAATTCACCCTACATTTATTTTTAATTTATTTATTCTCTTTTAAACAACATCCAAGTGTTGGTCTATATCAGTCTACATAGATCACAGTGGTCTACACATAATTAAGAGATCCATCGATGCACTCGTACAGGGGTAGGTCTACGATAGACCATATCAGTCTACGGTATATTTTAGTATCTAGTTGATGGATGACGTTTGTCATGATCTACGACGGTCAATTAACTTTCACCCCCAGTTCCCAAAAATAAAATTAGTTTTTATTTCATTTTTAATTTAAACCACCAACAATTCAAGATTATCTATTTAAATTATTTTTAATTTTATTATTTTATTCCATCAGCCCCAACACATATTATTATCAATTTAAATTATTTTTAATTTAATTATTTTATTCCAACTGACCAAAACTTGTTTTTATCAGTTTAAATTATTTTTAATTTAATTATTTTATTCCAACATCCTAAAACATGTTATTATCAGTTTAAATTATTTTTAATTTAATTATTTTATTCCATCAGCCCAAATCATATTATTATCAGTTTAAATTATTTTTAATTTAATTATTTTATTCCACCAGCCCAAAAACTTGTTAGTATTATTTATTTTAATTTAACTGTTGCTCTATTGATTCACATGATCGATGATAGACTACTATGTTGGGTCGATGATAGACTAAGTATGTGATCGAGCATAGACTCTTTATGTGATCGACGAGAAACTGTTTATGTTATTTGTTTTTACAGATGCATTGACTAGAGATGCTAACACAAAAAATAACAATAACAAAAAAGAGGAAAATTCAATTTGAAAACAAAAATTATTTGTTCATTGCATAATCATAGGATTTTTACATTCAAAGCATTAGCACATCGGCCAGGACAAGCAAAATAAGCAAAATAAGAAGAAGTTTTCTGCTAACAACAATCCTATAAGAAAATTTCTTCTGCAATGAACACAAAATAAAAACTAATAAACATAAAAGAAAATAAAACTAAACAACAGATTTCACGGGAATGCTGGGGGGTGAAGTAGTCAGGGTCATCCATTTCGAGCCTTTCCAGAATTGCCCTCAGGAAACGAGCAATTCTACGAAGTTTTCGCTCTAGGTAGATGCGGTCTTGACCCAGGCCATAGAAAAGGTAATCAAAATCATTCCTTAGAAGAAGGAGGTCGTAGTGCCTTGGGGGAACACGTCTGACAGGACGCAGGGCTATCCTTCTTGGAGACATATTTTCTGATTTAGGTGAAGAAGAAGAAGAAAAAGGTTTCGGATATTGGGTTTAGGAAAAACTGAAGAGTTACGTATAAATAGGCACTCTACTTATAGACCAACAGATGTAGTCCTTTCATCCACCCAATGGTCAGTCAACGTGTGTCAGAAAACAAAATGCTTGGTTTGTGTATACCAACGGTTTTTCTTGTGAACAGACGTTTCTTCAGCTTTTCATTAAATGGTAATGGGAAACAATGATTTATTGCATCGATTGGAGAGTTAAGGCTATAAAAAGACCAACATAGCATGTCTGATAAGCAATCATATAACCAATACATAATATTTGATAGACTGTAGAAATGATATACCATAGAATTTACATAGTCTATCATAGACAATGTGTTAAGTAGATTACAACTGAAGGTTAAATTCTACAAAAAAGAACATTTATCCTCTAAAACAGTAGCTTTACAACTGAAGCAAAAAAAAAAAGGTTGTCTATGATTTGTTGGCCATTCTACATGTGGTTCTTTTGTGCCCGGATTCTTTGCATATCGAATACCTATTCCTCCTTTTAGACTTGAATGTCTCACCAACGCCCTTAGTGCGTTTGACTTTCTTTCTTCTGAGTTTGCGATCGTAGGGGGTGGAGATATCTTACTGTCTGGCACTTCCTGTGGCACAGTCCATTCGGCCTTTGTAGGGGCAACGTTAATAGCTTCCGAGTACGCTAGAAGGTAAGTTTCAGCTTTATAAATTGGCGAAGAGTATTAGTAGATGGAGTTGTCATAACCTACACCATCCCCATACTTTGCTCGCAAAGCTTCCATCGCAATACTTTGCTCGCAAAGCTGCCATCGCATGTTCGCATGATATTTTCACCAAGTCAAATTTCTGAAAAGAACAACTCCTTTCCAACAGATTGACCTTGGCAATAATGCCGCTGTTGAACACCGTGAATTGGTGGAGACCCCATTTGCATTAGTCACATACAAGGAATCGCTCGCACTCTTGTTATCCCTTAGAATCCTTTTCGCACATACAAGGAATCGCTCGCACTCTTGTTATCCCTTAGAATCCTTTTCGCACAAGGCACAAATATTTTGTTTTAACCATCGACAAAGTGTTGGTGCCTAAACTTTTCACCAAATTTTCTAGCAATTGAATTGAATATGTACGATACAAGGTACTCCCGTTCATCCATCAACATCAAGTTGAGTGACTCGGCGATGTTTGTGGTCATCACATCGTACCTATTGCCCGGGAAGTGTGCTTTACTCCATTTCTCAAAAAAGACCACATTTTCAAGGATATGTGCTGCCTCGGGGCTATTATTCTTCAATTTGACAAAATGCTCGCTAAATTCATCAACAGTATACGCCTTTGCCGCAGCGTAGAACAGATAAAGATGTTCTCCACAGTGCTAATTTATGCACAGATTTTCAGCGAGGTGCCTCATGCAAAGTCCATGGTTTACACAACTGTAAACACAAGAGAAGGCATTGACAATGTTGATGTGCCTATCGGAGATGACACATAGATTTGATTCATCTTCTATGATAGACTTCAACTTCTGAAATAAGAACGTCCAAGAAGCATCGTTCTCTTTATCGACGACACAAAAGGCAATTAGAATGATGTGATTTTCTGTGTCCTGTGCAACTGAACTCAGCAACACGCCCCCGTACTTTTCATATAAATGGGTGCCATCAACGGCAATTACCTTTCTCATGTGGGTATATCCCCGTATGCAAGCTCCGAATGCTAAGAAGTAGTAAACTAACGCTCAATTAATCTGGTTTACCATGATAGAATAGAAAGACCCTGGATTTAACAATTCCACCATGTGGGAAAAATATGGAAAGCAAGCATATCCATGCTCCGGTGTCCCGCGAATGATGTTCTTTGTAATTACACTGTCTTTCCAACACATCCAATAGCTTGCGTGGCAATGCAACTCCTTGAACACAATCCTTTGTATTTCGCTTATGCTTGGACACTTACCATCCCGAAAATGATTTACGCATAGTGAAGCAATCAATTTGGAGAACAATCTCTTATGCCTGCAGATGACGTGTTCAACACCGCACGTGTACAACCAGACATACTTGTATATGCGAAATCTGCACGAGGTTTCATACTTCATTGCCCTCAACAACCAAACGTAACTACGAGATAAGCATTTTGCCTTCAAAAATTTGGAGCAGTTCTTCTCCAAACAATAATCAAAACACTGCCTCACCGCTGCTGCGTCTAGTTGCATTTTGAGCTCTTTCTTATTGGTGAATGTTTGATCAATATGGAAATTGGCTCCGTCGTTGAATGAATGTCCCAATTGTGATCCCATTCCACGATCTTCTTTGGCATTTTGCGAGTTCGATGAAACCTCTTCCATATGCATAGGATCATCTTCCGTATTAATAGGCTGATCATCATCGTTCTCGTAATCACTGAAATCATCGTCGACTTCCGGGCGCAGATGTGGGGGTTCTGATTAATTTACCAGTCCTTCGACGGACCTGTCAGCTACATTTATCCTCAAAATAGGCTTAAAGCCATTTGCATCGATATTCATCATGTACATCAGCACATGTATATCATTATTTATGATCGTAGGATTCACCTTTTCCCTCGAATTCATTAGATAACTAATCACCACGTCGCCCGACGCACAATCTAGATTCCCGCTCTCCATTACGCTTGCAACCAATTCGTCGTACGAACTATTGCGGCAAACAACAACGGGGATTGTCACCTTCATAAAAGATCTCCATTTCCAGCATTTGGGAGTCTCCAACCATTCTCCAATGAAATCACCAGAAACCAAAACAAATTCTGCAATATTCATCGTGGAATTAGGCTTTGGTCTATGGTAGATTATGCTTATGGTCTATATCAGGTTATATTCACGATCGATCAATGACGATCAGTGGTCGATAACTGGGCAACTATTCGTATGAAAACCGTGAAATTACAAATATTGCTTCTAATCTACGATCCTTGGGTTTATGGAATAAAGAAATGAACTTGGAGTCGCATGGGCTGCTGTAATGTACTTTCTAAAGTGGTTTTGAGTAATGTGAATGGTTTCAAGCTTTTTAACAATGGCGGAAAGTGGTGTGTTTGAGAAGATACCAAACAAATGGGGTAACAATGGGTGCAATGGACAAGCTTATGATGTTTGTGGACTGATTTAGAGCTGATCGCTGGAAATAACGCCAGAAAAGTGGTCGGAATCAGAGCTTTTTGGAGGGAAAACAACCACCTTTTAGCTTTTGAATTTTTTTTATTTAATATTTTTGGAAACCTAAATATTTTTATATATATATATAATGGTAGATGATGGAGTGGGTTGAAGTGTATTATTTAAAACTTGTGGATGAATTTATTAAGTTGGAAGTATTGGGTTAAAGTGAATTATTATAAAATTTGTGGGTGAAGTTGTTAAGTTGGAAAAGTTAATGATAATGTGGAATTAAATGTTTTTTGGCAAATTATTCATCAAGTTTGGAACTTTGGCAAAAAAAAATTCCATGGTGTCCTTTTGGCAAACTTGCCCAAGTGACTGTTGACGAGTTGATCGAATTGGCACATAAATATAGCAATCGGACCATGCTCGTTGATTATCGTTACCTATTGAAACTCGGTGTCAAGTTTCATATCTCTCACAAGTACAAGCAAATAAATAAGAATGATAGGAATGCCATGGGGAGTACTCTTCTCACTAAGAACTGCAATTTTGGAGCTCCAATCATAAAAAAGATGCCATGCAAGCATATGTTTCACTTTAACCACATGAAAAATTGGTCAGAGAGAAACATAGGTTGCCCAACTTTAACTGCATATGCAAAATATGCATGTTTTTAATAGCTTAGCTAAAAATTATTCATGCTGTTAATAGTTTAGCCAAAAATACCCTTATTATTATACACTGAAATAAAATAAAAAATTTAGTTACCACCAATGAAATTATCTCTCGCTTTAAACAATCAAAAGAAAATAATAAAGTAAGAGGAATGGATGGAAAAGAATGTGGTTTTTGAATTTAGGCTAATTCAGTGGCTAGAATCATTACAGACAAAAATAGCTTTTTCGGGTAAAAAATGTCCTTAATGTATTAAAAATGACTAAAAAATGTCCTCCTTTCATCTATTGATTCAAAAATACCTCTTCATCCATCTATTTGGATAAAAAATACTCTTAACATTAAATTTAAGTCCAAAAATTTCTCCTCCTTTTAACAAATTTTAATGTGGAATATAATTTTTTAAGTTAAATGTATGATATTATTTTTATTGGTCCACAAGTAATTACACCCAAATTCATTCATAGTTTAGCCCATTAAACCAAACGAATTTTAAAAATACCCAACATTTCTTCTTCCTCCATCACACGATCTTCTTAAGGTCACTACTCACTACCTGTCATTTTCTCTCCTCACGTTGTATAAAAAATTTGTAATGCCTTGAACGTTATACTTTAATCTTACATCATTTGATGTGATTTAAGCAACTGAATAGAAGCAAAAAAAAATAAAAATAAATAAATAACCGAGATATGTTACAAGAATCAAGAAAAGGGAGTTTGAGAAGCAAAATGCAGTTAATAAGGAGTGCTTTTGAAAATTGGGTTTCAAATTTGATTTATGTCAGTGTGAAGTTCTTAAAAAGAAAGAGGCAAAGAGCATCGAAAAGAAAATCCCATGCCAAATAAGCAAGGCTCCAATTGATCAAAATCCAATATCATTTACCATATTTTTCCCATGCTTTTGGACCTTGTTTCCATTGTAATATAGTAATGCTGAGCTTTGCGTGCATTATGAATGGAACTATAAATTCAAAAACTAAGAAGTAATGTGTGATTTATGAAAACACTCCAATAACAATAAATGCAAGTGAAAGCAAGTCGATAGAGAATAAAATTTCATGTTATTCTTCCACAGATAAGGTTTTATACTAAATGAAGAAGAAGAAGTAGCTCGTGTTGGATCTTTTAAAAATTATTTGGATTAATGGGTTAAATTGTGAATAAATTTGAGTCTAATTACATGTGGATCAATAAAAATAATGTCATGTATTTAATTTTACAAATATTATATTCCATATAAGAATTTATTAAAAGGTGGGGGCACTTTTGGACTTAAATTTAATGTGAAGGACATTTTTTATCCAAATAGGTGGATGGAGGGTTTTTGAACCAATAGGTGGAAGAAGGACATTTTTGAATGATTTCTTATACATCAAGGACATTTTTGACCCTTTTCCAAAAATTTTATTATAATAATTGATCTACAATACACGTTTTTCAGACGCAAAAGGTACCTAATTTTCTTTTTTATTGGTCGAATCAATTCAAAATTTTTAACTTCACTAATTCACTAAAAACTATTTGTAAGCTTGGATATATTTTGCCAGAATATTCTTACATATAGTACAATCTATAGAACATGATCGTGTAGAAACTTTGGACACAAAAGTAAGTAAAGGTAGATAGATTTGTGGTCACTTGTTACAAAATGTGATTCCATTTTTTGAATTCAACACACAATTGTGATTAGGTTCAGGCTGATTAAAATGCATTTACCTCTTAAATTGATCTTGGTATTAAAAAGGATATTAGTTACTCCCTCATCCGTGTCTTACTTTTTTTTTTTTCTTTTTTTTACTTCTTACGGTTTGGAAACAAGTGTTTTTTTTTTATCTATATGTAGTAATTTTATCATCAATTTCAGCATTCTATAAGGCAATTTTAAAACTACTGTCGCACCTCTTTTTTACTTCAAAAAGAGTTTTCAAATCCGAAAATAATTAAAAATGTTTCAAAAGATCACTAGAGTTGGCATAGTGGTTCAGCACTATTTCCCTTAAGCAAGAGGTTGGGAGTTCGATCCCGACCTCTGGCGAATGGAGCAAACTCTGTGACCAGTTCCCTACCGCAAAATGCGCTGACTGAGGAACGGAGGATTAGTCTCATGGCTGCCGGCCGTGGGAATACCTTGGGAAATCAAAAAAAAAATGACGTTTCAAAAAGGTATATCTAAAATCTCTATATATATACAATCTATATCTATATTTATAATCTATAATCTATATCTATAATCTATAATATATTAAAAGTGTGAAGACCCTTAAAAAATAATTTGAACTTTTTGCCCTTCATTAAAAGACTCTTCTTCAGACAAAACTGTTTTTTCGCTATTTTCTTTAATTTATTATTTAATTTTTTTTATTATGTTAACTAAACCTCCTAAAATATATGGGACACCTAAATATGAATTAATATTTTCCTTTCTACTATTCAACTAGAAAAATACTCCTAAAATAGGACTATATTAAAATATACTTCTAAAATATACGTAATAAGATATATATACCTCTTGAATTTGTAAGTCGGACTTCTTTCTTTTTCTCCTTATGAAATTATTCTATGAATTGTTACATATGGTATAGATAAATTCGTCCATGGACAAATAGGATTTGGGTTCAATTTGGATCTTTATTACTTTTTTTTTTTCAAGTTAATTAATATAATTTTCAATATTTGTATGGTCTATTTCACATTTATGTATGTTCTTTTGTTTTTGCTTTGTCACGGAAGTTGAGGTTGATGCTTTCTTATATGCATCTTGACGTTGTTGTAAGTATGTCATGTTAATATTTATATTCATTAAATTATGTATGTTTTTATGGAGTATTTTGTCAATTTGATGCTCTCTCGATTTTTTAACTTGACGGTTATACTTTGATAAATTAGGGTTAATTTTTCTTGCCTATTGGAAAAATATGATTGACGTTCATCTAAATTAATTCGGTTACAGGTCTAGATTGCTGGATGTTTGATTTTCTAACCCTCAACTTCATCAATGTTCTTGTCAACATAACAGAATTTAACGTGTGTGTATATATGTATCTTCTTTATTTTCATTCAAGTCATTATTTAGGGTCAAAGTTTTCGCTCAAATGAGAATTATTTTCATCAAAGTCGAAACTTTGTGATCACTATTGTATTGTTTTGTTTTAGTTTACAGGTCGTAGATGAATATCGGTTGGCTTTGAAGAATTTCTTGTGTAAAGGTTAGGTTTACTTGTATTGTTTTGATATCTTTATTGTCTTATTATTTTATTTTAATTTACATATGGTAGATGAACGTCGGTCGACTTTGAGAAATTCTTTAGGTAAAGGTTAATTTTAATTGTATTGATTTACTATCTCTATTAGTTTATTTATTATTTTATGTGGTTTATAGTTAGTAGATGAATGTCGATCGACTTTGAGGAATTATTGTGTGTAAACTTTAAGTTTGATTATATTGTTTTGATATCTCTTTTATCGTATAATTTTGTTGTAATTTACAAGTGGTAGATAAATGTTGGTTGGCTTTGAGGAATTTTTTTAGGTAAAGATTAGGTTTAATTGTATTGTTTTAATATCACTGCTTTGAGATTTTTTTTATGTAAAAGTTAGGTTTAGTTGTATTAGTGATATTGCTATTATCGTATTATTTTGTTATAGTTTACAGATGGTAGATGAGTGTCGGACGACTTTGAGAAATTTTTTGTGTGTAAAGATTAGATTTAATTGTATTGTTTTGACGTCTCTATCATTATATTATTTTATTGCAGTTTACAGGTAGTAGATGAATGTCGATCAACTTTTAGAAATATTTTTAGTAAAGGTTAGGTTTAATAAATAAATTCTTCATCTTTACATACTCAAAAGATATTAAATTTAATTATTGTATTCGTGTTTATTATTTAAACAAATATCTTATTTATAATAACGTTTGAACTCATTAAAGTAAGATATACGCGCGGGGCGCATATACCTAAACTAGTAGATTAAAAATTAGAGCCGTCACTTGACTTTGAATTTTGATGTGGCAAGTCATCTAGAAAATTCTTTTCAAAGCATTTGACTCTTAAAATCGATCCACAAATAGAAATTTCCATTAAAAAATTTTGTTGACCGGTGTAATGCACCCCTTGATCCCGTGGTTTTTTCTCACAAGTAGAGTCAAATAAATAAGAATGATAGGAATGACATGGGAAGTACTCTTCTCACTAAGATGTGCAAAATATCTGAAGAAGACATTTTTGAAGCTGGGTCCTCGATGATAAATATGCCTTGCAAGCATATGTTTCACTTTAATTGCATGAGAAATTGGTTAGAGAGGAACATTAAAACATAGGTTGCCCAACTTGTACTCTTACCAATAATGGTTAATTCTAAGTTGTCTAAATAGAATTTTCTGGCTAATATAGAGGTCGTTTGATTGAATTTATTGGTTTAATTTGAATAATTAACAATATTTTACTATTGCATGAACATATATATGGTTTTTAAAATTCGAATTTGTTGTAAGATTGACTGTTTATTTTGAGTATTGGTTAGTTGGATTGCTGATGGTTAAGGGTGTTGGTTTGGTCATACGTTATTATTTAAGAAAAGAAGGTTGTTCTTATATGGGATTAGTGAAAGAAAATTCCCATCTTGAGAGAAATATGTTGATCGTTTATGAACTCAACTAATAGTTATTATCGCAAGAAGTTATTTTTCTTGTTGTTTGAGATAATTACTACTAGTTGAGTAACTATAGAAGAAATTGGCCTGCTAAGTTATGATTAAGCTTTTCTTTTGCAACAATAGTTTTAGAAGCGAGGAATCAAAATCTCAACGAATCTAGGCTCCTACCATTGAAGAAAATTCTTACACTGAAAACAAAAACTACATATAACATGCGGTGATACTCTTAGTAGTTAAATTATTAACATTAGTAGTTATTATTCAGGATGACTATAAACATCCTTATTATGGTTGATGTTAAAATTATTCAAATATATTACCAATGAAAGATAAAATAGTTAAAATCCCTTTCTCAATATTAAAGGGGCGTGTAAAAGAGAATAATGACAGATAATTTCAGACGGAGGGATAAATTACCGCTACACTTTTTTTGCCGAAAAAGGTACGTATTATAATTCTTTTTTTTTTTTAAATTGGGGGTAGGGGAAGGGGAAGGGGGAGGGGATTAGAATGTGGAGAATTGAACCCTCACCAACAAGGTTGAAGTTCAGGTAACTAACCAACTAAGCAACTAAGATTCCCCTACGTATTACACTTCCAAAAAGGTTGTCTCGTTTTTACTTTTAGTAAGTTTATTAATTTGAATATTTTACATGGCATGTCTAAGACCACATGATTTAAATTAAATAACTATACACATCTTTAATTTAAAATCATAAAATTTAAAAATCTCTATTTTTTTAGACTCCGTAGGCCGTCAAACCAAAAATACTTAAAGTGCAGCGAGACTATCTTGAAAATCCACCGCTAAAAAATTACTAGTTTCCGTTGAAATTTCCCATTGAAAAATATTTAGTGTCTATTCTTACAATATTTTGACTCAATCTGTGAGAAAAGAAAAAAAGTAATATTTTCACACGAAAATATTAGGAAGCTTTCGGATTTTCCAATAAAAATTCGTTATCCATCATGTGTTGTCTCAGCGAACCGATTTGATAGAAAATAAGTGAGAAATCATATTTTATAATATAAATTTTTCATTAATTTGGAGTAAAAAAAGCCTTTTGTTTCTAGTATCCTTTCTGAAAAAAGCCTTTTAGGTTTTGTGAATTTATAGTTAGGTAAATATCCTTTCTGAATTCTGATGGAGAAATTTTCCATGGCACAATAGGCTTAGAATATTTGTTTGTGGATTATTAACTTGGTTTGCATTGTTAGCCAAAATATTTCTTTGTGGATTATTATACGATGCTTTAAATTTAAAAATCTTAATGCGAATTATTATATGATTCATTATTTATTTAAAAGAAAACTGACATACAAAAAAAGTTCTGAAAAATGGTACAAGTATAACAGTTAAATTAAAGAAAATAATTAATTTCAAAATATCAATCATAAGTACCCTTATTATCTAAAACAGTGCAAGCAGTGACAAATCTACTAAACAAATGAAAAACTACTAAAATTAAACAAATTTTAAATTCTAAATCCATAATCAAATTGATGACAGGAAACAAAAACATGAAGATGGTAACTAATTAGATTTGCACATAGTATCACAAGTTATAACCTTGGTATAAGAATTAGCAAGTGTAGCCATCACCCAACATTTAGACATGATACGAAATAGGGGAAAGTACAACATGGGATAAAAGAACAAAGGTCAGAAGAAGGAATATATTACTCTTTTTTTCTTGAAATTCCCAAACTTTAATATTGCCTACATTTGTAGCTAGATTCAATGCAGAGTCACCCCATATCTCAGTTCAAACACCACTTTCACATTTGGCATTGAGTTTTCTTATAAACACAATATATAAAGAGGAGTGTATGTTGTAACAAGATTAAACAAACGAGCAGAAGTGCAAGAGTACTATACTTGAACATGATCGGTGAACAAAATTAGTTCTCAAGTCTATCAACCCACAAGGTCTTCATGAGGGCTTACTTCATTGTTTTGAACTCTACGGCAGTGTTTGGGGAACAACCGTGTTTGCGTTAAAAATTACATAAGTAGAAGTGCAAGAGTACTAGCCGGATATGACAAACACGATGGTTCACGTATAAATCTATCAAGGTGTTCCTGAGAGTTCCCTTGACCACTTCATGAGGGCTTACTTCGTTGTTTGAAGCCCTGCTGAAGTGTTTGGGGGAACTCCTGGGTTCACTTTGAAAATTATCCAAACAGGTAGCAATGCAAGAGTACTAGCGGGAGATGTTAAATACAATGGTTCACATATAATTTCTCAAGGTGTGCCCTGGAGTTCCCTTGACCACTTCATCAAGGCTTATTTCATTATTTGATGCCTTGCTGAAGTGTTTGGGGGAACTCTCGGGCTCACTTTGAAAATTACACAAACAAGAAGTGCAAGATTATTAGCTGGAGATGATGAGCATACTGCTTCACGTATAAATATATCAAGATGATCCTACAAGTTCCCGTGATCACTTCATGAGGGATTACTTCATTGTCTGAAGCCCTGCCGAAGTGTTTGGGAACTCCCGAGTTCACTTTGAAAATTACCCAAACTAGTAGAAGTAGAAGAATACTAGCTGGAGAAGATGAATGCAATGATTCATGTCTAAATCTATCAAGGTGTGCCTGAGAGTTCCCTTGACCACTTCATGAGGGCTTACTTCCTCGTTTGAAGTCCTGCTGAAGTGTTTGGGGGAACTCCCGGGTTCACTTTGAAAATTACTCAAATAGGTAGAAATGCAAGAGTACTAGCTGGAGATGTTGAACACAATGGTTTAAATATAAATCTATCATGGTGTTCCCTGGATTTCCTTTTACCACTTCATCAAGGTTTATTTCATTGTTTGATACCTTGCTGAAGTATTATGGGGAACTACCAGGTTCACTTAAAAATTACACAAACAAGTAGAAGTGCAAGAGTACTAGCTGGATATGACGAGCACAATGTTTCACATATAAATCTATCAAGGTATTCTTGAGAGTTCTCTTGACCACTTCATGAAAACATACTTCATTATCTATGGGGAAACTCCCGAATTCACTATGAAAAATACATAAATAGGTTGAAAAGAAAGAGTATTAGTTGGAGATGTTGAATGCAAAGAATTACATAAAAAGCTATCAATTCCTTGACCACTTCATCAAGTCTTATTTTATTATTTCATAAGGGCTTACTTCATTGTTTTTAGCCTTGTTGAAGTGTTTGGGGGCTCTTGGGTTCACTTGGGAATTACGTAAAAAGGTAGAAATACAAGAGTACCTGGCGATGCTGAACACAATGGTTCACAACGCTTCCTCAAGGCCTTTTTCCTTGTTTTATGTCTTACTGTAGTGTTCGAAGGAACTCCCGGGGTCAATTTAAAAATTACACAAACAAGTAGAAGTGCAAGAGTACTAGCTGGAGATGGTGAACTTGCATGGTCCACATGTAAATCTATCAAAGGTGTTCCGTAGAGTTCCCTTGCCACTTCATTAGCACTTACTTCATTGTTTGAAGCTCTGCCAAAGCGTTTGGGGGAACTCCCGGCTTCACTTTGAAAATTACACAAAAAGTAGAAGTGTAAGAGTAGTAGCTAAAGATGACGACCACAATGGTTCATTTATAAATCTATTGAGGTGTTCTCTAAAGTTTCCTTGACTGCTTTATGAGGTCATACTTCGTCGTTTGAAGCTTTACGAAGTGTCTGGGGAACTTCGGACTTCTTTTTGAGGTGTAATAAATTTTATATAATAGTAGTATTTTCTTAAAAAAAAATTTTAAACATATAATTATAACATATAGTTATTTTATATTTAGGTTTCTAGATTCAATATTAACTTTCTATATACTTTTTTGATTGCTTATAACGATTATTTCCTCTTACCTTTAGCTTTCTAACTTACATTGAAGTTGCTAAAGTTGTGCTTTGAGCAGAAGTTCTGCTGCAGAACCAGGTGGAAAGACTTGCTACTAAGGAAAGGCAGCGACATCAATTAATAGTTGTGACTAGATGGTGGCTGTGGGTGGTGGAGGATGATAGTTGATAATGGTAGATTGTTACTGTAGCGGTGAATGATTGGCTTATTGTTATTTTGTTGATTTGATATTTGGTAGAATAAGTTGTTGATAGAGTTGTGGGAAAGTTATATCTCAAATTTGAGCTCATTTATTTGGGTATTGAAGGAGACTGATTTTTTTTCAAAAAAAATTGAGCTTCCTCATGGAGAAGAAGAATAATTTGAGAATTATAAAATAGTACAAATCTTTCAAACTTGTTTTCTCTTCTTTCCTTGTTAATTCTAACTAGTTTACTTTGAGTATTAATTCATAATTCTAACTAGTTTACTTTGAGTATTAATTCATATTTAATGTTAAACTAGTTTGTATCCATTTAAGAGATAATACCCAATTACCCCCGAACTATACCCAAAAAGGCTATGACACACCTCAACTTAAAGGGGGTTCTATTACCCCTCTTAACTTTTTAAAAGTATAATTTTGACACCGTTAGTGCCTACGTGGCACATATGTGGCACAACACACTTTAGAGTCCACGTAGGCACACGTGTGTGCCATGTATGTGCCACATAGGCAATAAGGGTGTCAAAATTATACTTTTAATTTGTTTAGGGGGTAATAGGACCCCCTTTAAGTTGAGTTGTGTCATAACCCTTTTAGGTATTGTTCAGGAGGGTAATTGGGCATTTTATCTTCATTTAATTTATTTGTGTCAAATTATTTTGTGCTTTTGTCTTTCATTTCGTGTATGCTTATCTTCTTCCTTGTCCTTTAATTTTAGTTATCCTTTCTTGATTATATAAACTCTATTCCATCCCGAATAAGTAGTACAAATTGTGAATAGTTGACAGTGTTGACTCTCAACCTTGAGTTATTCAAGAGTCGTAAAGGTCAACAGTTGGGTGAGTTCATTTGCGGATAGCCTTAAATGTCTTTGGCCTTAATGTGATACACGAGTGTGAGTGACCAAATGAGGAAAATATAATGTGAGTGGTGAGGAACTCTTTCAACTAACTTTTTTATTTATTTTTGTAGGTGTAATGACCAATTAGAGGGAGCATCCTCTAGCAAAATGGAAATGTTTCTTCAAAACTATTAGAAGAAATGAAAGAAATGAAGGAAAAATTGGAAGATTTGAATAAAATGGTGAGAAATCAAGAAATAGCAAATAGCCACTTGAGGTTTTCAATTCCATTGTTCAATATGATGAGGGATCAAGTTAGACTCCTCTTGATACAACTCCATCTCATATAGTAGTGAAAGATATCCTCTCTCCTTATGTTATTTTACAAAAAGTTTGCAATCAAGCAACACTTCTAAAGGGGGAAAATCAACAAAGAAATCTTCCACCACAAGCCAATAAACCTCAATGAGAGCCTAACATAACATTGGAGAGCATGATTCTTTTGATGGTGATATTTATGATTATGGAGTCAATGATTAAGTTCAGTAAGAAAGGTTAGGTGGGAGAGAAAGAAGTGGAGGGAATAGAGGGTGGTATCTGATTGATGGTAGAGAATACAGTAGAAGGAATGATGATGAAGATCGAGTATCCAACAACATCAAGGTTACACTTTCATTCTTCAAAGAGAAAAGTGACTCGAATCAATATCTTGATTGGACTGTGAAATTTCAAGCACAATATAATCTCAACAATATGAATGATGTTAAAAAAATATGCTTTATGTCACCTAAAGGGTTTTGCTTCTACATGGTGGAAGAAAATTGAAAGAGATTCTTTGGTGAATAGAGACTTTGTTACAAGTTAGAATGACATGAAATGGTATATGAGAGAAAGGTTTGTGGGTCATGATTATGAACAAGATACACTCAAGAAGTATTATAACCTTCAAAAGGGAAGAAAAAGTATGGAAGAGTATTATAAGGAGATAGAGCATACTAGGCTTCAAGGTAATATCAGTAATGAAAAAGTGAAGCTTATGGCAAGATTTATCTCAGGCTTAAATAATAAGGCACGACAACCATTGAAATTGCATAGTCTTTCTATTTTATAAGAAACATATCAAAGGGAACTCAAGGTGGAGGCTCATCAAAAAAGGACAAGTCAAAGGTGCAACCTTCTTTTTCTTCATGGTCTAAAAATATGAAAGTTTGAAAATCATCTCCTACGTGGGAAAAATCAAAAGATATAAAGAAAGAATTCAAGTTCAACATGGACAAACGCAAATAAAAAGTGGACTATATGAATGAAGGTAACAAATCTAAATTTAAAAATTCAATTTAAAATAATGTATTTTAAATATCAAGGATATGGCTATAAATAAAATGAGTGTCATAATAGAAGAACTATCACTACATTGAATGATGGTGGTTATCAAACTGAAGATGAATCTAAAAATGACCACGGGGAGGATGAAAACAATGCTGAGTTTATGGGAGAAAGTCTTTGGAGAGTGTCAAGTGAGCTTGAATAGTGTGTGCAAGTTATTAAGGAGGGTAATGAAGTTATAATTCCTTGAATTTAATTGAAGAAGGGATACCAATTTTAAAATGGAAAGCTTTCTATGCCTATATCTTCGTGAAGAGATTTGTCAGTGAAATAGCACACAATGGAGATTTGATGGGTCATTTTGGAGTGTCATAAACCTTACGTATTCTTAGTGAAAATTTATTTAGGCCTAAGATGATAAGAGATGTGGAGATAATTTATGCTAGGTGTTTGGATTGTGAGCATGCTAATTCGTGCACACACTATTCAAGGGCCCCTTCCACCCTTGGAGTTCAAAAAACTTCTTTTAAAAACATGAGTTGTTATTTCCATGTTGTGGGTTTGAATTTAATCTTGTTGATATTGTGGAATGTGTTCCAAGTTTAAATCTGTATGTTTTTCTTGATATTATGATAGCATATAAGTTGAATTTTGATTCTCTTATATTGAAACCCTTGAATTATGAAGTCATAATAAATTAGCATTGTTGATCGTACCCAAGTATAAAGCTATGCCTACCATGTGTTTGATAAAATGCTAAATTGAGACTATGGAATTTTGTGATCCTTTGGTGGTCTAAATGATGAACTTATGCTATACCCATATGTTTACAATGTCTTCCATGTTAAAGCTATACCTTGTATGTGTTTGATGGAATTCTCATGAGATAGGTTTAATGAAATTATGATGTGTTAGTATGCATTCCTATTCATGTGCAAGTTCATGACTTTCAAGTGGTGGATAAAATGCCTTATAGATCGTATTATGAGTTGTTGACTATTGTCAAGTATTTAAGAATTGTCATGTCTTATTATTTTCATGCTATTGACTCTTGGGGGTATTTAATACCCAACAATTTAGATGTATGCCTAGAGCCAGTGTCAGTTACAGAACAATCTCAATCATGTCATGATCAGTAGTACTTTAGTTCAGTTACAGAACTCAGGAAAAAAAACTCAGTAAACTCAGTATAAATCCAATCCCATTCAGTATTCATTTCAGTCCTCAGTAATCTCAGTAAATTAACAGAACTCAGTAGTAATCTGTTAGCTAACGAAACTCAGTAAACTCAGTTCATCTCAGTAAATCAGTATAATTAGTAACAGCTCAGTCACACCTAGTATGAACTAGGAAATTAGTTCAGTGTGTATTCAGTTGGGAGTAGGATTCAGCACCGAGTGAACCCAAGGATTGGGACTCACCTATTCGTAGAGGGTGTGATCCTTAAAAGCAGTCCTTGCATTCCAGAACTATATAGCCAGCATAGGTTGAGATATCAAAACCTTCTAGTTAAAGGTTGATGAGGTGGCTTAACCTGACAGTTGAGGGTCCCATCATTCTCATTTGAGATCCTTCCAGATGAGGGTATCTTTTCAATGTCTTTACCCGTGGCATGGTACTGACAACCTTCCAACTGGGGTTACAGGTTGGACCCCAAATCTATTCAGAAAAGGGGCATGTCGGTTAGATGATTACCTCCCACAGTCTCAGTCTCAGTATTCAGTAAAAAACTCAGATAGATTTAAAGATTTCCTGACTGTCAGATACAGTCACTCAGCTTAGTACAAAATTTAGCTAGTTCCATCAGAAACAAGACTGTCAGTCACAGTCACTCATCAAACAACATATCATTTATCAGTTGTACCAGTTACCAGTAATCCATGTTATCAGTAAACTCAGTATTCAGAATCCTTATGGCTTCAGCTACAGTTATGTATTCATGCATGTATTCTCATGCAGTCATGTTCATGTTATTCAGTCAGTTATAGTTCCTACATATGAACCGTTGCATTCAGCCTTACCTCACTTTGTATAATAGTTCATTCACACGTACTGACATATACTTTTCTATTACGTTATGGTGTTTTATACCATAGGTTAAGACGTACGGCCCCAGAGTATTCTTAGCAGATCAGACTTTTAGTAGATAGACTAGCAGTGAGTCCTCATCATTCGAGGATATTCTTTTATTTCATTATCTCATTAGATTTAGCATTTCAGTAGATGGAGTTAGTTATGGGATTCTCCCATAAACTCCTTATTTGGACAGTTCAATTTTAGAGGCTTTCCAGACTAGATGTTCAGAAAATATTCAATATTTCAGATTCTGATGTTTTATCAGACTTTATCATTTTTTACATCAGTATTACAGTTTGGAACTTTATGGCATTTTAGACCATTATTCCGCATTATACAATGTTATTAGTCAGTTATTATAGTAGGAACAAGTCATGGGTTAGCTTGTGGTCCTTTGGGATTATGAGCACCATGTAGCATTCGGGGTACCGGACTCAGGGTATTACAAACTTGGTATCAGAGCCTAAGGTTCAACAGTATCCTAGGAAGTCTGAAAAACCGCATCTAAAATAGTCTTGTGCATGGATGTGTAGCACGCCACATGTATGTACATGAGGCTATGTGCTATTTTAGGAATAATTTTCCTTCTTTTAGTATTCATGTCGTGCGAGCGAGCAAGAGCTCCAGTTAAACTCTCTTTCTAATTTAAGTTTCTATTCTATATACAAAAAATACCACCAAAGAGGACTCAGAGAAGAGGAACGGGAGATCAGTTCAAGATTTATGTAAAAACAATTATTATGTAGGTAGTATCATGTGAATTTATGTTAAAGCCTTGAAATTGTGATGCTCATGTGTTGATTAGTACTATGTGCATATACAATGCCTTCCAAGTGTTTGAGAGTTATTCATATGAATAAAATAGTTTGATTATATCATGTTAGCATGTATATTAGTTCATGCCATTCAAGTGTTTGATAAAATACCTCTATAGATGCATTATGAACAATTGTAAATTTCTATGCTATTCAAGGTCATGTGATGCTTTACTTTTATGCTATCGAGTCCTTGGGGTATTTAATACCCAAAAATTTAGATGATTACCTAGACCCAGCATCAGTTACAGAATAATCTTAGTCTTGTCATGATCAGTAGTACTCTCATATAGTTACAGAACTCAAGAAAAATTGAGTAAACTCAATATCAGTCCAGTCCAGTTCAGACCTCAGTAAATTCAGCCAGTTAATAGAATTCAGTAGTATTCCGTCAGTCAACAGAACAAAGTGAACTCAATTCAGTTCAGTTAAATACTATAATCAGTAACAGTTCAGTCAAGCATAGTATGACCTAGGAATCAGTTCAGTGTCTATTCAGTAACAAGTAGGATTTAGCACCGAGTGAACCCAGGGATGGGGAATCACCAGCCAGTAGAGGGTGTGATCCTTAGAATCAACCCTTGTGTTCCAGAACTACGTAGCCAGCGTAGGTTGAGAAATCAACCTGCCATTGAAGGGTTGATAACGTGTCCTACCTGCCTGTTGAGGGTACCACCATTCTCATTCAGAGAACCTGCCAGATGAGGATGACTCAGCTTGTCTTTACCTGTGGTATGGTATAGACACCCTTTCAACTGGGGTTACGGGTTGGACCCTAATCCATTTAGAGAGGGGCATGTCGGTTAGATGTTTACCTCCTACGGTCTCAATATTAGTCTCTAGAATAGAACTCAGTTTAGTTCTATAGAAATTAGGACTATCAGAAATAGTCACTCAGTTCAGTACGAAACTCAGAATAGTTCCACAGTATCAGGACTGTCAGATACAGTCACTCAGTTAATAGTAATACACTATCAGTGCACTCAGATATCAGTAAACCAGTGTTTCAAAACTCAGTATCCAATGTTATCATGTCCTCATTTACAATTTACTTATTCATGCATATACTCTCATTCAGTTATGTTCATCTTATTCAGACAACTATTGTTCATGCATATGAACCCACACATGTCAGCCTACCTCACTTAGCATACTGGTACATTCAAAGTACTGATGCATACCTTTCTTTTATGCTATGATGTTTTATATCATAGGTTCAGGCGCACGGGCTCCCAATCATATTTAGCATCCAGATCCATCAGCAACAGACTAGTGGTGAGTCCTCATTGTTCGTGGATAGATTTATTATTATAGTAATTCAGTACTCAGTTTATTTTAGTAGTCGAAGTTAGTTGGGGACTTGTCCCATCGATTCCTTGTTCAGACAGTAGGGGCTTTTTTAAACTAGAGTATTTTCAGACAGATGTTCAGTTTTAGTATTTATTTAAGATTTGAACCTTATGGAAAGTTTCCACCTAATTTCTACATAATTATAGTATTACTATACATTTATTGCTCCAGGTACCAATCATGGGTTAGCTTGTGGTCCTTCGAGATTATGAGCACCGTTTAGCATTTGGGGTACAAACTCAGGGCGTTACAAACTTGGTATCAGAGCCTAAGGTTCAACAGAGTCCTAGGAAGTCTGAAAGATACATCTAATAGAGTCTTGTGCATGGGTGTATAGCATGCCACACTTATGGATAGGAGGCTATTAGATGTTTTAAGAAATGTTTCTGTTCTTTCACTATTTATGTCATGTGAGTGAGCATGAGCTCAAGTTAAAATTTCTATCTAATTCATTCTCCCTTTTCATTTACAGAACATGCCTCTAAAAAATACTAATGAAAGGAGAGCAAAAAATCGGTCAGTACCTCAGCCCGTTCAGGCAGATCCCCTGGAAGAACATGTCTCCCATGCTGAATTCTGAGCAGCTTTCACCATCGTAGCTCATTCTGTGGCAGCCTAGAATGAATGCCCGCTGCCATTTTGGCCAATACTGCTGCATCTAGTATTCGGGACTTCACTCGAATGAACCTTCCATCTTTTACGTGGTCTAAGTAGATGAGGACCCTTAGGAATTTCTTGATTAGGTGCAGAAAGTTACAGATATTATGGGGGTGACTTCTTTTGAGAGTGATGAGCTGGCTGCATATCAGTTGCAGGATGTGGCTCACTCATGGTTTAAATAGTGGAAAGCAGAAAGGGTCGCAGATGCAAGACCCATAGAGTGGGAGAAGTTTTCCACTATTTTTCTGGATAGGTTCTTCCAGTTGGAGTGGAGGGAAGTGAAGGTTCTAGAATTTATTAACCTGAATTAGGGCAACATGATAGTGAAAGAGTATTCTCTCAAGTTTACTCAATTATCTAGACATGCTCCTCTTGTGGTGGCAGATAGCAGGTCCAGGATGAGTAAGTTTACATTTGGCATTTCTACAAGTATGGTCAAAGAGTGTAGGACAGTAATGCTGATTAAAGAGATGGACATATCCAGGCTCATGGTCCACGCTCAGCAGATAAAGGAGGATAAGAATAGGGAGAAGGAGAGGGAGAGAAAGAGAGTGAGAAAAGGTAGTTTCAACTTTTCTCAGCCTAAGTCAGAAGGTGGGCTTATTCTCAGTTCTGCTCGAAATTCTCAGTTCTAGCTCCATCCTCAGCCAGTGCTCCAGTGCCAAAATTTATACACAACAACAGAGATAGAGTACCGGGCCCTAAGACTCAGGGTAGTGTCAGCAGTGCCTGAACCAATCACCATTGTCAGAAATATAGCAAAAACCACCAGGGTATCTGCAGGTCTAGCAGTGATGTATGTTTATGGTGTGGAAAGATAGGTTACTGAGTTAGATATTGTCCCCAATTAGGTTCCGAGAGTCAGCATAACTATCCCTTAGTTCAGTTCGGTCACCCAAATTAGTAGGGTGTCATTTCCAGTGCTACTAGGGGGGAACACCTAAACAAACTCTATGACTTTCAGTCCCGACAGGATTAGGAAAGTTCTCCTGATGTGGTCACTGGTACATTACAAGTTTATCATTAACATATTTATGCTTTGCTAGATCCAGGAGATTTTTTATCCTTTGTAACTCTATATATAGCTATTGAATTTTGAGTCGGTCCTAAAATACTAGAAGAGCCTTTATTAGTCTCTACCCTAATGGGTAAATCTATCATAGCTTGACGGGTATATAGGAACTATTTGGTTATGGTATGTCAGAGAGTCACTTCAGCAGACTTGGAAGAATTAGAGATGATATATTTAGATGTTATTCTTGGAATGGATTGGCTTCATTCATGCTATAACTCAATTGACTTCAGAAATAGAATTGTCTAGTTTCAGTTTCCAAATGAGGCCATCCTAGAGTGGAGGTATAATACTTCAACACTCAGGGGTAAGTTCTTTTCCTACCTTAGGGAAAGGAAAATGATATCTAAGGGATGTGTCTACCATCATATTTGAGTCCAAGACTCTAGATCAAAAACCCCTAATCTTGAATCATTGTCAGTAGCATGTGAATTCCCAGATATATTTCTCGAAGATCTTCCCGGAGTTCCTCCAGAAAGGGAATTTGACTTTGGAATAGACTTTCTTCTAGATACTCAACCTATCTATATCCCTCCATATAGAATAGCTCCAGTAGAACACAAAGAATTAAAAAACAGTAAAAAGATCTCCTAGATAAGGGATTCATCAGACCTAGTGTGTCCCTGTGAGGTGTACTAGTTCTATTTGTGCGTAAGAAAGACAATTATCTTAGGATGTGTATAGACTACCGTCAGCTAAATAAAGTCATGGTCAAGAACAAATATCCACTTCCCATAATTGCTAACTTGTTTGACCAACTTCAGGGTGCCAGTTAGTTTTCTACGATAGACCTAGATCAGGCTAACATCAACTCAGAGTCAGAGAATATGACATTCCTAAAATAGCTTTTAGAACTCGGTATGGTAACTTTGAATTCTTTGTCATGTCCTTTGGTCTTACCAATGCCCCAACAGCTTTCATGGACTTGATGAACCGTGTGTTTAAGCAGTACTTTGACATGTTCATCATAGTCTTCATAGATGACATCCTTGTCTACTAGTATTACAGACTCGTATAAACCATTAGCTATTTTCCAAATTCAGTAAGTACAAATTTTGTCTTAGTTCAGTAGCTTTCCTCGTCCATATTATTTATGGTGAGGGCATTAGAGTTGATCCCCAAAAGACCAAAGAATAGAAAAACTGGTCCAGACCCATCTTTCAATCAGATATCCAGAGTTTCTTGGGTATGGATGGTTGTTACCGACAGTTTGTTGAGGGATTTTTATCTATTGCATCCCCTATATACAGATTGACTCAAAAGAAGGTCAAATTCCGGTGGTCAGATTCTTGTGAGAAGAGTTTTCAAGAGTTGAAGACTCGACTCACTACTGCTCTAGTTCTTACCTCAACAGATGGTTCAAATGAATTTGTTGTATATTGTAATACATCTAGAGTAGGTTTGGGTTATGTCCTCATGCAGAGAGGTAAGGTTATAGCCTATGTCTCTAGAAAGCTTAAGCCCCATGAAAAGAAGTATCCAACTTATGATCTTGAGTTCGCAACAATAGTATTTGCCTTAAAGATTTAGAGAAACTATTTATGGAGTGCACGTTGATGTGTTCACTGACCATAAAAGCCTGCAGTATGTATTCCCTCAGAAAGAGCTAAACCTACATCATAGAAGGTGGTTGAAGTTATTGAAAGACTACGATGTAAGCGTCCTATATCATCCAGGTAAAGCCAATATAGTGGCTGATACTCTTAGTAGGATGTCTATAGGTAGTGTTACTCATGTGGAGGATGGTAAGATGAAGTTCGCTCAGGAAGTTCATCAGCTTGCCTTAATAGGTGTTCGCTTAGTCAATTCAAAAGAAGGTAATTATGGGTGAAGAGTAGTTCAGAATTATCCTTGGTTTTCGAGGTTATGGAAAAATAGGATAGGGATCCCAGTCTAGTTATGTTGAAAGAATTAGTCAGATATTAGTAGGTAGAGGTTTTCTCCCAAGGGGGAGATGGTGTATTACGCTGCCAGGGTCGGCTATGTGTGTCAGGTATAGATTATATAAGACAACGAATTCTAGAAGAAACGTACGGTGCGTGCTACTCTATTTATCGAGGGGCCACTAAGATGTACCATGATTTGTGAGAGATTTATTGTTAGAGTGGGAAGAAGAAAGACATTGCATAGTTGTGGCTAAGTACTTAACATGTCAGCAGGTTAAGATTGAGCATCAGAAGCCAAGTGGGTCCATACATGAGTTTAGTATTCCCACCTGGCAATGGGAAGAAGTGAACATGTACTAGTCATCAGCATGATTTAGTTTGGGTCATTATAGATAGGAGGACCAAATAAGCTCATTTCCTTCCAGTCTATACCTCTTTTTCAGCCGAGCACTATACCAAGATCTATGTCAGAGAGTTTGTCAGATTACACTGAGTTTTGTTGTCTATTATCTTAGATAGAGGTACGCAGTTCACCTCTCATTTCTAGAAAGCCTTCTAAAAGGGTCTAGGTACTCAAGTCCACCTCAGTACAACCTTTCAACCTCAAAAAGTTAGTCAAGCAGAAAGGACCATTCAGACTTTAGAGGATATTCTCCGAACTTGGTCCATAGACTTTAAAGGTAGTTGGGATGACCAATTGCCCTTGATTGAGTTCGTATATAACAACAACTATCATTCCAGCATCAAGATGGCTCCGTTTGAGGTTTTTTATAGGCGGAGATGTAGGTCTCTCATTTGTTGGTTTGAGGTAGGTGAGGCCGCAGTGGTAGGGCCTGACTTGGTATTTGATACCTTAGAAAAGGTTCAGTTGATCAGGGAAAGTCTTAAGATAGCCCATAGCAGACAAAAATCATACGCAGATGTGCAGAGAAAGGATCTCAAGTTCAAGGTTGGTGATTATGTGTATTTAAAAATCTTTCCTACGAAAGAAGTGAAGAGATTTTGCAAGAAGGGGAAGCTCAGTCCCCGATATATCGGTCCTTACCGAATTCTCAGACGTTTCAAAAAGGTAGCTTACGATCTTGAGTTTCCTTCAGACTTAACTTCAGTCCATCCAGTGTTCCATGTCTCTTTGCTAAAGAAATGCATTGGTGACCTAGCTGTTGTAGTCCCTATAGGGGGTATAGACGTTCAGAAAAACCTCTCTTCTGAGGAGATTCCAGTCAAAATCCTTGATTATTAGATTCACAGACTGACGAACAAAGAGGTTCCTCTAGTCAAAGTTCTTTGGTGGAATCAGTCCATTGAGGGAGCTACTTGGGAAGTAGAAGAAGATATACGGACAAAGTATCCTTATCTTTTCTCCGCCAACGAAAGCTCAGCCCAAGGTAACAGTTTTTCCTTGAACTTACTCAGTTCCATTCTCAGATTTTCCTTTATAGACTTGGCACCAGTTACCATTGAATATTAAGTTGTGACTTCATGCATCAAATATGCTGGTTCAACATGAGAAACTCAACTTATTAGTGATCCTAGTCATGCATTCATGAATCATGTTCAGCTATGTACTCATGCATCAGATATGCATGTTCAGTATGAAATTTCAGCATATCAGTAATGTCAATTATGAAATCATATTACAGTTGTGCATATCCAGTATCTAAATTCAATCTATCAATATTTTTCAGTTTAGTGAGTCTCATTTGAGGATGAATGTTCCAAAGGGGAGATATTGTAAGACCCCGCAAAATCCTAAGCTTAGCTCAGTCGTTTAAACATTATTAAGGGGTCCCAACTTAGAAAATTTTAGCTATGTATTCAGACTTAGAGTTATTTTAGCCTTCGTAGGTTGGAGACTCTATTTCACGACCCTCATGACCTTAAAGTGATGATTTTAGGTTGAATCATTATCAAGAATGCCAGTAGGTGTTCTAGGATAAGTTTCAGATTTTTTGGACTTCGTTTGAGACACGTTTGAAATCTCAAACCAGTGGATCAACGCAATCTCGATGCGCCGCGTCACCCATCACGTCGATGAGTATTTTCCGCAGCTCTCAGTGTAAATTCCAGTGTATTAACACAGACTCAACATAGTGCATTGGCTATCGTGTTGATTCCAATGATGTGGCACGGTGGTCTGTGCATCGCTAAGTTAGATTTTAGTCATTAAAAAGACACATCCTCAGGGGTAATTGGGTCTTTTCCCACCTCATGTCAACCCCCAAAACACGAGATTAAGCCCCTTTAGAGGAAAAATCCATTCTTCTTTCTCAAAATTTCTCAAGAAATAAACAATAGGATCTTAAATTCAAGATTCGGTCTTCAAGAACACTCCACCATTCTTCGCAAATTTGAATACCAAGGTATGTCAAGTGTTCATCCAAAGGTCCCTTCCACCCTTGGAGTCCAAGAAACTCTTTTAAACTTTAAATAAATTGATTTCATGACTTCCATGATTTGGATTTAAGTGTATTCATGATTATAATGTTGATTGGGTTTCAATGCCTTGATTAAGTGCAAAATTTATGTAAAAACAATTATTATGTAGGTAGTATCATGTGAATTTATGTTAAAGCCTTGAAATTGTGATGCTCATGTATTGATTAGTAATATGTGCATATACAATGCCTTCCAAGTGTTTGATGAGTCGTTCATGTGAATTAAATAGTGGGATTATATCATGTTAGCATGTATATTAGTTCATGCCATTCAAGTGTTTGATAAAATGCCTCTATAGATGCATTATGAGCAAGTGTGCATTTCTATGCTATGCAAGGTCATCTGATGCTTTACTTTTATGCTATAGAGTCTTAGGGGTATTTAATACCCAACAATTTAGCTGATAACCTAGAGCCAGCGTCAGTTACAGAATAGTCTCAGTCATGTCACGATCAGTAGTACTCTCAGTCAGTTACAGAACTCAGGAAAAATTTAGCAGACTCAGTATTAGCCTAGTCCAGTTTAGTATTTAGTTCAGACCTCAGTAAATTCTATCAGTTAACATAATTTAGTAGTATTCGATCAGTTATCAGAACTCAGTGAACTCAATTCAGTTCTGTTAGATACTATAATCAGTAACAGTTCAATTAAGCCTAGTATGACTTACGAATCAATTCAGTGTCTATTCAATTGGGAGTTGGATTCAGCACCGATTGAACCCAAGAATGGGGACTCACCTTCCAGTAGAAGGTGTGATCCTTAGAAGCATTCCTTGTGTTCCAAAACTACGTAGCCAGCGTAGGTTGAGACATCAACCTGCTAGTTAAGGTTTGATGAGGTGTCCTACCTTCCAGTTGAGGGTACCACCATTCTCATTCAGAGCACCTTCCAGATGAGGGTGACTCAGCTTGTCTTTAACTGTAGAATGCCTTCCAACTGGGGTTATAGGTTTGACCCCAATCCATTCAAAGAGGGGCATATCGGTTAGATGATTACCACCCATAGTCTCAGTTTCAGTCTTTAGAATGTAACTCAGTTCAGTTCTACGAAAATTAGGACTATCAAACACAGTCACTCAGTTCAGTACGAAACTCAAAATAGTTCCACAGAATCAAGACTGTCAGATACAGTCACTCAGTTAACAGTAATACAGTATCTGTGAACTCAGATATCAGTAAACTAGTGATTCAGAACTCAGTATATCTAGTGTTATCATGACTTCATTTACAGTTTACGTATTCATGCATGTACTCTCATTTAGTTATGTTCATGTTATTCGGTAAGCTATTGTTCATGTAAATGAACCCACGCATGTCAACCTACCTCACTACAAAAAATAGGTTAAATTGCGGGGGTTTATTTGCGGGGGTTATATTAACCTATGCAAAATTATATGAATTGTCGGAGTTAAAAATATGCCGCTAAAAATATAAAGTTGCGGAGGTTTTAAACCCCTGCAATTTATTGCGGGGGTTTTAAACCCCCGTTATATGCCAAAAATAATCAATGCTTATTTTTTCATAAAACATAAATTTACGGGGTTTTTGACCCCCTCTATAATAAAAAAACTTAACATTTTCCTTTTCCCCGCTATTATTTCCCCCGCTATTATTTTTCCTCACTTTCCTAATTATATCGACCCTCTTATTCCCCTCTCACTTTTCCTCTCTTATTTCCCAAATTGGTAGGCAGTCATTTTAGTTGGTAGGCAAAAATGAGTCTTTGAGGTTGCACTAACCACAGATTCACGAGAAATCCCCACGGATTGTTCCAATTTTTGTGCAATTTCTGTAAACTAAAGTTGAATTGACATCTTCTATTGTAAGTTAAATTAGGGTTATTTGAGTATATTCAGGTTTTTTGCAGATATTTTGAGCCTGTTTTAGTGTTTATTTTTATTGAAACTTGTTGCATTTTGCGGTCGAAGTAGGGATTTTTTTTTGAAAGAAATCCCCGGCTGGTTAGAGTTAGAGTTAGCTTCACAAGCTGAATCCTCTACTATTAGTGTGAAATAGGAGGGAGGAATTGGGATTTTGACTTGGTTCAGTGTACTGAGCTGAAGTGTGAGTTTACTTATCAAATGAGAGAATTGTTAAGTGTTGAGCTTAGAGGTGCCTATTATCGTATGTCGAGTCAAAATCCTACCTTGGAGTGATATAGGAGGTGAAGATAGATTTTAACTTGGTTCAATGTACTGAGTTTACCTGTCAAAGGAGAGAATTTATATATTGATTCTCTTATTTTTCTTTTGCTAGATTTAGTGTAGGTTAAGTCTAGAGATTCGATGCGTTTGTCACTGTAAGTTGAATTAAAACCCTATAGTTGGAGTGATACAGGAGGGAAAAATTAGGATTTTGACTTGGTTCAGTATATGTAGCGTAAATGTTGAATGTGAAGTGTGAGTTTACTTGTTAAATAAGGGAGTTCATGTAGTTATTTTCTAAATTGTTTTTCTGGATTCAATCTTGGTTAATTGTAGATAGTCAATGGGCCTGTCACTGTAAGTCAAAGGAAAACACAACAATTGGAGTGATATGGGAGGGAGGAACTGGGATTTTGACTTGATTTGATACATTGTAACGTAAATACTGAGCTGAAATGTGAGTTACTTGTCAAATGGTGAAATCATGTATTTATTTGCTCAATTTTTTTGTTGGATTCAGTGTAGGTTAAGTGTTGGTGAGGTAGGGTTTTTATCGGGCAGTTCTCCACCCATTTTGAACTTCTCAATCCCGTTATGAAAGTGATTTCTTGACCAACAACTTATTAATTAGATTCGTCACCTGCTTATACCGGATTTTGGCGTCTGGTTGTTCTTTTCTTCTATCCGAAAAGCAATACGACAAAAAATTAAGAAAAATAGTTCGAAAATGTAGATGCTGATTGTATGAATTTTCCCTTGATGCTTTACTGGTTATGTTTGATTGAAAGTTGTATTCATGTAGGTTTAATTGTTACTATCACAAATTTAGTTTGCACATGCTTAGTTCTATTCACTGAAAGTGTACTCTATTCTTTTTATGTCCTCTGTCAACCAGTCCAACTTGGATTTGGCTTTCTACCTAACCTCTCATGCTTATTCAATAACAATATCACCCAATCATTACATCAGTCTTTGTGTCCCAACATTATAGTCAACTATGAAGCTCTTATGTTGTTGGTAATTGTGTATTTTTATCTTACAGCTAACAAATAATTTCTAGCTGCCCTACACCAACATGACAATGCCTCCATCCCTACTATTTTCACAGATGGTGTGGCAGATTCATTTTAAATGGTTATCTTCTAATCTGAAGGTTTTGGGTTTTATCTCTTCATTTTTTTCTTTGACATGTGCATTTCTTTGTAGGGCAGATAGATGGTCATGACCGACTTTTTCCATTTTTCATTATGTGAACTAGCACATATAAAGTTACCAATGGATTAGATAGCACATTGTGTCATTCTTTGGCATGAAATACTTTCCTGTAAATTCTACCCTCCCTATGCCCCACCTTGTGGGATTTTAGTAGGTATGTTGTTGTTGTTGTTCGTTGTGGTTATAATCGAAAAAGTTTATCGGTGAAACATGTAAGTTGTAATACTATATGTGCCAGGCAAGTATTACAATTGTTTTGTGGGAACAAACCTGTATCGATTACAAGTTTGCTGGTTATTTTTTTCCAATTAACAAAATATTTATTTTCTTGACGGAGTATTGTGACTTGTTTTTTCAGTGAAAGCATTGAAAGAGATTGTAAAAAAGCTTGGGAAATTGGAGTACTGCTGTTATTGTTAAAGGAGTTAAACGGTGTCTTTAGTAACCAAAAGAGTCCACACATTTTTTCCACATTCTCAATTCCGACTCAGGTTAGTCACAAACACCCTTTGTAGTTTTTACCCCACTAATTTTGCGTGTGATTTTGTGTAATTTCTCCCCATTATATAATAATAGTTTCACTTATAATTTCTAGTTGCTCCCAATTTTGTATTGTTGTTTTTTTATCGTCTAAGTATGTTGTTATTGGACCTCAACTAGTTTGGGGTTGAAGTCTAGTTGACTGATTGTTGATTGATTATGTTCGTTGAACTTATTTTTTTATGTCTGTAAGGTTAGTCGAGTTGTGCAAAAGTTGATCCGGACATTACAATTATCTGTTAGAGTAATTTTTTATATGATATTTTGTTATGTGTGTTTTATGTTAGAGTTCAACAATTTATTTATTTTCTATTATGTTCACTCTTCTTCTTTATGGAATCTTATAGGGGATATTTTCCATTTTCATCAAATTCTTCAATGGATAGATCTTGGATTGGAATTCCAAGAAACACACCAGAGTATTTACTTGGTTTGAATCAGTTTCTAGATTTTGCATTTACCAATGGAGCTATAAGAGATAAAATAAAGTGTCCATGTCCTATATGTGGCTTTACAAAGTGGAAAACAAAAAATATGGTGTTTCACCATTTGATGGATAAGGATTTCCCTCAACATTACATCACTTGGGTTATGCATGGAGAAATGAATGTTTTGCCTAATTCCAGAAACATACAGGTCATTCAAGATGCACAACCTTTTGAAAATTCTATTGAATTATTGATAAATAAAGCATTCCGTAGTTTAAGGAACGAGGGTGTTAATGCAGGTCCATCACAAGAAGTGGGAGAAGAAGAAATTTTACATGATTTGTCTGATTTAACTAACAAAGTTTATTTTGAATTGATTAAGGATGGAAGTGAAGAATTGTATGAAGGATCCAAGTACTCAAAGTTAGAATTTTTACTAAAGCTTTATCACATAAAGTGCTTGTCTGGGTAAAGTGATAAGGGAATGACTATGCTGCTAGCTCTACTCAGGGATGCATTTAAATTTGCAAAGATCCCTATATCTTTTTATAAGGCTAAGAAAACCATCAACAAGTTGTGTCTTGATTATATCAAGATAGATGCTTGCCCAAATGATTGCATACTGTACTGGGAAGATGATGTTAATGCAGAATCATGTAAGCATTGTCACACTTCAAGATGGAATCCCGAGAAGGATAGCGATCTTGATCATGCGCCTAGTACAAGTAAGAAACAAAAGAAGAAGCAAAAGAAGCCTGCCAAAGTTTTGTGCTACTTTTCATTAAAACCAAGATTACAAAGATTGTTTATGTGCTCTAAAATTGCAGAGCATATGAGATGGCATACAGAGGATGATACAAATATGGGATCTTAAGGCACCCTCGAGATGGTGAAACATGGAAAAGTCTTCATACAAAGTATCCTGAATTTGCTTCAGATCCTCCAAATGTTCGATTAGGACTATCTACTGATGGTTTCAATCCTTTTGGAACAATGCATACTAACTATATAAATTGTTACTCATAAGAATCAAGATGGAGTATATGTTAATGAAGTGGCAAAAAAAATATATGTAAGTTTTACTTATGTGCCATAGACTATTATTGAGCAATCTACGGTATGCGAAATAACTTTTTATTATTAATTTATTTTTAAAACAAATTTTTGGTATGTAGGAAAAAATTGAGTCATCTTTGAGCCAAAGCACCATAGATGAGTCTCATGTTTCGCCAAATGATGCCTCTGGTAAGATGCTAGGGCAAGAGAACTCTGGAAGGGTGAGATGTTTGGGATTAGGAGCAAATCCTAGTAGAGTTTTTCAACAAGTTAGACCTCGTTTTGGTGGTACAAGTGCATCAAGTAGTGGAGGTTCTTGTTCATTCCAATGTCGAGAAAACTACAATCAAATACTGAGTGCTTTGAAGTCATATATGATGATGAAACAAGGAATGATACCAGATCAATTTGTGGGTCTCTTTGATTCTCCTTCAATGGTTTCTCCCACTGCAGTAAGTAAAGTTCTCTTTACTTTTTTTTCTGATCTAGGTGTTTGTTGAAAAGCTCTCATTTCTTGTCTTCTCTTTATATTTCTTATTTATTTTGTTGTTCATATTATTAATCTTTTATAAAACAACAAAAAAATAACTTGCGGTAGAACAGAGTCCCAACTTTAAGCTAACAACTTGCTAACAACATATATTACCTACCAAAATCTATCATTATGGTTAAGAATTAAGCTTTTATACACCCCCTGCTAGTTTTGGTTTCACTTATAGTCTATATGCCACTTCCTGCACCATTAGTCAGACATTTAAATCAGCATGTCTTTGTTTGATTTGAAAAAATCTAAGGTCCCATTCTTGACAATGAAGTACATAGTAGCACTTACGATCATCCTATACATCTTTTCTTTAGTTACTTTACCATTTTGATTATTCGATGACCATTACAATTCTTCCTTCCACTCTAGTGCCTGTTTGTAGATGTCTTGTCATTTTAACATTCTCATTCAGGTTTTGGAGTATAATTAACACTTAAAATAAAATATGGTTGATGCTTTAAAGTTCTAAACTACACGTAGGGCAGATTGTGTTGACATCATTTTGCTTAATCAATTCTTGGTGTACATCATTTTGTGTGCTACTAGCCATGGTTAAAGTAATACCGGATGCTTACTAATTTATTTACTACTGACTGGGATTCTTCACAAGTATTTTTGACCATAGTTCCTAACTGTATGAGATTGCTCTTTGAAGTTCTTGGTCGATTTTTGTGAAATACAACCATTAGATTATTCAGGCGATGAATTGATGTTATTTAGGTTATCTGGTTATTGGTTTGTTAAGTTATTATGTTGATTGTTCTAATAATTAGTGGTTACAATTTAGTTGGTTTGGCTAGTTAAAGTAGAAATTTTTTTTGCTAATTTTGTTGTCTTTCCTTGCTAAGTCTGACTCGCTTAATGTCGTCTTTGCTTATATTAAAAGTGGTTTATCGATTGATTTTTATACTTCGCATTTTTATGTAGCCAAGTGATGCTGCTAGTGGGCCAATTTTGCCAATGGATGTAAGGAGATCACGCGGTGATAATGATTCTAACGACATTCTTTGAATTTGTTGCATTTATCTTGGATATTCAACTATGATGATGTAATTATGTGGTTCGAGTGGATCTTAGAATATTGAAGTTTTTGTGTTTAAATTTGATTTTGGAGTTTGAATATACTAGTTAATGTTGAAAATTTGGAGTTTGAAGATGTTAATGTTGCAAATTTAATTTTGAAGTTCAACATTCAATGTATTTTTGATGTGCTTGTCAATTATAATGTTTAGTTAGTCGTGTTAACGATATATGAATTAATAAAATATTGGATAGTAGATTATGCCTAAAGAAAAAATTAAATTTGAGGTAAAATTAAAATTTATAATTTATTAATTAAAATTGATGGATTCCACTAATTTTTAAAAAAAATTGCGGAGGTTTTAAACCCCCGCAACTTTTAAATTAAAGTTTATTATAAAAAAATTAAATTTAGAGTAGCGGGGGTCGAAACCCCCGCAATATAACCGCCGCAAAATAATTATGGCCGTTCGAAAAAAAACTGCCGCAACTGGTTTGTGACGGTTCGAACTGTGGTGGATTTTTGACCCCCCGCAATTACATTTTGCATGGGTTTAAAACCCCCGTAAACCTTAAAATTAACCCCTGCAATTTGACCTATTTTTTGTAGTGCCTCAATTAGCATACCAGTACATTCAAATTACTAACGCATACCTTTCTTTTGCGCTATGATGTCTTATATCATAGGTTAAGACACATGGTCTCCTTATCATACTGAGCATCCAGATCCATCAACAACAAACTAGTAGTGAGTCCTCATTGTTCGAGGAAATATTTATTATTACAGTATTTAAGTACTCTGTTTATTTTAGTAGTCGGAGTTAGTTGGGGACTTGTCCCATCAACTCTTTGTTCAAACAGTAGAATCTTTTTAGACTAATGTTCAGTTTCAGTATTTATTTCAGATTTGAACCTTATGGCAAGTTTTCGCCTAATTTCTGCATAATTATAGTATTACGATTTAGTTAGCGCAGCAGGTATAGTCATGGGTTAGCTTGTGGTCCTTCGAGATTATTAGCACCATGTAGCGTCGGGGGTAATAACTCGGTGCGTTATAGTTACATTATCCCCCTTGGGTTCATTCATCCCCGAATGATGACAAGAGACACAACAAGCACGATTTCAAGCATTAAATAGAAAGGAAATAGTAGTATAGAATTTATACCTTCCATGCCATCTTCCATGGTTTTGAAGAGAGTTGGGTACCGTGCATGCATGTTATATTCTGACTCCCACATAGATTCCTTAGCTTTTTGATTCCTCCACAACACCTTAACCGAAGTTATTTCCTTACTTCTCAAATTCCAAACTTTGCGATCTAAAATAGAAATGAGTTATTCTTCATACAACAAGGAATTTTTACATTGACTTCATCCATAGGCAATACTAGGGAATGATTTCCAATGAACTTCTTCAACATGGAAACATGGAATATTGGATGAACAGAAGCCTAGATCGCTGGCAAATCTAACTCATAGGCAAACACACCGATCATCTTCATAATCTGATACGATCATATGTAATGAGGACTAAGCCTCCCTTTCCTTCTGAATCATATGAATCTCTTCATGGGGAGACCTTGAGGAATACCCAATCATCTACCTCAAATTCTAAGTCTCTCCTTCTAACATCAGCATAAGACTTCTAGCGACTCTAAGCTGTCTTAAGTCTCTCCTTAACTATCTTCACTTTTTCCATTTCTTGATGAACAAGGTAAGGCCCAAACAATTGGGTTTAACCTATGTCATACCACCCAAATGGTGATCTACATCTCGTCCCATAAAGTGCTTCAAAAAAAGCCATCTGAATACTGGCATGGTAGCTATTTTTGTAGGCAAATTCTATCAACGACAAATGATCTACCTAACTACCTTTGAAGTAAATTATGTAGGCCCTCAACATGTCTTTAAGTGTCTGAATAGTGCGTTTAGCCTGCCCATCAGTCTGAGGGTGAAAGGCAGTACTCAGGTTCACTTGGGTTGGAGTCGTGGGTCTGGGCTGTTTTCTTACTGCCTCAACCTTTTCGGGATCAACATTAATACCCTCACTAGACATAATATGCCCCAACAAAGCAATAAAATTAAGCCAAAATTCACATTTGGAAAATTGTGCATACAATTCATGACTTTTAAAGGTCGGTAAGATGATGTGAAGATGATCGACATGATCCTCCTCATTCTTAGAGTAAACTAAATGTCATTAATGAAAACTATGAAGAACAGGTCTAGATACTGGCAAAACACCCTATTCATTAGGTCTATGAAAGCTGCAGGGGCGTTAGTCAATCTGAAGGACATGACTAAGAATTCATAATGGCCATAGCTGGTTCGAAAAGTTATTTTGGGAATGTCAGCCTCCCTAAACTTCAATTGATGATACCCCGAACGAAGGTCTATCTTAAAAAAACATTTTTCACTTTGGAGTTGATCAAATAAATCATCAATCCTGGGAAGAGGGTATTTGTTTTTAACAGTGACCTTATTGAGCTGACGATAATCTATACATATACGGAGTGAACCGTATGTCTTACGCACGAAGAGCTTCGGAGCACCTCGAGGAGAAACACTTGGATAAATAAAGCCCTTGTTAAGAAGATCTTTTAACTGTTCTTTCAGATCTTTCAATTTTGCAAGAGCACTTTTGTATGGTGTGATAGAAATAGGAAGAGTGTATGGAAATAAGTGAATGCAAAAATTTATCTCCCTATTAGGTGTTATTCCTAGGAGATCATCGGGAAAGACTTCCGGGAATTCATTAACTATAGGGATACACTTGAGAGAAGGACTTTTAGTACTAGAATCTTTGACCCAAATAAGTTGATACAAACAAACCTTATATAGAATTTTGTGGGATCTTAGATAAGAGATGAACTTCCCCTTAGATACTAAAGAATACCCCTCCTACTATATCACTAGTTCATTTGGAAAGGAGAAAGTGACTTTTCGGGTTCTACAATCTAGTGCGGCATAGAATGAATGGAGCCAATCAATTCCCAAGATGGCATCAGAGTCAATCATATAAAGCTCTACGAGATCTACCACAATATCATAATTATAGACAGATACAACACTATTTTTGTACACCCTCCTAGCCACAATAGAATCACCAATAGGAGTAGGAAAAAGAAAGGTTTTGGAATAACTTCAGAAGGTTTTGGAATAACTTCAGGCTCAAACCCAAAATTGAATGCCACATATGGGGTCACATAAGACAAAGTAGATCCGGTATCAAGTAACATGTACATATTATGGGAGAAAATTTGAAACATACTCGTGACTACATCTGGTGAAGACTATACTGTAACATCCTGCGATGTCTTCAACCAAACACCTAAGTGTAAAAAGAGACTTAGTCAATTTTGAAATCCTAAACTTGGATGTTTTTATTTTCGACCTTCCTGACCTCGGATAGTTAATTTATAAGTTGATTCATGATCAAGGTGTCAAGGGTACGTCCCGGGTAAGTTCTAGAACTTCCAAACTAGCGTAAGGGTAAGTTTGGATGTCCAAGATAGTAAGGCCTCACGATAGGCCTGCATCGCGAGGGCCAGTTACCCCAGATAGGTGTCGCATCATGAGGGACAGTTAACCCAGATAGGTGTCCCATCACGAGGGCCAATTGACCGAGGTAGGGGTGACAACGCGATGACAACCTAGTTCTGCATTATTTTATCTGCAATTTTTAAGGGAAAATAGGTCTTTTTTTTCATCCCAATTCACCCAAGACACGAGATTTAATGATAATCTAAGCACATTAGTCTTAATATAATCATAAACTACTCCTATTACTTTTTTATAAAAACCTAGCTTCTTCTTATAAGGTCAAAGGATTCATCTTTGAGTTGAAGAATTTCAAACAACCTAAGTGTGATTCAAATTCCACTCTTCTTTCTCGGTGATCTAAGGTACGTGGGGTTTTCCTAAAACTACTCGTGCATAAGGAAATTGTCCAACAACTTCTAACATTGTGAAATCATGAATTCTTGAAAGGTTTTTTGAAGTTACATTGAAATTTTGCATTTATGAATTCTTTAATGATATTAGTGTTTTGTCTTGAGGCCTTTTCCCCAAATTTATTTGAAATTTTATATATATGCATATGGTACAAGTGATAATTGAATTG
The DNA here is from genome assembly GCA_030864215.1 of Capsicum pubescens. Taxonomy (NCBI): domain Eukaryota; kingdom Viridiplantae; phylum Streptophyta; class Magnoliopsida; order Solanales; family Solanaceae; genus Capsicum; species Capsicum pubescens. Next base: position 366,561,986 of record CM061548.1, on the reverse strand, counting down.
AGAGTATGACTATTTACACTCTTTCTCATGTTGCAACACCTCTTGCTTTTAGAATGTTATTTAGAGGCATGGATCAGTGTTCTTGACTATTGTTGAATGATTTAAGATTTGATTTAAATAAATGAGAGGGGAGTTTTGCAAGTTGATAAATGCTGAATATATATAATGAAAGAATTGCATGGTTTGCCAAAATACATAACCAGCCCATGTTTATTGAAATGATTAAAATGAGTGATTTTTGCATAATTTGATAAATGTATTAAAGAACTATTCTTCTTGGATTGTTTGAAGTCTGGTGGTCTATACTTTATGTTTGAAAGACAAAACTGTGCTATGATTTTTATGGATCAGAAACATGACTTGCAAGACTTGGTATGACGATACCAATTCAGATAATGCCATAGTAACACAGAACATAATAGAATGCGGATTTTCTTTTAGATTTTCAAATTTTTAACTTAGAATGATACATGTTCAGAAAAGGGTAAAAATGGGCATAAAAATATGTTAGGTGGTTACCCGAAGAAGGAACGAGTCCAGAAAAACTTGTTTCTCAAAATCGTGTTTTATCTATACGGGATTATTATGTCCCCTAGAGGGATTATACGCTGGCCTAGTGCCATGTGGTCTATTAGAATTAGAAAATCCAAATATTGCGGCAAACTTGGATTGGGGGCTTGGCCGTCGAGTTAAGGGTGGACTCCATATAGCCCATGGGGTTGTAGAATCGTAGGGTGAACCACCTAACTCAGAAGTTATACAAAGATCAGAATTGCATTGACAAGGATGTTTTATGAATATCAAAGAATTTCTCATATGTTTTAAACTATATCATGTGTGATGTTTTCATGACTTGCTCTTATATATTATATATATACATGCATTACTTTGGTTTTCTCTATGTACCAGTACAATTGTATTGGCCCCCTATATTTCAGTGTCCGAGGCTTAGTCTAGAGGTCCTGCTAAGCCGTAGACTTATTCCGACAGAAGAAAAGTGTGTACAGTTGGTGAGCCATCTTTATTCCGAAAGCCTATTTCTTTCCAGTCAGTTTCTAATTAATATGGTTTAGGTCTACTGGGGGCCTCGTCCTAGATTTAGACAATGTATTGATGTCTTATGTAGTTAAGATTTTGTAGACTGAGAAAGATGTTGTTTAGATGTTGAAAAACTTATTTTCTGTATTGTCGAACAGATTTCAAATTTATGACCATGATTCCGTTTATTATAATTCCACATCTTTTATTTATTATTTGAGTATTGTGCATGATTACCAGATATAGAAGGTCGCTCGGGCCTCCATTTTTTGGGATGCTTATTTCGGCCTGGGCTTCAGCTTGGATTATGAAAAACTTGGTATAAGAGTGCGGTTCAAGGTCCCAGGTTATCTGTGAAATCTCATTGAGTAGAGTCTTATTTATGGGTGTGTAGCACGCTAAACTTATAGGCAGGAGACTACTAGGCATTTAGGAATGTTTTCCTTCTTTGTTATTTAGTTCATGCTGTTGAGTAAAAATGTCCCCTGATCACTGGTCTATTGTATTTATGAAAAGCTATCATGCCTCTACGTTGCTCCAATGATCATAATTCCCAAACTAAAGACGTTCATCCCGCCTATAGGATGAGGATACGCAACAGGGCTCACACTCCTGATTTTGTTGCTAATTCGGGAGTCCCTCCAGTTCATACCAGTCCACCCAGAGAACCTAGGGCTCCTTGGTCTAGGACTCATCATACCCAACCTCCCCAGAGAGAGATATCGAATACTGAGTTAAGATAGTCGAGGCATATGATCTCATAGTTGGTGGCTTCACAGCCTCGACGGTCGTAGGATGTTGGGTATGCATCTGTCACACTGAGGATACACGGGTGGGTAAATTTATGATGATAAACCCGCCTAATTTTACTTGTACAAATGTGTCGGAGGATCCACAAGAGTTCGTAGAAGAGATGGAGAAAATCTTTTAAGTGATGCATGTGGATAAAGTTGAAGGGTTTGAACTAGCTGCTTATCAACTGAAGGATGTAGCAAATCAGTGGAAATATGAGTGGAAAGATTCGAGGGGAGATAGTACCGAGCCTTCTACGTGAGGTGAATTTGTGGAAGCCTTGCTGGAATGATTCTTTCCTCAGGAGTTGAAGGAGTCCAAGGATGAAGATTTCATGAACCTGAAATAAGGAAAGATGAGCATCAAAAAGTACACCCTAAAATTCAATCAACTATCTCGTTATGCTTCGGAGTTGGCTGGAAACATGAGGGCCCATATGAGAAAGTTTACATATGACCTTTTGGATAAATTGGTGTTGGAGTGAAAAGGGGCGATGTTGAACAGGTATATGGACTTCTCTAGATTGTCTATTCATATGCAGCAGGTTGAGGAGCAGAAGAAGAGGGTTGCTGAAGAATGAGAGAAGGATAGGCAGGCCAAGAGGGCCCGACCAGCAGGCCAAAATCTTAGTCAGCTGCAGAGTGGTAATTTGGATAACTAGTGGAAGAAGAAAAAGTTTTGGAGCAATGCTTAGTCTGCAGCCAATGCTCCAGCGCCCAGACCTCCAGTTGATCGACGATCTCAGAATTTACAGGCTAATCATGCATTTAGAGTGCAGGGTACCCAATCCCAAGATAATGTGGTTCAACCGTATAGATCTTTTTCGCGGTGTGAGACTTGAGATATGTATCACCCAAGAAAGTGTCAGCTGGGTGAGATGGTATGCTATACTTATGGTCTGGCGGGTCATTTATCGTGAGATTTTCCTTCCTCTAGAAGGATCCTTGATGGTGCTAAATCCCAAGCAAACTTCTCCGCACCACCATCACCTCCAAAAGGTGCCATTTCAGCTACCAGAAGTGGACACAACTAGTTGTAGGCCTTGTCCAATCGCCATGAGGGAGAGTCCTCACCAAATATAATCACAGGTCCGTTAAAAATCTTCTCTCATGATTTATATATGTTACTTGATCCCGAGTCTACCTTGTTATATGAGACTCGATATATGGCAGTCGATTTTGGGTTTTAGCCCAAAATTATTGTAGAACCTTTATCTATTTCTACTTCTGTAGGTGATTCTGTTGTGGCTAGGAGGGTATATAAAAATTATGTTGTATCTGTTTGTAGCCGAGATACTGTGGCTGACCCCGTAAAGCTTGATATGGTTGATTTTGATGTTATCTTGGGAATGAACTGGCTCCATTCATATTATTCCATGCTAGATTGTGAAACCTAAAAGGTTACTTTCGCTTTTCCAAATAAACCAGTGATAGAATAGAAGGGTCATTCTTTAGCACCTAGAGGGCAATTCATATCTTACCTTAGAGTCCGTAAGCTTATTTTTAAAGGGTGTTTGTACCATCTAATCTAAGTAAAAAATTCTAATAGTGAAAGTTCTTCTCTTCAGTTTGTCTCTGGGGTTAATGAGTTTCCAGAAGTCTATCCCGATGATCTCCCAGGAATACCACCTGTTAGGGAGAGAGATTTTTGTATTGATTTATTTCTTAACACCCATCCCATTTCTATTCTGCTCGAAAGAATGGCTCCAATAGAACTAAATGAGTTGAAAGAATAACTAGCAGACCTTCTTGATAAAGGTTTCATCCGTCCTAGTGTTTCTCCCTAGGGTGCACCTCTACTTTTTGAATGCAAGAACAATGGTTCCCTCTACATGTGTATAGACTACCACCAGTTGAATAAAGTCACTGTCAAAACAAATATCCCCTTCCTAGAATTGATGATCTCTTTGACAAACTTCAGGGTGCTAAGTGTTCTTCAAAGATAGACCTTCATTCGGGGTATCACCAATAGAAGGTTAGGGAGGTTGATATTACCAAAACAGCTTTCCAAACCTGATATGATCATTATAAATTCTTAGTCATGTCCTTTGGTTTGACTAACGCTCCTACAGCCTTCATGGACCCAATGAATAGGGTATTCCGTCAGTTTCAGGATCTGTTTGTTAGTCTTCATTGATGACATTTTGATTTATTCTAAGAGTGAAGAGGATCATGCCAATCACCTCCGATTCATCATTTAAAACCTCGAAGATCATAAATTATATGCAAAATTTTCCAAGTGTGAATTCAGGCTTAATGTTATTGCTTTTTTGGGGCATATTATGTCTAGTGAGGGATCTAAAGTTGATCTCCAAAAGATTGAGGCAGTCTGAAAATAGCCCATAAGTACGACTCCAACCGACATTCGGAGCTTCTTGGTTTGGCAGGATATTACAGAAGGTTCGTAGAGAGTTTTTCTTCGATAGCTGCTCCACTTACCAGGTTGATGCAGAAAAAGGTGAAATTTGTGTGGTTTGACTCTTGTGAGAATAGCATTGATAAGTTGAAGGACAAGTTGACTACTACACCGATTTTGACTTTTTTTGAGGGTACAAATAGTTTTTTCATATATTGCGATGCTTATTAAGCGAGACTTGGTTATGTACTTATGCAGTATGGTAAGGTGGTAGCTTATACATCTAGGCAGTTGAAGGTGCATGAGTTAAACTACCCTACCCACGACTTGGAGTTAGCGGCTATGGTGTTCGCACTAAAAATATGGCGGCATTATCTTTATGGGGTACATGTTGATATATTTGCTGACTACAAAACTTTGCAGTATGTTTTCTCACAGAAAGAGCTAAATATCAGGAAAAGGTGTTGGTTGGAACTGTTGACAGACTATGATATGACTCTGCACTATCATTTGGGCAAGGCGAATATGGTGGCCGACACCCTTAGCAAATTATCTATGGGCAGTCTTTCATAAATTGAGGAAGGGAAAAGGGAGATGGTGAAAGATATTCACCGGCTAGCAAATCTAGGGGTGCGTGTCTTGGATTCCAAAGATGGAGGGGTAGTTGTGCATGAAATAGATAAATCTTCCCTTTGTGTGGAGTTAAGGAAAAGTAGGTTGAGGATCTAATTTTAATGCAGATTAAGAAAGATGTGGGTCAACACAAGGTGGTGTCTTTTGAAATTGGTGGTGATGGATTTTTGAGATATCAGGGTAGGTTATGTATGCCAGATATGGATGAATTAAGGAAAAGAATCCTTGATGAGGCTTATACTTTGAGGTATGATGTTCACTCAGGCTCTACTAAGATGTACCATGATCTTAAAACTATATATTGGTGGAATAATATGAATCGTGATGTGGCTGACTTTGTTTCCAAGTGTTTGAATTGCCAACAAGTTAAAGTGGAACATTTGAGGCTAGGTGGTACTTCCCAAGAGATATATTTGTCTTTGTGAAAATAGGAGATGATCAACACGGACATCAACACATGACTTCTGAATTCCCGAAACCAGTATGATTCCATTTGGGTAATTGTCGACCGGCTTACCAAGTCAGCCCACTTTTTTGCTTTTATGACTAACCATTTGGGAGATGATTATGCTAAGCTGTACATTGAAGAAATAGTTTGTTTACATGGAGTACCAATATCCATTATATCTGATCGAGGTACGAAATTCTCATCACAGTTTTGGAAATCTTTTCAGAGGGGTTTAGGTACACAAGTGAACCTGAGTACTGCATTCCACCCCTAGATGGATGGGCAAGCTGAATGCACTATTTAGACCTTTAAGGACATAATGCGAGCCTGTGTAATTGACTTCAAGGGTAGTTGGGTAGACCACTTACCATTGATAGAGTTCGCTTACAATAATATCTACCATACCCGCATTAAGATGGCTCCTTTTGAAGCACTTTATTGATAACACTCAAACTACAACTCTCATAAGAGTGTAAGCGGTCGTTGTCAGATATAGAACCCAACTGGGTTGGGTGTCGAATCCCACAGGGAATACTTGGTCACTAAGTATGCAACGATTAGTAGACTGTTGATCGAAAATTCTATGAAAAAGCGTGGATTTAATTGTAGCGTAAATTAAGAGTATCAAAGTAACAAAGAAAAACGTATTGTTTAGTAGGTTTTAATCAATGAGAATTTTAAGTTAGGGTTATGTCCACCTTATGAGTTTTACATATCTATTGGCTATGAGTTATGCGAAATTCAGACATGCATGCGCTTATGGAGATTCGTATTCTATGGTAAATCCTAGTGTCTTTCGACCATCAAGGATTATATCACTTTAACTCTTTCAAGCTTAAAGCGTATACTAATGGGACGAATTCTCCAAGAGGTTAATCCAGTTACGGCACTAACTTTTAAACAGGGGTTGGTAGCCCTATTTCCTTGTCATTCTCTCTTTTCCAGACATGTAACTTTTCTTTCGAACAAGTTAATGCTATATTGGCGTATTCTATATGTTTGCAACCACAAGAATTCAATTAAGATGAAGAGAGTAATGATATAAGCAGCATACGTGTCAAGAATTCACAAACTCATAGAAATAGATAGTATCTCATAAGGCTTCCATAACCCTAACAGAGAAGTTTAGCTACTCATGAGCGCAACGGATATCACAATAAACATCATCATCATATCAAAACTAGAAGGATCTCACGTTGGAGAGGAGTGTGGCGTCACAACAAGGTTGACGTTTTTCCTCTTGGTGTTTCCCACGAGTTAGCATTTTTCTCTGTTAACAATTGTAACGTGAATTAGGAGCAACAATCGAATGAAACAGACTTGAATTAATGAATGAGTGAATAATAAAAAGCTTGCTGAAAAATTCATCAAATAGGGTTTTTATAACATCCTTGTCCTAGTCCTACTGAAATAGGGTTTTTATCCTTGTCCTAGTCCTACTGGGTTACTGTATACTTGTCCTAATCCTACAATGTTACTGCTGATCCACCAAGTCTTTAGAAATGCTGTTTTTGCCCGAGACATGTTCTCCATGCATCACTTTCAAACCACAAGTTTCCAGAAGCTGCCTTCCTTCTTACGTGAAGTTTCCTTTGGCGTCCAACAGTCCATAAAATGCTGAAATCTTCATCATTTATACCCGAAAACTTGCTAATCACGTTGGTTATCTCACTTACTGGAAAAAGGACTAAAAGTGTAGGAATTATATATTTTGTCCTCAAAACATAGCTAAAATATGGGTACATTAAGGTGCTTTAGGCGTGTAAATACACCTAACATCAACACCCCACACTTAAAGCTTTGTTCGTCCTTGAACAAAATATCATGTCCATATAAACATCTACTTAGGGTTTCACAGTAACAACACAAACTATTCATCAAGACAGGCACAACAATTATTAACACAGAGTAGTTTTCTAATCACTACTAGAAACAATTCAACCTCCAACATAGACTCGTGATGATGGTTAATTCGTATTCAAAAGTTAAGGCACTAAGAATCATACAAGACTACCCAAAACTCATCCACCATGTGTGTCTCACATAAGATATTACCCATAATCACTCACAAGTATTGCATTTTTCAGAACATGGGTATAAGCTTCTCCTTGCTCTCACTCTCACAAAGAATTCATATGTTGCAACTGATGACCATAGGCTTGCCCTTAGTGTAATGCTCCACTAATATCAGAATGCTAAGCTTAGGATCAAATAGGTCTTTTACAGGTTGTAATGTAGGATAAGGGACGGGTAGGACTATTTTGGCCAGAAATAGTGACTAAGTTCCCTAAGCGCTTTAATACATCACATTATGCCATTTACACTTTCTTTCAAACGACCTTTCTACTTTCTTTTAATCTACCACCCCTTCTCACCTCTTTTGTTATTCAATTTTAAATAGAATCAACTTTGTATTTTTCTTTTTCATTTCATTTTTCATTTTTTTATAACACACCTCAATAATAGCCATTTTTTTTCATAACAAATTCAAGTACCAATTCACTTTAAGGCATCACTCTCACCCAATTTTCTTTTATTTTGTCACATGACTTTACAATTTATAGCGCTTAGGAATTTGGATCAAATTATGGTCTAAAAAAATGGAGTAGGCTACATATGAGGCTGTCAAAGAAAATGGCTTAAAGGCTCAAAAGGGTTGAATAGGATAATGTCCACGGGTAGGTAAAAAGAAGGTAAACAATCACAGGTTGTCAAAGAAATGCCTAAATCATCTCCTAAACTCACACTCTTTATTTCGCTTCACACTCACACCGGGAAAGTTCTAGCATCAGCCACAAACATAGAATATACTATCATCTCACACACACAAGGCACATGGTCGACTTTATTAGGAGAAGTATATACTCTTGACCCAATAGATGAAGGAATTAACCCACACATTTATCACATACTGAGTCATATTTAGAGCCTAAATGTCTCAATAGTAATGATTTTATCATAGACTCTTGTCATAATATCATGCTGTCTATCAGAACAATTTTATGAGAATTTTTTTTTTTCTAAAATTTAACTACTAACAAACAAAACAAAAAAACATAAATAAATGCAAATGCAGATAAAGAAGTATAGCATACAAATACCAGCACCCCACACTTAGACGGGACACACTTCCCTCAGTGGAAAATAAATAAGAAGAACTTGATTAGTCGAACTCATCCTCTATGTCTTGGGTCATACCCCCTACATCAGAATCATCATCAGAGTCATCGTCATCAGAGTTCTCCTCCACGTTGGAGTCTGGCATTCGTCGATCATCATCAGTTGGCATGTCGTCATCAAGAGGTTCCTCAAAATATACACCTACTCCACACATAGCGCTCGCATGCTCATTCATTGGGTAGTCATAATCCGACTATTGGAGCTCTGCAGCAGTTGGAACATGACCCCCGCTCATCATGGTAAACCTCGTCATGCCATATAATTGACGGAAGAAGCTTTCGTCGTGAGCATGTCTTTCTGCAGTGGTTAGATTGACGCCATGCATGAATTCATCATCTTTAACCTTTGTGAGGTCAACCTTCTTCGGGTTGTGTGGAAGCTTATGATCTACAGGTTCCTCTTTGATGTCCTCCTTCCTCAATATCACAGTCAACAGATTTCCAAAGCTGAAGTGGGACCTCTTGTGCAGCCTGGCCTTACGCATTGAAGATTGAATAATCGCCCCAATGTTGATGGGGATGTTCGTCATCAAAGCGTACACCAAGAACACTCTATCATGTGTGATATTTGTGTACTGTGACCCTAGAATCAGGCAAAAATTGACTATCCGTAACCATATCCGAGCTTCTCTGTTCAAGGAGGCATACGGGAAGGTATTGTGCCGACCGGTATCCTTGTGACGACTCCACCGTGCCATTGATCTTTTTCCGCATAGTGTGTGTCTGATTGCCCTGTATGGAGGTCTGCGATAAAGCTCCTTGAGCGGTGATGGATCCACAGATGGAAGACCCAGAAAAGAGTTGAAGAACTCCGCATTCAGTTGCAAGACTTGGCCCCGAATCTTCACTTCACTTCCGGTAGTCTTTGGGGACCAATTGGCATAGAATTCTCGCGTTAGATCAAGATTGCATTCTCCCATATCTTGGAAAATGAAATCAAGATGTAGCGCCATGATTTTAGCCAAAATGCGGGGTTCTTTCTTTGCTAGGCTCTCCTTTTGTATCAACTCCACATGAACATATTTTTTTATTTTATTGTTCTTATACCACTCCTTTCATTCCTCCTCTAGGAACCATTTTATCCCAAACATGCGGCGAGGTATTTGCAGCGAGAAGGATTTAGCTTGCTCTTTTCTTCACCTTTTCTGACCTTTTTGTGAGGTGGATGCTTTTTCTTTTCCTGGTCGACTTTTTGGTGCCATTGTGCCTGAGATTAAAATAAAGTCATGTTAGCTTCATCTCGGTAGATAGAATCGACAAACAAACAGCAGTGGCACCACCCCACACTTAATTTTTTGTGACAAACTAATTAAGTGAACGATGTCGATTACTCAGACTTCATCGCCATACATTTAGGTGTTATGTTCCAACAATATATTCAGCGCAGTCATACTTTTCTTGTCATCTTCACTATCCTTTTCAATTCTTTTTCATGTATTCTTAACTATGTTTTCATGTTTGGGCTAATGCATCTCTTTGAACAAAACTACTACATAGATATCGTATCAATTTATGGCTTAGAAATAATCACAACATCTCATGTTTGTAGTTAACCATGATTTTCATCTCGATGGACAAGTCATTCAAACATACCAGCTTTCGAGTTACAAGATTATGCAATTATCTTAACCATGTCGATTCCGCAAAAGTATGACAGTGTATCAAAATCAAATTCAGGTTGGAACCAAGTCTAGAACACCCATATGTATTCTTTCACTCACTTAGTTGAATCACAACAAATCAACCACATTCAAAACACCAACACTACTTCAATATTTAACAATTTATTATAGGCGTAGTAGTGTAGTACTTTACGGAATATAAAATAAGAGCAAAGGAGTACTTACTTGGTTGATGGCCTTGGAAGATGTTCTTGCAAAGTTAAAAGAGCAAAAAGAAAATTTTTGAGAGATTTTGGAGAGGTAGGCGGCGCTTAGGTTGAGTTTGCAATGAAATTTTGTTCTAAGACTAAGGTTCTATTTATAGGACAAGCTTAGGTCGGGTTTTGACCCATTTGGAATCAGATTAGGAGAACAAAAAGTGAGCATAGGCGGCGCCTATGCTATGACATTGTTAGGCATAGGTGGCGCCTATGCCATGTCATTCTAGATTCAGAGACAAAAGGCTTTTGCATAGGAGGAGCCTATGCTATGGCATTGTTAGGCATAGGCGGCGCCTATGCCATGGCATTCTAGATTCAGAGAGCTTAGGCCATAGCATAGGCCTTGCCTTGTTCGTTGCCTAGATTTTCATAGGCAATGCCTGACCCATAGCCTTTTTCTTCTTCATTCCCAACTTACCACCTTCTACATGCAATACTTCCAAATCAAAATTTGAAACCAATCTCCTCCTTTACACCTCTTGCACCTACACTTATTCAAAAACAACAAAAATGATTAGAAAGATGGGTTGCCTCCCATCAAGTGCCTTAGTTTTGGTCGTGGCTCGACAAAATCCTAGGAAAAAAACAACAACAAAACAATTAAAAACGATGGGTTGCCTCCCACCAAGCGCTTGATTTATTGTCGTGGCACGACATAGTTATCTCGATTACCTAGACTTCATCGAGATATTTGGTGCATCGTTTTCTGAATGGATTCAGACGACGCTGATGCTTAATTATGGGCATGAAATCTTCTTCGAGATGCATCTTGTGCATACATATCCCAGGTGGGATACCAAATATATCATCAATAGACCAAACAATGGCTCTCTTATACCTCTTCAGAGCAGAGATGAGAGCCTCTACGTGCTGTTCACCTAAATCATCCCCAACACTCACCGGGAGTGTATTTCCACTTCCCAAGAATACATACCTTAGGTGACTGGGGAGATCTTTCGATTCTAGCACTGGTGGCTCTTCAATGGAAGTCTTCGCTGTTGGTGACGGTCGATTCTTAAGATCAAGGTCCAGCTTCTTAGGAGCATGAGAATAATACCTTATTCCTGTTAGAGCACAAATGGTTTCTTCTTGTTCTTCAGCCTCCTCACGTTTAAAATTCAGTAGCACATCAGATAGTGACTCAACAGTAAGATGCTTCTCTACAGATAATTCTTTCTCATCCTCATAATAAACATCATCTACAGAGAACACATTCATATTGTTGGGCTGCTTCATTGCTTTGCATACATCAAAATGGACCACTTCGTCATTCAGCCGAAATAAAAGCTCATTAGCTCTTAAATTAATAAGCACACTTCCAGTTGTGAGGAAAGGGCGTCCCAAGATTATGGGAGCTTCAGAATCTACCTCGCAATCCAAAATAACAAAGTCTGCAGGAAAGATGAAGGTGGAAACCTTCACCAACACATCATATAAGATACCAACAGGCCGTTTTACCGACCTATCTACCATCACGAGCCGCATATTGGTTGGTGTAGGATCACCCAACCCCAACTTTCTGTAAATAGATAGCGGCATCAAATTGATGCTAGCTCCCAAATCGCACAACGCCTTATCAAAATCCAACTATCCAATCGTGCAAGGAATAGTGAAAGCACCAGGATCTGCCTTCTTCTGTACTAGCGATCTTGTAGCGATTGCACTACAATGATGAACATTATCTGCCAGCTCATAACTTGCTGCCCGCTTCTTTGTCAAAAGGTCCTTCATGAATTTAGCATACCCAGGCATCTTTTCCAGCGCCTCCACCAACGGAACATTAATAGTCAGCTACTTCAACATAGTCATGAATTTACTGAACCTGGTATCATCAGCTTTCTTCTTCAGTCTCTGAGGAAAATGTGGTGGTAGAAGAGGAATCGTTTTCTCCACCACTTCCTCTTTATCTTGCTTCCGATTATCAACCTTTTCAGGAGCGTCATCAGCCTTATTCTTCAGTCGCTGAGGAAAAGGTGGTGATGGAAGGGGAAAAGTTTTCTCCAGCACTTTCTTTTTACCTTGCTTCCAACTATCAATCTTTTCAGGCTGCAGACGTCTAGGGGTGACGTCATGAACACACTCTTCAGCTTCTTCGGCCTCTTCACATTCTGCATCAATAACATTATCCGCTATATCATCAACTACCTACTTGCCTTTAGATGGATTTTCCAACACTTTACCATTTCGGGTAGTAATAGCCATACACGATCCATCATTCCTTGGATTTTGCACTGTGTCGCTAGGTAACGTTCCAGCTTTTCTTTGGTTGAATACTGCTGAAAGTTGACTCAATTATTGCTCCAGCTGTTTTATTATAGTAGAATGCGAGTCAACCAATTGATTTATTGAAGACAAATCATTCTTCACCTCGGTTACGCCCGTGTTGGTTGCCTCCACTCCTTTCAACAGCTTAGCCATCATATCTTCCATGGACATCTTCCCAGAGCCAGACGCCACAGCCTTACGGTTTCCAGGAGGAACATACAAACCACTCCTGTCAGTCTTATTCTTCCAACCACCTTGATCGCGGTCCTTGTATCCAGATTAATCATAATAGTTCCGACCTTGGTTTCCTTGGGCATTGCCTTGGAAACCCCCCTGATTATTCAAGTAGTTCGCTTCTTCCTCATAGTCGGATTCATCTCTTCCCTGTGATACAATGTCCTTAACCTTTTCGGTCTTCCCTGATAATAAGTGTTTGGTAAGAAGATCCATCTGCATTTTCATGTGAGCCATATCTTGGTAACATTCCTCTTGTCTACGCCTCTGCTCTGCAGTCAAGCCAATAGATACTGTAGAGCTTGCTACCTCAGAATCGCTGGTATGCCAAGCTCTATTCTGCTTTGTCATACGATCTAGCATATCACTTGCCTCAAGAAAAGTAAGGTCCATGAATGACCCACCTGCAGCATTATCAACCACTGTCTTAGTCACTGAGTTCAAAGCCCTGTATAATATCTCCATCAAGTGGATGTTGGTCATCTGATGATTTGGGCACCGCATAAGCTTCTTTTTGAACCTCTCCCATGTTTCGTGGAGAGCTTCAGTTGGAAGCTGTCGGAAATTGCTGATCTCATCTCTCAACTGTGCTCTCTTGGATGGCGGAAAGAATCTTTCTAGGAAAGCATCTTTCAATTGCCTCCAATTTGTAATAGTATCAGGAGTTAGCCCGTTCAACCATAGAGTTGCCTCCCCAGATAGAGACAATGGAAATAAGCGCAGCCGAATTGCATTCTACCCAACTCTTGGATTGTCAAACGACTTGCATGTTGAAATAAAATTGACCAGATGCATATTCGGGTCATCGCCTGCAAGTCCACCAAATAAACCTTCGAGCTGCAATAACTGAATCATGGTGCTAGTGATATTGAACTTAGCTCCGGGTGCCAAGAGTGGAGGAATAATTGCCCCTGGGCACCAACTCCATCCAGATCGTCATCATCATCATCAAAAGAAGCCTGCACAGCTCGGTGGTAAGGTCTCATTCTAGCTTGACGATCTCTCCTGTGCATAGGTGCTGCCACTTCATCAGTACGCCTGGGATTCAGTAACTCATTATCACCCAGGTCCTCATCATCAGGATTTGTTGCTCACCTTGGGTTATCAATATTCTGTTGATGCACTTGAGCAGTTGCCAACACAGCTAATCTATCCTGCTCCTGTTGAGCAGCCCTTCTTTCAATGTCACGTTGTGCATCCATTCTGCCAATAAGTTGTGGTTCAGGATTGATAGGTAATAACGGTTGACCTGAACTTCGAGTGTTTGGCATGCACTCAAGCAAACCTGAATAAAACAAAAACAACAACTAAAAGTAAAATTCAAGAATCTTTGACCAAAGGGTCTAGTAACAATCACAAACTTAGTTGACAACCGTATTCCCCGGCAACGGCGCCAAAATTTGATAACGCTCAAACTACAGCTCTCGCAAGAGTGTAAGCGGTCGTTGTCAAATATAGAACCCAATTGGGTTGGGTGTCGAATCCCACAGGGAATACTTGGTCACTAAGTATGCAACGATTAGTAGACTGTTGATCAAAAATTCTACGAAAAAGGGGGGATATAATTGTAGCGTAAATTAAGAGTATCAAAGTAACAAAGAAAAACAGAATGTTTAGTAGGTTTTAATCAATGAGAATTGTAAGTTAGGGTTATGTCCACCTTATGAGTTTTACGTATCTATTGGCTATGAGTTATGCGGAATTCAGACATGCATGCGCTTATAGAGATTCGTATTCTATGGTAAATCCTAGTGTCTTTCGACCATCAAGGATTATATCACTTTAACTCTTTCGAGCTTAAAGCGTATACTAATGGTATGAATTCTCCAAGAGGTTAATCCAGTTACGGAACTAACTTTTAAACAGGGGTTGGTAGCCCTATTTCCTTGTCATTCTCTCTTTTCTAGACATGTAACTTTTCTTTCGAACAAGTTAATGCTATATTGGCATATTCTATATGTTTGCAGCCACAAGAATTCAATTAAGATGAAGAGAGTAATGATATAAGCAGCATACGTATCAAGAATTCACAAACTCATAGCAATAGATAGTATCTCATAAGGCTTCCATAACCCTAACAGAGAAGTTTAGCTACTCATGAGCGCAACGGAGATCACAATAAACATCATCATCATATCAAAACTAGAAGGATCTCACGTTAGAGAGGAGTGTGGCGTCACAACAAGGTTGACGTTTTTCCTCTTGGTGTTTCCCTCGAGTTAGCGTTTCTCTCTCTTAACAAGTGTAACGTGAATTAGGAGCAACAATCGAATGAAAAAGACTTGAATTAATGAATGAGTGAATAATAAAAAGCTTGCTGAAAAATTCAGCAAATAGGGTTTCTATAACATCCTTGTCCTAGTCCTACTGAAATAGGGTTTTTATCCTTGTCCTAGTCCTACTGGGTTACTGCATACTTGTCCTAATCCTACTAAGTTACTTCTGATCCCCCAAGTCTTTAGAAATGCTGTTTTTGCCCGGGATAAGTTTTGCATGCATCACTTTCAGTCCACAAGCTTCCAGAAGCTGCCTTACTTCTTACGTGAAGTTTCCTTTGGCGTCCAACAGTCCATAAAATGCTGAAATCTTCATCATTTATACCCGAAAACTTTCTAATCACGTTGGTTATTTCACTTACAGTAAAAAGGACTAAAAGTGTAGGAATTATATATTTTGTCCTCAAAACATAGCTAAAATATGGGTACATTAAGGTGCTTTAGGCGTGTAAATACGCCTAACATCATTTATGGGTGAAGATGTAGATCACCAATTGGGTGGTATGAAGTGGGTAAGACGTGGATGTTTAGGCCTGATCTTGTGCATCAAGCAATGGAGAATGTGAAAATCATTAGAGAATGACTCAAGACAGCTCAGAGACATCAGACGTCCTATGCCGATGTTAGAAGAAGGGAGTTGGAATTTGAAGTTAATAATTGGGTATTTCTAAAAGTCTCCCCTATGAAGGGATTCATACGATTTGAGAAGCAAGGGATGCTGAGTCCTCTCTATATAGGACCATATCTGATTGTGAGAAAGATAGGTGGGGTGGCTTATGAGTTAGATTTGCCTACAAATCTGGCTTCTGTACATGTCGTATTTCATGTGTCTATGTTGACTAAGTATATTGGAGATCATTCTTTAGTGTTGCATGTAGAGAAGATCAAGGTGATAGACTCCTTATCATATGAAGAAGTGCCTATTGCAATCTTATATTGCCAAGTCAGAATATTGAGGATTAAGGAAATAACTTCGGTCAAGGTATTATGGAAGAATCAAAAGGAGGAGGAAGTTACTTGGGAATCAAAAGATAACCTGCAAACAAGCTACCCAAACCTTTTTGAGTTAGGGGGTGACGACATGGAAGGTACCACTCTTTTACTCTCTCTATATCCCTCTTCCTTTCTTTTCCTTGGTACGTTTGAAATCATGCTTGTCTGTATTATAACCTATCATTCGGGGACGAATGATCCCCAGGGAGGATAATGTAACAATCCCATGATGTCCTCGACCAAACACCTTATTTCGTAGTATGTTATGTGGGTTAATAATCTAAAAATATTCTAAGTGTAAAAAGGGACTTAGTGACTTTTGAACTACTAAATTTGGATGTTTTTATTTTTGACCTTTTCGACCTCAGAAAGTTAATTGTAAGTTGATTCATGATCAGGGGTGTCAAGGGTACATCCTGGGTAAGTTTCAAAACTTTCGGACTAGCATAAGGGTAAGTTTGGATGTCCAAAATAGTGAGGCCTCGTGATAGGCCAGCATCATGAGGGATAATTATCCCAGATAGGTGTCACGTCATGAGGACAAGTTAACCTAGATAGGTGTCACATCGCGAGGGCCAGTTGATCCAGGTAGGGGTCGCGACGCAATGGCAGCCCAGTTCTGCATTATTTTATCCATAATTTTTAAAGGCAAATGGGATTTTTTGTTCATCCTAATTTGCCCAAGACATGAGATTTAATGATAATCTAAGCACATTAGGCTTGATATCATCAGAAGCTACTCCTATTACTTTAAAAGAAAACCCTAGCTTCTTCTTATATGGTCAAAGTATTCATCTTTGAGATGAAGAATTTCAAAGAACCTAAGTGTGATTAATTTTCCACACTTCTTCATCGGTGATCTAAGGTACATGGGATTTTTCTAAAACTACTTGGGCATAAGGAACCTAGAGGGATTATACGCTGGCCTAGTGCCATGTGGTCTATTAGAATCAGAAACACCAAATATTGCGGCAAACTTGGATTGGGGGCTTGGCCGTCGAGTTAAGGGTGGACTCCATATATCCCATGGGGTTGTAGAATCGTAGGGTGGACCACCTAACTCAGAAGTTATACAAAGATCAAAATTGTATTGACAAGGATGTTTTATGAATATCAAAGAATTTCTCATGTGTTTTAAACTATATCATGTGTGATGTTTTCATGAATTGCTCTTAGCTATTATATATATAAATGCATTATTTTGGTTTTCTCTATGTACCAGTACAATTGTATTGGCCCCCTATATTTCAGTGTCCGGGGCTTAGTCTAGAGGTCCTGCTAAGCCGTAGACTTATTCCTACAGAAGAAAAGTGTGTGCAGTTGGTGAGCCATCTTTATTTCGAAAGCCTATTTCTTTCCAGTCAGTTTCTAATTAATATGGTTTAGGTCTACTGGGGGCCTCGTCCCAGATTTAGACAAGTTATTGATGTCTTATGTAGTTAAGATTTTGTAGACTGAGAAAGGTGTTGTTTAGATGTTGAAAAAATTATTTTTTGTATTGTCGAACAGATTTAAAATTTATAGCCATGATTTCGTTTATTATAATTCCACATCTTTTATTTATTATTTGAGTATTGTGCATGATTACTAGATATAGAAGGTCTCTCGGGCGTCCATTTTTTGGGATGCTTATTCCGGCCTGGGCTCCAGCTCAAATTGTGAAAAATTTGGTATCAGAGTGCGGTTCAAGGTCCCAGGTTATTTGTGAAATCTCATTGAGTAGATTCTTATTTATGGGTGTGTAGCGCGCTAAACTTATAGGCAGGAGACTACTAGGCATTTAGGAATGTTTTCCTTCTTTGTGATTTAGTTCATGCTGTTGAGTCAAAATGTCCCCTGATCACTGGTCTATTGTATTTATAAAAAACTACCATGCCTCTACGTCGCTCCAATGATCATAACGGCTAAACTAAAGACGTTCGTCCCACCTATGGGATGAGGACGCGCAACAGGGCTCACACTCCTGATTTTGTTGCTAATCCGGGAGTCCCTCCAGTTCAGACCAGTCCACCTAGAGAACCTAGGGCTCCTTGGTCTAGGACTCATCATACCCATCCTCCCCAGAGAGAGATATCGAATACTGAGTTAAGATAGTCGATGCATATGATCTCATAGTTTGTGGCTTCACAGCCTCGACGGTCGTAGGATGTTGGGTCTGCATCTGTCACACTGACGATACACGGGTGGGTAAATTTATGATAATAAACCCGCCTAATTTTACTTGTACAAAGGTGTAGGAGGATCCACAAGAGTTTGTAGAAGAGATGGAGAAAATCTTTTAAGTGATGCATGTGGATAAAGTTGAAGGGTTTGAACTAGCTTCTTATCAACTGAAGGAGGTAGCAAATCAGTGGAAATATGAGTGGAAAGATTCGAGGGGAGATAGTACCGAGCCTTCTATGTGAGGGGAATTTATGGAAGCCTTGCTGGAGTGATTCATTCCTCAGGAGTTGAAGGAGTCCAGGGCTGAAGATTTCATGAACCTGAAATAAGAAAAGATGAGCATAAAAAAGTACACTCTAAAATTCAATCAACTATCTCGTTATGCTCCGGAGTTGGCTGGAAATATAAGGGCCCATATGAGAAAGTTTACATATGACCTTTTGGATAAATTGGTGTTGGAGTGAAAAGGGGCAATGTTGAACATGGATATGGACTTCTCTAGATTGTCTATTCATATGCAGCAGGTTGAGGAGCAGAAGAAGAGGGTTGCTGAAGTAAGTGAGAAGGATAGACAGGCCAAGAGGGCCCGACCAGCAGACCAAAATCATAGTCAGCAGTAGAGTGGTAATTTGGATAACCAGTGGAAGAAGAAAAAGTTTTAGGGCAATGCTCAGTCTGCAACCAGCGCTCCAGCGCCCAGACCTCTAGTTGATCGATGATCTCAGAATTTACAGACTAATTATGCATCTAGAGTGCAAGGTACCCAGTCCCAAGATAGTATGATTCATTTGTATAGAACTTTTTTGCTGTGTGAGACCTGCGATATGTATCACCCAGGAAAGTGCCAGTTGGGTGAGATGGTATGCTATACTTGTGGTCTGGCGGGTCATTTCCAGTGAGATTGTCCTTCCACTAGAAGGAACCTTGATGGTGCTAAATCCTAAGCAAACTTCTCCACACCACCATCACCTCCCAAAGGTGCTATTTCATCTATCAGAAGTGGACACAACTAGTTGTAGGCCTTGTCCAATCGCCATGAGGGAGAGGCCTCACCAAATGTAGTCACAGGTTCGTTAAAAATCTTCTCTCATGATTTATATGTGTTACTTGATCCCGAGTCTACCTTGTTTTATGTGACTCAATATATGGAAGTCGGTTTTGGGTTTGAGCACGAAATTATTGTAGAACCTTTATCTATTTCTACTTCTATAGGTGATTCTGTGTTGGCTAGGAGGGTATATAAAAATTATGTTGTATCTGTTTGTAGCCGAGATACTGTGGCTGACCCCATAGAACTTGATATGGTTGATTTTGATTCTATCTTAGGAATGAACTGGCTCCATTCATATTATTCCACGCTAGATTGTGAAACCTAAAAGGTTACTTTCGCTTTTCCAAATAAACCAGTGATAGAATAGAATGGTCATTCTTTAGCACCTAGAGGGAAATTCATATCTTACCTTAGAGCTCGTAAGCTTATTTTTAAAGGGTGTTTGTACCATCTAATCTAATTAAAAAATTCTAATATTGAGAGTTCTTCTCTTCAGTTTGTCCCTGTGGTTAATGAGTTTCCAGAAGTCTATCCCGATGATCTCCCAGGAATACCACCTGTTAGGGAGATAGATTTTTGTATTGATTTATTGCTAGACACCCGTCCTATTTCTATTATGCTAGAAAGAATGGCTCCTATAGAACTAAAAGAGTTGAAAGAACAACTAGAAGACCTTCTTGATAAAGGTTTCATCCATCCTAGTGTTCTCCTTAGGGTGCACCTCTACTTTTTGAATGCAAGAAAAATTGCTCCCTCTGTATGTGTATAGACTATCGCCAGTTGAATAAAGTCACTGTCAAAACAAATATCCCCTTCCTAGAATTGATGATCTCTTTGACAAACTTCAGGGTGCTAAGTGTTTTTCAAAGATAGACCTTCGTTCGGGGTATCACCAGTTGAAGGTTAGGGAGGTTGATATTACCAAAACAACTTTCCAAACCTGATATGATCATTATAAATTCTTAGTTATGTCTTTTGGTTTGACTAATGCTCCTACAACCTTCATGGACCCAATGAATAGGGTATTCCGTAAGTTTTTGGATCAGTTTGTTATAGTCTTCATTGATGAAATTTTGATTTAATCTAAGAGTGAGGAGTATCATGCCAATCACTTTTGAATCATCATTTAAAACCTCAAAAATCATAAATTATATGCAAAATTTTCCAAGTGTGAATTCTGGATTAATGTTATTACTTTTTTGGGGCATATTATGTCTAGTGAGGGAATTAAAGTTGATCTCCAAAAGATTGAGGCAGTCAAAAAATAGCCCAGAACTATGACTCCAACCGACATTCAGAGCTTCTTGGTTTGGCAGGATATTACAGAAGGTTCGTAGAGAGTTTTTCTTCGATAGCTGCTCCACTTACCAGGTTGACGGAAAAAAAGGTGAAATTTGTGTGGTTTGACTCTTGTGAGAATATCATTGAGAAGTTGAAGGACAAGTTGACTACTGCACCAATTTTGACTTTTTTTTAGGGTACATATAGTTTTTTCATATATTGCAATGCGTATTAAGCGAGACTTGGTTATGTACTTATGCAGTATGGTAAGGTGGTAGCTTATACATCTAGGCAGTTGAAGGTGCATGAGTTAAACTACCCTACCCACGACTTGGAGTTAGCGGTTATGGTTTTCGCACTAAAAATATGGCAGCATTATCTTTATGGGGTACATGTTGATATATTTGCTGACTATAAAACTTTGCAGTATGTTTTCTCGCAGAAAGATCTAAATATCAGGCAAAGGTGTTGGTTGGAACTGTTGACAGACTATGATATGAGTCTTCACTATCATTTGGGCAACGCGAATGTGGTGGACGACACCCTTAGCAAATTATCTATGGGTAGTCTTTCATATATTGAGGAAGGGAAAAGGGATATGGTGAAAGATATTCACCGGCTTGCAAATCTAGGGGTGCGAGTCTTGGATTCCAAAGATGGAGGGGTAGTTGTGCATGAAATAGAAAAATCTTCCCTTTGTGCAGAGTTAAGGAAAAGTAGGTTGAGGATCTAATCTTGATGCAGATTAAGAAAGATGTGGGTCAACAGAAGGTGATGTCTTTTGAAATTGGTGGTGATGGGTTTTTGAGATATCAGGGTAGGTTATTTATGCCAGATATGGATGAATTATGGAAAAAAATCCTTGATGAGGCTCATACTTTGAGGTATGATGTTCACTCAGGCTCTACTAAGATGTACCATGATCTTAAAACTATATATTGGTGGAATAATATGAATCGTGATGTGGCTGAATTTGTTTCCAAGTGTTTGAATTGACAACAAGTTAAAGTGGAACATTTGAGGCTAGGTGGTACTTCCCAAGAGATAACTTTGCCTTTGTGAAAATGGGAGATGATCAATACGTACATCAACACATGACTTCTGAATTCTAGAAACCAGTATGATTCCATTTGGGTAATTGTCGACCGACTTACCAAGTCAGCCCATTTTTTTTCTTTTAGGACTACCCATTTGGGAGAAGATTATGCCAAGATATGCATTAAAGAAATAGTTTTTTTACATGGAGTACCAATATCCATTATATACGATCGAGGTACGAAATTCTCATCATAGTTTTGGAAATCTTTTCAGAGGGGTTTAGGTACCCAAGTGAACCTGAATACTGCATTTCACCCCTAGATGTATGGGAAAGCTAAATGCACTATTCAGACCCTTAAGGACATGATGCGAGCCTGTGTAATTGACTTCAAGGGTAGTTGGGTAGACCACTTGCCATTGATAGAGTTCGCCTACAATAATAGCTACCATGCCCGTATTAAGATAACTCCTTTTAAAGCACTTTATGGGAGAATATGTAAATCACTAATTGGGTGGTATGAAGTGGGTAAAATGCGGATGTTTAGGCCTGATCTTGTGCATCAGGCAATGGAGAAAGTGAAAATCATTAGAGAATGACTCAAGAAAGCTCAGAGCCATCAGAAGTCCTCTGCTGATGTTAGAAGAAGGGAGTTGGAATTTGAAGTTGATAATTGGGTGTTTCTAAAAGTCTCCCCTATGAAGGGAGTCATGCGATTCGAGAAGCAACGAATGCTGAGTCCTTGCTATATAGGACCATATCATATAGTAAGAAGGATAGGTGGGGTGGCTTATGAGTTAGATTTGCCTGCAAATCTGGCTTCTGTACATCCCGTATTTCATGTGTCTAATTTGAATAAGTATATTGGAGATCATTTCTTAGTGTTGCATGTAGAGAAGATCAAGGTGATAGACTCCTTATCATATGAAGAAGATCCTATTGCAATCTTGGATTGCCAAGTCAGAAAGTTGAGGATTAAGGAAATAACTTCGGTCAAGGTATTATGGAAGAATCAAAAGGAGGAGGAAGTTACTTGGGAATCAAAAGATAACCTGCAAACAAGATACCCAGACCTTTTTGACTTAGGGGGTGACGACATGGAAGGTACCACTCTTTTACTCTCTCTATATCCCTCTTCCTTTCTTTTCCTTGGTAGATTTGAAATCGTGCTTGTCTGTATTCTAACTCATCATTCGGGGATGAATGATCCCAAGGGGGGGATAATGTAACACCCCATGATGTCCTCGACCAAACACCTCATTTCGTAGTATGTTATGTGGGTTAATGATCTAAAAATATTCTAAGTGTAAAAAGGGACTTAGTGACTTTTGAACTCCTAAACTTGGATGTTTTTATTTTTGACCTTCCCGACCTCAGAAAGTTAATTGTAAGTTGATTCATGATCGAGAGTGTCAAGGGTACATCCCGGGTAAGTTTCAAAACTTTCGGACTAGCGTAAGGGTAAGTTTGGATGTCCAAAATAGTGAGGCCTCACGATAGGCCCGTATCACGAGGGCTAATTATACCATATATGGGTCACGTCATGAGGATAAGTTAACACTGATCGGTGTCACGTCGCGAGGGCCAGTTGATCTAGGTAGGGGTCGCGACGCAATGGCAGCCCAGTTCTGCATTATTTTATCCGCAATTTTTAAGGGCAAATGGGTCTTTTTCGTTATCCCAATTCGCCCAATACATGAAATTTAATGATAATATAAGCACATTAGGCTTGATATCATCAGAAACTACTCCTATTACTTTAAAAGAAAACCCTACCTTCTTCCTATAAAGTCAAAGTAGTCATCTTTGAGTTGAAGAATTTCAAAGAACCTAAGTGTAATTCAGATTCCACTCTTCTTCATCGGTGATCTAAGGTACGTTGGGTTTTCCTAAAACTAGTTGGGCATAAGGAAACTGTTCAGCAACTTCTAACATTGTGAAATCATGAATTCTTGAAATGGTTTTGGAAGTTACATAGAAATTTTGCATTTATGAATTCTTTAATGATATTAGTGTTTTTGTCTTGAGGCCTTTTCCCCAAATTGATTTGAAATCTTATATATATATACATGTGGAATTTAGAGCATGACTATTTACACTCCCTCTCATGTTGCAACACGTCTTGATTTTAGAATGTTATTTAGAGGCATGGTATCAGTGTTCTTGACTATTATTGAATGATTTAAGATTTGATTTAAATTAATGAGAGAGGAGTTGGCATGTTGATAAATGCTTAATATATAGGATGAAAGAATTGTATGGTTTGCCAAAATACATGACCAACCCATGTTGATTGAAATGATTGAAAGGAGTCATCTTTACATAATTTGATAAATGTATTGAAGAACGAATCTTCTTGAATTGTGTGAAGTATGGTGGTCTAAACTTTATGTTTGAAAGAGAAAATCGTGATATGATTTTTATGGCTTATAAACATGACTTTCATGTATTGGTATGAAGATACCAATTCAGATAATGCCATTGTAACACAGAATAGAACATAATGTCGATTTTCTTTCAGATTTTTAGATTTTTAACTTAGAATGATACATGTTCAGAAAAAGCTAAAAACGAGCATAAAGAGATGTTAGGTGGTTACTCGAAGAAGACACGAGTCCAGAAAAACTCATTGCCCAAAATTGTGTTTTGCCGTTATGGGATTATTATGTCGCCTAGAGAGATTATACGCTGGCCTAGTGTCCTGTGGTGTATCTGAATCAGAAACTCCAACTCTTGCATAAAACTTGGGTTGGGGGCTTGGCCTCTGAGTTAAGGGCGGACTCCATATAGCCTGTGGGGTTGTAGAATTGTAGGGTGGACCACCTAGCTCATAAGTAATACAAAGATCAAATCTGCATTGACAAGAATGTTTTATGAATATCAAAGAATTTCCCATGTGTTTTAAACTATATCATGCATGATGTATTCAAGACTTGCTCTCATCTATTTTATATATTACTGCATTATTTTTGTTTTCTCTGCGTATCAGTACAATTGTATTGACCCCCTATATTTCAGGGTCTTAGGCTTAGTCTAGAGGTCCTGCTAAGCCATAGACTTGTTCCGACAGAAGAGAAGTGTATGCAGTTGGTGATCCCTCTTTATTCTGTAAGGACTATTTCTTTCCATTCAGTTGCTAATTAATTTGGTTTAGGTCCACTGGGGGCCTTGTCCCAAATTCAGACAACTTATTGATGTCTTATGTAGTAGAGATTTCACAGACTGAGAAAGATGTTGTTTGGATGTTGAAAAACTTATTTTCCGTATTGTCAAACAGATTTCAAATTTATGAAAATGTTTCCATTTATTATAATTCCACATCAATTATTTAACAATCAAGTATTGTGCATGATTTCCAGATGTAGAAGGGATCTCGGGCCTCCATGGTTCGGGATGCTCGTCAAGGCCATGGTCTCAACTCGGGTTGTGGCATCTACATCCTGGCAATTAGATAAGGCATACAACCAATTACGACCTCCCTCGGTAGATGAAGTAGTACCCTTGGGTGGCGATGGTGGGGCTAAGGAATTTGTTTGAGACTTAGAACCTCCAAAACAACCTCTAGAAGATGGACAGTCTATCTGAATATGACCTGGTTGGCCGCTAGAATAGCACACTAACCTGCCAAACTGGCACTTCCTTGGATGATACTTCCCACATGAGTCATAATGAGGGTATAACCTAGCAGGTTGGGTTACACTCCTTTGTGAATGTGTACCCTGCACCCTCGGTCCATTATTAGGCGAAAAGTAAGGAAATTACTGATCAATTGTGGGCCTGGGTACTGGGGCACTAGGTGATGAATGGGCATTTCTCCAAAACTTCTTTTTAGACTACCTTTTTCCTCAATTACCACTTTGTTGTTGACTATTATTTTGGTTTGTAAATCTGGCCTTCTTGGCCTACCTATCTTTCTCCCTTGCCTCTGCCAGCCTTTTCTTCTACTCTTCAACCTATTGCATATGAATGGATAACATGGATAAATCCATGCCTCTATTCAGCATTGCTTCTTTGTATTCCAATACCAGATCATCCGAGAGACCGTATGCAAACTTTTTCATGCGATCTCTCATGTTACCCGCCAATTCTGGAGCATAGCCGGATAACTGGTTGAACTTCAGTGTGTACTCCTTCACACTAATTTTCCCTTGCTTCAAATTAATAAATTCTTCAGCCATCGATTATCTCAATTCCTGAGGAAACAAATGATCCAGACAAGATTCCAAAAACTCACCCCACATAGAAGTCTCAACATCTCTACCTTTAGAATCCTCCCACTCATTATACTACTTATTTTCCATATCTGTCAGCTGATAGGATTCCAGTTCAACCGTTTCAACCTCATTCACATGCATAACCATGAAAATTATCTCTAGTTCATCAATGAACCCTTGAGGGTCCACCTCAACCCTCGTACCAGTAACCACAAGTGGGTTTAGCCTCATGATTATGCCCACTCGGGTAAACTCAGATGAACCAGACACAGACACCACATCTTCAGATCGTCGGGCCTTAGAAGCCATCAACTGGGCTATCATATGCATAGTCTATCAGAACTCAACAATATATACTATTCTCTAGGGAGGTTGAGTACGATTATCTCAATACCGAGGAGCCCTAGATGGACTAGTCTGAATAGGCGAAACTCCCGGAGTAATAACAAACTCTGACGTACTAGCTCCATTATGGGTCCGCATCCCATAGGTAGGGTGGACATCCTCAGCTTAGGCATTCCATTTGTTGGATCGACGGGGAGGCATGATATCTTTCTGAAATACAGAAAATCATTAATTAGAGGAAATACAGACTCTATAGCATGAACAAAATCATTAAAGAAGAGAGACATTCATAAACGCCCTGTAGACCCTTGTTATAAGTATGGCGCACTACACACCCATAAATAGAGCTTTACCCGATGCAATTTCGTAGACACCCTGGGACTATGAACTATTTTCTGATACCAAGTTTGTCATAACCCGAGCCGAGGCCCTAGTCGCGACAAGCATCCCAAACCATGAAATCCCAGGCACCCTTTTCTATCTGGCAATCATACACTACATTTACAAAATATAAAGAAATGCGAAAAAGTTATCATACGGAAACATGGTCGATACTATTATTCAAATGAACAATTCGAAATGAAATTCACAAACCTTAAACATAATCTAACATCAGTCTGCAAAATGTCTAATACATCAAGTCAACATCTTGTATAAAACTGGGACAAAGACCCAGTTAGACCATAAACCAAAATAGAGTAACAACGTTCTAAAAAAGGCCTTCCGAAATAAGGGAGGCTCACCAACTGCACTCTTCTGATGGACAATTCTAAGGATTAGTGGGACCCCGGGACTGAGCCGCAAATCCTCAAATATAAGAGGTCAATACAAATGTACTGGTACATAGAGAAATAAAAAATAATGTACTTTTATATTATCAAGATACAACTTTTTTCAAGACAAAACAATGTTTAGACCACCATGTCATTTAAACAATACAAGAGAATACGTACAGTGAAATTCATGAAAACTAAGTCACAAATCCTCTAGTTTGATTCACAAACACGTGGAGGTCAAGCATCTTATAGTAAGCAATAAAACTCTTTAAATAATCACTATTGTTTATGTAGTTAATAAAAATGCCCTCTCTTCATGTCATCACCAAAACCAAGTCAATAAACAATTGTAAAGACATTCATATTATACGTTTCAACGTGAAATCGAATAGTTCATAACATTTGAAATCAAGATGCTTCATAACAAGCTAGGAAGTATCAATATTCAAGATCTCGATTCTAATTTCAAAACATCAAATGCATACATATACATATATTTGTACGAGTAAATGATCAATTTCAATATAAAGCCTCAAGACCAAAACACATCTCACTGGAAGGGTTCACAATACATACTTTTTAACGTAATTCAAGCCCTTCATAAAAACATGATTTATCAACATTCAAAATGCTAATGTAAACTATTTAGTCATGCCCATGTGATGCGTGAGCAATTGCTAACACATTTAAGACCTTTAACCAAGAATAATTGTGAAGACTTAAGCAACTATTGTTGTTTTTGATTTGTTTATGTTTGATTTTACAGTTTAACTGATGGGATAGAGAACCAACAAGAATGGAAGAAAATAATTTGAAATCTGGAGGAATCTGAAGAGAAGTGTGGCTAACAACATCTACGATAAGCCATCATCCCTGTGATAGGCTATCACAGTTGTCGTCAGACTTGACCAGAGATTTAGCATAAGTTAAAGTTGCGATGATACTTTGTGATAAGGCATCAGGATGGTGATAAGGTGTAAGGAGCTTCGTCAGCCTTAGATAGAAGATGGAAGTTGAATCTAATTTTTTGATAACATCCATGACACGTCGTCATCCTGGTGATAAGTTGCCAAGGATATCATCAGACTTAAATAGAAGATGGAAGTGTAAGCCATTTTTGTGATGACAACCATGACACATCGTCGAGATAGTGATAGGCCGTCATTGTCGTTGTCAGCCTTAAGCAGTAAGAGCCAAAAATGCAGAGGAGTTGACGATATCTGTGATAAGCTGTCAGACTCCTGATAAGCCATCACTGACGTCGTCATTTATACCGTAAGCCCTAGTGAACATAATTCTGGTTATTTCATAAAAACTTGGTTACAAACATCAAACTCAAAGTGTCAAACAATTATTTGTGAAAATTAAACCCTCATTTTAGGAGATGTTAAACTATTAGTGAATTAAACTATAAACAACTTGAGTTCACATCATTTTTCCTGTGGGATTCGACCCCAACATAGTTGGGTTTTATATTGACAACGATCGCTTACACCCATTATATAATCGATAAATATAGCTTGTTATCCTAACCACCGTGAGAATATTGAGTTACCTTTGGCATCTTTCATGTACTGTAAGACCTAGTGAACATAATTCTGGTTATTTCATAAAATCTTGGTTACAAACATCAAAATCAAAGTGTCAAACAATTATTTGTGAAACTTAAACCCCTATTTCAGGAGACGTTAAACTATCAGTGAATTAAACCGTAAACAACTTGAGTTCACATTATATTCCCTGTGGTATTTGACCCCAACCTGGTTGAATATGATCGCTTACACCCATTCCAGAGTATAGTTTGAGCGTCATCAAAAATGGCGCCGTTGCCGGGGAATACGGTTGTAAACTGAAAGTTTACATTTATTTGTTGTTTCTGTTTATTGCAGGTTCTTTGTTGTTTATGCCAAAAACAAGAAGTTCCAGAGAATCATTATTCCCAATTAATCCAGAACCTTAGCTGATTGGGAGAATGGCTGAGAAACAGGAGGCAGAAAGATTAGCCTCTTTGGCCAGGGCTCAGGTGAATGTACAGAACCAGGGTCAACAA
Organism: Capsicum pubescens; assembly: GCA_030864215.1. Classification (NCBI taxonomy): domain Eukaryota; kingdom Viridiplantae; phylum Streptophyta; class Magnoliopsida; order Solanales; family Solanaceae; genus Capsicum; species Capsicum pubescens. The sequence goes on along the minus strand of CM061548.1, from coordinate 366,532,975 downwards.
GTATGTCACCCAAACCATGATGATGAAGACTTTAGTGATGAGGAATTACTGAATCCTCAAAACCCAAGGCGAGCTGAGAAAATTACTGCACCAGTGCAGTGAAATTTCGATAGAAACCATCCAGTCAGAGGAAGGTATGGTCAATAGCCGGTCCATTATGAGGTTGCTGACAATGACGAAGGAATGGACGAAGCAGGTGCAACAGGTTCTATCATTCCTCCACCGTTGGCACCTGGTGGAAAAATCAGCATAACAAGTACCATGATCCAAATCTTGAATCTGAAGGGTTGGTTTGGAGGCTTGCCTAGTGATGATCCAATCATGCACTTGGTGAACTTCATCACCATTTGCAAATATTTTGATAATCCAAGAGTGAGTCATAATATAATCCAGTTGAGATTGTTTCCATTGTCTCTGTCTAGGGAGGCAATAATGTGGTTAAATAAGCTGGAACTCGATTCTATAACCACCTGGAGACAATTGAAAGAGGCATTCCTAGAACGGTTCTTTCCACCCTTCAGGGGGTACAGTTGAGGGACGGAATTAGTAAATTCAGGAAGCTCCCAACTGAAGCCTTGCATAAAACTTGGGAGAGATTCAAGAAGAATCTGTCACAATGTCCGAACCACAACATGACAGACTTGCACTTGATGGAAACTTTGTACAGAGCTTTTAACTTTGTGACAAAGACAATTGTAGATAATGTTGTAGGTTGTTCGTTTATTGACCTTTCTTTTCTAGAGGCTTCATACATATTGAATAGAATGATAAAACAGAGTCGGGCCTGGCATACCAGGGATTCTGTGGTAGCGAGATCGACTATTTCTGTTGGTATGACCGCGAAGCAGCGCAGAAGGGATGAGGAGCTAAACCAAGACATAGCCCATTTAAAGACACAGATGGACTTGCTGACCAAGCACTTGCTGTTAGGCAAGACTAAAAAAGTTAAGGCTGTAGAGTCTCAATGCACTGTTGATACTAATACAGATGAGGAGGCAAACTATCTGAGTAATCAGGCGGGTTTTCGAGGCAATAGCCAAGTGAATCAAGGTCAGAACTTTTATGACAAGCCTGATTATAAAGATAGGGAGCAAGGACACCGGAGAAGCAATAATGATAACAGTGGTTTGTTTGTTCCTCATGGAAGTTGAGATGCTATACCAACTAGCTCTGGTAAGATATCCATGGAGGACATGATGGAAAAATTGCTGAAAGGAGTTAAGGCTACCAACTCGGGGGTAACTACTATGAATAGTGAATTCTCTACCCTGAGTCAGTTGGTTAGTTCATACTCTACTTCTATCAAGCAGTTGGAGGGCAGATGAGCCAACTTTCCGCAACACTGAACCAAAGAAAAAGTGGTACTTTACCTATTGATACAGTTCAGAATCTGTGAAATGATGGCTCATGTATGGCGCTTACCACTAGTTGTGGTAAGATCTTACTTGTCTTTTCTGTGGGAAACTCTGTAGATGATGAGGTTATTGTTGATGAATTCGAAGAAAGTAATCCAGTGGAGTCTGAGAAGCTGGATAGTACAGTTGACTCTTTGGAGAAAAAAATGAGAAGAAAGAGGAAGTGGTATTGAAAACTATCCCTAGACCACCACCTCTCTTCCCTCAACGATTGAACAAGAAGGCTGATGATGCAAAATTCAGCAAGTTCTTGGCAATGCTCAAGAAATTGACAATTAATGTGTCTTTGGTTGAGGTACTTAAGCAAATGCCAGGCTATGAAAAGTTCATGAAAGACCTTGTAACCAAGAAATGGAAGGTTAGCCATGAGCCGGAGGAAAATCTTCTCCATTGTGGTGCTATCTCTACAAGGTCTTTAGTGCAAAAAAGAGTAGACCCAGGAGCATTTACCATCCCGTGTACTATTGGCCCCCTGAAGTTCACAAAAGCACTATGCAATCTGGGAGCCAGTATAAATTTAATGCCACTGGATGGGTATAATAAATTGGGTTTGGGGGATCCTACCCCAAAAAATATGTGGTTGGTAATGGCAGATAGGTCTGTGAAGAGGCCTGTGGGCATACTGCACGATGTTTTGGTAAAGGTAGACGATTTTGTTCTGCCTGCTCATTTTGTGGTCTTAGATTGCGAACTGGATTTTGACGTGCCTATCATCTTGGGTAAGACATTGCTTGCAACTGGGAGAGTGCTGGTAGACATAAAGTTGAATGAGTTAAAGTTTAGGTTCAATGACAAAGAAGCACGCTTCAAAATACACCAATCCATGATTCAGCCAAAAGAGATGAGTGTGTTCTTAATCGCTGACGTTTTCTGCGATGATGGTAAAGAGGTATCAACTAGTTGTCTTGGCAAAGCCTGAGTAATAAAGATACTAAGTCATGCCGTGATGTTAAATCAGGCTCTGCATGGGAGGCAACCTATGATACCCACGATGGATCCATTCTAGGTATACTCTAACCCTTAGTTTAATTTTGCTTTGATTTTGAGCTGAGGGTGTAGGGTAATCTTTTGTTGTAACATATTTTATGGTAACTAGGAGAAATACAAGTACAGAAAGAAGTTGACATATTTTTGATTGATTTTTAAACACCTCTCCATTGTTTTGTTGGCAAAGACTGTGTGAATTATATTTACTTGTAACCATTGTGAATCTTGTTGTGGCATTAGTTCTAGTTGTGTGATGATTATTGCTGAACAATTGCATGAACTAGATAAGTGGTGGCCTGCGATATACTTGCATTCCATGTGTGGGTGAGCAACTACTTAATTCCCGTTGTATGCTAAAGCCAGAACTTGCCTAGTTATCCTTACCAGGGTTAAAGGATAGGGGTTAGGAAAGGATCATAGGTTATTTTGTTGATTAACCCACTTTTAGCCTAAATATCCTACCCTATGTGTATTATATTCCTTGATCCCAGTTTTGACCCTAATTACCCTATTTCTTCCTTATGACACCTTTCACCTTCCTATTTATACAATAATGAACCTGTTTGACTCTGGTCCTCCATGGACACTGTGCACCTTGACCTAGGCAAACAGCCTAAGTTAAGGGTGGCTATCATAGGGGTACTTGGTGTAAGATGAGTATGAAGAATGGTAGAATACATAAAAGGATGAATAAAAGTTGGGTGCTATTCTATAAGAAAAAAAAAGAGGCACCCAACTTGAACATGTGCGATCAATGGTAAAGAAAATGAAAAAGAGGTGAATAAGTGATCCCCAAGAAAGTAGTGTAGTGTCAAGGAGTCATAGTCACTTTAAAATGACCTTGAATACCATACCATCCCCAACCTACATTATAAGCCTAAAAGAAGTCCTAGAGTGATCCTAGATGGCCTATCTAAAGGTCTTGGTAATAAAAATATGGGCAAGCCTATGGTACTTGGCATACACTGATTGGAACTTCGTTTTGAGAGTGAGAGTCTTTTGATGATCCCCACGTTAATATTTTTGGTTTATTATATGCAAGGAGGGGGATTTCTTTGTTGTTAGAGCACAATGGTATTGTTGCTAGCTACTTGCTTGTTTAGATAGTGCAGCAATGGTATATGAATGGTTTCTATGTATAAGATTGATGTCATCGCTTGAGTCCTTTGTGTTACATTATTGTTCTTCAATGACATACATAGTTGGTTTTAATTGGATGGACCTTGGAGGTGGTAACTATGTTTTGAGCTTAAAAGAGAAAATTGGTTGCTGAATATGCTATGTATTCTCTTAGATATGTTGAGTTTCTTGAGGACAAGCAATTATTTTAAGTTGAGGGTGTTGATGTGTGAGCAATTGGTAACACATTTAAGACCTTTAACCAAGAATAATTGCGAAGTCTTAAGCAACTTTTATCATTTTTTATTTTTTTATGTCTGATTTTATAGTTTAAGGTGATGGGATAGAGAACCAACAAGAATGGAAGCAAATAAGTTGAAATCTGGAGGAATCTGATAAGAAGTGTGGCTGACGACATCTGTGATAAGCCGTCAGCCCTGTGATAGGCTATCACATTGGTTGTCAGACTTAACCAGAGATTTGACATAAGTTAAAGTTGTGACGATACTTTGTGATAAGGTGTCAGGATGGTGATAAGGCATCAGGAGCATCATCAACCTTAAACAGAAGATAAAAGTTGAAGCCAGTTTTGTGACGACATCCATGACACGTCGTTAGCCTGGTCATAAGTTGTCAAGGATGTCGTCAGACTTAAACAGAAGATGGAAGTTGAAGCCAGTTTTGTGATGACATCCATGACACATCGTAAACATGGTGATAGGACATCATTGTCGTCGTCAGCCTTAAGAAGCAAGAGCCAAAAATGCAGAGGAGTTGACGACATCCGTGATAAGCCATCAGACTCCTGATAAGCCATCACTGACGTCGTCGTTTATTCTGAGAAAAAGATAAACTTCTATTTTGTTTCCTTATTTAGGGTTAACTATTTAAAGCATTATTTTAGGGTTTTCTAGATATACAAAAAACTGATCAATCAACATAATTTTGGACAAACAATTTTTTTCTCTCTCTCTCTCTCTCTAGACCAATTTTTTTGGGAGTTTTGTCTTGTGAATCAATTCAAGTTATACTTTTTGATCTTTATTATAGTTGTAAGTTAATCTTCTCAATTATGAGTTCAATTTGTGTACTTGTTTCTTGCATCATGAGTGGCTAAACCTCATTAACCTGAATTATGGGATCTAGGGTTAGGTCATGAAGAGGTGCTAAATACTCCAGATTCAATAGGTGTCAAGATTTCTTGATAATTCTGAGATGTTAATTAATGTCTGTTGGTTGCAAACAGTAGGCATACCTACTTTGATTTGATTGAGAAATAAATCATAAACATAGAAAGGGAAATATCAACAGGGACTCGGAAATACTTCGTTTAATAATCAGCGTTGTAACAAGGTTGATTAACCTGAGGTAAAATTTGGGCAGTAATAGCGATTCCCTAAGTCCAAGAATATTAGGAAATTAGGTGCTTAAAAAGGTCGAGAGACATTTGAGCATATAATCGATAAAGATAGTTTGTTATCCTAACCACCATGAGAATTGTAACACCCCGTAAATTTTTTTCGTACACTTATCGCGATTATATGGAGTCCTAAAGGCTTGCGTATGGGTTAAATTAAGTTTATGGTGTTCGGAAGTATCCCATCAATAGTTATATGTGTAGTTATTGGAATAAGCTTTCCAACGATATAAAGTTTTCCCAACACAGAGGAGTATTTCATATAAGCGAGCACATTCGAAATTTCAAAACGGTGGCCGGGAAGCCTGTGAACAGTAAATCTGCAGGAAAATTACTGCAGCTAGACAATTTTTTTTGGATCAACTTTAGACGATCATAACTCCTTGTACAAAAAGAAATGTGTGATCTTCTATATATAGAAGAAAATCTACGAGAGTATTCATTCCGATAAAATTGGTTTCATCCAAATCCAATGTCTGAGTAAGGAGCTATACCCGTTTTACTACAGCCTATAAAAAAAAAACAGAATTTTGGGGCAGATTTTTGGGTCAACTTTAAACGACCATAAATCCTTGTACAGGAATAAATGGGTGGTATACTTTATATGAAAATGAAATCCCTTTGAATTATATTTCCAATGCAATTGGTTTCACCCAAATCCGATACCGGAGCAAAGAGTTAAGATCGATTTACTTCAGCCTGTCAAAACTGTCCACTGGGGACAGATTCGGATTTATTTAAATTTTTAGGGCAAAATGGTCATTTTCTATTACCTCTTGGACGAAAAATTGGTCTTTATAAAAATACAATTAGCCTCATATATATCATATATCATCCAATTATTAAGAGAAGGTGAAACCCTAGGCTAATTTCAATTTCAAATATTTTGTGATTCAACCGTAGAAAATTCGAATTGGTTCCGTAGTTGTGTTCACCATCTCGAAAGCTTCGAGAAGAACCCCATGGCTATGTAAGGAGGATTCTAAATACAAGAGTTCATTGTTAAGGTATCCATGAATAAGTATTGATAAGGGATTATGAGTATTGTCTTGATGTTGGAAGATAACTAGAAACATAGTTATGAATTGTTTTGTATAAATTGTTAGTAGTAAATTATGGAAGTTGTTTTATTGGATTATGGAGGATGAATTGTGGTGATATATCACTATATTAGTGGTTATGAATGCCTAGTGATCATGTTGGTATTGGATGGTGATTAAGAGGGGAAATAAAGGCTAAGAGTGATGTTGAGGGATATTGCATGAAAATGCATGATATATGAATGTAATAAGAGTATAAGAAGATGTATGTAGCACTCTTATTGATGAGTTAAAGGATTACTTCCTAGACATTATTTGGTGAATTTAATACCTAAATGGTAAGGTTTGGTTGCTAATACTAGTTTGCCACAAATGACTTATTGTAGATAAGTGTTCGAAGAGTACGGGAAGTCAAGTTGGACTTGTATTGAAGTGGTTATATCAAGGTATGTAAGACATACTCTATCTAATCTTTGGCATGAATAATGACCCATGGCACTCTCAATTAAGCTTCCAACATTGTCTTACGACACATGACACATAATAACATCATATGATCTTCCACACTACCAATTGAACTTGTTTTCACTTTTAAGATGTCCGGCTAGTCAAAAAAATGTCCATATACTATTGTTGACTCCGAAATGGTTTAATGAGTTATCCATGATTCTCTACTTCATTTTCATGATATTTATTACCTATTTACATGTTTTTCCTATTGAGGTATCATGGTTTCAAGTTCCATAAGGTGTGACCACAAAGTAACAAATCTCAAAGATTAATTGAAGTAAGAAATGGAATGTCTTTATTTTAAATTGTTGATATGATGTATTGTATTAGTACCACTGATCAGTTGGCCATTGTATTATAAAGATTATGTATATATGCTATTCCAGGGGTGGTCCCTGATGTATTGTATTAGTACCACTGATCAGCTGGCCATTGTATGACATATGTTATGTATTGATAAGGAATACGGGAAGTAATGATATGAAAGTAATGTGCAGGTATCCCATCAGCTCTTTTAAGTGTGGTCTACTCATACTGTTTATTCACTGGTATCTAGGTTCTGTTGATCTTTTGTATCTCATCTTGATACTCACTGCCTTACATACTCTGTACATATTTCCGTACTGACGTCCCTCACGGGGGACCTGTATTCATGCCTGCAGGAACAGGTACTTCAGGTCGTACACCTCCGCAGTATGAGCCAGGACATTCTGTTGATAGTGGTGAGCTCCAGTTGTTTCGGGGCATCCCAAGTTGTTTCTATATGTACTTTTGGTATTTGTATAAAAGTCTTTTGTGGGCGGGAGTTTGTCCCGACCCTAACTCAGTTGTGTATCTATGTAGAGGCTTTTGTAGACATATTGTACAACCATAGGAGTGTTTGGTTGATAGACGTGATGGCTCTGACGGCCAATTATGGTTTATATATATATATATGTGTGTCTTCTGGGCTGATACAGGTACTGTTTTCTTCTATTTACAATGAAGTGCTGCCCAAATTTCTAATTTTCATAAGTAATGTAAATGTGAAAGTATAGGTTATGAACGGGTTCTCCCGGGCCTCCTCGGCTACGGATGCCAGTCCGCTCCAATGGGATTTGGGGTATGACAGAAGTGGTATCAGAGAAGTTCATCCTAGTGAGTCTACAAAGCCGTGTCTATGTAGAATCTCGTTTATCGGTGTGTTGTGCACCACATCTATAAACAGAAGGCTATTGGACATTTAGGGATTGTTTCCATTCTCCATTTCTTAGATCGTGCAATAGAGCCCATTTTAGAGATAAAGTCATAATTGATCGCTTAATCAAATTGTTTTTTTTTATTTATTATAGTAACGATGCCGGTTACAAGGAGAGAATAAGTGGAAGCGAGTAGATGTAGTGGCCGGAGAAGGTACTAGTAAGTCACCACCGGCACAAGCTGAACAAAGTGAGTCTCAAGCTGAGCATATATCAGGAGCTTCTTCTCCTCCGGAAGGGCCATCTATTAATGCTGTTGATCCAGATTTGAGGGGTGCATTACAACTTCTGATGCGTATAGTTGCCGGTCAAGTTCAAGGGAAAGCTATTCATACCACGGGTTCTAGTGGTACGGATAGAGCAGCTAGCCTTCGGACATAGGATTTTCTGAAACTGGATCCTCCTACTTTTACCGGATGTTATGCACATATCCGGTAAAGATATGGTTGATCTAGCAGCATATAGACTGAATAGAGAGGCTATATTGTGGTACAAGGATTGGAAACGATCTAGGGGTATTAATGCACCTCCAATTACGTGGGGAGAGTTCAAAGATGCATTTATTGATCATTATCTTCCATTTGAGACTCGTCAGGCCCGTGCAGATCAATTCTTATATCTTCGTCAGGGTAATATGAGTGTAAGGGAGTATAGTCTTCGATTTAACTCCTTGTCTCGATATGCTTCTAATGTGGTAGCTACTATGGATGACAGAGTTCATCACTATGTAGATAGATTGGAACCATACTTGGTTAGAGATTGTACCATTGCTTCTTTGAACAAGGACATGGATATAGCGAGGATACAAACTTTCACTCAGAAAATGGAAGATCAGAGGCAAAGAAGAAGAACCTAGGAATCAGAAAAAGGATATTCTAAGCGGGCCAGAGCTATAGGCCAGTTTATGGCATCTCAGGGAGGTTTTAGGCCTTCGTTCTCTCATAGATTGCCTAACCAGTTATCTTTTTATCCTGTAATCAGTGATCCACCGCAATTTCAAAGGTTCAGAGGTAATCAGTTCGCGCAAAGCAGTGAAAATCAGAGTTCGCGAACAGTGAGTATGAGTCAATTGAGACCTCCACGACACCCGTGCCCCATATGTAGAAGATTTCACTTTGGCAAATGTCGGCTTGGAACGAACAATTGCTTTTGGTGCGGTAAGCGGGGGCATATGGCTAGAGATTGCCCACGCAGGACCACAGGTGGTATAACACGACCTACCGGATCAGTTGTGCATCATCATCGGTGCCTCCTTTGAGTAGGGGTACACAACCTATGGGTCACGGTAAAGGTGATAGAGGAGCTGCTAGTTCTAGCGGATCTCAGAACCGTGTGTATGCCCTATCAGATCAGCAGAATTTAGAGGCTTCTCCAGACGTGGTTACAGGTACGTTGTCCATCTTTGTATTTGATGTGTATGCCTTAATTGATCCTGGGTCTACATTATTGTATGCTACTCCTTTGGTTGCGGGAAGGTTCGGAAGAACACCCAAATTATTAGCCAAGCCATTTGAAGTATCAACGCCAGTGGGGGAATCTCTTATAGCTAGGAATGTTTATCGAAATTGTGTTGTGAATATTTGTGGTTGTGATACGATGGCCGATCTTGTTGAGTTAGAAATGGTAGATTTTGATGTTATTATGGGCATGGATTGGTTAGCGTCTTGTTATGCTACAGTAGATTGCCGTTCTAAGAAAGTATATTTCCATTTCCCAAATGAGGCAGTCCTTGAATGGAAGGGTAATGTTGGCATGCCGAGAGGTAGATTTATTTCTTACTTTAAGGCAAGAAAAATAATTTCCAAGGGGTACATATACCATTTGGTTAGAGTAAGGGATACAGAGGCAGAGCCGCCAACTTTTCAGACCGTTCCGGTTGTGAATGAATTTCCTGTTGTATTTCCCGAAGAACTACCAGGTTTACCTCCTGAACGAGAAGTGGAGTTTGGTATTGATATGTTGCCAGGAACACAGCCAATCTCAATTCCTCCTTATAGAATGGCACTAGCAGAGTTGCGAGAATTGAAAGAGCAACTGAAAGACTTGCTAGAGAAGGGATTCATCAGGCCTAGTATGTCCCCTTGGGGAGCACCAGTATTGTTTGTGCGTAAGAAAGATGGTTCGCTGAGGATGTGTATTGACTATCAACAATTGAATAAGGTGACTATCAAGAATAAATACCCTCTTCCCCAAATTGATGATTTATTTGACTAGTTGCAGGGTGCCCAGTGTTTTTCCAAGATTGACTTGAGATCATGCTATCATCAAGTGAGAGTCAAGGATAAAGATATACCCAAGACAGCTTTCCGAACACGGTATGGTCATTATGAATTCCTGGTTATGTCATTTGGGCTGACAAATGCACTCGCAGTTTTTATGGATCTGATGAATAGGCTGTTTAATTCGTTTCTAGATGTGTTCGTGATAGTTTTCATAGATGATATTCTGGTCTACTCTATATCAGAAGAGGATCATGTTAATCACTTAAGGAAGGCGTTGCAGATTCTTCGTGATCGTAAGCTGTATGCGAAGTTTTCTAAATGATATTTTTGGCTCAAGTCAGTGGCATTTTTGGGTTATATTGTATCCAGTGAAGGCATAAAAGTTGACACTCAGAAGATTGAGGCTGTGAAGAATTGGCCAAGACCCACGATGCCTACGGAGATTCGTAGTTTCCTCGGGTTGGCAGGTTACTATAGAAGGTTTGTTGAAGGTTTTTCTTCTATTTCTGCACCCTTGACTAAGTTGGTGCATAAAGCCTCCAAGTTTCAATGGAATGATGCCTATGAAAAGAGTTTCCAAGATCTGAAGAGCAAGTTGACTTCTACACCGGTATTGGTACTTCTTGAAGGAACAGAAGGGTATGCAGTGTACTGTGATGCTTCGAGAATTGGCTTAGGATGCGTATTAATGCAACATGGTAGAGTAATAGCCTATGGCTCTAGACAGTTGCGACCAAATGAGAGGAATTATCCCACGCATGATCTTGAGCTAGCTGCAGTTGTATTTTCTTTGAAGATATGGCGCCACTACTTATATGGGGTTCATGTTGACATATATACCGATCATAAGAGCCTGCAATATATCTTCAGTCAGAAAGATCTAAACTTGAGGCAGCGAAGATGGCTTGAATTGTTGAAAGATTATGATGTTGATATCTTGTACCATCCAGGGAAAGCGAATTTGGTAGCGGATGCACTGAGTCGTAAGTCTAAAATGGCATTTATAGAAAAGCAGGGGATGATTAAGGATCTTCACCAACTAGCTAATTTGGGAGTTCGACTTCTCAAAACTCCAGATGAAGAGGTTATTGTACGTAATGCAGCGGAATCTTCATTGATAGCTGAAGTGAAAGAGAAGCAGTATGCAGATCCAATTTTATTGCAGCTTAAGGAGGATGTGCATAGTGGCACGACAAAGGCATTTGAGCTTACGCAAGAAGGAGTGCTTCAGTGTCAGAATCGTTTATGTATACCTGATGTAGTTGATCTAAGAAAGAGAATTATGACAGAAGCACACTGTTTAAGGTATTCCATCCATCCAGGGTCGACTAAGATGTATCAAGATTTGAAAGCAATATATTGGTGGAATGACATGAAGAAGAATATTGCTGAATTTGTAGCTGAATATCCGAATTGTCAAAGAGTCAAAGTAGAACACCAGAAATCCGGTGGTTACATGCAATGTATAGATCTTCCAGTCTGGAAGTGGGAGAGGATCAATATGGATTTCATCACGTGTTTGCCTCGTACATTTTGGAAGTTTGATTCCATATGGGTGATCATTGATAGGCTTACCAAATCCGCGCACTTCTTACCAGTTAAAACAACTTATACGGCGGAAGAGTATGTGAAGTTGTATATTAAGGAGATCGTTCGGTTACATGGAGTTCCAATTTCCATTATATCCGATCGAGGAGCCCAATTTACCGTGAATTTCTGGAAGTCTTTTCAAAGGAGTTTGGGGACACAAGTAAATCTAAGTTCGGCTTTTCATCCTCAAACGGACGGACAAGCGGAACGTACCATCTAGACACTTGAAGATATGCTACGAGCATGTGTATTAGATTTCAAAGGCAACTGGGATGATCACCTACCTCTTATCGAGTTTGTATACAATAATAACTATAATTCAAGTATAAAAATGGCACCATATGAAGCATTGTATGGAAGAAAGTGTAGATCGCCAATAGGATGGTTTGAAGAAGGTGATGCGGTCTTGTTTGGACCGGATCTTGTTTATCAAGAAATGGAGAAGGTTAAAGTGATCCAACAACGCCTTGAAACAGCTCAAAGTCGACACAAATCTTATGCGGATGTTAGAAGAAGAGGACTTGAGTTTTCTATCGACGATTGGGTATTCTTGAAAGTATCACCAATGAAAGGAGTGATGAGGTTTGGCAATAAAGGAAAGTTAAGTCCACGATACATAGGTCCGTACAAGATCATTCAAAGATTTGGACAAGTTGCTTATGATTTAGAGCTACCTCAAGAGCTCTCAGCAGTTCATCCCATATTTCATGTTTCGACGCTTCGCAAGTACATCGGAGATCCATCGCACATCACTACTACGGAAGATGTACAAGTTACAGAAGATCTCACTTTTGAAGAAATGCCTATTGCTATTCTTGATCGCCATATTAAAAAGATAAGGAATAAAGAGATAGCATCTGTAAAAGAACATTGGAGGAATCAACAAGTTGAGGAGATCACATGGGAAGCCGAGGGAGCGATGAAGATTAAGTACCCTTACCTATTCAACGATGAGGAGGAAGTTCATGAGACGGAAGAAGAACAATAACATGTAAGTGTTTATTTTTATGCAAGTGTGTTATGATGATGAATATGTTAATTGTAATCTTGGAAATGTCTTAATTGAGTAACTATGCTAACATTCGAAGACGAATGTTCTTAAGGGGGGGAGAATGTAACACCCCGTAAATTTTTTTCGTACACTTATCGCGATTATATGGAGTCCTAAAGGCTTGCGTATGGGTTATATTAAGTTTATGATTTTCGGAAGTATCCCATCAATAGTTGTATGTGTAGGTATTGGAATAAGCTTTCCAACGATATAAAGTTTTCCCAAAACAGAGGAGTATTTCATATAAGCGAGCACATTCGAAATTTCAAAACGGTGGCCGGGAAGTCTGTGAACAGTAAATCTGCAGGAAAATTACTGCAGCTAGACAATTTTTTTTGGATCAACTTTAGACGATCATAACTCCTTTTACAAAAAGAACTGTGTGAGATTCTATATATCGACGAAAATCTCCGAGAGTCTTCTTCCGATGAAATTAGTTTCATCCAAATCCAATGTCTGAGTAAGGAGGTATACCCGTTTTACTACAGCCTATAAAAAAAAAACAGAATTTTGGGGCAGATTTTTGGGTCAACATTAAACGACCATAACTCCTTGTACAGGAATAACTGGGTGGTATACTTTATATGAAAATGAAGTACCTTTGAATTATATTTCCAATTCAATTGGTTTCACCCACATCCGATACCGGAGCAAAGAGTTATGATCGATTTACTTCAGCCTGTCAAAACTGTCCACTGGGGACAGATTGGGATTTATTTAAATTTTTAGGGAAAAATGGTCATTTTCTATTACCTCTTGGACGAAAAATTGGTATTTATAAACATACACTTAGCCTAATATATATCATATATCATCCAATTATTAAGAGAAGGTGAAACCCTAGCCTAATTTCAACTTCAAATATTTTGTGATTCAACCGTAGAAAATTCGAATTGGTTCCGTAGTTGTTTTCACCATCTCGAAAGCTTCGAGAAGCACCCCATGGTTATGTAAGGAGGATTCTAAATACAAGAGTTCATTGTTAAGGTATCCATGAATTAGTATTGATAAGGGATTATGAGTATTGTCTTGATGTTGGAAGATAACTAGAAACATAGTTATGAATTGTTTTGTATAAATTGTTAGTAGTAAATTATGGAAGTTGTTGTATTGGATTATGGAGGATGAATTGTTGTGATATATCATTATATTAGTGGTTATGTATGCCTAGTGATCATGTTGGTATTGGATGGTGATTAAGAGGGGAAATAAAGGCTAAGAGTGATGTTGAGGGATATTGCATGAAAATGCATGATATGTGAATGTAATAAGAGTATAAGAGGATTTATGTAGCACTGTTATTGATGAGTTAAAGGATTACTTCCTAGACATTATTTGGTGAAGTTAATACCTAAATGCTAAGGTTTGGTTGCTAATACTAGTTTGCCACAAATGACTTACTGTAGATAAGTGTTCGAAGAGTACGGGAAGTCAAGTTGGACTTGTATTGAAGTGGTTATATCAAGGTATGTAAGACATACTCTATCTAATCATTGGCATGAATAATGACCCATGGCACTCTCAAGTAAGCTTCCAACATTGTCCTACGACACATGACACATAATAACATCATATGATCTTCGAAACTACCAATTGAACTTGTTTTCACTTTTAAGATGTCCGGCTAGTCAAAAAAATGTCCATATACTATTGTTGACTCCGAAATGGTTTAATGAGGTATTCATGATTCTCTACTTCATTTTCATGATATTGATTACTTATTTACATGTTTTTCCTATTGAGGTATCATAGTTTCAAGTTCCATAAGGTGTGACGACAAAGTAACCAATCTCAAAGATTAATTGAAGTAAGAAATGGAATGTCTTTATTTTAAATTGTTGATATGATGTATTGTATCAGTACCACTGATCAGTTGGCCATTGTATTATAAAGATTATGTATATATGCTATTCCAGGGGTGGTCCCTGATGTATTGTATTAGTACCACTAATCAGTTGGCCATTGTATGACATATGTTATGTATTGATAAGAAATACGGGAAGTAATGATATGAAAGTAATGTGCAGGTATCCCATCAGCTCTTTTAAGTGTGGTCTACTCATACTGTTTATTCACTGGTATCTGGGTTTTGTTGATCTTTTGTATCTCATCTTGATACTCACTGCCTTACATACTCAGTACATATTTCCGTACTGACGTCCCTCACGGGGGACCTGTATTCATGCCTGCAGGAACAGGTACTTCAGGTCGTACACCTCCGCAGTAAGAGCCAGGACATTCTGTTGATAGTGGTGAGCTCCAGTTATTTCAGGGCATCCCAAGTCGTTTCTATATGTACTTTTGGTATTTGTATAAAAGTCTTTTGTGGGCGGGAGTTTGTCCCGACCCTAACTCAGTTGTGTATCTATGTAGAGGCTTTTGTAGGCATATTGTACAGCCATAGGAGTGTTTGGTTGATAGACGTGATGGCTCTGACGGCCAATTACGATTTATATATATATATATGAATGTCTGCTGGGCTGATACAGGTACTATTTTCTTCTATTTACAACGAAGTGCTGCCCAAATTTCTAATTTTCATAAGTAATGTAAATGTGAAAGTATAGGTTATGCACGGGTTCTCCCGGGCCTCCTCGGCTATGGGTGCCAGTCCGCTCCAATGGGATTTGGGGTATGACAAGAATCTTGAGTCACCTTTGGCATCTGTCATGTACCGTAAGCCCCAGTGAACATAATTCTGGTTATTTCATAAAATCTTGGTTACAAACATCAAAATCAAAGTGTCAAACAATTATTTGTGAAACTTAAACTCCCATTTCAGGAGACGTTAAACTATTAGTGAATTAAACCGTAGACAACTTGAGTTTCTCTATGTGATTCGACCCCAACCTAGTTGGGTTTTATATTGACAACGATCTCTTACACCCATTCTAGAGTGTAGTTTGAGTGCTATAATCATGTAGTTTAGGAAAACCCCAGGTACCTTATGTCGTTTAGTTTGAAGATTGGAACTCTAATCTTGACCCTTTTCTTGAAATCGTGATCCTACAGGAAACCATAATTTGATTTTGTTCTTGAGGGGAAATAGGATTTGATATGTTTTAAAACTGATAATAGTTGATTAATAATCTTTAGAGTACAATTTAATTCATGGGGGAGGTTTTTGGGAAGGGAAAGTACCAGATTCCCATTTAAAAACGTCCCATCTGAGTAACTCGGACTCTCTAGACGGCTTGGTTGATGGACCGTCATTCTGGTTACGTATTGTCACTCCAACCGTCAGTTTTGGTCTAGAGAATGAGATCACTTCCTGAGGTCGACGGAAATCTTTCTAGACTTTCATTGACTTGACGGTCCGTCAGTCTGGCCGTCGCACCTCGGCAGACTGACACCTCTGTGTAAAATGGGCATAACTCTTTACCCCGATATTGGATTTAGGCGAAACTTATGGCATTCAAAATAACACTCAAAGACCTTTAGTTTTATATATAGTAGGTTCTCTAAATCATTATATACAAGAAGTTATGGTCAATGGAAATTGACCCAAGTTTAGACGTTCACTAAAACTTAATTGATAGGAAATTTTTAACTCGTCTTTGAGTTAGGGGACCTCTATGATCTCAATTCATGCACAACTATATTCCCACACTACCTAATTGATTATGATACTTATAATTGCATTGGATTCATTGGCTTTTGGGACCTTTACGCGTAGGAATGACGGTTTACGCTCTTTCCCAAAATGCAGATTATTACAAAATTAGTTAAGGGAACTCATTTATTGATTTTTATACGTGAGCCATTTCATTGATCATCATCTCCAGCTCGTACTCTTTCCCTTCTACTTTTTTGTGTATTTCCAATGTGAGCCCGGAGTTCCCCAAACACTTCAACAGGGCATCAAAAAATGAAGTAAGTACTCATGAAGTGGTCAAGGGAACTCCATGGAACACCTTGATTTATATTTAGACATGAACTATTACGTTGATCATCATCTCCAGCTTGTACTCTTGCACTATTACTTATTTGTGTATTTTCAAAGTGGGCCTGAAGTCCCCCCCAAACACTTCAGCAGGGCTTCAAACAAAGAACCAAACCCTCATGTAGTTTTCAAGAGAATTCCTGGTAACACATTGATTGATATTTATACGTAAACTATTGCGTTAATCATCATCTTTAGCTCGTACTCTTGCGCTTCTATTTGTTTGTGTATATACAAATAGAGACCGAGAATTCCCTCAAACACTTCAGCGGTGGTTCAAACAATGAAGTAAGCCCTCGTGAATGGTCAAGGTAACTCCGGGATCATCTTGATTGATATTTATACGTAAACCATTGTATTGATCATCATCTCCATCTCATACATTTAAACTTGTTTGCATATTTTCAAAGGGAGCCTCGGTGTTCCTCCAATCCCTTCAGCAGGGCTTCAGATAACGAAGTATTCCCTCATGAAGTGATCAAGATAACTCCCAGGAACACCTTGAATGATATTTATACATGAGCCATTGCATTGATCATTATTGCTAGCTCATACTCTTGTACTATTACTGTTTGTGTATATTCAAAGTGAGTCCTAGAGTTCCCCAAAACACTTCAGTAGGGCTTCAAACAACAAAGTAAATCCTCATGAAGTAGTCAAGGGAACTCTAGGGAACACCTTGATAAATTTATGCGAGAACCATTGCCTTGATCATCACCTCCAGCTCGTATTCTTGCACTTCTACTTGCTTGTTTATGTTTAATGTGAGACTATGAGTTCCCCAAAACACTTCAACAGTACATTAAAAAACGAAGTAAGTCCTCATGAAGTGTATAGGGAACTCCAGCAAACACCTTTTTTTGTTCATCGATCATCTCCAAGTTGTCCTCTTACTCTTCTACTCGTTTGTTTAATAATGTTGCAACATAGTACTCTCCTATATATGTATTGTTTTGGTACGAAAAATCCATGGCAAATGTGAAAGTTGGGATTGAACTGGGATATGGGGTGCCATTATTGAATCTGGCTGCTACAAATACGGGTAGTATTAAAATTTTAGAATTTCAGAGAACAAAACGTAATATATTCCTTGTCCTAACCTTTATTCATTCATCCCATGTTGTACTTTTGTAACACCCCGTACTTAATTACGTGCAATAGCCATGGTTATATGTGTTGGAGTATATGTATTGATCATAAGTTAGGTATATATGAGTTAAGTATGAGTATTGATTATTTTGAGATGGTTTCAAGTGTATAGTTTGATTATATGTGTATGGGAATCGACTTTATTTATACCGGAATTCGCTCGTCGAAGTTTCTATGCGAAGTTTATCGAGTTATATTTCAAACGATATAAAGATTTCTGAAAACAGATGAGTATCGAATATAAGCGAGCATGTTCGAAACTTGAAAACGGTGGACGCAATGAACAGTAAATGTGCAGAAATTTTCTGCACACAAAAGTACTGCAGCCAAACAGATTTTTGGGTCGACTTTAAACGATCATAACTCCTTGTACAAAATGAACTGTGTGAGATGCTACATATCGATGAGAATCCCCGAGAGTATTATTTCTAATTAAATTGGTTTCATCCAAATCCAACGTCTGAGTAAGGAGTTATACTCGTTTTACTTCAGCCTCTCAAAACAGATTTTTAGGGTCAAATTCAAACGATCATAATTCCTTGTACAGGACGAACTGGGTGGCATACTTTATATGAAATGAAATAAATTTGAATTATCTATCCAACGATACCAATTTCACCCAAATCCGATATCGGAACGAAGAGTTATGGTCGATTTACTTTAGCCTATCAAAACAGTCCACCATGGACAAATTCGGATTTACTTAAATTTTTAAGGGTAATATGGTCATTTTCCATCACCTCATGGACGAAAATTGGTCATTATATACATATACTTAGCCTCATATCCATCATGTTATCATCCAAATTATTGAAGAATAAGAAACCCTAGTCTAAGTTCAACTCCAATTATCTTGTGATTCAACCGTAGAAAGTCCAAATTGATTCCATAGTTGTGTTCACCATCTCGAGGGCTTCGAGAAGCACCCCTTATTTTTGCCAACAGGACTTCGAAATCAAAAGGGCCATTTTATGGTAAGGATGTAAATTATGTTGGTGTTATTTATATGGATATGTATATATATATGCATGTGAGCATAAGAAGTATGTTATTTGATTGTTGTTGAAAGATGATTGGGAAATGATGTTGGATTATGTTGAATTGTGAAGGGATTTGTTGTGATGATGTGGTATTGATGATTATATATATATATATACACATAAACCTATTGTTCAAGTTGGTTTTTGGAATGTTTTGCAAATATTGGTTGTATGGAATTATGGAAGAGAATTGTGGTGTTGGGTTGCTAATACTAGATGCCAAACATTTCATTGTAGATAAGTGATTTGTAAAGGCGAGAAGTTGTGTTGAATTGGTATCCGAATCTACAACGAGGTATGTAAAGCAAACTCTAACGATGTTCTTTGGCATGAAAACACCAATGTTCCATCAAGTAAGATTCCGAGGTTGTCCAAAAACATGTATTGTTCTACATTACCAACGAAGTTGTTTCCATTCTATAAAGTGTCAAAATGTTTCATTGATATACCAAAAGGCTCCTATTTCATTGTTGTGATATTGATGATTCTGAAACACATTGTTGATGTACCAATGAGTCTTTATTACGTCGTTATTGTATAGAAGGTCTATTACTTGGTTCTTATTGATGTATCGTTGTTTCAAAGTATCAAAAATGTGGTGGCGACCGAAATAACAATCTCAAATATTAATTGAGCTAAGTGATGGAAGTTCTCTCTTATCGGGTGGTATCCCAGGGGCATAAGCCTAGCATGGGTCGATCCCTATTTACGTGTTTATGGGTGGTATCCCAGGGGCATAAGCCTAGCATGGGTCGATCCCAGTTGATATGTACTGGAGGCAGCCTAATGGTCACAGTACAGTACAGTAATGATTACAAAGATGCTAAGAACGAAGGTACAGTGATTGAATAAATTCAATGTACAGGTTGTCACAAGTTCTAGTAAGTGTGGTCCACTCCTATTATGATTTATTCACTTGTTTCGGATTTCTATTGAGCTCCTATATCATATGTGATTATCTACAGCTTTACATACTCAGTACATATTTCGTACTGACGTCCCCCACGGGGACCTGCATTTCATGCTACAGGTACCTCAGCTCATTCACAACATAGATAGGAGCCAGGTTATACAGCTACTGTTGGTGAGCTCCAGTTTGCTTCGGAGTTTTCCGAGTCGGTTCCTTATGTTTTGTTATTGTACAGGAGTTATGTGTGGGCGGGGGTTTGTCCCGACCCTAGTTATGTCATGTATATCCTAGAGGCTTTGTAGACATAAGGAAGGGTAAAGTTATGGAAGTTTATATAGTGATGTTATATCTGTATATGTGGTGGCCCCGACGGCCAAGTATTATATATATATATATTTGTGCGTGTTGTTCTGATACAGGTAATTAGATCCTTCTATATGCAACGAAGTGATGTTCAAATTTTTGGTGACATGTAAGGTAAAGTACAGGTATTTGAACGGGTTCTCCCGGGCCTTCTCGGCTTCGGGTGCCAGTCCGGCCCGATGGGATTTTGGGGCGTGACAACTTTTACCTTTTCCTTTCATGTGTTAAAGGTTTAAAGTAATGGCTTCACTTGGTAATTTTTATAATTAATGTTGATCAAGATCTTAGAAATGCAGTGCAACTTTTGACTCGTATAGTTACTGGGCAAGCTCAAGGGCGAGCCATTCCTACTGCAGGTCCTAGTAGTATAGATAGGGCGGCTAGTCTTCGAACACAGGATTTTCTTAAGATGGATCCGCCTACTTTTACCGGATCCAATCTTAACGAAGATCCGCAGGACTTTATTGTTCAGATCCAAAGGTCCCTAGAGGTGATGCATGTATCAGGCAGAGAGATAGTGGAGTTAACCGCGTATAGATTCAAAGGTGAGGCTATGTATTGGTATGAAGACTGGAAATGGTCAAGGGGCATTGATGCACCCCCAGCTACATGGAAAGGGTTCAAAGAGGCATTTATTGATCATTATCTTCCATATGAGACTCGTCAGGCCCGTGCGGATCAGTTCTTAAATCTTCGACAGGGTAATACAAGTGTGAGGGAGTATAGTCTTCGATTTAATTCTTTGTCCAGATATGCTCCTAATGTTATAGCTACTATGGATGACAGAGTTCATCGGTATGTGGATGGATTGGATCCGTATTTAGTTAGGGATTGTACAATTGCCGCTTTGAACAAAGATATGGACATAGCGAGGATCCAAGCTTTTGCACAGAAAATGGAAGATCAGAGGTAGAGGAGAGAAACACAGGAATCAGAAAGGGGATATTCCAAGAGGGCCAGATCTGCAGGGCAGTTCATGGCATCTCAAGGAGGGCTAAGACCACAGTTTTCTACTATACCACCTAGGCCATTATCTTCTTATTCTGTAGCTAGTGCCCCACCATAGTTCCAAGGCTCCAGAGGAAATCAATTTGGGCATAGAAGTGAGAGTCAGAGTTCGCGGATAGTGGGGTACCAAGGGTAAGGGAATATGAGCCAATCGAGACCTCCTCGAGAGCCATGCAATAAATATGGAAGGTATCATTTGGGCGCATGTCGGCTGGGGACCAATGTTTGCTTTTGGTGCGGTATGTCGGGGCATATGATGAGGGAATGCCCACGAAGGGACATAGGGGGTATGGCACGACCTACGGGGTCATTTGTTGCATCATCATCATCGATGCCTTATTTAGGAAGGGGTTCTCAACCAATGGGTCATGTTAGAGGTGATAGAGGAGCCACAGGTTCTAGCGGGGCTCAAAATCGTACGTATGCTCTAGCGGATCGACAGAATTTAGAGGATTCCCCAGATGTGGTTACGGGTACGTTGTCTATCTTTTCATTCGATTCATATGCCTTAATTGATCCCGGTTCCACATTATCTTATGTTACTCCATTGGTTGCTGGAAAGTTCGAAAGAATACCCGAACTATTAGTTATGCCATTTGACGTATCCACACCGGTTGGGGAATCTATTATAGCTAGAAGGGTTTATCGAAACTGCATAGTAACTGTTTGTGGTCGTGATACGATGCCTGATCTTGTAGAGTTAGAAATGGTAGATTTTGATGTTATAATGGGTATGGACTGGTTGGCGTCTTGTTATGCCACAATTGATTGCTGCACAAAACAGGTATATTTCCATTTTCCAAATGAATCAGTCCTTGAATGGAAAGGTGAAATTAGCGCGCCAAGAGGTAGATTTATTTCTTATTTTAAGGCAAGAAGAATGATTTCCAAGGGATACATATATCATTTAGTTAGAGTAAGGGATACAGAAGCAGAGCCACCAACTCTTCACGCTGTTCTGGTGGTAAATGAATCTCCTGATGTATTTCCTGAAGATCTTCCAGGTTTGCCTCCTGAACGAGAAGTAGAGTTTGGTATTGATGTAATACCAGGCACCCAACCAATCTCCATTCCACCGTATAGAATGGCCCCAGCAGAATTACGAGAATTGAAAGAGCAATTGAAAGATTTTCTAGAGAAGGGATTCATAAGGCCTAGTATGTCCCCCTGAGGAGCACCAGTGCTATTTGTGCGCAAAAAGGATGGCTCGCTGAGGATGTGTATTGATTATCGGCAATTGAATAAGGTGACTATTAAGAATAAATATCCTCTCCCGAGAATTGATGATTTATTTGATCAGTTACAGGGCACCAAGTGTTTTTCTAAGATTGATTTGAGGTCAGGTTACCACCAAGTAAGGGTCAAAGAGAAGGATATACCCAAGACAGCTTTTCGAACACGGTATGGTCATTATGAGTTTCTAGTTATGTCATTTGGGCTAACAAATGCACCTGCAGCTTTTATGGATTTGATGAATAGGGTGTTTAAGCCATTCCTGGATGTATTTGTGATAGTTTTTATAGATGATATTCTAGTTTATTCTAGATCAGAAGAGGACCATGCCAATCACTTACGACAGGCATTGCAGACTCTTCGTGATTGTAAGCTTTATGCAAAGTTCTCTAAATGTGAGTTTTGGTTAAAGTCGGTGGCATTTTTGGGTCATATTGTATCTAGTGAAGGGATAAAGTTTGATGCTCAAAAGATAGAAGCTGTGAAGAACTGGCCAAGGCCCACAACGCCTACGGAGATTCGTAGTTTTCTCGGGTTGGCCGGTTATTATAGAAGGTTTGTTAAAGACTTTTCTTCCATTTCATCACCCTTAACCAAGCTAACGTATAAAGCATCTAAGTTCCAATGGAATGATTCGTGTGAGGAGAGTTTCCAAGAATTGAAGAATAAGTTGACTTCTACACCTGTGTTGGTACTTCCAGAAGGTGGAGAAGGGTATATAGTGTATTCTGATGCTTCGAGAATTGGTTTAGGATGTGTATTAATGTAGCATGGTAAGGTGATAGCATATGCCTCAAGGAAATTGAGGCCACATGAGAAAAATTACCCCACACATGATCTTGAGCTGGCAGCGGTTATCTTTGCTTTAAAACTATGGAGCCACTATTTATATGGGGTTCATGTTGATATATATACTGATCAAAAGAGCTTACAATATATTTTCAGTCAGAAGGATCTAAATCTGAGGCAGCAAAGGTGGATGGAACTATTAAAAGATTATGATGTTGATATTTTGTATCACCCAGGGAAAGCGAATATAGTAGCTGATGCGTTGAGTCGTAAGGCTATGATGGCACTTATAGAAAGGCGAGGGATGATTAAAGATCTTCATCAATTAGCAAGTCTAGGAGTTCGTCTTCTCGAAACTCCGGACGAGGAGCTTATTGTGCATAATGCCGCGGAATCCTCATTAGTAGCTGAGGTGAAAGAGAAGCAAGATGCAGATCCTATTTTATTACAGCTTAAGGAGAACGTTCAGAGTGGTGCGACAAAGGCATTTGAGCTTACGCGAGAAGGAGTACTTCAGTGCCAAAACCGATTGTGTGTGCTGGATGTAGACGGGCTAAGAAAGAAGATTATGATAAAGGCACATTTTTCAAGGTATTCCATTCATCCAGGATCAACCAAAATGTATCAAGATTTGGAATATATGTATTGGTGGAATGACATGAAAAGGAACATCGCAGAATTTGTAGCTGAATGTCCAAATTGCCAACGAGTTAAAGTGGAACATCAAAAGCCCGGAGGCTATATGCAATGCATAGATCTTCCAATTTGGAAGTGGGACATGATCAACATGGATTTTGTTACAGGTTTGCCTCGTACAACTCGGAAATTTGATTCTATATGGGTGATCGTGGATAGGCTTACTAAATCCGCACATTTCTTACCCGTTAAGACCACTTACACAGTTGAAGAATATTCGAAGCTATATGTTAAAGAAATAGTCAGATTACATGGGGTGCCAACTTCTATTATATCGGATCGGGGAACTCAATTTACCGCAAACTTTTGGAAGTCTTTCCAACGGAGTTTGGGAACACAAGTGAATCTGAGTACAGTTTTTCACCCTCAGACGGATGGACAAGCAGATCGCACCATTCAAACACTTGAAGATATGCTACGAGCATATGTTATAGATTTTAAAGGCAGCTGGGATGATCATTTGCCTACAATAATAGCTGTCATTCAAGTATCAAAATGGCACCATATGAAGCTTTATATGGGAGGAAGTGTAGATCACCAATAGGATGGTTCGAAGCGGGTGAAAATCTTATGTTGGGACCGGATCTTGTGTATCAAGCCATAGAAAAAGTCAAGGTAATTCAGCAACGGTGGAAAACAGCCCAAAGTCGACACAAGTCATATGCGGATAGTAGAAGAAGAGGGCTAGAGTTTTCGTTAGGCGATTGGG
Source organism: Capsicum pubescens (assembly GCA_030864215.1). Taxonomy (NCBI): domain Eukaryota; kingdom Viridiplantae; phylum Streptophyta; class Magnoliopsida; order Solanales; family Solanaceae; genus Capsicum; species Capsicum pubescens. The sequence goes on along the minus strand of CM061548.1, from coordinate 366,508,546 downwards.
TATTTTTGAAGGTATCGCCAATGAAAGGGGTGATGAGATTTGGCAAGAAAGGAAAGTTGAGTCCACGATATATAGGCTCGTATAACATTATTCGAAGATGTGGGAAAGTTGCTTATGAATTAGAGCTACCCCAGGAACTCTCATCAGTGCATCCAGTATTTCATGTATCGATGCTTCGAAAGTGCATCGGAGATCCGTCCCTTATTACTTCTACTGAAGATGTGCAACTAACAGAAGATCTTACCTATGAGGAGATGCCTATTGCTATATTAGATCGTCAAGTTAAGAAGAAGAGAAACAAAGAAGTAGCATCGGTGAAAGTACTTTGGAGAAATCAACAAAGGGAAGAGATTACATGGGAAGCGGAGGAAGCAATGAAATCGAAATACCCTTATTTGTTCAAAGGTGAAAAAGAAGTGCAAGGAGTGCAACTGGGACACTAACAAGTAAGTTTTTACATATGCATAATATCTATATGATGACGTGAATATCAATTATGAATTCGAACTTTTTTCGGCAAAATAACTACATTCACATTCGAGGACGAATGTCCTTAAGGGGGGAAGGATTTAACACCCCGTACTTAATTACGTGCATTAGCCATGTTTATATGTGTTGGAGTATATGTATTGATCATAAGTTAGGTATATATGAGTTAAGTATGCGTATTGATTATTTTGAGATGGTTTCAAGTGTATAGTTTGATTATATGTGTATGGGAATCGACTTTATTTATACCGAAATTTGCTCGTCGAAGTTTCTAAGCGAAGTTTATCGAGTTATATTTCAAACGATATAAAGATTTCTGAAAACAGATGAGTATGGGATATAAGCGAGCATGTTCGAAACTTGAAAACGGTGGACGCAATGAACAGTAAATGTGCAGAAATTTTCTGCACACAAAAGTACTGCAGCCAAACAGATTTTTGGGTCGACTTTAAACGATCATAACTCCTTGTACAAAATGAAATGTGTGAGATGCTATATATCGATGAGAATCCCCGAGAGTATTATTTCTAATTAAATTGGTTTCATCCAAATCCAACGACTGAGTAAGGAGTTATACTCGTTTTACTTCAGCCTCTCAAAACAGATTTTTAGGGTCAACTTCAAACGATCATAATTCCTTGTCCAGGACGAACTGGGTGGCATACTTTATATGAAATGAAAGAAATTTTAATTATCTATCCAACTATACCAATTTCACCCAAATCCGATATCGGAACGAAGAGTTATGGTCGATTTACTTTAGCCTATCAAAACAGTCCACCATGGACAGATTCGGATTTACTTAAATTTTTAAGGGCAATATGGTCATTTTCCATCACCTCATGGACGAAAATTGGTCATTATATACATATACTTAGCCTCATATCCATCATGTTATCATCCAAATTATTGAAGAATAAGAAACCCTAGTCTAAGTTCAACTCCAATTATCTTGTGATTCAACCGTAGAAAGTCCAAATTGATTCCGTAGTTGTGTTCACCGTCTCGAGGGCTTCGAGAAGCACCCCTTATTTGTGCCAACAGGACTTCGAAATCAAAAGGTCCATTTTATGGTAAGGATGTAAATTATGTTGGTGTTATTTATATGGATATGTATATATATATGCATGTGAGCATAAGAAGTATGTTATTTGATTGTTGTTGAAAGATGATTGGGAAATGATGTTGGATTATGTTGAATTGTGAAGGGATTTGGTGTGATGATGTGGTATTGATGATTATATATATATATATATATACACATAAACCTATTGTTCAAGTTGGTTTTTGGAATGTTTTGCAAATATTGGTTGTATGGAATTATGGAAGAGAATTGTGGTGTTGGGTTGCTAATACTAGATGCCAAACATTTCATTGTAGATAAGTGATTTGTAAAGGCGAGAAGTTGTGTTGAATTGGTATCCGAATCTACAACGAGGTATGTAAAGCAAACTCTAACGATGTTCTTTGGCATGAAAACACCAATGTTCCATCAAGTAAGATTCCGAGGTTGTCCAAAAACATGTATTGTTCTACATTACCAACGAAGTTGTTTCCATTCTATAAAGTGTCAAAATGTTTCATTGATATACCAAAAGGCTCCTATTTCATTGTTGTGATATTGATGATTCTGAAACACATTGTTGATGTACCAATGAGTCTTTATTACGTCGTTATTGTATAGAAGGTCTATTACTTGGTTTTTATTGATGTATCGTAGTTTCAAAGTATCAAAAATGTGGTGGCGACCGAAATAACAATCTCAAATATTAATTGAACTAAGTGATGGAAGTTCTCTCTTATCGGGTGGTATCCCAGGCGCATAAGCCTAGCATGGGTCGATCCCTATTTACGTGTTTATGGGTGGTATCCCAGGGGCATAAGCCTAGCATGGGTCGATCCCAGTTGATATATACTGGAGGCAGCCTAATGGTCACAGTACAGTACAGTAATGATTACAAAGATGTTAAGAACGAAGGTAAAGTGATTGAATAAATTCAATGTACAGGTTGTCACAAGTTCTAGTAAGTGTGGTCCACTCCTATTATGATTTATTCACTTGTTTCTGATTTCTATTGAGCTCCTATATCATATGTGATTATCTACAGCTTTACATACTCAGTACATATTTAATACTGACGTCCCCCACGGGGACCTGCATTTCATGCTACAGGCACAGGTACCTCAGCTTATTCACAACATAGATAGGAGCCAGGTCATACAACTATTGTTGGTGAGCTCCAGTTTGCTTCGGAGTTTTCCGAGTCGGTTCCTTATGTTTTGTTATTGTACAGGAGTTATGTGTGGGCGGGGGTTTGTCCCGACCCTAGTTATGTCATGTATATCCTAGAGGCTTTGTAGACATAAGGAAGGGTAAAGTCATGGAAGTTTATATAGTGATGTTATATCTGTATATGTGGTGGCCCCGACGGCCAAGTATTATATATATATATATATATATTTGTGTGTGTTGTGCTGATACAGGTAATTAGATACTTCTATATGCAACGAAGTGCTGTTCAAATTTTTGGTGACATGTAAGGGAAAGTACAGGTATTTGAACGGGTTCTCCCGGGCCTTCTCGGCTTCGGGTGCCAGTTCTGCCCGATGGGATTTTGGGGCGTGACAACTTTTACCTTTTCCTTTCATGTGTTAAAGGTTTAAAGTAATGGCTTCACTTGGTAATTTTTATACTTAAAGTTTAAAGTTAATGGTGATATTAAATATCTACGGACCTAATCAGTTACCATCTTCATTTCTTTTATTTCTTCAATATTTTGGAATTAATGGATTACGGGCTAATTCTTTGACTATAATTCCAAATTTTTAAGATTTAATTATGCATGTCAATTTTATTTTTAGTAAATTTAAATAATAATAATACTAATAATACACATCAAGATTCTTAAATACTTTTGACTCTTCTGTGACGGAGGGGGTATATATTTCATAAAGATCTTCTAGATTTTATTCATGCTTTATGATTGGTAAAATTAAAAGGTCTCAACAGAAAATATAATGTAGAGTCAATTTTATTCTGATTGGAATGTCCTCCTTTTATTTTTGTTTGAATTGTTGTAAAAGACCAGAACAAATATTAGGAAAGACCACATATATTTGCCTTCACTTGGATGACACAATAGATCGGGTTCATTATTGAAACCTCAAGAAGAATATTCTAAGTCTATTGTACCTAATAGACTACATATATAATTATTAAATACATCTGGGTTATTCTGTAATTAGTTATTCTTCAGTTCACTATATATACAGCTGTAACCCCTTCAATATTAAAGAGATCAATTAATTATTAAATCTGTATCATGGTATCAGAGCTAGGGTTTCTTCTTCCGCCCAAACCCTAATCTCTCCTCTTTTCCGACGTGTGTGCGCCGCCGCCACCGTCTACACCACGCCGCACGGCCTCCCTCCTCCGCCGTAGGTCGGCGCCATGGACAAGGTTATTGATCCTCTGTCAAAATTACCGTCTGGAGTAAAATTACTGCTCAGGAATCTCCACAATCTCATCCACGAAAAATTATCTGACAACAACTACATGGGATTTGGTACCTCTGCCTAGTAACCGAAAGTCTATTGGGTGCAAATGGGTGTTTCGCATCAAACGAAATTCAGATGGATCTCTTTCTCGCTATAAAGCACGTCTGGTTGCAAAAGGGTATCATCAGGAGTATGGTGTGGATTATAAGGAGACCTTCAGCCCTGTTGTTAAGCAACAGACTATTCGTCTGGTCTTGTCTCTTGCTCTTCACTATGATTGGCCGCTTCATCAGCTAGACGTCAGCAATGCCTTTCTTCATGGTCATCTTGAGGAAGAAATCTATATGGTTCAGCCACCGGGATATGTTAATCCCAACCGTCCTCACTATGTTTGCAAGCTTCGCAAATCACTGTATGGCCTGAAACAGGCCCCTCGTGCCTGGTACACACGTCTCTCTACTTTTCTGCAGGGTCTTGGTTTTCGCACCTACCATCATGACAACAGCCTCTTCACCCTTCACTGTTCTCGAGGGACAGTCATCATTCTTATCTATGTGGATGATATTGTTATTACAGGCAGCTCGTCATCACTCATCACTGAAATTACTGAAGCTATGCATCGTGACTTCAAACTTAAGGACCTCGGTCCTCTGGAGTTCTTTCTTGGCCTCGAACTCATCCGCAAATCGGGAACCATATTGATGCATCAGACAAAATATACCCTTGAACTTCTAAATCGGGCTGGAATGACAGACTGCAAACCCGCGGTCACTCCCATGGCAGTCCGCCAATCCCAAGGGCCGAATACTCCCTTTGCCGATCCTACACTATATCGGAGCCTCGTCGGTGGACTTCATTATCTTGCTGTTACTCGTCCGGACATCCAATATGCAGTCAATCGAGTCTCCCAATCAATGCATGCTCCCACAGAACAACACTTTCAGGCCTTGAAACGCATTCTGCGCTATCTTCAAGGTACTCTTCACTGTGGAATTTTATTTCAAAAGGGCTCGTTTGATATATCTGTTTTTTCTGATTCGGATTGGGCTAACGACAAAGATGATCGAAAGTCCACTACTGGATATATTGTTATGATGGGACCGAATCTGATTTCCTGGTGCACCAAGAAGCAAACGCGAGTGTCCCATTCCTCCACAGAAGCAGAATATCGTGCCATGGTTGCGGGTGTTGCTGAAGCCATGTGGTTACGATACCTTACGGATGCACTTGGCATTCCCCCGACGAAACCACAGATTTATTGTGACAATCAGTCCACTATTTGTGTTACCAAAAATCCAGTCCTTCATGATCGTATGAAGCATGTTGGGTCTGACTGTCACTTTGTTCGCGATGAGGTACTTGCAGGAGCGATGGCCACGCACTATGTCCCATCTACTGACCAGCTTGCTGATATTCTCACCAAGCCTCTTCCGTTACAGCCTTTTCAGTCTCTCTGCTCCAAGCTGCCCCTCGTTACCGCTGATCAGCTTGCGGGGGGATAATAGACTACATATATAATTATTAAATACATCTGGGTTATTCTGTAATTAGTTATTCTTCAGTTCTCTATATATACAGCTGTAACCCCTTCAATATTAAAGAGATCAATTAATTATTAAATCTGTATCAGTACCCAAGTACATTTCTTTTCCAGAGTTCAGAAAGGCCATTTATCTAATTATATAAAGGAATTTTCACTTAAACTATAAAAGCCATTTAATATGTTACGAGAGCAAGTACAGGTCATGAGCACTGGCGGATCTAAAATTTTTATCAAGGAAATTTGCTTAATAAAATTGTTGTTGATCATTCAGGAGATAGTCAAGTTGCATGGGGCTTCGGTTCATCCCGGTTTTCATGTGTTCATGCTCAAAAAGTGTGTGGGTGATCCTTCCTTAGTGGTGCCAGTTGAGGATATAGGCGTTAAGGATTCGGTGTCCTATGAGGAAGTTTCGATTGAAATTTTGTATAGGGAAGTTTTGAAATTGAGAGCTAAGGAAAAAACTTGTGTGAAGGTTGTTTTGAGGAACCAAAAGGTATGCTTCATGGGAATCGGAAGAGTATATGAAAGCTAAATACCCGTTCTTGTTTTCAATGTTGGACGAAAGTTCTTAAGGTAAAATTTTATTTCATTTCTTGATGCATTTCTAATTTTCTTCTTGAATCCTTCTATATTCTTTTTATTATCATGCTAAAGGTGTCCTAATCTCTTATTCTGGGAGAAATGATCCAAGAGGGGGGGGGGGATAATTTAAGATCCTAAAAAAATTGATGAATTAATTTTGAACCTTAGTTCGTGCATAATTATAATTTTTTACTTGAATCATGATAAGGGATGTTAAAGGGATGATTGGGGAAAGTTTTAGAGTTTACGAAAAGCGTTCAGGATTATTTTTGAACCCCGAACCAGTGAGGGTCCGCGATAAGGTCTTGGAACGCCCTGTGCATTCCGTGATAGAGGCATAGCACATTGTGTTGGCTCCACAATAAGAGTGTGTCACTCCATTTAGGCTCAATGATAGCAGCATGCCATGCCCAAGGGCAAAAATTGCCTAGTTTTGATTTTTAATATTTGGGGTGAGGGATTTTTGGTCCTTAACCCCACTAAACGACCTTAAGCACTCCTCAACCCCTATTAGGTTACCAATTTATTAGTTTAATAATGGTTCTTCAACTTTTCAACTAACAAGTGAATAAACTATGGTCTTTCAATAATTCAACACTCAGGGCCCTAAACTCAAGCTTTTCTCAAAATCACTTCATCAAAATGCAAGTTTGACACTCTTTATTTACTTATTATATTATTGCATCAAATTACTTGATATTTACATGTTTCTAGGTGGTTTAATTCAAACTAGGGTTGAGGGATTTAGGTTGTTTTACACTTGCATTGACTTTTCCTTGTTTTATTGGTTTCTTTATGATTTAAATGATGGATTGTGAACTGAATTTGGATATCATGGTAATGGTGAAACTTTGGCAATATTGTTTCACAATGTTAATGGATTTTATGTATGATTATAATGACATAAACCTCAACCCATATCATAATTTGGTTTTTACAAAAGGATTTTATAATGTCTAAACTGTCCTTTGGAAAATTGCATAATATTGACAGGTAAAAAGATAAAAAGGTTTTGGAAATGTCCTTAGGGGCTTTGGTTATGTATTTTTAAACTGAAATTGAAGTCCAAACGGTTAAATGTATTATGGATATGATATGGCATAATTAGAATGGCTTGCAAGTCTATTGGTATGATGATACCATTTTGGGAATGCCCTAATACATGACTCCATGAATGGTTCGTGAAAAATGTTTTATTTGGGTTTAAAGAAAATTGTGTAGTTCACCAAGAAAGTGTTTTCCTAGGTGGACCAACACTGAAAACCACGTTTGCAGATGTTGGGAGTCTATGAACACTGCGTCAGATTTGCACAGTATATTTTTGGGAGTCTAATTGACTATTGGTGGCTTTAGCCTAATTTCTCTAGTTCATGTGGATAATATGGACTGGGGTCCTTCAGGAAAGCCGGACACATATAGCCCTTGGTGACTTTAGGTCGCTACGAGCCGCATAGTTCAAGATTAATTTTTTAAATGGTCATGTCTCATGTTCCCCTACCTCGACTTCCTATTATCTTGATGATTGACGAGAACATGTTTTAGTACATGATTTTTGGAAAATATATTTTATTTATATGTTTTATTACTGATTTGGTGCTTGCATATTTTATTCCTTTTCCTTGGGTTGCATCCTAGCACTCTCCATACTAACCATCCGTGGATGCTATATCATTTCATGATGTAGGTTCTGGGGATTTTTCTTGTTACCCTGTTCAGCATTAGGTGATTTGGTACTCTTTTTGATCAACTTTGTAAGTGGTGAGCCTTCCTTATTCAGAAGGCCTAATTTCTTTTAGTCTTTTCTAGTTTCAGTGCCTTCTTTTATTTTTTTCTTTTGAAATAGTCGAGGTCATGTCTTGACTTGGTTAGTACTTCTTGGTTTAGAGGCTTTGTGGATAGGGGTGTTATTTCTTTGTGGAATTGGTTTGGACTCTAACATTTAATCTTTTCATTTCTCTCTCTCTCATTCTATTGGATAGGTTCTGCTGTTTATTATCATTATTATACTCTAGAGGTAAGGCTAGGAGGGTCATCTCAGGCCTTGGTTGGTTTGGGATGCCCGTTGCGGTCAGGTCCCAGTTCGATTCATGAAAAACACCTTCTTTGTACACTCCACCACCAAATTTGTCGCAATCGTCTTGATGTAACTATTAGTCGAGATCAACCTTAGCGTTCTTACCCATAACTAGTGCGCCTCAGCTAACATGTGCGGGGAGAGTTTCGTGAAGCTTTAATCAATTGAAATACTAATTTACCTTACATGTGTATACTATAAAATTAATCAATCAAAATTAATTTTTGTTTTAGTTGATCCCTCTCTATTTGGGTGTCATGTAGCAATACTTTAAGGTGACCCCTTTGTTCTTCAGCTTCTTTGAACAAATTCATAAGAAAATCTCTATTTTCTTCAAATTCTTGGAGCCTCTGTAGTAGATTAAATTTTGCAGAGCCACGAAAATTTAATGTGTCACGTCCCGGACTCAACGTTGATGGACTGCATGGAGGTGATAGCTCATCGAGCCATTTAAAAAATGAGCATGTGCCATTATCCTAAAAAATAAATTATAATTACATAACGATTAACTTAACATTATAAAAACAACATACATGACTCACCTTTGCAATTGCACTGTTATAAAATTTACGACCTGGATTTGAGTCCGTGAGTGACGTCCTCAAGACAGTCGTATTACCACAACAACAAATCAGAGACTTTTTAGAATTGGATGTTTGAGATGCTTGAGACATTGTAGAAGTTTAAAATATAAACAAAGTTAATGAAATAAAATAATGAGGGAGTGACGACTTTATATATGAAGTAAAAAATGATGTGGTAAGTGCAAAATTTGTGGTTTGTTACCGTTGGACAGTAATTTTATTTTTTGGAACTAGGGGTGAAAGTTAATATACCGTCGTAGATCATGACAAACGTCATCCATCAACTAGCTACTAAAATATACCTTAGACTGGTATGATCTATCGTAGACCTACACCTGTACGAGTGCATCGATGGATCTCTTAATTAGGCGTAGACCACTATGATCTACGTAGACTGATATAGACCAACACTTGAATGTTGCTTAAAAGAGAATAAATAAATTAAAAATAAATGTAGGGTGGGTTTCTACACAAGTGAGGGAGTGTAAACAAGTCACACAATCATATTAGAGGTTATACAAATTAGGGGTAGTGTATTAAGGAGTGTGTGGATGGGTAGTAGTTTAAAGTTTAATCTCCTAAGAGTAATGTTTCTCAAAGCATAAGTATGTTTTGTGGATATATTTTGTCCAACCACTATCCATTCCACATAATCTTTTGATTTGGGGGTGATCATTTAAGGAGTATGTGGAATATGTAGTCATCAAGTACAAAATACATCCACAAAACATACTTGTGGTTTGAAAACAATTACCCTTAGAGTATTGAACATTCAACCACTACCCTTCCACACACTCCTTAATACACCACCCTTAATTTGTATAACCTCTAATATTATTGTGCGACTTGTTTACACTCCCTCACAGGTGTAGAAATCCCCCCTACATTTATTTTTAATTTATTTATTCTCTTTTAAACAACATCCAAGTGTTGGTCTATATCAGTCTACATAGATCACAGTGGTCTATACCTAATTAAGAGATCCGTTGATGCACTCGTACAAGTGTAGGTCTATGATAGACCATATCAGTCTACGATATATTTTAGTATCTAGTTGATGGATGACGTTTGTCATGATCTACGACGGTTAATTAACTTTCACCCCCAGTTCCCAAAAATAAAATTACTATTTATACCATTTTTAATTTAAATCACCAACAGTTTAAGATTATCTATTTAAATCATTTTTAATTTTATTATTTTATTCCATCAGCCCCAACACATGTTATTATCAATTTAAATTATTTTTAATTTAATTATTTTACTCCAACTGACCAAAACCTGTTTTTATCAGTTTAAATTATTTTTAATTCAATTATTTTATTCCAACATCCCAAAACATGTTATTATCAGTTTAAATTCTTTTTAATTTAATTATTTTATTCCACCAACCCAAAAACTTGTTAGTATTATCTATTTTAATTTAACTACTGCTCTATTGATTCACATGATCGATGATAGACTACTATGTTGGGTCGATGATAGACTAAGTATGTGATCGAGCATAGACTCTTTATGTGATCGACGAGAAACTGTTTATGTTATTTGTTTTTACAGATACATTCACTACAGATGCTAACACAAAAAATAACAATAACAAAAAAGAGGAAAATTCAATTTGAAAATAAAAATTATTTGTTCATTGCATAATCATAGAATTTTTACATTCAAAACATTGACACATCGGCCAGAACAAGCAAAATAAGCAAAATAAGCAAAATAAGAAGAAGTTTTCTTTTAACAACAATTCGAGTACGCGAGAAAGTAAGTTTCATCTTTATAAATTGGTGAAGAGTATTAGTAGATGGAGTTGTCATAACCTACGCCATCGCCATACTTTGCTCGCAAAGCTGCCATCACATGTTCTCACGGCATTTTCACCAAGTCAAATTTCTGACAAGAACAACTCCTTTCCAACAAATTGACCTTGGCAGTAACGTCGCTGTCGAATACCGTGAATTTGTTGAGACCCCCATTTGCATTAGTCACATACAAGGAATCACTCGCACTCTTGTTATCTCTTAGAATCCTTTTCGCACAAGGCACAAATATGTTGTTTTAACCATCGACAAAGGCATGCCGCTCCTTAAACTTTTCATCAAATTCTCTAGCAATCGAATTGAATATGTACAATACAAGGTACTCCCGTTCATCCGTCAACACCGAGTTGAGTGACTCGGCGATGTTTGTCGTCATCACATCGTACCTATTTCCCGGGAAGTGTTCTTTACTCCATTTCTCAAAACCAACCACATTTTCAAGGATATGTCCTGCCTCGGGGCTATTATTCTTCAATTCGGCAAAATGCTCGCTAAATTCATCAACAGTATACACCTTTTCCGCGGCGTAGAATAGATAAAGATGTTCTCCACAATGCTGATTTACGCACAGATTTTCAGCGAGGTGCCTCATGCAAAGTCCATGGTGTGCACAACTGTAAACACAAGAGAAGGCATTGGCAATGCTGATGTGCCTGTCGGAGATGACACATAGATCTGATTCATCTTCTACGATAGACTTCAACTTCTTGAAGAAGAACGTTCAAGAAGCATCGTTCTCTTTATCGACGACACAAAAGGCAATTGGAATGATGTGATTTTTTGTGTCCTGTGCAACTGCACTCAGCATCACGCCCCCGTACTTTTCATATAAATATGTGCCATCAACGACAATTACCTTTCTCATGTGGGCATATCCCCGTATGCAAGCTCTGAATGCTAAGAAGTAGTAAACTAACGCTCTATTAATCTGGTTTACCATGATAGAATAGAAAGACCCTGGATTCAACAACTTCACAATGTGGGAAAAATACGGCAAGAAAGCATATCCTTGCTCCGGTGTCCCGCAAATGATGTTCTTCGCAATTACACTGTATTTCCAACACATCCAATTGCTTGTGTGGCAATGCAACTCCTTGAACACAATCCTTTGTATTTCGCTTATGCTTGGACCTTTACCATCCCGAAAATGATTTACGCATAGTGAAACAATCAATTTGGATAACAATCTCTTATGCCTGCAGGTGGCGTGTTCAACACCGCACGTGTGCAACCCGATATACTTATATATGCAAAATCTGCATGAGGTTTCATACTTCATTGCCCTCAACAACCAGCCGCAACTACGAGATAAGCATTTTGCCTTCAAAAATTTGGAGCAGTTCTTCTCCAAACAATAATCAAAACACTACCTCACCGCTGCTGCGTCTAGTATTCTTGTCGGCGAATGTTTGATCAAGATAGAAATTGGCTCTGTCGTTGAAGGAATGTCCCAATTGTAATCTCGTTCCACGGTCTTCTTCGTCATTTTGCGAGTCCGATGAAACCTCTTCCATATGTATATGATCATCTTTCGTATTAATAGGTTGATCGTCATCGTTCTCGTAATGACTGAAATCATCGTCGACTTTCGGGCGCGTATGTGGGTGTTCTAATGAATTTAACAGTCCTTCGACGGACCTCTCAGCTACATTTATCCTCAAAATAAGCTTAAATCCATCTGCATCGACATTCATCATGTACATCAGCACACGTACATCACTATTTATGATCGTAGGATTCACTTTTTCCCTCGAATTCATTAGCTAACTAATCACCACGTCGCCCCGCGCACAATCTAGATTCCTACTCTCCATTACGCTTGCAAACAATTCGTCGTACGAACTATTGCGGCAAACAACAACAGGGATTGTCACCTTCATAAAAGATCTCCATTTCCAGTATTTGGGAGTCTCCAACCATTCTCCAATGAAATCACCAGAAACCAGAACAAATTCTGCAATATACATCGTGGAATTAGGCTTTGGTCTATGGTAGATTATGCTTATGGTCTATATTAGGTTATATTCACGATCGATGAATGACAATCAGTGGTTGATGACTGGGCAGCTATCCGTATGAAAACCGTGAAATAATAAATATTGCTTCTAATCTACGATGCTTGGGTTTATGGAATAAAGAAATGAACTTGGAGTCACCTGAGCTGCTGTAATGTACTTTTTAAAGTGGTTTTGAGTAATGTGAATGGTTTCAAGCTTTTTAACAATGGTGGAAAGTGGTGTGTTTGAGAAGATACCAAACAAATGGGGTAACAATGGGTGCAATGGACAAACTTATGATGTTTGTGGACTGATTTAGAGCTAATCGCTCGAAATAACGCCGGAAAAGTGGTCGGAATCGGAGTTTTTGGAGGGAAAACAACCACCTTTTAGCTTTTGAATTTTTTTTATTTAATATTTTTGGAAACCTAAATATTTTTATATATATATAATGGTAGATGATGGAGTGGGTTGAAGTGTATTATTTAAAACTTGTGGATGAATTTATTAAGTTGGAAGTATTGGGTTAAAGTGAATTATTATAAAATTTGTGGGTGAAGTTGTTAAGTTGGAAAAGTTAATGATAATGTGGAATTAAATATCTTTTTGGCAAATTATTCATCAAGTTTGGAACTTTGGCAAAAAAAATTTCCATGGTGTCCTTTTGGCAAACTTGCCCAAGTGACTGTTGACGAGTTGATCGAATTGGCACATAAATACAGCAATCGGACCATGCTCGTTGATTATCGTTACCTGTTGAAACTCGGTGTCAAGTTTCGTATATCTCACAAGTACAAGCAAATAAATAAGAATGATAGGAATGCCATGGGGAGTACTCTTCTCACTAAGAACTGCAATTTTGGAGCTCCAATCATAAAAAAGATGCCATGCAAGCATATGTTTCACTTTAACCGCATGAAAAATTGGTCAGAGAGAAACATAGGTTGCCCAACTTTAACTGCATATGCAAAATATGCATGTTTTTAATAGCTTAGCTAAAAATTATTCATGTTGTCAATAGTTTAGCCAAAAATGCCCTTATTATTATTATACACTGAAATAAAATAAAAAATTTAGTTACCACCAATCAAATTATCTCTCGCTTTAAACAATCAAAAGAAAATAATAAAGTAAGAGGAATGGATGGAAAAGAATGTGGTTTTTGAATTTAGGCTAATTCAGTGGCTAGAATCATTACAGACAAAAATAGCTTTTCCGATTTCGAAAAGGGTCAAAAATGTCCTTAATGTATTAAAAATGACTAAAAAATGTCCTTCTTTCATCTATTGATTCAAAAATACCTCTTCATCCATCTATTTGGATCAAAAATGTCCTTAACATTAAATTTAAGTCCAAAAATTTCTCCTCCTTTTAACAAATTTTAATATGGAATATAATTTTTTAAGTTAAATGTATGATATTATTTTTATTGGTCCACATGTAATTACACCCAAATTCATTCATAGTTTAGCCCATTAAACCAAACGAATTTTAAAAATACCCAACATTTCTTCTTCCTCCATCACACGATCCCAACATTTCTTCTTCCTCCATCACACGATCTTAAGGTCACTACTCACTACCTGTCATTTTCTCTCCTCACGTTGTATAAAAAATTTGTAATGCCTTGAACGTTATACTTTAATCTTACATCATTTGATGTGATTTAAGCAATTGAATAGAAGCAAAAAAAATAATAATTAATAAATAACCGAGATATGTTACAAGAAGCAAGAAAAGGGAGTTTGAGAAGCAAAATGCAGTAAATAAGGAGTGCTTTTGAAATTTGGGTTTCAAATTTGATTTATGTCAGTGTGAAGTTCTTAAAAAGAAAGAGGCAAAGAGCATCGAAAAGAAAATCCCATGCCAAATAAGCAAGGCTCCAATTGATCAAAATCCAATATCATTTACCATATTTTCCCCATGCTTTTGGACCTTGTTTCCATTGTAATATAGTAATGCTGACCTTTGCGTGCATTATGAATGGAACTATAAATTCAAAAACTAAGAAGTAATGTTTGATTTATGAAAACACTCCAATAACAATAAATGCAAGTGAAAGCAAGTCGATAGAGAATAAAATTTCATGTTATTCTTCCACAGATAAGGTTTTATACCAAATGAAGATGAAGAAGTAGCTCGTGTTGGATCTTTTAAAAATTATTTGGATTAATGGGTTAAATTGTGAATAAATTTGAGTCTAATTACATGTGGACCAATAAAAATAATGTCATGTATTTAATTTTACAAAAATTATATTCCATATAAGAATTTATTAAAAGGTGGGGGCACTTTTGGACTTAAATTTAATGTGAAGGACATTTTTTATCCAAATAGGTGGATGGAGGGTTTTTGAACCAATAAGTGGAAGAAGGACATTTTTGAATCATTTCTTTTTTATTGGTCGAATCAATTCAAAAATTTTAACTTCACTAATTCCAAATTTTTTATTATAATAATTGATCTACAATATACCTTTTTCAGCCGCAAAAGGTACCTAATTTTATTTTTTATTGGTCGAATCAATTCAAATTTTTTAACTTCACTAATTCACTAAAAACTATTTGTAAGCTTGGATATATATAGAACATGATCGTGTAGAAACTTTGGACACAAAAGTAAGAAAAGGTAGATAGATTTGTGGTCACTTGTTACAAAATGTGATTCCATATTTTGAATTCAACACACAATTGTGACTAGGTTCAGGCTGATTAAAATGCATTTACCTCTTAAATTGATCTTGGTATTAAAAAGGATATTATTTACTCCCTCATCCGTGTCTTACTTTTTTTTTACTTTTTACGGTTTGAAAACAAGTGTTTTTTATCTATATGTAGTAATTTTATCATCAATTTCAGCATTCTATAAGGGAATTTTAAAACTACTGTCGCACCTCTTTTTTACTTCAAAAAGAGTTTTCAAATCCGAAAATAATTAAAAATGTTTCAAAAGATCACTACAGTTGGCATAGTGGTTCAACACTATTTCCCTTAAGCAAGAGGTCGGGAGTTCGATACCGGCCTCTGGCGAATGGAGCAAACTCTGTGGCCAGTTCCCTACCGCAAAATGCGCTGACTGAGGAACGGAAGATTAGTCTCATGGCTGCCGGCTGTGGGGATACCTTGGGAAACCAAGAAAAAAAAAATGTTTCAAAAAGGTATATCTATAATCTATATATATATATAAAATTTATATCTATATTTATAATCTATAGTCTATATCTATAATCTATAATATATTAAAAGTGTGAAGACGCTTAAAAAATAATTTGAACTTTTTTGCCCTTCATTGAAAGACTCTTTTTCTGACAAAACTGTTTTTTCGCTATTTTCTTTAATTTATTATTTAATTTTTTTTATTATGTTAACTAAAACTTCTAAAATATATGGGACACCTAAATATTAATTAATATTTTCCTTTCTACTGTTCAACTAGAAAAATACTCCTAAAATAGGACTATATTAAAATATACTTCTAAAATATACGTAATAAGATATATACACCTCTTGAATTTGTAAGTCGGTCTTCTTTCTTTTTTTCCTTATGAAATTATTCTATGAATTGTTACATATGGTATAGATAAATTCGTCCATGGACAAATAGGATTTGGGTTCAATTTGCATCTTTATTACTTTTTTTTTTTCAAGTTAATTAATATAATTTTCAATATTTGTGTGGTCTATTTCACATTTATGTATGTTCTTTTGTTTTTGCTTTGTCACGGAAGTTGAGGTTGATGCTTTCTTATATCTTGACGTTGTTGTAAGTATGTCATGTTAATATTTATATTCATTAAATTATGTATGTTTTTATGGAGTATTTTGTCAATTTGATGCTCTCTCGATTTTTTAACTTGACGGTTATACTTTGATAAATTAGGGTTAATTTTTCTTGCCTATTGGAAAAATATGATTGATGTTCATCTATATTGATTCGGTTACAGGTCTAGATTGATGGATGTTTGATTTTCTAACCCTCAACTTCTTCAATGTTCTTGTCAACATAATAGAATTTAACGTGTGTGTATATATGTATCTTCTTTATTTTCATTCAAGTCATTCTTTAGGGTCAAAGTTTTCTCTCAGACGAGAATTATTTTTATCAAAGTCGAAACTTTGTGATCACTATTGTATTGTTTTTTTTAGTTTACAGGTCGTAGATGAATATCGGTTGGCTTTGAAGAATTTCTTGTGTAAAGGTTAGGTTTACTTGTGTTGTTTTGATATCTTTATTGTCTTAGTATTTTATTTTAATTTACATATGGTAGATGAACGTCGGTCGACTTTGAGAAATTCTTTAGGTGAAGGTTAATTTTAATTGTATTGATTTACTATATCTCTATTAGTTTATTTATTATTTTATGTGGTTTATAGTTCGTAGATGAATGTCGATCGACTTTGAGGAATTTTCGTGTGTAAACTTTAAGTTTGATTATATTGTTTTGATATCTCTTTTATCCTATTATTTTGTTGTAATTTACAAGTGATAGATAAATGTTGGTCGGCTTTGAGGAATTTTCTTAGGTAAAGGTTAGGTTTAATTGTATTGTTTTAATATCACTGCTTTGAGATTTTTTTTTATTTAAAAGTTAGGTTTAGTTGTATTATTGATATTGCTATTATCGTATTATTTTGTTATAGTTTACAGATGGTAGATGAGTGTCGGACGGCTTTGAAAAAAAAATTTGTGTGTAAAGATTAGATTTAATTGTGTTGTTTTGACGTCTCTATCATTATATTGTTTTATTGCAGTTTACAGGTAGTAGATGAATGTCATCAACTTTTAGAAATATTTTTAGTAAAGGTTAGGTTTAATAAATAAATTCTTCATCTTTACATACTCAAAAGCTATTGAATTTAATTATTGTATTCGTGTTTATTATTTAAACAAATATCTTGTTTAGAATAACGTTTGAACTCATTAAAATGAGATATACGCGCGAGGCGCATATACCTAAACTAGTAGATTAAAAATTAGAGCCATCACTTGACATTGAATTTTGATGTGGCAAGCCATCTAGAAAATTCTTTTCAAAGCATTTGACTCTTAAAATCGATCCACAAATAGAAATTTCCATTAAAAAATTTTGTTGATCGGTGTAATGCACTCCTTGATCCCGTGGTTTTTTTTCTCACAAGTAGAGTCAAATAAATAAGAATGATAGGAATGACATGAGAAGTACTCTTCTCACTAAGAATTGCAAAATATCTAAAGAAGACATTTTTGAAGCTGGGTCCTCGATGATAAATATGCCTTGCAAGGATATGTTTCACTTTAATTGCATGAAAAATTGGTTAGAGAGGAACATTAAAACATAGGTTGCCCAACTTGTACTCTTACCAATAATGGTAAATTCTAAGTTGTCTAAATAAAATTTTCTGGCTAATATAGAGGTCGTTTTATTGAATTTATTGGTTTAATTTGAATAATTAACAATATTTTACTATTGCATGAACATATATATGGTTTTTAAAATTCGAATTTGTTGTAAGATTGACTGTTTATTTTGAGTATTGGTTAGTTGGATTGCTGATGGTTAAGGGTGTTGGTTTGGTCATACGTTATTATTTAAGAAAAGAAGGTTGTTCTTATATGGGATTAGTGAAAGAAAATTTCCATCTTGAGAGAAATATGTTGATCGTTTATTAACTTCAAATTATGAACTCAACTAATAGTTATTATCGCAAGAAGTTATTTTTCTTGTTGTTTGAGATAATTACTACTAGTTGAGTAACTATAGAAGAAATTGGCCTGCTAAGTTATGATTAAGCTTTTCTTTTGCAACAGTAGTTTTAGAAGCGAGGAATCAAAATCTAAACGAATCTAGGCTCCTACCATTGAAGAAAATTCTTACACTGAAAAAAACTAACTACATATAACATGTGGTGATACTCTTAATAGTTAAATTATTAACATTAGTAGTTATTATTCAGGATGACTATAAACATCCTTATTATGGTTGATGTTAAAATTATTCAAATATATTACCAATGAAAGATAAAATAGTTAAAATCCCTTTCTCATTATTAAAGGGGCGTGTAAAAGAGAATAATGACAGATAATTTGAGACGGAGGGATAAATTACCGCTACACTTTTTTTACCGAAAAAGGTACGTATTATAATTCTTTTTTGAAAAAAAAAATTGGGGGTAGGGGAAGGGGGAGGGGATTAGAATGGGGAGAATCGAACCCTCACCAACAAGGTGGAAGTTCAGGTAACTAACCAACTAAGCTACTAAGATTCCCCTACGTATTATAATTCCAAAAAGGTTATCTCGTTTTTACTTTTAGTAAGTTTATTAATTTGAATATTTTACATGGCATGGCTAAGACCACATGATTTAAATTAAATAACTATATACATCTTTAATTTAAGATCATAAAATTTAAAAATCTCTATCTTAAAGTGCAGCGAAACTATCTTGAAAATCCACCGCTAAAAAATATTTAGTGTCTATTCTTACAATTTTTTGACTCAATCTGTGAGAAAAGAAAAAAAGTAATATTTTCACACGAAAATATTAGGAAACTTTCGGATGTTCCAATAAAAATTCGTTATCCATCATGTGTTGTCTCAGCGAACCGATTTGATAGAAAATAAGTGAGAATCCTTTCTGAAAAAAGCCTTTTAGGTTTTGTGAATTTATAGTTAGGTAAATATCCTTTCTGAATTCAGATGGAGAAATTTTCCATTGCACAATAGGCTTAGAATATTTCTCTGTGGATTATTAACTTGGTTTGCATTGTTAGCCAAAATATTTCTTTGTGGATTATTATACGATGCTTTAAATTTAAAAATCTTAATGTCAATTATTATATGATTCATTATTTATTTAAAAGAAAATTGGCATAAAAAAAAAGTTCTGAAAAATGGTACAAGTATAACAGTTAAATTAAAGAAAATAATTAATTTCAAAATATCAATCATAAGCACCCTTATTATCTAAAACATTGCAAGCAGTGACAAATCTACTAAACAAATGAAAAACTACTAAAATTAAACAAATTTTAAATTCTAAATCCATAATCAAATTCATGACAGGAAACAAAAACATGAAGATGGTAACTAATTAGATTTGCACATAGTATCACAAGTTATAACCTTGGTATAACAATTAGCAAGTGTAGCCATCACCCAACATTAAGACATGATATGAAATAGGGGAAAGTACAACATGGGATAAAAGAACAAAGGTTAGAAGAAGGAATATATTACTCTTTTTTTCTTGAAATTCCCAAACTTTAATATTGCCTACATTTGTAGCCAGATTCAATGCAGAGTCACCCCATATCTCAGTTCCAACACCACTTTCACATTTGGCATTGAGTTTTCTTATAAACACAATATATAAAGAGGAGTGTATGTTGTAACAAGATTAAACAAACGAGCAGAAGTGCAAGAGTACTGTACTTGAACATGATCGGTGAACAAAATTAGTTCTCAAGTCTATCAACCCACAAGGTCTTCATGAGGGCTTACTTCATTGTTTAGAACTCTACGGCAGTGTTTGGGGAACAACCGTGTTTGCGTTAAAAATTACATAAGTAGAAGTGCAAGAGTACTAGCCGGATATGACAAACACGATGGTTCACGTATAAATCTATCAAGGTGTTCCTGAGAGTTCCCTTGACCACTTCATGAGGGCTTACTTCGTTGTTTGAAGCCCTGCTGAAGTGTTTGGGGGAACTCCTGGGTTCACTTTGAAAATTATCCAAACAGGTAGCAATGCAAGAGTACTAGCGGGAGATGTTAAATACAATGGTTCACATATAATTTCTCAAGGTGTTCCCTGGAGTTCCCTTGACCACTTCATCAAGGCTTATTTCATTATTTGATGCCTTGCTGAAGTGTTTGGGGGAACTCTCGGGCTCACTTTGAAAATTACACAAACAAGAAGTGCAAGATTATTAGCTGGAGATGATGAGCATACTGCTTCACGTATAAATATATCAAGATGTTCCTACTAGTTCCCGTGATCACTTCATGAGGGAATACTTCATTGTCTGAAGCCCTGCCGAAGTGTTTGGGAACTCCCGAGTTCACTTTGAAAATTACCCAAACTAGTAGAAGTAGAAGAATACTAGCTGGAGAAGATGAATGCAATGATTCATGTCTAAATCTATCAAGGTGTGCCTGAGAGTTCCCTTGACCACTTCATGAGGGCTTACTTCCTCGTTTGAAGTCCTGCTGAAGTGTTTGGGGGAACTCCCGGGTTCACTCTGAAAATTACTCAAATAGGTAGAAATGCAAGAGTACTAGCTGGAGATGTTGAACACAATGGTTTAAATATAAATCTATCATGGTGGTCCCTGGATTTCCTTTTACCACTTCATCAAGGTTTATTTCATTGTTTGATACCTTGCTGAAGTATTATGGGGAACTACCAGGTTCACTTAAAAATTACACAAACAAGTAGAAGTGCAAGAGTACTAGCTGGATATGACGAGCACAATGTTTCACATATAAATCTATCAAGGTATTCTTGAGAGTTCTCTTGACCACTTCATGAAAACTTACTTCATTATCTATGGGGAAACTCCCGAATTCACTATGAAAAATACATAAATAGGTTGAAAAGAAAGAGTATTAGTTGGAGATGTTGAATGCAATGAATTACATAAAAAGCTATCAATTCCTTGACCACTTCATCAAGTCTTATTTTATTATTTCATAAGGCCTTACTTCATTGTTTTTAGCCTTGTTGAAGTGTTTGGGGGCTCTTGGGTTCACTTGGGAATTACGTAAAAAGGTAGAAATACAAGAGTACCTGGCTGATACAGATTTAATAATAATTGATCTATTTTAATATTGAAGGGGTTACAGCTGTATATATAGAGAACTGAAGAATAACTAATTACAGAATAACCCAGATGTATTTAATAATTATATATGTAGTCTATTATCCCCCCGCAAGCTGATCAGCGGTAACGAGGGGCAGCTTGGAGCAGAGAGACTGAAAAGGCTGTAACGGAAGAGGCTTGGTGAGAATATCAGCAAGCTGGTCAGTAGATGGGACATAGTGCGTGGCCATCGCTCCTGCAAGTACCTCATCGCGAACAAAGTGACAGTCAGACCCAACATGCTTCATACGATCATGAAGGACTGGATTTTTGGTAACACAAATAGTGGACTGATTGTCACAATAAATCTGTGGTTTCGTGGGGGGAATGCCAAGTGCATCCGTAAGGTATCGTAACCACATGGCTTCAGCAACACCCGCAGCCATGGCACGATATTCTGCTTCTGTGGAGGAACGGGACACTCGCGTTTGCTTCTTGGTGCACCAGGAAATCAGATTCGGTCCCATCATAACAATATATCCAGTAGTGGACTTTCGATCATCTTTGTCGTTAGCCCAATCCGAATCAGAAAAAACAGATATATCAAACGAGCCCTTTTGAAATAAAATTCCACAGTGAAGAGTACCTTGAAGATAGCGCAGAATGCGTTTCAAGGCCTGAAAGTGTTGTTCTGTGGGAGCATGCATTGATTGGGAGACTCGATTGACTGCATATTGGATGTCCGGACGAGTAACAGCAAGATAATGAAGTCCACCGACGAGGCTCCGATATAGTGTAGGATCGGCAAAGGGAGTATTCGGCCCTGGGGATTGGCGGACTGCCATGGGAGTGACCGCGGGTTTGCAGTCTGTCATTCCAGCCCGATTTAGAAGTTCAAGGGTATATTTCGTCTGATGCATCAATATGGTTCCCGATTTGCGGATGAGTTCGAGGCCAAGAAAGAACTCCAGAGGACCGAGGTCCTTAAGTTTGAAGTCACGATGCATAGCTTCAGTAATTTCAGTGATGAGTGACGACGAGCTGCCTGTAATAACAATATCATCCACATAGATAAGAATGATGACTGTCCCTCGAGAACAGTGAAGGGTGAAGAGGCTGTTGTCATGATGGTAGGTGCGAAAACCAAGACCCTACAGAAAAGTAGAGAGACGTGTGTACCAGGCACGAGGGGCCTGTTTCAGGCCATACAGTGATTTGCGAAGCTTGCAAACATAGTGAGGACGGTTGGGATTAACATATCCCGGTGGCTGAACCATATAGATTTCTTCCTCAAGATGACCATGAAGAAAGGCATTGCTGACGTCTAGCTGATGAAGCGGCCAATCATAGTGAAGAGCAAGAGACAAGACCAGACGAATAGTCTGTTGCTTAACAACAGGGCTGAAGGTCTCCTTATAATCCACACCATACTCCTGATGATACCCTTTTGCAACCAGACGTGCTTTATAGAGAGAAAGAGATCCATCTGAATTTCGTTTGATGCGAAACACCCATTTGCACCCAATAGACTTTCGGTTACTAGGCAGAGGTACCAAATCCCATGTACGTTGTTCATTCAGAGCCTGAAATTCCTCATCCATAGCTTGGCACCAGAAACTATTTTTGGAGGCTTGGTTGTAGGTAGTAGGCTCAGTTGTGGGATGTGCATCAAAGGGTATTTGAGTGTGGTAGGCTTTGGGTTTGAAGGTACCGGCCTTGGCTCGGGTTGTCATAGGATGAGTGTTGAGTGGAGGGTGATTAGGAAGGGGTGGTGGAGTTGTATGATGTGTGGGCGGGGGTTGGGTGGGGCTGCCGTGGGAGCTGGGATGTGCAACGGTGGATGGGGTGGCTGTATGTGTGTTAGGAGTATGATGTAGGGAAGTGGTGGGTTGTGTGGCAGTCGGCTGGGTGTTCGGGTGGGAGGTTTGGGGTTTCGGGTGGGTAGTGGTGTAGTGGGGTACCGGGTTAGGTGCCGAGTGAGCCGGAGCATGAGCGTGAGAAAAGGACGGAAATAATGGCACAACGCCAAGTGGATTGGGGGAGTATGGAGTAGAGGAAAGACTTGTGTAAGGAAATTGTTCCTCCACAAAACGAACATGACGGGAAACATATATTTTCTGAGATATAGGATCGAAACATTTGTAACCTTTGATAGTGGGATGATAGCCTAGAAAGACACAAGGGGTGGACCGAGGTTGAAGTTTATGTTGAGTGTGCGGACGCAACCAGGGATAAACTAGACACCCAAACGGGCGGAGATGGATATAGTCGGGTGGATGATTGTAGAGACGGGCATATGGAGTGGAGTTGGAGAGAGTGTGAGTGGGCATGCGATTTATGAGGTAGTTGGCAGTAGCAAGGGCATCAACCCAAAAGGAAACAGGTAAGGTGGAATCATGGAGGAGCGCAACAACTGTTTCTATTAGGTGACGGTGTTTGCGCTCAGCAACGCCATTTTGTTCAGGGGTATATGGACATGAAGTGTGATGAAGAGCCCCTAGATTTTGAAGAAAAACACCAAATGCATTGTTGACAAATTCTTTGCCATTGTCACTTCGAAAAATTTTGATTTTGGAATTAAATTGATTTTGAACCATTCGGTCAAAGTTTACAAAAATAGTATAAGCTTCGGATTTAAATTTCAGAGGATAAAGCCAAGTGAATTTACTGTAATCATCAACAAAACAGATATAATAACGAAAACCTTGAACAGAAGGAACTGAGGTTGGACCCCAAACATCAGAATGAATTAATTGAAATGGCGCAGTGGCCTTGTGTTCAGACAGTGAAAAAGGTAAACGACAAGATTTAGACACTGAACAGGACTCGCAATGTAATTTTTCTGAAAAATTAAAACCTAAGGAAGATAAAATGGATTTGGTGATGGCGGATGATGGGTGCCCAAGCCGGCGATGCCAGGTTGACGAGAGAATGGCTTGACTCACAACAGACGGAGACCTGGATGGAAGAGTGTATAGCCTATGCTCACAGCGGCCCGTGTACCGCACCCGGTTCGTGGTATTGTCCACTATCTGGAAATTGGTGTCATTAAAAATGAGGGTGCAGTTATTTTCTTTAGTAAAGCGATAAACAGATAAAAGATTGGATGTGAGGGAAGGGACGTGGTGAAGGGTTGAGAGATGAAATTTACCATTTGGGGTATAGACATACCCAGAGCCGGTGTTTGTGATGGGAAGGGATTGACCATTGCCTACTGTAATAGTTTCTGAGCCATGATACGGATGAGGAGCTTGAAGTTGTGAATAATCCGACGTCACATGGGTGTTAGCACCTGTGTCTAGATACCAATTGCCAGATTGAGCGTTTGTGGACGCATGCATCGCCCTTGATCCTCCGGACTGGCTATTTACATTCTGCGAGTCATCATAACGATACCAGCAATTAGCCGCAGAATGGCCCCGTTTAGCACAAATTTGGCACGTCGGAAGATCTCGTGTGGGCATCCGCTGGTTTCCTCGTCCCTGTCCGCGGCCTGACTGGAAGCCGTCCCTCGGTGGAGGCCCGCCTCTGCCTTGCTGCCCGGTGTTTCGACGGTCACCGCCGCCGCTGCCTCGCCCTTGGTTACGGCGATCGTCACCGCGACCCCTGGCCGAGCCTCCGCTGCCAGCCGAGTAAAGAGCCGTGACGCCAGGGGTGGAACTGGCTTCTCCGAGCAGTAATTTGTGTTCCATGTCTAGATTCAATTCTTCTGCATTAAGCCATCCAGACAGTTGATTCAGAGTGATTTCGACAGGCGAGAGGCGAATATGCTGTTTGAGAGAGGAATAGCCAGCCGGAAGACCACGTATCACGGCATTCACCACGTCTCGTTCAGGAATAATCTCGTTCACAGCATCTAGGTCAGACAGAATAGAGGCCACATCATCAAGGTATTGAGTCATCGTCTTCGTTCCCTTCCGAAGAGTATGCAATTTGTCACGCAACTGAAAAATATGAGCCATGGACACAGAGTTGTACCTTGTGGCTAGTGCGTCCCAAAGTGAAGCCGATGTGAGAAAACCCCGGGCGTGTTTGTGCACAGAGGGGCTAATAACTGCGAGAAGACAGGCTCGGATCTGAGTGTCTACGATCATCCACGGAAGGTAGTCGGGATTTGGGAGCTTGACGCCGTCCTTCTCGGCTGTCTCGGGCTGCGGCTTCTCCGCACCGTCAATCCATCCGAGCAGCAAGTTGGCTGCGAGGGCGGTGCGGACGTTAAGTGCCCAGGCCGGGTAGTTGTTGTCAGATAATTTTTCGGGGATGAGATTGTGGAGATTCCTGAGCAGTAATTTTACTCCAGACGGTAATTTTGACAGAGGATCAATAACCTTGTCCATGGCGCCGACCTACGGCGGAGGAGGGAGGCCGTGCGGCGTGGTGTAGACGGTGGCGGCGGCGCACACACGTCGGAAAAGAGGAGAGATTAGGGTTTGGGCGGAAGAAGAAACCCTAGCTTTGATACCATGATACAGATTTAATAATAATTGATCTATTTTAATATTGAAGGGGTTACAGCTGTATATATAGAGAACTGAAGAATAACTAATTACAGAATAACCCAGATGTATTTAATAATTATATATGTAGTCTATTACTGGCGATGCTGAACACAATGGTTCACAACGCTTCATCAAGGCTTTTTTCCTTGTTTTATGTCTTACTATAGTGTTTGAAGGAACTCCCGCGGTCAATTTAAAAATTACACAAACAAGTAGAAGTGCAAGAGTACTAGCTGGAGATGGTGAACTTGCATGGTTCACATGTAAATCTATCAAAGGTGTTCCGTAGAGTTCCCTTGCCACTTCATTAGCACTTCATTGTTTGAAGCTCTGCCAAAGCATTTGGGGGAACTCCCGCCTTCACTTTGAAAATTACACAAAAAGTAGAAGTGTAAGAGTAGTAGCTAAAGATGATGACCACAATGGTTCATTTATAAATCTATTGAGGTGTTCTCTAAAGTTTCCTTGACTGCTTTATGAGGTCATACTTCGTCGTTTGAAGCTTTACGAAGTGTCTGGGGAACTTCGGACTTCTTTTTGAGAAGGTGTAATAAATTTTATATAATAGTAGTATTTTCTTAAAAAAATAATTTAAAACCTATAATTATAACATATAGTTATTTTATATTTAGGTTTCTCGATTAAATATTAACTTTCTATATAATTTTTTGATTGCTTATACCGATTATTTCCTCTTACCTTCAGCTTTCTAACTTACATTGAAGTTGCTAAAGTTGTGCTTTGAGCAGAAGTTCTGCTGCAGAACCAGGTGGAAAGACTTGCTACTAAGGAAAGGCAGCGACATCAATTAATAGTTGTGACTAGATGGTGGCTGTGGGTGGTGGAGGATGATAGTTGATAATGGTAGATTGTTACTGTAGCGGTGAATGATTGGCTTATTGTTATTTTTCATCTTAATGATGTATTAAGACTTTGTTAAAAATATTAATTAATTATTTACATAAATTTAGATTCATTTAGTGTGATGTACATCAAAGTGACGCTACTTCAAGAAGGTCTTTCAGAAGGAGTCAAGCTAAGGACCTTCAAGTATTTCATGCTTTATAGAGGGAAATGGAATCTTTCGAAGGTTTCAATACAAATGAAAAGAATATATTTAATATATTAGGTGTCTGTCATTTAAATATCTTGTAATTTAAATGAAGGGCTATTTGGTCCTTCTTTACTTTTTTTTAACCCTTAGTATAAGTAATTAGCAATTAGGGTTGGACCAATAGTTTTTGAAGATTGAAGACTTGTACCTCGTTTGAGAGCTATAGAACCTTTTGTTGATTTTTAATACTTGTCATGAGATTTTCAAGTAAGGTTATTTCCTTCTTGGGGATTCTAATAGATTAGGGGCTTTTAGTTTTCAATTAAGTGGTGTTTTGGTTGGTTTCACCATTACATCTTTTAATTGTTTGAATCTAATTGTGTCTATCTTTTTTTAGTTTTTATCGTTAATTTTTATCTTGCATCTATTTTCTTATTTCACATCAAACTAGTATCAAGAGCTTGGATTAGATTTGTTTTTACAAATCTAAGTCTTTGATTTTGGATATATTTTTTTTAGAAAAAAAAAGAGTAAAAAAATCAAATTTGACTGAAGGTTGTTTGATAATATTCCTTGATTTACATGTTGTTGTTTTATATTTGAAAAAAAAAATCAAAGAACACATGACTTAAAAAAATTGAAAGTCATTTTGAAGAAGAAACTTGAAAACGGATTTTGTTGATTTGAAATTTGGTTGAATAAGTTATTGATAGAGTTGTGGCAAAGTTATATCTCAAATTTGAGCTCATTTATTTGGGTATTGAAGGAGACTGATTTTTTTTTAAAAAAAAAATTGAGCTTCCTCTTGGAGAAGAAGAAGAATTTGAGAATTATAAAATAGTAAAAATCTTTCAAACTTGTTTTCTCTTCTTTCCTTGTTAATTCTAACTAGTTTACTTTGAGTATTAATTCATAATTCTAACTAGTTTACTTTGAGTATTAATTCATACTTAATGTTAAACTAGTTTGTATTCATTTAAGAGATAATACCCAATTACCCCCCGAACTATACCCAAAAAGGCTATGACACACCTCAACTTAAAGGGGGTCCTATTACCCCCTGAACTTTTTAAAAGTATAATTTTGACATCGTTAGTGCCTACGTGGCACATATGTGGCACAACACACTTCAGAGTCCACGTAGGCACACATGTGTGCCACGTATGTGCCACATAGGCACTAAGGGTGTCAAAATTACACTTTTAATTTGTTCAGGGGGTAATAGGACCCCCTTTAAGTTGAGGTGTGTCATAACCCTTTTAGGTATAGTTCAGGGGGTAATTGGGCATTTTATCTTCATTTAATTTATTTGTGTCAAATTATTTTGTGCTTTTGTCTTTCATTTCGTGTAAGCTTATCTAGTTTCTTGTCCTTTAATTTTAGTTATCCTTTCTTGATTATATGAATGATGTTAAAAAAATATGCTTTATGTCACCTAAAGGGTTTTGCTTCTACATGGTGGAAGAAAATTGAAAGAGATTCTTTGGTGAATAGAGACTCTGTTACGAGTTGGAATGACATGAAATGGTATATGAGAGAAAGGTTTGTGGGTCATGATTATGAACAAGATACACTCAAGTAGTATTATAACCTTCTAAAGGGAAGAAAGAGTATGGAAGAGTATTATAAGGAGATAGAGCATACTAGGCTTCAAGGTAATATCAGTAATGAAAAAGTGAAGCTTGTGGCAAGATTTATCTCAGGCTTAAATAATAAGGCACGACAACCATTGAAATTGCGTAATCTTTCTATTTTATAAGAAACATATCAAAGAGAACTCATGGTGGAGGCTTATCAAAAAAGGACAAGTCAAAGGTGCAACCTTCTTTTTCTTCATGGTCTAAAAATATGAAAGTTTGAAAATCATCTCCTACGTGGGACAAATCCAAAGATATAAAGAAAGAATTCAAGTTCAACTTGGACTAACACAAATAAAAAGTGGACTATATGAATGAGGGTAACAAATCTAAATTTAAAAATTCAATTTAAAATAATGTATTTTAAATATCAAGGATATGGCCATAAATAAAATGAGTGTCACAATAGAAGAACTATCACTACATTGAATGATGGTGGTTATCAAACTAAAGATGAATTTAAAAATGACCACGGGGAGGATGACAACAATGCTGAGTTTATGGGAGAAAGTCTTTGGAGAGTGTCAACTCAGCTTGAATAGTGTGTGCAAGTTGTTAAGGAGGGTAATGAAGTTATAATTCCTTGAATTTAATTGAAGAAGGGATACCAATTTTAAAATAGAAAGCTTTCTATGCCTATATTTTCGTGAAGAGAGTTGTCAGTGAAAGAGCGCACAATGGAGATTTGATGGGTCATTTTGGAGTGTCATAAACCTTACGTATTCTTAGTGAACATTTCTTTAGGCCTAAGATGATAAGAGATGTGGACATAATTTATGCTAGGTGTTTGAATTGTGAGCATGCTAATTCATGTACACACTATTCAAGGGTCCCTTCCACCCTTGGAGTTTAAAAATCTTCTTTTAAAAACATGAATTGTTATTTCCATGTTGTGTGTTTGAATGTAATCTTGTTGATGTTGTGGAATGTGTTCCAAGTTTAAATCTTTATGTGTTTCTTTATATTATGATAGCATATAAGTTGAATTTTGATTCTCTTATATTGAAGCCCTTGAATTATGAAGTCATGATATATTAGCATTGTTGATCATACCCAAGTATAAAGCTATGACTACCATGTGTTTGATAAAATGCTAAATTGAGACTATGACATTTTGTGATCCTTTGGTGTGACATTTTGTGATCCTTTGGTGGTATAAATGATGAACTTATGCTATACCCACATGTTGACAATGTCTTCCATGTTAAAGCTATACCTTGTATGTGTTTGATGGAATGCTCATGAGATAGGTTTAATGAAATTATGATGTGTTAGTATGCATTCCTATTCATGTGCAAGTTCATGACATTCAAGTGGTTGATAAAATGCCTTATAGATCGTATTATGAGTTGTTGACTGTTGTCAAGTATTTAAGAATTGTCATGTCTTATTATTTTCATGCTATTGACTCCTGGGGGTATTTAATACCCAACAATTTAGATGTATGCCTAGAGACAGTGTCAGTTATAGAACAATCTCAATCATGTCATGATCAGTAGTACTCTAGTTTAGTTACAGAGCTCAGGAAAAAATCTCAGTAAACTCAGTATAAATCCAATCCCATTCAGTATTCAGTTTAGTCCTCAGTAATCTCAGTAAATTAACAGAACTTAGTAGTAATCTATCAGCTAACGAAACTCAGTAAACTTAGTTCAGCTCAGTAAATCAGTACAATCAGTAACAGCTCAGTCACACCTAGTATGAACTAGGAAATCAGTTCAGTGTCTATTCAGTTAGGAGAAGGA
The DNA here is from genome assembly GCA_030864215.1 of Capsicum pubescens. Classification (NCBI taxonomy): domain Eukaryota; kingdom Viridiplantae; phylum Streptophyta; class Magnoliopsida; order Solanales; family Solanaceae; genus Capsicum; species Capsicum pubescens. Next base: position 366,478,243 of record CM061548.1, on the reverse strand, counting down.
TTCAGCACCGAGTGAACCCAAGGATTGGGACTCATTTATTAGTAGAGGGCGTGATCCTTAAAAGCAGTCCTTGCATTCAAGAACTACATAGTCAGCGTAGGTTGAGACATCAAAACCTTCTAGTTAAAGATTGATGAGGTGGCATAACCTGAAAGTTGAGGGTCCCACCATTCTCATTTGAGAACCTTTCAGTTGAGGGTATCTCTTCAATGTCTTTACCCGTGGCATGGTACTAACAACCTTCCAACTGGGATTATAGGTTAGACCCCAAATCTATTCAGAAAAGGGCATGTCGGTTAGATGATTACCTCCCACAGCCTCAGTCTCAGTATTCAGTAAAGAACTCAGATAGTTTTAAAGATTTCATGACTGTCAGATACAGTCACTCAGCTTAGTACAGAATTCAGCTAGTTCCATCAGAAATAGGACTGTCAGTCACAGTCACTCAGCAAACAACATATCATTTATCAGTTATACCAGTTACCAGTAATCCATGTTATCAGTAAACTCAGTATTCAGAATCCTTATGGCTTCAGTTATAGTTACGTATTCATGCATGTATTCTCATGCAGTCATGTTCATGTTATTCAGTCAGTTATAGTTCCTGCATATGAACCCTTATATTCAGCCTTACCTCACTTTGTATAACAGTTCATTCACATGTATTGACATATACTTTTCTATTGCGCTATGGTGTTTTATACCATAGGTTAAGACATACGACCCTCAGAGTATTCTTAGCAGATTAGACTTTCAGCAGACAGACTAGCAGTGAGTCCTCATCATTTGAGGATATTCTTTTATTTCATTATCTCATTAGATCCAGTATTTTAGTAGATGGAGTTAGTTGTGGGATTGTCCCATCAACTCCTTATTTGGACAGTTCAGTTTTAGAGGCTTTCCAAACTAGATGTTCAGAAAATATTCAATATTTCAGATTCTGATGTTTTATCAGACTTTATCATTTTTCTCATCAGTATTACAGTTTGGAACTTTATGGTATTTTAGCCCATTATTCCACATTATACAGTGTTATTAGTTAGTTATTGCAGTAGGAACCAGTCATGGGTTAGCTTGTAGTCCATCGGGATTATGAGCACCATGTAGCATCCGGGGTACCGAAATCAGGGTATTACAAACTTGGTATCAGAGCCTAAGGTTCAACAGTGTCCTAGGAAGTCTGAAAAGCCGCATCTAAAATAGTCTTGTGCATGGATGTGTAGCGTGCCACATGTATGTACAGGAGGCTATGTGATGTTTTACGAATAATTTCCCTTCTTTCAGTATTCATGTCGTGCGAGCGAGTAAGAGCTCAAGTTAAACTCTCTTTCTAATTCAAGTTTCTATTCTATATACAAAAAATACCACCAAAGAGGACTCAAAGAAGAGGAACGGGAGATCAGTCAGCCTCTCAGCCTGTTCATCCAAATCCTTTGAGTGAACATGCTTCCCATGCTGAGTTCAAAGAAGCTTTCACCACCCTAGCTCATTCAGTTTCTTCTCAGAATGAACGTCCAGCTGTCTTTTTGGCCAACCCAGTGTCCTATACTACAACAGCCAGGATTCGGGACTTCACCTGAATGAACCCTCCATTTTTCACAAGGTCTAAGTCAGATGAGGACCCTCAGGAGAATTTTTATCAGGTGCAAAAGATTATAGATATTATAGAGAGAGAGAAGCAAAATAAGAGAGCTAGAACCGTTAGTTTCAACTTTGCTCAGCCTAATTTAGAGGGTGAAAATCGTTCTCAGTTCTGCCAAAAATCCTCAGTTCCAGCTCCATCCTCAGCCAGTGCTCTAGTGCTGAAATTCAAAAATGGCAATAGAGATAGGGCGCCAGGCTCTAATTCTTAGGGTAGTGTCAGCAGTGCTCGGACCAATCCTCTTTGTCAGACTTGTGGCAAGAACCATCAGGGTATTTGCAGAGCTGACAGTGATGTTTGTTTAGAATATGGAAATCCAGGCCATAGGGTCAGAGATAGTCCCCAGTCAGGTTCTCAGGGTCAGCGAAATCATCGTCCAGCTCAGTCCGGTCGCCCGAATCAGCAGGGTGCCTCATCCAGTTCCACCAGTGGGAAACATCCAAATAGACTCTACGCTCTTCAGTCCTGACAGGATCAGGAAAGTTCTCCTGACGTGGTCACTGGTACGTTACAAGTTTATCACTTATATGTTTATGCTTTGCTAGATCCAAGAGCTTCATTGTCTTTTGTTACTCCTTATATAAAAGTTGGTTTTGGAGTCAGTCCTAAAATTCTAGAAGATACTTTCTCAGTCTCTACCCTAGTGGGTAAATCCATCATAGCCTGACGGGTATACAGAAATTGTCCGGTTATGGTATCTTAGAAAATAACTTCAACCGACTTAGTCAAATTAGATATGACTGATTTTGATGGTGTTCTCGGCATAGATTGGCTTCATTCCTGCTATGCCTCAGTCGACTTTAGAAACAAAATTGTCCAATTCCAGTTCCCAAATAAATTTGTTCTAGAGTGGAGGGGTAGTACTTCATCACTTCGGGGTCAACTTGTTTCTTACCTTCAGGCGAGAAAGATTATATCTATGGGATGTGTCTATCACCTTGTGCGATTCAAGGACTCCAGTTCAAAAATCCCTACTCTTGAATCAGTGTTAGTAGCATGTGAATTCGCAGATGTATTTACCAAAGATGTTCCCGAAATTTCTCCCGAAAGGGACATTGATTTTGGAAGTGATCTTCTCCTAAATACTCAGCCCATATCTATTTCTACATATAGAATGGCTCCAGTAGAACTCAGAGAATTAAAGGAACAGTTGAAAGATCTCTTAGATAAGGGATTCATTAGACCCAGTGTCTTCCCGTGGGGCACACCAATTTTATTCGTGCATAAGAAAGACGGTTCTCTCAGAATATGCATACACTACCGTCAGGTCAATAAGGTCACGGTCAATAAAAAGTATCCACTCCCCAGAATTGATGACTTGTTTGACCAACTTTAGGTTTCCAGTTACTTCTCTAAGATAGACCTCAAATCAGGCTATAATCAGCTCAGAGCCAACAAAAATCGTATGCAGACGTGCACAAAAAAAATCTCGAGATTGGCGATTATATGTATTTGAGAATCTCTCCCATGAAGGGAGTGAAGAGGTTCGATAAGAAGGGAAATCTCAATCCCCGATATGTCGGCCCCTTCAAAATTCTCAATCACTTCGGCAAAGTAGCTTATGATCTCTAATTACCTTCAAATCTATCTTCAGTCCATCCAGTGTATCACGTCTCCTTGATTAAGAAGTGAATAGGTGACCCAACATTCGTAGTCCCTACAGAGGGCTTAGATATTCAGAAAAACCTCTCATTCGAAGAGATCCCAGTCGAAATCTTTGACTATCAGATTTGCAGACTGAGGAACAAAGAAGTCCCTCTAGTCAAAGTTCTTTGGCGGAATCAGTCCGTTGAGAGAGCTACTTGGGAAGAAGAAGTATACATGTGGACCAAGTATCCTCATCATTCAGTTTCATGCTCAAATTTCCATTTCAAACTTGGTATCATTTACCATTACATGTTCAGCTATATGTTCATGAGTCAGTTCAGTTATATATTTACGTATCAGATATGTATGATCAGTATGAGAAACTCAGCTTATCAGTACTCCCAGTCATGTATTCATGAACCCGCTCAGTTATGTACTCAAGCATTAGATATGCATGTTTAGTGTTATAATTCAGTATATTAGTAATATCAGTCCTATAGTCATATCCTAGATGTTCATGTTCGGTAAGTAGGTTCAGCCTACTAGTAGTCTCAGTTCAGTCGGTCTCATTAGAGGAAAAATATTCCCAAGAGTGAGATATTGTAAGACCCTGCAAAATTCCAAGCTTAGTTTAGCCCTTTAAGTTTGTTAAGGGGTCCCAGACTTAGAAAATTCTAGCTAAGTATTCAGACTTAGTTTATTTTTGGCTTTCGAAAGTTGGCAATCTTATTTAGCGACCTATAAATCAGTTAAATGCTTATATTTTAGTTAATTCATGATCAGAAGGGTCAACAGGTGTTCCCAGAAGGGTTTCAGATTCTTCGAACCTCATTTAGAACATGTTTGGAATCCCAAAGCAGTGTACCAACGCGATCTTGGTGCGCCATTTCACCTATTGCGTTGGTTGATATTATCCCCACCTACTAGCATGCCATTTCAGTGACCCAGAATGAGCTTGGTGCGATTCGTTGGATACCGCATTGATTCCATCGACGCGCTGTGTCAGATATAGTATCGGTAGCCTAGTTTTTGCTCATTTAAACACTGTGTTCTTGAGGGTATTTGGGTCTTTTTACCTTGACCTTAAGCTCCCAAAACATAAAATTTAGCCCCTTTAGAGGCATAATATAATCATTATTCATAAAATCCCCAAGAATAAAACCCTAAGGCTATCAATTCAAGAATCAAATTCAACATATTTCACCATCAATCTTTCCAAATTCAAGCAATAAGGTATGTAAAATGTTCATCCAAGGGTCCCTTCCACCCTTGGAGTTCAAGAAACTTTTTTTAAAAACATGAATTGTGATTTTCATGTTATGGGTTTGAATGTAATCATGTTGATGTTGTGGAATGTGTTCGAAATTGAAATCATTATGTGTTTCTTGATATGATAACATGTAAGTTGAATTTTTATTCTCTTATATTGAAACCCTTGAATTATGAAGTCATGATATATTAGCATTGTTGATCATACCCAAGTATAAAGCTACGCCTACCATGTGTTTGATAAAATGCTAAATTGAGACTATGGCGTTCTGTGATCCTTTGGTGGTCTAAATGATGAACTTATGCTATACCCATATGTTCACATGTCTTCCATGTTAAAGCTATACCTTTTATGTGTTTGATTGAATGCTCATGAGATTGGTTTAATGAAATTATGATGTGTTAGTATAAGTTCATGACTTTCAAGTGATTGATGAAATGCCTTATAGATCGTATTGTGAGTTGTTGACTATTGTCAATTATTCAAGAACTGTCATGTCTTATTATTTTTATGCTATCGAGTCCTGAGGGTATTTAATACCCGATAATTTAGCTGTGTGCCTAGAGCTAGTGTCAGTTACAAAACAGTCTCAATCATGTCACGATAAGTAGTACTCTAGTTCAGTTACAGAACTCAGAAAAAAAAACTCAGTAAATTCAGTATCAATCAAATCCTATTCAGTATTCAGTTCAATCCTCAGTAATCTCAGTAAGTTAACAGAACTCAGTTGTATTCTGTCAGTCTGGCCTTCGTAATTTGGCTGACTGACACCTCTATGTAAAATAGCAGTAACTTTTAACTTTGATATTGGATTAAGGAAAAACTGTTGGACATAGAAAGAAGACTCAAAGATCTTTTATTTGATATATAATAGTCCCTCTAACTTGTTATATACATCAAGTTATGGTCGATGGAAGTTTACCCAAGTATAGATGTTCACCAAAACTATATTGATAGAAGAGTTTTCAACTTGTATTTGAGTTAAAAGATTTTTTGTGACCTCAATTCATATTAAAAGGTAATCACACACTGTAGGATTTTTCATCACACATGTATTAACAAACAATCATTGTGTTCGGGCCTATACGCACAGAAAAGGCGATTCAAATTTTAGCCCAAAAAGTGAGGGGTGTTACAGTTAGTCACTTGAAATTGATTAAGTGTAGGTACTTGAAATGATAATTTTTATTTTGAATGTAGTTTAGTAAGGTAACTTGGGAGGTGATTTAGTGACTTGATATTGATTACGTGTAGGAACTTGAAATGGCAATTTTTGTTTTGAAGGTAGTTTAGTTTGGTAACTTGTGAGGTGACTTAGTCACTTGAAATTTATTAAGTGTAAGTACTTCAATTGAGAATTTTTGTTTTGAATGTAGTTCCGTTTGCTAACTCGGGAGGTGACTTAGTGACTTAAAATTTATTAAGTGTAGGTACTTGAAATGAGAATTTTTGTTTTGAATGTAGTTTAGTTTGATAATTTATGTGGTCACTTAGTGACTTGAAAATGTTGAAGTGTAGGTACTTGAAAGATGAATTTTTATTTTATATGTAGTTTAGTTTGGTAACTTGTGAGGTGACTTAGTCCCTGGAAATTGATTAAGTATAGGTACTTGAAATGAGAATTTTTATTTTGAATGTAGTTTAATTTGGTAACTTGGGAGGTGACTTAGTGACTTGAAATGGAAATTTTTGTATTGAATGTAGTTTAGTTATGTAACTTGGGAGGTGACATAGTGACATGAAATTGATTAAGTGTAGATACTTGAAAGGTGAAATTTTATTTTGAATGTAGTTTAGTTTGGTAACTTGTGAGGTGATTTAGACACTTGAAATTGATTAAGTGTAGGTTCTTGAAATGAGAATTTTTTTTTTGAAGGTAGTTTAGTTTGGTAACTTGTGTGGTGAATTATTCACTTGAAATTGATTAAGTGTTGGTACTTGAAATGAAATTTTTTCTTTTGAGTGTAGTTTAGTTTGGTAACTTGTGAGGTGACTTAGTCACTTGAAATTGATTAAGTATACGTACTTGAAATGACAATTTTTGTTTTGAATGTAGATTAGTTTGGTAACTTGGGAGGTTACATAGTGACTTGAAATTGATTAAGTGTAGGTACTTGAAATGAAATTTTTTGTTTAGGATGTAGTTTAGTTTGATAATTTATGAGGTGACTCAATGACGTGAAAATATTGAAGTGTAGGTACTTGAAAGGTGAATTTTTATTTTGGATGTACTTTTGTTTGGTAACTTTATCACTTGAAACTGATTAAGTGTAGGTACTTGAAATGAGAATTTTTATTTTGAATGTAGTTTAGTTTGGTTACATGGGAGGTGACTTATTGACTTGAAATTGATTAAGTGTAGGTACTTGAAATGGGATTTTTTTTTTGAATTTATTTTAATCGTGTAACTTGGGTGGTGACTTAGTGACTTGAAAATGTTGAACTGTAGGAGCTTGAAATGTGAACTTTTGTATTGAAAGAAGTTTAGTTTGGTAAATTGGGAGGTGACTTATTGACTTGAAAGTGATTAAGTGTAGTTACTTGAAATGAATTTTTTTCTTATTGAATGTGACTTTTATTTTTAATTTAGGTACTTGAAATGTGAACTTTTGTGACTTGATCTAATTACTTTAATTTGATTGATTGTGTAGATAGAACTGTATTATAGATGGATATATAATTAGAATAATGATAATAGAATGGGTCTTAGGGTGGAATTTGTTGAAGGTGTCAATTGATTTGTTGAACATACTAAAACACTTGATGCTTGGTCACTTTTTTGGGAGATTCGTTATCATTGTGTTAGATGTGATGGTACATATCTTTTAAAAGAAGAAGTTGTGAAGCAACAACTTTATAGAAATGAGTTTCACGAGGACTTTTTAAGATTGCATACTATTCAGGGTGATGTTGAGAAAAATAACTTGATTATTGGTGAAAGTAGTAGGTCTGCAGGGCATGATAACTATCAAGATACTAGAATGACAGAAATGGTGCATGATGCTTTTGGGATGCAACACGGGGGCGACTTTATGGAAATTCTGGAAGATATTCCGAATAGAGAAGCGGGCCATTTTTATGAACAATAGCATACTTCTAGTCATCCTTTGTTTAACGGGTGTTTGCATTCTCGTTTGACTATTTTTGTTAGATTATTAAGTAATAAATCTAATTTGAATATTGTTGAGGGAGGAATAGACTCAATGATAGACCTTATTGAAGAGTTAGTTGACTCCGACTTAGAGGTTGTTGATTCTCTCTATAAGGCAAAAAGATTGGTGTCAAAGTTAGGTCTCTCCTTGGTTAGAATAGATTGTTATGAAAATGGTTATATGTTATACTTTAAGGAAGATGCTAACCTATAGTCTTGTAAGTTTTGTAAACACCCTCGATATAAGCGTGGTTTTCGAAGAAATTAAATTGCTATTAAGGAGATGCATTATTTACGTCTGATACCAAGGTTGAAGAGGTTGTATGCATCAAACAGCTCAGATCCTCATATGAGATGGCACAGTGAAAATAGAAGGCCTACTGGTGTTATGTGTCATCCATCTGAATGAGAGGCTTGGAAGCATTTTGATGACACTTATCCAGATTTTGCAGCTGAGCCACAAAATATTCGTTTGGGATTGTTTGAGGATGGTTTCTCACCTTTTATGTTGGTGTTGCACCACATTCATGTTGGCATGTATTTATCACCCCATATAATCTTCCTTCTAAAATGTTGATGACTAGTCCATATATATTTCTGAATTGTGTTGTTCCTGGCCCGCGTAATTCAAAAAGCAGAATGCGCGTCTCCTTGCAACCTTTGATTGATGAACTTCAAATTTTATAGCATGAGGGGGTTGAAACTTAGGACATTTAACTTAAACAGAATTTCAATTTGTTTGCATATCTAATATGGACTATTAATGATTTTCTTGCTTATGGAATATTGTCTTGGTTGATGACAGCTGGAAAGTTGGTTTATCCATACTGCATGAAAAAAATAAAATCTTTCACATTTAGACATAGCAGGAAAAAATCATGGTTTGATTGTCATTGTTGTTTGTTGCCACCTTATCATTAGTTTAGGAGACTTAGGAATGCATTTAGAAAGAATAGAACTGAACATGATGGTCTACCTTCAAGGTTATCTGGTTATGACCTCTGGGAGATAGTTCAGGATTTGCCAAAAGTTAGAGAGGAACTATTGTATAGGCTTGATGGATATGGCATTTGGCATAACTGGACTAAGCAAAGTATATTTTGGGAGTAGAATATTGGACATATAATTTTCTTAGACATAATATTGATGTCATGCATGCTGAAAAGAACTATTTTGACAACTTGTTCAACACAATTATGGATATCACAAGCAAGATAAAGGATAATCCTAAGGCCAAACTTGATTTATTAGAATATTGCAAGCGTAGAGAATTACACTTACAAGAGGGGGCCAATGACAATGTTCTTAAGCCAAAGGCTAGTTATACATTTATGTTTGACCAAAAGCGAAAAATATGTGAGTGGGTCAAAAGTTTAAAGATGCCCGATGGATATGCCTCAAATTTGGGAAAGAGGGTTGATATGTTACAAATAATCTTACATGGAATTAAAAGCCATGATTGTCATGTTTTCAAGGAACAATTACTTCCAATTTCTTTTATTGGTTTTCCTAAAAATATATGAAAATTGATAGCAGAGATTAGTTTGTTCTTCAAAGATTTATGTGCCACCACATTAAAAGAAGAAAATTTGGCGCAAATGGAATTTAATATTGTTGTTATCACTAACAAGTTGGAGAAGATTTTTCCGCTAGGGTTCTTCGATGTGATGGAACGTCTTCCCATTCACCTTGTCTACAAAGCTTTGCTAGGCAGTCCATTTCAAATTAGGTGGATGTATCCAGGCGAACGGTAAGCAATTGCAACATATTTAAATTCATACATATACATATTTATTTTTATATAGTAAACATCTCATTTTAAGATTATGCAGGACAATTGGAAAACTAAAAAGGGGTCCCCAAAATAATTATAGGGTGTAAAGATCTATAGTTAAGGCATATCTTGAAAGCAAAACATCTTAATTTTGTTCATACAACTTTGGTGATGAAGTTGATTGTTTAAGAAACTGATCGAATCGTCATCAAGACGATGAGAATGAGCCTCATTTGAAACCGATATCAATTTTTAATCAATCTGATAGTAAGGTTAAAAACATCATATTTCATCGGCTCACTACCATGGAGAACAAATCAGCAACTTTGCTTGTCTTGCTGAATTGCCTGGAAGTTGAGCCCTCACTTAAGTAAGGATATCAAATATTAACATATCATATTTATTTACTCATTCCCTTATGGAAACTAATTTTGGTTTGCATGTTGAATCTTTAGTTCATTTAAGACTCAATTCCACGAGAAGCAAGTGTATGCATCCATTACAGCATGGATTACATATGAGGTGTGTAAGTGTAGTGATATTTCTACAAATTTTAAACATTTACATATTCTTCAGCTAACATATATTTATGTATAATATTTTTAGGTACACTATTCACCAAATTCGGAAGCATACGATTAGTTCTTGAGAGATATTTCTTGAGGGCCAGTTGAAGCTCGTACAATGTCCCATTACATTGTAAATGGGTTTAAATTTTCCATCGTAAAACACTCCAGAACAAGGAAAACATACAATAGTGGTGTTTGGGTTAAGAGTGATAATAATGTTGATTACTTTGGCATCATGCAAGAGTTCTTAGAACTGGAGTATGTTGGTTTGCCAATAATTTTTTTTTTCCACTTTCGATGTAAGTGGTTTGATCCAAGAACAAGAGGTACAAGAGTACATAAGGAGAATCACATCATTGAAGTGAAGCACAATAGGACATATCCTATTCACGATCCCTTTGTTATCGTGCAAAATGTTAAACTAGTTTATTATGCTCCTTATCCGTTGCATAGTGATAAGTCTGATTAGTGGGTTGTAATAAAAAAAAAAGCCTATAGGATGCGTGAAAGTTTAGAATGTACTGGAGACTGCGTATCAAAATGAAATACAGATTGATCACCAGTTGTGGACATTGATTTAGTGGATAGTTTAAACCACCCGAAAAATATATTTGAAGAAGTTAATATTGCAGAAGAAGAGGCTAAGTGGGTAAGTGATGAGGAAACTTGCGAAGAGGGTGAATGGTTTAGGGGAGAATATTTGGGAGAGGAGGAATCAATTGTGTAGGTTGTATTTTTTATGTATTGATGTCATTATGCTTTGTACTATCTACCTTTATGTTTCTTGTTTAATATTGATATGTAATATACTATGTTAGATTGTTGTTGTTTAATACTTATTTAGTGATTTGAAATGTGAATTAGTAACTTGAAATTAGTTACTTGGAATGTTTTAACACTGGTGTTTTCTTATAATCATTTTGTAAGGACTAACTACTTGTTAACTTTACATAATTTAGATGGCAGGTGAAGGTGACAAAGGTAAGCAAAAAGTTGATCCTACAAAGACAGAAAATAAAAAACAACCTCCGCCTTATAAACGATCGTCAAGTATTATTATATCTGAGGGTTGGTGTGATGATGTGCCAGCACGACCCTCACATTCTAGGTCGTTGCACGTGGGTCCACTTCATGGGTCTACAGTAACTCATTCAGCTCCCATCCCCGTGCCACCGCATTCACAGTGCTATCAAAAGATCACTGGCATATACGGTTATCTATTATCTTCTGCAGTACCTTCTCCTAGTAGTCACCCACGTTCTCATAGTGTTTCTGATTCTCCTAGTAGTCACCCACGTTCTCATAGTGTTTTTGATGGATCTATTGGGTTGCCGGATCTTCATCTTGGAGGCACTCCATTCAGTGCTTCAGATCCGCTCACGCCAGTGCATCCACCGATACATGTTCCACAACCCAGAGACAAAGATGTTTATCGGAGGTAGTATATTATTCCATATGGAGTAGGATAATATTTCTAAATATAACAACATTATCAATTTTTTATTTACTATATTATTATACTCTATGAAATTAATGTTTAATCTTGTGTTGTAGTTTTTTTTTCGATGATGGAATTGGAAAAATTACAACTAAATGCATTACTCGCCATTTCAACGGCTATTGGACCAGTTGGCAAAAGGTTTAAGAATTTGATTGAAATGAAATGTTTAAAGAATTTCAGATCAAGATTTAACTTATCGACTACTTAACAAATTTTTAGAACAAAAAAATTGAATATTATATTTTTGGTTTTGTTGTTGAAATATTTCTGGTGGGATGACGCGAATGACTGTGCTATCTGAAGGAATTTTTATAGAAGAGCTAAAGCAAGAATGAACGATTTGTTGGATTATGCTAGAACGAACAGGGTACGACCAGAGTTTATACTCGAACCCATGTGGTAATATTATCTTCGCTATTGTAGTAGCAAAAAATACCAAGTGTTGATTGAGAATGGAAAGAAATCCAGGGCATCATCCAAGAATGGCTCTCTAAATACCGTGGGAGCAGTTAGTCAGATTACTGTGGAGAAAAAAATTATATGTATCTTTTACAGGTTTAATTGTTTGTTTCTGTTGAAATTTTTAATTATTTGAAGATTAATAATTTTATCTTATGTAGACAAAAAAATCGGGTAGGAAGATACAACAACATGAGGTATTCGAGGAGACCCATGTAAGGAAGAAAAAGAACCCAACTGATGAAGATGTCTGGGTTGAGCCTCGTGCAGAAGCTACCCATGTAAGAATTAAATTTTTTATTTATGAATCTTTTTCTCAAAGTTGATATTATTCAAGTACGAGTAGTTTAATATTTTTTTACTATTAATTAGACCTTTACTTTGAATATTGGAAAAATATATGCAACTCGTTAATGAGTATCGTAGTACTCAGCCTCCTGAAAGTCTGGGTGACATAATACCTAAAGATGTAGAGGAGGAGTTATGGAAACAAACTATGGGTTCTCCTGTTAGAGGCCAATACTAGGGGTTCCACAGAAAATGTTTTAGCGAGAATGTTAGGTCTTCGTCTGGCCCTACATCCTATCCCTCATCAGTTGATAGAGAAACTATTGATTTACTAAGGAATAAGATTTCTTAACTCACTAAAGACCTTGCTGTACAAACTGAGAGGGCAAAGAAGAAGTAGAAGGGAACAACGAAACAAATGAGATTGATGCAGGAGTAGATCAACTTTTTTATTCGATATGCAGGGATTCTTCCTTCTTGTTCTGGTGTTGCAGTTCGGGATGCAAAAGGTCTAGTCCTACTGGATGATATTACCACTGATAATAACTTGATTTTACATGTTTGTATTGTTTATGCTGGTTGTTTGTAATGTTATGTTGGTTGAAATGTTATACTAGTTGATGGAATGTAGAATATATATGTTGTTATTTTTTAAAAAAAATTATCAGAAAAACCGACCACATGTGGTCAGTTTTCTGGAAAATATTACAAAAATCGACCATGTGGTTGGTTTATAAAAAAGATTTCCACATTACCGACTACATGTGGTCGGTATTCAGGAAAATTTTACAAAATCCGACTATATCTCTTAGGTTTACTATAATTAATTAAAAATCATTTTATTAAATAAATTATTTTAAAAAAAAAAGACCACATGTGGTCAGTTTTATATTTAAATTAATTAATTAATTTTAATAAAATCGACCACATTTGGTCAGTTTTGTATTTAAAGAATCTTTTTTTAGATTTTTTTTTAAATATATATATATATATTTATTTAAAAAAACCCGACCACACGTGGTCAGTTTTAAAAAAGCTACCAGGTTTTTAACGACCATGCATTTTAGTCGATTTTTTGGTCAAAAATGTAGGAAAATAGACCATATGTAGTCGGTTTTTGTGGTCACTTTTCCTATTTTTTTTAGTCGTGTATGTGAGTCATTGCATTGATCATCATCTCCAGCTCGTACCCTTGCACTTCTACTTATTTGTGTATTTTCAGTGTGAGCCATGAAGTGGTCAAGAGAACACCAGGGAACACCTTGATTTATATTTATACGTGAACCATTATGTTGATCATCATATCCAGCTTGTACTCTTGCACTATTACTAATTTGTGAATTGTTTAAGTGAGGCCAGAAGTTCCCCCAAACACTTCAGTAGGGCTTCAAACAATGACGTAGACCCTTATGTAGTGATCAAGAGAATTCATGGGAACACATTGATTGATATTTATACGTGAACTATTGCATTGATCATCATCTCTAGCTCGTACTCTTGTACTTCTATTTGGTTGTGTGTTTTCAAAATGAGCTCGAGAGTTCCCAAAATACTTCAGCAGTGGTTCAAACAACGAAGCAAGCCGTCATAAATTTGTCACGACCCAAGCCGAGGCCCTAGTTGCGATGAGCATCCCAAACCATGAAGGTCAGGGTACCCTTTTCTATCAAGCAATCATACACTACGTTAATACAATGTAAAGAAATGCGAAAAAGTTATCATACAGAAACATGGTCGATATTATAATTCAAATGAACAATTCAAAATGAAATTCGTAAGCCTCAAACAATGTCACGCCCCAAATCCCATTGGAGCGGACTGGCACCCGTAGCCGAGGAGGCCCGGGAGAACCCGTTCATAACTTATACTTTCACATTTACATTACTTATGAAAATTAGAAATTTGGGCAACACTTCGTTGTAAATAGAAGAAAACAGTACCTGTATCAGCCCAGCAGACACGCATATATATATATATAAATAGTAATTGGCCGTCAAAGCCATCACGTCTATCAACCAAACACTCTTATGGTTGTACAATATGTCTACAAAAGCCTCTACATAGATACACAACTGAGTTAGGGTCAGGACAAACTCCCGCCCACAAAAGACTTTTATACAAATACCAAAAATACATATAGAAACGACTTGGGATGCCCCGAAACAACTGGAGCTCACCACTATCAACAGAATGTCCGGGCTCTTACTGCGGAGGTGTACGACCTGAAGTACCTTTTCCTGCAGGCATGAATACAGGTCCCCCGTGAGGGACGTCAGTACGGAAATATGTACTGAGTATGTAAGGCAGTGAGTATCAAGATGAGATACAAAAGATCAACAGAACCCAGATACCAGTGAATAAACAGTATGAGTAGACCACACTTAAAAGAGCTGATGGGATACCTGCACATTACTTTCATATCATTACTTCCCGTATTCCTTATCAATACATAACATATGTCATACAATGGCCAACTGATCAGTGGTACTAATACAATACATCAGGGACCACCCCTAGAATAGCATATATAGATAATCTTTATAATACAATGACCAACTAATCAGTGGTACTAATACAATACATCATATCATCAATTTAAAATAAAGACATTCCATTTCTTAATTCAATTAATCTTTGAGATTGGTTACTTTGTGGTCACACCTTATGGAACTTGAAACCATGATACCTCAATAGGAAAAACATGTAAATAGGTAATCAATATCATGAAAATGAAGTAGAGAATCATGGATACCTCATTAAACCATTTCGGAGTCAACAATAGTATATGGACATTTTTTTGACTAGCCGGACATCTTAAAAGTGAAAACAAGTTCAATTGGTAGTGTCGAAGATCATATGATGGTATTATATGTCATGTGTCGTAGGACAATGTTGGAAGCTTACTTGAGAGTGCCATGGGTCATTATTCATGCCAAATATTATATAGAGTATGTCTTACATACCTTGATATAACCACTTCAATACAAGTCCAACTTGACTTCCCGTACTCTTCGAACACTTATCTACAATAAGTCATTGGTGGCAAACTAGTATTAGCAACCAAACCTTACCATTTAGGTATTAACTTCACCAAATAATGTATAGGAAGTAATCCTTTAAGTCATCAATAAGAGTTCTACATACATTCTCTTATACTCTTATTACATTCACATATCATGCATTTTCATGCAATATCCCTCAACATCACTCTTAGCTTTTATTTCCCCTCTTAATCACCACCCAATACCAACATGATCACTAGTCATACATAAGAACTAATATAATGATATATCACCACAATTAATCCTCCATAATCCAATACAACAACTTCCATAATTTACTACTAACAATTTATACAAAACAATTCATAACTATGTTTCTAGTTATCTTCCAACATGAAGACAATACTCATAATCCTTTATCAATACTTATTCATGGATAACAATCAAGAATAAACAATATTCATACCTTAACAATGAAATCTTGTATTTAGAATCCTCCTTACATAATCATGGGGTGCTTCTCGAAGCTTTCGAGATGGTGAACACAACTACGGAACCAATTCGAATTTTCTACGGTTGAATCACAAAATATTTGAAGTTTAAATTAGGCTAGGGTTTCACCATCTCTTAATAATTGGATGATATATGATATATATGAGGCTATGTGTATGTTTATAAAGACCAATTTTCGTCCAAGAGGTAATAGAAAATGACCATTTTGCCCTAAAAATTTAAATAAATCTGAATCTGTCCCCAGTGGACAGTTTTGGCAGGCTGAAGTAAATTGATTATAACTCTTTGCTCCGGTATCGGAATTGGGTGAAACAAATTGCATTGGAAATATAATTAAAAGGGCTTTCATTTTCGTATAAAGTATACCACCCAGTTATTCCTGTACAAGGAGTTATGGTCGTTTAAAGTTGACCCAAAAATCTGTCCCAAAATTCTGTTTTTTTTTTGGTAGGCTGTAGTAAAACGGGAATAGCTCCTTACTCAGACATTGGATTTGGATTAAACCGATTTCATCGGAAAGAAGACTCTCGGATATTTTTGTCGATATAAAGAAGCCCACACATTTCTTTTTGTACAAAGAGTTATGATCGTCTAAAGTTGATCCAAAAAACAATTGCCTAGCTGCAGTAATTTTCCTGCAGATTTACTGTTCACAGGCTTCCCGACCACCGTTTTGAAATTTCGAATGTGCTCCCTTATATGAAATACTCCTCTGTTTTGGGCAAACTTTATATCGTTGGAAATCTTATTCCAATACCTACACAGACAACTATTGACGGGATACTTCCGAACACCATAAACTTAATTTAACCCATATGCAAGCCTTTAGGACTCCATATAATCGCGATAAGTGTACGAAAAAAATTTATGGGGTGTTACATTCTCCCCCCCTTAAGAACATTCGTCCTCGAATGTTTGCATAGTTACTCAATTAAGACATGTCCAAGCTTACAATTAACATATTCATCATCATAACATACTTGCATAAAAATAAACACTTACTTATTATTGTTCTTCTTCCGTCTGATGAACTTCCTCCTCATCGTTGAATAGGTAAGGGTACTTAATATTCATCGCTTCCTCGGCTTCCCATGTGATCTCCTCAACTTGTTGATTCCTCTAACGTACTTTTACCGATTCTATCTCTTTATTCCTTATCTTTTTAATTTGGCGATCAAGAATAGCAATAGGCATTTCTTCAAAAGTGAGATCTTCTGTAACTTGTACATATTCCGTAGTAGTGATGTGCGATGGATCTCCGATGTACTTGCAAAGCATCGAAACATGAAATATGGGATGAACTGCTGAGAGCTCTTGAGGTAGCTCTAACTCATAAGCAACTTGTCCAAATCTTTGAATGATCTTGTACGGACCTATGTATCATGGACTTAACTTTCCTTTCTTGCCAAACCTCATCACTCCTTTCATTGGTGATACTTTCAAGAATACCCAATCGTCGATAGAAAACTCAAGTCCTCTTCTTCTAACATCCGCATAAGATTTGTGTCGACTTTGAGCTGTTTCAAGCCATTGTTGGATCACTTTAACCTTCTCCATTGCTTGATAAACAAGATCCGGTCCAAACAAGACCGCATCACCTGCTTCAAACCATCCTATTGGCGATCTACACTTTCTTCCATACAATGCTTCATATGGTGCCATTTTGATACTTGAATGATAGCTATTATTGTACGCAAACTCGATAAGAGGTAGGTGATCATCCCAGTTGCCTTTGAAATCTAATACACATGCTCGTAGCATATCTTCAAGTGTCTGGATGGTACGTTCCTCTTGTCCGTCCATTTGACGATGAAAAGCCGTACTTAGATTTACTTGTGTCCCCAAACTCCTTTAAGAAGTCTTCCAGAAATTCGCGGTAAATTGGGCTCCTCGATCGGATATAATGGAAATTGGAACTCCATGTAACTGAACGATCTCCTTAATATACAACTTCGCATACTCTTCCGCCGTATAAGTTGTGTTAACTGGTAAGAAGTGCGCGGATTTGGTAAGCCTATAAATGATCACCCATATGGAATCAAACTTCTGAAATGTACGAGGAAAACCCGTGATGAAATCCATATTGATCTTGTCCCACTTCCAGACTGGAAGATCTATACATTGCATGTAACCACCAGGTTTTTGGTGTTCTACTTTGACTTTTTGACAATTCGGACATTCAGCTACAAATTCGGCAATATTCTTCTTCATGTCATTCCACCAATATATTGCTTTCAAATCTTGATACATCTTAGTCAACCCTGGATGGATGGAATACCTTGAACAGTGTGCTTCTGTCATAATTCTCTTTCTTAGCTCAACTACATCAGGTACACATAATTGATTCTGACACTGAAGCACTCCTTCTCGCGTAAGATCAAATGCCTTTGTCGCTCCACTCTGCACATCCTCCTTAAGCTGCAATAAAATTGGATCTGCATACTGCTTCTCTTTCACTTCAGCTATCAATGAAGATTCCGCTGCATTACGTACAATAACCTCTTCATCTGGAGTTTCGAGAAGTCGAACTCCCAAATTAGCTAGTTGGTGAAGATCCTTAATCATCCCCTGGTTTTTTGTAGATGCCATTTTAGACTTATGACTCATTGCATACGCTACCACATTCGCTTTCCCTGGATGATACAAGATATCAACATCGTAATCTTTCAACAATTCAAGCCATCTCCGCTGCCTCAAGTTTAGATCTTTCTGACTGAAGATATATTGCAGGCTCTTATGATCGGTATATATGTCAACATGAACCCCATATAAGTAGTGGCGCCATATCTTCAAAGCAAATACAACTGCAATTAGCTCAAGATCATGCATGGGATAATTCCTCTCATGTGGTCGCAACTGTCAGAGCCATAGGCTATTACTCTACCATGTTGCTTTAATACGCATCCTAAGCCAATTCTCGAAGCATCACAGTACACTGCATACCCTTCTGTGCCTTCAGGAAGTACCAATACCGGTGTAGAAGTCAACTTGCTCTTCAGATCTTGGAAACTCTTTTCACAGGCATCATTCCATTGATACTTGGAGGCTTTATGCGTCAACTTAGTCAAGGGTGCAGAAATAGAAGAAAAACCTTCTATAATAACCTGCCAACCCGAGGAAACTACGAATCTCCGTAGGCGTCGTGGGTCTTGGCCAATTATTCACAGCCTCAATCTTCTGAGTGTCAACTTTTATGCCTTCATTGGATACAATATGGCCCAAAAATGCCACTGACTTGAGGCAAAACTCACATTTAGAAAACTTCGCATACAGCTTACGATCACGAAGAATCTGCAACGCATGCCTTAAGTGATTAACATGATCCTCTTCTGATCTAGAGTAGACCAGAATATCATCTATGAAAACTATCACAAACACATCTAGAAACGGCTTAAACAACCTATTCATCAGATCCATAAAAACTGCGGGTGCATTTGTCAGCCCGAATGACATAACCAGGAATTCATAATGACCATACCGTGTTCGGAAAGCTGTCTTGGGTATATCTTTATCCTTGACTCTCACTTGATGATAGCCTGATCTCAAGTCAATCTTGGAAAAACACTGGCCACCCTGCAACTGGTAAAATAAATCATCAATTTGGGGAAGAGGGTATTTATTCTTGATAGTCACCTTATTCAATTGCCGATAGTCAATACACATCCTCAGCAAACCATCTTTCTTATGCACAAACAATACTGGTGCTCCCCAAGGGGACATACTAGGACAGATGAATCCCTTCTCTAGCAAGTCTTTCAGTTGCTCTTTAAATTCTCGCAACTCTGCTGTTGCCATTCTATAAGGAGGAATTGAGATTGGCTGTGTGTCTGGCAACATATCAATACAGAACTCCACTTCTCGTTTAGGAGGTAAACCTGGTAGTTCTTCAGGAAATACATCAGGAAATTCATTCACAACCGGAACGGTCTGAAAAGTTGGCGGCTCTGCCTCTGTATCCCTTACTATAACCAAATGGTATATGTACCCCTTGGAAATCAGTTTTCTTTCCCTAAAGTAAGAAATAAATCTACCTCTCGGCGCGCCAACATTACCCTTCCATTCAAGGACTGCCTCATTTGGGAAATGGAAATATACCTTCTTAGAACGGCAATCTACTGTAGCATAACAAGACGCTAACCAATCCATGCCCATAATAACATCAAAATCTACCATTTCTAACTCAACAAGATCGGCCATCGTATCACGACCACAAATATTCACAACACAATATTGATAAACATTCCTAGCTATAAGAGATTCCCCCACTGGCGTTGATACTTCAAATGGCTTGGCTAATAATTCGGGTGTTCTTCCGAACCTTCCCGCAACCAAAGGAGTAGCATACGATAATGTAGAACCAGGATCAATTAAGGCATACACATCAAATGCAAAGATGGACAACGTACTTGTAACCACGTCTGGAGAAGCCTCTAAATTTTGCCGATCTGCTAGGGCATACACACGGTTATGAGCTCCGCTAGAACTAGCTGCTCCTCTATCACCTCTACCGTGACCCATAGGTTGTGCATCCCTACTTAAATGAGGCACCGATGATGACGCAACAGCTTATCCGGTAGGTCGTGTTATACCACCTGTGGTCCTGCGTGGGCAATCTCTAGCCATATGCCCCGGCTTACCGCACCAAAAGCAATTGTTCATTCCAAGCCGACATTCGCCAAAGTGAATTCTTCTACATATGGGGCCCGGGTGTAGTGGAGGTCTCAATTGACTCATACTCCCTTGCCCTTGATACCCCACTGTTCGCGAACTCTGATTTTCACTGCTTTGCCCGAACTGATTACCTCTGAACCTTTGAATTTGCGGTGGAGCACTAATTACAGGATAAGAAGATAACGGGCTAGGCAATCTATGAGAGAACGAAGGCCTAAAACCTCCCTGAGATGCCATAAACTGCCCTATAGCTATGGCCCGCCTAGAATATCCTTTCTCTGATTCCTGGGTTCTTCTTCTTTGCCTCTGATCTTCCATTTTCTGAGCGAAAGCTTGTATCCTCGCTATATCCATGTCCTTGTTCAAAGCAGCAATGGTACAATCTCTAACCAAGTATGGTTCCAATCTATCCACATATTGATAAACTCTGTCATCCATAGTAGCTACCACATTAGAAGCATATCGAGAAAAGGAGTTAAATCGAAGACTATACTCCTTTACACTCATATTACCCTGACAAAGATTTAAGAATTGATCTGCACGGGCCTGACGAGTCTCAAATAGAAGATAATGATCAATAAATGCATCTTTGAACTCTCCCCACATAGTTGGAGGTGCATCAATACCCCTAGATCGTTTCCAATCCTCGTACCACAATATAGCCTCTCCTTTCAGTCTATATGCTGCTAGCTCAACCATCTGTTTACCGGATATGTGCATAACATCTAGATCCCTTTAGGTTTGATCGACAAAGTCCTACGGGTTTCGTTAATATCTGATCCGGTAAAAGTAGGAGGAACCAGTTTCAGAAAATCCTGTGTCCGAAGGCTAGCTGCTCTATCCGTACCACTAGAACCCGTGGTAGGAATAGCTTGCCCTTGAACTTGACCAGAAACTATAGGCGTCAGAAGTTGTACTGCATCCCTCACATCCCGATCAACAGCATTAATAGAGGGCCCTTCCGGAGGAGAAGAAGCTCCTGATATATGCTCAGCTTGAGACTCACTTTGTTCAGCTTGTGCCGGTGGTGACTTACTAGTACCTTCTCCGGCCACTACATCTAGTCGCTTCCACTTATTCTTTCTCCTTGTAACCGGCATCGTTACTATAATAAATAAAATAAAAAAATTGGATTAAGCAATCGATTATGACTTTATCACTAATATGGGCTCTATTGCACGATCTAAGAAATGGAAAATGGAAACAATCCCTAAATATCCAATAGCCTCCTGTTTATATATATGGTGCACAACACACCGATAAACGAGATTCTACGTAGACACGGCTTTGTAGACTCACTAGGACGAACTTCTCTGATACCACTTCTGTCACGCCCCAAATCCCATTGGAGCGGACTGGTACCCGTAGCCGAGGAGGCCCGGGAGAACCCGTTCATAACTTATACTTTCACATTTAAAATTAGAAATTTGGGAAGCACTTCGTTGTAAATAGAAGAAAACAGTACCTGTATCAGCCCAGCAGACATGCATATATATATATATAAACCGTAATTGGGCGTCAGAGCCATCACGTCTATCAGCCAAACACTCCTATGGTTGTACAATATGTCTACAAAAGCCTCTACATAGATACACAACTGAGTTAGGGTCGGGACAAACTCCCGCCCACAAAAGACTTTTATACAAATACCAAAAATACATATAGAAACGACTTGGGATGCCCCGAAAAAACTGGAGCTCACCACTATCAACAGAATGTCTTGGCTCTTACTGCGGAGGTGTACGACCTGAAGTACCTATTCCTGCAGGCATGAATACAGGTCCCCCGTGAGGGACGTCAGTACGGAAATATGTACTGAGTATGTAAGGAAGTGAGTATCAAGATGAGATACAAAATATCAACAGAACCCAGATACCAGTGAATAAACAGTATGAGTAGACCACACTTAAAAGAGCTGATGGGATACCTGCACATTACTTTCATATCATTACTTCCCGTATTCCTTATCAATACATAACATATGTCATTCAATGGCCAACTGATCAGTGGTACTAATACAAAACATTAGGGACCACCCCTGGAATAGCATATATAGATAATCTATATAATACAATGGCCAACTAATCAGTGGTGCTAATACAATACATCATATCATCAATTTAAAATAAAGACATTCCATTTCTTAATTCAATTAATCTTTGAGATTGGTTACTTTGTGGTCACACCTTATGGAACTTGAAACCATGATACCTCAATAGGAAAAACATGTAAATAGGTAATCAATATCATGAAAATAAAGTAGAGAATCATGGATACCTCATCAAACCATTTCGGAGTCAACAATAGTATATGGACATTTTTTTGACTAGCCGGACATCTTAAAAGTGAAAACAAGTTCAATTGGTAGTGTCGAAGATCATATGATGTTATTATGTGTCATGTGTCGTAGGACAATGTTGGAAGCTTACTTGAGAGTTCCATGGGTCATTATTCATGCCAAAGATTAGATAGAGTATGTCTTACATACCTTGATATAACCACTTCAATACAAGTCCAACTTGACTTCCCGTACTCTTCGAACCCTTATCTACAATAAGTCATTTGTGGCAAACTAGTATTAGCAACCAAACCTTACCATTTAGGTATTAACTTCACCAAATAATGTCTAGGAAGTAATCCTTTAACTCATCAATAAGAGTGCTACATACATCCTCTGATACACTTATTACATTCACATATCATGCATTTTCATGCAATATCCCTCAACATCACTCTTAGCTTTTATTTCCCCTCTTAATCACCATCCAATAACAACATGATCACTAGGCATACATAACCACTAATATAATGATATATCACCACAATTCATCCTCCATAATCCAATACAACAACTTCCATAATTTACTACTAACAATTTATACAAAACAATTCATAACTATGTTTCTAGTTATCTTCCAACATCAAGACAATACTCTTAATCCTTTATCAATACTTATTCATGGATAAGAATCAAGAATAAACAATATTCATACCTTAAAAATGAACTCTTGTATTTAGAATCCTCCTTACATAATCATGGGGTGCTTCTCGAAGCTTTCGAGATGGTGAACACAACTACGGAACCAATTCGAATTTTCTACGGTTGAATCACAAAATATTTGAAGTTGAAATTAGGCTAGGGTTTCACCTTCTCTTAATAATTGGATGATATATGATATATATGAGGCTAAGTGTATGTTTATAAAGACCAATTTTGGTCCAAGAGGTAATAGAAAATTACCATTTTGCCCTAAAAATTTAAATAAATCCGAATCTGTCCCCAGTGGACAGTTTTGGCAGGCTGAAGTAAATCGATCATAACTCTTTGCTCCGGTATCGTATTTGGGTGAAACCAATTGCATTGGAAAGATAATTCAAAGGGATTTCATTTTCATATCAAGTATACCACCCAGTTATTCCTGTACAAGGATTTATGGTCGTTTAAAGTTGACCCAAAAATCTGTCCCAAAATTCTGTTTTTTTTTTTTGATAGGCTGTAGTAAAACGGGTATAACTCCTTACTCAGACATTGGATTTGGATGAAAACAATTTCATCGGAAAGAAGACTCTCGGATATTTTCGTCGATATTTAGAAGCTCACACAGTTCTTTCTGTACAAGGAGTTATGATCGTCTAAAGTTGATCCAAAAAAAAATTGCCTAGCTGCAGTAATTTTCCGGCAGATTTACTGTTCACAGGCTTCCCGGCCACCGTTTTGAAATTTCGAATGTGCTCCCTTATATGAAATACTCCTCTGTTTTAGGCAAACTTTATATTGTTGGAAAGCTTATTCCAATACCTACACATACAACTATTGACGGGATACTTTCGAACACCATAAACTTAATTTAACCCATACGCAAGCCTTTAGGGCTCCATATAATCGCGATAAGTGTACGAAAAAAATTTACGGGGTGTTACAAACAACATATAACATCTGACTGTGAAATCTCTAATACATAAAGTCAACATCTTGTCTAAAACTGGGTCAAGGCCTCTAGTCGGACCACAAACCAAAATAAAGTAACAATGGTGTAAAAACAGGCCTTCCGAAATAAGGGAGGCTCACTAATTGCACTCTTCCAATGAACAATTCTATGGCTTAGCGGGAACCCGGGATTGAGCCTCAGGTCTGAAATACAGGGGGTCAATACAAATTTATTGGTACGCAGAGAAATACAAAATAATGTACTTTTCTATATAACCTAAGTGAGAGAATTTCATAAAACGTTATGCATGAAATAACTTAAAATACATTGGCAATTTCAAATGATCTTAAAACAATTCTGTAGATGCAATTTCTTTCTTTGTGTTACTTCTGAGCTAGGTGGTACACCCTACATATCTGAAAGTTTCTCACGGGCTATATGGGATCTGCCCTTAACTCAGCATCCAATCCCCCAACCCATGTTTGCTGTCTGAATCTGATACGCCATAGGGCACTAGGCCAGCGTATAATCCCTCTTTAGGGACATAATAAACCCGTATTGACAAAAAACTATTCCGAGCAATGAATCGTATGACTCATGCCTACATTGGGTAACCACCTGACTCTCTTAGTGCCCATTTTTTACATTTTCTAAACATGTTTCTGTCTGAATTCAAAATCTGAAATCTGAAATGAAATCTTCTGAGTTAATCATGGCCTTATCTGATGTTATATCATCATACCAAGACTTGAAATTCATACTTCTCAACCATAAATTATCAAGTTACAACTCTTTTCTAGCAAAAAGTCATTTAAACAATCCAAGAGAATGCGTACAGTGAAATTCATGAAAACTAAGGCAGAAATCCTCAAGTTCAATTCACAAACACGTGGTGGTCAAATTCCTTGTAGTAAGCAATGCAACTCTTTAAATCATCACTTTTGTTTATTTAATTAATAAAAATTCTCTCTCTTCATGTCATCACCCAAACCAAGTCAATAAACAATAGTAAAGACATTCATATCATACATTTCAACATGAAATCGAATAGGTCATAACATGTGAAATCAAGATGCATACATAATATAATTATTTATACAAGAGAGGGATTATCAATATTCAGGATGTCGATTCAAATTTTAAAACATAAAATGCATACATATACATGTATTCATACGAGTAAAAGATTAATTTTCATATAAGGCCTCAAGACCAAAAGACATCTCATGGGAAGAGTTCACAGTGCATACTTTTTAATGTAATTCAAGCCCTTCATAAAAACATGATTTATCAACATTCAAAATGTTAATATAAATGATTTATAAATGCCCATGTACTTTAGGAAAACCCCACATATCTTATGTCATTTAGTTTGATGGTTAGAACTCTAATCTTGACTTTTTCTTGAATTCTTTATCTTAGAGGAAACCCTAATTTGCTCTTGTTCTTAAGAGTATAAAGGATTTGATATGTTGTAAAATTGATGATAGTTTATTAATAACATTTGGAATACAATTTAATTCGTGGGGAAGGTTTTTGTGAAGGGAAAGTACCAAAATACCCATTTAAAAACATCCCATCTAAGCAACTCGGCCTCGCCTGACGTCTTAGTTGATGGACCGTCAGGTGACAGACTTTCACTCCATCCGTCAGTTTTTGGCAAGAGAATGATCTCACTGCCTGAGTTTGATGGAAATCTTGATGGACCGTCAATAACTTGACGGTCCGTCAGTTTGGCCGTCGCACCTTGGCAGTCTGACACCTCCCTGGAAAACAAGCATAAATTTTTATCCCGATATCGAATTAAGGCAAAACCGGTGGCGTTGGAAATAAGACTCAAAGAAATTTTATTTGATATAATGTAGTCCCTATAACTCATTATATAAAATAAGTTATGATCGATGGAAGTCGACCAAAGTTTCGACGTTCACTAAAACTTAATCAATAGAAAAGTTTTCAACTCGTCTTTGAGTTAAGGGACCTCTATGATGACAATTTATGCACAAATATATTAACACACTACCTAATTAAGTATCATACTTATATTTGCACAAGAGTCATTGGATTTTGGGACCTTTACACATAGGAATGACGGCTTATGTTCTAGCACAAAATACGGGTTGTTACTGTAAGACCTCGAAAAATCCTAATCTTAGCTCAGTGCTTTAAAGATTATTAAAGGGTCCCAGACATGTCAGTAGGTGTTCTCGGACATGTTTCAGATTTTTTGGACTTCATTTAAGACACATTTGAAAGCTCAAACCAGTGGAACGATGCGATCTCGATGTGCCGTATCGCCCATAGCATTGATAAGTATTTTACCCAACTCCCAGTGCAAATTCCAGTGAATTGATGTGGACTCAACGCAGCGCGTTGGCTATTGCATCAAAGTTAATGACGCAAAGCGTCAGTCTGCGCTTCTCTAAATCAGTTTTTATTCATTAAAAAGACACATACTCAGGGGTAATTGGGTCTTTTCCCACCTCATATTAGCTGCCAAAACACGAGATTAACCCCATTTAGAGGAAAAAACCATTCATCTTTCTCAAAATTTCTCAAGAAGCAAACACTAGGATCTCAAATTCAAGATTCAGTCTCAAGAACACTACATCATTCTTCACAAATTTGAATACCAAGGTATGTTAAGTGTTCATCCGAGGGTCCCTTCCATCCTTGGAGTCCAAGAAACTCTTTTAAACTTTAAGTAAATTGATTTCATGACTTCCATGATTTGGATTCAAATGTATTCATGATTATAATGTTGATTGGGTTTCTATTTCATAATTAAGTTCAAGATTTATGTAAAAACTATTATTATGTAGGTAGTATCATGTGAATTTATGTTAAAGCCTTGAAATTGTGATGCTCATGTGTTGATTAGTACTATGTGCATATACAATGCCTTCCAAGTGTTTGATGAGTTATTCATGTGAATAATATAGTTTGATTATATCATGTTACCATGTATATTAGTTAATGACATTCACGTGTTTGATAAAATACCTCTATAGATGCATTATGAACAATTGTACATTTCTATGCTATTCAAGGTCATGTGATGCTTTACTTTTATGCTATCGAGTCCTTGGGGTATTAATACCCGACAATTTAGCTAATTACCTAGAGCCAGCATCAGTTACAGAATAATCTTAGTCTTTTCATGATCAACAGTACTCTCAAATAGTTACAGAACTCAAGAAAAATTGAGTAAACTCAATATCAGTCCAGTCCAGTTCATAACTCGGTAAATTCAGACAGTTAATAGAATTCAGTAGTATTTCGTTAGTCAACAGAACAAAGTGAACTCAGTTTAGTTCAGATAAATAATATAATCAGTAACAGTTTAGTCAAGCATAGTATGACTTAGGAATCAGTTCAGTATCTATTCAGTAAGGAGTAGGATTCAACACCGACTGAACACAGGGATGGGGACTCACCTGCCAGTAGAAAGTGTGATCCTTAAAAGCAGCCCTTGTGTTCCAGAACTACGTAGCCATCGTAGGTTAAGAAATCAACCTGCCATTGAAGGGTTGATGAGGTGTCCTACCTGCCAGTTGAGGGTACCACCATTCTCATTCAGAGCACCTGCTAGATGAGGATGACTCAGCTTATCTTTACCTGTGGTACGGTATAGACACCCTTTCAACTAGGGTTACGGGTTGGACCCCAATCCATTTAGAGAGGGGCATGTCGGTTAGATATTTACCTCCTATGGTCTCAGTATTAGTCTCTAGAATAGAACTCAGTTTAGTTCTACAGAAATTAGGACTATCATAAATAGTCACTCAGTTCAGTACAAAACTCAGAATAGTTCCACAGTATTAGGACTGTCAGATACAGTCACTCAATTAATAGTAATACACTATCAGTACACTCAGATATTAGTAAACCAGTGCTTCAAAACTCAGTATCCAATGTTATCATGACCTCATTTACAATTTACTTATTCATGCATGTACTCTCATTCAGTTATGTTTATATTATTCGGACAACTATTGTTCATGCATATGAACCCACATATGTCAGCCTACCTCACTTAGCATACCGGTACATTCAAAGTACTGACGCACACCTTTCTTTTGCGCTATGATGTTTTATTTCATAGGTTCAGACACACGTGCTCCCAATCATATTTAGCATCCAGATCCATCAGCAGCAGACTAGTGGTGAGTCCTTTTTGTTCGAGGATAGATTTATTATTATCGTAATTCAGTACTCAGTTTATTTTAGTAGTCGGAGTTAGTTGGGGACTTGTCCCATCGATTCATTGTTCAAACAGTAGGGGCTTTTTTAAACTAGAGTATTTTCAGACAGATGTTCAGTTTCAGTATTTATTTTAGATTTGAACCTTAGGAAAGTTTCCACCTAATTTCTACGTAATTACAGTATTACTATACATTTATTGCACCAGGTACCAATCATGGGTTAGCTTGTGGTCCTTCGAGATTATGAGCATGTTTAGCATTTGGGGTACAAACTCAGGGCATTAAAAACTTGGTATCAGAGCCTAAGGTTCAACAGAGTCCTAAAAAGTCTGAAAGATACATTTAGTAGAGTCTTTTGCATGGGTGTAAAACATGCCACACTTATGGATAGGAGGCTATTACATGTTTTAGGAAATGTTTCTCTTCTTTCACTATTCATGTCATGCAAGTGAGCATGAGCTCAAGTTAAACTTTCTATCTAATTCATTCTCCCTTTTTCATTTACAGAACATGCCTCTAAAAAGACTAATGAAAGAAGAGCCAAAAATCGATCAGCACCTTAGCCCGTTCAGGCAGATCCCCTGGAAGAATATATCTCCCATGCTGAATTCAGAGCATCTTTCACCATCCTAGCTCATTCTGTGGCAGCCCAGAATGAACGCCCGCTGCCATTTTAGCCAACCCTATGGCCAATACTGTTGCATCTAGTATTCGGGACTTCAGTCGAATGAACCCTCCATCTTTTACTGGGTCTAAGTAGATGAGGACCCTTAGGAATTTCTTGATCAGGTGCAGAAAGTTACATATATTATGGGGGTGACTTATTTTGAGAGTGATGAGTTGGCTTCATATCAGTTGCAGGATGTGGCTCACTCATGGTTTAAATAGTCAAAAGCAGAAAGGGTCGCAGATGTAAGACCCATAGAGTGGGAGAAGTTTGCCACTATTTTTCTGGATATGTTCTTCCAGTTGGAGTTGAGAGAAGTGAAGGTTCTAGAATTTATTAACCTGAAGTAGGGCAACATGTTAGTGAAAGAGTATTCTCTCAAGTTTACTCAATTAACTAGACATTCTCCTCATGTGGTGGCAGATAACAGGTAGGATGAGTAGGTTTACATCTGGCATTTCTACAAGTATGGTCAAGGAGTGTAGGATAGTAATACTGATTAAAGAGATGGACATATCCAGGATCATAGTGCACGCTCAGCAGATAAATAAGGCTAAGAATAGGGAGAAGGAGAGGGAGAGCAAGAGAGTGAGAACAGGTAGTTTCAACTTTGCACAACCTAAGTCAGAAGGTGGGTTTGTTCTCAGTTCTGCACGAAATTCTCAGTTCTAGCTCCATCCTTAGCCAGTGCTCCAGTGCTAAAATTCATACACAACAACAGAGATAGGGCACCGGTCCCTAAGCCTTAGGGTAGTGTCAGGAGTGCCTGAACCAATCACCATTGTCAGAAATATAGCAGAAACCACCAGGGTATCTACAGGTCTGGTAGTGATGTGTGTTTCGAGTCTGGCAATCTAGGTTACTGAGTTAGATATTGTCCCAGGTTAGGTCCCCAGAGTCAGCATAACTATCCCTTATCTCAGTTTGGGGTCGCCCGAATCAGCAGAGTGCCATTTCCAGTGCTACCAGTGGGCAACACCTAAACAGACTCTATGCCCTTCAGTCCCGACAGGATTAGGAAAGTTCTCCTGATGTGGTCACTAGTACGTTACAAGTTTATCATTAACATATTTATGCTTTGCTAGATCCAGGAGCTTCTTTATCCTTTGTAACTCCATATATAGTTGTTGACTTTTAAGTCAGTCCCAAAATACTAGAAGAGCCTTTATCAGTCTCTACCCTAATGGGTAAATCTATCATAGCTCGACGGGTATATAGGAACTATCCGGTTATGGTATGTCAGAGAGTCACTTCAGTAGACTTAGTAGAATTAGAGATGATATATTTAGATGTTATTCTTGGAATGGATTATCTTCATTCATGCTATACCTTAATTGACTTCAGAAACAAAATAGTCTAGTTTTAGTTTCCAAATGAGGCCTTCCTAGAGTGGAGGTGTAGTACTTCAGCAGTCAGGGGTTAGTTTTTTTCCTACCTTAGGAAAAGGAAAATGATATCTAAGGGATGTGTCTACTATTCTGTTTGAGTCCAAGACTCTAGATCAGAAACCCTTAATCATGAATCAATGTCAGTAGCATGTGAATTCCCAGATATATTTCTCGAAGATCTTCCCGGAGTTCCTCCCGAAAGGGAAGTTGACTTTGGAATAGACCTTCTTCTAGATACTTAACCTATCTATATCCCTCCATATAGAATAGCTCCAGAAAAACTCAAAGAATTAAAAAACAGTCAAAAGATCTCCTAGATAAGGGATTCATCAGACCTAGTGTGTCCCCGTGGGGTGCACCAGTTCTATTTGTGCGTAAGAAATACAGTTCTCTTAGGATGTGTATAGTCTACCGTCAGCTAAATAAAGTCATGGTCAAGAACAAGTATCCACTTCCCAGAATTGCTGACTTGTTTGACCAACTTCAGGGTGCCAGTTAGTTTTCTAAGATAGACCTAGATTAGGCTATCATCAGCTTAGAGTCAGAGAATGAGACATTCCTAAAACATCTTTCAGAACTCGGTATGGTAAGTTTAAATTCTTAGTCATGTCCTTTGGTCTTACCAATGCCCCAACAACTTTCATGGACTTGATGAACCATGTGTTTAAGAAGTACTTTGACATGTTCATCATAGTCTTCATAGATGACATCCTTGTCTACTCCCGCAGTGAGCATGATCATGCAGACCATCTCAGAATAGTATTACAGACTCTTAGAAACCATTAGATATTTTCCAAATTCAGTAAGTACAAATTTTGTCTTAGTTCAGTAGTTTTTCTCGGCCATATCATTATTGGTGAGGGCATTAGAGTTGATCCCCAAAAGACCGAAGAAGTGAGAAACTGGTCTAGACCCATCTTTCAATCATATGTCCAGAGTTTCTTGGGTATGGATGGTTGTTACCGACTGTTTGTTGAGGAATTTTTATCTATTGCATCCCCTATGTACAGATTGACTCAGAAGAAGGTCAAATTCCAGTGGTCAGATTCTTATGAGAAGAGTTTTCAGGAGTTGAAGACTCGACTCACTACTTCTCTAGTTCTTACCTCAACAGATGGTTTGAATGAATTTGTTGTATATTGTAATACATATAGACTAGGTTTGGTTTATGTCCTTATGTAGAGCGGTAAGGTTATATCCTATGTCTCTAGAAAGCTTAAGCCCCATGGAAAAAAGTATCCAACTCATGATCTTGAGTTAGCAGCAATAGTATTTTCCTTAAAGATTTAGAGACACTATTTATGTAGTGCACGTTGATGTGTTTACTGACCATAAAAGCCTGCAGTATGTATTCCCTCAGAAAGAGCTAAACCTATATCATAGAAGGTGGTTAGAGTTATTGAAAGACTATGATGTAAACGTCCTGTATCATCTCGGTAAAGCCAATATAGTGGCTGATACTCTTAGTAGGATGTCTATAGGTACTGTTGCTCATGTGGAGGATGGTAAGAAGAAGTTAGCTCAGAAAGTTCATCATCTTGTCCTAATAGGTGTTCGCTTAGTCAATTCAAAAGTAGGTAATTATGGGT
Organism: Capsicum pubescens; assembly: GCA_030864215.1. Classification (NCBI taxonomy): domain Eukaryota; kingdom Viridiplantae; phylum Streptophyta; class Magnoliopsida; order Solanales; family Solanaceae; genus Capsicum; species Capsicum pubescens. The sequence goes on along the minus strand of CM061548.1, from coordinate 366,446,038 downwards.
GAAGAGTAGTTGAGAATTATCCTTGGTTTTCAAGGTGATGGAAAAATAGGATAGGGATCCCAGTCTAGTTAAGTTGAAAGAATTAGTCAGATATTAGAAGGTAGAGGTTTTCTCCCAAGGGGGAGATGGTATATTGCGCTGCCAGGGTCGTCTATGTGTGTCAGGTATAGATTATATAAGAAAACGACTTCTAGCAGAAGCGTATGGTACGCGCTACTCTATTCATCCAGGGGACACTAAGATATACCATGATTTGCGAGAGATTTATTGTTGGAGTGGGATGAATAAAGACATTACATAGTTGTGGATAAGTACTTAACATGTCAGCAGGTTAAGATTGAGCATCAGAAGCCAAGTAGGTCCATGCATGAGTTTAGTATGCCCACCTGGCAATGGGAAGAAGTGAATATGTACTTCGTGATGGGTTTGCCTCGTACTAGTCATCAGAATGATTCAGTTTGGGTCATTATAGATAGGAGGACTAAATTAGTTCATTTCCTACCAGTCCATACCTCTTTTTCAGCCGACCACTATGCCAAGCTCTATGCTAGAGAGTTGGTCAGTTACGCTGAGTTTTGTTGTCTATTATCTTTGATAGAGGTACGCAGTTCACCTCTCTTTTCTAGAATGCCTTCTAAAAGGGTCTAGGTACTCAAGTCCACCTCAGTACAACCTTTCACCCTCATAAAGTTAGTCAAGCAGAAAGGACCATTCAGACTTTAGAGGATATTCTCCGAACTTGTTCCATAGACTTTAAGGGTAGTTGGGATGACCAATTGCCCTTTATTGAGTTCGCATATAACAACAAATATCATTCTAGCATCCAGATGGCTCCGTTTGAGGTGCTTTATAGGAGGAGATGTAGTTCTCTCATTGGTTGGTTCGAGGTAGGTGAGGCCGCAGTGGTAGGGCCTGACTTGGTATTTGATACCTTTGAAAAGGTTCATTTGATCAGGGAAAGGCTTAAGACAACTCATACCCGACAAAAATCATACGCAGATGTGCAGAGAAAGGATCTCGAGTTCAAGGTTGGTGATTATGTGTATTTAAAAATCTCTCCTACGAAAGAAGTGAAGAGATTTTACAAGAAGGGGAAGCTCAGTCCCCGATATATCGGTCCTTACCGAATTCTCAGACGTTTAAAAAAGGTAGCTTATGAGTTTGAGTTGCCTTCAGACTTAGCTTTAGTCCATCCAGTGTCCCATGTCTCCTTGCTAAAGAAATGCATAGGTGACCTAGATAGTGTAGTCCCTATAGGGGGTACAGACGTTCAGAAAAACCTCTCTTATGAGGAGATTCCAGTCAAAATCCTTGATTATTAGATTCACAGACTGACAAACAAAGAGGTCCCTCTAGTCAAAGTTCTTTGGTGGAATCAGTCCATTGAGGGAGCTACTTGGGAAGTAGAAGTAGATATGCGGACAATGTATCCTCACCTCTTCTCCGCCAACTAAAGCTCAGCCCAAGGTAACAGTTTTTCCTTGAACTTTCTCAGTTCCATTCTCAGATTTTCCTTTATAGACTTGGCACAAGTTACCATTGAATATTAAGTTGTGACTTCATGCATCAAATATGAGTGTTCAACATAAGAAACTCAACTTATTAGCGATCCCAGTTATGCATTCATGAATCATGTTCAGCTATGTACTCATCCATCAGATATGCATGTTCAGTATGAAATTTCAGCATATAGTAATGTCAATTATGAAATCTTATTACAGTTATGCATATCCAGTATCTAAATTCAATCTATCAGTATTTTTCAGCTTAGTTAGTCTCATTCGAGGATGAATGTTCCAAAGGGGAGATATTATAAGACCCCACAAAATCCTAAGCTTAGCTCAGTCGTTTAAAGATTATTAAGGGGTCCCAATCTTAGAAAATTCTAGCTAAGTATTTAGACCTAGAATTATTTTAGCCTTTGTAGGTTGGTGACTCTATTTCACGACCCTCATGACCTTAAAGTGATGATTTTAGGTTGAATCATTATCAAGAATGCCAGCAGGTTTTCTGGGATAAGTTTCAGATTTTTTGGACTTCATTTGAGACACGTTCGAAATCTCACACCAGTGGATCAATGCAATCTCGGCGCACCGCATCACCCATCACGTCGATGAGTATTTTCCACAGCTCTCAGTGTAAATTCCAGTGAATTGACACAGACTCAACACGATGCATTGGCTATCGTGTCGATTCCAATGATGTGGCACGGTGGTTTGTGCATCGCTAAATTAGATTTTAGTCATTAAAAAGTCACATCCTCAAGGGTAATTGGGTCTTTTCCCATTTCATGTCATCCCTCAAAACACGAGATTAAGCCCCTTTAGAGAAAAAATCCATTCATCTTTCTCATAATTTCTCAAGAAAGAAACAATAGAATTTTGAATTCAAGATTCAGTCTTCAAGAACAATCCACCATTCTTCACAAATTTGAATACCAAGGTATGTCAAGTGTTCATCCAAAGGTCCCTTACACCCTTGAAGTCCAAGAAACTCTTTTAAACATTAAATAAATTGATTTCATGACTTCCATGATTTGGATTTAAGTGTATTCATGATTATAATGTTGATTGGGTTTCTATGCCATGATTAAGTGCAAGATTTATGTAAAAACAATTATTATGTAGGTAGTATCATGTGAATTTATGTTAAAACCTTGAAATTGTGATGCTCATGTATTGATTAGTAATATGTACATATGCAATGCCTTCCAAGTGTTTGATGAGTCGTTCATGTGAATTAAATAGTGGTATTATATCATATTAGCATGTATATTAGTTCATGCCATTCAAGTGTTTGATAAAATGCCTCTACAGATGCATTGTGAACAAGTGTACATTTCTATGCTATGCAAGGTCATATGATGCTTTACTTTTATTCTATAGAGTCTTGGGGGTATTTAATACCCAACAATTTAGATAATTACCTAGATCCAGTGTCACTTACAAAATAGTCTCAGTCATGTCACGATCAGTAGTACTCTCAACCAGTTACAGAACTCAGGAAAAAATTAGCAAACTCAGTATTAGTCCAGTCCAGTTCAGTATTTAGTTTAGACCTCAGTAAACTCTATCAGTTAACATAATTTAGTAGTATTCCATCAGTTAACAAAACTCAGTGAACTCAATTCAGTTCAGTTAGACACTATAATCAGTAACAGTTCAGTCAAGCCTAGTATGACCTACGAATCAATTCAGTTTCTATTCAATTGGGAGTAGGATTCAGCATCGAGTGAACCTAAGAATGGGGACTTACCTTCCTGTAGAGGGTGTGATCCTTAGAAGCATTCCTTTTGTTCCAGAACTACGTAGCCAGCGTAGGTTGAGACATCAACCTGCTAGTTAAGGGTTGATGAGGTGTCCTACCTGCCAGTTGAGGGTACCACCATTCTCATTCAGAGCACCTTCCAGATGAGGGTGTCTCAGCTTGTCTTTACCTGTAGCATGCCTTCTAATTGGGGTTATAGGTTGGACCCCAATCCATTCAGAGAGGGGCATGTCGGTTAGATGATTACCACCCATAGTCTCAGTTTCAGTCTTCAGAATTTAACTCAGTTCAGTTCTACGGAAATTAGGACTATCAAACACAGTCACTCAGTTCAGTACGGAACTCAAAATAGTTCCACAGAATCAAGACTGTCAGATACAGTCACTCAGCTAACAGTAATACAGTATCAATGAACTCAGATATCAGTAAACTAGTGATTTAGAACTCAGTATATCTAGTGTTATCATGACCTCATTTACAGTTTATGTATTCATGCATGTACTCTCATTTAGTTATGTTCATGTTATTCGGTCAGCTATTGTTCATGTATATGAACCCATGCATGTCAACCTACCTCACTACAAAAACAGGTTAAATTGTGGGAGTTTATTTGCGGGGGTTATATTAACCTACGCAAAATTATATGAATTGTGGGAGTTAAAATATCTGCCGCTAAAATATATAAAGTTGTGGAGGTTTTAAACCCCCGTTATATGCCAAAAATAATCAACGCTTATTTTGTCATAAAACATAAATTTACGGGGGTTTTTGAACCCCTCTATAATAAAAAAAAACTTAACATTTTCCTTTTCTTCGCTATTATTTCCCACGCTATTATTTTCCCTCACTTTCCTAATTATATCGACCCTCTTATTTCCCTCTCACTTTTCCTCTCTTATTTCCCAAATTGGTAGGCAGTCATTTCAATTGGGAGGCAAAAATGAGTCTTTGAGGTTGCAATAACCACAGATTCATGAGAAATCCCCACGGATTGTTCCAATTTTTGTGCAATTTCTGTAAACTAAAGTTGAATTGACATCTTCTATTGTAAGTTAAATTAGGGTTATTTGAGTATATTCAGTTTTTTTGCAGATGTTTTGAGCATGTTTTAGTGTTTATTTATATTGAAACTTGTTGCATTTTGCGGTCGAAGTAGGGATTTTTTTTTTGAAAGAAATCCCGGGTTGGTTAGAGTTAGGAAGTGACATGCTAATTTATTACGTTTCCTTTGCCTTGATATTTAGTTATAGTATCCAAGTTGATTAAGGGACATATGATGTAGTTGAATTTCTTAAACATAAGAACCCAAATTCAGATGAAGATTTTGAGGTATAAATAAAATGTTCATGCTTTTTTGTATTTGGTCTTTTGGTTGTCCGTAGCTTCACAAGCTGAATCCTCTAATGTTGGTGTGAAATAGGAGAGAGGAATTGGTATTTTGAGTTGGTTCAGTGTACTGAGATGAAGTGTGAGTTTACTTATCAAATGAGAGAATTTTTAAGTGTTGATCTTAGAGGTGCCTATTATCGTAAGTCAAATCAAAATCCTACCTTGGAGTGATATAGGAGGTGAAGATAGATTTTAACTTGGTTCAATGTACTTAGTTTACCTGTCAAAGGAGAGAATTGATATATTGATTCTCTTATTTTTCTTTTGCTAGATTTAGTGTAGGTTAAGTCTAGAGAGTCGATGCGTTTGTCACTATAAGTTGAATTAAAACCCTATAGTTGGAGTGATACAGGAGGGAAAAATTGGGATTTTGACTTGGTTCAGTATATGTAGCGTAAATGTTGAATGTGAAGTGTGAGTTTACTTGTTAAATGAGGGATTTGATGTAGTTATTTTCTAAATTTTTTTGCTGGATTCAGTCTTGGCTAATTGTAGATAGTCAATGGGCCTGTCACTGTAAGTCAAAGGTAAACACAATAGTTGGAGTGATATGGGAGGCAGGAACTGGGCTTTTGACTTGATTTGATACATTGTAACGTAAATACTGAAATGAAATGTGAGTTACTTGTCAAATGATGAACTCACGTATTTATTTTCTCAATTGTTTTGCTGGATTCAGTGTAGGTTAAGTGTTGGTGACGTAGGGTTTTTATCGGGAGGTTTTCCACGTTTTTTGAACTTCTCAATCCCATTATGAAAGTGATTTCTTGACAAACAACTTATTAATTAGATTCGTCACCTTCTTATATCGGATTTTGGCATCTGGTGGTTCTTTTCGTCTATCCGAGAAGCAATACGACAAAAAATTAAGAAAAATAGTTCGAAAATATAGATGGTCATTGTATGAATTTTCCCTTGATGCTTTACTGGTTATGTTTGATTGAAAGTTGTATTCATGTAGGTTTAATTGTTACTATCACAAATTTAGTTTGCACATGCTTAGTTCTATTCACTGAAAGTGTCCTCTATTCTTTTTATATCCTCTGTCAACCAGTCCAACTTGGATTTGGCTTTGTACCTAACCTCTCATGCTTATTCAATAACAATATCACCCAGTCATTACATTAGTCCTTGTGTCCCAACATTATAGTCAACTATGAAGCTCTTATGTTGTTGGTAATTGTGTACTTTTTATCTTACAGCTAACAAATAATTTCTAGCTGCCCCACACCAACATGACAATGCCTCCACCCCTACTGTTTTCACAGATGGTGGAGCAGATACATTTTAAATGGTTATCTTCTGATCTGAAGGTTTTGGGTTTCATCTCTTCATTTTTTTCTTTGACATGTGCATTTCTTTGTAGGGCAGATAGATGGTCATGACCGAATTTTTTTCATTTTTCATTATGTGAACTAGCACAAGTAAAGTTACCAATGGATTAGATAGCACATTGTGTCATTCTTTGGCTTGAAATACTTGCCTGTAAAGTCTACCCACCCTATGCCCCACTTTGTGGGATTTTAGTGGGTTTGTTGTTGTTGTTGTTCGTTGTGGTTATAATCGAAAAAGTTTATCGGTGAAACTTGTAAGTTGTAATACTATATGTGTCAGTCAAGTATTACAATTATTTTGTGGGAACAAACCTGCATCGATTACAAGTTTGCTGGTTATTTTTTTTCAATTAACAATATGTTTATTTTCTTGATGGAGTACTGTGACTTGTTTTTTCAGTGAAAGTATTGAAAGATATTGCAAAAAATCTTGGGAAATTGGAGTACTGTTGTTACTGTTAAAGGAGTTAAACGGTGTCTTTAGTAACCAAAAGACTCCACGCATTTTTTCCACATTCCCAATTCCGACTCAGGTTAGTCACAAACACCCTTTGTAGTTTTTACCCCACTTATTTTTGCGTGTGATTTTGTGTAATTTCTTCCCATTATATAATAATAGTTTTGCTTATGATTTCTAGTTGCTCCCAATTTTGCATTGTTGTTTTTTTATCGTCTAGGTATGTTGTTATTGGACCTCAACTAGTTTGGAGTGTAAGTCTAGTTGACTTATTGTTGATTGATTATGTTCGTTGAACTTATTTTTTTATGTCTGTAAAGTTAGTCGCGTTGAGCAAAAGTTGATCCGGACATTACAATTATCTGTTAGAGTAATTTTTTATATGATATTTTGTTATGTGTGTTTTATGTTAGAGTTCAACAATTTATTTATTTCTATTATGTTCACTCTTCTTCTTTATGGAATCTTATAGGGGATATTTTGCATTTTCATCAAATTCTTCAATGGATAGATCTTGGATTGGAATGCCAAGAAACACACAAGAGTATTTACTTGGTTTGAATCAGTTTCTAGATTTTGCATTTACCAATGGAGCTATAGGAGATGAAATAAAGTGTCCATGTCCTATATGTGGCTTTACAAAGTGGAAAACAAAAAATATGGTGTTTCACCATTTGATGGATAAGGATTTCCCTCAACATTTCGTCACTTGGGTTATGCAAGGAGAAATGAATGTTTTGCCTAATTCCAGAAACATAGAGGTCATTCAAGATGCACAACCTTTTGAAAATTCTATTGAATTATTGATTAATGAAGCATTCTGTAGTTTAAGGCATGAGGGTGTTGATGCAGGTCCATCACAAGAAGTGGGAGAAGAAGAAATTTTACATGATTTGTCAGATTCAAATAACAAAGTTTATTTTGAATTGCTTAAGGATGGAAGTGAAGAATTGTATGAAGGATCCAAGTACTCAAAGTTGGAATTTTTACTAAATCTTTATCACATAAAGTGTTTGTCTGGGTTAAGTATTAAGGGAATGACTATGGTGCTAGCTCTACTCAGGGATGCATTTAAATTTGCAAAGATCCCTATATCTTTTATAAGGCTAAGAAAACCATCAACAAGTTTTGTCTTGATTATATCAAGATAGATGCTTGCCCAAATGATTGCATGTTGTACTGGGAAGATGATGTTAATGCAGAATCATGTAAGCATTGTCACACTTCTATATGGAAGCCCGAGAAGGATAGCGATCATGATCATGCGCCTAGTACAAGTAAGAAACAAAAGAAGAAGCAAAAGAAGCCTGTCAAAGTTTTGCGCTACTTTTCATTAAAACCAAGATTACAAAGATTGTTTATGTTCTCTAAAATTGCAGAGCATATGAGATGGCATACAGAGGATGATACAAAGATGGGATCTTAAGGCACCCTCGAGATGGTGAAGCATGGAAAAGGCTTGATACAAAGTATCCTGAATTTGCTTCAGATCCTCCAAATGTTTGATTAGGACTATCTACTGATGGTTTCAATCCTTTTGGAACAATGAGTACTAACTATATACATTGTTACTCATAAGAATCAAGATGGAGTATATGTTAATGAAGTGGCAAAAGAAATATGTGTGAGTTTTACTTATGTGCCATACACTATTATTGAGCAATCTACGGTATGCGAAATGACTTTTTATTATTAATTTATTTTGAAAACAAATTTTTGGTATGTAGGAAAAAATTGAGTCATCTTTGAGCCAAAGCACCATAGATGAGTCTCAAGTTTCGCCAAATGATGCCTTTGGTAAGGTGCTAGGGCAAAAGCACTCTGGTAGGGTGAGATTTTTGGGATTAGGAGCAGTTCCTAGTAGAGTTTTCCAACAAGTTAGACCTCGTTTTGGTGGTACAAGTGTATCAAGTAGTGGAGGTTTTTGTTCGTTCCAATGTTGAGAAAACTACAATCAAATACTGAGTGCTTTGAAGGCATATATGATGATGAAAGAAGGAACAATACCAGAACAATTTGTGGGTCTCTTTGATTCTCCTTCAATGGTTTCTCCCACAGTAGTAAGTAAAGTTCTCTTTACTTTTTTTCTGATCTCGGTGTTTGTTGAAAAGCTCTCATTTCTTGTCTTCTCTTTATATTTCTTATTTATTTTGTTGTTCATATTATTAATGTTTTATAAAACAACAAAAAAATAACTTGCGGTAGAACAGAGTCCCAACTTTAGGCTAACAACTTTCTAACAACATATATTACCTACCAAAGCTATCATTATGGTTAAGAATTAAGCTTTTATACACCCCCTGCTATTTTTGGTTTCACTTACAGTCTATATGCCACTTCCTGCACCATTAGTCAGACATTTAAATCAGCATGTCTTTGTTTGATTTGGAAAACTCTAAGGTCCCATTCTTGACAATGAAGTACATAGTAGCACTTATGATCATCCTATACATCTTTTCTTTAGTTCCTTTACCATGTTGATTATTCGATGAACATTGCAATTCTTCCTTCCATCTAGTGCCTGTTTGTAGATGTCTTGTCATTTTAACATTCTCATCCATATTTTGGAGTATAATTAACACTTAAAAGAAAAGATGGTTGATGCTTTAAAGTTCTAAACTACACGTAGGGAAGATTGTGTTGACATCATTATGGTTAATCAATCCTTGGTGTACATCATTTTGTGTGCTACTATCCATGGTTAAAGTAACGCCGGATGCTTATTAATTTATTTACTGCTGACTGGGATTCTTCTCAAGTATTTTTTACCATAGTTCCTAACTGTATGATATTGCTCTTTGAAGTTCATGGTCGATTTTTGTGAAATACAACCATTAGATTATTCAGGCGCTGAATTGATGTTATTTAGGTTAATCTGGTTATTGGTTTGTTAAGTTATTGTGTTGATTGTTCTAATAATTAGTGGTTACAATTTAGTTGGTTTGGCTAGATAAAGTAGAAATTTTTTTTGCTAATTTTGTTGTCTTTCCTTGCTAAGTCTGACTCGCTTAATGTCGTCTTTGCTTATATTAAAAGTGGTTTATCGATTGATTTTTATACTTTGCATTTTTATGTAGCCAAGTGATGCTGCTAGTGGGCCAATTTTGCCAATGGATGTAAGGAGATCACGCGGTGATAATGATCCTAACGACATTCTTTGAATTTGTTGCATTTGTCTTGGATATTCAACTATGATGATGTTATTTTGTGGTTCAAGTGGATCTTATAATATTGAAGTTTTTGGGTTTAAATTTGATTTTGGAGTTTGAAGATGCTAGTTAATGTTGAAAATTTGGAGTTTGAATATGTTAATGTTGCAAATTTAGTTTTGAAGTTCAACATTCAATGTATTTTTGATGTGCTTGTCAATTATAATGTTTAATTAGTCGTGTTCTGTTAATGATATATGAATTAATAAAATATTGGATAGTAGATTATGCCTAAAGAAAAAATTAAATTTGAGGTAAAATTAAAATTTATAATTTATTATTTAAAATTCATGGATTCCACTAATTTTAAAAAAAAAATTGCGGAGGTTTTAAACCCCTGCAACTTTTGAATTAAAATTTATTATAAAAAAATTAAATTAAGAGTAGCGGGGGTCGAAACCCCCGCAATATAACCGCCGCAAAATAATTTTGGCGGTCCAAAAAAACCTGCCGCAACTGGTTTGTGACGGCTCGAACTGTCAAGGCTTTTTGAACCCCCGCAATTACATTTTGCAGGGGTTTAAACCCCCGTAAACCTTAAAATTAACCCTGCAATTTGACCTGTTTTTTGTAGTGCCTCACTTAGTATGCCAGTATATTCAAATTACTGACGCATACCTTTCTTTTGCGCTATGATTTCTTATGTCATAGGTTAAGACGCACGGTCTCCTTATCATACTTAGCATCCAGATCCATCAGCAATAGACTAGTAGTGAGTCCTCATTGTTAGAGGAAAGATTTATTATTACAGTATTTAAGTACTCAGTTTATTTTAGTAGTCGGAGTTAGTTGGGGACTTGTCCTATCAACTCATTGTTCAAACAGTAGAGTCTTTTTAGACAAATGTTCAGTCTCAGTATTTATTTTAGATTTGAACTTTATGACAAGTTTCCACCTAATTTCTGTATAATTATAGTATTACAATTTAGTTATCGCAGCAGGTACAGTCATGGGTTAGCTTGTGGTCCTTCGAGATTATTAGCACCATGTAGCGTTTGGAGTAATAACTCGATGCGTTATAGTTACATTATCCCCCCTTGGGTTCATTCATCCTCGAATGATGACAAGAGACACAACAAGAACGATTTCAAGCATAAAATAGAAAGGAAATAGTAGTATAGAATTTATACCTTCCATGCCATCTTCCATGGTTTCGAAGAGAGTTGGGTACCTCGCACGCATGTTATATTCTGACTCCCACGTAGATTCCTTAGCTTTTTGATTCCTCCACAAAACCTTAACCGAAGCTATTTCCTTACTTCTCAAATTCCAAACTTTGCGATCTAAAATAGAAATGAGTTATTCTTCATACGACAAGGAATTTTTTACATTGACTTCATCCAAAGGAAATACTAGGGAATGATTTCCAATGAACTTCTTCAACATGGACACATAGAATATTGGATGAACAGAAGCCTGGATCGCTGGCAAATCAAACTCATAGGCAAACCCACCGATCCTCTTCATAATCTGATACGATCATATGTAACGAGGACTAAGCCTCCCTTTCCTTACGAATCGCATGACTCCCATCATGGGGAGACCTTGAGGAATACCCAATCATCTACCTCAAATTCTAAGTCTCTCCTTCTAACATCAGTATAAGACTTCTAGCGACTCTAAGATGTCTTAATTCTCTCCCTAACTATCTTCACCTTTTCCATTTCTTGATGAACAAGGTCAGGCCCAAACAACTGGGTTTAACCAATTTCATACCACCCAAATGGTGATCTACATCTCGTCCCAAAAAGTGCTTCAAAAAAAGCAATCTGAATACTGGCATGGTAGCTATTTTTGTAGGCGAATTCTATCAACGGCAAATGATCTAACCAATTACGTTTGAAGTAAATTATGTAGGACCTCAACATGTCTTTAAGTGTATGAATAGTGCATTCAGCCTGCCCATCAGTCTGAGCGTGAAAGGCAGTACTCAGGTTCACTTGGATTGGAGTCGTGGGTCTGGGCCATTTTCTTACTTCCTCAACCTTTTGGGGATCAACATTAATACCTTCACTAGACACAATATGCCCCAACAAAGCAATAACATTAAGCCAAAATTCACATTTGGAAAATTGTGCCTACAATTCATGACCTTTGAAGGTCGGTAGGATGATGCGAAGATGACCGACATGATCCTCCTCATTCTTAGAGTAAACTAAATGTCATTAATGAAAACTATGACAACAGGTCTAGATACTGACAAAACACCCTATTCATTAGGTCCATGAAAGCTGCAGGGGCGTTAGTCAATCCAAAGGACATGACTAAGAATTCATAATGGACATATCTGGTTTGAAAAGCTATTTTGGGAATGTCAGCCTCCCTAAACTTCAATTGATGATACCCCGAACAAAGGTCTATCTTAAAAAAACATTTTTCTCCTTGGAGTTGATCAAATAAATCATCAATCCTGGGAAGACGGTATTTGTTTTTAACAGTGACCTTATTGAGCTGACGATAATCTATACACATACGGAGTGAACCGTCTATCTTACAGACGAAGAGCTTTAGAGCACCTCAAGGAGAAACACTTGGATAAATAAAGCCCTTGTTAAGAAGATCTTTTAATTGTTCTATCAGATCTTTCAATTTTGCAGGAGCACTTCTGTATGGTGAGATAGAAATAGGAAGAGTGTATGGAAATAAGTCAATGCAAAAATTTATCTCCCTATTAGGTGTTATTCCTAGGAGATCATCGGGAAAGACTTCCGGGAATTCATTAACTATAAGGATACACTAGAGAGAAGGACTTTTAGTACTAGAATCTTTGACCCAAATAAGTTGATACAAACAACCCTTACATAGAATTTTGCGGGATCTGAGATAAGAGATGAACTTCCCCCTAGATACTAAAGAATATCCCTCCTACTCTATCACTAGTTCATTTGTAAAGGAGAAAGTGACTTTCCGGGTTCTTCAATCTACTGTGGCATAGAACGAATGGAGCCAATCAATTCCCAAGATGGCATTAGACTCAATCATATAAAGCTCTACGAGATCTACCACAATATCACAATTATAGACAAATACAACACTATTTTTGTACACCCTCCTAGCCACAATAGAATCACCAATAGGAGTAGAAAAAATAAAGGTTTTGGAATAACTTCAGGCTCAAACCCAAAATTGAATGCCACATACGGGGTCACATAAGACAAAGTAGATCCGATATCAATAACATATACATATTATGGGAGAAAATTTGAAACATACTCGTGACTACATCTGGTGAAGAATCTACTGTAACATCCTGTGATGTCTTCAACCAAACACCTAAGTGTAAAAAGGGACTTAGTCAATTTTGAACTCCAAAACTTGGATGTTTTTATTTTCGACCTTCCTGACCTCGGATAGTTAATTTATAAGTTGATTCATGATCAGAGGTGTCAAAGGTACATCCCGAGTAAGTTTTAGAACTTTCAAACTAGCGTAAGGGTAAGTTTGGATGTCCAAAAGAGTAAGGCCTCGCGATAGGCCTGCATCGAGAGGTCCAGTTAACCCAGATAGGTGTTGCTTCATGAGGGATAGTTAACCCAAATAGGTGTCCCATCGCGAGGGACAATTGACCCAGGTAGGGGTTGCAACGCGATGACAACCTAGTTTTGCATTATTTTATTTGCAATTTTTAAGGGCAAATAGGTCTTTTCCTTCATCCCAATTCACCCAAGACATGAGATTTAATGATAATCTAAGCACATTAGGCTTATTATAATCAGAAACTACTCCTATTACTTTTTAAAAAAAAACCTAGCTTCTTCTTATAAGGTCAAAGGATTCATCTTTGAGTTGAAGAATTTCAAACAACCTAAGTGTGATTCAAATTCCACTCTTCTTTCTCGGTGATCTAAGGTACGTGGGGTTTTCCTAAAACTACTCGTGCATAAGAAAATTGTCCAACAACTTCTAACATTGTGAAATCATGAATTCTTGAAAGATTTTTTGAAGTTACATTGAAATTTTGCATTTATGAATTCTTTAATGATATTAGTGTTTTGGTCTTGAGGCCTTTTCCCCAAATTTATTTGAAATATTATATATATGCATGTGGTAAAAGTGATAATCGAATTGAGAGTATGACTATTTACACTCCCTCTCATGTTGCAACACCTCTTGCTTTTAGAATGCTATTTAGAGGCATGGATCAGTGTTCTTGACTATTATTGAATGATTTAAGATTTGATTTAAATAAATGAGAGGGGAGTTTTGCTTGTTGATAAATGCTAAATATATATAATGAAAGAATTACATGATTTGCCAAAATACATGACCAACCCATATTTATTGAAATGATTAAAAGGAGTGCTTTTTTGCATAATTTGATAAATGTATTGAAGCACTATTCTTCTTAGATTGTTTGAAGTATGGTGGTCTATACTTTATGCTTGAAAGAGAAAACTGTGATATGATTTTTATGGATCAGAAACATGACTTGTAATTCTTGGTATGACGATACCAATTCAGATAATGCCATAGTAACACAGAACATAATAGAATGTGGATTTTTTTTTATATTTTCAAATTTTGAACTTAGAATGATACATGTTCAGAAAAGGGTAAAAATGGGCATAAATATATGTTTGGTGGTTACCCGAAGAAGGAACGAGTCCAGAAAAACTTGTTGCTCAAAATCGTATTTTGTCGATACAGGATTATTATGTCCCCTAGAGGGATTATACGCTGGCCTAGTGCCATGTGGTCTATTAGAATCAAAAACTCCAAATATTGCGACAATCTTTGATTGGGGGCTTGGCCGTCGAGTTAAGGGTGAACTCCATATAGCCCATGGGGTTGTAGAATCGTAGGGTGGACCACCTAACTCAGAAGTTATAAAAAGATCAGAATTGCATTGACAAGGATGTTTTATGAATATAAAAGAATTTCTCATGTGTTTTAAACTATATCATGTGTGATGTTTTCATGAATTCCTATCATCTTTTTTATATATAAATGCATTATTTTGGTTTTCTCTATGTACCAGTACAATTGTATTGGTCCCCTATATTTCAGTGTCCGAGGCTTAGTCTAAAGGTCCTACTAAGCCGTAGACTTATTCCGACAAAAGAAAAGTGTGTGCAGTTGGTGAGCCATCTTTATTCTGAAAGCCTATTTCTTTCCAGTCAGTTTCTAATTAATTTGGTTTAGGTCCACTGGGGGCCTCGTCCCAGATTTAGACAAGTTATTGATTCTTATGTAGTTAAGATTTTGTAGAGTGAGAAAGATGTTGTTTAGATGTTGAAAAACTTATTTTCTGTATTGTCGAACAGATTTCAAATTTATGACCATGATTCCGTTTATTATAATTCCACATCTTTTATTTATTATTTGAGTATTGTGCATGATTACCAGATGTAGAAGGTCACTCGGGCCTCCATATTTTGGGATGCTTATCCCTGTCAGGGCTCCATCTCGGATTGTGAAAAACTTGGTATCAGAGTGCGGTTCATGGTCCCAGGTTATATGCGAAATCTCATTGAGTAGAGTCTTGTTTATGGGTGTGTAGCACGCTAAAACTTATAGGCAGGAGACTACTAGGCATTTAGGAATATTTTCCTTCTTTGTGATTTAGTTCATGCTCTTGAGTCTAAATGTCCCCTGATCACTGGTCTATTGTAATTATGAAAAGCTATCATGCCTCTACGTCGCTCCAATGATCATAATGCCTAAACAAAAGACGTTCGTCCCGCCCATGGGATGAGGACGCGCAACAGGGCTTACACTCCTGATTTTGTTGCTAATCTGGGAGTCCCTCAAGTTCAGACCAGTCCACCCATAGAACCTAGGGCCTCTTGTTCTAGGACTCATCATACCCAACCTCCCCAGAGAGAGATATTGAATGCTGAGTTGAGATAGTCGATGCATATGGTCGCATAGTTTGTGGCTTCACAGGCTCAACGGTCTTAGGATATTGGGTCTTCGTCCGTCACATCTGAGGATACACGGGTAGGTTAATTTATGATGATAAACCCGCCTAAGTTTACTGGTATAAAGGTGTAGGAGGATCCACAAAAGTTCATAGAAGAGATGGAGAAAATCTTTCGACTGATGCATGTGGATAAAGTTGAAGGATTTAAACTAGCTGCTTATCAACCATCACGTCTATCAACCAAACACTCTTATGGTTGTACAATATGTCTACAAAAGCCTCTACATAGATACACAACTGAGTTAGGGTCAGGACAAACTCCCGCCCACAAAAGACTTTTATACAAATACCAAAAATACATATAGAAATGACTTGGGATGCCCCGAAACAACTGGAGCTCACCACTATCAACAGAATGTCCGGGCTCTTACTGCGGAGGTGTACGACCTGAAGTACCTTTTCCTGCAGGCATGAATACAGGTCCCCCGTGAGGGACGTCAGTACGGAAATATGTACTGAGTATGTAAGGCAGTGAGTATCAAGATGAGATACAAAAGATCAACAGAACCCAGATACCAGTGAATAAACAGTATGAGTAGACCACACTTAAAAGAGATGATGGGATACCTGCACATTACTTTCATATCATTACTTCCCGTATTCCTTATCAATACATAACATATGTCATACAATGGCCAACTGATCAGTGGTACTAATACAATACATCAGGGACCACCCCTAGAATAGCATATATAGATAATCTTTATAATACAATGACCAACTAATCAGTGGTACTAATACAATACATCATATCATCAATTTAAAATAAAGACATTCCATTTCTTAATTCAATTAATCTTTGAGATTGGTTACTTTGTGGTCACACCTTATGGAACTTGAAACCATGATACCTCAATAGGAAAAACATGTAAATAGGTAATCAATATCATGAAAATGAAGTAGAGAATCATGGATACCTCATTAAACCATTTCGGAGTCAACAATAGTATATGGACATTTTTTTGACTAGCCGGACATCTTAAAAGTGAAAACAAGTTCAATTGGTAGTGTCGAAGATCATATGATGGTATTATATGTCATGTGTCGTAGGACAATGTTGGAAGCTTACTTGAGAGTGCCATGGGTCATTATTCATGCCAAATATTATATAGAGTATGTCTTACATACCTTGATATAACCACTTCAATACAAGTCCAACTTGACTTCCCGTACTCTTCGAACACTTATCTACAATAAGTCATTGGTGGCAAACTAGTATTAGCAACCAAACCTTACCATTTAGGTATTAACTTCACCAAATAATGTATAGGAAGTAATCCTTTAAGTCATCAATAAGAGTTCTACATACATTCTCTTATACTCTTATTACATTCACATATCATGCATTTTCATGCAATATCCCTCAACATCACTCTTAGCTTTTATTTCCCCTCTTAATCACCATCCAATACCAACATGATCACTAGTCATACATAAGAACTAATATAATGATATATCACCACAATTAATCCTCCATAATCCAATACAACAACTTCCATAATTTACTACTAACAATTTATACAAATCAATTCATAACTATGTTTCTAGTTATCTTCCAACATGAAGACAATACTCATAATCCTTTATCAATACTTATTCATGGATAACAATCAAGAATAAACAATATTCATACCTTAACAATGAAATCTTGTATTTAGAATCCTCCTTACATAATCATGGGGTGCTTCTCGAAGCTTTCGAGATGGTGAACACAACTACGGAACCAATTCGAATTTTCTACGGTTGAATCACAAAATATTTGAAGTTTAAATTAGGCTAGGGTTTCACCTTCTCTTAATAATTGGATGATATATGATATATATGAGGCTATGTGTATGTTTATAAAGACCAATTTTCGTCCAAGAGGTAATAGAAAATGACCATTTTGCCCTAAAAATTTAAATAAATCTGAATCTGTCCCCAGTGGACAGTTTTGACAGGCTGAAGTAAATTGATTATAACTCTTTGCTCCGGTATCGGAATTGGGTGAAACCAATTGCATTGGAAATATAATTAAAAGGGATTTCATTTTCGTATAAAGTATACCACCCAGTTATTCCTGTACAAGGAGTTATGGTCGTTTAAAGTTGACCCAAAAATCTGTCCCAAAATTCTGTTTTTTTTTTTGGTAGGCTGTAGTAAAACGGGAATAGCTCCTTACTCAGACATTGGATTTGGATTAAACCGATTTCATCGGAAAGAAGACTCTCGGATATTTTTGTCGATATAAAGAAGCCCACACAGTTCTTTTTGTACAAAGAGTTATGATCGTCTAAAGTTGATCCAAAAAACAATTGCCTAGCTGCAGTAATTTTCCTGCAGATTTACTGTTCACAGGCTTCCCGACCACCGTTTTGAAATTTCGAATGTGCTCCCTTATATGAAATACTCCTCTGTTTTGGGACAACTTTATATCGTTGGAAATCTTATTCCAATACCTACACAGACAACTATTGACGGGATACTTCCGAACACCATAAACTTAATTTAACCCATATGCAAGCCTTTAGGACTCCATATAATCGCGATAAGTGTACGAAAAAAATTTATGGGGTGTTACATTCTCCCCCCCTTAAGAACATTCGTCCTCGAATGTTTGCATAGTTACTCAATTAAGACATGTCCAAGCTTACAATTAACATATTCATCATCATAACATACTTGCATAAAAATAAACACTTACTTATTATTGTTCTTCTTCCGTCTGATGAACTTCCTCCTCATCGTTGAATAGGTAAGGGTACTTAATATTCATCGCTTCCTCGGCTTCCCATGTGATCTCCTCAACTTGTTGATTCCTCTAACGTACTTTTACCGATTCTATCTCTTTATTCCTTATCTTTTTAATTTGGCGATCAAGAATAGCAATAGGCATTTCTTCAAAAGTGAGATCTTCTGTAACTTGTACATATTCCGTAGTAGTGATGTGCGATGGATCTCCGATGTACTTGCGAAGCATCGAAACATGAAATATGGGATGAACTGCTGAGAGCTCTTGAGGTAGCTCTAACTCATAAGCAACTTGTCCAAATCTTTGAATGATCTTGTACGGACCTATGTATCATGGACTTAACTTTCCTTTCTTGCCAAACCTCATCACTCCTTTCATTGGTGATACTTTCAAGAATACCCAATCGTCGATAGAAAACTCAAGTCCTCTTCTTCTAACATCCGCATAAGATTTGTGTCGACTTTGAGCTGTTTCAAGCCATTGTTGGATCACTTTAACCTTCTCCATTGCTTGATAAACAAGATCCGGTCCAAACAAGACCGCATCACCTGCTTCAAACCATCCTATTGGCGATCTACACTTTCTTCCATACAATGCTTCATATGGTGCCATTTTGATACTTGAATGATAGCTATTATTGTACGCAAACTCGATAAGAGGTAGGTGATCATCCCAGTTGCCTTTGAAATCTAATACACATGCTCGTAGCATATCTTCAAGTGTCTGGATGGTACGTTCCTCTTGTCCGTCCATTTGACGATGAAAAGCCGTACTTAGATTTACTTGTGTCCCCAAACTCCTTTAAGAAGTCTTCCAGAAATTCGCGGTAAATTGGGCTCCTCGATCGGATATAATGGAAATTGGAACTCCATGTAACCGAACGATCTCCTTAATATACAACTTCGCATACTCTTCCGCCGTATAAGTTGTGTTAACTGGTAAGAAGTGCGCGGATTTGGTAAGCCTATAAATGATCACCCATATGGAATCAAACTTCTGAAATGTACGAGGAAAACCCGTGATGAAATCCATATTGATCTTGTCCCACTTCCAGACTGGAAGATCTATACATTGCATGTAACCACCAGGTTTTTGGTGTTCTACTTTGACTTTTTGACAATTCGGACATTCAGCTACAAATTCGGCAATATTCTTCTTCATGTCATTCCACCAATATATTGCTTTCAAATCTTGATACATCTTAGTCAACCCTGGATGGATGGAATACCTTGAACAGTGTGCTTCTGTCATAATTCTCTTTCTTAGCTCAACTACATCAGGTACACATAATTGATTCTGACACTGAAGCACTCCTTCTCGCGTAAGCTCAAATGCCTTTGTCGCTCCACTCTGCACATCCTCCTTAAGCTGCAATAAAATTGGATCTGCATACTGCTTCTCTTTCACTTCAGCTATCAATGAAGATTCCGCTGCATTACGTACAATAACCTCTTCATCTGGAGTTTCGAGAAGTCGAACTCCCAAATTAGCTAGTTGGTGAAGATCCTTAATCATCCCCTGGTTTTTTGTAGATGCCATTTTAGACTTATGACTCATTGCATACGCTACCACATTCGCTTTCCCTGGATGATACAAGATATCAACATCGTAATCTTTCAACAATTCAAGCCATCTCCGCTGCCTCAAGTTTAGATCTTTCTGACTGAAGATATATTGCAGGCTCTTATGATCGGTATATATGTCAACATGAACCCCATATAAGTAGTGGCGCCATATCTTCAAAGCAAATACAACTGCAATTAGCTCAAGATCATGCATGGGATAATTCCTCTCATGTGGTCGCAACTGTCAGAGCCATAGGCTATTACTCTACCATGTTGCTTTAATACGCATCCTAAGCCAATTCTCGAAGCATCACAGTACACTGCATACCCTTCTGTGCCTTCAGGAAGTACCAATACCGGTGTAGAAGTCAACTTGCTCTTCAGATCTTGGAAACTCTTTTCACAGGCATCATTCCATTGATACTTGGAGGCTTTATGCGTCAACTTAGTCAAGGGTGCAGAAATAGAAGAAAAACCTTCTAAAATAACCTGCCAACCCGAGGAAACTACGAATCTCCGTAGGCGTCGTGGGTCTTGGCCAATTATTCACAGCCTCAATCTTCTGAGTGTCAACTTTTATGCCTTCATTGGATACAATATGGCCCAAAAATGCCACTGACTTGAGGCAAAACTCACATTTAGAAAACTTCGCATACAGCTTACGATCACGAAGAATCTGCAACGCATGCCTTAAGTGATTAACATGATCCTCTTCTGATCTAGAGTAGACCAGAATATCATCTATGAAAACTATCACAAACACATCTAGAAACGGCTTAAACAACCTATTCATCAGATCCATAAAAACTGCGGGTGCATTTGTCAGCCCGAATGACATAACCAGGAATTCATAATGACCATACCGTGTTCGGAAAGCTGTCTTGGGTATATCTTTATCCTTGACTCTCACTTGATGATAGCCTGATCTCAAGTCAATCTTGGAAAAACACTGGCCACCCTGCAACTGGTAAAATAAATCATCAATTTGGGGAAGAGGGTATTTATTCTTGATAGTCACCTTATTCAATTGCCGATAGTCAATACACATCCTCAGCAAACCATCTTTATTATGCACAAACAATACTGGTGCTCCCCAAGGGGACATACTAGGACAGATGAATCCCTTCTCTAGCAAGTCTTTCAGTTGCTCTTTAAATTCTCGCAACTCTGCTGTTGCCATTCTATAAGGAGGAATTGAGATTGGCTGTGTGTCTGGCAACATATCAATACAGAACTCCACTTCTCGTTTAGGAGGTAAACCTGGTAGTTCTTCAGGAAATACATCAGGAAATTCATTCACAACCGGAACGGTCTGAAAAGTTGGCGGCTCTGCCTCTGTATCCCTTACTATAACCAAATGGTATATGTACCCCTTGGAAATCAGTTTTCTTTCCCTAAAGTAAGAAATAAATCTACCTCTCGGCGCGCCAACATTACCCTTCCATTCAAGGACTGCCTCATTTGGGAAATGGAAATATACCTTCTTAGAACGGCAATCTACTGTAGCATAACAAGACGCTAACCAATCCATGCCCATAATAACATCAAAATCTACCATTTCTAACTCAACAAGATCGGCCATCGTATCACGACCACAAATATTCACAACACAATATTGATAAACATTCCTAGCTATAAGAGATTCCCCCACTGGCGTTGATACTTCAAATGGCTTGGCTAATAATTCGGGTGTTCTTCCGAACCTTCCCGCAACCAAAGGAGTAGCATACGATAATGTAGAACCAGGATCAATTAAGGCATACACATCAAATGCAAAGATGGACAACGTACTTGTAACCACGTCTGGAGAAGCCTCTAAATTTTGCCGATCTGCTAGGGCATACACACGGTTATGAGCTCCGCTAGAACTAGCTGCTCCTCTATCACCTCTACCGTGACCCATAGGTTGTGCATCCCTACTTAAATGAGGCACCGATGATGACGCAACAGCTTATCCGGTAGGTCGTGTTATACCACCTGTGGTCCTGCGTGGGCAATCTCTAGCCATATGCCCCGGCTTACCGCACCAAAAGCAATTGTTCATTCCAAGCCGACATTCGCCAAAGTGAATTCTTCTACATATGGGGCCCGGGTGTAGTGGAGGTCTCAATTGACTCATACTCCCTTGCCCTTGATACCCCACTGTTCGCGAACTCTGATTTTCACTGCTTTGCCCGAACTGATTACCTCTGAACCTTTGAATTTGCGGTGGAGCACTAATTACAGGATAAGAAGATAACGGGCTAGGCAATCTATGAGAGAACGAAGGCCTAAAACCTCCCTGAGATGCCATAAACTGCCCTATAGCTATGGCCCGCCTAGAATATCCTTTCTCTGATTCCTGGGTTCTTCTTCTTTGCCTCTGATCTTCCATTTTCTGAGCGAAAGCTTGTATCCTCGCTATATCCATGTCCTTGTTCAAAGCAGCAATGGTACAATCTCTAACCAAGTATGGTTCCAATCTATCCACATAGTGATAAACTCTGTCATCCATAGTAGCTACCACATTAGAAGCATATCGAGAAAAGGAGTTAAATCGAAGACTATACTCCCTTACACTCATATTACCCTGACGAAGATTTAAGAATTGATCTGCACGGGCCTGACGAGTCTCAAATAGAAGATAATGATCAATAAATGCATCTTTGAACTCTCCCCACATAGTTGGAGGTGCATCAATACCCCTAGATCGTTTCCAATCCTCGTACCACAATATAGCCTCTCCTTTCAGTCTATATGCTGCTAGCTCAACCATCTGTTTACCGGATATGTGCATAACATCTAGATCCCTTTAGGTTTGATCGACAAAGTCCTACGGGTTTCGTTAATATCTGATCCGGTAAAAGTAGGAGGAACCAGTTTCAGAAAATCCTGTGTCCGAAGGCTAGCTGCTCTATCCGTACCACTAGAACCCGTGGTAGGAATAGCTTGCCCTTGAACTTGACCAGAAACTATACGCGTCAGAAGTTGTACTGCATCCCTCAAATCCCGATCAACAGCATTAATAGAGGGCCCTTCCGGAGGAGAAGAAGCTCCTGATATATGCTCAGCTTGAGACTCACTTTGTTCAGCTTGTGCCGGTGGTGACTTACTAGTACCTTCTCCGGCCACTACATCTAGTCGCTTCCACTTATTCTTTCTCCTTGTAACCGGCATCGTTACTATAATAAATAAAATAAAAAAATTGGATTAAGCAATCGATTATGACTTTATCACTAATATGGGCTCTATTGCACGATCTAAGAAATGGAAAATGGAAACAATCCCTAAATATCCAATAGCCTCCTGTTTATATATATGGTGCACAACACACCGATAAACGAGATTCTACGTAGACACGGCTTTGTAGACTCACTAGGACGAACTTCTCTGATACCACTTCTGTCACGCCCCAAATCCCATTGGAGCGGACTGGTACCCGTAGCCGAGGAGGCCCGGGAGAACCCGTTCATAACTTATACTTTCACATTTAAAATTAGAAATTTGGGAAGCACTTCGTTGTAAATAGAAGAAAACAGTACCTGTATCAGCCCAGCAGACATGCATATATATATATATATAAACCGTAATTGGGCGTCAGAGCCATCACGTCTATCAGCCAAACACTCCTATGGTTGTACAATATGTCTACAAAAGCCTCTACATAGATACACAACTGAGTTAGGGTCGAGACAAACTCCCGCCCACAAAAGACTTTTATACAAATACCAAAAATACATATAGAAACGACTTGGGATGCCCCGAAAAAACTGGAGCTCACCACTATCAACAGAATGTCTTGGCTCTTACTGCGGAGGTGTACGACCTGAAGTACCTATTCCTGCAGGCATGAATACAGGTCCCCCGTGAGGGACGTCAGTACGGAAATATGTACTGAGTATGTAAGGAAGTGAGTATCAAGATGAGATACAAAATATCAACAGAACCCAGATACCAGTGAATAAACAGTATGAGTAGACCACACTTAAAAGAGCTGATGGGATACCTGCACATTACTTTCATATCATTACTTCCCGTATTCCTTATCAATACATAACATATGTCATTCAATGGCCAACTGATCAGTGGTACTAATACAAAACATTAGGGACCACCCCTGGAATAGCATATATAGATAATCTATATAATACAATGGCCAACTAATCAGTGGTGCTAATACAATACATCATATCATCAATTTAAAATAAAGACATTCCATTTCTTAATTCAATTAATCTTTGAGATTGGTTACTTTGTGGTCACACCTTATGGAACTTGAAACCATGATACCTCAATAGGAAAAACATGTAAATAGGTAATCAATATCATGAAAATAAAGTAGAGAATCATGGATACCTCATCAAACCATTTCGGAGTCAACAATAGTATATGGACATTTTTTTGACTAGCCGGACATCTTAAAAGTGAAAACAAGTTCAATTGGTAGTGTCGAAGATCATATGATGTTATTATGTGTCATGTGTCGTAGGACAATGTTGGAAGCTTACTTGAGAGTTCCATGGGTCATTATTCATGCCAAAGATTAGATAGAGTATGTCTTACATACCTTGATATAACCACTTCAATACAAGTCCAACTTGACTTCCCGTACTCTTCGAACCCTTATCTACAATAAGTCATTTGTGGCAAACTAGTATTAGCAACCAAACCTTACCATTTAGGTATTAACTTCACCAAATAATGTCTAGGAAGTAATCCTTTAACTCATCAATAAGAGTGCTACATACATCCTCTGATACACTTATTACATTCACATATCATGCATTTTCATGCAATATCCCTCAACATCACTCTTAGCTTTTATTTCCCCTCTTAATCACCATCCAATAACAACATGATCACTAGGCATACATAACCACTAATATAATGATATATCACCACAATTCATCCTCCATAATCCAATACAACAACTTCCATAATTTACTACTAACAATTTATACAAAACAATTCATAACTATGTTTCTAGTTATCTTCCAACATCAAGACAATACTCTTAATCCTTTATCAATACTTATTCATGGATAAGAATCAAGAATAAACAATATTCATACCTTAAAAATGAACTCTTGTATTTAGAATCCTCCTTACATAATCATGGGGTGCTTCTCGAAGCTTTCGAGATGGTGAACACAACTACGGAACCAATTCGAATTTTCTACGGTTGAATCACAAAATATTTGAAGTTGAAATTAGGCTAGGGTTTCACCTTCTCTTAATAATTGGATGATATATGATATATATGAGGCTAAGTGTATGTTTATAAAGACCAATTTTGGTCCAAGAGGTAATAGAAAATTACCATTTTTCCCTAAAAATTTAAATAAATCCGAATCTGTCCCCAGTGGACAGTTTTGGCAGGCTGAAGTAAATCGATCATAACTCTTTGCTCCGGTATCGTATTTGGGTGAAACCAATTGCATTGGAAATATAATTCAAAGGGATTTCATTTTCATATCAAGTATACCACCCAGTTATTCCTGTACAAGGAGTTATGGTCGTTTAAAGTTGACCCAAAAATCTGTCCCAAAATTCTGTTTTTTTTTTTTGATAGGCTGTAGTAAAACGGGTATAACTCCTTACTCAGACATTGGATTTGGATGAAAACAATTTCATCGGAAAGAAGACTCTCGGATATTTTCGTCGATATTTAGAAGCTCACACAGTTCTTTCTGTACAAGGAGTTATGATCGTCTAAAGTTGATCCAAAAAAAAATTGCCTAGCTGCAGTAATTTTCCTGCAGATTTACTGTTCACAGGCTTCCCGGCCACCGTTTTGAAATTTCGAATGTGCTCCCTTATATGAAATACTCCTCTGTTTTAGGCAAACTTTATATTGTTGGAAAGCTTATTCCAATACCTACACATACAACTATTGACGGGATACTTTCGAACACCATAAACTTAATTTAACCCATACGCAAGCCTTTAGGGCTCCATATAATCGCGATAAGTGTACGAAAAAAATTTACGGGGTGTTACAAACAACATATAACATCTGACTGTGAAATCTCTAATACATAAAGTCAACATCTTGTCTAAAACTGGGTCAAGGCCTCTAGTCGGACCACAAACCAAAATAAAGTAACAATGGTGTAAAAACAGGCCTTCCGAAATAAGGGAGGCTCACTAATTGCACTCTTCCAATGAACAATTCTATGGCTTAGCGGGAACCCGGGATTGAGCCTCAGGTCCTGAAATACAGGGGGTCAATACAAATTTATTGGTACGCAGAGAAATACAAAATAATGTACTTTTCTATATAACCTAAGTGAGAGAATTTCATAAAACGTTATGCATGAAATAACTTAAAATACATTGGCAATTTCAAATGATCTTAAAACAATTCTGTAGATGCAATTTCTTTCTTTGTGTTACTTCTGAGCTAGGTGGTACACCCTACATATCTGAAAGTTTCTCACGGGCTATATGGGATCTGCCCTTAACTCAGCATCCAATCCCCCAACCCATGTTTGCTGTCTGAATCTGATACGCCATAGGGCACTAGGCCAGCGTATAATCCCTCTTTAGGGACATAATAAACCCGTATTGACAAAAAACTATTCCGAGCAATGAATCGTATGACTCATGCCTACATTGGGTAACCACCTGACTCTCTTAGTGCCCATTTTTTACATTTTCTAAACATGTTTCTGTCTGAATTCAAAATCTGAAATCTGAAATGAAATCTTCTGAGTTAATCGTGGCCTTATCTGATGTTATATCATCATACCAAGACTTGAAATTCATACTTCTCAACCATAAATTATCAAGTTACAACTCTTTTCTAGCAAAAAGTCATTTAAACAATCCAAGAGAATGCGTACAGTGAAATTCATGAAAACTAAGGCAGAAATCCTCAAGTTCAATTCACAAACACGTGGTGGTCAAATTCCTTGTAGTAAGCAATGCAACTCTTTAAATCATCACTTTTGTTTATTTAATTAATAAAAATTCTCTCTCTTCATGTCATCACCCAAACCAAGTCAATAAACAATAGTAAAGACATTCATATCATACATTTCAACATGAAATCGAATAGGTCATAACATGTGAAATCAAGATGCATACATAATATAATTATTTATACAAGAGAGGGATTATCAATATTCAGGATGTCGATTCAAATTTTAAAACATAAAATGCATACATATACATGTATTCATACGAGTAAAAGATTAATTTTCATATAAGGCCTCAAGACCAAAAGACATCTCATGGGAAGAGTTCACAGTGCATACTTTTTAATGTAATTCAAGCCCTTCATAAAAACATGATTTATCAACATTCAAAATGTTAATATAAATGATTTATAAATGCCCATGTACTTTAGGAAAACCCCACATACCTTATGTCATTTAGTTTGATGGTTAGAACTCTAATCTTGACTTTTTCTTGAATTCTTGATCTTAGAGGAAACCCTAATTTGCTCTTGTTCTTAAGAGTATAAAGGATTTGATATGTTGTAAAATTGATGATAGTTTATTAATAACATTTGGAATACAATTTAATTCGTGGGGAAGGTTTTTGTGAAGGGAAAGTACCAAAATACCCATTTAAAAACATCCCATCTAAGCAACTCGGCCTCGCCTGACGTCTTAGTTGATGGACCGTCAGGTGACAGACTTTCACTCCATCCGTCAGTTTTTGGCCAGAGAATGATCTCACTGCCTGAGTTTGATGGAAATCTTGATGGACCGTCAATAACTTGACGGTCCGTCAGTTTGGCCGTCGCACCTTGGCAGTCTGACACCTCCCTGGAAAACAAGCATAAATTTTTATCCCGATATCGAATTAAGGCAAAACCGGTGGCGTTGGAAATAAGACTCAAAGAAATTTTATTTGATATAATGTAGTCCCTATAACTCATTATATAAAATAAGTTATGATCGATGGAAGTCGACCAAAGTTTCGACGTTCACTAAAACTTAATCAATAGAAAAGTTTTCAACTCGTCTTTGAGTTAAGGGACCTCTATGATGACAATTTATGCACAAATATATTAACACACTACCTAATTAAGTATCATACTTATATTTGCACAAGAGTCATTGGATTTTGGGACCTTTACACATAGGAATGACGGCTTATGTTCTAGCACAAAATACGGGTTGTTACTGTAAGACCTCGAAAAATCCTAATCTTAGCTCAGTGCTTTAAAGATTATTAAAGGGTCCCAGACATGTCAGTAGGTGTTCTCGGACATGTTTCAGATTTTTTGGACTTCATTTAAGACACATTTGAAAGCTCAAACCAGTGGAACGATGCGATCTCGATGTGCCGTATCGCCCATAGCATTGATAAGTATTTTACCCAACTCCCAGTGCAAATTCCAGTGAATTGATGTGGACTCAACGCAGCGCGTTGGCTATTGCATCAATGTTAATGACGCAAAGCGTCAGTCTGCGCTTCTCTAAATCAGTTTTTATTCATTAAAAAGACACATACTCAGGGGTAATTGGGTCTTTTCCCACCTCATATTAGCTGCCAAAACACGAGATTAACCCCATTTAGAGGAAAAAACCATTCATCTTTCTCAAAATTTCTCAAGAAGCAAACACTAGGATCTCAAATTCAAGATTCAGTCTCAAGAACACTACATCATTCTTCACAAATTTGAATACCAAGGTATGTTAAGTGTTCATCCGAGGGTCCCTTCCATCCTTGGAGTCCAAGAAACTCTTTTAAACTTTAAGTAAATTGATTTCATGACTTCCATGATTTGGATTCAAATGTATTCATGATTATAATGTTGATTGGGTTTCTATTTCATGATTAAGTTCAAGATTTATGTAAAAACTATTATTATGTAGGTAGTATCATGTGAATTTATGTTAAAGCCTTGAAATTGTGATGCTCATGTGTTGATTAGTACTATGTGCATATACAATGCCTTCCAAGTGTTTGATGAGTTATTCATGTGAATAATATAGTTTGATTATATCATGTTACCATGTATATTAGTTAATGACATTCACGTGTTTGATAAAATACCTCTATAGATGCATTATGAACAATTGTACATTTCTATGCTATTCAAGGTCATGTGATGCTTTACTTTTATGCTATCGAGTCCTTGGGGTATTAATACCCGACAATTTAGCTAATTACCTAGAGCCAGCATCAGTTACAGAATAATCTTAGTCTTTTCATGATCAACAGTACTCTCAAATAGTTACAGAACTCAAGAAAAATTGAGTAAACTCAATATCAGTCCAGTCCAGTTCATAACTCAGTAAATTCAGACAGTTAATAGAATTCAGTAGTATTTCGTTAGTCAACAGAACAAAGTGAACTCAGTTTAGTTCAGATAAATAATATAATCAGTAACAGTTTAGTCAAGCATAGTATGACTTAGGAATCAGTTCAGTATCTATTCAGTAAGGAGTAGGATTCAACACCGACTGAACCCAGGGATGGGGACTCACCTGCCAGTAGAAAGTGTGATCCTTAAAAGCAGCCCTTGTGTTCCAGAACTACGTAGCCATCGTAGGTTAAGAAATCAACCTGCCATTGAAGGGTTGATGAGGTGTCCTACCTGCCAGTTGAGGGTACCACCATTCTCATTCAGAGCACCTGCCAGATGAGGATGACTCAGCTTATCTTTACCTGTGGTACGGTATAGACACCCTTTCAACTAGGGTTACGGGTTGGACCCCAATCCATTTAGAGAGGGGCATGTCGGTTAGATATTTACCTCCTATGGTCTCAGTATTAGTCTCTAGAATAGAACTCAGTTTAGTTCTACAGAAATTAGGACTTTCATAAATAGTCACTCAGTTCAGTACAAAACTCAGAATAGTTCCACAGTATTAGGACTATCAGATACAGTCACTCAATTAATAGTAATACACTATCAGTACACTCAGATATTAGTAAACCAGTGCTTCAAAACTCAGTATCCAATGTTATCATGACCTCATTTACAATTTACTTATTCATGCATGTACTCTCATTCAGTTATGTTTATATTATTCGGACAACTATTGTTCATGCATATGAACCCACATATGTCAGCCTACCTCACTTAGCATACCGGTACATTCAAAGTACTGACGCACACCTTTCTTTTGCGCTATGATGTTTTATTTCATAGGTTCAGACACACGTGCTCCCAATCATATTTAGCATCCAGATCCATCAGCAGCAGACTAGTGGTGAGTCCTTTTTGTTCGAGGATAGATTTATTATTATCGTAATTTAGTACTCAGTTTATTTTAGTAGTCGGAGTTAGTTGGGGACTTGTCCCATCGATTCATTGTTCAAACAGTAGGGGCTTTTTTAAACTAGAGTATTTTCAGACAGATGTTCAGTTTCAGTATTTATTTTAGATTTGAACCTTAGGAAAGTTTCCACCTAATTTCTACGTAATTACAGTATTACTATACATTTATTGCACCAGGTACCAATCATGGGTTAGCTTGTGGTCCTTCGAGATTATGAGCATGTTTAGCATTTGGGGTACAAACTCAGGGCATTAAAAACTTGGTATCAGAGCCTAAGGTTCAACAGAGTCCTAAAAAGTCTGAAAGATACATTTAGTAGAGTCTTTTGCATGGGTGTAAAACATGCCACACTTATGGATAGGAGGCTATTACATGTTTTAGGAAATGTTTCTCTTCTTTCACTATTCATGTCATGCAAGTGAGCATGAGCTCAAGTTAAACTTTCTATCTAATTCATTCTCCCTTTTTCATTTACAGAACATGCCTCTAAAAAGACTAATGAAAGAAGAGCCAAAAATCGATCAGCACCTTAGCCCGTTCAGGCAGATCCCCTGGAAGAATATATCTCCCATGCTGAATTCAGAGCATCTTTCACCATCCTAGCTCATTCTGTGGCAGCCCAGAATGAACGCCCGCTGCCATTTTAGCCAACCCTATGGCCAATACTGTTGCATCTAGTATTCGGGACTTCAGTCGAATGAACCCTCCATCTTTTACTAGGTCTAAGTAGATGAGGACCCTTAGGAATTTCTTGATCAGGTGCAGAAAGTTACATATATTATGGGGGTGACTTATTTTGAGAGTGATGAGTTGGCTTCATATCAGTTGCAGGATGTGGCTCACTCATGGTTTAAATAGTCAAAAGCAGAAAGGGTCGCAGATGTAAGACCCATAGAGTGGGAGAAGTTTGCCACTATTTTTCTGGATATGTTCTTCCAGTTGGAGTTGAGAGAAGTGAAGGTTCTAGAATTTATTAACCTGAAGTAGGGCAACATGTTAGTGAAAGAGTATTCTCTCAAGTTTACTCAATTAACTAGACATTCTCCTCATGTGGTGGCAGATAACAGGTAGGATGAGTAGGTTTACATCTGGCATTTCTACAAGTATGGTCAAGGAGTGTAGGATAGTAATACTGATTAAAGAGATGGACATATCCAGGATCATAGTGCACGCTCAGCAGATAAATAAGGCTAAGAATAGGGAGAAGGAGAGGGAGAGCAAGAGAGTGAGAACAGGTAGTTTCAACTTTGCACAACCTAAGTCAGAAGGTGGGTTTGTTCTCAGTTCTGCACGAAATTCTCAGTTCTAGCTCCATCCTTAGCCAGTGCTCCAGTGCTAAAATTCATACACAACAACAGAGATAGGGCACCGGTCCCTAAGCCTTAGGGTAGTATCAGGAGTGCCTGAACCAATCACCATTGTCAGAAATATAGCAGAAACCACCAGGGTATCTACAGGTCTGGTAGTGATGTGTGTTTCGAGTCTGGCAATCTAGGTTACTGAGTTAGATATTGTCCCAGGTTAGGTTCCCAGAGTCAGCATAACTATCCCTTATCTCAGTTTGGGGTCGCCCGAATCAGCAGAGTGCCATTTCCAGTGCTACCAGTGGGCAACACCTAAACAGACTCTATGCCCTTCAGTCCCGACAGGATTAGGAAAGTTCTCCTGATGTGGTCACTAGTACGTTACAAGTTTATCATTAACATATTTATGCTTTGCTAGATCCAGGAGCTTCTTTATCCTTTGTAACTCCATATATAGTTGTTGACTTTTAAGTCAGTCCCAAAATACTAGAAGAGCCTTTATCAGTCTCTACCCTAATGGGTAAATCTATCATAGCTCGACGGGTATATAGGAACTATCCGGTTATGGTATGTCAGAGAGTCACTTCAGTAGACTTAGTAGAATTAGAGATGATATATTTAGATGTTATTCTTGGAATGGATTATCTTCATTCATGCTATACCTTAATTGACTTCAGAAACAAAATAGTCTAGTTTTAGTTTCCAAATGAGGCCTTCCTAGAGTGGAGGTGTAGTACTTCAGCAGTCAGGGGTTAGTTTTTTTCCTACCTTAGGAAAAGGAAAATGATATCTAAGGGATGTGTCTACTATTCTGTTTGAGTCCAAGACTCTAGATCAGAAACCCTTAATCATGAATCAATGTCAGTAGCATGTGAATTCCCAGATATATTTCTCGAAGATCTTCCCGGAGTTCCTCCCGAAAGGGAAGTTGACTTTGGAATAGACCTTCTTCTAGATACTTAACCTATCTATATCCCTCCATATAGAATAGCTCCAGAAAAACTCAAAGAATTAAAAAACAGTCAAAAGATCTCCTAGATAAGGGATTCATCAGACCTAGTGTGTCCCCGTGGGGTGCACCAGTTCTATTTGTGCGTAAGAAATACAGTTCTCTTAGGATGTGTATAGTCTACCGTCAGCTAAATAAAGTCATGGTCAAGAACAAGTATCCACTTCCCAGAATTGCTGACTTGTTTGACCAACTTCAGGGTGCCAGTTAGTTTTCTAAGATAGACCTAGATTAGGCTATCATCAGCTTAGAGTCAGAGAATGAGACATTCCTAAAACATCTTTCAGAACTCGGTATGGTAAGTTTAAATTCTTAGTCATGTCCTTTGGTCTTACCAATGCCCCAACAACTTTCATGGACTTGATGAACCATGTGTTTAAGAAGTACTTTGACATGTTCATCATAGTCTTCATAGATGACATCCTTGTCTACTCCCGCAGTGAGCATGATCATGCAGACCATCTCAGAATAGTATTACAGACTCTTAGAAACCATTAGATATTTTCCAAATTCAGTAAGTACAAATTTTGTCTTAGTTCAGTAGTTTTTCTCGGCCATATCATTATTGGTGAGGGCATTAGAGTTGATCCCCAAAAGACCGAAGAAGTGAGAAACTGGTCTAGACCCATCTTTCAATCATATGTCCAGAGTTTCTTGGGTATGGATGGTTGTTACCGACTGTTTGTTGAGGAATTTTTATCTATTGCATCCCCTATGTACAGATTGACTCAGAAGAAGGTCAAATTCCAGTGGTCAGATTCTTATGAGAAGAGTTTTCAGGAGTTGAAGACTCGACTCACTACTTCTCTAGTTCTTACCTCAACAGATGGTTTGAATGAATTTGTTGTATATTGTAATACATATAGACTAGGTTTGGTTTATGTCCTTATGTAGAGCGGTAAGGTTATATCCTATGTCTCTAGAAAGCTTAAGCCCCATGGAAAAAAGTATCCAACTCATGATCTTGAGTTAGCAGCAATAGTATTTTCCTTAAAGATTTAGAGACACTATTTATGTAGTGCACGTTGATGTGTTTACTGACCATAAAAGCCTGCAGTATGTATTCCCTCAGAAAGAGCTAAACCTATATCATAGAAGGTGGTTAGAGTTATTGAAAGACTACGATGTAAACGTCCTGTATCATCTCGGTAACGCCAATATAGTGGCTGATACTCTTAGTAGGATGTCTATAGGTACTGTTGCTCATGTGGAGGATGGTAAGAAGAAGTTAGCTCAGGAAGTTCATCATCTTGTCCTAATAGGTGTTCGCTTAGTCAATTCAAAAGTAGGTAATTATGGGTGAAGAGTAGTTGAGAATTATCCTTGGTTTTCAAGGTGATGGAAAAATAGGATAGGGATCCCAGTCTAGTTAAGTTGAAAGAATTAGTCAGATATTAGAAGGTAGAGGTTTTCTCCCAAGGGGGAGATGGTATATTGCGCTGCCAGGGTCGTCTATGTGTGTCAGGTATAGATTATATAAGAAAACGACTTCTAGCAGAAGCGTATGGTACGCGCTACTCTATTCATCCAGGGGACACTAAGATATACCATGATTTGCGAGAGATTTATTGTTGGAGTGGGATGAAGAAAGACATTACATAGTTGTGGATAAGTACTTAACATGTCAGCAGGTTAAGATTGAGCATCAGAAGCCAAGTAGGTGCATGCATGAGTTTAGTATGCCCACCTGGCAATGGGAAGAAGTGAATATGTACTTCGTGATGGGTTTGCCTCGTACTAGTCATCAGAATGATTCAGTTTGGGTCATTATAGATAGGAGGACTAAATTAGTTCATTTCCTACCAGTCCATACCTCTTTTTCAGCCGACCACTATGCCAAGCTCTATGCTAGAGAGTTGGTCAGTTACGCTGAGTTTTGTTGTCTATTATCTTTGATAGAGGTACGCAGTTCACCTCTCTTTTCTAGAATGCCTTCTAAAAGGGTCTAGGTACTCAAGTCCACCTCAGTACAACCTTTCACCCTCATAAAGTTAGTCAAGCAGAAAGGACCATTCAGACTTTAGAGGATATTCTCCGAACTTGTTCCATATACTTTAAGGGTAGTTGGGATGACCAATTGCCCTTTATTGAGTTCGCATATAACAACAAATATCATTCTAGCATCCAGATGGCTCCGTTTGAGGTGCTTTATAGGAGGAGATGTAGTTCTCTCATTGGTTGGTTCGAGGTAGGTGAGGCCGCAGTGGTAGGGCCTGACTTGGTATTTGATACCTTTGAAAAGGTTCATTTGATCAGGGAAAGGCTTAAGACAACTCATACCCGACAAAAATCATACGCAGATGTGCAGAGAAAGGATCTCGAGTTCAAGGTTGGTGATTATGTGTATTTAAAAATCTCTCCTACGAAAGAAGTGAAGAGATTTTACAAGAAGGGGAAGCTCAGTCCCCGATATATCGGTCCTTACCGAATTCTCAGACGTTTAAAAAGGTAGCTTATGAGTTTGAGTTGCCTTCAGACTTAGCTTTAGTCCATCCAGTGTCCCATGTCTCCTTGCTAAAGAAATGCATAGGTGACCTAGATAGTGTAGTCCCTATAGGGGGTACAGACGTTCAGAAAAACCTCTCTTATGAGGAGATTCCAGTCAAAATCCTTGATTATTAGATTCACAGACTGACAAACAAAGAGGTCCCTCTAGTCAAAGTTCTTTGGTGGAATCAGTCCATTGAGGGAGCTACTTGGGAAGTAGAAGTAGATATGCGGACAATGTATCCTCACCTCTTCTCCGCCAACTAAAGCTCAGCCCAAGGTAACAGTTTTTCCTTGAACTTTCTCAGTTCCATTCTCAGATTTTCCTTTATAGACTTGGCACAAGTTACCATTGAATATTAAGTTGTGACTTCATGCATCAAATATGAGTGTTCAACATAAGAAACTCAACTTATTAGCGATCCCAGTTATGCATTCATGAATCATGTTCAGCTATGTACTCATCCATCAGATATGCATGTTCAGTATGAAATTTCAGCATATAGTAATGTCAATTATGAAATCTTATTACAGTTATGCATATCCAGTATCTAAATTCAATCTATCAGTATTTTTCAGCTTAGTTAGTCTCATTCGAGGATGAATGTTCCAAAGGGGAGATATTATAAGACCCCACAAAATCCTAAGCTTAGCTCAGTCGTTTAAAGATTATTAAGGGGTCCCAATCTTAGAAAATTCTAGCTAAGTATTTAGACCTAGAATTATTTTAGCCTTTGTAGGTTGGTGACTCTATTTCACGACCCTCATGACCTTAAAGTGATGATTTTAGGTT
Organism: Capsicum pubescens; assembly: GCA_030864215.1. NCBI lineage: Eukaryota > Viridiplantae > Streptophyta > Magnoliopsida > Solanales > Solanaceae > Capsicum > Capsicum pubescens. The sequence continues at coordinate 366,410,347 of CM061548.1, read as the reverse complement.
GAATCATTATCAAGAATGCCAGCAGGTTTTCTGGGATAAGTTTCAGATTTTTTGGACTTCATTTGAGACACGTTCGAAATCTCACACCAGTGGATCAATGCAATCTCGGCGCACCGCATCACCCATCACGTCGATGAGTATTTTCCACAGCTCTCAGTGTAAATTCCAGTGAATTGACACAGACTCAACACGATGCATTGGCTATCGTGTCGATTCCAATGATGTGGCACGGTGGTTTGTGCATCGCTAAATTAGATTTTAGTCATTAAAAAGTCACATCCTCAAGGGTAATTGGGTCTTTTCCCATTTCATGTCATCCCTCAAAACACGAGATTAAGCCCCTTTAGAGAAAAAAATCCATTCATCTTTCTCATAATTTCTCAAGAAAGAAACAATAGAATTTTGAATTCAAGATTCAGTCTTCAAGAACAATCCACCATTCTTCACAAATTTGAATACCAAGGTATGTCAAGTGTTCATCCAAAGGTCCCTTACACCCTTGAAGTCCAAGAAACTCTTTTAAACATTAAATAAATTGATTTCATGACTTCCATGATTTGGATTTAAGTGTATTCATGATTATAATGTTGATTGGGTTTCTATGCCATGATTAAGTGCAAGATTTATGTAAAAACAATTATTATGTAGGTAGTATCATGTGAATTTATGTTAAAACCTTGAAATTGTGATGCTCATGTATTGATTAGTAATATGTACATATGCAATGCCTTCCAAGTGTTTGATGAGTCGTTCATGTGAATTAAATAGTGGGATTATATCATATTAGCATGTATATTAGTTCATGCCATTCAAGTGTTTGATAAAATGCCTCTACAGATGCATTGTGAACAAGTGTACATTTCTATGCTATGCAAGGTCATATGATGCTTTACTTTTATTCTATAGAGTCTTGGGGGTATTTAATACCCAACAATTTAGATGATTACCTAGATCCAGCGTCACTTACAAAATAGTCTCAGTCATGTCACGATCAGTAGTACTCTCAACCAGTTACAGAACTCAGGAAAAAATTAGCAAACTCAGTATTAGTCCAGTCCAGTTCAGTATTTAGTTTAGACCTCAGTAAACTCTATCAGTTAACATAATTTAGTAGTATTCCATCAGTTAACAAAACTCAGTGAACTCAATTCAGTTCAGTTAGACACTATAATCAGTAACAGTTCAGTCAAGCCTAGTATGACCTACGAATCAATTCAGTTTCTATTCAATTGGGAGTAGGATTCAGCATCGAGTGAACCTAAGAATGGGGACTTACCTTCCTGTAGAGGGTGTGATCCTTAGAAGCATTCCTTTTGTTCCAGAACTACGTAGCCAGCGTAGGTTGAGACATCAACCTGCTAGTTAAGGGTTGATGAGGTGTCCTACCTGCCAGTTGAGGGTACCACCATTCTCATTCAGAGCACCTTCCAGATGAGGGTGTCTCAGCTTGTCTTTACCTGTAGCATGCCTTCTAATTGGGGTTATAGGTTGGACCCCAATCCATTCAGAGAGGGGCATGTCGGTTAGATGATTACCACCCATAGTCTCAGTTTCAGTCTTCAGAATTTAACTCAGTTCAGTTCTACAGAAATTAGGACTATCAAACACAGTCACTCAGTTCAGTACGGAACTCAAAATAGTTCCACAGAATCAAGACTGTCAGATACAGTCACTCAGCTAACAGTAATACAGTATCAATGAACTCAGATATCAGTAAACTAGTGATTTAGAACTCAGTATATCTAGTGTTATCATGACCTCATTTACAGTTTATGTATTCATGCATGTACTCTCATTTAGTTATGTTCATGTTATTCGGTCAGCTATTGTTCATGTATATGAACCCATGCATGTCAACCTACCTCACTACAAAAACAGGTTAAATTGTGGGAGTTTATTTGCGGGGGTTATATTAACCTACGCAAAATTATATGAATTGTGGGAGTTAAAATATCTGCCGCTAAAATATATAAAGTTGTGGAGGTTTTAAACCCCCGTTATATGCCAAAAATAATCAACGCTTATTTTGTCATAAAACATAAATTTACGGGGGTTTTTGAACCCCTCTATAATAAAAAAAAACTTAACATTTTCCTTTTCTTCGCTATTATTTCCCACGCTATTATTTTCCCTCACTTTCCTAATTATATCGACCCTCTTATTTCCCTCTCACTTTTCCTCTCTTATTTCCCAAATTGGTAGGCAGTCATTTCAATTGGGAGGCAAAAATGAGTCTTTGAGGTTGCAATAACCACAGATTCATGAGAAATCCCCACGGATTGTTCCAATTTTTGTGCAATTTCTGTAAACTAAAGTTGAATTGACATCTTCTATTGTAAGTTAAATTAGGGTTATTTGAGTATATTCAGTTTTTTTGCAGATGTTTTGAGCATGTTTTAGTGTTTATTTATATTGAAACTTGTTGCATTTTGCGGTCGAAGTAGGGATTTTTTTTTTGAAAGAAATCCCGGGTTGGTTAGAGTTAGGAAGTGACATGCTAATTTATTACGTTTCCTTTGCCTTGATATTTAGTTATAGTATCCAAGTTGATTAAGGGACATATGATGTAGTTGAATTTCTTAAACATAAGAACCCAAATTCAGATGAAGATTTTGAGGTATAAATAAAATGTTCATGCTTTTTTGTATTTGGTCTTCTGGTTGTCCGTAGCTTCACAAGATGAATCCTCTAATGTTGGTGTGAAATAGGAGAGAGGAATTGGTATTTTGAGTTGGTTCAGTGTACTGAGATGAAGTGTGAGTTTACTTATCAAATGAGAGAATTTTTAAGTGTTGATCTTAGAGGTGCCTATTATCGTAAGTCAAATCAAAATCCTACCTTGGAGTGATATAGGAGGTGAAGATAGATTTTAACTTGGTTCAATGTACTTAGTTTACCTGTCAAAGGAGAGAATTGATATATTGATTCTCTTATTTTTCTTTTGCTAGATTTAGTGTAGGTTAAGTCTAGAGAGTCGATGCGTTTGTCACTATAAGTTGAATTAAAACCCTATAGTTGGAGTGATACAGGAGGGAAAAATTGGGATTTTGACTTGGTTCAGTATATGTAGCGTAAATGTTGAATGTGAAGTGTGAGTTTACTTGTTAAATGAGGGATTTGATGTAGTTATTTTCTAAATTTTTTTGCTGGATTCAGTCTTGGCTAATTGTAGATAGTCAATGGGCCTGTCACTGTAAGTCAAAGGTAAACACAATAGTTGGAGTGATATGGGAGGCAGGAACTGGGCTTTTGACTTGATTTGATACATTGTAACGTAAATACTGAAATGAAATGTGAGTTACTTGTCAAATGATGAACTCACGTATTTATTTTCTCAATTGTTTTGCTGGATTCAGTGTAGGTTAAGTGTTGGTGACGTAGGGTTTTTATCGGGAGGTTTTCCACGTTTTTTGAACTTCTCAATCCCATTATGAAAGTGATTTCTTGACAAACAACTTATTAATTAGATTCGTCACCTTCTTATATCGGATTTTGGCATCTGGTGGTTCTTTTCGTCTATCCGAGAAGCAATACGACAAAAAATTAAGAAAAATAGTTCGAAAATATAGATGGTCATTGTATGAATTTTCCCTTGATGCTTTACTGGTTATGTTTGATTGAAAGTTGTATTCATGTAGTTTTAATTGTTACTATCACAAATTTAGTTTGCACATGCTTAGTTCTATTCACTGAAAGTGTCCTCTATTCTTTTTATATCCTCTGTCAACCAGTCCAACTTGGATTTGGCTTTGTACCTAACCTCTCATGCTTATTCAATAACAATATCACCCAGTCATTACATTAGTCCTTGTGTCCCAACATTATAGTCAACTATGAAGCTCTTATGTTGTTGGTAATTGTGTACTTTTTATCTTACAGCTAACAAATAATTTCTAGCTGCCCCACACCAACATGACAATGCCTCCACCCCTACTGTTTTCACAGATGGTGGAGCAGATACATTTTAAATGGTTATCTTCTGATCTGAAGGTTTTGGGTTTCATCTCTTCATTTTTTTCTTTGACATGTGCATTTCTTTGTAGGGCAGATAGATGGTCATGACCGAATTTTTTTCATTTTTCATTATGTGAACTAGCACAAGTAAAGTTACCAATGGATTAGATAGCACATTGTGTCATTCTTTGGCTTGAAATACTTGCCTGTAAATTCTACCCACCCTATGCCCCACTTTGTGGGATTTTAGTGGGTTTGTTGTTGTTGTTGTTCGTTGTGGTTATAATCGAAAAAGTTTATCGGTGAAACTTGTAAGTTGTAATACTATATGTGTCAGTCAAGTATTACAATTATTTTGTGGGAACAAACCTGCATCGATTACAAGTTTGCTGGTTATTTTTTTTCAATTAACAATATGTTTATTTTCTTGATGGAGTACTGTGACTTGTTTTTTCAGTGAAAGTATTGAAAGATATTGCAAAAAATCTTGGGAAATTGGAGTACTGTTGTTACTGTTAAAGGAGTTAAACGGTGTCTTTAGTAACCAAAAGACTCCACGCATTTTTTCCACATTCCCAATTCCGACTCAGGTTAGTCACAAACACCCTTTGTAGTTTTTACCCCACTTATTTTTGCGTGTGATTTTGTGTAATTTCTTCCCATTATATAATAATAGTTTTGCTTATGATTTCTAGTTGCTCCCAATTTTGCATTGTTGTTTTTTTATCGTCTAGGTATGTTGTTATTGGACCTCAACTAGTTTGGAGTGTAAGTCTAGTTGACTTATTGTTGATTGATTATGTTCGTTGAACTTATTTTTTTATGTCTGTAAAGTTAGTCGCGTTGAGCAAAAGTTGATCCGGACATTACAATTATCTGTTAGAGTAATTTTTTATATGATATTTTGTTATGTGTGTTTTATGTTAGAGTTCAACAATTTATTTATTTCTATTATGTTCACTCTTCTTCTTTATGGAATCTTATAGGGGATATTTTGCATTTTCATCAAATTCTTCAATGGATAGATCTTGGATTGGAATGCCAAGAAACACACAAGAGTATTTACTTGGTTTGAATCAGTTTCTAGATTTTGCATTTACCAATGGAGCTATAGGAGATGAAATAAAGTGTCCATGTCCTATATGTGGCTTTACAAAGTGGAAAACAAAAAATATGGTGTTTCACCATTTGATGGATAAGGATTTCCCTCAACATTTCGTCACTTGGGTTATGCAAGGAGAAATGAATGTTTTGCCTAATTCCAGAAACATAGAGGTCATTCAAGATGCACAACCTTTTGAAAATTCTATTGAATTATTGATTAATGAAGCATTCTGTAGTTTAAGGCATGAGGGTGTTGATGCAGGTCCATCACAAGAAGTGGGAGAAGAAGAAATTTTACATGATTTGTCAGATTCAAATAACAAAGTTTATTTTGAATTGCTTAAGGATGGAAGTGAAGAATTGTATGAAGGATCCAAGTACTCAAAGTTGGAATTTTTACTAAATCTTTATCACATAAAGTGTTTGTCTGGGTTAAGTATTAAGGGAATGACTATGGTGCTAGCTCTACTCAGGGATGCATTTAAATTTGCAAAGATCCCTATATCTTTTATAAGGCTAAGAAAACCATCAACAAGTTGTGTCTTGATTATATCAAGATAGATGCTTGCCCAAATGATTGCATGTTGTACTGGGAAGATGATGTTAATGCAGAATCATGTAAGCATTGTCACACTTCTTTATGGAAGCCCGAGAAGGATAGCGATCATGATCATGCGCCTAGTACAAGTAAGAAACAAAAGAAGAAGCAAAAGAAGCCTGTCAAAGTTTTGCGCTACTTTTCATTAAAACCAAGATTACAAAGATTGTTTATGTTCTCTAAAATTGCAGAGCATATGAGATGGCATACAGAGGATGATACAAAGATGGGATCTTAAGGCACCCTCGAGATGGTGAAGCATGGAAAAGGCTTGATACAAAGTATCCTGAATTTGCTTCAGATCCTCCAAATGTTTGATTAGGACTATCTACTGATGGTTTCAATCCTTTTGGAACAATGAGTACTAACTATATACATTGTTACTCATAAGAATCAAGATGGAGTATATGTTAATGAAGTGGCAAAAGAAATATGTGTGAGTTTTACTTATGTGCCATACACTATTATTGAGCAATCTACGGTATGCGAAATGACTTTTTATTATTAATTTATTTTGAAAACAAATTTTTGGTATGTAGGAAAAAATTGAGTCATCTTTGAGCCAAAGCACCATAGATGAGTCTCAAGTTTCGCCAAATGATGCCTTTGGTAAGGTGCTAGGGCAAAATCACTCTGGTAGGGTGAGATTTTTGGGATTAGGAGCAGTTCCTAGTAGAGTTTTCCAACAAGTTAGACCTCGTTTTGGTGGTACAAGTGTATCAAGTAGTGGAGGTTTTTGTTCGTTCCAATGTTGAGAAAACTACAATCAAATACTGAGTGCTTTGAAGGCATATATGATGATGAAAGAAGGAACAATACCAGAACAATTTGTGGGTCTCTTTGATTCTCCTTCAATGGTTTCTCCCACAGTAGTAAGTAAAGTTCTCTTTACTTTTTTTCTGATCTCGGTGTTTGTTGAAAAGCTCTCATTTCTTGTCTTCTCTTTATATTTCTTATTTATTTTGTTGTTCATATTATTAATGTTTTATAAAACAACAAAAAAATAACTTGCGGTAGAACAGAGTCCCAACTTTAGGCTAACAACTTTCTAACAACATATATTACCTACCAAAGCTATCATTATGGTTAAGAATTAAGCTTTTATACACCCCCTGCTATTTTTGGTTTCACTTACAGTCTATATGCCACTTCCTGCACCATTAGTCAGACATTTAAATCAGCATGTCTTTGTTTGATTTGGAAAACTCTAAGGTCCCATTCTTGACAATGAAGTACATAGTAGCACTTATGATCATCCTATACATCTTTTCTTTAGTTCCTTTACCATGTTGATTATTCGATGAACATTGCAATTCTTCCTTCCATCTAGTGCCTGTTTGTAGATGTCTTGTCATTTTAACATTCTCATCCATATTTTGGAGTATAATTAACACTTAAAAGAAAAGATGGTTGATGCTTTAAAGTTCTAAACTACACGTAGGGAAGATTGTGTTGACATCATTATGGTTAATCAATCCTTGGTGTACATCATTTTGTGTGCTACTATCCATGGTTAAAGTAACGCCGGATGCTTATTAATTTATTTACTGCTGACTGGGATTCTTCTCAAGTATTTTTTACCATAGTTCCTAACTGTATGATATTGCTCTTTGAAGTTCATGGTCGATTTTTGTGAAATACAACCATTAGATTATTCAGGCGCTGAATTGATGTTATTTAGGTTAATCTGGTTATTGGTTTGTTAAGTTATTGTGTTGATTGTTCTAATAATTAGTGGTTACAATTTAGTTGGTTTGGCTAGATAAAGTAGAAATTTTTTTTGCTAATTTTGTTGTCTTTCCTTGCTAAGTCTGACTCGCTTAATGTCGTCTTTGCTTATATTAAAAGTGGTTTATCGATTGATTTTTATACTTTGCATTTTTATGTAGCCAAGTGATGCTGCTAGTGGGCCAATTTTGCCAATGGATGTAAGGAGATCACGCGGTGATAATGATCCTAACGACATTCTTTGAATTTGTTGCATTTGTCTTGGATATTCAACTATGATGATGTTATTTTGTGGTTCAAGTGGATCTTATAATATTGAAGTTTTTGGGTTTAAATTTGATTTTGGAGTTTGAAGATGCTAGTTAATGTTGAAAATTTGGAGTTTGAATATGTTAATGTTGCAAATTTAGTTTTGAAGTTCAACATTCAATGTATTTTTGATGTGCTTGTCAATTATAATGTTTAATTAGTCATGTTCTGTTAATGATATATGAATTAATAAAATATTGGATAGTAGATTATGCCTAAAGAAAAAATTAAATTTGAGGTAAAATTAAAATTTATAATTTATTATTTAAAATTCATGGATTCCACTAATTTTAAAAAAAAAATTGCGGAGGTTTTAAACCCCTGCAACTTTTGAATTAAAATTTATTATAAAAAAATTAAATTAAGAGTAGCGGGGGTCGAAACCCCCGCAATATAACCGCCGCAAAATAATTTTGGCGGTCCAAAAAAACCTGCCGCAACTGGTTTGTGACGGCTCGAACTGTCGAGGCTTTTTGAACCCCCGCAATTACATTTTGCAGGGGTTTAAACCCCCGTAAACCTTAAAATTAACCCTGCAATTTGACCTGTTTTTTGTAGTGCCTCACTTAGTATGCCAGTATATTCAAATTACTGACGCATACCTTTCTTTTGCGCTATGATTTCTTATGTCATAGGTTAAGACGCACGGTCTCCTTATCATACTTAGCATCCAGATCCATCAGCAACAGACTAGTAGTGAGTCCTCATTGTTAGAGGAAAGATTTATTATTACAGTATTTAAGTACTCAGTTTATTTTAGTAGTCGGAGTTAGTTGGGGACTTGTCCTATCAACTCATTGTTCAAACAGTAGAGTCTTTTTAGACAAATGTTCAGTCTCAGTATTTATTTTAGATTTGAACTTTATGACAAGTTTCCACCTAATTTCTGTATAATTATAGTATTACAATTTAGTTATCGCAGCAGGTACAGTCATGGGTTAGCTTGTGGTCCTTCGAGATTATTAGCACCATGTAGCGTTTGGAGTAATAACTCGGTGCGTTATAGTTACATTATCCCCCCTTGGGTTCATTCATCCTCGAATGATGACAAGAGACACAACAAGAACGATTTCAAGCATAAAATAGAAAGGAAATAGTAGTATAGAATTTATACCTTCCATGCCATCTTCCATGGTTTCGAAGAGAGTTGGGTACCTCGCACGCATGTTATATTCTGACTCCCACGTAGATTCCTTAGCTTTTTGATTCCTCCACAAAACCTTAACCGAATCTATTTCCTTACTTCTCAAATTCCAAACTTTGCGATCTAAAATAGAAATGAGTTATTCTTCATACGACAAGGAATTTTTTACATTGACTTCATCCAAAGGAAATACTAGGGAATGATTTCCAATGAACTTCTTCAACATGGACACATAGAATATTGGATGAACAGAAGCCTGGATCGCTGGCAAATCAAACTCATAGGCAAACCCACCGATCCTCTTCATAATCTGATACGATCATATGTAACGAGGACTAAGCCTCCCTTTCCTTACGAATCGCATGACTCCCTTCATGGGGAGACCTTGAGGAATACCCAATCATCTACCTCAAATTCTAAGTCTCTCCTTCTAACATCAGTATAAGACTTCTAGCGACTCTAAGATGTCTTAATTCTCTCCCTAACTATCTTCACCTTTTCCATTTCTTGATGAACAAGGTCAGGCCCAAACAACTGGGTTTAACCAATTTCATACCACCCAAATGGTGATCTACATCTCGTCCCAAAAAGTGCTTCAAAAAAAGCAATCTGAATACTGGCATGGTAGCTATTTTTGTAGGCGAATTCTATCAACGGCAAATGATCTAACCAATTACGTTTGAAGTAAATTATGTAGGACCTCAACATGTCTTTAAGTGTATGAATAGTGCATTCATCCTGCCCATCAGTCTGAGCGTGAAAGGAAGTACTCAGGTTCACTTGGATTGGAGTCGTGGGTCTGGGCCATTTTCTTACTTCCTCAACCTTTTGGGGATCAACATTAATACCTTCACTAGACACAATATGCCCCAACAAAGCAATAACATTAAGCCAAAATTCACATTTGGAAAATTGTGCCTACAATTCATGACCTTTGAAGGTAGGTAGGATGATGCGAAGATGACCGACATGATCCTCCTCATTCTTAGAGTAAACTAAATGTCATTAATGAAAACTATGACAACAGGTCTAGATACTGACAAAACACCCTATTCATTAGGTCCATGAAAGCTGCAGGGGCGTTAGTCAATCCAAAGGACATGACTAAGAATTCATAATGGACATATCTGGTTTGAAAAGCTATTTTGGGAATGTCAGCCTCCCTAAACTTCAATTGATGATACCCCGAACAAAGGTCTATCTTAAAAAAACATTTTTCTCCTTGGAGTTGATCAAATAAATCATCAATCCTGGGAAGACGGTATTTGTTTTTAACAGTGACCTTATTGAGCTGACGATAATCTATACACATACGGAGTGAACCGTCTATCTTACAGACGAAGAGCTTTAGAGCACCTCAAGGAGAAACACTTGGATAAATAAAGCCCTTGTTAAGAAGATCTTTTAATTGTTCTATCAGATCTTTCAATTTTGCAGGAGCACTTCTGTATGGTGAGATAGAAATAGGAAGAGTGTATGGAAATAAGTCAATGCAAAAATTTATCTCCCTATTAGGTGTTATTCCTAGGAGATCATCGGGAAAGACTTCCGGGAATTCATTAACTATAAGGATACACTAGAGAGAACGACTTTTAGTACTAGAATCTTTGACCCAAATAAGTTGATACAAACAACCCTTATATAGAATTTTGCGGGATCTGAGATAAGAGATGAACTTCCCCCTAGATACTAAAGAATATCCCTCCTACTCTATCACTAGTTCATTTGTAAAGGAGAAAGTGACTTTCCGGGTTCTTCAATCTAGTGTGGCATAGAACGAATGGAGCCAATCAATTCCCAAGATGGCATTAGACTCAATCATATAAAGCTCTACGAGATCTACCACAATATCACAATTATAGACAAATACAACACTATTTTTGTACACCCTCCTAGCCACAATAGAATCACCAATAGGAGTAGAAAAAATAAAGGTTTTGGAATAACTTCAGGCTCAAACCCAAAATTGAATGCCACATACGGGGTCACATAAGACAAAGTAGATCCGATATCAATAACATATACATATTATGGGAGAAAATTTGAAACATACTCGTGACTACATCTGGTGAAGAATCTACTGTAACATCCTGTGATGTCTTCAACCAAACACCTAAGTGTAAAAAGGGACTTAGTCAATTTTGAACTCCAAAACTTGGATGTTTTTATTTTCGACCTTCCTGACCTCGGATAGTTAATTTATAAGTTGATTCATGATCAGAGGTGTCAAAGGTACATCCCGAGTAAGTTTTAGAACTTTCAAACTAGCGTAAGGGTAAGTTTGGATGTCCAAAAGAGTAAGGCCTCGCGATAGGCCTGCATCGAGAGGTCCAGTTAACCCAGATAGGTGTCTCTTCATGAGGGATAGTTAACCCAAATAGGTGTCCCATCGCGAGGGACAATTGACCCAGGTAGGGGTTGCAACGCGATGACAACCTAGTTTTGCATTATTTTATTTGCAATTTTTAAGGGCAAATAGGTCTTTTCCTTCATCCCAATTCACCCAAGACATGAGATTTAATGATAATCTAAGCACATTAGGCTTATTATAATCAGAAACTACTCCTATTACTTTTAAAAAAAAACCTAGCTTCTTCTTATAAGGTCAAAGGATTCATCTTTGAGTTGAAGAATTTCAAACAACCTAAGTGTGATTCAAATTCCACTCTTATTTCTCGGTGATCTAAGGTACGTGGGGTTTTCCTAAAACTACTCGTGCATAAGAAAATTGTCCAACAACTTCTAACATTGTGAAATCATGAATTCTTGAAAGATTTTTTGAAGTTACATTGAAATTTTGCATTTATGAATTCTTTAATGATATTAGTGTTTTGGTCTTGAGGCCTTTTCCCCAAATTTATTTGAAATATTATATATATGCATGTGGTAAAAGTGATAATCGAATTGAGAGTATGACTATTTACACTCCCTCTCATGTTGCAACACCTCTTGCTTTTAGAATGCTATTTAGAGGCATGGATCAGTGTTCTTGACTATTATTGAATGATTTAAGATTTGATTTAAATAAATGAGAGGGGAGTTTTGCTTGTTGATAAATGCTAAATATATATAATGAAAGAATTACATGATTTGCCAAAATACATGACCAACCCATATTTATTGAAATGATTAAAAGGAGTGCTTTTTTGCATAATTTGATAAATGTATTGAAGCACTATTCTTCTTAGATTGTTTGAAGTATGGTGGTCTATACTTTATGCTTGAAAGAGAAAACTGTGATATGATTTTTATGGATCAGAAACATGACTTGTAATTCTTGGTATGACGATACCAATTCAGATAATGCCATAGTAACACAGAACATAATAGAATGTGGATTTTTTTTTATATTTTCAAATTTTGAACTTAGAATGATACATGTTCAGAAAAGGGTAAAAATGGGCATAAATATATGTTAGGTGGTTACCCGAAGAAGGAACGAGTCCAGAAAAACTTGTTGCTCAAAATCGTATTTTGTCGATACAGGATTATTATGTCCCCTAGAGGGATTATACGCTGGCCTAGTGCCATGTGGTCTATTAGAATCAAAAACTCCAAATATTGCGACAATCTTTGATTGGGGGCTTGGCCGTCGAGTTAAGGGTGAACTCCATATAGCCCATGGGGTTGTAGAATCGTAGGGTGGACCACCTAACTCAGAAGTTATAAAAAGATCAGAATTGCATTGACAAGGATGTTTTATGAATATCAAAGAATTTCTCATGTGTTTTAAACTATATCATGTGTGATGTTTTCATGAATTCCTATCATCTTTATTATATATAAATGCATTATTTTGGTTTTCTCTATGTACCAGTACAATTGTATTGGTCCCCTATATTTCAGTGTCCGAGGCTTAGTCTAAAGGTCCTACTAAGCCGTAGACTTATTCCGACAAAAGAAAAGTGTGTGCAGTTGGTGAGCCATCTTTATTCTGAAAGCCTATTTCTTTCCAGTCAGTTTCTAATTAATTTGGTTTAGGTCCACTGGGGGCCTCGTCCCAGATTTAGACAAGTTATTGATTCTTATGTAGTTAAGATTTTGTAGAGTGAGAAAGATGTTGTTTAGATGTTGAAAAACTTATTTTCTGTATTGTCGAACAGATTTCAAATTTATGACCATGATTCCATTTATTATAATTCCACATCTTTTATTTATTATTTGAGTATTGTGCATGATTACCAGATGTAGAAGGTCACTCAGGCCTCCATATTTTGGGATGCTTATCCCTGTCAGGGCTTCATCTCGGATTGTGAAAAACTTGGTATCAGAGTGCGGTTCATGGTCCCAGGTTATATGCGAAATCTCATTGAGTAGAGTCTTGTTTATGGGTGTGTAGCACGCTAAAACTTATAGGCAGGAGACTACTAGGCATTTAGGAATATTTTCCTTCTTTGTGATTTAGTTCATGCTCTTGAGTCTAAATGTCCCCTGATCACTGGTCTATTGTAATTATGAAAAGCTATCATGCCTCTACGTCGCTCCAATGATCATAATGCCTAAACAAAAAACGTTCGTCCCGCCCATGGGATGAGGACGCGCAACAGGGCTTACACTCCTGATTTTGTTGCTAATCTGGGAGTCCCTCAAGTTCAGACCAGTCCACCCATAGAACCTAGGGCCTCTTGTTCTAGGACTCATCATACCCAACCTCCCCAGAGAGAGATATTGAATGCTGAGTTGAGATAGTCGATGCATATGGTCGCATAGTTTGTGGCTTCACAGGCTCAACGGTCTTAGGATATTGGGTCTTCGTCCGTCACATCTGAGGATACACGGGTAGGTTAATTTATGATGATAAACCCGCCTAAGTTTACTGGTATAAAGGTGTAGGAGGATCCACAAAAGTTCATAGAAGAGATGGAGAAAATCTTTCGACTGATGCATGTGGATAAAGTTGAAGGATTTAAACTAGCTGCTTATCAACTGAAGGAGGTAGCAAATCAGTGGTAACATGAGTGGAAAGATTCGAGGGGAGATAGTGCTGAGACTTCTGTGTGAGGCGAATTTATGGAAGCCTTGCTGGAATGATTCTTTCCTCAGGAGTTGAAGGAGTCCAAGGATGAAGAGTTTATGGACCTAAAATAAGGAAAGATGAGCGTCAAAGAGTACACCCTAAAATTCAATCAACTATCTCGTTATGCTCCGGAGTTGGCTGGAAACATGAGGGCCCATATGAGAAAGTTTTCATACGACCTTTTGGATGAATTGGTGTTGGAGTGAAAAGAGGAGATGTTGAACATGGATATGGACATCTCTAGATTGTCTATTTATATGCAGCAGGTTGAGGAGCAGAAGAAGAGGGTTGCTGAAACAAGAGAAAAGGATAGGCAGGCTAAGCGGGCCCAACCAGCAGACCAAAATCATAGTCATCTACAGAGTGGTAATTCGGATAACCAGTGGAAGAAGAAAAAGTTTTAGGGCAATGCTCAGTCTGCAGCCAGTGCTCCAGCGCCCAGACCTTCAGTTGATCGATGATCTCAGAATTTACAGACTAATCATTCATCTAGAGTGCAGGGTACCAAGTCCTAAGATAGTGTGGTTCAGCTGTATAGAACTTTTTTGCAGTGTGAGACCTGAGATATGTATCACCCAGGAAAGTGTCAACTGGGCGAGATGGTATGCTATACTTATGGTCTGGCGGGTCATTTCCAGTGAGATTGTCCTTCCGCTAGAAGGAACCTTGATGGTGATAAATCCCAAGAAAACTTCTCCGCACCACCAACACCTCCCAAAGGTGTTATTTCAGCTACTAGAAATGGACACAACTAGTTGTAGGCCTTGTCCAATAGCCATGAGGGAGAGGCCTCACAAAATATAGTCACAGGTACCTAAGTGAACCTGAGTACTGCATTCCACCCCTAGATGGATGGGCAAGATGAATGCACTATTCAGACCCTTAAGGACATGATGCGAGCCTGTGTAATTGTCTTCAAGGGTAGTTGGGTAGACCACTTGTCATTGATAGAGTTCGCCTACAATATTAGCTACTATGCCCGCATTAAGATGGCTCCTTTTGAAGCACTTTATGGGAGAAGATGTAGATCACCAATTGGGTGGTATGAAGTGGGTAAGACACGGATGTTTAGGCCTGATTCTATGCATCAAGCAATGGAGAAAGTGAAAATCATTAGAGAATGACTCAAGACAGCTAAGAGCCATCCGAAGTCCTATACCGATGTTAGAAGTAGGGACTTGGAATTTAAAGTTGATAATTGGGTGTTTCTAAAAGTCTCCCCTATGAAGGGAGTCATGCGATTCGAGAAGCAAGGGATGCAGAGTCCTCTCTATATAGGACCATATTAGATTGTGAGAAGGATAGGTGGGGGGGCTTATGAGTTAGATTTGCCTGCAAATCTGGCTTCTGTACATCTCGTATTTCATGTGTCTATGTTGAATAAGTATATTGGAGATCATTCCTTAGTGTTGCATGTAGAGAAGATCAAGGTGATAGACTCCTTATCATATGAAGAAGAGCCTATTGAAATCTTGGATTGCCAAGTCAGAAAGTTGAGGATTAAGGAAATAACTTCGGTCAAGGTATTATGGAAGAATCAAAAGGAGGAGGAAGTTACTGGGGAATCAAAAGATAACCTACAAACAAGATACCCAGACCTTTTTGAATTAGGGGGTGATGACATGGAAGGTACCACTCTTTTACTCACTTTATATCCCTCTTCCTTTCTTTTCCTTGTTACGTTTGAAATCGTGATTGTCTGTATTATAACCCATCATTCGGGGATGAATAATCCCAAGGGGGGGATAATGTAACACCCCGTGATGTCCTCGACCAAACACCTTATTTCGAAGCATGTTATGTGGGTTAATGATCTAAAAATATTCTAAGTGTAAAAAGGGACTTAGTCACTTTTGAACTCCTAAGCTTGGATGTTTTTATTTTTGACCTTCCTAACCACAGAAAATTAATTGTAAGTTGATTCATTATCGGGGGTATCAAGGGTACATCCCGAGTAAGTTTTGAAACTTTCGGACTAGCGTAAGGGTAAGTTTGGATATCCAAAACAGTGAGGCCTCACGATAGGCCCGCATCACGAGGGATAATTATCCCAGATAGGTGACGCGTCATGAGGACAAGTTGACACAAATAGGTGTCACGTCGCTAGGGCCAGTTGATCCAGGTAGGGGTCGCGACGCAATGGCAGCCCAGTTCTGCATTATTTTATCCATAATTTTTAATGAAAAATGGGTCTTTTTATTCATCCCAATTCGCCCAACACATGAGATTTAATGATAATCTAAGCACATTAGGCTTGATATCATCAGAAACTACTCCTATTACTTTAAAAGAAAACCCTAGCTTCTTCCTATAAGGTCAAAGTATTCATCTTTGAGTTGAAGAATTTCAAAGAACCTAAGTGTGATTAAGATTCCACTCTTCTTCATCGGTGATGTAAGGTACATGGGATTTTCCTAAATCTACTTGGGCATAAGGAAATTGTTCAACAACTTCTAACATTGTGAAAACATGAATTCTTGAAGTGGTTTTGGAAGTTACATTGAAATTTTACATTTTTGAATTCTTTAATGATATTAGTGTTTTGGTCTTGAGGCCTTTTACCCAAATTGATTTGAAATCTTATATATATAAGCATGTGGTTAAAGTGATAATTGAATTTAGAGAATCACTATTTACACTCCCTCTCATGTTGCAACACCTCTTGATTTTAGAATGTTATTTAGAGGCATGGTATCAGAATAGAACCTCTAGAAGATGGACAATCTCTCTGAATATGACCTGGTTGGCCGCAAGAATAGAACACTAACCTGCCAAACTGGCACTTCCTTGGATGATACTTCCCACACGAGTCATAATGAGGGTATGACCTAGCAGTTTGGGTCACACTCCTTTGTAAATGTGTACCCTGCACCCTCAACCCATTATTAGGCGAAAATTAAGGAAATTACTGATCAATTATGGGCCTGGGTACTGGGGCACTAGGTGATGACTGGGCCTTTCTCCAAAACTTCTTTTTAGACTACCGTTTTCCTTAATTACCACCCTATTGTTGACTATTATTTTGGTTTGTAAATATGGCCTTGTTGGCCTACCTGTCTTTCTTCCTTGCCTCGGCCAGCCTTTTGTTCTACTCTTCAACCTATTGCATATGAATGGATAACCTGGATAAATTCATGCCTCTATTCAGCATTGCTCCTTTGTATTCCAATACCAGATCATCCGAGAGACCGGATGCCAACTTTTTCATGCGAGCTCTCATGTTACCCGCCAATTCTGGAGCATAGCCGGATAACTGGTTGAACTTCAGTCTGTACTCCTTCACACTAATTTTCCCTTGCTTCAAATTAATAAATTCTTCATCCATCGATTCTCTCAATTCCTGAGGAAACAAATTATCCAGACAAGATTCCACAAACTCACCCCACACAGAAGGCTCAACATCTCTACCTTTAGAATCCTCCCACTCATTATACCACTTATTTTCCATATCTGTCAGCTGATAGGATGCCAGTTCAACCCCTTCAACCTCATTCACATGCATAACCCTAAAAATTATCTCCATTTCATCAATGAACCCTTGGGGGTCCTCCTCAACCTTCGTACCAATAAGCACAAGTGGGTTTAGCCTCATGAATATGCCCACTTGGGTAAACTCAGATGAACCAGACACAGAAACCACATCTTCAGATCGTCGGGCCTTAGAATTCACCAACTAGGCTATCATATGCATAGACTATCAGAACTCAACATTATATACTTCTCTCTAGGGAGGTTGAGTACTATTATCTCAATTCGGAGGAGCCCTAGGTGGACTAGTCTGAATAGGAAAAACATCAGGAGTAACAACAAACTCTAGAGTACGAGATCCATTATGGGTCCGCATCCCATGGGTAGGGTGGACATCCTCAGCTTAGGCATTCTATTTGTTGGATCGACGGGGAGGCATGATATCTTTCTGAAATACAGAAAATCATTGATTAGAGGAAATACAGACTCTATAGCATGAACAAAATCATTAAACAAGAGAGACATTCCTAAACGCCTTGTAGCCCCTTGTTATAAGTATGGCGCTCTACACACCTATAAATAGATCTTTACCCGATGCAATTTCGCAGACACCCTGGGACCATGAACTATTTTCTGATACCAAGTTTGTCATAACCCGAGCCGAGGCCCTAGTCGCGACGAGCATCCCAAACCATGAAATCCCTGGCGCCCTTTTCTATCTGGCAATCATACACTACATTTATAAAATGTAAAGAAATGCGAAAATGTTATCATACGGAAATATGGTCGATACTATTATTCAAATAAACAATTCGAAATGAAATTCACAAACCTCGAACATAATCTAACATCAGTCTGCGAAATCTCTAATACATCAAGTCAATATCTTGTATAAAACTGGGACAAGGACCCAGTTAGACCATAAACCAAAATAGAGTAACAACGTTCTAAAAAAATGCCTTCCGAAATAAGGGAGGTTCACCAACTGCACTCTTCTAATGGACAATTCTAAGGATTAGTGGAACCCTGGGACTGAGCCTCAAATCCTCAATATAGGAGGTCAATACAAATGTACTGGTACGTAGAGAAATAAAAAATAATGTACTTTTATATTATCAAGATACAACTTTTTTCAAGACAAAACAATGTTTATACCATCATGTCATTTAAACAATACAAGAGAATACGTACAGTGAAATTCATGAAAACTAAGTCACAAATCCTCAAGTTTGATTCACAAAAATGTGGAGGTCAAGTATCTTGTAGTAAGCAATACAACTCTTTAAATAATCACTTTTGTTTATGTAATTAATAAAAATGCTCTCTCTTCATGTCATCACCAAAACCAAGTCAATAAACAATTGTAAAGACATCCATATCATACGTTTCAACATGAAATCGAATAGTTCATAAAATTTGAAATCAAGATGCTTCATAACAAGATAGGAAGTATCAATATTCAGGATCTCGATTCAAATTTCAAAACATCAAATGCATACATATACATATATTTATACAAGTAAATGATCAATTTCAATATATAGCCTCAATACCAAAACACATCTCACTGGAAGGGTTCACAATGCATACTTTTTAATGTAATTAAAGCCCTTCATAAAAAACTGATTTATCAACATTCAAAACGCTAACGTAAATGATTTAGTCATGCCCATGTGATGTGTGAGCAATTGCTAACACATTTAAGATCTTTAACTAAGAATAATTGCGAAGACTTAAGCAACTATTGTTGTTTTTTATTTGTTTATGTCTGATTTTACAGTTTAATCTGATGGGATAGAGAACCAACAAGAATGGAAGAAAACAAGTTGAAATCTGGAGGAATCTGAAGAGAAGTATGGCTGACGACATCTTTGATAAGCCGTCAGCCCTATGATAGGCTATCACAGTTGCCGTTAGAATTAACCAGAGATTTAGCATAAGTTAAAGTTGCAATTATACTTTGTGATAAGGCATCAGGATGGTGATAAGGTGTCAGAAGTGTCGTCAGCCTTAAATAGAAGATGGAAGTTGAATCCAATTTTTTGATAACATCCATGAGACTTGAACCTTGGTTACAAACCCCTATTTCATAATTCTGGTTATTTCATATTGAACATAATTTGGTTATTTCATAAAATCTTGGTTACAAACATCAAAATTAAAGTGTCAAACAATTATTTGTGAAACTTAAACCACCATTTCAGGAAATGTTAAATTATCAGTGAATTAAACCGTAAACAACTTGAGTTTCCCTGTGTGATTCGACCCCAACCTAGTTGGGTTTTATATTGACAAAGATCGCTTACACCCATTCAAGAGTATAGTTTGAGCGTTATCAAAAATAGCGTCGTTGCCGGGGAATATGGTAGTAAACTAAAAGTTTATGTGCGCTAATTGATTGTTAGTTTAGTTTCCTAGATTTACGTTTATTTGTTGTTTCTATTTATTGCAGGTTCTTTGTTGTTTATGCCAAAAACAAGAAGTTCCAGAGAATCATTATTCCCAATTAATCCAGAACCTTAGTTGATTGGGAGAATGGCTGAGAAATAAGAGGCATAAAGAATAGCCTCTTTGGCCAGGGCTTAGGTGAACGTACAAAACCAGGGTCAACAAGTACGTCACTCGAACCATGATGATGAAGACTTTGGTGATGAGGAATTACTAAATCCTCAAGACCCAAGGCGAGCTGAGAAAATTACTGCACTAGTGCAGTGAAATTTCGACAAAAACCATCCAGTCAGAGGAAGGTATGGTCAACATCCTGTCCATTATGAGGTTGCTGACAATGACGAAGGAATGGACATAGCAGGTGCAGCGGGTTCTATCATTCCTCCACTGTTGGCACCTGGTGGAAAACTCAACATAACAAGTACCATGATCCAACTCTTGAATCTGAAGGGGTTGTTTGGAGGCTTACCTGGTGATGATTCGATCATGCACTTGTTGAACTTCATCACCATTTGC
The DNA here is from genome assembly GCA_030864215.1 of Capsicum pubescens. Classification (NCBI taxonomy): domain Eukaryota; kingdom Viridiplantae; phylum Streptophyta; class Magnoliopsida; order Solanales; family Solanaceae; genus Capsicum; species Capsicum pubescens. The sequence goes on along the minus strand of CM061548.1, from coordinate 366,390,061 downwards.
AAATCTTTTGATAATCCAGGAGTGAGTCATAATATGATCCGGTTGAGATTGTTTCCATTGTCTCTATCTAAGGAGGCAATAATGTCGTTAAATAAGTTGGAACTCGATTCTATAACCACCTGGAGACAGTTGAAAGAGTCATTCCTAGAACGGTTCTTTCCACTCTCTAGGGGGGTACAGTTGAGGGACGAAATTAGTAAATTCAGGCAGCTCCCAACTGAAGGCTTGCATGAAACTTGGGAGAGATTCAATAAGAATCTATCACAATGTTCGAACAACAACATAATAGACTTTCACTTGATGGAGACTTTGTACAGAGCTTTTAACTCTGTGACAAATCCAATTGTAGATAATGTTGTGGGTTGTTCATTTATTGACCTTTCTTTTCTAGAGGCTTCAAACATGTTGAATAGAATGATCAAACAGAGTCGGGCCTGGCATACCAGGGATTCTGTGGTAGAGAGATCGACTATTACTGTTGCTATGACTGCGGAGCAGCGCAGAAGGGATGAGGAGCGAGACCAAGACATGGCCCATTTGAAGACACAGATGGACTTGCTGACCAAGCACTTGCTATCAGGAAAGACTGAAAAAGTTAAGGTTGTAGAGTCTCAGTGCACTATTTCTACTAATGCAGATGAGGAGGCAAACTATGTGAGTAATCAGGGGGGTTTTCGAGGCAATATCCAAGGGAATCAAGTTCAGAACTTTTATGACAAGCCTGATTATAAAGATAGGGAGCAAGGACACTGGAGAAGAAATAATGATAGGAGTGGTTTGTTTGTTCCTCCTGGAAGTTGAGATATTATACTAACTAGCTCTGGTAAGATATCCATGGAGGACATGATGGAAAAATTGTTGAAAGGAGTTGAGGCTAACAACTCGGGGGTAACTACTATGAATAGTGAATTCTCTACCCTGATTCAGTTGGTTAGTTCATACTCCACTTCTATCAAGAAGTTGGAGAGCAGATGAGCCAACTTTCCGCAATACTGAACCAAAGAAAAAGAGGTACTTTACCTATTGATACAGTTCAGAATCTGCAAAATGATGGCTCATGTATGACGATTACCATTAGTTGTGGTAAGATCTTACCTGTCCCTTCTGTGGGAAACTCTGTAGATGATGAGGTAATTGTTGATGAATTCGAATAAAGTAATCCAGTGGAGTCTGAGAAGCTGGATAGTACTGTTGACTCTTCGGAGAAAAAAAGAAGAAGAAAGAGGAAGTGGTATTGAAAACTATCCCTAGACCACCACCTCTCTTCCCTCAACGATTTAAGAAGAAGGCTGATGATGTAAAATTCAGCAAGTTCTTGGCAATGCTCAAGAAATTGACAATTAATGTGCCTTTGGTTGAGGTACTTGAGCAATTGGCAGGCTATGAAAAGTTCATGAAAGACCTTGTAACCAAGAAATGGAAGGTTAGCCATGAGCCGGAGGAAAATCTTCTCCATTATGGCGCTATCTCTACAAGGTCTTTAGTGCAAAAAAAAGTAGATCCGGGAGCATTTACCATCCCGTGTACTATTGGCCCCCTGAAGTTCACAAAAGCACTATGCAATCTTGGAGCCAGTATAAATTTAATACCACTGGATGGGTATAAGAAATTGGGTTTGGGGGATCCTACCCCAACAAATATATGGTTGGTAATGGAAGATAGGTCTGTGAAGAGGCTTGTGGGCATACTACACGATGTTTTGGAAAAGGTAGACGATTTTGTTCTGCCTGCTGATTTTGTGGTCTTAGATTACGAGGTGGATTTTGAAGTGCCTATCATCTTGGGTAAGCCATTGCTTGCAACTGGGAGAGTGTTGGTAGACATAGAGTTGAATAAGTTAAAGTTTAGGTTCAACGACAAAGAAGCACGCTTCAAAATACACCAATCCATGATTCAGCAAAAAGAGATGAGTGTGTTCTCAATATTTGATGTCTTCTGCAATGATGGTAAAGAGGTATCTACTAGTTGTCTTGGAAAAGACTGAGTAATAAAGATAACTAAGTCGTGCTGTGATGTTAAATCAGGCGCTGCATGGGAGGCAACCTATGACACCCGCGATGGATCCATTCTAGGTATACTCTAACCCTTAGTTTAATTTTTCTTTGTTTTTGAGCTGAGGGTGTAGGGTAATCTGCTGTTGTAACATATTTTGTGGTAACTAGGAGATATACAAGTACAAAATGCAGTTGACATATTTTTGATTGATTTTTAAACACATTTCCATTGGTTTGTTGGCAAAGAATGTGTGAATTATATTTACAAGTGACCATTGTGAATCTTGTTGTGGCATTAGTTCTAGTTGCGTGATGATTATTGCTGAAAAATTGCATGAACTAGATAAGTGGTGGCCTTCGATATACTTGCATTCCATGTGTGTGTGAGAAACTACTTAATTCTCTCTGTATGCTAAAGCCAGAACTTGCCTAGTTATTCTTACCATGGTTAAAGGATAGGGGTTAGGAAATCATCATAGGTCATTTTGTTGATTAACCCACTTTTAGCCTACATAGCCTACCCTATGTGTATTATATCCCTTGATCCGTATTTTGAGCCTAATTACCCTATTTCTTCCTTATGACACCTTTCACCTTCTCATTTATACCATAATGAACCTGTTTGGCCCTGGTTCTCCTTGGACACTGTGCACCTTGACCTAGGCAAATAGCCTAAGTTGAGGGTGGCTATCATAGGGATGCTTGGTGTTAGATGAGTATGAAGAAGTGTAGAATAAAGAAAAAGATGAATAAAAGTTAGGTGCTATTCTAAAAAAAAAAAGAGGCACCCAACTTGAACATGTGCGATCAATGGAAAAGAAAATGAAAAAGAGGTGAATAAGTGATCCCCAATAGAGTAGTGTAGTGTCAAGGAGTCATAGTCACTTAAAATGACCTTGAATACCATACCCGCCCCAGCCTACATTATAAGCCTAAAAGAAGTCCTAGAGTGATCCTAGCTGGCCTATCTGAAGGTTTTGGTAATGAAAATAAGGGAAAGCCTATGGTACGTGGCATACACTGATTGGAACTTCGTTTTGAGAGTGAGAGTCTTTTGATGATCCCCACGTTTATATTTTTTGTTTATTATATGCAAGGAGGGGGATTTCTTTGTTGTGAGAGCACAATGGTATTGTTGCTAGATACTTTCTTGTTTAGATAGTGCAACAATGGTATATAAATGGTTGTTGTGGCTAAGATTGATGCCATCGCTTGAGTCCTTTGTGTTACATTATTGATATTCAATGACATACACAGTTGGTTTTAATTGGATGGACCTTGGAGATGGTAACTATGTTTTGAGCTTAAAAGAGAAAATTGGCTGCTGAATATGCTATGTATTCTCTTAGTTATGTTGAGTTGCTTGAGGACAAGTAATTATTTTAAGTTGAGAGTGTTGATGTGTGAGCAATTGCTAACACATTTAAGACCTTTAACCAAGAATAATTGCGAAGTCTTAAGCAACTTTTATCGTTTTTGATCTGTTTATGTCTGATTTTATAGTTTAAGATGATGGGATAGAGAACCAACAAGAATGGAAGCAAATAAAATGAAATCTGGAGGAATTTGATGAGAAGTGTGGCTGACGACATCTGTGATAAGTCGTCAGCCCTGTGATAGGCTATCACATTTGTCGTCAGACTTAACCAGAGATTTGGCATAAGTTGAAGTTGTGACGATACTTTGTGATAAGGTGTCAGGATGGTGACAAGGCATCAGGAGCATCGTCAACCTTAAACAAAAGATAAAAGTTGAAGCCAGTTTTCTGACAACATCCATGACACGTCGTCTGCCTGGTGATAAGCTGTCAAGGATGTCGCCAGACTTAAACAGAAGATGGAATTTGAAGCCAGTTTTGTGATGACATCCATGACACGTCGTAAACATGGTGATAGGCCGTCATCGTCGTCGTCAGCCTTAAGCAGCAAAAGCCAAAAATGCAGAGGAGTTGACGACATCTGTGATAAGCCATCAGACTCCTGATAAGTCATCACTGACGTCGTTGTTTATTCTGAGAAAAAGATAAAACTTCTATTTTGTTTCCTTATTTAGGGTTAAATATTTAAAGCCTTGTTTTAGGGTTTTCTAGATATACAAAACTTATCAATCAACATAATTTTGGTTAGACAATTTTCTCTCTCTCTCTCTCTAGACCAATTTCTTTGGGAGTTTTGTCTTGTGAATCAATTCAAGTTATACTTTTTGATCTTTATCATACTTGTAAGTTAATCTTCTCAATTATGAATTCAATTTGTGTATTTGTTTCTTGCATCATGAGTGGCTAAACCTCATTAACCTGAATTATGGGATCTAGGGTTAGGTTATGAAGAGGTGTTAAATACTCAAGATTCAATAGGTGTCAAGATTTCTTGATAATTCTGAGATGTTAATTAATTTCTTTTGGTTGCAAACAGTAGGCATACCCACTTTGATTTGCTTGAGAAAGAAATCATAAACATAGAAAGTGAATTATCAACAGGGACTTGGAAATACTTCGTTTAATAATCAGCGTTGTAACAAGGTTGATTAACCTGAGGTAAAATTTGGGCAGTAATAGCGATTCCCTAAGTCCGAGAATATTAGGAAATTAGGTGCTTAAATAGGTCGAGAGACATTTGAGCATATAATCAATAAAGATAGCTTGTTATCTTAACCGCCGTGAGAATCTTGAGTCACCTTTGGCATCTGTCATGTACCGTAAGCCTTAGTGAACATAATTCTGGTTATTTCATAAAATCTTGGTTACAAACATCAAAATCAAAGTGTCAAACAATTATTTGTGAAACTTAAACCCCCATTTCAGGAGACGTTAAACTATCAGTGAATTAAACCGTAAACAACTTGAGTTTTCCTATGTGATTCGACCCCAACCTAGTTGGGTTTTATATTGACAATGATATCTTACACCCATTCAAGAGTGTAGTTTGAGCGCTATAACCATATAGTTTAAGAAAACCCCAAGTACCTTATGTCGTTTAGTTTGAAGATTGGAACTCTAATCTTGACCCTTTTCTTGAAATCATGATCTTAGAGGAAACCCTAATTTTCTTTTGTTCTTGAGGGTAAAGAGGATTTGATATGTTGTAAAACTGATAATAGTTGATTAATAATGTTTAGAGTACAATTTAATTAATGGGGGAGGTTTTCGGGAAGGGAAAGTACCAGATACCCATTTAAAAACGTCCCATCTGAGTAACTCGGCCTCGCTAGACGGCTTGGTTAATGGACCGTCAGTCTGGTGACGTACTGTCACTCCAACCGTTAGTTTTGGTCTAGAGAATGTTCTGAGGTCGACGGAAATCTTTCTGGACTTTCATTGACTTGATGGTCCGTCAGTCTGGCCGTCGCACCTCGGCAGATTGACACCTCTGTGTAAAATGGGCATAAATTTTTACCCCGATATTCGATTTAGGCAAAACTTATGGAATTGAAAATAACACTCAAAGACCTTTCGTTTTATAAATAGTAGGTTCTCTAAATCATTATATACAAGAAGTTATGGTCAATGAAAATTGACCCAAGTTTAGACGTTCACTAAAACTTAATTGATAGGAAATTTTTAACTCGTCTTTGAGTTAAGGGACCTCTATGATCTCAATTCATGCACAACTAGATTCCCACACTACCTAATTGATTATCACACTTATAATTGCATTGGATTCATTGGCTTTTGGGACCTTTACGCGTAGGAATGACGGTTTACATTCTTTCCCAAAATGCGGATTGTTACAGAATTAGTCAAGGGAACTCATTTATAGATTTTTATACGTGAGCCATTGCATTGATCATCATCTCCAGCTCGTACTCTTTCCCTTCTACTTGTTTGTGTATTTCCAATGTGAGCCAGGAGTTCCCCAAACACTTCAACAGGGCTTCAAAAAATGAAGTAAGTACTCATGAAGTGGTCAAGGGAACTCCAGGGAACACCTTTATTTATATTTAGACATGAACTATTACGTTGATCATCATCTCCAGCTTGTACTCTTGCACTATTACTTATTTGTGTATTTTCAAAGTGACGCCTGAAGTCCTCCCAAACACTTCAGCAGGGCTTCAAACAAAGAATCAAACCCTCATGTAGTGATCAAGCGAATTCCTGGTAACACATTGATTGATATTTATACGTAAACTATTGCGTTGATCATCATCTTTAGCTCGTACTCTTGCGCTTCTATTTGTTTGTGTATATTCAAATAGAGCCCGAGAATTCCCTCAAACACTTCAGCGGTGGTTCAAACAATGAAGTAAGCCCTCGTGAATGGTCAAGGGAACTCCAGGATCATCTTGATTGATATTTATACGTAAACCATTGTATTGATCGTCATCTCCATCTCATACACTTAAACTTGTTTGCATATTTTCAAAGGGAGCCTCGGTGTTCCTCCAAACCCTTCACCAGGGCTTCAGATAACGAAGTATTCCCTCATGAAGTGGTCAAGATAACTCCCAGGAACACCTTGAATGATATTTATACACGAGCCATTGCATTGATCATTATTGCTAGCTCGTACTCTTGTACTATTACTGTTTGTGTATATTCAAAGTGAGTCCTAGAGTTCCCCAAAACACTTCAGTAGGGCTTCAAACAACAAAGTAAATCCTCATGAAGTAGTCAAGGGAACTCTAGGGAACACCTTGATAAATTTATGCGAGAACCATTGCCTTGATCATCACCTCCAGCTCGTATTCTTGCACTTCTACTTGCTTGTGTATGTTTAATGTGAGACTAGGAGTTCCCCAAAACACTTCAACAGTACATTAAAAAACGAAGTAAGTCCTCATGAAGTGTAAAGGGAACTCCAGCGAACACCTTTTTTTGTTCATCGATCATCTCCAAGTTGTCCTCTTACTCTTCTACTCGTTTGTTTAATAATGTTGCAACATAGTACTCTCCTATATATGTATTGTTTTGGTAAGAAAAATCCATGGCAAATGTGAAAGTTGGGTTTGAACTGGGATATGGGGTGCCATTATTGAATCTGGCTGCTACAAATATGGGTAGTATTAAAATTTTAGAATTTCAGAGAACAAAAGGTAATATATTCCTTGTCCTAACCTTTATTCATTCATCCCATGTTGTACTTTTACCTTTTCCTTTCATGTGTTAAAGGTTTAAAGTAATGGCTTCACTTGGTAATTTTTATACCTAAAGTTTAAAGTTAATGGTGATATTAAATATCTACGGACCTAATCAGTTACCATCTTCATTTCTTTTATTTCTTCAATATTTTGGAATTAATGGATTACGGGCTAATTCTTTGACTATAATTCCAAATTTTTAAGATTTAATTATGCATGTCAATTTTATTTTTAGTAAATTTAAATAATAATAATACTAATAATACACATCAAGATTCTTAAATACTTTTGACTCTTCTGTGACGGAGGGGGTATATATTTCATAAAGATCTTCTAGATTTTATTCATGCTTTATGATTGGTAAAATTAAAAGGTCTCAACAGAAAATATAATGTAGAGTCAATTTTATTCTGATTGGAATGTCCTCCTTTTATTTTTGTTTGAATTGTTGTAAAAGACCAGAACAAATATTAGGAAAGACCACATATATTTGCCTTCACTTGGATGACACTATAGATCGGGTTCATTATTGAAACCTCAAGAAGAATATTCTAAGTCTATTGTACCCAAGTACATTTCTTTTCCAGAGTTCAGAAAGGCCATTTATCTAATTATATAAAGGAATTTTCACTTAAACTATAAAGGCCATTTAATATGTTACGAGAGCAAGTACAGGTCATGAGCAGTGGCGGATCTAAAATTTTTATCAAGGAAATTTGCTTAATAAAATTGTTGTTGATCATTCAGGAGATAGTCAAGTTGCGTGGGGCTTCGGTTCATCCCGGTTTTCATGTGTTCATGCTCAAAAAGTGTGTGGGTGATCCTTCCTTAGTGGTGCCAGTTGAGGATATAGGCGTTAAGGATTCGTTGTCCTATGAGGAAGTTTCGATTTAAATTTTGTATAGGGAAGTTTTGAAATTGAGAGCTAAGGAAAAACTTGTGTGAAGGTTGTTTTGAGGAACCAAAAGGTATGCTTCATGGGAATCGGAAGAGTATATGAAAGCTAAATACCCGTTCTTGTTTTCAATGTTGGACGAAAGTTCTTAAGGTAAAATTTCATTTCATTTCTTGATGCATTTCTAATTTTCTTCTTGAATCCTTCTATATTCTTCTTATTATCATGCTAAAGGTGTCCTAATCTCTCATTCTGGGAGAAATGATCCAAGAGGGGGGGGGGGATAATTTAAGATCCCAAAAAAATTGATGAATTAATTTTGAACCTTAGTTCGTGCATAATTATAATTTTTTACTTGAATCATGATAAGGGATGTTAAAGGGATGATTGGGGAAAGTTTTAGAGTTTACGAAAAGCGTTCAGGATCATTTTTGGACCCCGAACCAGTGAGGGTCCGCGATAAGGTCTTGGAACGCCCTGTGCATTCCGTGATAGAGGCATAGCACATTGTGTTGGCTCCACGATAAGAGTGTGTCACTCCATTTAGGCTCAATGATAGCAGCATGCCATGCCAAAGGGCAAAAATTTCCTAGTTTTGATTTTTAATATTTGGGGTGAGGGATTTTTGGTCCTTAACCCCACTAAACGACCTTAAGCACTCCTCAACCCCTATTAGGTTACCAATTTATTAGTTTAATAATGGTTCTTCAACTTTTCAACTAACAAGTGAATAAACTAAGGTCTTTCAATAATTCAACACTCAGGGCCCTAAACTCAAGCTTTTCTCAAAATCACTTCATCAAAATGCAAGTTTGACACTCTTTATTTACTTATTATCTTATTGCATCAAATTACTTGATATTTACATGTTTCTAGGTGGTTTAATTCAAACTAGGGTTGAGGGATTTAGGTTGTTTTACACTTGCATTGACTTTTCCTTGTTTTAATGGTTTCTTTATGATTTAAATGATGGATTGTGAACTGAATTTGGATCTCATGGTAATGGTGAAACATTGGCAATATTGTTTCACAATGTTAATGGATTTTATGTATGATTATAATGACATAAACCTCAACCTATATCATAATTTGGTTTTTACAAAAGGATTTTATAATGTCTAAACTGTCCTTTGGAAAATTGCATAATATTGACAGGTAAAAAGATAAAAAGGTTTTGGAAATGTCCTTAGGGGCTTTGGTTATGTATTTTTAAACTGAAATTGAAGTCCAAACGGTTAAATGTATTATGGATATGATATGGCATAATTAGAATGGCTTTCAAGTCTATTGGTATGATGATACCATTTTGGGAATGCCCTAATACATGACTCCATGAATGGTTCGTGAAAAATGTTTTATTTGGGTTTAAAGAAAATTGTGTAGTTCACCAAGAAAGTATTTTCCTAGGTGGACCAACACTGAAAACCACGTTTGCAGATGTTGGGAGTCTATGAACACTGCGTCAGATTTGCACAGTATATTTTTGGGAGTCTAATTGACTATTGGTGGCTTTAGCCTAATTTCTCTAGTTCATGTGGATAATATGGACTGGGGTCCTTCAGGCAGGAAAGCCGGACACATATAGCCCTTGGTGACTTTAGGTCGCTACGAGCCGCATAGTTCAAGATTAATTTTTTAAATGGTCATGTCTCATGTTCCCCTACCTAGACTTCCTATTATCTTGATGATTGATGAGAACATGTTTTAGTACATGATTTTTGGAAAACATATTTTATTTATATGTTTTATTACTGATTTGGTACTTGCATATTTTATTCCTTTTCCTTGGGTTGCATCCTAGCACTCTCCATACTAACCATCCGTGGATGCTATACCATTTCATGATGTAGGTTCTGGGGATTTTTCTTGTGACCCTGTTCAGCATTAGGTGATTTGGTACTCTTTTTGATCAACTTTGTAAGTGGTGAGCCTTCCTTATTCATAAGGCCTAATTTCTTTTAGTCTTTTCTAGTTTCAGTGCCTTCTTTTATTTTTTTCTTTTGAAATAGTCGAGGTCATGTCTTGACTTGGTTAGTACTTCTTGGTTTAGAGGCTTTGTGGATAGGGGTGTTATTTCTTTGTGGAATTGGTTTGGACTCTAACATTTAATCTTTTCATTTCTATATCTCTCTCATTCTATTGGATAGGTTCTGTTGTTTATTATCATTATTATACTCTAGAGGTAAGGCTAGGAGGGCCATCTCAGGCCTTGGTTGGTTTAGGATGCCCGTTGCGGCCAGGTCCCAGTTCGATTCATGAAAAACACCTTCATTGTACACTCCACCACAAAATTTGTCGCAATCGTCTTGATGTAACTATTAGTCGAGATCAACCTTAGCGTTCTTACCCATAACTAGTGCGCCTCAGCTAACATGTGCGGGGAGAGTTTCGTGAAGCTTTAATCAATTGAAATACTAATTTACCTTACATGTGTATACTATAAAATTATATGGCGGGCATAATTATTAAGTAAATAATCATTGGGTACATAATGAGAACATGCTCCACTCGCGATATTTTTAATATAGAAAATAGTATTAATTAGCGAGTGACATACATAACCTAACACACAACAACGACTAATCAACTAGTGATATTTATGATTTGAATTGTTATGATTTTACCATATTGTTCATATCTAATACTGTTAGATTTCTACATTATTGAGCTAAGAGCTTGAAGAAAAGAGGGAAGAAGATTCTAGAAGAAGAGTATTCTTTTAGTAACTGAATTTGTCTTAACTCATTATGCCACTACAAGTTGGTATTTATAGAGTTAGTTTGCTTCTTTTGATAGCTGTACAATGACAGCTATCACACTTAACTAACTAACTAACTTACCCATACAAATAAAAAGCTAACTTTCTCTATCTAATATCAACCTGATCATTACACTTTTAACTAGCTCAATACTCCTCTTCATGTTGATGGATTAAAGATATTTTTCAATACCAGTTTACTTAGTATATATTCATGCTGACTTTTTCCTAACACTTTTCTGAGAATGTCTGTTAGCTGCTCCTCTGTTGGCTCATGATTTGTCTCAATCATCTTCTTGTTGATTTTTCCTCTCACAAAATGAAAGTTTATGCAAATGTGTTTTGTCCTATTACCGAATATAGGATTAGTTGTAATCTGTATTGCTACTTTGTTATCATACATCAAGTCTACAGGTTGTTTGATCTGATTTGCTAGTACATGAAATAGCCCAAGTAACAAGGTGATCTCTGTACTACAACTAGCCATGCTTCGAAACTCTGCTTCTGCAGAGCTCCTAGACACAGTCTATTGTTTCTTTGATTTCCAAGAGACCAAAGCACCTCTAACATTTATTACATACCCTGCAACTGATCTTCTAGTTTGTAAGCAAGCACCACAATCAGAGTCACAGTAGGCTATCAATTTGTTGAAAGTTTCTGTAGGCATAAACAAACCCAAGCCAAAAATACCTTTTATGTACCTCACTACTCTAAATACAGATTCCATGTAAGCTGTCTTTGGAGAATACGTATATAGACTTAGTACCTGTACTACAAAGGAAAAGTCAGTTCTAGTCATAGTGAGGTATAATAACCTTCCTACTGGTCTTTGATAGTCATGTTGTATCATCATCTACTATTCCATTGGAAATATGGTTATCATATTCCATAGATGATAGTTTCTGGTGCACTTCAAGGGGAGTAGTTGCAGCTTTTTCTCCACTTAGCCCATCCTCAGATATAAGTTCAAGAGCAAACTTTCTTTGATTCAGAACTATCCTATAACACCCTCACATTTTGGGTGTTTTATTTTTGGCTTTTCTGTACTCGAAATATCAAATTTTAACTCAAATCATATTTAGGGATGTTAAAAGGCTAACCCGGAGGAATTTCAGAATTTTCAGACATGGTTCGGGGGATTTTTGGGACACGGAGACAGGAAGACTCCGTGATAGCCCCACATCGCGGAGGCTGGGGTCCGCGATGGGTACCGCATGATGGAGCCTGTGTTTACTGTGGTTCTATTCAAATGTATTAGAGGGCCTTTTTTTGTATTTTTCCCCTTTAAACCATTCCTCACTTTTAAGACATCCCTAAAATATATTATTACCTCTATGAAATGCCTAAGTGTCATTCCATAGGTCAGAAGAAAGAAAACACCTAGGGCTTGAGAATTCCAACATCCAAAGAGTCAAATTTCTCTAAATTTTCGTCATTATTGAGGTATATGGGACTATCCTAAATTTCATGGGCATAAGTTTATCCTTTTAAACAAGCTTTAAATATATATAATTATGTATATAAAAAGAGGGTTTGGAAATCGTTTGAGGATAATGTGTTAGGAACCCATTTTGATGAAAGCATGTACTTCTCATGAAATTTCTTCATAAACTTGAGTTACTTGGGAGTATCCTAAATCTAATTTTATCCTTTTTAACAAGCTTTAAAGATATATGATTATGTATATAAAAATGGAGTTTTGAAATCGTTTGAGGGTAATGTGTTATGAACCCACTTTGATGAAAGCATGTACTTCCCATTAAATTTCTTCATAAACTTGTGTTACTTTTATGTGTACATGGGATTATGAGATTGAAAATTAATATGAGAACACATGCCGAACAAAATTTTCTCTCTTGTGGTGAAATCCATTGTCTTACCATGTTGTGGGTTTGCTCAAATGCATGATTAAAAGCTTAGTTCATAAGTTTTTATTATCCATGTTGAAATGGTTTAGTTTTGTATTTCAAAAGAGAGTACTTTCTTTACTTTTATAATGTTCAAGAGTACTTAAACTCCCTTTATAAAGTATTTCATAAAGTGATATGATTGTGTACTTTGAGATTGGAGCATTGTGTATGCTTACTTGAGTATTGTGTATGCTTCTTTGTTCCTATGGGGCACTGTGTATGCTTCTCATGAGCATTGTGTATGCTTCTTGATTTGATATAGAACATTGTGTATGTTTTTCTGAGTATTGTGTATATTATTGATATATTTTACGTATTGTGTATGTTGCCCGAAACTCCTGGTATTGGTTAATTACTTTAATTATAAATTTTGATAAGTACTTGGTATAAATTTTATTGAGATATATAGTTCTTGATTAACGATTGTTGGGTCTCACTGATCCTCTTATTATGATATAATTTCTGTGTGTAATAACTTAACGCTCTTGATTTTGTTGTGTTTTCTAATACTTGTCCTAGTAGTACTTAAAGTAGCAATCGGGGATCTTACTGGGTTATATTTTATATATGTAGCTCACTCCTTACTTGCATGTCTGTAGATACTATCGCGGAAGGTGAAATTAGTGGGTGACGATTCGTAAGGATTTTATTGCTGAGGTGAGCCTTCGCCTTGTTCGTGGAGGCTTTCGTTTCAGCTTTAGCCCTTTATATTATATTTCTTTTCATTGAGTTTGCATGCCCGGAAGTTGAACTCATGTAACTCAATTTTAGATGCTCCATGGTCTTAGATTGAGATTTGGGATAGAGAATTAATTCTCAAGTAATTGTTGAATTTATAGTTTGATTATGGATTTTTGTTGAATTGTTATTTGTTATATATTGATGCGTTGGAATTGCACCTACATTATCGTAGTGCTTATTAATTGGTAAAGTGTATGGAAAATTGGTTTCCCGATAGGTGGTGTTAGTGAGGTGCCCGTCACGTCCAGGGATTACTTTAGGACGTGACAAGGTTATTGCTGTACTGACCCCAATTTCTCCTGCATTAGCTTTATTCAAGATATTACTAAGGTCCCTAGTATATATGTCAGCCTTTGAGTTTTTGTTTCAACCATTTAATTTACTCGCAGCCTGAAATATGAAATATTCAACAATCACATCTTGCAATCCTTCAGTCACCAACTGCTCAAACTATAGATGAATCCTCTACATATTACTGTCTTTGAATGCTCTCTTCTTCTTATAGTTGACCAGTAAGTAATGTCACATATAGAGGGCTATGATCACTCACACCTTCAGAGAGAAATATGGTCCTACAAATAGTCACGTTATCCAGCCATCACCATTAACAAAGATCGGTCTATCCTAAAAAAGATTCGTCCAGATTCAATCATTCTATCCATAAATTCATCTAATTAATACTTGGTAACTCATTCAGCAATCTTGAAATCGACCACTTCTGTAAGTGTGAGTGTATTTCCTCAAAATGTACGACTGGGTTGAAATCCCCAAAAATTAACCAAGGCCCATACACAACTTGGCTTGACAAGTGAATTTCTGTGCACTCTCACTACATACTCTTATCTAATATATGTCTTCCTTCTATGCCAACTATATTCTCCCATAATATAAACCTTCACATTCAACCATTTTTATTTGTACTTACTCTTTTCTTCCATAATTTAATGTTATTAGCTATTTCACTATCTTTTGAGCAATATGTGCTGCTGCAACAGGCTTTTGTGGTGGTATTCAACTTGATACATACTGAGTCTTTCCACCTTTCCCAATATGAGAAAATTCCGTAGCATTAGTCACTGCCTTGACTTGAGCAATAGGTTGAGTTACTTCATTAGCATTTGGTGTTTTCACCTCAATTCTGATTCACTTTATTAGATTGGATTAACATTCTTCACGGATTCAATAATATGTTTTGGTGCTAGTGTCTTAATGTTGTCCTTCTTAGGCTTATAATTGCGTTATCACAGTTCCTTTTTCATTTTTGAGAATTCCATCAATAAATCTGGAAAAACTCAAGCTAATTTTCCTTTCAACTTGTCCATCATAAGGGGATTTCCCACAAGGCTTCCTATCTTACTTAGACCCCTTGCTTAGAGAACTCCATTTTTTTGGTTTCCAAGCTTCCGTGATCAATGGTTTATTATCAAAATAGTTTATACCCCTAAATAATATGAGTCTTCCTTCCTCATTATCAAATCTCACCACCATATTATTTTTCATCATAACTACTTTATTGATAACATAGTTACCCCATATTCTATGAATATATAAATTAAGAATATATGAGGGTGAGCATATAAAACGTCGTCGACAATTGCGTTCTGCCAATACTGAATCTCTAAACTAATGCCATCAACCTCGATTTCCTAACACGGTAGTGAAAAGCCCAGAAATATCAACCAGTATAACCATGGATAAGACTCGTGAAACCATTTACAATGTGTTAAAGACAAATTTCTCCAAATTATGATATATTCCATCTATTTTATTTTATGTGACGTTATTTCCTTATTAATTAGAAAATTTCGAATTGTTGACAGATCATTTAAAATGTATAAATATTTGAACTTAAAATTTCTCATTACCCTTAGTGGGATGAGTTTATAGCCATACATAATCTAATCACTTGTTAAAGACCAAAATATTTAAGAGGAAATTGAAGGAAAGATGTCATTTAAGTCTTGAATGAAGAATTAAAAACATTGACCAACTTAAATGGTTAATTATAATTAGAAAACTTAATTAAGTTAGTTGTGTACTTGATTAATATTTTCAAAACTTTCTAATCTTTTCAAAAATACAAATCAGCCTACACCTACAAAACTCCCCTCTCTACAAATCAATGGTCTCTCCTTTCTTTCTCTCGATAGTTTCTCCCTGTAACTTCTCCAAACCAACAACTTTCCAAATTTCTCCCTTCAATCTTCTGCAACTTCAACCTCCAGCGACAAATAGTTTTGAGTTCTTGCCCGTTCCTTTTGACTTACAACCGTCAGTCGACGTGACAATATTCTCTAGCGACAACAACTTCGAGTTCTTCATTGTTTCTTTTTTATTTTAACAGGTAAAAAATTAGGACTTTTTAGTTATGAAGAAAACGAGGAACTTGAGTTATCTCATTTCTAGTATGAGTTACCAATTTCAATATTTGCTACTTAAATTTACAATGGGGACTCAAGAATACCCTAATTTGTTGTATTTCTTTTCTTCTCTTTTCGGAGTGAAATATGATTTTTATTGTTACTGTAGTTCTTGTTGTCGAAGATTGTTGTAAAAATAGCGAAAGTTGAATTTTAGTTTACTTTAGAGACATCTTTGTGGCCAAATCTAACAAACAACTATAGATTTGTTGGTGTTTGTTATTTTTTAATGTTTTTTGTTATTTGTACTTGTACAATATTGATGTTGTTGGAAAATATTGATATTGTGTATTACTTAGTTGATTTTAGTAAGTAAAATTATTATTTTTAGTTGAAGTTCTCATCTGGATGTATCTGCTACAGTTGTTTTTTCAACAATGGATAAAACATGTAACGTGAATCCAACAGAGGAGTAATTTATTGTAACACATGACTGATCTGTTACAACATATTAGTCATATGTTGCTACAACATGTGGGTAATCTGTTGCAACATGTGTGTCATGTGTTACAACAGACTACTCATATGTTCAATTGGTATTATAGTATTGTAACAGGAATCCAACTTATGGGTCATCTGTTGCAACAGGTGAATCATCTGTTGCAACAGCTTACTCACTTGTTGCAAAAGATGACTCATATGTTGGATTCATGTTACAGGTTCTATCCATTGTAGTAGTAGCAGATACACCAATAAAGAAATTCAACAAAAATCATAATTTATACTTACAAAATCACTTATGAAGTAATGTCCAAGTGATATACGAATAAAATTTTACAAAAAAAAATTCAAAAATTCAACAAGGGCACAACAAATAAGTGAAACATATGAAAAATTTTATGAAACAGGTAAAGAAGATAAAAATAGTATTTCATACATCAAAGGCAAAAGGATCAAGGGGACAAATGTTTGAGTTCTCCTAAATTGATCGAGACCAAGCTATTACTAGGTAACTATTTGGTGTTGGCAATAGAAGTGTTTATTTTGAGTTGTAATAGTCTTTGTTTATTGTTAGAAGTGAAGTGTTGTAACAAGAATCGAGTTTGACTTCTTGGAGTGATTAAGTTGTGTGGAGAACAGTTAGAGTTAACTATCGAGGTGAGGTACTCTAGTGAGTCCCTTTGATTGCTGAGTTGTAATCTGAAACGTTATGAAAGTAGTGGAGATTGGAGTTGAAATTTCCTAGCATAATTTTGTGTGCAGTTTGCTTTTACTGTTATTGTGTTTCTCTGAACCAAGTTCCAAATACGTGTGGTGAAGTTAGTTGTTTTTTTCCACAAAATCTCTCTACCATGGGAAATTTTGTCAATGCCTAATGTTACATCAACAACAATCTCGAACTCTTTAAGACCTTCCTAATTAGATGTGTTATCAACAATTCTGTATATTTTTCATATCATATCTTAAATGTCTCTATCACGACGATTATTGTCAAAATATTCTTCGTCCAAGTCATCAAAATTCAAATATTCATCATCCATGTCATCAAAATTTCTTTACATGACATTTTAGAACATGTCATGGGATATGTATTCAAAAGGGTTGAGCTTAGGGCAAAGTGATTTGATATGATTTCGATTATAAAATCAATGTTGTACATGAGTATGAAGGTGAAATTGAATGGTTAAATGTGGTAAAGAAGAAGAAATTTTGATATAATTGATATCAATTTTTTGTCAATATTACAAGAGGTAATAAATGGGTATTCTAAAGCATCTTCCATGTTGAAAAAGTTGATATGGGAAACATAGAAAGTGGTTTCAATATACTCTTATATATAGTTGAGAACAAACCCTACACCTAGTCAACAAAGGATAGGGAAAGAGAGAAAAAAAATGAATTCCAATTCCCTTTGTGCCGGTTTATCTATATCTCTAATCTATAATCTATATCTATAATCTATATTTATAATTTATTTATAATATATTAAAAGTGTGAAGTCCCTTAGAAAAGTTATTTGAACTTGTTTCCCTTCATTAAAAGACTGTGCAATAGACAAAATCGTTTTTTTACTATTTTTTTCAATTAATTATTATTTAATTATAATCCTAACTTTTTACCTATTTATATAAGGAAACAACTCCTAATTGAACTATAGTTTTCGAATACATAAGTATAAATATTTAATTATTTTTCCATATTTAGATATTTAATTAATTTGAAAAACCAAATGGCATATTATTAAAGGACACTTTTAATTCCTATCTTTTTTTTTGGTTAATAATTTTTTTTCTATCAATTCTAGGAACCTTCACTGCTACGGATCCTCCACTTTTTAACTTATTATAATTTTAAAAGATATAATAAAAGGAAAATTCTATTATATTAGAACTATTTTTGTAATCTTTAAGACTATTATTAATTACAAAAATCTCATAACTAATTTTTTTCTTATTTGATTTAAGTAGAAAGTCCTACTATTTAGTAAGCTTTACATGTAACCAAATTTACGTTATATAAGTTTTGTCTATTAATGCCTATACGTATATTGAAAAAAACCCTAATACGTTTGAATTGTAATAGTCACTAATCCGAATTAATGCTGGATGAAAATTTATTACTTGAATTGGTATTACACTCCTAAATCAATTAAATACTATCTTATATTATTATTTATTTATTTTTAATAGGTAAGAGATCCTAATAATACACTTCTACATCAATTAAAATACTACCTTATATTATTATTTACTTAAATTATAATTCTATTTATAAACCATTATTTAACCCTCATTAACTTGCCATTTCTTTTACAAACCCTTATTTAAGCCTCACTAACACGTCATTCTTTTTTCTTCTTTGATTGTCTTTTTATTATTTGGTTTTATTTCATTCAAGTTATTTTTCTGCATTCAATATTTTATTTTTCAATGTGATTTTTTTCTTCACTTTCTTTTTTAGTTTATTAATAGTGATAGGGTGATTTATTTTTAATATGGTGTATGATGATGTCATGTTTGCTCAGGTATTCTTGCATCCAACAATATCAAAGAAACAAATAATGTAACTAAAGATGAGGAATGTAATATAGTTGATGAGGAGAAGAAGGCTGCCTCAAGAATTCAAGCAAAGGATCAGACCTCAGAGATTATGAGCTACAAAGATTCACAGCAACACATGAAATTGACGAATGCGAGATCATAAGCAACCTTCGTGAGGGATTTAGAAGAGACATCAAATATGATCTTTGGACTTGGTCAGAGAGGTAAACTTTTGCTTCATTCTTTGTCTCAAATTAAGTGTCTTAATTTGAATAAGCATGAAGTTTAAGAAATATAAAGAGATTTTTGGCTCTTGTGATTTTAAATAAAAAAGATGTATATAGTCTTTTAAATTTTGTGATCTTAAACTTTTCATTTGAATTAAGAAATATCTAATAATACTTTGTTGGACAAGTTTTACTATAAGTACTTTAAAACCTTTTAAAACCTCTTCTTGATATGAGTGTGTATATAAATTTGCATAGAACCTCTAAAACACATCCAATTGTTCTACCTATCATAAAATATGCAAACTATATGAATTTCACATGAATAAAATACTTGAATGATCTCGTACCACTATTGGATGAGTTAATATTTGCAAGTCACGTATATTTTGATCATGAAGTGCAGGAATTCATGCTATAATATCGTACAATGAAAGTGCAATAAACTGTCTATTTGATTGCTTTAATCAACACAAAAGCTTAGTATTTTTTAAATTACTCATCAAACGTACTAAATATTTTCGAACAACATCTATCTATGTAACGCCCCACAATTCGGGCTACAATATAGACCATGATTTCGATGCGTTGTTAATCCCGAAGCCATAAAAATTCTATGCCAACACGACATTGTTTATTATAATGTAGCATGTGAAATCCACTCAATCTTGAATTTAGACCATAGAGGTCCCTCAACTCAAGGACGAGTTGAAACTATTTTGATCGACTAAGTTTTAGTAGACGTTGTAAAGTGTGTCAGCTTCCTTCGACCATAACTCTCTGTATATGTCGAATTAGGGAAACCTACTATGTGTCAAATGATAGGTATTCGAGTTAGCTTTCCAATGATATCAATTTGGCTAAAATACGACACCCGAGCAAGAAGTTATGGCCTTTCAAAGTGATAAGCGACGCCTAACCAACCACAACAAAGCATAGGCGATAGCCTAGGCGGCGCCTATGTGAACATAGGCGATAGCCTAGGCGGCGCCTATGTAAACATAGGTGATAGCCTAGGAGGCGCCTATGTGAAGATAGGTGATGGGATGGGCGGCGCCTATATAAGAAATTCTAGTGATTTAAACACTCCATGTTGAGGACAAAGTGGTCCTTTTCCACCCTTACTTAGCCCTAAAATACGAGATTTATTTCCAAGGACCCCAAAATACTCATTCTTTCATCAAAAGTGCTCAAGATTCTCCTTAGGGTTTCAAAATAAAAACCCAAGCTACTCAAGATTCAACCGTGAGTTTTAGAAACAAATTGCATATTTGGAATCCTCTCAACGTAGGATTCAAGAAGCACCTAATATTCATAGTAATCGAGGTACGTGGGGTTATCCAAAAATCTCATGGGTGTAGTTTTATGAACATGCATGCTTTTAAATGGAGTTTTTCAATCAAATGCTAATATCTTGCTTTCAATATGATTTCTAAGTCATTTTCTTTATGTCATGGGAATTGTTTGCCTATATACTTCAATGGTTGAAACCATGCATATTTGATTTGAGATTTTCCATGGAAGTTGATAAATTATTTTCAAATTCCCATGATAATGTTTCAATACTCCATATTATATTGTGATCAACAAAAGAGAGCATGAATTTGAAATAAATATTGTTCACCATTTGTAAATGATGAAGCACCTTGGTTTTTACATTATTATGCATATGTGGATGTGACATTGATGACTTGCAAGTCAGGTATGACGATACCCTTAAAAATACGATATGCGATTAAACAAGATGAAATTTGAATGCATTGATTTTACATGAGAAAAGTGAATGCCCGAAGAAGGCGTTTGAGACACAAACGGCTCATCGCTGGAAGAACGTGTTTTACGACATGGAATATTGGTACCAGACTAAGCGATCTGTGTACTTGACTTTATGTCATTCCTAAATTGGGACTATAGGTAGGAGCCCGAGCCAAGTGATCTTGGGCACTATCATTGGGTCGAGACACCATGCTGTGTGGTCTTGAGTGTCTCTCTCTCACTTATACTCTAATCTCGGCGGCAACCGAGGTGTGACAATTGGTGTAAATTATGTAGGGTATTCCACCTAGCTCAGTTGCATTTCATTATTGTTGAGAAAACTATTGCATTACACCCATATGTTTTCAAATGATTTGATACGAAATTTTTTTACAATGGCTCTCAATTATACTTTGTAAAAATATTATGTTTTGTTTTGATATCTCTGCGTGCCAGTACTTTTGTGCTGACCTCCTCCCCTCTCCAACCTCTCAGGTTCAAAGGCCCAGTCTAGGGGTCAAGAGAATCAGTAGAACTTTCAGAAAGAACTGTAGAGACAAGTGGTGAGCCTTCTATGTTTCGGAAGGTCTTAAGTCCTGCATTCCTTTTATCTTATATTCAGTTTTTGGGTCTACTGGGGGCCTTGTCCCAGTTTTCAGATAGTTACTTGTTTTCAGTCATGTAGTAGAGATTTCGTAGACGATTTTTGAAATGTTGATTGAGATTGTGGGACATTATTCCCCATTATTGTTTTCATATGATTCTTGACCATGTTTCCGTTATATTGTGTTTCTTCCGCATTACTTTGATCATATGAATTAGGTGCATGATTACCAGACAGATAGGGGTATCTCGGACCTCAAAGGTTCGAAATGCTCGTCACGGCCAGGCCCTGGTTCGGGTCGTGACAATCTATATCTATAATCTATCTATAATCTATAATCTATATCTACAATCTATATCTATATCTATAATATATTAAAAGTGTGAAACCCCTTAAAAAAGTAATTTGAATTTTTTGTCCTTTATTAAAAGACTCTTCTTTAGACAAAATTGTCTTTTCATTATTTTCTTTAATTTATCATTTAATTATTTTTATTATATTAACTAGTTCCTAAAATATATAGGACTTCTAAAATATATGGAAGGGGAATCAATTAATATTTTCCTTTGTACATCAATTAGAAAAATACTCCTAATTTCTTCAATTTATTATTTAATTATTTTTATTATATTAACTAGACTTCTAAAATATATAAGACTCTTAAAATATCTAGAATGAGAATCAATTAAATACTAGACACACGTGCAAAATACATACACTTTGACTAGTATAACTATTTGACATGAGTCATCTTTTCCTATACTTCGTTAAACCTAAACCAAGTCATACCATATATGCACGGCCGACATTTTTCCTTTTCCCTTTTAGTTTCAACATTGGATAACCTCAAGTTTCTTAAATAGAATACCAAGCCAGAAATTAATTATCCTTTACGCTTTGCACATGTTCATTATTATAATCCTAGTTCAAGTATGCGTATTTTCTAGTTGTACTTTTGTATAATTATCCCTATTATTAATCCCAGCTTAAGACATTAAGTAGGTCTAGTAAAACACTTAGATCCTTCTCAGAGAAACTATAGGATTGGAATATCTATAAATTCCTAATCCACTTAACAATCTTTTGATCCACCTATCAATCTTTTATCAAATTAATTTAGCATGGAGATTCTTGCTTACGATGAGCCTAAATTGCATTACACCTTTAGGAGGTATAAAATGAAACACAAGAATTCCAAAAATCCTCCACCTGCCTATGAATTAGTCGAAATCCAGTTGATTTGCAAAGTAGAACATATTTGGCGTAATCTTTATAGTGAAAAGAAGAGAAGTTGTGAGCGTCCACAAATCTCAATTTCTATCACAATAGAATCTCGATATTTCAAGAACCCAGAAAAGACTCGTCTAGCCACATATAACCCAACTGATGAATTGTCAATTCCCACTCTTCAGATGCAAAGTGACTGGGGAAAAATTGGCAAAAGCTACCATTCTCAAAACTATTTAGCCAAAGGAACACTAAATTTCTTTTTGAATTATTTTTTAGGGTTAGGGTATAAAAAGTATTAAAAAAGGTGAAAAAGTTGGCCCACATGTGGGCCAAGGGACCATTGTATCATTTTTCTAACTTTACAAATTTAACATAATACACTAATACTCATCTACAAATTTAACATAATATAGTAACACCTATCAACTTCTTCCAATATCAAAAAAAAAATCTTCTCTCTCCTCTTAAATTTTCTCCAACTCTCACTTGAAGAAGAGTTCTCCCCAAACACCATTTTCGTGTTTCCTTCTTCTGCAGTTGCTAAGAGGTCGTTTTTGCTTCATAAGGTTAGTTAAAATCATGATTCGATCATTTATAGATCCATTTAAATAGGTTTCTTTGCTAATCGATTCGTAGTGATGTAGGATTTTATTTTTTCGAATTTGGTTGATTAAGGAGTTTTGGTTTAGCTCTGTTTTTTTTTTTTAGCAAAGAAGTGTTGAATGGTGGGATAATCGTTATTTGAAGAGTTATTTTGTCAGTTTGATTCAAACAGTAAGTTGTTTCTGTCCGTAGACCCGTGGTCTATGAAATCTATCCGTGGTCTATGAAATCAGAATGCCCTAGATTGAAATAAATTTTTAGACGTATGAAATTCTTTTAATAAATGGTTCCCTAAATAATGGAAATTAAAAAATTAATAGTTAATTAGTTCGATTAAGTGCAGTGGTTTGATTTTTAGCAATTGTCGTGTTTCGATATTGCATGTTGGTTTTTGGTTCACAGTTATTGATGTTTGGAGTGAACTGTTTGATGGTGGAATGGTGGGATAATCGTTATTTGAAGAGTTATTTTGGCAGTTTGATTCCAACAGTCGGCTGTTTCTATTCGTAGACCAGTGGTCTATGAAATCGACCCGTGGTCTATGAAATCAGAATGCCCTAGATTGAAATAAATTTTTAGACGTATGAAATTCTTTTAAAATATGATGGCCGAAATAGTGAAAATTGAAAGATTAAAAGCTAATTAGTTTGATTAGGTGCACTAGTTTGATTTTGATACTCCATGTTGGATTTTGGTGGGGAATTTCTTTTTTTGGGGGGGAGGGGGACGGGGTTCATTTGAGCATTGACTTATTTCTATTGATAGACTTGTGGTATATGAACTGAAAATGGGAGATTTGTTCTGCAGGTGTAGATTGTGTTGAAAATGGATAAAAAAAACCATCCATCCTAAAGGCAAAGCCAGTAGCAGTAGAAAAAGATAAGCCGAGGCAGCTAAAAATGTCTCAAAAAGAAATAAAATTAACGAGAAAGTGTCTAAATCTGATCCAAATTTAAAGGAGATAAGCGACTACGCGGAGTCTAGTGAAGATGTCCTTCCCGAGCGCAGTATTAATGGTGACAGTGAAGAGAGCGAGGGAAGTGGGAGAAACAGTGATGATGGGGATAATGATCCATTGTCTGTGCCAAGTTTGTTAAGGTTAATTTTCGTAGAGTGGTATGACCTTCGAACGATAATGGATGAGGTCGGATCTTTCCCAAAGAGGATATCGATCAGATCAAGAATGGCTGCTTATCGAGAATTTAAGCAAGTTCTTGTCAACCAAGTGTTGAATAAAAGATTCAGGCGGTCCTGTTTTCGAACTCTTGAGAAACCTGCCGGAACATCTCAAGTTCAATGGGCAGTTGGTCTATTATTTGTTGTTGCGACGCGTCAAGATGGATAAGATGCATCATGAGATGTGGTTCTGCGTTAACAACAAGGTTGTCTTTTTTGGCTTGAAAGAATTTTATTTGATCACGGGGTTGAACAGCTCATCATACCCCAGTGAATAAAAAATGAAGAAGATGTTAGACAAGGGGGAGAATTTTTGCTTTAAGGTGACAAAAAAATAAAAATATTACGTCGGACAACTTGTTACACTTGATCAGAGGGAATAAGCTGAACGAGGAGAAGAAGTTTAAGTGTTGTTTACTGTGGTTCTTGCACTCCATGTTGCTTGCAAAAGATTCGACGAAGGTTGTCCACACGAAACTGATTCGAATGGTCGATTTTTTGAGTTTCTTCGAGATTTATCAGTGGGGCAAAGAGACATTTCAACTGACCCTGGACTATCTGATGAAGAAAAGTGACCTGAAGAAACAGAGGAAAGTATTTGATGAGAAGCAGAAGGCCTCCTATGATCTATTCGAATTTTCCTAGGCATTCATGGTATCTACCATAAACCTTTTTATTAGTTTATCATAGATTCTTATTTTATTTATACTCTGTCATAGACACTGAGTTCATTTTTCTCTGTTGTACTGATTACAGGTTTGGATGTACGAGTCCTTTCCTTATCTTTGAAAATTTGCTGAAAAATCAACGGATGAGCCATTTTCCATTCGCTGCATCCTCTGATGGAACACTACAAAAAGTGACCAGATAATCGATGGCGACCCATTCAAGTACAAAGAAAAAGTTACCGAGGTATGAACTTATTTTTTACTATGCAATTATAATACTTCTATTGCATCGAATGTTAGGTCATTGTTAATTGATATTTTATAGAACGTGCACCTGTACATCATCCCTACTGTTCGTAAGACGAAGATGGATTACATGATTACCTTTGAGTCATATACGGACGAAGTGAAAAATAACGTCCTTGATGGCTTAAAGAAAGAGTTAGAAGGGGTAACTATCCTTATTTCAAATGAGGACAATGATGATGACGGGAATTTGGGTGGTAACCCTATTGAAGTACGCGTTGGTGATGATGATACTCCGAGCACCTCCAAAGATGCAACAGGCACCTAATCCCCCGAGGATCTTCATAAGCGTGTTGTTGCGCTCGAGGAAGCGGTGTTGGATATTACTGCCTATATTAGAGAAAAAAGACTGAAGAAAAAAGAACAGGATGAGCGACAACACGAGCGAGGTAACTTCATTCAATAATTGATATTGTTAATGAATTTTCAGCTTTAAATATCAGTAACACTTTGTAATATGATGATACAGTACATGTGGACCTTCATGAATCAGAGAGGAACAAAGAAGAAGAAAAAAGGAGCAAAATAGATGAGTTGGCCACTATTGTGGTGGAAGAGGAAGAAAAGAAGAAAAGAAGGATGAAGAAGAAGAAATAAAAGAAGACAAGAGCCAAGAAGAAAGTGTAAAAGAAGTAGTTGTAGCTGAAGAAGAAAAAGTTGAAAAAGAAGCAGCAGTAGTTGAAGAAGAAGGCTAGGAAAAAGGAGGAGATGTAGTCAAAGAAGAGAAGAAAAAAGAAGAAGCTGAAAAAATAGGAGCAACAGCTGATAAAGAAGAACAAGAAGAAGCTAACAAAGAAGAATCTGATAAAGTTGTCGCTGGTGAAAAAAAAGCTGCTAAATGGGAAGAAAAAAATGAAGCTGAAAGAATCTGATAAAGATGCCGCTGGTGAAAAAAAAGCTGCTAAATGGGAAGAAAAAAATGAAGCTGAGGAAGAAAAAGGAGGTCAGAAAAAAACAGTTGTTGAAGGTGAAGGAAAAAAAAAGGTCAGGAATAAAAACAAGATGGGTTCATGGATATTTTTGATGAAATCAACAACACCTATGCTGATGAGGAGGAAATTTTTTGAAAAAAATATTTGAATTATTTTATTGTTAATGTGTTGAATGATCTGTTTGGTAGGATATTTGAAACTCTCTTTTATTTCATAGAAAGTTTAACTAATCTTTCGTACACTTCTTTCATAGTCTATCATTACCATGCTGCTCCATTTTAAGTTGATTTGTTGATTGATCGACTATGATTCTATGAAAAATAGTGTTAACATTGTAGAAAAAGAGAAGTATTATTATTTATTCAATATCACTACATCCATGTTACACTTTTCCAAAGAATGAATACTATCATTATAGAACACAACATCAATTTTAGGCCATTCTTTCTTTCTTCGATCAAAATTAATTTTTATTTTAGTTGATCCCTCTCTATTTGGGTGTCATGTAGCAATACTTTAAGGTGACCCCTTTGTTCTTCGGCTTCTTTGAACAAATTCATAAGAAAATCTCTATTTTATTCACATTCTTGGAGCCTCTGTAGTAGATTAAATTTTGCAGAGCCACGAAAATTTGATGTATCACGTCCCGGACTCAACGTTGATGGACTGCTTGGAGGTGATAGCTCATCGAGCCATTTAAAAAATGAGCATGTGCCATTATCCTAAAAAATAAATTGTAATTACATAACGATTAACTTAACATTATAAAAACAACATACATGACTCACCTTTGCAATTGCACAGTCGTATTACCACAACAACAAATCAGAATCTTTTTAGAATTGGATGTTTGAGATGCTTGAGACATTGTAGAAATTTAAAATATAAACAAAGTTAATGAAATAAAATAATGAGGGAGTGACGAATTTATATATGAAGTAAAAAATAATGTGGTAAGTGCAAAATTAGTGGTTTGTTACCGTTGGACAGTAATTTTATTTTTTGGAACTAGGGGTGAAAGTTAATATACCGTCGTAGATCATGACAAACGTCATCCATCAACTAGATACTAAAATATACCTTAGACTGTAATGGTCTATCGTAGACCTACACCTGTACGAGTGCATCGACGGATCTCTTAATTAGGCGTAGACCACTATGATCTACGTAGACTGATATAGACCAACACTTGGATGTTGCTTCAAAGAGAATAAATAAATTAAAAATAAATGTAGGGTGGATTTCTACACAAGTGAGGAAGTGTAAACAAGTCACACAATCATATTAGAGGTTATACAAATTAAGGGTAGTGTATTAAGAAGTGTGTGGATGGGTAGTAGTTTAAAGTTTAATCTTCTAAGAGTAATGTTTCTCAAAGCATAAGTATGTTTTGTGGATATATTTTGTCCAACCACTATCCATTCCACATAATCTTTTGATTTGGGGGTGATCATTTAAGGAGTATGTGGAATATGTAGTCATCAAGTACAAAATACATCCATAAAACATACTTGGGGTTTGAAAACAATTACCCTTAGAGTATTGAACATTCAACCACTACCTATCCACACACTCCTTAATACACCACCCCTAATTTGTATAACCTCTAATATTATTGTGTTACTTGTTTACACTCCCTCACATGTGTAGAAATCCCCCCTACATTTATTTTTAATTTATTTATTCTCTTTTAAACAACATCCAAGTGTTGGTCTATATCAGTCTACATAGATCACAGTGGTCTACACCTAATTAAGAGATCCGTTGATGCACTCATACAGGTGTAGGTCTATGATAGACCATATCAGTCTACGATATATTTTAGTATCTAGTTGATGGATGATGTTTGTCATGATCTACGACGGTCAATTAACTTTCACCCCCAGTTCCCAAAAATAAAATTACTATTTATACCATTTTTAATTTAAATCACCAACAATTTAAGATTATCTATTTAAATTATTTTTAATTTTATTATTTTATTCCATCAGCCCCAACACATGTTATTATCAATTTAAATTATTTTTAATTTAATTATTTTACTCCAACTGACCAAAACCTGTTTTTATCAGTTTAAATTATTTTTAATTTAATTATTTTATTCCAACATCCCAAAACATGTTATTATCAGTTTAAATTATTTTTAATTTAATTATTTTATTCCACCAGCCCAAATCATATTATTATCAGTTTAAATTCTTTTTAATTTAATTATTTTATTCCACCAACCCAAAAACTTGTTAGTATTATCTATTTTAATTTAACTGCTGCTCTATTGATTCACATGATCGATGATAGACTACTATGTTGGGTCGATGATAGACTAAGTATGTGATCGAGCATAGACTCTTTATGTGATCGACGAGAAACTGTTTATGTTATTTGTTTTTACAGATACATTCACTACAGATGCTAACACAAAAAATAACAATAACAAAAAAGAGGAAAATTCAATTTGAAAATAAAAATTATTTGTTCATTGCATAATCATGGGATTTTAACATTCAAAACATTGACACATCGGCCAGGACAAGCAAAATAAGCAAAATAAGCAAAATAAGCAAAATAAGAAGAAGTTTTCTTTTAACAACAATTCGAGTACGCGAGAAGGTAAGTTTCATCTTTATAAATTGGTGAAGAGTATTAGTAGATGGAGTTGTCATAACCTACGCCATCTCCATACTTTGCTCGCAAAGCTGCCATCACATGTTCGCACGACATTTTCACCAAGTCAAATTTCTGACAAGAACAACTCCTTTCCAACAAATTGACCTTGGCAGTAACACCACTGTCGAATACCGTGAATTGGTTAAGACCCCCATTTTCATTAGTCATATACAAGGAATCGCTCGCACTCTTGTTATCTCTTAGAATCCTTTTCGCGCAAGGCACAAATATGTTGTTTTAACCATCGACAAAGGCATGCCGCTCCCTAAACTTTTAACCAAATTTTCTAGCAATCGAATTGAATATGTACAATACAAGGTACTCCCGTTCATCCGTCAACACCGAGTTGAGTGACTCGGCGATGTTTGTGGTCATCACATCGTACCTATTGCCCGGGAAGTGTGCTTTACTCCATTTCTCAAAACCAACCACATTTTCAAGGATATGTCCTGCCTCGGGGCTATTATTCTTCAATTCGATAAAATGCTCGCTAAATTCATCAATAATATACGCCTTTGCCGTGGCGTAGAATAGATAAAGATGTTCTCCACAGTGCTGATTTACGCACAGATTTTCAGCGAGGTGCCTCATGCAAAGTCCATGGTGTGCACAACTGTAAACACAAGAGAAGACATTGGCAATGCTGATGTGCCTGTCGGAGATGACACATAGATCTGATTCATCTTCTAGGATAGACTTCAACTTCTGGAAGAAGAACGTCCACGAAGCATCGTTCTCTTTATCGACTACACAAAAGGCAATTGGAATGATGTGATTTTTTGTGTCCTGTGCAACTGCACTCAGCAACATGCCCCCGTACTTTTCATATAAATATGTGCCATCAACGGCAATTACCTTTCTCATATGGGCATATCCCCGTATGCAAGCTCTGACTGCTAAGAAGTAGTAAACTAACGCTCTATTAATATGGTTTACCATGATAGAATAGAAAGACCCTGGATTCAACAACTCCACCATATGGGAAAAATACGGCAAGCAAGCATATCCATGCTCCGGTGTCCCGCAAATGATGTTCTTCGCAATTACACTGTCTTTCCAACACATCCAATAGCTTGCATGGCAATGCAACTCCTTGAACACAATCCTTTGTATTTCGCTTATGCTTGGACCTTTGCCATCCCGAAAATGATTTACGCATAGTGAAACAATCAATTTGGATAACAATCTCTTATGCCTGCAGGTGGCGTGTTCAACACCGCACATCTGCAACCCGATATACTTATATATGCGAAATCTGCATGAGGTTTCATACTTCATTGCCCTCAACAACCAGCCGCAACTACGAGATAAGCATTTTGTCTTCAAAAATTTGGAGCAGTTCTTCTCCAAACAATAATCAAAACACTGCCTCACCGCTGCTGCGTCTAGTATTCTTGTCGGCGAATGTTTGATCAAGATGGAAATTGGCTCTGTCGTTGAAGAAATGTCCCAATAGTAATCTCGTTCCACGGTCTTCTTCATCATTTTGCGAGACCGATGAAACCTCTTCCATATGCATATGATCATCTTTCGTATTAATAGGTTGATCGCCATCGTTCTCGTAATGACTGAAATCATCGTCGACTTTCGGGCGCGGATGTGGGTGTTCTAATGAATTTACCAATCCTTGGACGGACCTCTCAGCTACATTTATCCTCAAAATAAGCTTAAAGTCATCTGCATCGACATTCATCATGTACATCAGCACACGTACATCACTATTTATGATCGTAGGATTCACCTTTTCCCTCGAATTCATTAGATAACTAATCACCACGTCGCCCGACGCACAATCTAGTTTCCCGCTCTCCATTACGCTTGCAACCAATTCGTCGTACGAACTATTGCGGCAAACCACAACGGGGATTGTCACCTTCATAAAAGATCTCAATTTCCAGCATTTGGGAGTCTCCAACCATTCTCCAATGAAATCACCAGAAACCAGAACAAATTCTGCAATATTCATCGTGGAATTAGGCTTTGGTCTATGGTAGATTATGCTTATGGTCTATATCAGGTTATATTCACGATCGTTGAATGACGATCAGTGGTCGATGACTGGGCAGCTATCCGTACGAAAACCGTGAAATTACAAATATTGCTTCTAATCTACGATCCTTGGGTTTATGGAATAAAGAAATGAACTTGGAGTCGCCTGGGCTGCTGTAATGTACTTTCTAAAGTGGTTTTGAGTAATGTGAATGGTTTCAAGCCTTTTAACAATGGTGGAAAGTGGTGTGTTTGAGAAGATACCAAACAAATGGGGTAACAATGGGTGCAATGGACAAGCTTATGATGTTTGTGGACTGATTTAGAGCTAATCGCTGGAAATAACGCCGGAAAAGTGGTCGGAATTGGAGCTTTTTGGAGGGAAAACAACCACCTTTTAGCTTTTGAATTTTTTTTATTTAATATTTTTGGAAACCTAAATATTTTTATATATATATAATGGTAGATGATGGAGTGGGTTGAAGTGTATTATTTAAAACTTGTGGATGAATTTATTAAGTTGGAAGTATTGGGTTAAAGTGAATTATTATAAAATTTGTGGGTGAAGTTGTTAAGTTGGAAAAGTTAATGATAATGTGGAATTAAATGTCTTTTTGGCAAATTATTCATCAAGTTTGGAACTTTTGAAACTCGGTGTCAAGTTTCATGTCTCACAAGTACAAGCAAATAAATAAGAATGATAGGAATGCCATGGGGAGTACTCTTCTCACTAAGAACTGCAATTTTGGAGCTCCAATCATAAAAAAGATGACATGCAAGCATATGTTTCACTTTAACCACATGAAAAATTGGTCAGAGAGAAACATAGGTTGCCCAACTTTAACTGCATATGCAAAATATGCATGTTTTTAATAGCTTAGCTAAAAATTATTCATGCTGTTAATAGTTTAGCCAAAAATGCCCTTATTATTATACACTGAAATAAAATAAAAAATTTAGTTACCACCAATGAAATTAACTATCGCTTTAAACAATCAAAAGAAAATAATAAAGTAAGAGGAATGGATGGAAAAGAATGTGGTTTTTGAATTTAGGCTAATTCAGTGGCTAGAATCATTACTGTCAAAAATAGCTTTTCCGATTTTGAAAAAGGGTCAAAAATGTGCTTAATGTATTAAAAATGACTAAAAAATGTCCTTCATCCATCTATTTGGATAAAAAATGCCCTTAACATTAAATTTAAGTCCAAAAATTTCTCATCCTTTTAACAAATTTTAATGTGAAATATAATTTTTTAAGTTAAATGTATGATATTATTTTTATTGGTCCACATGTAATTACACCCAAATTCATTCATAGTTTAGCCCATTAAACCAAACGAATTTTAAAAATACCCAACATTTCTTCTTCCTCCAGCACACGATCTTAAGGTCACTACTCACTACCTGCCATTTTCTCTCCTCACGTGGTATAAAAAATTTGTATTGCCTTGAACGTTATACTTTAATCTTACATCATTTGATGTGATTTAAGAAATTGAATCGAAGCAAAAAAAATAATAATTAATAAATAACCGAGATATGTTACAAGAAGCAAGAAAAGGGAGTTTGAGAAGCAAAATGCAGTAAATAAGGAGTGCTTTTGAAATTTGGGTTTCAAATTTGATTTATGTCAGTGTGAAGTTCTTAAAAAGAAAGAGGCAAAGAGCATCGAAAAGAAAATCCCATGCCAAATAAGCAAGGCTCCAATTGATCAAAATCCAATATAGTAATGCTGAGCTTTGCGTGCATTATGAATGGAACTATAAATTCAAAAACTAAGAAGTAATGTTTGATTTATGAAAACACTCCAATAACAATAAATGCAAGTGAAAGCAAGTCGATAGAGAATAAAATTTCATGTTATTCTTCCACAGATAAGGTTTTATACCAAATGAAGATGAAGAAGTAGCTCGTGTTGGATCTTTTAAAAATTATTTGGATTAATGGGTTAAATTGTGAAACCAATAAAAATAATGTCATGTATTTAATTTTACAAAAATTATATTCCATATAAGAATTTATTAAAAGGTGGGGGCACTTTTGGACTTAAATTTAATGTGAAGGACATTTTTTATCCAAATAGGTGGATGGAGGGTTTTTGAACCAATAAGTGGAAGAAGGACATTTTTGAATCATTTCTTTTTTATTGGTCGAATCAATTCAAAAATTTTAACTTCACTAATTCCAAATTTTTTATTATAATAATTGATCTACAATATACCTTTTTCAGCCGCAAAAGGTACCTAATTTTCTTTTTTATTGGTCGAATCAATTCAAAATTTTTAACTTCACTAATTCACTAAAAACTATTTGTAAGCTTGGATATATTTTGCCAGAATATTCTTACATATAGTACAATCTATAGAATATGATCGTGTAGAAACTTTGGACACAAAAGTAAGAAAAGGTAGATAGATTTGTGGTCACTTGTTAAATAATGTGATTCCATTTTTTGAATTCAACACACAATTGTGACTAGGTTCAGGCTGATTAAAATGCATTTACCTCTTAAATTGATCTTGGTATTAAAAAGGATATTAGTTACTCCCTCATCCGTGTCTTACTTTTTTTTTACTTTTTACGGTTTGAAAACAAGTGTTTTTTATCTATATGTAGTAATTTTATCATCAATTTCAGCATTCTATAAGGCAATTTTAAAACTACTGTCGCACCTCTTTTTTACTTCAAAAAGAGTTTTCAAATCCGAAAATAATTAAAAATGTTTCAAAAGATCACTAGAGTTGGCATAGTGGTTCAACACTATTTCCCTTAAGCAAGAGGTCGGGAGTTTGATACTGGCCTCTGGAGAATGGAGCAAACTCTGTGGCCAGTTTCCTACCGCAAAATGCGCTGACTGAGGAACGGAAGATTAGTCTCATGGCTGCCAGCTGTGGGGATACCTTGGGAAACCAAAAAAAAAAAAAAAAGATGTTTCAAAAAGGTATATCTATAATCTATATATATATAAAATCTATATCTATATTTATAATCTATAATCTGTATCTATAATCTATAATATATTAAAAGTGTGAAGACGCTTAAAAAATAATTTGAACTTTTTGCCCTTCATTAAAAGACTCTTCTTCTGACAAAACTGTTTTTTTGCTATTTTCTTTAATTTATTATTTAATTTTTTTATTATGTTAACTAAACCTTCTAAAATATATGGGACACCTAAATATTAATTAATATTTTCCTTTCTACTGTTCAACTAGAAAAATACTCCTAAAATAGGACTATATTAAAATATACTTCTAAAATATACGTAATAAGATATATACACCTCTTGAATTTGTAAGTCGGTCTTCTTTCTTTTTTTCCTTATGAAATTATTCTATGAATTGTTACATATGGTATAGATAAATTCGTCCATGGACAAATAGGATTTGGGTTCAATTTGCATCTTTATTACTTCTTTTTTTTCAAGTTAATTAATATAATTTTCAATATTTGTGTGGTCTATTTCACATTTATGTATGTTCTTTTGTTTTTGCTTTGTCACGGAAGTTGAGGTTGATGCTTTCTTATATCTTGACGTTGTTGTAAGTATGTCATATTAATATTTATATTTATTAAATTATGTATGTTTTTATGGAGTATTTTGTCAATTTGATGCTCTCTCGATTTTTTAACTCGACGGTTATACTTTGATAAATTAGGGTTAATTTTTCTTGCCTATGGGAAAAATATAATTGACGTTCATCTAAATTGATTCGGTTACAGGTCTAGATTGATGGATGTTTGATTTTCTAACCCTCAACTTCTTCAATGTTCTTGTCAACATAATAGAATTTAACGTGTGTGTATATAGGTATCTTCTTTATTTTCATTCAAGTCATTCTTTGGGGTCAAAGTTTTCGCTCAGACGAGAATTATTTTTATCAAAGTCGAAACTTTGTGATCACTATTGTATTGTTTTGTTTTAGTTTACAGGTCGTAGATGAATATCGGTTGGCTTTGAAGAATTTCTTGTGTAAAGGTTAGGTTTACTTAAGACTGTCTAACGGGCCGGGCCGGTTCAACCCGGAACCGGCCCTCTCATTCTTACCGGGTTACGGGCCGGTTACGGGCCGGGTTTGGCCTTAACCGGTTCGGGCCGGGCCGGGCTGCACAGTAAAAATATTAAAACCCACCCGGAACCGGCCCACTTAACCCAATCTGGTCAAACCCACTAAAACCCGGTCAAACCCGGTTAAAAACCGGTCAAATATACACTATATACGCTATATACATAATATATACATTAAATATACACTTTTATTGAAGATATATACACGTATATACATTAAATATACACTTGTATAGAAGATATTAAAATTATAAATCGTTAAATAAAAAAAAATAAAAAACAACGACTATACGTTAAATATACACGTCTATAGAAGATCTATTAACATTCATACACTCTATTCTATGTATATGTAGTACTTTAAATGAGATATACTACAATATATATACATTACAATATATATTTGTATAGTTATATACTAATTTATAAAACATATACACATGTATACGTTAAATATACATGTCTATAGAAGATCTATTCACATATATACACTCTATTCTATGTATAGGTAATACTTTAAATGAGATATACTACAATATATATACATTACAATATATATTTGTATAGTTATATTCTAATTTATAAAATATATACACATATATACGTTAAATATACACGTCTATAGAAGATCTATTAACATTCATACACTCTATTCTATGTATATGTAATACTTTAAATGAGATATACTACAATATATATACATTACAATATATATTTGTATAGTTATATACTAATTTATAAAACATATACACATGTATACGTTAAATATACATGTCTATAGAAGATCTATTCACATATATAACTCTATTCTATGTATAGGTAATACTTTAAATGAGATATACTACAATATATATACATTACAATATATATTTGTATAGTTATATTCTAATTTATAAAATATATACACATATATACGTTAAATATACACGTCTATAGAAGATCTATTAACATTCATACACTCTATTCTATGTATATGTAATACTTTAAATGAGATATACTACAATATATATACATTACAATATATATTTGTATAGTTATATACTAATTTATAAAACATATACACATGTATACGTTAAATATACATGTCTATAGAAGATCTATTCACATATATACACTCTATTCTATGTATAGGTAATACTTTAAATGAGATATACTACAATATATATACATTACAATATATATTTGTATAGTTATATTCTAATTTATAAAATATATACACATATATACGTTAAATATACACGTCTATAGAAGATCTATTAACATTCATACACTCTATTCTATGTATATGTAATACTTTAAATGAGATATACTACAATATATATACATTACAATATATATTTGTATAGTTATATACTAATTTATAAAACATATACACATGTATACGTTAAATATACACGTCTATAGAAGATCTATTCACATATATACACTCTATTCTATGTATAGGTAATACTTTAAATGAGATATACTACAATATATATACATTACAATATATATTTGTATAGTTATATACTAATTTATAAAACATATACACATGTATACGTTAAATATACATGTCTATAGAAGATCTATTCACATATATACACTCTATTCTATGTATAGGTAATACTTTAAATGAGATATACTACAATATATATACATTACAATATATATTTGTATAGTTATATTCTAATTTATAAAATATATACACATGTATACGTTAAATATACACGTCTATAGAAGATCTATTAACATTCATACACTCTATTCTATGTATATGTAATACTTTAAATGAGATATACTACAATATATATACATTACAATATATATTTGTATAGTTATATACTAATTTATAAAACATATACACATGTATACGTTAAATATACACGTCTATAGAAGATCTATTAACATTCATACACTCTATTCTATGTATATGTAATACTTTAAATCCACTAAAACCCGGTCAAACCCGGTCAAACCCACTAAAACCCGGTCAAACCCGGTTAAAAACCGATCAAATATACACTATATACGCTATATACACAATGTTTACATTAAATATACACTTCTATAGAAGATATATACACCTGTATACATTAAATATACACTTCTATATAAGATATATAAACATATACACATGTATACATTAAATATACACTTGTATAGAAGATATTAAAATTATAAATCGTTAAATAAAAAAAAATAAAAAACAACGACTAAGGAGTGAATGAATTTGTGGAATTTTATTGATTGCAAAATGATCCAAAATTTATAATTTACATGAATGAAAAATCTATAAATTATGCATCATTTTTTCCAACTCATTCATGTTAATATTAATTGGAACTTGCATAGGGTAGTCGAAGTCAACGGGGGAAAAACCATGCATTGGACTTGATTCTGCTGAGTTCTCCCGTGAAGTCATAATTTCTTCAAGTTTGAGGTCGTCGTTGGGCTCTGGTTCCATTCCTTGGTTTCTTCTTTCTGCTCTAATCCAATCTCTGAGGCAAACTAAAACATTCATTGTGTTGCTTCCCAATGAGTGTCGGTTGTCTCCAAGCTGCTGTCGTCCCTGACTGAAGGCGCTCTCTGATGCAACGGTTGACATAGGAACATTCAAGATATCTCTGGCTAATCTTGAAAGTACAGGATATTGTGATTCATTATTCCTCCACCAATCCAGCGTGTTGATCCGTCGTCTGCGATCCTCTGGTGGCGTCCGCAGATAATATTTCAGCTCTTCCCGATAAGTTGATGTGTAAGCTCTTTTATCCACACTGTTCCAACAAGTTAAATCATAAAACGAATCAGGAAAACCACTATGTGCCGGCCTTTTAGAAGCTGATGGCTCCTCGGGAGGATGAGGAGCGACAGTTGGAGTGATATTTGTAGGTACGGCTGAATCAAATAAATCAGCATAGTGATTATATAATTTTTCTATATAATCTTTTGCATCAGCCGTAGCCGTCCACAAATCAGGTTGTACTTGTTCAGAATCATGGTTAGTATTTATTTCTAAGTTAGTATAAATAAGAGTACTAAAGTGACACATATGATTATATTTCATGCACGGATTTAACATAGCAGCAACCAAGTAAATAGGGGGAATCGGGAAGAAATATTTTTTAAATTTCGTAAACATAGCGCCAACAGCTTCTTTATAACCTTCTTTATCTTTATATTGTCGGAGCAAACCAGAAATATCGGCTATATATGCCAAAATATTACAAACAGTAGGATAGTATGCACCGGAAAATTCAACCGTAGCTACATAAAATTTTTCTAAGAACTTAACAAGATCATTAATTATAACCCAATCAGAATTATGTAGCATGCAATCAGCAGAATCAGCAAATGAACCACAATGTTGGTTAAAAGCTAGTGTAATAGGAATTCTATATTTATAACAAGTTTTTAAAAATTCATACGTAGAATTCCATCTAATATCAATTTCCTCAGGCATCAAAATCGGTGCAAGTCCATTTTCTTGACATTTAACTTTAAATTCTTTAATTCTAGATCTACGATTATTTCCTTGAATAAAACCAACAGCAAGACGAATTTTTTCAATATAAACCTCAAAAAAGTCAAGACCATCTTTTACAATTAAATTATATATATGACATGCACACTTAACATGAAAAATTTCAGGAAAGGGCGGAGATAGCGTAGATTTTATTTTTGTTATAGCAGTCTTGTTGTTAGAAGCATTATCAAAAGCAATACATAAAATTTTATTTTCTATACCATAATATCCGGCAATTTTAATAATAGAATCAGCAATAAATTGTCCAGTATGTTTCCGATTTTCATCATATAAAAAAGCAAGAATACGTTTTTGCATTATGAAATTACTATCCATCCAATGACAAGTAACGGTTAAATAATCATTTTTATTTACAGCACGACCAAGATCGGAAGTTAGGGACAATCTACATTGAATATTTTTTAAGAATGTTGATAAATAAAAACAATATTGTGAATGGAGTCTAAAAATATCAGACCGACAAGTAGTTCTAGGAATACCATTAAACATAGGATTATAAATTGCTTGTATATAACGAATAAAGGCATCAGAAGAAGGAAAACTAAAAGGCAAACAACCCACAACTACCATTTTAGCTATTTCTTCTCTGTCCCTCAATTTATTATACTTTTTCGCTACTTGACCGGTTGTTGGGTCCATTCTAGTTTGCGTTGACCCACCAACATCCCCACCACCTTTTGCAATATTCAACTCTCTAGTGTGATCTTCAGCTATATGTCTCATTAACGTACCCGTACCCCCTTGCTTACCGC
This sequence comes from Capsicum pubescens, assembly GCA_030864215.1. NCBI lineage: Eukaryota > Viridiplantae > Streptophyta > Magnoliopsida > Solanales > Solanaceae > Capsicum > Capsicum pubescens. The sequence continues at coordinate 366,350,780 of CM061548.1, read as the reverse complement.
CACTTCTATGCTTATATTTTTGTTGACAAATATTGCACTGCACCTCAATATCTGATATACGTTCAAAAAATTGCCATGCAATACTAGTTCTTTTACGGGGTTTTGGGGCACTGGGAGGACGGGAAGGGAGATTAACTGATTCAGATCTAACGTTAGCATGTCCTACTGCGGGTGTTTCAGCAATATTTTCATCATCTTCGTCTACATTAACTGCATCTACTTCATTTTCTTCTTCTATACCGTAATTTTCCTGAAATTCTACATAATCCATATCGTGAGCACCTACACCTATTTCTTCCTCAAAAGGTGTACCAAGCGGTACCGGAGGCGAAGTCACACGGGTATATCTATTACTTGAACTACCTCTACCGCTAGTAATTTGCTTTTTACTACCACTACCGCTTCCGGGACAAAAATTTCTAACACCTTTAGTAGCGAGGTTTTTTAATTTATCCATAATATAAATTAAATTAAACTAAAAATATTCAAAATACACAAATATAATAAAATTAAATATTAAACAATTAATACAATAAATAAAAATTAAACGTAAGAGATGGAACGACAATACCAAATTTTGGAAGTATCCGAAGATTGCGACTTTAGAAACTTCCGCTCGTACTTTGTAAACGAAAAATTAAAAATTTAAATTGAACACTTTAAGAAATTAAATATATTGAATATTTGAGAATTGAGAATTGAGATTTGAGAGAGAATGAGATTTGAGAGAGTGAAAAATTGTGTGAGAAATGATTTGAAGTTGTAGGGTATTTATAGATTTATTTTGGGGATTCAAAAATATATATATTTTTTTTTTTTTTAAGTTAATGGGCCCAAACTAGCCGTTTGGACCCAAAAACGGTAATATAGCCGTTGGGCCAACGGCTAGTTTGGCCCAATTATTTTTTTTTTTTAGTTCCGGGCCGGTTCCGGGCCGGTTAACCGGCGGGCCTAGACCGGGTTGGTCCGGGCCGGGTTAACCGGGCCCAGTTTAAAAAAAAAACCGGACCGGAACCTGGAACCCTAAAGCCCTAGGGCTTACCGGGCCGGGTCAAACCGGTCCGGTTTGATATGTAGGGCCGGTTCGGGCCGGTTCGGGCCGGGCCAGCCCGGCCCGTTTGACAGGTTTGGGTTTACTTGTGTTGTTTTGATATCTTTATTGTCTTATTATTTTATTTTAATTTACATATGGTAGATGAACGTCGGTCGACTTTGAGAAATTCTTTAGGTAAAGGTTAATTTTAATTGTATTGATTTACTATCTCTATTAGTTTCTTTATTATTTTATGTGGTTTATAGTTCGTAGATGAATGTCGATCGACTTTGAGGAATTTTCGTGAGTAAACTTTAAGTTTGATTATATTGTTTTGATATCTCTTTTATCGTATTATTTTGTTGTAATTTACAAGTGATAGATAAATGTTGGTCGGCTTTGAGGAATTTTCTTAGGTAAAGGTTAAAAATTAAAGCCGTCACTTGACATTGAATTTTGATGTGGCAAGCCATCTAGAAAATTCTTTTCAAAGCATTTGACTCTTAAAATCGATCCACAAATAGAAATTTCCATTAAAAAATTTCCGTGGTTTTTTCTCACAAGTAGAGTCAAAATGTCAAATAAATAAGAATGATAGGAATGACATGGGAAGTACTCTTCTCACTAAGAATTGCAAAATATCTAAAGAAGACATTTTTGAAGCTGGGTCCTCGATGATAAATATGCCTTGCAAGCATATGTTTCACTTTAATTGCATGAAAAATTGGTTAGAGAAGAACATTAAAACATAGGTTGCCCAACTTGTACTCTTACCAATAATGGTAAATTCTAAGTTGTCTAAATAAAATTTTCTGGCTAATATAGAGGTCGTTTTATTGAATTTATTGGTTTAATTTGAATAATTAACAATATTTTACTATTGCATGAACATATATATGGTTTTTAAAATTCAAATTTGTTGTAAGATTGACTGTTTATTTTGAGTATTGGTTAGTTGGATTGCTGATGGTTAAGGGTGTTGGTTTGGTCATACGTTATTATTTAAGAAAAGAAGGTTGTTCTTATATGGGATTAGTGTAATAAAATTCCCATCTTGAGAGAAATATGTTGATCGTTTATTAACTTCAAATTATGAACTCAACTAATAGTTATTATCGCAAGAAGTTATTTTTCTTGTTGTTTGAGATAATTACTACTAGTTGAGTAACTATAGAAGCAATTGGCTTGCTAAGTTATGATTAAGCTTTTCTTTTGCAACAATAGTTTTAGAAGCGAGGAATCAAAATCTAAACGAATCTAGGCTCCTACCATTGAAGAAAATTCTTACACTGAAAAAAAAAAACTACATATAACATGTGGTGATACTCTTAATAGTTAAATTATTAACATTAGTAGTTATTATTCAGGATGACTATAAACATCCTTATTATGGTTGATGTTAAAATTATTCAAATATATTACCAATGAAAGATAAAATAGTTAAAATCCCTTTTTCATTATTAAAGGGGTGTGTAAAAGAGAATAATGACAGATAATTTGAGACGGAGGGATAAATTACCGCTACACTTTTTTTGCCGAAAAATGTACGTATTATAATTCTTTTTTTAAAAAAAAAAAATTGGGGGTAGGGGAAGGGGAAGGGGGAGGGGATTAGAATGGGGAGAATCGAACCCTCACCAACAAGGTAGAAGTTCAGGTAACTAACCAACTAAGCTACTAACATTCCCCTACGTATTATAATTCCAAAAAGGTTATCTCGTTTTTACTTTTAGTAAGTTTATTAATTTGAATATTTTACATGGCATGTCTAAGACCACATGATTTAAATTAAATAACTATACACATCTTTAATTTAAGATCATAAAATTTAAAAATCTCTATTTTTTTAGACTCCGTAGGCTGTCAAACCAAAAATACTTAAAGTGCAGCGAAACTATCTTGAAAATCCACCGCTAAAAAATTACTAGTTTCCGTTGAAATTTCCCATTGAAAAATATTTAGTGTCTATTCTTACAATATTTTGACTCAATCTGTGACAAAAGAAAAAAAGCAATATTTTCACACGAAAATATTAGGAAGCTTTCGGATGTTCCAATAAAAATTCGTTATCCATCATGTGTTGTCTCAGCGAACCGATTTGATAGAAAATAAGTGAGAAATCATATTTTATAATATAAATTTTTCATTAATTTGGAGTAAAAAAAGCCTTTTGTTTCTAGTATCCTTTCTGAAAAAAGCCTTTTAGGTTTTGTGAATTTATAGTTAGGTAAATATCCTTTCTGAATTCTGATGGAGAAATTTTCCATGGCACAATAGGCTTAGAATATTTCTTTGTGGATTATTAACTTGGTTTGCATTGTTAGCCAAAATATTTCTTTGTGGATTATTATACGATGCTTTAAATTTAAAAATCTTAATGTAAATTATTATATGATTCATTATTTATTTAAAAGAAAACTGACATAAAAAAAAAAGTTTTGAAAAATGGTACAAGTATAACAGTTAAATTAAAGAAAATAATTAATTTCAAAATATCAATCATAAGCACCCTTATTATCTAAAACAGTGCAAGCAGTGACAAATCTACTAAACAAATGAAAAACTACTAAAATTAAACAAATTTTAAATTCTAAATCCATAATCAAATTGATGACAGGAAACAAAAACATGAAGATGGTAACTAATAAGATTTGCACATAGTATCACAAGTTATAACCTTGGTATAACAATTAGCAAGTGTAGCCATCACCCAACATTAAGACATGATACGAAATAGGGGAAAGTACAACATGGGATAAAAGAACAAAGGTCAGAAGAAGGAATATATTACTCTTTTTTTCTTGAAATTCCCAAACTTTAATATTGCCTACATTTGTAGCCAGATTCAATGCAGAGTCACCCCATATCTCAGTTCAAACACCACTTTCACATTTGGCATTGAGTTTTCTTATAAACACAATAAATAAAGAGGAGTGTATGTTGTAACAAGATTAAACAAACGAGCAGAAGTGCAAGAGTACTATACTTGAACATGATCGGTGAACAAAATTAGTTCTCAAGTCTTTCAACCCACAAGGTCTTCATGAGGGCTTACTTCATTGTTTAGAACTCTACGGCAGTGTTTGGGGAACAACCGTGTTTGCGTTAAAAATTACATAAGTAGAAGTGCAAGAGTACTAGCCGGATATGACAAACACAAGGTGTTCCTGAGAGTTCCCTTGACCACTTCATGAGGGCTTACTTCGTTGTTTGAAGCCCTGCTGAAGTGTTTGGGGGAACTCCTGGGTTCACTTTGAAAATTATCCAAACAGGTAGCAATGCAAGAGTACTAGCGGGAGATGTTAAATACAATGGTTCACATATAATTTCTCAAGGTGTTCCCTGGAGTTCCCTTGACCACTTCATCAAGGCTTATTTCATTATTTGATGCCTTGCTGAAGTGTTTGGGGGAACTCTCGGGTTCACTTTGAAAATTACACAAACAAGAAGTGCAAGAATATTAGCTGGAGATGATGAGCATACTGCTTCACGTATAAATCTATCAAGATGTTCCTACTAGTTCCCGTGACCACTTCACGAGGGATTACTTCATTGTCTGAAGCCCTGCCGAAGTGTTTGGGAACTCCCGAGTTCACTTTGAAAATTATCCAAACTAGTAGAAGTAGAAGAATACTAGCTGGAGAAGATGAATGGAATGATTCATGTCTAAATCTATCAAGGTGTGCCTGAGAGTTCCCTTGACCACTTCATGAGGGCTGACTTCGTCGTTTGAAGTCCTGCTGAAGTGTTTGGGGGAACTCCCGGATTCACTTTGAAAATTACTCAAATAGGTAGAAATGCAAGAGTACTAGCTGGAGATGTTGAACACAATGGTTTAAATATAAATCTATCATAGTGTTCCCTGAATTTCCTTTTACCACTTCATCAAGGTTTATTTCATTGTTTGATACCTTGCTGAAGTGTTATGGGGAACTACTAGGTTCACTTAAAAATTACACAAACAAGTAGAACTGCAAGAGTACTAGCTGGATATGACGAGCACAATGTTTCACATATAAATCTATCAAGGTATTCCTGAGAGTTCTTGTCACGCCCCAAATCCCATTGGAGCGGACTGGAACCCGTAGCCGAGGAGGCCCGGGAGAACCCGTTCATAACCTATACTTTCACATTTACATTACTTATGAAAATTAGAAATTTGGGCAGCACTTCGTTGTAAATAGAAGAAAACAGTACCTGTATCAGCCCAGCAGACACGCATATATATATATAATCAGTAATTGGCCGTCAGAGCCATCACGTCTATCAACCAAACACTCCTATGGCTGTACAATATGTCTACAAAAGCCTCTACATAGATACACAATTGAGTTAGGGTCGGGACAAATTTTATACAAATACCAAAAACACATATAGAAACGACTTGGGATGCCCCGAAACAACTGGAGCTCACCACTATCAACAGAATGTCCTGGCTCTTACTGCAGAGGTGTACGACCTGAAGTACCTGTTCCTGCAGGCATGAATACAGGTCCCCCGTGAGGGACGTCAGTATGGAAATATGTACTGAGTATGTAAGGCAGTGAGTATCAAGATGAGATACAAAAGATCAACAGAACCCAGATACCAGTGAATAAACAGTATGAGTAGACCACACTTAAAAGAGCTGATGGGATACCTGCACATTACTTTCATATCATTACTTCCCGTATTCCTTATCAATACATAACATATGTCATACAATGGCCAACTGATCAGTGGTACTAATACAATACATCAGGGACCACCCCTGGAATAGCATATATACATAATCTTTATAATACAATGGCCAACTGATCAGTGGTACTAATACAATACATCATATCATCAATTTAAAATAATGACATTCCATTTCTTAATTCAATTAATCTTTGAGATTGGTTACTTTGTTGTCACACCTTATGGAACTTGAAACCATGATACCTCAATAGGAAAAACATGTTAATAGGTAATCAATATCATGAAAATGAAGTAGAGAATCATGGATACCTCATTAAATTATTTCGGAGTCAACAATAGTAAATGGACATTTTTTTGACTAGCCGGACATCTTAAAAGTAAAAAGAAGTTCAATTGGTAGTGTCGAAGATCATATGATGTTATTATGTGTCATGTGTTGTAGGACAATGTTAGAAGCTTACTTGAGAGTGCCATGGGTCATTATTCATGCCAAAGATTAGATAGTGCATGTCTTACATACCTTGATATAACCACTTCAATACAAGTCCAACTTGACTTCCCGTACTCTTCGAACACTTATCTACAATAAGTCATTTGTGGCAAACTAGTATTAGCAACCAAACCTTACCATTTAGGTATTAACTTCACCAAATAATGTCTAGGAAGTAATCCTTTAACTCATCAATAAGAGTGCTACATACATCCTCTTATACTCTTATTACATTCACATATCATGCATTTTCATGCAATATCCCTCAACATCACTCTTAGCCTTTATTTCCCTTCTTAATCACCATCCAATACCAACATGATCACTAGGCATACATAACCACTAATATAATGATATATCACCACAATTCATCCTCCATAAACCAATACAACAACTTCCATAATTTACTACTAACAATTTATACAAATCAATTCATAACTATGTTTCTAGTTATCTTCCAACATCAAGACAATACTCATAATCCTTTATCAATACTTATTCTTGGATAAGAATCAAGAATAAACAATATTCATACCTTAACTGTCACGCCCCAAATCCCATTGGAGCGGACTGGCACCCGTAGCCGAGGAGGCCCGGGAGAACCCGTTCATAACCTATACTTTCACATTTACATTACTTATGAAAATTATAAATTTTGGCCGCACTTCATTGTAAATAGAAGAAAACAGTACCTGTATCAGCCCAGCAGACACGCATATATAAATAAACCGTAATTGGCCGTCATAGCCATCACGTTTATCAACCAAACACTCCTATGGCTGTACAATATGTCTACAAAAGCCTCTACATAGATACACAACTGAGTTAGGGTCGGGACAAACTCCCGCCCACAAAAGACTTTTATACAAATACCAAAAATACATATAAAAGCGACTTGGGATGCCCCGAAACAACTGGAGCTCACCACTATCAACAGAATGTCCTGGCTCTTACTGCGGAGGTGTACGACCTGAAGTACCTGTTTCTGCAGGCATGAATACAGGTCCCCCATGAGGGACGTCAGTACGGAAATATGTACTGAGTATGTAAGGCAGTGAGTATCAAGATGAGATACAAAAGATCAATAGATCCCAGATACTAGTGAATAAACAGTATGAGTAGACCACACTTAAAAGAGCTGATGGGATACCTGCACATTACTTTCATATCATTACTTCCCGTATTCCTTATCAATACATAACATATGTCATACAATGGCCAACTGATCAGTGGTACTAATACAATACATCAGGGACCACCCCTGGAATAACATATATACATAATCTTTATAATACAATGGCCAACTGATCATTGGTACTAATACAATACATCATATCAACAATTTAAAATAAAGACATTCCATTTCTTACTTCAATTAATCTTTGAGATTGGTTACTTTGTGGTCACACCTTATGGAACTTGAAACCATGATACCTCAATAGGAAAAACATGTAAATAGGTTATCAATATCATGAAAATGTAGTAGAGAATCATGGATACCCCATTAAACCATTTCGGAGTCAACAATAGTATATGGACACTAGCCGGACATCTTAAAAGTGAAAACAAGTTCAATTGGTAGTGTCGAAGATCATATGATGTTATTATGTGTCATGTGTCGTAGGACAATGTTGGAAGCTTACTTGAGAGTGCCATGGCTCATTATTAATGCCAAAGATTAGATAGAGTATGTCTTACATACCTTGATATAACCACTTCAATACAAGTCCAACTTGACTTCCCGTACACTTCGAACACTTATCTACAATAAGTCATTTGTGGCAAACTAGTATTAGCAACCAAACCTTACCATTTAGGTATTAACTTCACCAAATAATGTCTAGGAAGTAATCCTTTAACTCATCAATAAGAGTGCTACATACATCCTTTTATACTCTTATTACATTCACATATCATGCATTTTCATGCAATATCCCTCAACATCACTCTTAGCCTTTATTTCCCTTCTTAATCACCATCCAATACCAACATGATCACTAGGCATACATAACCACTAATATAATGATATATCACCACAATTCATCCTCCATAATCCAATACAACAACTTCCATAATTTACTACTAACAATTTATACAAAACAATTCGTAACTATGTTTCTAGTTATCTTCCAACATCAAGACAATACTCATAATCCTTTATCAATACTTATTCATGGATAAGAATCAAGAATAAACAATATTCATACATTAACAATGAACTCTTGTATTTAGAATCCTCCTTACATAACCATGGGGTGTTTCTCGAAGCTTTCGAGATGGTGAACACAACTACGGAACCAATTCGAATTTTCTACGGTTGAATCACAAAATATTTGAAGTTGAAATTAGGCTAGGGTTTCACCTTCTCTTAATAATTGGATGATATATGATATATATGAGGCTATGTGTATGTTTATAAAACAAATTTTCGTCCAAGAGGTAATAGAAAATGACCATTTTTCCCTAAAAATTTAAATAAATCCGAATCTGTCCCCAGTGGACAGTTTTGACAGGCTGAAGTAAATCGATCATAACTCTTTTCTACGGTATTTTATTTGGGTGAAACCAATTGCATTGGAAATATAATTCAAAGGTATTTCATTTTCATATAAAGTATACCACCCAGTTCTTCCTGTACAAGGAGGTATGGTCGTTTAAAGTTTACCCAAAAATCTGTCCCAAAATTCTATTTTTTTTTGGTAGGCTGTAGTAAAACGGGTATAGCTCCTTACTCAGATAATGGATTTGGATGAAACCAATTTCATCGGAAATAATACTCTCGGACCTTTTCGTCGATATATAGAAGCTCACACAGTTCTTTTTGTACAAGGAGTTATGATAATCTAAAGTTGATCCAAAAAAAAATTGCCCCGAAACAACTGGAGCTCACCACTATCAACAGAATGTCCTGGTTCTTACTGCGGAGGTGTACGACCTGAAGTACCTGTTCCTGCAGGCATGAATACAGGTCCCCCGTGAGGGACGTCAGTACGGAAATATGTACTGAGTATGTGAGGCAGTGAGTATCAAGATGAGATACAAAAGATGAACAGAACCCAGATACTAGTGAATAAACAGTATGAGTAGACCACACTTGAAAGAGCTGATGGGATACCTGCACATTACTTTCATATCATTACTTCCCGTATTCCTTATCAATACATAACATATGTCATACAATGGCCAACTGATCAGTTGTACTAATACAATACATCAGGGACCACCCCTTGAATAGCATATATACATAATCCTTTTAATACAATGGCCAACTGATCAGTGGTACTAATACAATACATCATATCATCAATTTAAAATAAAGACATTCCATTTCTTAATTCAATTAATCTTTGAGATTGGTTACTTTGTGGTCACACCTTATGGAACTTGAAACCATGATACCTCAATAGGAAAAACATGTAAATAGGTAATGAATAACATGAAAATGAAGTATAGAATCATGGATACCTCATTAAACCATTTCGGAGTCAACAATAGTATATGGACATTTTTTTGACTAGCCGGACATCTTAAAAGTGAAAACAAGTTCAATTGGTAGTGTCGAAGATCATATGATGTTATTATGTGTCATGTGTCGTAGGACAATGTTGGAAGCTTACTTGAGAGTGCCATGGGTCATTATTCATGCCAATGATTAGATAGAGTATGTCTTACATACCTTGATATAACCACTTCAATACAAGTCCAACTTGACTTCCCGTACTTTCGCACACTTATCTACAATAAGTCATTTGTGGCAAACTAGTATAAGCAACCAAACCTTACCATTTAGGTATTAACTTCACCAAATAATGTCTAGGAAGTAATCCTTTAACTCATCAATAAGAGTGCTACATACATCCTCTTATACTCTTATTACATTCATATATCATGCATTTTCATGCAATATCCCTCAACATCACTCTTAGCCTTTATTTCCCCTCTTAATCACCATCCAATACCAACATGATCACTAGGCATACATAACCACTAATATAATGATATATCACCACAATTCATCTTCCATAATCCAATACAACAACTTCCATAATTTACTACTAACAATTTATATAAAACAATTCATAACTATGTTTCTAGTTATCTTCCAACATCAAGACAATACTCATAATCCTTTATCAATACTTATTCTTGGATAAGAATAAAGAATAAAAAATATTCATACCTTAACAATGAACTCTTGTATTTAGAATCCTCCTTACATAACCATGGGTTGCTTCTCGAAGCTTTCGAGATGGTGAACACAACTACGGAACCAATTTGAATTTTCTACGGTTGAATCACAAAATATTTGAAGTTGAAATTAGGCTAGGGTTTCACCTTCTCTTAATAATTGTATGATATATGATATATATGAGGCTAAGTGTATGTATATAAAGACGAATTTTCGTCCAAGAGGTAATAGAAAATGACCATTTTGCCCTAAAAATTTAAATAAAATCCGAATCTGTCCCCAGTGGACAGTTTTGACAGGCTGAAGTAAATCGATCATAACTCTTTGCTCCGATATCGGATTTGGGTGAAACCAATTGCATTAGAAATATAATTAAAAGGGATTTCATTTTCATATAAAGTATACCACCCAGTTATTCCTGTACAAGGAGTTATGGTCGTTTAAAGTTGACCCAAAAATCTGTCCCAAAATTCTGTTTTTTTTTATAGGCTGTAGTAAAACGGGTATAGCTCCATACTCAGACATTGGATTTGGATGAAACGAATTTCATCGGAAAGAAGACTCTTGGATCTTTTCGTCGATATATAGCAGCTCAAACAGTTCTTTTTGTACAAGGAGTTATGATCGTCTAAATTTGATCCAAAAAGAAATTGCCTAGCTGCAGTAATTTTCCTGTAGATTTACTGTTCACATGCTTTCCGGTCACCGTTTTGAAATTTCGAATGTGCTCGCTTATAAGAAATACTCCTCTGTTTTGGGCAAACTTTATATCTTTGGAAAGCTTATTCCAATATCTACACATACAACTATTGACGGGATACTTCCGAACACCATAAACTTAATTTAACCCATACGCAAGCCTTTAGGACTCCATATAATCGCGATAAGTGTACGGAAAAATTTACGGGGTGTTACAGTTCTCTTGACCACTTCATGAAAACAGACTTCATTATCTATGGGGAAACTCCTGAATTCACTGTGAAAAATAAATAAATAGGTTGAAAAGAAAGAGTATTAGTTGGAGATGTTGAATGCAATGAATTACATAAAAAGCTATCAATTCCTTGACCACTTCATCAAGTCTTATTTTATTATTTCATAAGGGCTTACTTCATTGTTTTTTGCCTTGTTGATGTGTTTGGGGGCTCTTGGGTTCACTTGGGAATTACGTAAAAAGGTAGAAATACAAGAGTACCTGGCGATGCTGAACACAATGGTTCACAACGCTTCATCAAGGCTTTTTTCCTTGTTTTATGTCTTACTGTAGTGTTTGAAGGAACTCCCGGGGTCAATTTAAAAATTACACAAACAAGTAGAAGTGCAAGAGTACTAGCTGGAGATGGTGAACTTGCATGGTCCACATGTAAATCTATCAAAGGTGTTCCGTAGAGTACCCTTGCCACTTCATTAGCACTTCATTCTTTGAAGCTCTGCCAAAGCATTTGGGGGAACTCCCGGCTTCACTTTGAAAATTACACAAAAAGTAGAAGTGTAAGAGTAGTAGATAAAGATGATGACCACAATGGTTCATTTATAAATCTATTGAGGTGTTCTCTAATGTTTCCTTGACTACTTTATGAGGTCATACTTCGTCGTTTGAAGCTTTACGAAGTGTCTGGGGAACTTCGGACTTCTTTTTGAGAAGGTGTAATAAATTTTATATAATAGTAGTATTTTCTTAAAAAAAAAATTTAAACCTGTAATTATAACATATAGTTATTTTATATTTAGGTTTCTCGATTCAATATTAACTTTCTATATACTTTTTTGATTGCTTATAACGATTATTTCCTCTTACCTTCAGCTTTCTAACTTACATTGAAGTTCCTAAAGTTGTGCTTTGAGCAGAAGTTCTGCTGCAGAACCAGGTAGAAAGACTTGCTACTAAGGAAAGGCAGCGACATCAATTAATAGTTGTGACTAGATGGTGGCTGTGGGTGGTGGAGGATGATAGTTGATAATGGTAGATTGTTACTGTAGCGGTGAATGATTGGCTTATTGTTATTTTTCATCTTAATGATGTATTAAGACTTTGTTAAAAATATTAATTAATTATTTACATATATTTAGATTCATTTTGTGTGATGTACATCAAAGTGACGCTACTTCAAGAAGGTCTTTCAGAAGGAGTCAAGCTAAGGACCTTCAAGCATTTCATGCTTTATAGAGGGAAATGGAATCTTTCGAAGGTTTCAATACAAATGAATAGAATATATTTAATATATTAGGTGTCTGTCATTTAAATATCTTATAATTTAAATGAAGGGCAATTTGGTCTTTCTTTACTTTTGTTTAACCCATAGTATAAGTAATTAGCAATTAGGGTTAAACCAATAGTTTTTGAAGATTGAAGACTTGTACCTCGTTTGAGAGCTTGAGAACCCTTTGTTGATTTTTAATATTTGTCATGAGATTTTCAAATAAGGTTATTTCCTTCTTGGGGATTCTAATAGATTAGGGGCTTTTAGTTTTCAATTAAGTGGTGTTTTGGTTGGTTTCACCATTACATCTTTTAATTGTTTGAATCTAATTGTGTCTATCTTTTTTTTAGTTTTTATCATTAATTTCTATCTTGCATCTATTTTCTTATTTCACATCAAACTAGTATCAAGAGCTTGGATTAGATTTGTTTTTACAAATCTAAGTCTTCGGTTTTGGATATATTTTTTTTAGAAAAAAAAAGATAAAAAAAAATCAAATTTGACTGAAGGTTGTTTGATAATATTCCTTGATTTACATGTTGTTGTTTTATATTTGAGAAAAAAATCAAAGAACACATGACTTACAAAAATTGAAAGTCATTTTGAAGAAGAAACTTGAAAACGGATTTTGTTGATTTGACATTTGGTTGAATAAGTTGTTGATAGAATTGTGGGAAAGTTATATCTCAAATTTGAGCTCATTTATTTGGGTATTGAAGGAGACTGATTTTTTTTTTTAAAAAAAATTGATCTTCCTCTTGGAGAAGATGAATAATTTGAGAATTATAAAATAGTACAAATCTTTCAAACTTGTTTTCTCTTCTTTCCTTGTTAATTCTAACTAGTTTACTTTGAGTATTAATTCATAATTCTAACTAGTTTACTTTGAGTATTAATTCATACTTAATGTTAAACTAGTTTGTATTCATTTAAGAGATAATACCCAATTACCCCTGAACTATACCCAAAAAGGCTATGACACACCTCAACTTAAAGGGGGTCCTATTACCCCCTGATCTTTTTAAAAGTATAATTTTGACACCGTTAGTGCTTACGTGGCACATATGTGGCACAACACACTTCAGAGTCCACGTAGGCACACATGTGTGCCATGTATGTGCCACATAGGCACTAAGAGTGTCAAAATTACACTTTTACTTTGTTCAGGGGGTAATAGGACCCCCTTTAAGTTGAGGTGTGTCATAACCCTTTTAGGTATTGTTCAGGAGGGTAATTGGGCATTTTATCTTTATTTAATTTATTTGTGTCAAATTATTTTGTGTTTTTGTCTTTCATTTCGTGTATGCTTATCTTGTTCCTTGTCCTTTAATTTTAGTTATCCTTTCTTGATTATATAAACTCTATTACATCCCGAATAAGTAGTACAAATTGTGAATAGTTGACAGTGTTGACTCTCAACCTTGAGTTATTCAAGAGTCGTAAAGGTCAACAGTTAGGTGAGTTCATTTGCGGATAGCCTTAAATGTCTTTGGCCTTAATGTGATACACGAGTGTGGGAGACCAAATGAGGAAAATATAATGTGAGTGGTGAGGAACTCTTTCAACTAACTTTTTTATTTATTTTTGTAGGTGTAATGACTAATTAGAGGGAGCATCCTCTAGCAAAATGGAAATGTTGCTTCAAAACAATTGGAAGAAATGAAATAAATGAAGGGAAAATTGGAAGATTTGGATAAAATGGTGAGAAATCAAGAAATAGCAAATAGCCACTTGAGGTTTTCAATTCCATTGTTCAATATGATGAGGGATCAAGTTAGACTCCTCTTGATACAACTCCATCCCATATAGTAGTGAAAGATATCCTCTCTCCTAATGTTATTTTACAAAAAGTTTGCAATCAAGCAACACTTCTAAAAGGGGAAAATCAACAAAGAAATCTTCCACCACAAGCCAATAAACCTCAATGAGAGCCTAACATAACATTGGAGAGCATGATTCTTTTGATGGTGATATGTATGATTATGGAGTCAATGATCAAGTTTAGTAAGAAAGGTTAGGTGGGAGAGAAAGAAGAGGAGGGAATGAAGGGTGGTATCTAATTGATGGTAGAGAATACAATAGAAGGAATGATGATATAGATCGAGTATCCAACATCATCAAGGTTACACTTTCATTCTTCAACGAGAGAAGTGACTCGAATGAATATCTTGATTGGACTGTGAAATTTGAAACACAATATAATCTCAACAATATGAATGATGTTAAAAAAATATGCTTTATGTCACCTAAAGGGTTTTGCTTCTACATGGTGGAAGAAAATTGAAAGAGATTCTTTGGTGAATAGAGACTTTGTTACAAGTTGGAATGACATGAAATGGTATATGAGAGAAAGTTTTGTTGGTCATGATTATGAACAAGATACACTCAAGAAGTATTATAACCTTCAAAAGGGAAGAAAGAGTATGGAAGAGTATTATAAGGAGATAGAGCATACTAGGCTTCAAGGTAATATCAGTAATGAAAAAGTGAAGCTTGTGGCAAGATTTATCTTAGGCTTAAATAATAAGGCACGACAACCATTGAAATTGCGTAGTCTTTCTATTTTATAAGAAACATATCAAAGGGAACTCAAGGTGGAGGCTCATTAAAAAAGGACAAGTCAAAGGTGCAACCTTCTTTTTCTTCATGGTCTAAAAATATGAAAGTTTGAAAATAATCTCCTACGTTGGACAAATCAAAATATATAAAGAAAGAATTCAAGTTCAACTTGGACAAACGCAAATAAAAAGTGGACTATATGAATGAAGGTAACAAATCTAAATTTAAAAATTCAATTTAAAATAATATATTTTAAATATCAAGGATATGGACATAAATAAAATGAGTGTCATAATAGAAGAACTATTACTACATTGAATGATGGTGGTTATCAAATTGAAGATGAATCTTAAAATGACCACAGGGAGGATGACAACAATTCTAAGTTTATGGGAGAAAGTCTTTGGAGAGTGTCAAGTGAGCTTGAATAGTGTGTGCAAGTTGTTAAGGAGGGTGATGAAGTTATAATTCCTTGAATTTAATTGAAGAAGGGATACCAATTTTAAAATAGAAAGCTGTCTATGCCTATATCTTCGTGAAGAGAGTTGTCAGTGAAAGAGCACACAATGGAGATTTGATGGTTCATTTTGGAGTGTCATAAACCTTACAAATTCTTAGTGAACATTTCTTTAGGCCTAAGATGATAAGAGATGTGGAGATAATTTATGCTAGGTGTTTGGATTGTGAGCATGCTAATTCGTGCACACATTATTCAAGGGTCCCTTCCACCCTTGGAGTTCAAAAAACTTCTTTTAAAAATATGAATTATTATTTTCATGTTGTGTGTTTGAATGAAATCTTGTTAATATTGTGGAATGTGTTCCAAGTTTAAATATTTATGTGTTTCTTGATATTATGATAGCATATAAGTTGAATTTTGATTCTCTTATATTGAAACCCTTGAATTATGAAGTCATGATATATTAGCATTGTTGATCATACCCATGTATAAAGCTATGCCTACCATGTGTTTGATAAAATGCTAAATTGAGACTATGGCATTTTATGATCCTTTGGTGGTCTAAATGATTAACTTATGCTATACCCACATGTTTACAATGTATTCCATGTTAAAGCTATACCTTGTATGTGTTTGATGGAATGCTCATGAGATAGGTTTAATGAAATTATGATGTGTTAGTATGCATTCCTATTCATGTGCAAGTTCATGACTTTCAAGTGGTTGATAAAATGCCTTATAGATCGTATTATGAGTTCTTGACTTTTGTCAAGTGATTCAGAATTGTCATGTCCTATTATTTTCATGCTATTGACTCCTGGGGGTATTTAATACCCAAAAATTTAGATGTATGCCTAGAGCCAGTGTCAGTTACAGAAAAATCTCAATCATGTCATGATCAGTAGTACTCTAGTTCAGTTACAGACATCAGGAAAAAAAAAACTCAGTAAACTCAGTATAAATCCAATCCCATTCAGTATTCAGTTCAGTCCTCAGTAATCTCAGTAAATTAATATAACTCAGTAGTAATCTGTCAGCTAACGGAACTCAGTAAACTCAGTTCAGCTCAGTAAATCAGTACAATCAGTAACAGCTCAGTCATACCCAGTATGAACTAGGAAATCAGTTCAGTGTCTATTCAGTTGGGAGTAGGATTCAGCACCGAGTGAACCCAAGGATTGGGACTCACCTGTTAGTAGAGGGTGTGATCCTTAAAAGTAGTCCTTGCATTCCAGAACTACATAGCCAGCATAGGTTGAGACATCAAAACCTGTTAGTTAAAGGTTGATGACGTGGCTTAACCTGACAGTTGAGGGTACCACCATTCTCATTTGAGAACTTTCCAGATGAGGGTATCTCTTCAATGTCTTTACCCGTGGCATGGTACTGACAACCTTCCAAATGGGGTTACAGGTTGGACCCCAAATCTATTCAGAAAAGGGGCATGTCGGTTAGATGATTACCTCTCACAGTTTCAGTCTCTGTATTCAGTAAAGAACTCAGATAGTTTTAAAGATTTCATGACTGTCAGATACAGTCACTCAGCTTAGTACAGAATTCAGCTAGTTCCATCAGAAACAGGACTGTCAGTTATGGTCACTCAGCAAACAACATATCATTTATCATTTATACCAGTTACCAGTAATCCATGTTATCAGTAAACTCAGTATTCAGAATCCTTATGGCTTCAGTTACAGTTATGTATTCATGCATGTATTGTCATGCAGTCATGTTCATATTATTCAGTCAGTTATAGTTCCTGTATATGAACCCTTGCATTCAGCCTTACCTCACTTTGTATAATAGTTCATTCACACGTACTGACATATACTTTTCTATTGAGCTATGGTGTTTTATACCAGAGGTTAAGACGTATGACCCCCAGAGTATTCTTAGCAGATCAAACTTTCAGTAGACGGACTAGCAGTGAGTCCTCATTATTTGAGGATATTCTTTTATTTCATTATCTTATTAGATTCAGCATTTCAGTAGATGGAGTTAGTTGTGGGATTGTCCCATAAATTACTTATTTGGACAATTCAATTTTAGAGGCTTTCCAGACTAGATGTTCAAAAAATATTCAATATTTCAGATTCTGATGTTTTATCAGACTTTATCATTTTTTTCATCAGTATTACAGTTTTGAAATTATGGCATTTTAGCCCATTATTTCGTATTATACAGTGTTATTAGTCAGTTATTGTAGTAGGAACCAATCATGGGTTAGCTTGTGGTCCCTCGGGATTATGAGCACCATGTAGCATCCGGGGTACCGGACTCAGGGTATTACAAACTTGGTATCAGAGCCTAAGGTTCAACAGTGTCCTAGGAAGTCTGAAAAGCCACATCTAAAATAGTCTTATGCATGGATGTCTAGTGCGCCACATGTATGTACAGGAGGCTATGTGATGTTTTAGGAATAATTTCCCTTCTTTCAGTATTCATGTCGTGCGAGCGAGCAAGAGCTCCTGTTAAAATCTCTTTCTAATTCAAGTTTCTATTCTATATACAAAAAATACCACCAAAGAGGACTCAGAGAAGAGGAACGGGAGATCAGTCAGCCTCTCATCCCGTTCATCCAAATCCTTTGGGTGAACATGTTTCCCATGCTGAGTTCAAAGAAGCATTCACCACCCTAGCTCATTCAGTTGCTTTTCAGAATGAACGTTCAGCTTTCTGTTCGGCCAACCCAGTGTCCTATACTACAACAGTCAGGATTTGGGACTTCACCTGATTGAACTCTCCATTTTTCACAAGGTCTAAGTCAGATGAGGACCCTCAGGAGTATTTTGATCAGGTGCAAAAGATTATAGATATTATGGGGGTGACTTCTAGTGAGGGTGCTGAGATAGATGCATACCAGTTGTAGGATGTGGCTCATACTTAGTTTAAACAATGGAAAGTAGAGAGGGTCATAGATGTAGGGCCCATTGAATGGGAGGAGTTTGCCACTGCTTTTCAAGACAAATTATTTCCCTTAGAGCTGAGAGATACTAAGGTGTTAGAGTTTATTAATCTAAAGCAGGGAAATATAACAGTGAAAGAGTATTAACTTACGTTTACTGAACTAGATAGATATGCTCCTTATGTGGTGGAAGATAGCAGATCCCGAATGAGTATGTTTTTGTATAGGGTGAATGATAGTGTGGTCAAAGAGTGCAGGACCGCAATGTTGGTTAGTGAGATGGACATGGCTAGGATAATAATCCATACTCAATAGATAGAGGAGCAAAAGAATAAGGAGAGAGAGAAGCAAAATCAGAGAGCTAGAACCATTAGTTTCAACTTTGCTCAGCCTAAGTTAGAGGGTGAAAATCGTTCTCAATTCTGCCAAAAATCCTCAGTTCCAGCTCCATCCTCAGCCAGTGCTCTAGTGCCAAAATTTTAAAACGGCAATAGAGATAGGGCGCCAGGCTCTAATTCTCAGGGTAGTGTCAGCAGTGTTCGGACCAATCCTCTTTATCAGACTTGTGGCAAGAACCATCAGGGTATTTGCAGAGCTGGCAGTGATGTTTGTTTCGGATATGGCAAGCCAGGCCACAGAGTCAGAGATAGTCCCCAGTCAGGTTCTCAGGGTCAGCGAAATCATCCTCCAGCTCAGTTCGGTCGCCCGAATCAGCAGGGTGCCTCATCCAGTTCCACCAGTGGTCAACGTCTAAATAGACTCTACACTCTTCATCCCTGACAGGATCAGAAAAGTTCTCCTTATGTGGTCACTGGTACGTCCCAAGTTTATCACTTATATGTTTATGCTTTGCTAGATCCAAGAGCTTCCTTGTCTTTTGTTACTCCTTATATAGCAGTTGGTTTTGGAGTCAATCCTAAAATTCTAGAAGATACTTTCTCAGTCTCTACCCTAGTGGGTAAATCCATCATAGCCTGATGGGTATACATGAATTGTCCGGTTATGGTATCTCAGAAAATAACTTCAACCGACATGGTCGAATTAGATATGACTGATTTTGATGGTGTTCTCGGTATGGATTGGCTTCATTCCTTCTATGCCTCATTTTGATGGTGTTCTCGGCATGGATTGGACTTCATTTGAGACACATTTGAAAGCTCAAACTAGTGGAACGACGCGATCTCGATGTTCCATGTCTCCCATCGCGTTGATAAGTATTTTACCCAACTCCCAGTGCAAATTCTAGTGACTTGATGCGGACTCGACGCAACGCGTTGGCTATTGCATCAATGCTAATGACGTGACACGTCAGTCTGCGCTTCGCTAAATTAGTTTTTATTCATTAAAAAGCCACATACTCAGGGGTAATTGGGTCTTTTCCCACCTCATTTTATCTGCCAAAACACGAGATTAACCCCCATTAGAGGCAAAAACCATTCATCTTTCTCAAAATTTCTCAAGAAGCAAACACTAGGATCTCAAATTCAAGATTTAGTCTCAAGAACACTGCATCATTCTTCACAAATTTGAATACCAAGGTTTGTTAAGTGTTCATCCGAGGGTCCCTTCCATCCTTGGAGTCCAAGAAACTCTTTTAAACTTTAAGTAAATTGATTTCATGACTTCCATGATTTGGATTCAAGTGTATTCATGATTAGAATGTTGATTGGGTTTCTATTCCATGATTAAGTTCAAGATTTATGTAAAAAAATTTATTATGTAGGTAGTATCATGTGAATTTATGGTAAAACCTTGAAATTGTGATGCTCATGTGTTGATTAGTACTATGTGCATATACAATGCCTTCCAAGTGTTTGATGAGCTATTCATGTGAATAAAATAGTTTGATTATATCATGTTAGCATGTATATTAGTTCATGCCATTCAAGTGTTTGATAAAATACCTCTATAGATGCATTATGAATAATTGTACATTTCTATGCTATTCAAGGTCATGTGATGCTTTACTTTTATGCTATCGAGTCCTTGGGGTATTTAATACCCAATAATTTAGCTGATTACCTAGAGCCAGCATAAGTTACAAAATAATCTTAGTCTTGTCATGATCAATAGTACTCTCAAACAGTTACAGAACTCAAGAAAATTGAATAAACTCAATATCAGTCCAGTCCAGTTTAGACCTTAGTAAATTCATCCAGTTAATAGAATTTAGTAGTATTACGTCAGTCAACAGAACAAAGTGAACTCGGTTAGTTTCAGTTAAATACTATAATCAGTAATAGTTCAGTCAAGCATAGTATGACCTAGGAATCAGTTCAGTGTCTATTCAGTAAGGAGTAGGAATCAGCACCGAGTGAACCCAGGGATGGGGACTCACCTTCCAGTAGAGGGTATGATCCTTAGAAGCAGCCCTTGTAGTCTAAAACTACGTAGCCAGCGTAAGTTGAGAAATCAACCTGCCATCGAAGGGTTGATGAGGTGTCCTACCTGCCATTTGGGGGTACCACCATTCTCATTCAGAGCACCTGCCAGATGAGGATGACTCAGCTTGTCTTTACCTGTGGCACGGTATAGACACCCTTTCAACTGGGATTATGGGTTGAACCCCAATCCATTTAGAGAGGGCATATCGGTTAGATGATTACCTCCTACGGTCTCAATATTAGTCTCTAGAATAGAACTCAGTTTAGTTCAACAGAAATTAGGACTATCAGAAATAGTCACTCAGTTCAGTACAGAACTCAGAATAGTTCCACAGTATCAGGACTGTCAGATATAGTCACTCAGTTAATAGTAATACACTTTCAGTGCACTCAGATATTAGTAAACATGTGTTTCAAAACTCAGTATCCAGTGTTATCATGACCTCATTTACAGGATCATGGTCCACGCTCAGCAGATAAAGGAGGCTAAGAATGGTGAAGGAGTGTAGGACAGTAATGCTGATTAATGAGATGGACATATCCAGGATCATGGTCCACGCTCAGCAGATAAAGGAGGCTAAGAATAGGGAGAATGAGAGGGAGAGAAAGAGAGCAAGAACAGGTAGTTTCAACTTTGCTCAGCCTAAGTCAGAAGGTGGGATTGTTCTCAGTTCTGCCCGAAATTCTAAGTTCTAGCTCCATCCTCAACCAGTGCTCCAGTTCCAAAATTCATATACAACAACAGAGATAAGGCACCAGGCCCTAAGCCTTAGTGTATTGTAAGCAGTGCCTGAACCAATCACCATTGTGAGAAATATAGCAGAAACCACCAGGATATCTACAGGTCTGGCAGTGATGTGTGTTTCGAGTTTGGAAAGCTAGGTTACTGAGTTAGATATTGTCCCCAGTAAGGTTCCCAGAGTTAGCATAACTATCCCTTAGCTCAATTCGGTCGCCCGTATCAGCAGGGTGCGATTTCCAGTGCTACCAGTGGGCAAAACCTAAAGAGACTTTATGTTGCTAAAATATATAAAGTTGCGTAGGTTTTAAACCCCCGCAATAAATTGCGGGGGTTTAAAACCCCTGTTATATGCCAAAAATAATTAATGCTTATTTTTTCATAAAACATAAATTTACGGGGGGGTTTGTCCCCCTCTATAATAAAAAAAAACTTAACATTTTCCTTTTCACCGCAATTATTTCCCCCACTATTATTTTCCCTCACTTTCATAATTATATCGACCCTCTTATTTCTATCTCACTTTTCCTCTCTTATTTCCCAAATTGGTAGGTAGTCATTGCAGTTGGTAGGCAAAAATGAGTCTTTGAGGTTGCAATAACCATAGATTCACAAGAAATCCCCACGGATTGTTCAAGTTTTTGTGCAATTTCTGTAAACTAAAGTTGAATTGACATCTTCTATTGTAAGTTAAATTAGGGTTATTTGAGTATATTCAGGTTTTTTGCAGATATTTTGAGCCTGTTTTAGTGTTTATTTAGATTGAAACTTTCCTGTAAATTCTACCCTCCCTATGCCCCACCTTGTGGGATTTTAGTGGGTATGTTGTTGTTGTTGTTCGTTGTGGTTATAATCAAAAAAGTTTATCGGTGAAACTTGTAAGTTGTAATACTATATGTGTCAGGCAAGTATTACAATTGTTTTGTGCGAACAAACCTGTATTGATTACAAGTTTGCTGGTTATTTTTTTTCAATTAACAATATGTTCATTTTCTTGATGGAGTATTGTGACTTGTTTTTTCAGTGAAAGCATTGAAAGAGATTGCAAAAAAACTTGGGAAATTAGAGTACTGTTGTTACTGTTAAAGAAGTTAAACGGTGTCTTTAGTAACCAAAAGACTCCACGCATTTTTTCCACATTCCCAATTCCGACTCAGGTTAGTCACAAACACCCTTTGTAGTTTTTACCCCACTAATTTTGCGTGTGATTTTGTGTAATTTCTCTCCATTATATAATAATAGTTTCACTTATGATTTCTAGTTTCTCCCAATTTTGTATTGTTGTTTTTTTATCGTCTAGGTATGTTGTTATTGGACCTCAACTAGTTTGGGGTTGAAGTCTAGTTGACTGATTGTTGACTGATTATGTTCGTTGAACTTATTTTTTAATGTCTGTAAAGTTAGTCAAGTTGTGCAAAAGTTGATCCGAACATTACAATTATCTGTTAGAGTAATTTTTTATATGATATTTTGTTATGTGTGTTTTATGTTAGAGTTCAACAATTTATTTATTTTCTATTATGTTCACTCTTCTTCTTTATGGAATCTTATAGGGATATTTTGAATTTTCATCAAATTCTTCAATTGATAGATCTTGGATTGGAATTCAAAGAAACACACTAGAGTATTTACTTGGTTTGAATCAGTTTCTAGATTTTGCATTTACCAATGGATCTATAGGAGATAAAATAAAGTGTCCATGTCCTATATGTGGCTTTACATAGTGGAAAGCAAAAAATATGGTGTTTCACCATTTGATGGATAAGGATTTACCTCAACATTACGTCATTTGGGTTATGCATGGAGAAATGAATGTTTTGCCTAATTCCAGAAACATAGAGGTCATTTAAGATGCACAACCTTTTGAAAATTCTATTGAATTATTGATTAATGAAGTATTCCGTAGTTTAAGGCACGAGGGTGTTGATGCAGGTCCATCACAAGAAGTCGGAGAAGAAGAAATTTTACATGATTTGTCTGATTCAAATAACAAAGTTTATTTTGAATTGCCTAAGGATGGAAGTGAAGAATTGTATGAAGGATCCAAGTACTCAAAGTTGGTATTTTTACTAAAGCTTTATCACATAAAGTGTTTGTCTGGGTCAAGTGATCAGGGATGACTATGGTGCTAGATCTACTCAGGGATGCATTTAAATTTCCAAAGATCCTTATATCTTTTTATAAGGCTAAGAAAACCATCAACAAGTTGTGTCTTGATTATATCAAGATAAATGCTTGACTAAATGATTGCATGTTGTACTGGGAAGATGATGTTAATGCAGAATCATGTAAGCATTGTCACACTTCTAGATGGAAGCCCGAGAAGGATAACGATCTTGATCATGTGCCTAGTACAAGTAAGAAACAAAAGAAGAAGCAAAAGAAGCCTGCCAAAGTTTTGCGCTATTTTTCATTAAAACCAAGATTACAAAGATTGTTTATGTGCTCTAAAATTGCAGAGCATATGAGATGGCATGCAGAGGATGATACGAAGATGGGATCTTAAGGAACCCTCGAGATGGTGAAGCATGGAAAAGGCTTGATACAAAGTATCCTGAATTTTCTTCAGATCCTCCAAATGTTTGATTAGGACTATCTACTGATGGTTTCAATCCTTTTGGAACAATGAGTACTAACTATATACATTGTTACTCATAAGATTCAAGATGGAGTATATGTTAATGAAGTGGCAAAAGAAATTTGTGTGAGTTTTACTTATGTGCCATAGACTATTATTGAGCAATCTACGGTATGCGAAATGACTTTTTATTATTAATTTATTTTGAAAACAAATTTTTGGTATGTAGGAAAAAATTGAGTTATCTTTGAGCCAAAGCACTATAGATGAGTCTCAAGTTTCGCCAAATGATGCCTCTGGTAAGGTGCTAGGGCAAGAGCACTATGAAAGGGTGAGATGTTTGGGATTAGGGGAAGTTCCTAGTAGAGTTTTCAACAAGTTAGACCTCGTTTTGGTGGTACAAGTGCATCAAGTAGTGGAGGTTCTTGTTCGTTCCAATATCGAGAAAACTACAATCAAATATTGAGTGCTTTGAAGGCATATATGATGATGAAAGAAGGAACGATACCATAACAATTTGTGGGTCTCTTTGATTCTGCTTCAATGGTTTCTCCCACAGCAGTAAGTAAAGTTCTCTTTACTTTTTTTCTAATCTCGGTGTTTGTTGAAAAGCTCTCATTTCTTGTCTTCTCTTTATATTTCTTATTTATTTTGTTGTTCATATTATTAATCTTTTATAATACAACAAAAAAATAACTTGCAGTAGAACAGAGTCTCAACTTTCAGCTAACAACTTGCTAACAACATATATTACCTACCAAAATCTATCATTATGGTTAAGAATTAAGCTATTATACACCCCCTTCTAGTTTTGGTTTCACTTACAGTCTATATGCCACTTCCTGCACCATTAGTCAGACATTTAAATCAGCATGTCTTTGTTTGATTTGAAAAACTCTAAGGTCCCATTCTTGACAATGAAGAACATAGTAGCACTTACGATCATACTATACATCTTTTCTTTAGTTCCTTTACCATTTTGATTATTCGATGACCATTGCAATTCTTCCTTCCACTCTAGTGCCTGTTTGTAGATGTCTTGTCATTTTGACATTCTCATCCAGGTATTGGGATATAATTAACACTTAAAAGAAAAGATGGTTGATGCTTTAAAGTTCTAAACTACACGTAGGGGAGATTGTGTTGACATTATTTTGCTTAATCAATCCTTGGTGTACATCATTTTGATGTTCTTGTCAATTATAATATTTAATTAGTCATGTTGTGTTAACGATATATGAATTAATAAAATATTGGATAGTAGATTATGCCTAAAGAAAAAATTAAATTTGAGGTAAAATTAAAATTTATAATTTCTTATTTAAAATTGATGGATTCCACTAATTTAAAAGAAAAAAAAATTGCGGAGGTTTTAAACCCCCGTAACTTTTAAATTAAAATTTATTATAAAAAAATTAAATATAGAGTAGCGGGGGTTGAAACCCCCGCAATATAACCGCCGCAAAATAATTATGGAGGTTCGAAAAAATCTGCCGCAACTGGTGTGTGACGGCTCGAACTGTGGGGGCTTTTTGAACCCCCGCAATTACATTTTGCAGGGGTTTAAAACCCCCGTAAACCTTAAAATTAACCCCTGCAATTTGACCTATTTTTTGTAGTGCCTCACTTAGCATACCTGTACATTCAAATTACTGACGCATATCTTTCTTTTGCGCTATGATGTCTTATATCATAGGTAAAGACGCACGATCTTCTTATCATACTTAGCATCCAGACTAGTAGTGAGTCCTCATTGTTCGAGGAAAGATTTATTATTACAGTATTTAAGTACTCAGTTTATTTTAGTAGTCGGAGTTAGTTGGGGACTTGTCCCATCAACTCTTTGTTCAAACAGTAGTCTTTTTAGACAAATGTTCAGTTTCAGTATTTATTTCAGATTTGAACCTTATGGCAATTTTCCGCCTAATTTCTGCATAATTATAGTATTACGATTTAGTTATTGCAGCAGGTACAGTCATGGGATGGCTTGTGGTCCTTCGAGATTATTAGCACCATGTAGCGTCTGGGGTAATAACTCGGTGCGTTATAGTTACTTTATCCCCCCTTGGGTTCATTCATCCCCGAATGATGACAAGAGACACAACAAGCATGATTTCAAGCATTAAATAGAAAGGAAATAGTAGTATAGAATTTATACCTTCCATGCCATCTTCCATGATTTCGAAGATAGTTGGGTACCTCGCACGCATGTTATATTCTGACTCCCACGTAGATTCCTTATCTTTTTTATTCTTCCACAACACCTTAACCGAAGTTATTTCCTTACTTCTCAAATTCCAAACTTTGCGATCTAAAATAGAAATGAGTTATTCTTTATACGACAAGGAATTTTTTACATTGACTTCATCCATAGGCAATACTAGGGAATGATTTCAAATGAACTTCTTCAACATGGAAACATGGAATATTGGATGAACAGAAGCCTGGATCGCTGGCAAATCTAACTCATAGGCAGACACACCGATCCTCTTCATAATCTGATACGATCATATGTAACAAGGACTAAGCCTCCCTTTCCTTCTGAATCATATGAATCTCTTCATAGGGAGACCTTGAGGAATACCCAATCATCTACCTCAAATTCTAAGTCTCTCCTTCTAACATCAGAATAAGACTTCCAGTGACTCTAAGTTGTCTTAAGTCTCTCCCTAACTATCTTCACCTTTTCCATTTCTTGATGAACAAGGTCAGGCCCAAACAATTGGGTTTAACCTATTTCATACCACCCAAATGGTGATTTACATCTCGTCCCATAAAGTGCTTCAAAAAAAGCCGTCTGAATACGGTCATGGTAGCTATTTTTGTAGTAGAATTCTATCAACGACAAATGATCTACCCAACTACCTTTGAAGTAAATTATGTAGGCCCTCAACATGTCTATAAGTGTCTGAATAGTGCGTTCATCCTGCCCATCAGTCTGAGGGTGAAAGGCAGTACTCACATTAATACGCTCACTAGACACAATATGCCCCAATAAAGCAATAACATTAAGCCAAAATTCACATTTGGAAAATTGTACATACAATTCATGAACTTTGAAGGTCGGTAGGATGATGCGAAGCTGACCGACATGATCCTCCTCATTCTTAGAGTAAACTAAATGTCAACTATGAAGAACAAGTCTAGATACTGACAAAACACCCTATTCATTAGGTCCATGAAAGCTGCAGGGGCGTTAGTCAATCCGAAGGACATGACTAAGAATTCATAATGGCCATATCTGGTTCGAAAAGCTATTTTTGGAATGTCAGCCTCCCTAAACTTCAATTGATGATACCCTGAACGAAGGTCTATCTTAAAAAAACATTTTTCACCTTGGCGTTGATCAAATAAATTATCAATCCTGGGAAGAGGGTATTTGTTTTTAACAGTGACCTTATTGAGATGACGATAATCTATACACATATGGAGTGAACCGTCTGTCTTACGCACCAAGAGCTCCGGAGCACCTCGAGGAGAAACACTTGGATAAATAAAGCCCTTGTTAAGAAGATCTTTTAACTGTTCTTTTAGATCTTTCAATTTTGCAGGAGCACTTCTGTATGGTCCGATAGAAATAGGAAGAGTGTATGAAAATAAGTCAATGAAAATATTTATCTCCCTATTAGGTGTTATTCCTAGGAGATCATCGAGAAAGATTTCCGGGAATTCATTAACTATAGGGATACACTAGAGAGAAGGACTTTTAGTACTAGAATATTTGACCCAAATAAGTTGATACAAACAACCCTTATATAGAATTTTGTGGGATCTAAGATAAGAGATGAACTTCCCCCTAGATACTAAAGAATACCTCTCCTACTCTATCATTAGTTCATTTTGAAAGGAGAAAGTGACTTTTCGGGTTCTACAATCTAGTGTGGCATAGAACGAATGGAGCCAATCAATTCCCAAGATGGCGTCAGAGTCAATAATATTAAGCTCTATGAGATCTACCACAATATCACAATTATAGACAGATACAACACTATTTTTGTACACCCTCCTAGCCACAATAGAATCACCAATAGGAGTAGAAAAAAGAAAGGTTTTGGAATAACTTCAGGCTCCGTGGTCTAGGACTCATCATACCCAACCTCCCCAGAGAGATATATCGAATGATGAGTTGAGATAGTCTATGCATATGATCGCATAGTTGGTGGCTTCACAGGCTCGACGGTCGTAGGATGTTGGGTCTGCGTCTGTCACATCTGAGGATACACGGGTGGGTCAATTTATGATGATAAACCCGCCTAATTTTACTCGTACAAAGGTGTAGGAGGATCCACAAGAGTTAGTAGACGAGATGGAGAAAATCTTTCGAGTGATACATGTGGATAAAGTTGAAGGGTTTAAACAAGCTGCATATCAACTGAAGGAGGTAGCAAATCAGTGGTAACATGAGTGGAAATATTTGAGGGGAGATAGTGTTGATCCTTCTGTGTGAGGCAAATTTATTGAAGCCTTGCTGGAATGATTCTTTCCTCGGGAGTTGAAGGAGTCCAAAGCTGAAAAGTTCATAAACCTGAAATAAGGAACGATGAGCATCAAGGAGTACACCCTAAAATTCAATCAACTATCACATTATGCTCCGGAGTTGGCTGGAAACATGAGGGACCATATGAGAAAGTTTGCATACGACCTTTCAGATGAATTGGTGTTGGAGTGCAAAGGGGCGATGATGAACATAGATATGGACTTCTCTAGATTGTCTATTCAAATGCAGCAGGTTGAGGAGAAGAAGAAGAGGGTTGTTGAAGCAAGAGAGAAGGATAGGCAGGCCAAGAGGGCCCGACCAGCAGGCCAAAATCATAGTCAGCTGCAGAGTGGTAATTTGGATAACCAGTGGAAGAAGAAAAAGTTTTGGAGCAATGCTCAGTCTGCAGCTAGTGCTCCAGCACCCAGAGCTCTAGTTGATCGACGATCTCAGAATTTACAGAATAATCATGCATTTAGAGTGCAGGGTACACAATCCCAAGATAGTGTCGTTCAACCGTATAGATCTTTTTCATGGTGTGAGACCTGAGATATGTATCACCCAGGAAAGTGTCAGCTGGGTGAGATGGTATGCTATACTTATGGTCTGGCGGGTCATTTCTAGTGAGATTTTCCTTCTGCTAGAAGGAACCTTGATGGTGCTAAATCCCAAGCAAACTTCTCCGCACCACCATCACCTCCCAATGGTGCTATTTCAGCTACCAGAAGTGGACACAACTAGTTGTAGGCCTTGTCCAATTTCCATGAGGGAGAGTCCTCACCAAATATAGTCACAGGTCCGTTAAAAATCTTCTCTCATGATTTATATATGTTACTTGATCCCAAGTCTACCTTGTTTTATGTGACTCGATATATGGCAGTCGATTTTGGGTTTGAGCCCGAAATTATTGTAGAACCTTTATCTATTTCTACTTCAGTAGGTGATTCTGTTGTGGCTAGGAGGGTATATAAAAATTATGTTGTATCTGTTTGTAGCCGAGATACTGTGGCTGACCCCGTAAAGCTTGATATGGTTGATTTTGATGTTATCTTGGGAATAAACTGGCTCCATTCATATTATTCCACGCTAGATTGTGAAACCTAAAAGGTTACTTTCACTTTTACAAATAAACCAGTGATAGAATAGAAGGGTCATTCTTTAGAACCTAGAGGGCAATTCATATCTTACCTTAGAGTCCGTAAGCTTATTTTTAAAGGGTGTTTGTACCATCTAATCTAAGTAAAAAATTCTAATAGTGAAAGTTCTTCTCTTCAGTTTGTCTCTGTGGTTAATGAGTTTCCAGAAGTCTATCCCGATGATCTCCCAGGAATACCAGCTGTTAGGGAGAGAGATTTTTGTATTGATTTATTTCTTAACACCCATCCCATTTCTATTCTGCTAGAAAGAATGGATCCAATAGAACTAAAAGAGTTGAAAGAATAACTAGAAGACCTTCTTGATAAAGGTTTCATCCGTCCTAGTGTTTCTCCCTAGGGTGCACCTCTACTTTTTGAATGCAAGAACAATGGTTCCCTCTGCATGTGTATAGACTACCGCCAGTTGAATAAAGTCACTGTCAAAACAAATATCCCCTTCCTAGAATTGATGATCTCTTTGACAAACTTCAGGGTGCTAAGTGTTTTTCAAAGATAGACCTTCATTCGGGGTATCACCAATTGAAGGTTAGGGAGGTTGATATTACCAAATCAGCTTTCCAAACCTGATATGATCATTATAAATTCTTAGTCATGTCCTTTGATTTGACTAACGCTCCTACAGCCTTCATGGACCCAATGAATAGGGTATTCCGTCAGTTTCTGGATCTGTTTTTTATAGTCTTCATTGATGACATTTTGATTTATTCTAAGAGTGAGGAGGATCATTCCAATCACCTTCGAATCATCATTTAAAACCTCAAAGATCATAAATTATATGCAAAATTTTCCAAGTGTGAATTCAGGCTTAATGTTATTGCTTTTTTGGGGCATATTATGTCTAGTGAGGGAACTAATGTTGATCTCCAAAAGATTGAGGCAGTCCGAAAATAGCCCATAACTACGACTCCAATCGACATTCGGAGCTTCTTGGTTTGGCAGGATATTACAGAAGGTTCGTAGAGAGTTTTTCTTCGATAGCTGATCCACTTACCAGGTTGATGCAGAAAAAGGTGAAATTTATGTGGTTTGACTCTTGTGAGAATAGCATTGAGAAGTTGAAGGACAAGTTGACTACTACACCGATTTTGACTTTTTCTGAGGGTACAAATAGTTTTTTCATATATTGCGATGCGTATTAAGCGAGACTTGGTTATGTACTTATGCAGTATGGTAAGGTGGCAGCTTATACATCTAGGCAGTTGAAGGTGCATGAGTTAAACTACCCTACCCACGACTTGGAGTTAGCGGCTATGGTGTTCGCACTAAAAATATGGCGGCATTATCTTTATGGGGTACATGTTGATATACTTGCTGAATACAAAACTTTGCAGTATGTTTTCTCGCAGAAATAGCTAAATATCAGGCAAAGGTGTTGGTTAGAACTGTTGACAGACTATGATATGAGTCTGCACTATCATTTGGGCAAGGCGAATGTGGTGGCCGACACCCTTAGAAAATTATCTATGGGCAGTCTTTCATATATTGAGGAAGGGAAAAGGGAGATGGTGAAAGATATTCACCGGCTTGCAAATCTAGGGGTGCGAGTCTTGGATTCAAAGATGGAGGGGTAGTTGTGCATGAAATAGATAAATCTTCCCTTTGTGTAGAATTAAGGAAAAGTAGGTTGAGGATCTAATCTTAATGCAGATTAAGAAAGATGTGGGTCAACAAAAGGTGATGTCTTTTGAAATTGTTGGTGATGGGTTTTTGAGATATCACGTTAGGTTTTGTATGCCAAATATGGATGAATTAAGGAAAAGAATCCTTGATGAGGCTCATACATTGAGGTATGATGTTCACTCAGGGTCTACTAAGATGTACCATGATCTTAAAACTATATATTAGTGGAATAATATGAATCGTGATGTGGCTGACTTTGTTTCCAAGTGTTTGAATTGCCAACAAGTTAAAGTGGAACATTTGAGGCTAGGTGGTACTTCCCAAGAGATATCTTTGCCTTTGTGAAAATAGGATATGATCAATACGGATATCAACACATGACTTCTAAATTCCCGAAACCAGTATGATTCCATTTGGGTAATTGTCGACCGGCTTACCAAGTCAGCCAACTTTTTTGCTTTTATGACTAACCATTTTGGAGATGATTATGCCAAGATATACATTGAAGAAATAGTTTGTTTAAATGGAGTACCAATATCCATTATATCTGATCGAGGTACGCAATTCTCATCACAGTTTTGTAAATCTTTTCAGAGGGGTTTAGGTACCCAAGTTAACCTGAGTACTGCATTCCACCCCTAGATGGATGGGCAATCTGAATGCACTACTCAGACCTTTAAGGACATGATGCGAGCCTGTGTAATTGACTTCAAGGGTAGTTGGGTAGACCACTTACCATTGATAGAGTTCGCTTACAATAATAGCTACCATGCCTGCATTAAGATGGCTCCTTTTGAAGCACTTTATGGGTGAAGATGTAGATCACCAATTGGGTGGTATGAAGTGGGTAAGACGTGGATGTTTAATCCTGATCTTGTGCATCAAGTAATGGAGAAAGTGAAAATCATTAGAAAATGACTCAAGACAGCTCAGAGCCATCAGACGTCCTATGCCGATGTTAGAAGAAGGGAGTTGGAATTAGAAGTTAATAATTGGGTATTTCTAAAAGTCTCCCCTATGAAGGGATTCATGCGATTCGAGAAGCAAGGGATGCTGAGTCCTCTCTATATAGGACCATATCAGATTGTGAGAAGGATAGGTGGGGTGGCTTATGAGTTAGATTTGCCTACAAATCTGGTTTATGTACATACCGTATTTCATGTGTCTATGTTGACTAAGTATATTGGAGATCATTCCTTAGTGTTGCATGTAGAGAAGATCAAGGTGATAGACTCCTTATCATATGGAGAAGAGCCTATTGCAATCTTGGATTGCCAAGTCAGAATATTGAGGATTAAGGAAATAACTTCGGTCAAGGTATTATGGAAGAATCAAAAGGAGGAGGAAGTTACTTGGGAATCAAAAGCTAACCTGCAAACAAGATACCCAAACCTTTTTGAGTTAGGGGGTGATGACATGGAAGGTACCACTCTTTTACTCTCTCTATATCCCTCTTCCTTTCTTTTCCTTGGTACGTTTGAAATCGTGCTTGTCTGTATTATAACCCATCATTCGGGGACGAATGATCCCAAGGGGTGGATAATGTAACAATCCCATGATGTCCTTGACCAAACACCTCATTTCGTAGTATGTTATGTGGGTTAATGATCTAAAAATATTCTAAGTGTAAGAAGGGACTTAGTCACTTTTGAACTCCTAAACTTGGATGTTTTTATTTTTGACCTTTTCGACCTCAGAAAGTTAATTGTAAGTTAATTCATGATCGGGGGTGTCAAGGGTACATCCCGGGTAAGTTTCGAAACTTTCGGACTAGCATAAGGGTAAGTTTGGATGTCCAATATAGTGAGGCCTTGCGATAGGCCCGCATCATGAGGGATAATTATCCCAGATAGGTGTCACGTCATGAGGACAAGTTAACCTATATAGGTGTCACATCGCGAGGGCCAGTTGATCCAGGTAGGGGTCGCGACGCAATGGCAGCCCAGTTCTGCATTATTTTATCCATAATTTTTAAAGGCAAATGGGTCTTTTTGTTCATCCTAATTCGCCAAGACATGAGATTTAATGATAATCTAAGCATATTAGGCTTGATATCATCAGAAGCTACTCCTATTACTTTAAAAGAAAACCCTAGCTTCTTCCTATAAGGTCAAAGTATTCATCTTTGAGTTGAAGAATTTCAAAGAACCTAAGTGTGATTCATATTCCACTCTTCTTCATCGGTGATCTAAGGTACGTGGGGTTTTTGTAAAACTACTTGGGCATAAGGAAACTGTTCAACAACTTCTAACATTGTGAAATCATCAATTCTTGAAGTTGTTTTGGAAGTTAAATTGAAATTTTGCATTTATGAATTCT
This sequence comes from Capsicum pubescens, assembly GCA_030864215.1. Taxonomy (NCBI): domain Eukaryota; kingdom Viridiplantae; phylum Streptophyta; class Magnoliopsida; order Solanales; family Solanaceae; genus Capsicum; species Capsicum pubescens. Next base: position 366,316,989 of record CM061548.1, on the reverse strand, counting down.
TTAATGATATTAGTGTTTTGGTCTTGAGGCCTTTTCCCCAAATTGATTTTAAATCTTATATATATACACATGTGGTTAGAGTAATAATTGAATTTAGAGCATGACTATTTACACTCCCTCTCATGTTGCAACACCTTTTGATTTTAGAATGTTATTTAGAGGCATGGTATCAGTGTTCTTGACTATTGTTGAATGATTTAAGATTTGATTTAAATTAATGAGAGAGGAGTTGGCATGTTGATAAATTCTGAATATATATAATGAAAGAATTGCATGGTTTTCCAAAATACATGACCACCCAATGTTTATTGAAATGATTGAAAGGAGTCATCTTTGCATAATTTGATAAATGTATTGAAGAACGAATCTTCTTGAATTATTTGAAGTATGGTGGTCTAAACTTTATGTTTGAAAGAGAAAATTGTGATATGATTTTTATGGTTTATAAACATGACTTGCAAGTATTGGTATGATGATACCAATTCAGATAATGCCATTGTAACACAAAATAGAACATAATGTCGATTTTCTTTCAGATTTTTAGATTAGAATGATACATGTTCAGAAAAAGCTAAAAATGGGCATAAAGAGATGTTAGGTGGTTACTCGAAGAAGGAACGAGTCTAGAAAAACTCATTGCCCGAATTTGTGTTTTGCCGATATGGGATTATTATGTTGCCTAGAGGGATTATACGCTGGCCTAGTGCCCTGTGGAGTATCTGAATCAGAAACTCCAACTCTTGCATCAAACTTGGGTTGGGGGCTTGGCCGCCAAGTTAAGGGAGGACTCCATATAGCCCGTGGGGTTGTAGAGTTGTAGGGTGGACCACCTAGCTCATAAGTAATACAAAGATCAAATCTTCATTGACAAGAATGTTTTATGAATATCAAAGAATTTCCCATGTGTTTTAAACTATATCATGCATGATGTATTCATGACTTGCTCTCATCTATTTTATATATAAATGCATTATTTTTGTTTTCTCTGCGTATCAGTACAATTGTATTGACCCCCTATATTTCAGAGTCTTAGGCTTAGTCTAGAGGTCCTGCTAAGCCATAGACTTATTCCGACAGAAGAGAAGTGTATGTAGTTGGTGAGCCTTCTTTATTTCGGAAGGCCTATTTCTTTCCATTCAGTTGCTAATTAATTTGGTTTAGGTCCACTGGGGTCCTTGTCTAAAATTCAGACAACTTATTGATGTCTTATGTAGTAGAGATTTCACAGACTGAGAAAGATGTTGTTTAGATGTTGAAAAACTTATTTTTCATATTGTCAAACAGATTTCAAATTTATGAACATTATTCCATTTATTATAATTCCACATATTTTATTTATCAATCGAGTATTGTGCATGATTTCCAGATGTAGAAGGGCGCACGGGCCTCCATGGTTCGGGATGCTCGTCAAGTCCAGGGTCTCGACTCGGGTTGTGACATCTACATTCTGGCAATTAGGTAAGGCATACAACCAATTGCGACCTCCCTCGGTAGATGAAGTAGTACCCTTGGGTGGCGGTGGGGGTGCTAAGGAATTTGCTTGAGACTTAGAACCTCCAAAACAACCTCTAGAAGATGGACAATCTCTCTGAATATGACCTGGTTGGCCGCAAGAATAGCACACTAACCTGCCAAACTGTCACTTCCTTGGATGATACTTCCCACACGAGTCATAATAAGGGTATGACCTAGCAGGTTGGGTCACACTCCTTTGTGACTGTGTACCCTGCACCCTCGGCCCATAATTAGGCGAAAATTAAGGAAATTACTGATCAATTGTGGGCCTGGGTACTGGGGCACTAGGTGATGACTGGGAATTTCTCCAAAACTTCTTTTTAGACTACCTTTTTCCTCAATTACCACCCTGTTGTTGACTATTATTTTGATTTGTAAATCTAGCCTTCTTGGCCTACCTGTCTTTCTTCCTTACCTCTGCCAGCATTTTCTTTTTCTCTTCAACCTATTGCATATGAATGGATAACCTGGATAAATCCATGCCTCTATTCAGCATTGCTCTTTTGTATTCCAATACCAGATCATCCGAGAGACCGAATGCAAACTTTTTCATACAAGCTCTCATGTTACCCGCCAATTCTGGAGCATAGCCGGATAACTAGTTGAACTTCAGTGTGTACTCCTTCACACTAATTTTCCCTTGCTTCCAATTAATAAATTCTTCAGCCATCGATTCTCTCAATTCCTGAGGAAACAAATGATCCAGACAAGATTCCACAAACTCACCCCACAAAGAAGGCTCGACATCTCTACCTTTAGAATCCTCCCACTCATTATACCACTAATTTTCCATATCTGTCAGCTGATAGGATGCCAGTTCAACCCCTTCAACCTTATTCACATGCATAACCCTGAAAAGTATCTCAAGTTTATCAATGAACCCTTGGGGGTCCTCCTCAGCCTTCGTACCAGTAAGCACAGGTGGGTTTAGCCTCATGAATATGCCCACTTGGGTAAACTCAGATGAACCAGACACAGACACCACATCTTCAGATCGTCGGGCCTTAGAAGCCACCAACTAGGCTATCATATGCATAGACTGTCGGAACTCAAGATTATATACTTCTCTCTAGGGAGGTTGAGTACGGTTATCTCAATACCGAGGAGCCCTAGGTGGACTAGTCTAAATAGGTAAAACTCCCAGAGTAACAACAAACTCTGGAGTACGAGCTCCATAATGGGTCCGCTTCCCATGGGTAGGGTGGACATCCTCAGCTTAGGCATTCCATTTGTTGGATCGACGGGGAGGCATGATATCTTTCTGAAATACAGAAAATCATTGATTAGAGGAAATACAAACTCTATAGCATGAACAAAATCATTAAATAAGAGAGACATTCCTAAACGCCTTGTTGCCCCTTGTTATAAGTATGGCGCTCTACACACCCATAAATAGAGCTTTACCTGATGCAATTTTGCAGAAACCCTGGGACTGTGAACTATTTTCTGATACCAAATTTGTAATAACCCGAGCCGAGACCCTAGTCGCGACGAGCATCCCAAACCATGAAATCCCAGGCACCCTTTTCTATCTGGCAATCATACACTACATTTATAAAATGTAAAGAAATGTGAAAAAGTTATCATACGGAAATATGGTCGATACTATTTAAAGCCTTGTTTTAGGGTTTTCTAGATATAGAAAAACTTATCAATCAACATAATTTTGGACAAACAATTTTCTCTCTCTCTCTCTCTCTCTCTCTCTAGACCAATTTTTTTGGGAGTTTTGTCATGTGAATCAATTTAAGTTATACTTTTTGATCTTTATCATAGTTGTAAGTTAATCTTCTCAATTATGAATTCAATTTGTGTACTTGTTTCTTGCATCATGAGTGGCTAAACCTCATTAACCTGAATTATGGGATCTAGGATTAGGTCATGAAGAGGTGCTAAATACTCAAGATTCAATAGGTGTCAAGATTTCTTGATAATTCTGAGATGTTAATTAATGTCTGTTGGTTGCAAACATTAGGCATACCTACTTTGATTTGCTTGAGAAAGAAATCATAAACATAGAAAGTGAATTATCAACAGGGACTCGAAAATACTTTATTTAATAATCAGCGTTGTAACAAGGTTGATTAACCTGAGGTAAAATTTGGGCAGTAAGAGTGATTCCCTAAGTCCGAGAATATTAGGAAATTAGGTGCTTAAATAGGTCGAGAGACATTTGAGCATATAATCAATAAAGATAGCTTGTTATCCTAACCACCGTGAGAATCTTAAGTCACCTTTAGCATCTGTCATGTACCGTAAGCCCTAGTGAACATAATTCTGGTTATTTCATAAAATCTTGGTTACAAACATCAAAATCAAAGTGTCAAACAATTATTTGTGAAACTTAAACCCCCATTTCAGGAGACGTTAAACTATCAGTGAATTAAATCGTAAACAACTTGAGTTTCCCTGTGTGATTCGACCCCAACCTAGTTGGGTTTTATATTGACAACGCTCTCTTACACCCATTCAAGAGTGTAGTTTGAGCACTATAACCATGTAGTTTAGGAAAACCCCAGGTACCTTATGTCGTTTAGTTTGAAGATTGGAACTCTAATCTTGACCCTTTTCTTGAAATCGTGATCTTAGAGAAACCCTAATTTGCTTTTTCTCTTGAGGGTAAAGAGGATTTGATATGTTTTAAAACTGATAATAGTTGATTAATAATGTTTATAGTACAATTTAATTCATGGGGGAGGTTTTTGGGAAGGGAAAGTACCAGATACCCATTTAAAAACGTCCCATCTGAGTAACTCGGCCTTGTTAGACGGCTTGGTTGATGGACCGTCATTCTAGTGACGTACTGTCACTCCAACCGTCAGTTTTGCTCTATATAATGAGATCACTGCCTGAGGTCGACGGAAATCTTTCTGGACTTTTATTGACTTGACGGTCCGTCAGTCAGGCCGTCGCACCTCGGCCGACTGACACCTCAGTGTAAAATGGGCATAACTTGTTATCCCGCTATTGGATTTAGGAGAAACTTATGGCATTGAAAATAACACTAAAAGACCTTTCGTTTTATATATAGTAGGTTCTCTAAATCATTATAAACAAGAAGTTATGGTCAATGGAAATTGACCCAAGTTTAGACGTTCACTAAAACTTAATTGATAGGAAATTTTTAACTCATCTTTGAGTTAAGGGACCTCTATGATCTCAATTCATGCACAACTAGATTCACACACTACCTAATTGATTATCATACTTATAATTGCATTGGATTCATTCAAATGTATTAGAGGGCCTTTTTTGTCTTTTTCCCCTTTAAACCTTTCCTCACTTTTAAGACATCCCTAAAATATATTATTACCTCTGTGAAATGCCTAAGTGTCATTCCATAGGTCAGAAGAAACAAAACACCTAGGGCTTGAGAATTCCAACATCCAAAGAGTCAAATTTCTCTACATTTTCGTCATTATTGAGGTATATGGGACTATCCTAAATCTCATGGGCATAAGTTTATCCTTTTAAAAAAGCTTTAAATATATATGATTATGTATATAAAAAGAGGGTTTGGAAATCGTTTGAGGATAATGTGTTATGAACCCATTTTGATGAAAGCATGTACTTCTCATGAAATTTCTTCATAAACTTGAGTTACTTGGGAGTATCCTAAATCTAATTTTATCCTTTTTAACAAGCTTTAAAGATATATTATTATGTATATAAAAATGGAGTTTTGAAATCGTTTGAGCGTAATGTGTTATGAACCCACTTTGAGGAAATCATGTACTTCCCATTAAACTTCTTCATAAACTTGAGTTACTTTTATGTGTGCATGGGATTGTGAGTTTGAAAATTAATATGAGAGCACATGCCGAACAAAATTTTCTCTCTTGTGGTGAAATCCATTGTCTTAGCATGTTGTGGGTTTGCTCAAATGCATGATTAAAAGCTTAGTTCATAAGTTTTTATTATCCATGTTGAAATGGTTTAGTTTTGTATTTCAAAAGAGAGTACTTTCTTTACTTTCAAAATGTTCAAGAGTACTTTCAAAATGTTCAAGAGTACTTAAACTCCCTTTACTTTCAAAATGTTCAAGAGTACTTAAACCATTTTGAAAGTACTCCCTTTAGAAATATCAACCAGTATAACCATGGATAAGACTCGTGAAACCATTTACAATGTGTTAAAGACAAATTTCTCCAAAGTATGATATATTCCATCTATTTTATTTTATGTGACGTTATTTCCTTATTAATTAGAAAATTTCGAATTGTTGACAGATCATTTAAAATGTATAAATATTTGAACTTAAAATTTCTCATTACCCTTAGTGGGATAAGTTTATAGCCATACATAATCTAATCACTTGTTAAAGACCAAAATATTTAAGAGGAAATTGAAGGAAATGCGTCATTTAAGTCTTGAATGAAGAATTAAAAACATTGACCAACTTAAATGGTTAATTATAATTAGAAAACTTAATTAAGTTAGTTGTGTACTTGATTAATATTTTCAAAACTTTCTAATCTTTTCAAAAATACAAATCAGCCTACACTTACAAAACTCCCCTCTCTACAAATCAATGGTCTCTCCTTTCTTTCTCTCAATAGTTTCTCCCTCTAACTTCTCCAAACCAACAACTTTCCAAATTTATCCCTTCAATCTTTTGCAACTTCAACCTCCAGCGACAAATAGTTTTGAGTTCTTGCCCGTTCCTTTTGACTTACAACCGTCAGTCGACGTGACAATATTCTCTGGCGACAAAAACTTCGAGTTCTTCATCGTTTCTTTTTTATTTTAACAGGTAAAAAATTAGGACTTTTTAGTTATGAAGAAAACGAGGAACTTGAGTTATCTCATTTCTAGTATGAGTTACCAATTTCAATATTTGTTACTTAAATTTATAATGGGGACTCAAGAATACCCTAATTTGTGGTATTTCTTTTCTTCTGTTTTCGGAGTGAAATATGATTTTTATTGTTACTGTAGTTCTTGTTGTCGAAGATTGTTGTAAAAATAGCGAAAGTTGAATTTTAGTTTACTTTAGAGACATTTTTGTGGCCAAATCTAACCAACAACTATTGATTTGTTGGTGTTTGTTATTTTTAAATGTTTTTTGTTATTTGTACTTATATAATATTGATGTTGTTGGTAAATATTGATATTGTGTGTTACTTAGTTGATTTTAGTAAGTTAAATTATAATTTTTAGTTGAAGTTCTCATCTGGATGTATCTGCTACAGTTCTTTTTATAACAATGGATAAAACATGTAACGTGAATCCAACAGAGGAGTAATTTATTGTAACATATGACTAATCTGTTACAACATATTAGTCATATATCGCTACAACATGTGAGTAATCTGTTGCAATATATGAGTCATATGTTACAACAGATTACTCATATGTTGGATTGGTATTATAGTATTGTAACAGGAATCCAACTTATGGGACATCTGTTGCAACGGGTGAATCATCTGTTGCAACAGCTTACTCACTTGTTGCAAAAGATGACTCATATGTTGGATTCATGTTACAGGTTCTATCCATTATAGTAGTAGCAGGTACACCAAAAAAGAAATTCAACAAAAATCATAATTTATACTTACAAAATCACTTATGAAGCAATGTCCAAGTGATATACGAATAAAATTTGACAAAAAAAAATTCAAAAATTCAACAAGGGCACAACAAATAAGTGAAACACATGAAAATTTTTATGAAACAGGTAAAGAAGATAAAAATAGTATTTCATACATCAAAGGCAAAAAAATCAAGGGGATAAATGTTTGAGTTATCCTAAATTAATCGAGACCAAGCTATTACTAGGTAACTATTTGGTGTTGGCAATAGAAGTGTTTATTTTGAGTTGTAATAGTCTTTGTTTATTGTTAGAAGTGAAGTGTTGTAACAAGAAGCGAGTTTGACTTCTTGGAGTGATTAAGTTGTGTGGAGAACAGTTAGAGTTAACTATCGAGGTGAGGTACTCTAGTGAGTCCCTTTGATTGCTGAGTTGTAATCTGAAGCGTTATGAAAGTAGTGGAGATTGGAGTTGAAATCTCCTAGCATAATTTTGTGTGCAGTTTGCTTATACTGTTATTGTGTTTCTCTGAACCAGGTTCCAAATACGTGTGGTGAAGTTAGTTGTTTTTTTCCATTTATCTCTCTACCATGAGAAATTTTGTCAATGCCTAATGTTACATCAACAACAATCTCGAACTCTTTAAGACCTTCCTAATTAGATGTGTTATCAACAATTCTGTATATTTTGCATATCATATCTTAAATGTCTCTATCACGATGATTATTGTCAAAATATTCCTCGTCCAAGTCATCAAAATTCAAATATTCATCATCCATGTCATCAAAATTTCTTTGCATGACATTTTAGAACATGTCATGGGATATGTATTCAAAAGGGTTGATCTTAGGACAAAGTGATTTGATATGATTTCGATTATAAAACCAGTGTTGTACATGAGTATGAAGGTGAAATTGAATGGTTAAATGTGGTAAAGAAGAAGAAATTTTGATATAATTGATATCAATTTTTTGTCAATATTACAAGAGGTAATAAATGGGTATTCTAAAGCATTTTCCATGTTGAAAAAGTCGATATGGGAAACATAGAAAGTGGTTTCAATATACTCTTATATATAGTTGAGAACAAACCCTACACCTAGTCAACAAAGGATTGGGAAAGAGAGAGAAAAATTGAATTGCAATTCCCTTTGTGATGGTTTATCTATATCTCTAATCTATAATCTATATCTATAATCTATATTTATAATTTATTTATAATATATTAAAAGTGTGAAGTCCCTTAGAAAAGTTATTTGAACTTTTTTCCCTTCATTAAAAGACTGTACCATAGATAAAATCGTCTTTTTGCTATTTTTTTTAATTAATTATTATTTAATTATAATCCTAACTTTTTACCTATTTATATAAGGAAACAACTCCTAATTGAACTATAGTTTTCGATTACATAAGTATAAATATTTAATTAGTTTTTCATATTTAGATATTTAATTAATTTAAAAAAACAAATGGCATATTATTAAAGGACACTTTTAATTCCTATCTTTTTTTTTGGTTAATAATTTTTTTTCTATCAATTCTAGGAACCTTCACTACTACGGATCCTCCACTTTTTAACTTATTATAAATTTTAAAAGATATAATAAAAGAAAAATTCTATTATATCAGAACTATTTTTGTAATCTTTAAGACTATAATTAATTACAAAAATCTCATAACTAATTTTTTTTCTTATTTGATTTAGGTAGAAAGTCCTACTATTTAGTAAGCCTTACATGTAACCAAATTTACGTTATATAAGTTTTGTCTATTAATGCCTATACGTATATTGAAAAAAACCTTAATACGTTTGAATTGTAATAGTCACTAATCCGAATTAATGCTGGATGAAAATTTATTACTTGAATTGGTATTACACTCCTAAATCAATTAAATACTATCTTATATTATTATTTATTTATTTATAATAGGTAAGAGCTCCTAATAATACACTTCCAAATCAATTAAAATACTACCTTATATAATTATTTACTTAAATTATAATTCTATTTATAAACCATAATTTAACCCTCATTAACCTGTCATTTCTTTTACAAACCCTTATTTAAGCCTCACTAACACATCATTCTTTTTTCTTCTTTGATTGTCTTTTTATTATTTGATTTGATTTCATTCAAGTTATTTTTCTACATTCAATATTTAATTTTTCAATGTGAATTTTTTTCTTCACTTTCTTTTTTAGTTAATTAATAGTGATAAGGTGATTTGTTTTTATTATGGTGTATGATGATGTCATGTTCGCTTAGGTATTCTTGCATCCAACAATATCAAAGAAACAAATAATGTAACTAAAGATGAGGAATGTAATACCGTTGATGAGGAGAAGAAGGCTGCCTCAAGAATTCAAGCAAAGGATCAGACCTCAGAGATTATGAGTTGCAAAGATTCACAGCAACACATGGAATTGACAAATGCGAGATCATAAGCAACCTTCGTGAGGGCTTTAGAAGAGACATCAAATATGATCTTTGGACTTGGTTAGAGAGGTAAACTTTTGCTCCATTCTTTGTCTCAAATAAGTGTCTAAATTTGAATAAGCATGAAGTTTAAGAAATATAAAGAGATTTTTGGCTCTTCTGATTTTAAATAAAAAAGATGTATATAGTCTTTTAAATTTTGTGATCTTAAACTTTTCATTTGAATTAAGAAATATCTAATAATATGTTGTTGGACAAGTTTTACTATAAGTACTTTAAATTTAAAACCTTTTAAAACCTCTTCTTGACAGGAGTGTGTATATAAATTTGCATAGAACCTCTAAAACTCATCCAATTGTTCTACCTATCATAAAATATGCAAACTATATGAATTTCACATGAATAAAATACTTGAATGATCTCGTACCACTATTGGATGAGTTAATATTTGCAAGTCACGTATATTTTGATCATGAAGTGCAGGACTTCATGCTTTAATATCGTACAATGAAAGTGCAATACACTGTCTATTTCATTGTTTTAATCAACACAAAAGCTTAGTATTTTTTGAATTACTAATCAAACGTACTAAATATTTTCAAACAACATCTATCTATATCTATATTTTTATAATCTATAATCTATATCTATAATCTATATCTATATCTATAATATATTAAAAGTGTGAAATCCCTTAAAAAAATAATTTGAATTTTTTGTCCTTCATTAAAAGATTCTTCTTCTTTAGACAAAATTGTCTTTTCATTATTTTCTTTAATTTATCATTTAATTATTTTTATTATGTTAACTAGTTCCTAAAATATATAGGACTTCTAAAATATATGGAAGGGGAATCAATTAATATTTTCCTTTGTACATCAATTAGAAAAATACTCATAATTTCTTCAATTTATTATTTAATTATTTTTATTATATTAACTAGACTTCTAAAATATATAGGACTCCTAAAATATATGGAATGAGAATCAATTAAATACGAGACACACGTGCAAAGTACGTACACTTTACTAGTATAACTATTTGACATGAGTCATCTTTTCCTATACTTCGTTAAACCTAAACCAAGTCCAAATAAGTTTAACTTAAGAGCACTATCCCTTACTTTTTTTATATAATTATTTTTTAACCTAGAACATTAAATAAAGTCATACCATATATGCACGGCCGACATTATTCCTTTTCCCTTTTAGTTTCAACATTGGATAACCTCAAGTTTCTTAAATAGAATACCAAGCCAGAAATTAATTATCCTTTACGCTTTGCACATGTTCATTATTATAATCCTAGTTCAAGTATGCGTATTTTCTAGTTGTACTTTTGTATAATTATCCCTATTATTAATCCCAGCTTAAGACATTAAGTAGGTCTAGTAAAACACTTAGATCCTTCTCAGAGAAACTTTAGGATTGGAATATCTATAAATTCCTAATCCACTTAACGATCTTTTGATCCACCTATCAATCTTTTATCAAATCAATTTAGCATGGAGATTTTTGCTTGCGATGAGCCTAAATTGCATTACACCTTTAGGAGGTCTAAAATGAAACACAAGAATTCCAAAAATCCTCCACCTTCCTATGAATTAGTCGAAATCCAGTTGATTTGCAAAGTAGAACATATTTGGCGTAATCTTTATGGTGAAAAGAAGAGAAGTTGCGAGCGTCCACAAATCTCAATTTCTATCACAATAGAATTTCGATATTTCAAGAACCCAGAAAAGACTCGTCTAGCCACATATAACCCAACTGATGAATTGTCAATTTCCACTCTTCAGATGCAAAGTGACTGGGGAAAAATTGGCAAAAGCTACCATTCTCAAACCTATTTAGCAAAAGGAACACTAAATTTCTTTGTGAATTATTTTTTAGGGTTAGGGTATAAAAAGTATTAAAAAAGGTGAAAAAGTTGGCCCACATGTGGGCCAAGGGACCATTGTATCATTTTTCTAACTTTACAAATTTAACATAATACACTAATACCCATCTACAAATTTAACATAATATACTAACACCTATCAACTTCTTCCAATATCAAAAAAAAAAATCTTCTCTGTCCTCTTAAATTTTCTCCAACTCTCGCTTGAAGAACAGTTCTCCCCAAACACCATATTCGTGTTTCCTTCTTCTGCAGTTGCTAAGAGGTCGTTTTTGCTTCATAAGGTTAGTTAAAATCATGATTCGATCATTTATAGATCCATTTAAATAGGTTTCTTTGTTAATCGATTCGTAGTGATGTAGGAATTTTTTTTTTTCGAATTTGGTTGATTAAGGAGTTTTGGTTTAGTTCTGTTTTTTTTTTTTAGCAAAGAAGTGTTGAATGGTGGGATAATCATTATTTGAAGAGTTATTTTGTCAGTTTGATTCAAACAGTAAGTTGTTTCTGTCCGTAGACCCGTGGTCTATGAAATCTATCTGTGGTCTATGAAATCAGAATGCCCTAGATTGAAATAAATTTTTAGACTTATGAAATTCTTTTAATAAATGGTTCCCTAAATAGTGGAAATTGAAAAATTAATAGCTAATTAGTTCGATTAAGTGCAGTGGTTTGATTTTTTGCAATTGTCGTGTTTCGATATTGCATGTTGGTTTTTGGTTCACAGTTATTGATGTTTGGAGTGAACTGTTTGATGGTGGAATGGTGGGATAATTGTTATTTGAAGAGTTATTTTGGCAGTTTGATTCCAACAGTCGCCTATTTCTATTCGTAGACCAGTGGTCTATGATATCAGAATGCCCTAGATTGAAATAAATTTTTAGACGTATGAAATTCTTTTAAAATATGATGGCCGAAATAGTGAAAATTGAAAGATTAAAAGCTAATTAGTTTGATTAGGTGCACTAGTTTGATTTTGATACTCCATGTTGGATTTTGATGGGGAATTTATTTTTTTTAGGGGGGGGGGGAAGACGGGGTTCATTTGAGCATTGACTTATTTCTATTGATAGACTTGTGGTATATGAACTGAAAATGCGAGATTTTCTCTGCAGGTGTAGATTGTGTTGAAAATGGGTAAAAAAACCATCCATCCTAAAAGCAAAGCCAATAGCAGTAGAAAAAGATAAGCCGAGGCAGCTGAAAATGTCTCAAAAAGAAATAAAATTAACGAGAAAGTGTCTAAATCTGATCCAAATTTAAAGGAGATAAGTGACTACGCTGAGTCTAGTGAAGATGTCCTTCCCGAGCGCAGTATTAATGGTGACAGTGAAGAGAGCGAGGGAAGTGGGAGAAACAGTGATGATGGGGATAATGATCCATTGTCCGTGCCAAGTTTGTTAAGGTTAATTTCCGTTGAGTGGTATGACCTTCGAACGATAATGGATGAGGTCGGATCTTTCCCGAAGAGGATATCGATCCGATCAAGAATGGTTGCTTATCGAGAATTTAAGCAAGTTCTTGTCAACCAGGAGTTGAATAAAAGATTCAAGCGGTCCTGTTTTCGAACTCTTGAGAAACCTGTCGGAACATCTCAAGTTCAATGGGGAGTTGGTCTATTATTTGCTGTTGCGATGCGTCAAGAGGGATAAGATGCATCATGAGATGTGGTTCTGTGTTAACAGCAAGCTTGTCTTTTTTGGCTTGAAAGAATTTTGTTTGATCACGGGGTTGAACTGCTCATCATACCCCAGTGAATAAAAAATGAAGAAGATGTTAGACAAGGGGGAGAATTTTTGCTTTAAGGTGACAAAAAATAAAAATATTACGTCGGCCAACTTGTTACACTTGATCAGAGGGAATAAGCTGAACGTGGACCAGAAGTTTATGTATTGTTTCCTGTGGTTCTTGCACTCCATGTTTCTTGCAAAAGATTCGACGAAGGTTGTCCATACGAAACTGATTCGAATGGTCGATTTTTTGAGTTTCTTCGAGATTTATCAGTGGGGCAAAGAGACATTTCAACTGACCTTGGACAATCTGAAGAAGAAAAGTGACCTGAAGAAAGAGAGAAAAGTATTTGATGAGAAGCAGAAGGCCTCCTATGCTCTATTCGGATTTTCCTGGGCATTCATCGTATCTACCATAAACCTTTTTATTAGTTTATCATAGATTCTTGTTTTATTTATACTCTGTCACAGACACTGAGTTCTTTTTTCTCTGTTGTACTTATTACAGGTTTAGATGTACGAGTCCTTTCTTCATCTTTGAAAATTTGGTGAAAAATCAACGGATGAGCCATTTTCCATTCCCCGCATCCTCAGATTGCACACTACAAAAAGTGACCAGATAATCGAAGGAGACCCATTCAAGTACAAAGAAAAAGTTACCGAGGTATGAACTTATTTTTTACTATGCAATTATAATACTACTGTTGCATCGAATGTTATGTCATTGTTAATTGATATTTTTTAGAACGTGCATCTGTACATCATCCCTACTGTTCGTGAGACGAAGATGGATCACATGATTACCTTTGAGCCATATACAGACGAAGTGAAGAATAACGTCCTCAATGGATTAAAGAAAGAGTTAGAAGGGGTAACTGTCCTTATTTCAAATGAGGACAATGATGATGACGGGAATTTGGGTGGTAACCCTATTGAAGTACGCGTTGGTGATGATGATACTCCGAGCACCTCCAATGATGCAAAAGGCACCTAATCCCCCGAGGATCTTCATAAGCATGTTGTTGTGCTCGAGGAAACGGTGTTGGATATTACTGCCTATATTAGAGAAAAAAGACTGAAGAAAAAAGAACAGGATGAGCGACAACACGAGCGAGGTAACTTCATTCAATAATTGATATTGTTAATGAATTTTCAGCTTTAAATATCAGTAACACTTTGTAATATGATGATACAGTACATGTGGACCTTCGTAAATCGGAGAGGAATAAAGAAGAAGAAAAAAAAAGCAAAATGGATGAGTTGGCCACTATTGTGGAGGAAGAGGAAGAAAAGAAGAAAAGAATGATGAAGAAGAAGAAATAAAAGAAGACAAGAGCCAAGAAGAAAGTGTAAAGGAAGCAGCTGTAGATGAAGAAGAAAAAGTTGAAAAAGAAGCAGCAGTAGTTGAAGAAGAAGGCAAGGAAAAAGGAGGAGATGTAGTCAAAGAAGACAAGAAAAAAAAGAAGCTGAAAAAATAGGAGCAACAACTGATAAAGAAGAACAAGAAGAAGCTAACAACGAAGAATCTGATAAAGCTGCCGCTGGTGAAAAAAAAAAGCTTCTAAATGGGAAGAAAAAAATGAAGCTGAGGAAGAAAAAGGAGGTCAGAAAAAAACAGCTGTTGAAGGTGAAGGAAAAAAAGGTGAGGAATAAAAACAAGATGGGTTCATGGATATTTTTGATGAAATCAACAACACCTATGCTGATGAGGAGGAAATTTTTTGAAAAAAATATTTGAATTATTTTATTGTTAATGTGTTGAATGATCTTTTTGGTAGGATATTTGAAACTCTCTTTTATTTCATAGAAAGTTCAACTAATCTTTCGTACACTTCTTTCATAGTCCATCATTACCATGCTGCTCCATTTTAAGTTGAGTTGTTGATTGATCGACTATGATTCTATCAAAAACAGTGTTAACATTGTAGAAAAAGAGAAGTACTATTATTTATTCAATATCACTACATCCATGTTACACTTTTCCAAAGAATGAATACTATTATTATAGAACACAACATCAATTTTAGGTCATTCTCTCTTTCTTCGGCCAAAATTAATTTTTGTTTTACTTGATCCCTCTCTATTTGGGTGTCATGTAGCAATACTTTAAGGTGACCCCTTTGTTCTTCGGCTTCTTTGAACCAATTCATAAGATAATCTATATTTTCTTCACATTCTTGAAGCCTCTGTAGTAGATTAAATTTTGCAGAGCCACGAAAATTTGATGTGTCACGTCCCGGACTCAATGTTGATGGACTGCTTGGAGGTGATAGCTCATCGAGCCATTTAAAAAATGAGCATGTGTCATTATCCTAAAAAATAAATTATAATTACATAACGATTAACTTAACATTATAAAAACAACATACATAACTCACCTTTGCAATTGCACAGTTGTAAAATTTACGACCTGGATTTGAGTCTGTGCGTGACGTCCTCAAGACAGTCGTATTACCACAACAACAAATTAGAGTCTTTTTAGAATTGGATGTTTGAGATGCTTGAGACATTGTAGAAGTTTAAAATATAAACAAAGTTAATGAAATAAAATAATGAGGGAGTGACGACTTTATATATGAAGTAAAAAATGATGTGGTAAGTGCAAAATTAGTGGTTTGTTACCGTTGGATAGTAATTTTATTTTTTGAAACTAGGGGTGAATGTTAATATACCGTCGTAGATCATGACAAACGTCATCCATCAACTAGATACTAAAATATACCTTAGACTGGTATGGTCTATCGTAGACCTACACCTGTACGAGTGCATCGACGGATCTCTTAATTAGGCGTAGACCACTATGATCTACGTATACTGATATAGACCAACATTTGGATGTTGCTTAAAAGAGAATAAATAAATTAAAAATAAATGTAGGGTGGGTTTCTACACAAGTGAGGGAGTGTAAACAAGTCACACAATCATATTAGAGGTTATACAAATTAGTGGTAGTGTATTAAGGAGTGTGTGGATGGGTAGTAGTTTAAAGTTCAATATCCTTTGAGTAATGTTTCTCAAAGCATAAGTCTGTTTTGTGGATATATTTTGTCCAACCACTATCCATTCCACATAATCTTTTGATTTGGGGTGATCATTTAAGGAGTATGTGGAATATGTAGTCATCAAGTACAAAATACATCCACAAAATATACTTGTGGTTTGAAAACAATTACCCTTAGGGTATTGAACATTCAACCACTACCCATCCATACACTCCTTAATACACCACCCCTAATTTGTATAACCTCTAATATTATTGTGTGACTTGTTTACACTCCCTCACATGTGTAGAAATTCCCCCTACAAATATTTTTAATTTATTTATTCTCTTTTAAACAACATCCAAGTGTTGGTCTATATCAGTCTACATAGATCACAGTGGTCTACACCTAATTAAGAGATCCGTTGATGCACTCGTACAGGTGTAGGTCTATGATAGACCATATTAGTCTACAATATATTTTAGTATCTAGTTGATGGATGACGTTTGTCATGATCTACGACGGTCAATTAACTTTCACCCCCAGTTCCCAAAAATAAAATTACTATTTATACCATTTTTAATTTAAATCACCAACAGTTTAAGATTATCTATTTAAATTATTTTTAATTTTATTATTTTATTCCATCAGCCCCAACACATGTTATTATCAATTTAAATTATTTTTAATTTAATTATTTTACTCCAACTGACCAAAACCTGTTTTTATTAGTTTAAATTATTTTTAATTTAATTATTTTATTCCAACATCCCAAAACATGTTATTATCAGTTTAAATTATTTTTAATTTAATTATTTTATTCCACCAGCCCAAATCATATTATTATCAGTTTAAATTATTTTTAATTTAATTATTTTACTCCATCAACCCAAAAACTTATTAGTATTATCTATTTTAATTTAACTGCTGCTCTATTGATTCACATGATCGATGATAGACTACTATGTTGGGTCGATGACAGACTAAGTATGTGATCGAGCATAGACTCTTTATGTGATCGGCGAGAAACTGTTTATGTTATTTGTTTTTACAGATACATTCACTACAGATGCTAACACAAAAAATAACAATAACAAAAAAGAGGAAAATTCAATTTGAAAATAAAAATTATTTGTTCATTGCATAATCATAGGATTTTTACATTCAAAACATTGACACATCGGCCAGAACAAGAAAAATAAGCAAAATAAGCAAAATAAGAGGAAGTTTTCTTTTAACAACAATTCGAATACGCGAGAAGGTAAGTTTCATCTTTATAAATTGGTGAAGAGTATTAGTAGATGGAGTTTTAATAACCTACTCCATCGCCATACTTTGCTCGCAAAGCTGCCATCACATGTTCGCACGACATTTTCACCAACTCAAATTTCTGACAAGAACAACTCCTTTCCAACAAATTGACCTTAGCAGTAACGCCGTTGTCGAATACCGTGAATTGGTGGAGACCCCATTTGCATTAGTCACATACAAGGAATCGCTCGCACTTTTGTTATCTCTTAGAATCCTTTTCACACAAGGCACAAATATGTTGTTTTAACCATCGATAAAGGCATGCCGCTCCCTAAACTTTTCACCAAATTTTCTAGCAATCGAATTGAATATGTACAATACAAGGTACTCCCGTTCATCCGTCAACACCGAGTTGAGTGACTCGGCGATGTTTGTGGTCATCACATCGTACCTATTTCCCGGGAAGTGTTCTTTACTCCATTTCTCAAAACCGACCACATTTTCAAGGATATGTCCTGCCTCGGGGCTATTATTCTTCAATTCGGCAAAATGCTCGCTAAATTCATCAACAGTATACGCCTTTGCCGCGGCGTAGAACAGATAAAGATGTTCTCCACAGTGCTGATTTACGCACAGATTTTCAGTGAGGTGCCTCATGCAAAGTCTATGGTGTGCACAACTGTAAACACAAGAGAAGACATTGACAATGCTGATGTGCCTGTCGGAGATGACACATAGATCTGATTCATCTTCTACGATAGACTTCAACTTCTGGAAGAAGAACGTCCAAGAAGCATCGTTCTTTTTATCGACGACACAAAAGGCAATTGGAATGATGTGATTTTTTGTGTCCTGTGCAACTGCACTCAGTAACACGCCCCCGTACTTTTCATATAAATATGTTCCATGAACGACAATTACCTTTCTCATGTGGGCATATCCCCGTATGCAAGCTCCGAATGCTAAGAAGTAGTAAACTAACGCTCTATTAATCTGGTTTACCATTATAGAATAGAAAGACCCTGGATTCAACAACTCCACCATGTGGGAAAAATACGGCAAGCAAGCATATCCATGATCCGGTGTCCCGCAAATGATGTTCTTCGCAATTACACTCTCTTTCCAACACATCCAATAGCTTGCGTGGCAATGCAACTCCTTGAACACAATCCTTTGTATTTCTCTTATGCTTGGACCTTTGTCATCCCAAAAATGATTTACGCATAGTGAAACAATCAATTTGGATAACAATCTCTTATGCCTGCAGGTGGCGTGTTCAACACCGCACGTGTGCAACCCGATATACTTGTATATGCGAAATCTGCATGAGGTTTCATACTTCATTGCCCTCAACAACCAGCCGCAACTACGAGATAAGCATTTTGCCTTCAAAAATTTGGAGCAGTTCTTCTCCAAACAATAATCAAAACACTGCCTCACCGCTGCTGCGTCTAGTAGCATTTTGAGCTCTTTCTTGTCGGCGAATGTTTGATCAAGATGGAAATTGGCTCTGTCGTTGAAGGAATGTCCCAATTGTAATCTCGTTCCATGGTCTTCTTCGTCATTTTTCGAGTTCGATGAAACCTCTTCCATATGCATATGATCATCTTTCGTAATAATAGGTTGATCGTCATCGTTCTCATAATGACTGAAATCATCGTCGACTTTTGGGCGCGGATGTGGGAGTTCTGATGAATTTACCAGTCCTTTGACGGACCTCTCATCTACATTTATTCTCAAAATAAGCTTAAAGCTGATGATAGGCGAATTTAAACGCCTATAGCACTATATTTTGCCCATATTTTAGCCTAGTTTTGAGAACAAATTATATATTTCATGCACTTTTAGTCCTTTTTCCTGTAAGTGAGCTAACGAACATGATTAGCAAAGATTCAGGTATAAATGATACAGAATTCAACATTTCATGGATAACTTGATGCCAAAGAAAGCTTCACGAAAGGAGAAAAGCCAATCTTGGACGCCAAGGACTAAAGATGGCGCATGGAAATTCTGTCCCGGGCTAAAACAATATTTCTGAAGACTTTGGGGACTAGCAGTAATTTATTAGGATTAGGATAATGATACATTAACCTAGTACAATTGGGTTAAGTATTTCATTAGCTTATTAGGATTAGGATAATGATACATTAACCTAGTACAATTGGGTTAAGTATTTCATTAGCTTAGTAGGATTTGGTTAAGCATTTCATTAGCTTAGTAGGAATAGGATATGGGTATTATAAATACCCTATCTTGCTAGAGATTTTAAGACATCTTCTTACATTCAATTCTATTCTATTCTACTTCTAAGACATTCTAGTTCTAATCAATCATTCTTCCATTAATTCTATTTTTCTTCTTCTATTCATCTATTCTTAAATTCCACAACAACAGAAATGTTAGTTTGCTAAGGGATTCACGCCTAACGCCTACCACACCATTGCAAACGTGAAATCTTTATTGTGGTATAACAACAATGTCAATTGTGATTTCCTTCACACTCATGGGTAACTAAACTACTCTGTTGGGGTTATGGAAGCCGAATGAGATACTATCTATTGCTGTGAGTTTGTGAGTTCGTGACATGTATGTTGCTTATATCATTATTCTCTTCATCTTAATCTAAATTCTTTGTGGTTACAAACGCAAGAATACGCCAGTATAACATTTAACTTGTTCGAAAGAAAGGTTATCTGTCTGGAAAAGAGATAATGTCAAGGTAGTAGGGTCCCATCCCCTATTAAAAAGTTAGTGCCGTAACTGGATTAACCTATTGGAGAATTCGTACCGTTAGACACACTTTAAGCTTGAAAGAGTTAAAGTGAAATAATCCTCGAATAGGTCGAAAGACGCCTAGATTTACCATCGAATACAATTCTCTATAAGCACATGTATGTCTGAATTCAACACACTCATAGTCAATAGAGACGTATAACTCAGAAGGTGGACATAACCGCAACTCCTCAATTCTCATTGTTTCACAACTTACTAAACATTCTTTCTGTTTACTTTGCTATTTTCAGTTTTTGCTTTAATAATTTGGTTACACATTACAAACCCCCCTTCTTACGAGACTTGCACTAAAAGTCTAGTAATCGTTGCTTACTTGTTGACCAAGCTATTCCCTGTGGGATCGATACCCAACCCAGGTTGGGTTCTATATTTGACAAACGACCGTTTTACACTCCTACGAGAGCTGTAGATTGAGCGTTATCAAAAATTGGCGCTGTTACCGGGGAATACAAGTGTCAATTATGTTCGTAATAATTACTAGACCCTTTGGTCAAAGATTCTCGTAATTTTACTTTTAGTTTTTGTTTTTGTTTACTGGAGGTTTTTATTCAGTGCATGCCCCATACCCGAAGTTCTGGTCAACCATTATTACCTATCAATCCTGAACCACAACGTATTCGCATAATGGAGGCACAACACGCAATTGAAAGGATGACTGCTCAACAGGAACAGGCGAGACTAGCTGCGCTAGCCGCCGCTCAAGTGCATCAACTGAATATTGATAACCCTGGGTGAGCAACAAATCCTGACGATGAAGATCTAGGTGATGACGAGCTACTAAACCCTAGGCATGCCGCTGAGATCGCAACACCTGCCAACAGAAGAGATCGTCAAGCTAGGTTTAGGCCTGAACGCCAAGCTATGCAGCCAGCTTTCGACGATGATGATGATGATCTTGATGTAGCCGGAGCCACATGAGCCATTATTCCTCCACCATTGGCACCCGGAGCCAAGTTCAACATCACGAGCACCATGATTCAGTTATTGCAACTCAAGGGATTATTTGGTCGACTAGCAGGCGATGATCCGAATATGCATCTCATCAACTTTATTTCCACATGCAAGTCGTTTGACAATCCTGGCGTTGGTCAGAATGCAATTCGATTACGTCTATTTCCATTGTCTCTATCTGGGGAGGCAACTCTATGGTTGAATGGGTTGACTCCTGATTCTATTACAAATTGGAGGCAATTAAGAGACGCTTTCCTAGAAAGATTCTTTCCGCCATCCAAAAGAGAACAAATGAGAGATGAAATCAGCAACTTTCGTCAGCTTCCAACTGAAGCCCTTCATGAAACATGGAAGAGGTTCAAGACGAAGCTAATAAGGTGCCCAAACCATCACATGACCAATGTTCACCTAATGGAGATACTTTACAGAGCCTTGAATTCAATAACTAAACCAGTTGTGGATAATGCGGCTGGAGGATCATTCATGGATCGCACCTTTGGACAGGCAAGCAATATGCTAGACCGGATGACGAAGCAAAGTAGAGCTTGGCATACCAGGGATTCTGAGGTAGCAAGTCCCACTTTATCTATAGGCATGACTGCAGACCAAAGGAGAAGAGAAGAAGAACGTCATCAAGATATGGCGCACATGAAGACACAAGTGGATCTTCTTACAAAGCATCTATTATCAGGGAAGACCAAAAAAGTCAAAGCCATTGCGTCAAAAGGAAGAGACGAATCTGATTCGGAGGAAGAAGCCAACTACTTAAACAATCAGGGGGGTTTCCGAGGTAATACCCAAGGAAACCAAGGTCAGAACTATTATGATAAATATGGAAACAAGGACCAAGGTATTTGGAAGAACAAGAATGACAAAAGTGGTTTGTATGTTCCCCCTAGAAGACGTGACGCCACCACATCTAGTTCTGGAAGTATGGAAGACATGATGGCTAAACTATTGAAAGGAGTGGAAGCAACTAGCACGGGAGTAACGGAGGTAATAAATGATTTGTCCTCTATGAAGCAATTAGTTGATTCACATTCCACTTCAATCAAGCAAATAGAGCAGCAATTGAGCCAACTTTCAGCAGCACTCAATCAAAGAAAGACTGGCACTTTACCTAGCGACACTGTGCAAAATCAAAGGAATGAGGAATCATGCATGGCTATTACTACTCGAAGTGGTAAGGCGCTGGAAACTTCATCTAAGGGCAAACAAGTGGTCGACGATGTAGCAGACATTGATGAAAAGGCAAAAGGAGAAGTTGTCGTAGAATCCACCCACGACGTCCATGACAGTACACCGAGTATGTTGCAGCTTGAAAAGGCTGAAAAACGAAGGCAAGAGGAGAAGAAAGTCGTGGAGAGAACAATTCCATACCCACCACCACCTTTTCCTCAAAGATTGAATAAGGTGGCGGACGATACAAAGTTCAGCAAATTCATGACTATGTTAAAGCAGCTGACCATTAATGTTCCATTGGTGGAGGCACTTGAACAAATGCCTGGGTATGCGAAATTTATGAAAGATCTTTTGAAGAAAAAATGGGAAGCAAGCTATGAGTTGAAAGATAATGTTCATCACTGCAGCGCCATCTCTACCCGATCACTAGTTCAGAAAAAAGATGACCCCGGAGCATTCACTATTCCTTGCACTGTTGGATCTTTGAATTTTGCCAAGGCATTATGTGATTTAGGAGCCAGCATCAATTTGATTCCATTATCTATCTATAAAAAGTTGGGGTTAGGTGATCCTACTCCAACCAATATGAGGCTCGTAATGGCGGATAGGTCGGTAAAATGACCTGTTAGGATTCTATGTGATGTATTGGTAAAGGTTTCTTCATTCATCTTTCCGACAGACTTTGTTATTTTGTATTTTGAAGCAAACTCAGAAGTTCCCATAATCTTGGGGTGCCCTTTCCTTGCTACAGGAAGCGTGCTTATTTATTTGAGAGCTAATGAGCTTTCATTCTGAATAAATGACGAAGTAGTTCGCTTTGATGTGTGCAAATCAATGAAGCAACTGAAAGATCTGAACGTATTCTCGGTGGATGATGTTTACTTTGATGATGAGAAAGAACTAATTGAAGAAGAGCAAATTATTGATGACCCAGTGGCGGTTGTGCTCATGAATGAAGAGAGTAAGGATGCTGAAAATTGCGAAGAAGCTATTTGTGCTCTATCAGGATTAGGGACATATCGCCATACTCCCAAGAAATGGACCTCAATCTCAAAAATCGACCCACACCACCAGCCAAGCCATCTATTGAAGAGCCACCAATGCTAGAATCGAAAGAGCTCCCCGATTATCTAAGGTATGTGTTCTTGGAAAGTATAAATATACTTCCGGTGAGTGCGGATAATTTAAGTAAACAGCACGTAGAGGATCTCATCTCTGCTCTGAAGAGATACATAAGAGCTATAGGTTGGACTATTGATGATATAATTGGTATCCCTCCTGGGATAGGCATGCACAAGGGTCATCTCGAAGAAGATTGCATGCCTACAAGTAAGCCTCATTATCGTCTGAATCCATTCAGAAAACGATCCACCATCTATCTCGACGAAGTCTAAGTACTCGAGGTAAATATGTCGTGCCGCGATAATAAATTAAGCGCTAGATGGGAGGCAACCCATCGTTTATCGTTTTTCATTTTTCTTTCGTTCTATTACGTGTTTGCTTTTGATAAATAAAAATCCAAAAATAAGAGTCGTGCCACGACCAAAGCTAAGGCGCTTGATGGGAGGCAACCCATCTTTCTAATCGTTTTTATTGTCTTTGAGCAAATGTAGGTGCAAGAGGTGTAAAACGAGGAGATT
The DNA here is from genome assembly GCA_030864215.1 of Capsicum pubescens. Classification (NCBI taxonomy): domain Eukaryota; kingdom Viridiplantae; phylum Streptophyta; class Magnoliopsida; order Solanales; family Solanaceae; genus Capsicum; species Capsicum pubescens. The sequence continues at coordinate 366,293,086 of CM061548.1, read as the reverse complement.
GGTTTCAAATCTCGATTTGGACGTGTTGCATGTTAAAAGTGGTAAGTTAGGAATGAGGAAGCAAAAGGTTATGGATTGAGCATTGCTCATGAAAATATAGGCATCAAACAAGGCTAGGCCTAGGTAAAACTAGGCCACGAACAAGGCAAATCCTATACTATGGCCTAAGATCTCGGAATCTAGTGTGCCATACCATAGGCGCCGCCCATGCCCAAGTATGCCATAGCATAGGCGGCGCCTATGCTAATGCCTTTTGTCTCTGAATCTCATATGCTAAGTAAAAGGCGCCGCCTATGCTCACCAAATTCTATGGCATAGGAGCCGCCTATGCTAGACAATGCTTTGCAAAAGGCGCCGCCTATGCCAAGCATAGGCAAAGCTAAAGGCGCCGCCTATGCCAAGCATAGGCAAAGATAAAGGCGCCGCCTATGGTCAGTTTATGTCTCCAAATCCGATTTTAAATGGGTCAAAACCCGACCCAATCTTTTTCTATAAATAGGAGACTTAGTCTTGAGGCACAAACACATTGAAAACCTAACATAGGCTCCGCACATAGCATCCAAATCTTCTTAAAACTTATCTTTTTGCTCTTCCACTTCACAAGAACATCTCCAAAGGCTTCAATCACGTAAGTACTCTTGTGTTCTTCATCTATTTTTCGTAAGTACTATGTTACTATGTCTATTATGAATTGCTAAATATTGAAGACGTATTGAAGATGTGAATATGTTTGAATTACAACCAAGTGAGTGAACATATACGTTAGGACGATCTTAACTTGTTTCCGACTTCAAATGCATACTACTTGCGGAATTGCTATAGTCATGAACATTGCATACTCTTGTCACTTGAATACTTACATGTTGGGATGTCTCGTTCATCGGAATAAGACTTATAGTTGCCTACCGACATAGGAGATTGTGATTATTGAAAGAAACTATACCATGATGTAATCCCTATGTAGAAGTCTTGATATACCTAACATGAAAGTATTGCAAAGATTGCAAGAAGTGTTACATCTCTGAATTTCCTGTTGGAATATAGCCCCTAAAACATATGTCGATGAAGCCTAAGTAATCGACCACTTTCACTTCACTAATTTGTGTCAACAAACTAAGTGTGGGGTGGTACCCCTACTGCTTGTGTATAGATTGTATCCATTGAGATGATGCTAACATGAACATTGTTCTAAGTCTCAGGTACAATGGCACCCAAAGCAAGACAAGGAAAAGATAAGGCTACCACTTCCCAAAAGAGCAAGAAAAGAAGTCGCAAGGAGCAAGGAGAATCATCCTCAATGCAATTACCACGCCGCACGTTTGGAACAAAATGGGTTCTTGAGGAGGAAACAAAGGAATGGTATAGGAACAACAAAGAAAGAAAATATGTTCATGTGGACCTGATCAACAAGGAAAGTCTAGCGAAAAAGGAGCCGCGCATGTTGGCCAAGATCATGGCATTACATCTGGATTTTATCTTCCGAGACATGGGAAAATGCAATCTCGATTTAACAAGAGAATTCTATGCCAACTGGTCACCGAAAACCACAGGAAGCGAGGTCAATATTCGGGGCCAAGTTTTACAACTCAATGCGGATTTCTTCAACTCCTTTCTTGGCTTGCCTTCAGTCGATCCAACACCATTCAAAGAGCTGTACAGTAGACCTCCATATAGAGCAATTCGACACACACTTTGTGGAAGTAGATCCATGGCAAGGTGGAGCAGACATAAAGACACCGGGCGATACAACACCTTCCCCTATGCTCCTTTGAATAGGGAAGCAAGGATATGGTTGCGTATTGTCAACTCTTGCCTCATACCAGGGACTCAGTACACCAAGATAACAAGATATAGAGTGTGCTTGGTATACACATTGATGACGAATGTCCCTATCAACGTCGGGGCAATTATTCGTTCCACAATGCGGAAAGCGAGGCTACACAATAGGTCCCACTTTAGTTTTAGCAACCTGTTGACTGCAATACTAAGGAAAGAAGACATCGAAGAGGAACCGACTGATCACAAACTCCCACACAACACAAAGAAGGTTGACCTCACGAAGGTTAAAGATGCTGAAACCACTCATGGAGTCAACCTTACCACTTCAGAAAGGCATGCTCGCGACGAAAGCTTCTCCCGCCATTTATATGGCATGATGAAGTTTACCATGATGAGCGGGGGTCGTGTTCCAACTGCTGCAGAGCTCCAACAGTTGGATTATGACTACCCAATGAATGAGCATGCGAGGGCGATGTGTGGAGAAGGTGTATATTTTGAGGAACCTCTTGATGACGACATGCCAACCGATGATGATCGACGAATGCCAGACTCCGACGTGGAAGAGAACTCTGATGACGACGACTCTGATGACGATTCCGATGCAGGGGGTATGACTCCAGACATAGAGGATGAGTTCGACTAATCATGTTCTTCTTATTTATTTTTCACTGAGGGCAGCGTGTCCCGTCTAAGTGTGGGGTGCTGGTATTTTCATGCTATACTTCTCTATCCACATTTGCATTTATTTATGTTTGTTTGTTTTGTTAGTATTTAATTGTTTTTTTTTTCAGCAGTTAAATTTTTTTTTTTAACTTAGCATCGCATGAAATTATTCTAATAGGCAGCATGAGATTATGACAAGAGTTTGTGCTAAAATCATGACTATTGAGACGTTTATGCTCTAATTGTGACTCACTATGTGATATTGTTTGGTTTAAGTCCTTCATCTGTTGGGTCAAGAGTCTATACTACTCCCAATAAAGTCGACCATGTGCCTTGTGTGTGTGAGCTAATAGTATATTCTGTGCTTGTGGCTGATGCTAGAACTTGCCTGGTATGTATGTAAAGCGAAAATAGGGAGTGTAAGTTTAGGAGATGATTTAGGCATTTCTTTGGCAACCTATATTTGTTTACCTTCATTTTTACCTACCCATGGACATTATCCTAGTTAACCCTTTTGAGCCTTTAGCCTATTTTCTTTGACAACCTCATATGAAAGTCTAATCCATTTTTTCAAGACCATAATTTGATCCAAATTCCTAAGTGCTTTAAAGTGTAAAGTCATGTGACAAAATAAGAGGAAATTGGGTGAGTATGATGCTTTAGAATGCATTGGTGCTTGAAATTGCTATGAAAAAGAAGTGCTATCATAAGAGGTATGTTATGAAAAGAAAAAGGAAGAAAAAACTGAAAAGTTAGTCATGTTTAAAATCGAAAAACAAAAGAGGAGAAAAAGGGTGGTAGAATAAATGAAATAAAGGTTGTAAGAAAGAAAAGTGTTAATGACACAATGTGATGTATTAAAGCGCTTAGGAACATAGTCACTATTTCTGGCCAAAATAGTCCTACCCGTCCCTTATCCTACATTACAACCATCAAAAGACCTATTTGATTCTAAGCTTAGCATTCTGACATTTAGTGGAGCATTACACTAAGGGCAAGCCTATGGTCATCAGTTGCTGCATATGAATTCTTTGTGAGAGTGAGAGAAAGGATATTTTGATACCCATGTTTGAAAAATATGCTATACTTGTGAGTGATTATGGGTAATATATTGTGAGACACACATGGTTGATGAGTTTTGGGTAGTCGTGTATGATTCTTTGTGCCTTAACCTTTGAATATGAGTTGACCACCATCACGAGTCTATGCTAGAGGTTAAATTGTTTCTACTAATAATCGAAAAACTACTCTTTGTTGATAATTGTTGTGCTTGTCTTGACGAATATTTTGTGTTGTTGCTGTGAAACCCTAAGTTGATGTTTAGAGGGACATGATATTTTGTTCGAGGACGAACAAATCTTCAAGTGTGGGGTGTTGATGATAGGCGAATTTACACGCCTATAGCACTATATTTTGCCCATATTTTAGCCTAGTTTTGAGAACAAATTATATATTTCATGCACTTTTTGTCCTTGTTCCTGTAAGTGAGCTAACGAACATGATTAGCAAAGTTTCAGGTATAAATGATGCAGAATTCAGCATTTCATGGATAACTTGACGCCAAAGAAAGCTTCACGAAAGGAGAAAAGCCAATCTTGGACGCCAAGGACTAAAGATGGCGCATGGAAATTCTGTCCCGAGCTAAAACAACATTTCTGAAGACTTTGGGGACTTGCAGTAATTTATTAGGATTAGGATAATGATACATTAACCTAGTACAATTGGGTTAAGTATTTCATTAGCTTATTAGGATTAGGATAATGATACATTAACCTAGTACAATTGGGTTAAGTATTTCATTAGCTTAGTAGGATTTGGTTAAGCATTTCATTAGCTTAGTAGGAATAGGATATGAGTATTATAAATACCCTATCTTGCTAGAGATTTTAAGACATCTTCTTACATTCAATTCTATTCTATTCTACTTCTAAGACATTCTAGTTCTAAACAATCATTCTTCCATTAATTCTATTTTTCTTCTTCTATTCATCTATTCTTAAATTCCACAACAAGAGAAACGTTTCTTTGCTAAGGGATTCACGCCTAACGCCTACCACACCATTACAAACGTGAAATCTTTATTGTGGTATAAGAACAATGTCAATTGTGATTTTCTTCGCACTCATGGGTAACTAAACTTCTCTGTTGGGGTTATGGAAGCCGAATGAGATACTATCTATTGCTGTGAGTTTGTGAGTTCGTGACACGTATGTTGCTTATATCATTATTCTCTTCATCTTAATCTAAATTCTTTATGGTTGCAAACGCAAGAATACGCTAGTATAACATTTAACTTGTTCGAAAGAAAGGTTATCTGTCTGGAAAAGAGATAATGTCAAGGTAGTAGGGTCCCATCCCCTATTAAAAAGTTAGTGCCGTAACTGGATTAACCTCTTGGAGAATTCGTACCGTTAGACACGCTTTAAGCTAGAAAGAGTTAAAGTGAAATAATCCTCGAATAGGTCGAAAGCCGCCTGGATTTACCATCGAATACAATTCTCTATAAGCACATGCATGTCTGAATTCAACACACTCATAGTCAATAGAGACGTATAACTCAGAAGGTGGACATAACCCCAACTCCTCAATTCTCATTGTTTCACAACTTACTAAACATTCTTTCTGTTTACTTTGCTATTTTCAGTTTTTGCTTTAATAATTTGGTTACACATTACAAACCCCCCTTCTTACGAGACTTGCACTAAAAGTCTAGTAATCGTTGCTTACTTGTTGACCAAGCTATTCCCTGTGGGATCGATACCCAACCCAGGTTGGGTTCTATATTTGACAAACGACCGCTTTACACTCCTACGAGAGCTGTAGATTAAGCGTTATCAAAAGCCATTTGCATCGACATTCATCATGTACATCAGCACACGTACATCACTATTTATGATCGTAGGATTCACCTTTTCCCTCTAATTCATTAGCTAACTAATTACCACGTCGCCCCACGCACAATCTAGATTCCCGCTCTCCATTACGCTTGCAACCAATTCGTCGTACGAATTATTGCGGCAAACAACAACAGGGATTGTCACCTTCATAAAAGATCTCCATTTCCAGTATTTAGGAGTCTCCAACCATTCTCCAATGAAATCACCAGAAACCAGAACAAATTCTGCAATATACATCGTGGAATTAGGCTTTGGTCTATGGTAGATTATGCTTATGGTCTATATCAGGTTATATTCACGATCGATGAATGGCGATCAATGGTTTATGACTGGGCAGCTATCCGTACGAAAACCGTGAAATAACAAATATTGTTTCTAATCTACGATCCTTGGGATTATGGAATAAATAAATGAACTTGGAGTCGCTTGAGCTGCTGTAATGTACTTTCTAAAGTGGTTTTGAGTAATGTGAATGGTTTCAAGCTTTTTAACAATGGTGGAAAGTGGTGTGTTTGAGAAGATACCAAACAAATGGGGTAACAATGGGTGCAATGGACAAGCTTATGATGTTTGTGGACTGATTTAGAGCTAATTGCTGGAAATAACGCCGGAAAAGTGGTCGGAATCGGAGCTTTTTGGAGGGAAAACAACCACCTTTTATCTTTTGAATTTTTTTTATTTAATATTTTTGGAAACCTAAATATTTATATATATATATATAATGGTAGATGATGGAGTGGGTTGAAGTGTATTATTTAAAACTTGTGGATGAATTTATTAAGTTGGAAGTATTGGGTTAAAGTGAATTATTATAAAATTTGTGGGTGAAGTTGTTAAGTTGGAAAAGTTAATGATAATGTGGAATTAAATGTCTTTTTGGCAAATTATTCATCAAGTTTGGAACTTTGGCAAAAAAAAATTCATGGTGTCCTTTTGGCAAACTTGCCCAAGTGACTGTTGACGAGTTGATCGAATTGGCACATAAATATAGCAATCGGACCATGCTCGTTGATGATCGTTACCTGTTGAAACTCGGTGTCAAGTTTCATGTCTCACAATTACAAGCAAATAAATAAGAATGATAGGAATGCCATGGGGAGTACTCCAATCATAAAAAAAATGCCATGCAAGCATATGTTTCAATTTAACCGCATGAAAAATTGGTCAGAGAGAAACATAGGTTGCCCAACTTTAACTGCATATGCAAAATATGCATGTTTTTAATAGCTTAGCTAAAAATTATTCATGCTGTTAATAGTTTAGCCAAAAATGTCCTTATTATTATACACTGAAATAAAATAAAAAATTTAGTTACCACCAATGAAATTATCTCTCGCTTTAAACAATCAAAAGAAAATAATAAAGTAAGAGGAATGGATGGAAAAGAATGTGGTTTTTGAATTTAGGCTAATTCAGTGGCTAGAATCATTACAGACAAAAATGGATTTTTCGGGTAAAAAAAGTCCTTAATATATTAAAAATGACTAAAAAATGTCCTCCTTTCATCTATTGATTCAAAAATACCTCTTCATCCATCTATTTGGATCAAAAATGCCCTTAACATTAAATTTAAGTCCAAAAATCTCTCCTCCTTTTAACAAATTTTAATGTGGAATATAATTTTTTAAGTTAAATGTATGATATTATTTTTATTGGTCCACATGTAATTACACCCAAATTCATTCATAGTTTAGCCCATTAAACCAAACGAATTTTAAAAATACCCAACATTTCCTCTTCCTCCATCACACGATCTTAAGGTCACTACTCGCTACTTGTCATTTTCTCTCCTCACGTTGTATAAAAAATTTGTAATGCCTTGAACGTTATACTTTAATCTTACATCATTTGATGTGATTTAAGCAATTGAATAGAAGCAAAAAAATAAAAAAATAAATAAATAACCGAGATATGTTACAAGAAGCAAGAAAAGGGAGTTTGAGAAGCAAATTGCAGTAAATAAGGAGTGCTTTTGAAAATTGGGTTTCAAATTTGATTTATGTCAGTGTGAAGTTCTTAAAAAGAAAGAGGCAAAGAGCATCGAAAAGAAAATCCCATGCCAAATAAGCAAGGCTCCAATTGATCAAAATCCAATATCATTTACCATATTTTTCCCATGCTTTTGGACCTTGTTTCCATTGTAATATAGTAATGCTGAGCTTTGCGTGCATTATGAATGGAACTATAAATTCAAAAACTAAGAAGTAATGTGTGATTTATGAAAACACTCCAATAACAATAAATGCAAGTGAAAGCAAGTCGATAGAGAATAAAATTTCATGTTATTCTTCTACAGATAAGATTTTATACTAAATGAAGATGAAGAAGTAGGTCGTGTTGGATCTTTTAAAAATTATTTGGATTAATGGGTTAAATTGTGAATAAATTTGAGTCTAATTACATGTGGACCAATAAAAATAATGTCATGTATTTAATTTTACAAAAATTATATTCCATATAAGAATTTATTAAAAGGTGGGGGCACTTTTGGACTTAAATTTAATGTGAAGGATATTTTTTATCCAAATAGGTGGATGGAGGGTTTTTGAACCAATAGGTAGAAGAAGGACATTTTTGACCCTTTTCCAAATTTTTTATTATAATAATTGATCTACAATACACGTTTTTCAGCCGCAAAAGGTACCTAATTTTCTTTTTTATTGGTCGAATCAATTCAAAAATTTTAACTTCACTAATTCACTAAAAACTATTTGTAAGCTTGGATATATTTTGCCAGAATATTCTTACATATAGTACAATCTATAGAACATGATCGTGTAGAAACTTTGGACACAAAAGTAAGAAAAGGTAGATAGATTTGTGGTCACTTGTTACAAAATGTGATTCCATTTTTTGAATTCAACACACAATTTTGTGTGTAAAGATTAGATTTAATTGTATTGTTTTGACGTCTCTATCATTATATTGTTTTATATCAGTTTACAGGTAGTTGATGAATGTCGATCAACTTTTAGAAATATTTTTAGTAAAGGTTAGGTTTAATAAATAAATTCTTCATCTTTACATACTCAAAAGATATTAAATTTAATTATTGTATTCGTGTTTATTATTTAAACAAATATCTTATTTAGAATAACGTTTGAACTCATTAAAGTAAGATATACGCGCGGGGCGCATATACCTAAACTAGTAGATTAATAATTAGAGCCGTCACTTGACTTTGGATTTTGATGTGGCAAGTCATCTAGAAAATTCTTTTCAAAGCATTTGACTCTTAAAATCGATCCACAAATAGAAATTTCCATTAAAAAAATTTGTTGACCGGTGTAATGCACCCCTTGATCCCGTGGTTTTTTCTCACAAGTAGAGTCAAATAAATAAGAATGATAGGAATGACATGGGAAGTACTCTTCTCACTAAGATGTGCAAAATATCTGAAGAAGACATTTTTGAAGCTGGGTCCTCGATGATAAATATGCCTTGCAAGCATATGTTTCACTTTAATTGCATGAAAAATTGGTTAGAGAGGAACATTAAAACATAGGTTGCCCAACTTGTACTCTTACCAATAATGGTTAATTCTAAGTTGTCTAAATAGAATTTTCTGGCTAATATAGAGGTCGTTTTATTGAATTTATTGGTTTAATTTGAATAATTAACAATATTTTACTATTGCATGAACATATATATGGTTTTTAAAATTCGAATTTGTTGTAAGATTGACTGTTTATTTTGAGTATTGGTTAGTTGGATTGCTGATGGTTAAGGGTGTTGGTTTGGTCATACGTTATTATTTAAGAAAAGAAGGTTGTTCTTATATGGGATTAGTGAAAGAAAATTCCCATCTTGAGAGAAATATGTTGATCGTTTATGAACTCAACTAATAGTTATTATCGCAAGAAGTTATTTTTCTTGTTGTTTGAGATAATTACTACTAGTTGAGTAACTATAGAAGAAATTGGCCTGCTAAGTTATGATTAAGCTTTTCTTTTGCAACAATAGTTTTAGAAGCGAGGAATCAAAATCTCAACGAATCTAGGCTCCTACCATTGAAGAAAATTCGTACACTGAAAACAAAAACTACATATAACATGTGGTGATACTCTTAATAGTTAAATTATTAACATTAGTGGTTATTATTCAGGATGACTATAAACATCCTTATTATGGTTGATGTTAAAATTATTCAAATATATTACCAATGAAAGATAAAATAGTTAAAATCCCTTTCTCAATATTAAAGGGGCGTGTCAAAGAGAATAATGACAGATAATTTCAGACGGAGGGATAAATTACCGCTACACGTTTTTTGCCGAAAAAGGTACGTATTATAATTCTTTTTTTTTTTTTTAAATTGGGGGTAGGGGAAGGGGAAGGGGGAGGGGATTAGAATGTGGAGAATTGAACCCTCACCAACAAGGTTGAAGTTCAGGTAACTAACCAACTAAGCAACTAAGATTCCCCTACGTATTACAATTCCAAAAAGGTTGTCTCGTTTTTACTTTTAGTAAGTTTATTAATTTGAATATTTTACATGGCATGTCTAAGACCACATGATTTAAATTAAATAACTATACACATCTTTAATTAAAGATCATAAAATTTAAAAATCTCTATTTTTTTAGACTCCGTAGGCCGTCAAACCAAAAATACTTAAAGTGCAGCGAAACTATCTTGAAAATCCACCGCTAAAAAATTACTAGTTTCCGTTGAAATTTCCCATTGAAAAATATTTAGTGTCTATTCTTACTATATTTTGACTCAATCTGTGAGAAAAGAAAAAAAGTAATATTTTCACACGAAAATATTAGGAAGCTTTCGGATGTTCCAATAAAAATTCGTTATCCATCATGTGTTGTCTCAGCGAACCGATTTAATAGAAAATAAGTGAAAAATCATATTTTATAATATAAATTTTTCATTAATTTGGAGTAAAAAAAGCCTTTTGTTTCTAGTATCCTTTCTGAAAAAAGCCTTTTAGGTTTTGTGAATTTATAGTTAGGTAAATATCCTTTCTGAATTCTGATGGAGAAATTTTCCATGGCACAATAGGCTTAGAATATTTGTTTGTGGATTATTAACTTGGTTTGCATTGTTAGCCAAAATATTTCTTTGTGGATTATTATACGATGCTTTAAATTTAAAAATCTTAATGCGAATTATTATATGATTCATTATTTATTTAAAAGAAAACTGACATACAAAAAAAGTTCTGAAAAATGGTACAAGTATAACAGTTAAATTAAAGAAAATAATTAATTTCAAAATATCAATCATAAGCACCCTTATTATCTAAAACAGTGCAAGCAGTGACAAATCTACTAAACAAATGAAAAACTACTAAAATTAAACAAATTTTAAATTCTAAATCCATAATCAAATTGATGACAGGAAACAAAAACATGAAGAAGGTAACTAATTAGATTTGCACATAGTATCACAAGTTATAACCTTGGTAGAAGAATTAGCAAGTGTAGCCATCACCCAACATTAAGACATGATACGAAATAGGGGAAAGTACAGCATTGGATAAAAGAACAAAGGTTAGAAGAAGGAATATATTACTCTTTTTTCCTTGAAATTCCCAAACTTTAATATTGCCTACATTTGTAGCCAGATTCAATGCAGAGTCACCCCATATCTCAGTTCAAACACCACTTTCGAATTTGGCATTGAGTTTTCTTATAAACACAATATATAAAGAGGAGTGTATGTTGTAACAAGATTAAACAAACGAGCAGAAGTGCAAGAGTACTATACTTGAACATGATCGGTGAACAAAATTAGTTCTCAAGTCTATCAACCCACAAGGTCTTCATGAGGGCTTACTTCATTGTTTAGAACTCTACGGCAGTGTTTGGGGAACAACCGTGTTTGCGTTAAAAATTACATAAGTAGAAGTGCAAGAGTACTAGCCGGATATGACAAACACGATGGTTCACGTATAAATTTATCAAGGTGTTCCTGAGAGTTCCCTTGACCACTTCATGAGGGCTTACTTCGTTGTTTGAAGCCCTGCTGAAGTGTTTGGGGGAACTCCTGGGTTCACTTTGAAAATTATCCAAACAGGTAGCAATGCAAGAGTACTAGCGGGAGATGTTAAATACAATGGTTCACATATAATTTCTCAAGGTGTTCCCTGGAGTTCCCTTGACCACTTCATCAAGGCTTATTTCATTATTTGATGCCTTGCTGAAGTGTTTGGGGGAACTCTCGGGCTCACTTTGAAAATTACACAAACAAGAAGTGCAAGATTATTAGCTGGAGATGATGAGCATACTGCTTCACGTATAAATATATCAAGATGTTCCTACAAGTTCCCGTGATCACTTCATGAGGGATTACTTCATTGTCTGAAGCCCTGCCGAAGTGTTTGGGAACTCCCGAGTTCACTTTGAAAATTACCCAAACTAGTAGAAGTAGAAGAATACTAGCTGGAGAAGATGAATGCAATGATTCATGTCTAAATCTATCAAGGTGTGCCTGAGAGTTCCCTTGACCACTTCATGAGGGCTTACTTCCTCGTTTGAAGTCCTGCTGAAGTGTTTGGGGGAACTCCCGGGTTCACTTTGAAAATTACTCAAATAGGTAGAAATGCAAGAGTACTAGCTGGAGATGTTGAACACAATGGTTTAAATATAAATCTATCATGGTGTTCCCTGGATTTCCTTTTACCACTTCATCAAGGTTTATTTCATTGTTTGATACCTTGCTGAAGTATTATGGGGAACTATCAGGTTCACTTAAAAATTACACAAACAAGTAGAAGTGCAAGAGTACTAGCTGGATATGACGAGCACAATGTTTCACATATAAATCTATCAAGGTATTCTTGAGAGTTCTCTTGACCACTTCACGAAAACTTACTTCATTATCTATGGGGAAACTCCCGAATTCACTATGAAAAATACATAAATAGGTTGAAAAGAAAGAGTATTAGTTGGAGATGTTGAATGCAAAGAATTACATAAAAAGCTATCAATTCCTTGACCACTTCATCAAGTCTTATTTTATTATTTCATAAGGGCTTACTTCATTGTTCTTAGCCTTGTTGAAGTGTTTGGGGGCTCTTGGGTTCACTTGGGAATTACGTAAGAAGGTAGAAATACAAGAGAACCTGGCGATGCTGAACACAATGGTTCACAACGCTTCATCAAGGCTTTTTTCCTTGTTTTATGTCTTACTATAGTGTTTGAAGGAACTCCCGCGGTCAATTTAAAAATTACACAAACAAGTAGAAGTGCAAGAGTACTAGCTGGAGATGGTGAACTTGCATGGTTCACATGTAAATCTATCAAAGGTGTTCCGTAGAGTTCCCTTGCCACTTCATTAGCACTTACATCATTGTTTGAAGCTCTGCCAAAGCATTTGGGGGGACTCCCGGCTTCACTTTGAAAATTACACAAAAAGTAGAAGTGTAAGAGTAGTAGCTAAAGATGATGACCACAATGGTTCATTTATAAATCTATTGAGGTGTTCTCTAAAGTTTCCTTGACTGCTTTATGAGGTCATACTTCGTCGTTTGAAGCTTTACGAAGTGTCTGGGGAACTTCGGACTTCTTTTTGAGAAGGTGTAATAAATTTTATATAATAGTAGTATTTTCTTAAAAAAAAATTTTAAACATATAATTATAACATATAGTTATTTTATATTTAGGTTTCTCGATTCAATATTAACTTTCTATATACTTTTTTGATTGCTTATAACGATTATTTCCTCTTACCTTCATCTTTCTAACTTACATTGAAGTTGCTAAAGTTGTGCGTTGAGCAGAAGTTCTGCTGCAGAACCAGGTAGAAAGACTTGCTACTAAGGAAAGGCAGCGACATCAATTAATAGTTGTGACTAGATGGTGGCTGTGGGTGGTGGAGGATGATGGTTGATAATGGTAGAATGTTACTGTAGCGGTGAATGATTGGCTTATTGTTATTTTTCATCTTAATGATGTATTAAGACTTTGTTAAAAATATTACTTAATTATTTACATATTGTCACGCCCCAAATTCCATTGGAGCGGACTGGCACCCGTAGCCGAGGAGGCCCGGGAGAACCCGTTCATAACCAATACTTTCACATTTACATTACTTATGAAAATTAGAAATTTGGGCAGCACTTCGTTGTAAATAGAAGAAAACAGTACCTGTATCAGCCCAGCAGACACGCATATATATGTATATAAACAGTAATTGGCCATCAGAGCCATCACGTCTATCAACCAAACACTCCTATGGCTGTACAATATGTCTACAAAAGCCTCTACATAGATACACAACTGAGTTAGGGTCGGGACAAACTCCCGCCCACAAAAGACTTTTATACAAATACCAAAAATACATATAGAAACGACTTGGGATGCCCCGAAACAACTGGAGCTCACCACTATCAACAGAATATCCTGGCTCTTACTGCGGAGGTGTACGACCAGAAGTACCTGTTCCTGCAGGCATGAATACAGGTCCCTCGTGAGGGACGTCAGTACGGAAATATATACTGAGTATGTAAGGCAGTGAGTATCAAGATGAGATACAAAAGATCAACAGATCCCAGATACCAGTGAATAAACAGTATGAGTAGACCACACTTAAAAGAGCTAATGGGATACCTGCACATTACTTTCATATCATTATTTCCCGTATTCCTTATCAATACATAACATATGTCATACAATGGCCAACTGATTAGTGGTACTAATACAATACATCAGGGACCACCCCTGGAATAGCATATATACATAATCTTTATAATACAATGGCCAACTGATCAGTGGTACTAATACAATACATCATATCATCAATTTAAAATAAAGACATTCCATTTCTTACTTCAATTAATCTTTGAGATGGGTTACTTTGTGGTCACACCTTATGGAACTTGAAACCATGATACCTCAATAGGAAAAACATGTAAATAGGTAATCAATATCATGAAAATGAAGTAGAGAATCATGGATACCTCATTAAACCATTTCGGAGTCAACAATAGTAGATGGACATTTTTTTGACTAGCCGGACATCTTAAAAGTGAAAACAAGTTCAATTGGTAGTGTCGAAGATTATATGATGTTATTATGTGTCATGTGTCGTAGGACAATGTTGGAAGCTTACTTGAGAGTGCCATGGGTCATTATTCATGCCAAAGATTAGATAGAGTATGTCTTACATACCTTGATATAACCACTTCAATACAAGTCCAACTTGACTTCCCGTACTCTTCGAACACTTATCTACAATAAGTCATTTGTGGCAAACTAGTATTACCAACCAAACCTTACCATTTAGGTATTAACTTCACCAAAGATTGTCTAGGAAGTAATCCTTTAACTCATCAATAAGAGTGCTACATACATCCTCTTATACTCTTATTACATTCACATATCATGCATTTTCATGCAATATCCCTCAACATCACTCTTAGCCTTTATTTCCCCTCTTAATCACCATCCAATACCAACATGATCACTAGGCATACATAACCACTAATATAATGATATATCACCACAATTCATCCTTCATAATCCAATACAACAACTTCCATAATTTACTACTAACAATTTATACAAAACAATTCATAACTATGTTTCTAGTTATCTTCCAACATCAAGACAATACTCATAATCCTTTATCAATACTTATTCATGGATAAGAATCAAGAATAAACAATATTCATACCTTAAAAATGAACTCTTGTATTTAGAATCCTCCTTACATAACCATGGGGTGCTTCTCGAAGCTTTCGAGATGGTGAACACAACTACGGAACCAATTCGAATTTTCTACGGTTGAATCACAAAATATTTGAAGTTGAAATTAGGCTAGGGTTTCACCTTCTCTTAATAATTGGATGATATATGATATATATGAGGCTAAGTGTATGTTTATAAAGACCAATTTCGTCCAAGAGGTAATAGAAAATGACCATTTTGCCCTAGAAATTTAAATAAATCCGAATCTATCCCCAGTGGATAGTTTTGACAGGCTGAAGTAAATCGATCATAACTCTTTTCTCCGGTATCGGATTTGGGTGAAACCAATTGAATTGGAAATATAATTCAAAGGGATTTCATTTTCATAGAAAGTATACCACCCATTTCTTCCTGTACAAGGAGTTATGGTCGTTTAAAGTTGACCCAAAAATCTGTCCCAAAATTCTGTTTTTTTTTTTGATAGGCTGTAGTAAAATGGGTATAGCTCCTTACTCAGACATTGGATTTGTATGAAACCAATTTAATAGGAAAGAAGACTCTCGGATATTTTAATCGATATATAGCAGCTCACACAGTTCTTTTTGTACAAGGAGTTATGATCGTCTAAAGTTGATCCAAAAAAAAATTGCCTAGCTGCAGTAATTTTCCTGCAGATTTACTGTTCACAGGCTTCCCGGCCACCGTTTTGAAATTTCGAATGTGCTCGCTTATTTGAAATACTCCTCTTTTTTGGGAAAACGTTATATCGTTGGAAAGCTTATTCCAATACCTACACATACAACTATTGGCGGGATACTTCCGAACACCATAAACTTAATTTAACCCATACGCAAGTATTTAGGACTCCATATAATCGCGATAAGTGTATGAAATTTTTTTTACGGGGTGTTACACATATATTTAGATTCATTTAGTGTGATGTACATCAAAGTGACGCTACTTCAAGAAGGTCTTTCACAAGGAGTCAAGCTAAGGACCTTCAAGCATTTCATGCTTTATAGAGGGAAATGGAATCTTTCGAAGATTTCAATACAAATGAATAGAATATATTTAATATATTAGGTGTCTGTCATTTAAATATCTTATAATTTAAATGAAGGGCAATTTGGTCTTTCTTTACTTTTGTTTAACCCATAGTATAAGTAATTAGCAATTAGGGTTAAACCAATAGTTTTTGAAGATTGAAGACTTGTACCTCGTTTTAGAGCTTGAGAACCCTTTGTTGATTTTTAATACTTGTCATGAGATTTTCAAATAAGGTTATTTCCTTCTTGGGGAGTCTAATAGATTAGGGGCTTTTAGTTTTCAATTAAGTGGTGGTTTGGTTGGTTTCACCATTACATCTTTTAATTGTTTGAATCTAATTGTGTCTATCTTTATTTAGTTTTTTTCATTAATTTCTATCTTGCATCTATTTTCTTATTTCACATCAAACTAGTATCAAGAGCTCTAATTAGATTTGTTTTTACAAATCTAAGTCTTCGGTTTTGGATATATTTTTTTTAGAAAAAAAAAGATTAAAAAAAATCAAATTTGCCTGAAGGTTGTTTGATAATATTCCTTGATTTACATGTTTTTGTTTTATATTTGAAAAAAAAAAATCAAAGAACACAGGACTTAAAAAAATTGAAAGTTATTTTGAAGAAGAAACTTGAAAACGGATTTTGTTGATTTGACATTTGGTTGAATAAGTTGTTGATAGAGTTGTGGGAAAGTTATATCTCAAATTTGAGCTCATTTATTTGGGTATCGAAGGAGACTGTTTTTTTTTTAAAAAAAAATTGATCTTCCTCTTGGAGAAGAAGAATAATTTGAGAACTATAAAATAGTACAAATCTTTCAAACTTGTTTTCTCTTCTTTCCTTGTTAATTCTAACTAGTTTACTTTGGGTATTAATTCATAATTCTAACTAGTTTACTTTGAGTATTAATTCATACTTAATGTTAAACTAGTTTGTATTCATTTAAGAGATAATGCCCAATTACCCCCGAACTATACCCAAAAAGGCTATGACACACCTCAACTTAAAGGGGGTCCTATTACCCCCCTGAACTTTTTAAAAGTATAATTTTGACACCGTTAGTGCCTACGTGGCACAACACACTTCAGAGTCCATGTAGGCACACGTGTGTGCCATGTACGTGCCACATAGGCACTAAGGGTGTCAAAATTATACTTTTAATTTGTTCAGGGGGTAATAGGGCCCCTTTAAATTGAGGTATGTCATAACCCTTTTAGGTATTGTTCAGGAGGGTAATTGAGCATTTTATCTTCATTTAATTTATTTGTGTCAAATTATTTTGTTCTTTTGTCTTTCATTTTGTGTATGCTTATCTTGTTCCTTGTCCTTTAATTTTGGTTATCCTTTCTTGATTATATAAACTGTATTCCATCCCGAATAAGTAGTACAAATTGTGAATAGTTGACAGTGTTGACTCTCAACCTTGAGTTATTCAAGAGTCGTAAATGTGAACAGTTAGGTGAGTTCATTTGTGGATAGCCTAAAATGTCTTTGGCCTTAATGTGATACACGAGTGTGAGTGACCAAATGAGGAAAATATGATGTGAGTGGTGAGGAACTCTTTCAACTAACTTTTTTATTTATTTTTGTAGGTTTAATGACTAATGGCATACCCCTTTTTTAACCAAAAAGATATAATCTTATGTTTCGAAAGGGTTCTTATTATTAAAGTGACAAAATGAAGGTTGTTTAGAAAAAGGATTATTTATAATTTTTTATTCAGAGTCGCCACTTGGCATAATCCGGTGTGCCAAGTCACCTTTGGAAAATCCTTTTCAAAACTATTTTGACTCTTTTAAACGGATCCGTGAACAGAGATTCCGGCTAAGGAATTCTGTTGACCGAGGGGAAGGTGTTAGACACCCCTCGATCCCGTGGTTCGACCACGGTCGCTTGGTGGAGCATATCGGCTAATTCGACACTAAGGGTGTATAAACCACACAAAAACATACAAACCAATCAATCAAACAAACAAACAAACAAATAAATCCAAAATTATAGTGTCCAGTCCAATTATTACAATCCAAAAATAGAAAAAATGCAAAAAAAAATATAAATCCTATTCTAAACTAATCCTAAACTATGCTCCGTCGTTTTACCCGATGCCTTGGGCCTTCATCACGGACGTCCTTAGAGTACAAAATACTTCGGGGCATTCCCCGGATAAATCAATACAAATACCTTGGGGCATTCTCCGGCCAAATGAGTACAATTTTTTCATTGTGAGAAAACCAAACCATTCACCCAAATTTCAAACATTCAACAAAACTTCAAACATTCAACAAAACCACAAATTCTAAACTTTCCCTACCCAACCTACGTCTGCCTATCTATTTCAACATATCATAATTCTACCACGTTTCAACATTATTTATGCACATTACGAATTAAATAAAACAACAATAAACCAAAGTTAATCTAAATTCAACTTTTTATCAATTTCTCAATTTCTCAATTCCATCCCCAAACAACTAATTTTAATTCTCAAACCTATGCAAATCATAATCAAGGGAGACAACCACGAATCAAAATAAATACGCCTTCATCACCAACAAGGATCAAATGGAACACGCGATATTCAATCCAACACACTAAATATAGTAAACAATGAAATAAAAAGAGAGAGAATAGAATTGGACCTCGATTCGTCGCTTTCAAACTCAAATATTAATCGAGTGAAAAAAATGAAGACCGCGTCCAAATATCCAGATCAGGACCTCAATCAGCGAACCCATAACTCAGATCTACCAACTCGACTCAATCAAATTCAAAAATAAATACCCAAGCAAACTTGAAACCGTCCCCACGAAAATACAATAATTTTTTAAGGATCTATCGCCAATTCCAGGCGTTTTACGGTGAGTTTTCGAAGCTGACTAAATCAGAGTTATTGTTTTCTCGGTACCAGAACTCCAGTGAGCTCAGACGATGATAAAGATAGAGGGAGGACCAAAATTTGGACAGCAATGGCGTTCTCTGATGAATACTTTGCCGGAGCAGTCAACCCGTGTCTCCTTTTCCCCTCTCTCGCTCAAATATCTCCCTCTCCTCTTGATTTTCCTAAATCTCCCTCCATTTTCTCCTATCAACTTCTGATCCTCGCTCCCTCTCTGTGACGTGATGTACGCGCGAACTCCGGAGAGTGTGTGCGTATAGAGTGTATAAAATAGAGATGGAGCCGAGTGTATTGTGAGGTCTATGCCTGAGTATATTGGTGAGGGAAATAATTAGTGAGAGAGTAAAGCTCTTTTCTCCTTTTTTCTCCTTTGTCAATCTATGCGTAGGTGTGTATATAGATGGGTAGTAGTTCTTTGTGGGTATTCTGTGTGCATATGTAGAAAAGAATGGAGAAGAATCGTGTATTGTTCATCCCTTTGTTAGTGGTGGAGCCCCCTTCTTTTTTGTTGTTAATGTATCATGTGAGGATAAAAAATATGAGTGGCTAGGGAGGTGGAAGCTTTTGATTGGGTAGGTTGTTAGGATAAGATAAATTAGTTAAAGGTATTGTTATTTTTGTCATTTTGTGGAGGGATTATCACACGGGTGAGGGTACACGGTAGGATAAGGTAAAAAAATAGGTAAAAACGATATCAGGGAGGGACGAAATTAGGTGTCTACATCATGCCCACTTTGAATGTAAATACGATGTGTTTTCAGACAAAGAAGTAAACAACGAGACCAAATTTTGACCCGACCATTATTCAAAGAAAGAAACAAAAGGAACACGGACAACCGGGTCTTGACTTAAGACATCCTACCTACCCAAGTTATGAGAGAATCAAGTCACGGGTATTTTAAAGGATTGAAAGAGAAGTGAACTATACCGAGTTGGAGAGTCGAGTGAGGTTCCATCAAGGTTTCGGTCCGCGGCTCCGTCATTACATCAAAAAATGAAAATTACTAGATAAAAAATAAATGAAATTACAAAATCCTATCTATACAGCTTTTGTTGGCTCTTGACTCGACTTTTATCACCCTATTCTTCAGGAGGGCTCCAGACTTGCAATTTCTTCCAACTTGTTGCTTGGCTTTCAATTGCTTCGCTTTGTTGCTTGACTTTTCATTTCTTCACCCTATTCTCCAGGTGGGCTCCTGACTTGCTATTCCATCACTTTGTTGCTTGACTTTTTATTTCTTCACTTTGTTCTCTAGGCGGGCTCCTTACTTGATATTTCATTCTCCCTGTTCTTCAGGCGGGATCCTGAAACCCAAAATTAAAACTAGAATGAAAATTATCCCAAACAAAAATTATAGTAAAGTAGTATTTCATTTTTGAAAGCGTTGTCCCATTTTCCAGGAGGGTCCTGAACAAAAAGTAAAGTCCCATTTTTCAGGAGGGTCCTGAACGGACAATAAATCCCATTTTTCAGGAGGGGCCTGAACATAAAGTAAATTCTCATTTTTCAGGAGGGTCCTGAACATAAAGTAAATTTCCATTTTTCAGGAGGGTCCTGAACAAAAAGTAAAATCCTATTTCTTCAGGAGGGTCCTGAACTGAAAATAAATTCCCATTTTTCAGGAGGGTCCTGAACTGAAAGTAAATTCCCATTTTCCAGGAGGGTTCTGAACAGAAAGTAAAGTCCCATTTTTCAGGAGGGTCCTGAACTGAAAGTAAATTCCCATTCTTCAGGAGGGTCCTGAACAGAAAGTAAACTCCCATTTTTCAGGAGGGTCCTGAACATAAAGTAAAGTCCCATTTTTCAGGAGGGTCCTAAACTGAAAGTAAATTCCCATTCTTCAGGAGGGTCCTGAACAGAAAGTAAACTCCCATTTTTCAGGAGGGTCCTGAACATAAAGTAAAGTCCCATTTTTCAGGATGCTCCTTAATTGAAAGTAAATTCCCATTCTTCAGGAGGGTCCTGAATAGAAAGTAAAATCCCATTTTTCAGGTGGGTCCTGCACTGAAGGTAAAATACCATTTTTCAGGAGGGTCTTGAACTGAAAGTAAATTCCCATTCTTCAGGAGGGTCCTGAACAGAAAGTGAAATTCCATTTTTCAGGAGGTTCCTGAACATAAAGTAAAATCCCATTTTTCAGGAGGGTCCTGAACAGAAAGTAAAATCCCATTTTTCAGGAGGGTCCTGAACAGAAAGTAAAATCTCATTTTTTAGGAGGGTCCTGAACATAAAGTAAAATCTCATTTTTCAGGAGGGTCCTAAATTGAAAGTAAATTCCCATTCTTCAGGAGGGTCCTGAACAGAAAGTAAACTCCCACTTTTTAGGAGGGTCCTGCACTGAAGGTAAAATCCCATTTTTCAGGAGGGTCCTGAACTGAAAGTAAATTCCCATTCTTCAGGAGGGTCCTGGACACAAAGTAAAATCCCACTTTTTAGGAGGGTCCTGCACTGAAGGTAAAATCTCATTTTTCAGGAGGATCCTGAACTAAAAGTAAAATTCCATTTTTTAGGAGGGTCCTGAACTGAAAGTAAAATCTCATTTTTCAGGAAGGTCCTGAAAAGAAAGTAAAATCCTATTTTTCAGGAGGGTCCTGCACTGAAGGTAAAATCTCACAGATGTGTATTTCCAATGGTATCTGAATTAAGTGAAGGGAATTTGCCCCTATTTCTACAAAGAAAATTTGTCAGTTAAAAACTTAGTGGTGGTTTGCAGCTCTTGGCTTCTCAGGTATCTGCCCCAACACTCGTTCCTTTCATCTTTGTTCCAAATCGCTGACACTTGCCCTGTCTTGCCGCATCATTGCCCCGGATCCAGATTGAGGGAAATGAGTTCTGACTCGAACAATGGGTTTCCATTTTACCATGCCTCTGAGGTGCACCCTTTTCCCAAATCTGAATGCTTCCACGAATCCAACAGCCTGTCGGTTGATAGACTTCCTTTGTTTCGTGTTGAATTACGATCATATTTCTTTCCTGTGCTGTTCCTTGGCTTTTCCTCATATAATTTGAAAGACTGGTAGTAAATTTTGAAATCCTTTTTCGCTTGTTTTGACACAGAATTGACTTAAAATGTAAAGAAATGATGGTGACTTTTATTTTGATAAATGACAATAAAAAGACAAAAAGCATGAATATGTAAATGAAAGAAAAGGGTAATGCCCCATATTCAAAAGAAAACTTATCTGAATACGACAAACAACTCCAATGAGTATGACATGCATTTTGGATTAAGCTGCCTGATCTTCCTATCCAAACTCCCCATTTGCTGTTGAGTTCGTGCCTTTTCCGCTGAGCCGCTTCTTCAAATCCATTGGACTCATACATCACATTCGATTGACGACATCTTAAAAGACTTTCGCCAACAAATCTCTTTCTTTTCACTTTTCACTTTTCTCTTGAACTCGCCATTGCCTTACGGTGCCCGTGAGGGTTTTCACCCATAAGACTCTCATTTTTATTTCACTCCACTCACCATCGACTTATGGTGCCTGGGAGATTTTTCACCAATAAGACTATCTCATTTTCATTTCTCTCAACTCACCATCGCCTTATGATGCCCATGGGGGTTTTCACCAATAAGACTCTCTCATTTTGTAATTCTTTCCTGATTTCTTATGCTAAGGGAGACAAGTGGTACCTCACAATGTATCATCATATCCATTGCATGATTAGCCTTAACATTATCAAAAATTTATCTGAAGGACTTTCTTTGGTTGTAACTTGGCTTTTGGATAAGGTTAGAAAAAGATGGCAAGGGGTTCAAACGACACTTGAAGTGGGGGTGGGACTTACAACTTTTGGAATCGACTCAAACAACATGTTAACTCATGCCCCAGTTTTTGTTGACTGGGTGAATCTTAAATCTTTATTTGGTTGGACCGATCCCGAAATAGGGAAGCCTACGTATCTCACTCCCAAGAGAGGAGAATCAGGTCGCACGTA
The DNA here is from genome assembly GCA_030864215.1 of Capsicum pubescens. NCBI lineage: Eukaryota > Viridiplantae > Streptophyta > Magnoliopsida > Solanales > Solanaceae > Capsicum > Capsicum pubescens. The sequence goes on along the minus strand of CM061548.1, from coordinate 366,270,221 downwards.
GTTCCATCAGCTCGTTCTTTGTTTTGATTTGATTTTTTTTCTCTTATTTTTGAACTTTTTCTTTTATTCTTATTTTCTTGACATTTTATCTTTGACTCTATTTTGATTCCAAAAGAGGGATATGAAAAAAAAAATGAAGCTCAAACAGGTAAACAAAGGATGACACAATGTTTGGATAGAAGAATAAAATGCCTTCATCATATCAATCTTCAAAAATGCAAGTACTAAATAAGCAATAAAATCAACAAAGGATCAAATATCATACATAATATCTTTTGACCGCATCAGCATTGATAGCCATTTCTGCCATTTTGCCTTCAATATCTGTCAAATATAAGGCTCCATTGGGCAACACTTTCTTCACAACGAAAGGACCTTGCCAGTTAGGGGAGAACTTGCCTTTTGCTTCAACCTGGTGAGGAAGGATACATCTCAATACCAACAGACCAACTTCAAAATTCCTAGGACGGACCTTTTTGTTATACGCTCGAGCCATCCTTCTCTGATACAACTGGCCATGACACACAGATGTTAGTCTTTTCTCCTTAATCAAACTCAAATGTTCCAGTCAGGTTTTGACCCATTCGTCATCATCAATCTCTGTTTCTACAATGACTCGAAGAGAGGGAATTTTAACTTCTGCAGGGATGACTGCTTCTGTCCCATACACCAATAAATATGGAGTTGCCCCTGTTGAAGTGCGAACAGTGGTTCGATAACCTAGCAATGCAAATGACAACTTTTCATGCCACTATCCAGACCCTTGTACAATTTTTCGCAGTATCTTTTTTATATTCTTATTGGCAGCTTCTACAACACTATTGTCCTTTGGGCGATATGGAGTAGAATTTCGATGTGCGATCTTAAATTGATGACACACTTCTTGCATCAAACGACTATTGAGATTGACAACATTGTCTGTAATGATCATCTTAGGAATTCCAAACCTACAAATGATATTGGCATGAACAAAATCTACCATAACCTTCTTTGTCACTGACTTGAAAGTTACTGCCTCTACCCACTTTGTGAAGTAGTCAATGGCTACCAAAATGAATCTATGTCCATTTGATGCCTTCGGCTTAATTGGTCTAATCATATCCATTCCCCAAGCCACGAACGGCCATGGAGCGGACATTGCTTGCATCTCAACAGGAGGAGAACGTATCAGATCACCGTGTACCTAACATTGATGACACTTTCGATCAAATTGAATAGAATCCCTCTCCATAGTAAGCCAGTAATAACCTGCTTGAAGAATCATCTTTGACAAGACATGACCGTTCATATGCGACCCGCATACTCCAGAGTATATTTCAAACATGATTGTCGAGGATTCTCTTGCATCTACACACCTCAAAAGTCCTAGATCTGGGGTTCTCTTATATAAGATTCCCTTACTTAAGAAAAATCCACAAGCCAAATGCCTAATAGTCCTCTTTTGATTGTTGGTGGAATATGTTGGGTATTCTCCTGACTGAATGTATCGCTTGATATCCAAGAACCAGGGTTCTCCATCGAGCTCTTATTCAACTGCATTACAGTAAGCATGCTGATCACGACTCTGTATATGCACTGGATCGATGTAGGCTTTATCAGGATATTGGAGCATTGAAGACAGAGTGGCTAAAGCATCAGCAATTTCATTATGAATTCTTGGAATATGCCTAAATTTTACTAACACAAACCGTTGACATAGCTCATGCAAGCATTATCGATACGAGATGAGCTTCAAATCTCGCATCTCCCAATCACCTTGAATTTGATGGACGAGCAAATCCGAATCTCCCAACACCAATAATTCTTGGACTCCCATATCAACAGCTAATCTCAAACCAAGAATGCAGGCTTCATACTCTGCCATATTGTTAGTACAGTAGAATCAAAGTTGTGCTGTTACCGGGAAACGTTGTCCCAATAAAGAGATAAGAATCGCACCTATTTCGACTCCTTTCATATTCATAGCTCCATCGAAGAACAACTTCTAACCTGGATCAGCATCTATAACGACTTCATCGACACATGACACTTCTTCGTTAGGAAAATATGTCTTTAATGGCTCGTACTCTTCGTCGATGGGATTCTCAGCAAGATGATCTGCCAAGGCTTGGGCTTTCATGGCGGTTCGAGTCACATAGACAATGTCAAACTCGGTAAGCAATATTTGCCACTTTGCCAATCGACCTGTCGGCATAGGCTTCTGAAAGATATACTTCAAAGGATCTATGCGGAAGATGAGATAAGTAGTATAGGATGAGAGATAATGCTTCAACTTCTGTGCTACCCAAGTTAGGGAACAACACGTCCTTTTAAGAAGAGTATACCTGGCCTCATATGTGGTGAACTTCTTTCTAAGATAATAAATAGCCTGCTCTTTTATGCCTGTGACATCATGTTGACCGAGGACATAACCGAAAGAATTGTCCATGAATGATAAATATAAGATCAAAGGCCTACCAGGCTCTGGGGGTACCAGCACAGGCGGATTTGATAAATATCTTTTGATTCGATCGAATGCTTCCTGACATTCTTCAGTCCATTTTACCGCAACACTCTTTTTCAGCAACTTGAATATGGGCTCACAAGTAGTTGTGAGTTGAGAAATAAACTTGCTAATGTAGTTCAGTCTACCAAGCAAACTCATCACCTCCATCCTATTCTTGGGCAGGGGCAAATCCTGAATGGCTTTGATTTTTGAGGGATCCAATTCAATCCCCCGACGGTTGACTACAGACCCCAATAACTTTCCAAACGGAACTCCAAATACATATTTTTCCGGGTTGAGTTTGAGATTATACCTGCAAAGCTTTTCAAAGAACTTTCTTAAATCTTTAACCTGGTCGGCCAAACTTTTTGACTTAATAACCACATCATCCACGTATACCTCAATCTCCTTATGCATCATATCATGAAACATAGTTGTCATGGCTCTCATGTATATTGCTCCAGCATTCTTCAAACCGAACGGCATCACTCGATAATAATAGGTCCCCCATGGTGTGATAAAAGACGTCTTCTCCGCGTCTTCATCATCCATAATGATCTGGTGATATCCGGCATATCAATCCACAAAAGAGGCAACCTCGTATTTAGCACAGTTGTCTAATAAAATATGGATGTTGGGAAGTGGAAAATCATCTTTCGGACTTTCTCTGGTCAAATCACGGTAATCAAAACACACTCAAATTTTTCCATCTTTCTTTGGTACGGGAACAATATTGGATAACCACATGGGATAACGAGCCACTAGAATTACTTTGGCTTCAAGTTGTTTCATGATTTCCTCTTTGATTTTAATACTTACATCAGTTTTAAACTTCCTCAACTTCTGTTTGACAGGAGGGAACGTGGGATCAGTTGGCAATTTGTGAGCCACTAATTCAGTGCTTAAACCAGGCATATCATCATAAGACCATGCAAAAACATCCTTATAATCAATTAATGCTTGAATCATTCTATCTTTTAGCTGTGGTAAAGCATGTACACTGATTTTAGTTTCCCTAACATTTTCTTGATCCCCTAGATTTATTGGCTCAGTCTCATTCAAATTAGGATTCGATTTGTCTTCAAACTGTTCCAACTCTTTGCTTATTTCTTCTAGTGCTTCTTCTTCATCATATTCCCCATCCTTATTTATTATATCTTGATTAGTTTAGATTTTAAGGTCAGGCTAAAAATTCTGCATGCATGTCATGTCATTAGAATCAACATAAAGAGAATTGTATATAAAAAAGAAAAGAAAAAAAAAATATATTAGACACGAATCAAAAGGGACATTGTATTTCATTAAATAAAAAGATAGAAGGGTTTAAACATAGATGCCTACATAACATAAACAAACTAAAATTCGAATTACAACCCTGAAATAACTCGGATAAACAGAAAGAAAAACAAAATAAACTACCAAAACTCCCTCCTGACGGGAAGAGGAGTGACTTTCCAATTATTTAGCAGGACAGCTGGGCCTATGAATTGCACGTCTTCCATACTGGTACCTTCTCCTACTTCGACCATATCAACATCAATAAAAAGGTTCTGGCAGTCATCAACCAATTCAACTTCAGATTCCACATGCTTCGTGACACTGCTCTTAACAAATGATTCACTCAGTAGTGGCATTGGGCGAGGGAGTGACCATGTTTCCTTTTTCCTTCCCTTGGTTTTCTTCAAATCTTCAGCCGTAGGCTCAAATCCCAGACCAAACGTGCCCACGTTCTCACTCAGACATATGGGATGAACTATACCGTGCAGAGACGCTCCCAAATCCTTTCCTGGCTCAAACTCGTATTTCCAAAGTTCACTCACCATCATGCTAGAAGAGGAAGACAATTGCGGTCCCGGTATAACCTGCCATTCAAGGATACGATTCACTGACACTGTATCAAAAATTTGATAGACGAATGTCTCCTCTACGTTATTTGCTTCAATAAGAGACAAAGGAGAATCTTCGCAGGAGGAAAAATCTCCTTCACCATGAATAACCACTTCTTGCCTGTCATGCTCAAACTTAATCATTTGGTGCAGTGTAGATGCAACCGCCTTGGCCTTGTGAATCCACAGCCTTTCCAACAACAGATTGTAAGAGGAGTCTATATTCAATGCTTGAAACTCTATGGAAAATTCAATAGGCCCTATGATCAACATTAGTTCTATTTTGCCAATGTAGTTTGATTTTGCACCATCGAAAGCCCTGATACATACATTGTTGGGTCTGATCCTGTCAGCACAAATATTCAACTTTTGCAAAGTAGAAATAGGGCAAATATTTGCACCTGAACCTCCATCAATCATAAAATGAGTGACGTAGAAATCTTCACAATTCACTGTAATGTAAAGGCCTTGGTTATGCCCTGTACCTTCAACAGGCAATTCATCGTCAGAAAAACTGACCCGATTGACCTCAAAGAATTTTTCGACTATTTTCTCAAGCTGATTTATTGTAATCTCCTTAGGAACATATGCTTCATTTAATACCTTTAGTAAAACATCGCGATGTTCCTTGGAGTGAAACAACAAAGATAAGAGGGAAATTTGAGCAGGGGTTTTCTTCAACTGGTCTATTATTGAATACTCTGGCAATTTTATCTTTTTCAAAAATTCTTCGCCTTCTTCTTCGGTGATAGGCTTTTTGATAGATGACGGTTCACTCACCATTGTCTTGGACTTTCTTAAGCTTTCAGGCACGAAGCATCTTCCTGACCTAGTCACACCCCCTACCCCATCTACATCTTCCACTACTTCTTTCCCGTGATAGGTCATCACAGTCTACCCATAATTCTAGGGAACCTTTTTCGTATCAACTATCGGAGGTTGGGTCACCGGTTTGAGGACAATAGGCACTGCCAGTGCTCCTTTCACCGTCAAGATGGGCTGACTCAGAGCTCTTACCACTGTCAACTTAGTTTTATCCTTACTTAAATCAACATACCTTCTGGCGCCTTGTACTGTGATCAGGGGTTTCTTTGTGCTTTCTGGGTATTTATCTTCTCTCATTCCTTTCTGGATCCATGACATTGCTTTCAAAGACTCTGTTACATTCACCGATTTCTCCTCAATGGTTTGTATCTTGACAATAGGCTTATAACACCTTGAAGACTCTTTCCCATCGTATATTAATTCTAACATATTGGCTTCAGCATAGGTTGGCAGAGGATTCTGGTTAATAATTGGACCCTCCGGGGCCTGGACCAGTATTTGATTTGTGTCAATTAAATCGTGGAAAGCTCTTTTTAAATGCCATCATTTCTCGATATCATTGCCTAGCATATCAGAGCAGTACGTATACCTTAAAGAATAACCGAGATTCCTTGGCGGTGGATTTAAAAGCCTTCCTTGAATTGGGCTTAAGACCTTTAACTGTCTCAACCTATCAAACAAGATAGCATATGACTCCCCAAGAGGTGTGAACTGATTTTTTACCACCTTCTCTTTCTTATACTCGGGCCTAGGTTGGAAACCGAGTCTGGAGGGGTTTTGATAATTTGGTGTAGCGAATGGACGATTTTATGGAGCTTGTACGTGCCACTGTGGGTAAGAAGGGGTTTGGGCATATGGCTGCGCACTATATACTGGGTACGGGGGTGGTGGAATGGAATATAAAGGAATTGCTGGAGGGTAGTAATGGTGGGGAGGAATATATGGAGCTTGGGCGTAGACTTGGGCTTGGGATTGGGGATAGGGACGAGGTGGTCTTTTGGGAAAGGAATGGGTTCCGGCTATGACATTCGCCACGTCCTCTTTCTTCTTTTTACCTCTGAATATGCCAGATCCACGTTGAATCGCTTGTGTGGTGGCTTTTAATGCGGAAAAACTCACTATTCGGCCGGTCTTGATTTCGTCCTCTATCATCTCCCCCATTTTGAGGACTTCAATAAAAGACTTTCCCATTGTCGGAAGTAAATGTTGAAAATAGGTCTCATCCTGTGCCTGAATGAAAACCTCTACCAACTTACTTTCTTTTATTGGAGGCTTTACCCTGGCGGCCTGTTCACGCCACCTTATCGCGTATTCCCTAAAACCTTCAGTGTTTTTCTTCTTCATGTTGACCAAGGATTTTTCATCCAGAATCAGGTCGATGTTATACTGAAAATGTTGAACAAACTCAGAAGCTAAGTCATCCCAGTTGTTCCACTTGTCGATATCTTGATCGATAAACCATTCTGAAGACAGATCAGAAATACTCTCGCCAAAGAAGGACATGAGCAACTCTTCCATTCCTTCTGCAACCCTCAAATGGTTGCAATAACGTCTCAAGTGTGCCACGGGATCACTGTGTCTTGCATACTTCTCGAACTTGGGCATTTTAAAATCGAGGGGAAGGTTGATGTCTGGGAACATGCATAGATATTTATAAGAACCACTCTTATAACCTCCGATTTACTGCAAATTCCTCATGGACTGTTCTAAACTTTTCAACTTCCGCGCTATGACTTCCTGTTCCTCTGTTGCGATAGGTTTCTCCGTATCAAATGGAAATGCAGGTGGATGAGTGTACCCATACGGTTCATTCATTCTCAAAGTAGTCTCCAGGGCATAATACTGACTATCTGGAACCATCAATACTTGCTCACTGGCAGACCGAGGAAGCCCCATTATTGGACGCACATCATATGTGGGAGCTTTAGGTGGTGGCGGAGCCATGAATACCGGTGTGATCAGTGGCGCCAGTTGAGCAGCGGGTCTTGATTGGGGAGTTGCCAATGGCACACTTGAATTACCAGGATAATAATGTAGTGGAGTGAATCCTAGCGCGTGCTCAGGTGACTCAGTAGGAGCAGAGAATTGCGACTGAGAGAGCGGTGGGCAATTAGAGATATTCCCAAGACCTTCAGGGAGCGGAGGAGGAGGCATTCCGCTGGCCCATGCCCGGTGCAAATCTATCAATTGTTTCCTGAGACTTACTACCTCATTATTGTGTTCTGAACTTTCTTCCCTGTGATCCTGATCCGGGTCAATGAGCGAATTTTCAATCTCCCTGCTAGCCATGGTGAGCTTTGCTTTGGATCTAGTTAAGTATGGATGACTAGACAGAGTGCTGCAAACCTACCACTGTTATCTGAAAGAATATGCTCATCAAAGACGACATCCGTTAGGATTACGGCACACAACAAGCATGGGAATCACATTGGTAAAATTGTCCTAGATTCATGTTCATTTCTACCAGCTTTTGAGGGTAGCGAGGTCATTTCAACATCATCCCGATTTTTATCTACACTCTTTTTTTTCGTATCAATCTCTGTTCTTCCCCTTTATTGTCTCATTATCCTTTCTTTATTTTCTTCTCTCGTTATCTACCTTCATTTTAGCATTCTTTATGTTTTTGTTTTTTTTAAAGGAAAAATAATGAAAAACAACAAAACAAAATGATTAGATCGAACCCAAAAGTAGGTTGCCTACATATCATGTTGCACTTGAATCAGATCTTGCGTAGTTCGGGCATCATATGCATAAACATTACATAATTGATTTTTTTTCGCGAAAACAAAAACAAACAAACAAAAGAAAGACGTAACCTCATAACATTTGATGAAAGAAAGAAACAAAACATGCAACGAATTTAGGACAACTTTAAAAACTAAACAACAAATAAAAAATAACATTCTAGACTGCTAAGACGTAAAATTACTAATAAAGACCCTAATACAAAACAACTTGACACCGACTTAAAACTGACGCCACCCTACAATGACAAAAACATAAAAGACTCAAGCGGAATAAAGATAAGAAATGCTCTTTAAGACTGGTGCTCTGCGTGATGACCCTGGATGAGATGGACCTGCCTGTGAAGTTCTCTTTCTCCCATTCAAACTTTGTAGCATATCCTGTAAAGACACCCTGATATTAGGGAAGAATCTTCGGGCCCATATTCCTGCCTCATGAGGAGTGCACTTGGAAAGATTATTCTGACACCTTTCTACCGTCTTGAACAAATCTGCTAACTGAACTCTCAGTGTCTCCACTTTGGACCCTGCACTTTCATCCTGATGGTCATCAACTATGAATTCTTCCAGTATTCTCCCTCTAAGCTGTACTGGTAAGGGTTGACTGATTCCCCGAGGGATAGATTGAATCCATGCCCTATATCCCTGAGTGTACCCCGGGTTATCCAAACTTTCTTTGAGAGTGTCCACACCTAGCTTTGTTGCATGCTTCCAAAACTGCACGTATTTGCTTTCACCTAAGGCTTGGTCCTTGAAGTACTCAACATCTTTTAGAAGATCCACTACTGGTGGCACGTCCTGCGGCCTACCCAACTGGTGCATTACCCTAGAAGGACTGTATGGTCTAGTGCAATTAAGCCCTAACATAACTAGAAGGAGCTGCATTTGACAACCAAACAAGATTATCTTTGGTCGAAGCCACAGACAAGTCCACAAATTGTTATCCCCGGTTCTTGACTCAAGGCATTCAATCCAAGCGTCGAATCCCACGAGTAGCGAGAATTTATCCAAACGCAACCTGAGGTCTATGGCTTTCACTCGATTGGGAATACAATGATCTACCACGTCTGGTCTAACTAAAGAAGGCACATGCAAATGCTTCATCATCCATAACTGCAATATCAGGTTACTGCCCTAAAAAAATCTCATCCCCCCTCACTTCGGTTAAAGCCTTATATATTTCTGTTAAGATCATGGGTATGAGAGTGAACCTGCCCTTTTGATTAATGCCCTTGTCATTTTGATCCTTATGAAATAGAGCCATCACCACAGATTGTAAACGTGTATTAATACGTCTTTCTTCTAGCGAAAACACTAAAGTACCTAACAAAGCGAGGGTGAAGACTTCAAGATGCTTTCTCTCCCACTTCTCCTTAGTCATATGAAATTCATCCCAAAAGCAATCAAAACCTTCCGAGGGCCCGAATATAGCGAACAAAAAATCTAAGGAAACCCATGAATCACTTAAACAACCCAAACGCATACCCTTACTTTTTAAACCACAAGACTGCAAAAATCTCACGCCAGTATGATTTCGTGCTCGGATCATATCCTTCTCGATATAGGGCAAATGCAACAAACTAGATATTTTTGCCAAAGTAGGAGTCATTTCACATTCCCCAAACCTGAACACCAAACTACTTGGATCCCAAAAGGTCAACAAAGCCTCTATTAAATCTGGACGAGGGGTAACATGCAGAAGTTCCGTAAGATCACCTAATATTTTAATCAGTTTCTGCTGATCAACATAGTTAAACATTTCCCACCACTTGATTAACTTTTTGGGCACCTTGACAACCATCAAGACTCTAGACTTGGCGGACAAATCCATCCTGTAATAACACATAAGACGTTATCTCAAAAAATTCGACAGGAGTAGAAGATTCCCAACCCTTGGGATTTTTTGATGCAAGAATATGTCGATGGGACAGACCACACTCATGACTCCAATTTGCCGAACAGAAGTACTGAGCGAAATCAGTCTACTTGGCTAACAACTCTAGATTACGAGGGGAGAGACCTAGGATAATAATAAGACAAAGGCCAACACAAAGATTACCGGACCCACCGAGGGTTGCCTACGTATCCCAACCCGAGGGAAGGGAATCAGGTATGCGTAGTTCATCCAGATTGGACAATTAGCAATTAACTAATAAATTGACCCTAACTTAAGAGACAACCAAAAACAAACGAATGAAAACTTTTTGGATTTTCAACTAGACATTTTAGCTAAGACTGACACCACCAATTATGAAAAAAAAATCTTTTTGGTATTTTTTTTTTTGACAAATAGGTATAAAAGGCAAACAAAACCCTTTTTTTTCATCATTTTTTTTGTTGAACTTACGGTACTTTGAGAAGGTGAATGCAAAAACGTAACAAAAAAAAAATCTATTTTTTTGAGTTTTTAGATTGTGAAGAACAAAAGCCACAACGAACTCTAAAATAAACTACGACACTCCTTTTGATTCATTCTTTTCGACTCACTTTTTCTATTTATTTATTTTTGCCTACGCACCTTACTCCTAACAAATGTTTTTTTTTTCAAATCAGTCCGTCAAATGACCATGTTACTCTTAAAGATGCAACAGTTAGCACGTAGGCATGCTTTAGAGGTGAATCTCCTACAAAGGACCATGTGGATCCTGCTATGTCTCAGTATAATGCACATAAGCATGACCTAAAGGCTGACCTACATTGTGGTTCACTAACAAGGCTGTTCGGGGGAGCGTATGGTCGATAGTGGCTTCTTTGCTTTCCACCTACTCCATAACACCGACGACTCCCCCCCTAAAATAAGGGTGACTCAACTATAGGTCGTGTACAACACGTGTACTACGGATTTGTTATAGAAAGAAGGCCTGGGGGTAGACACATGATGTCATCTATAACAGCGGTAACACATAGGATAAATACTGTACACAAAGAGCACGAAAACATTCCACAATGATAAAACAATAACAAAAAACAACATAAAAAAATGTTTATACACCTATAGTGCCAAACAAAGCCGATACGAATCCTAAATAAGCTCGAATTCTGAACAAATCCCTAGCAGAGTCGCCAGAGCTGTCATACCCTTTTTTTAACCACAAAGATATAATCTTAAGTTTCGAAAGGGTTCTTATTATTAAAGTGACAAAATGAAGGTTGTTTAGAAAAAGAATTATTTACAATTTTTTATTCAGAGTCGCCACTTGGCATAATCCGGTGTGCTAAGTCACCTTTGGAAAATCCTTTTCAAAACTGTTTTTGACTCTTTTAAACTGATTCGCGAACAGAGATTTCGACTAAGGAATTCTGTTGACCGAGGGGAAGGTGTTAGGCATCCCTCGATCTCGTGGTTCGACCACGGTTGCTTCGTGGAGCATATCGGCTAATTCGACACTAAGGGTGTATAAACCACACAAAAACATACAAACCCATCAATCAAACAAACAAACAAATCAAAAATTATAGTTTCCAGTCCAATTATTACAATCCAAAAATAGAAAAAATGCAAAAAAAAATATAAATCCTATTCTAAACTAATCCTAAACTATGCTCCGTCGTTTTACCAGATGCCTTGGGCCTTCATCATGGACGTCCTTCGAGTACAAAATACTTCGGGGCATTTCTCGGATAAATCAATACAAATACCTCGGGGTATTCCCCAGCCAAATGAGTACAATTTTTTCATTGTGAGAAAACCAAACCATTCACCCAAATTTCAAACATTCAACAAAACTTCAAACATTCAACAAAACCATAAATTCTAAACTTTGCCTACCCAACCTATGTCTGCCCATCTATTTCAACATATCATAATTCTACCACATTTCAACATTATTTATGCTCATTACGAATTAACTAAAACAACAATAAACCAAAGTTAATCTAAATTCAGCTTTTTATCTATTTCTCAATTCCATCCCCAAACAACTAATTTTAATTCTCAAACCTATGCAAATCATAATCAAGGGATCCAACCACGAATCAAAATAAATACGCCTTCATCACCAACAAAGATAAAATGGAACACTCAATATTCAATCCAACACACTAAATATAGTAAACAATGAAATAAAAAGAGAGAGAATAGAATTGGACCTCGATTCGTAGATTTCAAACTCAAATATTAATCGAGTGAAAAAAATGATGACCGCATCTGAATATCCAGATCAGGACCTCAATCAACGAACCCACAACTCAGATCTACCAACTCGACTCAATCAAATTTAAAAAGAAATACCCAAGCAAACTTGAAACTGTCCTTACGAAAATACAAATTTTTTTGAAGGATATATTGCCAATTCCAGGCGTTTTACGGTGAGTTTTCAAAGCTGACTAAATCAGAGTTATTGTTTTCTCGGTACCGGAGCTCCGATGAGCTCAGACGATGATAAAGATAGTGGGAGGACCAAAATTTGGACAACAATGGCGTTCTCCGATGAATACTTTGCCGGAGCAGTCAACCCGTGTCTCCTTTTCCCCTCTCTCTATCAAATATCTCCCTCTCCTCTTGATTTTCCTAAATCTCCCTCCATTTTCTCCTATCAACTTCTGATCCTCGCTCCCTCTCTGTGACGTGATGTACGCGCGAACTCCGGAGAGTGTGTGCGTATAGAGTGTATAAAATAGAGATGGAGCCGAGTGTATTGTGAGGTCTATGCCTGAGTATATTGGTGAGGGAAATAATTAGTGAGAGAGTGAAGCTCTTTTCTCCTTTTTTCTCCTTTGTCAATATATGCGTAGGTGTGTATATAGATGGGTACTAGTTCTCCGTGGGTATTCTGTGTGCATATGTAGAAAAGAATGAAGAAGAATCATGTATTGTTCATCCCTTTATTAGTGGTGGGGCTTTCTTCTTTTTTGTTGTTAATGTATCATGTGAGGATAAAAAATGTGAGTGGGTAGAGAAGTGGAAGCTTTTAATTGGGTAGGTTGTTAGGATAAGATAAATTAGTTAGAGGTATTGTTATTTTTATCATTTTCTGGAGGGATTATCACACGGGTGAGGGTACACGGTAGGATAAGGTAAAAAATAGGTAAAAACGATATCGGGGAGGGACGAAATTAGGTGTGTACAACTAATTAGAGGGAGCATCCTCTGGCAAAATGGAAATGTTGCTTCAAAACAATTGGAAGAAATGAAAGAAATGAAGGGAAAATTTGAAGATTTGTATAAAATGGTGAGAAATCAAGAAATAGCAAATAGCCACTTGACGTTTTCAATTCTATTGTTCAATATGGTGAGGGATCAAGTTTGACTCCTCTTGATACAAATCCATCCCATATAGTAGTGAAAGATATCCTCTCTCCTAATGTTATTTTACAAAAAGTTTGCAATCAAGCAACACTTCTAAAGGGGGAAAATCAACAAAGAAATCTTCAACCACAAGGCAATAAACCTCAATGAGAGCCTAACATAACATTGGAGAGAATGATTCTTTTGATGGTGATATGTATGATTATGGTGTCAATGATCAAGTTTAGTTAGAAAGGTTAGGTGGGAGAGAAAGAAGAGGAGGGAATGGAGGGTGGAATTTGATTGATGGTAGAGAATACATTAGAAGGAATGATGATATAGATCGAGTATCCAACAACAACAAGGTTACATTTTCATTCTTCAAGGAGAGAAGTGACTCGAATGAATATCTTGATTGGACTGTGAAATTTGAAACACAACATAATCTCAACAATATGAATGATGTTAAAAAATATGCTTTATGTCACCTAAAGGGTTTTGCTTCTACATGGTGGAAGAAAATTGAAAGAGATTCTTTGGTGAATAGAGACTTTGTTACAAGTTGGAATGACATGAAATGGTATATGAGAGAAAATTTTGTGGGTCATGATTATGAACAAGATACACTCAAGAAGTATTATAACCTTCAAAAGGGAAGAAATAGTATGGAAGAGTAATATAAGGAGATAGAGCATACTAGGATTCAAGGTAATATCAGTAATGAAAAAGTGAAGCTTGTGGTAAGATTTATCTCAGGCTTAAATAATAAGGAACGAAAACCATTGAAATTGCATAGTCTTTCTATTTTATAATAAACATATCAAAGGGAACTCAAGGTGGAGGCTCATCAAAAAAGGACAAGTCAAAGGTGCAACCCTCTTTTTCTTCATGGTCTAAAAATATGAAAGTTTGAAAATCATCTCCTACGTGGGACAAATCCAAAGATATAAAGAAAGAATTCAAGTTCAACTTAGACAAACGCAAATAAAAAGCGGACTATATGAATGAAGGTAACAAATCTAAATTTAAAAATTCTATTTAAAATAATGTATTTTAAATATCAAGGATATGGCCATAAATAAAATGAGTGTCATAATAGAAGAACTATCACTACATTGATTGATGGTGGTTATCAAACTGAAGATGAATCTAAAAATGACCATGGGGAGGATGAAAACAATGCTGAGTTTATGGGAGAAAGTCTTTGGAGAGTGTCAAGTGAGCTTGAATAGTGTGTGCAAGTTGTTAAGGAGGGTGATGAAGTTATAATTCCTTGAATTTAATTGAAGAAGGGATACCAATTTTAAAATGGAAAGCTTTCTATGCCTATATCTTCGTGAAGAGAGTTGTCAGTAAAAGAGCACACAATGGAGATTTGATGGGTCATTTTGGAGTGTCATAAAACTTACGTATTCTTAGTGAACATTTCTTTAGGCCTAAGATGATAAGAGATGTGGAGATAATTTATTCTAGGTGTTTGGATTGTGAGCATGCTAATTCGTGCACACACTATTCAAGGTTCCCTTCCACCCTTGGAGTTCAAAACACTTCTTTTAAAAACATGAATTGTTATTTCCATGTTGTGGGTTTGAATATAATCTTGTTGATGTTGTGGAATGTGTTCTAAGTTTAAATATTTATGTGTTTCTTGATATTATGATAACATATAAGTTAAATTTTGATTCTCTTATATTGAAACCCTTGAATTATGAAGTCATGATATATTAGAATTGTTGATCATACCCAAGTATAAAGCTATGCTTACCATGTGTTTGATAAAATTCTAAATTGAGACTATGACATTTTATGATCCTTTGGTGGTCTAAATGATGAACTTATGCTATACCCATATGTTTACAATGTCTTCCATGTTAAAGATATACCTTGTATGTGTTTGATGGAATGCTCATGACATAGGTTTAATGAAATTATGATGTGTTAGTATGCATTCCTATTCATGTGCAAGTTCATGACTTTCAAGTGGTTGATAAAATGCCTTATAGATCGTATTATGAGTTGTTGGCTATTTTCAAGTATTTAAGAATTGTCATGTCTTATTATTTTCATGCTATTGACTCCTGGGGGTGTTTAATACCCAACAATTTAGATGTATGCCTAGAGCCAGTGTCAGTTACAGAACAATCTCAATCATGTCATGATCAGTAGTACTCTAGTTCAGTTACAGAACTCAGGAAAAAAAAACTCAGTAAACTCAGTATAAATCAAATCCCATTCAGTATTCAGTTCAGTCCTCAGTAATCTCAGTAAATTAATAGAACTTAGTAGTAATCTGTCAGCTAACGGAACTCAGTAAACTCAGTTCAGCTCAGTAAATCAGTACAATCAGTAACAACTCAGTCACACCTAGTATGAACTTGGAAATTAGTTTAGTGTCTATTCAGTTGGGAGTAGAATTCAGCACCGAGTGAACCCAAGGATTGGGACTCACCTGTTAGTATAGGGTGTGATCCTTAAAAGTAGTCCTTGCATTTCAGAACTACATAGCCAACGTAGGTTGAGACATCAAAATATGCTAGTTAAAGGTTGATGCGGTGGCTTAACCTGACAGTTGAGGGTCCCACCATTCTCATTTGAGAACCTTCCAGATGAGGGTATCTCTTCAATGTCTTTACCCATGGCATGGTACTGACAACCTTCCAACTGGAGTTACAGGTTGGACCCCAAATATATTCAGAAAAGGGGCATATCGGTTAGATGATTACCTCCCACAGTTTCAGTCTCAGTATTCAGTAAAGAACTCAGATAGTTTTAAAGATTTCATGAATGTCAGATACAGTCACTCAGCTTAGTACAAAATTCAACTAGTTCCATCAGAAACAAGACTGTCAGTTACAGTCACTCAGCAAACAGCATATCATTTATCAGTTATTCCAGTTACCAATAATCCATGTTATCAGTAAACTCAGTATTCAGAATCCTTATGGATTCAGTTACAGTTATGTATTCATACATGTATTCTCATACAATCATATTCATATTATTCAGTCAGTTATAGTTCCTGCATATGAACCCTTGCATTCAGCCTTACCTCACTTTGTATAATAGTTTATTCACACGTACTGGCATATACTTTTCTATTGAGATATGGTGTTTTATGCCATAGGTTAAGATGTACGGCCCCCAGAGTATTCCTAGTAGATCAAACTTTCAGCAGACAGACTAGCAGTGAGTCCTCATCATTCGAGGATATTCTTTTATTTCATTATCTCATTAGATTCAGCATTTAAGTAGATGGAGTTAGTTGTGGGATTGTCCCATCAATTCCTTATTTGGACAATTCAGTTTTAGAGGCTTTCCAGACTAGATGTTCAAAAAATATTCAATATATCAGATTCTGATGTTTTATCAGACTTTATCATTTTTTCATCAGTATTACAGTTTTGAAATTATGGCATTTTAGCCCATTATTCTGCATTATACAGTGTTATTAGTCAGTTATTGTAGTAGCAACCAATCATGGGTTAGCTTGTGGTCCTTCAGGATTATGAGCACCATGTAGCTTCCGGGGTACTGGACTCAGGGTATTACAAACTTGGTTTCAGAGCCTAAGGTTCAACAGTGTCCTAGGAAGTCTAAAAAGCCGCATCTAAAATAGTCTTGTGCATGGATGTCTAGAATTCCACATGTATGTACAGGAGGCTATGTGATGTTTTAGGAATAATTTCCCTTCTTTCAGTATTCATGTCGTGCGAGCGAGCAAGATCTCCAGTTAAACTCTCTTTCTAATTCAAGTTTCTATTATATATACAAAAAATACCACCAAAGAGGACTCAGAGATGAGAAACGGGAGATCAGTCAGCCTCTCAGCTCGTTCATCCAAATCCTTTGGGTGAACATGTTTCCCATGCTGAGTTCAAAGAAGCTTTCACCACCCTAGCTCATTCAGTTGATTCTCAGAATGAACGTCCAGCTGTCTTTTCGGCCAACCCAGTGTCCTATACTACAGCAGCCAGGATTTGGGACTTCACCTGAATGAACCCTCTATTTTTCACAAGGTCTAAGTCAGATGAGGACCCTCAGGAGTATGTTGATTAGGTGCAAAAGGTTATAGATATTATGGAGGTGACTGCTAGTGAGGGTGCTGAGCTAGATACATACTAATTGTAGGATGTGTCTCATACTTAGTTTAAACAATGGAAAACAGAGAGGGTCATAGATGTAGGGACCATTGAATGGGAGGAGTTTGCCACTACTTTTCAAGACAAATTATTTCCCTTAGAGCTGAGAGATACTAAGGTGTTAGAGTTTATTAATCTGAAGCAGGGAAATATAACAGTGAAAGAGTATTAACTTACGTTTACTCAACTAGCTATATATGCTCCTCATGTGGTGGAAGATAGCAGATCCTGAATGAGTAAGTTTGTGTATGGGGTGAATGATAGTGTGGTCAAAGAGTGCCGGACCGCAATGTTTGTTAGTGAGATGGACTTGGCTAGGCTAATAATCCATGCTCAACAGATAGAAGAACACAATAATAAGGAGAGAAGCAAAATAAGAGAGCTAGAACCATTAGTTTCAACTTTGCTCAGCCTAAGTTAGAGGGTGAAAATTGTTCTCAGTTCTGCCAAAAATCCTCTGTTCCAGCTCCATCCTCAGCCAGTGATCTAGTGCTGAAATTTTAAAACGGCAATAGAGAGAGGGTGCCGGGATCTAATTCTCAAGGTAGTGTCAGCAGTACTCGGACCAATCCTCTTTGTCAGACTTGTGGCACGAACCATCAGGGTATTTGCAGAGCTGGTAGTGATGTTTGTTTTGGATATGGCAAGCCAGGCCACAGAGTCAGAGATAGTCCCCAGTCAGGTTCTCAGGGTCAGCGAAATCATCCTCCAGCTCAGTCCGATCGCCCGAATCAGCAGGGTGCCTCATCCAGTTCCACCAGTGGGCAAAGTCCAAATAGACTCTACGCTCTTTAGTACTGACAGGATTAGGAAAGTTCTCCTAACATGGTCACTGGTACGTTACAAGTTTATCACTCATATGTTTATGCTTTGCTAGATCCAAGAGCTTCCTTGTCTTTTGTAACTCCTTATATAGCAGTTGGTTTTGGAGTCAGCCCTAAAATTCTAGAAGATACTTTCTTAGTCTCTACCCTAGTGGGTAAATCCATCATAGCCTGATGGGTATACAGGAATTGTCCAGTTATGGTATCTTAGAAAATAACTTCAACCGACTTGGTCGAATTAGATATGACTGATTTTGATGGTGTTCTCAGCATGGATTGGCTTCATTCCTTCTATGCCTCAGTAGACTGTAGAAACAGAATTGTCCAATTCCAGTTCCCAAATGAATCCGTTCTAGAGTGGAGGGGTAGTACTTCAGCGCTTAGGGGTCAACTTATTTATTACCTTCGAGCGAGAAAGATGCTATCTAAGGGATGTGTCTATCACCTTGTGCGAGTCAAGGACTACAGTTCAAAAATACCTACTCTTGAATCAGTGTTAGTAGCATGAGAATTCCCAGATGTATTTACCAAAGATCTTACCAAAATTTCTCCCGAAAGGGACATTGATTTTGGAAGTGATCTTCTCCCAAATACTCAGCCCATATCTATTTCTACATATAGAATGGATCAAGTAGAACTCAGAGAATTAAAGTAGCAGTTGAAAGATCTCTTAGATAAGGGATTCATTAGACCCAGTGTCTTCCCGTGGGGCACACCAGTTTTATTCATGCATAAAAAAAATGGTTCTCTCAGAATATGCATAGACTACCGCAGGTTAATAAGGTCACGGTCAAGAAAAAGTATCCACTCCCCAGAATTGATGACTTGTTTGACCAACTTTAAGGTTCCAGTTACTTCTCTAAGATAGACCTCAGATCAGGCTATAATCAGCTCATAGCCGACAAAAATCGTATGCAGACGTGCACAGAAAGGAGCTCGAGTTCGAGATTGGAGATTATGTGTATTTGAGAATCTCTTCCATGAAGGGAGTCAAGAGGTTTGGCAAAAAGGGAAATCTCAGTCCCTGATATGTCGGCCCCTTCAAATTTCTCAATCACTTTGGCAAAGTAGCTTCTGAACTCTAATTACCTTCAGATCTATCTTCAGTCCATCCAGTGTTTCACGTCTCCTTGCTTAAGAAGTGAATAGGTTAACCAACATTCGTAGTCCCTACAGAGGTCTTAGATATTCAGAAAAACCTCTCATTCGAAGAGATCCCAGTCGAAATCTTTGATTATCAGATTCGCAGACTGAGGAACAAAGAAGTCCCTCTAGTCAAAGTTCTTTGGCGGAATCAGTCCGTTGAGAGAGCTACTTGGGAAGCAGAAGTATACATGTGGACCAAGTATCTTCACCTTTTCTCCGCTAATCCAGACTCAGCCTAAGGTAATGGGTTTCCTTAGGATCAATCAGTTTCATGCTCAAATTTCCATTTGAAACTTGGTATCATTTACCATTACATGTTTAGCCATATGTTCATGAGTCAGTTCAGTTATATATTCACGTATCAGATATGTATGATCAGTATGAGAAACTCATCTTATCAGTACTCCCAGTCATGTATTCATTAACCAGCTCAGTTATGTACTCAATCATTAGATATGCATGTTTAGTGTGATAATTCAGTATATTAGTAATATCAGTCCAATAGTCATGTCCTAGATATTCATGTTCAGTAAGTAGGTTCAGCCTACTAGTAGTCTCAGTTCAGTCAGTCTCATTAGAGGACAAATATTCCCAAGAGGGAGATATTGTAAGACCCTGCAAAATTTCAAGCTTAGTTTATCCCTTAAGTTTGTTAAGGGGTCCCAGACTTAGAAAATTCTAGCTAAGTATTCAGAATTAGTTTATTTTTGGCCTTCGAAAATTGGCAATCTTAATTAGCAACCTATACATCCGTTAAATGTTTATATTTTAGTTAATTCATGATCAGAAGGGTCAATAGGTGTTCCCAGATGGGTTTTGGATTCTTCGAACCTCGTTTAGAACATGTTTGGAATCCCTAAGCAGTGTACCAATGCGATCTTGGTGCGCCGATTCACCTATTGCGTTGGTTGATATTATACCCACCTACGAGCATGCCATTTCAGTGACCCAAAATAATCTTGGTGCAATGCGTTGGATACCACATTGATTTCGTCGACGCACTGCGTCAGATATCGTGTCGGTAGCCTAGTTTTTGCTCATTTAAACACTACATTATTGGGGGTATTTTGGTCTTTTTACCTCAACCTTCAGCTCCCAAAACATAAAATTTAGCCCTTTTAGAGGCATAATACAATCATTATTCATAAAATCCTCAAGAACAAAACCCTAAGACTATCAATTCAAAAATTAAATTCAACAGATTTCACCATCAATCTTTCCAAATTCAACAAATAAGGTATGTAAAATATTCATCCAAGGGTCCCTTCCACCCTTGGAGTTCAAGAAACTTCTTTTAAAAACATGAATTATGATTTCTATGTTGTGGGTTTGAATGTAATCATGTTGATGTTGTGGAATGTGTTCCAAGTTGAAATCTTTATGTGTTTCTTGATATGATAGCATGTAACTTGAATTTTTTTTCTCTTTGGTGGTCTAAATGATGAACTTATGCTATACCCACATGTTCACATGTCTTTCATGTTAAAGCTATACCTTTTATATGTTTGATTGAATGCTCATGAGATTGGTTTAATGAAATTATGATGTGTTAGTATGCATTCCTATTCATGTATAAGTTCATGACTTTCAAGTGATTGATGAAATGCCTTATAGATCGTATTGTGAGTTGTTGACTATTGTCAAGTATTCAAGAATTGTCATGTCTTATTATTTTTATGCTATCGAGTCCTGAGGGTATTTAATACCTGATAATTTAGCTGTGTGCCTAGAGCCAGTGTCAGTTACAGAACAGTCTCAATCATGTCATGATAAGTAGTACTCTAGTTCAGTTACAGAACTCAGAAAAAAAAACTCAGTAAACTCAGTATCAATCAAATCCCATTCAGTATTCAGTTCAATCCTCAGTAATCTCAGTAAGTTAACAAAACTCAGTAGTACTCTGTCAGTCTGGCCATCGTAATTTGGTTGACTGACACCTCTATGTAAAATAGCAATAACTTTTAACTCTGATATTGGATTAAGGCAAAACCGGTGGACATAGAAAGAAGACTCAAAGATCTTTTATTTGATATATAATAGTCCCTATAACACATAATATACATCAAGTTATGGTCGATAGAAGTTTACCCAAGTATAGACGTTCACCAAAACTATATCGATAGAAGAGTTTTCAACATGTCTTTGAGTTAAAAGATTTTTTGTGACCTCAATTCATATTAAAAGGTAATCACACACTGTAGGATTTTTCATCACACATGTATTGACAAACAATCATTGTGTTCGGGCCTATAGGCACAGAAAAGGCGGTTTAAATTTTAGCCCAAAAAGTGAGGGGTGTTACAGTTAGTCACTTGAAATTGATTAAGTGTAGGTACTTGAAATGATAATTTTTATTTTGAATGTAGTTTAGTTAGGTAACTTGGGAGGTGACTTAGTGACTTGATATTGATTAAGTGTAGGAACTTGAAATGGGATTTTTTGTTTTGAATGTAGTTTAGTTTGGTAACTTGTGAGGTGACATCGTCACTTGAAATTTATTAAGTGTAGGTACTTCAATTAAGAATTTTTGTTTTGAATGTAGTTTAGTTTGGTAACTTGGGCGGTGACTTAGTGAATTAAAATTGATCAAGTGTAGGTACTTGAAATGAGAATTTTTGTTTTGAATGTAGTTTAGTTTGAAAATTTATGCGGTGACTTAGTGACTTGAAAATGTTGAAGTGTAGGTACTTGAAAGATGAATTTTTATTTTATATGTAGTTTAGTATGGTAACATGAGAGGTGACTTAGTCACTGGAAATTGATTAAGTATAGGTTCTTGAAATGAGAATTTTTATTTTGAATGTAGTTTAGTTTGGTAACTTGGGAGGTGACTTAGTGACTTGAAATGGAAATTTTTGTATTGAATGTAGTTTAGTTATGTAACTTGGGAGGTAACATAGTGACATGAAATTGATTAAGTGAAATTTTATTTTGAATGTAGTTTAGTTTGGTAACTTGTGAGGTGATTTAGTCACTTGAAATTGATTAAGTGTAGGTTCTTGAAATAAGATTTTTTGTTTTGAATGTAGTTTAGTTTGGTAACTTGTGTGGTGAATTAGTCACTTGAAATTGATTAAGTGTAGGTACTTGAAATGGAAATATTTTTTTTGAGTGTAGTTTAGTTTGGTAACTTGTGAGGTGACTTAGTCACTTGAAATTGATTAAGTATAGGTACTTGAAATGGCAATTTTTGTTTTGAATGTAGATTAGTTTGGTAACTTGGGAGGTTACTTAGTGACTTGAAATTGATTAAGTGTAGGTACTTGAAATAATTTTTTTTTTTTAGGATGTAGTTTAGTTTGATAATTTATGAGGTGACTCAATGACGTGAAAATATTGATGTGTAGGTACTTGGAAGGTGAATTTTTGTTTTGGATGTACTTTTGTTTGGTAACTTGTGAGGTGACTTTATCACTTGAAATTGATTAAGTGTAGGTACTTGAAATAAGAATTTTTATTTTGAATGTAGTTTAGTTTTGTAACATGGGAGGTGACTTATTGACTTGAAATTGATTAAGTGTAGGTACTTGAAATGGGAATTTTTGTTTTGAATTTATTTTAATTGTGTAACTTGGGTGGTGACTTAGTGACTTGAAAATGTTGAACTGTAGGAGCTTGAAATGTGAATTTTTGTATTGAAAGAAGTTTAGTTTGGTAAATTGGGAGGTGACTTATTGACTTAAAAGTGATTAAGTGTAGTTACTTGTAATGATTATTTTTTTTATTGAATGTGACTTTTATTTTTACTTTAGGTACTTGAAATGTGAACTTTTGTAACTTGATCTAATTACTTGAATTTGATTGATTGTGTAGATGGAACCAGATTATAACTGGATATATAATTAGAATAATGATAATAGAATGGGTCTTAGGGTGGAATTTGTTGAAGGTGTCAATCAATTTATTGAACATACTAAAACACTTGATGCTTGGTCACATTTTTGGGAGATTCGTTATCATTGTGTTAGATGTGATGGTACATATCTTTTAAAAGAAGAAGTTGTGAAGGAACAACTTTATAGAAATGAGTTTCACGAGGACTTTTTAAGATTGAATACTATTCAGGGTGATGCTGAGAAAAATAACTTGGTTATTGGTGAAAGTAGTAGGTCTGCAGGGCATGATAACTATCAAGATACTAGAATGACAGAAATGGTGCATGATGCTTTTGGGATGCAACACAGGGGCGACTTTAGGGAAATTGTGGAAGATATTCTGAATAGAGAAGCGGGCCATTTTTATGAACAATAGCATGCTGCTAGTAATCCTTTGTTTGACGGCTGTTTGGATTCTCATTTGACTATTGTTGTTAGATTATTAAGTAATAAATCTGATTTGAATATTGTTGAGGTAGGAATAGACTCAATGATAGACCTTATTACAGAGTTAGTTGACTCCGTCTTAGAGGTTCCTGATTCTTTCTATAAGGCAAAATGATTGGTGTCAAAGTTAGGTCTCTCCTTGGTTAGAATTGATTGTTATGAAAATAGTTGTATGTTATACTTTAAGGAAGATGATAACCTATAGTCTTGTAAGTTTTGTAAACACCCTCGATATAAGCGTGGTTGTAGAAGAAATTAAATTGCTATTAAGGCGATGCATTATTTATGTCTAATACCAAGGTTGAAGAGGTTGTATGCATCAAACAACTCAGCTCCTCATATGAGATGGCACCGTAAAATAGAAAGCCTACTGGTGTTATGTGTCATCCATCTGAAAGAGAGGCTTGGAAGCATTTTGATGACACTTATCTAGATTTTACAGCTGAGCCACAAAATATTCGTTTGGGATTGTGTGAGGATGGTTTCTCACCTTTTATGTTGGTGTTGCACCACATTCATGTTGGCATGTATTTATCACCCCATATAATCTTCCTCCTAAAATGTTGATGACTAGTCCATATATATTTCTGAATTGTGTTGTTCCTGGCCCGCATAATTCAAAAAGCAAAATAGGCATCTCCTTGCAACCTTTGTTTGATGAACTTCAAATTTTATAGCATGAGGGGGTTGAAACTTAGGACATTTAACTTAAACAGAATTTCAATTTAATGATTTTCCTGCTTATGGAATATTGTCTTAGTGGATGACAGCTAGAAAGTTGGTTTATCCATACTGCATGGAAAAAATAAAATCTTTCACATTTAGACAGCAGAAAAAAATTATGGTTTGATTGTCATTGTTCATTCTTGCCACCTTATCATTAGTTTAGGAGACTTAGGAATGCATTTAGAAAGAATAGAACTGAACATGATGGTCTATCTTCAAGGTTATCTGGTTATGACCTCTGGGAGATAGTTCAGGATTTGCCAAAAGTTAGAGAGGAACCATTGTATAGGCTTGATGGATATGGCGTTTGGTATAACTGGACTAAGCAAAGTATATTTTGGGAGTAGAATATTGGACATATAATTTGCTTAGACATAATATTGATGTCATGCATGCTAAAAAGAACTATTTTGACAACTTGTTCAACACAATTATGGATATCACAAGCAAGATAAAGGATAATCCTAAGGCCAAACTTGATTTATTAGAATATTGCAAGCATAGAGAATTACACTTACAGGAGGGGGCCAATGACAATGTTCTTAAGCCAAAGTCTAGTTATACATTTATGTTTGACCAAAAGCGATAAATATGTGAGTGGGTCAAAAGTTTAAAGATGCCTGATGGATATGCCTCAAATTTGGGAAAGAGGGTTGATATGTTACAAAGAATCTTACATGGAATTAAAAGCCATGATTGTCATGTTTTCAAGGAACAATTACTTCCAATTTCTTTTATTGGTTTTCCTGAACATATATGAAAATCGATAGCAGAGATTAGTTTGTTCTTCAAAGATTTATGTGCCACCACATTAAAAGAACAAAATCTGGCGCAAATGGAATTTAATATTGTTGTTATCACTAACAAGATGGAGAAGATTTTTCCGCTAGGGTTCTTCGATGTGATGGAACATCTTCCCATTCACCTTGTCCACAAAACTTTGCTAGGCAGCCAATTTCAAATTAGGTGGATGTATCCAGGCGAACGATAAGCAATTGCAACATATTTAAATTCATACATATTTATTTTTATATAGTAAACATCTAATCTTATGAATATGCAGGTTAATTGGAAAACTAAAAAGGGGTCCCCAAAATAAACATAGGGTGGAAAGATCTATAGTTAAGGCATATCTTGAAAGTAAAACATCTCAAGTTTGTTCATACAAATTTGGTGATGAAGTTGATTTTTTAAGAAACTGATAGAATCGTCATCAAGATGATGATAATGAGCCTCATTTGCAATTGATATCAATTTTCAATCAATCTGATAGTAAGGTTAAAAAATCATATTTCATCGGCTCACTACCATGGAGCACAAATCAGTAACTTTGCATGTCTTCCTGAATTTCCTGGAAGTTGAGCCCTCTCTTAAGTAAGGATATCAAATATTAACATATCATATTTATTTACTCATTCCCTTATGGAAACTAATTGTGGTTTGCATGTTGAATCTTCAGTTTATTTAAGACTCAATTCCACAAGAAACAAGTGTATGCATCCATTACAACATGGATTACATATGAGGTGTGTATGTGTAGTGATATTTCTACAAATTTTAAACATTTACACATTCTTCAACTTACATATATATATGTATAATACTTTTAGGTACACTATTCACCAAATTCGGAAGCATACGATTAGTTCCTGAGAGATATTTCTTGAGGACTTGTTGAAGCTCGTACAATGTCCCATTACATTGTAAATGGGTTTAAATTTTCCATTGTAAAATACTCCAGAACAAGGAAAACATACAATAATGGTGTTTGGGTTAAGGGTGATAATAATGTTGATTACTTTGGCATCATACAAGAGTTCTTAGAACTGGAGTATGTTGGTTTGCCAATAAAAAAAATTGTCCACTTTTGATGTAAGTGGTTTGATCCAAGCACAAGAGGCCCAAGAGTACATAAGGAGCATCACTTCATTGAAGTGAATCACAATGGGACATATCATGTTCACGATCCCTTTGGTATAGTGCGAAATGCTAAACTAGTGTATTATGCTCCTTATCCGTTCCACAGTGATAAGTCTGATTAGTGGGTTGTAATAAAAAAAAAGCCTATAGGATGGGTGAAAGTTTAGAATGTGTTGGAGACTGCGTATCAAAATGAAATACATATTGATCACCAGTTGTGGACATTGATTTAGTGGATAGTTTAAACCACCCGGAAAATACATTTGAAGAAATTAATATTGCAGAAGAAGAGGTTAAGTGGGTTGTAGATGAGAAAACTTCCGAAGAGGGTGAATGGTTTAGTGGAGAATCTTTGGGAGAGGAGTAATTGATTGTGTAGGTTGTGTTTGTTATGTATTGATGTCATTATGCTTTGTACTATCTACCTTTATGTTTCTTGTTTAATATTGATATGTAATATACTATGTTAAATTGTTGTTGTTTAATACTTATTTGGTGATTTGAAATGTGAATTAGTAACTTGAAATTAGTTACTTGGAATGTTTTAACACTGGTGTTTTCTTATAATCATTTTGTAAGGACTAACTACTTGTTAACTTTACATAATTTAGATGGTAGGTAAAGGTGACAAAGGTAAGCAAAAAGTTGATCCTACAAAGACAGAAAATAAAAAACAACCTCCGCCTTATAAACGATCGTCAAGTATTCTTATATCTGAGGGTTGGTGCGATGATGTGCCAGCACGACCCTCACATTCTAGGTCATCGTATGTGGGTCCACTTCATGGATCTACAGTGACTCATTCAGCTCCTATCCCCGTGCCACCGTATTCACTGTGCTATCAAAAGATCACTGGAATATACAGTCATCTATTATCATCTGCAGTACCTTCTCCTAGTAGTCACCCACGTTCTCATAGTGTTTCTGATGGATCTATTAGGTTGCCGGATCTTCATCTTGGAGGCACTCCATTCAGTGCTTCAGATCCGCTCACGCCAGTGCATCCACTAGTACTTGTTCCACAGCCCAGAGACAGAGATGTTTATCGGAGGTAGTATATTATTCCTTATGGAGTAGCATAATATTTTTAAATATAACAACATTATTAATTTTTTATTTACTATATTATTATACTCTATGAAATTAATGTTTAATCTTGTGTTGTAGGTTTTTTTCCGATGATGGAATTGGAAAAATTACAACTAAATGCATTACTCGCCATTTCAATAGCTATTGGACCAGTTGGCAAAAGGTTCAAGAATTTGATTGAAATGAAATGTTTAAAGAATTTCAGATCAAGATTTAACTTATCGACTACTTAACACATTGTTAGAACAAAAAATTGAATATTATACTTTTGGTTTTGTTGTTGAAATATTTCTGGTGGGATGACGCGAATGACTGTGCTATCTGAAGGAATTTTTATAGAAGAGCTAGAGCAAGAATGAATGATCTATTGGATTATGCCAGAAAGAACAGGGTACGACCAGAGTTTATACTCAAACCCATGTGGAAAGATTATCTTCGGTATTATAGTAGTGAAAAATACCAAGTGTTGAGTGAGAATGCGAAGAAATCCAGGGCATCATCCAAGAATGGCTCTCTAAATACCGTGGGAGCAGTTAGTCGGATTACTGTGGAGCACTAAATTATATGTAACTTTTACAGGTTTAATTGTTTATTTCTGTTGAAATTTTTAATTATTTGAAGATTAATATTTTTATCATACGTAGACAAAAAAATCGGGTAGGAAGATACAACAACATGAGGTATTCGAGGAGACCCATTTAAGGAAGAAAAAGAACCCAACTGATGAAGATGTCTGGGTTGAGCCTCGTGCAAAATCTACCCATGTAAGAATTAAATTTTGTATTTATGAATCTTTTTCTCAAATTTGATAATATTCAAGTACGAGTAGTTTAATATTTTTTTCCTATTAATTAGACCTTTACTTTGAATATTGGAAAAATATATGTAACTCGTTAATGAGTATTGTAGTACTCAGCCTCCTGAAAGTCTGGGTGACATAATACCTAAAGATGTAGAGGAGGAGTTATGGAAACAAACTATGGGTTCTCCATTTAGAGGCCAATACTACGGGTACCACAGAAAATGTTTTAGCGAGAATGTTAGGTCTTCGTCCGTCCCTACATCCTATCCCTCATCAGTTGATAGAGAAACCATTGATTTACTAAAGAATACGATTTCTTAACTTACTAAAGACCTTGCTGTACAAACTGAGAGGGCGAAGAAGAAGTAGGAGGGAACAACGAAACAAATGAGATTGATGCAGGAGTAGATCAACTTTTTTATTCGATATGTAGGGATTTGTCCTTCTTGTTCTGGTGTTGCAGTACGGCATGCAAAAGGTCTAGTCCTACTGGATGATATTACCACTGATAAGAAATCAGATCATGTGTGTGAGGATGAGGATGTGGATGACGAAGAGGATAATGAGTTGTAGTTTTTACACTATAGCATGTTTTGTAGTTTGGATTTGGAGACTAGATAAATTTTATAAATAACTTGATTTTACATGTTTGTATTGTTTATGCTGGTTGTTTGTAATGTTATGTTGGTTGAAATGTTATACTGGTTGATGAAATGTAGCATATATAGGTTGTTATTTTTTAAAAAAAATTATTAGAAAAACCGACCACATGTGGTTGGTTTTCTGGAAAATATTACAAAAACTGACCATGTGTTCGGTTTATAAAAAAGATTTCCACAATACTAACTACATGTGGTCGGTATTCTGGAAAATTTTACAAAAACCGACTATATGTGTTAGGTTTACTATAATTAATTAAAAATCATTTTATTAAATAAATTATTTTTAAAAAAAAGACCACATGTGGTAGGTTTTATATTTAAATTAATTAATTAATTTTAATAAAACCAACCACATGTGGTCAGTTTTGTATTTAAATTAATTAATTAGTTTTAATAAAATCGACCACATTTGGTTAGTTTTGTATTTAAAGAATCTTTTTTTAGAATTTTTTTAAAATATATATATATATATTTATTTAAAAAAAAACCCGACCACACGTGGTTAGTTTTAACAAAGCTACAAGGTTTTTAACGACCATGCATTTTAGTCAATTTTTTGGTAAAAAATGTAGGAAAATAGACCATATGTAGTCGGTTTTTGTGGTCACTTTACCTATTTTTTTTAGTCGTGTATGTGAGTCATTGCATTGATCATCATCTCTAGCTCGTACCCTTGCACTTCTACTTATTTGTGTATTTTCAGTGTGAGCCATGAAGTAGTTAAGGGAACACCAGGGAACACCTTGATTTATATTTATACGTGAACCATTATGTTGATCATCATATCCAGCTTGTACTCTTGCACTATTACTTATTTGTGAATTGTTTAAGTGAGGCCAGAAGTTCCCCCAAACACTTCAGCAGGGCTTCAAACAATGAAGTAGACCCTCATGTAGTGATCAAGAGAATTCATGGGAACACATTGATTGATATTTATACGTGAACTATTGCGTCGATCATCATCTCTAGCTAGTACTCTTGCACTTTTATTTGGTTGTGTGTTTTCAAAATGAGCCCGAGAGTTCCAAAAATACTTCAGCAGTAGTTCAAACAACAAAGTAAGCCGTCATAAATTTGTCACGACCCAAGCCGAGGCCCTAGTTGCGATGAGCATCCCAAACCATGAAGGCCAGGGTGCCCTTTTCTATCTAGAAATCATACACTATGTTAATACAATGTAAAGAAATGCGAAAAAGTTATCATACAGAAACATGGTAGATATTATAATTCAAATGAACAATTCGAAATGAAATTCGTTATCCTCGAACAACATCTAACATCTGTCTGTGAAATCTCTAATACATAAAGTCATCATCTTGTCTAAAACTAGGTCAAGGCCTCCAGTCAGACCATGAACCAAAATAGAGTAACAATGGTATAAAAACAGGCCTTCCGAAATAAGGGAGGCTCACTAATTGCACTCTTCCAATGAATAATTCTATGTCTTAGCGGGAACCCGGGACTGAGCCTCTGGTCCTGAAATACAAGGGGTCAATACAAATATATTGGTATGCAGAGAAATACAAAATAATGTACTTTTCTATATAACCTAAGTGAGAGAATTTCATAAAGCGTTATGCATGAAATAACTTAAAATACATGGGCAATTTCAAATGATCTTAAAACAATTCAGTAGATGCAATTTCTTTCTTTGTGTTACTTCTGATCTAGGTGGTACACCCACATATATGAAAGTATCCCACGGGCTATATGGGATCCTCCCTTAACTCAGCGTCCAATCCCCCAACCCATGTTTGCTGCAAGAGTTGGAATATCTGAATCTGATATGCCATAGGGCACTAGGCCAGCGTATAATCCCTCTTTAGGGACATAATAAACCCGTATTGACAAAAAACTATCTCGAGCAATGAATCGTATGACTCATGCCTACTTTGGGTAACCACCTGACTCTCTTGGTGCCCATTTTTTATATTTTCTAAACATGTATCTTTCTGAATTCAAAATCTGAAATGAAATCTTCTGAGTTTATCATGACCTTATCTGATGTTGTATCATCATACCAAGACTTGAAAGTCATACTTCTCAATCATAAATTATCAAGTTACAACTCTTTTCTAGCAAAAATTCATTTAAACAATACAAGAGAATGCGTACAGTGAAATTCATGAAAAATAAGGCAGAAATCCTCGAGTTTAATTCACAAACACGTGGTGGTCAAATACCTTGTAGTAAGCAATGCAACTCTTTAAATCATCACTTTTGTTTATGTAATTAATAAAAATTCTATCTCTTCATGTCATCACCAAAACCAAGTCAATAAACAATAGTAAAGACATTCATATCATACATTTCAACATGAAATTGAATAGGTCATAACATGTGAAATCAAGATGCATACATAATACATGTATTTATACAAGAGAGGGATTATCAATATTCATACTCTCGATTCAAATTTTAAAACATAAAATGCATACATTTACATGTATTCATACGAGTAAAAGATCAATTTTAATATAAGGCCTCAAGACCAAAACACATCTCATTGGAAGAGTTCACAGTGCGTACTTTTTAATGTAATTCAAGCCCTTCATCAAAACATGATTTATCAACATTGAAAATGTTAATATAAACAATTTATAAATGCCCATGTAGTTTAGGAAAACCCCACGTACCTTATGTCATTTAGTTTGAAGATTAGAACTCCAATCTTGACCTTTTCTTGAATTCTTGATCTTAGAGAAAACCCTAATTTGCTCTTGTTCTTGAGAGTAGAAAGGATTTGATATGTTGTAAAACTGATAATAGTTTATTAATAACATTTGGAATACAATTTAATTGGTGGGGAAGTTTTTTGCTAAGGGAAAGTACCAAAATACCCATTTTAAAATATCCCATCTAAGCAACTCGGCCTCGACTGACGTCTTAGTTGATGGACCGTCAGGTGACAGACTTTCACTCCATCCGTCAGTTCTTGGCCAGAGAATGATCTCACTGCCTGAGGTTGATGAAAATCTTGATGGACCATCACTAACTTGATGGGCCGTTAGTTTGGCCGTTGCACCTTGGCAGTCTGACACCTCCCTGGAAAACAAGCATAACTTTTTATCTCGATATTGAATAAGGCAAAACCGGTGACGTTGGAAATAAGACTCAAATAAATTTTATTTGATATTATGTAGTCCCTATAACTCATTATATAAAATAAGTTATGATCGATGGATGTCGACCAAAGTTTAGACGTTCACTAAAACTTAATTGATAGGAAAGTTTTCAACTCGTCTTTGAGTTAAGGGACCTCTATGATGACAATTTATGCACAAATATATTACCACACTACCTAATTGAGTATCATACTTATATTTACATCGGAGTCATTGGATTTTGGGACCTTTACACCTAGGAATGATGGATTATGTTCTAGCCCAAAATACGGGTTGTTACTGTAATACCCCACAAAATCCTAAGCTTAGCTCAGTGCTTTAAAGCTTATTAAAGGGTCCCAGACATAGAAAGTTTTAGCTAAGTATTCATACATAGTGTTATTTTAGCCTTCATAGGTTGGCGACTCAATTTCACGACCCTCATGACCTTAAAGTGATGATATTTAGGTTGAATCATGATCAAGAATGTCAGTAGGTGTTCTCGGACATGTTTCGGATCTTTTGGACTTCATTTGAGACACATTTGAAAGCTCCAACCAGTGGAACGACACGATCTCGATGCGCCATGTTGTCCATCGCATTGATAAGTATTTTACCCAACTCTCAGTGCAAATTCCAGTGAATTGATGCGGACTCGACGCAGCGCGTCGGCTATTGCATCAATGCTAATGACGCGACGCTTCAGTCTGCGCTTCGCTAAATCAGTTTTTATTCATCAAAAAGCCACATACTCAGGGGTAATTGGGTGTTTTCCCACCTCATTTTAGCTATCAAAACACGAGACTAATCCCCTTTAGAGGCAAAAACCATTCATCTTTCTCAAAATTTCTCAAGAAGCAAACGCTAGGATCTCAAATTCAAGATTTAGTCTCAAGAACACTGCATCATTCTTCACAAATTTGAATACCAAGGTTTGTTAAGTGTTCATCCGAGGGTCCCTTCCATCCTTGGTGTCCAAGAAACTCTTTTAAACTTTAAGTAAATTGATTTCATGACTTCCATGATTTGGATTCAAGTGTATTCATGATTATAATGTTGATTGGATTTCTATTCCATGATTAAGTTTAAGATTTATGTAAAAAAAAAATATTATGTAGGTAGTATCATGTGAATTTATGGTAAAACCTTGAAACTGTGATGCTCATGTGCTGATTAGTACTATGTACATATACAATGCCTTCCTAGTGTTTGATGAGCTATTCATGTGAATAAAATAGTTTGATTATATCATGTTAGCATGTATATTCGTTCATTCAATTCAAGTGTTTGATAAAATACCTCTATAGATGCATTATGAACAATTGTACATTTCTATGCTATTCAAGGTCATGTGATGCTTTACTTTTATGCTATCGAGTCCTTGGGGTATTTAATACCCGACAATTTAGCTGATTACCTAGAGCCAGCATCAGTTACAGAATAATTTTAGTCTTGTCATGATCAGTTGTACTCTCAAACAGTTACAGAACTCAAGAAAAATTGAGTAAACTCAATATCAGTCCAGTCCAGTTTAGACCTCAGTAAATTCAACCAGTTAATAGAATTCAGTAGTATTCCATCAGTCAACAGAACAAAGTGAACTCAGTTCAGTTCAGTTAAATACTATAATCATTAATAGTTCAGTCAAGCATAGTATGACCTAGGAATCAGTTCAGTGTCTATTTAGTAAGAAGTAGGATTCAGCACCGAGTGAACCCAGGGATGGGGACTCACCTGCCAGTAGAGGGTGTGATCCTTAGAAGCAGCCCTTGTGTTCCAGAACTATGTAGCCAGTGTAAGTTGAGAAATCAACCTACCATCGAAGGATTGATGAGGTGTCCTACCTGCCAGTTGAGGGTACCACCATTATAATTCAGAGCACCTGCCAAATGGGGATGACTTAGCTTGTCTTTACCTGTGGCACGGTATAGACACCCTTTCAACTGGGGTTACGGGTTGGACCCCAATCCATTTAGAGAGGGGCATATCGGTTAGATAATTACCTCCTACGGTTTCAATATTAGTCTCTAGAATAGAACTCAGTTTAGTTCTACAGAAATTAGGACTATCAGAAATAGTCACTCAGTTCAGTACGAAACTCAGAATAGTTCCACAGTATCAGGACTGTCAGATACATTCACTTAGTTAATAGTAATACACTATTAGTGCACTCAGATATTAGTAAACCAGTGTTTCAAAAATCAGTATCCAGTGTTATTATGACCTCATTTACAATTTACTTATTCATGCATGTACTCTAATTCAGTTATGTTCATGTTATTTGGACAACTATTGTTCATTCATATGAACCCACATATGTCAGCCTACCTTACTTAGCATACTGGTACATTCAAAGTACTGACGCATACCTTTCTTTTGCGCTATGATGTTTTATATCATAGGTTCAGACGCACGGGCTCCCAATCATATTTTGCATCCAGATCCATCAGCAGTAGACTAGTGGTGAGTCCTCATTGTTCGAGGATAGATTTATTATTATAGTAATTCAGTACTCAGTTTATTTTAGTAGTCGGAGTTAGTTGGGGACTTGTCCCATCGATTCCTTGTTCAGACAGTCGGGGCTTTTTTAAACTAAAGTATTTTCAGACAGATGTTTAGTTTAAGTATTTATTTTAGATTTGAACCATATGGAAAGTTTCCACCTAATTTCTGCATAATTACAGTATTACTATACGTTTATTGCACCAGGTACCAATCATGGGTTAGCTTGTGGTCCTTCGAGATTATGTGCACCGTTTAGCATTTGGGGTACAAACTCAGGGTGTTAAAAACTTGCTATCAGAGCCTAAGGTTCAACAGAGTCCTAGGAAGTCTGAAAGATACATCTAGTAGAGTCTTGTGCATGGGTGTATAGCGTGCCACACTTATGGATCGAAGGCTATTAGATGTTTTAGGAAAATTTTCTCTTCTTTAACTATTCATGTCATGCGAGTGATCATGACATCAAGTTAAACTTCCTGTCTAATTCATTCTCCCCTTTTCATTTATATAACATGCCTCTAAAAAATACTAAAGAAAGGAGAGCCAAAAATCGGTCAGCACCTCAGCCCGTTCAGGCAGATCCCCTTGAAGAACATGTCTCCCATGCTGAATTTAGAGCAACTTTCACCATCCTAGATCATTCTGTGGAAGCCCAAAATGAATGCCCTCTGCCATTTTGGCCAACCCTATGGCCAATACTGCTGCATCTAGTATTCGGTACTTCACTCGAATGAACCCTCCATCTTTTACTAGGTCTAAGTAGATGAGGACCCTTAGGAATTTCTTGATCAGGTGAAGAAACTTACAGATATTATGGGGGTGACTTGTTTTGAGAGTGATGAGTTGGCTGCATATCAGTTGCAGGATGTGACTCACTCATGGTTTAAATAGTGAAAAGCAGAAACGGTCGCAGATGAAAGACCCATAGAGTGGGAGAAGTTTGCCACTATTTTTCTGGATAAGTTCTTCCAGTTGAGTTGAAGGAAGTGAAGGTTCTAGAATTTGTTAACCTGAAGTAGGGAAACATGATAGTGAAAGAGTATTCTCTCAATTTTACTCAATTAGCTAGACATGATCCTCGTGTGGTGGTAGATAGCAGGTCCAGGATGAGTAAGTTTACATCTGGCATTTCTATAAGTATGGTCAAAGAGTGTAGGACAGTAATGCTGATTAAAGAGATGGACATATCCAGGTTCATGGTCCATGCCCAGCAGATAAAGGAGGCTAAGAATATGGAGAATGAGAGGGAGAGGTAGAGAGCGAGAACAAGTAGTTTCAACTTTGCTCAGCCTAAGTCAGAAGGTGGGATTGTTCTCAGTTTTGCCCGAAATTCTCAGTTCTAGCTCCATCCTCAGCCAGTGCTCCAGTGCCAAAATTCATAACAACAACAGTGATAAGGCACCGAGCCCTAAGCCTCAGGGTAGTGTAAGCAATGCCTGAACCAATCACCATTTTCAGAAAAATAGAAGAAACCACCAGGGTATCTGCAGGTCTGGCAGTGACGTGTGTTTTGAGTGTGGAAAGATAGGTTACTGAGTTAGATATTGTCCTCAGTTAGGTTCCCAGAGTCAACATAACTATCCATTAGCTCAGTTCGGGCTCCTGAATCAGCAGGGTTCCATTTCCAGTGCTACTAGTGGGCAACACCTAAAGAGACTCTATGCCCTTCAGTCCCGACAGGATTAGGAATGTTCTCCTGATGTGGTCACTAGTACGTTACAAGTTTATCATTAACATATTTATGCTTTGCTAGATCCAGGAGCTTCTTTATCCTTTGTAACTCCATATATAGCTGTTGACTTTTGAGTAAGTCCCAAAATACTAGAAAAGCCTTTATTTGTCTCTACCCTAATGGGTAAATCTATCATAGCTCGACGAGTATATAGGAACTATCCGATTATGGTATGTCAGAGAGTCACTTCAGCAGACTTAGTAGAATTAGAGATGACATATTTAGATATTATTCTTGGAATGGATTGGCTTCATTCATGCTATACCTCAATTGACTTTAGAAACAGAATTGTCTAGTTTCAGTTTCCAAATGAGGCCATCCTAGAGTGGAGGTGTAGTACTTCAACACTCAGGGGTCAGTTCTTTTCCTACCTTAGGGAAAGGAAAATGATATCTAAGGGATGTGTCTACCGTCCTATTTGAGTCCAAGACTCTAGATCAGAAACCCCTAATCTTAACTCAGTCTCAGTAGCATGTGAATTCCCAGATATAATTCTCGAAATCTTCCCGGAGTTCCTCCCGAAAGGGAAGTTGACTTTGGAATAGACCTTCTTCTAGATACTCAACCTATATATATCCCGCCATATAGAATAGCTCCAGCAAAACTCAAAGAATTAAAAAACAGTCAAAAGATCTCCTAGATAAGGGATTCATCAGACCTTGTGTGTCCCCGTGGGGTGCACCAGTTCTATTTGTGCGTAAGAAATACAGTGCTCTTAGGATGTGTATAGACTACCGTCAGCTAAATAAAGTCATGGTCAAAAACAAGTATCCACTTCCTAGAATTGCTGACTTGTTTGACCAACTTCAGGGTGCCAGTTAGTTTTCTAAGATAGACCTAGATCAGGCTATCATCAGCTCAAAGTCGGAGAATGTGATATTCCTAAAACAACTTTCAGAACTCGATATGGTAACATTGAATTCTTAATCATGTCCTTTGGTGTTACCAATGCCCCAATAGTTTTCATGGACTTGATGAACCGTGTATTTAAGCAGTACTTTGACATGTTTATTATAGTCTTCATAGATGACATCCTTGTCTACTCCCGCAGTGAGCATGATCATGCAGACCATCTCAGAATAGTATTACAGACTCTTAGAAACAATTAGCTATTTTCCAAATTCAGTAAGTACAAATTTTGTCTTAGTTCAGTAGCTTTCCTCGACCATATCATTTCTGGTGAGGGCATTAGAGTTGATCCCAAAAAGGCCGAAGAAGTGAGAAACGGGTCCAGAACCATCTTTCAATCAGATATCCAGAGTTTCTTGGGTATGGATGGTTG
Source organism: Capsicum pubescens (assembly GCA_030864215.1). NCBI lineage: Eukaryota > Viridiplantae > Streptophyta > Magnoliopsida > Solanales > Solanaceae > Capsicum > Capsicum pubescens. The sequence goes on along the minus strand of CM061548.1, from coordinate 366,232,804 downwards.
TTACCGACTGTTTGTTGAGGGATTTTTATATATTGCATCCCCTATGTATAGATTGATTCAGAAGAAGGTCAAATTCCAGTGGTCATATTCTTGTGAGAAGAGTTTTCAGGAGTTAAAGACTCGACTCACTACTGCTGTAGTTCTTACCTCAAAAGATGGTTCGAATGAATTTGTTGTATATTGTAATACATCTAGATTAGGTTTTGGGTATGTCCTCATATAGAGCGGTAAGGTTATAGCCTATGTCTCTAGAAAGCTTAAGCCCCATGAAAAGAAGTATCCAACTCATGATCTTGAGTTAGTAGCAATAGTATTTTCCTTAAAAATTTAGAGACACTATTTATGGAGTGCACGTTGATGTGTTCATTGACCATAAAAGCCTGCAGTATGTATTCCCTCAGAAAGAGCTAAACCTATATCATAGAAGGTGGTTGGAGTTATTGAAAGACTATGATGTAAGAGTCTTGTATCATCCAGGTAAAGCCAATATAGTGGTTGATACTCTTAGTAGGATGTCTATAGGTAGTGTTGCTTATGTGGAGGATAGTAAGAAGAAGTTAGCTCAGGAAGTTCATCAGCTTGCCCTAATAGGTGTTCGCTTAGTCAATTCAAAAGAAGGTAATTATGGGTGAAAAGTAGTTCAGAATTATCTTTGGTTTTTGAGGTGATGGAAAAATAGGATAGGGATCTCAGTCTAGTTAAGTTGAAAGAATTAGTCAGATATCAGAAGGTAGAGGTTTTCTCCCAAGGAGGAGATGGTATATTGCGCTGCCAGGGTCGGCTATGTGTGTTAGGTATAGATTATATAAGACAACGAATTCTAGGAGAAACATATGGTGCACACTACTCTATTAATCTAGGGGCCACTAAGATGTACCGTGATTTGTGAGAGATTTATTGTTGGAGTGGGATGAAGAAATACATTGCATAGTTGTGGCTAAGTACTTAACATGTCATCAGGTTAAGATTGAGCATCATAAGACAAGTGGGTCCATGCATGACAGCTCATAGCTAACAAAAATCATACGCAGATGTGCAGAGAAAGGATCTCAAGTTCAAGGTTGGTGATTATGTGTATTTAAAAATCACTCCTATGAAAGAAGTAAAGAGATTTTGCAAGAAGGGGAAGCTCAGTCCCCGATATATCGGTCCTTACCAAATTCTCAGACGTTTCAAAAAGTTTGCTTACGAGCTTGAGTTTCCTTCAGACCTAGCTTCAGTCCATCCAGTGTTCCATGTCTCCTTGCTAAAGAAATAAATATGTGACCTAGATGTTGTAGTCCCTATAGAGGGTATAGCCATTCAGAAAAACCTCTCTTATGAGGAGATTCCAGTCAAAATCCTTGATTATTAGATTCACAGACTGACGAACAAAGAGGTCTCTCTAGTCAAAGTTCTTCGGTGGAATCTGTCCATTGAGGGAGCTACTTGGGAAGTAGAAGCAGATATGCGGACAAAGTATCCTCACCTCTTCTCCGCCAACTAATGCTCAACCAAAGGGAACAGTTTTTCCTTGAACTTACTCAGTTCCATTCTCAGATTTTTCTTTATAGACTTGGCACCAGTTACCATTGAATATTAAGTTGTGACTTCATGCATCAAATATGCTTGTTCAACATGAGAAACTCAACTTATTAGTGATCCCAGTCATGCATTCATGAATCATGTTCAGCTATGTACTCATGCATCAGATATGCATGTTCAGTATGAAATTTCAGCATATAAGTAATGTCAATTATGAAATCATATTGCAGTTGTGCATATCCAGTATCTAAATTCAATCTATCAGTATTTTTTAGCTTAGTCAGTCTCATTCAAGGACGAATGTTCCAAAGGGGAGATATTGTAAGACCCCGCAAAATCCTAAGCTTAACTCAGTCGTTTAAAGATTATTAAGGGGTCCCTATCTTAGAAAATTATAGCTAAGTATTCAAACTTAGAGTTATTATAACCTTCGTAGGTTGGCGACTCTATTTCACGACCCTCATGACCTTAAAGTGATTATTTTAGGTTGAATCATTATCAAGAATGCCAGTAGGTGTTCTGGGATAAGTTTCAGATTTTTTTGGACTTCGTTTGAGACACGTTTGAAATCTCAAACCAGTGGATCAACGCAATCTCGGTGCGCCACGTCACCCATCACGTCGATGAGTATTTTCCACAGCTCTCAGTGTAAATTCCAGTGAATTGATACAGACTCAACATGATGCATTGGCTATCGCGTCGATTCCAATGATGTGGTGCGGTGGTCTGTGCATTGCTAAATTAGATTTTAGTCATTAAAAAGTCACATCCTCAGGGGTAATTGGGTCTTTTCCCACCTCATGCCAGCCCCCAAAAGACGAGATTAATCCCCTTTAGAGGAAAAATCCATTCATCTTTCTCAAAATTTCTCAAGAAATAAACAATAGGATCTCAAATTCAAGATTCGATCTTCAAGAACACTCCACCATTCTTCGCAAATTTGAATACTAAGGTATGCCAAGTGTTCATCCAAAGGTCCCTTCCATCCTTGGAGTCCAAGAAACTCTTTTAAACTTTAAATAAATTGATTTCATGACTTCCATGATTTGGATTTAAGTGTATTCATGATTATAATGTTGATTGGGTTTCTATGCCATGATTAAGTGCAAGATTTATGTAAAAACAATTATTCTGTAGGTAGTATCATGTGAATTTATGTTAAAACCTTGAAATTGTGATGCTCATGTATTGATTAGTAATATGTGCATTTCCAATGCCTTCCAAGTGTTTGATGAGTTGTTCATGTGAATTAAATAGTGGGATTATATCATGTTAGCATGTATATTAGTTCATGCCATTCAAGTGTTTGATAAAATGCCTCTATAGATGAATTATGAACAAGTGTACATTTCTATGCTATGCAAGGTCATGTGATGCTTTGCTTTTATGCTATAGAGTCTTGGGGGTATTTAATACCCAACAATTTAGCTGATTACCTAGAGCCAATGTCAGTTACAGAATAGTCTCAGTCATTTCACGATCAGTAGTACTCCCAGTTAGTTACAGAACTCAGGAAAAATTTAGCAGACTCAGTATTAGTCCAGTCCAGTTCAGTATTTAGTTCATACCTCCATAAATTCTATCAGTTAACATAATTAAGTAGTATTACATCAGTTAAAAGAACTCAGTGAACTCAATTTAGATCAGTTAGACACTATAATCAGTAATAGTTTAGTCAAGCCTAGTATGACCTACGAATCAATTCAGTGTCTATTCAATTGGGAGTAGGATTCAGCACCGAGTGAACCCAAGAATGGGGATTCACCTACTATTAGAGTGTGTGATCCTTAGAAGCATTCTTTGTGTTCCAGAACTACGTAGCCAGCGTAGGTTGAGACATCAACCTGCTAGTTAAGGGTTGATGAGGTGTCCTACCTGCCAGTTGAGGGTACCACCATTCTCATTTAGAGCACCTTCCAGATGATGGTAACTCAGCTTGTCTTTAAATATAGCATGCCTTCCAACTGGGGTTACAGGTTGGACCCCAATCTATTCAGAGAGGGGTATGTCAGTTAGATGATTACCACCCATAGTCTCAGTTTCAGTCTTCAGAATGTAACTCAGTTCAGTTCTACGGAAATTAGAACGATCAAACACAGTCACTCAGTTGAGTATGGAACTCAAAATAGTTCCACAGAATCAATACTGTCAGATACAGTCACTCAGTTAATAGTAACACAATATCAGTGAACTCAGATATCAGTAAACTTGTGATTTAGAACTCAGTATATCTAGTGTTATCATGACCTGATTTACATTTTTCGTATTCATGCATGTACTCTCATTTAGTTATGTTCATGTTATTCGGTCAGCTATTGTTCATGTATATGAACCCACGCATGTCAACCTACCTCACTACAAAAAATAGGTTAACTTGCGGGGGTTTATTTGCGAAGGTTATATTAACCTACGCAAAATTATATGAATTCTGGGAGTTAAAAATCTGCCGCTAAAATATATAAACTTGCGGAGGTTTTAACCCCCGCAATAAAATTGCGGGGGTTTTAAACCCCCGTTATATGCCAAAAATAATCAACGCTTATTTTTTCATAAAACATAAATTTACGGGGGTTTTTGACCCCCTCTATAATAAAATAAAACTCAACATTTTCCTTTTCCCCACTATTATTTCCCCTGCTATTATTTTCCCTCACTTTCCTAATTATATCGACCCTCTTATTTCCCTCTCACTTTTCTTCTCTTATTTCCCAAATTGGTAGGTAGTCATTTCAGTTGGTAGGCAAAAATGAGTCTTTGAGGTTGCAATAACCACAGATTCACGAGAAATCCCCACGGATTGTTCCAGTTTTTGTGCAATTTTTGTAAACTAAAGTTGAATTGACATCTTTTATTGTAAGTTAAATTAGGGTTATTTGAGTATATTCAGGTTTTTTGCAGATGTTTTGATCCTACTTTAGTGTTTATTTATATTGAAACTTGTTGCATTTTGCGGTCGGAGTAGGGATTTTTTTTTTGAAAGAAATCCCGGGCTGGTTAGAGTTAGGAAGTGACATGCTAATATATTATGTTTCCTTTGCTCTCATATTTAGGTATAGTATCCAAGTTGATTAAGGGACACATGATGTAGTTGAATTTCATAAACATAAGAACCCAAATTCAGATGAAGATGTTGAGGTATAAATAAAAGGTTCATGCTTTTTTGTATTTGGTTTTTTGGTTGTCCGTAGCTTCACAATCTGAATCACCTACTGCTGGTGTGAAATAGGAGGGAGGAATTGGGATTTTGACTTGGTTCAGTGTACTGAGCTGAAGTGTGAGTTTACTTATCAAATGAGAGAATTGTTATGTGTTGAGCTTAGAGGTGCCTATTATCGTAAGTCGAATCAAAATCCTACCTTGGAGTGATATAGGAGGTGAAGATAGATTTTAACTTGGTTCAATGTACTGAGTTTACCTGTCAAAGAAGAGAATTGATATATTGATACTCTTATTTTTCTTTTGCTAGATTTAGTGTAGGTTAAGTCTAGAGAGTCGATACGTTTGTCACTGTAAGTTTAATTAAAACCCTACGGAGTGATACAGGAGGGAAAAATTTGGATTTTGACTTGGTTCAGTATATGTAGCGTAAATGTTGAATGTGAAGTGTGAGTTTACTTGTTAAATGAGGGAGTTGATGTAGTTATTTTCTAAATTGTTTTGCTGGATTCAGTCTTGGTTAATTGTAGATAGTCAATGGGCCTGTCACTGTAAGTCAGAGGAAAACACAACAGTTGTAGTTATATGAGAGGGAAGAACTGGGATTTTGACTTGATTTGATACATTGTAATGTAAATACTGAGCTGAAATGTGAGTTACTTGTCAAATGGTGAACTCATGTATTTATTTTCTCAATTGTTTTGCTGGATTCAGTGTAGGTTAAGTGTTGGTGAGGTAGGGTTTTTATCGAGCGGTTTTCCACGCTTTTTGAACTTCTCAATCCCGTTATGAGAGTGATTTCTTGACAAACAACTTATTAATTAGATTCGTCACCTTCTTATACCGGATTTTGGCGTCTGGTTGTTCTTTTTGTCTATTCGAGTAGCAATACGACAAAAAATTAAGAAAAATAGTTCGAAAATGTAGATGCTCATTGTATGAATTTTCCCTTGATGGTTTACTGGTTATGTTTGATTAAAAGTTGTATTCATGTAGGTTTAATTGTTACTATCACAAATTTTGTTTGCACATGCTTGGTTCTATTCACTGAAAGTGTCCTCTATTCTTTTTATGTCCTCTGTCAACCAGTCCAACTTGGATTTGGCTTTCTAACTAACCTCTCATGCTTATTCTATAACAATATCACACAATCATTACATCAGTCTTTGTGTCCCAACATTATAGTCAACTATGAAGCTCTTATGTTGTTGGTAATTGTGTATTTTTTATCTTACTGCTAACAAATAATTTCTAGCTGCCCCACACAAACATGACAATGCCTCCATCCCTACTGTTTTCACAGATGGTGTGGCAGATTCATTTTAAATGGTTATCTTCTGATCTGAAGGTTTTGGGTTTTATCTCTTCATTTTTTTCTTTGACATGTGCATTTCTTTGGAGGGCAGATAGATGGTCATGACTGACTTTCTCCATTTTTCATTATGTGAACTAGCACAAGTAAAGTTACCAATGGATTAGATAGCACATTGTGTCATTCTTTGGCTTGAAATACTTTCCTGTAAATTCTACCCTCCCTATGCCCCACCTTGTGGGATTTTAGTGGGTATGTTGTTGTTGTTGTTCGTTGTGGTTATAATCGAAAAAGTTTATTGGTGAAACTTGTAAGTTGTAATACTATATGTGTCAGGAAAGTATTACAATTGTTTTGTGGGAACAAACCTGTATTGATTACAAGTTTGCCGGTTATTTTTTTTCAATTAACAATATGTTCATTTTCTTGACGGAGTATTGTGACTTTTTTTTCAGTGAAAGCATTGAAAGAGATTGCAAAAAAGCTTGGGAAATTAGAGTACTGTTGTTACTGTTAAAGGAGTTAAACGGTGTCTTTAGTAACCAAAAGAGTCCATGCATTTTTTTCACATTCCCAATTCCGACTCAGGTTAGTCACAAACACCCTTTGTAGTTTTTACCCCACTAATTTTGCGTGTGATTTTGTGTAATTTCACTCCATTATATAATAATAGTTTCGCTTATGATTTCTAGTTGCTCCCAATTTTGTATTGTTGTTTTTGTATCGTCTAGGTATGTTGTAATTGGACCTCAACTAGTTTGGGGTTGAAGTCTAGTTGACTGATTGTTGATTGATTATGTTCGTTGAACTTATTTTTTTATGTCTGTAAAGTTAGTCGAGTTGTGCAAAAGTTGATCTGGACATTACAATTATTTGTTAGAGTAATTTTTTATATGATATTTTGTTATGTGTGTTTTATGTTAGAGTTCAACAATTTATTTATTTTCTATTATGTTCACTCTTCTTCTTTATGGAATCTTATCGGGGATATTTTGAATTTTCATCAAATTCTTCAATGGATAGATCTTGGATTGAAATTCCAAGAAACACACTAGAGTATTTACTTGGTTTGAATCAGTTTCTAGATTTTGCATTTACCAATGGATATATAGGAGATAAAATAAAGTGTCCATGTCCTATATGTGGATTTACAAAGTGGAAAACAAAAAATATGGTGTTTCACCATTTGATGGATAAGGATTTACCTCAACATTACGTCACTTGGGTTATGCATGGAGAAATGAATGTTTTGCCTAATTCCAAAAATTTAGAGGTCATTCAAGATGCACAACCTTTTAAAAATTCTATTGAATTATTGATTAATGAAGCATTCCGTAGTTTAAGGCACGAGGGTGTTGATGCAGGTTCATCACAAGAAGTGGGAGAAGAAGAAATTTTACATGATTTGTCTGATTCAAATAACAAAGTTTATTTTGAATTGCCTAAGGATGGAAGTGAAGAATTGTATAAAGTATCCAAGTACTCAAAGTTGGATTTTTTACTAAAGCTTTATCACATAAAGTTCTTGTCTGGGTCAAGTGATAAGGGAATGACTATGGTGCTATCTCTACTAAGGGATGCATTTAAATTTTCAAAGATCCCTATATCTTTTTATAAGGCTAAGAAAACCATCAACAAGTTGTGTCTTGATTATATCAAGATAGATGCTTGCCCAAATGATTGCATGTTGTACTGGGAAGATGATGTTAATGCAAAATCAGGTAAGCATTGTCACACTTCTAGATGGAAGCCCGAGAAGGATAGCGATCTTGATCATGCACCTAGTACAAGTAAGAAACAAAAGAAGAAGCAAAAGAAGCCTGCCAAAGTTTTACGCTATTTTTCATTAAAACCAAGATTACAAAGATTGTTTATGTTCTCTAAAATTGTAGAGCATATGAGATGGCATGCAGAGGATGATACAAAGATGGGATCTTAAGGCACCCTCGAGATGGTGAAGCATGGAAAAGGCTTGATACAAAGTATCCTGAATTTGCTTCAGATCCTCCAAATGTTCGATTAGGACTATCTACTGAAGGTTTCAATCCTTTTGGAACAATGAGTACTAACTATATACATTGTTACTCATAAGAATAAAGATGGAGTATATGTTAATGAAGTGGCAAAAGAAATTTGTGTGAGTTTTACTTATGTTCCATAGACTATTATTGAGCAATCTACGGTATGCGAAATGAATTTTTATTATTAATTTATTTTGAAAACAAATTTTTGGTATGTAGGAAAAAATTGAGTCATCTTTGAGCCAAAGCACTATAGATGAGTCTCAAGTTTCGCCAAATGATGCCTCTGGTAAGGTTCTAAGGCAAGAGCACTCTGGAAGGGTGAGATGTTTGGGATTAGGAGCAGTTCCTAGTAGAGTTTTTCAACAAGTTAGACCTCGTTTTAGTGGTACAAGTACATCAAGTAGTGGAGGTTCTTGTTCATTCCAATTTCGAGAAAACTACAATCAAATATTGAGTGCTTTGAAGGCATATATGATGATGAAAGAAGGAACGATACCAGAACAATTTGTGGGTCTCTTTGATTCTCCTTCAATGGTTTCTCCCACAGCAGTAAGTAAAGTTCTCTTTACTTTTTTTTTCTGATCTCGGTGTTTGTTTAAAAGCTCTCATTTCTTGTCTTCTCTTTATATTTCTTATTTATTTTGTTGTTCATATTATTAATCTTTTATAAAACAACAAAAAACTAACTTGCGGTAGAACAGAGTCTCAACTTTCAGCTAACAACTTGCTAACAACATATATTACCTACCAAAATCTATCATTAAGGATAAGAATTAAGCTTTTATACACCCCCTGCTAGTTTTGGTTTCACTTACAGTCTATATGCCACTTCCTGCACTATTAGTCAGACATTTAAATCAGCATGTCTTTGTTTGATTTGAAAAACTCTAAGGTCCCATTCTTGACAATGAAGTACATAGTAGCACTTACTATCATCCTATACATCTTTTCTTTAGTTACTTTACCATTTTTATTATACGATGACCATTGTAATTCTTCCTTCCACTCTAGTGCTTGTTTGTAGATGTCTTGTCATTTTGATATTCTCATCCAGGTTTTGGAGTATAATTAACACTTAAAAGAAAATATGGTTGATGCTTTAAAGTTCTAAACTCCACGTAGGGCAGATTGTGTTGACATCATTTTGCTTAATCAATCCTTGATGTACATCATTTTGATGTGCTTGTCAATTATAATGTTTAATTAGTCGTGTTGTGTTAACGATATATGAATTAATAAAATATTGGATAGTAGATTATGCCTAAAGAAAAAATTAAATTTGAGGTAAAATTAAAATTTATAATTTATTATTTAAAATTGATGGATTCCACTAATTTAAAAGAAAAAAAAAATTGCGGACGTTTTAAACCCCCGCAACTTTTGAATTAAAATTTATTATAAAAAAATTAAATTTAGAGTAGCGGGGGTCGAAACCCCGCAATATAACCGCCGAAAAATAATTATGGAGGTCCGAAAAAAACTGCCGCAACTAGTTTTTGACGGCTCGAACTGTGGGGGCTTTTTGAACCCCCGCAATTACATTTTGCAGGGGTTTAAAACCCCCCGTAAACCTTAAAATTAACCCCTGCAATTTGACCTATTTTTTGTAGTGCCTCACTTAGCATACCAGTACATTCAAATTATTGACGCATACCTTTCTTTTGCGCTACAATATCTTATATTATTGGTTAAGACGCACGGTCTCCTTATCATACTTAGCATCCAGATCCATCAGCAACAGACAAGTAGTGAGTCCTCATTGTTTGAGGAAAGATTTATTATTACAGTATTTAAGTACTCAGTTTATTTTAGTAATCGGAGTTAGTTGGGGACTTGTCCCATCAACTCTTTATTCAAACAGTATTCTTTTTAGACAAATGTTCAATTTCAGTATTTATTTCAGATTTGACCCTTATGGCAAGTTTCCGCCTAATTTCTGCATAATTATAGTATTACGATTTAGTTATCACAGTAGGTAAAGTCATGTGTTAGCTTATGGTCCTTCAAGATTATTAGCACCATGTAGCGTCTGGGGTAATAACTCAGTGCGTTATACTTACTTTATCCCCCCTTGGGTTCATTCATCCCCGAATGATGACAAGAGACACAACAAGCACGATTTCAAGCATTAAATAGAAAGGAAATAGTAGTATAGAATTTATACCTTCCATGCCATCTTCCATGGTTTCGAAGAGATTTGGGTACCTCGTACGCATGTTATATTCTGACTCCGACGTAGATTCCTTAGCTTTTAAATTCCTCCACAACACCTTAACAGAAGTTATTTCCTTACTTCTCAAATTCCAAACTTTGCGATCTAAAATAGAAATGAGTTATTCTTCATACGACAAGGAATTTTTTACATTGACTTCATCCATAGGCAATACTAGGGAATGATTTCCAATGAACTTCTTCGACACGGAAACATGGAATATTGGATGAACAGAAGCCTGGATCGCTGGCAAATCTAACTCATAGGAAAACACACCGATCCTCTTCATAATATGATTCAATCATATGTAATGAGGACTAAGCCTCCTTTTCCTTCTGAATCATATGACTCTCTTCATGGGGAGACCTTGAGGAATACCCAATCATCTACCTCAAATTCTAAGTCTCTCCTTCTAACATCAGAACAAGACTTCTAGCGACTCTAAGCTGTCTTAAGTCTCTCCCTAACTATCTTCACCTTTTCCATTTCTTGATGAACAAGGTCATGACGAAAAAATTGGGTTTAACCTATTTCATACCACCCAAATGGTGATCTACATCTCATCCCATTAAGTGCTTCAAAAAAAGCCATTTGAATACGGGCATGGTAGCTATTTTTGTAGGCGAATTCTATCAACGACAAATGATCTACCCAACTACCTTTGAAGTAAATTATGTAGGCCCTAAACATGTTTTTAAGTGTCTGAATAGTGCGTTCACCCTACCCATCAATCTGAGGGTGAAAGGCAGTACTCAGGCTCACTTGGGTTGGAGTCGTGGGTCTGGGCCATTTTCTTACTGCCTCAACTTTTTGGGGATCAACATTAATACCCTCACTAGACACAATATGCCCCAACAAAGCAATAACATTAAGCCAAAATTCACATTTGGAAAATTGTGCATACAATTCATGACCTTTGAAGGTCGGTAGGATGATGCGAAGATGACCGACATAATCCTCCTCATTCTTAGAGTAAACTAAATGTCGTTAATGAAAACTATGAAGAACAGGTCTGGATACTGTAAAAACACCCTATTCATTAGGTCCATGAAAGCTGCAGGGGCGTTAGTCAATCCGAAGGACATGACTAAGAATTCATAATGTCCATATCTTGTTCGAAAAGCTATTTTGGGAATGTCAGCCTCCCTAAACATCAATTGATGATACCCCAAACGAAGGTCTATCTTAAAAAAACATTTTTCACCTTGGAGTTGATCAAATAAATCATCAATCTTGGGAAGAGGGTATTTGTTTTTAACAGTGACCTTATTGAGCTGACAATAATCTATACACATATGGAGTGAACCGTCTGTCTTACGCACGAAGAACTCCGGAGCACCTCGAAGAGAAACACTTGGATAAATAAAACCCTTGTTAAGAATATCTTTTAACTGTTCTTTCAGATCTTTCAATTTTGCAGGAGCACTTTTGTATGGTCGGATAGAAATAGAAAGAGTGTATGAAAATAAGTCAATGCAAAAATTTATCTCCCTATTAGGTGTTATTCCTAGGAGATCATCGGGAAAGACTTTCGGGAATTCATTAACAATAGGGATACACTAGAGAGAAGGACTTTTAGTACTAGAATCTTTGACCCAAATAAGTTGATACAAACAACCATTATATAGAATTTTGTGGGATCTGAGATAAGAGATGAACTTCCCCATAGATACTAAAGAATACCTCTCCTACTCTATCACTAGTTCATTTGGAAAGGAGAAAGTGACTTTTCCGATTCTACAATCTAGTGTGGCATAGAACGAATGGAGCCATCATATAAAGCTCTATGAGATCTACCACAATATTACAATTATTGACAGATACAACACTATTTTTGTACACCCTCCTAGCCACAATAGAATCACCAATAGGAGTAGAAAAAAAAAAGGTTTTGGAATAACTTCAGGCTCAAACCCAAAATTGAATGCCACATACGGGGTCACATAAGACAAAGTAGATCCAGTATAAAGTAACATATACATATTATGGGAGAAAATTTGAAACATACTCGTGACTACATCTAGTGAAGACTCTACTGTAATATCCCATGATGTCTTCAACCATATACCTAAGTGTAAAAAGGGACTTAGTCAATTTTGAACTCCTAAACTTAGATGTTTCTATTTTCGACCTTCCTGACCTCGGATAGTTAATTTATAAGTTGATTCATGATCAGAGGTGTCAAGGGTACGTCCCGGTTAAGTTTTAGAACTTTCAAACTAGCGTAAGGGTTTGTTTGGATGTCCAAAATAGTAAGGCCTCACGATAGTCCTGCATCGCGAGGGACAGTTAACCCAGATAGGTGTCACATCATGAGGGCCAGTTAACCCTATCATGCCTCTACGTTGCTCCAATGATCATAAAGCCCAAACTAAAGACGTCTGTCCCACCCATGCGATGAGGACGCGCAACAGGGCTCACACTCCTTATTCTGTTGCTAATCTGGGAGTCCCTCTAGTTCAGACCAGTCCACCCAGAGAACCTAGGGCTTAGTGATCTTGGACTCATCATACCCAACCTCCCCAGAGAGAGATATCGAATGCTGAGTTGAGATAGTCGATGCATATGACCGCATAGTTGGTAGCTTCACAGGCTCGACAGTCGTAGGATATTGGGTCTGCGTCTGTCACATCTGAGGATACACGGGTGGGTCAATTTATGATGATAAACCCACCTAATTTTACTGGTACAAAGGAATAGGAGGATCCACAAGAGTTCCTAGATGAGATGGAGAAAATCTTTTGAGTGATACATATGGATAAAGTTGAAGGGTTTAAACAAACTGCTTATCAACTGAAGGAGGTAGCAAATCAGTGGTAACATGAGTGAAAATATTCGAGGGGAGATAGTGTTGAGCCTTTTGTGTGAGGCAAATTTATTGAAGCCTTGTTGGAATGATTCTTTCCTTAGGAGTTGAAGGAGTCCAAAGCTGAAGAGTTCATAAACCTAAAATAAGGAAATATGAGTGTCAAAGAGTACACCCTAAAATTCAATCAACTATCTCGTTATGCTCCGGAGTTGGCTGGAAACATGAGGGCCCATATGAGAAAGTTTGCATACGACCTTTCGGATGAATTGGTGTTAGAGTGCAAAGGGGCGATATTGAACATGGATATGGACTTCTCTAGATTATCTATTCATATGCAGCAGGTTGAGGAGTCGAAGAAGAGGGTTGATGAAGCAAGAGAGAAGGATAGGCAGGCCAAGAGGGCCCGACCAGCAGTCCAAATTCATAGTCTGCTGCAGAGTGGTAATTCGGATAACCAGTGGAAGAAGAAAAGTTTTGGAACAATGCTCAGTCTGCAGCCAGCGCTCCAGCGCCCAGACCTCTAGTTGATCGATGATATCAGAATTTACAGACTAATCATGCATCTAGAGTGCAGGGTACCCAGTCCCAAGATAGTGTTGTTCAGCCGTATAGAACTTTTTTGCCTTGTGAGACCTGAGATATATATCACCCAAGAAAGTGTCAGCTGGGTGAGATGGTATGCTATACTTGTGGTCTGGCGGGTCATTTCCAGTGAGATTGTCCTTCCGCTAGAAGGAACCTTGATGGTGCTAAATCCCAAGAAAACTTCTCCGCACCACCATCACCTCCCAAAGGTGCTATTTCAGCTACCAGAAGTGGACACAACTAGTTGTAGGCCTTGTCCAATCGCCATGAGGGAGATGCCTCACCAAATATAGTCACAGGTCCATTAAAAATCTTCTCCCATGATTTATATGTGTTACTTGATCTCGAGTCTACCTTGTTTTATGTGACTCGATATATGGCAGTCGGTTTTGGGTTTGAGCCTGAAATTATTGTAGAACCTTTATCTATTTCTACTTCTGTAGGTGATTCTGTTGTGGATAGGAGGGTATATAAAAATTATGTTGTATCTGCTTGTAGCCGAGATACTGTGGCTGACCCCGTAAAGCTTGATATGGTTGATTTTGATGTTATCTTAGGAATGAACTGGCTCCATTCATATTATTCCACGCTAGATTGTGAAACCTAAAAGGTTACTTTTTCTTTTCCAAATAAACCAGTGATAGAATAGAAGGGTCATTCTTTAGCACCTAGAGGGAAATTCATATCTTACCTTAGAGCCCATAAGCTTATTTTTAAAGGGTGTTTGTACCATCTAATCTAAGTAAAAAATTCAAATATTGAAAGTTCTTCTCTTCAGTTTGTCCCTGTGGTTAATGAGTTTCCAGAAGTCTATCCCGATGATCTCCCAAGAATACCACCTGTTAGGGAGAAAGATTTTTGTATTGATTTATTTCTTAACACCTTTCCCATTTCTTTTCTGCTAGAAAGAATGGCTCCAACAAAACTAAAAGAGTTGAAAGAATAACTAGCAGACCTTCTTGATAAAGGTTTTATCCGTACTAGTGTTTCTCTCTAGGGTGCACCTCTACTTTTTGAATGCAAGAACAATGGTTCCCTCTGCATGTGTATAGACTACCGCCAGTTGAATAAAGTCACTGTCAAAACAAATATCCCCTTCCTAGAATTGATGATATCTTTTACAAACTTCAGGGTGCTAACTGTTTTTCAAAAATAGACCTTCGTTTGGGGTATCATCAATTGAAGGTTAGGGAGGTTGATATTTCCAAAATAGCTTTCCAAACCCGATATGATCATTATAAATTCTTAGTCATATCCTTTGGTTTGACTAACGCTCCTGCAGCCTTCATGGACCTGATGAATAGGGTATTCCGTCAATTTGTAGATCTGTTTGTTATAGTCTTCATTGATGACATTTTGATTTATTCTATGAGTGAGGAGGATCATGCCAATCACCTCCGAATCATCATTTAAAACCTAAAAGATCATAAATTATATGCAAAATTTTCCAAGTGTGAATTCAGGCTTAATGTTATTGATTTTTTGGGGCATATTATGTATAGTGAGGGAATTAAAGTTGATCCCCAAAATATTGAGGCATTCAGAAAATGGCCCAGACCTACTACTCCAACCGACATTCGGAGTTTCTTGGTTTGGCAGGATATTACAGAAGATTCGTAGAGAGTTTCTCTTTGATAACTGCTCCACTTACCAGGTTGACGTAGAAAAAGGTGAAATTTGTGTGGTTTGACTCTTGTGAGAATAGCATTGACAAGTTGAAGGAAAAGTTGACTACTACACCTATTTTGACTCTTTCTGAGGGTACAAATAGTTTTTTCATATATTGTGATGCGTATTAAGTGAGACTTGGTTATGTACTTATGCAGTATGGTAAGGTGGTAGCTTATACATCTAGGCAGTTGAAGGTGCATGAGTGAAACTAACCCACCCACGACTTGGATTTAGCGGTTATGGTGTTCGCATAAAAAATATGGCGGCATTATCTGTATGGGGTACATGTTGATATATTTACTAACTACAAAAGTTTGCAGTATGTTTTCTCGCAGAAAGAGATAAATATCAGGCAAGGGTGTTGGTTGGAACTGTTGACGGACTATGATATGAGTCTACACTATCATTTGGGTAAGGCGAATGTGGTGGCTGACACCCTTAGCAGATTATCTATGGGTTGTCTTTCACATATTGAGGAAGGAAAAAGGGAGATGATGAAAGATATTCATCGGCTTGCAAATCTAGGGGTGCAACTCCTGGATTCCAAAGATGGAGGGGTAGTTGTGGATAAAATAGATACATCTTCCCTTGGTGCAGAGTTAAGGAAAAGCAGGTTGAGGATCCAACCTTGATGCAGATTAAGAAAGATGTGAGTCAACAGAAGGTGATGTCTTTTGAAATTAGTGGTGATGGGTTGTTGAGATATCAGGGTAGGTTATGTATGCCAGATATGGATGAATTATGGAAAAGAATCCTTGATGAGGCTCATACTTTGAGGTATGATGTTCACTCAGGCTCTACTAAGATGTACCATGATCTTAAATATATATTGGTGGAATAATATGAATCTTGATGTGGCTAACTTTGTTTCCAAGTGTTTGAATTGCCAACAAGTTAAAGTGGAACATTTGAGGCTACGTGGTACTTCCCAAGAGATATCTTTGCCTTTGTGAAAATAGGATATGATCAATAAGGACATCAACACATGACTTCTGAATTCCCGAAACCAGTATGATTCCATTTGGGTAATTGTCGACCGGCTTACCAAGTCAGCCCACTTTTTTTCTTTTGTGACTAACCATTTGGGAGATGATTATGCCAAGCTGTAAATTGAAGAAATAGTTTGTTTACATGGAGTACCAATATCCATTATATCCGATTGAGGTCCAAAATTCTCATCACAGTTTTGGAAATCTTTTCAGAGGGGTTTAGGTACCCAAGTGAACCTGAGTACTGCATTCCACACCTAGATGGATGGGCAAGCTGAATGCACTATTCAGACCCTTAAGGACATGATGTGAGTATGTGTAATTGACTTCAAGGGTAGTTGGGTAGACCACTTACCATTGATAGAGTTCGCCTACAATAATAGCTACCATGCCCGCATTAAGATGGCTCCTTTTGAAGAACTTCTTAGGAGAAGATGTAGATCACCAATTAGGTGGTATGAAATGGGTAAGACGCGGATGTTTAGGCCTGATCTTGTGCATCAGGCAATGGAGAAAGTGAAAATCATTATAGAATGACTCAAGACAACTCAGCGCCATCAGACGTCCTATGCCGATGTTAGAAGAAGGGAGATGGAATTTGAAGTTGATAATTTGGTATTTCTAAAAGTCTCCCCTATTAAGGGAGTCATGCGATTTGAGAAGCAAGGGATGCTGAGTCCTTTCTATATAGGACCATATCAGATTGTGAAAAGAATAGGTGGGGTGGCTTATGAGTTAGATTTGCCTACAAATCACGCTTCTGTACATCCCGTATTTCATGTGTCTATGTTGAATAAGTATATTGGAGATCATTCCTTAGTGTTGCATGTAGAGAAGATCAAGGTGATAGACTCCTTATCATATGAAGAAGAGCCTATTGCAATCTTAGATTGCCAAGTCAGAATGTTGAGAATTAAGGAAATAACTTCGGTCAAGGTATTATGGAAGAATCAAAAGGAGGAGGAAGTTACTTGGGAATCAAAAGATAACCTGCAAACAAGATACCCAAACCTTTTTGAGTTAGGGGGTGACGACATGGAAGGTACCACTCTTTTACTCTCTCTATAACCCTCTTCCTTTCTTTTCCTTGGTACGTTTGAAATCGTGCTTGTCTGTATTATAACCCATCATTCGGGGATGAATGATCCCAAGGGGGGGATATTGTAACAATCCCATGATGTCCTCGACCAAACACCTCATTTCGTAGTAGGTTATGTGGGTTAATGATCTAAAAATATTCTAAGTGTAAAAAGGGACTTAGTCACTTCTGAACTCCTAAACTTGGATGTTTTTATTTTTGACCTTCCCGACCTCAGAAAGTTAATTGTAAGTTGATTCATGATCGGGGGTATCAAGGGTACATCCCGGGTAAGTTTCGAAACTTTCGGACTAGCATAAGGGTAAGTTTGGATGTCCGAAACAGTGAGGCCTCACGATAGGTCCGCATCATAAGGGATAATTATCCCAGATAGGTGTCGCGTCATGAGGACAAGTTAACCCAGATAGGTGTCATGTCGCGAGGACCAGTTGATCCAGGTAGGGGTCGCGATGCAATGGCAACCAAGTTCTGCATTATTTTATCCAGATATATTAAGGGTAAATGGGTCTTTTTCTTCATCCTAATTCACCCAATACATGAGATTTAATGATAAAATAAGCACATTATGCTTGATAATATCAAAAACTACTCCTATTACTTTAAAAGAATACCCTAGCTTCTTCCTATATGGTCAAAGTATTCATCTTTGAGTTGAAGAATTTCAAAGAACCTAAGTGTGATTCAGTTACCACTCTTCTTCATCGGTGATCTAAGGTACGTGGGGGTTTTCTAAAACTACTTGGGCATAAGGAAACTGTTCAACAACTTCTAACATTGTGAAATCATGAATTCTTGAAGTGGTTTTGGAAGTTACATTGAAATTTTGCATTTATGAATTCTTTAATGATATTAGTGTTTTGGTCTTGAGGCCTTTTCCCCAAATTGATTTTAAATCTTATATATATACGCATGTGGTTAAAGTGATAATTGAATTTAGAGCATGACTATTTACACTCCCTCTCATGTTGCAACACCTCTTGATTTTAGAATGTTATTTAGAGGCATGGTATCAGTGTTCTTGACTATTGTTGAATGATTTAAGATTTTATTTAAATTAATGAGAGAGGAGTTGGCATGTTGATAAATTCTGAATATATATAATGAAAGAATTGTATGGTTTGGCAAAATACATGACCAGCCCATGTTTATTGAAATGATTGAAAGGAGTCATCTTGGTATAATTTGATAAATGTATTGAAGAACGAATCTTCTTGAATTATTTGAAGTATGGTGGTCTAAACTTTATGTTTGAAAGATAAAATTGTGATATGATTTTTATAGCTTATAAACATGACTTGCAAGTATTGGTATGATGATACCAATTCAGATAATGCCATTGTAACACAGAATAGAACATAATGTCGATTTTCTTTTAGATTTTTAGATTTTAAACTTAGAATGATACATGTTCAGAAAAAGCTAAAAATGGGCATAAAGAGATGTTAGGTGGTTACTCGAAGAAGGCATGAGTCCAGAAAAACTCATTGCTCGAAATTGTGTTTTGCCGATAAGGGATTATTATGTCGCCTAGATGGATTATACGCTGGCCTAGTGCCCTGTGGCATATCTGAATCAGAAACTCCAACTCTTGCATCAAACTTGGGTTGGGGGATTGGCCGCCGAGTTAAGGGCGGACTCCATATAGCCCGTGGGGTTGTAGAATTGTAGGGTGGACCACCTAGCTCATAAGTAATACAAAGATCAAATCTTCATTGACAAGAATGTTTTATGAATATCAAAGAATTTCCCATGTGTTTTAAACTATATCATGCATGATGTATTCATGACTTGATCTCATCTATTTTATATATAAATGCATTATTTTTGTTTTCTCTGTGTATCAGTACAATTGTATTGACCCCCTATATTTTAGGGTCTTAGGCTTAGTCTAGAGGTCCCGCTAAGCCATTGACTTATTTCGATAGAAGAGAAGTGTATGCAGTTGGTGAGCCTTCTTTATTTCGGAAGGCCTATTTCTTTCCATTCAGTTGCTAATTAATTTGGTTTAGGTCCACTGGGGGCCTTGTCTCAAATTCAGACAACTTATTAATGTCTTATGTTGTAGAGATTTCGCAGACTGAGAAAGATGTTGTTTAGATGTTGAAAAACTTTTTTTTTCGTATTGTCAAACAGATTTCAAATTTATGAACATGATTCCATTTATTATAATTCCACATATTTTATTTATCAATCGAGTATTGTGCATGATTTCCAGATGTAGAAGGGCGCTCGGGTCTCCATGGTTCGGGATGCTCGTCAAGGCCAGGGTCTCGACTCGGGTTGTGACATCTACATCCTGGCAATTAGATAAGGCATACAACCAATTGCGCCCTCCATCAACAGATGAAGTATTACCCTTGGGTGGCGGTGGTGGGGCAAAGGAATTCGGTTGAGACTTAGAACCTCCAAAACAACCTCTAGAAGATGGACAGTCTCTCTGAATATGACCTGGTTGGCCGCAAGAATAGCACACTAACCTACCAAACTGGCACTTCCTTGGATGATACTTCCCACACGAGTCATAATGAGGGTATGCCCTAGTAGGTTGGGTCACACTCCTTTGTGACTGTGTACCCTGCACCCTCGGCCCATTATTAGGCGAAAATTAAGGAAATTACTAATCAATTGTGGGCCTGGGTACTGGGGAACTAGGTGATGACTGGGCTTTTCTCCAAAACTTCTTTTTAGACTACCTTTTTCCTCAATTACCACCCTATTGTTAACTATTATTTTGGTTTGTAAATCTGGCCTTCTTGGCCTACCTGTCTTTCTCCCTTGCCTCTGCCAGCCTTTTCTTCTACTCTTCAACCTATTGAATATGAATGGATAACCTGGATAAATCCATGCCTCTATTCAGCATTGCTCCTTTGTATTCCAATACTAGATCATCCGAGAGACCGGATGCAAACTTTTTCATGTGAGCTGTCATGTTACCCGCCAATTCTGGAGCATAGCCGAATAACTGGTTGAACTTCAGTGTGTACTCCTTCACACTAATTTTCCCTTGCTTTAAATTAATAAATTCTTCAGCCATTGATTCTCTCAATTCCTGAGGAAACAAATGATCCAGACAAGATTCCACAAACTCACCCCACACAGAAGGCTCAACATCTCTACCTTTAGAATCCTCCCACTCATTATACCACTAATTTTCCATATCTGTCAGTTGATAGGATGCCAGTTCAACCCCTTCAACCTCATTCACATGTATAACCCTAAAAATTATCTCCAGTTCATCAATGAACCCTTGGGGGTCCTCCTCAGCCTACGTACCAGTAAGAACAGATGGGTTTAGCCTCATGAATATGCCCACTCAGGTAAACTCAGATGAACCAGACACAGACACCAGATCTTCAGATTGTCGGGCCTTAGAAGCCACCAACTGGGCTATCATATACATAGACTGTCGAAACTCAACATTATATACTTCTTTCTAGGGAGGTTGAGTACGATTATCTGAATACCGAGGAGCCCTAGGTGGACTAGTCTAAATAGGTAAAACTCCCGAAATAACAACAAACTCTGAAGTACGAGCTCCATAATGGGTCCGCATCCCATGGGTAGGGTGGACATCCTCAGCTTAGGAATTCCATTTGTTGGATCGACGGGGAGGCATGATATCTTTCTAAAATACAGAAAATCATTGATTAGACGAAATACAGGCTCTATAGCATGAACAAAATCATTAAATAAGAGAGACATTCCTAAATGCCTTGTTGCCCCTTGTTATAAGTATGGGGCGCTACACACCCATAAATAGAGCTTTACCCAATGCAATTTCGCAGACACCCTGGGACCGTGAACTATTTTCTGATACCAAGTTTGTCATAACCCGAGCCGCACCCTAGTCGCGACGAGCATCCCAAACCATGAAATCCCAGGCGCCCTTTTCTATCTGGCAATCATACATTACATTCATAAAATATAAAGAAATGTGAAAAAGTTATCTTACGGAAACATGGTCAATACTATTTAAAGCCTTGTTTTAGGGTTTTCTAGATATAGAAAAACTTATCAATCAACATAATTTTGGACAAACAATTTTTTTCTCTCTCTCTCTCTCCAGACCAATTTTTTTGGGAGTTTTGTATTGTGAATCAATTTAAGTTATACTTTTTTATCTTTATCATAGTTGTAAGTTAATCTTCTCAATTATGAATTCAATTTGTGTACTTTTTTCTTGCATCATGAGTGGCTAAACCTCATTAACCTGAATTATGGGATCTAGGGTTAGGTCATGAAGAGGTGCTAAATACTCAAGATTCAATAGGTGTCAAGATTTCTTGATAATTCTGAGATGTTAATTAATGTCTGTTGGTTGCAAACAGTAGGCATACCTACTTTGATTTGCTTGAGAAATAAATCATAAACATAGAAAGTGAATTATCAACAGGGACTCGGAAATACTTCATTTAATAATCAGCGTTGTAACAAGGTTGATTAACCTGAGGTAAAATTTAGGCAGTAATAGCGATTCCCTAAGTCCGAGAATATTAGGAAATTAGGTTCTTAAATAGGTCGAGAGATATTTGAGCATATAATCGATAAAGATATCTTGTTATCCTAACCACCGTGAGAATCTTGAGTCACCTTTGGCATCTGTCATGTACCGTAAGCCCTAGTGAACATAATTCTGGTTATTTCATAAAATCTTAGTTACAAACATCAAAATCAAAGTGTCAAACAATTATTTGTGAAACTTAAACCCCCATTTCAGGAGACGTTAAACTATCAGTGAATTAAATCGTAAACAACTTGAGTTTCCCTGTGTGATTTGACCCCAACCTAGTTGGGTTTTATATTGACAATGATCTCTTACACCCATTCATGAGTGTAGTTTGACATCTATAAACATGTAATTTAGGAAAACCCCAGGTACCTTATGTCCTTTAGTTTGAAGATTGGAACTCTAATCTTGACCCTTTTTTTGAAATCGTGATCTTAGAAAAACCCTAATTTGCTTTTGTTCTTGAGGGTAAAGAGGATTTGATATGTTTTAAAACTGATAATAGTTGATTAATAATGTTTAGAGTTCAATTTAATTCATGGGGGAGGTTTTTGGGAAGGGAAAGTACTAGATACCCATTTAAAAACATCCCATCTGAGTAACTTGGCCTCGCTAGACGGCTTGGTTGATGGACCATCATTTTGGTGATGTACTGTCACTCCAACCATCAGTTTTGGTCTAGAGAATGAGATCATTGCCTGAGGTCAATGGAAATCTTTCTGGACTTTCATTGACTTGACGGTCCGTCAGTCTGGCCATCGCACCTCGGCAGACTGACACCTCTATGTAAAATGTGCATAAATTTTTACCCCGATATTGGATTTAGGAGAAACTTATGGAATTGAAAATAACACTCAAAGATCTTTTGTTTTATATATAGTAAGTTCTCTAAATCATTATATACAAGAAATTATGGTCAATGGAAATTGACCCAAGTTTAGACGTTCACTAAAACTTAATTGATAGGAAATGTTTAACTCATCTTTGAGTTAAGGGATCTCTATGATCTCAATTCATGCACAACTATATTCCCACACTACCTAATTGATTATCATACTTATAATTACATTGGATTCATTGGCTTTTGGGACCTTTACGCGTAGGAATGATGGTTTACGTTCTTTCCCAAAATGCGGATTGTTACATAATTAGTCAAGGGAACTCATTTATAGATTTTTATACGTGAGTCATTGCATTGATCATCATCTCCAGCTCATACTCTTTCCCTTCTACTTGTTTGTGTATTTCCAATGTGAGACAGGAGTTCCCCAAACACTTCAACAGGGCTTCAAAAAATGAAGTAAGCACTCATGAAGTGGTCAAGGGAACTCTATGGAACACCTTGATTTATATTTAGACATGAACTATTACGTTGATCATCATCTCCATCTTGTACTCTTGCACTATTACTTATTTATGTATTTTCAAAGTAAGGCCTGAAGTCCCCCCAAACACTTCAGCAGGGCTTCAAACAAAGAATCAAACCCTCATGTAGTGATCAAGCGAATTCTTGGTAACACATTGATTGATATTTATACGTAAACTATTGTGTTGATCATCATCTTTAGCTCGTACTCTTGCGCTTCTATTTGTTTATGTATATTCAAATAGAGCTCGAGAATTTCCTCAAACACTTCAGAGGTGGTTCAAACAAAGAAGTAAGCCCTCGTGAATGGTCAAGGGAACTCCGGGATCATCTTGATTGATATTTATACGTAAACCATTGTATTGATCATCATCTCCATCTCATACACTTAAACTTGTTTGCATATTTTCAAAGGGAGCCTCGTTGTTCCTCCAAACCCTTCAGAGGGGCTTCAGATAACGAAGTATTCCCTCATGAAGTGGTCAAGATAACTCCCAGGAACACCTTGAATGATATTTATACATGAGCCATTGCATTGATCATTATTGCTAGCTCATACTCTTGTACTATTACTGTTTGTGTATATTCAAAGTGAATCCTAGAGTTCCCCAAAACACTTCAGTAGGGCTTCAAACAACAAAGTAAATCCTCATGAAGTAGTCATGGGAACTGTAGGGAACACCTTGATAAATTTATGTGAGAACCATTGACTTGATCATCACCTCCAGCTCGTATTATTGCACTTCTACTTGCTTGTGTATGTTTAATGTGAGCCCAGGAGTTCCCCAAAACACTTCAACAGTACATTAAAAATGAAGTAAGTCCTCATGAAGTGTAAAGGGAACTCCAGCGAACACCTTTTTTTGTTCATCAATCATCTCCAAGTTGTTCTCTTACTCTTCTACTCATTATGATTTTACCATATTGTTCATATCTAATACTGTTAGATTTCTACATTATTGAGCTAAGATCTTGAAGAAAAGAGGGAAAAAGATTCTAGAAGATGAGTATTCTTTTAGTAACTGAATTTGTCTTAACTCATTATGCCACTACAAGTTGGTATTTATAGAGTTAGTTTGCTTCTTTTGATAGCTGTAAAATGACAGCTATCACACTTAACTGACTAACTAACTTACCCATACAAATAAAAATCTAACTTCCTCTATCTAATATCAACCTGATCATTACACTTTCCACTAGCTCAATACTCCCCTTCATGTTGATGGCTTAAAGATATTTTTCAATACCAGTTTACTTAGTAGATATTCATGCTGACTTTTTCCTAAGACTTTTCTGAGAATGTCTGCTAGCTGCTCCTATGTTGGCTCATGATTTGTCTCAATCATCTTTTTCCTGATTCTTCCTTTCACAAAATGATAGTTTATCCAAATGTGTTTTGTCCTATCACCGAATATAGGATTAGTTGTAATCTGTATTGCTACTTTGTTATCATACATCAAGTCTACAGGTTGTTTGATCTGATTTGCTAGTAGTTGAAATAGCCCAAGTAACAAGGGGATCTCTGTACTACAACTAGCCATGCTTCAAAACTCTGCTTCTGCAGAGCTCCTTGACACAGTCTGTTGTTTCTTTGATTTCCAAGAGACCAAAGCACCTCCAACATTTATTACATACCCTGCAACTGATCTTCTAGTTTGTAAGCAAGCACCGCAGTCAAAGTCACAGTAGGCTATCAATTTGTTGAAAGTTTCTGTAGGCATAAACAAACTCAAGCCAGAAATACCTTTTATGTACCTCACTACTCTCAATGCAGATTCCATGTAAGCTATTTTTGGAGAATACATATATAGACTTAGTACCTGTACTACAAAGGATAAGTCAGTTTTAGTCATAGTGAGGTATAATAACCTTCCTACTGGTCTTTGATAGGCTGTTAGATCCTTCAGAGTTGCATCATCATCTACTATTCCATTGGAAATATGGTTATCATATTCCACAGGTGATAGTTTTTGGTGCACTTCAAGTGGAGTAATTGCAGCTTTTTCTCCACTTAGCCCATCCTCAGATATAAGTTCAAGAGCAAACTTTCTTTGATTCAGAACTATCCTATAACACCCTCACATTTTGGGTGTTTTATTTTTGGCTTCCTGTACTCGAAATATCAAATTTTAACTCAAATCATATTTAGGGATGTTAAAAGGGTAACCCTGAGGAATTTCAGAATTTTCAGACAAGGTGCGGGGTATTTTTGGGACACGGAGGCAGGAAGACTCCGTGATAGCCCCACATCGCGGAGGCTAGGGTCCACGATGGGTACCGCATCGTGGAGCCTGTGTTTACTGTATTTCTATTCAAATGTATTAGAGGGCCTTTTTTGTCCTTTTCCCCTTAAAACCATTCCTCACTTTTAAGACATCCCTAAAATATATTATTACCTCTGTGAAATGCCTAAGTGTCATTCCATAGGTCAGAAGAAAGAAAACACCTAGGGCTTGAGAATTCCAACATCATAAGAGTCAAATTTCTCTACATTTTCGTCATTATTGAGGTATATGGGACTATCCTAAATCTCATGGGCATAAGTTTATCCTTTTAAACAAACTTTAAATATATATGATTATGTATATAAAAAGAGGGTTTGGAAATCGTTTGAGGATAATGTGTTAGGAACCCATTTTGATGAAAGCATGTACTTCTCATGAAATTTCTTCATAAACTTGAGTTACTTGGGAGTATCCTAAATCTAATTTTATCCTTTTTAACAAGCTTTAAAGATATATGATTATGTATATAAAAATGGAGTTTTGAAATCGTTTGAGGGTAATGTGTTATGAACCCACTTTGATGAAAGCATGTACTTCCCATTAAATTTCTTCATAAACTTGAGTTACTTTTATGTGTACATGGGATTATGAGATTGAAAATTAATATGAGAGCACATGCCGAACAAAATTTTCTCTCTTGTGGTGAAATCCATTGTCTTAGCATGTTGTGGGTTCGCTCAAATGCATGATTAAAAGCTTAGTTCATAAGTTTTTATTATCCATGTTGAAATGGTTTAGTTTTGTATTTCAAAAGAGAGTACTTTCTTTACTTTCAAAATATTCAAGAGTACTTAAACTCCCTTTATAAAGTATTTCATAAAGTGATATGATTGTGTACTTTGAGATTGGAGCATTGTGTATGCTTACTTGAGTATTGTGTATGCTTCTTTGTTCCTATGGGGCACTGTGTATGCTTCTCATGAGCAATGTGTATGCTTCTTGATTTGATATAGAACATTGTGTATGTTTTTCTGAGTATTGTGTATACTGTTGATATATTTTACGTATTGTGTATGTTTTTCTGAGTATTGTGTATACTGTTGATATATTTTACGTATTGTGTATGTTTCCCGAAACTCCTGGTATTGGTTAATTACTTTAATTATAAATTGTCATAAGTACTTGGTATAAATTTTATTGAGATATATAGTTCCTGATTAACGATTGGTGGGTCTCACTGGTCCTCTTATTATGATATAATTAATGTGTGTAATAACTTAACGTTCTTGATTTTGTTGTGTTTTCTAATACTTGTCCTAGTAGTACTTAAAGTAGCAATCGGGGATCTTACTGGGTTATATTTTATATATGTAGCTCACTCCTTACTTGCATGTCTGTAGATACTATCGCGGAAGGTGAAATTAGTGGGTGACGATTCGTAAGGATTTTATTGCTGAGGTGAGCCTTCGCCTTGTTCGTGGAGGCTTTCGTTTCAGCTTTAGCACTTTAGATTATATTTCTTTTCTTTGAGTTTGCATGCCCGGAAGTTGAACTCATGTACCTCAATTTTAGATGCTCCATGGTCTTATATTGAGATTTGGGATAGAGAATTAATTCTCGAGTAATTGTTGAATTTATAGTTTGATATTGGATTTTTGTTGAATTGTTATTCGTTATATATTGATGCATTGGAATTGCACCTACGTTATCGTAGTGCTTATTAATTGATAATTTGATAAAGTGTAAGGAAGATTGGTTTGTTAGTGAGGTGCCCGTCACGTCCAGGGATTACTTTAGGACGTGACAAGGTTATTGCTGTACTGACCCCAATTTCTCCTGCATTAGCTTTATTCAAGATATTACTAAGGTCCCTAGTATATATGTCAGCCTTTGAGTTTTTGTTTCAACCATTTAATTTACTCGCAGCCTGAAATATGAAATATTCAACAATCACATCTTGCAATCCTTCAGTCACCAACTGCTGAAACTATAGGTGAATCCTCTACATATTACTGTCTTTGAATGCTCTCTTCTTCTTATAGTTGACCAGTAAGTAATGTCACATATAGAGGGCTATGATCACTCACACCTTCAGAGAGAAATATGGTCCTACAAATAGTCACGTTATCCAGCCATCACCATTAACAAAGATCGGTCTATCCTAAAAAAGATTCTTCCAGATTCAATCATTCTATCCGTAGATTCATCTAATTAATACTTGGTAACTCATTCAGCCATCTTGAAATCGACCACCTCTGTAAGTGTGAGTGTATTTCCTCAAAATGTACGACTGGGTTGAAATCCCCCAAAATTAACCAAGGCCCATACTCAACTTGGCTTGACAAGTGAATTTCTGTGCACTCTCACTACATACTCTTATCTAATATATGTCTTCCTTCTATGCCAACTATATTCTCCCATAATATAAACCTACACCTCAACCATTTTTATTTGTACTTACTCTTTTCTTCCAAAGTTTAATGTTATTAGCTATTTCACTATCTTTTGAGCAATATGTGCTGCTGCAACAGGCTTTTGTGGTGGTATTCAACTTGATACATACTGAGTCTTTCCACCTTTCCCAATATGAGAAAATTCCGTAGCAATAGGTTGAGTTACTTCATTAGCATTTGGTGTTTTCTCCTCAATTCTGATTCACTTTATTAGATTGGATTAACATTCTTCACGGATTCAATAATATGTTTTGGTGCTAGTGTCTTAATGTTGTCCTTCTTAGGCTTATAATTGTTGAAATGGTACATAAAGAATATTTTCATTATTATATGTTTGAGTTATCCCAGTTCCTTTTTCATTTTTGAGAATTCCATCAATAAATCTGGAAAAACTCAAGCTAATTTTCCTTTCAACTTGTCCATCATAAGGGGATTTCCCACAAGGCTTCCTATCGTACTTAGACCCCTTGCTTAGAGAACTCCATTTTTTAGGTTTCCAAGCTTCCATGATCAATGGTTTATTATCAAAATAGTTTATACCCCTAAATAATATGAGTCTTCCTTTCTCATTATCAAATCTCACCACCATATTATTTTTCATCATAACAATCGTCAGTCGACGTGACAATATTCTCTGGCGACAACAACTTCAAGTTCTTCATCGTTTCTTTTTTATTTTAACAGGTAAAAAATTAGGACTTTTTAGTTATGAAGAAAACGAGGAACTTGAGTTATCTCATTTCTAGTATGAGTTACCAATTTCAATATTTGTTACTTAAATTTACAATGGGGACTCAAGAATACCCTAATTTGTGGTATTTCTTTTCTTCTCTTTCCGGAGTGAAATATGATTTTTATTGTTACTGTAGTTCTTGTTGTCGAAGATTGTTGTAAAAATAGCAAAAGTTGAATTTTAGTTTACTTTAGAGACATCTTTGTGGCCAAATCTAACAAACAACTATTGATTTGTTGGTGTTTGTTATTTTTTAATGTTTTTTCTTATTTGTACTTGTATAATGTTGATGTTGTTGGTAAATATTGATATTGTGTGTTACTTAGTTGATTTTAGTAAGTAAAATTATAATTTTTAGTTGAAGTTTTCATCTGGATGTATCTGCTACAGTTGGTTTTTCAACAATGGATAAAACATGTAACGTGAATCCAACAGAGGAGTAATTTATTGTAACATATGACTGATCTGTTACAACATATTAGTCATATATTGCTACAACATGTGGGTACTCTGTTGCAATAGATGAGTCATATGTTACAACAGATTACTCATATGTTGGATTGGTATTATAGTATTGTAACAAGAATCCAACTTATTGGTCATCTATTGCAACAGGTGAATCATCTGTTGCAACAGCTTACTCACTTGTTGCAAAAGATGGCTCATATGTTGGATTCATGTTACAGGTTCTATCCATTGTAGTAGTAGCAGATACACCAAAAAAGAAATTCAACAAAAATCATAATTTATACTTACAAAATCACTTATGAAGTAATGTCCAAGTGATATACGAATAAAATTTGACAAAAAAAATTTCAAAAATTCAACAAGGGCACAACAAATAAGAGAAAAACATGAAATTTTTTATGAAACAGGTAAAGAAGATAAAAATAGTATTTCATACATCAAAGGCAAAAAGATCAAGGGGACAAATGTTTGAGTTCTCCTAAATTGATCGAGACCAAGCTATTACTAGGTAACTATTTGGTGCTGGCAATAGATATATTTATTTTGAGTTGTAATAGTCTTTGTTTATTGTTAGAAGTGAAGTGTTGTAACAAGAAGCGTGTTTGACTTCTTTGAGTGGTTAAGTTGTGTGGAGAACAGTTAGAGTTAACTATCGAGGTGAGGTACTCTAGTGAGTCCCTTTGATTGTTGAGTTGTAATCTGAAACGTTATGAAAGTAGTGGAGATTGGAGTTGAAATCTCCTAGCATAATTTTGTGTGCAGTTTGCTTTTACTGTTATTGTGTTTCTCTGAACCCGGTTCCAAATAAATGTGGTGAAGTTAGTTGTTTTTTTCCATTTATCTCTCTACCATGGGAAATTTTGTCAATGCCTAATGTTACATCAACAACAATCTAGAACTCTTTAAGACCTTCCTAATTAGATGTGTTATCAACAATTCTGTATATTTTGCATATCATATATTAAATGTCTCTATCACGATGATTATTGTCAAAATATTCCTCGTCCAAGTCATCAAAATTCAAATATTCATCATCTATGTCCTCAAAATTTCTTTGCATATGACATTTTAGAACATGTCATGGGATATGTATTCAAAAAGGTTGAGCTTAGGACAAAGTGATTTGATATGATTTCGATTATAAAACCAGTGTTGTACATGAGTATGAAGGTAAATTGAATGGTTAAATGTGGTAAAGAAGAAGAAACTTTGATATAATTGATATCAATTTTTTGTCAATATTACAAGAGGTAATAAATGGGTATTCTAAAGCATTTTCCATGTTGAAAAAGTCGATATGGGAAACATAGAAAGTGGTTTCAATATACTCTTATATATAGTTGAGAACAAACCCTACACCTAGTCAACAAAGGATAGGGAAAGAGAGAAAAATTGAATTCCAATTCCCTTTGTGACGGTTTATCTATATCTCTAATCTATAATCTATATCTATAATCTATATTTATAATTTATTTATTATATATTAAAAGTGTGAAGTCCCTTAGAAAAGTTATTTGAACTTTTTTCCCTTCATTAAAAGACTGTACAATAGACAAAATCGTGTTTTTTCTATTTTTTTCAATTAATTATTATTTAATTATAATCCTAACTTTTTACCTATTTATATAAGGAAACAACTCCTAATTGAACTATAGTTTTCGAATACATAAATATAAATATTTAATTATTTTTTTATATTTAGATATTTAATTAATTTGAAAAACCAAATGGCATATTATTAAATGACACTTTTAATTCCTATCTTTTTTTTGGTTAATAATTTTTTTTCTATCAATTTTAGGAACCTTTACTGCTACGGATCCTCCACTTTTTAACTTATTATAAATTTTAAAAAATATAATAAAAGGAAAATTCTATTATATTAGAACTATTTTTGTAATCTTTAAGACTATTATTAATTACAAAAATCTCATAACTAATTTTTTTCTTATTTGATTTAAGTAGAAAGTCCTACTATTTAGTAAGCTTTACATGTAACCAAATTTACGTTATATAAGTTTTGTCTATTAATGCCTATACGTATATTGAAAAAAACCCTAATGCGTTTGAATTGTAGTCACTAATCCGAATTAATGTTGGATGAAAATTTATTACTTGAATTGGTATTACACTCCTAAATCAATTAAATATTATCTTATATTATTATTTATTTATTTATAATAGGTAAGAGCTCCTAATAATACACTTCTAAATCAATTGAAATACTACCTTATATAATTATTTACTTAAATTATAAGTCTATTAATAAACCATTATTTAACCCTCATTAACTTGCCATTTCTTTTACAAACCCTTATTTAAGCCTCACTAACACGTCATTCTTTTTTCTTCTTTGATTGTCTTTTTATTATTTGGTTTGATTTCATTCAAGTTATTTTTCTGCATTCAATATTTTATTTTTCAATGTGATTTTTTTTTCTTCACTTTCTTTTTTAGTTAATTAATAGTGATAAGGTGATTTGTTTTTATTATGGTGTATGATGATGTCATGTTCGCTCAGGTATTCTTGCATCCAACAATATCAAAGAAACAAATAATGTAACTAAAGATGAGGAATGTAATATAGTTGATGAGGAGAAAAAGGCTGCCTCAAGAATTCAAGCAAAGGATCAGACCTTAGAGATTATGAGCTGCAAAGATTCACAACAACACATGGAATTGACGAATGCGAGATCATAAGCAACCTTCGTGAGGGCTTTAGAAGAGACATCAAACATGATCTTTGGACTTGGTCAGAGAGGTAAACTTTTGCTCCATTCTTTATCTCAAATTAAGTGTCTTAATTTGAATAAGCATGAAGTTTAAGAAATATAAAGAGATTTTTGGCTCTTGTGATTTTAAATAAAAAAGATGTATATAGTCTTTTAAATTTTGTGATCTTAAACTTTTCATTTGAATTAAGAAATATCTAATAATATGTTGTTGGACAAGTTTTACTATAAGTACTTTAAAACATTTTAAAACCTCTTCTTGACAGGAGTGTGTATATAAATTTGCATAGAACCTCTGAAACTCATCCAATTGTTCTACCTATCATAAAATATGCAAACTATATGAATTTCACATGAATAAAATACTTGAATGATCTCGTACCACTATTGGATGAGTTAATATTTGCAAGTCACGTATATTTTGATCATGAAGTGCAGGACTTCATGCTATAATATCGTACAATGAAAGTGCAATACACTGTCTATTTGATTATTTTAATCAACACAAAAGCTTAGTATATTTTGAATTACTAATCAAACGTACTAAATATTTTCAAACAACATCTATCTATATCTATATTTTTATAATCTATCTATAATCTATAATCTATATATATATCTATAATATATTAAAAGTGTGAAACCCCTTAAAAAAGTAATTTGATTTTTTTGTCCTTTATTAAAAGACTCTTCTTTAGACAAAATTGTCTTTTAACAATTTTCTTTAATTTATCATTTAATTATTTTTATTATATTAACTATTTCCTAAAATATATAGGACTTCTAAAATATATGGAAGGGGAATCAATTAATATTTTTCTTTGTACATCAATTAGAAAAATACTCCTAATTTCTTCAATTTATTATTTAATTATTTTTATTATATTAATTAGACTTCTAAAATATATAGGACTCCTAAAATATATAGAATGAGAATCAATTAAATACGAGACACACGTGCAAAGTACGTACACTTGACTAGTATAACTATTTGACATGAGTCAACTTTTCCTATACTTCGTTAAACCTAAACCAAGTCCAAATAAGTTTAACTTAAGAGCACTATCCCTTACTTTCTTTATATAATTATTTTTTAACCTAGAATATTAAATAAAATCATACCATATATGCACGGCCGACATTATTCCTTTTCCCTTTTAGTTTCAACATTGGATAACCTCAAGTTTCTTAAATAGAATACCAAGCCAGAAATTAATTATCCTTTACGCTTTGCACATGTTCATTATTATAATCCTAGTTCAAGTATGCGTATTTTCTAGTTGTACTTTTGTATAATTATCCCTATTATTAATCCCAGCTTAAGACATTAAGTAGGTCTAGTAAAACACTTAGATCCTTCTCAGAGAAACATTATTATTGGAATATCTATAAATTCCTAATCCACTTAACAATCTTTTGATCCACCTATCAATCTTTTATCAAATTAATTTAGCATGGAGATTTTTGCTTACGATGAGCCTAAATTGCATTACACCTTTAGGTGGTCTAAAATGAAACACA
This sequence comes from Capsicum pubescens, assembly GCA_030864215.1. Classification (NCBI taxonomy): domain Eukaryota; kingdom Viridiplantae; phylum Streptophyta; class Magnoliopsida; order Solanales; family Solanaceae; genus Capsicum; species Capsicum pubescens. Next base: position 366,199,418 of record CM061548.1, on the reverse strand, counting down.
AGAATTCCAAAAATCCTCCACCTGCCTATGAATTAGTCGAAATCCAGTTGATTTGCAAAGTAGAACATATTTGGCGTAATCTTTATGGTGAAAAGAAGAGAAGTTGCGAGCGTCCACAAATCTCAATTTCTATCACAATAGAATCTCGATATTTCAAGAACCCAGACAAGACTCGTCTAGCCACATATAACCCAACTGATGAATTGTCAATTCCCACTCTTCAGATGCAAAGTTACTGGGGAAAAATTGGCAAAAGCTACCATTCTCAAAACTATTTAGCCAAAGGAACACTAAATTTCTTTTTGAATTATTTTTTAGGATTAAGGTAAAAAAAGTATTAAAAATGGTGAAAAAGTTGGCCCACATGTGGGCCAAGGGACCATTGTATCATTTTTCTAACTATACAAATTTAACATAATACACTAATATCCATCTACAAATTTAACATAATACACTAACACCTATCAACTTCTTCCAATATAAAAAAAAATCTTTTCTCTCCTCTTAAATTTTCTCCAACTCCCGCTTGAAGAACAGTTCTCCCCAAACACCATTTTCGTGTTTCCTTCTTCTGCAGTTGCTAAGAGGTCGTTTTTGCTTCATAAGGTTAGTTAAAATCATGATTCGATCATTTATAGATCAATTTAAATAGGTTTCTTTGCTAATCGATTCGTAGTGATGTAAGAATTTTTTTTTTCGAATTTGATTGATTAAGGAGTTTTGGTTTAGTTTTTTTTTTTTTTTTAGCAAAGAAGTGTTGAATGGTGGGATAATCATTATTTGAAGAGTTATTTTGACAGTTTAATTCAAACAGTAAGTTGTTTCTGTCCGTAGACCCGTGGTCTATGAAATCGATCCGTGGTTTATGAAATCAGAATGCCCTAGAATGAAATAAATTTTTAGACGTATGAAATTCTTTTAATAAATGGTTGCCTAAATAGTGGAAATTGAAAAATTAATAGCTAATTAGTTCGATTAAGTGCAGTGGTTTGATTTTTAGCAATTGTCGTGTTTCGATATTGCATGTTGGATTTTGGTTCACAGTTATTGATGTTTGGAGTGAACTGTTTGATGGTGGAATGGTGGAATAATTGTTATTTGAAAAGTTATTTTGGCAGTTTGATTCCAACAGTCGCATGTTTCTATCCGTAGACCAGTGGTCTATGAAATTGACCCGTGGTCTATGAAATCAGAATGCCATAGATTGAAATAAATTTTTAGACGTATGAAATTCTTTTAAAATATGATGGATGAAATAGTGAAAATTGAAAGATTAAAAGCTAATTAATTTGATTAGGTGCACTAGTTTGATTTTGATACTCCATGTTGGATTTTGGTGGGGAATTTCTTTTTTTTGGGGAGGGGGAGGGGGCAGGGGGGGGTTCATTTGAGCATTGACTTATTTCTATTGATAGACTTGTGGTATAAGAACTGAAAATGGAAGATTTGTTCTGCAGGTGTAGATTGTGTTGAAAATTGGTAAAAAAACCATCCATCCTAAAGGCAAAACCAGTAGCAGTAGAAAAAGATAAGTCGAGGCAGCTGAAAATGTCTCAAAAAGAAATAAAATGAATGAGAAAGTGTCTGAATCTGATCCAAATTTAAAGAAGATAAGCGACTACGCTGAGTCTAGTGAAGATATCCTTCCCGAGCGCAGTATTAATGGTGACAGTAAAGAGAGCGAGGAAAGTGGGAGAAACAGTGATGATGGGGATAATGATCCATTGTTCATCCCAAGTTTGTCAAGGTTCATTTCCGTAAAGTGGTATGACCTTCGAACAATAATGGATGAGGTCGGATCTTTCCCGAAGAAGATATCGATCAGATCAAGAATGACTGCTTATCGAGAATTTAAGCAAGTTCTTGTCAACTAGGAGTTGTATAAAAGATTCAAGCGGTCCTATTTTCGAACACTTGAGAAACCTGCCGGAACATCTCAAGTTCAATGGGCAGTTGGTCCATTATTTGCTGTTACGACGCGTCAAGAGGGATAAGATGCATCATGAAATGTGGTTCTGCGTTAACAACAAGCTTGTCTTTTTTGGCTTGAAAGAATTTTGTTTGATCACTGAGCTGAACTCCTCATCATACCCCAGTAAATAAAAAATAAAGAAGATGTTAGACAAGGGGGATAATTTTTGCTTTAAGGTGACGAAAAATAAAAACATTACATCGGCCAACTTGTTACACTTGATCAGAGGGAATAAGCTGAACGAGGACAAGAAGTTTAAGTACTGTTTACTGTGGTTCTTGCACTCCATGTTGCTTGCAAAAGATTCGACTAAGGTTGTCGACACGAAACTGATTCGAATGGTCGATTTTTTGAGTTTCTTCGAGATTTATCCGTGGGGCAAAGAGACATTTCAATTGACCCTGGACTATCTGAAGAAGAAAAGTGACCTGAAGAAGCAGAGGAAAGTATTTGATGAGAAGCAGAAGGCCTCCTATGCTCTATTCGGAATTTCCTGGGCATTCATGGTATCTACAATAAACCTTTTTATTAGTTTATCATAGATTCTTGTTTTATTTATACTATGTCATAGACACTGAGTTCTTTTTTCTCTGTTGTACTGATTACAGGTTTGGATGTACGAGTCTTTTCCTCATCTTTGAAAATTTGCTGAAAAATCAACGGATGAGCCATTTTCCATTCCCTACATCCTCAGATGGCACGCTACAAAAAGTGACCAGATAATCGAAGGCGACCCATTCAAGTACAAAGAAAAAGTTACCGAGGTATGAACTTATTTTTTATTATGCAATTATAATACTACTGTTGCATTGAATGTTATGTCATTGTTAATTAATAATTTATAGAACGTGCACCTGTACATCATCCCTACTGTTCGTGAGACGAAGATGTATTACATGATTACCTTTGATCCATATACGGACAAAGTGAAGAATAATGTCCTCGATGGCTTAAAGAAAGAGTTAGAAGGGGTAACTGTCCTTATTTCAAATGAGGATAGTGATGATGACGGGAATTTGGGTGGTAACCTTATTGATGTACGCGTTGGTGATGATGATACTCCGAGCACCTCCAAAGATGCAATGGACACCTCATCCCCCGAGGATCTTCATAAGCGTGTTGTTGCGTTCGAGGAAGCGGTGTTGGATATTACTGCCTATATTAGAGAGAAAAGACTAAAGAAAAAAAATAGGATGAGCGACAACACGAGCGAGGTAACTTCATTCAATAATTGATGTTGTTAATGAATTTTCAGCTTTAAATATCAGTAACACTTTGTAATATGATGATATAGTGCATGTGGACCTTCGTGAATCGGACAGGAATAAACAAGAAAAAAAAGCAAAATGGATGAGTTGGCCTCTATTGTGGCGGAAGAGGAAAAAAAGAAGAAAAGAAGGACGAAGAAGAAGAAATGAAAGAAGACAAGAGCCAAGAAGAAAGTGTAAAAGAAGCAGCTGTAGCTGAAGAAGAAAAAGTTGAAAAAGAAGCAGCAGCAGTTGAAGAAGAAGGCAAGGAAAAATGAGGAGATGTAGTTAAAGAAGACAAGAAAAAAAAAGAAGCTGAAAAAATAGGAGCAACAACTGATAAAGAAGAAGAAGAAGAAGCTAACAAAGAAGAATCTGATAAAGCTGCAGCTGGTGAAAAAAAAGAAGAAACTGCTAAATGGGAAGAAAAAAATGAAGCTGGGGAAGAAAAGGGAGGTCAGAAAAAAACAGCTGTTGAAGGTGAAGGAAAAAAAAAGGTGAGGAAGAAAAACAAGATGGGTTCATGGATATTGTTGATGAAATCAACAACACCTATGCTGATGAGGAGGAAATTTTTTGAAAAAGACATTTGAATTATTTTATTATTAATGTGTTGAATGATCTGTTTGGTAGGATATTTGAAACTCTCTTTTATTTCATAGAAAGTTTAACTAATCTTTCGTACACTTCTTTCATAGTCTATCATTACCATGCTTCTCCATTTTATGTTGATTTGTTGATTGATCGACTATGATTCTATCAAAAACAGTGTTAACATTGTAGAAAAATAGAAGTATTATTCTTTATTCAATATCACTACATCCATGTTACACTTTTTCAAAGAATGAATACTATCATTATAGAACACAACATCAATTTAAGGCCATTCTCTCTTTCTTCGGCCAAAATTAATTTTTATTTTAGTTGATCCCTCTTTATTTGGGTGTCATGTAGCAATACTTTAAGGTGATCCCTTTGTTCTTCGGCTTCTTTGAACAAATTCATAAGAAAATCTCTATTTTCTTTCCATTCTTGGAGCCGCTGTAGTAGATTAAATTTTGCAGAGCCACGAAAATTTGATGTGTCACGTCCCGGACTCAACGTTGATGGACTGCTTGGAGGTGATAGCTCATCGAGCCATTTAAAAAATGACCATGTGCCATTATCCTAGAAAATAAATTATAATTACATAACGATTAACTTAACATTATATAAACGACATACATGACTCACCTTTGCAATTGAACAGTTATAAAATTTACGACCTGGATTTGAGTCCGTGCGTGACGTCCTCAAGACAGTCGTATTACCACAACAACAAATTAGAGTCTTTTTAGAATTGGATGTTTGAGATGATTGAGACATTGCAGAAGTTTAAAATATAAACAAAGTTAATGAAATAAAATAATGAGGGAGTGACGACTTTATATATGAAGTGAAAAATAATGTGGTAAGTGCAAAATTAGTCGTTTGTTACCGTTGGACAGTAATTTTAATTTTTGAAACTGGGGTTGAAAGTTAATAGACCGTAGTAGATCATGAAAAACATCATCCATCAACTAGATACTAAAATATACCTGAGACTGGTATGGTTTATCGTAGACCTACACCTGTACGAGTGCATCGACGGATCTCTTAATTAGGCGTAGACCACTATGATCTACGTAGAATGATATAGACCAACACTTGGATGTTTCTTAAAGGAGAATAAATAAATTAAAAATAAATGTATGGTGGGTTTATACACATGTGAGGGAGTGTAAACAAGTCACACAATCATATTAGAGGTTATACAAATTAGGAGTAGTGTATTAAGGAGTGTGTGGATGGGTAGTAGTTGAAAGTTCAATCTCCTAAGAGTAATGTTTCTCAAAGCATAAGATTGTTTTGTGGATATATTTTGTCCAACCACTATCCATTCCACATAATCTTTTAATTTGGGGGTGATCATTTAAGGAGTATGTGGAATATGTAGTCATCAAGTACAAAATACATCCACAAAAGATACTTGTGGTTTGAAAACAATTACCCTTAGGCTATTGAACATTCAACCACTACCCTTCCACACACTCCTTAATACACCACCCCTAATTTGTATAACCTCTAATATGATTGTGTGACTTGTTTACACTCCCTCACATGTGTAGAAATTCACCCTACATTTATTTTTTAATTTATTTATTCTCTTTTAAACAACATCCAAATGTTGGTCTATATCAGTCTACATAGATTACAGTGGTCTACGCCTAATTAAGAGATCCGTCGATGCACTCATACAGGTGTAGGTCTACGATAGACCATATCAGTCTACGGTATATTTTAGTATCTAGTTGATGGATGACGTTTTTCATGATCTACGACGGTCAATTAACTTTCACCCTCAGTTCCCAAAAAATAAATTACTATTTATACCATTTTTAATTTAAATCACCAATAGTTCAAGATTATCTATTTAAATTATTTTTAATTTTATTATTTTATTCCATCAGCCCCAACAAATATTATTATCAATTTAAATTATTTTTAATTTAATTATTTTATTCCAACATCCCAAAACATGTTATTATCAGTTTAAATTAGTTTTATTTTAATTATTTTATTCCACCAGCCCAAATCATATTATTATAAGTTTAAATTATTTTTAATTTAATTATTTTATTCCACCAGCCCAAAAACTTGTTAGTATTATCTATTTTAATTTAACTGCTGCTCTACTGAGTCACATGATCGATGATAGACTACTATGTTGGGTCGATGGTAGACTAAGTATGTGATAGAGCATAGACTCTTTATGTGATCGACGAGAAACTGTTTATGTTATTTGTTTTTATAGATACATTGACTACAGATGCTAACACAAAAAATAACAATAACAAAAAAGAGAAAAAATCAATTTGAAAACAAAAATTATTTGTTCATTGCATAATCATAGGATGTTTACATTCAAAGAATTGGCGGACAAGCAAAATATGCAAAATAAGAAGAAGTTTTCTTCTAACAACAATACTATAAGAAAATTTCTTCTGCAATAAACAAAAAATAAAAACTAATAAACATAAAAGAAAATAAAACTAAACAACAGATTTCACGGGGATGCTGGGGGTGAAGTAGTCAGGGCCATCCATTTCGAGCCTTTCCAGAATTGCCCTTAAGAAACGAGCAATTCTACGGAGTTTTCGCTTTAGGTAAATGCGGTCTTGACCCAGGCCATAGAACAGGTAATCGAAATCATTCCTTAGAAGAAGGAGGTCGTAGTGCCATGGGGGAACATGTCTGACAGGACGCAGGGCTATCCTTCTTGGAGACATATTTTCTGATTTAGGTGATGAAGAAGAAGAAGGAAAAGAAATAGAAGAAAAGGGTTTCGGATATTGGGTTTAGGAAAAACTGAAGGGTTACGTATAAATAGGAACTCTACTTATAGACCAACAGATGGAGTCCTTTCATCCACCCAATGGTCAGTCGACATCTGTCAGAAAACAAAACACTTGGTTTGCGTATACCAGTGTTTTTTTTGTGAACAGACGTTTCTTCAGCTTTTCATTAAATGGTAATGGGAAACAATGATTCATTGCATCGATTAGAGAGTTAAGGTGGTAAAAAGACCAACATAGCATGTCTGATAAGCAATCATATAACCAATACATAAAATTTGATAGACTGTAGAAACGATATGCCATAGAATTTACATAGTCTATCATAGACAATGTGTTAAGTAGATTACAACTGAAGGTTAAATTCTACAAAAAAGAAAATTTATCTCCCAAAACAGTAGCTTTACAACTGAAGCAAAAAAAAAAGGTTGTCTATGATTTGTTGGCCATACTACATGTGGTTCTTTTGTGCCCGGATTCCTTGCATATCGAATACTTATTCCTCCTTTTAGACTTGAATGTCTCACCGACGCCCTTAGTGCATTTGACTTTCTTTCTTCCGAGTTTGCGATCGTAGGGGGGTGGAGATATCTTACTGTCTGGCACTTCCTGTGGCACAGTCCATTCAGCCTCTGGAGGGACAACGTTAATAGCTACCGAGTACGCGAGAAGGTAAGTTTTAGCTTTATAAATTGGTGAAGAGTATTAGTAGATGGAGTTGTCATAACCTACACCTTCGCCATACTTTGCTCGCAAAGCTGCCATCGCAATACTTTGCTCGCAAAGCTGCCATTGCATGTTCGCACGACATTTTCACCAAGTCAAATTTTTGACAAGAACAACTCCTTTCCAATAGATTGACCTTGGCAGTAACGCCGCTGTCGAACACCGTGAATTTTTGGAGACCCCCATTTGCATTAGTAACATACAAGGAATCGCTCGCACTCTTGTTATCCCTTAGAATCCTTTTCGCACAAGGCACAAATATGTTGTTTTAACCATCGACAAAGGCATGCCGCTCCCTAAACTTTTCACCAAATTTTCTAGCAATTGAATTGAATATGTACGATACAAGGTACTCCCGTTCATCCATCAACAGTGAGTTGAGTGACTCGGCGATGTTTGTGTTCATCACATCGTACCTATTGCCTGGGAAGTGTGCTTTACTCTATTTCTCAAAAACGACCACATTTTCAAGGATATGTGCTGCCTCGGGGCTATTATTCTTTAATTCGGCAAAATGCTCGCTAAATTCATCAACAGTATACGCATTTGTCGCGGTGTAGAACAGATAAAGATGTTCTCCACAGTGCTGATTTATGCACAGATTTTCAGCAAGGTGCCTCATGCAAAGTCCATGGTGTACACAACTGTAAACACAAGAGAAGGCATTGGCAATGCTGATGTGCCTGTCGGAGATGACACATAGATCTGATTCATCTTCTACGATAAACTTAAACTTCTGAAATAAGAACGTCAAAGAAGCATCGTTCTCTTTATCGACGACACAAAAGGAAATTGGAATGATGTGATTTTCTGTGTCCTGTGCAACTGCACTCAGCAACACACCCCCGTACTTTTCATATAAATGTGTGCCATCAACGACAATTACCTTTCTCATGTGGGTATATCCCCGTATGCAAGATCCGAATGCAAAGAAGTAGTAAACTAACGCTCTATTAATCTGGTTTACCATGATAAAATAGAATGACCCTGGATTCAACAACTCCACCATGTCGGAAAAATATAGCAAGCAAGCATATCCATGCTCTGGTGTCCCTCGAATGATGTTCTTCGCAATTACACTGTCTTTCCAACACATCCAATAGCTTGTGTGGAAATGCAACTCCTTGAACTTGTGATTAACTTGCGGGGGTTTATTTGCGAAGGTTATATTAACCTACGCAAAATTATATGAATTGTGGGAGTTAAAAATCTGCCGCTAAAATATATAAACTTGCGGAGGTTTTAACCCCCGCAATAAAATTGCGGGGGTTTTAAACCCCCGTTATATGCCAAAAATAATCAACGCTTATTTTTTCATAAAACATAAATTTACGGGGGGTTTTGACCCCCTCTATAATAAAATAAAACTCAACATTTTCCTTTTCCCCGCTATTATTTCCCCTGCTATTATTTTCCCTCACTTTCCTAATTATATCGACCCTCTTATTTCCCTCTCACTTTTCTTCTCTTATTTCCCAAATTGGTAGGTAGTCATTTCAGTTGGTAGGCAAAAATGAGTCTTTGAGGTTGCAATAACCACAGATTCACGAGAAATCCCCACGGATTGTTCCAGTTTTTGTGCAATTTTTGTAAACTAAAGTTGAATTGACATCTTTTATTCTAAGTTAAATTAGGGTTATTTGAGTATATTCAGGTTTTTTGCAGATGTTTTGATCCTACTTTAGTGTTTATTTATATTGAAACTTGTTGCATTTTGCGGTCGGAGTAGGGATTTTTTTTTTGAAAGAAATCCCGGGCTGGTTAGAGTTAGGAAGTGACATGCTAATATATTATGTTTCCTTTGCTCTCATATTTAGGTATAGTATCCAAGTTGATTAAGGGACACATGATGTAGTTGAATTTCTTAAACATAAGAACCCAAATTCAGATGAAGATGTTGAGGTATAAATAAAAGGTTCATGTTTTTTTGTATTTGGTTTTTTGGTTGTCCGTAGCTTCACAATCTGAATCACCTACTGCTGGTGTGAAATAGGAGGGAGGAATTGGGATTTTGACTTGGTTCAGTGTACTGAGCTGAAGTGTGAGTTTACTTATCAAATGAGAGAATTGTTATGTGTTGAGCTTAGAGGTGCCTATTATCGTAAGTCGAATCAAAATCCTACCTTGGAGTGATATAGGAGGTGAAGATAGATTTTAACTTGATTCAATGTACTGAGTTTACCTGTCAAAGAAGAGAATTGATATATTGATACTCTTATTTTTCTTTTGCTAGATTTAGTGTAGGTTAAGTCTAGAGAGTCGATACGTTTGTCACTGTAAGTTTAATTAAAACCCTACGGAGTGATACAGGAGGGAAAAGTTTGGATTTTGACTTGGTTCAGTATATGTAGCGTAAATGTTGAATGTGAAGTGTGAGTTTACTTGTTAAATGAGGGAGTTGATGTAGTTATTTTCTAAATTGTTTTGCTGGATTCAGTCTTGGTTAATTGTAGATAGTCAATGGGCCTGTCACTGTAAGTCAGAGGAAAACACAACAGTTGTAGTTATATGAGAGGGAAGAACTGGGATTTTGACTTGATTTGATACATTGTAATGTAAATACTGAGCTGAAATGTGAGTTACTTGTCAAGTGGTGAACTCATGTATTTATTTTCTCAATTGTTTTGTTGGATTCAGTGTAGGTTAAGTGTTGGTGAGGTAGGGTTTTTATCGAGCGGTTTTCCACGCTTTTTGAACTTCTCAATCCCGTTATGAGAATGATTTCTTGACAAACAACTTATTAATTAGATTCGTCACCTTCTTATACCGGATTTTGGCGTCTGGTTGTTCTTTTTGTCTATTCGAGTAGTAATACGACAAAAAATTAAGAAAAATAGTTCGAAAATGTAGATGCTCATTGTATGAATTTTCCCTTGATGGTTTACTGGTTATGTTTGATTAAAAGTTGTATTCATGTAGGTTTAATTGTTACTATCACAAATTTTGTTTGCACATGCTTGGTTCTATTCACTGAAAGTGTCCTCTATTCTTTTTATGTCCTCTGTCAACCAGTCCAACTTGGATTTGGCTTTCTAACTAACCTCTCATGCTTATTCTATAACAATATCACACAATCATTACATCAGTCTTTGTGTCCCAACATTATAGTCAACTATGAAGCTCTTATGTTGTTGGTAATTGTGTATTTTTTATCTTACTGCTAACAAATAATTTCTAGCTGCCCCACACAAACATGACAATGCCTCCATCCCTACTGTTTTCACAGATGGTGTGGCAGATTCATTTTAAATGGTTATCTTCTGATCTGAAGGTTTTGGGTTTTATCTCTTCATTTTTTTCTTTGACATGTGCATTTCTTTGGAGGGCAGATAGATGGTCATGACTGACTTTCTCCATTTTTCATTATGTGAACTAGCACAAGTAAAGTTACCAATGGATTAGATAGCACATTGTGTCATTCTTTGGCTTGAAATACTTTCCTGTAAATTCTACCCTCCCTATGCCCCACCTCGTGGGATTTTAGTGGGTATGTTGTTGTTGTTGTTCGTTGTGGTTATAATCGAAAAAGTTTATTGGTGAAACTTGTAAGTTGTAATACTATATGTGTCAGGAAAGTATTACAATTGTTTTGTGGGAACAAACCTGTATTGATTACAAGTTTGCCGGTTATTTTTTTTCAATTAACAATATGTTCATTTTCTTGACGGAGTATTGTGACTTTTTTTTTCAGTGAAAGCATTGAAAGAGATTGCAAAAAAGCTTGGGAAATTAGAGTACTGTTGTTACTGTTAAAGGAGTTAAACAGTGTCTTTAGTAACCAAAAGAGTCCATGCATTTTTTTCACATTCCCAATTCCGACTCAGGTTAGTCACAAACACCCTTTGTAGTTTTTACCCCACTAATTTTGCGTGTGATTTTGTGTAATTTCACTCCATTATATAATAATAGTTTCGCTTATGATTTCTAGTTGCTCCCAATTTTGTATTGTTGTTTTTTTATCGTCTAGGTATGTTGTAATTGGACCTCAACTAGTTTGGGGTTGAAGTCTAGTTGACTGATTGTTGATTGATTATGTTCGTTGAACTTATTTTTTTATGTCTGTAAAGTTAGTCGAGTTGTGCAAAAGTTGATCCGGACATTACAATTATTTGTTAGAGTAATTTTTTATATGATATTTTGTTATGTGTGTTTTATGTTAGAGTTCAACAATTTATTTATTTTCTATTATGTTCACTCTTCTTCTTTATGGAATCTTATTGGGGATATTTTGAATTTTCATCAAATTCTTCAATGGATAGATCTTGGATTAAAATTACAAGAAACACACTAGAGTATTTACTTGGTTTGAATCAGTTTCTAGATTTTGCATTTACCAATGGATATATAGGAGATAAAATAAAGTGTCCATGTCCTATATGTGGATTTACAAAGTGGAAAACAAAAAATATGGTGTTTCACCATTTGATGGATAAGGATTTACCTCAACATTACGTCACTTGGGTTATGCATGGAGAAATGAATGTTTTGCCTAATTCCAAAAATGTAGAGGTCATTCAAGATGCACAACCTTTTAAAAATTCTATTGAATTATTGATTAATGAAGCATTCCGTAGTTTAAGGCACGAGGGTGTTGATGCAGGTTCATCACAAGAAGTGGGAGAAGAAGAAATTTTACATGATTTGTCTGATTCAAATAACAAAGTTTATTTTGAATTGCCTAAGGATGGAAGTGAAGAACTGTATAAAGTATCCAAGTACTCAAAGTTGGATTTTTTACTAAAGCTTTATCACATAAAGTTCTTGTCTGGGTCAAGTGATAAGGGAATGACTATGGTGCTAGCTCTACTAAGGGATGCATTTAAATTTTCAAAGATCCCTATATCTTTTTATAAGGCTAAGAAAACCATCAACAAGTTGTGTCTTGATTATATCAAGATAGATGCTTGCCCAAATGATTGCATGTTGTACTGGGAAGATGATGTTAATGCAAAATCAGGTAAGCATTGTCACACTTCTAGATGGAAGCCCGAGAAGGATAGCGATCTTGATCATGCACCTAGTACAAGTAAGAAACAAAAGAAGAAGCAAAAGAAGCCTGCCAAAGTTTTACGCTATTTTTCATTAAAACCAAGATTACAAAGATTGTTTATGTTCTCTAAAATTGTAGAGCATATGAGATGGCATGCAGAGGATGATACAAAGATGGGATCTTAAGGCACCCTCGAGATGGTGAAGCATGGAAAAGGCTTGATACAAAGTATCCTGAATTTGCTTCAGATCCTCCAAATGTTCGATTAGGACTATCTACGGAAGGTTTCAATCCTTTTGGAACAATGAGTACTAACTATATACATTGTTACTCATAAGAATCAAGATGGAGTATATGTTAATGAAGTGGCAAAAGAAATTTGTGTGAGTTTTACTTATGTTCCATAGACTATTATTGAGCAATCTACGGTATGCGAAATGAATTTTTATTATTAATTTATTTTGAAAACAAATTTTTGGTATGTAGGAAAAAATTGAGTCATCTTTCAGCCAAAGCACTATAGATGAGTCTCAAGTTTCGCCAAATGATGCCTCTGGTAAGATTCTAAGGCAAGAGCACTCTGGAAGGGTGAGATGTTTGGGATTAGGAGCAGTTCCTAGTAGAGTTTTTCAACAAGTTAGACCTCGTTTTAGTGTTACAAGTGCATCAAATAGTGGAGGTTCTTGTTCGTTCCAATTTCGAGAAAACTACAATCAAATATTGAGTGCTTTGAAGGCATATATGATGATGAAAGAAGGAACGATACCAGAATAATTTGTGGGTCTCTTTGATTCTCCTTCAATGGTTTCTCCCACAGCAGTAAGTAAAGTTCTCTTTACTTTTTTTTTCTGATCTCGGTGTTTGTTTAAAAGCTCTCATTTCTTGTCTTCTCTTTATATTTCTTATTTATTTTGTTGTTCATATTATTAATCTTTTATAAAACAACAAAAAAAATACTTGCGGTAGAACAGAGTCTCAACTTTCAGCTAACAACTTGCTAACAACATATATTACCTACCAAAATCTATCATTAAGGATAAGAATTAAGCTTTTATACACCCCCTGCTAGTTTTGGTTTCACTTACAGTCTATATGCCACTTCCTGCACTATTAGTCAGACATTTAAATCAGCATGTCTTTGTTTGATTTGAAAAACTCTAAGGTCCCATTCTTGACAATGAAGTACATAGTAGCACTTACTATCATCCTATACATCTTTTCTTTAGTTACTTTACCATTTTTATTATACGATGACCATTGTAATTCTTCCTTCCACTCTAGTGCTTGTTTGTAGATGTCTTGTCATTTTGATATTCTCATCCAGGTTTTGGAGTATAATTAACACTTAAAAGAAAATATGGTTGATGCTTTAAAGTTCTAAACTCCACGTAGGGCAGATTGTGTTGACATCATTTTGCTTAATCAATCCTTGATGTACATCATTTTGATGTGCTTGTCAATTATAATGTTTAATTAGTCGTGTTGTGTTAACGATATATAAATTAATAAAATATTGGATAGTAGATTATGCCTAAAGAAAAAATTAAATTTGAGGTAAAATTAAAATTTATAATTTATTATTTAAAATTGATGGATTCCACTAATTTAAAAGAAAAAAAAAATTGCGGACGTTTTAAACCCCCGCAACTTTTGAATTAAAATTTATTATAAAAAAATTAAATTTAGAGTAGCGGGGGTCGAAACCCCGCAATATAACCGCCGAAAAATAATTATGGAGGTCCGAAAAAAACTGCCGCAACTAGTTTTTGACGGCTCGAACTGTGGGGGCTTTTTGAACCCCCGCAATTACATTTTGCAGGGGTTTAAAACCCCCGTAAACCTTAAAATTAACCCCTGCAATTTGACCTATTTTTTGTAGTGCCTCACTTAGCATACCAGTACATTCAAATTATTGACGCATACCTTTCTTTTGCGCTACAATATCTTATATTATTGGTTAAGACGCACGGTCTCCTTATCATACTTAGCATCCAGATCCATCAGCAACAGACAAGTAGTAAGTCCTCATTGTTTGAGGAAAGATTTATTATTACAGTATTTAAGTACTCAGTTTATTTTAGTAATCGGAGTTAGTTGGGGACTTGTCCCATCAACTCTTTATTCAAACAGTATTCTTTTTAGACAAATGTTCAGTTTCAGTATTTATTTCAGATTTGACCCTTATGGCAAGTTTCCGCCTAATTTCTGCATAATTATAGTATTACGATTTAGTTATCACAGTAGGTAAAGTCATGTGTTAGCTTATGGTCCTTCAAGATTATTAGCACCATGTAGCGTCTGGGGTAATAACTCAGTGCGTTATAGTTACTTTATCCCCCCTTGGGTTCATTCATCCCCGAATGATGACAAGAGACACAACAAGCACGATTTCAAGCATTAAATAGAAAGGAAATAGTAGTATAGAATTTATACCTTCCATGCCATCTTCCATTGTTTCGAAGAGAGTTGGGTACCTCGTACGCATGTTATATTCTGACTCCGACGTAGATTCCTTAGCTTTTAAATTCCTCCACAACACCTTAACCAAAGTTATTTCCTTACTTCTCAAATTCCAAACTTTGCGATCTAAAATAGAAATGAGTTATTCTTCATACGACAAGGAATTTTTTAAATTGACTTCATCCATAGGAAATACTAGGGAATGATTTCCAATGAACTTCTTCGACACGGAAACATGGAATATTGGATGAACAGAAGCCTGGATCGCTGGCAAATCTAACTCATAGGAAAACACACCGATCCTCTTCATAATCTGATACAATCATATGTAATGAGGACTAAGCCTCCCTTTCCTTCTGAATCATATGACTCTCTTCATGGGGAGACCTTGAGGAATACCCAATCATCTACCTCGAATTCTAAGTCTCTCCTTCTAACATCAAAACAAGACTTCTAGCGACTCTAAGCTGTCTTAAGTCTCTCCCTAACTATCTTCACCTTTTCCATTTCTTGATGAACAAGGTCATGACGAAAAAATTGGGTTTAACCTATTTTATACCACCCAAATGGTGATCTACATCTCATCCCATAAAGTGCTTCAAAAAAAGCCATCTGAATACGGGCATGGTAGCTATTTTTGTAGGCGAATTCTATCAACGACAAATGATCTACCCAACTACCTTTGAAGTAAATTATGTAGGCCCTAAACATGTGTTTAAGTGTCTGAATAGTGCGTTCACCCTACCCATCAGTCTGAGGGTGAAAGGCAGTACTCAGGCTCACTTGGGTTAGAGTCGTGGGTCTGGGCCATTTTCTTACTGCCTCAACTTTTTGGGGATCAACATTAATACCCTCACTAGACAAAATATTCCCCAACAAAGCAATAACATTAAGCCAAAATTCACATTTGGAAAATTGTGCATACAATTCATGACCTTTGAAGGTCGGTAGGATGATGCGAAGATGACCGACATAATCCTCCTCATTCTTAGAGTAAACTAAATGTCGTTAATGAAAACTATGAAGAACAGGTCTGGATACTGTAAAAACACCCTATTCATTAGGTCCATGAAAGCTGCAGGGGCGTTAGTCAATCTGAAGGACATGACTAAGAATTCATAATGTCCATATCTTGTTCGAAAAGCTATTTTGGGAATGTCAGCCTCCCTAAACTTCAATTGATGATACCCCAAACGAAGGTCTATCTTAAAAAAACATTTTTCACCTTGGAGTTGATCAAATAAATCATCAATCTTGGGAAGAGGGTATTTGTTTTTAACAGTGACCTTATTGAGCTGACAATAATCTATACACATATGGAGTGAACCGTCTGTCTTACGCACGAAGAACTCCGGAGCACCTCGAGGAGAAACACTTGGATAAATAAAACCCTTGTTAAGAATATCTTTTAACTGTTCTTTCAGATCTTTCAATTTTGCAGGAGCACTTTTGTATGGTCGGATAGAATTAGGAAGAGTGTATGAAAATAAGTCAATGCAAAAATTTATCTCCCTATTAGGTGTTATTCTTAGGAGATCATCGGGAAAGACTTTCGGGAATTCATTAACAATAGGGATACACTAGAGAGAAGGACTTTTAGTACTAGAATCTTTGACCCAAATAAGTTGATACAAACAACCATTATATAGAATTTTGTGGGATCTGAGATAAGAGATGAACTTCCCCATAGATACTAAAGAATACCTCTCCTACTCTATCACTAGTTCATTTGGAAAGGAGAAAGTGACTTTTCCGGTTCTACAATCTAGTGTGGCATAGAACGAATGGAGCCATCATATAAAGCTCTATGAGATCTACCACAATATTACAATTATTGACAGATACAACACTATTTTTGTACACCCTCCTAGCCATAATAGAATCACCAATAGGAGTAGAAAAAAAAAGGTTTTGGAATAACTTCAGGCTCAAACCCAAAATTGAATGCCACATACGGGGTCACATAAGACAAAGTAGATCCAGTATAAAGTAACATATACATATTATGGGAGAAAATTTGAAACATACTCGTGACTACATCTAGTGAAGACTCTACTGTAATATCCCATGATGTCTTCAACCAAATACCTAAGTGTAAAAAGGGACTTAGTCAATTTTGAACTCCTAAACTTAGATGTTTCTATTTTTGACCTTCCTGACCTCGGATAGTTAATTTATAAGTTGATTCATGATCAGAGGTGTCAAGGGTACGTCCCGGGTAAGTTTTAGAACTTTCAAACTAGCGTAAGGGTATGTTTGGATGTCCAAAATAGTAAGGCCTCACGATAGTCCTGCATCGCGAGGGACAGTTAACCCAGATAGGTGTCACATCATGAGGGCCAGTTAACCCTATCATGCCTCTACGTTGCTCCAATGATCATAACGCCCAAACTAAAGACGTCTGTCCCACCCATGCGATGAGGACGCGCAAAAGGGCTCACACTCCTTATTCTGTTGCTAATCTGGGAGTCCATCTAGTTCAGACCAGTCCACCCAGAGAACCTAGGGCTTAGTGATCTTGGACTCATCATACCCAACCTCCCCAGAGAGAGATATCGAATGCTGAGTTGAGATAGTCGATGCATATGACCGCATAGTTGGTAGCTTCACAGGCTCGACAGTCGTAGAATATTGGGTCTGCGTCTGTCACATCTGAGGATACACGGGTGGGTCAATTTATGATGATAAACCCGCCTAATTTTACTGGTACAAAGGTATAGGAGGATCCACAAGAGTTCCTAGATGAGATGGAGAAAATCTTTTGAGTGATACATATGGATAAAGTTGAAGGGTTTAAACAAACTTCTTATCAACTGAAGGAGGTAGCAAATCAGTGGTAACATGAGTGAAAATATTCGAGGGGAGATAGTGTTGAGCCTTTTGTGTGAGGCAAATTTATTGAAGCCTTGTTGGAATGATTCTTTCCTCAGGAGTTGAAGGAGTCCAAAGCTGAAGAGTTCATAAACCTAAAATAAGGAAATATGAGTGTCAAAGAGTACACCCTAAAATTCAATCAACTATCTCGTTATGCTCCGTAGTTGGCTGGAAACATGAGGGCCCATATGAGAAAGTTTGCATACGACCTTTCGGATGAATTGGTGTTAGAGTGCAAAGGGGCGATATTGAACATGGATATGGACTTCTCTAGATTATCTATTCATATGCAGCAGGTTGAGGAGTGGAAGAAGAAGGTTGATGAAGCAAGAAAGAAGGATAGGCAGGCCAAGAGGGCCCGACCAGCAGTCCAAATTCATAGTCTGCTACAGAGTGGTAATTCGGATAACCAGTGGAAGAAGAAAAGTTTTGGAACAACGCTCAGTCTGCAGCCAGCTCTCCAGCGCCCAGACCTCTAGTTGATCGATGATATCAGAATTTACAGACTAATCATGCATCTAGAGTGCAGGGTACCCAGTCCCAAGATAGTGTGGTTCAGCCGTATAAAACTTTTTTGCCTTGTGAGACCTGAGATATATATCACCCAAGAAAGTGTCAGCTGGGTGAGATGGTATGCTATACTTGTGGTCTGGCGGGTCATTTCCAGTGAGATTGTCCTTCCGCTAGAAGGAACCTTGATGGTTCTAAATCCCAAGAAAACTTCTCCGCACCACCATCACCTCCCAAAGGTGCTATTTCAGCTACCAGAAGTGGACACAACTAGTTGTAGGCCTTTTCCAATCGCCATGAGGGAGACGCCTCCCCAAATATAGTCACAGGTCCATTAAAAATCTTCTCCCATGATTTATATGTGTTACTTGATCCCGAGTCTACCTTGTTTTATGTGACTCGATATATGGCAGTCGGTTTTGGGTTTGAGCCTGAAATTATTGTAGAACCTTTATCTATTTCTACTTCTGTTGGTGATTCTGTTGTGGCTAGGAGGGTATATAAAAATTATGTTGTATCTGCTTGTAGCCGAGATACTGTGGCTGACCCCGTAAAGCTTGATATGGTTGATTTTGATGTTATCTTAGGAATGAACTGGCTCCATTCATATTATCACACGCTAGATTGTGAAACCTAAAAGGTTACTTTTTCTTTTCCAAATAAACCAGTGATAGAATAGAAGGGTCATTCTTTAGCACCTAGAGGGAAATTCATATCTTACCTTAGAGCCCATAAGCTTATTTTTAAAGGGTGTTTGTACCATCTAATCTAAGTAAAAAATTCAAATATTGAAAGTTCGTCTCTTCAGTTTGTCCCTGTGGTTAATGAGTTTCCAGAAGTCTATCCCGATGATCTCCCAAGAATACCACCTGTTAGGGAGAAAGATTTTTGTATTGATTTATTTCTTAACACCTGTCCCATTTCTTTTCTGCTAGAAAGAATGGCTCCAACAAAACTAAAAGAGTTGAAAGAATAACTAGCAGACCTTCTTGATAAAGGTTTTATCCGTCCTAGTGTTTCTCTCTAGGGTGCACCTCTACTTTTTGAATGCAAGAACAATGGTTCCCTCTGCATGTGTATAGACTACCGCCAGTTGAATAAAGTCACTGTCAAAACAAATATCCCCTTCCTAGAATTGATGATATCTTTTACATACTTCAGGGTGCTAACTGTTTTTCAAAAATAGACCTTCGTTTGGGGTATCATCAATTGAAGGTTAGGGAGGTTGATATTTCCAAAATAGCTTTCCAAACCCGATATGATCATTATAAATTCTTAGTCATATCCTTTGGTTTGACTAACGCTCCTGCAGCCTTCATGGACCTGATGAATAGGATATTCCGTCAATTTGTAGATCTGTTTGTTATAGTCTTCATTGATGACATTTTGATTTATTCTATGAGTGAGGAGGATCATGCCAATCACCTCCGAATCATCATTTAAAACCTAAAAGATCATAAATTATATGCAAAATTTTCCAAGTGTGAATTCAGGCTTAATGTTATTGATTTTTTGGGGCATATTATGTATAGTGAGGGAATTAAAGTTGATCCCCAAAATATTGAGGCTGTCAGAAAATGGCCCAGACCTACTACTCCAACCGACATTCGGAGTTTCTTAGTTTGGCAGGATATTACAGAAGATTCGTAGAGAGTTTCTCTTTGATAACTGCTCCACTTACCAGGTTGACGTAGAAAAAGGTGAAATTTGTGTGGTTTGACTCTTGTGAGAATAGCATTGACAAGTTGAAGGAAAAGTTGACTACTATACCTATTTTGACTCTTTCTGAGGGTACAAATAGTTTTTTCATATATTGTGATGCGTATTAAGTGAGACTTGGTTATGTACTTATGCAGTATGGTAAGGTGGTAGCTTATACATCTAGACTACCTTTTTCCTCAATTACCACCCTGTTGTTAACTATTATTTTGGTTTGTAAATCTGGCCTTCTTGGCCTACCTGTCTTTCTCCCTTGCCTCTGCCAGCCTTTTCTTCTACTCTTCAACCTATTGAATATGAATGGATAACCTGGATAAATCCATGCCTCTATTCAGCATTGCTCCTTTGTATTCCAATACTAGATCATCCGAGAGACCGGATGCAAACTTTTTCATGTGAGCTGTCATATTACCCGCCAATTCTGGAGCATAGTCGAATAACTGGTTGAACTTCAGTGTGTACTCCTTCACACTAATTTTCCCTTGCTTCAAATTAATAAATTCTTCAGCCATTGATTCTCTCAATTCCTGAGGAAACAAATGATCCAGACAAGATTCCACAAACTCACCCCACACAGAAGGCTCAACATCTCTACCTTTAGAATCCTCCCACTCATTATACCACTAATTTTCCATATCTGTCAGTTGATAGGATGCCAGTTCAACCCCTTCAACCTCATTCACATGTATAACCCTAAAAATTATCTCCAGTTCATCAATGAACCCTTGGGGGTCCTCCTCAGCCTACGTACCAGTAAGAACAGATGGGTTTAGCCTCATGAATATGCCCACTCAAGTAAACTCAGATGAACCAGACACAGACACCACATCTTCAGATTGTCGGGCCTTAGAAGCCACCAACTGGGCTATCATATACATAGACTGTCGAAACTCAACATTATATACTTCTTTCTAGGGAGGTTGAGTACGATTATCTCAATACCGAGGAGCCCTAGGTGGACTAGTCTAAATAGGTAAAACTCCCGATATAACAACAAACTCTGAAGTACGAGCTCCATAATGGGTCCGCATCCCATGGGTAGGGTGGACATCCTCAGCTTAGGAATTCCATTTGTTGGATCGACGGGGAGGCATGATATCTTTCTAAAATACAGAAAATCATTGATTAGACGAAATACAGACTCTATAGAATGAACAAAATCATTAAATAAGAGAGACATTCCTAAATGCCTTGTTGCCCCTTGTTATAAGTATGGGGCGCTACACACCCATAAATAGAGCTTTACCCAATGCAATTTCGCAGACACCCTGGGACCGTGAACTATTTTCTGATACCAAGTTTGTCATAACCCGAGTCGCACCCTAGTCGCGACGAGCATCCCAAACCATGAAATCCCAGGCGCCCTTTTCTATCTGGCAATCATACATTACATTCATAAAATATAAAGAAATGTGAAAAAGTTATCTTACGGAAACATGGTCTATACTATTTAAAGCCTTGTTTTAGGGTTTTCTAGATATAGAAAAACTTATCAATCAACATAATTTTGGACAAACAATTTTTTTCTCTCTCTCTCTCTCTAGACCAATTTTTTTGGGAGTTTTGTATTGTGAATCAATTTAAGTTATACGTTTTGATCATTATCATAGTTGTAAGTTAATCTTCTCAATTATGAATTCAATTTGTGTACTTGTTTCTTGCATCATGAGTGGCTAAACCTCATTAACCTGAATTATGGGATCTAGGGCTAGGTCATGAAGAGGTGCTAAATACTCAAGATTCAATAGGCGTCAAGATTTCTTGATAATTCTGAGATGTTAATTAATGTCTGTTGGTTGCAAACAGTAGGCATACCTACTTTGATTTGCTTGAGAAAGAAATCATAAACATAGAAATTGAATTATCAACAGGGACTCGGAAATACTTCATTTAATAATCAGCGTTGTAACAAGGTTGATTAACCTGAGGTAAAATTTAGGCAGTAATAGCGATTCCCTAAGTCCGAGAATATTAGGAAATTAGGTTCTTAAATAGGTCGAGAGATATTTGAGCATATAATCGATAAAGATATCTTGTTATCCTAACCACCGTGAGAATCTTGAGTCACCTTTGGCATCTGTCATGTACCGTAAGCCCTAGTGAACATAATTCTGGTTATTTCATAAAATCTTAGTTACAAACATCAAAATTAAAGTGTCAAACAATTATTTGTGAAACTTAAACCCCCATTTCAGGAGACGTTAAACTATCAGTGAATTAAATCGTAAACAACTTGAGTTTCCCTGTGTGATTTAACCCCAACCTAGTTGGGTTTTATATTGACAATGATCTCTTACACCCATTCATGAGTGTAGTTTGACATCTATAACCATGTAATTTAGGAAAACCCCAGGTACCTTATGTCCTTTAGTTTGAAGATTGGAACTCTAATCTTGACCCTTTTTTTGAAATCGTGATCTTCGAAAAACCCTAATTTGCTTTTGTTCTTGAGGGTAAAGAGGATTTGATATGTTTTAAAACTGATAATAGATGATTAATAATGTTTAGAGTTCAATTTAATTCATGGGGGAGGTTTTTGGGAAGGGAAAGTACTAGATACCCATTTAAAAACATCCCATCTGAGTAACTTGGCCTCGCTAGACGGCTTGGTTGATGGACCGTCATTTTGGTGATGTACTGTCACTCCAACCATCAGTTTTGGTCTAGAGAATGAGATCACTGCCTGAGGTCAATGGAAATCTTTCTGGACTTTCATTGACTTGACGGTCCGTCAGTCTGGCCATCGCACCTCGGCAGACTGACACCTCTATGTAAAATGTGCATAAATTTTTACCCCGATATTGGATTTAGGAAAAACTTATGGCATTGAAAATAACACTCAAAGACCTTTTGTTTTATATATAGTAAGTTCTCTAAATCATTATATACAAGAAATTATGGTCAATGGAAATTGACCCAAGTTTAGACGTTCACTAAAACTTAATTGATAGGAAATTTTTAACTCATCTTTGAGTTAAGGGATCTCTATGATCTCAATTCATGAACAACTATATTCCCAAACTACCTAATTGATTATCATACATATAATTACATTGGATTCATTGGCTTTTGGGACCTTTACGCGTAGGAATGATGGTTTACGTTCTTTCCCAAAATGCGGATTGTTACAGAATTAGTCAAGGGAACTCATTTATAGATTTTTATACGTGAGTCATTGCATTGATCATCATCTCCAGCTCGTACTCTTTCCCTTCTACTTGTTTGCGTATTTCCAATGTGAGACAGGAGTTCCCCAAACACTTCAACAGGGCTTCAAAAAATTAAGTAAGCACTCATGAAGTGGTCAAGGGAACTCTATGGAACACCTTGATTTATATTTAGACATGAACTATTACGTTGATCATCATATCCATCTTGTACTCTTGCACTATTACTTATTTATGTATTTTCAAAGTAAGGCCTGAAGTCCCCCCAAACACTTCAACAGGGCTTCAAACAAAGAATCAAACCCTCATGTAGTGATCAAGCAAATTCTTGGTAACACATTGATTGATATTTATACGTAAACTATTGTGTTGATCATCATCTTTAGCTCGTACTCTTGCACTTCTATTTGTTTATGTATATTCAAATAGAGCTCGAGAATTTCCTCAAACACTTCAAAGGTGGTTCAAACAAAGAAGTAAGCCCTCGTGAATGGTCAAGGGAACTCCGGGATCATCTTGATTGATATTTATACGTAAACCATTGTATTGATCATCATCTCCATCTCATACACTTAAACTTGTTTGCATATTTTCAAAGGGAGCCTCGTTGTTCCTCCAAACCCTTCAGCGGGGATTCAGATAACGAAGTATTCCCTCATGAAGTGGTCAAGATAACTCCCAGGAACACCTTGAATGATATTTATACATGAGCCATTGCATTGATCATTATTGCTAGCTCATACTCTTGTACTATTACTGTTTGTGTATATTCAAAGTGAATCCTAGAGTTCCCCAAAACACTTCAGTAGGGCTTCAAACAACAAAGTAAATCCTCATGAAGTAGTCAAGGGAACTGTAGGGAACACCTTGATAAATTTATGTGAGAACCATTGACTTGATCATCACCTCCAGCTCGTATTATTGCACTTTTACTTGCTTGTGTATGTTTAATGTGAGCCCAGGAGTTCCCCAAAACACTTCAACAGTACATTAAAAATGAAGTAAGTCCTCATGAAGTGTAAAGGGAACTCCAGCGAACACCTTTTTTTGTTCATCAATCATCTCCAAGTTGTTCTCTTACTCTTCTACTCGTTATGATTTTACCATATTGTTCATATCTAATACTGTTAGATTTCTACATTATTGAGCTAAGATCTTGAAGAAAAGAGGGAAAAAGATTCTAGAAGATGAGTATTCTTTTAGTAACTGAATTTGTCTTAACTCATTATGCCACTACAAGTTGGTATTTATAGAGTTAGTTTGCTTCTTTTGATAGCTGTACAATGACAGCTATCACACTTAACTGACTAACTAACTTACCCATACAAATAAAAATCTAACTTCCTCTATCTAATATCAACCTGATCATTACACTTTCAACTAGCTCAATACTCCCCTTCATGTTGATGGCTTAAAGATATTTTTCAATACCAGTTTACTTAGTAGATATTCATGCTGACTTTTTCCTAAGACTTTTCTGAGAATGTCTGCTAGCTTCTCCTATGTTGGCTCATGATTTGTCTCAATCATCTTTTTCCTGATTCTTCCTTTCACAAAATGATAGTTTATCCAAATGTGTTTTGTCCTATCACCGAATATAGGATTAGTTGTAATTTGTATTGCTACTTTGTTATCATACATCAAGTCTACAGGTTGTTTGATCTGATTTGCTAGTACTTGAAATAGCCCAAGTAACAAGGTGATCTCTGTACTACAACTAGCCATGCTGCAAAACTCTACTTCTGCAGAGCTCCTTGACACAGTCTGTTGTTTCTTTGATTTCCAAGAGACCAAAGCACCTCCAACATTTATTACATACCCTGCAACTGATCTTCTAGTTTGTAAGCAAGCACCGCAGTCAAAGTCACAGTAGGCTATCAATTTGTTGAAAGTTTCTGTAGGCATAAACAAACCCAAGCCAGAAATACCTTTTATGTACCTCACTACTCTCAATGCAGATTCCATGTAAGCTATTTTTGGAGAATACATATATAGACTTAGTACCTGTACTACAAAGGATAAGTCAGTTTTAGTCATAGTGAGGTATAATAACCTTCCTACTGGTCTTTGATAGGCTGTTAGATCCTTCAGAGTTGCATCATCATCTACTATTCCATTGGAAATATGGTTATCATATTCCACAGGTGATAGTTTTTGGTGCACTTCAAGTGGAGTAATTGCAGCTTTTTCTCCACTTAGCCCATCCTCAGATATAAGTTCAAGAGCAAACTTTCTTTGATTCAGAACTATCCTATAACACCCTCACATTTTGGGTGTTTTATTTTTGGCTTCCTGTACTCGAAATATCAAATTTTAACTCAAATCATATTTAGGGATGTTAAAAGGGTAACCCTGAGGAATTTCAGAATTTTCAGACAAGGTGCGGGGCATTTTTGGGACACGGAGGCAGGAAGACTCCGTGATAGCCCCACATCGCGGAGGCTAGGGTCCGCGATGGGTATCGCATCGTGGAGCCTGTGTTTACTGTAGTTCTATTCAAATGTATTAGAGGGCCTTTTTTGTCCTTTTCCCCTTAAAACCATTCCTCACTTTTAATACATCCCTAAAATATATTATTACCTCTGTGAAATGCCTAAGTGTCATTCCATAGGTCTGAAGAAAGAAAACACCTAGGGCTTGAGAATTCCAACATCATAAGAGTCAAATTTCTCTACATTTTCGTCATTATTGAGGTATATGGGACTATCCTAAATCTCATGGGCATAAGTTTATCCTTTTAAACAAACTTTAAATATATATGATTATGTATATAAAAAGAGGGTTTGGAAATCGTTTGAGGATAATGTGTTAGGAACCCATTTTGATGAAAGCATGTACTTCTCATGAAATTTCTTCATAAACTTGAGTTACTTGGGAGTATCCTAAATCTAATTTTATCCTTTTTAACAAGCTTTAAAGATATATGATTATGTATATAAAAATGGAGTTTTGAAATCGTTTGAGGGTAATGTGTTATGAACCCACTTTGATGAAAGCATGTACTTCCCATTAAATTTCTTCATAAACTTGAGTTACTTTTATGTGTACATGGGATTATGAGATTGAAAATTAATATGAGAGCACATGCCGAACAAAATTTTCTCTCTTGTGGTGAAATCCATTGTCTTAGCATGTTGTGGGTTCGCTCAAATGCATGATTAAAAGCTTAGTTCATAAGTTTTTATCATCCATGTTGAAATGGTTTAGTTTTGTATTTCAAAAGAGAGTACTTTCTTTACTCTCAAAATATTCAAGAGTACTTAAACTCCCTTTATAAAGTATTTCAGAAAGTGATATGATTGTGTACTTTGAGATTGGAGCATTGTGTATGCTTACTTGAGTATTGTGTATGCTTCTTTGTTCCTATGGGGCACTGTGTATGCTTCTCATGAGCAATGTGTATGCTTCTCATGAGCAATGTGTATGCTTCTTGATTTGATATAGAACATTGTGTATGTTTTTCTGAGTATTGTGTATACTGTTGATATATTTTACGTATTGTGTATGTTTCCCGAAACTCCTGGTATTGGTTAATTACTTTAATTATAAATTGTCATAAGTACTTGGTATAAATTTTATTGAGATATATAGTTCCTGATTAACGATTGGTGGGTCTCACTGGTCCTCTTATTATGATATAATTGATGTGTGTAATAACTTAACGTTCTTGATTTTGTTGTGTTTTCTAATACTTGTCCTAGTAGTACTTAAAGTAACAATCGGGGATCTTACTGGGTTATATTTTATATATGTAGCTCACTCCTTACTTGCATGTCTGTAGATACTATCGCGGAAGGTGAAATTAGTGGGTGACGATTCGTAAGGATTTTATTGCTGAGGTGAGCCTTCGCCTTGTTCGTGGAGGCTTTCGTTTCAGCTTTAGCCCTTTAGATTATATTTCTTTTCTTTGAGTTTGCATGCCCGGAAGTTGAACTCATGTACCTCAATTTTAGATGCTCCATGGTCTTAGATTGAGATTTGGGATAGAGAATTAATTCTCGAGTAATTGTTGAATTTATAGTTTGATATTGGATTTTTGTTGAATTGTTATTCGTTATATATTGATGCATTGGAATTGCACCTACGTTATCGTAGTGCTTATTAATTGATAATTTGATAAAGTGTAAGGAAGATTGGTTTGTTAGTGAGGTGCCCGTCACGTCCAGGGATTACTTTAGGACGTGACAAGGTTATTGCTGTACTGACCCCAATTTCTCCTGCATTAGCTTTATTCAAGATATTACTAAGGTCCCTAGTATATATGTCAGCCTTTGAGTTTTTGTTTCAACCATTTAATTTACTCGCAGCCTGAAATATGAAATATTCAACAATCACATCTTGCAATCCTTCAGTCACCAACTGCTGAAACTATAGGTGAATCCTCTACATATTACTGTCTTTGAATGCTCTCTTCTTCTTATAGTTGACCAGTAAGTAATGTCACATATAGAGGGCTATGATCACTCACACCTTCAGAGAGAAATATGGTCCTACAAATAGTCACGTTATCCAGCCATCACCATTAACAAAGATCGGTCTATCCTAAAAAAGATTCTTCCAGATTCAATCATTCTATCCGTAGATTCATCTAATTAATACTTGGTAACTCATTCAGCCATCTTGAAATCGACCACCTCTGTAAGTGTGAGTGTATTTCCTCAAAATGTACGACTGGGTTGAAATCCCCCAAAATTAACCAAGGCCCATACACAACTTGGCTTGACAAGTGAATTTCTGTGCACTCTCACTACATACTCTTATCTAATATATGTCTTCCTTCTATGCCAACTATATTCTCCCATAATATAAACCTACACCTCAACCATTTTTATTTGTACTTACTCTTTTCTTCCAAAGTTTAATGTTATTAGCTATTTCACTATCTTTTGAGCAATATGTGCTGCTGCAACAGGCTTTTGTGGTGGTATTCAACTTGATACATACTGAGTCTTTCCACCTTTCCCAATATGAGAAAATTCCGTAGCAATAGGTTGAGTTACTTCATTAGCATTTGGTGTTTTCTCCTCAATTCTGATTCACTTTATTAGATTGGATTAACATTCTTCACGGATTCAATAATATGTTTTGGTGCTAGTGTCTTAATGTTGTCCTTCTTAGGCTTATAATTGTTGAAATGGTACATAAAGAATATTTTCATTATTATATGTTTGAGTTATCACAGTTCCTTTTTCATTTTTGAGAATTCCATCAATAAATCTGGAAAAACTCAAGCTAATTTTCCTTTCAACTTGTCCATCATAAGGGGATTTCCCACAAGGCTTCCTATCGTACTTAGACCCCTTGCTTAGAGAACTCCATTTTTTAGGTTTCCAAGCTTCCATGATCAATGGTTTATTATCAAAATAGTTTATACCCCTAAATAATATGAGTCTTCCTTTCTCATTATCAAATCTCACCACCATATTATTTTTCATCATAACAATCGTCAGTCGACGTGACAATATTCTCTGGCGACAACAACTTCAAGTTCTTCATCGTTTCTTTTTTATTTTAACAGGTAAAAAATTAGGACTTTTTAGTTATGAAGAAAACGAGGAACTTGAGTTATCTCATTTCTAGTATGAGTTACCAATTTCAATATTTGTTACTTAAATTTACAATGGGGACTCAAGAATACCCTAATTTGTGGTATTTCTTTTCTTCTCTTTCCGGAGTGAAATATGATTTTTATTGTTACTGTAGTTCTTGTTGTCGAAGATTGTTGTAAAAATAGCAAAAGTTGAATTTTAGTTTACTTTAGAGACATCTTTGTGGCCAAATCTAACAAACAACTATTGATTTGTTGGTGTTTGTTATTTTTTAATGTTTTTTCTTATTTGTACTTGTATAATGTTGATGTTGTTGGTAAATATTGATATTGTGTGTTACTTAGTTGATTTTAGTAAGTAAAATTATAATTTTTAGTTGAAGTTTTCATCTGGATGTATCTGCTACAGTTGGTTTTTCAACAATGGATAAAACATGTAACGTGAATCCAACAGAGGAGTAATTTATTGTAACATATGACTGATCTGTTACAACATATTAGTCATATATTGCTACAACATGTGGGTACTCTGTTGCAATAGATGAGTCATATGTTACAACAGATTACTCATATGTTGGATTGGTATTATAGTATTGTAACAAAAATCCAACTTATTGGTCATCTATTGCAACAGGT
Source organism: Capsicum pubescens (assembly GCA_030864215.1). NCBI lineage: Eukaryota > Viridiplantae > Streptophyta > Magnoliopsida > Solanales > Solanaceae > Capsicum > Capsicum pubescens. The sequence continues at coordinate 366,170,195 of CM061548.1, read as the reverse complement.
GAATCATCTGTTGCAACAACTTACTCACTTGTTGCAAAAGATGGCTCATATGTTGGATTCATGTTACAGGTTCTATCCATTGTAGTAGTAGCAGATTCACCAAAAAAGAAATTCAACAAAAATCATAATTTATACTTACAAAATCACTTATGAAGTAATGTCCAAGTGATATACGAATAAAATTTGACAAAAAAAATTTCAAAAATTCAACAAGGGCACAACAAATAAGAGAAAAACATGAAATTTTTTATGAAACAGGTAAAGAAGATAAAAATAGTATTTCATACATCAAAGGCAAAAAGATCAAGGGGACAAATGTTTGAGTTCTCCTAAATTGATCAAGACCAAGCTATTACTAGGTAACTATTTGGTGCTGGCAATAGATATATTTATTGAGTTGTAATAGTCTTTGTTTATTGTTAGAAGTGAAGTGTTGTAACAAGAAGCGTGTTTGACTTCTTTGAGTGGTTAAGTTGTGTGGAGAACAGTTAGAGTTAACTATCGAGGTGAGGTACTCTAGTGAGTCCCTTTGATTGTTGAGTTGTAATCTGAAACGTTATGAAAGTAGTGGAGATTGGAGTTGAAATCTCCTAGCATAATTTTGTGTGCAATTTGCTTTTACTGTTATTGTGTTTCTCTGAACCCGGTTCCAAATACATGTGGTGAAGTTAGTTGTTTTTTTCCATTTATCTCTCTACCATGGGAAATTTTGTCAATGCCTAATGTTACATCAACAACAATCTCGAACTCTTTAAGACCTTCCTAATTAGATGTGTTATCAACAATTCTGTATATTTTGCATATCATATCTTAAATGTCTCTATCACGATGATTATTGTCAAAATATTCCTCGTCCAAGTCATCAAAATTCAAATATTCATCATCTATGTCATCAAAATTTCTTTGCATATGACATTTTAGAACATGTCATGGGATATGTATTCAAAAAGGTTGAGCTTAGGACAAAGTGATTTGATATGATTTCGATTATAAAACCAGTGTTGCACATGAGTATGAAGGTAAATTGAATGGTTAAATGTGGTAAAGAAGAAGAAACTTTGATATAATTGATATCAATTTTTTGTCAATATTACAAGAGGTAATAAATGGGTATTCTAAAGCATTTTCCATGTTGAAAAAGTCGATATGGGAAACATAGAAAGTGGTTTCAATATACTCTTATATATAGTTGAGAACAAACCCTACACCTAGTCAACAAAGGATAGGGAAAGAGAGAAAAAATTGAATTCCAATTCCCTTTGTGACGGTTTATCTATATCTCTAATCTATAATCTATATCTATAATCTATATTTATAATTTATTTATTATATATTAAAAGTGTGAAGTCCCTTAGAAAAGTTATTTCAACTTTTTTCCCTTCATTAAAAGACTGTACAATAGACAAAATCGTCTTTTTGCTATTTTTTTCAATTAATTATTATTTAATTATAATCCTAACTTTTTACCTATTTATATAAGGAAACAACTCCTAATTGAACTATAGTTTTCGAATACATAAATATAAATATTTAATTATTTTTTTATATTTAGATATTTAATTAATTTGAAAAACCAAATGGCATATTATTAAATGACACTTTTAATTCCTATCTTTTTTTTTGGTTAATAAATTTTTTTCTATCAATTTTAGGAACCTTTACTGCTACGGATCCTCCACTTTTTAACTTATTATAAATTTTAAAAAATATAATAAAAGGAAAATTCTATTATATTAGAACTATTTTTGTAATCTTTAAGACTATTATTAATTACAAAAATCTCATAACTAATTTTTTTCTTATTTGATTTAAGTAGAAAGTCCTACTATTTAGTAAGCTTTACATGTAACCAAATTTACGTTATATAAGCTTTGTCTATTAATGCCTATACGTATATTGAAAAAAACCCTAATGCGTTTGAATTGTAATAGTCACTAATCCGAATTAATGTTGGATGAAAATTTATTACTTGAATTGGTATTACACTCCTAAATCAATTAAATATTATCTTATATTATTATTTATTTATTTATAATAGGTAAGAGCTCCTAATAATACACTTCTAAATCAATTGAAATACTACCTTATATAATTATTTACTTAAATTATAAGTCTATTAATAAACCATTATTTAACCCTCATTAACTTGCCATTTCTTTTACAAACCCTTATTTAAGCCTCACTAACACGTCATTCTTTTTTCTTCTTTGATTGTCTTTTTATTATTTGGTTTGATTTCATTCAAGTTATTTTTCTGCATTCAATATTTTATTTTTCAATGTGATTTTTTTTCTTCACTTTCTTTTTTAGTTAATTAATAGTGATAAGGTGATTTGTTTTTATTATGGTGTATGATGATGTCATGTTCGCTCAGGTATTCTTGCATCCAACAATATCAAAGAAACAAATAATGTAACTAAAGATGAGGAATGTAATATAGTTGATGAGGAGAAAAAGGCTGCCTCAAGAATTCAAGCAAAGGATCAGACCTCAGAGATTATGAGCTGCAAAGATTCACAGCAACACATGGAATTGACGAATGCGAGATCATAAGCAACCTTCGTGAGGGCTTTAGAAGAGACATCAAACATGATCTTTGGACTTGGTCAGAGAGGTAAACTTTTGCTCCATTCTTTATCTCAAATTAAGTGTCTTAATTTGAATAAGCATGAAGTTTAAGAAATATAAAGAGATTTTTGGCTCTTGTGATTTTAAATAAAAAAGATGTATATAGTCTTTTAAATTTTGTGATCTTAAACTTTTCATTTGAATTAAGAAATATCTAATAATATGTTGTTGGACAAGTTTTACTATAAGTACTTTAAAACATTTTAAAACCTCTTCTTGACAGGAGTGTGTATATAAATTTGCATAGAACCTCTAAAACTCATCCAATTGTTCTACCTATCATAAAATATGCAAACTATATGAATTTCACATGAATAAAATACTTGAATGATCTCGTACCACTATTGGATGAGTTAATATTTGCAAGTCACGTATATTTTGATCATGAAGTGCAGGACTTCATGCTATAATATCGTACAATGAAAGTGCAATACACTGTCTATTTGATTATTTTAATCAACACAAAAGCTTAGTATTTTTTGAATTACTAATCAAACGTACTAAATATTTTCAAACAACATCTATCTATATCTATATTTTTATAATCTATCTATAATCTATAATCTATATATATATCTATAATATATTAAAAGTGTGAAACCCCTTAAAAAAGTAATTTAATTTTTTTGTCCTTTATTAAAAGACTCTTCTTTAGACAGAATTGTCTTTTAACTATTTTCTTTAATTTATCATTTAATTATTTTTATTATATTAACTATTTCCTAAAATATATAGGACTTCTAAAATATCTGGAAGGGGAATCAATTAATATTTTTCTTTGTACATCAATTAGAAAAATACTCCTAATTTCTTCAATTTATTATTTAATTATTTTTATTATATTAACTAGACTTCTAAAATATATAGGACTCCTAAAATATATAGAATGAAAATCAATTAAATACGAGACACACGTGCAAAGTACGTACACTTGACTAGTATAACTATTTGACATGAGTCAACTATTCCTATACTTCGTTAAACCTAAACCAAGTCCAAATAAGTTTAACTTAAGAGCACTATCCCTTACTTTCTTTATATAATTATTTTTTAACCTAGAATATTAAATAAAATCATACCATATATGCACGGCCGACATTATTCCTTTTCCTTTTTAGTTTCAACATTGGATAACCTCAAGTTTCTTAAATAGAATACCAAGCCAGAAATTAATTATCCTTTACGCTTTGCACATGTTCATTATTATAATCCTAGTTCAAGTATGCGTATTTTCTAGTTGTACCTTTGTATAATTATCCCTATTATTAATCCCAGCTTAAGACATTAAGTAGGTCTAGTAAAACACTTAGATCCTTCTCAGAGAAACATTATTATTGGAATATCTATAAATTCCTAATCCACTTAACAATCTTTTGATCCACCTATTAATCTTTTATCAAATTAATTTAGCATGGAGATTTTTGCTTACGATGAGCCTAAATTGGATTACACCTTTAGGTGGTCTAAAATGAAACACAAGAATTCCAAAAATCCTCCACCTGCCTATGAATTAGTCGAAATCCAGTTGATTTGCAAAGTAGAACATATTTGGCGTAATCTTTATGGTGAAAAGAAGAGAAGTTGCGAGCGTCCACAAATCTCAATTTCTATCACAATAGAATCTCGATATTTCAAGAACCCAGACAAGACTCGTCTAGCCACATATAACCCAACTGATGAATTGTCAATTCCCACTCTTCAGATGCAAAGTGACTGGGGAAAAATTGGCAAAAGCTACCATTCTCAAAACTATTTAGCCAAAAGAACACTAAATTTCTTTTTGAATTATTTTTTAGGATTAAGGTAAAAAAAGTATTAAAAATGGTGAAAAAGTTGGCCCACATGTGGGCCAAGGGACCATTGTATCATTTTTCTAACTTTACAAATTTAACATAATACACTAATATCCATCTACAAATTTAACATAATACACTAACACCTATCAACTTCTTCCAATATAAAAAAAAAATCTTTTCTCTCCTCTTAAATTTTCTCCAACTCCCGCTTGAAGAACAGTTCTCCCCAAACACCATTTTCGTGTTTCCTTCTTCTGCAGTTGCTAAGAGGTCGTTTTTGCTTCATAAGGTTAGTTAAAATCATGATTCGATCATTTATAGATCAATTTAAATAGGTTTCTTTGCTAATCGATTCGTAGTGATGTAAGAATTTTTTTTTTCGAATTTTATTGATTAAGGAGTTTTGGTTTAGTTTTTTTTTTTTTTAGCAAAGAAGTGTTGAATGGTGGGATAATCATTATTTGAAGAGTTATTTTGACAGTTTGATTCAAACAGTAAGTTGTTTCTGTCCGTAGACCCGTGGTCTATGAAATCGATCCGTGGTTTATGAAATCAGAATGCCCTAGAATGAAATAAATTTTTAGACGTATGAAATTCTTTTAATAAATGGTTGCCTAAATAGTGGAAATTGAAAAATTAATAGCTAATTAGTTCGATTAAGTGCAGTGGTTTGATTTTTAGCAATTGTCGTGTTTCGATATTGCATGTTGGATTTTGGTTCACAGTTATTGATGTTTGGAGTGAACTGTTTGATGGTGGAATGGTGGAATAATTGTTATTTGAAAAGTTATTTTGGCAGTTTGATTCCAACAGTCGCATGTTTCTATCCGTAGACCAGTGGTCTATGAAATTGACCCGTGGTCTATGAAATCAGAATGCCATAGATTGAAATAAATTTTTAGACGTATGAAATTCTTTTAAAATATGATGGATGAAATAGTGAAAATTGAAAGATTAAAAGCTAATTAATTTGATTAGGTGCACTAGTTTGATTTTGATACTCCATGTTGGATTTTGGTGAGGAATTTCTTTTTTTTTTGGGGGGGGGGGCAGGGGGGGTGGGTTCATTTGAGCATTGACTTATTTCTATTGATAGACTTGTGGTATAAGAACTGAAAATGGAAGATTTTTTCTGCAGGTGTAGATTGTGTTGAAAATTGGTAAAAAAACCATCCATCCTAAAGGCAAAACCAGTAGCAGTAGAAAAAGATAAGTCGAGGCAGCTGAAAATGTCTCAAAAAGAAATTAAATGAATGAGAAAGTGTTTGAATCTGATCCAAATTTAAAGAAGATAAGCGACTACGCTGAGTCTAGTGAAGATATCCTTCCCGAGCGCAGTATTAATGGTGACAGTAAAGAGAGCGAGGAAAGTGGGAGAAACAGTGATGATGGGGATAATGATCCATTGTTCATCCCAAGTTTGTCAAGGTTCATTTCCGTAAAGTGGTATGACCTTCGAACGATAATGGATGAGGTCGGATCTTTCCCGAAGAAGATATCGATCAGATCAAGAATGACTTCTTATCGAGAATTTAAGCAAGTTCTTGTCAACTAGGAGTTGTATAAAAGATTCAAGCGGTCCTATTTTCGAACACTTGAGAAACCTGCCGGAACATCTCAAGTTCAATAGGCAGTTGGTCCATTATTTGCTGTTACGACGCGTCAAGAGGGATAAGATGCATCATGAAATGTGGTTCTGCGTTAACAACAAGCTTGTCTTTTTTGGCTTGAAAGAATTTTGTTTGATCACGTAGCTGAACTCCTCATCATACCCCAGTAAATAAAAAATAAAGAAGATGTTAGACAAGGGGGATAATTTTTGCTTTAAGGTGACGAAAAATAAAAACATTACATCGGCCAACTTGTTACACTTGATCAGAGGGAATAAGCTGAACGAGGACAAGAAGTTTAAGTACTGTTTACTGTGGTTCTTTCACTCCATGTTGCTTGCAAAAGATTCGACGAAGGTTGTCGACACGAAACTGATTCGAATGGTCGATTTTTTGAGTTTCTTCGAGATTTATCCGTGGGGCAAAGAGACATTTCTACTGACCCTGGACTATCTGAAGAAGAAAAGTGACCTGAAGAAGCAGAGGAAAGTATTTGATGAGAAGCAAAGGCCTCCTATGCTCTATTCGGAATTTCCTGGGCATTCATGGTATCTACCATAAACCTTTTTATTAGTTTATCATAGATTCTTGTTTTATTTATACTATGTCATAGACACTGAGTTCTTTTTTCTCTGTTGTACTGATTACAGGTTTGGATGTACGAGTCCTTTCCTCATCTTTGAAAATTTGCTGAAAAATCAACGGATGAGCCATTTTCCATTCCCTACATCCTCAGATGGCACGCTACAAAAAGTGACCAGATAATCGAAGGCGACCCATTCAAGTACAAAGAAAAAGTTACCGAGGTATGAACTTATTTTTTATTATGCAATTATAATACTACTGTTGCATTGAATGTTATGTCATTGTTAATTAATATTTTATAGAACGTGCACCTGTACATCATCCCTACTGTTCGTGAGACGAAGATGTATTACATGATTACCTTTGATCCATATACGGAAAAAGTGAAGAATAACGTCCTCGATGGCTTAAAGAAAGAGTTAGAAGGGGTAACTGTCCTTATTTCAAATGAGGATAGTGATGATGACGGGAATTTGGGTGGTAACCTTATTGATGTACGCGTTGGTGATGATGATACTCCGAGCACCTCCAAAGATGCAATGGACACCTCATCCCCCGAGGATCTTCATAAGCGTGTTGTTCCGTTCGAGGAAGCGGTGTTGGATATTACTGCCTATATTAGAGAGAAAAGACTAAAGAAAAAAAATAGGATGAGCGACAACACGAGTGAGGTAACTTCATTCAATAATTGATGTTGTTAATGAATTTTCAGCTTTACATATCAGTAACACTTTGTAATATGATGATATAGTGCATGTGGACCTTCGTGAATCGGACAGGAATAAATAAGAAAAAAAAGCAAAATGGATGAGTTGGCCTCTATTGTGGCGGAAGAGGAAAAAAAGAAGAAAAGAAGGACGAAGAAGAAGAAATGAAAGAAGACAAGAGCCAAGAAGAAAGTGTAAAAGAAGCAGCTGTAGCTGAAGAAGAAAAAGTTGAAAAAGAAGCAGCAGCAGTTGAAGAAGAAGGCAAGGAAAAATGAGGAGATGTAGTTAAAGAAGACAAGAAAAAAGAAGAAGCTGAAAAAATAGGAGCAACAACTGATAAAGAAGAAGAAGAAGAAGCTAACAAAGAAGAATCTGATAAAGCTGCAGCTGGTGAAAAAAAAAAAGAAACTGCTAAATGGGAAGAAAAAAATGAAGCTGGGGAAGAAAAGGGAGGTCAGAAAAAAACAGCTGTTGAAGGTGAAGGAAAAAAAAAGGTGAGGAAGAAAAACAAGATGGGTTCATGGATATTGTTGATGAAATCAACAACACCTATGCTGATGAGGAGGAAATTTTTTGAAAAAGACATTTGAATTATTTTATTATTAATGTGTTGAATGATCTGTTTGGTAGGATATTTGAAACTCTCTTTTATTTCATAGAAAGTTTAACTAATCTTTCGTACACTTCTTTCATAGTCTATCATTACCATGCTTCTCCATTTTAAGTTGATTTGTTGATTGATCAACTATGATTCTATCAAAAACAGTGTTAACATTGTAGAAAAATAGAAGTATTATTATTTATTCAATATCACTACATCCATGTTACACTTTTTCAAAGAATGAATACTATCATTATAGAACACAACATCAATTTAAGGCCATTCTCTCTTTCTTCGGCCAAAATTAATTTTTATTTTAGTTGATCCCTCTTTATTTGGGTGTCATGTAGCAATACTTTAAGGTGATCCCTTTGTTCTTCGGCTTCTTTGAACAAATTCATAAGAAAATCTCTATTTTCTTTCCATTCTTGGAGCCGCTGTAGTAGATTAAATTTTGCAGAGCCACGAAAATTTGATGTGTCAAGTCCCGGACTCAACGTTGATGGACTGCTTGGAGGTGATAGCTCATCGAGCCATTTAAAAAATGACCATGTGTCATTATCCTAGAAAATAAATTATAATTACATAACGATTAACTTAACATTATAAAAACGACATACATGACTCACCTTTGCAATTGAACAGTTATAAAATTTACGACCTGGATTTGAGTCCGTGTGTGACGTCCTCAAGACAGTCGTATTACCACAACAACAAATTAGAGTCTTTTTAGAATTGGATGTTTGAGATGATTGAGACATTGCAGAAGTTTAAAATATAAACAAAGTTAATGAAATAAAATAATGAGGGAGTGACGACTTTATATATGAAGTGAAAAATAATGTGGTAAGTGCAAAATTAGCCGTTTGTTACCGTTGGACAGTAATTTTAATTTTTGAAACTGGGGTTGAAAGTTAATAGACCGTAGTAGATCATGACAAACATCATCCATCAACTAGATACTAAAATATACCTGAGACTGGTATGGTTTATCGTAGACCTACACCTGTACGAGTGCATCGACGGATCTCTTAATTAGGCGTAGACCACTATGATCTACGTAGACTGATATAGACCAACACTTGGATGTTTCTTAAAGGAGAATAAATAAATTAAAAATAAATGTATGGTGGGTTTATACACATGTGAGGGAGTGTAAACAAGTCACAAAATCATATTAGAGGTTATACAAATTAGGAGTAGTGTATTAAGGAGTGTGTGGATGGGTAGTAGTTGAAAGTTCAATCTCCTAAGAGTAATGTTTCTCAAAGCATAAGATTGTTTTGTGGATATATTTTGTCCAACCACTATCCATTCCACATAATCTTTTAATTTGGGGGTGATCATTTAAGGAGTATGTGGAATATGTAGTCATCAAGTACAAAATACATCCACAAAAGATACTTGTGGTTTGAAAACAATTACCCTTAGGCTATTGAACATTCAACCACTACCCTTCCACACACTCCTTAATACACCACCCCTAATTTGTATAACCTCTAATATGATTGTGTGACTTGTTTACACTCCCTCACATGTGTAGAAATTCACCCTACATTTATTTTTTAATTTATTTATTCTCGTTTAAACAACATCCAAATGTTGGTCTATATCAGTCTACATAGATTACAGTGGTCTACGCCTAATTAAGAGATCCGTCGATGCACTCATACAGGTGTAGGTCTACGATAGACCATATCAGTCTACGGTATATTTTAGTATCTAGTTGATGGATGACGTTTTTCATGATCTACGACGGTCAATTAACTTTCACCCTCAGTTCCCAAAAAATAAATTACTATTTATACCATTTTTAATTTAAATCACCAATAGTTCAAGATTATCTATTTAAATTATTTTTAATTTTATTATTTTATTCCATCAGCCCCAACAAATATTATTATCAATTTAAATTATTTTTAATTTAATTATTTTATTCCAACATCCCAAAACATGTTATTATCAGTTTAAATTAGTTTTAATTTAATTATTTTATTCCACCAGCCCAAATCATATTATTATCAGTTTAAATTATTTTTAATTTAATTATTTTATTCCACCAGCCCAAAAACTTGTTAGTATTATCTATTTTAATTTAACTGCTGCTCTACTGAGTCACATGATCGATGATAGACTACTATGTTGGGTCGATGGTAGACTAAGTATGTGATAGAGCATAGACTCTTTATGTGATCGACGAGAAACTGTTTATGTTATTTGTTTTTATAGATACATTGACTACAGATGCTAACACAAAAAATAACAATAACAAAAAAGAGAAAAATTCAATTTAAAAACAAAAATTATTTGTTCATTGCATAATCATAGGATGTTTACATTCAAAGAATTGGCGGACAAGCAAAATAAGCAAAATAAGAAGAAGTTTTCTTCTAACAACAATACTATAAGAAAATTTCTTCTGCAATAAACAAAAAATAAAAACTAATAAACATAAAAGAAAATAAAACTAAACAACAGATTTCACGGGGATGCTGGGGGGTGAAGTAGTCAGGGTCATCCATTTCGAGCCTTTCCAGAATTGCCCTTAGGAAACGAGCAATTCTACGGAGTTTTCGCTTTAGGTAAATGCGGTCTTGACCCAGGCCATAGAACAGGTAATCGAAATCATACCTTAGAAGAAGGAGGTCGTAGTGCCATGGGGGAACATGTCTGACAGGACGCAGGGCTATCCATCTTGGAGACATATTTTCTGATTTAGGTGATGAAGAAGAACAAGGAAAAGAAGAAGAAGAAAAGGGTTTCGGATATTGGGTTTAGGAAAAACTGAAGGGTTACGTATAAATAGGAACTCTACTTATAGACCAACAGATGGAGTCCTTTCATCCACCCAATGGTCAGTCGACGTCTGTCAGAAAACAAAACACTTGGTTTGCGTATACCAGTGTTTTTTTTTGTGAACAGACGTTTCTTCAGCTTTTCATTAAATGGTAATGGGAAACAATGATTCATTGCATCGATTAGAGAGTTAAGGTGGTTAAAAGACCAATATAGCATGTCTGATAAGCAATCATATAACCAATACATAAAATTTGATAGACTGTAGAAACGATATACCATAGAATTTACATAGTCTATCATAGACAATGTGTTAAGTAGATTACAACTGAAGGTTAAATTCTACAAAAAAGAACATTTATCTCCCAAAACAGTAGCTTTACAACTGAAGAAAAAAAAAAGGTTGTCTATGATTTGTTGGCCATACTACATGTGGTTCTTTTGTGCCCGGATTCCTTGCATATCGAATACTTATTCCTCCTTTTAGACTTGAATGTCTCACCGACGCCCTTAGTGCATTTGACTTTCTTTCTTCCGAGTTTGCGATCGTAGGGGGGTGGAGATATCTTACTGTCTGGCACTTCCTGTGGCACATTCCATTCAGCCTCTGGAGGGACAACGTTAATAGCTACCGAGTACGCGAGAAGGTAAGTTTTAGCTTTATAAATTGGTGAAGAGTATTAGTAGATGGAGTTGTCATAACCTACACCTTCGCCATAATTTGCTCGCAAAGCTGCCATCGCAATACTTTGCTCACAAAGCTGCCATTGCATGTTCGCACGACATTTTCACCAAGTCAAATTTTTGACAAGAACAACTCCTTTCCAATAGATTGACCTTGGAAGTAACGCCGCTGTCGAACACCGTGAATTTTTGGAGACCCCCATTTGCATTAGTCACATACAAGGAATCGCTCGCACTCTTGTTATCCCTTAGAATCCTTTTCGCACAAGGCACAAATATGTTGTTTTAACCATCGACAAAGGCATGCCGCTCCCTAAAATTTTCACCAAATTTTCTAGCAATTGAATTGAATATGTACGATACAAGGTACTCCCGTTCATCCATCAACAGCGAGTTGAGTGACTCGGCGATGTTTGTGTTCATCACATCGTACCTATTGCCTGGGAAGTGTGCTTTACTCTATTTCTCAAAAACGACCGCATTTTCAAGGATATGTGCTGCCTCGGGGCTATTATTCTTTAATTCGGCAAAATGCTCGCTAAATTCATCAACAGTATACGCATTTGCCGCGGTGTAGAACAGATAAAGATGTTCTCCACAGTGCTGATTTATGCACAGATTTTCAGCAAGGTGCCTCATGCAAAGTCCATGGTGTACACAACTGTAAACACAAGAGAAGGCATTGGCAATGCTGATGTGCCTGTCGGAGATGACACGTAGATCTGATTCATCTTCTACGATAAACATAAACTTCTGAAATAAGAACGTCCAAGAAGCATCGTTCTCTTTATCGACGACACAAAAGGAAATTGGAATGATGTGATTTTCTGTGTCCTGTGCAACTGCACTCAGCAACACACCCCCGTACTTTTCATATAAATGTGTGCCATCAACGACAATTACCTTTCTCATGTGGGTATATCCCCGTATGCAAGATCCGAATGCAAAGAAGTAGTAAACTAACGCTCTATTAATCTGGTTTACCATGATAAAATAGAATGACCCTGGATTCAACAACTCCACCATGTGGGAAAAATATAGCAAGCAACCATATCCATGCTCTGGTGTCCCGCGAATGATGTTCTTCGCAATTACACTGTCTTTCCAACACATCCAATAGCTTGCGTGGAAATGCAACTCCTTGAACACAATCCTTTGTATTTCACTTATGCTTGGACCATTACCATCCCGAAAATAATTTACGTAGAGTAAAGCAATCAATTTGGAGGACAATCTCTTATGCCTGCAGGTGGCGTGTCCAACACCGCACGTGTGAAACCCGACATACTTGTATATGCAAAATCTGTACGAGGTTTCATACTTCATTGCCCTCAACAACCAGCCGTAACTACGAGATAAGCATTTTGCCTTCAAAAATTTGGAGCAGTTCTTCTCCAAACAATAATCAAAATACTGCCTCACCGCTGATGCGTCTAGTTTCATTTTGAGCTCTTTCTTGTCGGCGAATGTTTGATCAAGATGGAAATTGGCTCCGTCGTTGAATGAATGTCCCAATTGTGATCCTGTTCCACGGTTTTCTTCGTCATTTTGCAAGTCCGATGAAACCTCTTCCATATGCATAGGATCATCTTCCGTATTAATAGGTTGATCGTCATCGTTCTCATAATCACTGAAATAATCGTCGACTTCTGGGCATAGATGTGGGGGTTCTGATGAATTTACCAGTCCTTCGATGGACGTATAAACTACATTTATCCTCAAAATAGGCTTAAAGCCATCTGCATCGACATTCATGTAACACCCCGCATTTCGGGCTAGAATAAAAAAATATGACTCTGATGCGTTGATAATCCCAGAGCCTTAAATCCTATACCAATTTGGCATGTTAATCAATTTTATAGTATGTGAATCCATTTGAGCATGAATTTAGACAATAGAAGTCCTTCAACTCAAGGACGAGTTAAAATCATTTCGATCGATTAAGTTTTAGTGGACGTTGTAATTTGTGTCAAATTCTACTGACCATAACTCATTGTATATGATGAACTGGGTAGCCTACTATATACCAAATTGTAGATAATTGAATAAGCTTTCCAACGATACCAAATTCCCCTAAAACAGACACCCGGTGAAGAAGTTATGGCCTTTCAAAGTTGAATGTGTCGCCTATGCACATATAGGCGACGCATAGGGCGGCGCCTATGCAAATATAGGTGATGCATAGGGCGGCGCCTATGTAAATTTAGGCAATGCAAAGGGCGGAGCATAGTTATGGTTTTAGGTGACGAAAACACTCCGTTTTGAGTTACTTTAAGTGCAAGTTAGTCCTTACAAAACCCAAAATCGTCCTTACCCACTCCTAAAAAGATTTGGGCCTATTAACAACATTGAAGCCTCCTATAAAATCCCAAAATCTAATCCTTCAAGAACTTAAGAGAAGGAGCAACTAGGGTTTGAGAAAATAAGCTTGAAGGACCGATCATTCCGAAACTTCTTCGTGAAACAAATTACAGATTCGGAATCCTCTCGACGTAGGCTTCGATAGACACCAAAAATTCGTGGAGAATAAGGTACGCGGGGTTTTCCTAAAATCTCATGGGCATAGAAATCATGTTTTAAGAATTGGGTTTTCGAATTCATGTACATACTCATGTTTCAGAAGCTTTAATGATATTGTTTTGGCCTTTTGGCTTTCCCTCAAAGTGATTTGAAACTTATATGTTTATATATATATGCGTTTGTCCTGAAATATGAATTTAGAGCATGATTTTCATGAAACCTCTCTATTAATGTAAATTTTTCCATGTTTCACGTAATATACAATGTTTTGAACACGAAAGAGAGGGTTGTGAATGTTGAATATGCATGTAATGAAAGAATGCATGGTTTTGCCAAAAATGAACATGACCACCATATGTTTGATGAAAGTTTTGCATGGATTTGACTTGAGTTTCGGAACATGACATCTTTAATGCAAATTTCATGTTTTGGTGGTCTAAACTATATTTTGAATGAAAGCTCTTGCTTAATACATTATGGCTCATAAATAGGACTTGCAAGTCTTGGTATGACGATACCAACTCAGACAAATCCCATAACAGACACAGACTAGTTCAGAGATCAGATTTTTATCAGACTTTCATGATTTAGAAATTTCAGAATGATGCATGTTCAAAAAAGGCTTAAATAGGGCATAAAGAGAGCTTAGGTGGTTCCCTGAAGAAGGCGGGAGTTCAGACAACTCATTGCCTAAAACCGTGGTTTGCCGACCCGGGTATACTATTATGCGCTGACTTAAATATCTTGTGGCGTATCAGACTCAGACACTCCAACCCTTGCGGCACACTTGGGTTGGGGGCTTCCCCATAGTGTCAATGGAGGATTCCATACAGCCCGTGGAATATTAAGACTTGTAGGGGAATACCACCTAGCTGAGAAGTAAAACACAGACCATGATTTGAAATGAACAGACAGGTTGTATGTTTTCAGAAAGTGCCCATGTGTTTTTCAGAAACAGTTTTATACATGATGTCTTGATGAAAAATTTCTTTCCCTTAATATATATATATATATATATGTATGTTCCATTATACTACTTTTGGATTGCTTCGCGTGCCAGTACTTTTGTGCTGACCCCCCCTCCTTCCAGGTTCTGAGGCACAGTCTAGGGGTCCAGCTACTCAGTATACATTCTCGGGTTTGCAGACTTGATCTCACAGTGGTGAGCCTTCTATTATTCGGAAGACCTAATTATGTCAGACACTATCTTATTTATTATGTTTTTGGTTTACTGGGGGCCTTGTCCCAGCTTCTTTTCAGACAAAGGTTTATGTTCTTAGTAGAGATTTCACAGACTGATGTCAGATAGTATTATTCAGAAATATTGCAGGACTTGACCATGTTTTCCGTACTCAGTTTCAATTCCACATTTTATTATGAGTATGAATGTTGTGCATGATAACCAGATAGAGAATGGGTGTTCCGGGCCTTCATGGTTTGGGATGCTCGTCACGGCTATGGCCTAGGCTCAGGTCGTGACAAACTTGGTATCAGAGCACGGTTCATGGTCCCAGGGTGTCTGCGAAATCGTGTCGGGTAGATTCTTGTTTATGGGTGTGTAGCGCTCCACACTTATAAGCAGGAGGCTACTAGGCATTTAGGAATGTCTCTTTTTCTTCACGTTCTAGTTCGTGCAATAGAGTAAGAATGTTCCTCTTTCATACTCTAATTCGTGCTATGGTGTCGCCCATACGAAAGTAAAAAGTCATCCCACATTCTTTCCTTACTCTAATGTCCTCAGATATGTCTCATTATTAAGGTGATTCAAGTACAGAAGTTTAGAATCTAAATGGTACGGTACTTTCTGATTGAACCATATAAGAGTTAAAATTTGTGCAAGGACTAAGAATCCGTTAGTGCTTCAATGTGTATTGATTCCGATGTAAACATTGATCCTGATGGAATCGTGCTTTTCATCTTGAGGTATTAATTGCATTTAGTCCCCTTCAAATTTATGTTACAAATGTCTTGCTTAAGGGGGGATGATGTGTAGTAGAATGTTGGAACTGTATTTCCACCCAAATAGTAGTATGAGTCAAAGTTTTGTTTTCATGACCTATTGATAATGAAATTAGACCTAGAAGTTAGTGATGTAATGTCACAAAGTTAGAAGTGAGAGTGAGGGTGATTTACCCCTTATGGTGATAGACTAATGTGGTAGCTAGTAGCATGTGTGGATTGTATGGTAGTCTGTGAGGGAAGCGTTTAACTCAGATTTTTATTCTTACGGAGTAAGATGTGTATCCTTAGATTATGGAATGTTGTGTGACAAGCTTCTATCTCTTGAAAATATTTTATCATCGTGTTGGTGAAACTAAAAAGTCTAGTGAAGCCGTGTGGGGATCTTTCGATTCACTAACAATTTGTCACTCAACGTGTGGTTCTTGTGTTGGTTGAATATATGTATAGACTCATGGTTGTTGTGGATTTTGAAGGCAGTGTAAATGTACGCTTGGGTAAGTAATTGTGATGTGAGAAAGAAGTATAAGTAGATACGATTGTACGGGGTTATAATATAAGGATAAGTTTGACCATGTCTATTATGAGGTTTTAACCCCCTTGACCCTCTTTTCATTGGTAGTTGTAAACTAGTGCTACTTGTGAGAAGGTATGTAGTAGATTTTTGAGATATTTGGGTAGAATATACCAATATGATGGATTAGTATATTTATATTATGTTGCATTCTCCATTGGTGGTAAATGATTGATACTAAACTATAGGCTTGAATTGAAATGGTGTGGTGGTAAATAGTGGCACGAGTTTGATGATGCATGTTTTGTGGGATTAAATTAGTAGGCTTGATGTGCTGAAATAGTACATGCTGATGGATTATGATAAGGAAAACCGTTAGGTCATGATCGATTATTGTGGATATGAAGTTCTAGTGCACTAGTATTTCGTGATGTTTATTTCATAGTTTCCAAGTGAAAATTTCGTGTAAGGTTGGGTTGTAAATCATGCATAGCACTATATTAAGTTTGAACAGTTGATGACCATGAAGGTGAAAGTGAAGGTTTCTTGACTAATGATACTAGTTATTGGGAAGTGATCTATAGGCTTGAAACAGTCTATTCGAGTGCCTAAGTTTATTTGATTTCATAATGAAGTATGATGGTGTATGTATGATGTAGAAGTATGCCCAGGGTGGTTTAAAACGGCGGTATTTATTCTAATGCTACTACATGTTGTGTGTGACTAGTGGTACCGTTGAGTTGATGTGTGGCGAGTGCCTTGAAAGTTGTGCTAATAGAAATAAGAGTAGAGGTACTAGAAGGTGTGCGCTTCAACTTTGGGGATGCTCAAGGTACTAGAGGGTGTGCGCTTCAACTTTGGGGATGCTCATGAAGATTCGAAGTTAGTAAGTTTTCGAGTAATAGATGATGACTATTGGGGTTACAGAATGATAGAGTTTGTCTTAGAAGGCGGTATTTGTAGTAGGTTTTTCCACTTCCAGATGTAGTCATTAGGGTCAATTTATATTGATTATGTGTATTGTTGTTTTTCATACCCTAGAGTGCAGTTAAGTTTAAAGTCTAATACGGTATCTCCCACAACTTAAGATGATGGTTTGAAGCTAAGGGGGAGATGATAGAATGAATAACCAAGTCAGGTTCTTAGATTCTAGTAGTGATTTCATGACGACAGAGAACGTCAGAAAGTGAGAGTGAGACTCAACCCATTCCTATCTTAGTATTTTTCAGCGATCCCAATGCCTACTCAAGCTTTACGTTTTAGTTCCGTGATCATAGTTCGTGATTCCTGTATATGATTGAGAGTCACGTACTCTTCCAGTTCCAATATAATGAGTTCTACTTCATTCAAGTAGTCGGAATTACATTCCTTATGTTAGGAACTCTAGTTGAGGTCATGCAACTCATGACGCATGTACTCACTCTTTATAGTGTGTTCAGTCCCATATAAAAATCTTCTCATGCTTCAGGGTCTTATGTTTTAACCTTTTAGTGACCTCCCTATGCAATGATAGTGGTGATGATGTAAATGTTCTTGTTGATGGAAGATCATAGTACGTTTGTTTAGATAAGGCCATAAGTATGAAGTGAGATTTTGGGCCAATCTTTGATACATGTGATGTTTAGTGGAAAAGTTTGTGTGTGTATGTTTTTAGGATAGCGCGTGGGAGTTATATTGATAATAGTTTAGAAACTATGTGAAGTATGTATTTATGGGTGTTTGCCTTGAAGTTAACATGCGGTTATAAATTAGGCTTGAATGACGTTTTGGGATTGTAGTGGAAGGTCGCAATATGCATTAGCGACTTCATATTAAGAGTTCAGAGTAGTCATTGAAGTGGTAAGACATGTTATGCTTAGGATGCGATCTTTAAAAGAGATATAGAAGGTGGCGTCATATGGTTTAGAATTATAGCGTAGTGTAGCATGTTGTATTTTTGTGACTTAGAGTTAGGCTTGATCGCGGTGTAAGGATGAAGCTATTTTAGACATTAGTAGAAATTTTTTTATCAATGCTCATATGAGAATTTTAAGCTGAATTGAATGAATATGATATTTATAGGGAATAGTATAGTTAAGGGATACTCGAGAAGTGTGCTAAGCTTGAAAGTAAGAAGTCGCATTGACTAAGGCCAGAAAATTCTACCCTAGTTTATGAGATATATGCCTATGTTCCATACTATAGAACAGTGTCAATGTTGGGATCCTATAGTCGGATGTCTAGTGTGACTCATACCCAAATATTTTGCTATCTAATGCTACCAGGACTTCGTAAGGAAGAGTGTTGATAAGATACTCCAGATTGAGTATAAGCCTCTAATGTAGTTCAGTCTATGTGGCCAGCAAATCAGTTTAGCCGTCAGATTAGCATGACTTGTTTTCTCGTCTTTTCATTCAATCATGCTACCCAAAATCTCAGATATGTTACTATTCCAAGATAGAGTATACTAGTATTTGTGAGTATAGGTTAATTCATGCATCATGTGCTTGTTTTAGATTCCAGATGTTCAGATATGATTAAATTTGTAGGTGCCTAGTGCATTGCCTCAGTTTTCTGAGAATCTTCGTGAATTGAGCATTCATAGAGGGACATAGGGTCCCAAGGGGTAGATACCCCATTCAGTTGCATGCATAGATTTTTATTACAAGCTCCATACTAGTTCTCATTGTGTATTCTTTATTAGAAGACATTTTGTTCCTGCGTTATTCCATACCTTTAAGGATTCAACAAGTTCCTACCCATCATTTGAGGACGAATGATCCCAAGGGGGAGATAATGTAACACCCCGCATTTCGGGCTAGAATAAAAAAATATGACTCTGATGCGTTGATAATTCCAGAGCCTTAAATCCTATACATATTTGGCATGTTAATCAATTTTGTAGTATGTGAATCCATTTGAGCATGAATTTAGACCATAGAAGTCCTTCAACTCAAGGACGAGTTAAAACCATTTCGATCGATTAAGTTTTAGTGGACGTTGTAATTTGTGTCAAATTATATTGACCATAACTCATTGTATATGATGAACTGGGTGGCCTACTGTATACCAAATTGTAGATAATTTATTAAGCTTTCCAACGATACCAAATTCGCCTAAAACGGACACTCGGTGAAGAAGTTATGGCCTTTCAAAGTTGAATGTTTCGCCTATGCACATATAGGCGATGCATAGGGCGGCGCCTATGCAAATATAGGCGATGCATAGGGCGGCGCCTATGTAAATTTAGGCAATGCAAGGGGCGGCGCATAGTTATGGTTTCAGGTGACGAAAACACTCCGTTTTGAGTTACTTTAAGTGCAAGTTAGTCCTTACAAAACCCAAAATCGTCCTTAACCACTCCTAAACGGATTTGGGCCTATTAACAACATTGAAGCCTCCTATAAAATCCCAAAATCTAATCCTTCAAGAACTTAAGAGAAGGAGCAACTAGGGTTTGAGAAAATAAGCTTGAAGGACCGATCATTCCGAAACTTCTTCGTGAAACAAATTACAGATTCGGAATCCTCTCGACGTAGGCTTCGATAGACACCAAAAATTCCTAGAGAATAAGGTACGCGGGGTTTTCCTAAAACCTCATGGGCATAGAAATCATGTTTTAAGAATTGGGTTTTCGAATTTATGTACATACTCATGTTTCAGAAGCTTTAATAATATTGTTTTGGCCTTTTGGCTTTCCCCCAAAGTAATTTGAAAGTTATATGTATATATATATATGCATTTGTCCTGGAATATGAATTTAGAGCATGATTTTCATGAAACCTCTCTATTAATGTAAATTTTTCCATGTTTCACGTAATATACAATGTTTTGAACACGAAAGAGAGGGTTGTGAATGTTGAATATGCATGTAATGAAAGAATGCATGGTTTTGCCAAAAATACACATGACCACCATAGGTTTGATGAAAGTTTTGCATGGATTTGACTTGAGTTTCGGAACATGACATCTTTAATGCAAATTTCATGTTTTGGTTGTCTAAACTATGTTTTGAATGAAAGCTCTTTCTTAATACATTATGGCTCAGAAATAGGACTTGCAAGTCTTGGTATGACGATACCAACTCAGACAAATGCCATAACAGACACAGACTAGTTCAGAAATCTGATTTTTATCAGACTTTCATGATTTAGAAATTTCAGAATGATACATTTTCAGAAAAGGCTAAAATAGGGCATAAAGAGAGCTTAGGTGGTTCCCTGAAGAAGGCGGGAGTTCAGACAACTCATTGCCTAAAACCGTGGTTTGCCGACCCGGGTATACTATTATGCGCTGACGTAAAGGTCCTGTGGCGTATCAGACTCAGACACTCCAACCCTTGCGGCACACTTGGGTTGGGGGCTTCCCCGCCGAGTCAATGGCGGATTCCATACAGCCCGTGGAATATTCAGACTTGTAGGGGAATACCACCTAACTCAGAAGTAAAACACAGATCATGATTTGAAATGAACAGACAGGTTACATGTTTTCAGACAGTGCCCATGTGTTTTTCAGAAATAGTTTTATACATGATGTCTTGTTGAAAAATTGCTTTCCCTTAATATATATATATATATGTATGTTCCATTATACTACTTTTTGATTTCTTCGCGTGCCAGTACTTTTATGCTGACCCCCCCTCCTTCCAGATTCTGAGGCACTGTCTAGGGGTCCAGCTACTCAGTAGACATTCTCGGGTTTGCAAACTTGATCTCACAGTGGTGAGCCTTCTATTATTCGGAAGGCCTAATTATGTCAGACACTATCTTATTTATTATGTTTTTGGTTTACTGGGGGCCTTATCCCAGCTTCTTTTCAGACAAAGGTTTATGTTCTTAGTACAGATTTCGCAGACTGCTGTCAGATAGTATTATTCAGAAATATTGCAGGACTTGACCATGTTTTCTGTACTCAGTTTCAATTCTGCATTTTATTATGATTATGAATGTTGTGCATGATAACCAGATAGAGAATGGGTGTTCCGGGCCTTCATGGTTCGGGATGCTCGTCACGGCTAGGGCCTAGGCTCGGGTCGTGACAATTCATTATGTACATCAGCACACATACATCACTATTTATGATCGTAGGATTCACCTTTTCCCTCAAATTCATTAGATAACTAATCTCCACGTCGCCCGGCGCACAATCCAGATTCCCGCTCTCTATTACGCTTGCAACCAATTCGTCGTACGAACTATTGCGGGAAACAACAACGGGGATTGTCACCTTCATAAAAGATCTACATTTCCAGCATTTGGGAGTCTCCAACCATTCTCCAATGAAATAACCAGAAACCAGAACAAATTCTGCAATATTCATCGTGGAATTAGGCTTTGGTCTATGGTAGATTATGCTTATGGTCTATATCAGGTTATATTCACGATCGATGAATGACGATTAGTGGTCGATGACTGGGAAGCTATCCGTACGAAAACCGTGAAATTACAAATATTGCTTCTAATCTACGATCCTTGGGTTTATAGAATAAAGAAATGAACTTGGAGTTGCCTGGGCTGCTGTAATGTACTTTCTAAAGTGGTTTTGAGTAATGTGAATGGTTTCAAGCTTTTTAACAATGGCGGAAAGTGGTGTGTTTGAGAAGATACCAAACAAATGGGGTAACAATGGGTGCAATGGACAAACTTATGATGTTTGTGGACTGATTTAGAGCTGATCGCTGGAAATAACGTCGGAAAAGTGGTCAGAATCGGAGCTTTTTGGAGGGAAAACAACCACCTTTTAGCTTTTGAATTTTTTTTATTTAATATTTTTTGAAACCTAAATATTTTTATATATATATAATGGTAGATGATGGAGTGGGTTGAAGTGTATTATTTAAAACTTGTGGATGAATTTATTAAGTTGGAAGTATTGGGTTAAAGTGAATTATTATAAAATTTGTGGGTGAAGTTTTTAAGTTGGAAAAGTTAATGATAATGTGGAATTAAATGTTTTTTGGCAAATTATTCATCAAGTTTGGAACTTTGGCAAAAAAAAATTCCATGGTGTCCTTTTGGCAAACTTGCCCAAGTGACTGTTGACGAATTGATTGAATTGGCACATAAATATAGCAATCGGACCATGCTCGTTGATGATCGTTACCTGTTGAAACTCGGTGTCAAGTTTCATGTCTCACAAGTACAAGCAAATAAATAAGAATGATAGGAATGCCATGGGGAGTACTCTTCTCACTAAGAACTGCAATTTTGGAGCTCCAATCATATAAAATATGCCATGCAAGCATATGTTTCACTTTAACCGCATGAAAAATTGGTCAGAGAGAAACATAGGTTGCCCAACTTTAACTGCATATGCAAAATATGCATGTTTTTAATAGCTTAGCTAAAAATTATTCATGTTGTTAATAGTTTAGCCAAAAATGCCCTTATTATTATACACTGAAATAAAATAAAAAATTTAGTTACCACCAATGAAATTAACTCTCGCTTTAAACAATCAAAAGAAAATAATAAAGTAAGAGGAATGGATGGAAAAGAATGTGGTTTTTGAATTTAGGCTAATTCAGTGGCTAGAATCATTACAGACAAAAATAGCTTTTCCGATTTAAAAAAAAGGTCAAAAATATCCTTAATGTATTAAAAATGACTAAAAAATGTCCTTCTTCCATCTATTCATTCAAAAATACCCCTTCATCCATCTATTTGGGTAAAAAATGCCTTTAACATTAAATTTAAGTTCAAAAGTTTCTCCTCCTTTTAACAAATTTTAATGTGGAATATAATTTTTTAAGTTAAATGTATGATATTATTTTTATTGGTCCACATGTAATTACACCCAAATTCATTCATAGTTTAGCCCATTAAACCAAATGAATTTTAAAAATACCCAACATTTCTTCTTCCTCCAGCACACGATCGTAAGGTCACTACTCATTACCTGCCATTTTCTCTCCTCACGTTGTATAAAAAATTTGTATTGCCTTGAACGTTATACTTTAATCTTACATCATTTGATGTGATTTAAGCAATTGAATCGAAGCAAAAAAAATAATAATTAATAAATAACCGAGATATGTTACAAGAAGCAAGAAAAGGGAGTTTGAGAAGCAAAATGCAGTAAATAAGGAGTGCTTTTGAAAATTGGGTTTCAAATTTGATTTATGTCAGTGTGAAGTTCTTAAAAAGAAAGAGGCAAAGAGCATCGAATAGAAATTCCCATGCCAACTAAGCAAGGCTCCAATTGATCAAAATCCAATATCATTTACCATATTTTTCCCATGCTTTTGGACCTTGTTTCCATTGTAATATAGTAATGCTGAGCTTTGCGTGCATTATGAATGGAACTATAAATTCAAAAACTAAGAAGTAATGTGTGATTTATGAAAACACTCCAATAACAATAAATGCAAGTGAAAGCAAATCGATAGAGAATAAAATTTCATGTTATTCTTCCACAGATAAGGTTTTATACTAAATGAAGATGAAGAAGTAGCTCGTGTTGGATCTTTTAAAAATTATTTGGATTAATGGGTTAAATTGTGAATAAATTTGAGTCTAATTACATGTGGACCAATAAAAATAATGTCATGTATTTAATTTTACAAAAATTATATTCCATATAAGAATTTATTAAAAGGTGGGGGCACTTTTGGATTTAAATTTAATGTGAAGGACATTTTTTATCCAAATAGGTGGATGGAGGGTTTTTGAACCAATAGGTAGAAGAAGGACATTTTTGAACCGTTTCTTATACATCAAGGATATTTTTGACCCTTTTCCAAAAATTTTATTATAATAATTGATCTACAATACACGTTTTTCAGCCGCAAAAGGTACCTAATTTTCCTTTTTATTGGTCGAATCAATTCAAAAATTTTAACTTCACTAATTCACTAAAAACTATTTGTAATCTTGGATATATTTTGCCAGAATATTCTTATATATAGTACAATCTATAGAACATGATCGTGTAGAAACTTTGGACACAAAAGTAAGAAAAGGTACATAGATTTGTGGTCACTTGTTACAAAATGTGATTCCATTATTTGAATTCAACACACAATTGTGACTAGGTTCAGGCTGATTAAAATGCATTTACCTCTTAAATTGATCTTGGTATTAAAAAGGATATTAGTTACTCCCTCATCCGTGTCTTACTTTTTTTTTTTTCTTTTTTTACTTCTTACGGTTTGAAAACAAGTGTTTTTTTTCATCAATTTCATCATTCTATAAGGCAATTTTAAAACTACTGTCGCACCTCTTTTTTACTTCAAAAAGAGTTTTCAAATCCGAAAATAATTAAAAATGTTTCAAAAGATCACTAGAGTGGGCATAGTGGTTCAGCACTGTGTCCCTTAAGCAAGAGGTCGGGAGTTCGATCCCGGCCTCTCGCGAATGGAGCAAACTCTGTGGCCAGTCCCTACCGCAAAATGCGCTGACTGAGGAACGGAGGATTAGTCTCATGGCTGCCGGCTGTGGGAATACTTTGGGAAACCAAAAAAAAAAAAAGACGTTTCAAAAAGGTATATCTAAAATCTATATATATATAAAATCTATATCTATATTTATAATCTATAATCTATAATATATTAAAAGTGTGAAGACCCTTAAAAAATAATTTGAACTTTTTTCCCTTCATTAAAAGACTCTTCTTCAGACAAAATTGTTTTTTCGCTATTTTCTTTAATTTATCATTTAATTTTTTTTATTATGTTAACTAAACCTCCTAAAATATATGGGACACCTAAATATGAATTAATATTTTCCTTTCTACTATTCAACTAGAAAAATACTCCTAAAATAGGACTATATTAAAATATACTTCTAAAATATATGTAATAAGATATATATACCTCTTGAATTTGTAAGTCGGTCTTCTTTCTTTTTTTCCTTATGAAATTATTCTATGAATTGTTACATATGGTATAGATAAATTCGTCCATAGACAAATAGGATTTGGGTTCAATTTGGATCTTTATTACTTTTATTTTTTCAATTTAATTAATATAATTTTCAATATTTGTATGGTCTATTTCACATTTATGTATGTTCTTTTGTTTTTGCTTTGTCACGGAAGTTGAGGTTAATTCTTTCTTATATGCATCTTGATGTTGTTGTAAGTATGTCATGTTAATATTTATATTCATTAAATTATGTATGTTTTTATGGAGTATTTTGTCAATTTGATGCTCTCTCGATTTTTTAACTTGACGGTTATACTTTGATAAATTAGGGTTAATTTTTCTTGCCTATTGGAAAAATATGATTGACGTTCATCTAAATTGATTCGGTTACAGGTCTAGATTGATGGATGTTTGATTTTCTAACCCTCAACTTCTTCAATGTTCTTGTCAACATAATAGAATTTAACGTGTGTGTATATATGTATCTTCTTTATTTTCATTCAAGTCATTCTTTAGGGTCAAAGTTTTTGCTCAGACGAGAATTATTTTCATCAAAGTCGAAACTTTGTGATCACTATTGTATTGTTTTGTTTTAGTTTACAGGTCGTAGATGAATATCGGTTGGCTTTGAAGAATTTCTTGTGTAAAGGTTAGGTTTACTTGTATTGTTTTGATATATTTATTGTCTTATTATTTTATTTTAATTTACATATGGTAGATGAACGTAGGTCGACTTTGAGAAATTCTTTAGATAAAGGTTAATTTTAATTGTATTGATTTACTATCTCTATTAGTTTATTTATTATTTTATGTGGTTTATAGTTAGTAGATGAATGTCGATCGACTTTGAGGAATTATCGTGTGTTAACTTTAAGTTTGATTATATTGTTTTGATATCTCTTTTATCGTATAATTTTGTTGTAATTTACAAGTGGTAGATAAATGTTGGTCGGCTTTGAGGAATTTTTTTAGGTAAAGATTAGGTTTAATTGTAATGTTTTAATATCACTGCTTTGAGTTTTTTTTTTTATGTAAAAGTTAGGTTTAGTTGTATTATTGATATTGCTATTATCGTATTATTTTGTTATAGTTTACAGATGGTAGATGAGTGTCGGACGGCTTTGAAAAAAATTTTGTGTGTAAAGATTAGATTTAATTGTATTATTTTGACGTCTCTATCATTATATTGTTTTATTGTAGTTTACAGATAGTAGATGAATGTCGATCAACTTTTAGAAATATTTTTAGTAAAGGTTAGGTTTAATAAATAAATTCTTCATCTTTACATACTCAAAAGATATTAAATTTAGTTATTGTATTCGTGTTTATTATTTAAACAAATATCTTATTTAGAATAACGTTTGAACTCATTAAAGTAAGATATACGCGCGAGGCGCATATACCTAAACTAGTAGATTAAAAATTAGAGCCTTCACTTGACATTGAATTTTGATGTGGCAAGTCATCTAGAAAATTCTTTTCAAAGCATTTGACTCTTAAAATCGATCCACAAATAGAAATTTCCATTAAAAAATTTTGTTGACCGGTGTAATGCACCCCTTGATCCCGTGGTTTTTTCTCACAAGTAGAGTCAAATAAATAAGAATGATAGGAATGACATGGGAAGTACTCTTCTCACTAAGAATTGCAAAATATCTGAAGAAGACATTTTTGAAGCTGGGTCCTCGATGATAAATATGCCTTGCAAGCATATGTTTCACTTTAATTGCATGAAAAATTGGTTAGAGAGGAACACTAAAACATAGGTTGCCCAACTTGTCTAAATAAAATTTTCTGGCTAATATAGAGGTTGTTTTATTGAATTTATTGGTTTAATTTGAATAATTAACAATATTTTACTATTGCATGAACATATATATGGTTTTTAAAATTCGAATTTGTTGTAAGATTGACTGTTTATTTTGAGTATTGATTAGTTGGATTGCTGATGGTTAAGGGTGTTGGTTTGGTCATACGTTATTATTTAAGAAAAGAAGGTTGTTCTTATATGGGATTAGTGAAAGAAAATTCCCATCTTGAGAGAAATATGTTGATCGTTTATTAACTTCAAATTATGAACTCAACTAATAGTTATAATCGCAAGAAGTTATTTTTCTTGTTGTTTGAGATAATTACTACTAGTTGAGTAACTATAGAAGAAATTGGCCTGCTAAGTTATGATTAAGCTTTTCTTTTGCAACAATAGTTTTAGAAGCGAGGAATCAAAATCTCAACGAATCTAGGCTCCTACCATTGAAGAAAATTCTTACACTGAAAAAAAAAAACTACATATAACATGTGGTGATACTCTTAATAGTTAAATTATTAACATTAGTAGTTATTATTCAGGATGACTATAAACATCCTTATTATGGTTGATGTTAAAATTATTCAAATATATTACCAATGAAAGATAAAATAGTTAAAATCCCTTTCTCAATATTAAAGGGGTGTGTAAAAGAGAATAATGACGGATAATTTGAGACGGAGGGATAAATTACCGCTACACTTTTTTTGCCGAAAAAGGTACGTATTATAATTCTTTTTTTTTTTTAAAAATTGGGGGTAGGGGAAGGGGAAGGGGGAGGGGATTAGAATGTGGAGAATCGAACCCTCACCAACAAGGTGGAAGTTCAGGTAACTAACCAACTAAGCTACTAAGATTCCCCTACGTATTATAATTCCAAAAAGGTTGTCTTGTTTTTACTTTTAGTAAGTTTATTAATTTGAATATTTTACATGGCATGTCTAAGACCACATGATTTAAATTAAATAACTATACACATCTTTAATTTAAGATCATAAAATTTAAAAATCTCTATTTTTTTAGACTCCGTAGGCCGTCAAACCAAAAATACTTAAAGTGCAGCGAAACTATCTTGAAAATCCACCGCTAAAAAATTACTAGTTTCCGTTGAAATTTCCCATTGAAAAATATTTAGTGTCTATTCTTACAATATTTTGACTCAATCTGTGAGAAAAGAAAAAACGTAATATTTTCACACGAAAATATTAGGAAGCTTTCGGATGTTCCAATAAAAATTCGTTATCCATCATGTGTTGTCTCAGCGAACCGATTTGATAAAAAATAAGTGAGAAATCATATTTTATAATATAAACTTTTCATTAATTTGGAGTAAAAAAAGCCTTTTGTTTCTAGTATCCTTTCTGAAAAATGCCTTTTAGGTTTTATAAATTTATAGTTAGGTAAATATCCTTTCTGAATTCTGATGGAGAAATTTTCCATGTGTAACACCACGTAAATTTTTTCGTACACTTATCGCGATTATATGGAGTCCTAAAGGCTTGCGTATGGGTTAAATTAAGTCTATGGTGTTCGGAAGTATCCCTTCAATAGTTGTATGTGTAGGTATTGGAATAAGCTTTCCAACGATATAAAGTTTGCCCAAAACAGAGGATTATTTCATATAAGCGAGCATATTCGAAATTTCAAAACGGTGGCCGGGAGCCCGTGAACAGTAAATCTGAAGGATAATTACTGCAGCTAGGCAATTTTTTTTTGGATACACTTTAGGCTATCATAACTCCTTTTACAAAAATAACTGTGTGAGCTGCTATATATAGACGAAAAGATCCGAGAGTCTTCTTTCCGATGAAATTGGTTTCATCCAAATCCAATGTCTAAGTAAGGAGCTATACCCGTTTTGCTACAGCCTATCAAAAAAAAAACAGAATTTTGGGACAGATTTTGGGGTCAACTTTAAACGACCATAACTCCTTGTACAGGAAGAACTGGGTGGTATACTTTCTATGAAAATGAAATACCATTGAATTATCTTTCCAATTCAATTGGTTTCACCCAAATACGATACCGGAGCAAAGAGTTATGATCGATTTACTTCAGCTGTCAAAACTGTCCACTGGGGACAGATTCGGATTTATTTAAATTTTTAGGGCAAAATGGTCATTTTATATTACCTCTTGGACGAAAATTGGTCTTTATAAACATACACTTAGCCTCATATATATCATATATCATCCAATTATTAAGAGAAGGTGAAACCCTAGCCTAATTTCAACTTCAAATATTTTGTGATTCAACCGTAGAAAATTCGAATTAGTTCCGTAGTTGTGTTCACCATCTTGAAATCTTCGAGAAGCACCCCATGGTTATGTAAGGAGGATTCTAAATACAAGAGTTCATTGTTAAGGTATGAATATTGTTTATTCTTGATTCTTATCCATGAATAAGTATTGATAAGGGATTATGAGTATTGTCTTGATGTTGGAAGATAACTAGAAACATAATTATGAATTGTTTTGTATAAATTGTTAGTAGTAAATTATGGAAGTTGTTGTATTGGATTATGGAGGATGAATTGTGGTGATATATCATTATATTAGTGGTTATGTATGCCTAGTGATCATGTTGGTATTGGATGGTGATTAAGAGGGGAAATAAAGGCTAAGAGTGATGTTGAGGGATATTGCATGAAAATGCATGATATGTGAATGTAATAAGAGTATAAGAGGATGTATATAGCACTCTTATTGATGAGTTAAAGGATTACTTCCTAGACATCATTTGGTGAAGTTAATACCTAAATGGTAAGGTTTGGTTGCTAATACTAGTTTGCCACAAATGACTTATTGTAGATAAGTGTTCGAAGAGTACGGGAAGTCAAGTTGGACTTGTATTGAAGTGGTTATATCAAGGTATGTAAGACATACTCTATATAATCTTTGGCATGAATAATGACCCATGGCACTATCAAGTAAGCTTCTAACATTGTCCTACGACACATGACACATAATAACATCACATGATCTTCTACACTACCAATTGAACTTGTTTTCACTTTTAAGATGTCCGGCTAGTCAAAAAAATGTCCATTTACTATTGTTGACTCCGAAATGGTTTAATGAGGTATCCATGATTCTCTACTTCATTTTCATGATATTGATTACCTATTTACATGTTTTTCCTATTGAGGTATCATGGTTTTTAAGTTCCATAAGGTGTGACCACAAAGTAACCAATCTCAAAGATTAATTGAATTAAGAAATGGAATGTCTTTATTTTAAATTGTTGATATGATGTATTGTATTAGTACCACTGATCAGTTGGCCATTGTATTATAAAGATTATGTATATATGCTATTCCAGGGGTGGTCCCTGATGTATTGTATTAGTACCACTGATCAGTTGGCCATTGTATGACATATGTTATGTATTGATAAGGAATACGGGAAGTAATGATATGAAAGTAATGTGCATGTATCCCATCAGCTCTTTTAAGTATGGTCTACTCATACTGTTTATCCACTGGTATCTGGGTTCTGTTGATCTTTTGTATCTCATCTTGATACTCACTGCCTTACATACTCAGTACATATTTCCGTACTGACGTCCCTCATGGGGGAACCTGTATTCATGCCTGCAGGAACAGGTATTTCAGGTCGTACACCTCCGCAGTAAGAGCCAGGACATTCTGTTGATAGTGGTGAGCTCCAGTTGTTTCGGGGCTTCCCAAGTCGTTTCTATATGTACTTTTGGTATTTGTATAAAAGTCTTTTGTGGGCGGGAGTTTGTCCCGACCCTAACTCAGTTGTGTATCTATGTAGAGGCTTTTGTAGACATATTGTACAGCCATAGGAGTGTTTGGTTGATAGGCGTGATGGCTCTGACGGCCAATTACTGTTTATATATATATATATATGCGTGTCTGCTGGGCTGATACATGTACTGTTTTCTTCTAGTTACAACGAAGTGCTGCCCAAATTTCTAATTTTCATAAGTAATGTAAATGTGAAAGTATAGGTTATGAACGGGTTCTCTCGGGCCTCCTCGGCTACGGGTGCCAGTCCGCTCCAATGGGATTTGGGGCGTGACAGAAGTGGTATCAGAGAGGTTCATCCTAGTGAGTCTACTAAGCTGTGTCTACGTAGAGTCTTGTTTATTGGTGTGTTGTGCACCACATCTATAAACAGTAGCCTATGGACATTTAGGAAATTGTTTCTTTCCTTCAGATCATAGATCGTGCCATAGAGCTTATATAGCAAATGAAGTCATATTTGACCACTGAATCCATTTGTTTCTCTTACTACGGTAAGAATACCGGCGAGCGGGTAGATGTGGCTGTCGGAGAAGGGACTAGTAAGTCACCACCTGTACAAGTTAATCAGAGTGAAGCTCAAGCTGAGCGGGTATGTGAAATGTCTTCCACTCCAGATGAAATAAATGGGAGGCGAACCACATTCACAGAACCACTTGTTATTGCTGTTGATCAGGATAAGATGGATATGAGGGATGCAGTACAACTGTTGACCCAGATTGTTTCCGGTCAAGTCCAAGGGCAAGCTATTCCTTCCACGAGTTCTAGTGGTACGGATAGAGCAGCTAGCCTTCGGACACAGGATTTTCTGAAACTGGATCCTCCTACTTTTACCGGATCAGATATTAACGAAGACCCGCAGGACTTTGTCGATCAAACCCAAAGGGCTCTAGATGTTATGCATATATCCGGTAAAGAGATGTGCATATAGACTGAAAGGAGAGGCTATATTGTGGTACGAGGATTGGAAACGATCTATGGGTACACAACCTATGGGTCACGGTAGAGGTGATTGAGGAGCAACTAGTTCTAGTGGAGCTAAGAACCGTGTGTATGCCCTAGCAGATCGGCAGAATTTAGAGGCTTCTCCAGACGTGGTTACAGGTACGTTGTCCATCTTTGCATTTGATGTGTATGCCTTCATTGATCCTGGTTCTACATTATCGTATGCTACTCCTTTGGTTGCGGGAAGGTTCGGAAGAACACCCGAATTATTAGCCAAGCCATTTGAAGTATCAACGACAGTGGGGGAATCTCTTATAGCTAGGAATGATTATTGAAATTGTGTTGTGAATATTTGTGGTCGTGATACGATGGTCCATCTTGTTGAGTTAGAAATGGTAGATTTTGATGTTATTATGGGCATGGATTGGTTAGCGTCTTGTTATGCTACAGTAGATTGCCGTTCTAAGAAGGTATATTTCCATTTCCCAAATGAGGCAGTCCTTGAATAGAAGGGTAATGTTGGCGCGCCGAGAGGTAGATTTATTTCTTACTTTAGGGCAAGAAAAATTTCCAAGGGATACATATAACATTTGGTTAGAGGAAGGGATACAGAGGCAGAGCCTCCAACTTTTCAGACCGTTCCGGTTGTGAATGAATTTCCTAATGTATTTCCTGAAGAACTACCAGGTTTACCTCCTGAACGAAAAGTGGAGTTTGGTATTGATATGTTGCCAGACACACAGCCAATCTCAATTCCTTCTTATAGAATGGCACCAGCAGAGTTGCGAGAATTGAAAGAGCAACTGAAAGACTTGCTAGAGAAGGGATTCATCAGGCCTAGTATGTCCCCCTGGGGAGCACCAGTATTGTTTGTGCGTAAGAAAGATGGTTCGCTGAGGATGTGTATTGACTATCGACAATTGAATAAGGTGACTATCAAGAATAAATACCCTCTTCCCCGAATTGATGATTTATTTGACCAGTTGCAGGGTGCCCAGTGTTTTTCCAAGATTGACTTGAGATCAGGCTATCATCAAGTGAGAGTCAAGGATTAAGATATACCCAAGACAGATTTCCGAACACGGTATGGTCATTATGAATTCCTGGTTATGTCATTCGGGCTGACAAATGCACCCACAGTTTTTATGGATCTGATGAATAGGCTTTTTAAGCCGTTTCTAGATGTGTTCGTGATAGTTTTCATAGATGATATTCTGGTCTACTCTAGATCAGAAGAGGATCATGTTAATCACTTAAGGCAGGTGTTGCAGATTCTTCGTGATCGTAAGTTGTATGCGAAGTTTTCTAAATGTGAGTTTTGGCTCAAGTCAGTGGCAATTTTGGGCCAAATTGTATCCAGTGAAGGCATAATAGTTGACACTCAGAAGATTGAGGCTGTGAAGAATTGGCCAAGACCCATGACGCCTACGGAGATTCGTAGTTTCCTCGGGTTGGCAGGTTATTATAGAAGGTTTGTTGAAGGTTTTTTTTCTATTTCTGCACCCTTGACTAAGTTGACACATAAAGCCTCCAAGTTTCAATGGAATGATGCCTGTGAAAAGAGTTTCCAAGATCTGTAGAGCAAGTTGACTTCTACACCGGTATTGGTACTTCCTGAAGGCACAGAAGGGTATGCAGTGTACTGTGACGCTTCGAGAATTGGCTTAGGATGTGTATTAATGCAACATGGTAGAGTAATAGCCTATGGCTCTAGACAGTTGCGACCACATGAGAGGAATTATCCCACGCATGATCTTGATCTAGCTGCAGTTGTATTTGCTTTGAAGATATGGAGCCACTACTTATATGGGGTTCATGTTGACATATATACCGATCATAAGAGCCTCCAATATATCTTCAGTCAGAAAGATCTAAACTTGAGGCAGCGGAGATGGCTTGAATTGTTGAAAGATTACGATGTTGATATCTTGTATCATCCAGGGAAAGAGAATGTGGTAGCGGATGCACTGAGTCGTAAGTCTAAAATGGCATCTATAGAAAAGCAGGGGATGATTAAGGATCTTCACCAACTAGATAATTTGGGAGTTCGACTTCTCGAAACTCCAGATG
Source organism: Capsicum pubescens (assembly GCA_030864215.1). Classification (NCBI taxonomy): domain Eukaryota; kingdom Viridiplantae; phylum Streptophyta; class Magnoliopsida; order Solanales; family Solanaceae; genus Capsicum; species Capsicum pubescens. The sequence continues at coordinate 366,136,362 of CM061548.1, read as the reverse complement.
AAGAGGTTATTGTGCGTAATGCAGCGGAATCTTCATTGATAGCTGAAGTGAAAGAGAAGCAATATGCAGATCCAATTTTATTGCAGCTTAAGGAGGATGTGCAGAGTGGCACGACAAAGGCATTTGAGCTTACGCGAGAAGGAGTGCTTAAGTGTCAGAATCGTTTATGTGTACCTGATGTAGTTGAGCTAAGAAAGAGAATTATGAAAGAAGCACACTGTTCAAGGTATTCCATCCATCCAGGGTCGACTAAGATGTATCAAGATTTGAAAGGAATATATTGGTGGAATGACATGAAGAAGAATATTGCCGAATTTGTAGCTGAATGTTCGAATCGTCAAAGAGTCAAAGTAGAACACCAGAAACCCGGTGGTTACATGCAATGTATAGATCTTTCAGTCTGGAAGTGGGACAAGATCAATATGGATTTCATCACGGGTTTGCCTCATACATTTTGGAAGTTTGATTCCATATGGGTGATCATTGATAGGCTTACCAAATCCGTGCACTTCTTACCAGTTAAGACAACTTATACGGAAGAAGAGTATGCGAAGTTGTATATTAAGGAGATCGTTCGGTTACATGGAGTTTCAATTTCCATTATATCCGATCGAGGAGCCCAATTTACCGTGATTTTCTGGAAGTCTTTTCAAAGGAGTTTGGGGACACAAGTAAATCTAACTACGGCTTTTCATCCTCAAACGGACGGACAAGAGGAACGTACCATCCAGACACTTGAAGATATGCTACGAGCATGTGTATTAGATTTCAAAGGCAACTGGGATGATCACCTACCTCTTATCGAGTTTGCCTACAATAATAGCTATCATTCAAGTATCAAAATGGCACCATATGAAGCATTGTATGGAAGAAAGTGTAGATCTCCAATAGGATGGTTTGACGCAGGTGATGCGGTCTTGTTTGGACCGGATCTTGTTTATCAAGCAATGGAGAAGGTTAAAGTGATCCAACAACGGCTTGAAACAGCTCAAAGTCGACACAAATCTTATGCGGATGTTAGAAGAAGAGGACTTGAGTTTTCTATCGACGATTGGGTATTCTTGAAAGTATCACCAATGAAAGGAGTGATGAGGTTTGGCAAGAAAGGAAAGTTAAGTCCACGATACATAGGTCCGTACAAGATCATTCAAAGATTTGGACAAGTTGCTTATGAGTTAGAGCTACCTCAAGAGCTCTCAGCAGTTCATCCCATATTTCATGTTTCGATGCTTCGCAAGTACATCGGAGATCCATCGCACATCACTACTACGGAAGATGTACAAGTTATAGAAGATCTCACTTTTGAAGAAATGCCTATTGCTATTCTTGATCGCCAAATTAAAAAGATAAGGAATAAAGAGATAGCATCGGTAAAAGTACTTTGGAGGAATCAACAAGTTGAGGATATCACATGGAAAGCCGAGGAAGAGATGAAGATTAAGTACCCTTACCTATTCAACGATGAGGAGGAAGTTCATGAGACGGAAGAAGAACAATAACAGGTAAGTGTTTATTTTTATGCAAGTATGTTATGATGATGAATATGTTAATTGTAAGCTTGGACATGTATTAATTGAGTAACTATGCTAACATTCGAGGACGAATGTTCTTAAGGGGGGGATAAATGTAACACCCCGTAAATTTTTTCGTACACTTATCGCGATTATATGGAGTCCTAAAGGCTTGTGTATGGGTTAAATTATGCTTATGGTGTTCGGAAGTATCCCGTCAATAGTTTTATGTGTACGTATTGGAATAAGCTTAACAAATATATAAAGTTTGCCCAAAACAGAGGAGTATTTCATATAAGCGAGCACATTCGAAATTTCAAAACGGTGGCCGGGAAGCCTGTGAACAGTAAATCTGCAGGAAAATTACTGCAGCTAGGCAATTTTTTTTTGGATCAACTTTAGACGATCATAAATCCTTGTACAAAAAGATCTGTGTGAGATGCTATATATCGACGAAAAGCTCCGAGATTCTTCTTTCTGATGAAATTGGTTTCATCCAAATCCAATGTCTGAGTAAGGATCTATACCCGTTTTACTACAGCCTATCAAAAAAAAAACAGAATTTTGGGATAGATTTTTGGGTCAACTTTACACGACCATAACTCCTTTTAAAGGAAGAACTGGGTGATATACTTTATATGAAAATGAAATCCCTTTGAATTATATTTCCAATACAATTGGTTTCACCCAAATCCGATACCGTATCAAAGAGTTATGATCGATTTAGTTCAGCCTGCCAAAACTGTCCTCTGGGGACAGATTCGGATTTATTTAAATTTTAAGGGCAAAATGGTCATTTTCTATTACCTCTTGGACGAAAATTGGTCCTTATAAACATACACTTAGCCTCATATATATCATATATCATCCAATTATTAAGAGAAGGTGAAACCCTAGCCTAATTTCAACTTCAAATATTTTGTGATTCAACCGTAGAAAATTCGAATTGGTTCCGTAGTTGAGTTCACCATCTCGAAATCTTTGAGAAGCACCCCATGGTTATGTAAGGAGGATTCTAAATACATGAGTTCATTGTTAAGGTATGAATATTGTTTATTCTTGATTCTTATCCGTGAATAAGTATTGATAAGGGATTATGAGTATTGTCTTGATGTTGGAAGATAACTAGAAACATAGTTATGAATTGTTTTGTATAAATTGTTAGTAGTAAATTATGAAAGTTGTTGTATTGGATTATGGAGGATGAATTGTGGTGATATATCATTATATTAGTGGTTATGTATGCCTAGTGATCATGTTGGTATTGGATGGTGATTAAGAGGGGAAATAAAGGCTAAGAGTGATGTTGAGGGATATTGCATGAAAATGCATGATATGTGAATGTAATAAGAGTATAAGAGGATGTATGTAGCACTCTTATTGATGAGTTAAAGGATTACTTCCTAGACATTATTTGGTGAATTTAATACCTAAATGGTAAGGTTTGGTTGCTAATACTAGTTTGCCACTAATGACTTATTGTAGATAAGTGTTCGAAGAGTACGGGAAGTCAAGTTGGACTTGTATTGAAGTGGTTATATCAAGGTATGTAAGACATACTCTATCTAATCTTTGGCATGAATAATGACCCATGGCACTCTCAAGTAAGCTTCCAACATTGTCCTACGACACATGACACATAATAACATCACATGATCTTCTACACTACCAATTGAACTTGTTTTCACTTTTAAGATGTCCGGCTAGTCAAAAAAATGTCCATATACTATTGTTGACTCCGAAATGGTTTAATGAGGTATCCATGATTCTCTACTTCATTTTCATGATATTGATTACCTATTTACATGTTTTTTCTATTGAGGTATCATGGTTTCAAGTTCCATAAGGTGTGACCACAAAGTAACCAATCTCAAAGATTAATTGAATTAAGAAATGGAATGTCTTTATTTTAAATTGTTGATATGATGTATTGTATTAGTACCACTGATCAGTTGACCATTGTATTATAAAGATTATGTATATATGCTATTCCAGGGGTGGTCCCTGATGTATTGTATTAGTACCACTGATCAGTTGGCCATTGTATGACATATGTTAAGTATTGATAAGTAATACGGGAAGTAATGATATGAAAGTAATGTGCAGGTATCCCATCAGCTCTTTTAAGTGTGGTTTACTCATACTGTTTATCCTCTGGTATCTGGGTTCTGTTGATCTTTTGTATCTCATCTTGATACTCACTGCCTTACATACTCAGTACATATTTCCGTACTGACGTCCCTCACGGGGGACCTGTATTCATGCCTGCAGGAACAGGTATTTCAGGTCGTACACCTCCGCAGTAAGAGCCAGGACATTCTGTTGATAGTGGTGAGCTCCAGTTGTTTCGGGGCATCCCAAGTCGTTTCTATATGTACTTTTGGTATTTGTATAAAAGTCTTTTGTGGGCGGGAGTTTGTCCCGACCCTAACTCAGTTGTGTATCTATGTAGAGGCTTTTGTAGACATATTGTACAGCCATAGGAGTGTTTGGTGGATAGGCGTGATGGCTCTGACGGCCAATTACTGTTTATATATATATATATGCGTGTCTGCTGGGATGATATAGGTACTGTTTTCTTCTAGTTACAACGAAGTGCTGCCCAAATTTCTAATTTTCATAAGTAATGTAAATGTGAAAGTATAGGTTATGAACGGGTTCTCCCGGGCCTCCTCGGCTACGGGTGCTAGTCCACTCCAATGGGATTGGGGGCGTGACACCATGGCACAATAGGCTTAGAATATTTCTTTGTGGATTATTAACTTGGTTTGCATTGTTAGCCAAAATATTTCTTTGTGGATTATTATACGATGCTTTAAATTTAAAAATCTTAATGTGAATTATTATATAATTCATTATTTATTGAAAAGAAAACTGGCATAAAAAAAAAGTTCTGAAAAATGGTACAAGTATAACAGTTAAATTAAAGAAAATAATTAATTTCAAAATATCAATCATAAGCACCCTTATTATCTAAAACAGTGCAAGCAGTGACAAATCTACTAAACAAATGAAAAACTACTAAAATTAAACAAATTTTAAATTCTAAATCCATAATCAAATTTATGACAGGAAACAAAAACATGAAGATGGTAACTAATTAGATTTGCACATAGTATCACAAGTTATAACCTTGGTATAAGAATTAGCAAGTGTAGCCATCACCCAACATTAAGACATGATACGAAATAGGGGAAAGTACAACATGGGATAAAAGAACAAAGGTCAGAAGAAGGAATATATTACTCTTTTTTTCTTGAAATTCCCAAACTTTAATATTGCCTACATTTGTAGCCAGATTCAATGCAGGGTCACCCCATATCTCAGTTCCAACACCACTTTCACATTTGGCATTGAGTTTTCTTATAAACACAATATATAAAGAGGAGTGTATGTTGTAACAAGATTAAACAAACGAGCAGAAGTGCAAGAGTACTATACTTGAACATGATCGGTGAACAAAATTAGTTCTCAAGTCTATCAACCCACAAGGTCTTCATGAGGGCTTACTTCATTGTTTAGAACTCTACGGCATTGTTTGGGGAACAACCGTGTTTGCGTTAAAAATTACATAAGTAGAAGTGCAAGAGTACTAGCCGGATATGACAAACACGATGGTTCACGTTACATAAGGTGTTCCTGAGAGTTCCCTTGACCACTTCATGAGGGCTTACTTCGTTGTTTGAAGCCCTGCTGAAGTGTTTGGGGGAACTCCTGGGTTCACTTTGAAAATTATCCAAACAAGTAGCAATGCAAGAGTACTAGCGGGAGATGTTAAATACAATGGTTCACATATAATTTCTCAAGGTGTTCCCTGGAGTTCCCTTGACCACTTCATCAAGGCTTATTTCATTATTTGATGCCTTGCTGAAGTGTTTGGGGGAACTCTCGGGTTCACTTTGAAAATTACACAAACAAGAAGTGCAAGACTATTAGCTGGAGATGATGAGCATACTGCTTCACGTATAAATCTATCAAGATGTTCCTACTAGTTCCCGTGACCACTTCATGAGGGATTACTTCATTGTCTGAAGCCCTGCCGAAGTGTTTGGGAACTCCCGAGTTCACTTTGAAAATTACCCAAACTAGTAGAAGTAGAAGAATACTAGCTGGAGAAGATGAATGCAATGATTCATGTCTAAATCTATCAAGGTGTTCCTGAGAGTTCCCTTGACCACTTCATGAGGGCTTACTTCGTCGTTTGAAGTCCTGCTGAAGTGTTTGGGCGAACTCCCGGGTTCACTTTGAAAATTACTCAAATAGGTAGAAATGCAAGGGTACTAGCTGGAGATGTTGAACACAATGGTTTAAATATAAATCTATCATAGTGTTCCCTGAATTTCCTTTTACCACTTCATCAAGGTTTATTTCATTGTTTGATACCTTGCTGAAGTGTTATGGGGAACTACTAGGTTCACTTAAAAATTACACAAACAAGTAGAAGTGCAAGAGTACTAGCTGGATATGACGAGCACAATGTTTCACATATAAATCTATCAAGGTATTCCTGAGAGTTCTCTTGACCACTTCATGAAAACATACTTCTTTATCTATGGGGAAACTCCTGAATTCACTGTGAAAAATACATAAATAGGTTGAAAAGAAAGAGTATTAGTTGGAGATGTTGAATGCAATGAATTACATAAAAAGCTATCAATTCCTTGACCACTTCATCAAGTCTTATTTTATTATTTCATAAGGGCTTACTTAATTGTTTTTAGCCTTGTTGAAGTGTTTGGGGGCTCTTGGGTTCACTTGGGAATTACGTAAAAAGGTAGAAATACAAGAGTACCTGGCGATGCTGAACACAATGGTTCACAACGCTTCATCAAGGCTTTTTTCCTTGTTTTATGTCTTACTGTAGTGTTTGAAGGAACTCCCGGGGTCAATTTAAAAATTACACAAACAAGTAGAAGTGCAAGAGTACTAGCTGGAGATGGTGAACTTGCATGGTCCACATGTAAATCTATCAAAGGTGTTCCGTAGAGTACCCTTGCCACTTCATTAGCACTTCATTCTTTGAAGCTCTGCCAAAGCATTTGGGGGAACTCCCGGCTTCACTTTGAAAATTACTCAAAAAGTAGAAGTGTAAGAGTAGTAGCTAAAGATGATGACCACAATGGTTCATTTATAAATCTATTGAGGTGTTCTCTAAAGTTTCCTTGACTGCTTTATGAGGTCATACTTCGTCGTTTGAAGCTTTACGAAGTGTCTGGGGAACTTCGGACTTCTTTTTGAGAAGGTGTAATAAATTTTATATAATAGTAGTATTTTCTTAAAAAAAATTTAAACATATAATTATAACATATAGTTATTTTATATTTAGGTTTCTCGATTCAATATTAACTTTCTATATACTTTTTTGATTGCTTATAACGATTATTTCCTATTACCTTCATCTTTCTAACTTACATTGAAGTTGCTAAAGTTGTGCGTTGAGCAGAAGTTCTGCTGCAGAACCAGGTAGAAAGACTTGCTACTAAGGAAAGGCAGCGACATCAATTAATAGTTGTGACTAGATGGTGGCTGTGGGTGGTGGAGGATGATGGTTGATAATGGTAGATTGTTACTGTAGCGGTGAATGATTGGCTTATTGTTATTTTTCATCTTAATGATGTATTAAGACTTTGTTAAAAATATTAATTAATTATTTACATATATTTAGATTCATTTTGTGTGATGTACATCAAAGTGACGCTACTTCAAGAAGGTCTTTCAGAAGGAGTCAAGCTAAGGACCTTCAAGCATTTCATGCTTTATAGAGGGAAATGGAATCTTTCGAAGGTTTCAATACAAATGAATAGAATATATTTAATATATTAGGTGTCTGTCATTTAAATATCTTGTAATTTAAATGAAGAGCAATTTGGTCTTTCTTTACTTTTTTTTAACCCTTAGTATAAGTAATTAGCAATTAGGGTTAAATCAATAGTTTTTGAAGATTGAAGACTTGTACCTCGTTTGAGAGCTTGAGAACCCTTTGTTGATTTTTAATACTTGTCATGAGATTTTCAAATAAGGTTATTTCCTTCTTGGGATTTCTAATAGATTAGGGGCTTTTAGTTTTCAATTAAGTGGTGTTTTGGTTGGTTTCACCATTACATCTTTTAATTGTTTGAATCTAATTGTGTCTATCTTTTTTTTAGTTTTTATCATTAATTTCTATCTTGCATCTATTTTCTTATTTCACATCAAACTAGTATCAAGAGCTTGGATTAGATTTGTTTTTACAAATCTAAGTCTTCGGTTTTGGATATATTTTTTTTAGAAAAAAAAAGATAAAAAAAAATCAAATTTGACTGAAGGTTGTTTGGTAATATTCCTTGATTTACATGTTGTTGTTTTATATTTGAGAAAAAAAATCAAAGAACACATGACTTACAAAAATTGAAAGTCATTTTGAAGAAGAAACTTGAAAACGGATTTTGTTGATTTGACATTTGGTTGAATAAGTTGTTGATAGAGTTGTGGGAAAGTTATATCTCAAATTTGAGCTCATTTATTTGGGTATTGAAGGAGACTGATTTTTTTTTAAAAAAAAAAATTGATCTTCCTCTTGGAGAAGATGAATAATTTGAGAATTATAAAATAGTACAAATCTTTCAAACTTGTTTTCTCTTCTTTCCTTGTTAATTCTAACTAGTTTACTTTGAGTATTAATTCATAATTCTAACTAGTTTACTTTGAGTATTAATTCATCCTTAATGTTAAACTAGTTTGTATTCATTTAAGAGATAATACCCAATTACCCCCGAACTATACCCAAAAAGGCTATGACACACCTCAACTTAAAGGGGGTCCTATTACCCCCTGAACTTTTTAAAAGTATAATTTTGACACTGTTAGTGCCTACGTGGCACATATGTGGCACAACACACTTCAGAGTCCACGTAGGCACACATGTGTGCCATGTATGTGCCACATAGGCACTAAGAGTGTCAAAATTACACTTTTACTTTGTTCAGGGGGTAATAGGACCCCCTTTAAGTTGAGGTGTGTCATAACCCTTTTAGGTATTGTTCAGGAGGGTAATTGGGCATTTTATCTTTATTTAATTTATTTGTGTCAAATTATTTTGTGTTTTTGTCTTTCATTTCGTGTATGCTTATCTTGTTCCTTGTCCTTTAATTTTAGTTATCCTTTCTTGATTATATAAACTCTATTACATCCCGAATAAGTAGTACAAATTGTGAATAGTTGACAGTGTTGACTCTCAACCTTGAGTTATTCAAGAGTCGTAAAGGTCAACAGTTAGGTGAGTTCATTTGCGGATAGCCTTAAATGTCTTTGGCCTTAATGTGATACACGAGTGTGGGAGACCAAATGAGGAAAATATGATGTGAGTGGTGAGGGACTCTTTCAACTAACTTTTTTATTTATTTTTGTAGGTGTAATGACTAATTAGAGGGAGCATCCTCTAGCAAAATGGAAATGTTGCTTCAAAACAATTGGAAGAAATGAAAGAAATGAAGGGAAAATTGGAAGATTTGGATAAAATGGTGAGAAATCAAGAAATATCAAATAGCCACTTGAAGTTTTCAATTCCATTGTTCAATATGATGAGGGATCAAGTGAGACTCCTCTTGATACATCTCCATCCCATATAGTAGTGAAAGATATCCTCTCTCCTAATGTTATTTTACAAAAATTTTGCAATCAAGCAACACTTCTAAAGGGGGAAAATCAACAAAGAAATCTTCCACCACAAGCCAATAAACCTCAATGAGAGCCTAACATAACATTGGAGAGCATTATTCTTTTGATGGTGATATGTATGATTATGGAGTCAATGATCAAGTTTAGTAAGAAAGGTTAGGTGGGAGAGAAAGAAGAGGAGGGAATGAAGGGTGGTATCTTATTGATGGTAGAGAATACAGTAGAAGGAATGATGATATAGATCGAGTATCCAACAACATCAAGGTTACACTTTCATTCTTCAAGGAGAGAAGTGACTCGAATAAATATCTTGATTAGACTGTGAAATTTGAAACACAATATAATCTCAACAATATGAATGATGTTAAAAAATATGCTTTATGTCACCTAAAGGGTTTTGCTTCTACATGGTGGAAGAAAATTGAAAGAGATTCTTTGGTGAATAGAGACTTTGTTACAAGTTGGAATGACATGAAATGGTATATGAGAGAAAGTTTTGTGGTTCATGATTATGAACAAGATACACTCAAGAAGTATTATAACCTTCAAAAGGGAAGAAAGAGTATGGAAGAGTATTATAAGGAGATAGAGCATACTAGGCTTCAAGGTAATATCAGTAATGAAAAAGTGAAGCTTGTGGCAAGATTTATCTCAGGCTTAAATAATAAGGCACGACAACCATTGAGATTGCGTAGTCTTTCTATTTTATAAGAAACATATCAAAGGGAACTCAAGGTGGAGGCTCATTAAAAAAGGACAAGTCAAAGGTGCAACCTTCTTTTTCTTCATGGTCTAAAAATATGAAAGTTTGAAAATCATCTCCTACGTGGGAAAAATCCAAAGATATAAAGAAAGAATTCAAGTTCAACTTGGACAAACGCAAATAAAAAATGGACTATATGAATGAAGGTAACAAATCTAAATTTAAAAATTCAATTTAAAATAATGTATTTTAAATATCAAGGATATGGCCATAAATAAAATGAGTGTCATAATAGAAGAACTATCACTACATTGAATGATGGTGGTTATCAAACTGAAGATGAATCTAAAAATGACCACGGGGAGGATGACAACAATTCTGAGTATATGGGAGAAAGTCTTTGGAGAGTGTCAAGTGAGCTTGAATAGTGTGTGCAAGTTGTTAAGGAGGGTGATAAAGTTATAATTCCTTGAATTTAATTGAAGAAGGGATACCAATTTTAAAATGGAAAGCTTTCTATGCCTATATCTTCGTGAAGAGAGTTATCAGTGAAAGAGCACAGAATGGAGATTTGATGGTTCATTTTGGAGTGTCATAAACCTTACGAATGCTTAGTGAACATTTCTTTAGGCCTAACATGATAAGAGATGTGGAGATAATTTATGCTAGGTGTTTGGATTGTGAGCATGCTAATTCGTGCACACACTATTCAAGGGTCCCTTCCACCCTTGGAGTTCAAAAAACTTCTTTTAAAAATATGAATTATTATTTTCATGTTGTGGGTTTGAATGAAATCTTGTTAATATTGTGGAATGTGTTCCAAGTTTAAATCTTTATGTGTTTCTTGATATTATGATAGCATATAAGTTGAATTTTGATTCTCTTATATTGAAACCCTTGAATTATGAAGTCATGATATATTAGCATTGTTGATCATACCCAAGTATAATGCTATGCCTACCATTTGTTTGATAAAATGCTAAATTGAGACTATGGCATTTTATGATCCTTTGGTGGTCTAAATGATTAACTTATGCTATACCCACATGTTTACAATGTATTCCATGTTAAAGCTATACCTTGTATGTGTTTGATGGAATGCTCATGAGATAAGTTTAATGAAATTATGATGTGTTAGTATGCATTCCTATTCATGTGCAAGTTCATGACTTTCAAGTGGTTGATAAAATGCCTTATAGATCGTATTATGAGTTCTTGACTATTGTAAAGTATTTAAGAATTGTCATGTCCTATTATTTTCATGCTATTGACTCCTGGGGGTATTTAATACCCAGCAATTTAGATGTATGCCTAGAGCCAGTGTCAGTTATAGAAAAATATCAATCATGTCATGATCAGTAGTACTCTAGTTCAGTTACAGACATCAGGAAAAAAAACTCAGTAAACTCAGTATAAATCCAATCCTATTCAGTATTCAGTTCAGTCCTCAGTAATCTCAGTAAATTAATAAAACTCAGTAGTAATCTATCAGCTAACGAAACTCAGTAAACTCAGTTCATCTCAGTAAATCAGTACAATCAGTAACAGCTCAATCACACCAGTATGAACTAGGAAATCAGTTCAGTGTCTATTCAGTTGGGAGTAGGATTCAGCACCGAGTGAACCCAAGGATTGGGACTCACCTGTAAGTAGAGGGTGTGATCCTTAAAAGTAGTCTTTGCATTCCAGAACTACATAGCCAACGTAGGTTAAGACATCAAAACCTGTTAGTTAAAGGTTGATGAGGTGGCTTAACCTGACAGTTGAGGGTCCCACCGTTCTCATTTGAGAACTTTCCAGATGAGGGTATATCTTCAATGTATTTACCCGTGGCATGGTACCGACAACCTTCCAACTGGGGTTACAGGTTGGACCCCAAATCTATTCAGAAAAGGGGCATATCAGTTAAATGATTACCTCCCACAGTTTCAGTCTCAGTATTCAGTAAAGAACTCAGATAGTTTTAAAGATTTCATGACTGTCAGATACAGTCACTCAGCTTAGTACAAAATTCATCTAGTTCCATCAGAAACAGGACTGTCAGTTACAGTCACTCAGCAAACAGCATATCATTTATCATTTATACCAGTTACCAGTAATCTATGTTATCAGTAAACTAAGTATTCATAATCCTTATGGCTTCAGTTACAGTTATGTATTCATGCATGTATTCTCATGTAGTCATGTTCATATTAATCAGTCAGTTATAGTTCCTGCATATGAACACTTGCATTCAACCTTACCTCACTTTGTATAATAGTTCATTCACACGTACTGACATATACTTTTCTATTGAGCTATGGTGTTTTATACCAGAGGTTAAGACGTACGACCCCCAGAGTATTCTTAGTAGATCAAACTTTCAGTAGACAGACTAGCAGTGAGTCCTCATTATTTGAGGATATTCTTTTATTTCATTATCTTATTAGATTCAACATTTCAGTATATGGAGTTAGTTGTGGGATTGTCCCATCAATTCCTTATTTGGACAATTCAGTTTTAGAGGCTTTCCAGACTAGATGTTCAAAAAATATTCAATATTTCAGATTCTGATGTTTTATTAGACTTTATCATTTTTTTCATCAGTATTACAGTTTTGAAATTATGGCATTTTAGCCCATTATTTCGTATTATACAGTGTTATTAGTCAGTTATTGTAGTAGGAACCAATCATGGGTTAGCTTGTGGTCCTTTGGGATTATGAGAACCATGTAGCATCCGGGGTACCGGACTCAGGGTATTACAAACTTGGTATCAGAGCCTAAGGTTCAACAGTATCCTAGGAAGTCTGAATAACCACATCTAAAATAGTCTTATGCATGGATGTCTAGCGCGCCACATGTATGTACAGGAGGCTATGTGATGTTTTAGGAATAATTTCCCTTCTTTCAGTATTCATGTCGTGCGAGCGAGCAAGAGCTCCAGTTAAAATCTCTTTCTAATTCAAGTTTCTATTCTATATACAAAAAATACCACCAAAGAGGACTCAGAGAAGAGGAACGGGAGATCAGTCAGCCTCTCAGCCTGTTCAGCCAAATCCTTTGGGTGAACATGTTTCCCATGCTGAGTTCAAAGAAGCTTTCACCACCCTAGATCATTCAGTTACTTCTCATAATGAACGTTCAGCTGTCTTTTCGGCCAACCCAGTGTCCTATACTACAGAAGTCAGGATTCGGGACTTCACCTGAATGAACTCTCCATTTTTCACAAGGTCTAAGTCAGATGAGGACCCTCAGGAGTATTTTGATCAGGTGCAAAAGATTATAGATATTATGGGGGTGACTGCTAGTGAGGGTGCTGAGCTAGATACATACCAGTTGTAGGATGTGGCTCATACTTAGTTTAAACAATGGAAAGTAGAGAGGGTCATAGATGTAGGGCCCATTGAATGGGAGGAGTTTGCCATTGCTTTTCGAGACAAATTATTTCCCTTAGAGTTGAGAGATATTAAGGTGTTAGAGTTTATTAATCTGAAGCAGGGAAATATAACAGTGAAAGAGTATTAACTTACGTTTACTGAACTAGCTAGATATACTCCTCATGTGGTGAAAGATAGCAGATCCCGAATGAGTAAGTTTTTGTATAGGGTGAATGATAGTGTGGTCAAAGAGTGCAGGACCGCAATATTAGTTAGTGAGATGGACATGGCTAGGCTAATAATCCATACTCAATAGATAGAGGAGCAAAAGAATAAGGAGAGAGAGAAGCAAAATAAGAGAGCTAGAACCATTAGTTTCAACTTTGCTCAGCCTAAGTTAGAGGGTGAAAATCGTTCTCAATTCTGCCAAAAATCCTCAGTTCCATCTCCATCCTCAGCCAGTGCTTTAGTGCTGAAATTTTAAAATGGCAATAGAGATAGGGCGCCAAGCTCTAATTCTCAGGGTAGTGTCAGCAGTGCTCGGACCAATCCTCTTTGTCAGACTTGTGGCAAGAACCATCAGGGTATTTGCAGAGATGGCAGTGATGTTTGTTTCGGATATGGAAAGCCAGGCCACAGAGTCAGAGATAGTCCCCAGTCAGGTTCTCAGGGTCAGCGAAATCATCCTCCAGCTCAGTCCGGTCGCCCGAATAAGTAGGGTGCCTCATCCAGTTCCACCAGTGGGCAACGTCCAAATAGACTCTACGCTCTTCAGCCCTGACAGGATCAAAAAAGTTCTCCTGATGTGGTCACTGGTACGTTACAAGTTTATCACTTATATGTTTATGCTTTGTTAGATCCAAGAGCTTCCTTGTCTTTTGTTACTCCTTATATAGCAGTTGGTTTTGGAGTCAGTCCTAAAATTCTAGAAGATAATTTCTCAGTCTCTACCCTACTGGGTAAATCCATCATACCCTGATGGGTATACAGGAATTGTTCGGTTATGGTATCTCAGAAAATAACTTCAACCGACTTGGTCCAAAAAGATATGACTGATTTTGATGGTGTTCTCGGCATGGATTGGCTTCATTCCTTTTATGCCTTAGTCGACTGTAGAAACAAAATTGTCCAATTCCAGTTCCCAAATGAATCCGTTCTAGAGTGGAGGGGTAGTACTTCAGCGCTTAGGGGTCAACTTATTTCTTACCTTCGGGGGAGAAAGATGATATCTAAGGGATGTGTCTATCACCTTGTGCGAGTCAAGGACTCCAGTTCAAAAATCCCTACTCTTGAATTAGTGTTAGTAGCATGTGAATTCCCAGATGTATTTACCAAAGATCTTCCCGAAATTTCTCCCGAAAGGGACATTGATTTTAGAAGTGATCTTCTCCCAAATACTCAGCCCATATCTATTTCTACATATAGAATGGCTCCAGTGGAACTCAGAGAATTAAAGGAACAGTTGAAAGATCTCTTAGATAAGGGATTCATTAGACCCAGTGTCTTCCCGTGGAGCACACCAGTTTTATTCGTGCATAAGAAAGACGGTTCTCTAAGAATATGCATAGACTACCGTTAGGTCAATAAGGTCACGGTCAAGAAAAAGTATCCACTCCCCAGAATTGATGACTTTTTTGACCAACTTTCGGGTGCCAGTTACTTCTCTAAGATAGACCTCAAATCAGGTATAGTCAGCTTACAGCCGACAGAAATTGTATGCAGATGTGCACAGAAAGGATCTAGAGTTTGAGATTGGCGATTATGTGTATTTGAGAATCTCTTCCATGAAGGGAGTAAAGAGGTTCAGCAAAAAGGGAAATCTCAGTCCCCGATATTTCATCCCCTTCAAAATTCTCAATCACTTCGGCAAAGTAGCTTATAAGCTCTAATTACCTTCAGATCTATCTTCAGTCCATCCAGTGTTTCACGTCTCATTGCTTAAGACGTGAATAGGTTAACTAACATTCGTAGTCCCTACAGAGGGCTTAGATATTCAGAAAAACCTCTCATTCGAAGAGATCCCAGTCGAAATCTTTGACTATCAGATTCGCAGACTAAGGAACAAAGAAGTCCCGCTAGTCAAAGTTCTTTGGCGAAATCAGTCCGTTGAGAGAGCTACTTGGGAAGTAGAAGTATACTTGTGGACCAAGTATCCTCACCTTTTCTCCGCTAATACAGACTCAGCCTAAGGTAATGGGTTTCCTTAAGCTCATTCAGTTTCATGCTCAAATTTCCATTTCAAACTTGGTATCATTTACCATTACATGTTCAGCCATATGTTCATGAGTCAGTTCAGTTATATATTCACGTATCAGATATGTATGATCAGTATGAGAAACTCAGCTAATCAGTACTCCCAGTCATGTATTCATGAACCAGCTCAGTTATGTACTCAAGAATTAGATATGCATATTTAGTGTGATAATTCAGTATATTAGTAATATCAGTCCTATAGTTATGGCCTAGATGTTCATGTTCAGTAAGTAGGTTCAGCCTACTAGTAGTCTCAGTTCAGTCGGTCTCATTAGAGGACAAATATTCCCAAGAGGGAGATATTGTAAGACCCTGCAAAATTCCAAGCTTAGTTTAGCCCTTAAGTTTGTTAAGGGGTCCCAGACTTAGAAAATTCTAGCTAAGTATTCAGACTTAGTTTATTTTTAGCCTTCGAAAGTTGGAAATCTTAATTAGCGACCTATACATCCGTTAAATGTTTATATTTTAGTTAATTCATGATCAGAAGGGTCAATAGGTGTTCCCAGATGGGTTTCGGATTCTTCGAACCTCATTTAGAACATGTTTGGAATCCCAAAGCACTGTACCAACGCGATCTTGGTGCGCCGTTTCACCTATTGCGTTGGTTGATATTATCCCCACCTACCAGCATGCCATTTCAGTGACCCGAAATGATCTTGGTGCGATGCGTTGGATACCGCGTTGATGCCATCGACGCACTGCGTCAGATATCGTATCAGTAGCCTAGTTTTTGCTCATTTAAACACTGCATTCTTGGGGGTATTTGGGTCTTTTTACCTCGACCTTCAGCTCCCAAAACACAAAAATTAGCCCTTTTAGAGGCATAATACAATCATTATTCATAAAATCCTCAAGAACAAAACCCTAAGACTATCAATTCAACAATCAAATTCAACAGATTTCACCATCAATCTTTTCAAATTCAAGCAATAAGGTATGTAAAATGTTCATCCAAGGTTTCCTTCCACCCTTGGAGTTCAGGAAACTTCTTTTAAAAACATGAGTTGTGATTTCCATGTTGTGGGTTTGAATGTAATCATGTTGATGTTGTGGAATGTGTTCCAAGTTGAAATCTTTATGTGTTTCTTGATATGATGGCATGTAACTTGAATTTTTATTATCTTATATTGAAACCCTTGAATTATGAAGTCATGATATATTAGCATTGTTGATCATACCCAAGTATAAAGCTACGCCTACCATGTGTTTGATAAAATGCTAAATTGAGACTGGCGTTTTGTGATCCTTTGGTGGTCTAAATGATGAACTTATGCTATACCCACATGTTCACATGTCTTTCATGTTAAAGCTATACCTTTTATGTGTTTTATTGAATTCTCATGAGATTGGTTTAATGAAATTATGATGTGTTAGTATGCATTCCTATTCATGTATAAGTTCATGACTTTCTAGTGATTGATGAAATGCCTTATAGATCGTATTGTGAGTTGTTGACTATTGTCAAGTATTCAAGAATTGTCATGTCTTATTATGTTTATGCTATCGAGTCCTGAGGGTATTTAATACCTGATTATTTAGCTGTGCGCCTAGAGCCAGTGTCAGTTATTGAACAGTCTCAATCATGTCATGATAAGTAGTACTCTAGTTCAGTTACAAAACTCAGAAAAAAAAACTCAGTAAACTCAGTATCAATCAAATCCTATTCAGTATTCAGTTCAATCCTCAGTAATCTCAATAAGTTAACAGAACTCATTAGTATTTTGTCAGTCTGGCCATCGTAATTTGGTTTACTGACACCTCTATGTAAAATAACTATAACTTTTAACTCTAATATTAGATTAAGGCAAAACCAGTGGACATAGAAAGAAGACTCAAAGATCTTTTATTTGATATATAATAGTCCCTCTAACACGTTATATACATCAAGTTATGGTCGATGGAAGTTTACCCAAGTATAGACGTTCACCAAAACTATATCGATAGAAGAGTTTTCAACTTGTCTTTGAGTTAACAGATTTTTTGTGACCTCAATTCATATTAAAAGGTAATCACACACTGTAGGATTTTTCATTACATATGTATTAACAAACAATCATTGTGTTCGGGCCTATACACACAGAAAAGGCGGTTCAAACTTTAGCCCAAAAAGTGAGGGGTGTTACAGTTAGTCACTTGAAATTGATTAAGTGTAGGTACTTGAAATGATAATTTTTATTTTGAATGTAGTTTAGTTAGGTAACTTGGGAGGTGATTTAGTGACTTGATATTGATTAAGTTTAGGAACTTGAAATGGGAATTTTTGTTTTGAATGTAGTTTAGTTTGGTAACTTGTGAGGTGACTTAGTCACTTGAAATTTATTAAGTGTAGGTACTTCAATTGAGAATTTTTGTTTTGAATGTAGTTTAGTTTGGTAACTTGGGCAGTGACTTAGTGACTTAAAATTGATCAAGTGTAGGTACTTGAAATGAGAATTTTTGTTTTGAATGTAGTTTAGTTTGATAATTTATGTGGTGACTTAGTGACTTGAAAATGTTGAAGTGTAGGTACTTGAAAGATGATTTTTTTTATATGTAGTTTAGTATGGTAACTTGTGAGTTGACTTAGTCACTGGAAATTGATTAAGTATAGGTACTTGAAATGAGAATTTTTATTTTGAATGTAGTTTAGTTTGGTAACTTGGGAGGTGACTTAGTGACTTGAAATGGAAATTTTTGTATTGAATGTATTTTAGTTATGTAACTTGGGAGGTGACATAGTGACATGAAATTGATTAAGTGTAGATACTTGAAAGGTGAAATTTTATTTTGAATGTAGTTTAGTTTGGTAACTTGTGAGGTGATTTAGTCACTTGAAATTGATTAAGTGTAGGTTCTTGAAAGGAGAATTTTTGTTTTGAATGTAGTTTAGTTTGGTAACTTGTGTGGTGAATTAGTCACTTGAAATTGATTAAGTGTAGGTACTTGAAATGGAAATTTTTCTTCTGAGTGTAGTTTAGTTTGGTAACTTGTGAGGTGACTTAGTCACTTGAAATTGATTAAGTATAGGTACTTGAAATGACAATTTTTGTTTTGAATGTAGATTAGTTTGGTAACTTGGGAGGTTACTTAGTGACTTGAAATTGATTAAGTGTAGGTACTTGAAATGAAATTTTTTGTTTAGGATGTAGTTTAGTTTGATAATTTATGAGGTGACTCAATGACGTGAAAATATTGAAGTGTAGGTACTTAAAAGGTGAATTTTTGTTTTGGATGTACTTTTGTTTGGTAACTTGTGAGGTGACTTTATCACTTGAAATTGATAAAGTGTAGATACTTGAAATGAGAATTTTTATTTTGAATGTAGTTTAGTTTGGTAACATGGGAGGTGGCTTATTGACTTGAAATTGATTAAGTGTAGGTACTTGAAATGAGAATTTTTGTTTTGAATTTATTTTAATTGTGTAACTTGGGTGGTGACTTAGTGACTTGAAAATGTTGAATTGTAGGAGCTTGAAATGTGAATTTTTGTATTGAAAGAAGTTTAGTTTGGTAAATTGGGAGGTGACTTATTGACTTGAAAGTGATTAAGTGTAGTTACTTGTAATGATTTGTTTTTTATTGAATGTGACTTTTATTTTAAATTTAGGTACTTGAAATGTGAACTTTTGTAACTTGATCTAATTACTTGAATTTGATTTATTGTGTAGATGGAACTGGATTATAGCTGGATATATAATCAAAATAATGATAATAGAATGGGTCTTAGGGTAGAATTTGTTGAAGGTGTCAATCCATTTGTTGAACATACTAAAACACTTGATGCTTGGTCACGTTTTTGGAGATTCGTTATCATTGTGTTAGATGTGATGGCACATATCTTTTAAAAGAAGAAGTTGTGAAGGAACAACTTTATAGAAATAAGTTTCATGGGGACTTTTTAAGATTGCATACTATTCAGGGTGATGTTGATAAAAATAACTTAGTTATTGGTGAAAGTAGTAGGTCTGCAGGGCATGATAACTATCAAGATACTAGAATTACAGAAATGGTGCATGATGCTTTTGGGATGCAACACGGGGGAGACTTTAGGGAAATTGTGGAAGATATTCTGAATAGAGAAGTGGGCCATTTTTATGAACAATAGCATGCTTCTAGTCATCCTTTGTTTGACGGGTGTTTGCATTCTCGTTTGACTGTTGTTGTTAGCTTATTAAGTAATAAATCTGATTTGAATATTGCTGAGAGAGGAATAGACTCAATGATAGACCTTATTAAAGAGTTAGTTGACTCCGTCTTAGAGGTTTCTGATTCTTTCTATAAGGCAAAATGATTGGTCTCAAAGTTAGGTCTCTCCTTGGTTAGAATTGATTGTTATGAAAATGGTTGTATGTTATACTTTAAGGAAGATGCTAACCTATAGTCTTGTAAGTTTTGTAAACACCCTCGATATAAGAGTCGTTGTCGAAGAAATTAAATTTCTATTAAGGCGATGCATTATTTACGTCTAATACCAAGATTAAAGAGGTTGTATGCATCAAACAGCTCATCTCCTCATATGAGCTGGCACAGTGAAAATAGAAGGCCTACTGGTGTTATGTGTCATCTATCTGAATGAGAGGCTTTGATGCATTTTGATGACACTTATCCAGATTTTACAGCTGAGCCACAAAATATTCGTTTGGGACTGTGTGAGGATGGTTTCTCACCTTTTATGTTGGTGTTGCACCACATTCATGTTGGCATGTATTTATCACCCCATATAATCTTCCTCCTAAAATGTTGATGACTAGTCCATATATATTTCTGAATTGTGTTGTTCCTGGCCCGCATAATTCAAAAAGCAGAATAGGCGTCTCCTTGCAACCTTTGATTGATGAACTTCAAATTTTATAGCATGAGGGGGTTGAAACTTAGGACATTTAACTTAAACAGAATTTCAATTTGTGTGCATATCTAATGTGGACTATTAATGATTTTCCTGCTTATGGAATATTGTCTTGGTGGATGACAGCTGGAAAGTTGGTTTATCCATACTGCATGGAAAAAATAAAATCTTTCACATTTAGACATGGCAGGAAAAAATCATGGTTTGATTGTCATTGTTGTTTCTTGCCACCTTATCATTAGTTTAGGAGACTTAGGAATGAATTTAGAAAGAATAGAACAGAACATGATGGTCTACCTTCAAGGTTATCTGGTTATGACCTCTGGGAGATAGTTCAGGATTTGCCAAAAGTTAGAGAGGAACCATTGTATAGGCTTGATAGATATGGCATTTGGCATAACTGGACTAAGCAAAGTATATTTTGGGAGTAGAATATTGGACATATAATTTGCTTAGACATAATATTGATGTCATGCATACTGGAAAGAACTATTTTGACAACTTGTTCTACACAATTATGGATATCACAAGAAAGATAAAGGATAATCCTAAGGCCAATCTTGATTTATTAGAATATTGCAAGCGTAGAGAATTACACTTACAGGAGGGGGCCAATGACAATGTTCTTAAGACAAAGTCTAGTTATACATTTATGTTGGACCAAAAGTGAAAAATATGTGAGTGGGTCCAAAGTTTAAAGATGCCTGATGGATATGCCTCAAATTTGGGAAAGAGGGTAGATATGATACAAAGAATCTTACATGGAATTAAAAGCCATAATTGTCATGTTTTCAAGGAGAAATTACTTCCAATTTCTTTTATTGGTTTTCCTGAATATATATGAAAATCGATAGCAGAGATTAGTTTGTTCTTCAAAGATTTATGTGCCACCACATTAAAAGAAGAAAATCTGGCGCAAATGGAATTTAATATTGTTGTTATCACTAACAAGTTGGAGAAGATTTTTTCGCTAGGGTTCTTCTATGTGATGGAACATCTTCCCATTCACCTTGTCCACAAAGCTTTGCTAGGCAGTCTATTTCAAATTAGGTAATTTTATCCCGGCGAACGGTAAGCAATTGCAACATCTTTAAATTCATACATATTTATTTTTATATAGTAAAAATCTAATCTTAAGATTATGCAGGACAATTGGAAAACTAAAAAGGGGTCCCCAAAATAAACATAGGGTGGAAAGATCTATAGTTAAGGCATATCTTGAAAGCAAAACATCTCAATTTTGTTCATAAAACTTTGGTGATGAAGTTGATTGTTTAAGAAACTGATCTAATCGTCATCAAGACGTTGAGAATGAGCCTCATTTGCAACCGATATCAATTTTCAATCAATCTGATAGTAAGGTTAAAAAGATCATATTTCATCGGCTCACTACCATGGAGCACGAATCAGCAACTTTGCATGTCTTTTTTAATTACCTGGAAATTGAGCCCTCTCTTAAGTAAGGATATAAAATATTAACATATCATATTTACTTACTCATTCCCTTATGGAAACTAATTGTGGTTTGCATGTTGAATCTTCAGTTCATTTAAGACTCAATTCCACGAGAAACAAATGTGTGCATCCATTACAACATGGATTACATATGAGGTGTGTAAGTGTAGTGATATTTCTACAAATTTTAAACATTTACACATTCTTCAACTAACATATATATATGTATAATATTTTTAGGTACACTATTCACCAAATTTGGAAGCATACGATTAGTTCCTGAGATATTTTTCTTAAGGACCAGTTGAAGCTCGTACAATGTCCCATTACATTGTAAATGGGTTTAAATTTTCCTTCATAAAATACTCCAGAACAAGGAAAACATACAATAGTGGTGTTTGGGTTAAGGGTGATAATAATGTTGATTACTTTGGCATCATACAACAGTTCTTAGAATTGGAGTATGTTGGTTTGCCAATAAAAAAAATTGTCCACTTTCGATTTAAGTGGTTTGATCCAAGCACAAGAGTCCCAAGAGTACATAAGGAGCATCCCATCATTGAAGTGAAGCACAATAGGACATATCCTGTTCACGATCCCTTTGTTATCGTGTGAAATGCTAAACTAGTGTATTATGCTCCTTATCCGTTGCACAGTGATAAGTCTGATTAGTGGGATGTAATAAAAAAAAGCCTATAGGATGGGTGAAAGTTTAGAATATGTTAGAGACTGCGTATCAAAATGAAATACAGATTGATCACCAGTTGTGGACATTGATTTAGTGGATAGTTTAAACCACCCGGAAAATATATTTGAAGAAGTTAATATTGCAGAAGAAGAGGCTAAGTGGGTAGGAGATGAGAAAACTTCCGAAGAGGGTGAATGGTTTAGTGGAGAATCTTTGGGAGAAGAGAAATCGATTGTGTAGGTTGTATTTGTTATGTATTGATGTCATTATTCTTTGTACTATCTACCTTTATGTTTCTTGTTTAATATTGATAAGTAATATACTATGTTAAATTGTTGTTGTTTAATACTTATTTAGTGATTTGAAATGTGAATTAGTAACTTGATATTAGTTACTTGGAATGTTTTAACACTGGTGTTTTCTTATAATCATTTTGTAAGGACTAACTACTTGTTAACTTTACAAAATTTAGATGGTAGGTAAAGGTGACAAAGGTAAGCAAAAAGTTGATCCTACAAAGACAGAAAATAAAAAACAACCTCCACCTTATAAACGATCGTCAAGTATTCTTATATTTGAGGGTTGGTGTGATGATGTGCCAGCACGACCCTCACATCCTAGGTCGTCGTATTTGGGTCCACTTCATTGGTCTACAGGGACTCATTCAGCTCCCATCCTCGTGCCACCACATTCACTGTGCTATCAAAAGATCACTAGAATATACCGTCATCTATTATCTTCTGCAGTACCTACTCCTAGTAGTCACCCACGTTCTCATAGTGTTTCTGATGGATCTATTGGGTTGTCGGATCTTCATCTTGGAGGCACTCCATTCAGTGCTTTAGATCCGCTCACGCCAGTGCATCCACCAGTACTTGTTCCACAGCCCAGAGACAGAGATGTTTATCGGAGGTAGTATATTATTCCATATGGAGTAGGATAATATTTTTAAAGATAACAACATTATCAATTTTTTATTTACTATATTATTATACTCTATGAAATTAATGTTTAATCTTGTGTTGTAGGTTTTTTTCCGATGATGGAATTGGAAAAATTACAACTAAATGCATTACTCGCCATTTCAACGGCTATTGGACCAGTTGGCAAAAGGTTCAAGAATTTGATTGAAATGACATGTTTAAAGAATTTCAGATCAAGATTTAACTTATCGACTACTTAACACATTGTTAGAACAAAAAATTGAATATTATACTTTTGGTTTTGTTTTTGAAATATTTCTGGTGGGATGACGCGAATGACTGTTCTATCTGAAGGAATTTTTATAGAAGAGCTAGAGCAAGAATGAATGATCTGTTGGAATATGCCAGAATGAACAGGGTACGACCAGAGTTTATACTCGAACCCATGTGGCAAGATTATCTTCGGTATTGTAGTAGTGAAAAATACCAAGTGTTGAGTGAGAATGGAAAGAAATCCAGGGCATCATCCAAGAATGGCTCTCTAAATACCGTGGGAGCAGTTAGTCGGATTACTGTGGAGCAAAAATTTATATGTAACTTTTACAGGTTTAATTGTTTGTTTCTGTTGAAATTTTTAATTATTTGAAGATTAATATTTTTATCATATGTAGACAAAAAAATCGGGTAGGAAGATACAACAACATGAGGTATTCGAGGAGACCCATGTAAGGAAGAAAAATAACCCAACTGATGAAGATGTCTGGGTTGAGCCTCGTGCAAAAGCTACCCATGTAAGAATTAAATTTTGTATTTATGAATCTTTTCCTCAAAGTTGATAATATTCAAGTACGAGTAGTTTAATATTTTTTTCCTATTAATTAGACCTTTACTTTGAATATTGGAAAAATATATGTAACACGTTAATGAGTATCGTAGTACTCAGCCTCCTGAAGTCTGGGTGACATAATACCTAAAGATGTAGAGGAGGAGTTATGGAAACAAACTATGGTTTCTCCAGTTAGAGGCCAATACTACAGGTACCACAGAAAATGTTTTAGCGAGAATATTAGTTCTTCGTCCGTCCCTACATCCTATCCCTCATCATTTGATAGAGAAACCATTGATTTACTAAAGAATATGATTTCTTAAATTACTAAAGACCTTGTTGTACAAACTGAGAGGGCAGAGAAGAAGTAGGAGGGAACAATGAAACAAATGAGATTGATGCAGGAGTAGATCAACTTTTTTATTCGATATGCAGGGATTCTTCCTTCTTGTTCTGGTGTTGCAGTTCGGGATGCAAGAGGTCTAGTCCTGCCGGATGATATTACCATTGATACGAAATCAGATCATGTGTGTGAGGATGAGGATGCGGATGATGGAGAGGATAATGAGTTGTAGTTTTTAGACTATAGCATGTTTTGTAGTTTGGATTTGGAGACTAGATAAATTTTATTAATAACTTGATTTTACATGTTTGTATTGTTTATGCTGGTTGTTTGTAATGTTATGTTGGTTGAAATGTTATACTGGTTGATGAAATGTAGCCTATATAGGTTGTTATTTTAAAAAAAAAATTATCAGAAAAACTGACCACATGTGGTTGGTTTTCTGGAAAATATTACAAAAATTGACCATGTGGTCGGTTTGTAAAAAAGATTTCCACAATACTAACTACATGTAGTCGGTATTCTGGAAAATTTTACAAAAACCGACTATAAGTGTTAGGTTTACTATAATTAATTAAAAATTATTTTATTAAGTAAATTATTTTTAAAAAAAAAGACCACTTGTGGTCGGTTTTATATTTAAATTAATTAATTAATTTTAATAAAATCGACCACATTTGGTCGGTTTTGTATTTAAAGAATCTTTTTTAGATTTTTTTTTTAATATATATATATAGATTTATTTAAAAAAAAACCCGACCACACGTGGTTAGTTTTAACAAAGCTACCAGGTTTTTAACGACCATGCATTTTAGTCAATTTTTTGGTCAAAAATGTAGGAAAATAGACCATATGTAGTCGGTTTTTGTGGTCACTTTTCCTATTTTTTTTAGTCGTGTATGTGAGTCATTGCATTGATCATCATCTCTAGCTCGTGCCCTTGCACTTCTACTTATTTGTGTATTTTCAATGTGAGCCATGAAGTGGTCAAGGGAACACCAGGGAACACCTTGATTTATATTTATACGTGAACCATTATGTTGATCATCATATCCAGCTTGTACTCTTGCACTATTACTTATTTTTGAATTGTTTAAGTGAGGCCAGACGTTCCCCCAATCACTTCAGCAGGGCTTCAAACAATGAAGTAGACCCTCATGAAGTGATCAAGAGAATTCATGGGAACACATTGATTGATATTTATACGTGAACTATTGCGTTGATCATCATCTCTAGCTCGTACTCTTGCACTTTTATTTGGTTGTGTGTTTTCAAAATGAGCCCGAGAGTTCCCAAAATACTTCAGCAGTGGTTCAAACAATGAAGTAAGCCGTCATAAATTTGTCACGACCCAAGCCGAGGCCCTAGTTGCGATGAGCATCCCAAACCATGAAGGCCAAGGTGCCCTTTTCTATCTGGCAATCATACACTACGTTAATACAATGTAAAGAAATGAGAAAAAGTTATCATACAGAAACATGGTCGATATTATAATTCAAATGAACAATTCAAAATGAAATTCGTAAGCCTCGAACAACATCTAACATCTGTCTGTGCAATCTCTAATACATAAAGTCAACATCTTGTCTAAAACTAGGTCATGGCCTCCAGTCAGACCATAAACCAAAATAGAGTAACAATGGTATAAAAACAGGCCTTCCGAAATAAGGGAGGCTCACTAATTGCACTCTTCCAATGAATAATTCTATGGCTTAGCGGGAACCCAGGTCTGAGCCTCAGGTCCTGAAATATAGGGGGTCAATACAAATATACTGGTACACAGAGCAATAAAAAATAATGTACTTTTCTATATAACCTAAGTGAGAGAATTTCATAAAGCGTTATGCATGAAATAACTTAAAATACATGGGCAATTCTTAAAAAAATTCTGTAGATGCAATTTCTTTCTTTGTGTTACTTTTGAGATAGGTGGTACACCCTACATATCTGAAAGTATCCCACGGGCTATATGGGTTCCGCCCTTAACTCAGCGTCTAATCCCCCAACCCATGTTTGCTGCAAGAGTTGGAATATCTGAATCTGATACTCCATAGGGCACTAGGCCAGCGTATAATCCCTCTTTAGGGACATAATAAACCCAAATTGACAAAAAACTATTCCGAGCAATGAATCGTATGACTCATGCCTACTTTGGGTAACCACCTGACTCTCTTAGTGCCTATTTTTTATATTTTCTAAACATGTATCTTTCTAAATTCAAAATCTGAAATCTGAAATGAAATCTTTTTAGTTTATCATGGCCTTATCTGATGTTGTATCATCATACCAAGACTTGCAAGTCATACTTCTCAACCATAAATTATCAAGTTACAAATTTTTTCTAGAAAAAAGTCATTTAAACAATACAAGAGAATGCGTACAGTGAAATTCATGAAAACTAAGGCAGAAATCCTCAAGTTCAATTCACAAACACGCGGTGGTCAAATACCTTGTAGTAAGCAATGCAACTCTTTAAATCATCATTTTTGTTTATGTAATTAATAAAAATTCTCTCTCTTCATGTCATCACCAAGACCAAGTCAATAAACAATAGTAAAGACATTCATATCATACATTTCAACATGAAATCAAATAGGTCATAACATGTGAAATCAAGATGCATACATAATACATGTATTTATACAAGAGAGGGATTATCAATATTCACGCTCTCGATTCAAATTTTAAAACATAAAATGCATAAATTTACATGTATTCATATGAGTAAAAGATCAATTTTAATATAAGGCCTCAAGACCAAAACACATCTCATTGGAAGAGTTCACAGTGCATACTTTTTAATGTAATTCAAGCCCTTCATAAAAACATGATTTATCAACATTCAAAATGTTAATATAAACGATTTATAAATGCCCATGTAGTTTAGGAAAACCCCACGTACCTTATGTCATTTAGTTTGAAGATTAGAACTCCAATCTTGACCTTTTCTTGAATTCTTGATCTTAGAGGAAACCCTAATTTGCTCTTGTTCTTGAGAGTAGAAAGGATTTGATATGTTGTAAAACTGATAATAGTTTATTAATAACATTTGGAATACAATTTAATTCGTGGGGAAGGTTTTTGTGAAGGGAAAGTACCAAAATACCCATTAAAAAACATCCCATCTAAGCAACTCGGCCTCGCCTGACGTCTTAGTTGATGGACCGTCTGGTGACAGACTTTCACTTCATCCGTCAGTTCTTGGCCAGAGAATGATCTCACTGCCTGAGGTTGACGGAAATCTTGATGGACCGTCACTAACATGATGGTCCGTTAGTTTGGCCGTCGCACCTTGGCAGTCTGACACCTCCCTGGAAAATAAGCATAATTTTTTATCCCGATATCAAATTAAGGCAAAACCGGTGGCGTTGGAAATAAGACTCAAATAAATTTTATTTGATATATTGTAGTACCGATAACTCATTATATAAATGAAGTTATGATCGATGGAATTCGACCAATGTTTAGACGTTCACTAAAACTTAATTGATAGGAAAGTTTTCAACTCGTCTTTGAGTTAAGGGACCTCTATGATTACAATTTATGCACAAATATATTACCACACTACCTAATTGAGTATCATACTTATATTTACACCGGAGTCATTGGATTTTGGGACCTTTACACATTGGAATGACAGCTTATGTTCTAGCCCAAAATACGGGTTGTTACTGTAAGACCCCGCAAAATCCTAAGCTTAGCTCAGTGCTTTAAAGCTTATTAAAGGGTCCCAGACATAGAAAGTTTTAGCTAAGTATTCATACTTAGTGTTATTTTAGCCTTCATAGGTTGGAGACTCAATTTTACGACCCTCATGACCTTAAAGTGATGATATTTAGGTTGAATCATGATCAAGAATGTCACTAGGTGTTCTCGGACATGTTTCGGATTTTTTGGACTTCATTTAAGACACATTTAAAAGCTCAAACTAGTGGAACGACGCGATCTCGATGCGCCGTGTCTCCCATCGCATTGATAAGTATTTTACCCAACTCCCAGTGCAAATTCTAGTGACTTGATGCGGACTCGACGCAACGCGTTGGCTATTGCATCAATGCTAATGACGCGACGCGTCAGTCTGCGCTTCGCTAAATCAGTTTTTATTCATTAAAAAGCCACATACTCAGGGGTAATTGGGTCTTTTCCCACCTCATTTTAGCTGCCAAAACACGAGATTAACCCCCTTTAGAGGCAAAAACCATTCATCTCTCTCAAAATTTCTCCAGAAGCAAACACTAGGATCTCAAATTCAAGATTTAGTCTCAAGAACACTGCATCATTCTTCACAAATTTGAATACTAAGGTTTTTTAAATGTTCATCCGAGGGTCCCTTCCATCCTTGGAGTCCAAGAAACTCTTTTAAACTTTAATTAAATTGATTTCATGACTTCCATGATTTGGATTCAAGTGTATTCATGATTATAATGTTGATTGGGTTTCTATTCCGTGATTAAGTTCAAGATTTATGTAAAAAAAATTATTATGTAGGTAGTATCATGTGAATTTATGGTAAAACCTTGAAATTGTGATGCTCATGTGTTGATTAGTACTATGTGCATATACAATGCCTTCCAAGTGTTTGATGAGCTATTCAAGTGTTTGATAAAATACCTCTATAGATGCATTATGAATAATTGTACATTTCTATGCTATTCAAGGTCATGTGATGCTTTACTTTTATGCTATCGAGCCCTTGGGGTAATTAATACCCAATAATTTAGCTTATTACCTAGAGCCAACATCAGTTACAGAATAATCTTAGTCTTGTCATGATCTGTAGTACTATCAAACAGTTACAGAACTCAAGAAAAATTGAGTAAACTCAATATCAGTCCAGTCCAGTTTAGACCTTAGTAAATTCATCCAGTTAATAGAATTCAGTAGTATAACGTCAGTCAACAGAAAAAAGTGAACTCGGTTCATTTCAGTTAAATACTATAATCAGTAACAGTTCAGTCAAGCATAGTATGACCTAGGAATCGGTTCAGTGTCTATTCAGTAAGGAGTAGGATTCAGCACCGAGTGAACCCAGGGATGGGGACTCACCTGCCAGTAGAGGGTGTGATCCTTAGAAGCAGCCCTTGTGTTCCAGAACTACGTAGCCAGCGTAAGTTGAGAAATCAACCTGCCATCAAAGGGTTGATGAGGTGTCCTACCTGCCAGTTGAGGGTACCACCATTCTCATTCAGAGCACCTGCCAGATGAGGATGACTCAGCTTGTCTCTACTTGTGGCACGGTATAGACACCCTTTCAACTGGGATTATGGGTTGGACTCCAATCCATTTAGAGAGGGCATATCGGTTAGATGATTACCTCCTACGGTCTCAATATTACTCTCTAGAATAGAACTTAGTTTAGTTCTACAGAAATTAGGACTATCAGAAATAGTCACTCAGTTCAGTACGGAACTCAGAATAGTTCCACAGTATCAGGACTGTCAGATATAGTCACTCAGTTAATAGTAATACACTATCATTACACTCAGATATTAGTAAACCAGTGTTTCAAAACTCAGTATCCAGTGTTATCATGACCTCATTTACAATTTACTTATTCATGCATGTACTCTCATTCAGTTATGTTCATGTTATTCAGACAACTATTGTTCATTCATATGAACCCACGCATGTCAGCCTACCTTACTTAGCATACCGGTACATTCAAAGTACTGATGCATACCTTTCTTTTGCGCTATGATGTTTTATATCATAGGTTCAGACGCACGGGCTCCCAATCATATTTAGCATCCAGATCCATCAGCAGTTGACTAGTGGTGTGTCCTAAGTGTTTGAGGATAGATTTATTATTATAGTAATTTAGTACTCAGTTTATTTTAGTAGTCGGAGTTAGTTGGGGACTTGTCCCATCGATTCCTTGTTCAGATAATAGGAGCTTTTTTAAACTAGAGTATTTTCAGAAAAATATTTAGTTTCAGTATTTATTTCAGATTTGAACCTTATGGCAAGTTTCCACCTAATTTCTGCATAATTACAGTATTACTATACATTTATTGCACTAGGTACCAATCATGGGTTAGCTTGTGGTCCTTTGAGATTATGAACACCGTTTAGCATTTGGGGTACAAACTCAGGGCGTTACAAACTCGGTATCAGAGCCTAAGGTTCAACAGAGTCCTAGGAAGTCTAAAAGATACATCTAGTAGAGTCTTGTGCATGGGTGTATAGCGTGCCACACATATGGATAGAAGGCTATTAGATGTTTTAGGAAAAGTTTCTCTTCTTTCACTATTCATGTCATGTGAGTGAGCATGGCCTCAAGTTAAACTTTCTGTCTAATTCATTCTCCCCTTTTCATTTACAGAACATGCCTCTAAAAAAGACTAATGAAAAGAGAGCCAAAAATCGGTCAGCACCTTAGCCCGTTCAGGCAGATCCCCTGGAAGAACATGTCTCCCATGCTGAATTCAGAGTAGCTTTCACCATCCTAGCTCATTCTGTGGCAGCCCAGAATGAACGCCCACTGCTATTTTGGCCAACCCTATGGCCAATACTGCTGCATTTAGTATTCGGAACTTCACTCGAATGAACCCTCCATCTTTTACTGGGTCTAAGTAGATGAGGACCCTTAGGAATTTCTTGATCAGGTGCAAAAAGTTACAGATATTATGGGGGTGACTTCTTTTGAGAGTTATGAGTTGGTTACATATCAGTTGCAGGATGTGGCTCACTCATGGTTTAAATAGTGGAAAGCATAAAGGGTCGCAGATGCAAGACCCATAGAGTGGGAAAAGTTTACCAGTATTTTTCTGGATAGGTTCTTCCAGTTAGAGTTGAAGGAAGTGAAGGTTCTAGAATTTATTAACCTGAAGTAGGGCAACATGATAGTGAAAGAGTATTCTCTCAAGTTTACTCAATTAGCTAGACATGATCCTCATGTGGTGGCAGATAGTTGGTTCAGGATGAGTAAGTTGACATCTGGCATTTCTATAAGTATGGTCAAGGAGTGTAGGACAGTAATGCTGATGAAAGAGATGGACATATCCAGGACCATGGTCCACGCTCAACAGATAAATGAGGATAAGAATAGAGAGAATGAGAGGGAGAGAAAGAAATACGAGAACAGGTAGTTTCAACTTTACTCAGCCTAAGTCAGAAGGTGGGATTGTTCTCAGTTCTGCCCGAAATTCTCAGTTCTAGCTCCATCCTCAACCAGTGCTCCAGTTCCAAAATTCATATACAACAACAGAGATAAGGCACCAGGCTCTAAGCCTCAGTGTATTGTAAGCAGTGCCTGAACCAATCACCATTGTCAGAAATATAGTAGAAACCACCAGGGTATCTACAGGTCTGGCAGTGATATGTGTTTCGAGTATGGAAAGCTAGGTTACTGAGTTAGATATTGTCCCCAGTAAGGTTCCTAGAGTCAGCATAACTATCCCTTAGCTCAATTCGGTCGCCCGAATTAGTAGGGTGCCATTTCCAGTGCTACCAGTGGGCAACACCTAAAGAGACTTTATGCCCTTCAGTCCCGACAGGATTAGGAAAGTTATCTTGATGTGGTCACTGGTACGTTACAAGTTTATCATTAACATATTTATGATTTTCCAAATCCAGGAGCTTGTTTATCCATTGTAACTCTATATATAGGTGTTGAATTTTGAGTAAGTCCCAAAATACTAGAAGAGCCTTTATCAGTTTCTACCCTAATGGGTAAATCTAGCATAGCTAGATGAGTATATAGGAACTATCCGATTATGGTATGTCATAGAGTCACTTCAGCAGACTTAGTAGAATTAGAGATGATATATTTATATGTTATTCTTGGAATGTATTGGCTCCATTCATGCTATACCTCAATTGACTTCAGAAATAGAATTGTCTAGTTTCAGTTTCCAAATAAAGCTATCCTAGAGTGGAGGTGTAGTACTTCAGCACTCTGGGGTCAGTTCTTTTCCTACCTTAGGGAAAGGAAAATGATATCTAAGGGATGTGTCTACCATCCTATTTGAGTCCAAGACTCTAGATCTGAAACCCCTAATCTTGAATTAGTGTCAGTAGTATGTGAATTCCCAGATATATTTCTCAAAGATCTTTCCGGAGTTCCTCCCGAAAGGGAAGTTGACTTTGGAATAGACCTTCTTCTAGATACTCAACCTATCTATATCCCATCATATAGAATAGCTCCAGCAGAACTCAAATAATTAAAAAATAGTCAAAAGATCTCCTAGATAAGGGATTCATCATACCTAGTATGTCCTCGTGGGGTGCACCAGTTCAATTTGTGCGTAAGAAAGACAGTTCTCTTAGGATGTGTATAGACTATTGTCAGCTAAATAATGTCATGGTCAAGAACAAGTATCCCCTTCCTAGAATTGCTGACTTGTTTGACCAACTTCAGGGTGCCAGTTAGTTTTCTAAGATAGACCTAGATCAGGCTATCATCAGCTCAGAGTCAGACAATGTGACATTCCTAAAGCAACTTTAAGAACTCGGTATGGTAACATTGAATTCTTAATCATGTCCTTTGGTCTTACCAATGCCCCAACAGGTTTCATGGACTTGATGAACCACGTGTTTAAGCAGTACTTTGACATGTTCATCATAGTCTTCATAGATGACATCCTTGTCTAATCCCACAGTGAGCATGATCATGCAGCCCATCTCAGAATAGTATTACAGACTCTTAGAAACCATTAGCTATTTTCCAAATTTAGTAAGTACAAATTTTGTCTTAGTTCAGTAGCTTTCCTCGGCCATATCATTTCTGGTGAGGGCATTAGAGTTGATCCCCAAAAGACCGAAGAAGTGAGAAACTGGTCCGGACCCATCTTTCAATCAGATATCCAGAGTTTCTTGGGTATGGATGGTTGTTACCGACTGTTTGTTGAGGGATTTTTATCTATTGCATCCCCTATGTACAGATAGACTCAGAAGAAGGTCAAATTCCATTGGTCATATTCTTGTGAGAAGAGTTTTCAAGAGTTGAAGACTCGACTCACTACTGCTCTAGTTCTTACCTCAACAGATGGTTCGAATGAATTTGTTGTATATTATAATACATCTAGAGTAGGTTTGGGGTATGTCCTCATGCAGAGCGGTAAGGTTATAGCCTATGTCTCTAGAAAGCTTAAGCCCCATGAAAAGAAGTATCCAACTCATGATCTTGAGTTAGCAGCAATAGTATTTGCCTTAAAGATTTAGACACTATTTATGGAGTGCACGTTGATGTGTTCACTGACCATAAAAGCCTGCAATATGTATTCCCTCAGAAAGAGCTAAACCTATATCATAGAAGGTGGTTGGAGTTATTTAAAGACTACGATATAAGCGTACTGTATCATCCAGGTAAAGCCAATATAGTGGCTGATACTCTTAGTAGGATGTCTATAGGTAGAGTTGCTCATGTGGAGGATGGTAAGAAGAAGTTAGCTCAGGAAGTTCATCAGTTTGCCTTAATAGGTGTTCGCTTAGTCAATTCAAAAGAAGGTAATTATGGGTGAAAAGTAGTTCAAAATTATCCTTGGTTTTCAAGGTGATGGCAAAATAGGATAGGGATCCCAGTCTAGTTAAGTTGAAAGAATTAGTCAGATATCAGAAGGTAGATGTTTTCTCCCAAGGAGGAGATAGTATATTGCGCTGCCAGGGTCGGCTATGTGTGTCAGGTATAGATTATATAAGACAGCGAATTCTAGGAGAAGCGTATGGTGTGCACTACTCTATTCATATAGTGGTCACTAAGATGTACCGTGATTTGTCAGAGATTTATTGTTGAAGTAGGATGAAGAAAGACATTGCATAGTTGTGGCTAAGTACTTAACATGTCAGCAGGTTAAGATTGAGCATCAGAAGCCAAGTGGGTCCATGCATGAGTTTAGTATTCCTACCTAGTAATGGGAAGAAGTGAACATATACTTCGTGATGGGTTTGCCTCGCACTAGTCATCAGCATGATTCAGTTTGGGTCATTATAGATAGGAGGACCAAATCAACTCATTTCCTACCAGTCCATACCTCTTTTTACGCCGAGCACTATGCTAAGATCTATGTCAGAGAGTTGGTTAGATTACGCTGAGTTTCGTTGTCTATTATCTTAGATAGAGGTACACAGTTCACCTCTCATTTCTAGAAAGCCTTCTAAAAAGGTCTAGGTACTCAAGTCCACCTCAGTACAACCTTTCACCCTCAGAAAGTTCATAAAGCAGAAAGGACTATTCAAACTTTAGAGGATATTCTCCGAACTTGTTCCATAGACTTTAAGGGTAGTTGGGATGACCAATTGCCCTTGATTGAGTTCGCATATAACAATAACTATCATTCCAGCATCCAGATGGCTCCGTTTGAGGTGCTTTATAGGAGGAGATGTAGGTCTCTCATTGGTTGGTTTGAGGTAGGTGAGGTCGTAGTGATAGGGCCTGACTTGGTATTTTATACCTTGGAAATGGTTCAGTTGATCAGGAAAAGGCTTAAGATAGCTCATAGCTGAAAAAAATCATACGCAGATGTGCAGAGAAAGGATATCGAGTTCAAGGTTGGTGATTATGTGTATTTAAAAATCTCTCCTATGAAAGAAGTGAAGAGATTTTGCAAGAAGGGGAAGCTCAGTCCCCGATATATCGGTCCTTACCAAATTCTCAGACATTTTAAAAAGGTAGCTTACGAGCTTAAGTTGCCTTCAGACCTAGCTTTAGTCCATCCAGTGTTCCATGTATCCTTGCTAAAGAAATGCATAGGTGACCTAGTTGTTGTAGTCCCTATAGGGGGTATAGACGTTTAGAAAAACCTTTCTTATGAGGAGATTACAGTCAAAATCCTTGATTATTAGATTCATAGACTGACGAACAAAGAGGTCTCTCTAGTTAAAGTTCTTCGGTGGAATCAGTCCATTGAGGGAGTTACTTGGGAAGTAGAAGCAGATATGCAGACAAAGTATCCTCACCTCTTCTCCGCCAACTAAAGCTCAGCCCAAGGTAACAGTTTTTCCTTGAACTTACTCAGTTCCATTCTCAGATTTTCCTTTATAGACTTGGCACCAGTTACCATTGAATATTAAGTTGTGACTTCATGCATCAAATATGCCTGTTCAACATGAGAAGCTCAACTTATTAGCTATCCCAGTCATGCATTCATGAATCATGTTCAGTTATGTACTCATGCTTCAGATATGCATGTTCAGTATGAAATTTCAGCATAACAGTAATGTCAATTATGAAATCATATTGCAGTTGTGCATATCTAGTATCTAAATTTAATCTATCAGTATTTTTCAGCTTAGTCAGTCTCATTCAAGGTGGAATGTTCCAAAGGGGAGATATTGTAAAACCCCGCAAAATCCTAAGCTTAGCTCAGTCGTTTAAAGATTATTAAGGGGTCCTAATTTTAGAAAA
Source organism: Capsicum pubescens (assembly GCA_030864215.1). Taxonomy (NCBI): domain Eukaryota; kingdom Viridiplantae; phylum Streptophyta; class Magnoliopsida; order Solanales; family Solanaceae; genus Capsicum; species Capsicum pubescens. Next base: position 366,100,477 of record CM061548.1, on the reverse strand, counting down.
TTTTAGCTAAGTATTCAGACTTATAGTTATTTTAGCCTTCGTAGGCTGGAGACACTATTTCACGACCCTCATGACCTTAAAGTGATGATTTTAGGTTGAATCATTATCAGGAATGCCAGTAGGTGTTCTGGGATATGTTTCAAATTTTTCGGACTTCGTTTGAGACACGTTTGAAATCTCAAACCTGTGGATCAACGCAATCTTGGTTTGCCACATCACCCATCATGTCGAGGAGTATTTTCCACAGCTCTCAGTGTAAATTCCAATGAATTGACACAGACTCAACACGGTGCATTGGCTATCGCATCGATTCCTATGATGTGGCGCGGTGGTCTGTGCATTGCTAAATTAGATTTTAGTCATTAAAAAGTCACATCCTCAGGGGTAATTGGGTCTTTTTCCACCTCATGTCAGCCCCCAAAACACGAGATTAAGCCCCTTTAGAGGAAAAATCCATTCATCTTTCTCAAAATTTCTCAAGAAATATACAATAGGATCTAAAATTCAAGATTCAGTCTTCAAGAACACTCCACCATTCTACGCAAATTTGAATACCAAGGTATGTCAAGTGCTCATCCAAAGGTCCATTCCACCCTTGGAGTCCAAGAAACTCTTTTAAACTTTAAATAAATTGATTTCATGACTTCCATGATTTGGATTTAAGTGTATTCATGATTATAATGTTGATTGGGTTTCTATGCCATGATTAACTGGAAGATTTATGTAAAAACAATTATTATGTAGGTAGTATCACGTGAATTTATGTTAAAACCTTGAAATTGTGATGCTAATGTATTGATTAGTAATATGTGCATATACAATGCCTTCCAAGTGTTTGATGAGTCGTTCATGTGAATTAAATAGTGGGATTATATCATGTTACCATGTATATTAGTTCATGCCATTCAAGTGTTTGATAAAATGCCTCTATAGATGCATTATGAACAAGTGTACACTTCTATGCTATGCAAGGTCATGTGATGCTTTACTTTTATGCTATAGAGTCTTGGGGGTATTTAATACCCAACAATTTAGCTAATTACCTAGAGCCAGTGTCAGTTACAGAATAGTCTCAGTCATGTCACGATCAGTAGTACTCCCAGTCAGTTACAGAACTCAGGAAAAATTTAGAAGACTCAGTATATGAATTTTGGGAGTTAAAAATCTGCCGCTAAAGTATATAAAGTTGCGGAGGTTTTAAACCCCCGCAATAAATTGCGGGGGTTTTAAACCCCCGTTATATGCCAAAAATAATTAATGCTTATTTTTTCATAAAACATAAATTTACGGGGGTTTTTGACCCCCTCTATAATAAAAAAAAACTTAACATTTTCCTTTTCCCCGCTATTATTTCCCCCGCTATTATTTTCCCTCACTTTCCTAATTATATCGACCCTCTTATTTCCCTCTCACTTTTCCTCTCTTATTTCCCAAATTGGTAGGTAGTCATTTCAGTTGGTAGGCAAAAATGAGTCTTTGAGGTTGCAATAACCACAGATTCACAAGAAATCCCCACGGATTGTTCCAGTTTTTGTGCAATTTCTGTAAACTAAAGTTGAATTGACATCTTCTATTGTAATTTAAATTAGAGTTATTTGAGTATATTCAGGTTTTTTGCAGATGTTTTGAGCCTGTTTTAGTGTTTATTTATATTGAAACTTGTTGCATTTTGCGGTCGAAGTAGGGATTTTTTTTTGAAAGAAATCCCGGGCTGGTTAGAGTTAGGAAGTGACATACTAATATATTATGTTTCTTTTGCTCTGATATTTGGTTATAGTATCCAAGTTGATTAAGGGACACATGATGTAGTTGAATTTCTTAAACATAAGAACCCATATTCGGATGAAGATGTTGAGGTATAAATAAAAGGTTCGTGCTTTTTTGTATTAGGTTTTCTGGTTGTCCGTAGCTTCACAAGCTAAATCCTCTACTGTTGGTGTGAAATAGGAGGGAGGAATTGGGATTTTGACTTGCTTCAGTGTACTGAGCTAAAGTGTGAGATTACTTATCAAATGAGAGAATTGTTAGTGTTGAGCTCAGAGGTGCCTATTATCGTAAGTCGAATCAAAATCCTACCTTGGAGTGATATAGGAGGTGAAGATAGATTTTAACTTGGTTCAATGTACTGAGTTTACCTGTCAAAGGATAGAATTGATATATTGATACTCTTATTTTTTTTTTGCTAGATTTAGTGTAGGTTAAGTCTAGAGAGTCGATGCGTTTGTCACTGTAAGTTGAATTAAAACCCTATGGAGTGATACAGGAGGGAAAAATTAGGATTTTTTCTTGGTTCAGTATATGTAGCGTAAATGTTGAATGTGAAGTGTGAGTTTACTTGTTAAATGAGGGAGTTGATGTAGTTATTTTCTAAATTGTTTTGCTGGATTCAGTCTTGGTTAATTGTAGATAGTCAATGGGCCTGTCATGGTAAGTCAAAGGAAAACACATCAGTTGGAGTGATATGGGAGGGAGGAACTGGGATTTTGACTTGATTTGATACATTGTAACGTAAATACTGAGCTGAAATGTGAGTTACTTGTCAAATGGTGAACTCATGTATTTATTTTCTCAATTGTTTTGCTGGATTCAGTGTAGGTTAAGTGTTGGTGAGGTAGGGTTTTTATCGGGCGGTTTTCCATGCTTTTTGAACTTCTCAATCCCATTATGAAAGTGATTTCTTGACAAACAACTTATTAATTAGATTCGTCACTTTCTTATACCGGATTTTGGCGTCTGGTTATTCTTTTTGTCTATCCGAGAAGCAATACGACAAAAAATTAAGAAAAATAGTTCAAAAATGTAGATGCTCATTGTATGAATTTTCCCTTGATGCTCATTGTATGAATTTCCCCTTAATTGTTACTATCACAAATTTAGTTTGCACATGCTTAGTTTTATTCACTGAAAGTGTCCTCTATTCTTTTTATGTCCTCTGTCAACCAGTCCAACTTGGATTTGGCTTTCAACCTAACCTCTCATGCTTATTCAATAACAATATCACCCAGTCATTACATCTGTCTTTGTGTCCCAACATTATAGTCAACTATGAAGCTCTTATGTTGTTGGTAATTGTGTATTTTTTATCTTACAGCTAACAAATAATTTCTAGCTGCCCCACACCAACATGACAATGCCTCCATCCCCACTGTTTTCACAGATGGTGTGGCAGATTCATTTTAAATGGTTATCGTTATCTTCTGATCTGAAGGTTTTGGGTTTTATCTCTTCATTTTTTTATTTGACATGGGCATTTCTTTGGAGGGAACATAGATGGTCATGACCGACTTTTTCGATTTTTCATTATGTGAACTAGCATAAGTAAAGTTACCAATGGATTAGATAGCACATTGTGCCATTCTTTGGCTTGAAATACTTTCCTGTAAATTCTACCCTCCCTATGCCCCACCTTGTGGGATTTTAGTGGGTATGTTGTTGTTGTTGTTCGTTGTGGTTATAATCGAAAAAGTTTATCGGTGAAACTTGTAAGTTGTAATACTATATGTGTCAGGCAAGTATTACAATTGTTTTGTGCGAACAAACTTGCATTGATTACAAGTTTGCTGGTTATTTTTTTTCAATTAACAATATGTTCATTTTCTTGATGGAGTATTGTGACTTGTTTTTTTAGTGAAAGAATTGAAAGAGATTGCAAAAAAACTTGGGAAATTAGATTACTGTTGTTACTGTTAAAGGAGTTAAACGGTGTCTTTAGTAACCAAAAGAGTCCACACATTTTTTCCACATTCCCAATTTCGACTCAGGTTAGTCACAAACACCTTTTGTAGTTTTTACCCCACTAATTTTGCGTGTGATTTTGTGTAATTTCTCTCCATTATATAATAATAGTTTCGCTTATGATTTCTAGTTGCTCCCAATTTTGTATTGTTTTTTTTTTATCGTCTAGGTATGTTGTTATTGGACCTCAACTAGTTTGGGGTTGAAGTCTAGTTGACTGATTGTTGATTGATTATATTCGTTGAACTTATTTTTTTTATGTCTGTAAAGTTAGTCGAGTTGTGCAAAAGTTGATCCGAACATTACAATTATCTGTTAGAGTAATTTTTTATATGATATTTTGTTATGTATGTTTTATGTTAGAGTTCAACAATTTATTTATTTTCTATTATGTTCACTCTTCTTCTTTATGGAATCTTATAGGGATATTTTGAATTTTCATCAAATTCTTCAATTGATAGATCTTGGATTGGAATTCCAAGAAACACACTAGAGTATTTACTTGGTTTGAATCAGTTTCTATATTTTACATTTACCAATGGAGCTATAGGAGATAAAATAAAGTGTCCATGTCCTATATGTGGCTTTACACAGTGGAAAACAAAAAATATGGTGTTTCACCATTTGATGGATAAGGATTTACCTCAACATTACGTCATTTGGGTTATGCATGGAGAAATGAATGTTTTGCCTAATTCCAGAAACATAGAGGTTATTTAAGATGCACAACCTTTTGAAAATTCTATTGAATTATTGATTAATGAAGTATTCCGTAGTTTAAGGCACGAGGGTGTTGATGCAGGTCCATCACAAGAAGTAGGAGAAGAAGAAATTTTACATGATTTGTCTGATTCAAATAACAAAGTTTATTTTGAATTGCCTAAGGATGGAAGTGAAGAATTGTATGAAGGATCCAAGTACTCAATGTTTATATTTTTACTAAAGCTTTATCACATAAAGTTCTTGTCTGGGTCAAGTGATCAGGGAATGACTATGGTGCTAACTCTACTCAGGGATGCATTTAAATTTGCAAAGATCCCTATATCTTTTTATAAGGCTAAGAAAACCATCAACAAGTTGTGTCTTGATTATATCAAGATAGATGCTTGACCAAATGATTGTATGTTGTACTGGGAAGATGATGTTAATGCAAAATCATGTAAGCATTGTCACACTTCTAGATGGAAGCCCGAGAAGGATAGCGATCTTGATCATGTGCCTAGTACAAGTAAGAAACAAAAGAAGAAGCAAAAGAATCCTGCCAAAGTTTTGCGCTATTTTTCATTAAAACCAAGATTACAAAGATTGTTTATGTGCTCTAAAATTGCAGAGCATATGAGATGGCATGCCGAGGATGATACAAAGATGGGATGTTAAGGCACCCTCGAGATGGTGAAGCATGGAAAAGGCTTGATACAAAGTATCCTGAATTTGCTTCAGATCCTCCAAATGTTTGATTAGGACTATCTACTGATGGTTTCAATCCTTTTGGAACAATAAGTACTAACTATATACATTGTTACTCATAAGAATCAAGATGGAGTATATGTTAATGAAATTGCAAAAGAAATTTGTGTGAGCTTTACTTATGTGCCATAGACTATTATTGAGCAATCTACGGTATGCGAAATGACTTTTTATTATTAATTTATTTTGAAAACAAATTTTTGGTATGTAGGAAAAAATTGAGTCATCTTTCAGCCAAAGCACTATAGATGAGTCTCAAGTTTCGCCAAATGATGCCTCTGGTAAGGTTCTAGGGCAAGAGCACTATGGAAGGGTGAGATTTTTGGGATTAGGAGCAGTTCCTAGTAGAGTTTTTCAACAAGTTAGACCTCGTTTTGGTGGTACAAGTGCATCAAGTAGTGGAGGTTCTTGTTCGTTCCAATGTCGAGAAAACTACAATCAAATACTGAGTGCTTTGAAGGCATATATGATGATGAAAGAAGGAACGATACCATAACAATTTGTGGGTCTCTTTGATTCTCCTTCAATGGTTTCTCCCACAGAAGTAAGTAAAGTTCTCTTTACTTTTTTTCTAATCTCGGTGTTTGTTGAAAAGCTCTCATTTCTTGTCTTCTCTTTATATTTCTTATTTATTTTGTTGTTCATATTATTAATCTTTTATAAAAAAACAAAAAAATAACTTGAGGTAGAACAGAGTCTCAACTTTCAGCTAACAACTTGCTAACAACATATATTACCTACCAAAATCTATCATTATGGTTAAGAATTAAGCTTTTATACACCCCCTGCTAGTTTTGGTTTCACTTACAGTCTATATGCCACTTCCTGCACCATTAGTCAGACATTTAAATCAGCATGTCTTTGTTTGATTTGAAAAACTCTAAGGTCCCATTCTTGACAATGAAGAACATAGTAGCACTTACGATCATCCTATACATCTTTTCTTTAGTTACTTTACCATTTTGATTATTCGATGACCATTGCAATTCTTCCTTCCAATCTAGTTCCTGTTTGTATATGTCTTGTCATTTTGACATTCTCATCCAGGTTTTGGGGTATAATTAACCCTTAAAAGAAAAGATGGTTACTTCTTTAAAGTTCTAAACTACACGTAGGGGAGATTGTGTTGACATTATTTTGCTTAATCAATCCTTGGTGTACATCATTTTGATGTGCTTGTCAATTATAATGTTTAATTAGTCATGTTGTGTTAATGATATATGAATTAATAAAATATTGGATAGTAGATTATGCCTAAAGAAAAAAATTAAATTTGAGGTAAAATTAAAATTTATAATTTCTTATTTAAAATTGATGGATTCCACTAATTTAAAAGAAAAAAAAATTGCGGAGGTTTTAAACCCCCGCAACTTTTAAATTAAAATTTATTATAAAAAAAATAAATATAGAGTAGCGGGGGTCGAAACCCCCACAATATAACCGCCGCAAAATAATTATGGAGGTCCGAAAAAAACTGCCGTAACTGGTGTGTGACGGCTCGAACTGTGGGGCCTATTTGAACCCCGACAATTACATTTTGTAGGGGTTTAAAACCCCCGTAAATCTTAAAATTAACCCCTGCACTTTGACCTATTTTTTGTAGTGCCTCACTTAGCATACCAGTACATTCAAATTACTGACGCATACCTTTCTTTTGCGCTATGATGTCTTATAACATAGGTTAAGACGCACGATCTCCTTATCATACTTAGGATCCAGATCCATCAGCAACAGACTAGTAGTGAGTCCTCATTGTTCGAGGAAAGATTTATTATTACAGTATTTCAGTACTTAGTTTATTTTAGTAGTCGTAGTTAGTTGGGAACTTGTCCTATCAACTCTTTGTTCAAACAGTAGTCTTTTTAGACAAATGTTCAGTTTCAGTATTTATTTCAGATTTGAACCTTATGGCAATTTTCCGCCTAATTTCTGCATAATTATAGTATTACGATTTAGTTATTGCAGCAGGTACAATCATGGGTTGGCTTGTGGTCCTTCGAGATTATTAGCACCATGTAGTGTCTGGGGTAATAACTCGGTGTGTTATAGTTTCTTTATCCCCCCTTGGGTTCATTCATCCCCGAATGATGACAAGAGACACAACAAGCACGATTTCAAGCATTAAATAGAAAGGAAATAGTAGTATAGAATTTATACCTTCCATGATTTCGAAGAGAGTTGGGTACCTCGCACGCATGTTATATTCTGACTCCCACATAGATTCCTTAGCGTTTTGATTCCTCCACAACACCTTAACCGAAGTTATTTCCTTACTTCTCAAATTCCAAACTTTGCGATCTAAAATAGAAATGAGTTATTCTTCATACGACAAGGAATTTTTTACATTGACTTCATCCATAGGAAATACTAGGGAATGATTTCCAATGAACTTCTTCAACATGGAAACATGGAATATTGGATGAACAGAAGCCTGGATCGCTGGCAAATCTAACTCATAGGCAAACACATCGATCCTCTTCATAATCTGATACGATCATATGTAACAAGGACTAAGCCTCCCTTTCCTTCTGAATCATATGACTCTCTTTATGGGGAGACCTTGAGGAATACCCAATCATCTACCTCGAATTCTCAGTCTCTCCTTCTAAAATTAGAATAAGAATTCATAATGGCCATATCTAGTTCGAAAAGCTATTTTTGGAATGTCAGCCTCCCTAAACTTCAATTGATGATACCCCGAACGAAGGTCTATCTTAAAAAAATATTTTTCACCTTGGCGTTGATCAAATAAATCATCAATCCTGGGAAGAGGGTATTTGTTTTTAACAGTGACCTTATTGAGATGACGATAATCTATACACATATGGAGTGAACCGTCTGTCTTACGCACGAAGAGCTCAAGAGCACCTCGAGGAAAAACAATTGGAAAATAAAGCCCTTGTTAAGAAGATCTTTTAACTGTTCTTTCAGATCTTTCAATTTTGCAGGAGCACTTCTGTATGGTCGGATAGAAATAGGAAGAGTGTATGGAAATAAGTCAATGCAAAAATTTATCTCCCTATTAGGTGTTATTCCTAGGAGATCATAGAGAAAGACTTCCGGGAATTCATTAACTATAGGGATACACTAGAGAGAAGGACTTTTAGTACTAGAATCTTTGACCCAAATAAGTTGATACAAACAACCCTTATATAGAATTTTGTGGGATCTGAGATAAGAGATGAACTTCCCCCTAGATACTAAAGAATACCTCTCCTACTCTATCACTAGTTCATTTTGAAAGGAGAAAGTGACTTTTCGGGTTCTACAATCTAGTGTGGCATAGAACGAATGGAGCCAATCAATTCCCAAGATGGCATCAGAGTCAATCATATAAAGCTCTATGAGATCTACCACAATATCACAATTATAGACAGATACAACACTATTTTTGTACACCCTCCTAGCCACAATAGAATCACCAATAGGAGTAGAAAAAAGAAAGGTTTTGGAATAACTTCAGGATCCGTGGTCTAGGACTCATCATACCCAACCTCCCCAGAGAGAGATATCGAATGATGAGCTGAGATAGTCGATGCATATGATCGCATAGTTGGTGGCTTCACAGGCTCGACGGTCGTAGGATGTTGGGTCTGTGTCTATCACATCTATGGATACACGGGTGGGTCAATTTATAATGATAAACCCGCCTAATTTTACTGGTACAAAGGTGTAGGAGGATCCACAAGAGTTCGTAGATGAGATGGAGAAAATCTTTCGAGTGATACATGTGGATAAAGTTTAAGGGTTTAAACAAGCTGCATATCAACAGAAGGAGGTAGCAAATCAGTGGTAACATGAGTGGAAATATTTGAGGGGAGATTGTGTTGAGCCTTCTGTGTGAGGCAAATTTATTGAATCCTTGCTGGAATGATTCTTTCCTCAGAAGTTGAAAGAGTCCAAAGCTGAAGAGTTCATAAACCTGAAATAAGGAAAGATGAGCGTCAAAGAGTACACCCTAAAATTCAATCAACTATCTTATTATGCTCCAGAGTTGGCTGGAATCATGAGGGACCATATGAGAAAGTTTGCATACGACCTTTCAGATGAATTGGTGTTGGAGTGCAAAGCGGCGATGATGAACATAGATATGGACTTCTCTAGATTGTCTATTCAAATGCAGCAGGTTGAGGAGCAGAAGAAGAGGGTTGTTGAAGCAAGAGAGAAGGATAGGCAGGCCAAGAGGGCCCGACCAGCAGGCCAAAATCATAGTCAGCTGCAGAGTGGTAATTTGCATAACCAGTGGAAGAAGAAAAATTTTTGGAGCAATGCTCAGTCTGCAGCCAGTGCTCCAGCGCCCAGACCTCCGGTTGATCGACGATCTCAAAATTTACAGACTAATCATGCATTTAGAGTGAAGGGTACCCAATCCCAAGATAGCGTGGTTCAGCCGTATAGATCTTTTTCGCGGTGTGAGACCTGAGATAGGTATCACCCAGGAAAGTGTCAGCTGGGTGAGATGGTATGCTATACTTGTGGTCTGGCGGGTCATTTCTAGTGAGATTTTCCTTCCTCTAGAAGGAACCTTGATGGTGCTAAATCCCAAGCAAACTTCTCCGCACCACCATCACCTCCCAAAGGTGCTATTTCAACTACCAGAAGTGGACACAACTAGTTGTAGGCCTTGTCCAATCTCCATGAGGGAGAGTCCTCACCAAATATAGTCACAGGTCCGTTAAAAATCTTCTCTCATGATTTATATATGTTACTTGATCCCGAGTCTACCTTGTTTTATGTGACTCGATATATGGCAGTCGATTTTGGGTTTGAGCCTGAAATTATTGTAGAACCTTTATTTATTTCTACTTCTGTAGGTGATTCTGTTGTGGCTAGGAGGGTATATAAAAATTATGTTGTATCTGTTTGTAGCCGAGATACTGTGGCTGACCCCGTAAAGCTTGATATGGTTGATTTTGATGTTATCTTGGGAATGAACTGGCTCCATTCTTATTATTCCACGCTAGTTTGTGAAACCTAAAAGGTTACTTTCGCTTTTCCAAATAAACCAGTGATAGAATAGAAGGGTCATTCTTTAGCACCTAAAGGGCAATTCATATCTTACCTTAGAGTCCGTATGCTTATTTTTAAAGGGTATTTGTACCATCTAATTTAAGTAAAAATTTCTAATAGTGAAAGTTCTTCTCTTCAGTTTGTCTCTGTGGTAATGAGTTTCCAGAAGTCTATCCCGATGATCTCCCAGGAATACCACCTGTTAGGGAGAGAGATTTTTGTATTGATTTATTTCTTAACACCCATCCCATTTCTATTCTTCTAGAATTAATGTCTCCAATAGAACTAAAAGAGTTGAAAGAATAACTAGCAGAACTTCTTGATAAATGTTTCATACATCCTAGTGTTTCTCCCTAGGGTGCACCTCTACTTTTTGAATGCAAGAACAATGGTTCCCTCTGCATGTGTATAGACTACCGCCAGTTGAATAAAGTCACTGTCAAAACAAATATCCCCTTCCTAGAATTGATGATCTCTTTGAGAAACTTCAGGGTGCTAAGTGTTTTTCAATGATAGACCTTTATTCGGGGTATCACCAATTGAAGGTTAGGGAAGTTGATATTACCAAAACAGCTTTCCAAACATGATATGATCATTATAAATTCTTAGTCATATCCTTTGGTTTGACTAACGCTCCTACAGCCTTCATGGACCCAATGAATAGGGTATTCCATCAGTTTCTGGATCTATTTGTTATAGTCTTCATTGATGACATTTTGATTTATTCTAAGAGTGAGGAGGATCATGCCAATCACCTCCGAATCATCATTTAAAACCTCGAAGATCATAAATTATATGCAAAATTTTCCAAGTGTGAATTCAGGCTTAATGTTATTGCTTTTTTGGGGCATATTATGTCTGGTGAGGGAATTAAAGTTGATCTCCAAAAGATTGAGGCAGTCAGAAAATAGCCCAGAACTACGACTCGAACCGACATTCAGAGCTTCTTGGTTTGGCAGGATATTACAGAAGGTTCGTAGAGAGTTTTTCTTCGATAGCTGCTCCACTTACCAGGTTGATGCATAAAAAGGTGAAATTTGTGTGGTTTGACTCTTGTGAGAATAGCATTGAGAAGTTGAAGGAAAAGTTGACTACTACACCGATTTTGACTTTTTTTGAGGGTACAAATAGTTTTTTCATATATTACGATACGTATTAAGCAAGACTTGGTTATGTACTTATGAAGTATGGTAAGGTGGTATCTTATACATCTAGGCAGTTGAAGGTGCATGAGTTAAACTACCCTAAGCACGACTTGGAGTTAGCGGCTATGGTGTTCGCACGAAAAATATGGCAGCATTATCTTTATGGGGTACATGTTGATATATTTGCTGACTACAAAACTTTGCAGTATGTTTTCTCGCAGAAAGAGCTAAATATCAGGCAAAGGTGTTGGTTGGAACTATTGACAGATTATGATATGAGTCTGCACTATCATTTGGGCAAGGCGAATGTGGTGGCCGACACCCTTAGCAAATTATCTATGGGCAGTCTTTCATATATTGAGGAAGGGAAAAGGGAGATGGTGAAGGATATCCACCGGCTTGCAAATCTAGGGGTGCGAGTCTTGGATTCCAAAGATGGAGGGGTAGTTGTGCATGAAATAGATAAATCTTCCCTTTGTGTAGAGTTAAGGAAAAGTAGGTTGAGGATCTAATCTTAATGCAGATTAAGAAACATGTGGGTCAATAGAAGGTGATGTCTTTTAAAATTGGTGGTGATGGGTTTTTGAGATATCAGGGTAGGTTATGTATGCCAGATATGGATGAATTAAGGAAAAGAATCCTTGATGAGGCTCATACTTTGAGGTATGATGTTCACTCAGGATCTACTAAGATGTACCATGATCTTAAAACAATATATTGGTGGAATAATATGAATAGTGATGTGGCTGACTTTGTTTCCAAGTGTTTGAATTGCCAAAAGTTAAAGTGGAACATTTGAGGCTAGGTGGTACTTCCCAAGAGATATATTTGCCTTTGTGAAAATAGGAGATGATCAATACAGACATCAACACATGACTTCTGAATTCCCGAAACTAGTATGATTCCATTTGGGTAATTGTCCACCGGCTTACCAAGTAAGCCCACTTTTTTGCTTTTATGACTAACCATTTGGGAGATGATTATTCCAAGATGTACATTGAAGAAATAGTTTGTTTACATGGAGTACCAATATCCATTATATCTGATCGAGGTACGAAATTCTCATCACAGTTTTGGAAATCTTTTCAGAGGGGTTTAGGTACCCAAGTGAACCTGAGTACTGCATTCCACCCCTAGATGGATGGGCAAGCTGAATGCACTATTCAGACCTTTAAGGACATGATGCGAGCCTGTGTAATTGACTTCAAGGGTAGTTGGGTAGACCACTTACCATTGATAGAGTTCGCTAACAATAATAGCTACCATGCCCGCATTAAGATGGCTCCTTTTGAAGCACTTTATTGGTGAAGATGTAGATCACCAATTGGGTGGATGAAGTGGGTAAGACGTGGATGTTTAGGCCTGATCTTGTGCATCAAGCAATGGAGAAAGTGAAAATCATTAGAGAATGACTCAAGACAGCTCAGAGCCATCAGACGTCCTATGCCGATGTTAGAAGAAGGGAGTTGGAATTTGAAGTTGATAATTGGGTATTTCTAAAAGACTTCCCTATGAAGGGATTCATGCGATTCGAGAAGCAAGGGATGCTGAGTCCTCTCTCTATAGGACCATATCAGATTGTGAGAACGATAGGTGGGGTGGCTTATGAGTTATATTTTCCTACAAATCTTGCTTCTGTACTCGCCATATTTCATGTGTCTATGTTGACTAAGTATATTGGAGATCATTCCTTAGTGTTTCATGTTGAGAAGATCAAGGTGATAGACTCCTTATCATATGAAGAAGAGCCTATTGCAATCTTGGATTGCCAAGTCAGAATATTGAGGATTAAGGAAATAACTTCGGTCAAGGTATTATGGAAGAATCAAAAGGAGGAGGAAGTTACTTGGGAATCAAAAGATAACCTTCAAAGAAGATACCCAAACCTTTTTGAGTTAAGGGGTGATGACATGGAAGGTACCACTCTTTTACTCTCTCTATTTCCCTCTTCCTTTCTTTTCCTTTGTACGTTTGAAATCATGCTTTTCTATATTATAACCCATCATTCGGGGATGAATGATCCCAAGGGGGGGATAATGTAACAATCCCATGATGTCCTCGACCAAACACCTCATTTCGTAGTATGTTATGTGGGTTAATGATCTAAAAATATTCTAAGTGTAAAAAGGGACTTAGTCACTTTTGAACTCCTAAACTAGGATGTTTTTATTTTTGAACTTTCTGACCTTAGAAAGTTAATTTTAAGTTGATTCATGATCGTGTAACACCCCGTAAATTTTTCGTACACTTATCACGATTATATGGAGTCCTAAAGGCTTGCGTATGGGTTAAATTAAGTTTATGATGTTCGGAAGTATCCCGTCAATAGTTGTATGTGTAGGTATTGGAATAAGCTTTCCAATGATATAATGTTTTCCCAAAACATAGGAGTATTTCATATAAGCGATCACATTCGAAATTTCAAAACGGTGGTCGGGAAGCCTGTGAACAGTAAATCTGCAGGAAAATTACTGCAGCTAGGCAATTTTTTTTTTTGGATCAACTTTAGATGATCATAACTCCTTGTACAAAAAGAACTCTGTGATCAGCTATATACAGACGAAAATCTCCGAGAGTCTTCTTTCCGATGAAATTGGTTTCATCCAAATCCAATGTCTGAGTAAGGAGCTATACCCGTTTTACTACAGCCTATCAAAAAAAAAAAGAATTTTGGGACAGATTTTTTGGTCATCTTTAAAAGACCATAACTCCATGTACAGGAAGAAATGGGTGGTATACTTTATATGAAAATGATATCCGTTTGAATTATCTTTCCAATCCAATTGGTTTCACCCAAATCGGATACCGGAGAAAAGACTTATGATCGATTTACTTCAGCCTGTCAAAACTGTCCACTGGGGACAGATTCGGATTTATTTAAATTTTTAGGGCAAAATGGTCATTTTCTATTACCTCTTGGACGAAAATTGGTCTTTATAAACATACACTTAGCCTCATATATATCATATATCATCCAATTATTAAGAGAAGGTGAAACCCTAGACTAATTTCAACTTCAAATATTTTGTGATTCAACCGTAGAAAATTCGAATTGGTTCTGTAGTTGTGTTCACCATCTCGAAAGCTTCGAGAAGCACCCCATGGTTATGTAAGGATGATTATAAATACAAGAGTTCATTGTTAAGGTATGAATATTGTTTATTCTTGATTCTTATCCATGAATAAGTATTGATAAAGGATTATGAGTATTGTCTTGATGTTGGAAGATAACTAGAAACATAGTTATGAATTGTTTTGTATAAATTGTTAGTAGTAAATTATGGAAGTTGTTGTATTGGATTACGGAGGATGAATTGTGGTGATATATCATTATATTAGTGGTTATGTAAGCCTAGTTATCATGTTGGTATTGGATGGTGATTAAGAGGGGAAATAAAGGCTAAGAGTGAAGTTGAGGGATATTGCATGAAAATGCATGATATGTGAATGTAATAAGAGTATAAGAGGATGTATATAGCACTGTTATTGAGGAGATAAAGGATTACTTCCTAGACATTATTTGGTGAAGTTAATACCTAAATGGTAAGGTTTGGTTGCTAATACTAGTTTGCCACAAATGACTTATTGTAGATAAGTGTTCGAAGAGTACAGGAAGTCAAGTTGGAGTTGTATTGAAGTGGTCATATCAAGGTATGTAAGACATACTCTATCCAATCTTTGGTATGAATAATGACCCATGGCACTCTCATGTAAGCTTCCAACATTTTCCTACGACACATGACACATAATAACATCATATGATCTTCGACACTACCAATTGAACTTGCTTTCACTTTTAAGATGTCCGGCTAGTAAAAAAAATGTCCATATACTATTGTTGACTCCGAAATGGTTTAATGAGGTATCCATGATTCTCTACTTCATTTTCATGATATTGATTACCTATTTACATGTTTTTCCTATTGAGGTATCATGGTTTCAAGTTCCATAAGGTGTGACCACAAAGTAACCAATCTCAAAGATTAATTGAATTAAGAAATGGAATGTCTTTCTTTTAAATTAATGATATGATGTATTGTATTAGTACCACTGATCAGTTGGCCATTGTATTATAAAGATTATGTATATATGTTATTCCAGGGGTGGTCCCTGATGTATTGTATTTGTACCACTGATCAGTTGGCCATTGTATGACATATGTAATGAATTGATAAGGAAAACGGGAAGTAATGAAATGAAAGTAATGTGAAGGAATCCCATCAGCTCTTTTAAGTGTGGTCTACTCACACTGTTTATTCACTGGTATCTGGATTTTGTTGATCTTTTGTATCTCATCTTGATACTCACTGCCTTACATACTCAGTACATATTTCCGTACTGACGTCCCTCACGGGGGGACCTGTATTCATGCCTGCAGGAATAGGTACTTCAGGTCGTACACCTCCGCAATAAGAGCCAGGACATTCTATTGATAGTGGTGAGCTCCAGTTGTTTCGGGGCATCCCAAGTCGTTTCTATATGTATTTTTGGTATTTTTATAAAAGTCTTTTGTGGGCGGGAGTTTGTCCCGACCCTAACTCAGTCGTGTATCTATGTAGAGGCTTTTGTAGGCATATGGTACAGCCATAGGAGTGTTTGGTTGATAGACGTGATGGCTCTGATGGCCAATTACGGTTTTTATATATATATATGCGTGTCTGTTGGGATGATACAGGTACTGTTTTCTTCTATTTACAACGATGTGCTGCCCTAATTTTTAATTTTCATAAGTAATGTAAATGTGAAAGTATTGGTTATGAACAGGTTCTCCCGGGCCTCCTCAGCTACGGGTGCCAGTCCACTCCAATGGGATTTGGGGCTTGACCGAAGTGGTATCAGAGAAGTTCGTCCTAGTGAGTCTACAAAGCCGTGTCTACGTAGAATCTCGTTTATCGGTGTGTTGTGCACCACATCTATAAACAGGAGGCTATTGGACATTTAGGGATTGTTTCCATTCTCCATTTCTTAGATCGTGCAATAGAGCCCATATTAGAGATAAAGCCATAATCCATCGCTTAATCCAATTGTTTTTTTTATTTATTATAGTAACGATGCCGGTTAAAAAGAGATAGAATAAGTGGAAGCGAGTAGATGTAGTGGCCGGAGAAGGTACTAGTGAGTCACCACCGGCACAAGCTGAACAAAGTGAGTCTCAATTGAGCATATATCAGGAGCTTCTTCTCCTCCGGAAGGGCCATCTATTAATGCTGTTGATCGAGATTTGAGGGATGCAGTATAACTTCTGACACGTATAGTTGCCGGTCAAGTTCAAGGGCAAGATATTCCTACCACGGGTTCTAGTAGTACGGATAGAGCAGCTAGCCTTCGGACACAGGATTTTCTGAAACTGGATCCTCCTACTTTTACCGGATCAGATATTAACGAAGACCCACAGGACTTTGTCGATCAAACCCAAAGGGCTCTAGATGTTATGCACATATCCGGTAAAGAGATGGTTGAGCTAGCAGCATATAGACTGAAAGGAGAGGCTATATTGTGGTACGAGGATTGGAAACGATCTAGGGGTATTGATTCACCTCCAACTACGTGGGGAGAGTTCAAAGATGCATTTATTGATCATTATCTTCCATTTGAGACTCGTCAGGACCATGCCGATTAATTCTTTAATCTTCGTCAGGACCATGCCGATTAATTCTTTAATATTCTTTAATCTCCAACTACGTGGGGAGAGTTCAAAGATGCACCAGTATTGTTTGTGCGTAAGAAAGATGGTTCGCTGAGGATGTGTATTGACAATCGGCAATTAAATAGGGTGACTATCAAGAATAAGTACCCTCTTCCCCAAATTGATGATTTATTTGACCAGTTGCAGGGTGCCCAGTGTTTTTCCAAGATTGACTTGAGATCAGGCTATCATCAAGTGAGAGTCAAGGATAAAGATATACCCAAGACAGCTTTCCAAACACGGTATGGTCATTATGAATTCCTGGTTATGTCATTCGGGCTGACAAATGCACCCGTAGTTTCTATGGATCTGATGAATAGGCTGTTTAAGCCGTTTCTAGATGTGTTCGTGATAGTTTTCATAGATGATATTATGGTCTACTCTAGATCAGAAGAGGATCATGTTAATCACTTAAGGCAGGCGTTTCAGATTCTTCCTGATCGTAAGCTGTATGTGAAGTTTTCTAAATGTGAGTTTTGGCTCAAGTCAGTGGCATTTTTGGGCCATATTGTATCCAGTGAAGGCATAAAAGTTGACACTCAGAAGATTGAGGCTGTGAAGAATTGGCCAAGACCCACGACGCCTACGGAGATTCGTAGTTTCCTCGGGTTGGCAGGTTATTATAGAAGGTTTGTTGAAGGTTTTTCTTCTATTTCTGCACCCTTGACTAAGTTGACGCATAAAGCCTCCAAGTTTCAATGGAATGATGCCTGTGAAAAGAATTTCCAAGATCTGAAGAGCAAGTTGACTTCTACACCGGTATTGGTACTTCCTGAAGGCACAAAAGGGTATGCAGTGTATTGTGATGCTCCGATAATTGGCTTAGGATGCGTATTAATGCAACATGGTAGAGTAATAGCCTATGGCTCTAGACAGTTGCGACCACATGAGAGGAATTATCCCATGCATGATCTTGAGCTAGATGCAGTTGTATTTGCTTTGAAGATATGGCCCCACTACTTATATGGGGTTCATGTTGACATATATACCGATCATAAGAGCCTACAATATATCTTCAGTCAGAAAGATCTAAACTTAAGGCAGCGGAGATGGCTTGAATTGTAGAAAGATTATGATGTTGATATCTTGTATCATCCAGGGAAAGCGAATGTGGTAGCGGATGCACTGAGTTGTAAGTCTAAAATGGCATCTATAGAAAAGCAGGGGATGATTAAGGATCTTCACCAACTAGCTAATTTGGGAGTTCGACTTCTCGAAACTCCAGATGAAGAGGCTATTGTACGTAATGCAGCGGAATCATCATTGATAGCTGAAGTGAAAGAGAAGCAGTATGCAGATCTAATTTTATTGCAGCTTAAGTAGGATGTGCAGAGTGGCACGACAAAGGCATTTGAGCTTACGCGAGAAGGAGTGCTTCAGTGTCAGAATCGTTTATGTGTACCTGATGTAGTTGAGCTAAGAAAGAGAATTATTACAGAAGCACACTGTTCAAGGTATTCCATCCATCCAGGGTCGACTAAGATGCATCAAGATTTGAAATCAATATATTGGTGGAATGACATGAAGAAGAATATTGCCGAATTTGTAGATGAATGTCCGAATTGTGAAAGAGTCAAAGTAGAACACTTAAACCCGGTGGTTACATGAAATGTATAGATCTTCCAGTCTGGAAGTGGGACAAGATCAATATGGATTTCATCATGGGTTTTCCTCGTACATTTCGGAAGTTTGATTCCATATGGGTGATCATTAATAGGCTTACCAAATCCGCGCACTTCTTACCAGTTAAGACAATTTATACGGCGGAAGAGTATGCGAAGTTGTATATTAAGGATATCGTTCGGTTACATGGAGTTCCAATTTCTATTATATCCGATCGAGGAGCCCAATTTACCGCGAATTTCTGGAAGTCTTTTCAAAGGAGTTTGGGGACACAAGTAAATCTAAGTACGGCTTTTCATCCTCAAACGGACGGACAAGCGGAACGTACCATCCAGACACTTGAAGATATGCTACGAGCATGTGTATTAGATTTCAAAGGCAACTGGGATGATCACCTACCTCTTATCGAGTTTGCCTACAATAATAGCTATCATTCAAGTATCAAAATGGCACCATATGAAGCATTGTATGGAAGAAAGTGTAGATCGCCAATAGGATGGTTTGAAGCAGGTGATGCGGTCTTGTTTGGACCGGATCTTGTATATCAAGCAATGGAGAAGGTTAAAGTGATCCAACAACGGCTTGAAACAGCTCAAAGTCGACACAAATCTTATGCGGATGTTAGAAGAAGAGTACTTGAGTTTTCTATCGACGATTGGGTATTCTTGAAAGTATCACCAATGAAAGGAGTGATGAGGTTTGGCAACAAAGGAAAGTTAAGTCCACGATACATAGATGCGTACAAGATCATTCAAAGAATTGGACAAGTTGCTTATGAGTTAGAGCTACCTCAAGAGCTCTCAGCAGTTCATCCCATATTTCATGTTTTGATGCTTCGCAAGTACATCGGACATCCATCGCACATCACTACTACGGAAGATGTACAAGTTACAGAAGATCTCACTTTTGAAGAAATGCCTATTGCTATTCTTGATCGCCAAATTAAAAAGATAAGGAATAAAGAGATAGCATCGGTAAAAGTACTTTGGAGGAATAAACAAGTTGAGGAGATCACATGGGAAGCCGAGGAAGCGATGAAGATTAAGTACCCTTACCTATTCAACGATGAGGAGGAAGTTCATGAGACGGAAGAAGAACAATAATAAGTAAGTGTTTATTTTTATGCAAGTATGTTATGATGATGAATATGTTAATTGTAAGCTTGGACATGTCTTAATTGAGTAACTATGCTAACATTCGAGGACGAATGTTCTTAAGGGGGGGAGAATGTAACACCCTGTAAATTTTTTCGTACACTTATCGCGATTATATGGAGTCCTAAAGTCTTGCGTATGGGTTAAATTAAGTTTATGGTGTTCGGAAGTATCCCGTAAATAGTTGTATGTGTAGGTATTGGAATAAGCTTTCCAACGATATAAATTTTCCCAAAACAGAGGAGTATTTCATATAAGCTAGCACATTCAAAATTTCAAAACGGTGGCCGGGAAGCCTGTGAACAGTAAATCTGCAGGAAAAGTACTGCAGCTAGACATTTTTTTTTTGGATCAACTTTAGACGATCATAACTCCTTGTACAAAAATAACTGTGTGAGATTCTATATATAGACGGAAATCTCCGAGAGTTTTATTTCCGATGAAATTGGTTTCATCCAAATCCAATGTCTGAGTAAGGAGCTATACCCGTTTTACTACAGCCTATAAAAAAAAAAAACAGAATTTTGGGACAGATTTTTGGGTTAAATTTAAACGACCATAACTCCTTGTACAGGAAGAACTGGGCGGTACAATTTATATGAAAATGAAATCCCTTTTAATTATATTTCCAATACAATTGGTTTCACCCAAATCCGATACCGGAGCAAAGAGTTATGATCGATTTACTTCAGCCTGTCAAAACTGTCCACTGGGGACAGATTCGGATTTATTTAAATTTTTAGGGCAAAATGGTCATTTTCTATTACCTCTTGAACGAAAATTGGTCTTTATAAACATACACTTAGCCTCATATATATCATATATCATCCAATTATTAAGATAAGGTGAAACCCTAGCCTAATTTCAACTTCAAATATTTTGTGATTCAACCGTAGAAAATTCGAATTGGTTCCGGAGTTGTGTTCACCATCTCGAAAGCTTCGAGAAGCACCCCATGGTTATGTAAGGAGGATTATAAATACAAGATTTCATTGTTAAGGTATGAATATTGTTTATTCTTGATTCTTGTCCATGAATAAGTATTGATAAAGGATTATGAGTATTGTCTTGATGTTGGAAGATAACTAGAAACATAGTTATGAATTGTTTTGTATAAATTGTTAGTAGTAAATTATGGAAGTTGTTGTATTGGATTACGGAGGATGAATTGTGGTGATATATCATTATATTAGTGTTTATGTATGCCTAGTGACCATTTTGGTATTGGATGGTGATTAAGAGGGGAAATAAAAGCTAAGAGTGATGTTGAGGGATATTGCAAGAAAATGCATGATATGTGAATGTAATAAGAGTATAAGAGGATGTATGTAGCACTCTTATTGAGGAGTTAAAGGATTACTTCCTAGACATTAGTTGGTGAAGTTAATACCTAAATGGTAAGGTTTGGTTGCTAATACTAGTTTGCCACAAATGACTTATTGTAGAAAAGTGTTCGAAGAGTACGGGAAGTAAAGTTGGACTTGTATTGAAGTGGTTATATCAAGGTATGTAAGACATACTCTATCTAATCTTTTGCATGAATAATGACCCATGTAACTCTCAAGTAAGCTTCCAACATTGTCCTACGACACATGACACATAATAACATCATATGATCTTCGACACTACCAATTGAACTTGTTTTCACTTTTAAGATGTCCGGCTAGTCAAAAAAATGTCCATACACTATTGTTGACTCCGAAATGTTTTAATGAGGTATCCATGATTCTCTACTTCATTTTCATGATATTTATTACCTATTTACATGTTTTTCCTATTGAGGTATCATGGTTTCAAGTTCCATAAGGTGTGACCACAAAGTAACCAATCTCAAAGATTAATTGAATTAAGAAATGGAATGTCTTTATTTTAAATTGATGATATGATGTATTGTATTAGTACCACTGATCAGTTGGCCATTGTATTATAAAGATTATGTATATATGCTATTCCAGGGGTGTTTCCTGATGTATTGTATTAGTACCACTGATCAGTTGGCCATTGTATGACATATGTTATGTATTGATAAGGAATACGGGAAGTAATGATATGAAAGTAATGTGCAGGTATCCCATCAGCTCTTTTATGTGTGGTCTACTCATACTGTTTATTCACTTGTATCTAGGTTTTGTTGATCTTTTGTATCTCATCTTGATACTCACTGCCTTACATACTCAGTACATATTTTCGTACTGACGTCCCTCACGGGGGGACCTGTATTCATGCCTGCAGGAATAGGTACTTCAGGTCGTACACCTCCGCAGTAAGAGCCAGGACATTCTGTTGATAGTGGTGAGCTCCAGTTGTTTCGGGGCATCCCAAGTCGTTTCTATATGTTCTTTTGTGGGCAGGAGTTTGTCCCGATCCTAACTCACTCGTGTATCTATGTAGAGGCTTTTTTAGACATATTGTACAACCATAGGAGTGTTTGGTTGATAGACGTATTGTACAGCCAATTACAGTGTATATATATATATCCGTGTCTGCTGGGCTGATACAGGTACTGTTTTCTTCTATTTAAAATGAAGTGCTGCCCAAATTTCTAATTTTCATAAGTAATGTAAATGTGAAAGTAAAGGTTATGAACGGGTTCTCCCGGGCCTCCTCGGCTACGGGTGCCAGTCCGCTCCAATGGGATTTGGGGCGTAACAGATCGGGGATGTCAAGGGTACATCCCGGGTAAGTTTCGAAACTTTCGGACTAGCATAAGGGTAAGTTTGGATGTCCAAAATAGTGAGGCCTCGCGATAGGCCGGCATCATGAGGGATAATTATCCCAGATAGGTGTCACGTAGGTGTAACATCGCGAGGGCTAGTTGATCCAAGTAGGGGTCACGACGCAATGGCAGCCCAGTTCTGCATTATTTTATCCATAATTTTTAAAGGCAAATGATTCTTTTTGTTCATCCTAATTTGCCCAAGACATAAGATTTAATGATAATCTAAGAACATTAGGCTTGATATCATCAGAAGCTACTCCTATTACTTTAAAAGAAAACCCTAGCTTTTTCCTATAAGGTAAAAGTATTCATCTTTGAGTTGAAGAATTTCAAAGAACCTATGTGTGATTCAGATTCCACTCTTCTTCATCGGTGATCTAAGGTACGTGGGGTTTTTCTAAAACTACTTGGGCATAGGGAAACTGTTCAACAACTTCTAACATTGTGAAATCATGAATTCTTGAAGTTGTTTTGGAAGTTAAATTGAAATTTTGCATTAATGAATTCTTTAATGATATTAGTGTTTTGGTCTTGAGGCCTTTTCCCCAAATTGATTTTAAATCTTATATATATACACATGTGGTTAAAGTAATAATTGAATTTAGAGCATGACTATTTACACTCCCTCTCATGTTGCAAAACCTCTTGATTTTAGAATGTTATTTAGAGGCATGGTATCAGTGTTCTTGACTATTGTTGAATGATTTAAGATTTGATTTAAATTAATGAGAAAGGAGTTGGCATGTTGATAAATTCTGAATATATATAATGAAAGAATTGCATGGTTTTCCAAAATACATGACCAGCCCATGTTTATTGAAATGATTGAAAGGAGTCATCTTTGCATAATTTGATAAATGTATTGAAGAACGAATCTTCTTGAATTATTTGAAGTATGGTGGTCTAAACTTTATGTTTGAAAGAGAAAATTGTGATATGATTTTTATGGTTTATAAACATGACTTGCAAGTATTGGTATGATGATACCAATTCAGATAATGCCATTGTAACACAGAATAGAACATAATGTCGATTTTCTTTTAGATTTTTAGATTAGAATGATACATGTTCAGAAAAAGCTAAAAATGGGCATAAAGTGATGTTAGGTGGTTACTCGAAGAAGGCACGAGTCTAGAAAAACTCATTTCCCGAAATTGTGTTTTGCCGATATGGGATTATTATGTTGCCTAGAGGGATTATAAGTTGGCCTAGTGCCCTGTGGCGTATCTGAATCAGAAACTCCAACTCTTGCATCAAACTTGGGTTGGGGGATTGTCCACCGAGTTAAGGGAGGACTCCATATAGCCCGTGGGGTTGTAGAATTGTAGGGTGGACCACCTAGCTCATAAGTAATACAAAGATCAAATCTGCATTGACAAGAATGTTTTATGAATATCAAAGAATTTCCCATGTATTTTAAACTATATCATGCATGATGTATTCATGACTTGCTCTCATCTATTTTATATATAAATGCATTATTATTTTTTCTCTGCGTATCAGTACAATTGTATTGACCCCCTATATTTCAGGGTCTTAGGCTTAGTCTTGAGGTCCTGCTAAGCCATAGACTTATTCCGATAGAAGAAAAGTGTATGCAGTTGGTGAGCCTTCTTTATTTCGGAAGGAATATTTCTTTCCATTCAGTTCCTAATTAATTTGGTTTAGGTCCACTGGAGTCCTTGTCCCAAATTCAGACAACTTATTGATGTCTTATGTAGTAGAGATTTCGCAGACTGAGAAAGATGTTGTTTAGATGTTGAAAAACTTATTTTTTGTATTGTCAAATAGATTTCAAATTTATGAACATGATTCCATTTATTATAATTCCACATATTATATTTATCAATCGAGTATTGTGCATGATTTCCAGATGTAGAAGGGCGCACGGGCCTCCATGGTTCGGGATGCTCGTCAAGGCTAGGGTCTCAACTCGGGTTATGACATCTACATCCTGGCAATTAGGTAAGGCATACAACCAATTGCGACCTCCCTCGGTGGATGAAGTAGTACCCTTGGGTGGCGGTGGTGGGGCTAAGGAATTTTCTTGAGACTTAGAACCTCCAAAACAACCTCTAGAAGATGGACAATCTCTCTGAATATGACCAGGTTGGCCGCAAGAATAGCACACTAACCTGCCAAACTGGCACTTCCTTGGATGAAACTTCCCATACGAGTCATAATAAGGGTATGACCTAGAAGGTTGGGTCACACTCCTTTGTGATTGTGTACCCTGCACCCTCGGCCCATTATTAGGCGAAAATTAAGGAAATTATTGATCAATTGTGGGCCTGGGTACTGGGGCACTAGGTGATGACTGGGCATTTCTTCAAAACTTCATTTTAGACTAGCTTTTTCCTCAATTAACACCCTATTGTTGACTATTATTTTGGTTTGTAAATCTGGCCTTCTTGGCCTACCTGTCTTTCTCCCTTACCTCTGCCAGCCTTTTCTTCTACTCTTTAACCTATTGCATATGAATGGATAACCTGGATAAATCCATGCCTCTATTCAGCATTGCTCCTTTGTATTCCAATACCAGATCATCCGAGAGACCGGATGGAAACTTTTTCATGCGAGCTCTCATGTTACCTGCCAATTCTGGAGCATAGCCGGATAACTGGTTGAACTTCAGTGTGTACTCCTTCACACTAATTTTCCCTTGCTTCAAATTAATAAATTCTTCAGCCATCGATTCTCTCAATTCCTGAGGAAACAAATGATCAAGACAAGATTCCACAAACTCACCCCACAAAGAAGGCTCAACATCTCTACCTTTAGAATCCTCCCACTCATTATACCAGTAATTTTCCATATCTGTCAGCTGATAGGATGCCAGTTCAACCCCTTCAACCTCATTCACATGCATAACCCTGAAAAGTATCTCAAGTTCATCAATGAACCCTTGGGGGTCCTCCTCATCCTTCGTACCAGTAAGAACAAGTGGATTTAGCCTCATGAATATGCCCACTCGGGTAAACTCAGATGAACCAGACACAGACACCACATCTTCAGATCGTCCGGCCTTAGAAGCCACCAACTAGGCTATCATATGCATAGACTGTCGGAACTCAACATTATATTTTTCTCTCTAGGAAGGTTGAGTACGATTATCTCAATACCGAGGAGCCCTAGGTGGACTAGTCTGAATAGGTAAAACTCCCAGAGTAACAACAAACTCTGGAGTACGAGCTCCATAATGGGTCTGCATCCCATGGGTAGGGTGGACATCCTCAGCTTAGGCATTCCATTTGTTGGATCGACGGGGAGGCATGATATCTTTCTGAAATACAGAAAATCATTGATTAGAGGAAATACAGACTCTATAGCATAAACAAAATCATTAAATAAGAGAGACATTCCTAAATGCCTTGTTGCCCCTTGTTATAAGTATGGCGCGCTACACACCCATAAATAGAGCTTTACCTGATGCAATTTTGCAGACACCCTGGGACCGTGAACTATTTTCTGATACCAAATTTTTCATAACCCGAGCCGAGACCCTAGTCACGACGAGCATCCCAAACCATGAAATCCCAGGCCCTTTTCTATCTGGCAATCATACACTACATTTATAAAATGTAAAGAAATGTGAAAAATTTATCATACGGAAATATGGTCGATACTATTTAAAGCCTTGTTTTAGGGTTTTCTAGATATAGAAAAACTTATCAATCAACATAATTTTGGACAAACAATTTTTTTTTCTCTCTCTCTCTCTCTCTAGACCAATTTTTTTGGGAGTTTTGTCATGTGAATCAATTTAAGTTATACTTTTTGATCTTTATCATAGTTGTAAGTTAATCTTCTCAATTATGAATTCAATTTGTGTACTTATTTCTTGCATCATGAGTGGCTAAACCTCATTAACCTGAATTATGGGATCTAGGGTTAGGTCATGAAGAGGTGTTAAATACTCAAGATTCAATAGGTGTCAAGATTTCTTGATAATTCTGAGATGTTAATTAATGTCTGTTGGTTGCAAACATTAGGCATACCTACTTTGATTTGCTTGAGAAAGAAATCATAAACATAGAAAGTGAATTATCAACAGGGACTCAAAAATACTTCATTTAATAATCAGCGTTGTAACAAGGTTGATTAACCTAAGGTAATATTTGGGCAGTAAGAGAGATTCCCTACGTCCGAGAATATTAGGAAATTAGGTGCTTAAATAGGCCGAGAGACATTTGAGCATATAATCAATAAAGATAGCTTGTTATCCTAACCACCATGAGAATCTTGAGTCACCTTTGGCATCTATCATGTACCGTAAGCCCTAGTGAACATAATTCTGGTTATTTCATAAAATCTTGGTTACAAACATCAAAATCAAAGTGTCAAACAATTATTTGTGAAACTTAAACCCCCATTTCAGGAGACGTTAAACTATCAGTGAATTAAATCGTAAACAACTTGAGTTTCCCTGTGTGATTCGACCCCAACCTAGTTGGGTTTTATATTGACAACACTCTCTTACACCCATTCAAGAGTGTAGTTTGAGCACTATAACCATGTAGTTTAGGAAAACCCCAGGTACCTTATGTCATTTAGTTTGAAGATTGGAACTCTAATCTTGACCCTTTTCTTGAAATCGTGATCTTAGAGAAACCCTAATTTTCTTTTTCTCTTGAGGGTAAAGAGGATTTGATATGTTTTAAAACTGATAATAGTTGATTAATAATGTTTAGAGTACAATTTAATTCATGGGGGAGGTTTTTGGGAAGGGAAAGTACCAGATACCCATTTAAAAACGTCCCATCTGAGTAACTCGGCCTTGCTAGACGGCTTGGTTGATGGACCATCATTCTAGGGACGTACTGTCACTCCAACCGTCAGTTTTGGTCTAGAGAATGAGATCACTGCCTGAGGTCGACGGAAATCTTTCTGGACTTTTATTGACTTGACGGTCCGTCAGTCTGGCCATCGTACCTCGGCAGACTGACACCTCTGTGTAAAATGGGCATAACTTTTTACCCCGATATTGGATTTAGGAGAAACTTATGGAATTGAAAATAACACTCAAAGACCTTTCGTTTTATATATAGTAGGTTCTCTAAATCATTTTATACAAGAAGTTATGGTCAATGGAAATTGACCCAAGTTTAGACGTTCACTAAAACTTAATTGATAAGAAATTTTTAACTCATCTTTGAGTTAAGGGACCTCTATGATCTCAATTCATGCACAGCTAGATTCACACACTACCTAATTGATTATCATACTTATAATTGCATTGGATTCATTGGCTTTTGGGACCTTTACGCGTAGGAATGACGGTTTACGTTCTTTCCCAAAATGCGGATTGTTACAGAATTAGTCAAGGGAACTCATTTATAGATTTTTATACGTGATTCATTGCCTTGATCATCATCTCCTGCTCGTACTCTTTCCCTTCTACTTGTTTGTGTATTTCCAATGTGAGCCAGGAGTTCCCTAAACACTTCAACAGGGCTTCAAAAAATGAAGTAAGTACTCATGAAGTGGTCAAGGGAACTCCAGGGAACACCTTTAATTATATTTAGACATGAACTATTACGTTGATCATCATCTCCAGCTTGTAATCTTGCACTATTACTTATTTGTGTATTTTCAAAGTGAGGCCTGAAGTCCCCCCAAACACTTCAGCAGGGCTTCAAACAAAGAATTAAACCCTCATGTAGTGATCAAGCGAATTCCTGGTAACACATTGATTGATATTTATACGTAAACTATTGCGTTGATCATCATCTTTAGCTCGTACTCTTGCGCTTCTATTTGTTTGTGTATATTCAAATAGAGCCCGAGAATTCCCTCAAACACTTCAACGGTGGTTCAAACAATGAAGTAAGCCCTCGTGAATGGTCAAGGGAAATCCGGGATCATCTTGATTGATATTTATACGTAAATCATTGTATTGATCATCATCTCCATCTCATACACTTAAAGTTGTTTGCATATTTTCAAAGGGAGCCTCGGTGTTCCTCCAAACCCTTCAGCGGGGCTTCAGATAACGAAGTATTCCCTCATGAAGTGGTCAAGATAACTCCCAGGAACACCTTGAATGATATTTATACATGAGCCATTACATTGATCATTATTGCTAGCTCTTACTCTTGTACTATTACTGTTTGTGTATATTCAAAGAGAGTCCTAGAGTTCCCCAAAACACTTCAGTAGGGCTTCAAACAACAAAGTAAATCCTCATGAAGTAGTCAAGGGAACTCTAGGGAACACCTTGATAAATTTATGCGAGAACCATTGCCTTTATCATCACCTCCAGCTCGTATTCTTGTATTTCTACTTGCTTGTGTATGTTTAATGTGAGACCAGGAGTTCCCTAAAACACTTCAACAGTACATTAAAAAATGAAGTAGGTCCTCATGAAGTGTAAAGGGAACTCCAGCGAACACCTTTTTTTGTTCATCGATAATCTCCAAATTGTCCTCTTACTCTTCTACTCGTTTGTTTTATAATGTGGCAACATAGTACTCTCCTATATATGTATTGTTTTGGTAAGAAAAATAGGAAAAAACATCATTTACACCCCATACTATATAAGAAAAGTCTAAGCTACTCCTAAATTATATAAGTGACCTATTACACACCTTAACTATATAAAAGTGATATTATTACCTCCCCGCGACCCCCATTCTAAGGCGCGTGTGCTACACTTATTTCAGGCGCGTCCAGCCTATTAAATAACAAAAGTAAACGGCTAAAAACATTAAGGGAAAAGGCATCGTTTCCACCCCAAACTATAGTCGAAAAATCGAATCCACACCTAAACTGTATAAGTGACCCATTACACACCTTAACTATAAAAAAGTGATACTTTTTACTGACGTAGTGCTGACGTGGCAGCGCGTGCAAAACACTATACCACATGCAAGTGGGGGTAGCCTGACAGGGTGTAAATAGTTTCACTTTTTTATAGTTTAGGTGTGTAATAGGTCACTAGTATAGTTTAGGTGTGGCTTTGACTTTTCGGGTATAGTTTGGGGTGGAAATGATACCTTTTCCCTAAGAAAAATCCATGGCAAATGTGAAAGTTGGGTTTGAACTGGGATATGGGGTGCCATTATTGTATCTGGCTACAAATATGGGTAGTATTAAAATTTTAGAATTTCAGAGAACAAAAGGTAATATATTCCTTGTCCTAACCTTTATTCTTTCATCCCATGTTGTACTTTTACCTTTTCCTTTCATGTGTTAAAGGTTTAAAGTAATGGCTTCACTTGCTAATTTTTATACCTAAAGTTTAAAGTTAATGGTGATATTAAATATCTACGGACCTAATCAGTTACCATCTTCATTTCTTTTATTTCTTCAATATTTTGGAATTAATTGATTACGGGCTAATTCTTTGACTATAATTCCAAATTTTTAAGATTTATTTATGCATGTCAATTTTATTTTTAGTAAATTTAAATAATAATAATACTAATAATACACATCAAGATTCTTAAATACTTTTGACGCTTCTGTGACGGAGGGGGTATATATTTCATAAAGATCTTCTAGATTTTATTCATGCTTTATGATTGGTAAAATTAAAAGGTCTCAACAGAAAATATAATGTAGAGTCAATTTTATTCTGATTGGAATGTCCTCCTTTTATTTTTGTTTGAATTGTTGTAAAAGACCAGAACAAATATTAGGAAAGACCACATATATTTGCCTTCACTTGGATGACACTATAGATCGGGTTCAATATTGAAACCTTAAGAAGAATATTCTACGTCTATTGTACCCAAGTATATTTCTTTTCCAGAGTTCAGAAAGGTCATTTATCTAATTATATAAAGGAATTTTCATTTAAACTATAAAGGCCATTTAATATGTTACGAGATCAAGTACAGGTCATGAGCAGTGGCGGATCTAAAATTTTTATCAAGGAGATTTGCTTAGTAAAATTGTTGTTGATCATTCAGGAGATAGTCAAGTTGCATGGGGCTTCGGTTCATCCCGGTTTTCATGTGTTCATGCTCAAAAAGTGTGTGGGTGATCCTTCCTTAGTGGTGCCAGTTGAGGATATAGGCGTTAAGGATTCGTTGTCCTATGAGGAAGTTTCGATTGAAATCTTGTATAGGCAAGTTTTGAAATTGAGAGCTAAGGAAAAAACTTGTGTGAAGGTTATTTTGAGGAACCAAAAGGTATGCTTCATGGGAATCGGAAGAGTATATGAAAGCTAAATACCTGTTCTTGTTTTCAATGTTGGACGAAAGTTCTTAAGGTAAAATTTTATTTCATTTGTTGATGCATTTCTAATTTTCTTCTTGAATCCTTCTATATTCTTCTTATTATCATGCTATAGGTGTCCTAATCTCTCATTCTGGGAGAAATGATCTAAGAGGGGGGGGGGTTAATTTAAGATCCCAAAAAGTTTGATGAATTAATTTTGAACCTTAGTTCATGTATAATTATAATTTTTTACTTGAATCATGATAAGGGATGTTAAAGGGATGATTGGGGAAAGTTTTAGAGTTTACGACAAGCGTTCAGGATCATTTTAGAACCCCGAACCAGTGAGGGTCCGCGATAAGGTCTTGGAACGCCTTGTGCATTCCGTGATAGAGGCATAGCACATTGTGTTGGCTCCACGATAAGAGTGTGTCACTCCATTTAGGCTCAATGATAGCAGCATCCCACGCCCAAGGGAAAAATTTGCCTAGTTTTGATTTTTAATAATTGGGGTGAGGGCTTTTTGGTCCTTGACCCCACTAAACGACCTTAAACACTCCTCAACCCCTATTAGGTTACCAATTTATTAGTTTAATAATGGTACTTCATCTTTTCAACTAACAAGTGAATAAACTAAGGGTCTTTCAATAATTCAACACTCAGGGCCCTAAACTCAAGCTTTTCTCAAAATCACTTCATCAAAATGCAAGTTTGACACTCTTTATTTACTTATTATATTATTGCATCAAATAAATTGATATTTACATGTTCCTTGGTGGTTTAATTCAAACTAGGGTTGAGGGATTTAGGTTGTTTTACACTTGCATTGACTTTTCCTTGATTTAATGGTTTCTTTATGATTTAAATGATGGATTGTGAACTGAATTTGGATCTCATGGTAATGGTGAAACTTTGGCAATATTGTTTCACAATGTTTATGTATTTTATGTATGATTATAATGACATAAACCTCAACCCATATCATAATTTGTTTTTTACAAAAGAATTTTATAATGTCTAAACTGTCCTTTGGAAAATTGCATAATATTCACAGGTAAAAAGATAAAAAGTTTTTGGTAATGTCCTTAGTGGCTTTGGTTATGTATTTTTAAACTGAAATTGAAGTCCAAACAGTTAAATGTATTATGGATATGATATGGCATAATTAGAATGGCTTGCAAGTCTATTGGTATGATGATACCATTTTGGGAATGCCCTAATACATGACTCCATGAATGGTTCGTAAAAAATGTTTTATTTGGGTTTAAAGAAAATTGTGTAGTTCACCAAGAAAGTGTTTTCCTAGGTGGACCAACACTGAAAACCACGTTTGCAAATGTTAGGAGTCTATGAACACTGTGTCAGATTTGTACAATATATTTTTGGGAGTCTAATTGACTATTGGTGGCTTTAGCCTAATTTCTCTGGTTCATGTGGCTAATATGGACTGGGGTCCTTAAGGCAGGAAAGCCGAACACATATAGCCCTTGGTGACTTTAGGCCGCTACAAGACGCATAGTTCAAGATTAATTTTTTAAATGGTCATGTCTCATGTTCCCCTACCTCGACTTCCTATTATCTTGATGATTGATGAGAACATGTTTTAGTACATGATTTTTGGAAAATATATTTTATTCATATGTTTTATTACTGATTTGGTACTTGCATATTTTATTCCTTTTCCTTGGGTTGCATCCTAGCACTCTCCATACTAACCATCCGTGGATTCTATACCATTTCATGATGTAGGTTCTGAGGATTTTTCTTGTGACCCTGTGCAACGTTAGGTGATTTGGTACTCTTTTTGATCAACTTAGTAAGTGGTGAGCCTTCCTTATTCAGAAGGCCTAATTTCTTTTAGTCTTTTCTAGTTTCACTGCCTTCTTTTATTTTTTTCTTTTGAAATAGTCGAGGTCATGTCTTGACTTGGTTAGTACTTCTAGGTTTAGAGGCTTTATTGATAGGGGTGGTTATTTCTTTGTGGAATTGGTTTGGACTCTAAAATTTAATATTCTGATTCCTATATCTCTCTCATTCTATTGGATAGGTTCTGCAGTTTATTATCATTATGATACTCTAGAGGTAAGGCTAGGAGGGTCATCTAAGGCCTTGGTTGGTTTGGATGCCCGTTGCAGCCAGGTCCCAGTTCGATTCATGAAAAACACCTTCTTTGTACACTCCACCACCTAATTTGTCGCAATCGTCTTGATGTAACTATTAGTCGAGATCAACCTTAGCGTTCTTACCCATAACTAGTGTGCCTAAGCTAACATGTGCGGGGAGAGTTTCGTGAAGCTTTAATCAATTGAAAGTACTAATTTACCTTACATGTGTATACTATAAAATTATATGGCGGGCATAATTATTAAGTAAATAATTATTGGGTACATAATGAGAACATGCTCCACTAGCGATATTTTTAATATAGAAAATAGTATTAATTAGCGAGTGACATACATAACTTAACACACAACAATGACTAATCAACTAGTGATATTTATGATTTGAATTCTTATGATTTTACCATATTGTTCATATCTAATACTGTTAGATTTCTACATTATTGAGCTAAGAGCTTGAAGAAAAGAGGGAAGAAGATTCCAGAAGAAGACTATTCTTTTAGTAACTGAATTTGTCTTAACTCATTATGCCACTACAAGTTGGTATTTATAGAGTTAGTTTGCTTCTTTTGATAGCTGTACAATGACAGCTGTCACACTTAACTAACTAACTAACTTACCCATACAAATAAAAATCTAACTTCCTCTATCTAATATCAACCTGATCATTACACTTTCAACAAGCTCAATACTCCCCTTCATGTTGATGGCTTAAAGATATTTTTCAATACCAGTTTACTTAGTAGATATTCATGCTGACTTTTTCCTAAGACTTTTCTGAGAATGTCTGCTAGCTGCTCCTATGTTGGCTCATGATTTGTCTCAATCATCTTCTTGTTGATTCTTCCTCTCACAAAATGATAGTTTATGCACATGTGTTTTGTCCTGTCACCGAATATAGGATTAGTTGTAATCTGTATTGCTACTTTGTTATCATACATCAAGTCTACAGGTTGTTTGATCTAATTTGCTAGTACTTGAAATAGCCCAAGTAACGAGGTGATCTTTGTACTACAACTAGCCATGCTTCGAAACTCTGCATCTGTAGAGCTCCTAGACACAGTCTGTTGTTTCTTTGATTTCCAAGAGACCAAAGCACCTCCAACATTTATTACATACCCTGGAACTGATCTTCTAGTTTGTAAGCAAGCACCACAGTCAGAGTCACAGTAGGCTATCAATTTGTAGAAAGTTTCTGTAGGCATAAACAAACCCAAGCCAGAAATACCTTTTATGTACCTCACTACTCTCAATGCAGATTCCATGTAGGCTGTCTTTGGAGAATACATATATAGACTTAGTACCTGTACTACAAAGGATAAGCCAGTTCTAGTCATAGTGAGGTATAATAACCTTCCTACTGGTCTTTGATAGGCTGTTAGATCCATTCAGAGTTGCATCATCATCTACTATTCCATTGAAAATATGGTTATCATATTCCACAGGTGATAGTTTCTGGTGCACTTCAAGTGGAGTAGTTGCAGCTTTTTCTCCACTTAGCCCATCCTCAGATATAAGTTCAAGAGCAAACTTTCTTTGATTCAGAACTATCCTATAACACCCTCACATTTTGGGTGTTTTATTTTTGCCTTTCCTGTACTCGAAATATCAAATTTTAACTCAAATCATATATAGGGGTGTTAAAAGGGTAACCCGGAGGAATTTCAGATTTTTCAGACAAGGTTCGGGGCATTTTTGGGACACAGAGGCAGGAAGACTCCGTGATAGCCCCACATTGCGGATGCTGGGGTCCGCGATGGGAACCGCATCATGGAGCCTGTGTTTACTGTGGTTCTATTCATATGTATTAGAGGGCCTTTTTTTGTCTTTTTCCCCTTTAAACCATTCCTCACTTTTAAGACATCCCTAAAATATATTATTACCTCTGTGAAATGCCTAAGTGTCAATCCATAGGTCAGAAGAAAGATGTCACGCCCCAAATCCCATTGGAGAGGACTGGCACCCGCAGCCGAGGAGGCCCGGGAGAACCCGTTCATAACCTATACTTTCACATTTACATTACTTATGAAAATTAGAAATTTGGGCAGCACTTCGTTGTATATAGAAGAAAACAGTACCTGTATCAGCCCAGCAGACACGCACATATATATATATAAACAATAATTTGCCGTCAGAGCCATCACGTCTATCAACCAAACACTCCTATGGCTGTACAATATGTCTACAAAAGCCTCTACATAGATACACAACTGAGTTAGTGTCGGGACAAACTCTCGCCCACAAAAGACTTTTATACAAATACCAAAAATACATATAGAAACGACTTGGGATGGCCCAAAACAACTGGAGCTCACCACTAACAACAGAATGTCCTGGCTCTTACTGCGGAGGTGTACGACCTGAAGTACCTGTTCCTGCAGGCATGAATACAGGTCCGCCATGAGTGACGTCAGTACGGAAATATGTACTGAGTATGTAAGGCAGTGAGTATCAAGATGAGATACAAAAGATCAACAGAACCCAGATACCAGTGAATAAACAGTATGAGTAGACCACACTTAAAAGAGCTGATGGGATACCTGCACATTACTTTCATATCATTACTTCCCGTATTCCTTATCAATACATAACATATGTCATACAATGGCCAACTGATCAGTGGTACTAATACAATACATCAGGGACCACCCCTGGAATAGCATATATACATAATCTTTATAATACAATGGCCAACTGATCAGTGGTACTAATACAACACATCATATCATTAATTTAAAATAAAGACATTCCATTTCTTAATTCAATTAATCTTTGAGATTGGTTACTTTGTGGTCACACCTTATGGAACTTGAAACCATGATACCTCAATAGGAAAAACATATAAATAGGTAATCAATAACATGAAAATGAAGTAGAGAATCATGGATACCTCATTAAACCATTTCAAAGTCAACAATAGTATATGGACATTTTTTTGACTAGCCGGACATCTTAAAAGTGAAACAAGTTCAATTGGTAGTGTCGAAGATCATATGATGTTATTATGTGTCATGTGTCGTAGGACAATGTTGGAAGATTACTTGAGAGTGCCATGGGTCATTATTCATGCCGAAGATTTGATAGAGTATGTCTTACATACCTTGATATAACCACTTCAATACAAGTTCAACATGACTTCCCGTACTCTTCGAACACTTATCTACAATAAGTCATTTGTGGCAAACTAGTATTAGCAACAAAACCTTACCATTTAGGTATTAACTTCACCAAATAATGTCTAGGAAGTAATCCTTTAACTCATCAATAAGAGTGCTCAATAAGAGTTCTACATACATCCTTTATACTCTTATTACATTCACATATCATGCATTTTCATGCCATATCCCTCAACATCACTCTTAGCCTTTATTTCCCCTCTTAATCACCATCCAATACCAACATGATCACTAGGCATACATAACCACTGATATAATGATATATCACCACAATTCATCCTCCATAATCCAATACAACAACTTCCATAATTTACAACTAACAATTTATACAAAACAATTCATAACTATGTTTTTAGTTATCTTCCAACATCAAGACAATACTCATAATCCTTTGTCAATACTTATTCATGGAAAAGAATCAAGAATAAACAATATTCATACCTGAACAATGAACTCTTGTATTTATAATCCTTCTTACATAACCATGGGGTGCTTCTCGAAGCTTTCGAGATGGTGAACACAACTACAAACCAATTCGAATTTTCTACGGTTGAATCACAAAATAATTGAAGTTGAAATTAGGCTAGGGTTTCACCTTCTCTTAATAATTGGATGATATAAGATATATATGAGGCTAAATGTATGTTTATAAAGACCAATTTTCGTCCAAGAGGTAATAGAAAATGACCATTTTGCCCTAAAAATTTAAATAAATCCGAATCTGTCCCCAGTGGACAGTTTTGACAGGCTGAAGTAAATCGATGATAACTCTTTCCTCTGGTATCAGATTTGGGTGAAACCAATTGCATTGTAAATATAATTCAAAGTTATTTCATTTTCATATAAAGTATACCACCCAGTTCTTCCTGTACAAGGAGTTATGGTCGTTTAAATTTGACCCAAAAATCTGTCCCAAAATTCTATTTTTTTTTATAGGCTGTAGTAAAACGGGTATAGCTCCTTACTCAGACAATGGATTTGGATGAAACCAATTTCATCGGAAAGAAGACTCTCGGAGATTTTCGTCTATATATAGCATCTCACAAAGTTCTTTTTGTACAAGGAGTTATGATCGTCTAAATTTGATCCAAAAAAAATTGTCTAGCTGCAGTAATTTTCCTGCAGATTTACTGTTCACAGGCTTCCCGGCCACCGTTTTGAAATTTCGAATGTGCTCGCTTATATGAAATACTCCTCTGTTTTGGGCAAACTTTATATCGTTGGAAAGATTATTCCAAAAACTACACATACAACTATTGAAGGGATACTTACGAACACCATAAACTTAATTTAACCCATACGCAAGTCTTTAGGACTCCATATAATCGCGATAAGTGTACGAAAAAATTTACGGGGTGTTAGATTCTCCCCCCCTTAAGAAAATTCTTCCTCGAATGATAGCATAGTTACTCAATTAATACATGTCCAAGCTTACAATTAACATATTCATCATCAAAACATACTTGCATAAAAATAAACACTTACTTGTTATTGTTCTTCTTCCGTCTCATGAACTTCCTCCTCATCGTTGAATAGGTAAGGGTACTTAATCTTCATCTCTTCCTCGGCTTCCCATGTGATCTCCTCAACTTTTTGATTCCTCCAAAGAACTTTTACCGATGCTATCTCTTTATTCCTTATCTTTTTAATTTGGCGATCAAGAATAGCAATAGGCATTTCTTCAAAAGTGAGATCTTCTGTAACTTGTACATCTTACGTAGTAGTGATGTGCGATGGATCTACGATGTACTTGCGAAGCATCGAAACATGAAATATGGGATGAACTGCTGAGAGCTCTTGAGGTAGTTCTAACTCATAAGCAACTTGTCCAAATCTTTGAATGATCTTGTACGGACCTATGTATCGTGGACTTAACTTTCCTTTCTTGCCAAACCTCATCACTCCTTTCATTGGTGATACTTTCAAGAATACCCAATCGTCGATAGAAAACTCAAGTCCTCTCCTTCTAACATCCGCATAAGATTTGTGTCGACTTTGAGCTGTTTCAAGCCGTTGTTGGATCACTTTAACTTTCTCCATTGCTTGATAAACAAGATCCGGTCCAAAAAAGACCGCATCACCTGCTTCAAATCATCCTATTGGCGATCTACACTTTCTTCCATATAATGCTTCATATGGTGCCATTTTGATACTTGAATGATAGCTATTATTGTAGGCAAACTCGATAAGAGGTAGGTGATCATCCCAGTTGCCTTTGAAATCTAATACACATGCTCATAGCATATCTTCAAGTGTCTGGATGGTACGTTCCGCTTTTCCGTCCATTTGAGGATGAAAAGTCGTACTTATATTTACTTGTGTCCCCAAACTCCTTTGGAAAGACTTCCAGAAATT
Organism: Capsicum pubescens; assembly: GCA_030864215.1. Classification (NCBI taxonomy): domain Eukaryota; kingdom Viridiplantae; phylum Streptophyta; class Magnoliopsida; order Solanales; family Solanaceae; genus Capsicum; species Capsicum pubescens. The sequence continues at coordinate 366,062,124 of CM061548.1, read as the reverse complement.
CACGGTAAATTGGGCTCCTCGATCGGATATAATGGAAATTGGAACTCCATGTAACCGAACGATCTCCTTAATATACAACTTCGCATACTCTTCCGCCGTATAAGTTGTCTTAACTGGTAAGAAGTGCGCGGATTTGGTAAGCCTATCAATGATCACCCATATGGAATCAAACTTCCGAAATGTACGAGGCAAACCCGTGAGGAAATCCATATTGATCTTATCCCACTTCCAGACGGGAAGATCTATACATTGCATATAACCACCGGGTTTCTGGTGTTCTACTTTGACTCTTTGACAATTCAGACATTCAGCTACAAATTCGGCAATATTCTTCTTCATGTCATTCCACCAATATATTGCTTTCAAATCTTGATACATCTTAGTCGACCCTGGATGGATGGAATACCTTGAACAGTGTGCTTCTGTCATAATTCTCTTTCTTAGCTCAACTAAATCAGGTACACATAAACGATTCTAACACTGAAGCACTCCTTCTCGCGTAAGCTCAAATGCCTTTGTCGTGCCACTCTGCACATCCTCCTTAAGCTGCAATAAAATTGGATCTGCATACTGCTTCTCTTTCACTTCAGCTAACAATGAAGATTCCGCTGCATTACGTACAATAACCTCTTCATTTGGAGTTTCGAGAAGTCGAACTCCCAAATTAGCTAGTTGGTGAAGATCCTTAATCATCCCCTCCTTTTCTATAGATGACATTTTAGACTTACGACTCAGTGCATCCGCTACCACATTCTCTTTCCCTGGATGATACAAGATATCAACATCGTAATCTTTCAACAATTCAAGACATCTCCGCTGCCTCAAGTTTAGATCTTTCTGACTGAAGATATATTGCAGGCTCTTATGATCGGTATATATGTCAACATGAACCCCATATAAGTAGTGGCTCCATATCTTCAGAGCAAATACAACTGCAGCTAGCTCAAGATCATGCAAGGGATAATTTCTCTCATGTGGTCGCAACTGTCTAGAGCCATAGGCTATTACTCTACAATGTTGCATTAATACGTATCCTAAGCCAATTCTCAAAGCATCACAGTACACTGCATACCCTTCTGTGCCTTTAGGAAGTACCAATACCGGTGTAGAAGTCAACTTGCTCTTCAGATCTTGGAAACTCTTTTCATAGGCATCATTCCATTCAAACTTGGAGGCTTTATGCGTCAACTTAGTCAAGGGTGCAGAAATAGAAGAAAAACCTTCAACAAACCTTCTATAATAACCTGCCAACCCGAGGAAACTACGAATCTCCGTAGGCGTCGTGGGTCTTGGCCAATTCTTCACAGCCTCAATCTTCTGAGTGTCAACTTTTATGCCTTCACTGTATACAATATGGCCCAAAAATGCCACTGACTTGAGCCAAAACTCACATTTAGAAAACTTCACATACAGCTTACGATCACGAAGAATCTGTAACTCCAGCCTTAAGTGATTAACATGATCCTCTTCTGATCTAGAGTAGACCAAAATATCATCTATGAAAACTATCACGAACACATCTAGAAACGGCTTAAACAGCCTATTCATCAGATCCATAAAAACTGTGGGTGCATTTGTCAGCCCGAATGACATAACCAGGAATTCATAATGACCATACCGTGTTCGGAAAGTTGTCTTGGATATATCTTTATCCTTGACTCTCACTTGATGATAGCCTGATCTCAAGTCAATCTTGGAAAAACACTGGGCACCCTGCAACTGGTAAAATAAATCATCACTTCGGGGAAGAGGGTATTTATTCTTGATAGTCACCTTATTCAATTGCCGATAGTCAATACACATCCTCAGCGAACCATCTTTCTTACGCACAAACAATACTGGTCCTCCCCAAGGGGACATACTAGGCCTGATGAATCCCTTCTCTAGCAATTCTTTCAGTTGCTCTATCAATTCTCGCAACTCTGCTGGTGCCATTCTATAAGGAGGAATTGAGATTGGTTGTGTGTCTGGCAACATATCAATACCAAACTCCACTTCTCATTCAGGAGGTAAACCTGGTAGTTCTTCAGGAAATACATCAGGAAATTCATTCACAACCGGAACGGTCTGAAGAGTTGGAGGCTATGCCTCTGTATCCCTTACTCTAACCAAATGGTATATGTACCCCTTGGAAATCATTTTTCTTTCCTTAAAGTAAGAAATAAATCTACCTCTCGACGCGCCAACATTACCCTTCCATTCAAGGACTGCCTCATTTGGGAAATGGAAATATACCTTCTTAGAACGGCAATCTACTGTAGCATAATAAGACGCTAACCAATCCATTCCCATAATAACATCAAAATCTACCATTTCTAACTCAACAAGATCGGTCATCGTATCACGACCACAAATATTCACAACACAATTTCGATAAGCATTCCTAGCTATAAGAGAATCCCCCACTGGTGTTGATACTTCAAATGGCTTGGCTAATAATTAGGGTGTTCTTCTGAACCTTCCCGGATACCACATCTACTCGCTTCCACTTATTCTTTCTCCTTGTAACCGGCATCGTTACTATAATAAATAAATAAAAAATTGGATTAAGCGATCGATTATGACTTTATCACTAATATTGGCTCTATTGCACGATCTAAGAAATGAAGAATGGAAACAATCCCTAAATGTCCAATAGCCTCCTGTTTATAGATGTGGTGCACAACACACCGATAAACGAGATTCTACGTAGACACGGCCTTGTAGACTCACTAGGACGAACATCTCTGATACCACTTCTGTCACGCCCCAAATCCCATTGGAGCGGACTTGCACCCGTAGCCGAGGAGGCCCGGGAGAACCCGTTCATAACCTATACTTTCACATTTACATTACTTATGAAAATTAGAAATTTGGGCTGCACTTCGTTGTAAATAGAAGAAAACAAGACCTGTATCAGCCCAACAGACACGCACATATATATATATAAACAGTAATTGGTCGTCAGAGCCATCACGTCTATCAACCAAGCACTCCTATGGCTATACAATATGTCTACAAAAGCCTCTACATAGATACACAACTGAGTTAGGGTCGGGAAAAACTCCCGCCCACAAAAGACTTTTATACAAATACCAAAAGTACATATAGAAATGACTTGGGATGCCCCGAAACAACTGGAGCTCACCACTAACAACAGAATGTCCTGGCTCTTACTGCGGAGGTGTACGACCTGAAGTACCTGTTCCTGCAGGCATGAATACAGGTCCCTCGTGAGGGACGTCAGTACGGAAATATGTACTGAGTATGTAAGGCAGTGAGTATCAAGATGAGATACAAAAGATCAACAGAACCTAGATACCAGTGAATAAACAGTATGAGTAGACCACACTTAAAAGAGATGATGGGATACCTGCACATTACTTTCATATCATTACATCTCGTATTCCTTATCAATACATAACATATGACATACAATGGCCAACTGATCAGTGGTACTAATACAATACATCAGGGACCACCCCTGGAATAGCATATATACATAATCTTTATAATACAATGGCCAACTGATCAGTGGTACTAATACAATACATCATATCATCAATTTAAAATAAAGACATTCCATTTCTTAATTCAATTAATCTTTGAGATTGGTTACTTTGTGGTCACACCTTATGGAATTTGAAACCATGATACCTCAATAGGAAAAACATGTAAATAGGTAATCAATATCATGAAAATGAAGTAGAGAATCATGGATACCTCATTAAACCATTTCAGAGTCAACAATAGTATATGGACATTTTTTTGACTAGCCGGACATCTTAAAAGTGAAAACAAGTTCAATTGGTAGTGTCGAAGATCATATGATGTTATTATGTATCATGTATCGTAGGACAATGTTGGAAGCTTACTTGAGAGTGTCATGGGTCATTATTCATGACAAAGATTAGATAGAGTATGTCTTACATACCTTGATATAACCACTTCAATACAAGTCCAACTTGATTTCCCGTACTCTTCGAACACTTATCTACAATAAGTCATTTGTGGCAAACTAGTATTAGGAACCAAACCTTACCATTTAGGTATTAACTTCACCAAATTATGTCTAGGAAGTAATCCTTTAACTCATCAATAAGAGTGCTACATACATCCTCTTATACTCTTATTACATTCACATATCATGCATTTTCATGCCATATCCCTCAACATCACTCTTAGCCTTTATTTCCCCTCTTAATCACCATCCAATACCAACATGATCACTAGGCATACATAACCACTAATATAATGATATATCACCACAATTCATCCTCCATAATCCAATACAACAACTTCCATAATTTACTACTAACAATTTATACAAAACAATCCATAACTATGTTTCTAGTTATCTTCCAACATCAAGACAATACTCATAATCCTTTGTCAATACTTATTCATGGATAAGAATCAAGAATAAATAATATTCATACCTCAACAATGAACTCTTTTATTTAGAATCCTCCTTACATAACCATGGGGTGCCTCTCGAAGCTTTCGAGATGGTGAACACAACTACGGAACCAATTCGAATTTTCTACGGTTGAATCACAAAATATTTGAAGTTGAAATTAGGCTAGGGTTTCACCTTCTCTTAATAATTGGATGATATAAGATATATATGAGGATAAGTGTATGTTTATAAAGACCAATTTCTGTCCAAGAGGCAATAGAAAATGACCATTTTTCCCTAAAAATTTAAATAAATCCGAATCTGTCCCCAGTGGACAGTTTTGACAGGCTGGAGTAAATCGATCATAACTCTTTCCTCCGGTATCGGATTTGGGTCAAACCAATTGAATTGTAAATGTAATTCAAAGGGCTTTCATTTTCATATAAAGTATACCACCCAGTTCTTCCTGTACAAGGAGTTATGGTTATTTAAAGTTGACCCAAAAATCTGTCCCAAAATTCTATTTTTTTTTTATAGGCTGTAGTAAAACGTGTATATCTCCTTACTCAGACATTTGATTTGGATGAAACCAATTTCATCGGAAAGAAGACTCTCGGATATTTTCATCGATATATAGAATATCACACATTTCTTTTTGTACAAGGATTTATGATCGTCTAAAGTTGATCCAAAAAAAATTGTCTAGCTGCAGTAATTTTCCTGCAGATTTACTGTTCACAGGCTTTCCGGCCACCGTTTTGAAATTTCGAATGTGCTCGCTTATATGAAATACTCCTCTGTTTTGGGCAAACTTTATATCGTTGGAAAGCTTATTCCAATACCTACACATACAACTATTGACGGGATACTTCCGAACACCATAAACTTAATTTAACCCATACGCAAGCCTTTAGGACTCCATATAATCGCGATAAGTGTACGAAAAAATTTACGGGGTGTTACAAAAGAAAACACCTAGGGCTTGAGAATTCCAACATCCAAAGAGTCAAATTTCTCTACATTTTCGTCATTATTTAGGTATATGGGACTATCCTAAATCTCATGGGCATAAGTTTATCCTTTTAAACAAGCTTTAAATATATATGATTATGTATATAAAAAGAGGGTTTGGAAATCGTTTGAGGATAATGTGTTATGAACCCATTTTGATGAAAGCATGTACTTCTCATGAAATTTCTTCATAAACTTGAGTTACTTGGGAGTATCCTAAATCTAATTTTATCCTTTTTAACAAGCTTTAAAGATATATGATTATGTATATAAAAATGGAGTTTTGAAATCGTTTGAGCGTAATGTGTTATGAACCCACTTTGATGAAAGCATGTACTTCCCATTAAAATTCTTCATAAACTTGAGTTACTTTTATGTGTGCATGGGATTGTGAGTTTGAAAATTAATATGAGAGCACATGCCGAACAAATTTTTCTCTCTTGTGGTGAAATCCATTGTCTTAGCATGTTGTGGATTTGCTCAAATGCATGATTAAAATCTTAGTTCATAAGTTTTTATTATCCATGTTGAAATGGTTTAGTTTTGTATTTCAAAAGAGAGTACTTTCTTTACTTTCAAAATGTTCAAGAGTACTTTCAAAATGTTCAAGAGTACTTAAACTCCCTTTACTTTCAAAATGTTCAAGAGTACTTAAACCATTTTGAAAGTACTCCCTTTAGAAATATCAACCAGTATAACCATGGATAAGACTCGTGAAACCATTTACAATGTGTTAAAGACAAATTTCTCCAAATTATGATATATTCCATCTATTTTATTTTATGTGACGTTATTTCCTTATTAATTAGAAAATTTTGAATTGTTGACAGATCATTTAAAATGTATAAATATTTGAACTTAAAATTTCTCATTACCCTTAGTGGGATAAGTTTATAGCCATACATAATCTAATCACTTGTTAAAGACCAAAATATTTAAGAGGAAATTGAAGGAAAGGTGTCATTTAAGTCTTGAATGAAGAATTAAAAACATTGACCAACTTGAATGGTTAATTATAATTAGAAAACTTAATTAAGTTAGTTGTGTACTTGATTAATATTTTCAAAACTTTCTAATCTCTTAAAAAATACAAATCAGCCTACACCTACGAAACTCCCCTCTCTACAAATCAATGGTCTCTCCTTTCTTTCTCTCAATAGTTTCTCCCTCTAACTTCTCCAAACCAACAACTTTCCAAATTTCTCTCTTCAATCTTCTGCAACTTCAACCTCCAGCGACAAATAGTTTTGAGTTCTTGCCCGTTCCTTTTGACTTACAACCGTCAGTCGATGTGACAATATTCTCTGGCGACAACAACTTTGAGTTCTTCATCGTTTCTTTTTTATTTTAACAGGTAAAAAATTAGGACTTTTTAGTTATGAAGAAAATGAGGAAATTGAGTTATCTCATTTCTAGTATGAGTTACCAATTTCAATATTTGTTACTTAAATTTACAATGGGGACTCAAGAATACCCTAATTTGTGGTATTTCTTTTCTTCTCTTTCCGGAGTGAAATATGATTTTTATTGTTACTGTAGTTCTTGTTGTCGAAGATTGTTGTAAAAATAGCGAAAGTTGAATTTTAGTTTACTTTAGAGACATCTTTGTGGCCAAATCTAACAAACAACTATTGATTTGTTGGTGTTTGTTATTTTTTAATGTTTTTTGTTATTTGTACTTGTATAATATTGATGTTGTTGGTAAATATTGATATTGTGTGTTACCTAGTTGATTTTAGTAAGTTAAATTATAATTTTTAGTTGAATTTCTCATCTGGATGTATCTGCTACAGTTGTTTTTTCAACAATGGATAAAACATGTAACGTGAATCCAACAGAGGAGTAATTTATTTTAACATATGACTGATCTATTACAACATATTAGTCATATATTGCTACAACATGTGAGTAATATATTGCAATATATGAGTCATATGTTACAACAGATTACTCATATGTTGGATTGGTATTATAGTATTGTAACAGGAATCCAACTTATGGGTCATCTGTTGCAACGGGTGAATCATCTGTTGCAATAGCTTACTCACTTGTTGCCAAAGATGACTCATATGTTGGATTCATGTTACAGGTTCTATCCATTGTAGTAGTAGCCGATACACCAAAAAAGAAATTCAACAAAAATCATAATTTATACTTACAAAATCACTTATGGAGCAATGTCCAAGTGATATACGAATAAAATTTGACAAAAAAAAATTCAAAAATTCAACAAGGGCACAACGAATAAGTGAAACACATGAAAATTTTTATGAAACAGGTAAAGAAGATAAAAATAGTATTTCATACATCAAAGGGAAAAAAATCAAGGGGACAAATGTTTGAGTTCTCCTAAATTGATCGAGACCAAGCTATTACTAGGTAACTATTTGGTGTTGGCAATAGAAGTGTTTTTTTTGAGTTGTAATAGTCTTTGTTTATTGTTAGAAGTGAAGTGTTGTAACAAGAAGCGAGTTTGACTTCTTGGAGTGATTAAGTTGTGTGGAGAACAGTTAGAGCTAACTATCGAGGTGAGGTACTCTAGTGAGTCCCTTTGATTGCTGAGTTGTAATCTGAAGCGTTATGAAAGTAGTGGAGATTGGAGTTGAAATCTCCTAGCATAATTTTGTGTGCAGTTTGCTGCATCTAGTATTCGGGACTTCACTCGAATGAACCCTCCATATTTTACTGGGTCTAAGTAGATGAGGACCCTTAGGAATTTCTTGATCTGGTGCAGAAAGTTACAGATATTATGGGGGTGACTTCTTTTGAGAGTGATGAGTTAGTTGCATATCAGTTGCAGGATGTGGCTCACTCATGGTTTAAATAGTGGAAAGCAGAAAGGGTCGCAGATGCAAGACCCATAGAGTGGGAGAAGTTTGCCACTATTTTTCTGGATAGGTTCTTCCAGTTGGAGTTGAAGGAAGTGAAGGTTCTAGAATTTATTAACCTGAAGTAGGGCAACATGATAGTGAAAGAGTATTCTCTCAAGTTTACTAAATTAGATAGACATGATCCTCATGTGGTGGCAGATAGCAGGTCCAGGATAAGTCAGTTTACATCTGGCATTTCTACAAGTATGGTCAAGGAGTGTAGGACAGTAATGCTGATTAAGGAGATGGACATATCCAGGATCATGGTCCACGCTCAGCAGATAAAGGAGGCTAAGAATAGGGAAAATGAGAGAGAGAGCAAGAGAGTGAGAACAGGTAGTTTCAACTTTGCTCAGCCTAAGTCAGAAGGTGGGATTGTTCTCTGTTCTGCCCGAAATTCTCAGTTCTAGCTCCATCCTCAGCCAGTGCTCCAGTGCCAAAATTCATATACAACAACAGAGATAAGGCACCAGGCCCTATGCCTCAGTGTAGTGTAAGCAGTGCCTGAACCAATCACCATTTTCAGAAATATAGCAGAAACCACCAGGGTATCTGCAGGTCTGGCAGTGATGTGTGTTTCGAGTGTGGAAAGCTAGGTTACTAAGTTAGATATTTTCCCCAGTTAGGTTCCCAGAGTCAGTATAACTATCCCTTAGCTTAGTTAGGTCACCCGAATCAGCAGGGTGCCATTTCCAGTGCTACCAGTGGGCAACACCTAAAGAGACTCTATGCCCTTAAGTCCCAACAGGATTAGGAAAGTTCTCCTGATGTGGTCACTGGTACGTTACATGTTTATCATTAACATATTTATGCTTTGCTAGATCCAGGAGCTTCTTTATCCTTTGTAACTCCATATATAGCTGTTGACTTTTGAGTAAGTCCCAAAATACTAGAAGAGACTTTATCAGTCTCTACCCTAATGGGTAAATCTATCATAGATCGACGAGTATATAGCAACTATCCGATTATGGTATGTCAGAGAGTCACTTCAGCAGACTTAGTAGAATTAGAGATGATATATTTAGATGTTATTCTTGGAATGGATTGGCTTCATTCATTATATACCTCAATTTACTTCAGAAACAAAATTGTCTAGTTTCAATTTCCAAATGAGGCTATCCTAGAGTGGAGGTGTAGTACTTCAGCACTCAGGGGTCAGTTGTTTTCCTACCTTAGGGAAAGGGAAATTATATCTAAGGGATGTGTCTACCATCCTATTTGAGTCCAAGACTCTAGATCAGAAACCCCTAATCTTTAATCAGTGTCAGTAGCATGTGAATTCCCAGATATATTTCTTGAAGATCTTCCCGGAGTTCCTCCTGAAAGGGAAGTTGACATTGGAATAGACCTTCTTCTAGATAATCATCCTATCTATAACCCGCCATATAGAATAGCTCCAGCAGAACTCAAAGAATTAAAAAACAGTCAAAAGATCTCCTAGATAAGGGATTCATCAGACCTAGTGTGTCCCTGTGGGGTGCACCAGTTCTATTTTTGCGTAAGAAAGATAGTTCTCTTAGGATGTGTATAGACTATCGTCAGCTAAATAAAGTCATGGTCAAGAACAAGTATCCACTTCCTAGAAATGCTGACTTGTTTGACCAACTTCAAGGTGACAGTTAGTTTTCTATGATAGACCTAGATCAGGCTATCATCAGCTCAGAGTCAGATAATGTGACATTCCTAAAACAGCTTTCAGAACTCGGTATGGTAACATTGAATTCTTAATCATATCCTTTGGTCTTACCAATGCCCCAAAAACTTTCATGGACTTGATAAACCGTGTGTTTAAGCAGTACTTTGACATGTTCATCATAGTCTTCATAGATGACATCCTTGTCTACTCCCACAGTGAGCATGATCATCCAGACCATCTCAGAATAGTATTACAGACTCTTAGAAACCATTATCTATTTTCCAAATTTAGTAAGTACAAATTTTGTCTTAGTTCAGTAGCTTTCCTCGGCCATATCATTTCTGGTGAGGGCATTAGAGTTGATCCCCAAAAGACCGAATTAGTGAGAAACTGGTCTAGACCCATCTTTCAATCAGATATCTAGAGTTTCTTGGGTATGGATGGTTGTTACCGACTGTTTGTTGAGGGATTTTTATCTATTTTATCCCCTATGTACAGATTGACACAGAAGAAGGTCAAATTCCATTGGTCATATTCTTGTGAGAAGAGTTTTCAAGAGTTGAAGACTCGACTCACTACTGCTCTAGTTCTTACCTCAACAGATGGTTTGAATGAATTTGTTGTATATTATAATACATCTAGAGTAGGTTTGGGGTATGTCCTCATGCAGAGCGGTAAGGTTATAGCCTATGTCTCTAGAAATCTTAAGCCCCATGAAAAGAAGTATCTAACTCATGATCTTGAGTTAGAAGCAATAGTATTTGCCTTAAAGATTTAGAGACTCTATTTATGGAGTGCACGTTGCTGTGTTCACTGACCATAAAAGCTATGTATTCCCTCAGAAAGAGCTAAACCTATATCATAGAAGGTGGTTGGAGTTATTGAAAGACTACGATGTAAGCGTCCTGTATCATCCAGGTAAAGCCAATATAGTGGATGATACTCTTAGTAGGATGTCTATAGGTAGTGTTGGTCATGTGGAGGATGGTGAGAAGAAGTTAGCTCAAGAAGTTCATCAGCTTTCCCTAATAGGTGTTCTCTTAGTCAATTCAAAAAAAGGTAATTATGGGTGAAGAGTAGTTCAGAATTATCCTTGGTTTTCGAGGTGATGGGAAAATAGGATAGGGATCCCAGTCTAGTTAAATTGAAAAAAATTGTAAGATATCAGAAGATAGAGGTTTTCTCCCAAGGAGGAGATGGTATATTGCGCTGCCAGGGTCGGCTATGTGTGTTAGGTATTGATTATATAAGACAACGAATTCTAGGAGAAGCGTATGGTGCGTGCTACTCTATTTATCTAGGGGTCACTAAGATGTACCGTGATTTGCGAGAGATTTATTGTTGGAGTGGGATGAAGAAATACATTGCATCGTTGTTGATAAGTACTTAACATGTCAGCAGGTTAAGATTGAGCATCAGAAGCCAAGTGGGTCCATGCATGAGTTTAGTATTCCCACCTAGTAATGGGAAGAAGTGAACATGTACTTCGTGACGGGTTTGCCTCGTACTAGTCATCAGCATGATTCAGTTTGGGTCATTATAGATAAGAGGATCAAATCAGCTCATTTCCTACCAGTCCATACCTCTTTTTCAGCCAAGCACTAGGACAAGCTCTATGTCAGAGAGTTGGTCAGATTATGCTGAGTTTTGTTGTCTATTATCTTAGATAGAGGTACGCAGTTCACCTCTCATTTCTAGAAAGCCTTCTAAAAGGGTGTAGGTACTCAAGTCCACCTCAGTATAACCTTTCACCCTTAGAAAGTTAGTCAAGCAGAAAGGACCATTCAGACTTTAGAGGATATTCTCCGAACTTGTTCCATAGACTTTAAGGGTAGTTGGGATGATCTATTGCCCTTGATTGAGTTCGCATATAACAACAACTATCATTCCAATATCCAAATGGCTCCATTTGAGGTGCTTTATAGAAGGAGATATAGGTCTCTCATCTGTTGGTTTGAGGTAGGTAAGGCCACAGTGATAGGGCCTGACTTGGTATTTTATACCTTGGAAAAGGTTCAGTTGATTAGGAAAAGTCTTAAGATAGATTATAGCTGAATAAAATCATATGCAGATGTGCAGAGAAAGGATCTTGAGTTCAAGGTTAGTGATTATATGTATTTAAAAATCTCTCCTATGAAAGAAGTGAAGAGATTTTGCAAGAAGGGGAAGCTCAGTCCCCGATATATCGGTCCTTACCAAATTCTCAGACATTTCAAAAAGGTATCTTACGGGCTTGAGTTGCCTTCAGACGTTGCTTCAGCCCGTCCAGTGTTCCATGTCTCCTTGCTAAAGAAATGCATAGGTGACCTAGCTGTTGTAGTCCCTATAGGGGGTATAGACGTTTAGAAAAACCTCTCTTATGATGAGATTCCAATCAAAATCCTTGATTATTAGATTCATAGACTGGCGAACAAAGAGGTCTCTCTAGTCAAAGTTCTTCAGTGGAATCAATCCATTGAGGGAGCTACTTGGGAAGTAGAAGCAGATATGCGGACAAAGTATCCTCACCTCTTCTCCGCCAACTAAAGCTCAGCCCAAGGTAACAGTTTTTCCTTGAACTTACTCAGTTCCATTCTCAGATTTTCCTTTATAGAATTGGCACCAGTTACCATTGAATATTAAGTTCTGACTTCATGCATCGAATATGATTGTTCAACATGAGAAACTCAACTTATTAGCGATCCCAGTCATGCATTCATGAATCATGTTCAGCTATGTACTCATGCTTCAGATATGCATGTTCAGTATGAAATTTCAGCATATCAGTAATGTCAATTATGAAATCATATTGCAGTTGTGCATATCCATTATCTAAATTCAATCTATAAGTATTTTTCAGCTTAGTCAGTCTCATTCAAGGACGAATGTTCTAAAGGGGAGATATTGTAAGACCCCGCAAAATCCTAATCTTAGCTCAAACGTTTAAAGATTATTAAGGGGTCCTAATCTTAGAAAATTTTAGCCAAGTATTCAGACTTAGAGTTATTTTAGCCTTCGTAGGTTGGCGACTCTATTTCACGACCCTCATGACCTTAAAGTGATGATTTTAGGTTGAATCATTATCAAGAATGCCAGTAGGTGTTCTGGGATAAGTTTCAGATTTTTCGGACTTCGTTTGAGACACGTTTGAAATCTCAAACCAGTGGATCAATGCAATCTCGGTGCGCTACATCACCCATCACGTCGATGAGTATTTTCCACAGCTCTCAGTGTAAATTCCAGTGAATTGACACAGACTCAACACGGTGCATTGGCTATCGCGTCGATTCCAATGATATGGCGCGGTTATCTGTGTATCGCTAAATTAGATTTTATTCATTAAAAAGTCACATCCTCAGGGGTAATTGGGTCTTTTCCCACCTCATGTCAACCCCCAAAACACGAGATTAAGCCCCTTTAGAGGAAAAATCCATTCATCTTTCTCAAAATTTCTCAAGAATTAAACAATAGGATCTCAAATTCAAGATTCAGTATTCAAGAACACTCCACCATTCTTCACAAATTTGAATACCAAGGTATGTCAAGTGTTCATCCAAAGGTCTCTTCCATCCTTGGAGACCAAGAAACTCTTTTAAACTTTAAATAAATTGATTTCATGACTTCCATGATTTGGATTTAAGTGTATTCATGATTATAATGTTGATTGGGTTTCTATGCCATGATTAAGTGCAAGATTTATGTAAAAACAATTATTATGTAGGTTGTATCATGTGAATTTATGTTAAAACCTTGAAATTGTGATGCTCATGTATTGATTAGTAATATGTGCATATACAATGCCTTCCAAGTGTTTGATGAGTCATTCATGTGAATTAAATAGTGGTATTATATCATGTTAGCATGTATATTAGTTCATGCCATTCAAGTGTTTGATAAAATGCCTCTATAGATGCATTATGAACAAGGGTACACTTCTATGCTATGCAAGGTCATGTGACGCTTTACTTTTATGCTATAGAGTCTTGGGGGTATTTAATACCCAATAATTTAGATGATTACCTAGAGCCAGCGTCAGTTACAGAATAGTCTCAGTCATGTCACGATCAGTAGTACTCCCAGTCAGTTACAAAACTCAAGAAAAATTTAGAAGACTCAGTATTAGTCCAGTCCAGTTCAGTATTAAGTTCAAACCTCAGTAAATTCTATAAGTTAACATAATTCAGTAGTATTCCATAAGTTAACAGAACTTAGTGAACTCAATTCAGATCAGTTAGACACTATAATCAGTAACAGTTCAGTCAAGCCTAGTATGACCTACGAATCAATTCAGTGTCTATTTAATTGGGAGTAGGATTCAGCACCGAGTGAACCCACGAATGGGGACTCACCTTCCAGTAGAGGGTGTGATACTTAGAAGCATTCATTGTGTTCCAGAACTACGTAGCCAACATAGGTTGAGACATCAACCTGCTAGTTAAGGGTTTTGATGAGGTGTCCTACCTGCCAGTTGAGGGTACCACCATTCTCATTCAGAGCACCTTCCAAATGAGGGTGACTCATCTTGTCTTTTCCTATAGCATGCCTTCCAACTGAGGTTACAGGTTGGACCCCAATCCATTCAGAGAGGGGCATGTCAGTTAGATGATTACCACCCATAGTCTCAGTTTCAGTCTTCAAAATTTAACTCAATTCAGTTCTACGGAAATTAGAACTATCAAACACAGTCACTTAGTTCAGTACAGAACTCAAAATAGTTCCACAGAATCAGTACTGTCAGATACAGTCACTCAGTTGACAGTAACACAATATCAGTGAACTCATATATCAGTAAACTAGTAATTCAGAACTCAGTATATCTAGTGTTATCATGACCTCATTTATAGTTTACGTATTCATGCATGTACTCTCATTTAGTTATGTTCATGTTATTCGGTCAGCTATTGTTCATGTATATGAACCCACACATGTCAACCTACGTCACTACAAAAAATAGGTTAAATTGCGGGTGTTTATTTGCGGGGGTTATATTAAAGTAGAGAATTGTTAAGTGTTGAGCTTAGAGGTGCCTATTATCGTAAGTCAAATAAAAATCCTACCTTGGAATGATATAGGAGGTGAAGATAGATTTTATCTTGGTTCAATGTACTAAGTTTACTTGTCAAAGGAGATAATTGATATATTGATACTCTTATTTTTCTTTTGCTAGATTTAGTGTAGGTTAAGTCTAGAGAGTCGATGCGTTTGTCACTGTAAGTTGAATTAAAACCCTATGGAGTGATACAGGAGGGAAAAATTGGGATTTTGACTTGGTTCAGTATATGTAGCGTAAATGTTGAATGTGAAGTGTGAGTTTACTTGTTAAATGAGGGAGTTGATGTAGTTATTTTCTATATTGTTTTGCTGGATTCAGTCTTGGTTAATTGTAGATAGTCAATGGTCCTGTCACGGTAAGTCAAAGGAAAACACAACAGTTGGAGTGATATGGGAGGGAGGAACTAGGATTTTGACTTGATTTGATACATTGTAACGTAAATACTGAGCTGAAATGTGAGTTACTTGTCAAATGGTGAACTCATGTATTTATTTTCTCAATTGTTTTGCTGGATTCAGTGTAGGTTAAGTGTTGGTGAGGAAGGGTTTTTATCGGGCGGTTTTCCACGCTTTTGGAACTTCTCAATCCCGTTATGAAAGTGATTTCTTGACAAACAACTTATTAATTAGATTCGTCACCTTCTTATACCGGATTTTGGCATCTGGTTGTTCTTTTCGTCTATCTGAGCAGCAATACGACAAAAAATTAAGAAAAATAGTTCGAAAATGTAGATGCTCATTGTATGAATTTTCCCTTGATGGTTTACTGGTTATGTTTGACAGAAAGTTGTATTCATGTAGGTTTAATTGTTACTATCACAAATTTAGTTTGCACATGCATAGTTTTATTCACTGAAAGTGTCCTCTATTCTTTTTATGTCCTCTGTCAACCCGTCCAACTTGGATTTGGCTTTCTACCTAACCTCTCATGCTTATTCAATAACAATATCAACCAGTCATTACATCAGTCTTTGTGTCCCAACATTATAGTCAACTATGAAGCTCTTATGTTGTTGGTAATTGTGTATTTTTTATCTTACAGCTAACAAATAATTTCTAGCTGCCCCACACCAACATGACAATGCCTCCATCCCTACTGTTTTCACAGATGGTGTGGCAGATTCATTTTAAATGGTTATCTTCTGATCTGAAGGTTTTGGGTTTTATCTCTTCATTTTTTTCTTTGACATGTGCATTTCTTTGGAGGGCAGATAGATGGTCATGACCGACTTTTTCCATTTTTCATTATGTGAACTAGCACAAGTAAAGTTACCAATGGATTAGATAGCACATTGTGTCATTCTTTGGCTTGAAATACTTTCCTGTAAATTCTACCCTCCCTATGCCCCACCTTGTGGATTTTAGTGGGTATGTTGTTGTTGTTGTTCGTTGTGGTTATAATCGAAAAAGTTTATCGGTGAAACTTGTAAGTTGTAATACTATATGTGTGAGGCAAGTATTACAATTATTTGGTGGGAACAAACCTGTATTGATTACAAGTTTGCTGGTAATTTTTTATCAATTAACAATATGTTCATTTTCTTGACGGAGTATTGTGACTTGTTTTTTCAGTGAAAGCATTGAAAGAGATTGCAAAAAAACTTGGGAAATTAGAGTATTGTTGTTACTGTTAAAGGAGTTAAATGGTGTCTTTAGTAACCAAAAGAGTCCACGCATTTTTTCCACATTCCCAATTCCGACTCAGGTTAGTCACAAACACCCTTTGTATTTTTGAACCCACTAATTTTGCGTGTGATTTTGTGTAATTTCTCTCCATTATTTAATAATAGTTTCGCTTATGATTTCTAGTTGCTCCCAATTTTGTATTGTTGTTTTTTTATCGTCTAGGTATGTTGTTATTGGATCTCAACTAGTTTGGGGTTGAAGTCTAGTTGACTGATTGTTGATTGATTATGTTCGTTGAACTTATTTTTTTATGTCTGTAAAGTTAGTCGAGTTGTGCAAAAGTTGATTCGGACATTACAATTATTTGTTAGAGTAATTTTTTATATGATATTTTGTTATGTGTGTTTTATGTTAGAGTTCAATAATTTATTTATTTTCTATTATGTTCACTCTTCTTCTTTATGGAATATTATAGGGATATTTTGAATTTTCATCAAATTCTTCAATGGATAGATCTTGGATTGGAATTCCAAGAAACACACTAGAGTATTTACTTGGTTTGAATCAGTTTCTAGATTTTGCATTTACCAATGGAGCTATAGGAGATAAAATAAAGTGTCCATGTCCTATATGTGGCTTTACACGGTGGAAAACAAAAAATATGGTGTTTCACCATTTGATGGATAAGGATTTACCTCAGCATTACGTCACTTGGGTTATGCATGGAGAAATGAATGTTTTGCCTAATTCCAGAAACATAGAGGTCATTCAAGATGCACAACCTTTTGAAAATTCTATTGAATTATTGATTAATGAAGCATTCCGTAGTTTAAGGCACGAGGGTGTTGATGCAGGTCCATCACAAGAAGTAGGAGAAGAAGAAATTTTACAGGATTTGTCTGATTCAAATAACAAAGTTTATTTTGAATTGCCTAAGGGTGGAAGTGAAGAATTGTATGAAGGATCCAAGTACTCAAAGTTGAAATTTTTACTAAAGCTTTATCACATAAAGTGCTTGTCTGGGTCAAGTGATAAGGGAATGACTATGGTGCTAGCTCTACTCAGGGATGCATTTAAATTTGCAAAGATCCCTATATCTTTTTATAAGGCTAAGAAAACCATCAACAAATTGTGTCTTGATTATATCAAGATAGATGCTTGCCTAAAAGATTGCATGTTATACTGGGAAGATGATGTTAATGTAGAATCATGTAAGCATTGTCACACTTCTAGATGGAAGCCCGAGAAGGATGGCGATCTTGATCATGCGCCTAGTACAAGTAAGAAACAAAAGAAGAAGCAAAAGAAGCCTGCCAAAGTTTTGCACTATTTTTCATTAAAACCAAGATTACAATGATTGTTTATGTGCACTAAAATTGCAGAGCATATGAGATGGCATGCAGAGGATGATACAAAGATGGGATCTTAAGGCACCCTCGAGATGGTGAAGTATGGAAAAGGCTTGATACAAAGTATCCTGAATTTGCTTCAGATCCTCCAAATGTTTGATTAGGACTATCTACTGATGGTTTCAATCCTTTTGGAACAATGAGTACTAACTATATACATTGTTACTCATAAGAATCAAGATGGAGTATATGTTAATGAAGTGGCAAAAGAAATTTGTGTGAGTTTTACTTATGTGCCATAGACTATTATTGAGCAATCTACGGTATGCAAAATGACTTTTTATTATTAATTTATTTTGAAAACAAATTTTTGGTATGTAGGAAAAAATTGAGTCATCTTTGAGCCAAAGCACTATAGATGAGTCTCAAGTTTCGCCAAATGATTCCTCTGGTAAGGTGTTAGGGCAAGAGCACTCTGGAAGGGTGAGATGTTTGGGATTAGGAGCAGTTCCTAGTAGAGTTTTTCAACAAGTTAGACCTCGTTTTGGTGGTACAAGTGCATCAAGTAGTGGAGGTTCTTGTTCGTTCCAATGTCAAGAAAACTACAATCAAATACTGAGTGCTTTGAAGGCATATATGATGATGAAAGAAGGAATGATACCATAACAATTTGTGGGTCTCTTTGATTCTCCTTCAATGGTTTCTCCCACAGCAGTAAGTAAAGTTCTGTTTACTTTTTTTCTAATCTCGGTGATTGTTGAAAAGCTCTCATTTCTTGTCTTCTCTTTATATTTCTTATTTATTTTGTTGTTCATATTATTAATCTTTTATAAAACAACAAAAAAATAACTTACGGTAGAACAGAGTCTAAACTTTCAGCTAACAACTTGCTAACAACATATATTACCTACCAAAATCTATCATTATGGTTAAGAATTAAGCTTTTATACACCCCCGGCTAGTTTTAGTTTCACTTACAGTCTATATGCCACTTCCTGCACCATTAGTCAGACATTTAAATCAGCATGTCTTTGTTTGATTTAAAAAACTCTAAGGTCCCATTCTTGACAATGAAGTACATAGTAGCACTTACGATCATCCTATACATCTTTTCTTTAGTTACTTTACCATTTTGATTATTCGATGACCACTGCAATTCTTCCTTCCACTCTAGTGCCTGTTTGTAGATGTCTTGTCATTTTGACATTCTCATCCAGGTTTTGGGGTATAATTAACACTTAAAAGAAAATATGGTTGATGCTTTAAAGTTCTAAACTACACGTAGGGGAGATTGTGTTGACATCATTTTGCTTAATCAATCCTCGGTGTACATCATTTTGATGTGCTTGTCAATTATAATGTTTAATTAGTCGTGTTGTGTTAACGATATATGAATTAATAAAATATTGGATAGTAGATTATGCCTAAAGAAAAAATTAAATTTGAGGTAAAATTAAAATTTATAATTTCTTATTTAAAATTGATGGATTCCACTAATTTAAAAGAAAAAAAATTGTGGAGGTTTTAAACCCCCGCAACTTTT
Organism: Capsicum pubescens; assembly: GCA_030864215.1. Taxonomy (NCBI): domain Eukaryota; kingdom Viridiplantae; phylum Streptophyta; class Magnoliopsida; order Solanales; family Solanaceae; genus Capsicum; species Capsicum pubescens. The sequence continues at coordinate 366,042,680 of CM061548.1, read as the reverse complement.
AAATTAAAATTTATTATAAAAAAATTAAATTTAGAGTAGCGGGGGTCGAAACCCCCTCAATATAACCGCCGCAAAATAATTATGGAGGTCCGAAAAAAACTGCCGCAACTGGTGTGTGACGGCTCGAACTGTGGGGGCTTTTTGAACCCTCGCAATTACATTTTGCAGGGGTTTAAAACCCCCGTAAACCTTAAAATTAACCCCTGCAATTTGACCTATTTTTTGTAGTGCCTCACTTAGCATACCAGTACATTCAAATGACTGATGCATACCTATCTTTTGCGCTATGATGTCTTATATCATAGGTTAAGACGCACGGTCACCTTATCATACTTAGCATCCAGATCCATCAGCAATAGACTAGTATTGAGTCCTCATTGTTCGACGAAAGATTTATTATTACAGTATTTAAGTACTCATTTTATTTTAGTAGTCGGAGTTAGTTGGGGACTTGTCCCATCAACTCTTTGTTCAAACAGTAGACTTTTTAGACAAATGTTCAGTTTCAGTATTTATTTCAGATTTGAACCTTATGGCAAGTTTCCGCCTAATTTCTGCATAATTATAGTATTACGATTTAGTTATCGCAGCAGGTACAGTCATGGGTTATCTTGTGGTCCTTCGAGATTATTAGCACCATGTAGCGTCTGGGGCAATAACTCGGTGCGTTATAGTTACTTTATCCCCCCTTGTGTTCATTCATCCCCGAATGATGACAAGAGACACAACAAGCACGATTTCAAGCATTAAATAGAAAGGAAATAGTAGTATAGAATTTATACCTTCCATGCCATCTTCCATGGTTTCGAAGAGAGTTGGGTACCTCGCACACATGTTATATTCTGACTCCCACGTAGATTCCTTATCTTTTTGATTCCTCCACAACACCTTAACCGAAGTTATTTCCTTACTTCTCAAATTCCAAACTTTGCGATCTAAAATAGAAATGAGTTATTCTTCAAATGACAAGGAATTTTTTACATTGACTTCATCCATAGGCAATACTAGGGAATGATTTCCAATGAACTTCTTCAACATGGAAACATGGAATATTGGATGAACAGAAGCCTGGATCGCTGGCAAATCTAACTCATAGGCAAACACACCGATCCTCTTCATAATCTGATATGATCATATGTAACAAGGACTAAGCCTCCCTTTCCTTCTGAATCATATGACTCTCTTCATGGGGATACCTTGAGGAATACCCAATCATCTACCTCGAATTCTAAGTCTCTCCTTCTAACATCAGAATAAGACTTCCAGTGACTCTAAGTTGTCTTAAGTCTCTCCCTAACTATCTTCACCTTTTCCATTTCTTGATGAACAAGGTCAAGCCCAAACAATTGGGTTTAACCTATTTCATACCACCCAAATGGTGATCTACATCTCGTCCCACAAAGTGCTTCAAAAAAAGCCATCTAAATACGGGCATGGTAGCTATTTTTGGAGGCAAATTCTATCAACGACAAATGATCTACCCAACTACCTTTGAAGTAAATTATACAGGCCCTCAACATGTCTTTAAGTGTCTGAATAGTGCGTTCAGCCTTCCCATCAGTCTGAGGGTAAAAGGTCGTACTCAGGCTCACTTGGGTTGGAGTCGTGGGTCTGGACCATTTTCTTACTTCCTTAACCTTTTGGGGATCAACATTAATACGCTCACTAGACACAATATGCCCCAATAAAGCAATAACATTAAGCCAAAATTCACATATGGAAAATTGTGCATACAATTCATGACCTTTGAAGGTCGGTAGGATGATGCGAAGATGGCCGACATGATCCTCCTCATTCTTAGAGTAAACTAAATGTCATTAATGAAAACTATGAAGAACAGGTCTAGATATTGACAAAAAACCCTATTCATTAGGTCCATGAAAGCTGCAGGGGCGTTAGTCAATCCGAAGGACATGACTAAGAATTCATAATGGCCATATCTTGTTCGAAAAAAGAATATTATGGGAGTAGAAAAAAGAAAGGTTTTGGAATAACTTTAGGCTCAAACCCAAAATTGAATGCCACATACGGGGTCACATAAGACAAAGTAGATCCGGTATTAAGTAACATATACATATTATGGGAGAAAATTGGAAACATACTCGTGACTACATCTGGTGAAGACTCTACTGTAACATCCCATGATGTCTTCAACCAAATACCTAAGTGTAAAAAGGGACTTAGTCAATTTTGAACTCCTAAACTTGGATGTTTCTATTTTCGACCTTCCTGACCTCGGATAGTTAATTTATAAGTTGATTCATGATCAGAGGTGTCAAGGGTACGTCCCGGGTAAGTTTTAGAACTTTCAAACTAGCGTAAGGGTAAGTTTGGATGTCCAAAATAGTAAGGCCTCGTGATAGTCCTACATCGCGAGGGACAGTTAACCCAGATAGGTATCGCATCATGAGGGCCAATTAACTCTATCATGCCTCTACGTCGCTCCAATGATCATAACACCTAAAATAAAGACGTCCGTCCCACCCATGGGATGAGGACGCACAACAGGGCTCACACTCCTGATTTTGTTGCTAATCTGGGAGTCCCTCCAGTTCAGACCAATCCACCCAGAGAACCTAGGGCTCCATGGTCTAGGACTCATCATACCAAACGTCCCCAGAGAGAGATATCGAATGTTGAGTTGGGATAGTCGATGCGTATGATCGAATAGTTGGTGGCTTCACAGGCTCGACGGTCGTAGCATGTTGGGTTTGCGTTTGTCACATCTGAGGATACACGGGTGGGTCAATTTATGATGATAAACCCGCCTAATTTTACTGGTACAAAGGTGTAGGAGGATCCACAAGAGTTCGTAGACGAGATAGAGAAAATCTTTCGAGTGATACATGTGGATAAAGTTGATGGGTTTAAACAAGCTGCTTATCAACTGAAGGAGGTAGCAAATCAGTGGTAACATGAGTGGAAACATTCGAGGGGAGATAGTGTTGAGCCTTCTATGTGAGGAAAATTTATTGAAGCCTTGCTGGAATGATTCTTTCCTCAGGAGTTGAAGGAGTCCAAAGCTAAAGAGTTCATAAACCTGAAATAAGGAAAGATGAGTGTCAAAGAGTACACCCTAAAATTCAATCAACTATCTCGTTATGCTCCAGAGTTGGCTGGAAACATGAGGGTCCATATGAGAAAGTTTGCATGCGGCCTTTTAGATGAATTGGTGTTGGAGTGCAAAGGAGAGATGATGAACATAGATATGGACTTCTCTAGATTGTCTATTCAAATGCAGCAGGTTGAGGAGGAGAAGAAGAGGGTTGCTAAAGAAAGAGAGAAGGATAGGCAGGCCAAGAGGGCCCAACCAGCAGACCAAAATCCAGTCAGCTGCAGAGTGGTAATTTGGATAACTAGTGGAAGAAGAAAAAGTTTTGGAGCAATGCTCAGTCTGCAGCCAGTGCTCCAGTGCCCAGACCTCCAGTTGATCGACGATCTCAGAATTTACAGACTAATCATGCATCTAGAGTGCAGGGTACCCAGTCCCAAGATAGTGTGGTTCAACCGTATAGAACTATTTCGCGGTGTGAAACCTGAGATATGTATCACCCAAAAAGATGTCAGCTGGGTGAGATGGTATGCTATACTTGTGGTTTAGCGGGTCATTTCTAGTGAGATTGTCCTTCCTCTAGAAGGAACCTTGATGGTGCTAAATCCCAAAAAAACTTCTCCGCACCACCATCACCTCCCAAAGGTGCTATTTCAGCTACCAGAAGTGGACACAACTAGTTGTAGGCCTTGTCCAATTTCCATGAGGGAGAGGCCTCACCAAATATAGTCACAGTTCCGTTAAAAATCTTCTCTCGTGATTTATATGTGTTACTTGATCCCGAGTCTACCTTATTTTATGTGACTCGATATATGGCAGTCGGTTTTGGGTTTGAGCCTGAAATTATTATAGAACCTTTATCTATTTGTACTTCTGTTGGTGATTCTGTTGTGGCTAGGAAGATATATAAAAATTATGTTGTATCTGTTTGTAGCCGAGATACTGTGGCTGACCCCGTAAATCTTGATATGGATGATTTTGATGTTATCTTAGGAATGAACAGGCTCCATTTATATTACTCCACACTATATTGTAAAACCTAAAAGGTTACTTTCGCTTTTCCAAATAAACCAGTGATAGAATAAAAGGGTCATTCTTTAGCACCTAGAGGGAAATTCATATCTTACCTTAGAGCCCATAAGCTTATTTTTAAAGGGTGTTTCTACCATCTAATCTAAGTAAAAAATTCTAATATTGAAAGTTTTTCTCTTCAGTTTGTCCCTGTGGTTAATGAGTTTCCAGAAGTCTATCCCAATGATCTCCCAGGAATACCACCTGTTAGGGAGATTTTTGTATTGATTTCTTGCTTAACACCCATCCTATTTCTATTCTGCTAGAAAGAATGGCTCCAACAAAACTAAAAGAGTTGAAAGAATAACTAGCAGACCTTCTTGATAAAGGTTTCATCCGTCCTAGTGTTTCTCCTTAGGGTGCACCTCTACTTTCTGAATGCAAGAACAATGGTTCCCTCTGCATGTGTATAGACTACCGCCAGTTGAATAAATTCACTGTCAAAACAAGTATCCCCTTCCTAGAATTGATGATCTCTTTGATAAACTTCAGGGTGCTAAGTTTTTTTCAAAGATAGACCTTCGTTCGGGGTATCATCAATTGAAGGTTAGGGAGGTTTCTATTTCCAAAACATTTTTCCAAACCTGGTATGATCATTATAAATTCTTAGTCATGTCCTTTGGTTTGACTAACGCTCCTGCAACCTTCATGGACCTAATGAATAGGGTATTCTGTCAGTTTCTAGATCTGTTTGTTATAGTCTTCATTGATGACATTTTGATTTATTCCAAGAGTGAGGAGGATAATGTCAATCACCTCTGAATCATCATTTAAAACCTCAAAGATCAAAAATTATATGCAAAATTTTCCAAGTGTTAATTCAGGCTTAATGTTATTGCTTTTTTGGGGCATATTATGTCTAGTGAGGGAATTAAAGTTGATCCCCAAAAGATTGAGGCATTCAAAAGATTGCCCAGACCTACTACTCCAACCGACATTCGGAGCTTCTTGATTTGGCAGGATATTACAGAAGGTTCGTAGAGAGTTTTTCTTCGATAGCTGCTCCACTTACCAGGTTGACGCAGAAAAAGGTGAAATCTATGTGGTGTGACTCTTGTGAGAATAACATTGAGAAGTTGAAGGACAAGTTGACTACTGCACCGATTTTGACTCTTTTTGAGGGTACAAATAGTTTTTTCATATATTGTGATGCGTATTAAGAGAGACTTGGTTATGTACAATTGCATTATGGTAAGGTGGTAGCTTATATATCTAGGCAGTTAAAGGTGCATGAGTGAAACTACCCCACCCATGACTTGGAGTTAGAGGATATGGTGTTCGCACTAAAAATATGGCGGCATTATCTGTATGGGGTACATATTGATATATTTACTGACTACAAAAGTTTGCAGTATGTTTTCTCATAGAAAGAGCTAAATATCAGGCAAAGGTGTTGGTTGGAACTGTTGACGGACTATCATATGAGTCTGCACTATCATTTGGGCAAGGCGAATGTGGTGGCTGACACCCTTAGCAGATTATCTATGGGCAGTATTTCACATATTGAGGAAGGGAAAAGAGATATGGTGAAAGATATTCATCGGCTTGCAAATCTAGGGGTGTGACTCCTGGATTCCAAAGGTAGAGGGGTAGTTGTGTATGAAATAGTTAAATTTTCCCTTTGTGCAGAGTTAAGGAAAAACAGGTTGAGGATCCAATCTTGATGCAGATTAAGAAAGATGTGGGTCAACAGAAGGTAATGTCTTTTGAAATTGGTGGTGATGGGTTTTTGAGATATCAGGGTAGGTTATGTATGCCAGATATGGATGAATTATGGAAAAGAATCCTTGATGAGGCTCATACTTTGAGGTATGATGTTCACTGAGGCTCTACTAAGATGTACCATGATCTTAAAACTATATATTGGTGGAATAATATGAATCATGATGTGGCTGACTTTGTTTCCAAGTGTTTGAATTGCCAACAAGTTAAAGTGGAACATTTGAGTCTAGGTGGTACTTCCTAAGAGATATCTTTGCCTTTGTGAAAATAGGAGATGATCAATACGGACATCAACACATGACTTCTGAATTCCCGAAACCAGTATGATTCTATTTGGGTAATTGTCGATCGGCTTACCAAGTCAGCCCACTTTTTTGCTTTTATGACTAACCATTTGGGAGATGATTATGCCAAGATGTACATTGAATAAATAGTTTGTTAACATAGAGTACCAATATCCATTATATCCGATCGAGGTACGAAATTCTCATCACATTTTTGGAAATCTTATCAGAGGGGTTTAGGTACCCAAGTGAACCTGAGTACGGCATTCCACCCCTAGATGGATGGGCAAGCTGAATGAACTATTCAGACCCTTAAGGACACGATGCGAGCCTGTGTAATTGACTTCAAGGGTAGTTGGGTAAACCACTTACCATTGATAGAGTTTGCCTACAATAATAACTACCATGCCCGCATTAAGATGGCTCCTTTTGAAGCACTTTATTGGCGAAGATATAGATCACCAATTGGGTGGTATGAAGTGGGTAAGACGTGGATGTTTAGGCCTGATCTTGTGCATAAAGCAATGAAGAAAGTGAAAATCATTAGAGAATGACTCAAGATAGCTCAGAGCCATCAGACGTCCTATGTCGATGTTAGAAGAAGGGAGTTGGAATTTGACGTTGATAATTGGGTATTTCTAAAAGTCTCCCCTATGAAGTGATTCATGCTATTCGATAAGCAAGGGATGCTGAGTCCTCGCTATATAGGACCATATCAGATTGTGAGAAGGATAGGTAGGGTGGCTTATGAGTTAGATTTTCCTACAAATCTGGCTTCTGTACATCCCTTATTTTATGTCTCTATGTTGACTAAGTATATTGGATATCATTCCTTAGTGTTGCATGTAGAGAAGATCAAGGTGATAGACTCCTTATCATATGAAGAAGAGCCTATTGCAATCTTGGATTGCCAAGTCAGAATGTTGAGGATTAAGGAAATAACTTCGGTCAAGGTATTATGGAAGAATCAAAACGAGGAGGAAGTTACTTGGGAATCAAAAGAGAACATGCAAACAAGATACCCAAACCTTTTTGAGTTAGGGGGTGACAACATGGAAGGTACCACTCTTTTACTCTCTCTATATCCCTCTTCCTTTCTTTTCCTTGGTATATTTGATATCGTGCTTGTCTATATTATAACCCATCATTCGGGGACGAATGATCCCAAGGGGGGGATAATGTAACAATCCCATGATGTCCTCGACCAAACACCTCATTTCGTAGTATGTTATGTGGGTTAATGATCTAAAAATATTCTAAGTGTAAGAAGGGACTTAGTCACTTTTGAATTCCTAAACTTGGATGTTTTTATTGTTGACCTTCCCGACCTCAGAAAGTTAATTGCAAGTTGATACATGATTGGGGGTGTCAAGGGTACATCCCAGGTAAGTTTCGAAACTTTCGGACTAGCATAAGGGTAAGTTTGGATGTCCAAAATAGTGAGGCCTCGCGATAGGCCCGCACCATGAGGGCTAATTATCCCAGATAGGTGTCCCATCATGAGGACAAGTTAACCCAGATAGGTGTCATATAGCGAGGGCCAGTTGATCCAGATAGGGGTCGCGACGCAATGGCAGCCCAGTTCTGCATTATTTTATCCATAATTTTTAAGGGCAAATGGGTCTTTTTCTTCATCCTAATTCGCCCAAGGCATGAGATTTAATTATAATCTAAGCACATTAGGCTTGATATCATCAGAAACTACTCCTATTACATTAAAAGAAAACCCTAGCTTCTTCTTATAAGGTCAAAGTATTCATCTTTGAGTTGAAGAATTTCAAAGAACATAAGTGTGATTCAGTTACCACTCTTCTTCATCGGTGATCTAAGGTACGTGGGGTTTTTCTAAAACTACTTGGGCATAAGGAAACTGTTCAACAACTTCTAACATTGTGAAATCATGAATTCATGAAGTTGTTTTGGAAGTTACATTGAAATTTTGCATTTATGAATTCTTTAATGATATTAGTGTTTTGGTCTTGAGGACTTTTCCCCAAATTGATTTTAAATATTATATATATACACATGTGGTTAAAGTGATAATTGAATTTAGAGCATGACTATTTACACTCCCTCTCATGTTGCAACACCTTTTGATTTTAGAATGTTATTTAGAGGCACGGTATCAGTGTTCTTGACTATTGTTGAATTATTTAAGATTAGATTTAAATTAATGAGAGAGGAGTTGGCATGTTGATAAATGCTGAATATATATAATGAAAGAATTTCATGGTTTTCCAAAATACATGACCAGCCCATGTTTATTGAAATGATTGAAAGGAGTCATTTTTGCATAATTTGATAAATGTATTGAAGAATGAATCTTCTTGAATTATTTGAAGTATGGTGGTCTAAACTTTATGTTTGAAAGAGAAAATTGTGATATGATTTTTATGGCTTATAAACATGACTTGCAAGTATTGGTATGATGATACCAATTCAGATAATGCCATTGTTACACAGAATAGAACATAATGTCGATTTTCTTTCAGATTTTTAGATTAGAATGATACATGTTCAGAAAAAGCTAAAAATGGGCATAAAGAGATGTTACGTGGTTACTCGAAGAAGGCACGAGTCTAGAAAAACTCATTGCCCAAAATTGTGTTTTGCCGATATGGGATTATTATGTCGCCTAGAGGGATTATACGCTGTCCTAGTGCCCTGCGGCGTATCTGAATCAGAAACTCCAACTCTTGCATCAAACTTGGGTTGGGGTCCTGGCCGCCGAGTTAAGGGAGGACTCCATATAGCCCGTGGGGTTGTAGAATTGTAGGTTGGATCACCTAGCTCATAAGTAATACAAAGATCAAATCTGCGTTGACAAGAATGTTTTATGATTATCAAAGAATTTCCCATGTGTTTTAAACTATATCATGCATGATGTATTCATGACTTGCTCTCATCTATTTTATATATAAATGAATTATTATTTTTTTCTCTGTGTATCAGTACAATTGTATTGACCCCCTATATTTCAGGGTCTTAGGCTTAGTCTAGAGGTCCTGCTAAGCCATAGACTTATTCCGACAGAAGAGAAATGTATGCAGTTGGTGAGCCTTATTTATTCTGGAAGGCCTATTTCTTTCCATTCAGTTGCTAATTAATTTGGTTTAGGTCCACTGGGGCCTTGTCCCAAATTCAGACAACGTCTTATGTAGTAGAGATTTCGCAGACTGAGAAATATGGTTTTTAGATGTTGAAAAACTTATTTTTCGTATTGTTAAACAGATTTCAAATTTATGAACATGATTCCATTTATTATAATTCCACATATTTTATTTATCAATCGAGTATTGTGCATGATTTCCAGATGTAGAAGGGCGCTCGGGCCTCTATGGTTCGGGATGCTCGTCAAGGCCAGGGTCTTGACTCGGGTTGTGACATCTACATCCTGGCAATTAGGTAAGGCATACAACCAATTGCGACCTCCCTCAGTAGATGAAGTAGTACCCTTGGGTGGCGGTGGTGGGGCTAAGGAATTTGCTTGAGACTTAGAACCTCCAAAACAACCTCTAGAAGATGGACAATCTCCCTGAATATGACTTGGTTGGCCGCAAGAATAGCACACTAACCTGCCAAACTAGCACTTCCTTGGATGATACTTACCACACGAGTCATAATGAGGGTATGACCTAGCAGGTTGGGTCACACTCCTTTGTGACTGTGTACCATGCACCCTCGGCCCATTATTAGGTGAAAATTAAAGAAATTACTGATCAATTGTGGTCCTGGGTACTGAGGCACTAGGTGATGACTGGGCATTTCTCCAAAACATCTTTTTAGACTACCTTTTTCCTCTATTACCACCCTGTTGTTGACTATTATTTTGGTTTGTAAATATGGCCTTCTTGGCCTACCTGTCTTTCTCCCTTGCCTCTGCCAGCCTTTTCTTCTACTCTTCAACCTATTGCATATGAATGGATAACCTAGATAAATCCATGCCTCTATTCAGCATTGCTCCTTTGTATTCCAATACCAGATCATCCGAGAGACCGGATGCAAACTTTTTCATACAAGCTCTCTTGTTACCCGCAAATTCTGGAGCATAGCCGGACAACTGGTTGAACTTCAGTGTGTACTCTTTCACACTAATTTTCCCTTGCTTCAAAATAATAAATTCTTCAGCCATCGATTCTCTCAATTCCTGAGGAAACAAATGATCCAGATAAGATTCCACAAACTCACCCCACACAGAAGGCTCAACATCTCTACCTTTAGAATCCTCCCACTCATTATACCACTAATTTTCCATATCTGTCAGCTGATAGGATGCCAGTTCAACCCCTTCAACCTCATTCACATGCATAACCCTGAAAAGTATCTCCAGTTCATCAATGAACCCTTGGGGGTCCTCCTCATCCTTCGTACTAGTAAGCACAGGTGGGTTTAGCCTCATGAATATGCCCACTCGGGTAAACTCAGATGAACCAGACAAGGACACCATATCTTCAGATCGTCGGGCCTTAGAATCCATTCAAGAGTGTAGTTTGAGCACTATAACCATGTAGTTTAGGAAAACTCCAGGTACCTTATGTCGTTTAGTTTGAAGATTGGAACTCTAATCTTGACCCTTTTCTTGAAATCGTGATCTTAGAGAAACCCTAATTTGCTTTTGCTCTTAAGGGTAAATGGGATTTGATATGTTTTAAAGCTGATAATAGTTGATTAATAATGTTTAGAGTACAATTTAATTCATGGGGGGGGGGAAGGAAAAGTACCAGATACCCATTTAAAAATGTCCCATCTGAGTAACTCGGCCTCGCTAGATGGCTTGGTTGATGGACCATCATTCTGGTGACGTACTGTCACTCCAACCGTCAGTTTTGATCTAGAGAATGAGATCACTGCCTGAGGTCGACCGAAATCTTTCTGGACTTTCATTAACTTGACGGTCCGTCAGTCTGGCCGTCGCACCTCGGCAGACTGACACCTCTGTGTAAAATGGGCATAACTTTTTACCCTAATATTGGATTTAGGAGAAACTTATGGCATTGAAAATAACACTCAAATACCTTTCGTTTTATATATAGTAGGTTCTCTAAATCATTATATACAAGAAGTTATGGTCAATGGAAATTGACCCAAGTTTAGACGTTCAGTAAAACTTAATTGATAGGAAATTTTTAACTCGTCTTTGAGTTAAGGGACCTCTATGATCTCAATTCATGCACAACTAGATTCCCACACTACCTAATTGATTATCATACTTATAATTTCATTGGATTCATTGTCTTTTGGGACCTTTACGCGTAGGAATGACGGTTTACGTTCTTTCCCAAAATGCGGATTGTTACAGAATTAGTCAAGGGAACTCATTTATAGATTTTTATACGTGAGTCATTGCATTGATCATCATCTCCTGCTCGTACTCTTTCCCTTCTACTTGTTTGTGTATTTCCAATGTGAGCCAGGAGTTCCCCAAACACTTCAACAGGGCTTCAAAAAATAAAGTAAGTACTCATGAAGTGGTCAAGGGAACTCCAGGGAACACCTTGATTTATATTTAGACATGAACTATTACGTTGATCATCATCTCCATCTTGTACTCTTGCACTATTACTTATTTGTGTATTTTCAAAGTGAGGACTGAAGTCCCCCCAAACACTTCAGCAGGGCTTCAAACAAAGAATCAAACCCTCATGTAGTGATCAAGCGAATTCCTGTCAACACATTGATTGATATTTATACGTAAACGATTGCGTTGATCATCATCTTTAGCTCGTACTCTTGCGCTTCTATTTGTTTGTGTATATTCAAATAGAGCCCGAGAATTCCCTCAAACACTTCAGCGGTGGTTCAATGAATGAAGTAAGCCCACGTGAATGGTCAAGGGAACTCCGGGATCATCTTGATTGATATTTATACGTAAACCATTGTATTGATCATCATCTCCATCTCATACACTTAAACTTATGTTCCTCCAAACCCTTCAGCGGGGCTTCAGATAACGAAGTATTCCCTCATAAAGTGATCAAGATAACTCCCAGGAACGCCTTGAATGATATTTATACATGAGCCATTGCATTGATCATTATTGCTAGCTCGTACTCTTGTACTATTATTGTTTGTGTATATTCAAAGTGAGTCCTAGAGTTCCCCAAAACACTTCAGTAGGGCTTCAAACAACAAAGTAAATCCTCATGAAGTAATCAAGGGAACTCTAGGGAACACCTTGATAAATTTATACGAGAACCATTGCCTTGATCATCACCTCCAGCTCGTATTCTTGCACTTCTACTTGCTTGTGTATGTTTAATGTGAGCCCAGGAGTTCCCTAAAACACTTCAACAGTACATTAAAAAACGAAGTAAGTCCTCATGAAGTGTAAAGGGAACTCCAGCGAACACCTTTTTTTGTTCATCGATCATCTCCAAGTTGTCCTCTTACTCTTCTACTCGTTTGTTTAATAATGTTGCAACATAGTACACTCCAATATATGTATTGTTTTGGTAAGAAAAATGGGAAAAGGCATCATTTCCACCCCATACTATATAAGAAAAGTCTAAGCCATACCTAAATTATATAAGTGATCTATTACACACCTTAACTATATAAAAGTGATATTATTACCTCCCCGCGACCCCCATTCTAAGGCGCGTGTGCTACACTTATTTTAGGCGCGTCCAGCCTATTAAATAACAAAAGTAAACGGCTAAAAACATTAAGGGAAAAGGCATCGTTTCCACCCCAAACTATAGTCGAAAAGTCGAATCCACACCTAAACTATATAAGTGACCCATTACACACCTTAACTATAAAAAAGTGATACTTTTTACTGACGTGGTGCTGACGTGGCAGCGCGTCTAAAACACTACACCACATGCAAGTGGTGGTAGCCTGACAGGGTGTAAATAGTTTCACTTTTTTATAGTTTAGGTGTGTAATAGGTCACTAGTATAGTTTAGGTGTGGCTTCGACTTTTCGGGTATAGTTTGGGGTGGAAATGATGCCTTTTCCCTAAGAAAAATCCATGGCAAATGTGAAAGTTGGGTTTGAACTGGGATATGGGGTGCCATTATTGTATCTGGCTACAAATATGGGTAGTATTAAAATTTTAGAATTTCAGAGAACAAAAGGTAATATATTCCTTGTCCTAACCTTTATTCTTTCATCCCATGTTGTACTTTTACCTTTCCTTTCATGTGTTAAAGGTTTAAAGTAATGGCTTCACTTGCTAATTTTTATACCTAAAGTTTAAAGTTAATGGTGATATTAAATATCTACGGACCTAATCAGTTACCATCTTCATTTCTTTTATTTCTTCAATATTTTGGAATTAATGGATTACGGGCTAATTCTTTGACTATAATTCCAAATTTTTAAGATTTATTTATGCATGTCAATTTTATTTTTAGTAAATTTAAATAATACTAATACTAATAATACACATCAAGATTCTTAAATACTTTTGACTCTTCTGTGACGGAGGGGGTATATATTTCATAAAGATCTTCTAGATTTTATTCATGCTTTATGATTGGTAAAATTGAAAGGTCTCAACAGAAAATATAATGTAGAGTCAATTTTATTCTGATTGGAATGTCCTCCTTTTATTTTTGTTTGAATTGTTGTAAGAGACCAGAACAAATATTAGGAAAGACCACATATATTTGCCTTCACTTGGATGACACTATAGATCGGGTTCAATATTGAAACCTCAAGAAGAATATTCTAAGTCTATTGTACCCAAGTACATTTCTTTTCCAGAGTTCAGAAAGGCCATTTATCTAATTATGTAAAGGAATTTTCACTTAAACTATAAAGGCCATTTAATATGTTACGAGAGCAAGTACAGGTCATGAGCAGTGGCGGATCTAAATTTTTTATCAAGGAAATTTGCTTAATAAAATTGTTGTTGATCATTCAGGAGATAGTCAAGTTGCATGGGGCTTCGGTTCATCCCGTTTTTCATGTGTTCATGCTCAAAAAGTGTGTGGGTGATCCTTTCTTAGTGGTGCCAGTTGAGGATATAGGCGTTAAGGATTTGTTGTCCTATGAGGAAGTTTCGATTGAAATCTTGTATAGGCAAGTTTTGAAATTGAGAGCTAAGGAAAAAACTTGTGTGAAGGTTGTTTTGAGGAACCAAAAGGTATGCTTCATGGGAATCGGAAGAGTATATGAAAGCTAAATACCCGTTCTTGTTTTCAATGTTGGACAAAAGTTCTTAAGGTAAAATTTTATTTCATTTCTAATTTTCTTCTTGAATCCTTCTATATTCTTCTTATTAGCATGCTAAAGGTGTCCTAATCTCTCATTCTGGGAGAAATGATCTAGGGGGGGGGGGGGGGGGGTTATTTACGATCCCAAAAAAATTGATGAATTAATTTTGAACCTTAGTTCATGTATAATTATAATGTTTTACTTGAATCATGATAAGGGATGTTAAAGGGATGATTGGGGAAAATTTTAGAGTTTACGAAAAGCATTCAGGATCATTTTAGGCCCCCTAACCAGTGAGGGTCCGCGATAAGGTCTTGGAACGCCCTGTGCATTCCGTGATAGAGGCATAGCACATTGTGTTGGCTCCACGATAAGAGTGTGTCACTCCATTTAGGCTCAATGATAGCAGCATCCCACGCCCAAGGGAAAAAATTGCCTAGTTTTGATTTTTAATATTTGGGGTGAGGGCTTTTTGGTCCTTAACCCCACTAAACGACCTTAAACACTCCTCAACCCCTATTAGGTTACCAATTTATTAGTTTAATAATGGTACTTCAACTTTTCAACTAACAAGTGAATAAACTAAGGGTCTTTCAATAATTCAACACTCAGGGCCCTAAACTCAAGCTTTTCTCAAAATCACTTCATCAAAATGCAAGTTTGACACTCTTTATTTACTTATTATATTATTGCATCAAATAAATTGATATTTACATGTTTCTTGGTGGTTTAATTCAAACTAGGGTTGAGGGATTTAGGTTGTTTTACACTTGCATTGACTTTTCCTTGTTTTAATGGTTTCTTTATGATTTGAATGATGGATTGTTAACTGAATTTGGATCTCATGGTAATGGTGAAACTTTGGCAATATTGTTTCACAATGTTAATGGATTTTATGTATGATTATAATGAGATAAACCTCAACCTATATCATAATTTGGTTTGTACAAAAGGATTTTATAATGTCTAAACTGTCCTTTGGAAAATTGCATAATATTGACAGGTAAAAAGATAAAAAGGTTTTGGTAATGTCCTTAGGGGCTTTGGTTATGTATTTTTAAACTGAAATTAAAGTCCAAACGGTTAAATGTATTATGGATATGATATGGCATAATTAGAATGGCTTGCAAGTCTATTGGTATGATGATACCATTTTAGGAATGCCCTAATACATGACTCCATGAATGGTTCATGAAAAATGTTTTATTTGGGTTTAAAGAAAATTGTGTAGTTCACCAAGAAAGTGTTTTCCTAGGTGGAAAAACACTGAAAACCACGTTTGCAGATGCTGGGAGTCTATGAACACTGTGTCAGATTTGCACAGTATATTTTTGGGAGTCTCATTGACTATTGGTGGCTTTAGCCTAATTTCTCTGGTTCATGTGGCTAATATGGACTGGGGTCCTTCAGGCAGGAAAGCCGGACACATATAGCCCTTGGTGACTTTAGGTCGCTACGAGCCGCATAGTTCAAGATTAATTTTTTAAATGGTCATGTCTCATGTTCCCCTACCTCGACTTCCTATTATCTTGATGATTGATGAGAACATGTTTTAGTACATGATTTTTGGAAAATATATTTTATTCATATGTTTTATTACTGATTTGGTACTTGCATATTTTATTCCTTTTCCTTGGGTTGCATCCTAGCACTCTCCATACTAACCATCCGTGGATGCTATACCATTTCATGATGTAGGTTCTGAGGATTTTTCTTGTGACCCTGTGCAACGTTAGGTGATTTGGTACTCTTTTTGATCAACTTTGTAAGTGGTGTGCCTTCCTTATTCAGAAGGCCTAATTTCTTTTAGTCTTTTCTAGTTTTAGTGCCTTCTTTTATTTTTTTCTTTTGAAATAGTCGAGGTCATGTCTTGACTTGGTTAGTACTTCTTGGTTTAGAGGCTTTGTGGATAGGGGTGGTTATTTCTTTGTGGAATTGGTTTGGACTCTAAAATTTAATCTTTTGATTTCTATATCTCTCTCATTCTATTGGATAGGTTCTGCAGTTTATTATCATTATTATACTCTAGAGGTAAGTCTAGGAGGGTCATCTAAGGCCTTGGTTGGTTTGGGATGCCCGTTGCAGCCAGGTCCCAGTTCGATTCATGAAAAACACCTTCTTTGTACACTCCACCACCTAATTTGTCGCAATCGTCTTGATGTAACTATTAGTCGAGATCAACCTTAGCGTTCTTACCCATAACTAGTGCGCCTAAGCTAACATGTGCTGGGAGAGTTTCGTGAAGCTTTAATCAATTGAAAGTACTAATTTACCTTACATGTGTATACTATAAAATTATATGGTGGGCATAATTATTAAGTAAATAATTATTGGGTACATAATGAGAACATGCTCCACTAGCGATATTTTTAATATAGAAAATAGTATTAATTAGCGAGTGACATACATAACTTAACACACAACAACGACTAATCAACTAGTGATATTTATGATTTGAATTCTTATGATTTTACCATATTGTTCATATCTAATACTGTTAGATTTCTACATTATTGAGCTAAGAGCTTGAAGAAAAGAGGGAAGAAGATTCCAGAAGAAGACTATTCTTTTAGTAACTGGATTTGTCTTAACTCATTATGCCACTACAAGTTGGTATTTATAGAGTTAGTTTGCTTCTTTTGATAGTTGTACAATGACAGCTGTCACACTTAACTAACTAACTAACTTACCCATACAAATAAAAATCTAACTTCCTCTATCTAATATCAACCTGATCATTACACTTTCAACTAGCTCAATACTCCCCTTCATGTTGATGGCTTAAAGATATTTTTCAATACCAGTTTACTTAGTAGATATTCATGCTGACTTTTTCCTAAGACTTTTCTGAGAATGTCTGCTAGCTGCTCCTATGTTGGCTCATGATTTGTCTCAATCATCTTCTTGCTGATTCTTCCTCTCACAAAATAACAGTTTATGCAAATGTGTTTTGTCCTGTCACCGAACATAGGATTAGTTGTAATCTGTATTGCTACTTTGTTATCATACATCAAGTCTACAGGTTGTTTGATCTAATTTGCTAATACTTGAAATAGCCCAAGTAACGAGGTAATCTCTGTACTAAAGCTAGCCATGCTTCGAAACTCTGCTTCTGTAGAGCTCCTAGACACAGTCTATTGTTTCTTTGATTTCCAAGAGACCAAAGCACCTCCAACATTTATTACATACCCTGCAACTGATCTTCTAGTTTGTAACCAAGCACCACAGTCAGAGTCACAGTAGGCTATCAATTTGTTAAAAGTTTCTGTAGGCATAAACAAACCCAAGCCAGAAATACCTTTTATGTACCTCACTACTCTCAATGTAGATTCCATGTAAGTTGTCTTTGGAGAATACATATATAGACTTAGTACCTGTACTACAAAGGATAAGCCAATTCTAGTCATAGTGAGGTATAATAACCTTCCTACTGGTCTTTGATAGGCTGTTAGATCCATTCAGAGTTGCATCATCATGTACTATTCCATTGGAAATATGGTTATCATATTCCACAGGTGATAGTTTCTAGTGCACTTCAAGTGGAGTAGTTGCAGCTTTTTCTCCACTTAGCCCATCCTCAGATATAAGTTCAAGAGAAAACTTTCTTTGATTCAGAACTAACCTATAACACCCTCACATTTTGGGTGTTTTATTTTTGGCTTTCCTGTACTCGAAATATCAAATTTTAACTCAAATCATATTTAGGGATGTTAAAAGGGTAACCCGGAGGAATTTCAGAATTTTCAGACAAGGTTCGGGGCTTTTTGGGACACGGAGGCAGGAAGACTCCGTGATAGCCCCACATCGCGGAGGCTGGGGTCCGCGATGGGTACCACATCATGGAGCTTGTGTTTACTGTGGTTCTATTCAAATGTATTAGAGGGCCTTTTTTTGTCTTTTTCCCCTTTAAACCATTCCTCACTTTTAAGACATCCCTAAAATATATTATTACCTCTGTGAAATGCCTAAGTGTCATTCCATAGGCCAGAAGAAAGAAAACACCTAGGGCTTGAGAATTCCAACATCCAAAGAGTCAAATTTCTCTATATTTTCATCATTATTAAGGTATATGGGACTATCCTAAATCTCATGGGCATAAGTTTATCCTTTTAAACAAGCTTTAAATATATATGATTATGTATATAAAAAGAGGGTTTGGAAATCGTTTAAGGATAATGTGTTATGAACCCATTTTGATGAAAGCATGTACTTCTCATGAAATTTCTTCATAAACTTGAGTTACTTGGGTGTATCCTAAATCTAATTTTATCCTTTTTAACAAGCTTTAAAGATATATGATTATGTATATAAAAATGGAGTTTTGAAATCGTTTGAGGGTAATGTGTTATGAACCCACTTTGATGAAAGCATGTACTTCCCATTAAATTTCTTCATAAACTTGAGTTACTTTTATGTGTACATGGGATTATGAGTTTGAAAATTAATATGAGAGCACATGCCGAACAAAATTTTCTCTCTTGTGGTGAAATCCATTGTCTTAGCATGTTGTGGGTTTGCTCAAATGCATGATTAAAAGCCTAGTTCATAAGTTTTTATTATCCATGTTGAAATGGTTTAGTTTTGTATTTCAAAAGAGAGTACTTTCTTTACTTTCAAAATGTTCAAGAGTACTTAAACTCCCTTTATAAAGTATTTCATGAAGTGATATGATTGTGTACTTTGAGATTGGAGCATTGTGTATGCTTACTTGAGTATTGTGTATGCTTCTTTGTTCCTATGGGTCACTGTGTATGCTTCTCATGAGCATTGTGTATGCATCTTGATTTGATATAGAACATTATGTATGTTTTTTTGAGTATTGTTATTACTCTTGATATATTTTACGTATTGTGTATATTGCCCGAAACTCCTAGTATTGGTTAATTATTTTAATTATAAATTATGATAAGTACTTGGTATAAATTTTATTGAGATATATAGTTCCTGATTAACGATTGTTGGGTCTCACTGGTCCTCTTATTATGATATAATTTCTGTGTGTAATAACTTAACGTTCTTGATTTTGTTGTGTTTTCTAATACTTGTCCTAGTAGTACTTAAAGTAGCAATCGGGGATCTTACTGGGTTATATTTTATATATGTAGCTCACTCCTTACTTGCATGTCTGTAGATACTATCGCGGAAGGTGAAATTAGTGGGTGATGATTCGTAAGGATTTTATTGCTGAGGTGAGCCTTCGCCTTGTTCGTGGAGGCTTTCGTTTCATCTTTAGCCCTTTCGATTATATTTCTTTTCATTGAGTTTGCATTCCCGGAAGTTGAACTCATGTACCTCAATTTTAGATGCTCCATGGTCTTAGATTGAGATTTGGGATAGAGAATTAATTCTCGAGTAATTGTTGAATTTATAGTTTGATTATGGATTTATGTTGATATGTTATTCGTTATATATTGATGCATTGGAATTGTACCTACGTTATCGTAGTGCTTATTGATTGGTAAAGTGTAAGGAAGATTGGTTTCCCGATAGGTGGTGTTAGTGAGGTGCCCGTCATGTCCAGGGATTACTTTAGGACGTGACAAGGTTATTGCTGTACTGACCCCAATTTCTCCTGCATTAGCTTTATTCAAGATATTACTAAGGTCCCTAGTATATATGTCAGCCTTTGAGTTTTTGTTTCAACCATTTAATTTACTCGCAGCCTGAAATATGAAATATTCAACAATCACATCTTGCAATCCTTCAGTCACCAACTGCTGAAACTATAGATGAATCCTCTACATATTACTGTCTTTGAATGCTCTCTTCTTCTTATAGTTGACCAGTAAGTAATGTCACATATAGAGGGCTATGATCACTCACACCTTCAGAGAGAAATATGGTCCTACAAATAGTCACGTTATCCAGCCATCACCATTAACAAAGATCGGTCTATCCTAAAATATATTCTTCCAGATTCAATCATTCTATCCATAAATTCATCTAATTAATACTTGGTAACTCATTCAGCAATCTTGAAATCGACCACCTCTGTAAGTGTGAGTGTATTTCCTCAAAATGTACGACTGGGTTGAAATCCCCCAAAATTAACCAAGGCCCATACACAACTTGGCTTGACAAGTGAATTTCTGTGCACTCTCACTACATACTCTTATCTAATATATGTCTTCCTTCTATGCCAACTATATTCTCCCATAATATAAACCTACACCTCAACCATTTTTATTTGTACTTACTCTTTTCTTCCATAGTTTAATGTTATTAGCTATTTCACTATCTTTTGAGCAATATGTGCTGCTGCAACAGGCTTTTGTGGTGGTATTCAACTTGATACATACCGAGTCTTTCCACCTTTCCCCATATGAGAAAATTCCGTAGCATTAGTCACTGCCTTGACTTGAGCAATAGGTTGAGTTACTTCATTAGCATTTGGTGTTTTCTCCTCAATTCTGATTCACTTTATTAGATTGGATTAACATTCTTCACGGATTCAATAATATGTTTTGGTGCTAGTGTCTTAATGTTGTCCTTCTTAGGCTTATAATTGTGGAAATGGTACATAAAGAATATTTTCATTATTATATGTTTGAGTTATCACAGTTCCTTTTTCATTTTTGAGAATTCCATCAATAAATCTGGAAAAACTCAAGCTCATTTTCCTTTCAGCTTGTCCATCATAAGGGGATTTCCCACAAGGCTTCCTATCGTACTTAGACCCCTTGCTTAGAGAACTGCATTTTTTCATCATAACTACTTTATTGATAACATAGTTACCCCATATTCTATTAATATATAAATTAAGAATATATGGGGGTGAGCATATAAAACGTCGTCGACAATTGCGTTCTGCCAATACTGAATCTCTAAACTAATGCCATCAACCTCGATTTCCTAACACGGTAGTGAAAAGACCATGAATATCAACCCGCATAACCATGGATAAGACTCGTGAAACCATTTACAATGTGGTAAAGACAAATTTCTCCAAATTATGATATATTCCATCTATTTTATTTTATGTGACGTTATTTCCTTATTAATTAGAAAATTTCGAATTGTTGACAGATCATTTAAAATGTATAAATATTTGAACTTAAAATTTCTCATTACCCTTAGTGGGATAAGTTTATAGCCATAGATAATCTAATCACTTGTTAAAGACCAAAATATTTAAGAGGAAATTGAAGGAAAGGTGTCATTTAAGTCGTGAATGAAGAATTAAAAACATTGACCAACTTAAATAGTTAATTATAATTAGAAAACTTAATTAAGTTAGTTGTGTACTTGATTAATATTTTCAAAACTTTCTAATCTTTTCAAAAATACAAATCAGCCTACACCTACAAAACTCCCCTCTCTACAAATCAATGGTCTCTCCTTTCTTTCTCTCGATAGTTTCTCCCTGTAACTTCTCCAAACCAACAACTTTCCAAATTTCTCCCTTCAATCTTCTGCAACATCAACCTCCAGCGACAAATAGTTTTGAGTTCTTGCCCATTCCTTTTGACTTACAACCATCAGTCGACGTGACAATATTCTCTGGTGACAACAACTTTGAGTTCTTCATCATTTCTTTTTTATTTTAACAGGTAAAAAATTAGGACTTTTTTGTTATGAAGAAAACGAGGAACTTGAGTTATCTCATTTCTAGTATGAGTTACCAATTTCAATATTTGTTACTTAAATTTACAATGGGGACTCAAGAATACCCTAATTTGTGGTATTTCTATTCTTCTCTTTTCAGAGTGAAATATGATTTTTATTGTTACTGTAGTTCTTGTTGTCGAAGATTGTTGTAAAAATAGCGAAAGTTGAATTTTAGTTTACTTTAGAGACATCTTTGTGGCCAAATCTAACAAACAACTATTGATTTGTTGGTGTTTGTTATTTTTTAATGTTTTTTGTTATTTGTACTTGTATAATATTGATGTTATTGGTAAATATTGATATTGTGTGTTACTTAGTTGATTTTAGTAAGTTAAATTATAATTTTTAGTTGAAGTTCTCATCTGGATGTATCTGCTACAGTTGTTTTTTCAACAATGGATAAAACATGTAACGTGAATCCAACAGAGGAGTAATTTATTGTAACATATGACTGATCTGTTACAACATATTAGTCATATATTGCTACAACATGTGGGTAATCTGTTGCAATATATGAGTCATATGTTACAACAGATTACTCATATGTTGGATTGGTATTATAGTACTGTAACAGGAATCCAACTTATGAGTCATCTGTTGCAACGGGTGAATCATTTGTTGCAATAGCTTACTCACTTGTTGCAAAAGATGACTCATATGTTGGATTCATGTTACAGGTTCTATCCATTGTAGTAGTAGCAGATACACCAAAAAAGAAATTCAACAAAAATCATAATTTATACTTACAAAATCACTTATGAAGTAATGTCCAAGTGATATACGAATAAAATTTGACAAAAAAACATTGAAAAATTCAACAAGGGCACAACAAATAAGTGAAACACATGAAATTTTTTATGAAACAGGTAAAGAAGATAAAAATAGTATTTCATACATCAAAGGCAAAAAAATCAAGGGGACAAATGTTTGAGTTCTCCTAAATTGATCGAGACCAAGCTATTACTAGGTAACTATTTGGTGTTGGCAATAGAAGTGTTTATTTTGAGTTGTAATAGTCTTTGTTTATTATTAGAAGTGAAGTTTTGTAACAAGAAGCGAGTTTGACTTCTTGGAGTGATTAAGTTGTGTGGAGAACAATTAGAGTTAACTATCGAGGTGAGGTACTCTAGTGAGTCCCTTTGATTGCTGAGTTGTAATCTGAAACGTTATGAAAGTAGTGGAGATTGGAGTTGAAATCTCCTAGAATAATTTTGTGTGCAGTTTGCTTTTACTGTTATTGTGTTTCTCTGAACCAGGTTTCAAATACGTGTGGTGAAGTTAGTTGTTTTTTTCCATTTATCTCTCTACCATGGGAAATTTTGTCAATGCCTAATGTTACATCAACAACAATCTCGAACACTTTAAGACCTTCCTAATTAGATGTGTTATCAACAATTCTGTATATTTTGCATATCATATCTTACATGTCTCTATCACGATGATTATTGTCAAAATATTCCTCGTCCAAGTCATCAAAATTCAAATATTCATCATCCATGTCATCAAAATTTCTTTGCATGACATTTTAGAACATGTCATGGGATATGTATTCAAAAGGGTTGAGCTTAGGACAAAGTGATTTGATATGATTTCGATTATAAAACCAGTGGTGTACATGAGTATGAAGGTGAAATTGAATGGTTAAATGTGGTAAAGAAGATGAAATTTTGATATAATTGATATCAATTTTTTGTCAATATTACAAGAGGTAATAAATGGGTATTCTAAAGCATTTTCCATGTTGAAAAAGTCGATATGGGAAACATAGAAAGTGGTTTCAATATACTCTTATATATAGTTGAGAACAAACCCTACACCTAGTCAACAAAGGATAGGGAAAGAGAGAGAAAAATTGAATTCCAATTCCCTTTGTGACGGTTTATCTATATCTCTAATCTATAATTTATATCTATAATCTATATTTATAATTTATTTATAATATATTAAAAGTGTGAAATCCCTTAGAAAAGTTATTTGAACTTTTTTCCCTTCATTAAAAGACTGTACAATAGACAAAATCGTCTTTTTGCTATTTTTTTTAATTAATTATTATTTAATTATAATCCTAACTTTTTACCTATTTATATAAGGAAACAACTCCTAATTGAACTATAGTTTTCGAATACATAAGTATAAATATTTAATTATTTTTTCATATTTAGATATTTAATTAATTTGTAAAACCAAATGTCATATTATTAAAGGACACTTTTAATTCCTATCTTTTTTTTTTGTTAATAATTTTTTTCTATCAATTCTAGGAACCTTCACTGCTACGGATCCTCCACTTTTTAACTTATTATAAATTTTAAAAGATATAATAAAAGGAAAATTCTATTATATTAGAACTATTTTTGTAATCTTTAAGACTATTATTAATTACAAAAATCTCATAACTAATTTTTTTCTTATTTGATTTAAGTAGAAAGTCCTACTATTTAGTAAGCTTTACATGTAACCAAATTTACGTTATATAAGTTTGTTCTATTAATGCCTATACGTATATTGAAAAAAACTCTAATACGTTTGAATTGTAATAGTCACTAATCCGAATTAATGCTGGATGAAAATTTATTACTTGAATTGGTATTACACTCCTAAATCAATTAAATACTATCTTATATTATTATTTATTTATTTATAATAGGTAAGAGCTCCTAATAATACACTTGTAAATCAATTAAAATACTACCTTATATAATTATTTACTTAAATTATAATTCTATTTATAAACCATAATTTAACCCTCATTAACTTGCCATTTCTTTTACAAACCCTTATTTAAGCCTCACTAACACATCATTCTTTTTTCTTCTTTGATTGACTTTTTATTATTTGGTTTGATTTCATTCAAGTTATTTTTCTACATTCAATATTTTATTTTTCAATGTGATTTTTTTTCTTCACTTTCCTTTTTATTTAATTAATAGTGATAAGGTGATTTGTTTTTATTATGGTGTATGATGATGTCATGTTCGCTCAGGTATTCTTGCATCCAACAATATCAAAGAAACAAATAATGTAACTAAAGATGAGGAATGTAATATAGTTGATGAGGAGAAGAAGGGTGCCTCAAGAATTCAAGCAACGGATCAGACCTCAGAGATTATGAGCTGCAAAGATTCACAGCAACACATGGAATTGACAAATGCGAGATCATAAGCAACCTTCGTGAGGGCTTTAGAAGAGACATCAAATATGATCTTTGGACTTGGTCAGAGAGGTAAACTTTTGCTCCATTCTTTGTCTCAAATTAAGTGTCTTAATTTGAATAAGCATGAAGTTTAAGAAATATAAAGAGATTTTTGGCTCTTGTGATTTTAAATAAAAAAGATGTATATAGTCTTTTAAATTTTGTGATCTTAAACTTTTCATTTGAATTAAGAAATATCTAATAATATGTTGTGGGACAAGTTTTACTATAAGTACTTTAAAACCTTTTAAAACCTCTTCTTGACAGGAGTGTGTATATAAATTTGCATAGAACCTCTAAAACTCATCCAATTGTTCTACCTATCATAAAATATGCAAACTATATGAATTTCACATGAATAAAATACTTGAATGATCTCGTACCACTATTGGATGAGTTAATATTTGCAAGTCACGTATATTTTGATCATGAAATGCAGGACTTCATGCTTTAATATCGTACAATAAAAGGGCAATACACTGTCTATTTGATTGTTTTAATCAACACAAAAGCTTAGTATTTTTTGAATTACTAATCAAACGTACTAAATATTTTCAAACAACATCTATCTATATCTATATTTTTATAATCTATAATCTATATCTATAATATATTAAAAGTGTGAAACCCCTTAAAAAAGTAATTTGAATTTTTTGTCCTTTATTAAAAGACTCTTTTTTAGACAGAATTGTCTTTTCACTATTTTCTTTAATTTATCATTTAATTATTTTTATTATATTAACTAGTTCCTAAAATCTATAGGACTTCTAAAATATATGGAAGGGGAATCAATTAATATTTTCCTTTGTACATCAATTAGAAAAATACTCCTAATTTCTTCAATTTATTATTTAATTATTTTTATTATATTAACTAGACTTCTAAAATATATAGGACTATTAAAATATATAGAATAAGAATCAATTAAATACGAGACACACGTGCAAAATACGTACACTTTGACTAGTATAACTATTTGACATGAGTCATCTTTTCCTATACTTCGTTAAACCTAAACCAAGTCCAAATAAGTTTAACTTAAGAGCACTATCCCTTACTTTCTTTATATAATTATTTTTTAACCTAGAATATTAAATAAAATCATACCATATATGCACGGCCGACATTATTCCTTTTCCCTTTTAGTTTCAACATTGGATAACCTCAAGTTTCTTAAATAGAATACCAAGCCAGAAATTAATTATCCTTTACGCTTTGCACATGTTCATTATTATAATCCTAGTTCAAGTATGCGTATTTTCTAGTTGTACTTTTGTATAATTATCCCTATTATTAATCCCAGCTTAAGACATTAAGTAGGTCTAGTAAAACACTTAGATCCTTCTCAGAGAAACATTATTATTGGAATATCTATAAATTCCTAATCCACTTAACAATCTTTTGATCCACCTATCAATCTTTTATCAAATTAATTTAGCATGGAGATTTTTGCTTACGATGAGCCTAAATTGCATTACACCTTTAGGTAAGGGTGTCAAACGGGCCGGGCTGACCCGGCCCGACCCGGCCCGACCCGGCCCTATTAGCTAACCCGGCCCGGTTTGACCCGGCCCGGTAAGCCCTAGGGCTTAAGGGTTCCGGGTCCCGGGCCGGTTTTTTTTTTTAAAATGGGCCCGGTTAACCCGGCCCGGATCAAGCCCGGTCCAGGCCCGCCGGTTAACCGGCCCGGCCCGGCCCGGAATATTAAAAAAAAATTAATTTTGGGCCAACTAGCCGTTGGCCCAACGGCTATATAGCCGTTTTTGGGTCCAAACGGCTAGTTTGGGCCCATTTAATTAAAAAAAAAAAAAAAAAAACTTTAAAAAATATTTTTTAATCCCCAAAAAAAATCTATAAATACCCTACAACTTCAAATCATTTTTCACACAATTTTTCACTCTCTCAAATCTCATTCTCTCTCAAATCTCAATTCTCAATTCTCTAATATTCAATATATTTAATTTCTTAAAGTGTTCACTTTAATTTTTTAATTTTCGTTTACAAAGTACGAGCGGAAGTTTCCAAAGTCGCAATCTTCGGATACTTCCAAAATTTGGTATTGTCGTTCCATCTCTTACGTTTAATTTTTATTTATTGTATTAATTGTTTATTATTTAATTTTATTATATTTGTGTATTTTGAATATTTTTAGTTTAATTTAATTTATATTATGGATAAATTAAAAAACCTCGCTGCTAAAGGTGTTAAAAATTTTTGTCCCGGAAGCGGTAGTGGTAGTAAAAAGCGAATTACTAGTGGTAGAGGTAGTTCAAGTAATAGATATACCCGTGTGCCTTCGCCTCCGGTACCGCTTGATACACCTTTTGAGGAAGAAATAGGTGTAGGTGCTCACGATATGGATTATGTAGAAGCTCAGGAAAATTATGGTATAGAAGAAGAAAATGAAGTAGATGCAGTTAATTTAGACGAAGATAATGAAAATATTGCTGAAACACCCGCAGTAGGAGATGCTAACGTTAGATCTGAATCAGTTAATCTCCCTTCCCGTCCTCCCAGTGCCCCAAAACCTCGTAAAAGAACTAGTATTGCATGGCAATTTTTTGAACGTATATCAGATATTGAGGTGCAGTGCAATATTTGTCAACAAATATATAAGCATAGAAGTGGAGGCAAGCAAGGGGGTACGGGTACGTTAATGAGACATATAGATGAAGATCACAAAAGAGAGTTAAATATTGCAAAAGGTGGTGGGGATGTTGGTGGGTCAACGCAAACTAGAATGGACCCAACAACCGGTCAAGTAGCGAAAAAGTATAATAAATTGAGGGACAGGGAAGAAATAGCTAAAATGGTAGCTGTGGGTTGTTTGCCTTTTAGTTTTCCTTCTTCTGATGCTTTTATTCGTTATATACAAGCAATTTATAATCCTATGTTTAATGGTATTCCTAGAACTACTTGTCGGTCTGATATTTTTAGACTCCATTCACAATATTGTTTTCATTTATCAACATTGTTAAAAAATATTCAATGTAGATTGTCCCTAACTTCTGATCTTGGTCGTGCTGTAAATAAAAATGATTATTTAACCGTTACTTGTCATTGGATGGATAGTAATTTCGTGATGCAAAAACGTATTCTTGCTTTTTTATATGATGAAGATCGTAAACATACTGGACAATTTATTGCTGATTCTATTGTTAAAATTGCCGGATACTATGGTATAGAAAATAAAATTTTATGTATTGCTTTTGATAATGCTTCTAACAACAAGACTGCTATAACAAAAATAAAATCTACGCTATCTCCGTCCTTGCCTGAAATTTTTCATATTAAGTGTGCATGTCATATATATAATTTAATTGTAAAAGATGGTCTTGAGTTTTTTGAGCTTTATATTGAAAAAATTCGTCTTGCCGTTGGTTTTATTCAAGGAAATAATCGTAGATCGAGAATTAGAGAATTTAAAGTTAAATGTCAAGAAAATGGACTTACACCGATTTTGATGCCTGAGGAAATTGATACTAGATGAAATTCTACGTATGAGTTTTTAAAAACTTGTTATAAATATAGAATTCCTATTACACTAGCTTTTAACCAACATTGCGGTTCATTTGCTGATTCTGCTGATTGCATGCTACATAATTCTGATTGGGTTGTAATTAATGATCTTGTTATGTTTTTAGAAAAATTTTATGTAGCTACGGTTGAATTTTCCGGTGCTTACTATCCTACTGTTTGTAATATTTTGGCATATATAGCCGATATTTCTGGTTTGCTCCAACAATATAAAAATAAAGAAGGTTATAAAGAAGCTGTTGGCGCCATGTTTACAAAATTTAAAAAATATTTTTTCCCGATTCCCCCTATTTACTTGGTTGGTGCTATGCTAAATCCGTGCATGAAATATAATAATATGTGTCACTTTAGTACTCTTATTTATACTAACTTAGAAATAAATACTAACCATGATTCTGAACAACTACAGCCTGATTTGTGGACGGCTACGGCTGATGCAAAAGATTATATAGAAAAATTATATAATCACTATGCTGATTTATTTGATTCAGTCGTACCTACAAATATCACTCCAACTGTCGCTCCTCATCCTCCCGAGGAGCCATCATCTTCTAAAAGGCCGGCACATAGTGGTTTTTCTGATTCGTTTTATGATTTAAATTGTTGGAACAGTGTTGATGAGAGAACTTACACATCAACTTATCGGGAAGAGCTGAAATATTATCTTCGGACGGCACCAGAGGATCGCAGACGACGGATCAACACGCTGGATTGGTAGAGGAATAATGAATCACAATATCCTGTGCTTTCAAGATTAGCTAGAGATATCTTGAATGTTCCAATGTCAACCGTTGCATCAGAGAGCGCCTTCAGTCAGGGACGACAGCAGCTTGGAGACAACCGACACTCATTGGGAAGCAATGCAATGAATGTTCTAATTTGCCTCAGAGATTGGATTAGAGCGGAAAGAAGAAACCAAGGAATGGAACCGGAGCCGAGCGACGAGCTGAAACTAGAAGAAATTATGACTTCACGGGAGAACTCAGCAGAATCAAGTCCAATGCATGGTTTTGCCCCCGTTGACTTTGATTATCCTATGCAAGTTCCCATTAATATTAACATGAATGAGTTGGAAAAAATGATGCATAATTTATAGATTTTTCATTCATGTAAATTATAAATTTTGGATCATTTTGCAATCAATAAAATTTCCCAAATTCATTCAGTCCTTAGTCGTTCTTTTTTATTTTTTTTTGAATAAATTTTGAATATTTGTGCATATATCTTCTATAGAAGTGTATATTTAACGTATACATGTGTATATGTTTTATAAATTAGTATATAAGTATATCTATACATATTGTAATGTATATATAATGTAGTATATTTTATAAGTAGTAGTATATATACATTTAATGGTGCGTATACACGTGTATATATCTTCTATAGAAGTGTATATTTAATGTATACATGCGTATATGTTTTATAAATTAGTATATAACTATACAAATATATATTGTAATGTATATACATTATAGTATATTTCATTTAAAGTATTACATATACATAGAATAGAGTGTATATATGTGAATGGATCTTCTATAGACGTGTATATTTAACGTATACATGTGTATATATTTTATAAATTAGTATATAACTATACAAATATATATTGTAATGTATATATATTGCATATATCTCATTTAAAGTATTACATATACATAGAATAGAGTGTATATATGTGAATAGATCTTCTATAGACGTGTATATTTAACGTATACATTACTTTATGTTTTATAAATTAGTATATATATTGTAGTATATACTTTTTTTAAAGTAGTACATATATATTGAATGGTGCGTATATATGTGTATATATCTTCTATAGACGTATATCTTTAAAGTATACAAGTGTATATGTTTTATAAATTAGTATGTAACTATATATATATACATATTATTGTATATATATATATGTATATCACTATATTGTAGTATATATTTTATTTAAAGTAGTACATATATATTGAATGGTGCATATATATGTGTATATATCTTCTAAAGTAGTATATATTTAACGTATACATGTGTATATGTTTTATAAATTAGTATATATATATATTGTAGTGTATATATATATATATTATACTATTATAGCAAATGTTTTATTTAAAGTAGTACGTATAGTCATATATAATTATATATTGAATGGTACGTATATATGTGCATATATCTTCTATAGAAGTGTATATTTAACGTATACATGTGTATATGTTTTATAAATTAGTATATAAGTATATCTATACATATTGTAATGTATATATAATGTAGTATATTTTATAAGTAGTAGTATATATACATTTAATGGTGCGTATACACGTGTATATATCTTCTATAGAAGTGTATATTTAATGTATACATGCGTATATGTTTTATAAATTAGTATATAACTATACAAATATATATTGTAATGTATATACATTATAGTATATTTCATTTAAAGTATTACATATACATAGAATAGAGTGTATATATGTGAGTGGATCTTCTATAGACGTGTATATTTAACGTATACATGTGTATATATTTTATAAATTAGTATATAACTATACAAATATATATTGTAATGTATATATATTGCATATATCTCATTTAAAGTATTACATATACATAGAATAGAGTGTATATATGTGAATAGATCTTCTATAGACGTGTATATTTAACGTATACATTACTTTATGTTTTATAAATTAGTATATATATTGTAGTATATACTTTTTTTAAAGTAGTACATATCTTTTGAATGGTGCGTATATATGTGTATATATCTTCTATAGACGTATATCTTTAAAGTATACAAGTGTATATGTTTTATAAATTAGTATGTAACTATATATATATACATATTATTGTATATATATATATGTATATCACTATATTGTTGTATATATTTTATTTAAAGTAGTACATATATATTGAATGGTGCATATATATGTGTATATATCTTCTAAATTAGTATATATTTAATGTATACATGTGTATATGTTTTATAAATTAGTATAATATATATTGTAGTGTATATATATATATATATTATACTATTATAGCAAATGTTTTATTTAAAGTAGTACGTATAGTCATATATAATTATATATTGAATGGTACGTATATATGTGTAATTGTTTATACTTTATATATTTTTTTAAAAATATATGTTGTATATTGGAGTGTATATAGTGTATATTGGATTTTTTATTTATTTTTTAAACGGGTTTGACCGGTTTTTAACTGGGTTTGACTGGGTCTTGGTGGGTTTGACCGGATTGGGTTTAGTGGGCCGGGTCCGGGTGGGTTTTAATTTTTTTACTGTTTGGCCCGGCCCGGCCCGGCCCGGCCCGGCCCGGCCCGGTTAACGCCAAACCCGGCCCGGAACCCGGGTAAAATGGGAGGGCCGGTTCCGGGTTGGCCCGGCCCGGCCCGTTAGACACCCTTACCTTTAGGTGGTCTAAAATGAAACACAAGAATTCCAAAAATCCTCCACCTGCCGATGAATTAGTCGAAATCCAGTTGATTTGCAAAGTAGAACATATTTGGCGTAATCTTTATGGTGAAAAGAAGAGAAGTTGCGAGCGTCCACAAATCTCAATTTCTATCACAATAGAATCTCGATATTTCAAGAACCCAGAAAAGACTCGTCTAGCCACATATAACCCAACTGATGAATTGTCAATTCCCACTCTTCAGATGCAAAGTGACTGGGGAAAAATTGGCAAAAGCTACCATTCTCAAAACTATTTAGCCAAAGGAACACTAAATTTCTTTTTGAATTATTTTTTAAGGTTAGGGTATAAAAAGTATTAAAAATGGTGAAAAAGTTGGCCCACATGTGGGCCAAGGGACCATTGTATCATTTTTCTAACTTTACAAATTTAACATAATACACTAATATCCATCTACAAATTTAACATAATACACTAACACCTATCAACTTCTTCCAATATAACGAAAAAAAAAATCTTCTCTCTCCTCTTAAATTTTCTCCAACTCCCGCTTGAAGAACAGTTGTCCCCAAACACCATTTTTGTGTTTCCTTCTTCTGTTGTTGCTAAGAGGTCGTTTTTGCTTCATAAGGTTAGTTAAAATCATGATTCGATCATTTATAGATCCATTTAAATAGGTTTCTTTGCTAATCGATTCGTAGTGATGTAGGAATTTTTTTTTTTTGAATTTGATTGATTAAGGAGTTTTGGTTTAGTTCTGTTTTTTTTTTAGCAAAGAAGTGTTGAATGGTGGGATAATCATTATTTTAAGAGTTATTTTGGCAGTTTGATTCAAATAGTAGGTTGTTTCTATCCGTAGACCCGTGGTCTATGAAATCGATCTGTGGTCTATGAAATCAGAATGCCCTGGATTGAAATAAATTTTTAGACGTATGAAATTCTTTTAATAAATGGTTGCCTAAATAGTGGAAATTGAAAAATTAATAGCTAATTAGTTCGATTAAGTGCAGTGGTTTGATTTTTAGCAATTGTCGTGTTTCGATATTGCATGTTGGATTTTGGTTCACAGTTATTGATGTTTGGAGTGAACTGTTTGATGGTGGAATGGTGGAATAATCGTTATTTGAAAATTTATTTTGGCAGATTGATTCCAACAGTCGCCTGTTTCTATCCGTAGACCAGTGGTCTATGAAATCGACCCCTGGTCTATGAAATCAGAATGCCATAGATTGAAATAAATTTTTAGACGTATGAAATTCTTTTAAAATACGATGGATGAAATAGTAAAAATTGAAAGATTAAAAGCTAATTAATTTGATTAGGTGCACTAGTTTAATTTTGATACTCCATGTTGGATTTTGGTGGGGAATTTCTTTTTTTTGGGGGGGGGGGGCAGGGTTCATTTGAGCATTGACTTATTTCTATTGATAGACTTGTGGTATATGAACTGAAAATGAGAGATTTGTTCTGCAGGTGTAGATTGTGTTGAAAATGGGTAAAAATATCATCCATCCTAAAGGCAAAGCCAGTAGCGGTAGAAAAAGATAAGCCGAGGCAGCTGGAAATGTCTCAAAAAGAAATAAAATTAATGAGAAAGTGTCTGAATCTGATCCAAATTTAAAGGAGATAAGCGACTACGCTGAGTCTAGTGAAGATATCCTTCCCGAGCGCAGTATTAATGGTGACAGTGAAGAGAGCGAGGAAAGTGGGAGAAACAGTGATGATGGGGATAATGATCCATTATCCATGCCAAGTTTGTCAAGGTTCATTTCCGTATAGTGGTATGACCCTCGAACGATAATGGATGAGGTCGGATCTTTCCCGAAGAAGATATTGATCAGATCAAGAATGACTGCTTATCGAGAATTTTAGCAAGTTTTTGTCAACTAGGAGTTGAAGAAAAGATTCAAGCGGTCCTATTTTCGAACACTTGAGAAACCTGCTGGAACATCTCAAGTTAAATGGTCAGTTGGTCCATTATTTGTTGTTGCGACGCGTCAAGAGGAATAAGATGCATCATGAGATATGGTTCTGCGTTAACAACAAGCTTGTCTTTTTTGGCTTGAAAGAATTTTGTTTGATCACGGAGATGAACTGCTCATCATACCCCAGTGAATAAAAAATGAAGAAGATGTTAGACAAGGGGGAGAATTTTTGCTTTAAGGTGAGGAAAAATAAAAACATTACATCGGCCAACTTTTTACACTTGATCAGAGGGAATAAGCTGAACGAGGACCAGAAGTATAAGTGTTGTTTACTGTGGTTCTTGCATTTCATGTTGCTTGCAAAAGATTCGACGAAGGTTGTCGACACGAAACTGATTCGAATGGTTGATTTTTTGAGTTTCTTCGAGATTTATCCGTGGGGAAAAGAGACATTTCATCTGACCCTGGACTATCTGAAGAAGAAAAGTGACCTGAAGAAGCAGAGGAAAGTATTTGATGAAAAACAGAAGGCCTCCTATTCTCTATTTGGATTTTCCTAGGCATTCATGGTATCTACCATAAACCTTTTTATTAGTTTATCATAGATTCTTGTTTTATTTATACTCTGTCATAGACACTAAGTTCTTTTTTCTCTGTTGTACTGATTACAGGTTTAGATGTATGAGTCCTTTCCTCATCTTTGAAAATTTGCTGGAAAATCAACGGATGAGCCATTTTCCATTCCCCGCATCCTCAGATGGCACACTTAAAAAAGTGACCAGATAATCGAAGGCAACCCATTCAAGTACAAAGAAAATGTTACCGAGGTATGACCTTATTTTTTATTATGCAATTATAATACTACTGTTGCATCGAATGTTATGTCATTGTTAATTGATATTTTATAGAACGTGCACCTGTACATCATCCCTACTGTTCATGAGACAAAGATATATTACATGATTACCTTTGATCCATATACGGATGAAGTGAAGAATAACGTCCTCAATGGCTTAAAGAAAGAGTTAGAAGGGGTAACTATCCTTATTTCAAATGAGGATAGTGATGATGACAGAAATTTGGGTGGTAACCTTATTGATATACGCGTTGGTGATGATGATACTCCGAGCACCTCCAAAGATGCAACGGACACCTCATCCCCCGAGGATCTTCATAAGCGTGTTGTTGCGCTCGAGGAAGCGGTGTTGGATATTACTGCCTATATTAGAGAGAAAAGACTGAAGAAAAAAGAACAGGATGAGCGACAACACGAGCAAGGTAACTTCATTCAATAATTGATGTTGTTAATTAATTTTCAGATTTAAATATCAGTAACACTTTGTAATATGATGATATAGCTTTAAATCGGCAAAATGCTCGCTAAATTCATCAACAGTATACGCCTTTGCCGCGGCGTAGAACAGATAAAAATGTTCTCCACAGTGCTGATTTATGCACAAATTTTCAGCGAGGTGCCTCATGCAAAGTCTATGGTGTACACAACTGTAAACACAAGAGAAGGCATTGACAATGCTGATGTGCCTGTCGGAGATGACACATAGATCTGATTCATCTTCTATGATAGACTTCAACTTCTGAAATAAGAATGTCCAAGAAGCATCGTTCTCATTATCGACGACGCCCCCGTACTTTTCATATAAATGTGTGCCATCAACGACAATTATCTTTCTCATGTGGGTATATCCCCGTATGAAAGCTCCGAATGCTAAGAAGTAGTAAACTAACGCTCTATTAATCTTGTTTACCATGATAGAATAGAAAGACCCTGGATTCAACAATTCCACTATGTGGGGAAAATATGGCAAGCAAGCATATCCATGCTCCGGTGTCCCGCGAATGATGTTCTTCGTAATTACACTGTCTTTCCAACACATCCAATAGCTTGCGTGGCAATGCAACTCCTTGAACACAATCCTTTGTATTTCGCTTATGCTTGGACACTTACCATCCCGAAAATAATTTACGCATAGTGAAGAAATCAATTTGGAGAACAATCTCTTATGCCTGCAGGTGGCGTGTTCAACACCGCACGTGTACAACCCGATATACTTGTATATGCGAAATCTGCACGAGGTTTCATACTTCATTTCCCTCAACAACCAGACGTAACTACGACATAAACATTTTACCTTCCAAAATTTGGAGCAGTTCTTCTCCAAACAATAATCAAAACACTGCCTCACCGTTGTTGCGTCTAGTTGCATTTTAAGCTCTTTCTTGTCGGCGAATGTTTGATCAAGATGGAAATTGGCTCCGTCGTTGAATGAATGTCCCAACTGTGATCCCATTCCACGTTCTTCTTCGGCATTTTGCGAGTCCGATGAAACCTCTTCCATATGCATAGGATCATCTTCCGTATTAATAGGTTGATCGTCATCGTTCTCGTAATCACTGAAATCATCGTCGACTTCCGGGCGCAGATGTGGGGGTTCTGATGAATTTACTAGTCCTTCGACGGACCTATCAGCTACATTTATCCTCAAAATAGGCTTAAAGCCATTTGCATCGACATTCATCATGTACATCAGCACACGTATATCACTATTTATGATCGTAGAATTCACCTTTTCCCTCGAATTCATTAGATAACTAATCACCACGTTGCCCGACGGACAATCTAGATTCCCTCTCTCCATTACGTTTACAACTAATTCGTCGTATGAACTATTGCGGCAAACAACAACGGGGATTGTCACCTTCATAAAAGATCTCCATTTCCAGCATTTGGGAGTCTCCAACCATTCTCCAATGAAATCACCAGAAACCAAAAGAAATTTTGCAATATTCATCGTGGAATTAGGCTTTGGTTTATGGTAGATTATGCTTATGGTCTATATCAGGTTATATTAACGATCGATGAATGAAGATCAGTGGTCGATAACTGGGCAGCTATTCGTATGAAAACCGTGAAATTACAAATATTGCTTCTAATCTACTATCCTTGGGTTTATGGAATAAAGAAATGAACTTGGAGTCGCATGGGCTGCTGTAATGTACTTTCTAAATTGGTTTTGAGTAATGTGAATGGTTTCAAGCTTTTTAACAATGGCGGAATGTGGTGTGTTTGAGAAGATACCAAACAAATCGGGTAACAGTGGGTGCAATGGACAAGCTTATGATGTTTGTGGACTGATTTAGAGCTGATCGCTGGAAATAACGCCGGAAAAGTGGTCGGAATCAGAGCTTTTTGGAGGGAAAACAACCACCTTTTAGCTTTTGAATTTTTTTTATTTAATATTTTTGGAAACCTAAATATTTTTATATATATATAATGGTAGATGATGGAGTGGATTGAAGTGTATTATTTAAAACTTGTGGATGAATTTATTAAGTTGGAAGTATTGGGTTAAAGTAAATTATTATAAAATTTGTGGGTGAAGTTGTTAAGTTGGAAAAGTTAATGATAATGTGGAATTAAATATTTTTTGGCAAATTATTCATCAAGTTTGGAACTTTGGCAAAAAATAATTCCATGGTGTCCTTTTGGCAAACTTGCCCAAGTGACTGTTGACGAGTTGATCGAATTGGCACATAAATATAGCAATCGGACCATGCTCGTTGATTATCGTTACCTGTTGAAACTCGGTGACAAGTTTCATATGTCTCACAAGGACAAGCAAATAAATAAGAATGATAGGAATGCCATGGGGAGTACTCTTCTCACTAAGAACTGCAATTTTGGAGCTCCAATCATAAAAATGATGCCATGCAAGCATATGTTTCACTTTAACCGCGTGAAAAATTGGTCAGAGAGAAACATAGGTTGCCCAACTTTAACTGCATATGTAAAATATGCATGTTTTTAATAGCTTAGCTAAAAATTATTCATGCTGTTAATAGTTTAGCCAAAAATGCCCTTATTATTATACACTGAAATAAAATAAAAAATTTAGTTACCACCAATGAAATTATCTCTCGCTTTAAACAATCAAAAGAAAATAATAAAGTAAGAGGAATGGATGGAAAAGAATGTGGTTTTTGAATTTAGGCTAACTCAGTGGCTAGAATCATTACAGACAAAAATAGCTTTTTCGGGTCAAAAATGTCCTTAATGTATAAAAAATGACTAAAAAATGTCCTCCTTTCATCTATTGATTCAAAAATACCTCTTCATCCATCTATTTGGATCAAAAATGCCCTTAACATTAAATTTAAGTCCAAAAATCTCTCCTCCTTTTAACAAATTTTAATGTGGAATATAATTTTTTAAGTTAAATGTATGATATTATTTTTATTGGTCCACATGTAATTACACCCAAATTCATTCATAGTTTAGCCCATTAAACCAAACGAATTTTAAAAATACCCAACATTTCTTCTTCCTCCATCACACGATCTTAAGGTCACTACTCACTACCTGTCATTTTCTCTCCTCACGTTGTATAAAAAATTTGTAATGCCTTGAACGTTATACTTTAATCTTACATCATTTGATGTGATTTAAGCAACTGAATAGAAGCAAAAAAAAATAAATAACCGAGATATGTTACAAGAATCAAGAAAAGGGAGTTTGAGAAGCAAAATGCAGTTAATAAGGAGTGCTTTTGAAAATTGGGTTTCAAATTTGATTTATGTCAGTGTGAAGTTCTTAAAAAGAAAGAGGCAAAGAGCATCGAAAAGAAAATCCCATGCCAAATAAGCAAGGCTCCAATTGATCAAAATCCAATATCATTTACCATATTTTTCCCATGCTTTTGGACCTTGTTTCCATTGTAATATAGTAATGCTGAGCTTTGCGTGCATTATGAATGGAACTATAAATTCAAAAACTAAGAAGTAATGTGTGATTTATGAAAACACTCCAATAACAATAAATGCAAGTGAAAGCAAGTCGATAGAGAATAAAATTTCATGTTATTCTTCCACAGATAAGGTTTTATACTAAATGAAGATGAAGAAGTAGCTTGTGTTGGATCTTTTAAAAGTTATTTGGATTAA
Organism: Capsicum pubescens; assembly: GCA_030864215.1. Classification (NCBI taxonomy): domain Eukaryota; kingdom Viridiplantae; phylum Streptophyta; class Magnoliopsida; order Solanales; family Solanaceae; genus Capsicum; species Capsicum pubescens. The sequence goes on along the minus strand of CM061548.1, from coordinate 366,003,726 downwards.
TGTGTTAAATTGTGAATAAATTTGAGTCTAATTACATGTGGACCAATAAAAATAATGTCATGTATTTAATTTTACAAAAATTATATTCCATATAAGAATTTATTAAAAGGTGAGGGCACTTTTGGACTTAAATTTAATGTGAAGGACATTTTTTATCCAAATAGGTGGATGGAGGGTTTTTGAACCAATAGGTAGAAGAAAGACATTTTTGAATCATTTCTTATACATCAAGGATATTTTTGACCCTTTTCCAAAAATTTTATTATAATAATTGATCTACAATACACGTTTTTCAGCCGCAAAAGGTACCTAATTTTCCTTTTTATTGGTCGAATCAATTCAAAAATTTTAACTTCACTAATTCACTAAAAACTATTTGTAAGCTTGGATATATTTTGCCAGAATATTCTTATATATAGTACAATCTATAGAACATGATCGTGTAGAAACTTTGGACACAAAAGTAAGAAAAGGTAGATAGATTTGTGGTCACTTGTTACAAAATGTGATTCCATTATTTGAATTCAACACACAATTGTGACTAGGTTCAGGCTGATTAAAATGCATTTACCTCTTAAAAGGATATTAGTTACTCCCTCATCCGTGTCTTACTTTTTTCTTTTTTTTCTTTTTTTTCTTTTTTTACTTCTTACGGTTTGAAAACAAGTGTTTTTTTTTTATCTATAAGTAGTAATTTTATCATCAATTTCAGCATTCTATAAGGAAATTTTAAAACTACTGTCGCACCTCTTTTTTACTTCAAAAAGAGTTTTCAAATCCGAAAATAATTAAAAATGTTTCAAAAGATCACTAGAGTGGGCATAGTGGTTCAGCACTATGTCCCTTAAGCAAGAGGTCGGGAGTTCGATCCCGGCCTCTGGCGAATGGAGCAAACTCTGTGGCCAGTTCCCTACCGCAAAATGTGCTGACTGAGGAACGGAGGATTAGTCTCATGGATGCCGGCTGTGGGAATACCTTGGGAAACCAAAAAAAAAAAAGACGTTTCAAAAAGGTATATCTAAAATCTATATACATATATATATAAAATCTATATCTATATTTATAATCTATAATCTATATCTATAATCTATAATATATTAAAAGTGTGAAAACCCTTAAAAAATAATTTGAACTTTTTGCCCTTCATTAAAAGACTCTTCTTGAGACAAAACTGTTTTTTCGCTATTTTCTTTAATTTATTATTTAATTTTTTTTATTATGTTAACTAAACCTCCTAAAATATATGGGACACCTAAATATGAATTAATATTTTCCTTTCTACTATTCAACTAGAAAAATACTCCTAAAATAGGACTATATTAAAATATACTTCTAAAATATACGTAATAAGATATATATAACTCTTGAATTTGTAAGTCGGTCTTCTTTCTTTTTTTCCTTATGAAATTATTCTATGAATTGTTACATATGGTATAGATAAATTCGTCCATGGACAAATAGGATTTGGGTTCAATTTGGATCTTTATTACTTTTTTTTTTCAAGTTAATTAATATAATTTTCAATATTTGTATGGTCTATTTCACATTTATGTATGTTCTTTTGTTTTTGCTTTGTCATGGAAGTTGAGGTTGATGCTTTCTTATATGCATCTTGACGTTGTTGTAAGTATGTCATGTTAATATTTATATTCATTAAATTATGTATGTTTTTATGGAGTATTTTGTCAATTTGATGCTCTCTCTATTTTTTAACTTGACGGTTATACTTTGATAAATTAGGGTTAATTTTTCTTGCCTATTGGAAAAATATGATTGACGTTCATCTAAATTGATTCGGTTACAGGTCTAGATTGATGGATGTTTGATTTTCTAACCCTCAACTTCTTAAATGTTCTTGTCAACATAATAGAATTTAACGTGTGTGTATATATGTATCTTCTTTATTTTCATTCAAGTCATTCTTTAGGGTCAAAGTTTTCGCTCAGACGAGAATTATTTTCATCAAAGTCGAAACTTTGTGATCACTATTGTATTGTTTTGTTTTAGTTTACAGGTTGTAGATGAATATCGGTTGGCTTTGAAGAATTTCTTCTGTAAAGGTTAGGTTTACTTGTATTGTTTTGATATCTTTATTGTCTTATTATTTTATTTTAATTTACATATGGTAGATGAACGTCGGTTGACTTTGAGAAATTCTTTAGGTAAAGGTTAATTTTAATTGTATTGATTTACATCTCTATTAGTTTATTTATTATTTTATGTGGTTTATAGTTAGTAGATGAATGTCGATCGACTTTGAGGAATTATCGTGTGTAAACTTTAAGTTTGATTATATTTTTTTGATATCTCTTTTATCGTATAATTTTGTTGTAATTTACAAGTGGTAGATAATCGTTGGTCGGCTTTGAGGAATTTTTTTAGGTAAAGATTAGGTTTAATTGTATTGTTTTAATATCACTGCTTTGAGATTTTTTTTATGTAAAAGTTAGGTTTAGTTGTATTATTGATATTACTATTATCGTATTATTTTGTTAAGTTTATAGATGGTAGATGAGTGTCGGACGGCTTTGAGAAAATTTTTGTGTGTAAAGATTAGATTTAATTGTATTGTTTTGACGTCTCTATCATTATATTGTTTTATTGCAGTTTACAGGTAGTAGATGAATGTCGATCAACTTTTAGAAATATTTTTAGTAAAGGTTAGGTTTAATAAATAAATTCTTCATCTTTACATACTCAAAAGATATTAAATTTAATTATTGTATTCGTGTTTATTATTTAAACAAATATCTTATTTAAAATAACGTTTGAACTCATTAAAGTAAGATATACGCGCGGGGCGCATATACCTAAACTAGTAGATTAAAAATTAGAGCCGTCACTTGACATTGAATTTTGATGTGGCAAGTCATCTAGAAAATTCTTTTCAAAGCATTTGACTCTTAAAATCGATCCACAAATAGAAATTTCCATTAAAAAATTTTGTTGACCGGTGTAATGCACCCCTTTATCCCGTGATTTTTTCTCACAAGTAGAGTCAAATAATTAAGAATGATAGGAATGACATGGGAAGTACTCTTCTCACTAAGAATTGCAAAATATCTGAAGAAGACATTTTTGAAGCTGGGTCCTCGATGATAAATATGCCTTGCAAGCATATGTTTCACTTTAATTGCATGAAAAATTGGTTAGAGAGGAACATTAAAACATAGGTTGCCCAACTTGTACTCTTACCAATAATGGTAAATTCTAAGTTGTCTAAATAAAATTTTCTGGCTAATATAGAGGTCGTTTTATTGAATTTATTGGTTTAATTTGAATAATTAACAATATTTTACTATTGCATGAACATATATATGGTTTTTAAAATTCGAATTTGTTGTAAGATTGACTGTTTATTTTGAGTATTGGTTAGTTGGATTGCTGATGGTTAAGGGTGTTGGTTTGGTCATACGTTATTATTTAAGAAAAGAAGGTTGTTCTTATAAGGGATTAGTGAAAGAAAATTCCCATCTTGAGAGAAATATGTTGATCGTTTATTAACTTCAAATTATGAACTCAACTAATAGTTATTATCGCAAGAAGTTATTTTTCTTGTGGTTTGAGATAATTACTACTAGTTGAGTAACTATAGAAGAAACTGGCCTGCTAAGTTATGATTAAGCTTTTCTTTTGCAACAATAGTTTTAGAAGCGAGGAATCAAAATCTCAACGAATCTAGGCTCCTACCATTGAAGAAAATTCTTACACTGAAAAAAAAAAAACTACATATAACATGTGGTGATACTCTTAATAGTTAAATTATTAACATTAGTAGTTATTATTCAGGATGACTATAAACATCCTTATTATGGTTGATGTTAAAATTATTCAAATATATTACCAATGAAAGATAAAATAGTTAAAATCCCTTTCTCAATATTAAAGGGGCGTGTAAAAGAGAATAATGACAGATAATTTGAGATGGAGGGATAAATTACCGCTACACTTTTTTTGCCGAAAAAGGTACATATTATAATTCTTTTGTTTTTTTTTTAAATTGGGGGTAGGGGAAGGGGAAGGGGGAGGGAATTAGAATGTGGAGAATCGAACCCTCACCAATAAGGTGGAAGTTCAGGTAACTAACCAACTAAGCTACTAAGATTCCCCTACGTATTATAATTCCAAAAAGGTTGACTCGTTTTTACTTTTAGTAAGTTTATTGGTTTGAATATTTTACATGGCATGTCTAAGACCACATGATTTAAATTAAATAACTATACACATCTTTAATTTAAGATCATAAAATTTAAAAATCTCTATTTTTTTAGACTTTGTAGGCCGTCAAACCAAAAATACTTAAAGTGCAGCGAAACTATCTTGAAAATCCACCGCTAAAAAATTACTAGTTTCCGTTGAAATTTTCACACGAAAATATTAGGAAGCTTTCGGATGTTCCAATAAAAATTCGTCATCCATCATGTGTTGTCTCAGCGAACCGATTTGATAGAAAATAAGTGAGAAATCATATTTTATAATATAAATTTTTCATTAATTTGGAGTAAAAAAAGCCTTTTGTTTCTAGTATCCTTTCTGAAAAAAGCCTTTTAGGTTTTGTGAATTTATAGTTAGGTAAATATCCTTTCTGAATTCTGATGGAGAAATTTTCCATGGCACAATAGGCTTAGAATATTTCTTTGTGGATTATTAACTTGGTTTGCATTGTTAGCCAAAATATTTCTTTGTGGATTATTATACGATGCTTTAAATTTAAAAATCTTAATGCGAATTATTATATGATTCATTATTTATTTAAAAGAAAACTGACATACAAAAAAAGTTCTGAAAAATGGTACAAGTATAACAGTTAAATTAAAAAAAATAATTAATTTCAAAATATCAATCATAAGCACCCTTATTATCTAAAACAGTGCAAGCAGTGACAAATCTACTAAACAAATGAAAAACTACTAAAATTAAACAAATTTTAAATTCTCAATCCATAATCAAATTGATGACAGGAAACAAAAACATGAAGATGGTAACTAATTAGATTTGCACATAGTATCACAAGTTATAACCTTGGTATAACAATTAGCAAGTGTAGCCATCACCCAACATTAAGACATGATACGAAATAGGGGAAAGTACAACATGGGATAAAAGAACAAAGGTCAGAAGAAGGAATATATTACTCTTTTTTTCTTGAAATTCCCAAACTTTAATATTACCTACATTTGTAGCCAGATTCAATGCAGAGTCACCCCATATCTCAGTTCAAACACCACTTTCACATTTGGCATTGAGTTTTCTTATAAACACAATATATAAAGAGGAGTGTATGTTGTAACAAGATTAAACAAACGAGCAGAAGTGCAAGAGTACTATACTTGAACATGATCGGTGAACAAAATTAGTTCTCAAGTCTATCAACCCACAAGGTCTTCATGAGGGCTTACTTCATTGTTAGAACTCTACGGCAGTGTTTGGGGAACAACCGTGTTTGCGTTAAAATTACATAAGTAGAAGTGCAAGAGTACTAGCCGGATATGACAAACACGATGGTTCACGTATAAATTTATCAAGGTGTTCCTGAGAGTTCCCTTGACCACTTCATGAGGGCTTACTTCGTTGTTTGAAGCCCTGCTGAAGTGTTTGGGGGAACTCCTGGGTTCACTTTGAAAATTATCCAAACAGGTAGCAATGCAAGAGTACTAGCGGGAGATGTTAAATACAATGGTTCACATATAATTTCTCAAGGTGTTCCCTGGAGTTCCCTTGACCACTTCATCAAGGCTTATTTCATTATTTGATGCCTTGCTGAAGTGTTTGGGGGAACTCTCGGGCTCACTTTGAAAATTACACAAACAAGAAGTGCAAGATTATTAGCTGGAGATGATGAGCATACTGCTTCACGTATAAATATATCAAGATGTTCCTACTAGTTCCCGTGATCACTTCATGAGGGATTACTTCATTGTCTGAAGCCCTTCCGAAGTGTTTGGGAACTCCCGAGTTCACTTTGAAAATTACCCAAACTAGTAGAAGTAGAAGAATACTAGCTGGAGAAGATGAATGCAATGATTCATGTCTAAATCTATCAAGGTGTGCCTGAGAGTTCCCTTGACCACTTCATGAGGGCTTACTTCCTCGTTTGAAGTCCTGCTGAAGTGTTTGGGGGAACTCCCGGGTTCACTTTGAAAATTACTCAAATAGGTAGAAATGCAAGAGTACTAGCTGGAGATGTTGAACACAATGGTTTAAATATAAATCTATCATGGTGTTCCCTGGATTTCCTTTTACCACTTCATCAAGGTTTATTTCATTGTTTGATACCTTGCTGAAGTATTATGGGGAACTACCAGGTTCACTTAAAAATTACACAGACAAGTAGAAGTGCAAGAGTACTAGCTGGATATGACGAGCACAATGTTTCACATATAAATCTATCAAGGTATTCTTGAGAGTTCTCTTGACCACTTCATGAAAACTTACTTCATTATCTATGGGGAAACTCCCGAATTCACTATGAAAAATACATAAATAGGTTGAAAAGAAAGAGTATTAGTTGGAGATGTTGAATGCAATGAATTACATAAAAAGCTATCAATTCCTTGACCACTTCATCAAGTCTTATTTTATTATTTCATAAGGGCTTACTTCATTGTTTTTAGCCTTGTTGAAGTGTTTGGGGGCTCTTGGGTTCACTTGGGAATTACGTAAAAAGGTAGAAATACAAGAGTACCTGGCGATGCTGAACACAATGGTTCACAACGCTTCATCAAGGCTTTTTTCCTTGTTTTATGTCTTACTGTAGTGTTTGAAGGAACTCCTGGGGTCAATTTAAAAATTACACAAACAAGTAGAAGTGCAAGAGTACTAGCTGGAGATGGTGAACTTGCATGGTTCACATGTAAATCTATCAAAGGTGTTCCGTAGAGTTCCCTTGCCACTTCATTAGCACTTACTTCATTGTTTGAAGCTCTGCCAAAGCATTTGGGGGAACTCCCGGCTTCACTTTGAAAATTACACAAACAAGTAGAAGTGCAAGAGTAGTAGCTAAAGATGATGACCACAATGGTTCATTTATAAATCTATTGAGGTGTTCTCTAAAGTTTCCTTGACTGCTTTATGAGGTCATACTTCGTCGTTTGAAGCTTTACGAAGTGTCTGGGGAACTTCGGACTTCTTTTTGAGAAGGTGTAATAAATTTTATATAATAGTAGTATTTTCTTAAAAAAAATTTAAACATATAATTATAACATATAGTTATTTTATATTTAGGTTTCTCGATTCAATATTAACTTTCTATATACTTTTTTGATTGCTTATAACGATTATTTCCTATTACCTTCATCTTTCTAACTTACATTGAAGTTGCTAAAGTTGTGCGTTGAGCAGAAGTTCTGCTGCAGAACCAGGTAGAAAGACTTGCTACTAAGGAAAGGCAGCGACATCAATTAATAGTTGTGACTAGATGGTGGCTGTGGGTGGTGGAGGATGATGGTTGATAATGGTAGATTGTTACTGTAGCGGTGAATGATTGGCTTATTGTTATTTTTCATCTTAATGATGTATTAAGACTGTTAAAAATATTAATTAATTATTTACATATATTTAGATTCATTTAGTGTGATGTACATCAAAGTGACGCTACTTCAAGAAAGTCTTTCAGAAGGAGTCAAGCTAAGGACCTTCAAGCATTTCATGCTTTATAGAGGGAAATGGAATCTTTCGAAGGTTTCAATACAAATGAATAGAATATACTTAATATATTAGGCGTCTGTCATTTAAATATCTTGTAATTTAAATGAAGGGCAATTTGGTCTTTCTTTACTTCTTTTTAACCCTTGGTATAAGTAATTAGCAATTAGGGTTGAACCAATAGTTTTTGAAGATTGAAGACTTGTACCTCGTTTGAGAGCTTGAGAACCCTTTGTTGATTTTTAATACTTGTCATGAGATTTTCAAAAAGGTTATTTCCTTCTTGGGGATTCTAATAGATTAGGGGCTTTTAGTTTTCAATTAAGTGGTGTTTTGGTTGGTTTCACCATTACATCTTTTAATTGTTTGAATCTAATTGTGTCAATCTTTATTTAGTTTTTATCATTAATTTCTATCTTGCATCTATTTTCTTATTTCACATCAAACTAGTATCAAGAGCTCTGATTAGATTTGGTTTTACAAATCTAAGTCTTCGGTTTTGGATATATTTTTTTTAGAAAAAAAAAGATTAAAAAAAATTAAATTTGACTGAAGGTTGTTTGATAATATTCCTTGATTTACATGTTGTTGTTTTATATTTGGAAAAAAAAAATCAAAGAACACAGGACTTAAAAAAATTAAAAGTCATTTTGAAGAAGAAACTTGAAAATGAATTTTGTTGATTTGACATTTGGTTGAATAAGTTGTTGATAGAGTTGTGGGAAAGTTATATCTCAAATTTGAGCTCATTTATTTGGGTATAGAAGGAGACTGATTTTTTTTTTTTTTTAAAATTGATCTTCCTCTTGGAGAAGAAGATAATTTGAGAATTATAAAATAGTACAAATCTTTCAAACTTGTTTTCTCTTCTTTCCTTGTTAATTCTAACTAGTTTACTTTGGGTATTAATGTCACGCCCCAAATCCCATTGGAGCGGACTGGCACCCGTAGCCGAGGAGGCCCGGGAGAACCCGTTCATAACCTATACTTTCACATTTACATTACTTATGAAAATTAGAAATTTGGGCAGCACTTCGTTGTAAATAGAAGAAAACAGTACATGTATCAGCCTAGCAGAAGTCAGAGCCATCACGTCTATCAACCAAACACTCCTATGGCTGTACAATATGTCTACAAAAGCCTCTATATAGATACACAACTGAGTTAGAGTCGGGAAAAACTCCCGCCCACAAAAGACTTTTATACAAATACCAAAAATACATATAAAAACGACTTGGGATGCCCCGAAACAACTGGAGCTCACCACTATCAACAGAATGTCCTGGCTCTTACTGCGGAGGTGTACGACCTGAAGTACCTGTTCCTGCAGGCATGAATACAGGTCCCCCGTGAGGGACGTCAGTACAGAAATATGTACTGAGTATGTAAGGCAGTGAGTATCAAGATGAGATACAAAAGATCAACAAAACCCAGATACCAGTGAATAAACAGTATGAGTAGACCACACTTAAAAGAGCTGATGGGAAACCTGCACATTACTTTCATATCTTTACTTCCCGTATTCCTTATCAATACATAACATATGTCATACAATGGCCAACTGATCAGTGGTACTAATACAATACATCAGGGACCACCCCTGGAATAGCATATATACATAATCTTTATAATACAATGGCCAATTGATCAGTGGTACTAATACAATACATCATATAAACAATTTAAAATAAAGACATTCCATTTCTTACTTCAATTAATCTTTGAGATTGGTTACTTTGTGGTCACACCTTATGGAACTTGAAACCATGATACCTCAATAGGAAAAACATGTAAATAGGTAATCAATATCATGAAAATGAGGTAGAGAATCATGGATACCTCATTAAACCATATCTGAGTCAACAATAGTACATGGACATTTTTTTGACTAGCCGGACATCTTAAAAGTGAAAACAAGTTCAATTGGTAGTGTCGAAGATCATATGATATTATTATGTGTCATGTGCCGTAGGACAATGTTGGAAGCTTACTTGAGAGTGCCATGGGTCATTATTCATGCCAAAGATTAGATAGAGTATGTCTTACATACCTTGATATAACCATTTCAATACAAGTCCAACTTGACTTCCCGTACTCTTCGAACACTTATCTACAATAAGTCATTTGTGGCAAACTAGTATTAGCAACCAAACCTTACCATTTAGGTATTAACTTCACCAAATAATGTCTAGGAAGTAATCCTTTAACTCATCAATAAGAGTGCTACATACATCCTCTTATACTCTTATTACATTCACATATCATGCATTTTCATGCAATATCCCTCAACATCACTCTTAGCCTTTATTTCCCCTCTTAATCACCATCCATTTCCAACATGATCACTAGGCATACATAACCACTAATATAATGATATATCACCACAATTCATCCTCCATAATCCAATACAACAACTTCCATAATTTACTACTAACAATTTATACAAAACAATTCATAACTATGTTTCTAGTTCTCTTCCAACATCAAGACAATACTCATAATCCTTTATCAATACTTATTCATGGATAAGAATCAAGAATAAATAATATTCATACCTTAACAATGAACTCTTGTATTTAGAATCCTCCATACATAACCATGGGGTGCTTCTCGAAGCTTTCGAGATGGTGAACACAACTACAGAACCAATTCGAATTTTCTACGGTTGAATCACAAAATATTTGAAGTTGAAATTAGGCTAGGGTTTCACCTTCTCTTAATAATTGGATGATATATGATATATATGAGGCTATGTGTATGTTTATAAAGACCAATTTTTCGTCCAAGAGGTAATAGAAAATGACCATTTTGCCCTAAAAATTTAAATAAATCCGAATCTGTCCCCAGTGGACAGTTTTGACAGGCTGAAGTAAATCGATCATAACTCTTTGATACGGTATCGTATTTGGGTGAAACCAATTGCATTGGAAATATAATTCAAATGTATTTCATTTTCATATAAAGTATACCACCCAGTTCTTCCTGTACAAGGAGTTATGGTCGTTTATAGTTGACCCAAAAATCTGTCCCAAAATTCTGGTTTTTTTTTGGTAGGCTGTAGTAAAACGGGTATAGCTCCTTACTCAGACATTGGATTTGGATGAAACCAATTTCATCGGAAAGAATACTCTCGGAGATTTTCTTCGATATATAGAAGCTCACACAGTTCTTTTTGTACAAGGAGTTATGATCGTCTAAAGTTGATCCAAAAAAAATTTCCTAGCTGCAGTAATTTTCCTGCAGATTTACTGTTCACAGGCTTCCCGGCCACCGTTTTGAAATTTCAAATGTGCTCGCTTATATGAAATATGTCACGCCCCAAATCCCATTGGAGCGGACTGACACCCGTAGCCGAGGAGGCCAGGGAGAACCCGTTCATAACCTATACTTTCACATTTACATTACTTATGAAAATTAGAAATTTGGGCAGCACTTCGTTGTAAATAGAAGAAAACAGTACTTGTATCAGCCCAGCAGACACGCATATATATATATATAAACAGTAATTGGCCATCAGAGCCATCACGTCTATCAACCAAACACTCCTATGGCTGTACAATATGTCTACAAAAGCCTCTACATCGATACACAACTGAGTTAGGGTCGGGACAAACTCCCGCCCACAAAAGACTTTTATACAACTACCAAAAGTACATATAGAAACGACTTGGGATGCCCCGAAACAACTGGAGCTCACCACTATCAACAGAATGTCCTGGCTCTTACTGCGGAGGTGTACGACCTGAAGTACCTGTTCCTGCAGGCATGAATACAGGTCCCCCGTGAGGGACGTCAGTACGGAAATATGTACTGAGTATGTAAGGTAGTGAGTATCAAGATGAGATACAAAAGATCAACAAAACCCAGATACCAGTGAATAAACAGTATGAGTAGACCACACTTAAAAGAGCTGATGGGATACCTGCACATTACTTTCATATCATTACTTCCCGAATTCCTTATCAATACATAACATATGTCATACAATGGCCAACTAATCAGTGGTACTAATACAATACATCAGGGACCACCCCTGGAATAGCATATATACATAATCTTTATAATACAATGGCCAACTGATCAGTGGTACTAATACAATACATCATATCAACAATTTAAAATAAAGATATTCCATTTCTTACTTCAATTAATCTTTGAGATTGGTTACTTTGTGGTCACACCTTATGGAACTTGAAACCATGATACCTCAATAGGAAAAACATATAAATAGGTAATCAATATCATGAAAATGAAGTAGAGAATCATGGATACCTCATTAAACCATTTCGGAGTCAACAATAGTATATGGACATTTTTTTGACTAGCCGGACATCTTAAAAGTGAAATCAAGTTCAATTGGTAGTGTCGAAGATCATATGATGTTATTATGTGTCATGTGTCGTAGGACAATGTTGGAAGCTTACTTGAGAGTGCCATGGGTCATTATTCATGCCAAAAATTAGATAGAGTATGTCTTACATACCTTGAGATAACCACTTCAATACAAGTCCAACTTGACTTCCCATACTCTTCGAACACTTATCTACAATAAGTCATTTGTGGAAAACTAGTATTAGCAACCAAACCTTACCATTTAGGTATTAACTTCACCAAATAATGTCTAGGAAGTAATCCTTTAACTCATCAATAAGAGTGCTACATACATCCTCTTATACTCTTATTACATTCACATATCATGCATTTTCATGCAATATCCCTCAACATCACTCTTAGCCTTTATTTCCCCTCTTAATCACCATCCAATACCAACATGATCACTAGGCATACATAACCACTAATATAGTGATATATCACCACAATTCATCCTCCATAATCCAATACAACAACTTCCATAATTTACTACTAACAATTTATACAAAACAATTCATAACTATGTTTCTAGTTATCTTCCAACATCAAGACAATACTCATAATCCCTTATCGATACTTATTCATGGATAAGAATCAAGAATAAACAATATTCATACCTTAACAATGAAATCTTGTATTTAGAATCCTCCTTACATAACCATGGGGTGCTTCTCGAAGCTTTCGAGATGGTGAACACAACTACGGAACCAATTCGAATTTTCTACGGTTGAATCACAAAATATTTGAAGTTGAAATTAGGCTAGGGTTTCACCTTCTCTTAATAATTGGATGATATATGATATATATGAGGCTAAGTGTATGTTTATAAAGACCAATTTTTCGTCCAAGAGGTAATAGAAAATGACCATTTTGCCCTAAAAATTTAAATAAATCCGAATCTGTCCCCAGTGGACAGTTTTGACAGGCTGAAGTAAATCGATCATAACTCTTTGATCCGGTATCGGATTTGGGTAAAACCAATTTCATTGGAAATATAATTCAAAGGTATTTCATTTTCTTATAAAGTATACCACCCAGTTCTTCCTGTACAAGGAGCTATGGTCGTTTAGAGTTGACCCAAAAATCTGTCCCAAAATTCTGTTTTTTTTTTATAGGCTGTAGTAAAACGGGTATAGCTCCTTACTCAGACATTGGATTTGGATGAAACCAATTTCATAGGAAATAAGACTTTCGGAGATTTTCGTCAATATATAGCAGATCACACAGTTCTTTTTGTACGAGGAGTTATTATCGTCTAAAGTTGATCCGAAAAAAATTGTCTAGCTGCAGTAATTTTCCTGCTGATTTACTGTTCACAGGTTTCCCGGCCACCGTTTTGAAATTTCGAATGTGCTCGCTTATATGAAATACTCCTCTGTTTTGGGCAAACTTTATATCGTTGGAAAGCTTATTCCAATACCTACTCATACAACTATTGACGGGATACTTCCGAACACCATAAACTTAATTTAACCCATATGCAAGCCTTTAGGACTCCATATAATCGCGATAAGTGTACGAAAAAATTTACGGGGTGTTACATTCTCCCCCCCTTAAGAACATTCGTCCTCAAATATTAGCATAGTTACTCAATTAAGACATGTCCAATCTTACAATTAACATATTCATCATCATAACATACTTGCATAAAAATAAACACTTACCTGTTATTGTTCTTCTTCCGTCTCATGAACTTCCTCCTCATCGTGAATAGGTAAGGGTACTTAATCTTCATCGATTCCTCGGCTTCCCATGTGATCTCCTCAACTTGTTGATTCCTCCAAAGTACATTTACCGATGCTATCTCTTTATTCCTTATCTTTTTAATTTGGTGATCAAGAATAGCAATAGGCATTTCTTCAAAAGTGAGATCTTCTGTAACTTGTACATCTTCCGTAGTAGTGATGTGCGATGGATCTCCGATGTACTTGCGAAGCATCGAAACATGAAATATGGGATGAACTGCTGAGAGCTCTTGAGGTAGCTCTAACTCATAAGCAACTTGTCCAAATCTTTGAATGATCTTGTACGGACCTATGTATCGTGGACTTAACTTTCCTTTCTTGCCAAACCTCATCACTCCTTTCATTGGTGATACTTTCAAGAATACCCAATCATCGATAGAAAACTCAAGTCCTCTTCTTCTTACATCCGCATAAGATTTGTGTCGACTTTGAGCTGTTTCAAGCCGTTGTTGGATCACTTTAACCTTCTCCATTGCTTGATAAACAAGATCCGGTCCAAACAAGACCGCATCACCTGCTTCAAACCATCCTATTGGCGATCTACACTTTCTTCCATACAATGCTTCATATGGTGCCATTTTGATACTTGAATGATAGCTATTATTGTAGGCAAACTCGATAAGAGGTAGGTGATCATCCCAGTTGCCTTTGAAATCTAATACACATGCTCGTAGCATATCTTCAAGTGTTTGGATGGTACGTTCCGCTTGTCCGTCCGTTTGAGGATGAAAAGCCGTACTTAGATTTACTTGTGTCCCCAAACTCCTTTGAAAAGACTTCCAGAAATTCGCGGTAAATTGGGCTCCTCGATCGGATATAATGGAAATTGGAACTCCATGTAACCGAACGATCTCCTTAATATACAACTTCGCATACTCTTCCGCCGTATAAGTTGTCTTAACTGGTAAGAAGTGCGCGGATTTGGTAAGCCTATCAATGATCACCCATATGGAATCAAACTTCCGAAATGTACGAAGCAAACCCGTGATGAAATCCATATTGATCTTGTCCCACTTCCAGACTGGAAGATCTATACATTGCATGTAACCACCGGGTTTCTGGTGTTCTACTTTGACTCTTTGACAATTCGGACATTCAGCAATAGTCTTCTTCATGTCATTCCACCAATATATTGCTTTCAAATCATGATACATCTTAGTCGACCCTGGATGGATGGAATACCTTGAACAGTGTGCTTCTGTCATAATTCTCTTTCTTAGCTCAACTACATCAGGTACACATAAACGATTCTGACACTGAAGCACTCCTTCTCGCGTAAGCTCAAATGCCTTTGTCGTGCCACTCTGCACATCCTCCTTAAGCTGCAATAAAATTGGATTTGCATAATGCTTCTCTTTCACTTCAGCTATCAATGAAGATTCCGCTGCATTACTTACAATAACCTCTTCATCTGGAGTTTCGAGAAGTCGAACTCCCAAAATAGCTAGTTGGTGAAGATCCTTAATCATCCCCTGCTTTCATATACATGCCATTTTAGACTTACGACTCAGTGCATCCGCTACCACATTCGCTTTCCCTGGATGATACAAGATATCAACATCGTAATCTTTCTACAATTCAAGCCATCTCCGCTGCCTCAAGTTTAGATCTTTCTGACTGAAGATATATTGCAGGCTCTTATGATCGGTATATATGTCAACATGAACCCCATATAAGTAGTGGCGCCATATCTTCAAAGCAAATACAACTGCAGCTAGCTCAAGATCATGCGTGGGATAATTCCTCTTATGTGGTCGCAACTGTCTAGAGCCATAGGGTATTACTCTACCATGTTGCATTAATACGCATCCTAAGCCAATTCTCGAAGCATCACAGTACACTGCATATCCTTCTGTGCCTTCAGGAAGTACCAATACCGGTCTAGAAGTCAACTTGCTCTTCAGATCTTGGAAACTCTTTTCACAGGCATCATTCTATTGAAACTTGGAGGCTTTATGCGTCAACTTAGTCAAGGGTGCAGAAATAGAAGAAAAACCTTCAACAAACCTTCTATAATAACCTGCCAACTCGAGGAAACTACAAATCTCCGTAGGCGTCGTGGGTCTTGGCCAATTCTTCACAGCCTCAATCTTCTGAGTGTCAACTTTTATGCCTTCACTGGATACAATATGGCCCAAAAATACCCCTGACTTAAGCCAAAACTCACATTTAGAAAACTTCTCATACAGCTTACGATCACGAAGAATCTACAACGCCTGCCTTAAGTGATTAACATGATCCTCTTCTGATCTAGAGTAGACCAGAATATCATCTATGAAAACTATCACGAACACATCTAGAAACGGCTTAAACAACCTATTCATCAGATCCATAAAAACTGCGGGTGCATTTGTCAGCCCGAATGAAATAACCAGGAATTCATAATGACCATACCGTGTTCGGAAAGCTGTTTTGGGTATATCCTTATCCTTGACTCTCACTTGATGATAGGCTGATCTCAAGTCAATCTTGGAAAAACACTGGGCACCCTGCAACTGGTCAAATAAATCATCAATTCGGGGAAGAGGGTATTTATTCTTGATAGTCACCTTATTCAATTGCCGATAGTCAATACACATCCTCAGCGAACCATCTTTCTTATGCACAAACAATACTGGTGCTCCCCAAGGGGACATACTAGGCCTGATGAATCCCTTCTCTAGCAAGTCTTTCAGTTGCTCTTTCAATTCTCGCAACTCTGCTGGTGCCATTCTATAAGGAGGAATTGAGATTGGTTGTGTGTCTGTCAACATATCAATACCAAACTCCACTTCTCGTTCAGGAGGTAAACCTGGTAGTTCTCAGGAAATACATCAGGAAATTCATTCACAACCGAAACGGTCTGAAAAGTTGGCGGCTCTGCCTCTGTATCCCTTACTCTAACCAAATGGTATATGTGCCCCTTGGAAATCATTTTTCTTGCCTTAAAGTAAGAAATAAATCTACCTCTCGGCGCGCCAACATTACCCTTCCATTCAAGGACTGCCTCATTTGGGAAATAGAAATATACCTTCTTAGAACGACAATCTACTGTAGCATAACAAGACGCTAATCAATCCATGCCCATAATAACATCAAAATCTACCATTTCTAACTCAACAAGATCGGCCATCGTATCACGACCACAAATATTCACAACACAATTTCGATAAACATTCCTAGCTATAAGAGATTCCCCCACTGGCGTTGATACTTCAAATGGCTTGGCTAATAATTCGGGTGTTCTTCCGAACCTTCCCGCAACCAAAGGAGTAGCATACGATAATGTAGAACCAGGATCAATTAAGGCATACACATCAAATGGAAAGATGGACAACATACCTGTAACCACGTCTGGAGAAGCCTCTAAATTCTGCTGATCTGCTAGGGCATACACACGATTCTGAGCTCCGCTAGAACTAGCTGCTCCTCTATGGCCTCTACCGTGACCCATAGTTTGTGTACCCCTACTCAAAGGAGGCACCGATGATGACACAACAGCTGATCCGGTAGGTCGTGTTATACCATCTGTGGTCCTACGTGGGCAATCTCTAGCCATATGCCCCGGCTTACTGCACCAAAAGCAATTGTTCATTCCAAGCCGACATTCGCCAAAGTGAAATCTTCTACATATGGAGCATGGGTGTCGTGGAGGTCTCAATTGACTCATACTCCCTTGCCCTTGATACCCCACTGTTCGCGAACTCTGATTTTCACTGCTTTGCCCGAACTGATTACCTCTGAACCTTTAAAATTGCGGTGGAGCACTAATTGCAGGATAAGATGATAACGGGCTAGGCAATCTATGAGAGAACGAAGGCCTAAAACCTCCCTGAGATGCCATAAACTTCCCTATAGCTCTGGCCCGATTAGAATATCCTTTTTCTAATTCCTGGGTTCTTCTTCTTTGCCTCTGATCTTTCATTTTCTGAGCGAAAGCTTGTATCCTCGCTATATCCATGTCCTTGTTCAAAGCAGCAATGGTACAATCTCTAACCAAGTATGGTTCCAATCTATCCACATACTGATGAACTCTGTCATCCATAGTATCTACCACATTAGAAGCATATCGAGACAAGGAGTTAAATCGAAGACTATACTCCCTTACACTCATATTACCCTGACGAAGATTTAAGAATTGATCTGCACGGGCCTGACGAGTCTCAAATGGAAGATAATGATCAATAACTGCATCTTTGAACTCTCCCCACGTAGTTGGAGGTGCATCAATACCCCTAGATCGTTTCCAATCTTCGTACCACAATATAGCCTCTCCTTTCAGTCTATATTTTGCTAGCTCAACCATCTCTTTACCGGATATGTGCATAACATCTAGAGCCCTTTGGGTTTGATCGACAAAGTCCTGCGGGTCTCCGTTAATATCTGATCCGGTAAAAGTAGGAGGATCCAGTTTCAGAAAATCCTGTGTCCGAAGGCTAGCTGCTCTATCCGTACCACTAGAACCCGTGGTAGGAATAGCTTGCCCTTGAACTTGACCGGCAACTATACGCGTCAAAAGTTGTACTGCATCCCTCAAATCTCGATCAACAGCATTAATAGATGGCCCTTCCGGAGCAGAAGAAGCTCCTGATATATGCTCATCTTGAGACTCACTTTGTTCAGCTTGTGCCGGTGGTGACTTACTAGTACCTTCTCCGGCCACTACATCTACTCGCTTCCACTTATTCTTTCTCCTTGTAACCGGCATCGTTACTATAATAAATAAATAAAAACAATTGGATTAAGCGATCGATTATGACTTTATCTCTAATATGGGCTCTATTGCATGATCTATGAAATGGAGAATGGAAACAATCCCTAAATGTCCAGCAACCTCCTGTTTATAGATGTGGTGCACAACACACCGATAAACGAGATTCTACGTATACACGGCTTTGTAGACTCACTAGGACGAACTTCTCTGATACCACTTCTGTCATGCCCCAAATCCCATTAGAGCGGACTGTCACCCGTAGCCGAGGAGGCCCGGGAGAACCCGTTCATAACCTATACTTTCACATTTACATTACTTATAAAAATTAGAAATTTGGGCAGCACTTCGTTGTAAATAGAAGAAAACAGTACTTGTATCAGCCCAGCAGACACGCATATATATATATATAAACAGTAATTGGCCGTCAGAGCCATCACGTCTATCAACCAAACACTCCTATGGCTGTACAATATATCAACAAAAGCCTCTACATAGATACACAACTGAGTTAGGGTCGGGACAAACTCCCGCCCACAAAAGACTTTTATACAAATACCAAAAGTACATATAGAAACAACTTGGGATGCCCCGAAACAACTGGAGCTCACCACTATCAACAGAATGTCCTGGCTCTTACTGCGGAGGTGTACGACCTGAAGTACCTGTTCCTGCAGGCATGAATACAGGTCTCCCGTGAGGGACGTCAGTACGGAAATATGTACTGAGTATGTAAGGCAGTGAGTATCAAGATGAGATACAAAATATCAACAGAACCCAGATACCAGTGAATAAACAGTATATGTAGACCACACTTAAAAGAGCTGATGGGATACCTGCACATTACTTTCATATCATTACTTCCCGTATTCCTTATCAATACATAACATATGTCATACAATGACCAACTGATCAGTGGTACTAATACAATACATCAGGTACCACCCCTGGAATAGCATATATACATAATCTTTATAATACAATGGCCAACTGATCAGTGGTACTAATACAATACATCATATCAACAATTTAAAATAAAGACATTCCATTTCTTACTTCAATTAATCTTTGAGATTGGTTACTTTGTGGTCACACCTTATGGAACTTGAAACCATGATACCTCAATAGGAAAAACATGTAAATAGGTAATCAATATCATGAAAATGAAGTAGAGAATCATGGATACCTCATTAAACCATTTCGGAGTCAACAATAGTATATGGACATTTTTTTGACTAGCCGGACATCTTAAAAGTGAAAACAAGTTCAATTGGTAGTGTCGAAGATCATATGATGTTATTATGTGTCATGTGTCGTAGGAAAATGTTGGAAGCTTACTTGAGAGAGCCATGGGTCATTATTCATGCCACAAATTAGATAGAGTATGTCTTACATACCTTGATATAACCACTTCAATACAAGTCCAACTTGACTTCCCATATTCTTCGAACACTTATCTACAATAAGTCATTTGTGGCAAACTAGTATTAGCAACCAAACCTTACCATTTAGGTATTATCTTCACCAAATAATGTCTAGGAGGTAATCCTTTAACTCATCAATAAGAGTGCTACATACATCCTCTTATACTCTTATTACATTCACATATCATGCATTTTCATGCAATATCCCTCAACATCACTCTTAGCCTTTATTTCCCCTCTTAATCACCATCCAATACCAACATGATCACTAGGCATACATAACCACTAATATAGTTATATATCACCACAATTCATCCTCCATAATCCAATACAACAACTTCCATAATTTACTACTAACAATTTATACAAAATAATTCATAACTATGTTTCTAGTTATCTTCCAACATCAAGACAATACTCTTAATCCCTTATCGATACTTATTCATGGATAAGAATCAAGAATAAAAAATATTCATACCTTAACAATGAACTCTTGTATTTATAATCCTCCTTACATAACCATGGGGTGCTTCTCGAAGCTTTCGAGATGGTGAACACAACTACGGAACCAATTCGAATTTTCTATGGTTGAATCACAAAATATTTGAAGTTGAAATTAGGCTAGGGTTTCACCTTCTCTTAATAATTGGATGATATATGATATATATGAGGCTAAGTGTATGTTTATAAAGACCAATTTTTCGTCCAAGAGGTAATAGAAAATGACCATTTTGCCCTAAAAATTTAAATAAATCCGAATCTGTCCCCAGTGGACAGTTTTGACAGGCTGAAGTAAATCGATCATAACTCTTTGCTCCAGTATCGGATTTGGGTGAAACCAATTGCATTGGAAATATAATTCAAAGGGATTTCATTTTCATATAAAGTATACCACCCAGTTCTTCCTGTACAAGGAGTTATGGTCGTTTAAACATGACCCAAAAATCTGTCCCAAAATTCTGTTTTTTTTTATAGGCTGTAGTAAAACGGGTATAGCTCCTTACTCAGACATTGGAATTGGATGAAACCAATTTCATAGGAAAGAATACTCTCGGAGATTTTCATCGATATATAGAATCTCACACAGTTCTTTTTGTACAAGGAGTTATTATCGTCTAAATTTGATCCAAAAAAAATTGTCTAGCTGCAGTAATTTTCCTGCAGATTTACTGTTCACAGGCTTCCCGGCCACCGTTTTGAAATTTCGAATGTGCTCTCTTATATGAAATACTCCTCTGTTTTGGGCAAACTTCATATCATTGGAAAGCTTATTCCAATACCTACACATACAACTATTGATGGGATACTTCCGAACACCATAAACTTAATTTAACCCATACGCAAGCCTTTAGGACTCCATATAATCGTGATAAGTGTACGAAAATTTTTACGGGGTGTTACAAAATACTCCTTTGTTTTGGGCAAACTTTATATCATTGAAAATCTTATTCCAATACCTACACATACAACTATTTACGGGATAATTCCGAACACCATAAACTTAATTTAACCCATACGCAAGCCTTTAGGACTCCATATAATCGCGATAAGTGTACGAAAAAATTTACGGGGTGTTACAATTAATTCATAATACTAACTAGTTTACTTTGAGTATTAATTCATACTTAATTTTAAACTAGTTTGTATTCATTTAAGAGATAATACCCAATTACCCTACGAACTATACCCAAAAAGGTTATGACACACCTCAACTTAAAGGGGGTCCTATTACCCCCTGAACTTTTTAAAAGTATAATTTTGACACCGTTAGTGCCTACGTGTCACAACACACTTCAGAGTCCACGTAGGCACACGTGTGTGCCATGTATGTGCCACATAGGCACTAAGGGTGTCAAAATTTCACGTTTAATTTGTTCAGGGGGTAATAGGACCCCCTTTAAGTTGAGGTGTGTCATAACCCTTTTAGATATTGTTCAGGAGGGTAATTGGACATTTTATCTTCATTTAATTTATTTGTGTCAAATTATTTTGTGCTTTTGTCTTTCATTTCGTGTATGCTTATCTTGTTCCTTGTCCTTTAATTTTAGTTATCCTTTCTTGATTATATAAAATTTATTCCATCCCGAATAAGTAGTACAAATTGTGAATAGTTGACAGTGTTGACTCTCAACCTTGAGTTATTCAAGAGTCGTAAAGGTGAACAGTTAGGCGAGTTCATTTGCGGATAGCCTTAAATGTCTTTGGCCTTAATGTGATACACGAGTGTGAGTGACCAAATGAGGATAATATGATGTGAGTGGTGAGGAACTCTTTCAACTAACTTTTTTATTTATTTTTGTAGGTTTAATGACTAATGTCATACCCCTTTTTTAACCAAAAAGATATAATCTTAAGTTTCGAAAGGGTTCTTATTATTAAAGTGACAAAATGAAGGTTGTTTAGAAAAATGATTATTTACAATTTTTTATTCAGAGTCGCCACTTGGCATAATCCGGTGTGCCAAGTCACCTTTGGAAAATCCTTTTCAAAACTGTTTTTGACTCTTTTAAACTGATCCGCGAACAGAGATTCCGACTAAGGAATTCTGTTGACCGAGGGGAAGGTGTTAGGCACCCCTCGATCCCGTGGTTCGACCACGGTCGCTTGGGGGAGCATATCGGCTAATTCGACACTAAGGGTGTATAAACCACACAAAAACATACAAACCAATCAATCAAACAAACAAACAAACAAATCCAAAATTATAGTGTCCAGTCCAATTATCACAATTCAAAAATAGAAAAATGAAAAAAAAAATATAAATCCTATTCTAAACTAATCCTAAACTATGCTCCGTCGTTTTACCCGATGCCTTGGGCCTTCATCACGGACGTCCTTCGAGTACAAAATACTTCGGGGCATTCCCCGGATAAATCAATACAAATACCTCGGGGCATTCTCCGGCCAAATGAGTACAATTTTTTCATTGTGAGAAAACCAAACCATTCACCCAAATTTCAAACATTCAACAAAACTTCAAACATTCAACAAAACCACAAATTCTAAACTTTGCCTACCCAACCTACGCCTGCCTATCTATTTCAACATATCATAATTCCACCACGTTTCAACATTATTTATGCTTATTATGAATTAAATAAAACAACAATAAACCAAAGTTAATCTAAATTCAACTTTTTATCAATTTCTCAATTCCATCCCCAAACAACTAATTTTAATTCTCAAACCTATGCAAATCATAATCAAGGGAGCCAACCACGAATCAAAATAAATACGCCTTCATCACCAACAAGGATCAAATGGAACACGCGATATTCAATCCAACACACTAAATATAGTAAACAATGAAATAAAAAGAGAGAGAATAGAATTGGACCTCGATTCGTAACTTTCAAACTCAAATATTAATCGAGTGAAAGAAATGAAGACCGCGTCCGAATATCTAGATCAGGACCTCAATCAGCGAACCCACAACTCAGATCTACCAACTCGACTCAATCAAATTCAAAAAGAAATACCCAAGGATCTATCGCCAATTCCAGGCGTTTTACGGTGAGTTTTCAAAGCTGACTAAATCAGAGTTATTGTTTTCTCGGTACCGGAGCTCCGGTGAGCTCAGACAATGATAAAGATAGTGGGAGGACCAAAATTTGGACAGCAATGGCGTTCTCCGATGAATACTTTGCCGGAGCAGTCAACCTGTGTCTCCTTTTCCCCTCTCTCGCTCAAATATCTCCCTCTCCTCTTGATTTTTCTAAATCTCCCTCCATTTTCTCCGATCAACTTCTAATCCTCGCTCCCTCTCTGTGACGTGATGTACGCACGAACTCTGGAGAGTGTGTGCGTATAGAGTGTATAAAATAGAGATGGAGCCGAGTGTATTGTGATGTCTATGCCTGAGTATATTGGTGAGGAAAATAATCAGTGAGAGAGTGAATCTCTTTTCTCTTTTTTTATCCTTTGTCAATCTATGTGTAGGTGTGTATATATATGGGTAGTAGTTCTCTGTGGGTATTCTGTGTGCATATGTAGAAAAGAATGGAGAAGAATCGTGTATTGTTCATCCCTTTGTTAGTGGTGGAGCCCCCTTCTTTTTTGTTGTTAATGTATTATGTGAGGATAAAAAATATGAGTGGGTAGGGAGGTGGAAGCTTTTGATTGGGTAGGTTGTTAGGATAAGATAAATTAGTTAGAGGTATTGTTATTTTTGTCATTTTGTGGAGGGATTATCACACGGGTGAGGGTACACGGTAGAATAAGGTAAAAACAATATCAGGGAGGGACGAAATTAGGTGTCTACATCAAGCCCACTTTGAATGTAAACACAAAGTGTTTTCAGACAAAGAAGTAAACAGCGAGACCAAATTTTGACCCGACCATTATTCAAAGAAAGAAACAGAAGGAACAAGGACAACCGGGTCTTGACTTAAGACATCCTACCTACCCAAGTTATGAGAGAATCAAGTCATGGGTATTTCAAAGGATTGGAAGAGAAGTGAACTATACCGAGTTGGAGAGTCGAGTGAGGTTCCACCGAGGTTCCGGTCTGCGGCTCCGTCATTACATCAAAAAATGAAAATTACCAGTTAAAACATAAATGAAATTACAAAATCCTATCTATACAGCTTCTGTTGGCTCTGGACTCGACTTTTATCACACTATTTTTCAGGCGGGCTGCTGACTTGCAATTTCTTACAACTTGTTGCTTGGCTTTCAATTGCTTCGCTTTGTTGCTTGACTTTTCGTTTCTTCACCCTATTCTCCAGGCGGGCTCCTGACTTGCTATTTCATCACTTTGTTGCTTGACTTTTCATTTCTTTACTCTGTTCTCCAGGCGGGCTCCTGACTTGCTATTTCATTCACCCTGTTCTTCAGGCGGGCTTTTGAAGCCCAAAATTAAAACTAGAACGAAAATTATCCCAAACAAAAATTATAGTAAAGTAGTATTTCATTTTTGAAAGCGTTGTCCCATTTTCCAGGAGGGTCCTGAACAGAAAGTAAAGTCCTATTTTTCAGGAGGGTCCTGAACGGACAGCAAATCCCATTTTTCAGGAGAGGCCTGAACTGAAAGTAAATTCCCATTTTTCAGGAGGGTCCTGAACTGAAAGTAAATTCCCATTTTTCAGGAGGGTTCTGAACAGAAAGTAAAGTCCCATTTTCCAGGAGGGTCCTAAACTGAAAGTAAATTCCCATTCTTCAGGAGGGTCCTGAACACAAAGTAAACTCCCATTTTTCAGGAGGGTCCTGAACATAAAGAAAAGTCCCATTTTTTAGGAGGGTCCTGAACTGAAAGTAAATTCCCATTCTTCAGGAGGGTCCTGAACAGAAAGTAAACTCCCATTTTTCAGGAGGGTCCTGAACATAAAGTAAAGTCCCATTTTTCAGGATGGACCTTAACTGAAAGTAAATTCCCATTCTTCAGGAGGGTCCTAAACAGAAAGTAAAATCCCATATTTCAGGAGGGTCCTGCACTGAAGGTAAAATCTCATTTTTCAGGAGGGCCCTGAACTGAAAGTAAATTCCCATTCTTCAGGAGGGTCCTGAACAGAAAGTAAAATTCCATTTTTCAGGAGGTTCCTGAACATAAAGTAAAATCCCATTTTTCAGGAGGGTCCTGAACAGAAAGTAAAATCCAATTTTTCAGGAGGGTCCTGAACATAAAGTAAAATCTCATTTTTCAGGAGGGTCCTGAACATAAAGTAAAATCCCATTTTTCAGGAGGGTCCTAAACTGAAAGTAAATTCCCATTCTTCAGGAGGGTCCTGAACAGGAAGTAAAATCCCATTTTTCAGGAGGGTCCTGCACTGAAGGTAAAATTCCATTTTTCAGGAGGGTCCTGAACTGAAAGTAAAATTCCATTTTTCAGGAGGGTCCTGAACTGAAAGTAAAATCTCATTTTTCAGGAGGGTCCTGAACATAAAGTAAAATCCTATTTTTCAGGAGGGTCCTGCACTGAAGGTAAAATCTCACGGATGTGTATTTCCAATGGTAGCTGAATTAAGTGAAGCGAATTTGCCCCTATTTCAACAAAGAAAATTTGTCAGTTAAAAACTTAGTGGTGGCTTGCAGCTCTTGGCTTCTCAGGTATCTTCCCCAGCACTCGTTCCTTTCATCTTTGTTCCTAATCGCTGACACTTGCCCTGTCTTGCCGCACCATTGCCCCAGATCCAGATTGAGGGAAATTAGTTCTGACTCGAACAATGGGTTTCCATTTTACCATGTCTCTGAGGTGCACCCTTTTCCCAAATCTGAATGCTTCCACGAATCCAACAGCCTGTCGGTTGACTGACTTTCTTTGTTTCGTGTTGAATTACGATCATATTTATTTCCTGTGCTGTTTCTTGGCTTTTCCTCATATAATTGGAAAGACTGGTAGTAAATTTTGAAATCTTTTTTCGCTTGTTTTGACACAGACTTGACTTAAAATGTAAAGAAATGATGGTGACTTTTATTTTGATAAATGACAATAAAAAGACAAAAAGCATGAATATGTAAATGAAAGAAAAGGGTAATGTCCCATATTCAAAAGAAAACTTATCTGAATACGACAAACAACTCAAATGAGTATGACATGCATTTTGGATTAAGCTGCCTGATCTTCCTATCCAAACTCCCCATTTGTTGTTGAGTTCGTGCCTTTGCCGCGGAGCCGCTTCTTCAAATCCATTGGAATCATACATCACATTCGATTGACGACATCTTAAAAGACTTTCACGAACAAATCTCTTTCTTTTCACTTTTCACTTTTCTCTTGAACTCGTCATCGCCTTACGGTGCCCGTGAGGGTTTTCACCCATAAGACTCTCTAATTTTTATTTCTCTCCGCTCACCATCGCCTTATGGTGCCTGCGAGGTTTTTCACCAATAAGACTCTCTCATTTTCATTTCTCTCAACTCACCATCACCTTATGATGCCCATGGGGGTTTTCACCAATAAGACTCTCTCATTTTGTACTTCTTTCCTGATTTCTTATGCTGAGGGAGACAAGTGGTACCTCACAATGTATCATCATATCCATTACATGATTAACCTTAACATTATAAAAAATTGATCTGAAGGACTTTCTTTGGTTGTAACTTGGCTTTTGGATAAGGTTAGAAAAGGATGACAAGGGGTTCAAACGACACTTGAAGTGGGGGTGGGACTCACAACTTTTGGAATCGACTCAAACAACATGTTAACTCATGCCCCAGTTTTTGTTGACAGGGTGAATCTTAAATCTTTATTTGGTTGGACCGAGCCCGAAATAGGGCAGCCTACGTATCTCACTCCCAAGAGAGGAGAATCAGGTCGCACGTAGTTCCATCAGCTTGTTCTTTGTTTTGATTTGATTTTTTTTCTCTTATTTTCGAACTCTTTCTTTTATTCTTATTTTCTTGATATTTTATCTTTGACTCTATTTTGATTCCAAAAGAGGGATATGAAAAAAAAAATGAAGCTCAAATGGGTAAACAAAGGATGACACAATGTTTGGATAGAAGAATAAAATGCCTTCATCATATCAATCTTCAAAAATGCAAGTACTAAACATGCAATAAAATCAACAAAGGATCAAATATCATACATAATATCTTTTGACCGCATCAACATTGATAGCCATTTCTGCCATTTTGCCTTCAATATCTGTCAAATATAAGGCTCCATTGGGCAACACTTTCTTCACAATGAAAGGACCTTGCTAGTTAGGGGAGAACTTGCCTTTCGCTTCAACCTGGTGAGGAAGGATACATCTCAATACCAACAGACCAACTTCAAAATTCCTAGGACGGACATTTTTGTTATACGCTTGAGTCATCCTCCTCTGATACAACTTCCCATGACATACAGACGTTATCCTTTTCTCCTTAATCAAACTTAAATGTTCCAGTCATGTTTTGACCCATTCGTCATCATCAATCTCTGCTTCTACAATGACTCGAAGAGAGGGAATTTCAACTTCTGCAGGGATGACTGCTTCTGTCCCATACACAAATAAATATGGAGTTTCCCCTGTTGAAGTGCGAACAGTGGTGCGATAACCCAGCAATGCAAATGACAACTTTTCATGCCACTATCTAGACCCTTGTACCATTTTTCGCAGTATCTTTTTTATATTCTTATTGGTAGCTTCTACAACATCATTGGCCTTTGGGCGATATGGAGTAGAATTTTGATGTGTGATCTTAAATTGATGAAACACTTCTTGCATCAAACGACTATTGAGATTGGCAACATTGTCTGTAATGATTATCTTAGGAATTCCAAACCTACAAATGATAGTGGCATGAACAAAATCTACCACAGCCTTCTTTGTCACTGACTTGAAAGTTACTGCCTCTACCCACTTTATGAAGTAGTCAATGTCTACCAAAATGAATCTATGTCCATTTGATGCCTTCGGCTCAATTGGTCTAATCACATCCATTCCGCAATCCACGAACGACCATGGAGAGGCCATTGCATGCAAATCAATAGGAGGAGAACGTATCAGATCACCGTGTACCTAACATTGATGATACTTTCAAACAAATTGAATAGAATCCCTCTCCATAGTAAGCCAGTAATAACCTGCTCAAAGAATCTTCTTTGACAAGACATGACCGTTCATATGCGACCCGCATACTCCAGAGTGTATTTCAACCATGATTGCCAAGGCTTCTCTTGCATCTACACACCTCAAAAGTCCCAGATCTGGGGTTCTCTTATATGAGATTCCCCCACTTAAGAAAAATCCACAAGCCAAATGCCTAATAGTCCTCTTTTTATTATTGTTTGAATATGTTAGGTATTCTGCTGACTGAATGTATCGCTTGATATCCAAGAACCAGGGTTCTCTATCGAGCTCTTCATTAATTACATTATAGTAAGCATGCTAATCACGACTCTGTATATGCACTGGATCAATGTAGGCTTTATCAGGATATTGGAGCATTGAAGATAGAGTGGCTAAAGCATCAGCAATTTCATTATGAATTCTTGGAATATGCCTAAATTTTACTAACACAAACCGTTGACATAGCTCCTGCAAGCATTATCGATACGAGATGAGCTTCAAATCTCGCGTCTCCCAATCTCCTTGAATTTGATGGACGAGCAAATTCGAATCTTCCAACACCAATAATTCTTGGACTCCCATATCAACAGCTAACCTCAAACCAAGAATACAGGCTTCATACTCTGTCATATTGTTAGTATAGTAGAATTGAAGTTGTGTTGTTACCGGGAAATGTTGTCCCAATTCAGAGATAAGAATCGCACCTATTCCGACTCCTTTCATATTGACAGCTCTATCGAAGAACAACTTCTAACCTGGATCAGCATCTATAACGACTTCATCGACACACGACAGTTTTTTGTTAGGAAAATATGTCTTTAATG
Source organism: Capsicum pubescens (assembly GCA_030864215.1). NCBI lineage: Eukaryota > Viridiplantae > Streptophyta > Magnoliopsida > Solanales > Solanaceae > Capsicum > Capsicum pubescens. Next base: position 365,974,533 of record CM061548.1, on the reverse strand, counting down.
GCTCTTACTCTTCATCGATGGGATTCTCAGCAAGATGATATTCCAAGGCTTGGGATTTCATGGTGGTTCGAGTCACATATACAATGTCGAACTTGGTAAGCAATATTTGCCACTTTGCCAATCGACCTGTCGGCATAGGATTCTGAAAGATATACTTCAAAGGATCTATGCGGGAGATGAGATAAGTAGTATAGGATGAAAGATAATGCTTCAACTTTTGTGCTACCCAAGTTAGGGCACAACACGTCCTTTCAAGAAGAGTATACCTGGCCTCATATGTGGTGAACTTCTTGCTAAGATAATAAATAGCCTGCTCCTTTTTGCCTGTGACATCATGTTGACCGAGGACACAACCGAAAGAATTGTCCATGACTGATAAATATAAGATCAAAGGCCTACCAGGATTCGGGGGTACCAGCACGGGCGGATTTGATAAATATCTTTTGATTCGATCGAACGCTTCCTGACATTCTTCAGTCCATTTTACCATAACACTCTTTTTCAGCAACTTGAATATGGGCTTACAAGTAGTTGTGAGTTGAGTAATAATACTGCTAATGTAGTTCAGTCTACCAAGCAAACTCATCACCTCCGTCCTATTCTTGGGCGGGGGCAAATCCTGAATGGCTTTGATTTTCGAGGGATCCAATTCAATCCCCTGACGGTTGACTACAAACCCCAATAGCTTTCCAGACGGAACTCCAAATACACATTTTGCCGGGTTGAGTTTGAGATTATACCTGCAAAGCCTTTCAAAGAACTTTCTTAAATCTTTAACCTGGTCGACCAGACTTTTTGACTTAATAATCACATCATCCATGTATACCTCAATCTCCTTATGCATCATATCATGAAACATAGTTTTCATAGATCTCATGTATGTTTCTCCAGCATTCTTCAAACCGAACGGCATCACTCGATAACAATAGGTCCCCCATGGTGTGATAAAAGTTATCTTCTCCGCGTCTTCATCATCCATAATGATCTGGTGATATCCGGCATATCAATCCACAAAAGAGGCAACCTCGTGTTTAGCACAGTTGTCTAACAAAATATGGATGTTGGGCAGTGGAAAATCATCTCTCGGACTTGCTCTGTTCAAATCACGATAATCAACACACACTCGAATTTTGCCATCTTTCTTTGGTACGGGAACAACATTGGATAACCACATGGGATAACGAGCCACTCGAATTACTTTGGCTTCAAGTTGTTTCATGATTTCCTCTTTGATTTTAATACTTACATCAGTTTTAAACTTCCTCAACTTCTGTTTGATAGGAGGGAACGTGGGATCAGTTTGCAATTTGTGAGCCACTAATTCAGTGCTTAAACCAGGCATATCATCATAAGACCTTGAAAAAACATCCTTATAATCAATTAATGCTTGAATCATTCTATCTTTTAGCTGTGGCAAAGCATGTACACTGATTTTAGTTTCCCTAACATTTTCTTGATCCCCTAGATTTAATGGCTCAGTCTCATTCAAATTAGGATTCAATTTGTCTTCAAACTGTTCCAACTCTTTGCTTATTTCTTCTAGAGCTTCTTCTTCATCATATTCCCCATCCTTCTTTATTACATCTTGATTAGTTTGGATTTTAAGGCCAGGCTGAAAATTCCGCATGCATGTCATGTCATTAGAATCAACATAAAGAGAACTGTATATAAAAAAGAAAAGAAAAACAAAATATATTAGACACGAATCAAAAGGGACATTGCATTTCATTAAATAAAAAGATAGAAGGGTTTAAACATAGATGCCAACATAACATAAACAATCTAAAATTCGAATTACAACCCTGAAATAACTCGGATAAACAGAAAGAAAAACAAAATAAACTACCAAAACTCCCTCCTGACGGGAAGAAGAGTGACTTTTCAATTATTGAGCCGGACAGCTGGGCCTATGAATTGCACTTCTGCCATACCAGTACCTTCTCCTGCTTCGACCATATCAACATCAATAAAAAGGTTCTGGAAGTCTTCAACCAATTCAACTTCTGATTCCACATGCTTCGTGACACTGCTCTTAACAAATGATTCACTCAGTAGTGGAATTGGGCGAGGGAGTGACCATGTTTCCTTTTTCCTTCCCTTGGCTTTTTTCAAATCTTCAGCCGTAGGCTTAAATCCCAGACCAAACGTGCCCACGTTCTCACTCAGATATATGGGACGAACTATACCGTGCAGAGACGTTCCCAAATCCTTTCCTGTCCCAAACCCATATTTCCAAAGTTCACTCACCATCATGATAGAAGCGGAAGACAATTGCGGTGCCGATATAACCTGCCATTCAAGGATACGATCCACTGACACTGTATCAAAAATTTGATAGACGAATGTCTCCTCTACGTTATTTTCTTCAATAAGAGACAAAGGAGAATCTTCGCAGGAGGACAAATCTCCTTCACCATGAATAACCACTTCTTGCCTGTCATGCTCAAACTTAATCATTTGCTGCAGTGTAGATGCAACCGCCATGGCCTTGTGGATCCACAGCCTTCCCAACAACAAATTGTAAGAGGAGTCTATATTCAATACTTGAAACTCTATGGCAAATTCAATAGGCCCTATGATCAACATTAGTTCTATTTTGCCAATGGAGTTTGATTTTGCACCATCGAAAGACCTGACACATACATTGTTGGGCCTGATCCTGTCAGCACAAATATTAAACTTTTGCAAAGTAGAAATAGGGCAAATATTTGCTCCTGAATGTAACACCCCGTAAATTTTTTCGTACACGTATCACGATTATATGGAGTCCTAAAGGCTTGCGTATGGGTTAAATTAAGTTTATGGTGTTCGGAAGTATCCCGTCAATAGTTGTATGTGTAGGTATTGGAATAAGATTTCCAACTATATAAAGTTTGCCAAAACAGAGGAGTATTTCATATAAGCGAGCACATTCGAAATTTCAAAACGGTGACCGGGAAGCCCGTGAACAGTAAATCTGCAGGAAAATTACTGCAGCTAGGCAATTTTTTTTTTGGATCAACTTTAGACGATCATAACTCCTGGTAAAAAAAGAACTGTGTGAGATGCTATATATAGACGAAAATCTCCGAGAGTCTTATTTCCGATGAAATTGGTTTCATACAAATCCAATGTCTGAGTAAGGAACTATACCCGTTTTACTACAGCCTACCAAAAAAAAAAACAAAATTTTGGGACAGATTTTTGGGTCAAATTTAAACGACCATAACTCCTTGTACAGGAAGAACTGGGTGGTATACTTTATATGAAAATGAAATACCTTTGAATTATATTTCCAATTCAATTGGTTTCACCCAAATCTGATACCGGAGCAAAGAGTTATGATCGATCTACTTCAACCTGTCAAAACTGTCCACTGGGGACAGATTCGGATTTATTTAAATTTTTAGGGCAAAATGGTCATTTTCTATTACCCCTTGGACGAAAATTGGTCTTTATAAACATACACTTAGCCTCATATATATCATATATCATCCAATTATTAAGAGAAGGTGAAACCCTAGCCTAATTTCAACTTCAAATATTTTGTGATTCAACCGTAGAAAATTCGAATTGGTTTCGTAGTTGTGTTCACCATCTCGAAAGCTTCGAGAAGCACCCCATGGTTATGTAAGGAGGATTCTAAATACAAGAGTTCATTGTTAAGGTATGAATATGGTTTTTTCTTTATTCTTATCCATGAATAAGTATTGATAAAGGATTATGAGTATTGTCTTGATGTTGGAAGATAACTAGAAACATAGTTATGAATTGTTTTTTATAAATTGTTAGTAGTAAATTATGGAAGTTGTTGTATTGGATTATGGAGGATGAATTGTGGTGATATATCATTATATTAGTGGCTATGTATGCCTAGTGATCATGTTCGTATTGGATGGTGATTAAGAGGGGAAATAAAGGCTAAGAGTGATGTTGAGGGATATTGCATGAAAATGCATGATATGTGAATGTAATAAGAGTATAAGAGGATGTATGTAGCACTCTTATTGATGAGTTAAAGGATTACTTCCTAGACATTATTTGGTGAAGTTAATACCTAAATTGTAAGGTTTGGTTGCTAATACTAGTTTGCCACAATGACTTATTGTAGATAAGTGTTCGAAGAGTACGGGAAGTCAAGTTGGACTTGTATTGAAGTGGTTATATCAAGGTATGTAAGACATACTATATCTAATATTTGACATGAATAATGACCCATGGCACTCTCAAGTAAGCTTCCAACATTTTCCTACGACACATGACACATAATAACATCATATGATCTTCGACACTACCAATTGAACTTGTTTTCACTTTTAAGATGACCGGCTAGTAAAAAAAATGTCCATATACTATTGTTGACTCTGAAATGGTTTAATGAGGATCCATGATTCTCTACTTCATTTTCATGATATTGATTACCTATTTACATGTTTTTCCTATTGAGGTATCATGGTTTCAAGTTCCATAAGGTGTGACCACAATGTAACAAATCTCAAAGATTAATTGAAGTAAGAAATTGAATTTCTTTATTTTAAATTGTTGATATGATGTATTGTAGTGTACCACTGATCAGTTGACCATTGTATTATAAAGATTATGTATATATGCTATTCCAGGGGTGGTCCCTGATGTATTGTATTAGTACCACTGATCAGTTGGCCATTGTATGACATATGTTATGTATTGATAAGGAATGCGGGAAGTAATGATATGAGAGTAATGTGCAGGTATCCCATCAGCTCTTTTAACTGTGGTCTACTCATACTATTTATTCACTGGTATCTGGGTTCTGTTGATCTTTTGTATCTCATCTTGATACTCACTGCCTTACATACTCAGTACATATTTCCGTACTGACGTCCCTCATGGGGGACCTGTATTCATGCCTGCAGGAACTGGTACTTCAGGTCGTACACCTCCGCAGTAAGAGCCAGGACATTCTGTTGATAGTGGTGAGCTCTAGTTGTTTTGGGGCATCCCAAGTCGTTTCTATATGTATTTTTAGTATTTGTATAAAAATCTTTTGTGGGCGGGAGTTTGTCCCGACCCTAACTCAGTTGTGTATCTATGTAGAGGCTTTTGAAGACATATTGTACAACCATAGGAGTGTTTGGTTGATAGACGTGATGGCTCTGACGACCAATTATTTTATATATATATATATGCGTGTTTGCTGGGCTAATACAGGTACTGTCTTCTTCTATTTACAACGAAGTGCTGCCCAAATTTCTAATTTTCATAAGTAATGTAAACGTGAAAGTATAGGTTATGAACGGGTTCTCCCGGGCCTCCTCGGCTATTGGTGCCAGTCCGCTCCAATGGGATTTGGGGCGTGCCAGAAGTGGTATCAGAGAAGTTCATCCTAGTGAGTCTACAAAGCCGTGTCTACGTAGAATCTCGTTTATCGGTGTGTTGTGCACCACATCTATAAACAGGAGGCTATTGGACATTTAGGGATTGTTTCCATTCTCCATTTCTTAGATCGTGCAACAGAGCCCATATTAGAGATAAAGTCATAATCGATCGCTTAATCCAATTGTTTTTTTTATTTATTATAGTAACGATGCCGGTTACAAAGAGAAAGAATAAGTGGAAGCAAGTAGATGTAGTGGCCGGAGAAGGTACTAGTAAGTCACCACCGGCACAAGCTGAACAAAGTGAGTCTCAAGCTGAGCATATATCAGGAGCTTCTTCTCCTCCGGAAGGGCCATCTATTAATGTTGTTGATTGAGATTTGAGGGATGCAGTACAAATTCTGATGCGTATAGTTGCCGGTCAAGTTCAAGGGCAAGCTATTCCTACCACGGGTTCTAGTGGTACGGATAGAGCAGCTAGCCTTCGGACACAGGATTTTCTGAAACTGGATCCTCCAACTTTTACCAGATCAGATATTAACGAAGACCCGCAGGACTTTGTCGATCAAACCCAAAGGGCTCTAGATGTTATGCACATATCCGATAAAGAGATGGTTAAGCTAGCAGCATATTGATTGTAAAGAAAGGCTATATTGTGGTACGAGGATTGGAAACGATCTAGGGGTATTGATGCACCTCCAACTACGTGGGGAGAGTTCAAAGCTGCATTTATTGATCATTATCTTCCATTTGAGACTCGTCAGTCCCGTGCAGATCAATTCTTAAATCTTCGTCAGGGCAATATGAGTATAAGGGAGTATAGTCTTCGATTTAACTCCTTGTCTCGATATGCTTCTAATGTGGTAGCTACTATGGATGACAGAGTTCATCACTATGTGGATAGATTGGAACCATACTTGGTTAGAGATTGTACCATTGCTGCTTTGAACAAGGACATGGATATAGCGAGGATACAAGCTTTCACTCAGAAAATGGAAGATCAGAGGCAAAGAAGAAGAACCCAGGAATCAGAGAAAGGATATTCTAAGCGGGCCAGAGCTATAGGGCAGTTTATGTCATCTCAGGGAGGTTTTAGGCCTTCGTTCTCTCATAGATTGCCTAGCCCGTTATATTCTTATCCTGCAATTAGTGCTCCACCGCAAATTCAAAGGTTCATAGGTAATCAGTTCGGGCAAAGCAGTGAAAATCAGAGTTCGCGAATAGTGGGGTATCAAGGGCAAGGGAGTATGAGTCAATTAAGACCTCCACGACACCCGTGCCCCATATGTAGAAGATTTCACTTTGGCCAATGTCGGCTTGGAACGAATAATTTCTTTTGGTGCGGTAAGCCGGGGCATATGGCTAGAGATTGCCCACGCAGGACCACAGGTGGTATAACACGACCTACTGGATCAGCTGTTGCGTCATCATCGGTGCCTTCTTTGAGTAAGGGTACACAACCTATGGGTCACGGTAGAGGTTATAGAGGAGCAACTAGTTCTAGCGGAGCTCAAAACCGTGTGTATGCCCTAGCAGATCGGCCGAATTTAGAGGCTTCTCCTGACGTGGTTACAGGTACGTTGTCCATCTTGGCATTTGATGTTTATGCCTTAATTGATCCTGGTTCTACATTATCCTATGCTACTCCTATGGTTGCGGGAAGGTTCGGAAGAACACCCGAATTATTAGCCAAGCCATTTGAAGTATCAACGCCAGTGGGGGAATCTCTTATAGCTAGGAATGTTTATCGAAATTGTATTGTGAATATTTGTGGTCGTGATACGATGGCCGATCTTGTTGAGTTAGAAATGGTAGATTTTGATGTTATTATGGGCATGGATTGGTTAGCGTCTTGTTATGCTACAGTAGATTGTCGTTCAAAGAAGGTATATTTCCATTTCCCAAATGAGGCAGTCCTAGAATGGAAGGGTAATGTTGGCGAGCCGAGAGGTAGATTTATTTCTTACTTTAGGGCAAGAAAAATGATTTCCAAGGGGTACATATACCATTTGGTTAGAGTAAGGGATACAGAGGCAGAGCCACCAACTTTTCAGACCGTTCCGGTTGTGAATGAATTTCTTAATGTATTTCCTGAAGAACTACCAGGTTTACCTCCTGAACGAGAAGTTGAGTTTGGTATTGATATGTTGCCAGACACACAGCCAATCTCAATTCCTCCTTATAGAATGGCACCAGCAGAGTTGCGAGAATTGAAAGAGCAACTGAAAGACTTGCGAGAGAAGGGATTCATCAGTCCTAGTCTGTCCCCTTGGGGAGCACCAGTATTGTTTGTGCGTAAGAAAGATGGTTCGTTGAGGATGTGTATTGACTATCGGCAATTGAATAAGGTGAATATCAACAATAAATACCCTTTTCCCTGAATTGATGATTTATTTGACCAGTTGCAGGGTGCCCAGTGTTTTTCCAAGATTGACTTGAGATCAGGCTATCATCAAGTGAGATTCAAGGATAAAGATATTCCCAAGACAGCTTTCCGAACACGGTATGGTCATTATGAATTCCTGGTTATGTTATTTAGGCTGACAAATGAACCCGCAGTTTTTATGGATCTGATGAATAGGCTGTTTAAGCCGTTTCTAGATATGTTCATGATAGTTTTCATAGATGATATTCTGGTCTACTCTAGATCAGAAGAGGATCATGTTAATCACTTAAAGCACGCGTTGCAGATTCTTCGTGATCGTAAGCTGTATGCGAAGTTTTCTAAATGTGAGTTTTGGCTCAAGTCAGTGGCATTTTTGGGCCATATTGTATCCAGTGAAGGCATAAAAGTTGACACTCAGAAGATTGAGGCTGTGAAGAATTGGCCAAGACCTACGACGCCTACGGAGATTCGTAGTTTCCTCGGGTTGGCAGGTTATTATAGAAGGTTTGTTGAAGGTTTTTCTTCTATTTCTGCATCCTTGACTAAGTTGACGCATAAAGCATCCAAGTTACAATGGAATGATGCCTGTGAAAAGTGTTTCCAAAATTTGAAGAGCAAGTTGACTTCTACACCGGTATTGGTACTTCCTGAAGGCACAGAAGGGTATGCAGTGTACTGTGATGCTTCGAGGATTGTCTTAGGATGCGTATTAATTCAAGATGGCAGAGTAATAGCCTATGGCTCTAGACAGTTGCGACCACATGAGAGGAATTATCCCACCCATGATCTTGAGCTAGCTGCAGTTGTATTTTCTTTGAAGATATGGCGCCACTACTTATATGGGGTTCATGTTGACATATATACCGATCATAAGAGCCTGCAATATAACTTTAGTCAGAAAGATCTAAACTTGAGGCAGCAGAGATGGCTTGAATTGTTGAAAGATTACGATGTTGATATCTTGTATCATCCAGGGAAAGTGAATGTGGTAGCGGATGCACTGAGTCGTAAGTCTAAAATGGCATCTATAGATGAGCAGGGGATGATTAAGGATCTTCACCAACTAGCTAATTTGGGAATTAGACTTCTCGAAACTCCAGATGAAGAGGTTATTGTACGTAATGCAGCGGAATCTTCATTGATAGCTGAAGTTAAAGAGAAGCAGTACGCAGATCCAATTTTATTGAAGCTTAAAGAGGATGTGCAGAGTGGCACGACAAAGGCCTTTGAGCTTACGCGAGAAGGAGTGCTTCAGTGTCAGAATCGTTTATGTGTACCTGATATAGTTGATCTAAGAAAGAGAATTATGACAGAAGCACACTGTTCAAGGTATTCGATCCATCCAGGGTCGACTAAGATGTATCAAGATTTGAAAGAAATATATTGGTGGAATGACATGAAGAAGAATATTGCCGAATTTGTAGCTGAATGTCCGAATTGTCGAAGAGTCAAAGTAGAACACCAGAAACCCGGTGGTTACATGCAATGTATAGATCTTCCAGTCTGGAAGTGGGACAAGATCAATATGGATTTCATCACGGGTTTGCCTCGTACATTTCGGAAGTTTGATTCCATATGGGTGATCATTGATAGGCTTACCAAATCCGCGCATTTCTTACCAGTTAAGACAACTTATACGGAGAAAGATTATGCGAAGTTGTATATTAAGGAGATCGTTCGGTTACATGGAGTTCCAATTTCCATTATATCCGATCGAGGAGCCCAATTTACCGCGAATTTCTGGAAGTCTTTTCAAAGGAGTTTGGGGACACAAGTAAATCTAAGTACGACTTTTCATCCTCAAACGTACGGACAAGCGGAACGTACCATCCAGATACTTGAAGATATGCTACAAGCATGTGTATTAGATTTCAAAGGCAACTGGGATGATCACCTACCTCTTATCGAGTTTGCCTACAATAATAGCTATCATTCAAGTATCAAAATGGCACCATATGAAGCATTGTATGGAAGAAAGTGTAGATCGCCAATAGGATGGTTTGAAGCAGGTGATGCGGTCTTGTTTGGACCGGATCTTGTTTATCAAGCAATGGAGAAGGTTAAAGTGATCCAACAATGGCTTGAAACAGCTCAAAGTCAACACAAATCTTATGCGGATGTTAGACGAAGAGGACTTGAGTTTTCTATCGACGATTGGGTATTCTTGAAAGTATCACAAATGAAAGGAGTGATGAGGTTTAGCAAGAAAGGAAAGTTAAGTCCACGATATATAGGTCCGTACAAGATCATCCAAAGATTTGGACAAGTTGCTTATGAGTTAGAGCTACCTGAAGAGCTCTCAGCAGTTCATCCCATATTTCATGTTTCGATGCTTCGCAAGTACATCGGAGATCCATCGCACATCACTACTACGGAAGATGTACAAGTTACAGAAGATCTCACTTTTGAAGAAATGCCTATTCTATTCTTGATCGCCAAATTAAAAAGATAAGGAATAAAGAGATAGCATCGGTAAAAGTACTTTGGAGGAATCAACAAGTTGAGGAGATAACATGGGAAGCCGAGGAAGCGATGAATATTAAGTACCCTTACCTATTCAACGATGAGGAGGAAGTTCATGAGACGGAAGAAGAACAATAATAAGTAAGTGTTTATTTTTATGCAAGTATGTTATGATGATGAATATGTTAATTGTAAGCTTGGAAATGTCTTAATTGAGTAACTATGCTAACATTAGAGGACGAATGTTCTTAAGGGGGGGGGGGGAATGTAACACCCCGTAAATTTTATCGTACACTTATCGCGATTATATGGAGTCCTAAAGGCTTGCGTATGGGTTAAATTAAGTTTATGGTGTTTGGAAGTATCCCGTCAATAGTTTTATGTGTAGGTATTGGAATAATCTTTCCAACGATATAAAGTTTGCCAAAACAGAAGAGTATTTCATATAAGCGAGCACATTCGAAATTTCAAAACGGTGGCCGGGAAGCCTGTGAATAGTAAATCTGCAGGAAAATTACTGCAGCTAGGCAATTTTTTTTTAGGATCAACTTTAGACGATCATAACTCCTGGTACAAAAAGAAATGTGTGAGCTGCTATATATCGACGAAAATCTCCGAGAGTCTTATTTCTGATGAAATTGGTTTCATCCAAATACAATGTCTGAGTAAGGAGCTATACCCGTTTTACTACAGCCTACCAAAAAAAAAAAACAGAATTTTGGGACAGATTTTTGGGTCAAATTTAAACGACCATAACTCCTTTTACATGAAGAACTGGGTGGTATACTTTATATGAAAATGAAATAACTTTGAATTATATTTCCAATGCAATTGGTTTCACCCAAATACGATACCGTAGCAAAGAGTTATGATCGATCTACTTCAGCCTGTCAAAACTGTCCACTGGGGACAGATTCGGATTTATTTAAATTTTTAGGGCAAAATGGTCATTTTCTATTACCTCTTGGACGAAAATTGGTCTTTATAAACATAAACTTAGCCTCATATATATCATATATCATCCAATTATTAAGTGAAGGTGAAACCCTACCCTAATTTCAACTTCAAATATTTTGTGATTCAACCGTAGAAAATTCGAATTGGTTCCGTAGTTGTGTTCACCATCTCGAAAGCTTCGAGAAGCACCCCATGGTTATGTAAGGAGGATTCTAAATAAAAGAGTTCATTGTTAAGGTATGAATATTGTTTATTCTTGATTCTTATCCATGAATAAGTATTGATAAAGGATTATGAGTATTGTCTTGATGTTGGAAGATAACTAGAAACATAGTTATGAATTGTTTTGTATAAATTGTTAGTAGTAAATTATGGAAGTTGTTGTATTGGATTATGGAGGATGAATTGTGGTGATATATCATTATATTAGTGGTTATGTATGCCTAGTGATCATGTTGGTATTGGATGGTGATTAAGAAGGGAAATAAAGGCTAAGAGTGATGTTGAGGGATATTGCATGAAAATGCATGATATGTGAATGTAATAAGAGTATAAGAGGATGTATGTAGCACTCTTATTGATGAGTTAAAGGATTACATTCTAGACATTATTTGGTGAAGTTAACACCTAAATGGTAAGGTTTGGTTGCTAATACTAGTTTGCCACAAATGACTTATTGTAGATAAGTGTTCGAAGAGTACGGGAAGTCAAGTTGGACTTGTATTGAAGTAGTTATATCAAGGTATGTAAGACATACTCTATCTAATCTTTGGCATGAATAATGACCCATGGCACTCTCAAGTAAGCTTCCAACATTGTCCTACGACACATGACACATAATAACATCATATGATCTTCGACACTACCAATTGAACTTGTTTTCACTTTTAAGATGACCGGCTAGTCAAAAAAAATGTCCATATACTATTGTTCACTCCGAAATGGTTTAATGAGGTATCCATGATTCTCTACTTCATTTTCATGATATTGATTACCTATTTATATGTTTTTCCTATTGAGGTACCATGGTTTCAAGTTCCATAAGGTGTGACCACAAAGTAACCAATCTCAAAGATTAATTGAAGTAAGAAATGGAATGTCTTCATTTTAAATTGTTGATATGATGTATTGTATTAGTACCACTGATCAGTTGGCCATTGTATTATAAAGATTATGTATATATGCTATTCCAGGGGTGGTCCCTGATGTATTGTTTTAGTACCACTGATCAGTTGGCCATTGTATGACATGTGTTATGTATTGATAAGTAATGCGGGAAGTAATGATATGAGAGTCATGTGCAGGTATCCCATCAGCTCTTTTAAGTGTGGTCTACTCATACTGTTTATTCACTTGTATCTGGGTTCTGTTGATCTTTTGTATCTCATCTTGATACTCACTGCCTTACATACTCAGTACATATTTCCGTACTGACGTCCCTCACGGGGGACCTGTATTCATGCCTGCAGGAACAGGTACTTCAGGTCGTACACCTCCGATGTAAGAGCCAGGACATTCTGTTGATAGTGGTGAGCTCCAGTTGTTTCGGGGCATCCCAAGTCGTTTCTATATGTATTTTTGGTATTTGTATAAAAGTGTTTTGTGGGTGGGAGTTTGTCCCGACCCTAACTCAGTTGTGTATCTATGTAGAGGCTTTTGTTGAAATATTGTACAGCCATAGGAGTGTTTGGTTGATAGACGTGATGGATCTGACGGCCAATTACTGTTTATATATATATATGTGTGTCTGCTGGGCTGATACAGGTACTGTGTTCTTCTATTTACAACGAAGTGCTACCCAAATTTCTAATTTTCATAAGTAATGTAAATGTGAAAGTATAGGTTATGAACGGGTTCTCCCGGGCCTCCTCGGCTACGGGTGCCAGTCCGCTCCAATGGGTTTTGGGGCGTGACACTGAACCTCCATCAATCATAACATGAGTGACTTAGAAATCTTCACACTTCACTGTAATGTAAAGTCCCCGATTATGCCCTGTACCTTCAACAGGCAGTTCATCGTCAGAAAAGCTGACCCGATTGACCTCAAAGATTTTTTCGACCATTTTCTCAAGCTGATTTATTGTAATCTCCTTAGGAACATATACTTCATTTAATACCTTCAGTAAAACATCACGATGTTCCTTGGAGTGCAACAACAAAGATAAGAGGGAAATTTGAGCAGGGGTTTTCTTCAACTGGTCTATTATTGAATACTCTGGCAATTTCATCTTTTTTCAAAAATTCTTCGGCTTCTTCTTCGGTGATAGGCTTTTTGATAGATGGCGGTCCACTCACCATTGGCTTGGATTTTCTTAAGCTTTCAGGCATGAAACATCTTCCTGACCTAGTCACACCCCCTACCTCATCTACATCTTCCACTACTTCTTTCCCGTGATAGGTCATCACAGTCCGCCCATAATTCTAGGGAACCTTTTTTGTATCAACTATCGGAGGTTGGGTCACCGGTTTGAGGATAATAGGCGCTGCCAGTGCTTCTTTCACCGTCAAGATGGGCTGACTCAGAGCTCCTACCACTGTCAACTTAGTTTTATCCTGACTTAAATCAACATACCTTCTGGCGTCTTGTACTGTGATCAGGGGTTTCTTTGTGATTTCTTGGGCTTTATCTTCTCTCATTCCTTTCTGGCTCCATGACATTGCTTTCAAAGACTCTGTTACATTCACCGATTTCTCCTCAATGGTCTGTATCTTGACAATAGGCTTATAACTCATTGAACACTCTTTCCCATCATATATCAATTCTAACATATTGGCTTCAGCATAGGTTGGCCGCGGATTCTAGTTAATGTTTGGACCCTCCGGGGCCTGGACCAGCATTTGATTTATGGCAATTAAATCTTGGAAAGCTCTCTTTAAATGCCAGCATTACTCGATATCATGGCCTAGCATGTCAAAGAAGTACGCACACCTTAAAGAATAATCGAGATTCCTCGGCGGTGAATTTGAAAGCCTTCCTTGAATTGGGCTTAAGACCTTCAATTTTCTCAACCTATCAAACAAGATAGCATATGACTCCCCAAGAGGTGTGAACTGATTTTTGACCGCCTTCTCTTTCTTATACTCGGGCCTAGGTTGAAAACCGAGTCTGGAGGGGTTTTGATAATTTGGTGTAGCGAATGGGCAATTTTGTGGAGCTTGTACGCGCCACTGTGGGGAAGAAGGGGTTTAGGCATATGGTTGCGCGCTATATACTGGGTACGTGGGTGGTGGAATAGAATATAAAGGGTTTTGTGGAGGGTAGTAATGGTGGGGAGGAATATATGGAGCTTGGGAGTAGACTTGGGCTTGGGATTGGGGATAGGGACTAGGTGGTCTTTTGGGATAGGAATGGGTTCCAGCTACGACAGTCGCCACGTCCTCTTTCTTTTTTTTACCTTTGAATGCGCCAGATCCACCTTGAATCGCTTGTGTGGTGGCTTTTAATGCGGAAAAACTCTCTATTCTGCTGGTCTTGATTCCGTCCTCTATCATCTCCCCTATTTTGAGGACTTCAATAAAAGACTTTCCCATTGCCGGAAGTAAATATCGAAAATTGGTCTCATCCTGTACCTGAATGAAAACCTCTACCAACTTACTTTCTTTCATTGGAGGCTTTACCCTAGCGGCCTTTTCACGCCACCTTATTGCGTATTCCCTAAAACCTTCAGTGTTTTTCTTCTTCATGTTGACCAAGGATTTTTCGTCGGGAATCAGGTTGATGTTATATTGAAAATGTTGAACAAACTCAGAAGCTAAGTCATCCCAGTTGTTCCACTTGTCGATATCTTGATCGATAAACCATTCTGAAGCCATATCAGAAAGACTCTCGCCAAAGAAGGCCATGGACAGCTCTTCCTTTCCTCCTGTAGCCCTCAACTGGTTGCAATAACATCTCAAGTGTGCCACGGGATCACCGTGTCCTGCATACTTCTCGAACTTGGGCATTTTAAAATCGAGGGGAAGGTTGATGTCTGGGAACATGCACAGATCTTTATAAGAACCACTCTTATAACCTCCGATTCCCTGCAAATTCCTCATGGCCTGTTCTAAACTTTTCAACTTCCGCGCTATGACTTTCTGTTCCTCTGTTGCGATAGGTTTCTCCGTATCAAATGGAAATGCAGGTGGATGAGTGTACCCATACGGTTCATTCATTCTCAAAGTAGTCTCTGGGGCATAATACTGACTATCTAGAACCTTTAATACTTGCTCACTGGCAGACCGAGGAAGCCCCATTATCGGACGCACAACATATGTGGGAGCTTTAGGTGGTGGCGGAGCCACGAATACCGGTGTGATTAGTGGCGTCGGCTGAGCAGCGGGTCTTGATTGGGGAGTTGACAAGGGCACACTAGAATTACCAGGATAATAATGTAGCATAGTGGATCCTGGCGCGTGCTCAGGTGACTCAGTAGGAGCAGAGAATTGCGCCTGAAAGAGCGGTGGGAAATTACAGATATTCCCAAGACCTTCAGGGAGCGGAGGAGGAGGCATTCCGCTGGCCCATGCCCGGTGCAAATCTATCAATTGTTGCCTGAGCCTTACTACCTCATCATTGTGTTCTGAACTTTCTTCCCTGTGATCCTGATCCGGGTCAATGAGCGAATTTTCAATCTCCCTGCTAGCCATGGTGATCTTTGCTTTGGATCTAGTTAAGTATGGGTGACTAGCCAGAGTGCTGCAAACCTACCACTGTTTTCAGAAAGAACATACTCATCAAAGACGACATCCGTTAGGATTAGGGCACACAACAAGCATGGGAATCACATTGGTAAAATTGTCCTAGATTCATGTTCATTTCTACCAGCTTTTTAGGGTAGCGAGGTCATTTCAACATCATCCCGATTTTTATCTACACTCTTTTTTTTCGTATCAATCCCTGTTCTTCCCCTTTATTGTCTCATCATCCTTTCTTTCTTTTCTTCTCTCGTTATCTACCTTCATTTTATAATTCTTTATGTTTTTGTTTTTTTTAAAGGAAAAATAATGAAAAACAACAAAACAAAATGATTAGATCGAACCCGAAAGTAGGTTGTCTACGTATTATGTTGTACATGAATCAGATCTTGCGTAGTTCGGGCAGCATATGCATAAACATTACATAATTGATTTTTATTTATTTTTTTCGCGAAAACAAAAACAAACAAACAAAAGAAAGACGTAACCTCATAACATTTGATGAAAGAAAGAAAAAAAACATGCAACGAATTTAGGACCGCTTTAAAAACTAAACAACAAATACAAAATAACATTCTAGACCGCTAAGACGTGAAATTACTGATAAAGACCCTAATACCAAACAACTTGACTCCGACTTAAAACTGACGCCACCCTACAATGACAGAAACATAAAAGACTCAAGCCGAATAAAGATAAGAAATGCTCTTTCAGACTGGTGCTCTGCGTGATGACCCTGGCTGAGATGAACCTGCCTGTGAAGTTCTCTTTCTCCCATTCAAACTTTGTAGCATATCCTGTAAAGACACCCTGATATTAGGGAAGAAGCTTTGGGCCTATATTCCTGCCTCATGAGGAGTGCACTTGGAAAGATTATTCTGACACCTTTCTACCGTCTTGAATAAATCTGCTAACTGAACTCTCAGTGTCTCCACTTTGGACCCCGCACTTTCATCCTGATAGTCGTCAACTATGAATTCTTCCTGTATTCTCCCTCTAAGCTGCACTGGTAAGGGTTGACTGATACCTCGAGGGATAGATTGAATCCATGCCACATAACCCTGAGTGTACCCCGGGTTATCCAAACTTTCTTTGAGAGTGTCCACACCTAGCTTTATTGCATGCTTCCAGAACTGCACGTATTTGCTTTCACCTATGGCTTGGTCCTTGAAGTACTCAACATTCTTTAGAAGATCCACTACTGGTGGAACGTCCTGCGGCCTACCCAACTGGTGCATTACTCTAGAAGGACTGTATGGTCTAGTGCAATTAAGCCCTAACATAACTAAAAGGAGCTGCATTTGACAACCAAACAAGATTATCTTTGGTCGAAGCCACAGAGAAGTCCACAAAATGTTATCCCCGGTTCTTGACTCAAGGCATTCAATCCAAGCGTCTAATCCCATGAGTAGCGAGAATTTATCCAAATGCAACCTGAGGTCCATGGCTTTCACTCGATTGGGAATACAACGATCTACCACGTCTGGTCTAACTAAAGAAGGCACATGCAAATGCTCCATCATCCATAACTGCAATTTCAGGTTACTGCCCTAAAAAAATCTCATCCCCCCCTCACTTCGGTTAAAGCCTTATATATTTCTGTTAAGATCATGGGTACGAGAGTGAACCTCCCCTTTTGATTAATGCCCTTGTCATTTTGATCCTTATGAAATAGAGACATCACCACAGATTGCAAACGTGTATTAATACGTCTTTCTTCTAGCGGAAACACTAAAGTACCTAACTAAGCGAGGGTGAAGACTTCAAGATGCTTTCTCTTCCACTTCTCCTTAGTCATATGAAATTCATCCCAAAAGCAATCAAAACCTTCCGAGGGCCCGAATCTAGCGAACAAAAAATTTAAGGAAACCCATGAATCACTTAAACAACCCAAACGCATACCCTTACTTTTTAAACCACGAGACTGCAAAAATCTCACACCAGTATGATTTCGTGCTCGGATCATATCCTTCTCGATATAGGACAAATGCAACAAACTGGATATTTCTGCCAAAGTAGGAGTCATTTCACATTCCCCAAACCTGAACACCAAACTACTTGGATCCCAAAAGGTCAACAAAGCCTCTATTAAATCTGGACGAGGGGTAACATGCAGAAGTTCCGTAAGATCACCTAATATTTTAATCAGTTTCTGCTGATCAACATAGTTAAACATTTCCCACCACTTGATTACCTTTTTGGGCACCTTGACAACCATCAGGACTCTAGACTTGGCAGAAAAATCCATCCTGTAATAACACATAAGACGTTATCTCAAAAAATTCGACAGGAGTAGAAGATTCCCTACCCTTGGGATTTTTTGACACAAGCATATATCGATGGGACAAACCACATTCATGACTCCAATTTGCTGAACAAAAGTACTGAGCGAAATCAGTCTACTTGGCTAACAACTCTAGATTACGGGGGGAGAGACCTAGGCTAATAATAAGACAAAGGCCAACACAAAGATTATCGGACCCACCGAGGGTTGCCTACGTATCCCAACCCGAGGGAAGGGAATCAGGTATGCGTAGTTCATCCAGATTGGACAATTAACAATTAACTAATAAATTGACCCTAACTTAAGAGACAACCAAAAACAAATTAATGAAAACTTTTTGGATTTTCAACTAAGACTGACACCACCAATTATGAAAAAAAATCTTTTTGGTATTTTGTTTTTGACAAATAGGTAGAAAAGGCAAACAAAACCCTTTTTTTCATCATTTTTTTTGTTGAACTTACGGTACTTTGAGAAGGTGAATGCAAAAATGTAACAAAAAAAAATCTTTTTTTTTGAGTTTTTGGATCGTGAAGAACAAAAGCCACAAAGAACTCTAAAATAAACTACAACACTCCTTTTGATTCATTCTTTTCGACTCACTTATTCTATTTTTTTTTGTTTTTGCCTACGCACCTTACTCCTAACAAATTTTTTTTTTTCAAATCAGTCCGTCAAATGACCATGTTACCCTTAAAGATGCAACAGTTAGCACGTAGGGATGCTTTAGAGGTGAGTCTCCTACAAAGGGACATGTGGATCCTGCTAGGTCTCAGTATGATGCACATAAGCATGACCTAAAGGCTGACCTACGTTGTGGTTCACTAACAAGGCTGTTCGGGGGAGCGTATGGTCGATAATGGCTGCTTTTCTTTCCACCTACTCCATAACACCGACGTCTCCCCCCTAAAATAATGGTGACTCAACTAGAGGTCGTGTACAACACGTGTACTACGGACTTGTTGCAGAAAGAAGGCCTGGGGGTAGACACATGATGTCAGATATAAAAGCGATAACATATAGGATAAATACTGTACACAAAGAGCACGAAAACATTCCACAATGATAAAACAATAACACAAAACAACATAAGCAAAATGTTTAAACACCTATAGTGCCAAACAAAGCCGGTACGACTCCAAAATAAGCTCGAATTCTGAACAAATCCCTAGCAGAGTCGCCAGAGCTGTCATACCCTTTTTTTAACCAAAAAGATATAATCTTAAGTTTCGAAAGGGTTCTTATTATTAAAGTGACAAAATGAAGGTTGTTTAGAAAAAGAATTATTTACAATTTTTTATTCAGAGTCGCAACTTGGCATAATCCGGTGTGCCAAGTCACCTTTGGAAAATCCTTTTCAAAACTGTTTTTGACTCTTTTAAATTGATCCACGAACAGAGATTTCGATTAAGGAATTCTGTTGACCGAGGGGAAGGTGTTAGGCACCCCTCGAACTCGTGGTTCAACCACGGTTGCTTGGTGGAGCATATCGGCTAATTCGACACTAAGGGTGTATAAACCACACAAAAACATACAAACCAATCAATAAAACAAACAAACAAACAAATCTAAAATTATAGTGTCCAGTCCAATTATTACAATCCAAAAATAGAAAAAATGCAAAAAAAAATATAAATCCTACTCTAAACAAATCCTAAACTATGCTCCGTCGTTTTACCCGATGCCTTGGGACTTCATCATGGACGTCCTTCGAGTACAAAATACTTCGGGGCATTTCCCGGATAAATCAATAAAAATACCTTGGGGCATTCCCCAGCCAAATGAGTACAATTTTTTCATTGTGAGAAAACCAAACCATTCACCCAAATTTCAAACATTCAACAAAACTTCAAACATTCAACAAAACCACAAATTCTAAACTTTGCCTACCCAACCTATGTCTGCCTATCTATTTCAACATATCATAATTCTACCACGTTTCAACATTATTTATGCTCATTACGAATTAAATAAAACAACAATAAACCAAAGTTAATCTAAATTCAAATTTTTATCAATTTCTCAATTCCATCCCAAAACAACTAATTTTAATTCTCAAACCTATGCAAATCATAATCAAGGGATCCATCCACGAATCAAAATAAATACGCCTTCATCACCAACAAGGATCAAATGGAACACTCGATATTCAATCCAACACACTAAATATAGTTAACAATGAAATAAAAAGAGAGAGAATAGAATTGGACCTCGATTCGTAGCTTTCAAACTCAAATATTAATCGAGTGAAAAAAATGAAGACCGCGTCCGAATATACAGACCAGGACCTCAATCAACGAACCCACAACTCAGATCTACCAACTCGACTCAATCAAATTCAAAAAGAAATACCCAAGCAAACTTGAAACCGTCCCCATGAAAATACAAATTTTTTTGAAAGATCTATCGCCAATTCCAGGAATTTTACGGTGAGTTTTCAAAGCTGACTAAATCAGAGTTATTGTTTTCTCGGTACCGGAGCTCCGGTGAGCTTAGACAATGATAAAGATAGTGGGAGGACCAAAATTTGGACAGCAATGGCGTTCTCCGATTAATACTTTGCCGGAGCAGTCAACCCGTGTCTCCTTTTCCCCTCTCTCGCTCAAATATCTCCCTCTCCTCTTGATTTTCCTAAATCTCCCTCCATTTTCTCCGATCAACTTCTGATCCTCGCTCCCTATCTGTGGCGTGATGTACGCTCGAACTCTGGAGAGTGTGTGCGTACAGAGTGTATAAAATAAAGATGGAGCCGAGTGTATTGTGATATCTATGCCTGAGTATATTGGTGAGGGAAATAATCAGTGAGAGAGTGAAGCTCTTTTCTCCTTTTTTCTCCATTGTCAATCTATGAGTAGGTGTGTATATAGATGGGTAGTAGTTATCTGTGGGTATTCTGTGTGCATATGTAGAAAAGAATGGAGAAGAATCGTGTATTGTTCATCCCTTTGTTAGTGGTGGAGCCCCCTTCTTTTTTGTTGTTAATGTATCATGTGAGGATAAAAAATATGAGTGGGTAGGGAGGTGGAAGCTTTTGATTGGGTAGGTTGTTAGGATAAGATAAATTAGTTAGAGGTATTGTTATTTTTGTCATTTTGTGGAGGGATTATCACACGGGTGAGGGTACACGGTAGAATAAGGTAAAAAATAGGTAAAAACGATATCAGGGAGGGACGAAATTAGGTGTCTACATCATGCCCACTTTGAATGTAAACCCAAAGTGTTTTCAGACAAAGAAGTAAACAGCGAGACCAAATTTTGACCCGACCATTATTCAAAGAAAGAAACAGAAGGAACAAGGACAACCGGGTCTTGACTTAAGACATCCTACCTACCCAAGTTATGAGAGAATCAAGTCATGGGTATTTCAAAGGATTGGAAGAGAAGTTAACTATACCGAGTTGGAGAGTCGAGTGAGGTTCCATCGAGGTTCCGGTCTGCGGCTCCGTCATTACATCAAAAAATCAAAATTACCAGTTAAAACATAAATGAAATTACAAAATCCTATCTATACAACTTCTGTTGGATCTTGACTCGACTTTTATCACCTTATTCTTCAGACGGGCTGCTGACTTGCAATTTCTTCCAACTTGTTGCTTGGCTTTCAATTGCTTCGCTTTGGTGCTTGACTTTTCGTTTCTTCACCCTATTCTCCAGGCGGGCTCCTGACTTGCTATTTCATCACTTTGTTGCTTGACTTTTCATTTCTTTACTATGTTCTCCAGGCGGGCTCCTGACTTGCTATTTCATTCACCCTTTTCTTCAGGCAGGCTCCTGAAACCCAAAATTAAAACTAGAACGAAAATTATCCCAAACAAAAATTATAGTAAAGTAGTATTTCATTTTTGAAAGAGTTGTCCCATTTTCCAGGAGGGTCCTGAACAGAAAGTAAAGTCCCATTTTTCAGGAGGATCCTGAACGGACAGTAAATCCCATTTTTCAGGAGAGGCCTAAACATAAAGTAAATTCTCATTTTTCAGGAGGGTCCTAAACATAAAGTAAATTCCCATTTTTTAGGAGGGTCCTGAATAGAAAGTAAAATACCATTTTTTAGGAGGGTCCTAAACTGAAAATAAATTCCCATTTTTCAGGAGGGTCCTGAACTGAAAGTAAATTCCCATTTTTCAGGAGGGTTCTGAACAGAAAGTAAAGTCCCATTTTTCAGGAGGGTCCTAAACTGAAAGTAAATTCCCATTCTTCAGGAAGGTCCTGAACAGAATGTAAACTCCCATTTTTCAGGAGGGTCCTGAACATAAAGTAAAGTCCCATTGTTCAGGAGGGTCCTGAACTGAAAGTAAATTCCCATTCTTCAGGAGGGTCCTGAACAGAAAGTAAACTCCCATTTTTCAGGAGGGTCCTGAACATAAAGTAAAGTCCCATTTTTCAGGATGGTCCTTAACTGAAAGTAAATTCCCATTCTTCAGGAGGGTCCTGAACAGAAAGTAAAATCCCATTTTTTAGGAGGGTCCTGCACTGAATGTAAAATCCCATTTTTCAGGAGGGTCCTGAACTGAAAGTAAATTCCCACTCTTCAGGAGGGTCCTGAACAGAAAGTAAAATTCCATTTTTCAGGAGGTTCCTGAACATTAAGTAAAATCCCATTTTTCAAGAGGGTCCTGAACAGAAAGTAAAATCCAATTTTTCAGGAGGGTCCTGAACAGAAAGTAAAATCTCATTTTTCAGGAGGGTCCTGAACATAAAGTAAAATCCCATTTTTCAGGAGGGTCCTAAGCTGAAAGTAAATTCCCATTCTTCAGGAGGATCCTGAACAGAAAGTAAAATCTCATTTTTCAGGATGGTCCTGCATAGAAGGTAAAATTCTATTTTTCAGGAGGGTCCTGAACTGAAAGTAAAATTCCATTTTTCAGGAGGGTACTGAACTGAAAGTAAAATCTCATTTTTCAGGAGGGTCCTGAACAGAAAGTACAATCCTATTTTTCAGGAGGGTCCTGCACTGAAGGTAAAATCTCACGGATGTGTATTTCCAATGGTAGCTGAATTAAGTGAAGAGAATTTGCGCCTATTTCAACAAATAAAATTTGTCAGTTAAAAACTTAGTGGTGGCTTGCAGCTCTTGGCTTCTCAGGTATATGCCCCAGCACTCGTTCCTTTCATCTTTGTTCCTAATCGCTAACACTTGCCCTGTCTTGCCGCATCATTGCCCCGGATCTAGATTGAGGGAAATGAGTTTTGACTCGAACAATGGGTTTCCATTTTACCATGTCTCTGAGGTGCACCCTTTTCCCAAATTTGAATGCTTCCACGAATCCAACAGCCTTTCGGTTGATAGACTTTCTTTGTTTCGTTTTGAATTACGATCATATTTCTTTCCTGTGCTGTTTCTTGTCTTTTCCTCATATAATTGGAAAGACTGGTAGTAAATTTTGAAATACTTTTTCGCTTGTTTTGACACAGACTTGACTTAAAATGTAAAGAAATGATGGTAACTTTTATTTTGATAAATGACAATAAAAAGACAAAAAGCATGAATATGTAAATGAAAGAAAAGGGTAATGTCCCATATTCAAAATAAAACTTATCTGAATACGACAAACAACTCCAATGAGTATGACATGCATTTTTGATTAAGCTGCCTGATCTTCCTATCCAAACTCCCTATTTGTTGTTGAGTTCGTGCCTTTGCCATGGAGCCGCTTCTTCAAATCCATTGGACTCATACATCACATTCGATTGATGACATCTTAAAAGACTTTCACCAACAAATCTCTTTCTTTTCACTTTTCACTTTTCTCTTGAACTCGTCATCGCCTTACGGTGCCCGTGAGGGTTTTCACCCATAAGACTCTCTCATTTTTATTTCTCTCCACTCACCATCGCCTTATGGTGCCTGCGAGGTTTTTCACCAATAAGACTCTCTCATTTTCATTTCTCTCAACTCACCATCGCCTTATGATGCCCATGGGGGTTTTCACCAATAAGACTCTCTCATTTTATACTTCTTTCCTGATTTCTTATGCTGAGGGAGACAAGTGGTACCTCACAATGTATCATCATATCCATTACATGATTAGCCTTAACATTATCAAAAATTGATCTGAAGGACTTTCTTTGGTTGTAACTTGGCTTTTGGATAAGGTTAGAAAAGGATGGCATTGGGTTCAAACGACACTTGAAGTGGGGGTGGGACTTACAACTTTTGGAATCGACTCAAACAACATGTTAACTCATGCCCCAGTTTTTATTGACAGGGTGAATCTTAAATCTTTATTTGGTTGGACCGAGCCCGAAATAGGTCAGCCTACGTATCTCACTCCCAAGAGAGGAGAATCAGGTCGCACGTAGTTCCATCAGCTTGTTCTTTGTTTTGATTTGATTTTTTTTCTCTTATTTTCGAACTCTTTCTTTTATTCTTATTTTCTTGAAATTTTATCTTTGACTCTATTTTGATTCCAAAAGAGGGATATGAAAAAAAAATGAAGCTCAAACGGGTAAACAAAGGATGACACAATGTTTGGATAGAAGAATAAAATGCCTTCATCATATCAATCTTCAAAAATGCAAGTACTAAACATGCAATAAAATCAACAAAGGATCAAATATCATACATAATATCTTTTGACCACATCAGCATTGATAGCAATTTCTGCCATTTTGTCTTCAATATCTGTCAAATATAAGGCTCCATTGGGCAACACTTTCTTCACAACGAAAGGACCTTGCCAGTTAGGGGAGAACTTGCCTTTCGCTTCAACCTGGTGAGGAAGGATACGTCTCAATACCAACAGACCAACTTCAAAATTCCTAGGACGGACCTTTTTGTTATAAACTTGAGCCATCCTCGTCTGATACAACTGCCCATGACATACAGACGTTAGCCTTTTCTCCTCAATCAAACTCAAATGTTCCAGTCAGGTTTTGACCCATTCGTCATCATCAATCTCTGCTTCTACAATGACTCGAAGAAAGGGAATTTCAACTTCTGCAGGGATGACTGCTTCTGTCCCATACACCAATAAATATGGAGTTTCCCCTGTTGAAGTTCGAACAGTGGTGCGATAACCTAGAAATGCAAATGGCAACTTTTCATGCCACTATCTAGACCCTTGTACCATTTTTCGCAGTATCTTTTTTATATTCTTATTGGCAGCTTCTACAGCACCATTGGCCTTTGGGCGATATGGAGTAGAATTTTGATGTGTGATCTTAAATTGATGACACACTTCTTGCATCAAATGACTATTGAGATTGGCAGCATTGTATGTAATGATCATCTTAGGAATTCTAAACCTACAAATGATATTGGCATGAACAAAATCTACCACAACCTTCTTTGTCACTAACTTGAAAGTTACTGCCTCTACCCACTTTATGAAGTAGTCAATGGCTACCAAAATGAATCTGTCCATTTGATGCCTTCGGCTCAATTGGTCTAATCACATCTATTCCCCAATCCACGAACGGCCATGGAGCGGCCATTGCATGCAACTCAACAGGAGGAGAACGTATCAGATCACCATATACCTAAAATTGATGATACTTTCGAACAAATTGAATAGAATCCCTCTCCATATTAAGCCAGTAATAACCTGCTCGAAGAATCTTCTTTGACAAGACATGACCGTTCATATGCGACCTGCATACTCCAGAGTGTATTTCAACCATGATTGCCGAGGCTTCTCTTGCATCTACACACCTCAAAAGTCCCAGATCTGGGGTTCTCTTATATGAGATTCCCCCACTTAAGAAAAATCCACAAGCCAAACGCCTAATAGTCCTCTTTTGATCATTGGTGGAATATGTTGGGTATTCTACTGAATGAATGTATCCCTTGATATCCAAGAACCAGGGTTCTCCATCGAGCTCTTCTTAAACTGCATTACAGTAAGCATGCTAATCACGACTCTGTATATGCACTGGATCGATGTAGGCTTTATCAGGATATTGGAGCATTGAAGACAGAGTGGCTAAAGCATCAGCAATTTCATTATGAATTCTTGGAATATGCCTAAATTTTACTAACACAAACCGTTGACATAGCTCCTGCAAGCATTGTCGATACGAGATGAGCTTCAAATCTCGCGTCTCCCAATCGCCTTGAATTTGATGGACGAGCAAATCCAAATCTCCCAACACCAATAATTCTTGGACTCCCATATCAACAGCTAACCTCAAACCAAGAATGTAGGCTTCATACTCTGCCATATTGTTAGTACAGTAGAATCAAAGTTGTGCTGTTACCGGGAAATGTTGTCCCGATTCAGAGATAAGAACCGCACCTATTACGACTCCTTTCATATTGACAGCTCAATCGAAGAACAACTTCTAACCTCGATCAGCATCTATAACGACTTCATCGACACACGACACTTCTTTGTAAGGAAAATATGTCTTTAATGGCTCGTACTCTTCATCAATGGGATTCTCAGCAAGATGATCTGCAAAGGCTTGGGCTTTCATGGCGGTTCGAGTCACATATACAGTGTCAAACTCGGTAAGCAATATTTGCCACTTTGCCAATCGACCTGTCGGCATAAGCTTCTGAATGATATACTTTAAAGGATCCATGTATGAGATGAGATAAGTAGTATAGGATGAGAGATAATGCTTCAACTTCTGTGCTACCCAAGTTAGGGCACAACATGTCCTTTCAAGAAGATTATACCTGGCCTCATATGTGGTGAACTTCTTGCTAAGATAATAAATAGCCTGCTCCTTTTTGCCTGTGACATCATGTTGACCGAGGAAACAACCGAAAGAATTGTCCATGACTGAAAAATATAAGATCAAAGGCCTACCAGGCTCCGGGGGTACCAGCACGGGCGGATTTGATAAATATCTTTTGATTTGATCGAACGCTTCCTGACATTCTTCAGTCCATTTTACCACAACACTCTTTTTCAGCAACTTGAATATGGGCTCACAAGTGGTTATGAGTTGAGCAATAAACCTACTAATGTAGTTCAGTCTACCAAACAAACTCATCACCTCCGTCCTATTCTTGGGCGGGGGAAAATCCTGAATGGCTTTGATTTTCGAGGGATCCAATTCAATCCCCCAACGGTTGACTACAAACCCCAATAGCTTTCCAGAAGGAACTCCAAATACACATTTTGCCGGGTTGAGTTTGAGATTATACCTGCAAAGCTTTTCAAAGAACTTTCTTAAATCTTTAACCTAGTCGACCAGACTTTTTGACTTAATAATCACATCATCCATGTATACCTCAATCTCCTTATGCATCATATCATGAAATATAGTTGTCATGACTCTCATGTATGTTGCTCCAGCATTCTTCAAACCGAACGGCATCACTCGATAACAATAGGTCCCCCATGGTGTGATAAAAGTCGTCTTCTCCGCGTCTTCATCATCCATAATGATCTGGTGATATCCGGCATATCAATCCATAAAAGAGGCAACCTCGTGTTTAGCACAGTTGTCTAACAAAATATGGATGTTGGGCAGTGGAAAATCATCTTTCGGACTTGCTCTGTTCAAATCACGGTAATCAACACACACTCGAATTTTGCCATCTTTCTTTGGTACAGGAACAACATTGGATAACCACATGGGATACAGAGCCACTCGAATTACTTTGGCTTCAAGTTGTTTCATGATTTCCTCTTTGATTTTAATACTTACATCAGTTTTAAACTTCCTTAACTTCTGTTTGATAGGAGGGAACGTGGGATCAGTTGGCAATTTGTGAGCCACTAATTTAGTGCTTAAACCAGGCATATCATCATAAGACCATAAAAAAAAATCCTTATAATCAATTAATGCTTGAATCATTCTATATTTTAGCTGTGGAAAAGCATGTACACTGATTTTAGTTTCCCTAACATTTTCTTGATCCCCTAGATTTATTGGCTCAGTCTCATTCAAATTAGGATTCAATTTGTCTTCAAACTGTTCCAACTCTTTGCTTATTTCTTCTAGTGCTTCTTCTTCATCATATTCCCCATCCTGGTTTATTACATCTTGATTAGTTTGGATTTTAAGTTCAGGCTGAAAATTCTGCATGCATGTCATCTCATTAGAATCAACATAAAGAGAACTGTATATAAAAAAGAAAAGAAAAACAAAATATATTAGACATGAATGAAAAGGGACATTGCATTTCATTAAATAAAAATATAGAAGGGTTTAGACATAGATGCCAACATAACATAAACAAACTAAAATCCGAATTACAACCCTGAAATAACTCGGATAAACAGAAAGAAAAACAAAATAAACTACCAAAACTCCCTCCTGACGGGAAAAAGAGTGACTTTCAAATTATTGAGCCGAACAGCTGGGCCTAGGAATTGCACGTCTGTCATACTGGTACCTTCTCTTGCTTCGACCATATCAACATCAATAAAGAGGTTCTGGAAGTCATCAACCAATTCAACTTCAGATTCCACATGCTTCGTGACATTGCTCTTAACAAATGATTCACTGAGTAGTGGCATTGGGCGAGGGAGTGACCATGTTTCCTTTTTACTTCCCTTGGCTTTTTTCAAATCTTCAGCCGTAGGCTTAAATCCCAGACCAAACGTTCCCACGTTCTCACTCAGACATATGGGACGAACTATACCGTGCAGAGACGCTCCCAAATCCTTTCCTGGATCAAACCCATATTTCCAAAGTTCACTCACCATCATGATAGAAGAGGAAGACAATTGCGGTGCCGGTATAACCTTCCATTCAAGTATACGATTCACTGACACTGTATCAAAAATTTAATAGACGAATGTCTCCTCTACGTTATTTTCTTCAATAAGAGACAAAGGAGAATCTTCGCAGGAGGACAAATCTCCTTCACCATGAATAACCACTTCTTGCCTGTCATGCTCAAACTTAATCATTTGGTGCAGTGTAGATGCAACCGCCTTGGCCTTGTGGATCCACAGCCTTCCCAACAACAGATTGTAAGAGGAGTCTATATTCAATACTTGAAACTCTATGGAAAATTCAACAGGCCCTATGATCAACATTAGTTCTATTTTGCCAATGGAGTTTTATTTTGCACCATCGAAAGCCCTGACATATACATTGTTGGGCCTGATCCTGTCAGCACAAATAATCAACTTTTGAAAAGTAGAAATAGGGCAAATATTTGCTCCTGAACCTTCATCAATCATAACATGAGTGACTTAGAAATCTTCACACTTCACTGTAATGTAAAGGCCCTGATTATGCCCTGTTCCTTCAACAGGCAATTCATCGTCAGAAAAGCTAACCCGATTGACCTCAAAGATTTTTTCGACCATTTTCTCAAGCTGATTTATTATAATCTCCTTAGGAACATATGCTTCATTTAATACTTTCAGTAAAACATCACGATGTTCCATGGAGTGCAACAACAAAGATAAGAGGGAAATTTGAGCAGGGGTATTCTTCAACTGGTTTATTATTGAATACTCTGGCAATTTCATCTTTTTCAAAAATTCTTCGGCTTCTTCTTCGGTGATAGGCTTTTTGATAGATGGCGGTCCACTCACCATTGGCTTGGATTTTCTTAAGCTTTCAGGCACGAAGCATCTTTCTGACCTAGTCACACCCCTACCTCATCTACATCTTCCACTACTTCTTTCCCGTGATAGGTCATCACAGTCTGCCCATAATTCTAGGGAACCTTTTTTGTATCAACTATCGGAGGTTGGGTCACCGGTTTGAGGACAATAGGCGCTGCCAGTGCTCCTTTCACCGTCAAGATGGGCTGACTCAGAGCTCCTACCACTGACAACTTAGTTTTATCCTGACTTAAATCAACATACCTTCTGGCGCCTTGTACTGTGATCAGGGGTTTCTTTGTGCTTTCTTGGGCTTTATCTTCTCTCATTCCTTTCTGGCTCCATGACATTGCTTTGAAAGACTCTATTACATTCACCGATTTCTCCTTAATGGTCTTTATCTTGACAATAGGCTTATAACACCTTGAACACTCTTTCCCATCATATATCAATTCTAACATATTGGCTTCAGCATAGGTTGACAGCGGATTCTGGTTAATGTTTGGACCCTCCGGGGCCTGGACCAGCATTTGATTTATGGCAATTAAATCTTGGAAAGCTCTCTTTAAATGCCAGCATTTCTCGATATCATGGCCTAGCATATCAGAGCAGTACGCACACCTTAAAGAATAATTGAGATTCCTCGGCGGTGGATTTGAAAGCCTTCCTTGAATTGGGCTTAAGACCTTCAATTTTCTCAACCTATCAAACAAGATAGCATATGACTCCCCAAGAGGTGTGAACTGATTTTTGACCGCCTTCTTTTTCTTATACTCGGTCCTAGGTTGAAAACCGAGTCTGGAGGGATTTTGATAATTTGGTGTAGCGAATGGGAAATTTTGTGGAGCTTGTACGCGCCACTGTAGGGAAGAAGGGGTTTGGGCATATGGCTGCGCACTATATACTGGGTACGTGGGTGGTGGAATGGAATATAAAGGGTTTTGTGGAGGGTAGTAATGGTGGGGAGGAATATATGGAGCTTGGGCGTAGACTTGGGCTTGGGATTAGGGATAGGGATGAGGTGGTCTTTTGGGATAGGAATGGGTTCCAGCTACGACAGTCGCCACGTCCTCTTTCTTCTTTTTACCTCCGAATGCACCAGATCCACCTTGAATCGCTTGTGTGGTGGCTTTTAATGCGGAAAAACTCACTATTCGGCCGGTCTTGATTCTGTCCTCTATCATCTCCCCCATTTTGAGGACTTCAATAAAAGACTTTCCTATTGCCGGAAGTAAATATTGAAAATAGGTCTCATCCTATGCCTGAATGAAAACCTCTACCAACTTACTTTCTTTCATTGGAGGCTTTACCCTGGCGGCCTGTTCATGCCTCCTTATTGCGTATTCCCTAAAACCTTCAGTGTTTTTCTTCTTCATGTTGACCAAGGATTTTTCGTCGGGAATCAGGTCGATGTTATACTGAAAATGTTGAACAAACTCAGAAGCTAAGTCATCCCAGTTTTTCCACTTGTCGATATCTTGATTGATATACCATTCTGAAGCCAGATCAGAAAGACTCTCGCCAAAGAAGGCCATAAACAACACTTCCTTTCCTCCTGCAGCCCTCAACTGGTTGAAATAAGGTCTCAAGTGTGCCACGGGATCACCGTGTCCTGCATACTTCTCGAACTTGGGAATTTTAAAATCGAGGGAAAGGTTGATGTCTGGGAACATGCACAGATCTTTATAAGAACCACTCTTATAACCTCCGATTCCCTGCAAATTCCTCATGGCCTGTTCTAAACTTTGCAACTTCCGCGCTATGACTTCCTGTTCCTCTGTTGCGACAGGTTTCTCCGTATCTTAGTTAGAGGTGTTGTTACTTTTGTCATTTTATGGAGGGATTATCACACGGGTGAGGGTACACGGTAGGATAAGGTAAAAAATAGGTAAAAATGATATCGGGGAGGGACGAAATTAGGTGTCTACAACTAATTAGAGGGAGCATCCTCAGGCAAAATGGAAATGTTGCTTCAAAACAATTGGAAGAAATGAAAGAAATGAAGGGAAAATTGGAAGATTTGGATAAAATGGTGAGAAATCAAGAAATAGCAAATAGCCACTTGACGTTTTCAATTCCATTGTTCAATATGATGAGGGATCAAGTTAGACTCCTCTTGATACAACTCCATCCCATATAGTAGTGAAAGATATCCTCTCTCCTAATGTTATTTTACAAAAATTTTGCAATCAAGCAACACTTCTAAAACGGGAAAATCAACAAAGAAATCTTCCACCACAAGTCAATAAACCTCAATGAGAGCCTAACATAACATTGTAGAGAATGATTCTTTTGATGGTAATATGTATTATTATGGAGTCAATGATCAAGTTCAGTAAGAAAGGTTAGGTGGGAGAGAAAGAAGAGGAGGGAATGGAGGGTGGAATTTGATTGATGGTAGAGAATACAGTAGAAGGAATGATGATATAGATCGAGTATCCAACAACATCAAGGTTACACTTTCATTCTTCAAGGAGAGAAGTGACTCAAATGAATATCTTGATTGGTCGGTGAAATTTGAAACATAACATAATCTCAACAATATGAATGGTGTTAAAAAATATGCTTTATGTCACCTAAAGGGTTTTGCTTCTACATGGTGGAAGAAAATTGAAAGAGATTCTTTCATGAATAGAGACTTTGTTACAAGTTGGAATGACATGAAATGGTCTATGAGAGAAAAGTTTGTGGGTCATGATTATAAACAAGATACACTCATGAAGTATTATAACCTTCAAAAGGGAAGAAAGAGTATGGAAGAGTAATATAAAGAGATAGAGCATACTAGGATTCAAGGTAATATCAGTAATGAAAAAGTGAAGCTTGTGGTAAGATTTATCTCAGGCTTAAATAATAAGGCACAACAACCATTGAAATTGCGTAGTCTTTCTATTTTATAAGAAACATATCAAAGGGAACTCAAGGTGGAGGCTCATCAAAAAAGGACAAGTCAAAGGTGAAACCCTCTTTTTCTTCATGTTCTAAAAATATGAAAGTTTGAAAATCATCTCCTACGTGGGACAAATCCAAAGATATAAAGAAAGAATTCAAGTTCAACTTGGACAAACACAAATAAAAAGTGGACTATATGAATGAAGGTAACAAATCTAAATTTAAAAATTCTATTTAAAATAATGTATTTTAAATATCAAGGATATGGCCATAAATAAAATGAGTGTCATAATAGAATAACTATCACTACCTTGATTGATGGTGGTTATCAAACTGAAGATGAATCTAAAAATTACCATGGGGAGGATAACAACAATGATGAGTTTATGGGAGAAAGTCTTTGGAGAGTGTCAAGTGAGCTTGAATAGTGTATGCAAGTTGTTAAGGAGGGTGATGAAGTTATAATTCCTTGAATTTAATTGAAGAAGGGATACCAATTTTAAAATGGAAAGATTTCTATGCCTATATCTTTGTGAAGAGAGTTGTCAGTGAAAGAGCACACAATGGAGATTTGATGGGTCATTTTGGAGTGTCATAAACCTTACGTATTCTTAGTGAACATTTGTTTAGGCCTAAGATGATAAGAGATGTGGAGATAATCTATGCTAGGTGTTTGGATTGTGAGCATGCTAATTCGTGCACACACTATTCAAGGGTCCCTTCCACCCTTGGAGTTCAAAAAACATCTTTTAAAAACATGAATTGTTATTTCCATGTTGTGGATTTGAATGTAATCTTGTTGATGTTGTGGAATGTCTTCCAAGTTTAAATCTTTATGTGTTTCTTGATATTATGATAGCATATAAGTTAAATTTTGATTCTCTTATATTGAAACCCTTGAATTATGAAGTCATGATATATTAGCATTGTTGATCATACCCAAGCATAAAGCTATGCCTACCATGTGTTTGATAAAATGCTAAATTGAGACTATGGCATTTTATGATCCTTTGGTGTTCTAAATGATGAACTTATGCTATACCCACATGTTTACAATGTCTTCCATGTTAAAGCTATACCTTGTATGTGTTTGATGGAATGCTCATGACATAGGTTTAATGAAATTATGATGTGTTAGTATGCATTCCTATTCATGTGCAAGTTCATGACTTTCAAATGGTTGATAAAATGCCTTATAGATCGTATTATGAGTTGTTGGCTATTGCCAAGTATTTAAGAATTGTCATGTCTTATTATTTTCATGGTATTGACTCCTGGGGGTATTTAATACCCAACAATTTAGATGTATGCCTAGAGCCAGTATCAGTTACAGAACAATCTCAATCATGTCATGATCAGTAGTACTCTAGTTCAGTTACAGAACTCAGGGAAAAAAACTCAGTAAACTCAATATAAATCCAATCCCATTCAGTATTCAGTTTAGTCCTCAGTAATCTCAATAAATTAATAGAACTCAGTAGTAATCTGTCAGCTAACGGAACTCAGTAAACTCAGTTCAGGTCAGTAAATCAGTACAATCAGTAACAACTCTGTCACACCTAGTATGAACTTGGATATTAGTTCAGTATCTATTCAGTTGGGAGTAGGATTCAGCACCGAGTGAACCCAAGGATTGGGACTCACCTGTTAGTAGAGGGTGTGATCCTTAAAAGTACTCCTTACATTCCAGAACTACATAGCCAACGTAGGTTGAGACATCAAAATCTGCTAGTTAAAGGTTGATGAAGTGGCTTAACCTGGCAGTTGAGGGTCCCATCATTCTCATTTGAGAACCTTCCAGATGATGGTATCTCTTCAATGTCTTTACCCATGGCATGGTACTGACAACCTTCCAACTGGGGTTACAGGTTGGACCCCAAATCTATTCAGAAAAAGGGCATATCGGTTAGATGATTATCTCCCACAGTTTCAGTGTCAGTATTCAGTAAAGAACTCAGATAGTTTTAAAGATTTCATGGCTGTCAGATACAGTCACTCAGCTTAGTACAAAATTCAACTAGTTCCATAAAAAACAGGACTGTTAGTTACAGTCACTCAGCAAACAACATATCATTTATCAGTTATACCAGTTACCAGTAATCCATGTTATCAGTAAACTCACTATTCAGAATCCTTATGGCTTCAGTTACAGTTATGTATTCATGTATGTATTCTCATACAGTCATATTCATATTATTCAGTCAGTTATAGTTCCTGCATATGAACCCTTGCATTCAGCCTTACGTCACTTTGTATAACAGTTCATTCACACGTACTAACATATACTTTTCTATTGAGCTATGGTGTTTTATGCCATCAGTTAAGATATACGGCCCCCAGAGTATTCTTAGCAGATCAAACTTTCAGCAGACAGACTAGCAGTGAGTCCTCATCATTCAAGGATATTCTTTTATTTCATTATCTCATTAGATTCAACATTTCAGTAGATAGAGTTAGTTGTGGGATTGTCCCATCAATTCCTTATTTGGACAATTCAGTTTTAGAGGCTTTCCAGACTAGATGTTCAAAAACTATTCAATATTTTAGATTCTGATGTTTTATCAGACTTTATCATTTTTTCATCAGTATTACAGTTTTGAAATTATGGCATTTTAGCCCATTATTCCGCATTATACAATGTTATTAGTCAGTTATTGTAGTAGGAACCAATCATGGGTTAGCTTGTGGTCCTTCAGGATTATGAGAACCATGTAGATTCTGGGGTACTGGACTCAGGGTATTACAAACTTGGTATCAGAGCCTAAGGTTCAACAGTGTCCTAGGAAGTCTAAGAAGCCGCATCTAAAATAGTCTTGTGCATGGATGTATAGCGTTCCACATGTATGTACAGGAGGCTATGTGATGTTTTAGGAATAATTTCCCTTCTTTCAGTAATCATGTCGTGCGAGCGAGCAAGAGCTCCAGTTAAACTCTCTTTCTAATTCAAGTTTCTATTATATATACAAAAAATACCACCAAAGAGGACTCAGAGAAGTGGAACGGGAGATCAGTCAGCCTCTCAGCCCGTTCATCCAAATCCTTTGGGTGAACATGTTTCCCATGCTGAGTTCAAAGAAGCTTTCACCACCCTAGCTCATTCAGTTGCTTCTCAGAATGAACGTCCAGCTATCTTTTCGGCCAACCCAGTGTCCTATACCATAGCAACCAGGATTTGGGACTTCACCTGAATGAACCCTTAATTTTTCACAAGGTCTAAGTCAGATGAGGACCCTCAGGAGTATTTTGATTAGGTGAAAAAGGTTATAGATATTAAGGGGGTGACTGCTAGTGAGGGTGCTGAGCTAGATACATACCAATTGTAGGATGTGGCTCATACTTAGTTTAAACAATGGAAAGTAGAGAGGGTCTTAGATGTAGGGACCATTGAATGGGAGGAGTTTGCCACTGCTTTTCAAGACAAATTATTTCCCTTAGAGCTGAGAGATACTAAGGTGTTAGAGTTTATTAATCTGAAGCAGGGAAATATAATAGTGAAAGAGTATTAACTTACGTTTACTCAACTAGCTAGATATGCTCCTCATGTGGTGGAAGATAGCAGATCCTAAATGAGTAATTTTGTGTATGGGGTGAATGATAGTGTGGTCAAAGAGTACTGGACCGCAATGTTTGTTAGTGAGATGGACTTGTCTAGGCTAATAATCCATGCTCAACAGATAGAAGAGCAAAAAAATAAGGAGAGAAGCAAAATAAGAGAGCTAGAACTGTTAGTTTCAACATTGCTCAGCCTAAGTTAGAGGGTGAAAATCGTTCTCAGTTCTGCAAAAAATCCTCAGTTCCAGCTCCATCCTCATCCAGTGCTCTAGTGCCAAAATTTTAAAACGAAAATAAAGATAGGGTGCCGGGCTCTAATTCTCAGGGTAGTGTCAGCAGTGCTCGGACCAGTCCTCTTTGTCAGACTTGTGGCACGAACCATCAGGGTATTTGCAGAGCTGGCAGTTATGTTTGTTTTGGATATGGAAAGCCAGGACACAGAGTCAGGGATAGTCCCCAGTCAGGTTCTCAGGGTCAGCGAAATCATCCTCCAGCTCAGTCCGGTCGCCCGAATCAGCAGGGTGCCTCATCCAGTTCCACCAGTGGGCAACATCCAAATAGACTCTACGCTCTTCAGTCCTGACAGGATCAGGAAAGTTCTCCTGACGTGGTCACTGGTACGTTACAAGTTTATCACTTATATGTTTATGCTTTGCTAGATCCAAGAGCTTCCTTGTCTTTTGTTACTCCTTATATAGCAGTTGGTTTTGGAGTTAGTGCTAAAATTCTAGAAGATTCTTTCTCATTCTCTACCCTAGTGGGTAAATCCATCATAGCCTGATGTGTATACAGGAATTGTCCGGTTATGGTATCTTAGAAAATAACTTCAACCGACTTGGTCGAATTAAATATGACTGATTTTGATGGTGTTCTCAGCATAGATTGGCTTCATTCCTTCTATGCCTCAGTAGACTGTAGAAACAAAATTGTCCAATTCCAGTTCCCAAATGAATCCGTTCTAGAGTGGAGGGGTAGTACTTCAGCACATAGGGGTCAACTTGTTTCTTACCTTCGAGCGAGAAAGATGATATCTAAGGGATGTGTCTATCACCTTGTGCGAGTCAAGGACTCCAGTTCAAAAATACCTACTCTTGAATAAGTGTTAGTAGCATGTGAATTCCCAGATGTATTTACCAAAGATCTTTCCAAAATTTCTCCCGAAAGGGACATTGATTTTGGAAGTGATCTTCTCCCAAATACTCAGCCCATATCTATTTCTACATATAGAATGGCTCAAGTAGAACTCAGAGAATTAAAGGAATAGTTGAAAGATCTCTTAGATAAGGGATTCATTAGACCCAGTGTCTTCCCGTGGGGCACACTAGTTTTGTTCATGCATAAGAAAAACGGTTCTCTCAGAATATGCATAGACTACCGCAGGTTAATAAGGTCACGGTCAAGAAAAAGTATCCACTCCCCAGAATTGAAGACTTGTTTTACCAACTTTAAGGTGCCAGTTACTTCTCTAAGATAGACCTCAGATCAGGCTATAATCAGCACAGAGCCGACAAAAATTGTATGCAGACGTGCACAGAAAGGAGCTCGAGTTTGAGATTGGCGATTATGTGTATTTGAGAATCTCTTCCATAAAGGGAGTGAAGAGGTTCAACAAAAAGGGAAATCTCAGTCCCCGATATGTCGGCCCCTTCAAAATTCTCAATTACTTCGACAAAGTAGCTTATGATCTCTAATTACCTTCAGATCTATCTTCAGTCCATCCAATGTTTCACGTCTGCTTGTTTAAGAAGTGAGTAGGTGAACCAACATTCGTAGTCCCTGCAGAGGTCTTAGATATTCAGAAAAACCTCTCATTCAAAGAGATCCCAGTCAAAATCTTTGACTATCAGATTCGCAGACTGAGGAACAAAGAAGTCCCTCTAGTCAAAGTTCTTTGGCGAAATCAGTCCGTTGAGAGAGCTACATGGGAAGCAGAAGTATACATGTGGACCAAGCGTCTTCACCTTTTCTCCGCTAATCCAGACTTAGCCTAAGGTAATGGGTTTTCTTAAGCTCATTCAGTTTCATGCTCAAATTTCCATTTCAAACTTTGTATCATTTACCATTACATGTTCAGCCATATGTTCATGAGTCAGTTCAGTTATATATTCACGTATCAGATATGTATGATAAGTATGAGAAACTCAGCTTATCAGTACTCCCAGTCCTGTATTCATGAACCATCTCAGTTATGTACTCAAGCATTAGATATGCATGTTTAGTGTGATAATTCAGTATATTAGTAATATCAGTCCTATAGTCATGTCCTAGATGTTCATGTTCAGTAAGTAGGTTCAGCCTACTAGTAGTCTCAGTTCAGTCGGTCTCATTAGAGGACAAATATTCCCAAGAGGGAGATATTATAAGACCCTGCAAAATTCAAAGCTTAGTTTAGCCCTTAAGTTTGTTAAGGGGTCCCAGACTTAGAAAATTCTAGCTAAGTATTCAGACTTAGTTTATTTTTGGCCTTCGAAAATTGGCAATCTTAATTAGCAACCTATACATCCGTTAAATGTTTATATTTTAGTTAATTCATGATCAGAAGGGTCAATAGGTGTTCCTAGATAGGTTTCGGATTCTTCGAACCTCGGTTAGAACATGTTTGGAATCCCTAAGCAGTGTACCAACGTGATCTTGGTGCGCCGTTTCACCTATTGCGTTGGTTGATATTATCCCCACCTATGAGCATGCCATTTCAGTGACCTGAAATGATCTTGGTGCGATGCGTTGGATACCGCGTTGATGTCGTCGACGCGCTGCGTCAGATAACGTGTCGGTAGCCTAGTTTTTGCTCATTTAAACACTACATTATTGGGGGTATTTTGGTCTTTTTACCTCGACCTTCAGCTCCTAAAACACAAAATTTAGCCCTTTTAGAGGCATAATACAATCATTATTCATAAAATCCTCAAGAACAAAACCCTAAGACTATCAATTTAAAAATCAAATTCAACAGATTTCACCATCAATCTTTCCAAATTCAAGAAATAAGGTATGTAAAATGTTCATCCAAGGGTCCCTTACACCCTTGGAGTTCAAGAAACTTCTTTTAAAAACATGAATTATGATTTTCATGTTGTGGGTTTGAATGTAATCATGTCGATGTTGTGGAATGTGTTCCAAATTGAAATCTTTATGTGTTTCTTGATATGATAGCATGTAACTTGAATTTTTATTCTCTTTATTGAAAACCTTGAATTATGAAGTCATGATATATTAGCATTGTTGATCATACCCAAGTATAAAACTACGCCTACCATGTGTTTGATAAAATCCTAAATTGAGACTATGGCGTTCTGTGATCCTTTGATGGTCTAAATGATGAACTTATGCTATACCCACATGTTCACATGTCTTTCATGTTAAATCTATACCTTTTATATGTTTGATTGAATGCTCATGAGATTGGTTTAATGAAATTATGATGTGTTAGTATGCATTCCTATTCATGTATAAGTTCATGACTTTCAAGTGATTGATGAAATGCCTTATAGATCGTATTGTGAGTTGTTGACTATTGTCAAGTATTCAAAAATTATCATGTCTTATTATTTTTATGCTATCGAGTCCTGAGGGTATTTAATACCCGATAATTTAGCTGTGTGCCTAGAGCCAGTGTTAGTTACAGAACAGTCTCAATCATCTCATGATAAGTAGTACACTAGTTCAGTTACAGAACTCAGAAAAAAAAACTCAGTAAACTCAGTATCAATCAAATCCCATTCAGTATTCAGTTCAATCCTCAGTAATCTCAGTAAGTTTACAAAACTCAGTAGTATTTTGTCAGTCTGGCCATCGTAATTTGGTTGACTAACACCTCTATGTAAAATACCAATAACTTTTAACTCTGATATTGGATTAAGGCAAAACCGGTGAACATAGAAAGAAGTCTCAAAGATCTTTTATTTGATATATAATAGTCCCTCTAACACATAATATACATCAAGTTATGGTCGATGGAAGTTTAGCCAAGTATAGACGTTCACCAAAACTATATCGATAGAAGAGTTTGCAACTTGTCTTTGAGTTAGAAGATTTTTTGTGACCTCAATTAATATTAAAAGGTAATCACACAATGTAGGATTTTTCATCACACATGTATTAACAAACAATCATTGTGTTCGGGCTTATAGGCACAGAAAAGGCGGTTCAAATTTTAGCCCAAAAAGTGAGGGGTGTTACAGTTAGTCACTTGAAGTTGATTAAGTGTAGGTACTTGAAATGATAATTTTTATTTTGAATGTAGTTTAGTTAGCTAACTTGGGAGGTGATGTAGTGACTTGATATTATTGATTAAGTGTAGGAACTTGAAATGGGATTTTTTGTTTTGAATGTAGTTTAGTTTGGTAACTTGTGAGTTGACTTAGTCACTTGAAATTTATTAAGTGTAGGTACTTCAATTGAGAATTTTTGTTTTGAATGTAGTTTAGTTTGGTAACTTGGGCGGTGACTTAGTGAATTAAAATTGATCAAGTGTAGGTACTTGAAATGAGAATTTTTGTTTTTGAATGTAGTTTAGTTTGAAAATTTATGCGGTGACTTAGTGACTTGAAAATGTTGAAGTGTAGGTACTTGAAAGATGAATTTTTATTTTATATGTAGTTTAGTATGGTAACTTGAGAGGTGACTTAGTCACTGGAAATTGATTAAGTATAGGTACTTGAAATGAGAATTTTTATTTTGAATGTAGTTTAGTTTGGTAACTTGGGAGGTGATTTAGTGACTTGAAATGGAAATTTTTGTATTGAATGTAGTTTAGTTATGTAACTTGGGAGGTGACATAGTGACATGAAATTTATTAAGTGTAGATACTTGAAAGATGAAATTTTATTTTGACTGTAGTTTAGTTTGGTAACTTGTGAGGTATTTAGTCACTTGAAATTGATTAAGTGTAGGTTCTTGAAATGAGAATTTTTGTTTTGAATGTAGTTTAGTTTTGTAACTTGTGTGGTGAATTAGTCACTTGAAATTGATTAAGTGTAGGTACTTGAAATGGAAAGTTTTCTTTTGAGTGTAGTTTAGTTTGGTAACTTGTGAGGTGACTTAGTCACTTGAAATTGATTAAGTATAGGTACTTGAAATGGCAATTTTTGTTTTGAATGTAGATTAGTTTGGTAACTTGGGAGGTTACTTAGTGACTTGAAATTGATTAAGTGTAGGTACTTGAAATGAAATTTTTTGTTTAGGATGTAGTTTAGTTTGATAATTTATGAGGTGACTCAATGACGTGAAAATATTGAAGTGTAGGTACTTGAAAGGTGAATTTTTGTTTTGGATGTACTTTTGTTTGGTAACTTGTGAGGTGACTTTATCACTTGAAATTGATTAAGTGTAGGTACTTGAAATGAGAATTTTTATTTTGAATGTAGTTTAGTTTGGTAACATGGGAGGTGACTTATTGACTTGAAATTGATTAAGTGTAGGTACTTGAAATGGAAATTTTTGTTTTGAATTTATTTTAATTGTGTAACTTGGGTGGTGACTTAGTGACTTGAAAATGTTGAACTGTAGGAGCTTGAAATGTGAATTTTTGTATTGAAAGATGTTTAGTTTGGTAAATTGGGAGGTGACTTTATGACTTAAAAGTTATTAAGTGTAGTTACTTGTAATGATTATTTTTTTTATTGAATGTGACTTTTATTTTTAATTTAGGTACTTGAAATGTGAACTTTTGTAACTTGATCTAATTACTTGAGTTTGATTGATTGCGTAGATGGAACCGGATTATAGCTGGGTATATAATTAGAATAATGATAATAGAATGGGTCTTAGGGTGGAATTTGTTGAAGGTGTCAATCAATTTATTGAACATACTAAAACACTTGATGCTTGGTCACATTTTTGGGAGATTTGTTATCATTGTGTTAGATGTGATGGTATATATCTTTTAAAAGAAGAAGTTGTGAAGGAACAACTTTATAGAAATGAGTTTCACGAGGACTTTTTAAGATTGCATACTATTCAGGGTGATGTTGAGAAAAATAACTTGGTTATTGGTGAAAGTAGTAGGTCTGCAGGGCATGATAACTATCAAGATACTAGAATGACAGAAATGGTGCATGATGCTTTTGGGATGCAACATGGGGGCGACTTTAGGGAAATTGTGGAAGATATTCTGAATAGAGAAGCGGGCCATTTTTATGAACAATAGCATGCTGCTAGTCATCCTTTGTTTGACGGTTGTTTGCATTCTCATTTGACTGTTGTTGTTAGATTATTAAGTAATAAATCTGATTTGAATATTGCTGAGGGAGGAATAGACTCAATGATAGACCTTATTAAAGAGTTAGTTGACTCCGTCTTAGAGGTTCCTGATTCTTTCTATAAGGCAAAAAGATTGGTGTCAAAGTTAGGTCTCTCCTTGGTTAGAATTGATTGTTATGAAAATGGTTGTATGTTATACTTTAAGGAAGATGATAACCTATAGTCTTGTAAGTTTTGTAAACTCCCTCGATATAAGCGTGGTTGTAGAAGAAATTAAATTGCTATGAAGGCGATGCATTATTTATGTCTAATACAAAGGTTGAAGAGGTTGTATGCATCAAACAACTCAGCTCCTCATATGAGATGGCACAGTGAAATAGAAGGCCTACTGGTGTTATGTGTCATCCATCTGAATGAGAGGCTTGGAAGCATTTTGATGACACTTATCCAGATTTTACAGCTGAGCCACAAAATATTAGTTTGGGATGGTGTGAGGATGGTTTCTCACCTTTTATGTTGGTGTTGCACCACATTCATGTTGGCATGTATTTATCACCCCATATAATCTTCCTCCTAAAATGTTGATGACTAGTCTATATATATTTCTGAATTGTGTTGTTCCTAGCCCGCATAATACAAAAAGAAAAATAGGCATCTCCTTGCAACCTTTGTTTGATGAACTTCAAATTTTATAGCATGAGGGGTTGAAACTTAGGACATTTAACTTAAACAGAATTTCAATTTGTGTTCATATATAATGTGGACTATTAATGATTTTCCTGCTTATGGAATATTGTCTTAGTGGATGACAGCTGGAAAGTTGGTTTATCCATACTGCATGGAAAAAATAAAATCTTTCACATTTAGACATGGCAGGAAAAAATTATGGTTTGATTGTCATTGTTGTTTCTTTCCACCTTATCATTAGTTTAGGAGACTTAGGAATGCATTTATAAAGAATAGAATTGAACATGATGGTCTACCTTCAAGGTTATCTGGTTATGACCTCTGGGAGATAGTTCAGGATTTTCCAAAAGTTAGAGAGGAACCATTGTATAGGCTTGATGGATATGGCGTTTGGCATAACTGTACTAAGCAAAGTATATTTTGGGAGTAGAATATTGGACATATAATTTGCTTAGACATAATATTGATGTCATGCATGCTGAAAAGAACTATTTTGACAACTTGTTCTACACAATTATGGATATCACAAGTAAGATAAAGGATAATCCTAAGGACAAACTTGATTTATTAGAATATTGCAAGCGTAGAGAATTACACTTACAGTAGGGGGCCAATGACAATGTTCTTAAGCCAAAGTCTAGTTATACATTTATGTTTGACCAAAAGCGAAAAATATGTGAGTGGGTCAAAAGTTTAAAGATGCCTGATGGATATGCCTCAAATTTGGGAAAGAGGGTTGATATGTTACAAAGAATCTTACATGGAATTAAAAGCCATGATTGTCATGTTTTCATGGTACAATTACTTCCAATTTCTTTTATTGGGTTTCCTGAAAATATATGAAAATCGATAGCAGAGATTAGTTTGTTCTTCAAAGATTTATGTGCCACCACATTAAAAGAAGAAAATCTGGCGCAAATGGAATTTAATATTGTTGTTATCACTAACAAGATGGAGAAGATTTTTCCGCTAGGGTTCTTCGATGTGATGGGACATCTTCCCATTCACCTTGTCCACAAAGCTTTGCTAGGTAGTCCATTTCAAATTAGGTGGATGTATCCAGGCGAACGATAAGCAATTGCAACATATTTAAATTCATACATATTTATTTTTATATAGTAAACATCTAATCTTAAGAATATGCAGGTTAATTGGAAAACTAAAAAGGGGTCCCCAAAATAAACATAGGGTGGAAAGATGTATAGTTAAGGCATATCTTGAAAGTAAAACATCTCAATTTTGTTCATACAACTTTGGTGATGAAGTTGATTGTTTAAGAAACTGATCGAATCGTCATAAATACTATGATAATGAGCCTCATTTGCAACCGATATCAATTTTCAATCAATCTGATAGTAAGGTTAAAAAGATCATATTTCATCGGCTCACTACCATGGAGCACAAATCATCAACTTTGCATGTCTTGCTAAATTTCCAGGAAGTTGAGCCCTCTCTTAAGTAAGGATATCAAATATTAACATATCATATTTATTTACTCATTCCTTTATGGAAACTAATTGTGGTTTGCATGTTGAATCTTCAGTTCATTTAAGACTCAATTCCACAAGAAACAGGTGTATGCATCCATTACAACATGGCTTACATATGAGGTTTGTATGTCTAGTGATATTTCTACAAATTTTAAACATTTACACATTCTTCAACTTACACATATATGTATAATATTTTTAGGTACACTATTCACCAAGTTCGGAAGCATACGATTAGTTCCTGAGAGATATTTCTTGGG
Source organism: Capsicum pubescens (assembly GCA_030864215.1). NCBI lineage: Eukaryota > Viridiplantae > Streptophyta > Magnoliopsida > Solanales > Solanaceae > Capsicum > Capsicum pubescens. Next base: position 365,929,889 of record CM061548.1, on the reverse strand, counting down.
GACTAGTTGAAGCTCGTACAATGTCCCATTACATTGTAAATGGGTTTAAATTTTCCATTGTAAAATACTCCAGAACAAGGAAAACATACAATAATAGTGTTTGGGTTAAGGGTGATAATAATGTTGATTACTTTGGCATCATACAAGAGTTCTTAGAACTGGAGTATGTTGGTTTGCCAATAAAAAAATTTGTCCACTTTTGATGTAAAAGGTTTGATCCAAGAACAAGAGGCCCAAGAGTACATAAGGAGCATCACATCATTTAAGTGAAGCACAATAGGACATATCCTGTTCACGATCCCTTTGTTATAGTGCAAAATGCTAAACTAGTGTATTATGCTCCTTATCCGTTGCACAGTGATAAGTCTGATTAGTGGGCTGTAATAAAAAAAAAGGTTATAGGATGGGTGAAAGTTTAGAATGTGTTGGAGACTGCGTATCAAAATGAAATACATATTGATCACCAGTTGTGGACATTGATTTAGTGGATAGTTTAAACCACCCGAAAAATATATTTGAAGAAGTTAATATTGCAGAAGAAGAAGTTAAGTGGGTAGGAGATGAGAAAACTTCCGAAGAGGGTGAATGGTTTAGTGGAGAATCTTTGGGAGAGGAGTAATCGATTGTGTAGGTTGTATTTGTTATGTATTGATGTCATTATGCTTTGTACTATCTACCTTTGTGTTTCTTGTTTAATATTGATATGTAATATACTATGTTAAATTGTTGTTGTTTAATACTTATTTAGTGATTTGAAATGTGAATTAGTAACTTGAAAATAGTTACTTGGAATGTTTTAACACTAGTGTTTTCTTATAATCATTTTGTAAGGACTAACTACTTGTTAAATTTACATAATTTAGAAGGTAGGTAAAGGTTACAAAGGTAAGCAAAAAGTTGATCCTACAAAGACAGAAAATAAAAAACAACCTCCGCCTTATAAACGATCGTCAAGTATTCTTATATCTGAGGGTTGGTGTGATGATGTGCCAGCACGACCCTCACATTCTAGGTCATCGTACGTGGGTCCACTTCATGGGTCTACAGTGACTCATTCAGCTCCTATCCCCGTGCCACCGCATTCACTGTTCTATCAAAAGATCACTGGAATATACGGTCATCTATTATCTTCTGCAGTACCTTCTCCTAGTAGTCACCCACGTTCTCATAGTGTTTCTGATGGATCTATTAGGTTGCCAGATCTTCATCTTGGAGGCACTCCATTCAGTGCTTCAGATCCGCTCTCGCCAGTGCATCCACAAGTACTTGTTCCACAACCCAGAGACAGAGATGTTTATCGGAGGTAGTATATTATTCCATATGGAGTAGCATAATATTTTTAAATATAACAACATTATTAATTTTTTATTTACTATATTATTTACTCTATGAAATTAATGTTTAATCTTGTGTTGTAGGTTTTTTTCCGATGATGGAATTGGAAAAATTACAACTAAATGCATTACTCGCCATTTCAATGGCTATTGGACCAGTTGGCAAAAGGTTCAAGAATTTGATTGAAATGAAATGTTTTAAGAATTTCAGATCAAGATTTAACTTATCGACTACTTAACACATTGTTAGAACAAAAAATTGAATATTATACTTTTGGTTTTGTTGTTGAAATATTTCTGGTGGGATGATGCGAATGACTGTGCTATCTGAAGGAATTTTTATAGAAGAGCTAGAGCAAGAATGAATGATCTATTGGATTATGCCAGAAAGAACAGGGTACGACCAGAATTTATACTCAAACCCATGTGGAAAGATTATCTTCGGTATTGTAGTAGTGAAAAATACCAAGTGTTGAGTGAGAATGCAAAGAAATCTAGGGCATCATCCAAGAATGACTCTCTAAATACCGTGGGAGCAGTTAGTCGGATTACTGTGGAGCAAAAAATTATATGTAACTTTTACAGGTTTAATTGTTTATTTCTGTTGAAATTTTTAATTATTTGAAGATTAATATTTTTATCATATGTAGACAAAAAAGTTGGGTAGGAAGATACAACAACATGAGGTATTCGAGGAGACCCATGTAAGGAAGAAAAAGAACCCAACTGATGAAGATGTCTGGGTTGAGCCTCGTGCAAAAGCTACCCATGTAAGAATTAAATTTTGTATTTATGAATCTTTTTCTCAAAGTTCATAATATTCAAGTACGAGTAGTTTAATATTTTTTTCCTATTAATTAGACCTTTACTTTGAATATTGGAAAAATATATGTAACTCGTTAATGAGTATTGTAGTACTCAGCCTCCTGAAAGTCTGGGTGACATAATACCTAAAGATGTAGAGGAGGAGTTATGGAAACAAACTATGGGTTCTCCAGTTAGAGGCCAATACTACGGGTACCACAGAAAATGTTTTAGCGAGAATGTTAGGTCATCGTCCGTCCCTACATCCTATCCCTCATCAGTTGATAGAGAAACCATTGATTTACTAAAGAATACGATTTCTTAACTTACTAAAGATCTTGCTGTACACACTGAGAGGGTGAAGAAGAAGTAGGAGGGAACAATGAAACAAATGAGATTGATGTAGGAGTAGATCAACTTTTTTATTCGATATGCAGGGATTCTTCCTTCTTGTTCTGGTGTTGCAGTTCGGCATGCAAAAGGTCTAGTCCTACTGGATGATATTACCCCTGATAAGAAATCAGATCATGTGTGTGAGGATGAGGATGTGGATGAAGAAGAGGATAATGAGTTGTAGTTTTTAGACTATAGCATGTTTTGTAGTTTGGATTTGGAGACTAGATAAATTTTAGAAATAACTTGATTTTACATGTTTGTATTGTTTATGCTGGTTGTTTGTAATGTTATGTTGGCTGAAATGTTATACTGGTTGATGAAATGTAGCATATATAGGTTGTTATTTTTAAAAAAAAATTATCAGAAAAACCGACTACCTGTGGTTGGTTTTCTGAAAATATTACAAAAACTAACCATGTGGTCGGTTTATAAAAAAGATTTCCACAATACTAACTACATGTGGTCGGTATTCTGGAAAATTTTACAAAAACCGACTATATGTGTTAGGTTTACTATAATTAATTAAAAATCATTTTATTAAATAAATTATTTTTTTATAAAAAGACCACATGTGGTCGGTTTTATATTTAAATTAACTAATTAATTTTAATAAAACCAACCACATGTGGTCGGTTTTGTATTTAAATTAATTAATTAATTTTAATAAAATCGACCACATTTGGTCGGTTTTGTATTTAAAGAATCTTTTTTTAGAATTTTTTTAAAATATATATATATATTAATTTTAAAAAAAAACCGACCACACGTGGTTAGTTTTAACAAAGCTACCAGGTTTTTAACGACCATGCATTTTAGTCAATTTTTTGGTCAAAAATGTAGGAAAATAGACCATATGTAGTCGGTTTTTGTGGTCACTTTACCTATTTTTTTTAGTCGTGTACGTGAGTCATTGCATTGATCATCATCTCTAGCTCGTACCCTTGCACTTCTATTTATTTGTGTATTTTCAGTGTGAGCCATGAAGTGGTTAAGGGAACACCAGGGAACACCTTGATTTATATTTATACGTGAACCTTTATGTTGATCATCATATCCAGCTTGTACTCTTGCACTATTACTTATTTGTGAATTGTTTAAGTGAGGCCAGAAGTTCCCCCAAACACTTCAGCAGGGCTTCAAACAATGAAGTAGACCCTCATGTAGTGATCAAGAGAATTCATGGGAACACATTGATTGATATTTATACGTGAACTATTACGTTGATCATCATCTCTAGCTAGTACTCTTGCACTTTTATTTGGTTGTGTGTTTTCAAAATGAGACCGAGAGTTCCCAAAATACTTCAGCAGTGGTTCAAACAACGAAGTAAGCCGTCATAAATTTGTCACGACCCAAGCCGAGGCCCTAGTTGCGATGAGCATCCCAAACCATGAAGGCCAGGGTGCCCTTTTCTATCTAGCAATCATACACTACGTTAATACAATGTAAAGAAATGCGAAAAAGTTATCATACATAAATATGGTCGATATTATAATTCAAATGAACAATTCGAAATGAAATTCATAAGCCTCGAACAACATCTAACATTTGTCTGTGAAATCTCTAATACATAAAGTCAACATCTTGTCTAAAACTAGGTCAAGGCCTCCAGTCAGACCATAAACCAAAATAGAGTAACAATGGTATAAAAACAGGCCTTCCGAAATAAGGGAGGCTCACTAATTGCACTCTTCCAATGAATAATTCTATGGCTTAGCGGGAACCCGGGACTGAGCCTCAGGTCCTGAAATACAGGGGGTCAATACAAATATATTGGTACGCAGAGAAATACAAAATAATGTACTTTACTATATAACCTAAGTGAGAGAATTTCGTAAAGCATTATGCATGAAATAACTTAAAATACATGGGCAATTTCAAATGATCTTAAAATAATTTTGCAGATGCAATTTCTTTTTTTGTGTTACTTCTGAGCTAGGTTGTACACCCACATATCTGAATGTATCCCACGAGCTATATGGGATCCGCCCTTAACTCAGCGTCCAATCCCCCAACCCATGTTTGCTACAAGAGTTGGAATATCTGAATTTGATACGCCATAGGGCACTAGGCCAACGTATAATCCCTCTTTAGGGACATAATAAACCCGTATTGACAAAAACCTATCTCGAGCAACGAATCGTATGACTTATGCCTACTTTGGGTAACCACCTGACTCTCTTGGTGCCCATTTTATATATTTTCTAAACATGTATCCTTATGAATTCAAAATCTGAAATGAAATCTTCTGAGTTTATCATGGCCTTATCTGATGTTGTATCATCATACCAAGACTTGCAAGTCATACTTCTCAATCATAAATTATCAAGTTACAACTCTTTTCTAGCAAAAAGTCATTTAAACAATACAAGAGAATGCGTACAGTGAAATTCATGAAAACTAAGGCAAAAATCCTCAAGTTCAATTCACAAACACGTGGTGGTCAAATACCTTGTAGTAAGCAATGCAACTCTTTAAATCATCACTTTTGTTTATGTAATTAATAAAAATCCTATCTCTTCATGTCATCACCAAAACCAAGTCAATAAACAATAGTAAAGACATTCATATCATACATTTCAACATGAAATTGAATAGGTCATAACATGTGAAATCAAGATGCATACATAATACATGTATTTATACAAGAGAGGGATTATCAATATTCAGGATCTCGATTCAAATTTTAAAACTTAAAATGCATACATTTACATGTATTCATATGAGTAAAAGATCAATTTTAATATAAGGCCTCAAGACCAAAACACATCTCATTGGAAGAGTTCACAGTGCGTACTTTTTAATGTAATTCAAGCCCTTCGTCAAAACATGATTTATCAACATTGAAAATGTTAATATAAACGATTTATAAATGCCCATGTAGTTTAGGAAAACCCCACGTACCTTATGTCATTTAGTTTGAAGATTAGAACTCCAATCTTGACCTTTTCTTGAATTCTTGATCTTAGAGGAAACCCTAATTTTCTCTTGTTCTTGAGAGTAGAAAGGATTTGATATGTTGTAAAACTGATAATAGTTTATTAATAACATTTGGAATACAATTTAATTGGTGGGGAAGTTTTTTTCTAAGGGAAAGTACCAAAATACACATTTAAAAACATCCCATCTAAGCAACTCGGCCTCGCCTGACGTCTTAGTTGATGGACCGTCAGGTGACAGACTTTCACTCCATCCGTCAGTTCTTGGCCAGATAATGATCTCACTGCCTGAGGTTGACAAAAATCTTGATGGACCATCACTAACTTGATGGGCCGTTAGTTTGGCTGTCGCACCTTGGCAGTCTAACACCTCCCTGGAATACAAGCATAACTTTTTATCCCGATATTGAATTAAGGCAAAACCGGTGGCGTTGGAAATAAGACTCAAATAAATTTTATTTGATATAATGTAGTCCCTATAACTCATTATATAAAAGAAGTTATGATCGATGGATGTCGACCAAAGTTTAGACGTTCACTAAAACTTAATCGATAGGAATGTTTTCAACTCGTCTTTGAGTTAAGGGACCTCTATGATGACAATTTATGCACAAATATATTACCACGCTACCTAATTGAGTATCATACTTATATTTACACCGGAGTCATTGGATTTTGGGACCTTTACACATAGGAATGACGGATTATGTTCTAGCCCAAAATACGGGTTATTACTGTAAGACCCCACAAAATCCTAAGCTTAGCTCAGTGCTTTAAAGCTTATTAAAGGGTCCCAGACATAGAAAGTTTTAGCTAAGTATTCATACTTAGTGTTATTTTAGCCTTCATAGGTTGGCGACTCAATTTCTCGACCCTCAAGACCTTAAAGTGATGATATTTAGGTTGAATCATGATCAAGATTGTCAGTAGGTGTTCTTGGACATGTTTCGGATCTTTTGGACTTCATTTGAGACACATTTGAAAGCTCCAACCAGTGGAATGACGCGATCTCAATGCGCCATATTGTCCATCGCATTGATAAGTATTTTATCCAACTCTCAGTGCAAATTCCAGTGAATTGATGCGGACTCGACGCAGCGCGTCGGCTATTGCATCAATGCTAATGACGCGACGCTTCAGTCTGCGCTTCGCTAAATCAATTTTTATTCATCAAAAAGCCACATACTCAGGGGTAATTGGGTCTTTTTCCACCTCATTTTAGCTGTCAAAACACGAGATTAACCCCCTTTAGAGGCAAAAACCATTCATCTTTCTCAAAATTTCTCAAGAAGCAAACACTAGGATCTCAAATTCAAGATTTAGTCTCAAGAACACTGCATCATTCTTCACAAATTTGAATACCAAGGTATGTTAAGTGTTCATCCGAGGGTCCCTTCCATCCTTGGTGTCCAAGAAACTCTTTTAAACTTTAAGTAAATTGATTTCATGACTTCCATGATTTGGATTCAAGTGTATTCATGATTATAATGTTGATTGGGTTTCTATTCCATGATTAAGTTTAAGATTTATGTAAAAAAAAATAATTATGTAGGTAGTATCATGTGAATATATGGTAAAACCTTGAAACTATGATGCTTATGTGTTGATTAGTACTATATACATATACAATGCCTTCCAAGTGTTTGATGAGCTATTCATGTGAATAAAATAGTTTGATTATATCATGTTAGCATGTATATTAGTTCATGCAATTCAAGTGTTTGATAAACTACCTCTATAGATGCATTATGAACAATTGTACATTTCTATGCTATTCAAGGTCATGTGATGCTTTACTTTTATGCTATCGAGTCCTTGGGGTATTTAATACCCGACAATTTAGCTGGTTACCTAGAGCCAACATCAGTTACATAATAATTTTAGTCTTGTCATGATCAGTAGTACTCTCAAACAGTTACAGAACTCAAGAAAAATTGAGTAAACTCAATATCAGTCCAGTCCAGTTTAGACCTCAGTAAATTCAACCAGTTAATAGAATTCAGTAGTATTCTGTCAGTCAAAAGAACAAAGTGAACTCAGTTCAGTTTAGTTAAATACTATAATCAGTAATAGTTCAGTCAAACATAGTATGACCTAGGATACAGTTCAGTGTCTATTCAGTAAGGAGTAGGATTCAGTACCGAGTGAACCCAGGGATGGGGACTCACCTTCCAGTAGAGGGTGTGATCCTTAGAAGCAACCCTTGTGTTCCAGAACTATGTAGCCAGCGTAAGTTGAGAAATCAACCTGCCATCGAAGGGTTGATGAGGTGTCCAACCTGCCAGTGGAGGTTACCACCATTCTCATTCTGAGCACCTGCCAAATGAGGATGACTCAGCTTGTCTTTACCTGTGGCACGGTATAGACACCCTTTCAACTGGGGTTACGGGTTGGACCTCAATCCATTTAGAGAGGGGCATATCGGTTAGATGATTACCTCCTACGGTCTCAATATTAGTATCTAGAATAGAACTCAGTTTAGTTTTAAAGAAATTAGGACTATCAAAAATAGTCACTCAGTTCAGTACGAAACTCAGAATAGTTCCACAGTATCTGTACTGTCAGATACATTCACTCGGTTAATAGTAATACACTATTAGTGCACTCAGATATTAGTAAACCAGTGTTTCAAAACTCAGTATCCAGTGTTATCATGACCTCATTTACAATTTACTTATTCATGCATGTACTCTAATTCAGTTATGTTCATGTTATTTGGACAACTATTGTTCATTCATATCAACCCACGCATGTCAGCAAACCTTACTTAGCATACTGGTACAATCAAAGTACTGACGCATACCTTTCTTTTGCGCTATGATGTTTTATATCATAGGTTCAGACGCACGGGCTCCCAATCATATTTAGCATCCAAATCCATCAGCAACAGACTAGTGGTGAGTCCTCATTGTTCGAGGATAAATTTATTATTATAGTAATTCAGTACTCTGTTTATTTTAGTAGTCGGAGTTAGTTGGGGACTTGTCCCATCGATTCCTTGTTCAGACAGTAGGGGCTTTTTTAAACTAGAGTATTTTTAGACAGATGTTCAGTTTCAGTATTTATTTCAGATTTGAACCTTATGGCAAGTTTCCACATAATTTTTGCATAATTACAGTATTACTATACATTTATTACACCAGGTACCAATCATGGGTTAGCTTGAGGTCCTTCGAGATTATGTGCACCGTTTAGCATTTGGGGTACAAACTCAGGGTGTTACAAACTTGGTATCAGAGCCTAAGGTTCAATAGAGTCCTAGGAAGTCTGAAAGATACATCTAGTAGAGTCTTGTGCATGGGTGTATAGCGTGCCACACTTATGGATCGAAGGCTATTAGATGTTTTAGGAAAAGTTTCTCTTCTTTCACTATTCATGTCATGCGAGTGAGCATGCCCTCAAGTTAAAATTTCTGTCTAATTCATTCTCCCCTTTTCATTTATAGAACATGCTTCTAAAAAAGACTAAAAAAAGGAGAGCCAAAAATCGGTCAGCACCTCAGCCCGTTCAGGCAGATCCCCTGGAAGAACATGTCTCCCATGCTGAATTCAGAGCAACTTTCACCATCCTAGCTCAATCTGTGGTAGCCCAAAATGAATGCCCGCTGCCATTTTGGCCAACCCTATGTCCAATACTGCTACATCTAGTATTCGGGACTTCACTCGAATGAACCCTCCATCTTTTACTAGGTCTAAGTAGATGAGGACCCTTAGGAATTTCTTGATCAGGTGCAGAAAGTTACAGTTATTATGGGGGTGACTTCTTTTGAGAGTGATGAGTTGGCTGCATATCAGTTGCAGGATGTGGCTCACTCATGGTTTAAATAGTGTAAAGCAGAAAGGGTCACAGATGCAAGACCCATACAGTGGGAGAAGTTTGCCACTATTTTTCTGGATAGGTTCTTCCAGTTGGAGTTGAAGGAAGTGAAGGTTCTAGAATTTGTTAACCTGAAGTAGGAAAACATGATAGTGAAAGAGTATTCTCTCAATTTTACTCAATTAGCTAGACATAATCCTCATGTGGTGGCAGATAGCAGGTCCAGGATGAGTAAGTTTACATCTGGCATTTCTACAAGTATGGTTAAGGAGTGTAGGAAAATAATGCTGATTATAGAGATGGACATATCCAGGATCATGGTCCACGCCCAGCTGATAAAGGAGGCTAAGAATAAGGAGAAAGAGAGGGAGAGGTAGAGAGCGAGAACAGGTAGTTTCAACTTTGCTCAGCCTAAGTCAGAAGGTGGGATTGTTCTCAGTTCTACCTGAAATTCTCAGTTCTAGCTCCATCCTCAGCCAGTGCTCCAGTGCCAAAATTCATACACAACAACAGTGATAAGGCACCGGGCCCTAAGCCTCAGGGTAGTGTAAGCAGTGCCTGAACCAATCACCATTTTCAGAAATATAGCAGAAACCACCAGGGTATCTGCAGGTCTGGAAGTGATGTGTGTTTTGAGTGTGGTAAGCTAGGTTACTGAGTTAGATATTGTCACCAGTTAGGTTCCCAGAGTCAACATAACTATCCCTTAGCTCAGTTCGGTCTCCCGAATCAGCAGGGTGCAATTTCAAGTGCTACCAGTGGGCAACACCTAAGGAGACTCTATGCCCTTCAGTCCCGACAAGATTAGGAAAGTTCTCCTGATGTGGTCACTAGTACGTTACAAGTTTATCATTAACATATTTATGCTTTGCTAGATCCAGGAGCTTCTTTATCCTTTGTAACTCCATATATAGCTGTTGACTTTTGAGTAAGTCCCAAAATACTAGAAGAGCCTTTATCAGTCTCTACCCTAATGGGTAAATCTATCATAGCTCAATGAGTATATAGGAACTATCCGATTATGGTATGTCAGAGAGTCACTTTAGCAGACTTAGTAGAATTAGAGATGATATATTTAGATGTTATTCTTGGAATGGATTGGCTTCATTCATGCTATACCTCAATTGACTTCAGAAACAGAATTGTCTAGTTTCAGTTTCCAAATGAGGCCATCCTAGAGTGGAGGTGTAGTACTTCAGCACTCAGGGGTCAGTTCTTTTCCTAGCTTAGGGAAAGGAAAATGATATCTAAGCGATGTGTCTACCATCCTATTTGAGTCCAAGACTCTAGATCAGAAACCCCTAATCTTGAATCAGTTTCAGTAGCAAGTGAATTCCCAGATATAACTCTCGAAATATTCCCGGAGTTCCTCCCGAAAGGGAAGTTGACTTTGGAATAAACTTTATTCTAGATACTCAACCTATCTATATCCCGCCATATAGAATAGCTCTAGCAAAACTCAAAGAATTAAAAAACAGTCAAAAGATCTCCTAGATAAGGGATTCATCAGACCTAGTGTGTCCCCGTGGGGTGCACCAGTTCTATTTTTGCGTAAGAAATACAGTTCTCTTAGGATGTGTACAGACTACCGTCAGTTAAATAAAGTCATGGTCAAGAACAAGTATCCACTTCCTAGAATTGCTGACTTGTTTGACCAACTTCAGGGTGCCAGTTACTTTTCTAAGATATACCTAGATCAGGCTATCATCAGCTCAAACTCAGAGAATGTGATATTCTTAAAACAGCTTTCAGAACTCGGTATGGTAACATTGAATTCTTAATCATGTCCTTTGGTGTTACCAATGCCCCAACAGTTTTCATGGACTTTATGAACCGTGTATTTAAGCAGTACTTTGACATGTTCATTATAGTCTTCATAGATGACATCATCGTCTACTCCTGCAGTGAGTATGATCATGCAGACCACCTCAGAATAGTATTACAGACTCTTAGAAACCATTAACTATTTTCCAAATTCAGTAAGTACAAATTTTTTCTTAGTTCAGTAGCTTTCCTCGGCCATATCATTTCTGGTGAGGGCATTAGAGTTGATCCCAAAAATACCAAAGAAGTGAGAAAACGGTCCAGACCCATCTTTCAATCAGATATCCAGATTTTCTTGGGTATGGATGGTTGTTACCGACTGTTTGTTGAGGGATTTTTATCTATTGCATCCCCTTTGTATAGATTGATTCAGAAGAAGGTCAAATTCCAGTGGTCATATTCTTGTGAGAAGAGTTTTCAGGAGTTGAAGACTCGACTCACTACTGCTCTATTTCTTACCTCAACAGATGGTTCGAATGAATTTGTTGCATATTGTAATACATCAAGAGTAGGTTTTGGGTATGTCCTCATGCAGAGCGGTAAGGTTATAGCCTATGTCTCTAGAAAGCTTATGCCCCATGAAAAGAAGTACCCAACTCATGATCTTGAGTTAGCAGCAATAGTATTTTCCTTAATGATTTAGAGACACTATTTATGGAGTGCACGTTGATGTGTTCACTGACCATAAAAGCCTGCAGTATGTATTCCCTCAGAAAGAGCTAAACCTATATCATAGAAGGTGGTTGGAGTTATTGAAAGACTATGATATAAACGTCCTGTATCATCTAGGTAAATCCAATATAGTGGCTGATACTCTTAGTAGGATGTCTACAGGTAGTGTTGCTCATGTGGAGGATAGTAAGAAGAAGTTAGCTCAGGAAGTTCATCAGCTTGCCCTAATAGGTGCTCTCTTAGTCAATTCAAAAGAAGGTAATTATGGGTGAAAAGTAGTTCAGAATTATCCTTGGTTTTTGAGGTGATGGAAAAATAGGATAGGGATCCCAGTCTAGTTAATTTGAAAGAATTAGTCAGATATCAAAAGGTAGAGGTTTTCTCCCAAGGAAGAGATGGTATATTGCGCTGCCAGGGTCGGCTATGTGTGTCAGGTATAGAATATATAAGACAGCGAATTCTAGGAGAAACGTATGGTGCGCGCTACTCTATTAATCTAGGGGCCACTAAGATGTACCATGATTTGCGAGAGATTTATTATTGGAGTGGGATGAAGAAATACATTGCATAGTTGTGGCTAAGTACTTAACATGTCAGCAGGTTAATATTGAGCATCATAAGCCAAGTGGGTCTACGCATGACAACTCATAGCTAACAAAAATCATAAGCAGATGTGCAGAGAAAGGATCTCAAGTTGAAGGTTGGTGATTATGTGTATTTAAAAATCTCTCCTATGAAAGAAGTAAAGAGATTTTGCAAGAAGGGGAAGCTCAGTCCCCGATATATCATTCCTTACCAAATTCTCAGACGTTTCATAAAGGTAGCTTACGAGCTTGAGTTGCCTTCAGACCTAGCTTCAGTCCATCCAGTGTTCCATGTCTCCTTGCTAAAGAAATACATAGGTGACCTAGATGTTGTAGTCCCTATAGGGGGTATAGCCGTTCAGAAAAACCTCTCTTATGAGGAGATTCCAGTCAAAATCCTTGATTATTAGATTCACAGACTGACGAACAAAGAGGTCTCTCTAGTCAAAGTTCTTCGGTGGAATTAGTCCATTGAGGGAGATACTTGGGAAGTAGAAGCAGATATGCGGACAAAGTATCCTCACCCCTTCTACGCTAACTAAAGCTCAGCCCAAGGGAATAGTTTTTCCTTGAACATACTCAGTTTCATTCTCAGATTTTTCTTTATAGACTTGGCACCAGTTACCATTGAATATTAAGTTGTGACTTCATGCATCAAATATGCTTGTTCAACGTGACAAACTCAACTTATTAGCGATCCCAGTCATGCATTCATGAATCATGTTCAGCTATGTACTCATGCATCAGATATGCATGTTCAGTATGAAATTTCAACATATCAGTAATGTCAATTATGAAATCATATTGCAGTTGTGCATATCCAGTATCTAAATTCAATCTATCAGTATTTTTTAGCTTAGTCAGTCTCATTCAAGGATGAATGTTCCAAAGGGGAGATATTGTAAGACCCCGCAAAATCCTAAGCTTAGCTCAGTCGTTTAAAGATTATTAAGGGGTCCCTATCTTAGAAAATTTTAGCTAAGTATTCAGACTTAGAGTTATTTTAACCTTCGTAGGTTGGCGACTCTATTTCACGACCCTCATGACCTTAAAGTGATTATTGTAGGTTGAATCATTATCAAGAATGCCAGTAGGTGTTCTGGGATAAGATTCAGATTTTTCGGACTTCGTTTGAGACACGTTTGAAATCTCAAACCAGTGGATCAACGCAATCTCGGTGCACCATGTCACCCATCACGTCGATGAGTATTTTCCACAGCTCTCAGTGTAAATTCCAGTGAATTGACACAGACTCAACACGATGCATTGTCTATCGCGTCGATTCCAATGATGTGGTGCGATGGTCTGTGCATCGCTAAATTAGATTTTAGTCATTAAAAAGTCACATCCTCAGGGGTAATTGGGTCTTTTCCCACCTCATGTCATCCCCCAAAAGACGAGATTAAGCCCCTTTAGAGGAAAATCCATTCATCTTTCTCAAAATTTCTCAAGAAATAAACAAGAGGATCTCAAATTCAAGATTCAATCTTCAAGAACACTCCACCATTCTTCGCAAATTTGAATACCAAGGTATGCCAAGTGTTCATCCAAAGGTCCCTTCCATCCTTGGATTCCAAGAAACTCTTTTAAACTTTAAATAAATTGATTTCATGACTTCCATGATTTGGATTTAAGTGTATTCATGATTATAATGTTGATTGGGTTTCTATGCCAAGATTAAGTGCAAGATTTATGTAAAAACAATTATTATGTAGGTAGTATCATGTGAATTTATGGTAAAACCTTGAAATTATGATGCTCATGTATTGATTAGTAATATGTGCATATACAATGCCTTCCAAGTGTTTGATGAGTTGTTCATGTGAATTAAATAATGGGATTATATCATGTTAGCATGTATATTAGTTCATGACATTCAAGTGTTTGATAAAATGCCTCTATAGATGCATTATGAACAAATGTACATTTCTATGCTATGCAAGGTCATGCGATGCTTTACTTTTATGCTATAGAGTCTTGGAGGTATTTAATACCCAACAATTTAGCTGATTACCTAGAGCCAATGTCAGTTACAGAATAGTCTCAGTCATGTCACTATCAGTAGGACTCCAGTCAATTACATAACTCAGGAAAAATTTAGCAGACTCAGTATTAGTCCAGTCCAATTCTGTATTTAGTTCAGACCTCCGTAAATTCTATCAATTAACATAATTCAGTAGTATTACATCAGTTAACAAAACTCAGTGAACTCAGTTTAGATCAGTTAGACACTATAATCAGTAACAGTTTAGTCAAGCCTAGTATGACCTACGAATCAATTCAGTGACTATTCAATTGGGAGTAGGATTCAGCACCGAGTGAACCCAAGAATGAGGACTCACCTGCTAGTAGAGGGTGTGATCCTTAGAAGCATTCCTTGTGTTCCAGAACTACGTAGCCAGCGTAGGATGAGACATCAACCTGCTAGTTAAGGGTTGATGAGGTGTCCTACCTGCCAGTTGAGGGTACCACCATTCTCATTCAGAGCACCTTCCAGATGAGGGTAACTCAGCTTGTCTTTACCTATAGCATGCCTTCCAACTGGGGTTACAGGTTGGACCCCAATCTATTCAGAGAGGGGCATGTCAGTTAGATGATTACCACCCATAGTCTCAGTTTCAGTCTTCAGAATGTAACTCAGTTCAGTTCTACGGAAATTAGGACTATCAAACACAGTCACTCAGTTGAGTACGGAACTCAAAATAGTTCCACAAAATCAATACTGTCAGATATAGTCACTCAGTTAATAGTAACACAATATCAGTGAACTCAAATATTAGTAAACTTGTGATTCAGAACTCAGTATATCTAGTGTTATCATGACCTCAATTACAGTTTACGTATTCATGCATGTACTCTCATTTAGTTATGTTCATGTTATTCGGTCAGCTATTGTTCATGTATATGAACCCACGCATGTCAACCTACCTCACTACAAAAAATAAGTTAAATTGCGGGGGTTTATTTGCGAGGGTTATATTAACCTACGCAAAATTATATGAATTGTGGGAGTTAAAAATTTGCCGCTAAAATATATAAAGTTGCGGAGGTTTTAAACCCCCGCAATAAATTGCGGGGGTTTTAAACCCCCGTTATATGCCAAAAATAATCAACGCTTATATTTTCATAAAACATAAATTTACGGGGGTTTTTGTCCCCCTCTATAATAAAAAAGAAACTCAACATTTTCCTTTTCCCCGCTATTATTTTCCCTCACTTTCCTAATTATATCGACCCTCTTATTTCCCTCTCACTTTTCCTCTCTTATTTCCCAAATTGGTAGGTAGTCATTTCAGTTGGTAGGAAAAAATGAGTCTTTGAGGTTGCAATAACCACAGATTCACGAGAAATCCCCACGGATTGTTCCAGTTTTTGTGCAATTTCTGTAAACTAAAGTTGAATTGACATCTTTTATTGTAAGTTAAATTAGGGTTATTTGAGTATATTCAGGTTTTTTGCAGATGTTTTGATCCTGCTTTTGTGTTTATTTATATTGAAACTTGTTGCAATTTGCGGTCGAAGTAGGGATTTTTTTTTGAAAGAAATCCCGGGCTGGTTAGAGTTAGGAAGTGACATGCTAATATATTATGTTTCCTTTGCTCTGATATTTAGTTACAATATCCAAGTTGATTAAGGGACACATGATGTAGTTGAATTTCTTAAACATAAGAACCCAAATTCGGATGAAGATGTTGAGGTATAAATAAAAGTTTCACGCTTTTTTGTATTTGGTTTTCTGGTTGTCCGTAGCTTCACAAGCTGAATCCTCTACTGTTGGTGTGAAATAGGAGGGAGGAATTGGGATTTTGACTTGGTTCAGTGTACTGAGCTGAAGTGTGAGTTTACTTATCAAATGAGAGAATTGTTAAGTGTTGAGCTTAGAGGTGCCTATTATCGTAAGTCGAATCAAAATCCTACATTGGAGTGATATAGGAGGTGAAGATAGATTTTAACTTGGTTTAATGTACTGAGTTTACCTGTCAAAGGAGAGAATTGATATATTGATACTCTTATTTTTCTTTTGCTAGATTTAGTGTAGGTTAAGTCTAGAGAGTTGATACATTTGTCACTGTAAGTTGAATTAAAACCCTATGGAGTGATACAGGAGGGAAAAATTTGGATTTTGACTTGGTTCAGTATATGTAGCGTAAATGTTGAATGTGAAGTGTGAGTTTACTTGTTAAATGAGGGAGTTGATGTAGTTATTTTCTAAATTGTTTTGCTGGATTCAGTCTTGGTTAATTGTAGATAGTCAATGGGCCTGTCACTGTAAGTCAAAGGAAAACACAACAGTTGTAGTGATATGGGAGGGAGGAACTGGGATTTTGACTTGATTTGATACATTGTAATGTAAATACTGAGCTGAAATGTGAGTTACTTGTCAAATGGTGAACTCATGTATTTATTTTCTCAATTGTTTTGTTGGATTCAGTGTAGGTTAAGTGTTGGTGAGGTAGGGTTTTTATCAAGCGGTTTTGCACGCTTTTTGAACTTCTCAATCCCGTTATGAAAGTGATTTCTTGACAAACAACTTATTAATTAGATTCGTCACCTTCTTGTACCGGATTTTGGCGTCTGGTTGTTCTTTTTGTCTATCCAAGTAGCAATACGACAAAAAATTAAGAAAAATAGTTCGAAAATGTAGATGCTCATCGTATGAATTTTCCCTTGATGGTTTACTGGTTATGTTTGATTGAAAGTTGTATTCATGTAGGTTTAATTGTTACTATCCCAAATTTTGTTTGCACATGCTTAGTTCTATTCACTGAAAGTGTCCTCTATTCTTTTTATGTCCTCTGTCAACCAGTCCAACTTGGATTTGGCTTTCTACCTAACCACTCATGCTTATTCAATAACAATATCACACAATCATTACATCAGTCTTTGTGTCCCAACATTATAGTCAACTATGAAGCTCTTGTGTTGTTGGTAATTGTGTATTTTTTATCTTACAGCTAACAAATAATTTCTAGCTTCCCCACACAAACATGACAATGTCTCCATCCCTACTGTTTTCACAGATGGTGTGGCAGTTTCATTTTAAATGGTTATCTTCTGATCTGAAGGTTTTGGGTTTTATCTCTTCTTTTTTTTCTTTGACATGTGCATTTCTTTGGAGGGCAGATAGATGGTCATGACTGACTTTTTCCATTTTTCATTATGTGAACTAGCATAAGTAAAGTTACCAATGGATTAGATAGCACATTGTGTCATTCTTTGGCTTGAAATACTTTCCTGTAAATTCTACCCTCCCTATGCCCCACCTTGTGAGATTTTAGTGGGTATGTTGTTGTTGTTGTTCGTTGTGGTTATAATCGAAAAAGTTTATCGGTGAAACTTGTAAGTTGTAATACTATATGTGTCAGTCAAGTATTACAATTGTTTTGTGGGAACAAACCTGTATTGATTACAAGTTTGCTGGTTATTTTTTTTCAATTAACAATATGTTCATTTTCTTGACGGAGTATTGTGACTTTTTTTTCCAGTGAAAGCATTGAAAGAGATTGCAAAAAAGCTTGGGAAATTTGAGTACTGTTGTTACTTTTAAAGGAGTTAAACGGTGTCTTTAGTAACCAAAAGAGTCCACACATTTTTTTCACATTCCCAATTCCGACTCAGGTTAGTCACAAACACCCTTTATAGTTTTTACCCCACTAATTTTGCGTGTGATTTTGTGTAATTTCTCTCCATTATATAATAATAGTTTCTCTTATGATTTCTAGTTGCTCCCAATTTTGTATTGTTGTTTTTTTATCGTCTAGGTATGTTGTAATTGGACCTCAACTAGTTTGGGGTTTAAGTCTAGTTGACTGATTGTTGATTGATTATGTTCGTTGAACTTATTTTTTTATATCTGTAAAGTTAGTCGAGTTGTGCAAAAGTTGATCCGGACATTACAATTATCTGTTAGAGTAATTTTTTATATGATATTTTGTTATGTGTGTTTTATGTTAGAGTTCAACAATTTATTTATTTTCTATTATATTCACTCTTCTTCTTTATGGAATCTTATAGGGGATATTTTGAATTTTCATCAAATTCTTCAATGGATAGATCTTGGATTGAAATTCCAAGAAACACACTAGAGTATTTACTTGGTTTGAATCAGTTTCTAGATTTTGCATTTACCAATGGAGATATAGGAGATAAAATAAAGTGTCCATGTCCTATATGTGGATTTACAAAGTGGAAAACAAAAAATATGGTGTTTCACCATTTGATGGATAAGGATTTACCTCAACATTACGTCACTTGGGTTATGCATGGAGAAATGATGTTTTGCCTAATTCCAAAAACGTAAAGGTCATTCAAGATGCACAACCTTTTGAAAATTCTATTGAATTATTGATTAATGAAGCATTCCGTAGTTTAAGGCATGAGGGTGTTGATGCAGGTTCATCACAAGAAGTGGGAGAAGAAGAAATTTTACATGATTTGTCTGATTCAAATAACAAAGTTTTTTTTGAATTGCCTAAGGATGGAAGTGAAGAATTGTATGAAGTATCCAAGTACTCAAATTTGCATTTTTTACTAAAGCTTTATCAAATAAAGTGCTTGTCTGGGTCAAGTGATAAGGGAATGACTATGGTGCTAGATCTACTCAGGGATGCATTTAAATTTGCAAAGATCCCTATATCTTTTTATAAGGCTAAGAAAACCATCAACAAGTTGTGTCTTGATTATATCAAGATAGATGCTTGCCCAAATGATTGCATGTTGTACTGGGAAGATGATGTTAATGCAAAATCATGTAAGCATTGTCACACTTCTAGATGGAAGCCCGAGAAGGATAGCGATCTTGATCATGCACCTAGTACAAGTAAGAAACAAAAGAAGAAGCAAAAGAAGCCTGCCAAAGTTTTGCGCTATTTTTCATTAAAACCAAGATTACAAAGATTGTTTATGTTCTCTAAAATTGTAGAGCATATGAGATGGCATGCAGAGGATGATACAAATATGGGATCTTAAGGCACCCTCGAGATGGTGAAGCATGGAAAAGGCTTGATACAAAGTATCCGGAACTTGCTTCAGATCCTCCAAATGTTCGATTAGGACTATCTACTGAAGGTTTCAATCCTTTTGGAACAATGAGTACTAACTATATACATTGTTACTCATAAGAATCAAGATGGAGTATATGTTAATGAAGTGGCAAGAGAAATTTATGTGAGTTTTACTTATGTGCCATAGACTATTATTGAGCAATCTACGGTATGCGAAGTGAATTTTTATTATTAATTTATTTTGAAAACAAATTTTTGGTATGTTGGAAAAAATTGAGTCATCTTTGAGCCAAAGCACTATAGATGAGTCTCAAGTTTCGCCAAATGATGCCTCTGGTAAGGTGCTAAGGCAAGATCACTCTGGAAGGGTGAGATGTTTGGGATTAGGAGCAGTTCCTGGTAGAGTTTTTCAACAAGTTAGACCTCGTTTTGGTGGTACAAGTGCATCAAGTAGTGGAGGTTCTTGTTCGTTCCAATGTCGATAAAACTACAATCAACTACTGAGTGCTTTTAAGGCATATGTGATGATGAAAGAAGGAATGATACCAGAACAATTTGTGGGTCTCTTTGATTCTCCTTCAATGGTTTCTCCCACAGCAGTAAGTAAAGTTCTCTTTACTTTTTTTCTGATCTCGGTGTTTGTTGAAAAGCTCTCATTTCTTGTCTTCTCTTTTTATTTCTTATTTATTTTGTTGTTCATATTATTAATCTTTTATAAAACAACAAAAAAATAACTTGCGGTAGAACAGAGTCTCAACTTTCAGCTAACAACTTGCTAACAACATATATTACCTACCAAAATCTATCATTAAAGATAAGAATTAAGCTTTTATACCCCCCCTGCTAGTTTTGGTTTCACTTACAGTCTATATGCCACTTCCTGCACCATTAGTCAGACATTTAAACCAGCATGTCTTTGTTTGATTTGAAAAACTCTAAGGTCCCTTTCTTGACAATGAAGTACATAGTAGCACTTACGATCATCCTATACATCTTTTCTTTAGTTACTTTACCATTTTGATTATTCGATGACCACTGTAACTCTTCCTTCCACTCTAGTGCCTGTTTGTAGATGTCTTGTCATTTTGACATTCTCATCCAGGTTTTGGAGTATAATTAACACTTAAAAGAAAAGATGGTTGATGCTTTAAAGTTCTAAACTCCACGTAGGGAAGATTGTGTTGACATCAGTTTGCTTAATCAATCCTTGATGTACATCATTTTGATGTGCTTGTCAATTATAATGTTTAATTAGTCGTGTTGTGTTAACGATATATGAATTAATAAAATATTGGATAGTACATTATGCCTAAAGAAAAAATTAAATTTGGGGTAAAATTAAAATTTATAATTTATTATTTAAAATTACATTTTGCAGGGGTTTAAAACCCCCGTAAACCTTAAAATTAACCCCTGCAATTTGACCTATTTTTTGTAGTGCCTCACTTAACATACCAGTACATTCAAATTACTGACGCATACCTTTCTTTTACGCTACGATATCTTATATTATTGGTTAAGACGCACAGTCTCCTTATCATACTTAGCATGCAGATCCATCAGCAACTGACAAGTAGTGAGTTCTCATTGTTCGAGGAAAGATTTATTATTACAGTATTTAAGTACTCAGTTTATTTTCGTATTCGGAGTTAGTTGGGGACTTGTCCCATCAACTCTTTATTCAAACAATATTCTTTTTAGACAAATGTTCAGTTTCAGTATTTATTTCAGATTTGAACCTTATGGCAAGTTTCCGCCTAATTTCTGCATAATTATAGTATTACGATTTAGTTATCGCAGTAGGTAAAGTCATGGGTTAGCTTGTGGTCCTTCGAGATCATTAGCACCATGTAGTGTCTGGGGTAATAACTCGGTGCATTATAGTTACATTATCCCCCCCTGGGTTTATTCATCCCCGAATGATGACAAGAGACACAACAAGCATGATTTCAAGCATTAAATAGAAAGGAAATAGTAGTATAGAATTTATACCTTCCATGCCATCTTCCATGGTTTCGAAGTGAGTTGTGTACCTCATATGCATGTTATATTCTGACTCCCACGTAGATTCCTTAGCTTTTTAATTCCTCCACAACACCTTAACCGAAGTTATTTCCTTACTTCTCAAATTCCAAACTTTGCGATCTAAAATAGAAATGAGTTATTCTTCATACGACAAGGAATTTTTTATATTGACTTCATCCATAGGCAATACTAGGGAATGATTTCCAATGAACTTCTTCAACATGGAAACATGGAATATTGGATGAACAGAAGCCTGGATCGCTGGCAAATCTAACTCATAGGAAAACACACCGATCCTCTTCATAATCTGATACGATCATATGTAATGAGGACTAAGCCTCCCTTTCCTTCTGAACCATATGACTCTCTTCATGGGGAGACCTTGAGGAATACCTAATCATCTACCTCGAATTCTAAGTCTCTCCTTCTAACATCAGAATAAGACTTCTAGCGACTCTAAGCTGTCTTAAGTCTCTCCCTAACTATCTTCACCTTTTCCATTTCTTGATGAACAAGGTCAGGAACAAACAATTGGGTTTAACCAATTTCATACCACCCAAATGGTGATCTATATCTCATCCCATAAAATGCTTCAAAAAAAGCCATCTGAATATGGGCGTGGTAGCTATTTTTGTAGGCGAATTCTATCAACGACAAATGATCTACCCAACTACCTTTGAAGTAAATTATGTAGGCCCTAAAGATATCTTTAAGTTTCTGAATAGTGCGTTCACCTTGCCCATCAGTCTAAGGGTGAAAAGCAGTACTCAGGCTCAATTGGGTTGGAGTCGTGGGTCTGGGCCATTTTCTCACTGCCTCAACTTTTTGAGGATCAACATTAATACCCTCACTAGACACAATATGCCCCAACAAAGCAATAACATTAAGACAAAATTCACATTTGGAAAATTGTGCATACAATTCATGACCTTTGAAAGTCGGTAGGATGATGCGAAGATGACCGACATGATCCTCCTCATTCTTAGAGTAAACTAAATGTCATTAATGAAAACTATGAAGAACAAGTCTAGATACTGTCAAAACACCCTATTCATTAGGTCCATGAAAGTTGCAGGGGAGTTAGTCAATCCGAAGGACATGACTAAGAATTCATAATGGCCATATCTGGTTCGAAAAGCTATTTTGGGAATGTTAGCCTCCCTAAACTTCAATTGATGATACCCCAAACGAAGGTCTATCTTAAAAAACATTTTTCACCTTGGAGTTGATCAAATAAATCATCAATCCTGGGAAGAGGGTATTTGTTTTTAACAGTGACCTTATTGAGATGACGATAATCTATACACATATGGAGTGAACCGTCTGTCTTACGCATGAAGAGCTCCGGCGCACCTCGAGGAGAAACACTTGGATAAATAAAACCCTTGTTAAGAATATCTTTTAACTGTTCTTTCAGATCTTTCAATTTTGCTAGAGCACTTCTGTATGGTCGGATAGAAATAGGAAGAGTGTATGAAAATAAGTCAATGCAAAAATTTATCTCCCTATTATGTGTTATTCCTAGGAGATCATAAGGAATTCATTAACAATAGGGATACACTAGAGAGAAAGACTTTTAGTACTAGAATCTTTGACCCAAATAAGTTGATACAAACAACCCTTATATAGAATTTTGTGGGATCTGAGATAAGAGATGAACTTCCCCCTAGATACTAAAGAATACCTCTCCTACTCTATCACTAGTTCATTTTGAAAGGAGAAAGTGACTTTTCGGGTTCTACAATCTAGTGTGGCATAGAACGAATGGAGCCAATCAATTCTCAAGATGGCATCAGAGTCAATCAAATAAAGCTCTATGAGATCTACCACAATATTACAATTATAGACTGATACAACACTATTTTTGTACACCCTCCTAGCCATAATAGAATCACCAATAGGAGTAGAAAAAAGAAAGGTTTTGGAATAACTTCAGGCTCAAACCCAAAATTGAATGTCACATATGGGGTCACATAAGACAAAGTAGATCCGGTATAAAGTAACATATACATATTATGGGAGAAAATTTGAAACATACTCGTGACTACATCTAGTGAAGACTCTACTGTAATATCCCGTGATGTCTTCAACCAAATACCTAAGTGTAAAAAGGAACTTAGTCAATTTTGAACTCCTAAACTTAGATGTTTCTATTTTCGACCTTCCTGACCTTGGATAGTTAATTTATAAGTTGATTCATGATCATAGGTGTCAAGGGTACGTCCCGGGTAAGTTTTAGAACTTTGAAACTAGCGTAAGGGTATGTTTGGATGTCCAAAATAGTAAGGCCTCGCGATAGGCCTGCATCGCGAGGGGCAGTTAACCCAGATAGGTGTCGCATCATGAGGGCCAGTTAACCCTATCATGCCTCTACGTCGCTCCAATGATCATAACGCCCAAACTAAAGACGTATGTCCCACCCATGCGATGAGGTCGAGCAACAGGGCTCACACTCCTAATTCTGTTGCTAATTCGGGAGTCCCTCCAATTCAGACCAGTCCACACAGAGAACCTAGGGCTCCGTGGTTTAGGACTCATCATACCCAACCTCCCCAGAGAGAGATATCGAATGCTGAGTTAAGATAGTCGATGCATATGACCGCATAGTTGGTGGCTTCACGGGCTCGACAGTCGTAGGATGTTGGGTCTGCGTCTGTCACATCTGAGGATACACGGGTGGGTCAATTTATGATGATAAAACCACCTAATTTTACTGGTACAAAGGTGTAGGAGGATCCACAAGAGTTCGTAGACGAGATGGAGAAAATCTTTTGAGTGATACATATGGATAAAGATGAAGGGTTTAAACAAGCTGCTTATCAACTGAAGGAGGTAGAAAATCAGTGGCAACATAAGTGAAAAGATTCGAGGGGAGATAGTGTTGAGCCTTCTGTGTGAGGCAAATTTATTGAAGCCTTGCTGGAATGATTCTTTCCTCAGAAGTTGAAGGAGTCCAAAGCTGAAGAGTTCATAAACCTGAAATAAGGAAAGATGAGCATCAAAGAGTACACCCTAAAATTCAATCAACTATCTCGTTATGCTCCGGAGTTGGATGGAAACATGAGGGCCCATATGAGAAAGTTTGCATACGACCTTTCGAATGAATTGGTGTTGGAGTGCAAATGGGCAATATTGAGCATGGATATGGACTTCTCTAGATTGTCTATTCATATGCAGCAGGTTGAGGAGCCGAAGAAAAGGGTTGCTGAAGTAAGAGAGAAGGATAGACAGGCCAAGAGGGCCCGATCATCAGTCCAAAATCATAGTCTGCTGCAGAGTGGTAATTCGGATAACTAGTGGAAGAAGAAAAAGTTTTGGAGCAATGCTCAGTCTGCAGCCAGCGCTCCAGCGCCTAGACCTCTAGTTGATCTACGATCTCAGAATTTACAGACTAATCATGCATCTAGAGTGTAGGTTACCCAGTCCCAAGATAGTGTGGTTCAGCCGTATAGAACTTTTTTACGGTGTGAGACCTGAGATATGCATCACCCAGGAAAGTGTCAGCTGGGTGAGATGGTATGCTATACTTGTGGTGTGGCGGGTCATTTCCAGTGAGATAGTCCTTCTGCTAGAAGGAACCTTGATGGTGCTAAATCCCAAGAAAACTTCTCCGCACCACCATCACCTCCCAAAGGTGCTATTTCAGCTACCAGAAGTGGACACAACTAGTTGTAGGCCTTGTCCAATCGCCATGAGGGAGAGGCCTCACCAAATATAGTCACAGGTCCGTTAAAAATCTTCTCTCATAATTTATATGTGTTACTTGATCCCGAGTCTACCTTGTTTTATATGACTCGATATATGGCAGTCGGTTTTGGGTTTGAGCCTGAAATTATTGTAGAACCTTTATCTATTTCTACTTCTGTAGGTGATTCTGTTGTGGCTAGGAGGGTATATAAAAATTATGTTGTATTTGCTTGTAGCCGAGATACTGTGGCTGAGCCCGTAAAGCTTGATATGGTTGATTTTGATGTTATCTTAGGAATGAACTGTCTCCATTCATATTATTCCACGCTAGATTGTGAAACCTAAAAGGTTACTTTCGCTTTTCCAAATAAACCAGTGATAGAATAGAAGGGTCATTCTTTAGCACCTAGAGGGAAATTCATATCTTACCTTAGAGCCCATAAGCTTATTTTTAAAGGGTGTTTGTACCATCTAATCTAGGTAAAAAATTCTAATATTGAAAGTTCTTCTCTTCAGTTTGTCCCTGTGGTTAATGAGTTTTCAGAAGTCTATCCCGATGATCTCCCAAGAATACCACCTGTTAGGGAGAAAGATTGTTGTATTGATTTATTGCTTAACACCCGTCCCATTTCTATTCTGACAGAAAGAATGGCTCCAACAAAACTAAAAGAGTTGAAAGAATAACTAGCAGACCTTATTAATAAAGGTTTCATCCATCCTAGTGTTTCTCCCTAGGGTGCACCTCTACTTTTTGAATGCAAGAACAATGGTTCCCTCTGCATGTGTATAGACTACCGCCAGTTGAATAAAGTCACTGTCAAAACAAATATCCCCTTCCTAAAATTGATGATATCTTTTACAAACTTCAGGGTGCTAAGTGTTTTTCAAAAATAGACCTTCGTTCAGGGTATCATCAATTGAAGGTTAGGGAGGTTGATATTTCCAAAACATCTTTCCAAACCCGATATGATCATTATAAATTCTTAGTCATGTCCTTTGGTTTGACTAACGCTCTTGCAGCCTTCATGGACCTAATGAATAAGGTATTCCGTCAATTTCTAGATCTGTTTGTTATAGTCTTCATTGATGAAATTTTGATTTATTCTAAGAGTGAGGAGGATCATGCCAATCACCTCCGAATCATCATTTAAAACCTAAAAGATTATAAATTATATGCAAAATTTTCCAAGTGTGAATTCAGGCTTAATGTTATTGATTTTTTGGGGCATATTATGTCTATTGAGGGAATTAAAGTTGATCCCCAAAAGATTGAGGCAGTCAGAAAATGGCCCAGACCTACTACTCCAACCGACATTGGGAGTTTCTTGGTTTGGCAGGATATTACAGAAGGTTCGTAGAGAGTTTTTCTTCGATAGCTGCTCCACTTACCAGGTTGACGCAGAAAAAGGTGAAATTTGTGTGATTTGACTCTTGTGAGAATAGCATTGAGAAGTTGAAGGACAAGTTGACTACTACACCGATTTTGACTCTTTCTGAGGGTATAGATAGTTTTTTCATATATTGCTACGCGTATTAAGTGAGACTTGGTTATGTACTTATGCAGTATGGTAAGGTGGTAGCTTGTATATCTAGGCAGTTGAAGGTTCATGAGTGAAACTACCCCACCCATGACTTGGATTTAGAGCTTATGGTGTTCGCACAAAAAATATGGTGGCATTATCTTTATGGGGTACATGTTGATATATTTACTGACTACAAAAGTTTACAGTATGTTTTCTCGCAGAAAGAGATAAATATCAGGCAAAGGTGTTGGTTGTAACTGTTGACGGACTATGATATGAGTCTACACTATCATTTGGGCAAGGCGAATGTGGTGGATGACACCCTTAGCAGATTATCTATGGGCAGTGTTTCACATATTGAGGAAGGGAAAAGGGAGATGGTGAAAGATATTCATCGGCTTGCAAATCTAGGGGTGCGACACCTGGATTCCAAAGATGGAGGGGTAGTTGTGCATAAAATAGATAAATCTTCCCTTTGTGCAGAGTTAAGGAAAAGAAGGTTGAGGATCCAATCTTGATGCAGATTAAGAAAGATGTGAGTCAACAGAAGGTGATGTCTTTTGAAATTGGTGGTGATGGGTTTTGGTGATCTCAGGGTAGGTTATGTATGCCAGCTATGGATGAATTACGGAAAAGAATCCTTGATGAGGCTCATACTTTGAGGTATGATGTTCACTCAGGCTCTACTAAGATGTACCATGATCTTAAATATATATTGTGGAATAATATGAATCGTGATGTGGCTGACTTTGTTTCCAAGTGTTTGAATTGCCAACAAGTTAAAGTGGAACATTTGAGGCTAGGTGGTACTTCCCAAGATATATCTTTGACTTTGTGAAAATAGGAGATGATCAATACGGACATCAACATATGACTTCTGAATTCCCGAAACCAGTATGATTCCATTTGGGTAGTTGTCGACCGGCTTACCAAGTCAGCCCCCTTTTTTTCTTTTATGACTAACCATTTGGGAGATGATTATGACAAGATGTACATTGAAGAAATAGTTTGTTTAAATGGAGTACCAATATCCATTATATCCGATCGAGGTCCGAAATTCTCATCACAGTTTTGGAAATCTTTTTAGAGGGGTTTAGGTACCCAAGTAAACCTGAATACTGCATTCCACCCCTAGATGGATGGGCAAGCTGAATGAACTATTCAGACCCTGAAGGACATGATGTGAGCCTGTGTAATTGACTTCAAGGGTAGTTGGGTAGACCACTTACCATTGATAGAGTTCATCTACAATAATAGCTACCATGCCCGCATTAAGATGGCTCCTTTTGAAGCACTTTTTAGGAGAAGATGTAGATCACCAATTAGGTGGTATGAAGTGGGTAAGACGTGGATGTTTAGGCCTGATCTTGTGCATCAGGCAATGGAGAAAGTGAAAATCATTAGAGAATGACTCAAGACAGCTCAGAGCCATCAGACGTCCTATGCCGATGTTAGAAGAAGGGAGATGGAAGCTACCAACTGGGCTATCATATACATAGACTGTCGGGCCTCAACATTATATACTTCTCTATAGGGAGGTTGAGTATGATTATCTCAATACCGAGGATCCCTAGGTGGACTATTCTGAATAGGTAAAACTCCCGGAATAACAACAAACTCTGGAGTACGAGCTCCATAATGGGTCCGCATCCCATGGGTAGGGTGGACATCCTCAGCTTAGGCATTCCATTTGTTGGATCGACGGGGAGGCGTGATATCTTTCTGAAATACAGAAAATCATTGATTAGAGGAAATACAGACTCTATAGCATGAACAAAATCATTAAATAAGAGAGATATTCCTAAACGCCTTGTTTCCCCTTGTTATAAGTATGGGGCGCTACACACCCATAAATAGAGCTTTACCCCATGCAATTTCGCAGACACCCTGGGACCGTGAACTATTTTATGATACCAAGTTTGTCATAACCCGAGCCGCACCCTAGTCGCGACGAGCATCCCAAACCATGAAATCCCAGGCGCCCTTTTCTATCTGGCAATCATACATTACATTTATAAAATATAAAGAAATGTGAAAAAGTTATCTTACGTAAACATGGTCGATACTGTTTAACGCCTTGTTTTAGGGTTTTCTAGATATAGAGAAACTTATCAATCAACATAATTTTGGACAAATAATATTTTTTTTTTCTCTCTCTCTCTCTAGACCAATTTTTTTGGGAGTTTTGTATTGTGAATCAATTTAAGTTATACTTTTTCATCTTTATCATAGTTGTAAGTTAATCTTCTCAATTATGAATTAAATTTATGTACTTGTTTCTTGCATCATGAGTGGCTAAACCTCATTAACCTGAATTATGGGATCTAGGGTTAGGTCATGAAGAGGTGCTAAATACTCAAGATTCAATAGGTGTCAAGATTTCTTGATAATTCTGAGTTGTTAATTAATGTCTGTTGGTTGCAAATAGTAGGCATACCTACTTTGATTTGCTTGAGAAAGAAATCATAAACATAGAAAGTGAATTATCAACAGGGACTCGGAAATACTTCATTTAATAATCAGCGTTGTAACAAGGTTGATTAACCTGAGGTAAAATTTGGGCAGTAATAGCGATTCCCTAAGTCCGAGAATATTAAAAAATTAGGTGCTTAAATAGGTCAAGAGATATTTGAGCATATAATCGATAAAGATAGCTTGTTATCCTAACCACCGTGAGAATCTTGAGTCACCTTTCGCATCTGTCATGTACCGTAAGCCCTAGTGAACATAATTCTGGTTATTTCATAAAATATTAGTTACAAACATCAAAATCTAAGTGTCAAACAATTATTTGTGAAACTTAAACCCCCATTTCAGGAGACGTTAAACTATCAGTGAATTAAATTGTAAACAACTTGAGATTTCCTGTGTGATTTGACCCCAACCTAGTTGGGTTTTATATTGACAATGATCTCTTACACCCATTCATGAGTGTAGTTTGAGAGCTATAACCATGTAATTTAGGAAAACCCCAGGTACCTTATGTCGTTTAGTTTGAAGATTGGAACTCTAATCTTGACCCTTTTTTTGAAATCCTGATCTTAGAAAAACCCTAATTTTCTTTTGTTATTGAGGGTAAAGAGGATTTGATATGTTTTAAAACTGATAATAGTTGATTAATAATGTTTAGAGTACAATTTAATTCATGGGTGAGGTTTTTGGGAAGGGAAAGTACCAGATACCCATTTAAAAACGTCCCATCTGAGTAACTCGGCCTCGCTAGACGGCTTGGTTGATGGACCATCATTTTGGTGATGTACTGTCACTCCAACCATCAGTTTTGGTCTAGAGAATGAGATCACTGCCTTAGGCCAACGGAAATCTTTCTGGAATTTCATTGACTTGACGGTTCGTTTGTCTGGCCGTCGCACCTCGGCAGACTGACACCTCTGTGTAAAATGTGCATAAATTATTACCCTGATATTGGATTTAGGAGAAACTTATGGAATTGAAAATAACACTCAAAGACCTTTCGTTTTATATATAGTAGGTTCTCTAAATCATTATATACAAGAAATTATGGTCAATGGAAATTGACCCAAGTTTAGACGTTCACTAAAACTTAATTGATAGGAAATTTTTAACTCATCTTTGAGTTAAGGGACCTCTATGATCTCAATTCATGCACAACTATATTCCCACACTACCTAATTGATTATCATACTTATAATTGCATTGGATTCATTGGCTTTTGGGACCTTTACGCGTAGGAATGACGGTTTACGTTCTTTCCCAAAATGCGGATTGTTACAGAATTAGTCAAGGGAACTCATTTATATATTTTTATACGTGAGTCATTGCATAGATCATCATCTCCAGCTCGTACTCTTTCCCTTCTACTTGTTTGTGTATTTCCAATGTGAGCCAGGAGTTCCCCAAATACTTCAACAGGGCTTCAAAAAATGAAGTACTCATGAAGTGGTCAAGGGAACTCTAGGGAACACCTTGATTTATATTTAGACATGAACTATTACGTTGATCATCATCTCCAGCTTGTACTCTTGCACTATTACTTATTTATGTATTTTCAAAGTGAGGCCTGAAGTCCCCCCAAACACTTCAGTAGGGCTTCAAACAAAGAATCAAACCCTCATGTAGTGATCAAGCAAATTCCTGGTAACACATTGATTTATATTTATACGTAAACTATTGCATTGATCATCATCTTTAGTTCGTACTCTTGCGCTTCTATTTGTTTGTGTATAGTCAAATAGAGCTCGAGAATTTCCTCAAACACTTTAGCGGTGGTTCATACAATGAAGTAAGACCTCGTGAATGGTCAAGGGAACTCCGGGATCATCTTGATTGATATTTATACATAAACCATTGTATTGATCATCATCTCCATCTCATACACTTAAACTTGTTTGCATATTTTCATAGGGAGCCTCGGTGTTCCTCCAAACCCTTCAGTGGGGCTTCAGATAACGAAGTATTCCCTCATGAAGTGGTCAAGATAACTCCCAGGAACACCTTGAATGATATTTATACATGAGCCATTGCATTGATCATTATTGCTAGCTCGTAATCTTGTACTATTACTGTTTGTGTATATTCAAAGTGAGTCCTAGAGTTCCCCAAAACACTTCAGTAGGGCTTCAAACAACAAAGTAAATCCTCATGAAGTAGTCAAGGGAACTCTAGGGAACACCTTGATAAATTTATGCGAGAACCATTGCCTTGATCATCACCTCCAGCTCGTATTCGTGAACTTCTACTTGCTTTTGTATGTTTAATGTGAGCCCAGGAGTTCCCCAAAACACTTCAACAGTACATTAAAAATGAAGTAAGTCCTCATGAAGTGTAAAGGGAACTCCAGCGAACACCTTTTTTTGTTCATCGATCATCTCCAAGTTGTCCTCTTACTCTTCAACTCGTTATGATTTTACCATATTGTTCATATCTAATACTGTTAGATTTCTACATTATTGATCTAAGAGCTTGAAGAAAAGAGGGAAGAAGATTCTAGAAGATGAGAATTCTTTTAGTAACTGAATTTGTCTCAACTCATTATGCCACTACAAGTTGGTATTTATAGAGTTAGTTTGCTTCTTTTGATAGCTGTACAATTACAGCTGTCACACTTAACTAACTAACTAACTGTAACACCCCGTAAATTTTTTTCGTACACATATCGCGATTATATGGAGTCCTAAAGGCTTGCGTATGGGTTAAATTAAGTTTATGGTGTTCGGAAGTATCCCGTCAATAGTTTTATGTGTAGGTATTGGAATAATATTTTCAACGATATAAAGTTTGCCCAAAAAAGAGGAGTATTTCATATAAGCGAGCACATTCGAAATTTCAAAACGGTGGCCGGGAAGCCTGTGAACAGTAAATCTGCAGGAAAATTACTGCAGCTAGGCAATTTTTTTTTTTGGATCAACTTTAGACGATCATAACTCCTTGTACAAAAAGAACTGTGTGAGATGATATATATCGAAGAAAATCTCCGAGAGTCTTCTTTCCGATGAAATTGGTTTCATCCAAATCCAAAGTCTGAGAAAGGAGCTATACCCGTTTTACTACAGCCTAACAAAAAAAAAAACAGAATTTTGGGACAGATTTTTGGGTCAACTTTAAACGACCATAACTCCTTGTACAGGAAGAAATGGGTTGTATACTTTATATGAAAATGAAATACCTTTGAATTATATTTCCAATTCAATTGGTTTCACCCAAATCCGATACCAGAGCAAAGAGTTATGATCGATTTACTTCAGCCTGCCAAAACTGTCCACTAGGGACAGATTCGGATTTATTTAAATTTTTAGGGAAAAATGGTCATTTTCTATTACCTCTTGGACGAAAATTGGTCTTTATAAACATACACTTAGCCTCATATATATCATATATAATCCAATTATTAAGAGAAGGTGAAACCCTAGCCTAATTTCAACTTCAAATATTTTGTGATTCAACCGTAGAAAATTCGAATTGGTTCCGTAGTTGTGTTCACCATCTCGAAAGCTTTGAGAAGCACCCCATGGTTATGTAAGGAGGATTCTAAATACAAGAGTTCATTGTTAAGGTATGAATATTGATTATTCTTGATTCTTATCCATGAATAAGTATTGATAAAGGATTATGAGTATTGTCTTGATGTTGGAAGATAACTAGAAACATAGTTATGAATTGTTTTGTATAAATTATTAGTAGTAAATTATAGAAGTTGTTGCATTGGATTATGGAGGATGAATTGTGGTGATATATCATTATATTAGTGGTTATGTATGCCTAGTGATCATGTTGGTATTGGATGGTGATTAAGAGGGGAAATAAAGGCTAAGAGTGATGTTGAGGGATATTGCATGTAAATGCATGATATGTGAATGTAATAAGAGTATAAGAGGATGTATGTAGCACTCTTATTGATGAGTTAAAGGATTTTTTCCTAGACATTATTTGGTGAAGTTAATACCTAAATGGTAAGGTTTGGTTGCTAATACTAGTTTGCCACAAATGACTTATTGTAGATAAGTGTTCGAAGAGTACGGGAAGTCAAGTTGGACTTGTATTGAAGTGGTTATATCAAGGTATGTAAGACATACTCTATCTAATATTTGGCATGAATAATGACCCATGGCACTCTCAAGTAAGCTTCCAACATTGTCCTACGACACATGACACATAATAACATCACATGATCTTCGACACTACCAATTGAACTTGTTTTCACTTTTAAGATGTCCGGCTAGTCAAAAAAATGTCCATATACTATTGTTGACTCCGAAATGGTTTAATGAGGTATCCATGATTCTCTACTTCATTTTCATGATATTGATTACCTATTTACATGTTTTTCCTATTGAGGTATCATGGTTTCAAGTTCCATAAGGTGTGACCACAAAGTAACCAATCTCAAAGATTAATTGAATTAAGAAATGGAATGTCTTTATTTTAAATTGATGATATGATGTATTGTATTAGTACCACTGATCAGTTGGCAATTTTATTATAAAGATTATGTATATATGCTATTCCAGGGGTGGTCCCTGATGTATTGTATTAGTACCACTGATCAGTTGGCCATTGTATGACATATGTTATGTATTGATAAGGAATACGGGAAGTAATGATATGAAAGTAATGTGCAGGTATCCCATCAGTTCTTTTAAGTGTGGTCTACTCATATTGTTTATTCACTGGTATCTGGGTTTTGTTGATCTTTTGTATCTCATCTTGATACTCACTGCCTTACATACTCTGTACATATTTCCGTAGTGACGTCCCTCATGGGGACCTGTATTCATACCTGCAGGAACAGGTACTTCGGGTCGTACACCTCCATAGTAAGAGCCAGGACATTTTGTTGATAGTGGTGAGCTCCAGTTGTTTCGGGGCATCCCAAGTCGTTTCTATATGTATTTTTGGTATTTGTATTAAAGTCTTTTGTGGGCGGGAGTTTGTCCCGACCCTAACTCAGTTGTGTATCTATGTTGAGGCTTTTCTTGACATATTGTACAGCCATAGGAGTGTTTGGTTGATAGACGTGATGGCTCTGACGGCCAATTACGGTTTATATATATATATATGCGTGTCTGCTGGGTTGATACAGGTACTATTTTCTTTTATTTACAACGAAGTGCTGCCCAAATTTCTAATTTTCATAAGTAATGTAAATGTGAAAGTATAGGTTATGAACGGGTTCTCCCGGGCTCCTCGGCTACGGGTGCTAGTCCGCTCCAATGGGATTTGGGGCGTGACAGAAGTGGTATCAGAGAAGTTCGTCCTAGTGAGTCTACAAAGCCGTGTCTACGTAGAATCTCGTTTATCGGTGTGTTGTGCACCACATCTATAAACAGGAGGCTATTGGACATTTAGGGATTGTTTCCATTCTCCATTTCTTAGATTGTGCAATAGATCCCATATTAGAGATAATGTCATAATCGATCTCTTAATCCAATTATTTTTTTTTATTTATTATAGTAACGATGCCTGTTACAAGGAGAAAGAATAAGTGGAAGCGAGTAGATGTAGTGGCCGGAGAAGGTACTAGTAAGTCACCACCGGCACAAGCTGAACAAAGTGTGTCTCAAGATGAGCATATATCAGGAGCTTCTTCTCCTCCGGAAGGGCCATCTATTAATGTTGTTGATCGAGATTTGAGAGATGCAGTACAACTTCTGACGCGTATAGTTTCCGTTCAAATTCAAGGGAAAGCTATTCCTTCCACGGGTTCTAGTGGTACGGATAGAGCAGCTAGCCTTCGGACACAGGATTTTCTGAAATTGGATCCTCCTACTTTTACCGGATCAGATATTAACGAAGACCCGCAGGACTTTGTCGATCAAACCCAAAGGGCTCTAGATGTTATGCACATATCCGGTAAATAGATGGTTGAGCTAGCAGCATATAGACTGAAAGGAGAGGCTATATTGTGGTACGAGGATTGGAAATGATCTAGGGGTATTGATGCACCTCCAACTACGTGGGGAGAGTTCAAAGATGCATTTATAGATCATTATCTTCCATTTGAGACTCGTCCGGCCCGTGCAGATCAATTCATAAATCTTCGTCAGGGTAATATGAGTGTAAGGGAGTATAGTCTTTGATTTAACTCCCTGTCTCGATATTCTTCTAATATGGTAGCTACTATGGATGACAGAGTTCATCACTATGTGGATATATTGGAACCATACTTGGTTAGAGATTGTACCATTGCTGCTTTGAACAAGGACATAGATATAGCAAGGATACAAGCTTTCTCTTAGAAAATGGAAGATCAGAGGCAAAGAAGAAGAACCCAGGAATCAGAGAAAGGATATTCTAAGCGGGCCAGAGCTATAGGGCAGTTTATGGCATCTCAGGGAGGTTTTAGGCCTTCGTTCTCTCATAGATTGCCTAGCCCATTATCTTCTTATCCTGCAATTAGTGCTCCACCGCAAATTCAAAGGTTCAGAGGTAATCAGTTCGGGCAAAGCAGTGAAAATCAGAGTTCGCAAACAGTGAGGTATCAAGGGCAAGGGAGTATGAGTCAATTGAGACCTCCACGACACCCGTGCCCCATATGTAGATGATTTCACTTTGGCGAATGTCGGCTTGGAACGAACAATTTCTTTTGGTGCGGTAAGCCAGGGCATATGGCTAGAGATTGCCCATGCAGGACCACAGGTGGTATAACACGACCTACCGGATCAGCTGTTGCGTCATCATCGGTGTCTCCTTTGAGTAGGGTTGCACAACCTATGGGTCATGGTAGAGGTGATAGAGGAGCAGCTAGTTCTAGCGGAGCTCAGAACCGTGTGTATGCCCTAGCAGATCGGCAGAATTTAGAGGCTTCTCCAGATGTGGTTACAGGTACGTTGTCCATCTTTGCATTTGATGTGTATTCCTTAATTGATCCTGGTTCTACATTATCGTATGCTACTCCTTTGGTTGCGGGAAGGTTCATAAGAACACCCGAATTATTAGCCAAGCCATTTGAAGTATCAACGCCAGTGGGGGAATCTCTTATAGCTAGGAATGTTTATCGAAATTGTGTTGTGAATGTTTGTGGTCGTGACACGATGGCCGATCTTGTTGAGTTAGAAATGGTAGATTTTGATGTTATTATCGGCATGGATTGGTTAGCGTCTTGTTATGCTACAGTAGATTGCGGTTCTAAGAAGGTATATTTCCATTTCCCAAATGAGGCAGTCCTTGAATGGAAAGGTAATGTTGGCGCGCCGAGAGGTAGATTTATTTCTTACTTTAGGGCAAGAAAAATGATTTCCAAGGGGTACATATACCATTTGGTTAGAGTAAGGGATACAGAGGCAGAGCCGCCAACTTTTCAGACCGTTCCGGATGTGAATGAATTTCCTGATGTATTTCCTGAAGAACTACCAAGTTTACCTCCTGAACGAGAAGTCGAGTTTGGAATTCATATGTTGCCAGACACACAGCCAATCTCAATTCCTCCTTATAGAATGGCACCAGCAGAGTTGCGAGAATTGAAAGAGCAACTGAAAGACTTTCTAGAGAAGGGATTCATTAGGCCTAGTATGTCCCCATGGGGAGCACCAGTATTGTTTGTGCGTAAGAAAGATGGTTCGCTGAGGATGTGTATTGACTATCGGCAATTGAATAAGGTGACTATCAAGAATAAATACCCTCTTCCCTGAATAGATGATTTATTTGACCAGTTGCAGGGTGCCTAGTGTTTTTCCAAGATTAACTTGAGATCAGGCTATCATCAAGTGAGAGTGAAGGATAAAGATATACCCAATACAACTTTTCGAACACGGTATGGTCATTATGAATTCCTGGTTATGTCATTCGGGGTGACAAATGCACCCGCAGTTTTTATAGATCTGATGAATAGGCTGTTTAAGACGTTTCTCGATTTGTTCGTGATAGTTTTCATAGATGATATTCTGGTCTACTCTAGATCAGAAGAGGATCATGTTAATCACTTAAGGCTGGCGTTGCAGATTCTTCAGGATCGTAAGCTGTATGCGAAGTTTTCTAAATGTGAGTTTTGGCTCAAGTCAGTGGCATTTTTGGGCCATATTGTATCCAGTGAAGGCATAAAAGTTGACACTCAGAAGATTGAGGCTGTGAAGAATTGGCCAAGACCCACGACGCCTACGGAAATTCGTAGTTTCCTCGGGTTGGCTGGTTATTATAGAAGGTTTGTTGAAGTTTTTTCTTCTATTTCTGCACCCTTGACTAAGTTGACGCATAAAGCCTCCAAGTTTCAATGGAATGATGCCTGTGAAAAGAGTTTCCAATATCGGAAGAGCAAGTTGACTTCTACACCGGTATTGGTACTTCCTGAAGGCACAGAAGGGTATGCAGTGTACTGTGATGCTTTGAGAATTGGCTTAGGATGCGTATTAATGCAACATGGTAGAGTAATAGCCTATGGCTCTAGACAGTTGCGACCACATGAGAGGAATTATCCCACGCATGATCTTGAGCTAGATGCAGTTGTATTTGCTTTGAAGATATGGCGCCACTACTTATATGGGGTTCATGTTGACATATATACCAATCATAAGAGCCTGCAATATATCTTCAGTCAGAATGATCTAAACTTGAGGCAACGGAGATGGCTTGAATTGTTGAAAGATTACGATGTTGATATCTTGTATCATCCAGGGAAAGCGAATGTGGTAGCGGATGCACTGAGTCGTAAGTCTAAAATGGCATCTATAGAAAAGCAGGGGATGATTAAGGATCTTCATCAACTAGCTAATTTTGGAGTAAGAGCCAGGAAATTCTGTTGATAGTGGTGAGCTCCAGTTTTTTCGGGGCATCCCAAGTCGTTTCTATATGTATTTTTGGTATTTGTATAAAAGTCTTTTGTGGGCGGGAGTTTGTCCCGACCCTAACTCAGTTGTGTATCTATGTAGAGGCTTTTGTAGACATATTGTACAGCCATAGGAGTATTTGGTTGATAGACGTGATGGCTCTGACGGCCAATTACGGTTTATATATATATATATGCGTGTTTGCTAGGCTGATACAGGTACTGTTTTCTTCTATTTACAACGAAGTGCTGCCCAAATTTCTAATTTTCATAAGTAATGTAAATGTGAAAGTATAGGTTATGAACGGGTTCTCCCGGGTCTCCTCGGCTACGGGTGCCAATCCGCTCCAATGGGATTTGGGGCGTGACACTAACTTACCCATACAAATAACAATCTAACTTCCTCTATCTAATATCAACCTGATCATTACACTTTCAACTAGCTCAATACTCCCCTTCATGTTGATGGCTTAAAGATATTTTTCAATACCAGTTTACTTAGTAGATATTCATGCTGACTTTTTCCTAAGACTTTTCTGAGAATGTCTGCTACCTGCTCCTATGTTGGCTCATGCTTTGTCTCAATCATCTTCTTGCTGATTCTTCCTCTCACAAAATGATAGTTTATGCAAATTTGTTTTGTCCTATCACCGAATATAGGATTAGTTGTAATCTGTATTGCTACTTTGTTATCAGACATCAAGTGTACAGGTTGTTTGATCTGATTTGCTAGTACTTGAAATAGCCCAAGTAACAAGGTGATCTCTGTACTACAACTAGCCATGCTTCAAAACTCTGCTTCTGCAGAGCTCCTTGACACAGTCTGTTGTCTCTCTGATTTCCAAGAGACCAAAGCACCTCCAACATTTATTACATACCCTGCAACTGATCTTCTAGTTTGTAAGCAAGCACCGCAGTCTAAGTCACAGTAGGCTATCAATTTGTTGAAAGCTTCTGTAGGCATAAACAAACCCAAGCCAGAAATACCTTTTATGTACCTCACTACTCTCAATGCAGATTCCATGTAAGTTTTCTTTGGAGAATGCGTATATAGACTTAGTACCTGTACTACAAAGGATAAGTAAGTTCTAGTCATAGTGAGGTATAATAACCTTCCTACTGGTCTTTGATAGGCTATTAGATCCTTCAGAGTTGCATCATCATCTACTATTCCATTGGAAATATGGTTATCATATTCCACAGGTGATAGTTTTTGGTGCACTTCAAGTGGAGTAATTCCAGCTTTTTCTCCACTTAGCCCATCCTCAGATATAAGTTCAAGAGCAAACTTTCTTTGATTCAGAACTATCCTATAACACCCTCACATTTTGGGTGTTTTATTTTTGGCATCCTATACTCGAAATATCAAATTTTAACTCAAATCATATTTAGGGATGTTAAAAGGATAACCCTGAGGAATTTCAGAATTTTCAGACAAGGTTCGGGGCATTTTTGGGACACGAAGGCAGAAAGACTCCGTGATAGCCCCACATCGCGGAGGCTGGGGTCCGCGATGGGTACCGTATCATGGAGCCTGTGTTTACTGTAGTTCTATTCAAATGTATTAGAGGGCCTTTTTTGTCCTTTTCCCCTTAAAACCATTCCTCACTTTTAAGACATCCCTAAAATATATTATTACCTCTGTGAAATGCCTAAGTGTCATTCCATAGGTCAGAAGAAAGAAAACACCTAGGGCTTGAGAATTCCAACATCCAAAGAGTCAAATTTCTCTACATTTTCGTCATTATTGAGGTATATGGGACTATCCTAAATCTCATGGGCATAAGTTTATCCTTTTAAACAAACTTTAAATATATATGATTATGTATATAAAAAGAGGGTTTGGAAATCGTTTGAGGATAATGTGTTTTGAACCCATTTTGATGAAAGGATGTACTTCTCATGAAATTTCTTCATAAACTTGAGTTACTTGGGAGTATCCTAAATCTGATTTTATCCTTTTTAATAAGCTTTAAAGATATATGATTATGTATATAAAAATGGAGTTTTGAAATCGTTTGAGGGTAATGTGTTATGAACCCACTTTGATGAAAGCATGTACTTCCCATTAAATTTCTTCATAAACTTGAGTTACTTTTATGTGTACATGGGATTATGAGTTTGAAAATTAATATGAGAGCACATGCCGAACAAAATTTTCTCTCTTGTGGTGAAATCCATTGTCTTAGCATGTTGTGGGTTTGCTCAAATGCATGATTAAAAGCTTAGTTCATAAGTTTTTATTATCCATGTTGAAATGGTTTAGTTTTGTATTTCAAAAGAGAGTACTTTATTTATTTTCAAAATGTTCAAGAGTACTTAAACTCCCTTTATAAAGTATTTCATGAAGTGATATGATTGTGTACTTTGAGATTGGAGCATTCTGTATGCTTACTTGAGTATTGTGTATGCTTCTTTGTTCCTATGGGACACTGTGTATGTTTCTCATGAGCAGTGTGTATGAATCTTGATTTGATATAGAACATTATGTATGTTTTTCTGAGTATCGTGTATACTCTTGATATATTTTACGTATTGTGTATGTTGCCCGAAACTCCTGGATTGGTTAATTACTTTAATTATAAATTGTGATAAGTACTTGGTATAAATTTTATTGAGATATATAGTTCTTGATTAACGATTGTTGGGTCTCACTGGTCCTCTTATTATGATATAATTTATGTGTATAATAACTTAACGTTCTTGATTTTGTTGTGTTTTCTAATACTTGTCCTAGTAGTACTTAAAGTAGCAATCGGGGATCTTACTGGGTTATATTTTATATATGTAGCTCACTCCTTACTTGCATGTCTGTAGATACTATCGCGGAAGGTTAAATTAGAGGGTGACGATTCGTAAGGATTTTATTGCTGAGGTGAGCCTTCACCTTGTTCGTGGAGGCTTTCGTTTCAGCTTTAGCCCTTTAGATTATATTTCTTTTCTTTGAGTTTGCATGCCCGGAAGTTGAACTCATGTACCTCAATTTAAGATGCTCCATGGTCTTAGATTGAGATTTGGGATAGAGAATTAATTCTCGAGTAATTGTTGAATTTATAGTTTGATATTGGATTTTTGTTGAATTGTTATTCGTTATATATTGATGCATTGGAATTGCACCTACGTTATCGTAGTGCTTATTAATTGATAAAGTGTAAGATAGATTGGTTTGTTAGTGAGGTGCCCTTCACGTCCAGGGATTACTTTAGGACGTGACAAGGTTATTGCTGTACTGACCCCAATTTCTCCTGCATTAGCTTTATTCAAGATATTACTAAGGTCCCTAGTATATATGTCAGCCTTTGAGTTTTTGTTTCAACCATTTAATTTACTCGCAGCCTGAAATATGAAATATTCAACAATCACATCTTGCAATCCTTCAGTCACCAACTGCTCAAACTATAGATGAATCCTCTACATATTACTGTCATTGAATGCCCTCTTCTTCTTATAGTTGACCAGTAAGTAATGTCACATATAGAGGGCTTGATCACTCACACCTTCAGAGAGAAATATGGTCCTACAAATAGTCACGTTATCCAGCCATCACCATTAACAAAGATCGGTCTATCCTAAAAAAGATTCTTCGAGATTCAATCATTCTATCCATAAATTCATCTAATTAATACTTGGTAACTCATTCAGCAATCTTGAAATCTACCACCTCTGTAAGTGTGAGTGTATTTCCTCAAAATGTACGACTGGGTTGAAATCCCCCAAAATTAACCAAGGCCCATACACAACTTGGCTTGACAAGTGAATTTTTGTGCACTCTCACTACATACTCTTATCTAATATATGTCTTCCTTCTATGCGAACTATATTCTCCCATAATATAAACCTACACCTCAACCATTTTTATTTGTACTTACTCTTTTCTTCCATAGTTTAATGTTATTAGCTATTTCACTATCTTTTGAGCAATATGTGCTGCTGCAACAGGCTTTTGTGGTGGTATTCAACTTGATACATACTGAGTCTTTCCACCTTTCCCAATATGAGAAAATTCCGTAGCATTAGTCACTGCCTTGACTTGAGCAATAGGTTGAGTTACTTCATTAGCATTTGGTGTTTTCTCCTCAATTCTGATTCACTTTATTAGATTGGATTAACATTCTTCACGGATTCAATAATCTGTTTTGGTGCTAGTGTCTTAATGTTGTTCTTCTTAGGCTTATAATTGTTGAAATGGTACATAAAGAATATTTTCATTATTATATGTTTGAGTTATCACAGTTCCTTTTTCATTTTTGAGAATTCCATCAATAAATCTGGAAAAACTCAAGCTCATTTTCCTTTCAACTTGTCCATCATAAGGGGATTTCCCACAAGGCTTCCTATCGTACTTAGACCCCTTGCTTAGAGAACTCCATTTTTTAGGTTTCCAAGCTTCCATGATCAATGGTTTATTATCAAAATAGTTTATACCCCTAAATAATATTAGTCTTCCTTTCTCATTATCAAATCTCACCACCATATTATTTTTCATCATAACAACTGTCAGTCGACGTGACAATATTCTCTAGCGACAACAACTTCGAGTTCTTCATCGTTTCTTTTTTATTTTAACAGGTAAAAAATTAGGACTTTTTAGTTATGAAGAAAACGAGGAACTTGAGTTATCTCATTTCTAGTATGAGTTACCAATTTCAATATTTGTTTCTTAAATTTACAATGGGGACTCAAGAATACCCTAATTTGTGGTATTTCTTTTCTTCTCTTTTCGGAGTGAAATATGATTTTTATTGTTACTGTAGTTCTTGTTGTCGAAGATTGTTGTAAAAATAGCGAAAGTTGAATTTTAGTTTACTTTAGAGACATCTTTGTGGCCAAATCTAACAAACAACTATTGATTTGTTGGT
This sequence comes from Capsicum pubescens, assembly GCA_030864215.1. Taxonomy (NCBI): domain Eukaryota; kingdom Viridiplantae; phylum Streptophyta; class Magnoliopsida; order Solanales; family Solanaceae; genus Capsicum; species Capsicum pubescens. The sequence goes on along the minus strand of CM061548.1, from coordinate 365,887,186 downwards.
GTTTGTTATTTTTTAATGTTTGTTGTTATTTGTACTTGTATAATATTGATGTTGTTGGTAAATATTGATATTGTGTGTTACTTAGTTGATTTTAGTAAGTAAAATTATAATTTTTAGTTGAAGTTTTCATCTGGATGTATCTGCTACAGTTGTTTTTTCAACAATGGATAAAAACATGTAACGTGAATCCAACAGAGGAGTAATTTATTGTAACATATGACTGATCTGTTACAACATATTAGTCATATATTGCTACAACATGTGGGTAATCTGTTGCAATATATGATTCATATGTTACAACAGATTACTCATATGTTGGATTGGTATTATAGTATTGTAACAGGAATCCAACTTATGGGTCATCTATTGCAACAGGTGAATCATCTGTTGCAACAGCTTACTCACTTGTTGCAAAAGATGGCTCATATGTTTGATTCATGTTACAGGTCTATCCATTGTAGTAGTAGGAGATACACCAAAAAAGAAATTCAACAAAATTCCTAATTTATACTTACAAAATCACTTATGAAGTAATGTCGAAGTGATATACGAATAAAGTTTCAAAAATTCAACAAGGGCACAACAAATAAGTGAAACACATGAATTTTTTTATGAAACAGGTAAAGAAGATAAAAATAGTATTTCATACATCAAAGGCAAAAAGATCAAGGGGACAAAGGTTTGAGTTCTCCTAAATTGATCGAGACCAAGCTATTACTAGGTAACTATTTGGTGTTGGCAATAGAAGTATTTATTTTGAGTTATAATAGTCTTTGTTTATTGTTAGAAGTGAAGTGTTGTAACAAGAAGCGAGTTTGACTTCTTTGAGTGATTAAGTTGTGTGGAGAACAGTTAGAGTTAACTATCGAGGTGAGGTACTCTAGTGAGTCCCTTTGATTGTTGAGTTGTAATTTGAAACGTTATGAAAGTAGTGTAGATTGGAGTTGAAATCTCCTAGCATAATTTTGTGTGCAGTTTGCTTTTACTGTTATTGTGTTTCTCTGAACCCGGTTCCAAATACGTGTGGTGAAGTTAGTTGTGTTTTTCCATTTATCTCTCTACCATGGGAAATTTTGTCAATGCCTAATGTTACATCAACAACAATCTCGAACTCTTTAAGACCTTCCTAATTAGATGTGTTATCAACAATTCTGTATATTTTGCATATCATATCTTAAATGTCTCTATCACGATGATTATTGTCAAAATATTCCTCGTCCAAGTCATCAAAATTCAAATATTCATCATCCATGTCATCAAAATTTCTTTGCATGACATTTTAGAACATGTCATGGGATATGTATTCAAAAGGGTTGAGCTTAGGACAAAGTGATTTGATATGATTTCGATTATAAAACCAGTGGTGTACATGAGTATGAAGGTGAAATTGAATCGTTAAATGTGGTAAAGAAGAAGAAATTTTGATATAATTGATATCAATTTTTTGTCAATATTACAAGAGGTAATAAATGGGTATTCTAAAGCATTTTCCATGTTGAAAAAGTCGATATGGGAAACATAGAAAGTGGTTTCAATATACTCTTATATATAGTTGAGAACAAACCCTACACCTAGTCAACAAAGGATAGGGAAAGAGAGAGAAAAATTGAATTCTAATTCCCTTTGTGACGGTTTATCTATATCTCTAATCTTTAATCTATATCTATAATCTATATTTATAATTTATTTATAATATATTAAAAGTGTGAAGTCCCTTAGAAAAGTTATTTGAACTTTGTTTCTTTCATTAAAAGACTGTACAATAGACAAAATCGTTTTTTTACTATTTTTTTCAATTAATTATTATTTAATTATAATCCTAACTTTTTACCTATTTATATAAGGAAACAACTCCTAATTGAACTATAGTTTTTGAATACATAAGTATAAATATTTAATTAGTTTTTCATATTTAGATATTTAATTAATTTGAAAAACCAAATGGCATATTATTAAAGGACACTTTTAATTCCTATCTTTTTTTTTGGTTAATAATTTTTTTTCTATCAATTCTAGGAACCTTCACTGCTACGGATCCTCCACTTTTTAACTTATTATAAATTTTAAAAGATATAATAAAAGGAAAATTCTATTATATCAGAACTATTTTTGTAATCTTTAAGACTATTATTAATTACAAAAATCTCATAACTAATTTTTTTCTTATTTGATTTAAGTAGAAAGTCCTACTATTTAGTAAGATTTACATGTAACCAAATTTACGTTTTATAAGTTTTGTCTATTAATGCCTATACGTATATTGAAAAAAACCTTAATACGTTTGAATTGTAATACTCACTAATCCGAATTAATGCTGGATGAAAATTTATTACTTGAATTGGTATTACACTCCTAAATCAATTAAATACTATCTTATATTAGTATTTATTTATTTATAATAGGTAAGAGCTCCTAATAATACACTTCTAAATCAATTAAAATACTATCTTATATAATTATTTACTTAAATTATAATTCTATTTATAAACCATAATTTAACCCTCATTAACTTGCCATTTCTTTTACAAACCTTTATTTAAGCCTCACTAACACGTCATTCCTTTTTCTTCTTTGATTGTCTTTTTATTATTTGGTTTGATTTCATTCAAGTTATTTTTCTACATTCAATATTTTATTTTTCAATGTGATTTTTTTTTTCACTTTCTTTTTTAGTTAATTAATAGTGATAAGGTGATTTGTTTTTATTATGGTGTATGATGATGTCATGTTCTCTCAGGTATTCTTGCATCCAACAATATCAAAGAAACAAATAATGTAACTAAAGATGAGGAATGTAATATAGTTGATGAGGAGAAGAAGGCTGCCTCAAGAATTCAAGCAAAGGATCAGACCTCAGAGATTATGAGCTGCAAAGATTCACAGCAACACATGGAATTGACAAATGCGAGATCATAAGCAACCTTCGTGAGGGATTTAGAAGAGACATCAAATATGATCTTTGGACTTGGTCAGAGAGGTAAACTTTTGCTCCATTCTTTGTCTCAAATTAAGTGTCTTAATTTGAATAAGCATGAAGTTTAAGAAATATAAAGAGATTTTTGGCTCTTGTAATTTTAAATAAAAAAGATGTATATAGTCTTTTAAATTTTGTGATCTTAAACTTTTCATTTGAATTAAGAAAGCCGTGAGGTGCCCGTCACGTCCAGGGATTACTTTAGGACGTGACAAGGTTATTGCTGTTCTGACCCCAATTTCTCCTGCATTAGCTTTATTCAAGATATTACTAAGGTCCCTAGTATATATGTCAGCCTTTGAGTTTTTGTTTCAACCATTTAATTTACTCGCAGCCTGAAATATGAAATATTCAACAATCACATCTTGCAATCCTTCAGTCACCAACTGCTCAAACTATAGATGAATCCTCTACATATTACTGTCTTTGAATGCTCTCTTCTACTTATAGTTGACCAGTAAGTAATGTCACATGTAGAGGGCTATGATCACTCACACCTTCAGAGAGAAATATGGTCCTACAAATAGTCACGTTATCCAGCCATCACCATTAACAAAGATCGGTCTATCCTAAAAAAGATTCTTCCAGATTCAATCATTCTATCCATAAATTCATCTAATTAATACTTGGTAACTCATTCAGCAATCTTGAAATCGACCACCTCTGTAAGTGTGAGTGTATTTCCTCAAAATGTACGACTGGGTTGAAATCCCCCAAAATTAACCAAGGCCCATACACAGCTTGGCTTGACAAGTGAATTTCTGTGCACTCTCACAACATACTCTTATCTAATATATGTCTTCCTTCTATGCCAACTATATTCTCCCATAATATAAACCTACACCTCAACCATTTTTATTTGTACTTACTCTTTTCTTCCATAGTTTAATGTTATTAGCTATTTCACTATCTTTTGAGCAATATGTGCTGCTGCAACAGGCTTTTGTGGTGGTATTCAACTTGATACATACTGAGTCTTTCCACCTTTCCCAATATGAGAAAATTCCGTAGCATTAGTCACTGCCTTGACTTGAGCAATAGGTTGAGTTACTTCATTAGCATTTGGTGTTTTCTCCTTAATTCTGATTCACTTTATTAGATTGGATTAACATTCTTCACGGATTCAATAATATGTTTTGGTGCTAGTGTCTTAATGTTGTCCTTCTTAGGCTTATAATTGTTGAAATGGTACATAGAGAATATTTTCATTATTATATGTTTGAGTTATCACAGTTCCTTTTTCATTTTTGAGAATTCCATCAATAAATCTGGAAAAACTCAAGCTCATTTTCCTTTCAGCTTGTCCATCATAAGGGGATTTCCCACAAGGCTTCCTATCGTACTTAGACCACTTGCTTAGACAACTCCATTTTTTAGGTTTCCAAGCTTCCATGATCAATGGTTTATTATCAAAATAGTTTATACCCCTAAATAATATGAGTCTTCCTTCCTCATTATCAAATCTCACCACCATATTATTTTTCATCATAACTACTTTATTGATAACATAGTTACCCCATATTCTATGAATATATAAATTAAGAATATATGAGGGTGAGCATATAAAACGTCGTCGACAATTGCGTTCTGCCAATACTGAATCTCTAAACTAATGCCATCAACCTCGATTTCCTAACACGGTAGTGAAAAGCCCAGAAATATCAACCAGTATAACCATGGATAAGACTCGTGAAACCATTTACAATGTGTTAAAGACAAATTTCTCCAAATTATGATATATTCCATCTATTTTATTTTATGTGACGTTATTTCCTTATTAATTAGAAAATTTCGAATTGTTGACAGATCATTTAAAATGTATAAATATTTGAACTTAAAATTTCTCATTACCCTTAGTGGGATAAGTTTATAGCCATACATAATCTAATCACTTGTTAAAGACCAAAATATTTAAGAGGAAATTGAAGGAAAGGTGTCATTTAAGTCTTGAATGAAGAATTAAAAACATTGACCAACTTAAATGGATAATTATAATTAGAAAACTTAATTAAGTTAGTTGTGTACTTGATTAATATTTTTAAAATTTTCTAATCTTTTCAAAAATACAAATCATCCTACACCTATAAAACTCCCCTCTCTACAAATCAATGGTCTCTCCTTTCTTTCTCTCGATAGTTTCTCCCTCTAACTTCTCCAAACCAACAACTTTCCAAATTTCTCCCTTCAATCTTCTGCAACTTCAACCTCCAGCGACAAATAGTTTTGAGTTCTTGCCCGTTCCTTTTGACTTACAACCGTCAGTCGACGTGACAATATTCTCTGGCGACAACAACTTCGAGTTCTTCATCGTTTCTTTTTTATTTTAACAGGTAAAAAATTAGGACTTTTTAGTTATGAAGAAAACGAGGAACTTGAGTTATCTCATTTCTAGTATGAGTTACCAATTTCAATATTTGTTACTTAAATTTACAATGGGGACTCAAGAATACCCTAATTTGTGGTATTTCTTTTCTTCTCTTTTCGGAGTGAAATATGATTTTTATTGTTACTGTAGTTCTTGTTGTCGAAGATTGTTGTAAAAATAGCGAAAGTTGAATTTTAGTTTACTTTAGAGACATCTTTGTGGCTAAATCTAACAAACAACTATTGATTTGTTGGTGTTTGTTATTTTTTAATGTTTTTTGTTATAATACTATAATACCAATCCAACAGAGGAGTAATTTATTGTAACATATGATTGATCTGTTACGACATATTAGTCATATATTGCTACAGCATGTGGGTAATCTGTTGCAATATATGAGTCATATGTTACAACAGATTACTCATATGTTGGATTGGTATTATAGTATTGTAACACGATTCCAACTTATGGGTCATCTGTTGCAACGGGTGAATCATCTGTTGCAACAGCTTACTCACTTGTTGCAAAAGATGACTCATATGTTGGATTCATGTTACAGGTTCTATCCATTGTAGTAGTAGTAGATACACCAAAAAAGAAATTCAACAAAAATCATAATTTATACTTACAAATCACATATGAAGCAATGTCCAAGTGATATACGAATAAAATTTGACAAAAAAAAAATTCAAAAATTCAACAAGGGCACAACAAATAAGTGAAACACATGAAAAATTTTATGAAACAGGTAAAGAAGATAAAAATAGTATTTCATACATCAAAGGCAAAAAAATCAAGGGGACAAATGTTTGAGTTCTCCTAAATTGATGGAGACCAAGCTATTACTAGGTAACTATTTGGTGTTGGCAATAGAAGTGTTTATTTTGAGTTGTAATAGTCTTTGTTTATTGTTAGAAGTGAAATGTTGTAACTAGAAGCGAGTTTGACTTCTTGGAGTGATTAAGTTGTGTGGAGAACAGTTAGAGTTAACTATCGAGGTGAGGTACTCTAGTGAGTCCCTTTGATTGTTGAGTTGTAATCTGAAACGTTATGAAAGTAGTGGAGATTGGAGTTGAAATCTCCTAGCATAATTTTGTGTGCAGTTTGCTTTTACTGTTATTCTGTTTCTCTGAACCAGGTTCCATATACGTGTGGTGAAGTTAGTTGTTTTTTTCCATTTATCTCTCTACCATGGGAAATTTTGTCAATGCCTAATTTTACATCAACAACAATCTCTAACTCTTTAAGACCTTCCTAATTAGATGTGTTATCAACAATTCTAAATATTTTGCATATCAGATCTTAAATGTCTCTATCACGATGATTATTGTCAAAATATTCCTCGTCCAAGTCATCAAAATTCAAATATTCATCATCCATGTCATCAAAATTTCTTTGCATGACATTTTAGAACATGTCATGGGATATGTATTCAAAAGGGTTGAGCTTAGGAAAAAGTGATTTGATATGATTTCGATTATAAAACCAGTGTTGTACATGAGTATGAAGGTGAAATTGAATGGTTAAATGTGGTAAAGAAGAAGAAATTTTGATATAATTGATATCAATTTTTTGTCAATATTACAAGAGGTAATAAATGGGTATTCTAAAGCATTTTCCATGTTGAAAAAGTCGGTATGGGAAACATAGAAAGTGGTTTCAATATACTCTTATATATAGTGGAGAACAAACCCTACACCTAGTCAACAAAGGATAGGGAAAGAGAGAGAAAAATTGAATTCCAATTCCCTTTGTGACGGTTTATCTATATCTCTAATCTTTAATCTATATCTATATTCTATATTTATAATTTATTTATAATATATTAAAAGTGTGAAGTCCTTTAGAAAAGTTATTTGAACTTTTTTCCCTTCATTAAAAGACTGTACAATAGACAAAATCGTTTTTTTGCTATTTTTTTCAATTAATTATTATTTAATTATAATCCTAACTTTTTACCTATTTATATAAGGAAACAACTCCTAATTGAACTATAGTTTTTGAATACATAAGTATAAATATTTAATTAGTTTTTCATATTTAGATATTTAATTAATTTGAAAAAACAAATGGCATATTATTAAAGGACACTTTTAATTCCTATCTTTTTTTTTCTATCAATTCTAGGAACCTTCACTGCTACGGATCCTCCACTTTTTAACTTATTATAAATTTTAAAAGATATAATAAAAGGAAAATTCTATTATATCAGAACTATTTTTGTAATCTTTAAGACTATTATTAATTACAAAAATCTCATAACTAATTTTTTTCTTATTTGATTTAAGTAGAAAGTCCTACTATTTAGTAAGCTTTACATGTAACCAAATTTACGTTATATAAGTTTTGTCTATTAATGCCTATACGTATATTGAAAAAAACCCTAATACGTTTGAATTGTAATAGTCACTAATCTGAATTAATGCTGGATGAAAATTTATTACTTGAATTGGTATTAGACTCCTAAATCAATTAAATACTATCTTATATTAGTATTTATTTATTTATAATAGGTAAGAGCTCCTAATAATACACTTCTAAATCAATTAAAATACTATCTTATATAATTATTTACTTAAATTATAATTCTATTTATAAACCATAATTTAACCCTCATTAACTTGCCATTTCTTTTACAAACCTTTATTTAAGCCTCACTAACACGTCATTCTTTTTTCTTCTTTGATTGTCTTTTTATTATTTGGTTTGATTTCATTCAAGTTATTTTTCTACATTCAATATTTTATTTTTCAATGTGATTTTTTTTTTCACTTTCTTTTTTAGTTAATTAATAGTGATAAGATGATTTGTTTTTATTATGGTGTATGATGATGTCATGTTCTCTCAGGTATTCTTGCATCCAACAATATCAAAGAAACAAATAATGTAACTAAAGATGAGGAATGTAATATAGTTGATGAGGAGAAGAAGGCTACCTCAAGAATTCAAGCAAAGGATCAGACCTCAGAGATTATGAGCTGCAAAGATTCACAGCAACACATGGAATTGACAAATGCGAGATCATAAGCAACCTTCGTGAGGGCTTTAGAAGAGACATCAAATATGATCTTTGGACTTGGTTAGAGAGGTAAACTTTTGCTCCATTCTTTGTCTCAAATTAAGTGTCTTAATTTGAATAAGCATGAAGTTTAAGAAATATAAAGAGATTTTTGGCTCTTGTAATTTTAAATAAAAAAGATGTATATAGTCTTTTAAATTTTGTGATCTTAAACTTTTCATTTGAATTAAGAAATATCTAATAATATGTTGTTGGACAAGTTTTACTATAAGTACTTTAAAACCTTTTAAAACCTCTTCTTGACAGGAGTGTATATATAAATTAGCATAGAACCTCTAAAACTCATCCAATTGTTCTACCTATCATAAAATATGCAAACTATATGAATTTCACATGAATAAAATACTTGAATGATCTCGTACCACTATTGGATGAGTTAATATTTGCAAGTCACGTATATTTTGATCATGAAGTGCAGGACTTCATGCTTTAATATCGTACAATGAAAGTGCAATACACTGTCTATTTGATTGTTTTAATCAACACAAAAGCTTAGTATATTTTGAATTACAAATCAAACGTACTAAATATTTTCAAACAACATTTATCTATATCTATATTTTTATAATCTATAATCTATATCTATATCTATAATATATTAAAAGTGTGAAACCCCTTAAAAAAGTAATTTGAATTTTTTGTCCTTTATTAAAAGACTCTTCTTTAGACAAAATTGTCTTTTCACTATTTTCTTTAATTTATCATTTAATTATTTTTATTATATTAACTAGTTCCTAAAATATATAGGACTTCTAAAATATATGGAAGGGGAATCAATTAATATTTTCCTTTGTACATCAATTAGAAAAATACTCCTAATTTCTTCAATTTATTATTTAATTATTTTTATTATATTAACTAGACTTCTAAAATATATAGGACTCTTAAAATATATAGAATAAGAATCAATTAAATACGAGACACACGTGCAAAATACGTACACTTTTACTAGTATAACTATTTGACATTAGTCATCTTTTCCTATACTTCGTTAAACCTAAACCAAGTCTAAATAAGTTTAACTTAAGAGAACTATCCCTAACTTTTTTAAAATAATTATTAAATAAAGTCATACCATATATGCACGACATTATTCCTTTTCCCTTTTAGTTTCAACATTGGATAACCTCAAGTTTCTTAAATAGAATACCAAGCCCGAAATTAATTATCCTTTACGCTTTGCACATGTTCATTATTATAATCCTAGTTCAAGTATGCGTATTTTCTAGTTGTACTTTTGTATAATTATCCCTATTATTAATCCCAGCTTAAGACATTAAGTAGGTCTAGTAAAACACTTAGATCCTTCTCAGAGAAACTTTAGGATTGGAATATCTATAAATTCCTAATCCACTTAACAATCTTTTGATCCACCTATCAATCTTTTACCAAATTAATTTAGCATGGAGATTTTTGCTTACGATGAGCTTAAATTGCATTACAACTTTAGGTGGTCTAAAATGAAACTCAAGAATTCCAAAAATCCTCCACCTGCCTATGAATTAGTCGAAATTCAGTTGATTTGCAAAGTAGAACATATTTGGCGTAATCTTTATGGTGAAAAGAAGAGAAGTTGCGAGCGTCCACAAATCTCAATTTCTATCACAATAGAATCTCGATATTTTAAGAACCCAGAAAAGACTCGTCTAGCCACATATAACCCAACTGATGAATTGTCAATTCCCACTCTTCAGATGCAAAGTGACTGGGGAAAAAGTGGCAAAAGCTACCATTCTCAAAACTATTTAGCCAAAGGAACACTAAATTTCTTTTTTAATTATTTTTTAGGGTTATGGTATAAAAAGTATTAAAAAGGGTGAAAAAGTTGGCCCACATGTGGGCCAAGAGACCATTGTATCATTTTTCTAACTTTACAAATTTAACATAATACACTAATATCCATCTACAAATTTAACATAATACACTAACACCTAGCAACTTCTTCCAATATAAAAAAAAAATCTTCTCTCTCCTCTTAAATTTTCTCCAACTCCCGCTTGAAGAACAGTTCTCCCCAAACACCATTTTCATGTTTCCTTCTTCTGCTGTTGCTAAGAGGTCGTTTTTGCTTCATAAGGTTAGTTAAAATCATGATTCGATCATTTATAGATCCATTTAAATAGGTTTCTTTGTTAATCGATTCGTAGTGATGTAGCAATTTTTTTTTTTCGAATTTGATTGATTAAGGAGTTTTGGTTTAGTTCTGTTTTCTTTTAGCAAAGAAGTGTTGAATGGTTGGATAATCATTATTTGAAGAATTATTTTGGCATTTTGATTCAAACAGTAAGTTGTTTCTATCCGTTGACCCGTGGTCTATGAAATCGATCTGTGGTCTATGAAATCAGAATGCCCTAGATTGAAATAAATGTTTAGACGTATGAAATTCTTTTAATAAATGGTTTCCTAAATAGTGGAAATTGAAAAATTAATAGCTAATTAGTTCGATTAAGTGTAGTGGTTTGATTTTTAGCAATTGTCGTGTTTCGATATTGCATGTTGGATTTTGGTTCACAGTTATTGATGTTTGGAGTGAACTGTTTGATGGTGGAATGGTGGAATAATCGTTATTTGAAAAGTTATTTTGGCAGTTTGATTCCAACAGTCGCCTGTTTCTATCCGTATACCAGTGGTCTATGAAATCGACCCGTGGTCTATGAAATCAGAATGCCATAGATTGAAATAAATTTTTAGACGTATGAAATTCTTTTAAAATATGATGGATGAAATAGTGAAAATTGAAAGATTAAAAGCTAATTAATTTGATTAGGTGCACTAGTTTGATTTTGATACTCCATGTTGAATTTTGGTGGTGAATTTCTTTTTTGGGGGGGAGGGGAGCGGGGGCGGGGTTCATTTGAGCATTGACTTATTTCTATTGATAGACTTGTGGTATATGAACTGAAAATGGGAGATTTGTTCTGCAGGTGTAGATTGTGTTGAAAATGGGTAAAAAAAACCATCCATCCTAAAGGCAAAGCCAGCAGCGGTAGAAAAGGATAAGCCGAGGCAGCTGAAAATGTCTCAAAAAGAAATAAAATTAATGAGAAAGTGTCTGAATCTGATCCAAATTTAAAGGAGATAAGCGACTACGCTGAGTCTAGTGAAAATATCCTTCCCGAGCACAGTATTAATGGTGACAGTGAAGAGAGCGAGGAAAGTGGGAGAAACAGTGATGATGGGGATAATGATCCATTGTCCATGCCAAGTTTGTCAAGGTTCATTTTCGTAGAGTGGTATGACCTTCAAACGATAATGGATGAGGTCGGATCTTTCCCGAAGATGATATCGATCAGATCAAGAATGGCTGCTTATCGAGAATTTAAGCAAGTTCTTGTCAACTAGGAGTTGAAGAAAAGATTCAAGCGGTCCTATTTTCGAACACTTGAGAAACCTGCCGGAACATCTCAAGTTCAATGGGCAGTTGGTCCATTATTTGCTGTTGCGATGAGTCAAGAGGGATAAGATGCATCATGAGATGTGGTTCTGCGTTAACAAAAAGCTTGTCTTTTTTGGCTTGAAAGAATTTTGTTTGATCATGGAGCTGAACTGCTCATCATACCCCAGTGAATAAAAAATGAAGATGTTAGACAAGGGGGAGAATTTTTGCATTAAGGTGACGAAAAATAAAAACATTACATCGGCCAACTTGTTATACTTGATCAGAGGGAATAAGCTGAACGAGGACCAGAAGTTTAAGTGTTGTTTACTGTGGTTCTTGCACTCCATGTTGCTTGCAAAAGATTCGACGAAGGTTGTTGACACGAAACTGATTCGAATGGTCGATTTTTTGAGTTTCTTTGAGATTTACCCGTGGGGCAAAGAGACATTTCAACTGACCCTGGACTATCTCAAGAAGAAAAGTGACCTGAAGAAGCAGAGGAAAGTATTTGATGAGAAGCAGAAGGCCTCCTATTCTCTATTCGGATTTTCATGGGCATTCATGGTATCTACCATAAACCTTTTTATTAGTTTATCATAGATTCTTGTTTTATTTATACTCTGTCATAGACACTGAGTTATTTTTTCTATGTTGTACTGATTACAGGTTTGGATGTACGTGTCCTTTCCTCATCTTTGAAAATTTGCTGGAAAATCAACGGATGAGCCATTTTCCATTCCCCGCATCCTCAGATGGCACACTACAAAAAGTGACCAGATAATCGAAGGCGACCCATTCAAGTACAAAGAAAAAGTTACCGAGGTATGAACTTATTTTTTATTATGCAATTATAATACTACTGTTGCATCGAATGTTATGTCATTGTTAATTGATATTTTATAGAACGTGCATCTGTACATCATCCCTACTGTTCGTGAGACGAAGATGTTTTACATGATTACATTTGATCCATATACGGACGAAGTGAAGAATAACGTCCTCAATGGCTTAAAGAAAGAGTTAGAAGGGGTAACTGTCCTTATTTCAAACGAGGATAGTGATGATGACAGTAATTAGGGTGGTAACCTTATTGATGTACGCGTTGGTGATGATGATACTCCGAGCACCTCCAAAGATGCAACGGACACCTCATCCCCCGAGGATCTTCATAAGTGTGTTGTTGTGCTCGAGGAAGAGGTGTTGGATATTACTGCCTATATTAGAGAGAAAAGACTGAAGAAAAAAGAACAGGATGAGCGATAACACGAGCGAGGTAACTTCATTCAATAATTGATGTTGTTAATGAATTTTCAGCTTTAAATATCAGTAACACTTTGAATATGATGATACAGTGCATGTGGACCTTCATGAATCGGAGAGGAATAAATAAGAAGAAAAAAAGAGCAAAATGGATGAGTTGGCCTCTATTGTGGCAGAAGAGGAAAAAAAGAAGAAAAGAAGGACGAAGAAGAAGAAATGAAAGAAGACAAGAGCCAAGAAGAAAGTGTAAAATAAGAAGCTGTAGCTGAAGAAGAAAAAGTTGAAAAAGAAGCAGCAGCAGTTGAAGAAGAAGGCAAGGAAAAAGGAGGAGATGTAGTTAAAGAAGACAAGAAAAAAGAAAAAGCTGAAAAAATAGGAGCAACAACTAATAAAGAAGAAGAAGAAGATGAAGATGAAGAAGCTAACAAAGAAGAATCTGATAAAGCTGCAGCTGGTGAAAAAAAAAAAGTTGCTAAATGGGAAGAAAAAAATGAAGCTGAGGAGGAAAAGGGAGGTCAGAAAAAAACAGCTGTTGAAGGTGATGGAAAAAAAAGGTGAGGAAGAAAAACAAGATGGGTTCATGGATATTGTTGATGAAATCAACAACACCTATGCTGATGAGGAGGAAATTTTTTGAAAAAGACATTTGAATTATTTTATTGTTAATGTGTTGAATGATCTGTTTGGTAGGATATTTGAAACTCTCTTTTATTTCATAGAAAGTTTAACTAATCTTTCGTACACTTCTTTCATAGTCTATCATTACCATGCTTCTCCATTTTAAGTTGATTTGTTGATTGATCGACTATGATTCTATCAAAAACAGTGTTAACATTGTAGAAAAATAGAAGTATTATTATTTATTCAATATCACTACATCCATGTTACACTTTTTCGAAGAATGAATACTATCATTATAGAACACAACATCAATTTTAGGCCATTCTCTCTTTCTTCGTCCAAAATTAATTTTTATTTTAGTTGATCCCTCTCTATTTGGGTGTCATGTAGAAATACTTTAAGGTGATCCCTTTGTTCTTCGGCTTCTTTGAACAAATTCATAAGAAAATCTCTATTTTCTTCTCATTCTTGAAGCCGATGTAGTAGATTAAATTTTGCAGAGCCACGAAAATTTGATGTGTCACGTCCCGGACTCAACATTGATGGACTGCTTGGAGGTGATAGCTCATCGATCCGTTTAAAAAATGACCATGTGCCATTATCCTAGAAAATAAATTATAATTACATAACGATTAACTTAACATTATAAAAACGACATACATGACTCACCTTTGCAATTGAACAGTTATAAAATTTACGACCTGGATTTGAGTTCGGTGCGTGGCGTCCTCAAGACAGTCGTATTACCACAACAACAAATTAGAGTCTTTTTAGAATTGGATGTTTGAGATGATTGAGACATTGTAGATGTTTAAAATATAAACAAAGTTAATGAAATAAAATAATGAGGGAGTGACGACTTTATATATGAAGTAAAAAATGATGTGGTAAGTGCAAAATTAGCCGTTTGTTACCGTTGGACAGTAATTTTAATTTTTGGAACGGGTGTTGAAAGTTAATAGACCCTCGTAGATCATGACAAATGTCATCCATCAACTAGATACTAAAATATACCTTAGACTGGTATGGTCTATTGTAGACCTACACCTGTACAAGTGCATCGTCGGATCTCTTAATTGGGCGTAGACCACTATGATCTACGTTGACTGATATAGACCAACACTTAGATGTTGCTTAAAAGAGAATAAATAAATTAAAAATAAATATAGAGTGGGTTTATACACATGTGAGGGAGTGTAAACAAGTCACACAATCATATTAGAGGCTATACAAATTAGGAGTAGTGTATTAAGGAGTGTGTGGATGGGTAGTAGTTGAAAGTTCAATCTCCTAAGAGTAATGTTTCTCAAAGCATAAGATTGTTTTGTGGATATATTTTGTCCAACCACTATCCATTCCACATAATCTTTTGATTTGGGGGTGATCATTTAAGGAGTATGTGGAATATGTAGTCATCAAGTACAAAATACATCCACAAAACATACTTGTGGTTTGAAAACAATTACCCTTAGGCTATTGAACATTCAACCACTACCCATCCACACACTCCTTAATACACCACCCCTAATTTGTACAACCTCTAATATGATTGTGTGACTTGTTTACACTCCCTCACATGTGTAGAAATCCACCCTACATTTATTTTTAATTTATTTATTCTCTTTTAAACAACATCCAAGTGTTGGTCTATATCAGTCTACATAGATCACAGTGGTCTACGCCTAATTAAGAGATCCGTCGAAGCACTCGTACAGGTGTAGGTCAACGATAGACCATATCAGTCTACGGTATATTTTAGTATCTAGTTGATGGATGACGTTTGTCATGATCTACGATGGTCAATTAACTTTCACCGCCAGTTCCCAAAAATAAAATTACTATTTATACCATTTTTAATTTAAATCACCAATAATTCAAGATTATCTATTTAAATCATTTTTAATTTTATTATTTTATTCCATCAGCCCCAACACATATTATTATCAATTTAAATTATTTTTAATTTAATTATTTTATTCCAACTGACCAAAACCTATTTTTATCAGTTTAAATTATTTTTAATTTAATTATTTTATTCCAACATCCCAAAACATGTTATTATCAGTTTAAATTATTTTTAATTTAATTATTTTATTCCACCAGCCCAAATCATATTATTATCAGTTTAAATTATTTTTAATTTAATTAATTTGTTCCACCAGCCCAAAAACTTGTTAGTATTATCTATTTTAATTTAGCTGCCGCTTTATTGATTCACATGATCGATGATAGACTACTATGTTGGGTCGATGATAGACTAAGTATGTGATCGAGCATAGACTCTTTATGTGATCGACGAGAAACTGTTTATGTTATTTGTTTTTACAGATGAATTGACTACAAATGCTAACACAAAAAAATAACAATAACAAAAAAGAGGAAAATTCAATTTGAAAACAAAAATTATTTGTTCATTGCATAATCATAGGATTTTTACATTCAAAGCATTGGCACATTGGCCAGGACAAGCAAAATAAGCAAAATAAGAAGAAGTTTTCTTCTAACAACAATCCTATAAGAAAATTTCTTCTGCAATGAAAACAAAATAAAAACTAATAAACATAAAAGAAAATAAAACTAAACAACAGATTTCACGGGGATGCTAGGGGAGGGGGGGTGAAGTAGTCAGGGTCATCCATTTCGAGCCTTTCCAGAATTGCCCTCAGGAAACGAGCAATTCTACGAAGTTTTCGCTCTAGGTAGATGCGGTCTTGACCCAGGCCATAGAACAGGTAATCGAAATCATTCCTTAGAAGAAGAAGGTCGTAGTGCCTTGGGGGAACACGTCTGACAGGATGCAGGTCTATCCTTCTTGGAGACATATTTTTTGATTTAGGTGAAGAAGAAGAAGAAGAAGAAGAAGAAGAAAAGGGTTTCTGATATTGGGTTTAGGGAAAACTGAAGGGTTACGTATAAATAGGCACTCTACTTATAGACCAACAGATGGATTCCTTTCATAAATCCACCCAATGGTCAGTCGACGTGTGTCAGAAAACAAAATCCTTGGTTTGCATATACCAGCGGTTTTTCTTGTGAACAGACGTTTCTTCAGCTTTTCATTAAATGGTAATGAGAAACAATGATTTATTGCATCGATTGGAGGGTTAAGGAGGTAAAAAGACCAACATAGCATGTCTGATAAGCAATCATATAATCAATACATAATATTTGATAAACTGTAGAAATGATATACCATAGAATTTACATAGTCTATCATAGATAATGTGTTATGTAGATTACAACTGAAGGTTAAATTCTACAAAAAAGAACATTTATCCCCTAAAACAGTAGATTTACAACTGAGGCAAAAAAAAAGGTTGTCTATGATTTGTTGGTCATTCTACATATGGTTCTTTTGTGCCCGGATTCCTTGCATATCGAATACCTATTCCTCCTTTTAGACTTGAATGTCTCACCGACGCCCTTAGTGTGTTTGACTTTCTTTCTTCCGATTTTGGGATCGTAGGGGGGTGGATATATCTTATTGTCTAAGAGTTTCTGTGGCACAGTCCATTCGGCCTTTGGAGGGGCAACGTTAATAGCTTCCGAGAACGCAAGAAGGTAAGTTTCAGCTTTATAAATTGGCAAAGAGTATTAGTAGATGGAGTTTTCATAACCTACGCCATCCCCATACTTTGCTCGCAAAGATGCCATCTCAATACTTTGCTCGCAAAGCTGCCATCGCATGTTCGCACGATATTTTCACCAAGTCAAATTTCTGACAAGAACAACTCCTTTCCAACACATTGACCTTGGCAGTAAATCCGCTGTCGAACACCGTGAATTGGTGGAGACCCCATTTGCATTAGTCACATACAAGGAATCACTCGCACTCTTGTTATCCCTTAGAATTCTTTTCACACAAGGCACAAATATGTTGTTTTAACCATCGACAAAGGCATGCCGCTCCCTAAACTTTTCACTAATTTTCTAGCAATTGAATTGAATATGTACGATACAAGGTACTCCCGTTCATCCATCAACACCGAGTTGAGTGACTCGGCGATGTTTTTGGTCATCACATCGTACTTATTTCCCGGGAAGTGTGCTTTACTCCATTTCTCAAAAACGACCACATTTTAAAGGATATGTGCTGCCTCGGGGCTATTATTCTTCAATTCGGCAAAATGCTCGCTAAATTCATCAACAGTATACGCCTTTTCCACGGCGTAGAACAAATAAAGATGTTCTCCACAGTGCTGATTTATGCACGGATTTTCAGCGAGGTGCCTCATGCAAAGTCCATGGTGTACACAACTGTAAACACAAGAGAAGGCATCGACAATGCTGATGTACCTGTCGGAGATGACACATAGATCTGATTCATCTTCTATGATAGACTTCAACTTCTGAAATAAGAACGTCCAAGAAGCATCGTTCTCTTTATCAACGACACAAAAGGCAATTAAAATGATGTAATTTTCTGTGTCCTGTGCAACTGCACTCAGCAACACGCCCCCGCACTTTTCATATAAATGTGTGCCATCAACGACAATTACCTTTCTCATGTGGGTATATCCCCGTATGCAAGCTCCGAATGCTAAGAAGTAGTAAACTAACGCTCTATTAATCTGGTTTACCATGATAGAATAGAAAGACCCTGGATTCAACAACTCCACCATGTGGGAAAAATACGGCAAACAAGCATATCCATGCTCCGGTGTCCCGCGAATGATGTTCTTCGCAATTACACTGTCTTTCCAACACATCCAATAGCTTGTGTGGCAATGCAACTCCTTGAACACAATCCTTTGTATTTCGCTTATGCTTGGACACTTACCATCCCGAAAATGATTTACGCATAGTGAAGCAATCAATTTGGAGAATAATCTCTTATGCCTGCAGATGGCATGTTCAACACCGCACGTGTACAACCCGACATACTTGTATATGCGAAATCTGCACGAGGTTTCATACTTCATTGCCCTCAACAACCAGCCGTAACTACGAGATAAGCATTTTGCCTTCAAAAATTTGGAGCAGTTCTTCTCCAAACAATAATCAAAACACTGCCTCACTGCTGCTGTGTCTAGTTGCATTTTGAGCTCTTTCTTGTCGGCGAATGTTTGATCAAGATAGAAATTGGCTCCGCCGTTGAATGAATGTCCCAATTGTGATCCCGTTCCACGATCTTCTTCGGCATTTTGCTAGTCCGATGAAACCTTTTACATATGCATAGGATCATCTTTCGTATTAATAGGTTGATCGTCATCGTTCTCGTAATCACTGAAATCATTGTCGACTTCCGGGCGCAGATGTGGGGGTTCTGATGAATTACTAGTCCTTCGACGAACCTATCAGCTACATTTATCCTCAAAATAGGCTTAAAGCCATCTGCATCGACATTCATCATGTACATCAACACACGTACATCACTATTTATGATCGTAGGATTCACCTTTTCCCTCGAATTCATTAGATAACTAATCACCACGTCGCCCGACGCACAATTTAGATTCCCGCTCTCCATTACGCTTGCAACCAATTCGTCATACGAACTATTGCGGCAAACAACAACGGGGATTGTCACCTTCATAAAAGATCTCCATTTCCAGTATTTGGGAGTCTCCAACCATTCTCCAATAAAATCACCAGAAACCAGAACAAATTCTGCAATATTCATCGTGGAATTAGGCTTTGGTCTATGGTAGATTATTCTTATGGTCTATATCAGGTTATATTCACGATCGTTGAATGACGATCAGTGGTCGATGACTGGGCAGCTATCCGTACGAAAATCGTGGAATTACAAATATTGCTTCTAATCTACGATCCTTGGGTTTATGGAATAAAGAAATGAACTTGGAGTCGCCTGGGCTGCTGTAATGTACTTTCTAAATTGGTTTTGAGTAATGTGAATGGTTTCAAGCTTTTTAACAATGGCGGAAAGTGGTGTGTTTGAGAGATACCAAACAAATGGGGTAACAATGGGTGCAATGGACAAGCTTATGATGTTTGTGAACTGATTTAGAGCTGATCGCTGGAAATAACGCCGGAAAAGTGGTCGGAATCAGAACTTTTTTGTAACACCCCGTAAATTTTTTCGTACACTTATCGCGATTATATGGAGTCCTAAAGGCTTGCGTATGGGTTAAATTATGTTTATGGTGTTCGG
Organism: Capsicum pubescens; assembly: GCA_030864215.1. NCBI lineage: Eukaryota > Viridiplantae > Streptophyta > Magnoliopsida > Solanales > Solanaceae > Capsicum > Capsicum pubescens. The sequence continues at coordinate 365,867,393 of CM061548.1, read as the reverse complement.
AAGTATCCCGTCAATAGTTGTATGTGTAGGTATTGGAATAATCTTTCCAACGATATAAAGTTTGCCCAAAACAGAGGAGTATTTCATATAAGCGAGCACATTCGAAATTTTAAAACGGTGGCCGGGAAGCCTGTGAACAGTAAATCTGCAGGAAAATTACTGCAGCTAGGCAACAGATTTTTGGGTCAACTTTAAACGACCATAACTCCTTGTACAGGAATAACTGAGTGGTATACTTTATATGAAAATGAAATCCCTTTGAATTATATTTCCAATGCAATTGGTTTCACCCAAATCCGATACCGGATCAAAGAGTTATGATCGATTTACTTCAGCCTGTCAAAACTGTCCACTGGGACAGATTCGGATTTATTTAAATTTTTAGGGCAAAATGGTCATTTTCTATTACCTCTTGGACGAAAATTGGTCTTTATAAGCATACACTTAGCCTCATATATATCATATATCATCCAATTATTAAGAGAAGGTGAAACCCTAGCCTAATTTCAACTTCAAATATTTTGTGATTCAACCGTAGAAAATTCGAATTGGTTCCGTAGTTGTGTTCACCATCTCGAAAGCTTCGAGAAGCACCCCATGATTATGTAAGGAGGATTCTAAATACAAGAGTTCATTGTTAAGGTATGAATGTTGTTTATTCTTTATTCTTATCCATGAATATGTATTGATAAGGGATTATGAGTATTGTCTTGATGTTGGAAGATAACTAGAAACATAGTTATGAATTGTTTTGTCTAAATTGTTAGTAGTAAATTATGGAAGTTGTTGTATTGGATTATGGAGGATGAATTGTGGTGATATATCATTATATTAGTGGTTATGTATGCCTAGTGATCATGTTGGTATTGGATGGGGATTAAGAGGGGAAATAAAGGCTAAGAGTGATGTTGAGGGATATTGCATGAAAATGCATGATATATGAATGTAATAAGAGTATAAGAGGATGTATGTAGCACTCATATTGATGAGTTAAAGGATTACTTCCTAGACATTATTTGGTGAAGTTAATGCCTAAATGGTAAGGTTTGGTTGCTAATACTAGTTTGCCACAAATGACTTATTGTAGATAAGTGTTCGAAGAGTACGGGAAGTCAAGTTGGACTTGTATTGAAGTGGTTATATCAAGGTATGTAAGACATATTCTATCTAATCTTTGGCATGAATAATGACCCATGGCACTCTCAAGTAAGCTTCCAACATTGTCCTATGACACATGACACATAATAACATCATATGATCTTCGACACTACCAATTGAACTTGTTTTCACTTTTAAGATGTCCGGCTAGTCAAAAAAATGTCCATATACTATTGTTGACTCCGAAATGGTTTAATGAGGTATCCATGATTCTCTACTTCATTTTCATGATATTGATTACCTATTTACATGTTTTCCCTATTGAGGTATCATGGTTTCAAGTTCCATAAGGTGTGACCACAAAGTAACCAATCTCAAAGATTAGTTGAAGTAAGAAATGGAATGTCTTTATTTTAAATTGTTGATATGATGTATTGTATTAGTACCACTGATCAGTTGACCATTGTATTATAAAGATTATGTATATATGCTATTCCAGGGGTGGTCCCTGATGTATTGTATTAGTACCACTGATCAGTTGGTCATTGTATGACATATGTTATGTATTGATAAGGAATACGGGAAGTAATGATATGAAAGTAATGTGTAGGTATCCCATCAGCTCTTTTAAGTGTGGTCTACTCATACTGTTTATTCACTGGTATCTGGGTTCTGTTGATCTTTTGTATCTCATCTTGATACTCACTGCCTTGCATACTCAGTACATATTTTCGTACTGACGTCCCTCACGAGGGACCTGTAATCATGCCTGCAGGAACAGGTACTTCAGGTCGTACACCTCCGCAGTAAGAGCCAGGACATTCTGTTGATAGTGGTGAGCTCCAGTTGTTCCGGGGCATCCCAAGTCGTTTCTATATGTATTTTTGGTATTTGTATAAAAGTCTTTTGTGGGCGGGAGTTTTTCCCGACCCTAACTCAGTTGTGTATCTATGTAGAGGCTTTTGTAGACATATTGTACAGCCATAGGAGTGTTTGGTTGATAGACGTGATGGCTCTGACGACCAATTACTTTTTATATATATATATATATGCGTGTCTGCTGGGCTGATACAGGTACTGTTTTCTTCTATTTACAACGAAGTGCTGCCCAAATTTCTAATTTTCATAAGTAATGTAAATGTGAAAGTATAGGTTATGAGCGGGTTCTCCCGGGCCTCCTCGGCTACGGGTGCAGTCCGCTCCAATGGGATTTGGGGCGTGACATTTTTGGAGGAAAAACAACCACCTTTTAGCTTTTGAATTTTTTTTAGTTAATATTTTTGGAAACCTAAATATTTTTATATATATATAATGGTAGATGATGGAGTGGGTTGAAGTGTATTATTTAAAACTTGTGGATGAATTTATTAAGTTGGAAGTATTGGGTTAAAGTGAATTATTATAAAATTTGTGGGTGAAGTTGTTAAGTTGGAAAAGTTAATGATAATGTGGAATTAAATGTCTTTTTGGCAAATTATTCATCAAGTTTGGAACTTTGGCAAAAAAAATTTCATGGTGTCCTTTTGGCAAACTTGCCCAAGTGACTGTTGACGAGTTGATCGAATTGGCACATAAATATAGCAATCGGACCATGCTCGTTGATGATCGTTACCTGTTGAAACTCGGTGTCAAGTTTCATGTCTCACAATTACAAGCAAATAAATAAGAATGATAGGAATGCCATGGGGAGTACTCTTCTCACTAAGAACTGCAATTTTGGAGCTCCAATCATAAAAAAGATGCCATGCAAGCATATGTTTCACTTTAACCGCATGAAAAATTGGTCAGAGAGAAACATAGGTTGCCCAACTTAATAGCTTAGCTAAAAATTATTCATGCTGTTAATAGTTTAGCCAAAAATGCCCTTATTATTATTATACACTGAAATAAAATAAAAAATTTAGTTACCACCAATGAAATTATCTCTCGCTTTAAACAATCAAAAGAAAATAATAAAGTAAGAGGAATGGATGGAAAAGAATGTGGTTTTTGAATTTAGGTTAATTCAGTGGCTAGAATCATTACAGACAAAAATAGCTTTTTCGATTTCGAAAAAGGGTCAAAAATGTCCTTAATGTATTAAAAATGACTAAAAAATGTCCTTCTTTCATCTATTGATTCAAAAATACCTCTTCATCCATCTATTTGGATCAAAAATGTCCTTAACATTAAATTTAAGTCCAAAAATTTCTAGGATTTTAACAAATTTTAATGTGGAATATAATTTTTTAAGTTAAATGTATGATACTATTTTTATTGGTACACATGTAATTACACCCAAATTCATTCATAGTTTAGCCCATTAAACCAAACGAATTTTAAAAATACCCAACATTTCTTCTTCCTCCAGCACTCGATCTTAAGGTCACTACTCACTACCTGCCATTTTCTCTCCTCACGTTGTATAAAAAATTTGTATTGCCTTGAACGTTATACTTTAATCTTACATCATTTGATGTGATTTAAGCAATTGAATCGAAGCAAAAAAAAGAAAATTAATAAATAACCGAGATATGTTACAAGAAGCAAGAAAAGGGAGTTTGAGAAGCAAAATGCAGTAAATAAGGAGTGCTTTTGAAAATTGGGTTTCAAATTTGATTTACGTCAGTGTGAAGTTCTTAAAAAGAAAGAGGCAAAGAGAATCCCATGCCAAATAAGCAAGGCTCCAATTGATCAAAATCCAATATCATTTACCATATTTTTCCCATGCTTTTGGACCTTGTTTCCATTGTAATATAGTAATGCTGAGCTTTGCGTGCATTATGAATGCAACTATAAATTCAAAAACTAAGAAGTAATGTGTGATTTATGAAAACACTCCAATAACAATAAATGCAAGTGAAAGCAAGTCGATAGAGAATCAAATTTCATGTTATTCTTGCACAGATAAGGTTTTATACTAAATGAAGATGAAGAAGTAGCTCGTGTTGGATCTTTTAAAAATTGTTTGGATTAATGGGTTAAATTGTGAATAAATTTGAGTCTAATTACATGTGGATCAATAAAAATAATGTCATGTATTTAATATTACAAAAATTATATTCCATATAAGAATTTATTAAAAGGTGGGGGCACTTTTGGACTTAAATTTAATGTGAAGGACATTTTTTATCGAAATAGGTGGATGGAGGATTTTTGAACCAATAGATGAAAGAAGGACATTTTTGAACCATTTCTTATACATGAAGACATTTTTGACCCTTTTCCAAATTTTTTATTATAATAATTGATCTACAATATACCTTTTTCAGCCGCAAAAGGTACCTAATTTTCTTTTTTATTGGTCGAATCAATTCAAAATTTTTAACTTCACCAATTCACTAAAAACTATTTGTAAGCTTGGATATATTTTGCCAGAATATTCTTACATATAGTACAATCTATAGAACATGATCGTGTAGAAACTTTGGACACAAAAATAAGAAATGGTAGATAGATTTGTGGTCACTTGTTACAAAATGTGATTCCATTTTTTGAATTCAACACATAATTGTGACTAGATTTTCTATGTCATTTATTATCTTGTGTTGTTCTTCTCGTAGTGAGTTTTTTTAATTATGTAAACTATCACATGTACTTTTTTCTAAATTTTCTAAGGTTTTTTCTATCCATATTAACTTTTCTTTTAGATCTTCCATTATTTTTTTAATTCGGTTTCTGTAATTAATTTCATTATTTAGATTATCTTGATTTTCCCTAGTCTTTCTAATATATTCTAACATCCACAGTCTTGATCTAAATAATATCCTTCTGGGTAAATGTCTTCGTATATCTGTTCTAACGCATTTATTATTTATTTATTTATTATCTAGTGGAATCTACGCACCTAATCCGCACCCCCTACCAAATGGTATTAGAGCCCAGTTATTTAAAAAATACAGAAGTAGTATACGTGTTTAAATTTACGTGTTTATGAATTTAGATTGGATTTACTTGACAATAATTAATCAATATTAATTATGAGAAGACCATTTAAAAACAGAGAAACTTTTAGAAAAATTAAAGAATCTTTAATTAGTAATTATTCAGAATATATAAGTCTAAATAAAACAAAAGAAAACCCACAAAGATTAGCTTACCTAATTACCTTAATATCTAGTATTGAAGCAAAATTAATAATCCATTTAAAATCTAGAAGAATAAGACATATACCACCTAATTATGATAAAATTAGATTTAGATATCCGCCAAAATACTATAAATACGGTTAAAATGAATAAAATACAAAAATACAAAGAACTAAAACAAACTATTTCTGAAAAACGTAAAGAATTAAGAATAAGAATAGAAAGATTAAATTATAATATATTTACCGGAGTTAGTAAAAACTCAATAAATGCACAAAAAGATGAAATATCAAATTTAGAATCACAAATAGATAGTTTAGAATATATATATATCAACATGAACTATTTACAATAAAATGAACAAAGAAGAATTTATAATAGACGAAAAAATATATGAAAATCACGAAGGATTAAAAATAAGAATAGTATTTTCTAATCTAGGAAGAAGATATAAGAAAATAGGCGAACATTTATATTTAATGTTAGAAAAAGAAGAATTAAAATTAGAAGATAAATTGACAGCTATGGTAAGAATAGAAAGAGAAAACGAAGAAATAGATAGAAAAAAGTAAATAGAAAAAATAAAACAACAAACTACAGAAGAAATACGAAAAATAGAAGAAACTAAAAATAGTAGGATTGCTGAATTAGAAAAAGAATTACAAATGTTAAAAGATCTGTATGAAAAAAGACAGAAAGAAAAAGAAGAAAAAGATAAAGAACAAAAATTATTAAACGAGATAAATCAATTTAAAGAAAAACTAGAAATAGACAATAAAGAAATAAAAAACAAGGAATTAGAAATAAATAATATAGATGTTGAAGAAACAAATAATTATGATTCAGAAGATAGTGAAACATATACAGAAATATTAACAAATACAAAAAATTTAGAAATCAATGAAAAACAAGAAGTAATTAATGAAGAAAACTTAGAAAATATCAACACAAAAATAAATACTCTTGATAAAAAAGAAGATGAAAACATAATACCTAGAACATTAGAAATAAGGAAACCTACATATTATAAGAATAAGTTTAAAAGATATAATCTAAAGAATGAATATGACAAATGGACACCAAAACAAATAGTTAATAAAAATTATAACTTTTTAGACTTAGATTGTGTAATAGATACAGAAAAAACGATACAATTATGGATAGGATATATGACAAAACAATTATTAGATAATAATATAAGTGTAACAGATGCACCAGAATATATAGAAAGAACACTAATAGGAACAGTGAAATTATGGTTTTTAAATCTAACTGAAAATAGTAAAAGAATATTAAGAACTGACAAACCCACAGAAGGAACAATATTAACAAAATTAACACCTATAGAATTATTAAAAAAATATGAAACAGCTATAAAAGACGAATTTAGTAGCATGACAACAACAGAAGAAGAACAAAATGAAGAGAAAGATATAAATAGGAATTTAATGTTAAAATTAGCAATATGTAATATGTGCTACATAGATGAATATACTTGCGCATTTAAAGAATATTATTATAAAGGAGCATATAATATAGAAGAAAGTAAAGAAATAAGAAAATTATATTTTAATAAATTACCTGAACCATTTAGTTCAAAAATAATAAAAAGTTGGGATGAAACAAAAATAGTAGATACTCTAGGAGCAAGAATAAAATTTTTACAACAATGGTATAGAAAACTATGTGAAAAGTACAGAGAAGAAATAAAAATGGAAAAAACATTAATAAGAAATTTAGCATGTTGCAAAGATAAAATAGCACCTCAATTTGGATGCGAAGAAAGATATTATAAGAAAAGAAAAAGACATAAGAAATATAAGAAATACAAAAAATCAAAATATAAGTAACCAAGAAAAAGATATTATGTAAAAAACTATAAACATAAAAGACCATATAGGAAAAAGAAATCTATAAAGGAATGTACTTGTTATAATTGCGGAAAGATAGGACATTTAGCTAGAGATTTTAAATTACCTAAAACCCCAAAAAATAAACAAATATCAGAAATAAAAATAGAAAACACAGAATATATGCAGATAGATTACATAGATTACGAATTAGAAAGTGAAGACAGTATATATGAAATTTCAAAGAATGAAACAGATAACGAAATAGATAGTGAATTAGACAAATTAAATGACTGAAGAAGATATAAAAATATTAACAAAAGAAGAATATTTAAATGACGAAGGAACAGATCAAAAAATAATATTTGATAACAATGTATTTGATGAAATAAAAGGAAAAGAGTTAGACTTAAGTGTAGAAAAAATATTTAAAATACCAACAATAAAAAATATATTTACTAGAAAAAAGGAAGAATATTATGTAGTAAGTCAAAAAGAACATGTAATAGACTGTAGATATGCAAAAGGTAACGCTAGTATACCACTAGTAACAAAAAGAATGATTAATAAAGAGATAAACGATATAAAAAGTAGAGACCCAATAAAATATGTACACCTTGGAGGTACAGAAATATAAATAAAAGCATGTTTTAGAGAAGGAATAGATACACCAATAGAATTATATTTAGCAGATGATAGAATTATAAAACCTATAGAAAAAAGTATAATAACTGCCATAAAAGGAAATTTAATATACCAAAAATTTAAATTTATAATTAGTGTGAATTATTCAGTAGCAGTAACGGATAGAAATATAGATAAATCACTAGTATTATATTGGAAGATATCAGGAATAGAATTAACCCCAGGAAGTAAAATATTTACAGCAAGATGCAAAAATTTATATGTATTAACAACAAAACATAAAATAACGGGAAAAAATAAGATTAACAAGATACAAATAGATAGCCCATTCGAACAATTTGTAAAAACAATAGATTATAATGATTATAGCTATAGAGACATAGATGTAGAAGAAAATCTAGAAATAATAAATGACAGAATAAGTACAACAAAAAGAACAGCTTATGATAAACCGGAATCATCAAGCTCATCAAAAAGAATAAGTTATGACACAAGTTCAATGGATAATTCAAACCAATATTACATAACAGGAAAGGTAAATGAAAAAGAATATTTAATACTCTTAAATACAGGACAAGAAGAAAATTATATAGCAAAATATCTAGTAAAAAATGAGGAAATAAAAACCGACAATAATATATGCCCAGATCTACCAAGAAGTTTAATAAATACTAAAAATATAGCAGAAAAAGCAATAATAATAGGAATAAGAAAAATAAAAATAGAATTTGAAGTAAAAGAAGAAATGCAAAAAACAGACATAATATTAGGAATAAAATGGCTAGAACAAGTAAAACCATATAATATAGAAAATACACAATTAACTATAACATATAACAGAGAGAAATTATTCTTAAAAAGAGCTTTAACATAAAATGAAAATATATGTCTTAATGAAGATAGTAGTAGAAGGATATTACAGTAGATATTATACGCCTATGATAGATACAGGAGCAGAAGCTAATTTATGTAGATATAATTGCTTACCAGAAAGTAAATGGGATAAATTAAAACCACCAATAATAGTTAAAGGATTTAATAACGAAGGAAGCTTAATTACTTATAAAGCTAAGAATGTAAAAACACAAGTATGGGATAAAATATTAACAATAGAAGAAATTTATAATTATGAACTAACATCAAAAGATATACTTTTAGGAATGTCGTTTTTAGATAAATTATACCCACATATAATAACTAGAACAGATTGGTGGTTTACAACACCATGTAAACAGAAAGTAGGAGCAAAAAGAGTTAATAATAAAATAAGAAAGAAAACTGATTGGATAAAAGGAAGTGAAAAAATTACACAAAAGTTAGAAAATATAAAAAATACTGAAGATACAATAGAACTAGTCGTATTTTCGATAAATAAAACAGAAATAACTATATTTTCAATAAATAAGATAGAAATAGTTAACAGAAAATTAGAACAATTATATAGTGAAGATCCATTAAAAGGATCGGAAAAACATAAAACCATTATAAAAATTGAATTAGTAGACAATAATAACATAATAACCCAGAAACCATTAACATATAATTTTAATGATTTAAAAGAATTTAAAATGCATATAGATGAATTATTAGAAAAACAATATATACAAAAAAGTAATAGTAAACATAATAGCCCAGCATTTATAGTAAATAAACATAGTGAACAAAAAAGAGGAAAAAGTAGAATGGTTATTGATTATAGAAATTTAAATGCAAAAACAATAACTTATAATTACCCAATACCAAATAAGATATTAAAAATAAGACAGATACAAGGATATAATTATTTTAGTAAATTTTGATTGTAAATCAGGATTTTACCATCTAAAGTTAGAAGAAGAATCTAAGGAATTAACTGCATTTACGGTACCATAAGGATTTTATGAATGGAATGTATTACCATTTGGATATAAAAATGCACCAGGTAGATATCAACATTTTATGGATAGTTATTTTAAACAACTACCTAATTGTATAGTATATATAGACGATATACTATTATATACAAAGACCAAAGAAGAACATTTAAAATTATTGGAACAATTTACGGATATAATAGAAAAATCGAGAATAAGTTTAAGTAAAAAGAAAGCTGAAATTATGAATAATCAGATAGAATTTTTAGGAATACAAATAGATAAAAGTGCAGTAAAAATGCAACAACATATAGTACAAAAAATAATAAATTCAAAAGAAGAATTAGATACAAAAAAGAAATTACAATCATTTTTAGGATTAGTAAACCAAGTTAGAGAATATATACCAAAATTAGCAGAAAATCTAAAGCCCTTACAGAAAAAATTAAAAAAGGATGTAGAATATAATTATAACGAAGAAGATAAAAAACAAGTTCAAAAAATAAAAAATACTTTGTAAAGAATTACCAAAGTTACAATTTCCAGATGAAAATAGAAAATTTATATATATAGTAGAAGCAGATGCTAGTGAATGTAGTTATGGAGGAGTACTTAAATATAAATATGAAGAAGAAAAATTAGAACACCACTGTAGATACTACTCAGGTACATTTAATGAAACAGAAATAAAATGGGAAATAAATAGAAAAGAATTATGTTCATTATATAAATGTTTGTTAGCGTTTGAGCCATATATTGTATATAACAAGTTTATTGTACGAACAGATAATACACAGGTACGTTGGTGGCTAACAAAGAAAATACAAAATTCAGTTACAACAAAAGAAATCCGGAGACTAGTATTGAATATATTAAATTTTACATTTACAATTGAAGTAATTAGTACTAACAAAAATGTTATTGCAGATTACATATCAAGACAAAGCTACACACACTGATATCATAGAAGAAGATACTCTAGAAAAAATACTCAACACCCTAACTACGCTTTCAATAAAAGTGGATAGTATGGGTAATGAGATAGAAAAGCTAAAGACTAATGAAGATAAACTGAAGTCTATAGCTACAAATCAGCTAACTCAGCAGTGTGCAGAGCTATGTCGATCGCAAGACATTAAAATTCCAGAGCTAGAAGGAGACGTTGGGATACTCCATAAAACCCATAACATTTATCAATCTACTTCTGCAGGTACAAGCAAAGGAGTTAGGAGAAATACTACAAATATGAACCTAAACAAGCTATTTGATAAACCATTTATTCCAAATACACCAAAATATCCTATGTTTATACCCCCACAAATTACCACATACCGAGAAAGTCTAAACTAAGACAAAAAGACCTACAACTATACAGCCCGAACATACATAGAAAATATTTACAAAATACAAACCCTCTTAAATACCAACCCCAGAGCTATAAACGTCCAAGAACCACATACAAATTACATAACCCAAAAGCTAACCGGATACGATAAGCTAATTGCTTTGCCCAAAACCAAACCTGGTCTAGTTAAAACATGTTACGAATATGGACTACTTAGCACCGTATATACCCAAGACGGATATGAAATATCCACTATACCAGAAATATATGATTCATTTAACATTTTTAAAAGAATAACCAAAGGTAACCTATTTTTTATAAAATTTTATACGGCACCAGCAGAGATATTGTATGATGAAGTTAAATCACCTATAAAGTTGTAAATATAGGAATGACCCGAGATATGATTATACTAGAAGATATTACTCGACAACCAGAAATACCTAGAATTGAGATACCAAATTTTTATGCAAATAAAAGAATTATTGGACTATCTACGATTCTTCAAGAATTAGCAAACAATTATCGCAACAGAAATCCCATATGGAGCTATTATTCAAGAGGTAATGTAATAATATACTCGAATTCAAAGGAGCTACGAGAATAAGATATGGAAGACGTAAGGCAATTGATTTTGACCTTACTCAATCCAAAGAAAAAACCTATCGCCAGAGTCATTAAAGAAAAATTTATTTCGGAAGAACTATTAACCAGATATTGCAAGTTAATCGGACATAAATATCCAGACCATCAATGTTCAAAATGTAATGGAGAAGATAATATTGTACCAGAAGTTCAACTCGAATAAAGAAGAACATAAGAGCGACAACTGGAAGATAAGATAAGAAGCAATAATGGAGATATAGTAGATACGACAAAATCAGCGGAGACAAGATATTGTACAGATTTCATTTACGTATAAGTCTTTAAAATTATTGTAAAACATTAAAAGTAGTGTAGACTTTTTAGGCCTTTGTAGACTTTTTAGGCCTTACAGGCTTTTTGACTTTTTTTTTCTTTTAGTAGACATTTAAAAAACGTGTAAACAAATATAAAGATTCTTTCTTTCGTTTTATAAATAGAGAAGGCAGAAGGCATTGCAAAACAAGCCTTCATGCGTTGAAGCAAATACTCTCTCAAATCCACAACAAATATTTTGCTCAGTTAATTAAAAAACAGATTTATTTCAATGGAAAAATCTATGGAGGAACAAAGCTCAGAAATATCAAACCTACCCGAACAGGTATATTTATTTATGATTATGAATAGCTAAATTCATAATTCCCAACAATAATGGTATGATAAAATAAATTCATGTTAGTTACTTTATAGTAGAATTATTCGAAGAATAATATGTTAAGAAGTTTATTAGCAAAGTGGAAACGGAGAAAAATCCCTAAGAACTATGTCATCCTAAAGGTGAAACCAATAAGGAAAGAAGCCGTGGTGGGGAGTAACCAGAGTAGAGGCGCTGTTTAAGGGAAAATATCCAGATTACCAAGCTAATAGTGACCGAAGAACATGTTATTTAAGAATAATCTAGTATATAGTAATCTAAGATGACCATATTTTGATATGAACATGGTTGAAGGGAATATTTTGAAAAAAACAATTTTATGAAAATGAATAATTATTTATCTGATGTGATGGTAGATAAATTTAAGATACTTATTTTGTATGCACTTAGAAATATAGATGTTGCAGATATAAGAAAAATCATATTAGAAAAAGCATTTGGTCAATATTACATGACTAGAGTAAATTATATACCATGCTTACCTAACTACTCTTACAAATACTTAGCATGATAAATTACATAGAATTTTTATAAAAAGATATGAGAAACATACAGTTACTAGAAAAACAGATGATAATAAATATAGACAAATACATGGAAAATAAAAAATATATATAAAATCACTTAATAAAAATATGCAAGAACTACTAAGGCTAAAACAAACAATTATAAAATATCAATTTTAGAAAATAGATCGTTTAGACTACCTTAAAGTTTTAATCTTATATATACTTAAAGATATAGAAATTATAGATATTAAGAAAATAATATTAGAAGAAGTAATAAACTACGAAATTGAAATAATAAATGCGTTAGAACAGATATACAAAGACATTTACCCAGAAGGATATTATTCAGATCTAGACTGTGGATGTTAGAATATATTAGAAAAACTAGGGAAAACCAAGATAATCTAAATAATGAAATTAATTACAGAAACCGAATTAAAAAAATAATGGAAGATCTAAAATAAAAGTTAATATGGATAGAAAAAACCGTAGAAAATTTAGAAAAAAGTACATGTGATAGTTTACATAATTTAAAAAACTCACTACGAGAAGAACAACACAAGATAATAAATGACATAGAAAATCTAGAATTAGATATATACTACTGTACAGATAGGATAAATTATTATACAGAAATTTGTAACTCTGCAAGTTTTTGTAACACCCCGTAAATTTTTTCGTACACTTATCGCGATTATATGGAGTCCTAAAGGCTTGCGTATGGGTTAAATTAAGATTATGGTGTTCGGAAGTATCCCGTCAACAGTTTAATGTGTAGGTATTGGAATAAGCTTTCCAACGATATAAAGTTTTCCCAAAACAGAGGAGTATTTCATATAAGCGAGCACATTCGAAATTTCAAAACGGTGGCCGGGAAGCCTGTGAACAGTAAATCTGCAGGAAAATTACTGCAGCTAGACAATTTTTTTTTTGATCAAATTTAGACGATCATAACTCCTTGTACAAAAAGAACTGTGTGAGCTGCTATATATCGACGAAAATATCCGAGAGTCTTATTTCCGATGAAATTGGTTTCATCCAAATCCAATGTCTGAGTAAGGAGCTATACCCGTTTTACTACAGCCTATCAAAAAAAAAAACAGAATTTTGGGACAGATTTTTGGGTCAAATTTAAACGACCACAACTCCTTTTACAGGAAGAACTGGGTGGTATACTTTATATGAAAATGAAATCCCTTTGAATTATATTTCCAATTCAATTAGTTTCACCCAAATCCGATACCGTAGAGAAGAGTTATGATCGATTTACTTCAGCCTGTCAAAACTGTCCACTGGGGACAGATTCGGATTTTATTTAAATTTTTAGGGCAAAATGGTCATTTTCTATTACCTCTTCGACGAAAATTGGTCTTTATAAACAAACACTTAGCCTCATATATATCATATATCATCCAATTATTAAGAGAAGGTGAAACCCTAGCCTAATTTCAACTTCAAATATTTTGTGATTCAACCGTAGAAAATTCGAATTGGTTCCGTAGTTGTGTTCACCATCTCGAAAGCTTCGAGAAGCACCCCATGGTTATGTAAGGAGTATTATAAATACAAGAGTCCATTGTTAAGGTATGAATATTGTTTATTCTTGATTCTTATCCATGAATAAGTATTGATAAAGGATTATGAGTATTGTCTTGATGTTGGAAGATAACTAGAAACATAGTTATGAATTGTTTTGTATAAATTGTTAGTAGTAAATTATGGAAGTTGTTGTATTGGATTATGGAGGATGAATTGTGGTGATATATCATTATATTAGTGGTTATGTATGCCTAGTGATCATGTTGGTATTGGATGGTGATTAAGAAGGGAAATAAAGGCTAAGAGTGATGTTGAGGGATATTGCATGAAAATGCATGATATGTGAATGTAATAAGAGTATAAGAGGATGTATGTAGCACTCTTATTGATGAGTTAAAGGATTACTTCCTAGACATTATTTGGTGAAGTTAATACCTAAATGGTAAGGTTTGGTTGCTAATACTAGTTTTCCACAAATGACTTATTGTAGATAAGTGTTCGAAGAGTACGGGAAGTCAAGTTGGACTTGTATTGAAGTGGTTATATCAAGGTATGTAAGACATACTCTATCTAATCTTTGGCATGAATAATGACCCATGGCACTCTCATGTAAGCTTCCAACATTGTTCTACGACACATGACACATAATAACATCATATGATCTTCGACACTACCAATTGAACTTGTTTTCACTTTTAAGATGTCCGGCTAGTCAAAAAAAATGTCCATATACTATTGTTGACTCCGAAATGGTTTAATGAGGTATCCATGATTTTCTACTTCATTTTCATGATATTGATTACCTATTTACATGTTTTTCCTATTGAGGTATCATGGTTTCAAGTTCCATAAGGTGTGACCACAAAGTAACCAATCTCAAAGATTTATTGAAGTAAGAAATGGAATGTCTTTATTCTAAATTGTTGATATGATGTATTGTATTAGTACCAATGATCAGTTGGCCATTGTATTATAAAGATTATGTATATATGCAATTCCAGGGGTAGTCCCTGATGTATTGTATTAGTACCACTGATCAGTTGGCCATTGCATGACATATGTTATGTATTGATAAGGAATACGGGAAGTAATGATATGAAAGTAATGTGCAGGTATCCCATTAGCTCTTTTAAGTGTGGTCTACTCATACTGTTTATTCACTGGTATCTGGGTTCTGTTGATCTTTTGTATCTCATCTTGATACTCACTGCCTTACATACTCAGTACATATTTCCGTACTGACGTCCCTCACGGGGGACCTGTATTCATGACTGCAGGAACAGGTACTTCAGGTCGTACACCTCCGCAGTAAGAGCCAGGACATTCTGTTGATAGTGTTGAGCTCCAGTTGTTTCGGGGCATCCCAAGTCATTTCTATATGTACTTTTGGTATTTGTATAAAAGTCTTTTGTGGGCGGGAGTTGTCCCGACCCTAACTCAGTTGTGTATCTATGTAGAGGCTTTTGTAGACATATTGTACAGCCATATGAGTGTTTGGTTGATAGACGTGATGGCTCTAACGGCCAATTACTGTTTATATATATATGCGTGTCTGCTGGGTTGATACAGGTACTGTTTTCTTCTATTTACAACGAAGTGCTGCCCAAATTTCTAATTTTCATAAGTAATGTAAATATGAAAGAATAGGTTATGAACGGGTACTCCCGGGCCTCCTCGGCGATGGGTGCCAGCCCGCTCCAATGGGATTTGGGGCGTGACAAAAGTGGTATTAGAGAAGTTTGTCCTAGTGAGTCTACAAAGCCGTGTCTACGTAGAATCTTGTTTATCAGTGTGTTTTGCACCACATCTATAAACAGGAGGCTATTGGACATTTAGGGATTGTTTCCATTCTCCATTTCTTAGATCGTGCAATAGAGCCCATATTAGAGATAAAGTCATAATCGATCGCTTAATCCAATTGTTTTTATTTATTTATTATAGTAACGATGCTGGTTACAAGGAGAAAGAATAAGTGGAAGCGAGTAGATGTAGTGGCCGGAGAAGGTACTAGTAAGTCACCACCGGCAGAAGCTGAACAAAGTGAGTCTCAAGCTGAGCATATATCAGGAGCTTCTTCTCCTCCGGAAGGTCCATCTATTAATGCTGTTGATCGATATTTGAGGGATGCAGTACAACTTCTAACGCATATAGTTGCCGGTCAAGTTCAAGGGAAAGCTATTCCTACCACGGGTTCTAGTGGTACAGATAGAGCAGCTAGCCTTCGGACACAGGATTTTCTGAAATTGGATGCTCCTACTTTTACCGGATCAGATATTAACGAAGACCCGCAGGACTTTATCGATCAAACCCATAGGGCTCTAGATGTTATGCATATATCCGGTAAAGAGATGGTTGAGCTAGTAGCATATAGACTGAAAGAAGAGGCTATATTGTGGTACGAGGATTGGAAATGATCTAGGGGTATTGATGCACCTCCAACTACGTGGGGAGAGTTTAAAGATGCATTTATTGATCATTATCATCCATTTGAGACTCGTCAGGCCCGTGCAGATCAATTCTTAAATCTTCGTCAGGGTAATATGAGTGTAAGGGAGTATAGTCTTCGATTTAACTCCTTGTCTCGATATGCTTCTAATGTGGTAGATACTATGGATGACAGAATTCATCACTATGTGGATAGATTGGAACCATACTTGGTTAGAGATTGTACCATTGCTGCTTTGAACAAGGACATGGATATAGCGAGGATACAAGCTTTCGCTCAGAAAATGGAAGATCAGAGGCAAAGAAGAAGAACCCAGGAATCAGAAAAGGATATTCTAAGCGGGCCAGAGCTATAGGGCAGTTTATGGCATCTCAGAGAGGTTTTAGGCCTTCGTTCTCTCATAGATTGCCTAGCCCGTTATCTTCTTATCCTGCAATTAGTGCTCCACCGCAATTTCAAAGGTTCAGAGGTAATCAGTTCGGGCAAAGCAATGAAAATCAGAGTTCACGAACAGTGGGGTATCAAGGTCAAGGGAGTATGAGTCAATTGAGACCTCCACGACACCCGTGCCCCATATGTAAAAGATTTCACTTTGGCGAATGTCGGCTTGGAACGAACAATTACTTTTGGTGTGGTAAGCAGGGGCATATGGCTAGAGATTGCCCACGCAGGACCACAGGTTGTATAACACGACCTACCGGATCAGCTGTTGCGTCATCATAGGTGCCTTCTTTGAGTAGGGGTGCACAACCTATGGGTCACGGTAGAGGTGATAGGGGAGCAACTAGTTCTAGCGGAGCTCAGAACCGTGTGTATGCCCTAGCAGATCGGCAGAATTTAGAGGCTTCTCCAGACGTGGTTACAGGTACGTTGTCCATCTTTGCATTTGATGTGTATGCCTTAATTGATCCTGGTTCTACATTATCGTATTCTACTCCTTTGGTTGCGGGAAGGTTCGGAAGAACACCCGAATTATTAGCCAAGCTATTTGAAGTATCAACGCCAGTGGGGGAATCTCTTATAGCTAGGAATGTTTATCAAAATTGTGTTGTGAATATTTGTGGTCGTGATACGATGGCCGATCTTGTTGAGTTAGAAATGGTAGATTTTGATGTTATTATGGGCATGGATTGGTTAGCGTCTTGTTATGCTACAGTAGATTGCCGTTCTATGAAGGTATATTTCCATTTCCCAAATGAGGCAGTCCTTGAATGGAAGGGTAATGTTGGCGCGCTGAGAGGTAGATTTATTTCTTACTTTAAGGCAAGAAAAATGATTTCCAAGGGGTACATATACCATTTGGTTAGAGTAAGGGATACAGAGGTAGAGCCGCCAACTTTTCAGACCGTTCCGGTTGTGAATTAATTTCTAGATGTATTTCCTGAAGAACTACCAGGTTTACCTCCTGAACGAGAAGTGGAGTTTGGTATTGATATATTTCCAAACACACAGCCAATCTCAATTCCTCCTTATATAATGGCACCAACAGAGTTGCGAGAATTGAAAGAGCAACTGAAAGACTTTCTAGAGAAGGGATTCATCAGGCCTAGTATGTCCCCTTGGGGAGCACCAGTATTGTTTGTGCGTAAGAAAGATGGTTCGCTGAGGATGTGTATTGACTATCGGCAATTCAATAAGGTGACTATCAAGAATAAATACCCTCTTCCCCGAATTGATGATTTATTTGACCAGTTGCAGGGTGCCCAGTGTTTTTCCAAGATTGACTTGAGATCAGGCTATCATCAAGTGAGAGTCAAGGATAAAGATATACCCAAGACAACTTTCCGAACACGGTATGGTCATTATGAATTCCTGGTTATGTCATTCGGGCTGACAAAGGTACCCGCAGTTTTTATGGATCTGATGAATAGGCTGTTTAAGCTGTTTCTAGATGTGTTCCTGATAGTTTTCATAGATGATATTCTGGTCTACTCTATATCAGAAGAGGATCATGTTAATCACTTAAGGCAGGCATTGCAGATTCTTCGTGATCGTAAGCTGTATGCGATTTTTTCTAAATGTGAGTTTTGGCTCAAGTCAGTGGCATTTTTGGGCCATATTGTATCCAGTGAAGGCATAAAAGTTGACACTCAGAAGATTGAGGCTGTGAAGAATTGGCCAAGACCCACGATGCCTACGGAGATTCGTAGTTTCCTCGGGTTGGTAGGTTATTATAGAAGGTTTGTTGAAGGTTTTTCTTCTATTTCTGCACCCTGACTAAGTTGACGCATAAAGCCTCCAAGTTTCAATGGAATGATGCCTGTGAAAAGAGCTTCCATGATCTGAAGAGCAAGTTGACTTGTACACCGGTATTGGTACTTCCTGAAGGCACAGAAGGGTATGCAGTGTACTGTGATGCTTCGAGAATTGGCTTAGGATGCGTATTAATGCAACATGGTAGAGTAATACCTATGGCTCTAGACAGTTGCGACCACATGAGAGGAATTATCCCACGCATGATCTTGAGCTAACTGCAGTTGTATTTGCTTTGAAGATATGGCGCCACTTCTTATATGGGGTTCATGTTGACATATATACCGATCATAAGAGCCTGCAATATATCTTCAGTCAGAATGATCTAAACTTGAGGCAGCGGAGATGGCTTGAATTGTTGAAAGATTACGATGTTGATATCTTGTATCATCCAGGGAAAGCGAATGTGGTAGCGGATGCACTGAGTCGTAAGTCTAAAATGGAATCTATAGAAAAGTAGGGGATGATTAAGGATCTTCACCAACTAGCTAATTTGGGAGTTCGACTTCTCGAAACTCCAGATGAAGAGGTTATTGTACGTAATGCAGCGGAATCTTCATTGATAGCTGAAGTGAAAGAGAAGCAGTATGCAGATCCAATTCTATTGCAGCTTAAGGAGGATGTGCAGAGTGGTACGACAAAGGCATTTGAGCTTACGCGAGAAGGAGTGCTTCAGTGTCAGAATCGTTTATGTGTACCTGATGTAGTTGAGCTAAGAAAGAGAATTATGACAGAAGCACACTGTTCAAGGTATTCCATCCATCCAGGGTCGACTAAGATGTATCAAGATTTGAAAGCAATATATTGGTGGAATGACATGAAGAAGAATATTGCCGAATTTGTAGCTGAATGTCCGAATTGTCAAAGAGTCAAAGTAGAACACCAGAAACCCGGTGGTTACATGCAATGTATAGATCTTCCAGTCTGGAAGTGGGACAAGATCAATATGGATTTCATCATGGGTTTGCCTCGTACATTTCGGAAGTTTGATTCCATATGGGTGATCATTGATAGGCTTACCAAATCCGCGCACTTCTTACCAGTTAAGACAACTTATACGGCGGAAGAGTATGCGAAGTTATATATTAAGGAGATCGTTCGGTTACATGGAGTTCCAATTTCCATTATATCCGATCGAGGAGCCCAATTTACCGCGAATTTCTGGAAGTCTTTTCAAAGGAGTTTGGGGACACAAGTAAATCTAAGTACGGCTTTTCATCCTCAAACGGACGGACAAGCGGAACGTACCATCCAGACACTTGAAGATATGCTACGAGCATGTGTATTAGATTTCAAAGGCAATTGGGATGATCACCTACCTCTTATCGAGTTTGCCTACAATAATAGCTATCATTCAAGTATCAAAATGGCACCATATGAAGCATTGTATGGAAGAAAGTCTAGATCTCCAATAGGATGGTTTGAAGCAGGTGATGCGGTCTTGTTTGGACCGGATCTTGTTTATCAAGCAATGGAAAAGGTTAAAGTGATCCAACAACGGCCTTAAATAGCTCAAAGTCGACACAAATCTTATGCGGATGTTAGAAGAAGAGGACTTGAGTTTTCTATCGACGATTGCGTATTCTTGAAAGTATCACCAATGAAAGAAGTGATGAGGTTTGGCAAGAAAGGAAAGTTAAGTCCACGATACATAGGTCCGTACAAGATCATTCAAAGATTTGGACAAGTTGCTTATGAGTTAGAGCTACCTCAAGAGCTCTCAGCAGTTCATCCCATATTTCATGTTTCGATGCTTCGCATGTACATCGGAGATCCATCGCACATCACTACTACGGAAGATGTACAAGTTACAGAAGATCTCACTTTTGAAGAAATGCCTATTGCTATTCTTGATCGCCAAATTAAAAAGATAAGGAATAAAGAGATAGCATCGGTAAAAGTACTTTGGAGGAATCAACAAGTTAAGGAGATCACATGGGAAGCCGAGGAAACGATGAAGATTAAGTACCCTTGCCTATTCAACGATGAGGAGGAAGTTCATGAGACGGAAGAAGAACAATAACAGGTAAGTTTTTATTTTTATGCAAGTATGTTATGATGATGAATATGTTAATTGTAAGCTTGGACATGTCTTAATTGAGTAACTATGCTAACATTCTAGGACAAATGTTCTTAAGGGGGGGAGAATCTACCACCCCGTAAATTTTTTCGTACACTTATCGCGATTATATGGAGTCCTAAAGGCTTGCGTATGGGTTAAATTAAGTTTATGGTGTTCTGAAGTATCCCGTCAATAGTTGTATGTGTAGGTATTGGAATAAGCTTTCCAACGATATAAAGTTTTCCCAAAAAAGAGGAGTATTTCATATAAGCGAGCACATTCGAAATTTCAAAACGGTGTCTGGAAAGCCTGTGAACAGTAAATCTGCAGGAATATTACTGCAGCTAGATAATTTTTTTTTTTGGATCAACATTAGACGATCATAACTCCTTGTACAAAAATAACTGTGTGAGGTCCTATATATCGACGAAAATCTCCGAGATTCTTCTTTCCGATGAAATTGGTTTCATCCAAATCCAATGTCTGAGTAAGGAGCTATACCCGTTTTACTACAGCCTATAAAAAAAAACAGAATTTTGGGACAGATTTTTGGGTCAACTTTAAACGACCATTTATCCTTGTACTGGAAGAACTGTGTGGTATGATCGACCATAATCTTTCCAATGCAATTGGTTTCACCCAAATCCGATACCGGAGCAAAGAGTTATGATCGATTTACTTTAGCCTGTCAAAACTGTCCACTGGGGACAGATTCGGATTTTATTTAAACTTTTAGGGAAAAATGGTCATTTTCTATTACCTCTTAGACGAAAATTGGTCTTTATAAACATACACTTAGCCTCATATATCATCCAATTATTAAGAGAAGGTGAAACCCTAGCCTAATTTCAACTTCAAATATTTTGTGATTCAACCGTAGAAAATTCGAATTGGTTCCGTAGTTGTGTTCACCATCTCGAAAGCTTCGAGAAGGACCCCATGGTTATGTAAGGAGGATTCTAAATACAAGAGTTCATTGTTAAGGTATGAATATTGTTTATTCTTGATTCTTATCCATGAATAAGTATTGATAAGGGACTATGAGTATTGTCTTGATGTTGGAAGATAACTAGAAACATAGTTATGAATTGTTTTGTATAAATTGTTAGTAGTAAATTATGGAAGTTGTTGTATTGGATTATGGAGGATGAATTGTGGTGATATATCACTATATTAGTGGTTATGTATGCCTAGTGATCATGTTGGTATTGGATGGTGATTAAGAGAGGAAATAAAGGCTAAGAGTGATGTTGAGGGATATTGCATGAAAATGCATGATATGTGAATGTAATAAGAGTATAAGAGGATGTATGTAGCACTCTTATTGATGAGTTAAAGGATTACTTCCTAGACATTATTTGGTGAAGTTAATACCTAAATGGTAAGGTTTGGTTGCTAATACTAGTTTGCCACAAATGACTTATTGTAGATAAGTGTTCGAAGAGTACGGGAAGTCAAGTTGGACTTGTATTGAAGTGGTTATATCAAGGTATGTAAGACATACTCTATCTAACTTTTGGCATGAATAATGACCCATGGCACTCTCAAGTAATCTTCCAACATTGTCCTACGACACATGACACATAATAACATCATATGATCTTCGACACTACCAATTGAACTTGTTTTCACTTTTAAGATGTCCGGCTAGTCAAAAAAAATGTACATATACTATTGTTGACTCCGAAATGGTTTAATGAGGTATCCATGATTCTCTACTTCATTTTCATGATATTGATTACCTATTTACATGTTTTTCCTATTGAGGTATCATGGTTTCAAGTTCCATAAGGTGTGACCACAAAGTAACCAATCTCAAAGATTAATTGAAGTAAGAAATGGAATGTCTTTATTTTAAATTGTTGATATGATGTATTGTATTAGTACCACTGATCAGTTGGCCATTGTATTATAAAGATTATGTATATATGCTATTCCAGGGGTGGTCCCTGATGTATTGTATTAGTACCACTGATTAGTTGGCCATTGTATGACATATGTTATGTATTGATAAGGAATACGGGAAGTAATGATATGAAAGTAATGTGCAGGTATTCCATCAGCTCTTTTAAGTGTGGTCTACTCCTACTGTTTATTCACTGGTATCTGGGTTGTGTTGATCTTTTATATCTCATCTTGATACTCACTGCCTTACATACTCAGTACATATTTCCGTAATGACATCCCTCACGGGGACCTGTATTCATGCCTGCAGGAACAGGTACTTCAGGTCGTAAACCTCCGCAGTAAGAGCCAGGACATTCTGTTGATAGTGTTGAGCTCCAGTTGTTTTGGGGCATCCCAAGTTGTTTCTATATGTACTTTTAGTATTTGTATAAAAGTCTTTTGTTAGCGGGAGTTGTCCCGACCCTAACTCAGTTGTGTATCTATGTACAGGCTTTTGTAGACATATTGTACATCCATAGGAGTGTTTGGTTTGTAGACGTGATGGCTCTGACGACCAATTACTGTTTATATATAGATATGCGTGTCTGCTGGGCTGATACAGGTACTGTTTTCTTCTATTTACAATGAAGTGTTGTCCAAATTTCTAATTTTCATAAGTAATGTAAATGTGAAAGTATAGGTTATAAATGGGTTCTCCCGGGCCTCCTCGGCTACGGGTGCCAGTCCGCTCCAATGGGATTTGGGGTGTGACAGTTTTAACTAGACCAGGTTTGGTTTTGGGCAAAGCAATTAGCTTATTGTATCCGGTTAGCTTTTGGGTTATGTAATTTGTATGTGGTTCTTGGACGTTTATAGCTCTGGGGTTGGTATTTAAGAGGGTTTGTATTTTGTAAATATTTTCTATGTATGTTCGGGTTGTATAGTTGTAGGTCTTTTTGTCTTGGTTTAGACTTTCTCGGTATGTGGTAATTTGTGGGGGTATAAACATAGGATCTTTTGGTGTATTTGGAATAAATGGTTTATCAAATAGCATGTTTAGGTTTATAGTTGTAGTATTTCTCCTAACTCCTTTGCTTGTACCTGTAGAAGTAGATTGATAAATGTTATGGGTTTTATGGAGTATCCCAACGTCTCCTTCTAGCTTTGGAATTTTAATGTCTTTTGATCGACATAGCTCTGCACACTGCTGAGTTAGCTGATTTGTAGCTATAGACTTCAGTTTATCTTCATTAGTCTTTAGCTTTTCTATCTCATTACCCATACGATCCACTTTTATTGAAAGCGTAGTTAGGGTGTTGAGTATTTTTTCTAGAGTATCTTCTTCTATGATATCAGTCTGTGTAGCTTTGTCTTGATATGTAATCTGCAATAACATTTTTTTTAGTACTAATTACTTCAATTGTAAATGTAAAATTTAATATATTCAATACTAGTCTCCGGATTTCTTTTGTTGTAACTGAATTTTGTATTTTCTTTTTTAGCCACCAACGTACCTGTGTATTATCTGTTCGTACAATAAACTTGTTATATACAATATATGGACGTATTTATTATCTAGTTGAATCTACGCACCTAATCCGCACCCCCCACCAAATGGTATCAAAGCCCTGTTATTTCAAAAATACAGAAGTAGTATACGTGTTTAAATTTACCTGTTTATGAATTTAGATTGGATTTACTTGACAATAATTAATCAATAATAATTATGAGAAGACCATTTAAAAACAGAGAAGCTTTTAGAAAAATTAAAGAATCTTTAATTAGTAATTATTCAGAATATATAAGTCTAAATAAAACAAAAGAAAACCCACAAAGATTAGCTTACCTAATTACCTTAATATCTAGTATTGAAGCATAATTAATAATCCATTTAAATTCTAGAAGAATGAGACATATACCACCTAATTACGATAAAATTAGATTTAGATATCCGCCAAAATACTATAAATACGGTTAAAATGAATAAAATATAAAAATACGAAGAACTAAAAAAAACTATTTCTGAAAAACGTAAAGAATTAAGAATAAGAATAGAAAGATTAAATTATAATATATTTGTCGGAGTTAGTAAAAACTCAATAAATGCACAAAAAGATGAAATGTCAAATTTAGAATCACAAATAGATAGTTTAGAATATATATATCAACATGAACTATTTACAATAAAATGAACAAAGAAGAATTTATAATAGACGAAAATATATATGAAAATCACGAAGGATTAAAAATAAGAATAGTATTTTCTAATCTAGGAAGAAGATATAAGAAAATAGGCGAACACTTATATTTAATGTTAGAAAAAGAAGAATTAAAATTAGAAGATAAATTGACAGCTATGGTAAGAATAGAAAGAGAAAACGAAGAAATAGATAGAAAAAATAAAACAACAAACTACAGAAGAAATACGAAAAATAGAAGAAACTAAAAATAGTAGGATGGCTGAATTAGAAAAAGAATTACAAATGTTAAAAGATCTGTATGAAAAAAGACAGAAAGAAAAAGAAGGAAAAGATAAAGAACAAAAATTATTTAACGAGATAAATCAATTTAAAGAAAAACTAGAAATAGACAATAAAGAAATAAAAAACAAGGAATTAGAAATAAATAATATAGATGTTGAAGAAACAGATAATTATGATTCAGAAGATAGTGAAACATATACAGAAATATTAACAAATACAAAAAATTTAGAAATCAATGAAAAACAAGAAGTAATTAATGAAGAAAACTTAGAAAATATCAACACAGAAATAAATACTCTTGATAAAAAAGAAGATGAAAACATAATACCTAGAACATCAGAAATAAGGAAACCTACATATTATAAGAATAAGTTTAAAAGATATAATCTAAAGAATGATTATGACAAATGGACACCAAAACAAATAGTTAATAAAAATTATAACTTTTTAGACTTAGATTGTGTAATAGATACAGAAAAAACGATACAATTATGGATAGGATATATGACAAAACAATTATTAGATAATAATATAAGTGTAACAGATGCATTAGAATATATAGAAAGAACACTAATAGGAACAGTGAAATTATGGTTTTTAAATCTAAATGAAAATAGTAAAAGAATATTAAGAACTGACAAACCCACAGAAGGAACAATATTAACAAAATTAACACCTATAGAATTATTAAAAAAATATGAAACAGCTATAAAAGACGAATTTAGTAGCATGACAACAACAGAAGAAGAACAAAATGAAGAGAAAGATATATATAGGAATTTAATGTTAAAATTAGCAATATGTAATATGTGCTACATAGATGAATATACTTGCGCATTTAAAGAATATTATTATAAAGGATCATATAATATAGAAGAAAGTAAAGAAATAAGAAAATTATATTTTAATAAATTACCTGAACCATTTAGTTCAAAAATAATAAAAAGTTGGGATGAAACAAAAATAGTAGATACTCTAGGAGCAAGAATAAAATTTTTACAACAATGGTATAGAAACCTATGTGAAAAGTACAGAGAAGAAATAAAAATGGAAAAAACATTAATAAGAAATTTTGTATGTTGCAAAGATAAAATAGCACCTCAATTTGGATGCGAAGAAAGATATTATAAGAAAAGAAAAAGACATAAGAAATATAAGAAATACAAAAAATCAAAATATAAGTATAAGAAACCAAGAAAAAGATATGATGTAAAAAACTATAAACATAAAAGACCATATAGGAAAAAGAAATCTATAAAGGAATGTACTTGTTATAATTGCGGAAAGATAGGACATTTAGCTAGAGATTGTAAATTACCTAAAAACCCAAAAAATAAACAAATATCAGAAATAAAAATAGAAAACACAAAATATATGCAGATAGATTACATAGATTACGAATTAGAAAGTGAAGACAGTATTTATGAAATTTCAGAGAATGAAATAGATAACGAAATAGATAGTGAATTAGACGAATTAAATGACTGAAGAAGATATAAAAATATTAACAAAAGAAGAATATTTAAATGACGAAGGAACAGATCAAAAAATAATATTTGATAACAATGTATTTGATGAAATAAAAGGAAAAGAGTTAGACTTAAGTGTAGAAAAAATATTTAAAATACCAACAATAAAAAATATATTTACTAGAAAAAAGGAAGAATATTATGTAGTAAGTAAAAAAGAACATGTAATAGACTGTAGATATGCAAAAGGTAAAGCTAGTATACCACTAGTAACAAAAAGAATAATTAACAAAGAGATAAACGATATAAAAAGTAGAGACCCAAAAAAATATGTACACCTTGGAGGTACAGAAATATTAATAAAAGCATGTTTTACAGAAGGAATAGATACACCAATAGAATTATATTTAGCAGATGATAGAATTATAAAACCTATAGAAAAAAGTATAATAACTGCCATAAAAGGAAATTTAATATACCAAAAATTTAAATTCATAATAATTGCGAATTATTCAGTAGCAGTAACGGGTAGAAATATAGATAAATCACTAGTATTATATTGGAAGATATCAGGAATAGAATTAACCCCAGGAAGTAAAATATTTACAGCAAGATGCAAAAATTTATATGTATTAACAACAAAACATAAAATAACGGGAAAAAATAAGATTGACAAGATACAAATAGATAGCCCATTCGAACAATTTGTAAAAACAATAGATTATAATGATTATAGCTATAGAGACATAGATGTAGAAGAAAATCTAGAAATAATAAATGACAGAATAAGTACAACAAAAAGAACAGCTTATGATAAACCGGAATCATCAAGCTCATCAAAAAGAATAAGTTATGAAACAAGTTCAATGGATAATTCAAACCAATATTACATAACAGGAAAGGTAAATGAAAAAGAATATTTAATACTCTTAAATACAGGACAAGAAGAAAATTATATAGCAAAATATCTAGTAAAAAATGAGGAAATAAAAACCGACAATAATATATGCCCAGATCTACCAAGAAGTTTAATAAATACTAAAAATATAGAAGAAAAAAAATAATAATAGGAATAAGAAAAATAAAAATAGAATTTGAAGTAAAAGAAGAAATGCAAAAAACAGACATAATATTAGGAATAAAATGGCTAGAACAAGTAAAACCATATAATATAGAACATACAAAATTAACTATAACATATAATAGAGAGAAATTATTCTTAAAAAGAGCTTTAACATAAAATGAAAATATATGTATTAATGAAGATAGTAGTAGAAGGATATTACAGTAGATATTATACGCCTATGATAGATACAGGAGCAGAAGCTAATTTATGTAGATATAATTGCTTACCAGAAAGTAAATGGGATAAATTAAAAACACCAATAATAGTTAAAGGATATAATAACGAAGGAAGCTTAATTACTTATAAAGCTAAGAATGTAAAAACATAAGTATGGGATAAAATATTAACAATAGAAGAAATTTATAATTATGAACTAACATCAAAAGATATACTTTTAGGAATGCCGTTTTTAGATAAATTATACCCACATATAATAACTAGAACAGATTGGTGGTTTACAACACCATGTAAACAGAAAGTAGGAGCAAAGAGAGTTAATAATAAAATAAGAAAGAAAACTGATTGGATAAAAGGAAGTGAAAAAATTACACAAAAGTCAGAAAATATAAAAAATACTGAAGATACAATAGAACTAGTCGTATTCTCGATAAATAAAACAGAAATAACTATATTTTCAATAAATAAGATAGAAATAGTTAACAGAAAATTAGAACAATTATATAGTGAAGATCCATTAAAAGGATGGGAAAAACATAAAACCATTATACAAATTGAATTAATAGACAAAAATAGCATAATAACCCAGAAACCATTAACATATAATTTTAATGATTTAACAGAATTTAAAATGCATATAGATGAATTATTAGAAAAACAATATATACAAAAAAGTAATAGTAAACATAATAGCCCAACATTTATAGTAAATAAACATAGTGAACAAAAAAGAGGAAAAAGTAGAATGGTTATTGATTATAGAAATTTAAATGCAAAAACAATAACTTATAATTACCCAATACCAAATAAGATATTAAAAATAATACAGATACAAGGATATAATTATTTTAGTAAATTTTGATTGTAAATCAGGATTTTACCATCTAAAGTTAGAAGAAGAATCTAAGGAATTAACCGCATTTACGGTACCACAAGGATTTTATGAATGGAATGTATTACCATTTGGATATAAAAATGCACCAGGTAGATATCAACATTTTATGGATAGTTATTTTAAACAACTACCTAATTGTATAGTATATATAGACGATATACTATTATATACAAAGACCAAAGAAGAACATTTAAAATTATTGGAACAATTTACGGATATAATAGAAAAATCGGGAATAAGTTTAAGTAAAAAGAATGCTGAAATTATGAATAATCAGATAGAATTTTTAGGAATACAAATAGATAAAAGTGGAGTAAAAATGCAACAACATATAGTACAAAAAATAATAAATTCAAAAGAAGAATTAGATACAAAAAAGAAATTACAATCATTTTTAGGATTAGTAAACCAAGTTAGAGAATATATACCAAAATTAGAAAAAATCTAAAGCCCTTACAGAAAAAATTAAAAAAGGATGTAGAATATAATTATAACGAAGAAGATAAAAAACAAGTTCAAAAAATAAAAATACTTTGTAAAGAATTACAAAAGTTACAATTTCCAGATGAAAATAGAAAATTTATATATATAGTAGAAGCAGATGCTAGTGAATGTAGTTATGGAGGAGTACTTAAATATAAATATGAAGAAGAAAAATTAGAACACCACTGTAGATACTACTTAGGTACATTTAATGAAACAGAAATAAAATGGGAAATAAATAGAAAAGAATTATGTTCATTATATAAATGTTTGTTCGCGTTTGAGCCATATATTGTATATAACAAGTTTATTGTACGAACAGATAATACACAGGTACGTTGGTGGCTAACAAAGAAAATACAAAATTCAGTTACAACAAAAGAAATCCGGAGACTAGTATTGAATATATTAAATTTTACATTTACAATTGAAGTAATTAGTACTAACAAAAATGTTATTGAAGATTACATATCATGACAAAGCTACACAGACTGATATCATAGAAGAAGATACTCTAGAAAAGATACTCAACACCCTAACTACGCTTTCAATAAAAGTGGATAGTATGGGTAATGAGATAGAAAAGCTAAAGACTAATGAAGATAAACTGAAGTCTATAGCTACAAATCAGCTAACTCAGCAGTGTGCAGAGCTATGTCGATCGGAAGACATTAAAATTCCAGAGCTAGAAGGAGACGTTGAGATACTCCATAAAATCCATTACATTTATCAATCTACTTCTGCAGGTACGAGCAAAGGAGTTAGGAGAAATAGTACAAATATGAACCTAAACAAGCTATTTGATAAACCATTTATTCCAAATACACCAAAAGATCCTATGTTTATACCCCCACAAATTACCACATACCGAGAAAGTCTAAACCAAGACAAAAAGACCTACAACTATACAGCCCGAACATACATAGAAAATATTTACAAAATACAAACCTTCTTAAATACCAACCCCAGAGCTATAAATGTCCAAGAACCACATACAAATTACATAACCCAAAAGCTAACCGGATACGATAAGCTAATTGCTTTGCCCAAAACCAAACCTGGTCTAGTTAAAACATGTTACGAATATGGACTACATAGCACCGTATATACCCAAGACGGATATGAAATATCCACTATACCAGAAATATATGATTCATTTAACATTTTTAAAAGAATAACCAAAGGTAACCTATTTTTTATAAAATTTTATATGGCACCAGCAGAGATATTGTATGATGAAGTTAAATCACCTATACAAGTTGTAAAGATAGGAATGACCCGAGATATGATTATACCAGAAGATATTACTCGACAACCAGAAATACCTAGAATTGAGATACCAAATTTTTATGCAAATAAAAGAATTATTGGACTATCTACGATTCTTCAAGAATTTGCAAACAATTATCGCAACAGAAATCCCATATGGAGCTATTATTCAAGAGGTAATGTAATAATATACTCGAATTCAAAGGAGCTACGAGAAGAAGATATGGAAGACGTAAGGCAATTGATTTTGACCTTACTCAATCCAGAGAAAAAATCTATCGCCAGAGCCATTAAAGAAAAATTTATTTCGGAAGAACTATTAACCAGATATTGCAAGTTAATCGGACATAAATATCGAGACCATCAATGTTCAAAATGTGATGGAGAAGATAATATTGTACCAGAAGTTCAACTCGAATAAAGAAGAACATAAGAGCGACAGCTGGAAGATAAGATAAGAAGCAATAATGGAGATATAGCAGATACGACAAAATCAGCGGAGACAAGATATTGTACAGATTTCATTTACGTATAAGTCTTTAAAATTATTGTAAAACATTAAATGTAGTGTAGACTTTTTAGGCCTTATAGGCTTTTTGACATTTTTTTCTTTTAGTAGACATTTAAAAAACGTGTAAACAAATTTAAAGATTCTTTCTTTCGTTTTATAAATAGAGAAGGCAGAAGGCATTGCAAAGCAAGCCTTCATGCGTTGAAGAAAATACTCTCTCAAATCCACAACAAATATTTTGCTCAGTTAATTAAAAAACAGATTTATTTCAATGGAAAAATCTATGGAGGAACAAAGCTCAGAAATATCAAACCTACCCGAACAAGTATATTTATTTATGATTATGAATAGCTAAATTCATAATTCCCAACAATCATGGTATGATAAAATAAATTCATGTTAGTTACTTTATAGTAGAATTATTCGAAGAATAATATGTTAAGAAGTTTATTAGCAAAGTGGAAACGGAGAAAAATCCCTAAGAACTATGCCATCCTAAAGGTGAAACCAATAAGGAAAGAAGCCGTGGTGGGGAGTAACCAGAGTAGAGGCGCTGTTTAAGGGAAAATATCCAGATTACCAAGCTAATACTGACCGAAGAACATGTTATTTAAGAATAATCTAGTATATAGTAATCTAAGATGACCATATTTTGTTATGAACATGGTTGAAGGGAATATTTTGAAAAAAACAATTTTATGAAAATGAATAATTATTTATCTGATGTGATGGTAGATAAATTTAAGATACTTATTTTGTATGCACTTAGAAATATAGATGTTGCAGATATAAGAAAAATCATATTAGAAAAAGCATTTGGTCAATATTACATGACTAGAGTAAATTATATACCATACTTACCTAACTACTCTTACAAATACTTAGCATGATAAATTACATAGAATTTTTAGAAAAAGATATGAGAAACATACAGTTACTAGAAAAACAGATGAAAATAAATATAGACAAATACATGGAAAATAAAAAAAATATATAAAATCTCTTAATAAAAATATGCAAGAACTACTAAGGCTAAAACAAACAATTATAAAATATCAATTTTAGAAAATAGATCGTTTAGACTACCTTAAAGTTTTAATCTTATATATACTTAAAGATATAGAAATTATAGATATTAAGAAAATAATATTAGAAGAAGTAATAAACTACGAAATTGAAATAATAAATGCGTTAGAACAGATATACGAAGACATTTACCCAGAAGGATATTATTCAGATAAAGATTGTGGATGTTAGAATATATTAGAAAAACTAGGGAAAACCAAGATAATCTAAATAATGAAATTAATTACAGAAACCGAATTAAAAAAATAATGGAAGATCTAAAAGAAAAGTTAATATGGATAGAAAAAACCTTAGAAAATTTAGAAAAAAGTACATGTGATAGTTTACATAATTTAAAAAACTCACTACGAGAAGAACAACACAAGATAATAAATTACATAGAAAATCTAGAATTAGATATATACTACAGTACAGATAGGATAAATTATTATACAGAAATTTGTAACTCTGCAGTTACTACAGGATAAATTTGTAGTATACATGGTATTATACATGAAATTTTAATAGGATAAAATAATAAAATACACAAATTAATGAATACATCTCACGAAAAGAATAAATCATTAAAAGAAATAGAAACTCAACTATATAGTTTATACCTAGAATACAAAAGATTACATATTACTAACGAGGATCCTAAAACACTAGATAATTTAATCATGATAATATCTAATTTAGAATATGAATTAATAAAACATCTTAAGTCAAGAAGATAAAAATGAAAATTATTCCAATCAATAATATTCATTATAAAAATAAATACCTACGTATTTATTATCTAGTTGAATCTACGCACCTAATACGCACCCCCCACCAAATGAGTTTTCAAATCCGAAAATAATTAAAGATGTGTCAAAAAATCACCAGAGTTGGCATAGTGGTTCAGCACTATGTCCCTTAAGCAAGAGGTCGGGGGTTCGATCCCGGCCTCTTGTGAATGCAGCAAACTCTGTAGCCAGTTCTCTACCGCAAAATGCGCTGACCGAGGAACGGAGGATTAGTCTCATGGCTGCCGGTTGTGGGGATACGTTGGGAAACCAAAAAAAGAAAAAAAGTTTCAAGAAGGTATATCTATAATCTATATATATATATAAAATCTAAATCTACATTTATAATCTATAATCTATATCTATAATCTATAATATATTAAAAGTGTGAAGACCCTTAAAAAGTAATTTATAGTTTTTGCCCTTCATTAAAAGACTCTTCTTCAGACAAAACTGTTTTTTCACTATTTTTTTTAATTTATTATTTTTTTTTTATTATGTTAACTAAACCTCCTAAAATATATGGGACACCTAAATATTAATTCATATTTTCCTTTCTACTGTTCAACTACTAGAAAAATACTCCTAAAATAGAACTATATTAAAATATACTTCTAAAATATACGTAATAAGATATATATAGCTCTTGAATTTGTAAGTCGGTCTTCTTTCTTTTTTTCCTTATGAAATTATTCTATGAATTGTTACATATGGTATAGATAAATTCGTCCATGGACAAATAGGATTTGAGTTCAATTTGCATCTTTATTACTTTTTTTTTTTCAAGTTAATTAATATAATTTTTAATATTTGTATGGTCTATTTCACATTTATGTATGTTCTTTTGTTTTTGCTTTGTCACGGAAGTTGAGGTTGATGCTTTCTTATATGCATCTTGACGTTGTTGTAAGTATGTCATGTTAATAGTTATATTCATTAAATTATGTATGTTTTTATGGAGTATTTTGTCAATTTGATGCTCTCTCGATTTTTTAACTAGACGGTTATACTTTGATAAATTAGGGTTAATTTTTCTTGCCTATTGGAAAAATATTATTGATGCTTATCTAAATTGATTCGGTTACAGGTCTAGATTGATGGATGTTTGATTTTCTAACCCTCAACTTCTTTAATGTTCTTGTCAACATAATAGAATTTAACGTGTGTGTATATATGTATCTTTTTTATTTTCATTCAAGTCATTCTTTAGGGTCAAAGTTTTTGCTCAGACGAGAATTATTTTCATCAAAGTCGAAACTTTGTGATCACTATTGTATTGTTTTGTTTTAGTTTACAGGTCGTAGATGCATGTCAGTTGGCTTTGAATAATTTCTTGTGTCAATGTTAGGTTTAATTGTATTGTTTTGATATCTTTATTGTCTTATTATTTTATTTTAATTTATATATGGTAGATGAACGTCGGTCGACTTTGAGAAATTTTTTAAGTAAAGGTTAATTTTAATTGTATTGTCTTACTATCTCTATTAGTTTATTTATTATTTTATGTGGTTTATAGTTCGTAGATGAATGTCGATCGACTTTGAGGAATTTTTGTGTGTAAACTTTAAGTTTGATTATATTGTTTTGATATCTCTTTTATCGTATTATTTTGTTGTAATTTACAAGTGGTAGATAAAGGTTGGTCTGCTTTGAGGAATTTTTTTAGGTAAAAATTAGGTTTACTTGTATTGTTTTAATATCACTGCTTTGAGATTTTTTTTTTATGTAAAAGTTAGGTTTAGTTGTATTATTGATATTGCTATTATCGTATTATTTTATTATAGTTTACAGATGGTAGATGAGTGTCGGATGGCTTTGAGAAAATTTTTGTGTGTAAAGATTAGATTTAATTGTATTGTTTTGACGTCTCTATCATTATATTGTTTTATTGCAGTTTACAGTTAGTAGATGAATGTCGATCAACTTTTAAATTTTTTTTTAGTACAGGTTAGGTTTAATAAATAAATTCTTCATCTTTACATACTCAAAAAATATTGAATTTAATTATTGTATTCGTGTTTATTATTTAAACAAATATCTTATTTAGATTAACGTTTGAACTCATTAAAGTGAGATATACGCGCGAGATGCATATACCTAAACTAGTAGATTAAAAATTAGAACCGTCACTTGACATTGAATTTTGATGTGGCAAGTCATCTAGAAAATTCTTTTCAAAGCATTTGACTCTTAAAATTGATCCGCAAACAGAAATTTCCATTAAAAAATTTTGTTGACCGGTGTAATGCACCCCTTGATCCCGTGGTTTTTTCTCACAAGTAGAGTCAAATAAATAAGAATGATAGGAATGACATGGGAAGTACTCTTCTCACTAAGAATTGCAAAATATCTAAAGAGGACATTTTTGAAGCTGGGTCCTCGATGATAAATATGCCTTGCAAGAATATGTTTCACTTTAATTGCATGAAAAATTGGTTAGAGAGGAACATTAAAACATAGGTTGCGCAACTTGTACTCTTACCAATAATGGTAAATTCTATGTTGTCTAAATAAAATTTTCTGGCTAATACAGAGGTCGTTTTATTGAATTTATTGGTTTAATTTGAATAATTAACAATATTTTACTATTGCATGAACATATATATGGTTTTTAAAATTCGAATTTGTTGTAAGATTGACTGTTTATTTTGAGTATTGGTTAGTTGGATTGCTGATGGTTAAGGGTGTTGGTTTGGTCATACGTTATTATTTAAGAAAAGAAGGTTGTTCTTATATGGGATTAGTGAAAGAAAATTCCCATCTTGAGAGAAATATGTTGATCGTTTATTAACTTCAAATTATGAACTCAACTAATAGTTATTATCGCAAGAAGTTATTTTTCTTGTTGTTTGAGATAATTACTACTAGTTGAGTAACTATAGAAAAAATTGGCCTGCTAAGTTATGCTTAAGCTTTTCTTTTGCAGCAATAGTTTTAGAAGCAAGGAATCAAAATCTCAACGAATCTAGGCTCCTACCATTGAAGAAAATTCTTACACTGAAAAAAAAAACTACATATAACATATGTTGATACTCTTAATAGTTAAATTATTAACATTAGTGGTTATTATTCAGGATGACTATAAACATCCTTATTATGGTTGATGTTAAAATTATTCAAATATATTACCAATGAAAGATAAAATAGTTAAAATCCATTTCTCATTATTAAAGGGGCGTATAAAAGAGAATAATAACAGATAATTTGAGACGGAGGGATAAATTATCGCTACATTTTTTTTTGCCGAAAAAGGTACGTATTGTAATTTTTTATTTATTTTAAAATTTGGGGTAGAGGAAGGGGAAGGGGGGAGGGGATTAGAATGTGGGGAATCAAAATCTCACCAAGGAGGAAGTCTTTCAGTTGCTCTTTCAATTCTCGCAACTCTGCTGGTGCCATTCTATAAGGAGGAATTGAGATTGGCTGTGTGTCTGGCAACATATCAATACCAAACTCCACTTCTCGTTCAGGAGGTAAACCTGGTAGTTCTTCAGGAAATACATCAGGAAATTCATTCACAATCGGAACGGTCTGAATAGTTGGCGGCTCTGCCTCTGTATCCCTTACTCTAACCAAATGGTATATGTACCCCTTGGAAATCATTTATCTTGCCTTAAAGTAAGAAATAAATCTACCTCTCAGCGCGCCAACATTACCCTTCCATTCAAGGACTGCCTCATTTGGGAAATGGAAATATACCTTCTTAGAACGGCAATCTACTGTAGCATAACAAGACGCTAACCAATCCATTCCCATAATAACATCAAAATCTACCATTTCTAACTCAACAAGATCGGCCATCGTATCATGACCACAAATATTCACAACACAATTTCGATAAACATTCCTAGCTATAAGAGATTCCCCCACTGGCGTTGATACTTCAAATGGCTTGGCTAATAATTCGGGTGTTCTTCCGAACCTTCCCGCAACCAAAGGAGTAGCATACAATAATGTAGAACCAGGATCAATTAAGGCATACACATCAAATGCAAAGATGGACAACGTACCTATAACCACGTCTGGAGAAGCCTCTAAATTCTGCCGATCTGCTAGGGCATACACACGGTTCTGAGCTACGCTAGAACTAGCTTCTCCTCTATCACCTCTACCGTGACCCATAGGTTGTGCACCCCTACTCAAAGGAGGCACCGATGATGACGCAACAACTGATTCGGTAGGTCGTGTTATACCACCTGTGGTCCTGCGTGGGCAATCTCTAGCCATATGCCCCGGCTTACCGCACCAAAAGCAATTGTTCGTTCCAAGCCGACATTCGCCAAAGTGAAATCTTCAACATATGGGGAACGGGTGTCGTGGAGGTCTCAATTGACTCATACTCCCTTGCCCTTGATACCCCACTGTTCGCGAACTCTGATTTTCACTGCTTTGCCCGAACTGATTACCTCTGAACCTTTGAAATTGTGGTGGAGCACTAATTGCAGGAAAAGAAGATAACGGGCTAGGAAATCTATGAGAGAACGAAGGCCTAAAACCTCCCTGAGATTCCATAAACTTCCCTATAGCTCTGGCCCGCTTAGAATATCCTTTTTCTGATTCCTGGGTTCTTCTTCTTTGCCTCTGATCTTCCATTTTCTGAGCGAAAGCTTGTATCCTCGCTATATCCATGTCCTTGTTCAAAGCAGCAATGGTATAATCTCTAACCAAGTATGGTTCCAATCTATCCATATAGTGATGAACTCTATCATCCATAGTAGCTACCACATTAGAAGCATATCGAGACAAGGAGTTAAATCGAAGACTATACTCCCTTACACTCATATTACCCTGACGAAGATTTAAGAATTGATCTGCACGAGCCTGACGAGTCTAAAATGGAAGATAATGATCAATAAATGCATCTTTGAACTCTCCCCACGTAGTTGGAGGTGAATCAATACCCCTAGATCGTTTCCAATCCTCGTACCACAATATAGCCTCTCCTTTCAGTCTATATGGTACTAGCTCAACCATCTCTTTACCGGATATGTGCATAACATCTAGAGACCTTTGGGTTTGATCGACAAAGTCCTGCGAGTCTTCGTTAATATCTGATCCGGTAAAAGTAGGAGGATCCAGTTTCAGAAAATCCTGTGTCCGAAGGCTAGCTGCTCTATCCTTACCACTAGAACCCGTGGTAGGAATAGCTTGCCCTTGAACTTGACCGGCAACTATACGCGTCAGAATTTGTACTGAATCCCTCAAATCTCGATCAACAACATTAATAGATGGCCCTTCCGGAGGAGAAGAAGCTCCTGATATATGCTCAGCTTGAGACTCACTTTGTTCATCTTGTGCCGGTGGTGACTTACTAGTACCTTCTACGGCCACTACATCTACTCGCTTCCACTTATTCTTTCTCCTTGTAACCAACATCGTTACTATAGTAAAAAAAAACAATTGGATTAAGCGATCGATTATGACTTTATCTCTAATATGGGCTCTATTGCACGATCGAAGAAATAGAGAATGGAAACAATCCCTAAATGTCTAATAGCCTCCTGTTTATAGATGTGGTGCACAACACACCGATAAACGAGATTCTACGTAGACACGGCTTTGTAGACTCACTAGGACGAACTTCTCTGATACCACTTCTGTCATACCACAAATCCCATTGGAGCGGACTGGCACCCGTAGCCGAGGAGGCCCGGGAGAACCCGTTCATAACCTATACTTTCACATTTACATTACTTATGAAAATTAGAAATTTGGGTAGCACTTCGTTGTAAATAGAAGAAAACAGTACCTGTATCAGCCCAGCAGACACGCATATATAAATATATAAACAGTATTTGGCCGTCAGAGCCATCACGACTATCAACCAAACACTCCTATGGCTGTACAATATGTCTACAAAAGCCTCTACATAGATACACAACTGAGTTAGGGTCGGGACAAACTCCCTCCCACAAAAGACTTTTATACAAATACCAAAAATACATATAGAAACGACTTGGGATGCCCCGAAACAACTGGAGCTCACCACTATCAACAGAATGTCCTGGCTCTTACTACGGAGGTGTACGACCTGAAGTACCTGTTCCTGCAGGCATGAATACAGGTCCCCCGTGAGGGACATCAGTACGGAAATATGTATTGAGTATGTAAGGCAGTGAGTATCAAGATGAGATACAAAAGATCAACAAAACCCAGATACCAGTGAATAAACAGTATGAGTAGACCACACTTAAAAGAGCTGATGGGATACCTGCACATTACTTTCATATTATTACTTCCCGTATTCCTTATCAATACATAACATATGTCATACAATGGCCAACTGATCAGTGGTACTAATACAATACATCAGGGACCACCCCTGGAATAGCATATATACATAATCTTTATAATACAATGGACAAGTGATCAGTGGTACTAATACAATACATCATATCATCAATTTAAAATAAAGACATTCCATTTCTTAATTCAATTAATCTTTGAGATTGGTTACTTTGTGGTCACACCTTATGGAACTTGAATTCATGATACCTTAATAGGAAAAACATGTAAATAGGTAATCAATATCATGAAAATGAAGTAGAGAATCATGGATACCTCATTAAACCATTTCGGAGTCAACAATAGTATATGGACATTTTTTTGACTAGCCGGACAGCTTAAAAGTGAAAACAAGTTCAATTGGTAGTGTCGAAGATCATATGATGTTATTATGTGTCATGTGTCGTAGGACAATATTGGAATCTTACTTGAGAGTGCCATGGGTCATTATTCATGCCAAAGATTAGATAGAGTATGTCTTACATACCTTGATATAACCACTTCAATACAAGTCCAACTTGACTTCCCGTACTCTTCGAACACTTATCTACAATAAGTCATTTGTGGAAAACTAGTATTAGCAACCAAACCTTACCATTTAAGTATTAACTTCACCAAATAATGTCTAGGAAGTAATCCTTTAACTCATCAATAAGAGTGCTACATACATCCTCTTATACTCTTATTACATTCACATATCATGTATTTTCATGCAATATCCCTCAACATCACTCTTAGCCTTTATATCCCTTCTTAATCACCATCCAATACCAACATGATCACTAGGCATACATAACCACTAATATAATGATATATCACCACAATTCATCCTCCATAATCCAATACAACAACTTCCATAATTTACTACTAACAATTTATACAAAACAATTCATAACTATGTTTCTAGTTATCTTCCAACATCAAGACAATACTCATAATCCTTTATCAATACTTATTCATGGATAAGAATCAAGAATAAACAATATTCATACCTTAACAATGGACTCTTGTATTTATAATCCTCCTTACATAACCATGGGGTGCT
Organism: Capsicum pubescens; assembly: GCA_030864215.1. Lineage (NCBI taxonomy): Eukaryota > Viridiplantae > Streptophyta > Magnoliopsida > Solanales > Solanaceae > Capsicum > Capsicum pubescens. The sequence goes on along the minus strand of CM061548.1, from coordinate 365,826,946 downwards.
TCTCGAAGCTTTCGAGATGGTGAACACAACTACGGAACCAATTCGAATTTTCTACGGTTGAATCACAAAATATTTGAAGTTGAAATTAGGCTAGGGTTTCACCTTCTCTTAATAATTGGATGATATATGATATATATGAGGCTAAGTGTATGTTTATAAAGACCAATTTTCGTCCAAAAGGTAATAGAAAATTACCATTTTGCCCTAAAAATTTAAATAAAATCCGAATCTTTCCCCAGTGGACAGTTTTGACAGGCTGAAGTAAATCGATCATAACTCTTTGCTCCGGTTTCGGATTTTGGTGAAACCAATTGCATTAAAAATATAATTCAAAGTGATTTCATTTTCATATAAAGTATACCACCTAGTTCTTCCTGTACAAGGAGTTATGGTCGTTTAAAATTGACCCAAAAATCTGTCCCAAAATTCTGGTTTTTTTTTTGATAGGCTGTAGTAAAACGGGTATAGCTCCTTACTCAGACATTGGATTTGGAAGAAACCAATTTTATCGGAAAGAAGAATCTCGGATATTTTCGTTGATATATAGCTGCTCTCACAGTTCCTTTTGTACAAGGAGTTATGATCGTCTAAAGTTGATCCAAAAAAAAATTGCCTAGCTGCAGTAATTTTCCTGCAGATTTACTGTGTCACAGGCTTCCCGGCCACCGTTTTGAAATTTCGAATGTGCTCGCTTATATGAGATACTCCTCTGTTTTGGGCAAACTTTATATCGTTGGAAAGCTTATTCCAATACCTACACATAAAACTATTGACGGGATACTTCCGAACACCATAAACTTAATTTAACCCATACGCAAGCCTTTAGGACTCCATATAATCGCGATAAGTGTACGAAAAAATTTACGGGGTGTTACACTATTCTTACAATATTTTGACTCAATCTGTGAGAAAAGAAAAAAAGTAATATTTTCTCACGAAAATATTGGGAAGCTTTTGGATGTTCCAATAAAAATTCGTTATCCATCATGTGTTGTCTCAGTGAACCGATTTGATAGAAAATAAGTGAGAAATTATATTTTATAATATAATTTTTTCATTAATTTGGAGTAAAAAAAACCTTTTGTTCCTAGTATCCTTTCTGAATAAAGCCTTTTAGGTTTTGTGAATTTATAGTTAGGTAAATATCCTTTCTGAATTCTGATGGAGAAGTTTTCCACGGCACAATAGGCTTAGAATATTTCTTTGTGGATTATTAACTTGGTTTGCATTGTTAGCCAAAATATTTCTTTGTGGATTATTATACGATTCTTTAAATTTAAAAATCTTAATGCGAATTATTATATGATTCATTATTTATTTAAAAGAAAACTGACATACAAAAAACGTTCTGAAAAATGGTACAAGTATAACAGTTAAATTAAAGAAAATAATTAATTTCAAAATATCAATCATAAGCACCCTTATTATCTAAAACAGTGCAAGCAGTGACAAATCTACTAAACAAATGAAAAACTACTAAAATTAAACAAATTGTAAATTCTAAATCCATAATCAAATTCATGACAGGAAACAAAAACATGAAGATGGTAACCTTGGTATAAGAATTAGCAAGTGTAGCCATCACCCAACATTAAGATATGATACGAAAAAGGGGAAAGTACAACATGGGATAAAAGAACAAAGGTCAGAAGAAGCAATATATTACTATATTTTTCTTGAAATTTCCAAACTTTAATATTGCCTACATTTGTAGCCAGATTCAATGCAGTCACCCCATATCTCAGTTCAAACACCACTTTCACATTTGGCATTGAGTTTTCTTATAAACACAATATATAAAGAGGAGTGTATGTTGTAACAAGATTAAACAAACGAGCATAAGTGCAAGAGTACTATACTTGAACATGATCGGTGAACAAAATTAGTTCTCAAGTCTATCAACCCACAAGGTCTTCATGAGGGCTTACTTCATTGCTTAGAACTCTACCGCAGTGTTTGGGGAACAACCGTGTTTGCGTTAAAAATTACATAAGTAGAAGTGCAAGAGTACTAGCCGGATATGACAAACACGATGGTTCACGTATAAATCTATCAAGGTGTTCCTGAGAGTTCCCTTGACCACTTCATGAGGGCTTACTTCGTTGTTTGAAGCCCTGCTGAAGTGTTTGGGGGAACTCCTGGGTTCACTTTGAAAATTATCCAAACAGGTAGCAATGCAAGAGTACTAGCGGGAGATGTTAAATACAATGGTTCACATATAATTTCTCAAGGTGTTCCCTGGAGTTCCCTTGACCACTTCATCAAGGCTTATTTCATTATTTGATGCCTTGCTGAAGTGTTTGGGGGAACTCTCGGGTTCACTTTGAAAATTACACAAACAAGAAGTGCAAGAATATTAGCTGGAGATGATGAGCATACTGCTTCACGTATAAATCTATCAAGATGTTCCTACTAGTTCCCGTGACCACTTCATGAGGGATTACTTCATTGTCTGAAGCCCTGCCGAAGTGTTTGGGAACTCCCGAGTTCACTTTGAAAATTATCCAAACTAGTAGAAGTAGAAGAATACTAGCTGGAGAATATGAATGGAATGATTCATGTCTAAATCTATCAAGGTGTTCCTGAGAGTTCCCTTGACCACTTCATGAGGGCTTACTTCGTCGTTTGAAGTCCTGCTGAAGTGTTTGGGGGAACTCCCGGGTTCACTTTGAAAATTACTCAAATAGGTAGAAATGCAAGAGTACTAGCTGGAGATGTTGAACACAATGGTTTAAATATAAATCTATCGTAGTGTTCCCTGAATTTCCTTTTACCACTTCATCAAGGTTTATTTCATTGTTTGATACCTTGCTGAAGTGTTATGGGGAACTACTAGGTTCACTTAAAAATTACACAAACAAGTAGAAGTGCAAGAGTACTAGCTGGAGATGGTGAACTTGCATGGTTGACATGTAAATCTATCAAAGGTGTTCCGTAGAGTTCCCTTGCCACTTCATTAGCACTTACTTCATTGTTTGAAGCTCTGCCAAAGCGTTTGGGGGAACTCCCGGCTTCACTTTGAAAATTACACAAAAAGTAGAAGTGTAAGAGTAGTAGCTAAAGATGATGACCACAATGGTTCATTTATAAATCTATTGAGGTCATACTTCGTCGTTTGAAGCTTTACGAAGTGTCTGGGGAACTTCGGACTTCTTTTTGAGGTGTAATAAATTTTATATAATAGTAGTATTTTCTTAAAAAAAAAATTTTAACATATAATTATAACATATAGTTATTTTATATTTAGGTTTCTAGATTCAATATTAACTTTCTATATACTTTTTTGATTGCTTATAACGATTATTTCCTCTTACCTTTAGCTTTCTAACTTACATTGAAGTTGCTAAAGTTGTGCTTTGAGCAGAAGTTCTGCTGCAGAACCAGGTGGAAAGACTTGCTACTAAGGAAAGGCAGCGACATCAATTAATAGTTGTGACTAGATGGTGGCTGTGGGTGGTGGAGGATGATAGTTGATAATGGTAGATTGTTACTGTAGCGGTGAATGATTGGCTTATTGTTATTTTTCATCTTAATGATGTATTAAGACTTTGTTAAAAATATTAATTAATTATTTACATCTATTTAGATTCATTTAGTGTGATGTGCATCAAAGTGACGCTACTTCAAGAAGGTCTTTCAGAAGGAGTCAAGCTAAGGACCTTCAAGCATTTCATGCTTTATAGAGGGAAATGGAATCTTTCGAAGGTTTCAATACAAATGAATAGAATATATTTAATATATTAGGTGTTTGTCATTTAAATATCTTGTAATTTAAATGAAGGGCAATTTGGTCTTTCTTTACTTTTTTTTAACCCTTAGTATAAGTAATTAGCAATTAGGGTTGAACCAATAGTTTTTGAAGATTGAAGACTTGTACCTCGTTTGAGAGATTGAGAACCCTTTGTTGATTTTTAATACTTGTCATGAGATTTTCAAGTAAGGTTATTTCCTTCTTGGGGATTCTAATAGATTAGGGGCTTTTAGTTTTCAATTAAGTGGTGTTTTGGTTGGTTTCACCGTTACATCTTTTAATTGTTTGAATCTAATTGTGTCTATCTTTTTTTAGTTTTTATCGTTAATTTCTATCTTGCATCTATTTTCTTATTTCACATCAAACTAGTATCAAGAGCTTGAATTAAATTTGTTTTTACAAATCTAAGTCTTCGGTTTTGGATATATATTTTTTAGAAAAAAAAAAGATTAAAAAAAATCAAATTTGACTGAAGGTTGTTTGATAATATTCCTTGATTTATATGTTGTTGTTTTATATTTGAAAAAAAAATCAAAGAACACATGACTTAAAAAAATTGAAAGTCATTTTGAAGAAGAAACTTGAAAACGGATTTTGTTGATTTCATATTTGGTAGAATAAGTTGTTGATAGAGTTGTGGGAAAGTTATATCTCAAATTTGAGCTCATTTATTTGGGTATTGAAGGAGACTGATTTTTTTTTAAAAAAAATTGAGCTTCCTCTTGGAGAAGAATAATAATTTGAGAATTATAAAATAGTACAAATCTTTCAAACTTGTTTTCTCTTCTTTCCTTGTTAATTCTAACTAGTTTACTTTGAGTATTAATTCATAATTCTAACTAGTTTACTTTGAGTATTAATTCATATTTAATGTTAAACTAGTTTGTATTCATTTAAGAGATAATACCCAATTACCCCCGAACTATACCCAAAAAGGCTATGACACACCTCAACTTAAAGGGGGTTCTATTACCCCTCTTAACTTTTTAAAAGTATAATTTTGACACCGTTAGTGCCTACGTGGCACATATGTGGCACAACACACTTTAGAGTCCACGTAGGCACACGTGTGTTCCATGTATGTGCCACATAGGCAATAAGGGTGTCAAAATTACACTTTTAATTTGTTTAGGGGGTAATAGGACCTCCTTTAAGTTGAGGTGTGTCATAACGCTTTTAGGTATTGTTCAGGAGGGTAATTGGGCATTTTATCTTCATTTAATTTATTTGTGTCAAATTATTTTGTGCTTTTGTCTTTCATTTCGTGTATGCTTATCTTCTTCCTTGTCCTTTAATTTTAGTTATCCTTTCTTGATTATATAAACTCTATTCCATCCCGAATAAGTAGTACAAATTGTGAATAGTTGACAGTGTTGACTCTCAACCTTGAGTTATTCAAGAGTCGTAAAGGTCAACAGTTGGGTGAGTTCATTTGCGGATAGCCTTAAATGTCTTTGGCCTTAATGTGATACACGAGTGTGAGTGACCAAATGAGGAAAATATAATGTGAGTGGTGAGGAACTCTTTCAACTAACTTTTTTATTTATTTTTGTAGGTGTAATGACCAATTAGAGGGAGCATCCTCTAGCAAAATGGAAATGTTGCTTCAAAACTATTAGAAGAAATGAAAGAAATGAAGGAAAAATTGGAAGATTTGGATAAAATGGTGAGAAATCAAGAAATAGCAAATAGCCACTTGAGGTTTTCAATTCCATTGTTCAATATGATGAGGGATCAAGTTAGACTCCTCTTGATACAACTCCATCTCATATAGTAGTGAAAGATATCCTCTCTCCTAATGTTATTTTACAAAAAGTTTGCAATCAAGCAACACTTCTAAAGGGGGAAAATCAACAAAGAAATCTTCCACCACAAGCCAATAAACCTCAATGAGAGCCTAACATAACATTGGAGAGCATGATTCTTTTGATGGTGATATTTATGATTATCGAGTCAATGATTAAGTTCAGTAAGAAAGGTTAGGTGGGAGAGAAAGAAGAGGAGGGAATAGAGGGTGGTATCTGATTGATGGTAGAGAATACAGTAGAAGGAATGATGATGAAGATCGAGTATCCAACAACATCAAGGTTACACTTTCATTCTTCAAAGAGAAAAGTGACTCGAATCAATATCTTGATTGGACTGTGAAATTTGAAACACAATATAATCTCAACAATATGAATGATGTTAAAAAAATATGCTTTATGTCACCTAAAGGGTTTTGCTTCTACATGGTGGAAGAAAATTGAAAGAAATTCTTTGGTGAATAGAGACTTTGTTACAAGTTAGAATGACATGAAATGGTATATGAGAGAAAGGTTTGTGGGTCATGATTATGAACAAGATACACTAAAGAAGTATTATAACCTTCAAAAGGGAAGAAAGAGTATGGAAGAGTATTATAAGGAGATAGAGCATACCAGGCTTCAAGGTAATATCAGTAATGAAAAAGTGAAGCTTGTGGCAAGATTTATCTCAGGCTCAAATAATAACGCACGACAACCATTGAAATTGCATAGTCTTTCTATTTTATAAGAAACATATCAAAGGGAACTCAAGGTGGAGGCTCATCAAAAAAGGACAAGTCAAAGGTGCAACCTTCTTTTTCTTCATGGTCTAAAAATATGAAAGTTTGAAAATCATCTCCTACATGGGAAAAATCCAAAGATATAAAGAAAGAATTCAAGTTCAACATGGACAAACGCAAATAAAAAGTGGACTATATGAATGAAGGTAACAAATCTAAATTTAAAAATTCAATTTAAAATAATGTATTTTAAATATCAAGGATATGACTATAAATAAAATGAGTGTCATAATAGAAGAACTATCACTACATTGAATGATGGTGGTTATCAAACTGAAGATGAATCTAAAAATGACCACGGGGAGGATGACAACAATGCTGAGTTTATGGGAGAAAGTCTTTGGAGAGTGTCAAGTGAGCTTGAATAGTATGTGCAAGTTGTTAAGGAGGGTAATGAAGTTATAATTCCTTGAATTTAATTGAAGAAGGGATACCAATTTTAAAATGGAAAGCTTTCTATGCCTATATCTTCGTGAAGAGATTTGTCAGTGAAAGAGCACACAATGGAGATTTGATGGGTCATTTTGGAGTGTCATAAACCTTACGTATTCTTAGTGAACATTTATTTAGGCCTAAGATGATAAGAGATGTGAAGATAATTTATGCTAGGTGTTTGGATTGTGAGCATGCTAATTCGTGCACACACTATTCAAGGGCCCCTTCCACCCTTGGAGTTCAAAAAACTTCTTTTAAAAACATGAGTTGTTATTTCCATGTTGTGGGTTTGAATTTAATCTTGTTGATATTATGGAATGTGTTCCAAGTTTAAATCTGTATATGTTTCTTGATATTATGATAGCATATAAGTTGAATTTTGATTCTCTTATATTGAAACCCTTGAATTATGAAGTCATGATAAATTAGCATTGTTGATCATACCCAAGTATAAAGCTATGCCTACAATGTGTTTGATAAAATGCTAAATTGAGACTATGGCATTTTGTGATCCTTTGGTGGTCTAAATGATGAACTTATGCTATACCCATATGTTTACAATGTCTTCCATGTTAAAGCTATACCTTGTATGTGTTTGATGGAATGATCATGAGATAGGTTTAATGAAATTATGATGTGTTAGTATGCATTCCTATTCATGTGCAAGTTCATGACTTTCAAGTGGTGGATAAAATGCCTTATAGATCGTATTATGAGTTCTTGACTATTGTCAAGTATTTAAGAATTGTCATGTCTTATTATTTTCATGCTATTGACTCTTGGGGGTATTTAATACCCAACAATTTAGATGTATGCCTAGAGCCAGTGTCAATTACAGAACAATCTCAATCATGTCATGATCAGTAGTACATTAGTTCAGTTACAGAACTCAGGAAAAAAAACTCAGTAAACTCAGTATAAATCCAATCCCATTCAGTATTCATTTCAGTCCTCAGTAATCTCAGTAAATTAACAGAACTCAGTAGTAATCTGTTAGCTAACGAAACTCAGTAAACTCAGTTCAGCTCAGTAAATCAGTACAATTAGTAACAGCTCAGTCACACCTATTATGAACTAGGAAATTAGTTCAGTGTGTATTCAGTTGGGAGTAGGATTCAGCACCGAGTGAACCCAAGGATTGGGACTCACCTATTAGTAGAGGGTGTGATCCTTAAAAGCAGTCCTTGCATTCCAGAACTATATAGCCAGCGTAGGTTGAGACATCAAAACCTTCTAGTTAAAGGTTGATGAGGTGGCTTAACCTGACAGTTGAGGGTCCCATCATTCTCATTTGAGATCCTTCCAGATGAGGGTATCTCTTCAATGTCTTTACCCGTGGCATGGTACTGACAACCTTCCAACTGGGGTTACAGGTTGGACCCCAAATCTATTCAGAAAAGGGGCATGTCGATTAGGTGATTACCTCCCACAGTCTCAGTCTCAGTATTCAGTAAAAAACTCAGATAGTTTTAAAGATTTCCTGACTGTCTGATACAGTCACTCAGCTTAGTAGAAAATTTAGCTAGTTCCATCAGAAACAAGACTGTCAGTCACAGTCACTCATCAAACAACATATCATTTATCAGTTATACCAGTTACCAGTAATCCATGTTATCAGTAAACTCAGTATTCAAAATCCTTATGGCTTCAGTTACAGTTATGTATTCATGCATGTATTCTCATGCAGTCATGTTCATGTTATTCAGTCAGTTATAGTTCCTACATATGAACCCTTGCATACAGCCTTACCTCACTTTGTATAATAGTTCATTCACACGTACTGACATATACATTTCTATTACGTTATGGTGTTTTATGTCATACCCCAAATCCCATTGGATCGGACTGGCACCCGTAGCCGAGGAGGCCCGGGAGAACCCGTTCATAACCTATACTTTCACATTTACATTACTTATGAAAATTAGAAATTTGGGTAGCACTTCGTTGTAAATAGAAGAAAACAGTACCTGTATCAGCCCAGCAGACATATATATATATATATATAAACAGTAATTGGCCGTCAGAGCCATAACCTCTTTCAACCAAACACTTCTATGGCTGTACAATATGTCTACAAAAGCCTCTACATAGATACACAACTGAGTTAGGGTCGGGACAAACTCCCGCCCACAAAAGACTTTTATACAAATACCAAAAATACATATAGAAACGACTTGGGATGCCCCGAAACAACTGGAGCTCACCACTATCAACAAAATGTCCTGGCTCTTACTGCGGAGGTGTACGACCTGAAGTACCTGTTCCTGCAGGCATGAATATAGGTCCCCCGTGAGGGATGTCAGTACGGAAATATGTACTGAGTATGTAAGGCAGTGAGTATCAAGATGAGATACAAATGTTCAACAGAAACCAGATACCAGTGAATAAACAGTATGAGTAGACCACACTTAAAAGAGCTGATGGGATACCTGCACATTACTTTCATATCATTACTTCCCGTATTCCTTATCAATACATAACATATGTCATACAATGGCCAACTGATCAGTGGTACTAATACAATACATCAGGGACCACCCCTGGAATAACATATATACATAATCTTTATGCTACAATGGCGAACTGATCAGTGGTACTAATACAATACATCATATCATCAATTTAAAATAAAGACATTCCATTTCTTAATTCAATTAATCTTTGAGATTGGTTACTTTGTGGTCACACCTTATGGAACTTGAAACCATGATACCTCAATAGGAAAAATATGTAAATAGGTAATCAATATCATGAAAATAAAGTAGAGAATCATGGATACCTCATTAAACCATTTCGGAGTCAACAATAGTATATGGACATTTTTTTGACTAGCCGGACATCTTAAAAGTGAAAACAAGTTCAATTGGTAGTGTCGAAGATCATATGATGTTATTATGTGTCATGTGTCATAGGACAATGTTGGAAGATTACTTGAGAGTGCCATGGGTCATTATTCATGCCAAAGATTAGATAGAGTATGTCTTACATACCTTGATATAACCACTTCAATACAAGTCCAACTTGACTTCCCGTACTCTTCGAAGACTTATCTACAATAAGTCATTTGTGGCAAACTAGTATTAGAAACCAAACCTTACCATTTAGGTATTAACTTCACTGAATAATGTCTAGGAAGTAGTCCTTTAATTCATCAATAAGAGTGCTACATACATCCTCTTATACCCTTATTACATTCACATATCATGCATTTTCATGCAATATCCCTCAACATCACTCTTAGCCTTTATTTCCCCTCTTAATCACCATCCAATACCAACATGATCACTAGGCATACATAACCACTAATATAATGATATATCACCACAGTTCATCCTCCATAATCCAATACAACAAATTCCATAATTTACTACTAACAATTTATACAAAACAATTCATAACTATGTTTCTAGTTATCTTCCAACATCAACACAATACACATAATCCTTTATCAATACTTATTCATGGATAAGAATCAAGAATAAACAATATTCATACCTTAACAATGAACTCTTGTATTTAGAATCCTCCTTACATAACCATGGGGTGCTTCTCGAAGCTTTCGAGATGGTGAACACAACTACGGAACCAATTCGAATTTTCTACGGTTGAATCACAAAATATTTGAAGTTGAAATTAGGCTAGGGTTTCACCTTCTCTTAATAATGGGATGATATATGATATATATGAGGCTAAGTGTATGTTTATAAATACCAATTTTCGTCCAAGAGGTAATAGAAAATTACCATTTTGCCCTAAAAATTTAAATAAAATCCGAATCTGTCCCCAGTGGACAGTTTTGACAGGCTGAAGTAAATCGATCATAACTCTTTGCTCCGGTATCGGATTTGGGTGAAACCAATTGAATTGGAAATATAATTCAAAGGGATTTCATTTTCATATAAAGTATACCATCCAGTTCTTCCTGTACAAGGAGTTATGGTCGTTTAAATTTGACCCAAAAATCTGTCCCAAAATTCTGGTTTTTTTTTTTGTTAGGCTGTAGTAAAACGGGTATAGTTCCTTACTCAAAAATTGGATTTGGATGAAACCAATTTCATCGAAAATAAGACTCTCGGAGATTTTCGTCGATATATATAAGCTCATGCAGTTCTTTTTCTACAAGGAGTTATGATCGTCTAAAGTTGATCCAAAAAAAATTGCGTAGCTGCAGTAATTTTCCTGCAGATTTACTGTTTACAGGCTTCCCGGCCACCGTTTTGAAATTTTGAATGTGCTCGCTTTTATGAAATACTCCTCTGTTTTGGGCAAACTTTATATCGTTGGAAAGCTTATTCCAATACCTACACATAAAAATATTGACGGGATACTTCCGAACACCATAAACTTAATTTAACCCATACGCAAGCCTTTAGGACTCCATATAATCGCGATAAGTGTACGAAAAAATTTACGGGGTGTTACATTTTATACCATAGGTTAAGACGTACGGCCCCAGAGTATTCTTAGCAGATCAAAATTTTAGTAGATAGACTAGCAATGAGTCCTCATCATTCGAGGATATTCTTTTATTTCATTATCTCATTAGATTTAGCATTTCAGTAGATCGAGTTAGTTGTGGGATTCTCCCATCAACTCCTTATTAGGACAGTTCAATTTTATTGCCTTTCCAGACTAGATGTTCAGAAAATATTCAATATTTTAGATTCTGATGTTTTATCAGACTTTATCATTTTTTTCATCAGTATTACAGTTTGGAACTTTATGGCATTTTAGACCATTATTCCGCATTATACAATGTTATTAGTCAGTTATTATAGTAGGAACAAGTCATGGGTTAGCTTGTAGTCCTTTGGGATTATGAGCACCATGTAGCATCCGGGGTACCGGACTCAGGGTATTACAAACTTGGTATCAGAGCGTAAGGTTCAACAGTATCCAAGGAAGTCTGAAAAGCCACATCTAAAATAGTCTTGTGCATGGATGTGTAGCATGCCACATGTATGTACAGGAGGCTATGTGCTATTTTAGGAATAATTTTCCTTCTTTCAGTATTCATGTCGTGCGAGCGAGCAAGAGCTCCACTTAAACTATCTTTCTAATTTAAGTTTCTATTCTATATACAAAAAATACCACCAAAGAGGACTCAGAGAAGAGGAACGGGAGATCAGTCAGCCTCTCAGCCCGTTCAGCCAAATCCTTTGGGTGAACATGTTTCCCATGCTGAGTTCAAAGAAGCTTTCACCACCCTAGCTCATTCAGTTGCTTCTCAGAATGAACGTCCAACTGTCTTTTTGGCCAACCCAGTGTCCTATACTACAACAGCCAAGATTCGGGACTTCACCTGAATGAACCCTCCATTTTTCACAAGGTCTAAGTCAGATGAGGGTCCTCAGAAGTATTTTGATCAGGTGCAAAAAATTATAGATATTATGGGGGTGACTGCTAGTGAGGGTGCTAAGCTAGCTGCATACCAGTTGTAGGATGTGGCTCATACTTAGTTTAAACAATGGAACACAGAGAGGGTCATAGATGTAGGGCCCATTGAATGGGAGGAGTTTGCCACTGCTTTTCAAAATAGATTATTTCCCTTAGAGCTGAGAGATACTAAGGTGTTAGAGTTTATTAATCTGAAGCAGGGAAATATAACAGTGAAAGAGTATTAACTTAAGTTTACTCAACTAGATAGTTATGCTCCTCATGTGGTGGAAGATAGCAGATCCCGAATGAGTAAGTTTGTGTATGGGGTGAATAATAGTGTGGTCAAAGAGTGAAGGACCGCAATGTTGGTTAGTGAGATGGACTTGGATAGGATAATAATCCATGATCAACAGATAGAGGAGCAAGAGAATAAAGAAAGAGAGAAGCAAAATAAGAGAGCTAGTTCCGTTAGTTTCAACTTTGCTCAGCCTAAGTTAGAGGGTGAAAATCGTTCTCAGTTCTTCCAAAAATCCTCAGTTCCAGCTCCATCCTCAGCCAGTGCTCTAGCGCTAAAATTCAAAAATGGCAATAGAGATAGGGCGTCAGGCTCTAATTCTCAGGGTAGTGTCAGCAGTGCTCGGACCAATCCTCTTTGTCAGACTTGTGCCAATAACCATCAGGGTATTTGCAGAGCTGGCAGTGATGTTTGTTTTGGATATGGCAAGCCAGGCCACAGAGTCAGAGATAGTCCCCAGTCTGGTTCTCAGGGTCAGCGAAATCATCCTCCAGCTCAGTCCGGTCGCCCGAATCAGCAGGGTGCCTCATCCAGTTCCACCAGTGGTCAACGTCCAAATAGACTCTACGCTCTTCAGTCCTGACAGGATTAGGAAAGTTCTCCTGACATGGTCACTGGTACGTTACAAGTTTATCACTTATATGTTTATACTTTGCTAGATCCAAGAGCTTCCTTGTCTTTTGTTACTCCTTATATAGCAGTTGGTTTTGGAGTCAGTCCTAAAATTCTAGATGATACTTTCTCAGTCTCTACCCTAGTGGTTAAATCCATCATAGCCTGACGGGTATACAGGAATTGTCCTGTTATGGTATCTCAGAAAATAACTTCAACCGACTTAGTCGAATTAGATATGACTGATTTTGATAGTGTTCTCGGCATGGATTGACTTGAATGTGACTTTTATTTTTAATTTAGGTACTTGAAATGTGAACTTTTGTGACTTGATCTAATTACTTAAATTTGATTGATTGTGTAGATGGAACCGGATTATAGCTGGATATATAATCAGAATAATGATAATAGAATGGGTCTTAGGGTGGAATTTGTTGAAGGTGTCAATCGATTTGTTGAACATACTAAAACACTTGATGCTTGGTCACGTTTTTGGGATATTCGTTATCATTGTGTTAGATGTGATGGTACATATCTTTTAAAAGAAGAAGTTGTGAAGGAACAACTTTATAGAAATGAGTTTCACGAGGACTTTTTAAGATTGCATACTATTCAGGGTGATGTTGAAAAAAATAACTTGGTTATTGGTGAAAGTAGTAGGTCTGCAGGGCATGATAACTATCAAGATACTGGAATGACAGAAATGGTGCATGATGCTTTTGGGATGAAACACGGGGGCGACTTTAGGGAAATTGTGGAAGATATTCCGAATAGAGAAGCGGGCCATTTTTATGAAAATAGCATGCTGCTAGTCATCCTTTGTTTGACGGGTGTTTGCATTCTCATTTGACTGTTGTTGCTGAGGGAGGAATAGACTCAATGATAGACCTTATTAAAGAGTTAGTTGACTCCATCTTAGAGGTTCCTGATTCTTTCTATAAGGAAAAAAGATTGGTGTCAAAGTTAGGTCTCTCCTTGGTTAGAATTGATTGTAATGAAAATGGTTGTATGTTTTACTTTAAGGAAGATGCTAATCTATAGTCTTGTAAGTTTTGTAAACACCCTCGATATAAGTGTGGTTGTCGAAGAAATTAAATTGCTATTAGGGCGATGCATTATTTACGTCTAATACCAAGGTTGAAGAGGTTGTATACATCAACAACTCAGCTCTTCATATATGGTGGCACAGTGAAAATAGAAGGCCTACTGGTGTTATGTATCATCCATCTGAATGAGTAGCTTGGAAGCATTTTGATAACACTTATCCAGATTTTGCAGCTGAGCCACAAAATATTCGTTTGGGATTGTGTGAGGATGGTTTCTCACCTTTTCTGTTGGTGTTGCACCACATTCATGTTGGCATGTATTTATCACCCCATATAATCTTCCTCCTAAAATGTTGATGACTAGTCCATATATATTTCTGAATTGTGTTGTTCCTGGCCCGCGTAATTCAAAAAGTAGAATAGCCGTCTCCTTGCAACCTTTGATTGATGAACTTCAAATTTTATAGCATGAGGGGGTTGAAACTTAGGACATTTAACTTAAACAGAATTTCAATTTGTGTGCATATCTAATATGGACTATTAATGATTTTTCTGCTTATGGAATATTGTCTTGGTGGATGACAGCTGAAAAGTTGGTTTATCCATACTGCATGGAAAAAATAAAATCTTTCACATTTAGACATGGAAGGAAAAAATCATGGTTTGATTGTCATTGTTGTTTCTTGACACCTTATCATTAGTTTAGGAGACTTAGGAATGCATTTAGAAAGAATAGAACTGAACATGATGGTCTACCTTAAAGGTTATCTGGTTATGACCTCTGGGAGATAGTTCAGGATTTTCCAAAAGTTAGAGAGGAACCATTGTATAGGCTTGATGGATATGGCGTTTGGCATAACTGGACTAAGCAAAGTATATTTTGAGAGTAGAATATTGGACATATAATTTTCTTAGACATAATATTGATGTCATGCATGCTGAAAAGAACTATTTTGACAACTTGTTCAACACAATTATGGATATCTCAAGCAAGAAAAAGGATAATCCTAAGGCCAAACTTGATTTATTAGAATATTGCAAACGTAGAGAATTACACTTACAGGAGGGGGCCAATGACAATGTTCTTAAGCCAAAGGCTAGTTATACATTTATGTTGGACCAAAAGCGAAAAATATGTGAGTGGGTCCAAAGTTTAAAGGTGCCCGATGGATATGCCTCAAATTTGGGAAAGAGGGTTGATATGTTACAAAGAATCTTACATGGAATTAAAAGCCATGATTGTCATGTTTTCAAGGAACAATTACTTCCAATTTCTTTTATTGGTTTTCCTGAAAATATATGAAAAACGATAACAGAGATTAGTTTGTTCTTTAAAGATTTATGTGCCACCATATTAAAAGAAGAAAATCTGGCGCAAATGAAATTTAATATTGTTGTTATCACTAACAAGTTGGAGAAGACTTTTCTGCTAGGGTTCTTCGATGTGATGGAACATCTTCCCATTCACCTTGTCCACAAAGCTTTGCTAGGTAGTACATTTCAAATTAGGTGGATGTATCCAGGCGAATGGTAAGCAATTGCAACATATTTAAATTCATACATATTTATTTTTGTATAGTAAACATCTAATCTTAAGATTATGCAGGACAATTGGAAAACTAAAAAGGGGTCCCCAAAATAAACATAGGGTGGAAAGATCTATAGTTAAGGCATATCTTGAAAGCAAAACATCTCAATTTTTTTCATACAACTTTGGTGATGAAGTTGATTGTTTAAGAAACTGATCGAATCGTCATCAAGACGATGAGAATGAGCCTCATTTGCAACCGATATCAATTTTCAATCAATATAATAGTAAGGTTAAAAAGATCATATTTCATCGGCTCACTACCATGGAGCACAAATTAGCAACTTTTCATGTCTTGCTGAATTGCCTGGAAGTTGAGCCCTCTCTTAAGTAAGGATATCAAATATTAACATATCATATTTATTTACTCATTCCCTTATGGAAACTAATTGTGGTTTGCATGTTGAATCTTCAGTTCATTTAAGACTCAATTCCACGAGAAATAAGTGTATACATCCATTACAACATGGATTACATATGAGGTGTGTAAGTGTAGTGATATTTCTACAAATTTTAAACATTTACACATTCTTCAACTAACATATATGTATGTATAATATTTTTAGGTACACTATTCACCAAATTAGGAAGCATACGATTAGTTCTTGAGAGAGATTTCTTGAGAACCAGTTGAAGCTAGTACAATGTCCCATTACATTGTAAATGGGTTTAAATTTTCCATCGTAAAACACTCCAGAACAAGGAAAACATACAATAGTGGTATTTGGGTTAAGGGTGATAATAAAGTTGATTACTTTGGCATTATACAAGAGTTCTTAGAACTGGAGTATGTTGGTTTGCCAATAAAAAAAATTATCCACTTTCGATGTATGTGGTTTGATCCAAGTACAAGAGGCACAAGAGTACATAAAGAGCATCACATAATTGAAGTGAAGCACAATAGGACATATCCTGTTCACGATCCCTTTGTTATTATGCGAAATGCTAAACTAGTGTATTATGCTCCTTATCCGTTGCATAGTGATATGTCTGATTAGTGGGCTGTAATAAAAAAAGGCCTATAGGATGGGTGAAAGTATAGAATGTGTTGGAGACTGCGTATCAAAATCAAATACAGATTGATCACCAGTTGTGGACATTGATTTAGTGGATAGTTTAAACCACCCAGAAAATATATTTGAAGAAGTTAATAGTACAGAAGAAGAGGCTAAGTGGGTAGGAGATGAGGAAACTTCCGAAGAGGGTGAATGTTTTAGTGGATAATATTTGGGAAAGGAGGAATCGATTGTATAGGTTGTATTTGTTATGTATTGATGTCATTATTCTTTGTACTATCAATCGTTATGTTTCTTGTTTAATGTTGATATGTAATATACTATGTTAGATTGTTGTTGTTTAATACTTATTTAGTGATTTGAAATGTGAATTAGTAACTTGAAATTAGTTACTTGGAATGTTTTAACACTGGTGTTTTCTTATAATCATTTTGTAAGGACTAACTACTTGTTAACTTTACATAATTTAGATGGTAGGTAAAGGTGAAAAAGGTAAGCAAAAAGTTGATCCTACAAAGACAGAAAATAAAAAACAACCTCCGCCTTATAAACGATCGTCAAGTATTCTTATATCTGAGGGTTGGTGTGATGATGTGCCAGCACAACCCTCACATTCTAGATCGTCGCACATGGGTCCACTTCATGGGTCTACAGTGACTCATTCAGCTCCCATCCCCATGCCACCGCATTCACAGTGCTATCAAAAGATCACTGGCATATACAGTCATCTATTATCTTCTGCAGTACCTTCTCCTAGTAGTCACCCACGTTCTCATAGTATTTCTGATGGATCTATTGGGTTGCCGGATCTTCATCTTGAAGGCACTCCATTCAGTGCTTTAGATTCGCTCACACCAGTGCATCCACCAATACTTGTTCCACAGCCCAGAGACAGAGATATTTATCGGAGGAAGTACATTATTCCATATAGAGTAGGATAATATTTTTAAATATAACAACATTATCAATTTTTTATTTACTATATAATTATACTCTATGAAATTAATGTTTAATCTTGTGTTGTAGGTTTTTTTTCGATGATAGAATTGGAAAAATTACAACTAAATGCATTACTCGCCATTTCAACGGCTATTGGACCAGTTGGCAAAAGGTTCAAGAATTTGATTGAAATGAAATGTTTAAAGAATTTCAGATCAAGATTTAACTTATTGACTACTTAACACATTGTTAGAAAAAAAAATTGAATATTATACTTTTGGTTTTGTTGTTGAAATATTTCTGGTGGGATGACGCGAATGACTGTGCTATCCTTTAGGATTTTTTATAGAAGAGCTAGAGCAAGAATGAACGATCTGTTGGATTATGCCAGAACGAACAGGTTATGACCAGAGTTTATAATCGAACCCATGTGGCAAGATTATCTTCGCTATTGTAGTAGAGAAAAATACCAAGTGTTGAGTGAGAATGGAAAGAAAGCCAGGGCATCATCCAAGAATGGCTCTCTAAATACCGTGGGAGCAGTTAGTCGGATTACTGTGGAGCAAAAAATTATATGTAACTTTTACAGGTTTAATTGTTTGTTTTTGTTGAAATTTTTAATTATTTGAAGATTAATAATTTTATCATATGTAGACAAAAAAATCGAGTAGGAAGATACAACAACATGAGGTATTCGAGGAGATCCATGTAAGGAAGAAAAAGAACACAACTGATGAAGATTTCTGGGTTGAGCCTCGTGCAAAAGCTACCCTTGTAAGAATTAAATTTTGTATTTATGAATCTTTTTCTCAAAGTTGATGTTATTCAAGTACGAGTAGTTTAATATTTTTTTACTATTAATTAGACCTTTACTTTGAATATTGGAAAAATATATGTAACTCGTTAATGAGTATCGTAGTACTCAGCCTCCTGAAAGACTGGGTGACATAATACCTAAAGATATAGAGAAGGAGTTATGGAAACAAACTATGGGTTCTCAAGTTAGAGGCCAATACTACGGGTACCACATAAAATGTTTTAGCGAGAATGTTAGGTCTTAGTTTGTCCCTACATCCTATCCCTTATCAGTTGATAGAGAAACCATTGATTTACTAATGAATACGATTTCTTAACTCACTAAAGACCTTGCTGTACAAACTGAGAGGGCGAAGAAGAAGTAGGAGGGAACAACAAAACAAATGAGATTGATGCAGGAGTAGATCAACTTTTTTATTCGATATGCAGAGATTCTTCCTTCTTGTTCTGGTGTTGCAGTTCGGGATGCAAAAGGTCTAGATCTACTGGATGATATTACCACTGATAAGAAATCAGATCATGTGTGTGAGGATGAGGATGCGGATGACGAAGAGGATAATGAGTTGTAGTTTTTAGACTATAACATGTTTTGTAGTTTGGATTTGAAGACTAGATAAATTTTATAAAAAACTTGATTTTACATGTTTGTATTGTTTATGCTGGTTGTTTGTAATGTTATGTTGGTTGAAATGTTGTACTGGTTGATGGAATGTAGCATATATAGGTTGTTATTTATTTAATAAAATTATCAGAAAAACCGACCACATTCTGGAAAATATTACAAAAACCGACCATGTGGTCGGTTTATAAAAAAGATTTCCACAATACCGACTACATATGGTCGGTATTCTGGAAAATTTTACAAAAACCGACTATATGTGTTAGGTTTACTATAATTAATTAAAAATCATTTTATTAAATAAATCATTTTTTTTAAAAAAGACCACATGTGGTCGGTTTTATATTTAAATTAATTAATTAATTTTAATAAAACCAACCACATGTGGTCGGTTTTGTATTTAAATTAATTAATTGATTTTAATAAAACCGATCACATTTGGTCAGTTTTGTATTTAAAGAATCTTTTTTTAGAAATTTTTTAAAATATAAATTTATATTTATTTTAAAAAAACCCGACCACACATGGTCAGTTTTAAAAAAGCTACGAGGTTTTTAACGACCATGCATTTTAGTCAATTTTTTGGTCAAAAATGTAGGAAAATAGACCATATGTAGTCGGATTTTGTGGTCACTTTTCCTATTTTTTTTAGTCGTGTATGTGAGCCATTGCATTGATCATCATCTCCATCTCGTACCCTTGCACTTCTACTTATTTTTGTATTTTCAGTGTGAGCCATGAAGTGGTCAAGGGAACACCAGGGAACACTTTGATTTATATTTATACGTGAACCATTATGTTGATCATCATATCCAGCTTGTACTTTTGCACTATTACTTATTTGTGAATTGTTTAAGTGAGACCAGAAGTTCCCCCAAACACTTCAGCAGGGCTTCAAACAATGAAGTAGACCCTCATGTAGTGATCAAGAGAATTCATGGGAACACATTGATTGATATTTATACGTGAACTATTGCGTTGATCATCATCTCTAGCTCGTACTCTTGCACTTCTATTTGGTTGTGTGTTTTCAAAATGAGCCTGAGAGTTCCCAAAATACTTCAGCAGTTGTTCAAACAACGAAGTAAGCCGTCATAAATTTGTCACGACCCAAACCGAGGCCCTAGTTGCGACGAGCATCCCAAACCATGAAGGCCACAGTGCCCTTTTCTATCTGTCAATCATACACTACGTTAATACAATGTAAAGAAATGCGAAAAAGTTATCATACATAAACATGGTCGATATTATAATTCAAATGAACAATTCAAAATGAAATTCGTAAGCCTCAAACAACATCTAACATCTGTCTGTGAAATCTCTAATACATAAAGTCAACATCTTGTCTAAAACTGGGTCAAGGCCTCCAGTCGGACCATAAACCAAAATAGAGAAACAATGGTATAAAAATAGGCCTTCCGAAATAAGGGAGGCTCACTAATTGTACTCTTCCAATGAACAATTCTATGGCTTAGCGGGAACCCGGGACTGAGCCTCAGGTCCTGAAATACAGGGGGTTAATACAAATGTACTGGTACGCAGAGCAATACAAAATAATGTACTTTTCTATATAACCTAAGTGAGATAATTTCATAAAGTGTTATGCATGAAATAACTTAAAATACATGGGCAATTTCAAATGATCTTAAAACAATTCTGTAGATGCAATTTCTTTCTTTGTGTTACTTCTAAGCTAGGTGGTACACCCTACATATCTAAAAGTATCCCACGGGCTATATGGGATCCGCCCTTAACTCAGCGTCCAATTCCCCAACCCATGTTTGCAACAAGAGTTGGAATATCTGAATCTGATACGCCATAGGGCACTAGGCCAGCGTATAATCCCTCTTTAAGGACATAATAAACCCGTATTGACAAAAAGATATTCCGAGAAATGAATCGTATGACTCATGCCTACTTTGGGTAACCACCTGACTCTCTTAGTGCCCATTTTTTACATTTTCTAAACATGTATCTTTCTGAATTCAAAATCTGAAATCTGAAATGAAATCTTCTGAGTTTATCATGGCCTTATCTGATGTTGTATCATCATACCAACACTTGCAAGTAATACTTGTCAACCATAAATTATCAAGTTACAACTCTTTTCTAGCAAAAAGTCATTTAAATAATACAAGAGAATGCGTACAGTGAAATTCATGAAAACTAAGGCAGAAATCCTCAAGTTCAATTCACAAACACGTGGTGGTAAAATACCTTGTAGTAAGCAATGCAACTCTTTAAATCATCACTTTTGTTTATGTAATTAATAAAAATTCTCTCTCTTCATGTCATCACCAAAACCAAGTCAATAAACAATAGTAAAGACATTCGCATCATACATTTCAACATGAAATCGAATAGGTCATAACATGTGAAATCAAGATGCATACATAATATATGTTTTTATACAAGAGAGGGAATATCAATATTCAGGATCTCAATTCAAATTTTAAAACATAAAATGCATACATTTAAATGTATTCATACGAGTAAAAGATCAATTTTAATATAGACTTCAAGACCAAAACACATCTCATTGGAAGAGTTCACAGTGCGTACTTTTTAATGTAGTTCAAGCCCTTCATAAAAACATGATTTGTCAACATTCAAAATGTTAATATAAACTATTTATAAATGCACATGTAGTTTAGGAAAACCCCATGTACCTTATGTCATTTAGTTTGAAGATTAGAACTCCAATCTTGACCTTTTCTTGAATTCTTAATCTTAGAAGAAACCCTAATTTGCTCTTGTTCTTGAGAGTAGAAAGGATTTGATATGTTGTAAAACTGAAAATAGTTTATTAATAACATTTGGAATACAATTTAATTCATGGGGAAGGTTTTTGTGAAGGGAAATTACCAAAATACCCATTTAAAAACATCCCATCTAAGAAACTCGACCTCGCCTGACGTCTTAGTTGATGGACCGTCAGGTGACAGACTTTCACTCCATCCGTCATTTCTTCGCCAGAGAATGATCTCACTACCTGAGGTTGACGGAAATCTTGATGGAACTTGGTTAGTTTGGCCGTCACACCTTGGTAGTCTGACACCTCCCTGGAAAACAAGCATAACTTTTTATCTCGATATCGAATTAAGGCAAAACCGGTGGCTTTGGAAATAATGCTCAAAGAAATTTTATTTGATATAATGTAGTCCCTATAACTCATTATAAAAAAGAAGTTATGATCGATGGAAGTCGACCAAAGTTTAGACGTTCACTAAAACGTAATCGATAGGAAAGTTTTCAACTCGTCTTTGAGTTAAGGGACCTCTATGATGACAATTTATGCACAAATATATTACCACACTACCTAATTGAGTATCATACTTATATTTTCACCGGAGTCATTAGATTTTGGGACCTTTACACATAGGAATGACGGCTTATGTTCTAGCCCAAAATACGGGTTGTTACTGTAAGACGCCGCAAAATCCTAAGCTTAGGTCAGTGCTTTAAAGCTTATTAAAGGGTCACAGACATAGAAAGTTTTAGCTAAGTATTCATACTTAGTGTCATTTTAGACTTTGTAGGTTGGCGACTAAATTTCACGACCCTCATGACCTTAAAGTGATGATATTTAGGTTGAATCATGATCAAGAATGTCAGTAGGTGTTCTCGGACATGTTTTGGATTTTTTGGACTTAATTTGAGACACATTTGAAAGCTCAAACCAGTGGAACGATGAGATCTCGATGCACCATGTCGCCCATCGTATTGATAAGTATTTTACCCAACTCCCAGTGCAAATTCCTATGAATTGATGCGGACTCGACGCAGTGCATTGGCTATTGTATCAATGCTAACGACGCGACGCGTTAGTCTGCGCTTCGCTAAATCAGTTTTTATTCATTAAAAAGCCACATACTCAGGGGTAATTGGGTCTTTTACCACCTCATTTTAGCTGCCAAAACACGAGATTAACCCCTTTTAGAGGCAAAAACCATTCATCTTTCTCAAAATTTCTCAAGAAGCAAACACTAGGATCTCAAATTTATGATTCAGTCTCAAGAATAGTGCATCATTCTTCACAAGTTTGAATACCAAGGTATGTTAAGTGTTCATCCGAGGGTCCCTTCCATCCTTGGAGTCCAAGAAACTCTTTTAAACTTTAAATAAATTGATTTCATGACTTCCATGATTTGGATTCAAGTGTATTCATGATTATAATGTTGATTGGGTTTCTATTCCATGATTAAGTTCAAGATTTATGTAAAAACAATTATTATGTAGGTAGTATCATGTGAATTTATGTTAAAGCCTTGAAATTGTGATGCTCATGTGTTGATTAGTACTATGTGCATATACAATGCCTTCCAAGTGTTTGATGAGTTATTCATATGAATAAAATAGTTTGATTATATCATGTTAGCATGTATATTAGTTCATTCCATTCAAGTGTTTGATAAAATACCTCTATAGATGCATTATGAACAATTGTACATTTCTATGCTATTCAAGTTCATGTGATGCTTTACTTTTATTCTATCGAGTCCTTGGGGTATTTAATACCCGAAAATTTAGATGATTACCTAGAGCCAGCATCAGTTACAGAATAATCTTAGTCTTGTCATGATCAATAGTACTCTCATACAGTTACAAAACTCAAGAAAAATTGAGTAAACTCAATATCAGTACAGTCCAGTTCAGACCTCAGTAAATTCAGCCAGTTAATAGAATTCAGTAGTATTCCTTCAGTCAACAGAACAAAGTGAACTCAGTTCAGTTCAGTTAAATACTATAATCAGTAACAGTTCAGTCAAGCATAGTATGACCTAGGAATCAGTTCAGTGTCTATTCAGTAAGGAGTAGGATTTAGCACCGAGTGAAGCCAGGGATGGGGAATCACCTGCCAGTAGAGGGTGTGATCCCTAGAAGCAGCCCTTGTGTTCCAGAACTACGTAGCCAGCGTAGGTTGAGAAATCAACCTGCCATTGAAGGGTTGATGAGGTATCCTACCTGCCAGTTGAGGGTACCACCATTCTCATTTAGAGCACCTGCTAGATGAGGATGACTCATCTTGTCTTTACCTGTGGTACTGTATAGATACCCTTTCAACTGGGGTTACGGGTTGGACCCTAATCCATTTAGAGAGGGGCATGTCGGTTAGATGTTTACCTCCTACGGTCTCAGTATTAGTCTCTAGAATAGAACTCAGTTTAGTTCTATAGAAATTAGGACTATCAGAAATAGTCACTCAGTTCAGTACGAAACTCTGAATAGTTCCACATTATCAGGACTGTCAGATACAGTCACTCAGTTAATAGTAATACACTATCAGTGCACTCAGATATCAGTAAACCAGTGTTTCAAAACTCAGTATCCAATGTTATCATGACCTCATTTATAATTTACTTATTCATGCATATACTCCCATTCAGTTATGTTCATGTTATTCGGAAAACTATTGTTCATGCATATGAACCCACGCATGTCAGCCTACCTCACTTAGCATACTGGTACATTCAAAGTACTGACGCATACCTTTCTTTTGTGCTATGATATTTTATATCATAGGTTCAGGCGCACGGGCTCCCAATCATATTTAGCATCCAGATCCATCAGCAACAGACTAGTGGTGAGTCCTCATTGTTCGAGGATAGATTTATTATTATAGTAATTCAGTACTCAGTTTATTTTAGTAGTCGAAGTTAGTTGGGGACTTGTCCCATCGATTCCTTGTTCAGACAGTAGGGGCTTTTTTAAACTAGAGTATTTTCAGACAGATGTTCAGTTTCAGTATTTATTTAAGATTTGAACCTTATGGAAAGTTTCCACCTAATTTTTGCATAATTACAGTATTACTATACATTTATTGCTCCAGGTACCAATCATGGGTTAGCTTGTGGTCCTTTGAGATTATGAGCACCGTTTAGCATTTGGGGTACACACTCAGGGTGTTACAAACTTGGTATCAGAGCCTAAGGTTCAACAGAGTCCTAGGAAGTCTGAAAGATACATCTAATAGAGTCTTGTGCATGGGTGTATAGCGTGCCACACTTATGGATAGGAGGCTATTAGATGTTTTAGGAAATGTTTCTCTTCTTTCACTATTCATGTCATGCGAGTGAGCATGAGCTCAAGTTAAAATTTCTGTCTAATTCATTCTCCCTTTTCATTTACAGAACATGCCTCTAAAAAAGACTAATGAAAGGAGAGCAAAAAATCAGTCAGTACCTCAGCCCGTTCAGGCAGATCCCCTGGAAGAACATGTCTCCCATGCTGAATTTAGAGCAGCTTTCACCATCTTAGCTTATTCTGTGGCAGCCTAGAATGAACGCCCGCTGCCATTTTGGCCAATACTGCTGCATCTAGTATTCGGGACTTCACTCGAATGAACCCTCCATCTTTTACTAGGTCTAAGTAGATGAGGACCCTTAGGAATTTCTTGATCAGGTGCAGAAAGTTACAGATATTATGGGGGTGAGTTCTTTTGAGAGTGATGAGTTGGCTGCATATCAGTTGCAGGATGTGGCTCACTCATGGTTTAAATAGTGGAAAGCAGAAAGGGCCGCAGATGCAAGACCCATAGAGTGGGAGAAGTTTTCCACTGTTTTTCTTGATAGGTTCTTCCAGTTAGAGTGGCGGGAAGTGAAGGTTCTAGAATTTATTAACCTGAAGTAGGGCAAAATGATAGTAAAAGAGTATTCTCTCAAGTTTACTCAATTATCTACACATGCTCCTCATGTGGTGGCAGATAGCAGGTCCAGGATGAGTAAGTTTACATCTGGCATTTCTACAAGTATGGTCAAAGAGTGTAGGACAGTAATGCTGATTAAAGAGATGGACATATCCAGGCTTATGGTCCACGCTCAGCAGATAAAGAAGGATAAGAATAGGGAGAAGGAGAGGGAGAAAAAGAGAGTGAGAACAGGTAGTTTCAACTTTTCTCAGCCTAAGTCAGAAGGTGGGATTGTTCTCAGTTCTGCTCGAAATTCTTAGATCTAGCTCTATCCTCAGCCAGTGCTCCAGTGCCAAAATTTATACACAACAACAGAGATAGGGTACCGGGCCCTAAGACTCAGGGTAGTTTCAGCAGTGCCTGAACCAATCACCATTGTCAGAAATATAGCAGAAACCACCAGGGTATCTGCAGGTCAAGCAGTGATGTATGTTTCGAGTGTGGCAAGCTAGGTTACTGAGTTAGATATTGTCCCCAGTTAGGTTCCCAGAGTCAGCATAACTATCCCTTAGTTCAGTTCGGTCACCCGAATTAGTAGGGTGCCATTTCCAGTGCTACTAGGGGGGAACACCTAAACAAACTCTATGCCTTTCAGTCCCGACAGGATTAGGAAAGTTCTCCTGATGTGGTCACTGGGACGTTACAAGTTTATCATTAACATATTTATGCTTTGCTAGATCCAGGAGCTTCTTTATCGTTTGTAACTCTATATATAGCTGTTGACTTTTGAGTCAGTCCTAAAATACTAGAAGAGCCTTTATTAGTCTCTACCCTAATGGGTAAATCTATCATATCTCGATGGGTATATAGGAACTATCTGGTTATGGTATGTCAGAGAGTCACTTCAGCAGACTTAGAAGAATTAGAGATGATATATTTAGATGTTATTCTTGGAATGGATTGGCTTCATTCATGGTATAACTCAATTGACTTCAGAAAGAGAATTGTCTAGTTTCAGTTTCCAAATGAGGCCATCCTAGAGTGGAGGTGTAGTACTTCAACACTCAGGGGTATGTTCTTTTCCTACCTTAGGGAAAGGAAAATGATATCTAAGGGATGTGTCTACCATCCTATTTGAGTCCAAGACTCTAGATCAAAAACCCCTAATCTTGAATCATTGTCAGTAGCATGTGAATTCCAAGATATATTTCTCGAAGATCTTCCCGGAGTTCCTCCAGAAAGGGAAGTTGACTTTGGAATGGACTTTCTTCTAGATACTCAACCTATCTATATCCCTCCATATAGAATAGCTCCAGTAGAACTCAAAGAATTAAAAAATAGTAAAAAGATCTCCTAGATAAGGGATTCATCAGACCTAGTGTGTCCCCGTGGGGTGTACCAGTTCTATTTATGCGTAAGAAAGACAGTTATCTTAGGATGTGTATAGAATACCGTCAGATAAATAAAGTCATGGTCAAGAACAAGTATCCACTTCCCAGAATTGCTGACTTGTTTGACCAACTTCAGGGTGCCAGTTAGTTTTCTACGATAGACCTAGATCAGGCTAACATCAATTCAGAGTCAGAGAATATGACATTCCTAAAATAGCTTTCAGAACTCGGTATGGTAACTTTGAATTCTTAGTCATGTCCTTTGGTCTTACCAATGCCCCAACAACTTTCATGGACTTGATGAACCGTGTGTTTAAGCAGTACTTTGACATGTTCATCATAGTCTTCATAGATGACATCCTTGTCTACTCTCGCAGTGAGCATGATTATGAAGACCATCTCAGAATAGTATTACAGACTCGTATAAACCATTAGCTATTTTCCAAATTTAGTAAGTACAAATTTTGTCTTAGTTCAGTAGCTTTCCTCTGCCATATTATTTATGGTGAGGGCATTAGTTGATCCCCAAAAGACCGAAGAATAGAAAAACTGGTCCAGACCCATCTTTCAATCAGATATCCAGAGTTTCTTGGGTATGGATGGTTGTTACCGACTGTTTGTTGAGGGATTTTTATCTATTGCATCCCCTATATACATATTGACTCAGAAGAAGGTCAAATTCCAGTGGTCAGATTCTTGTGAGAAGAGTTTTCAGGAGTTGAAGACTCGACTCACTACTGCTCTAGTTCTTACCTCAACAGATTGTTCAAATGAATTTGTTGTATATTGTAATACATCTAGAGTAGGTTTGGGTTATGTCCTCATGCAGAGCGGTAAGGTTATAGCCTATGTCTCTAGAAAGCTTAAGCCCCATGAAAAGAAGTATCCAACTCATGATCTTGAGTTCGCAGCAATAGTATTTGCCTTAAAGATTTAGAGAAAATATTTATAGAGTGCACGTTGATGTGTTCACTGACCATAAAAGCCTGTAGTATGTATTCCCTCAGAAAGAGCTAAACCTACATCATAGAAGGTGGTTGGAGTTATTGAAAGACTACGATGTAAGCGTCCTGTATCATCCAGGTAAAGCCAATATAGTGGCTGATACTCTTAGTAGGATGTCTATAAGTAGTGTTACTCATGTGGAGGATGGTAAGAAGAAGTTCGCTCAGGAAGTTCATCAGCTTTCCTTAATAGGTGTTCGCTTAGTCAATTCAAAATAAGGTAATTATGGGTGAAGAGTAGTTCAGAATTATCCTTGGTTTTCGAGGTGATGGAAAAATAGGATAGGGATCCCAGTCTAGTTAAGTTGAAAGAATTAGTCAGATATTAGAAGGTTGAGGTTTTCTCCCAAGGGGGAGATGGTATATTACGCTGCCAGGGTCGGCTATGTGTGTCAGGTATAGATTATATAAGACAACGAATTCTAGAAAAAGCGTATGGTGCGTGATACTATATTTATCCAGGGTCCACTAAGATGTACCATGATTTATGAGAGATTTATTGTTAGAGTGGGAAGAAGAAAGACATTGCATAGTTGTGGCTAAGTACTTAACATGTCAGCAGGTTAAGATTGAGCATCAGAAGCCAAGTGGGTCCATACATGAGTTTAGTATTCCCACCTGGCAATGGGAAGAAGTGAACATGTACTTCGTGATGGGTTTGCCTCGTACTAGTCATCAACATGATTCAGTTTGGGTCATTATAGATAGGAGGACCAAATCAGCTCATTTCCTACCATTCCATACCTCTTTTTCAGCCAAGCACTATACCAAGCTCTATGTCAGAGAGTTGGTCAGATTACGCTGAGTTTTGTTGTCTATTATCTTAGATAGAGGTACGCAGTCCACCTCTTATTTCTAGAAAGCCTTCTAAAAGGGTCTAGGTACTCAAGTCCACCTCTGTACAACCTTTCACCCTCAAAAAGTTAGTCAAGCAGAAAGGACCATTCAGACTTTAGAGGATATTCTCCGAACTTGGTCCATAGACTTTAAAGGTAGTTGGGATGACCAATTGCCCTTGATTGAGTTCGTATATAACAACAACTATTATTCCAGCATCAAGATGTCTCCATTTGAGGTTCTTTATAGGCGGAGATGTAGGTCTCTCATTTGTTGGTTTGAGGTAGGTGAGGCCGCAGTGGTAGGGCCTGACTTGGTATTTGATACCTTGGAAAAGGTTCAGTTGATCAGGGAAAGTCTTAAGACAGCTTATAGCAGACAAAAATCATACGCAGATGTGCAGAGAAAGGATCTCAAGTTCAAGGTTGGTGATTATGTGTATTTAAAAATATCTCCTACGAAAGAAGCGAAGAGATTTTGCAAGAAGGGGAAGCTCAGTCCCCGATATATCGGTCCTTACCGAATTCTCAGACGTTTCAAAAAGGTAGCTTACAATCTTGAGTTGCCTTCAGACATAACTTTAGTCCATCCAGTGTTCCATGTCTCCTTGCTAAAGAAATGCATAGGTGACCTAGCTGTTGTAGTCCCTATAGGGGGTATAGACGTTCAGAAAAACCTCTCTTCTGAGGATATTCCAGTCAAAATCCTTGATTATTAGATTCACAGACTGGCGAACAATGAGGTCCCTCTAGTCAAAGTTCTTCGGTGGAATCAGTCCATTGAGGGAGCTACTTGGGAAGTAGAAGCAGATATACAGACAAATTATCCTTATCTTTTCTCCGCCAATGAAAGCTCAGCCCAAGGTAACAGTTTTTCCTTGAACTTACTCAGTTCCATTCTCAGATTTTCCTTTATAGACTTGGCACCAGTTACCATTGAATATTAAGTTGTGACTTCATGCATCGAATATGCTGGTTCAATATGAGAAACTCAACTTATTAGCGATCCTAGTCATGCATTCATGAATCATGTTCAGCTATGTACTCATGCATCAGATATGCATGTTCAGTATGAAATTTCAGCATATCAGTAATGTCAATTATGAAATCATATTACAGTTGTGCATATCCAGTATCTAAATTCAATCTATCAGTATTTTTCAGCTTAGTGAGTCTCATTCGAGGACGAATGTTCCAAAGGGGAGATATTGTAAGACCCCGCAAAATCCTAAGCTTAGCTCAGTCGTTTAAACATTATTAAGGGGTCCCAACTTAGAAAATTTTAGCTATGTATTCAGACTTAGAGTTATTTTAGCCTTCGTAGGTTGGCGACTCTATTTCACGACCCTCATGACCTTAAAGTGATGATTTTAGGTTGAATCATTATCAAGAATGCCAGTAGGTGTTCTGGGATAAGTTTCAGATTTTTTGGACTTCGTTTGAGACACGTTTGAAATCTCAAACCAGTGGATCAACGCAATCTCGATGCGCCGCGTCACCCATCACGTCGATGAGTATTTTCCACAGCTCTCAGTGTAAATTCCAGTGAATTAACACAGACTCAACATGGTGCATTAGCTATCGCTTTGATTCCAATGATGTGGTACGGTGGTCTGTGCATCGCTAAATTAGATTTTAGTCATTAAAAAGTCACATCCTCATGGGTAATTGGGTCTTTTCCCACCTCATGTCAACCCCCAAAACACGAGATTAAGCCCCTTTAGAGGAAAAATCCATTCATCTTTCAAAAAATTTCTCAAGAAATAAACAATAGGATCTTAAATTCAAGATTCGGTCTTCAAGAACACTCCACCATTCTTCGCAAATTTGAATACCAAGGTATGTCAAGTGTTCATCCAAAGGTCCCTTCCACCCTTGGAGTCCAAGAAACTCTTTTAAACTTTAAATAAATTGATTTCATGACTTCCATGATTTGGATTTAAGTGTATTCATGATTATAATGTTTATTGGGTTTCTATGCCATGATTAAGTGCAAGATTTATGTAAAAACAATTATTATGTAGGTAGTATCATGTGAATTTATGTTAAAGGCTTGAAATTGTGATGCTCATGTATTGATTAGTAATATGTGCATATACAATTCCTTCCAAGTGTTTGATGAGTCGTTCATGTGAATTAAAAAGTGGGATTATATCATGTTAGGATGTATATTAGTTCATGCCATTCAAGTGTTTGATAAAATGCCTCTATAGATGCATTATGAACAAGTGTACATTTCTCTGCTATGCAAGGTCATCTGATGCTTTACGTTTATGCTATAGAGTCTTGGGGGTATTTAATACCCAACAATTTAGCTGATTACCTAGAGCCAGCGTCAGTTACAGAATAGTCTCAGTCATGTCACGATCAGTAGTACTCTCAGTTAGTTACAGAACTCAGAAAAAATTTAGCAGACTCAGTATTAGTCTAGTCCAGTTTAGTATTTAGTTCAGACCTTAGTAAATTCTATCAGTTAACATAATTCAGTAGTATTCGATCAGTTAACAGAACTCAGTGAACTCAATTCAGTTTTGTTAGACACTATAATCAGTAACAGTTCAAGTAAGCCTAGTATGACTTAAGAATCGATTCAGTGTCTATTCAATTGGGAGTAGGATTCAACACCGATTGAACCCAAGAATGGGGACTCACCTACCAGTAGAGGGTGTGATCCTTAGAAGCATTCCTTGTGTTCCAAAACTACGTAGCCAGCGTAGGTTGAGACATCAACCTGCTAGTTAAGGGTTGATGAGGTGTCCTACCTGCCAGTTGAGGGTACCACCATTCTCATTCAGAGAATCTTCCAGATGAGGGTGACTCATCTTGTCTTTAACTGTAGCATGCCTTCCAACTGGGGTTACAGGTTTGACCCCAATCCATTCAGAGAGGGGCATATCGGTTAGATGATTACCACCCATAGTCTCAGTTTCAGTCTTCAGAATGTAACTCAGTTCAGTTCTACGAAAATTAGGACTATCAAACACAGTCACTCAGTTCAGTACGAAATTCAAAATAGTTCCACAGAATCAAGACTATCAGATACAGTCACTCAGTTAACAGTAATACAGTATCAGTGAACTCAGATATCAGTAAACTAGTGATTCAGAACTCAGTATATCTAGTGTTATCATTACCTCATTTACAGTTTACGTATTCATGCATGTACTCTCATTTAGTTATGTTCATGTTATTCGGTCAGCTATTGTTCATGTAAATGAACCCACGCATGTCAACCTACCTCACTACAAAAAACAGGTTAAATTGCGGGGGTTTATTTGCGGGGGTTATATTAACCTATGCAAAATTATATGAATTGTGGGAGTTAAAAATATGCCGCTAAAAATATAAAGTTGCGGAGGTTTTAAACCCCTGCAATTTATTGCGGGGGTTTTAAACCCCCGTTATATGCCAAAAGTAATCAACGCTTATTTTTTCATAAAACATAAATTTACGAGGGTTTTTTACCCCCTCTATTATAAAAAAACTTAACATTTTCCTTTTCCCCTCTATTATTTCCCCCGCTATTATTTTTCCTCACTTTCCTAATTATATTGACCCTCTTATTTCCCTCTCACTTTTCCTCTCTTATTTCCCAAATTGGTAGGCAGTCATTTTAGTTGGTAGGCAAAAATGAGTCTTTGAGGTTGCACTAACCACAGATTCACGAGAAATCCCCACGGATTGTTCCAGTTTTTGTGCAATTTCTGTAAACTAAAGTTGAATTGACATCTTTTATTGTAAGTTAAATTAGGGTTATTTGAGTATATTCAGTTTTTTTGCAGATGTTTTGAGCCTGTTTTAGTGTTTATTTTTATTGAAACTTGTTTCATTTTGCGGTCGAAGTAGGGATTTTTTTTTTGAAAGAAATCCCCGCCTGATTAGAGTTAGGAAGTGACATGCTAATATATTATGCTTCCTTTGCTCTGATATTTAGTTATAGTATCCAAGTTGATTAAGGGACACATGATGTAGTTGAATTTCTTAAACATAAGGACCCAAATTCGGATGAAGATGTTGAGGTATAAATAAAAGGTTCATGCTTTTTTGTATTTAGTTTTCTGGTTGTCCGTAGCTTCACAAGCTGAATCCTCTACTATTAGTGTGAAATAGGAGGGAGGAATTGGGATTTTGACTTTGTTCAGTGTACTGAGCTGAAGTGTGAGTTTACTTATCAAATGAGAGAATTGTTAAGTGTTGAGCTTAGAGGTGCCTATTATCGTATGTCGAGTCAAAATCCTACCTTGGAGTGATATAGGAGGTGAAGATAGATTTTAACTTGGTTCAATGTACTGAGTTTACCTGTCAAAGGAGAGAATTTATATATTGATTCTCTTATTTTTCTTTTGCTAGATTTAGTGTAGGTTAAGTCTAGAGATTCGATGCGTTTGTCACTGTAAGTTGAATTAAAACCCTATAGTTGGAGTGATACAGGAGGGAAAAATTGGGATTTTGACTTGGTTCAGTAT
Source organism: Capsicum pubescens (assembly GCA_030864215.1). Taxonomy (NCBI): domain Eukaryota; kingdom Viridiplantae; phylum Streptophyta; class Magnoliopsida; order Solanales; family Solanaceae; genus Capsicum; species Capsicum pubescens. The sequence goes on along the minus strand of CM061548.1, from coordinate 365,793,538 downwards.
ATGTAGCGTAAATGTTGAATGTGAAGTGTGAGTTTACTTGTTAAATGAGGGAGTTGATGTAGTTATTTTCTAAATTGTTTTGCTGGATTCAATCTTGGTTAATTGTAGATAGTCAATGGGCCTGTCACTGTAAGTCAAAGGAAAACACAACAGTTAGAGTGATATAGGAGGGAGGAACTGGGATTTTGACTTGATTTGATACATTGTAACGTAAATACTGAGCTGAAATGTGAGTTACTTGTCAAATGGTGAACTCATGTATTTATTTTCTCAATTTTTTTGTTGGATTCAGTGTAGGTTAAGTGTTGGTGAGGTAGGGTTTTTATCGGGCGGTTTTCCACGCATTTTGAACTTCTCAATCCCGTTATGAAAGTGATTTCTTGACAAACAACTTATTAATTAGATTCGTCACCTGCTTATACTAGATTTTGGCATCTGGTTGTTGTTTTCGTCTATCCGAACAGCAATACGACAAAAAATTAAGAAAAATAGTTCGAAAATGTAGATGCTCATTGTATGAATTTTCCCTTGATGCTTTACTGGTTATGTTTGATTGAAAGTTGTATTCATGTAGGTTTAATTGTTACTATCACAAATTTAGTTTGCACATGCTTAGTTCTATTCACTGAAAGTGTACTCTATTCTTTTTATGTCCTATGTCAACCAGTCCAACTTGGATTTGGATTTCTACCTAACCTCTCATGCTTATTCAATAACAATATCACCCAGTCATTACATCAGTCTTTGTGTCCCAACATTATAGTCAACTATGAAGCTCTTATGTTGTTGGTAATTGTGTATTTTTTATCTTACAGCTAACAAATAATTTCTAGCTTCCCTACACCAACATGACAATGCCTCCATCCCTACTATTTTCACAGATGGTGTGGCAGATTCATTTTAAATGGTTATCTTCTAATCTGAAGGTTTTGGGTTTTATCTCTTCATTTTTTTCTTTGACATGTGCATTTCTTTGTAGGGCAGATAGATGGTCATGACCGACCTTTTCCATTTTTCATTATGTGAACTAGCACATATAAAGTTACCAATGGATTAGATAGCACATTGTGTCATTCTTTGGCTTGAAATACTTTCCTGTAAATTCTACCCTCCCTATGCCCCACCTTGTGGGATTTTAGTAGGTATGTTGTTGTTGTTGTTCGTTGTGGTTATAATCGAAAAAGTTTATCGGTGAAACATGTAAGTTGTAATACTATATGTGTCAGGCAAGTATTACAATTGTTTGGTGGGAACAAACCTGTATCGATTACAAGTTTGCTGGTTATTTTTTTTTAATTAACAAAATGTTTATTTTCTTGACGGAGTATTGTGACTTGTTTTTTCAGTGAAAGCATTGAAAGAGATTGTAAAAAAGCTTGGGAAATTAGAGTACTGCTGTTATTGTTAAAGGAGTTAAACGGTGTCTTTAGTAACCAAAAGAGTCCATGCTTTTTTTCCACATTCTCAATTCCGACTCAGGTTAGTCACAAACACCCTTTGTAGTTTTTACCCCACTAATTTTGCGTGTGATTTTGTGTAATTTCTCCCCATTATATAATAATAGTTTCACTTATGATTTCTAGTTGCTCCCAATTTTGCATTGTTGTTTTTTTATCGTCTAAGTGTGTTGTTATTGGACCTCAACTAGTTTGAGGTTGAAGTCTAGTTGACTGATTATGTTCGTTGAACTTTTTTTTTTATGTCTGTAAGGTTAGTCGAGTTGTGCAAAAGTTGATCCGGACATTACAATTATCTGTTAGAGTAATTTTTTATATGATATTTTGTTATGTGTGTTTTATGTTAGAGTTCAACAATTTATTTAATTTCTATTATGTTCACTCTTCTTCTTTATGGAATCTTATAGGGGATATTTTGCATTTTCATCAAATTCTTCAATGGATAGATCTTGGATTGGAATTCCAAGAAACACACCAGAGTATTTACTTGGTTTGAATCAGTTTCTAGATTTTGCATTTACCAATGGAGCTATAGGAGATAAAATAAAGTGTCCATGTCCTATATGTGGCTTTACAAAGTGGAAAACAAAAAATATGGTGTTTCACCATTTGATGGATAAGGATTTCCCTCAACATTACGTCACTTGGGTTATGCATGGAGAAATGAATGTTTTGCCTAATTCCAGAAACATACAGATCATTCAAGATGCACAACCTTTTGAAAATTCTATTGAATTATTGATAAATAAAGCATTCCGTAGTTAAGGAACGAGGGTGTTAATGCAGTTCCATCAAAAGAAGTGGGAGAAGAAGAAATTTTACATGATTTTTCTGATTTAAATAACAAAGTTTATTTTGAATTGCTTAAGGATAGAAGTGAAGAATTGTATGAAGGATCCAAGTACTCAAAGTTAGAATTTTTACTAAAGCTTTATCACATAAAGTGCTTGTCTGGGTTAAGTGATAAGGGAATGACTATGGTGCTAGCTCTACTCAGGGATGCATTTAAATTTGCAAAGATCCCTATATCTTTTTATAAGGCTAAGAAAACCATCATCAAGTTGTGTCTTGATTATATCAAGATAGATGCTTGCCCAAATGATTGCATACTATACTGGGAAGATGATGTTAATGCAGAATCATGTAAGCATTGTCACACTTCAAGATGGAATCCCGAGAAGGATAGCGATCTTGATCATGCGCCTAGTACAAGTAAGAAACAAAAGAAGAAGCAAAAGAAGCCTGCCAATGTTTTGCGCTACTTTTCATTAAAACCAAGGTTACAAAGATTGTTTATGTGCTCTAAAATTGCAGAGCATATGAGATGGCATACAGAGGATGATACAAAGATGGGATCTTAAGGCACCCTCGAGATGGTGAAGCATGGAAAAGGCTTGATACAAAGTATCCTGAATTTGCTTCAGATCCTCCAAATGTTCGATTAGGACTATCTACTGATGGTTTCAATCCTTTTGGAATACTAACTATATACATTGTTACTCATAAGAATCAAGATGGAGTATATGTTAATGAAGTGGCAAAAAAAATATATGTAAGTTTTACTTATGTGCCATAGACTATTATTGAGCAATCTACGGTATGCGAAATGACTTTTTATTTTTAATTTATTTTAAAAACAAATTTTTGGTATGTAGGAAAAAATTGAGTCATCTTTGAGCCAAAGCACCATAGATGAGTCTCATGTTTCGCCAAATGATGCCTCTGGTAAGATGCTAGGGCAAGAGAACTCTGGAAGGGTGAGATGTTTGGGATTAGGAGCAAATCCTAGTAGAGTTTTTCAACAAGTTAGACCTCGTTTTGGTGGTACAAGTGCATCAAGTAGTGGAGGTTCTTGTTCGTTCCAATGTCGAGAAAACTACAATCAAATACTGAGTGCTTTGAAGACATATATGATGATGAAAGAAGGAATGATACCAGAACAATTTGTGGGTCTCTTTGATTCTTCTTCAATGGTCTCTCCCACTGCAGTAAGTAAAGTTTTCTTTACTTTTTTTTCTGATCTAGGTTTTTGTTGAAAAGCTCTCATTTCTTGTCTTCTCTTTATATTTCTTATTTATTTTGTTGTTCATATTATTAATCTTTTATAAAACAACAAAAAAATAACTTGCGGTAGAACAGAGTCCCAACATTCAGCTAACAACTTGCTAACAACATATATTACCTACCAAAATCTATCATTATGGTTAAGAATTAAGCTTTTATACACCCCCTACTAGTTTTGGTTTCACTTATTGTCTATATTCCACTTCCTGCACCATTAGTCAGACATTTAAATCAGCACGTCTTTGTTTGATTTGAAAAAATCTAAGGTCCCATTCTTGACAATGAAGTACATAGTAGCACTTACGGTCATCCTATACATCTTTTCTTTAGTTACTTTACCATTTTGATTATTCGATGACCATTACAATTCTTCCTTCCACTCTAGTGCCTGTTTGTAGATGTCTTGTCATTTTAACATTCTCATTCAGGTTTTGGAGTATAATTAACACTTAAAATAAAAGATGGTTGATGCTTTAAAGTTCTAAACTACACGTAGGGCAGATTGTGTTGACATCATTTTGCTTAATCAATTCTTGGTGTACATCATTTTGTGTGCTACTAGCCATGGTTAAAGTAACACCGGATGCTTATTAATTTATTTACTGCTGACTGGGATTCTTCACAAGTATTTTTGACCATAGTTCCTAACTGTATGAGATTGCTCTTTGAAGTTCTTGGTCGATTTTGGTGAAATACAACCATTAGATTATTCAGGCGATGAATTGATGTTATTTAGGTTATCTGGTTATTGGTTTGTTAAGTTATTATGTTGATTGTTCTAATAATTAGTGGTTACAATTTAGTTGGTTTGGCTAGTTAAAGTAGAAATTTTTTTTGCTAATTTTGTTGTCTTTCCTTGCTAAGTCTGACTCGCTTAATGTCGTCTTTGCTTATATTAAAAGTGGTTTAACGATTGATTTTTATACTTTGCATTTTTATGTAGCCAAGTGATGCTGCTAGTGGGCCAAGTTTGCCAATGGATGTAAGGAGATCACGCGGTGATAATGATTCTAACGACATTCTTTGAATTTGTTGCATTTGTCTTGGATATTCAACTATGATGATGTAATTATGTGGTTCGAGTGGATCTTACAATATTGAAGTTTTTGTGTTTAAATTTGATTTTGGAGTTTGAATATACTAGTTAATGTTGAAAATTTGGAGTTTGAAGATTTTAATGTTGCAAATTTAATTTTGAAGTTCAACATTCAATGTATTTTTGATGTGCTTGTCAATTATAATGTTTAGTTAGTCGTGTTGTGTTAACGATATATGAATTAATAAAATATTGGATAGTAGATTATGCCTAAAGAAAAAATTAAATTTGAGGTAAAATTAAAATTTATAATTTATTATTTAAAATTGATGGATTCCACTAATTTTAAAAAACAATTGCGGAGGTTTTAAACCCCCGCAACTTTTAAATTAAAATTTATTATAAAAAAATTAAATTTAGAGTAGCGGGGGTCGAAACCATCGCAATATAACCGCCGCAAAATAATTATGGCGGTCCGAAAAAAAACTGCCGCAACTGGTTTGTGACGGTTCGAACTGTGGGGGATTTTTGAACCCCCGCAATTACATTTTGCAAGGGTTTAAAACCCCCGTAAACCTTAAAATTAACTCCTGCAATTTAACCTATTTTTTGTAGTGCCTCAATTAGCATACCAGTACATTCAAATTACTAACGCATACCTTTCTTTTGCGCTATGATGTCTTATATCATAGGTTAAGACACATGGTCTCCTTATCATACTGAGCATCCAGATCCATCAACAACAAACTAGTAGTGAGTCCTCATTGTTCGAGGAAAGATTTATTATTACAGTATTTAAGTACTCAGTTTATTTTAGTAGTCGGAGTTAGTTGGGGACTTGTCCCATCAACTCTTTGTTCAAACAGTAGAGTCTTTTTAGACTAATATTCAGTTTCAGTATTTATTTCAGATTTGAACCTTATGGCAAGTTTCTGCCTAATTTCTTCATAATTATAGTATTACGATTTAGTTATCGCAGCAGGTACAGTCATGAGTTAGCTTGTGGTCCTTCGAGATTATTAGCACCATGTAGCGTCGGGGGTAATAACTCGGTGCGTTATAGTTACATTATCCCCCTTGGATTCATTCATCCCAGAATGATGACAAGAGACACAACAAGCACGATTTCATGCATTAAATAGAAAGGAAATAGTAGTATAGAATTTATACCTTCCATGCCATCTTCCATGGTTTTGAAGAGAGTTGGGTACCGTGCATGCATGTTATATTCTGACTCCCACGTAGATTCCTTAGCTTTTTGATTCCTCCACAACACCTTAACCGAAGTTATTTCCTTACTTCTCAAATTCCAAACTTTGCGATCTAAAATAGAAATGAGTTATTCTTCATACAACAAGGAATTTTTTACATTGAATTCATCCATAGGCAATACTAGGGAATGATTTCCAATGAACTTCTTCAACATGGAAACATGGAATATTGGATGAACAGAAGCCTAGATCGCTGGCAAATCTAACTCATAGGCAAACACACCGATCATCTTCATAATCTGATACGATCATATGTAACGAGGACTAAGCCTCCCTTTCCTTCTGAATCATATGACTCTCTTCATGAGGAGACCTTGAGGAATACCCAATCATCTACCTCAAATTCTAAGTCTCTCCTTCTAACATCAGCATAAGACTTCCAGCGACTCTAAGCTGTCTTAAGTCTCTCCTAAACTATCTTCACTTTTTCCATTTCTTGATGAACAAGGTCAGGCCCAAACAATTGGGTTTAACCTATGTCATACTACCCAAATGGTGATCTACATCTCGTCCCATAAAGTGCTTCAAAAAAAGCCATCTGAATACTGGCATGGTAGCTATTTTTGTAGGCGAATTCTATCAACGACAAATGATCTACCCAACTACCTTTGAAGTAAATTATGTAGGCCCTCAACATGTCTTTAAGTGTCTGAATAGTGTGTTTAGCCTGCCCATCAGTCTGAGGGTGAAAGGCAGTACTCAGGTTCACTTAGGTTGGAGTCGTGGGTCTGGGCCATTTTCTTACTGCCTCAACCTTTTGGGAATCAACATTAATACCCTCACTAGACACAATATGCCCCAACAAAGCAATAAAATTAAGCCAAAATTCACATTTGGAAAATTGTGCATACAATTCATGACTTTTAAAGGTCGGTAAGATGATGCGAAGATGACCGAAATGATCCTCCTCATTCTTAGAGTAAACTAAATGTCATTAATGAAAACTATGAAGAACAGGTCTAGATAATGGCAAAACACCCTATTCATTAGGTCTATGAAAGCTGCAGGGGCGTTAGTCAATCCGAAGGACATGAATAAGAAATCATAATGGCCATATCTGGTTCGAAAAGTTATTTTGGGAATGTTAGCCTCCATAAACTTCAATTGATGATACCCCGAACGAAGGCCTATCTTAAAAAAACATTTTTCACCTTGGAGTTGATCAAATAAATCATCAATCCTGGGAAGAGGGTATTTGTTTTTAACAGTGACCTTATTGAGCTGACGATAATCTATACATATACGGAGTGAACCGTATGTCTTACGCACGAAGAGCTTCGGAGCACCTCGAGGAGAAACACTTGGATAAATAAAGCCCTTGTAAAGAAGATCTTTTAACTGTTCTTTCAGATCTTTCAATTTTGCAAGAGCACTTTTGTATGGTGTGATAGAAATAGGAAGAGTGTATGGAAATAAGTCAATGCAAAAATTTATCTCCCTATTAGGTGTTATTCCTAGGAGATCATCGGGAAAGACTTCCGGGAATTCATTAACTATAGGGATACACTAGAAAGAAGGACTTTTAGTACTAGAATCTTTGACCCAAATAAGTTGATACAAACAACCCTTATATAGAATTTTGTGGGATCTTAGATAAGAGATGAACTTCCCCTTAGATACTAAAGAATACCCCTCCTACTATATCACTAGTTCATTTGGAAAGGAGAAAGTGACTTTTCGGGTTCTACAATCTAGTGCGGCATAGAATGAATGGAGCCAATCAATTCCCAAGATGGCATCAGAGTCAATCATATAAAGCTCTACGAGATCTACCACAATATCATAATTATAGACATATACAACACTATTTTTGTACAGCCTCCTAGCCACAATAGAATCACCAATAGGAGTAGGAAAAAAAAAGGTTTTGGAATAACTTCAGAAGGTTTTGGAATAACTTCAGGCTCAAACCCAAAATTGAATGCCACATATGGGGTCACATAAGACAAAGTAGATCCGGTATCAAGTAACATATACATATTATGGTAGAAAATTTGAAACATACTCGTGACTACATCTGGTGAAGACTCTACTGTAACATCTTGCGATGTCTTCAACCAAACACCTAAGTGTAAAAAGAGACTTCGTCAATTTTGAACTCCTAAACTTGGATGTTTTTATTTTCAACCTTCCTGACCTCGGATAGTTAATTTATAAGTTGATTCATGATCAGAGGTGTCAAGGGTACGTCCCGGGTAAGTTCTAGAACTTCCAAACTAGCGTAAGGGTAAGTTTGGATGTCCAAAATAGTAAGGCCTCACGATAGGCCTGCATCGCGAGGGACAGTTACCCCAGATAGGTGTCGCATCATGAGGGCCAGTTAACCCAGATAGGTGTCCCATCGCGAGGGCCAATTGACCCAGGTAGGGGTCGCAACGCGATGACAATCTAGTTCTGCATTATTTTATCCGCGATTTTTAAGGGAAAATAGGTCTTTTTTTTCATCCCAATTCACCCAAGACACAAGATTTAATGATAATCTAAGCACATTAGGCTTAATATAATCAGAAACTACTCCTATTAATTTTTTTTAAAAACCTAGATTCTTCTTATAAGGTCAAAGGATTCATCTTTGAGTTGAAGAATTTCAAACAACCTAAGTGTGATTCAAATTCCACTCTTTTTTCTCGGTGATCTAAGGGACGTGGGGTTTTCCTAAAACTACTCGTGCATAAGGAAATTGTCCAACAACTTCTAACATTGTGAAATCATGAATTCTTGAAATGTTTTTTGAAGTTACATTGAAATTTTGCATTTATGAATTCTTTAATGATATTAGTGTTTTGGTCTTGAGGCCTTTTCCCCAAATTTATTTGAAATCTTATATATATGCATGTGGTACAAGTGATAATTGAATTGAGAGTATGACTATTTACACTCTTTCTCATGTTGCAACACCTCTTGCTATTAGAATGTTATTTAGAGGCATGGATCAGTGTTCTTGACTATTGTTGAATGATTTAAGATTTGATTTAAATAAATGAGAGGGGAGTTTTGCATGTTGATAAATGCTGAATATATATAATGAAAGAATTGCATGGTTTGCCAAAATACATAACCAGCCCATGTTTATTGAAATGATTAAAATGAGTGATTTTTGCATAATTTGATAAATGTATTAAAGAACTATTCTTCTTGGATTGTTTGAAGTATGGTGGTCTATACTTTATTTTTGAAAGAGAAAACTGTGATATGATTTTTAAGGATCAGAAACATGACTTGCAAGTCTTGGTATGACGATACCAATTCAGATAATGCCATAGTAACACAGAACATAATAGAATGTGGATTTTCTTTTAGATTTTCAAATTTTTAACTTAGAATGATACATGTTCAGAAAAGGGTAAAAATGGGCATAAAAATATTTTAGGTGGTTACCCGAAGAAGGAACGAGTCCAGAAAAACTTGTTTCTCAAAATCGTGTTTTATCTATACGGGATTATTATGTCCCCTAGAGGGATTATACGCTGGCCTAGTGCCATGTGGTCTATTAGAATCAGAAAATCCAAATATTGCGGCAAACATGGATTGGGGGCTTGGCCGCCGAGTTAAGGGTGGACTCCATAAAGCCCATGGGGTTCTAGAATCGTAGGGTGGACCACCTAACTCAGAAGTTATACAAAGATCAGAATTGCATTGACAAGGATGTTTTATGAATATCAAAGAATTTCTCATGTGTTTTAAACTATATCATGTGTGATGTTTTCATGACTTTCTCTTATCTATTATATATATAAATGCATTATTTTGGTTTTCTCTATGTACCAGTACAATGGTATTGGCCCCCTATATTTCAGTGTCCGAGGCATAGTCTAGAGGTCCTACTAAGACATAGACTTATTCCGACAGAAGAAAAGTGTGTGCAGTTGGTGAGCCATCTTTATTCCGAAAGCCTATTTCTTTCTAGTCAGTTTCTAATTAATATGGTTTAGGTCTACTGGGGGCCTCGTCCCAGATTTAGACAAGTTATTGATGTCTTATGTAGTTAAGATTTTGTAGAATGAGAAAGATGTTGTTTAGATGTTAAAAAACTTATTTTCTGTATTGTCGAACAGATTTCAAATTTATGACCATGATTCCGTTTATTATAATTCCACATCTTTTATTTATTATTTGAGTATTGTTCATGATTACCAGATGTAGAAGGTCGCTCGGGCCTCCATTTTTTGGGATGCTTATTCCGGCCTGGGCTCCAGCTCGCTTTGTGAAAAACTTGGTATCAGAGTGCGGTTCAAGGTCCCAGGTTATCTGTGAAATCTCATTGAGTAGAGTCTTATTTATGGGTGTGTAGCACGCTAAACTTATAGGCAGGAGACTACTAGGCATTTAGGAATGTTTTCCTTCTTTGTGATTTAGTTCATGCTGTTGAGTCAAAATGTCCCCTGATCACTGGTCTATTGTATTTATGAAAAGCTATCATGCCTCTACATCGCTCCAATGATCATAACGCCCAAACTAAAGACGTTCATCCCACCTATAGGATAAGGATGCGCAACAGGGCTCACACTCCTGATTTTGTTGCTAATCCGGGAGTCCCTCCAGTTCAGACCAGTCTACTCAGAGAACCTAGGGCTCCTTGGTCTAGGACTCATCATACCCAACCTCCCCAGAGAGAGATATCGAATACTGAGTTAAGATAGTCTGCATCTGTCACACTGAGGATACACGGGTGGGTAAATTTATGATGATAAGCCCGCCTAATTTTACTTCTACAAAGGTGTAGGAGGATCCACAAGAGTTTGTAGAAGAGATGGAGAAAATCTTTTAAGTGATGCATGTGGATAAAGTTGAAGGGTTTGAACTAGCTGCTTATCAACTGAAGGAGGTAGCAAATCAGTGGAAATATGAGTGGAAAGATTCGAGGGGAGATAGTACCGAGCCTTCTATGTGAGGCAAATTTATGGAAGCCTTGCTGGAATGATTCTTTCCTCAGGAGTTGAAGGAGTCCAAGGCTGAAGATTTCATGAACCTGAAATAAGGAAAGATGAGCATCAAAAAGTACACCCTAAAATTCAATCAACTATCTCGTTATGCTCCGGAGTTGGCTGGAAACATGAGGGCCCATATGAGAAAGTTTACATATGACCTTTCGGATAAATTGGTGTTGGAGTGAAAAGGGGCGATGTTGAACATGTATATGGACTTCTCTAGATTGTCTATTCATATGCATCAGGTTGAGGAGCAGAAGAAGAGGGTTGCTGAAGAAAGAGAGAAGGATAGGCAGGCCAAGAGGGCCCGACCAGTAGGCCAAAATCGTAGTCAGCTGCAGAGTGGTAATTTGGATAACCAGTGGAAGAAGAAAAAGTTTTGGAGCAATGCTCAGTCTGCAGCCAGTGCTCCAGCGCCCAGACCTCCAGTTGATTGACGATCTCAGAATTTACAGACTAATCATGCATTTAGAGTGCAGGGTACCCAATCCCAAGATAGTGTGGTTCATCCGTATAGATCTTTTTCGCAGTGTGATACTTGAGATATGTATCACCCAGGAAAGTGTCAGCTGGGTGAGATGGTATGCTATACTTATGGTCTGGCGGGTCATTTATCGTGAGATTTTCCTTCCGCTAGAAGGAACCTTGATGGTGCTAAATCCAAAGCAAACTTCTCCGCACCACCATCACCTCCCAAAGGTGCCATTTCAGCTAGCAGAAGTGGACACAACTAGTTGTAGGCCTTGTCCAATCGCCATGAGGGAGAGTCCTCACCAAATATAGTCAGAGGTCCGTTAAAAATCTTCTCTCATGATTTATATATGTTACTTGATCCCGAGTCTACCTTGTTTTTTGAGACTAGATATATGGCAGTCGATTTTGGGTTTGAGCCCAAAATTATTATAGAACCTTTATCTATTTCTACTTATGTAGGTGATTCTGTTGTGGCTAGGAGGGTATATAAAAATTATGTTGTATCTGTTTGTAGCCGAGATACTGTGGCTGACCCCGTAAAGCTTGATATGGTTAATTTTGATGTTATCTTAGGAATGAACTGTCTCCATTCATATTATTCCACTCTAGATTGTGAAACCTAAAAGGTTACTTTCGCTTTTCCAAATAAACCAGTGATATAATAGAAGGGTCATTCTTTAGCACCCAGAGGGCAATTCATATCTTACCTTAGAGTCAGTAAGCTTATTTTTAAAGGGTGTTTGTACCATCTAATCTAAGTAAAAAATTCTAATAGTGAAAGTTCTTCTCTTCAGTTTGTCTCTGTGGTTAATGAGTTTCCAGAAGTCTATCCCGATGATCTCCCAGGAATACCACCTGTTAGGGAGAGAGATTTTTGTATTGATTTATTTCTTAACACCCATCCCATTTCTATTTTGCTAGAAAGAATGGCTCCAATAGAACTAAAAGAGTTGAAAGAATAACTAGCAGACCTTCTTGATAAAGGTTTCATCCGTCCTAGTGTTTCTCCCTAGGGTGCACCTCTACTTTTTGAATGCAAGAACAATGGTTCCCTCTGCATGTGTATAGACTACCGCCAGTTGAATAAAGTCACAGTCAAAACAAATATCCCCTTCCTAGAATTGATGATCTCTTTGATAAACTTCAGGGTGCTAAGTGTTTTTCAAAGATAGACCTTCATTCGGGGTATCACCAATTGAAGGTTAGGGAGGTTGATATTACCAAAACAGCTTTCCAAACCTGATATGATCATTATAAATTCTTAGTCATGTCCTTTGGTTTGACTAACGCTCCTACAGCCTTCATGGACCCAATGAATAGGGTATTCCGTCAGTTTCTGGATCTGTTTGTTATAGTCTTCATTGATGACATTTTGATTTATTCTACGAGTGAGGAGGATCATGCCAATCACCTCCGAATCATCATTTAAAACCTCGAAGATCATAAATTATATGAAAAATTTTCCAAGTGTGAATTCAGGCTTAAGTTAATCATAAATTATGTCTAGTAAGGGAACTAAAGTTGATCTCCAAAACATTGAGGCAGTCTGAAAATAGCCCATAACTACGACTCCAACCGACATTCGGAGCTTCTTGGTTTGGTAGGATATTACAGAATGTTCGTAGAGAGTTTTTCTTTGATAGCTGCTCCACTTACCAGGTTGATGCAGAAAAAGGTGAAATTTGTGTGGTTTGACTCTTGTGAGAATAGCATTGAGAAGTTGAAGGACAAGTTGACTACTACACCGATTTTGACATTTTTTGAGGGTACAAATAGTTTTTTCATTTATTGTGATGCGTATTAAGCGAGACATGGTTATGTACTTATGCAGTATGGTAAGGTGGTAGCTTATACATCTAGGCAGTTGAAGGTGCATGAGTTAAACTACCCTACCCACGACTTGGAGTTAGCGGCTATGGTGTTCGCAATAAAAATATGGCGGAATTATCTTTGTGGGGTACATATTGATATATTTACTGACTACAAAACTTTGCAGTATGTTTTCTCGCAGAAAGAGCTAAATATCAGGCAAAGGTGTTGGTTGGAACTGTTGACAGACTATGATATGAGTCTGCACTATCATTTGGCCAAGGCGAATGTGGTGGCCGACACCCTTAGCAAATTATCTATGGGTAGTCTTTCATAAATTGAGGAAGGGAAAAGGGAGATGGTGAAAGATATTCACCGGCTTGCAAATCTAGGGGTGCGAGTCTTGGATTCCAAAGATGGAGGGGTAGTTGTGAATGAAATAGATAAATCTTCCCTTTGTGTATAGTTAAGGAAAAGTAGGTTGAGGATCTAATCTTAATGCAGATTAAGAAAGATGTGGGTCAACAGAAGGTGATGTCTTTTGAAATTGGTGGTGATGGATTTTTGAGATATCAGGGTAGGTTATGTATGCCAGATATGGATGAATTAAGGAAAAGAATCCTTGATGAGGCTCATACTTTGAGGTATGATGTTCACTCAGGCTCTACTAAGATGTACCATGATCTTAAAACTATATATTGGTGGAATAATATGAATCGTGATGTGGCTGACTTTGTTTCCAAGTGTTTGAATTGCCAACAAGTTAAAGTGGAACATTTGAGGCTAGGTGGTACTTCCCAAGAGATATCTTTGCCTTTGTGAAAATAGGAGATGATCAATACGGACATCCACACATGACTTCTGAATTCCCGAAACCAGTATGATTCCATTTGGGTAATTGTCGACCGGCTTACCAAGTCAGCCCACTTTTTTGCTTTTATGACTAACCATTTGGGAGATGATTATGCTAAGCTGTACATTGAAGAAATAGTTTGTTTACATGGAGTACCAATATCCATTATATCTGATCGAGGTACGAAATTCTCATCACAGTTTTGGAAATCTTTTCAGAGGGGTTTAGGTACCCAAGTGAACCTGAGTACTTCATTCCACCCCTAGATGGATGGGCAAGCTGAATGCACTATTCAGACTTTTAAGGACATAATGCGAGCATATGTAATTGACTTCAAGGGTAGTTGGGTAGACCACTTACCATTGATAGAGTTCGCTTACAATAATAGCTACCATGCCCGCATTAAGATGGCTCCTTTTGAAGAACTTTATTGATAACACTCAAACTACAACTCTTATAAGAGTGTAAGCGGTCGTTGTCAAATATAGAACCCAACTGGGTTGGGTGTCGAATCCCACAGGGAATACTTTGTCACTAAGTATGCAACGATTAGTAGACTGTTGATCGAAAATTCTACGAAAAAGGGTGGATTTAATTGTAGCGTAAATTAAGAGTATCAAAGTAACAAAGAAAAACGGAATGTTTAGTAGGTTTTAATCAATGAGAATTTTAAGTTAGGGTTATGTCCACCTTATGAGTTTTACGTATCTATTGGCTATGAGTTATGTGGAATTCAGACATGCATGCGCTTATAGAGATTCGTATTCTATGGTAAATCCTAGTGTCTTTCGACCATCAAGGATTATATCACTTTAAATCTTTCGAGCTTAAAGCGTATACTAATGGTACGAATTCTCCAAGAGGTTAATCCATTTATGGCACTAACTTTTAAACAGGGGTTGGTAGCCCTATTTCCTTGTCATTCTCTCTTTTCCAGACATGTAACTTTTCTTTCGAACAAGTTAATGCTATATTGACGTATTCTATATGTTTGCAACCACAAGAATTCAATTAAGATGAAGAGAGTAATGATATAAGCAGCATACGTATCAAGAATTCACAAACTCATAGCAATAGATAGTATCTCATAAGGCTTCCATAACCCTAACAGAGAAGTTTAGCTACTCATGAGCGCAACGGAGATCACAATAAACATCATCATCATATCAAAACTAGAAGGATCTCACGTTGGAAAGGAGTGTGGCGTCACAACAAGGTTGACGTTTTTCCTCTTGGTGTTTCCCACGAGTTAGCATTTTTCTATGTTAACAATTGTAACGTGAATTAGGAGCAACAATCGAATGAAAAAGACTTGAATTAATGAATGAGTGAATAATAAAAAGCTTGCTGAAAAATTCAGCAAATAGGGTTTTTATAACATCCTTGTCCTAGACCTACTGAAATAGAGTTTTTATCCTTGTCCTAGTCCTACTGGGTCACTGCATACTTGTCCTAATCCTACTAAGTTACTGCTGATCCCCCAAGTCTTTAGAAATGCTGTTTTTGCCCGGGACAAGTTCTGCATGCATCACTTTCAGTCCACAAGCTTCCAGAAGCTGCCTTCCTTCTTACGTGAAGTTTCCTTTGGCGTCCAACAGTCCATAAAATGCTGAAATCTTCATCATTTATACCTGAAAACTTGCTAATCACGTTGGTTAGCTCACTTACAGGAAAAAGGACTAAAAGTGTAGGAATTATATATTTTGTCCTCAAAACTTAGCTAAAATATGGGTACATTAAGGTGCTTTAGGCGTGTAAATACGCCTAACATCAACACCCCACACTTAAAGCTTTGTTCGTCCTCGAACAAAATATCATGTCCATATAAACATCTACTTAGGGTTTCACAGTAACATCACAAACTATTCATCAAGACAGGCACGACAATTATTAACACAGAGTAGTTTTCTGATCACTACTAGAAACAATTAAACCTCCAACATAGACTCGTGATGATGGTTAATTCGTATTCAAAAGTTAAGGCACAAAGAATCATACAAGACTACCCAAAACTCATCCACCATGTGTGTCTCACATAAGATATTACCCATAATCACTCACAAGTATTGCATTTTTCAGAACATGGGTATAAGCTTCTCCTTGCTCTCACTCTCACAAAGAATTCATATGTTGCAACAGATGACCATAGGCTTGCCCTTAGTGTAATGCTCCACTAATATCAGAATGCTAAGCTTAGGATCAAATAGGTCTTTTACAGGTTGTAATGTAGGCTAAGGGACGGGTAGGACTATTTTGGCCAGAAATAGTGACTAAGTTCCCTAAGCGCTTTAATACATCACATTATGCCATTTACACTTTCTTTCAAACGAACTTTCTACTTTCTTTTAATCTACCACCCCTTCTCACCTCTTTTGTTATTCAATTTTAAATAGAATCAACTTTGAATTTTTCTTTTTCATTTCTTTTTTCATTTTTTTTTATAACACACCTCTATAATAGCCATTCTTTTTCATAACAAATTCAAGTACCAATTCACTTTAAGGCATCACTCTCACCCAATTTCCTTTTATTTTGTCACATGACTTTACAATTTATAGCGCTTAGGAATTTGGATCAAATTATGGTCTAAAAAATGGATTAGGCTACATATGAGGCTGTAAAAGAAAATGGCTTAAAGGCTCAAAAGGGTTGAATAGGATAATGTCCACGGGTAGGTAAAAAGAAGGTAAACAATCACAGGTTGTCAAAAAAATGCCTAAATCATCTCCTAAACTCACACTCTTTATTTCGCTTTACACACACATCGGGCAAGTTCTAGTATCAGCCACAAACATAGAATATACTATCATCTCACACACACAAGGCACATGGTCGACTTTATTAGGAGCAGTATAGACTCTTGACCCAATAGATGAAGGAATTAACCCATACATTTATCACATACTGAGTCACATTTAGAGCCTAAATGTCTCAATAGTAATGATTTTATCATAGACTCTTGTCATAATATCATGCTGTCTATCAGAACAATTTTATGAATTTTTTTTTTCTAAAATTTAACTACTAACAAACAAAACAAACAAACATAAATAAATGCAAATGCAGATAAAGAAGTATAGCATACAAATACCAGCACCCCACACTTAGACGGGACACACTGCCCTCAGTGGAAAATAAATAAGAAGAACTTGATTAGTCGAACTCATCCTCTATATCTGGGGTCATACCCCCTGCATCAGAATCATCATCAGAGTCATCGTCATCAGAGTTCTCCTCTACGTCGGAGTCTGGCATTCGTCGATCATCATCGGTTGGCATGTCGTCATCAAGAGGTTCCTCAAAATATACACCTACTCCACACATAGCGCTCGCATTCTCATTCATTGGGTAGTCATAATCCGACTGTTGGAGCTCTGCAGCAGTTGGAACATGACCCCCGCTCATCATGGTAAACCTCGTCATGCCATATAAATGGCGGAAGAAGTTTTCGTCATGAGCATGTCTTTCTGCAGTGGTTAGGTTGACGCCATGCATGGATTCATCATCTTTAACCTTTGTGAGGTCAACCTTCTTCGGGTTGTGTGGAAGCTTATGATCTACAGGTTCCTCTTTGATGTCCTCCTTCCTCAATATCACAGTCAACAGATTGCCAAAGCTGAAGTGGGACCTCTTGTGCAGCCTGGCCTTACACATTGAAGATTGAATAATCTCCCCAATGTTGATGGGGATGTTCGTCATCAAAGCGTACACCAAGAACACTCTATCACGTGTGATCTTTGTGTACTGTGACCCTGGAATCAGGCAAAAATTGACTATCCGTAACCATATTCGAGCTTTTCTGTTCAAGGAGGCATACGGGAAGGTATTGTGCCGACCGGTATCCTTGTGATGACTCCACCGTGCCATTGATCTTGTTCCGCATAGTGTGTGTCTGATTTCCCTTTATGGAGGTCTGCGATAAAGCTCCTTGAGCGGTGATGGATCCACAGATGGAAGACCCAGAAAAGAGTTGAAGAACTCCGCATTCAGTTGCAAGACTTGGCCCCGAATCTTCACTTCACTTCCAGTAGTCTTTGGGGACCAATTGGCATAGAATTCTCGTGTTAGATCAAGATTGCATTCTCCCATATCATGGAAAATGATATCAAGATGTAGCGCCATGATTTTAGCCAAAATGCGGGGTTCTTTCTTTGCTAGGCTCTCCTTTTGTATCAACTCCACATGAACATATTTTTTTATTTTATTGTTCTTGTACCACTCCTTTCCTTCCTCCTCTAGGAACCATTTTATCCCGAACATGCGGCGAGGTATTTGCAGCGAGGAGGATTTAGCTTGCTCTTTTCTTCCCCTTTTTTGACCTTTTTGTGAGGTGGACGCTTTTTCTTTTCCTGGTCGACTTTTTGGTGACATTGTGCCTGAGATTAAAATAAAGTCATGTTAGCTTCATCTCGGTAGATACAATCGACAAACAAACAGCAGTGGCACCACCCCACACTTAATTTTTTTGTGACAAACTAATTAAGTGAACGATGTCGATTACTCAAACTTCATCGCCATACATTTAGGTGTTATGTTCCAACAATATATTCAGCGCAGTCATACTTTTCTTGTCATCTTCACTATCCTTTTCAATTCTTTTTCATGTATTCTTAACTATGTTTTCATGTTTGGGCTAATGCATCTCTTTGAGCAAAACTACTACATAGATATCGTATCAATTTATGGCTTAGAAATAATCACAACATCTCATGTTTGTAGTTAACCATGATTTTCATCTCGATGGACAAGTCATTCAAACATACCAGCTTTCGAGTTACAAGATTATGCAATTATCT
This sequence comes from Capsicum pubescens, assembly GCA_030864215.1. Lineage (NCBI taxonomy): Eukaryota > Viridiplantae > Streptophyta > Magnoliopsida > Solanales > Solanaceae > Capsicum > Capsicum pubescens. The sequence continues at coordinate 365,774,850 of CM061548.1, read as the reverse complement.
TAACCATGTCGATTCCGCAAAAGTATGACAGTGTATCAAAATCAAATTCAGGTTGGAACCAAGTCTAGAACACCCATACGTATTCTTACACTCACTTAGTTGTATCACAACAAATCAACCACATTCAAATCACCAACACTACTTCAAGATTTAACAATTTATTATAGGCGTAGTAGTGTAGTACTTTACGGAATATAAAATAAGAGCAAAGGAGTACTTACTTGGTTGATGGCCTTGGAAGATGTTCTTGCAAAGTTAAAAGAGCAAAAAGAAATTTTTTGAGAGATTTTGGAGAGGTAGGCGGCGCTTAGGATGAGTTTGCAATGAAATTTTGTTCTAAGACTAAGGTTCTATTTATAGGACAAGCTTGGGTCGGGTTTTGACCCATTTGGAATCGGATTAGGAGACCAAAAAGTGAGCATAGGCGGCGCCTATGCTATGGCATTTTTAGGCATAGGCGGCGCCTATGCCATGGCATTCTAGATTCAGAGACAAAAGGCTTTAGCATAGGCTGCGCCTATGCTATGGCATTGTTAGGCATAGGCGGAGCCTATGCCATGGCATTCTAGATGCAGAGAACTTAGGCCATAGCATAGGCCTTGCCTTGTTCGTTGCCTAGATTTTCATAGGCAATGCCTAACCCATAGCCTTTTGCTTCTTCATTCCCAACTTACCACCTTCAACATGCAATACTTCCAAATCAAAATTTTAAACCAATCTCCTCCTTTACACCTCTTGCACCTACACTTATTCAAAAACAACAAAAACGATTAGAAAGATGGGCTGCCTCCCAACAAGCGCCTTCGTTTTTGTCGTGGCTCGACAAAATCCTAGGAAAACAAAAACAACAAAAATAATTAAAAACGATGGGTTGCCTCCCACCAAGCGCTTGATTTATTGTCGCGGCACGACATAGTTATCTCAATTACTTAGACTTCATCGAGATATTTGGTGCATCATTTTCTGAATGGATTCAGACGACGCTGATTCTTAATTGTGGGCATGCAATCTTCTTCGAGATGCATCTTGTGCATACATATCCCAGGTGGGATACCAATTATATCATCAATAGACCAAACTATGGCTCTCTTGTCCCTCTTCAGAGCAGAGATGAGAGCCTCTACGTGTTGTTCACCTAAATCAGCCCCAATACTCACCGGAAGTGTATTTCCACTTCCCAAGAATACATACCTTAGGTGACTGGGGAGATCTTTCGATTCTAGCACTGGTGGCTCTTCAATGGAAGTCTTCGCTGTTGGTGACGGTCGATTCTTAAGATCAAGGTCCAGCTTCTTAGGAGCATGAGAATAGGACCTTATTCCTATTAGAGCACAAACAGTTTCTTCTTGTTCTTCAGCCTCCTCACGTTCAAAATTCAGTAGCACATCAGATAGTGACTCAACAGTAAATAGCTTCTCTACAGATAATTCTTTCTCATCCTCATAATAAACATCATCTACAGAGAACACATTCATATCGCTGGGCTGCTTCATTGCTTTGCATACATCAAAATGGACCACTTCGTCATTAAGCCGAAATAAAAGCTCATTAGCTCTTAAATCAATAAGCACACTTCCAGTTGCGAGGAAAGGGCGTCCCAAGATTATGGGAGCTTCAGAATCTACCTCGCAATCCAAAATAACAAAGTCTGCAGGAAAGATGAAGGTGGAAACCTTCACCAACACATCATATAAGATACCAACAGGCCATTTTACCGACCTATCTGCCATCACGAGCCGCATATTGGTTGGTGTAGGATCACCCAACCCTAATTTTCTGTAAATAGATAGCGGCATCAAATTGATGCTAGCTCCCAAATCGCACAACGCCTTAGCAAAATCCAACGATCCAATCGTGCAAGGAATAGTGAAAGCACCAGGATCTGCCTTCTTCTGTACTAGCGATCTTGTAGCGATTGCACTGCAATGATGAACATTATCTGCCAGCTCATAACTTGCTGCCCGCTTCTTTGTCAAAAGGTCCTTCATGAATTTAGCATACCCAGGCATCTTTTCCAGTGCCTCCACCAACGGAACATTAATAGTCAGCTACTTCAACATAGTCATGAATTTACTGAACCTGGTATCATCAGCTTTCTTCTTTAGTCTCTGAGGAAAAGGTGGTGGTGGAAGAGGAATCGTTTTCTCCACCACTTCCTCTTTATCTTGCTTCCGATTATCAACCTTTTCAGGAGTGTCGTCAGCCTTCTTCTTCAGTCTCTGAGGAAAAGGTGGTGGTGGAAGGGGAATAGTTTTCTCCACCACTTTCTTTTTATCTTGCTTCCAACTATCAATCTTTTCAGGCTGCAGACGTCTAGGGGTGACGTCATGAACACACTCTTCAGCTTCTTCGGCCTCTTCACATTCTGCATCAATAACATTATCCGCTATATCATCAACTACCTTCTTGCCTTTAGATGGATTTTCCAACACTTTACCACTTCGGGTAGTAATAGCCATACACGATCCATCATTCCTTGGATTTTGCACTGTGTCTCTAGGTAATGTTCCAGCTTTTCTTTGGTTGAATGCCGCTGAAAGTTGACTCAATTGTTGCTCCAGCTGTTTTATTGCAGTAGAATACGAGTCAACCAATTGATTTATTGAAGACAAATCATTCTTTACCTCGGTTACGCCCGTGTTGGTTGCCTCCACTCCTTTCAACAACTTAGCCATCATATCTTCCATGGACATCTTCCCAGAGCCAGACGCCACAGCCTCACGGTTTCCAAGAGGAACATACAAACCACTCCTATCAGTCTTATTCTTCCAACCACCTTGATCGCGATCCTTGTATCCAGATTTATCATAATAGTTCCGACCTTGGTTTCCTTGGGCATTGCCTCGGAAACCCCCCTGATTATTCAAGTAGTTCGCTTCTTCCTCATAGTCGTATTCATCTCTTCCCTGTGATACAACAACCTTAACCATTTCGGTCTTCCCTGATAATAAGTGTTTGGTAAGAAGATCCATCTGCGTTTTCATGTGAGCCATATCTTGGTCACGTTCCTCTTGTCTATGCCTCTGCTCTGCAGTCAAGCCAATAGATACTGTAGAGCTTGCTGCCTCAGAATCCCTGGTATGCCAAGCTCTACTCTGCTTTGTCATACGATCTAGCATATCACTTTCCTTAAGAAAAGTAAGGTCCATGAATGACCCACCTGCAGCATTATCAACCACTGACTTAGTCACCGAGTTCAAAGCCCTGTATAATATCTCCATCAAGTGGATGTTGATCATCTGATGATTTGGGCACCGCATAAGATTCTTCTTGAACCTCTCTCATGTTTCGTGGAGAGCTTCAGTTGGAAGCTGTCGGAAATTGCTGATCTCATCTCTCAACTGTGCTCTCTTGGATGGCGGAAAGAATCTTTCTAGAAAAGTGTCATTCAATTGCCTCCAATTTGTAATAGAATCAGGAGTTAGCCCGTTCTACCATAGAGTTGCCTCCCCAGACAGAGACAATGGAAATAAGCGCAGCCGAATTGCATTTTTCCCAACTCTTGGATTGTCAAACGACTTGCATGTTGAAATAAAATTGACCAGATGAATATTTGGGTCATCGCCTGCAAGTCCACCAAATAAACCTTCGATCTGCAATAACTGAATCATGGTGCTAGTGATATTGAACTTAGATCCGGGTGCCAAGGGTGGTGGAATAATAGCCCCTGTGGCACCAGCTCCATCCAGATCTTCATCATCATCATCAAAAGGAGCCTGGACAGCTCGGCCGTCAGGTCTCATTCTAGCTTGACGATCTCTCCAGTGCATAGGTGCTGCCACTTCATCAGTACGCCTGGGATTCAATAACTCATCATCACCCAGGTCCTCATCATCAGGATTTGTTGCTCGCCCTGGGTTATCAATATTCTGTTGATGCACTTGAGCATCTGCCAACGCAGATAATCTAGCCTGCTCCTGTTGAGCATCCCTTCTTTCAATGTCACGTTGTGCATCCTTTCTGCCAATAAGTTGTGATTCAGGATTGATAGGTAATAACGGTTGACCTGAACTTCGAGTGTTTGGCATGCACTCAAGCAAACCTGAATAAAAAAAAACAACAACTAAAAGTAAAATTCAAGAATCTTTGACCAAAGGGTCTAGTAACTATCACAAACTTAGTTGACAACCGTATTCCCGGCAACGGCGCAAAAATTTGATAACGCTCAAACTACAGCTCTCGTAAGAGTGTAAGCGGTCGATGTCAAATATAGAACCCAACTGGGTTGGGTGTCGAATCCCACAGGGAATACTTGGTCACTAAGTATTCAACGATTAGTAGACTGTTGATCAAAAATTCTACGAAAAAGGGGGATTTAATTGTAGCGTAAATTAAAAGTATCAAAGTAACAAAGAAAAACGGAATGTTTAGTAGGTTTTAATCAATGAGAATTGTACGTTAGGGTTATGTCCACCTTATGAGTTTTACGTATCTATTGGCTATGAGTTATGCGGAATTCAGACATACATGCGCTTATAGAGATTCGTATTCTATGGTAAATCCTAGTGTCTTTCGACCATCAAGGATTATATCACTTTAACTCTGTTGAGCTTAAAACGTATACTAATGGTACGAATTCTCCAAGAGGTTAATCCAGTTACGGCACTAACATTTAAACAGGGGTTGGTAGCCCTATTTCCTTGTCATTCTCTCTTTTCCAGACATGTAACTTTTCTTTCAAACAAGTTAATGCTATACTGGCGTATTCTATATGTTTGCAGCCACAAGAATTCAATTAAGATGAAGAGAGTAATGATATAAGCAGCATACGTAACAAGAATTCACAAAGTCATAGAAATAGATAGTATCTCATAAGGCTTCCATAACCCTAACAGAGAAGTTTAGGTACTCATGAGCGCAACGGAGATCACAATAAACATCATCATCATATCAAAACTAGAAGGATCTCACGTTGGAGAGGAGTGTGGCGTCACAACAAGGTTGACGTTTTTCCTCTTGGTGTTTCCCACGAGTTAGCGTTTTTCTCTGTTAACAATTGTAACGTGAATTAGGAGCAACAATTGAATGAAAAAGACTTGAATTAATGAATGAGTGAATAATAAAAAGCTTGCTGAAAAATTCAGCAAAAAGGGTTTTTATAACATCCTTGTCCTAGTCCTACTGAAATAGGGTTTTTATCCTTGTCCTAGTCCTACTGGGTTACTGCATACTTGTCCTAATCCTACTAAGTTACTGCTGATCCCCCAAGTCTTTAGAAATGTTGTTTTTGCCCGGGACAAGTTCTCCATGCATCACTTTCAGTCCACAAGCTTCCAGAAGCTGCCTTCCTTCTTACGTGAAGTTTCCTTTTGCATCCAACAGTCCATAAAATGCTGAAATCTTCATCATTTATACCTGAAAACTTTCTAATCATGTTGGTTAGCTCACTTACAGGAAAAAAGACTAAAAGTGTAGCAATTATATATTTTGTCCTCAAAACTTAGCTAAAATATGGGTACATTAAGGTGCTTTAGGCGTGTAAATATGCCTAACATCATTTATGGGTGAAGAAGTAGATCACCAATTGGGTGGTATGAAGTGGGTAAGACGTGGATGTTTAGGCCTGATCTTGTGCATCAAGCAATGGAGAAAGTGAAAATCATTAGAGAATGACTCAAGACAGCTCAGAGCCATCAGACGTCCTATGCCGATGTTAGAAGAAGGGAGTTGGAATTTGAAGTTAATAATTGGGTATTTCTAAAAGTATCCCCTATGAAGGGATTCATACGATTCGAGAAGCAAGGGATGATGAGTCCTCTCTATATAGGACCATATCAGATTGTGAGAAGGATAGGTGGGGTGGCTTATGAGTTAGATTTGCCTACAAATCTGGCTTCTGTACATGTCGTATTTCATGTGTCTATGTTGACTAAGTATATTGGAGATCATTCCTTAGTGTTGCATGTAGAGAAGATCAAGGTGATAGACTCCTTATCATATGAAGAAGAGCCTATTGCAATCTTGGATTGCCAAGTCAGAATATTGAGGATTAAGGAAATAACTTCGGTCAAGGTATTATGGAAGAATCAAAAGGAGGAGGAAGTTACTTGGGAATCAAAAGATAACCTGCAAACAAGCTACCCAAACCTTTTTGAGTTAGGGGGTGACGACATGGAAGGTACCACTCTTTTACTCTCTCTATATCCCTCTTCCTTTCTTTTCCTTGGTATGTTTGAAATCGTGCTTGTCTGTATTATAACCTATCATTCGGGGACGAATGATCCCTAGGGGGGGATAATGTAACAATCCCATGATATCATCGACCAAACACCTCATTTCGTAGTATGTTATGTGGGTTAATGATCTAAAAATATTCTAAGTGTAAAAAGGGACTTAGTCACTTTTGAACACCTAAATTTGGATGTTTTTATTTTTGACCTTTCCGACCTCAGAAAGTTAATTGTAAGTTGATTCATGATCAGGGGTGTCAAGGGTACATCCTGGGTTTGTTTTGAAACTTTCGGACTAGCATAAGGGTAAGTTTGGATGTCCAAAATAGTGAGGCCTCGCGATAGGACCGCATCATGAGGGATAATTATCCCAGATAGGTGTCACGTCATGAGGACAAGTTAACCTAGATAGGTGTCACATCGCGAGGGCCAGTTGATCCAGGTAGGGGTCGCGACGCAATGGCAGCCGAGTTCTGCATTATTTTATCCATAATTTTTAAAGGCAAATGGGTTTTTTTGTTCATCCTAATTCGCCCAAGACATTAGATTTAATGATAATCTAAGCACATTAGGCTTGATACCATCAGAAGCTACTCTTATTACATTAAAAGAAAACCCTAGCTTCTTCCTATAAGGTCAAAGTATTCATCTTTGAGTTGAAGAATTTCAAAGAACCTAAGTGTGATTCAGATTCCACTCTTCTTCATCGGTGATCTAAGGTACGTGGGGTTTTTCTAAAACTACTTGGGCATAAGGAACCTAGAGGGATTATACGCTGGCCTAGTGCCATGTGGTCTATTAGAATCAGAAACTCCAAATATTGCGGCAAACTTGGATTAGGGGCTTGGCCGTCGAGTTAAGGGTGGACTCCATATAGCCCATTGGGTTGTAGAATCGTAGGGTGGACCACCTAACTCAGAAGTTATACAAAGATCAGAATTGCATTGACAAGGATGTTTTATGAATATCAAAGAATTTCTCATGTGTTTTAAACTATATCATGTGTGATGTTTTCATGAATTTCTCTTATCTATTATATATATAAATGCATTATTTTGGTTTTCTCTATGTACCAGTACAATTGTATTGGCCCCCTATATTTCAGTGTCCGAGGCTTAGTCTAGAGGTCCTGCTAAGCCGTAGACTTATTCCGACAGAAGAAAAGTCTGTGCAGTTGGTGAACCATCTTTATTCCGAAAGCCTATTTCTTTCCAGTCAGTTTCTAATTAATATGGTTTAGGTCTATTGGGGGCCTCGTCCCAGATTTAGACAAGTTATTGATGTCTTATGTAGTTAAGATTTTGTAGACTGATAAAGATGTTGTTTAGATGTTGAAAAACTTATTTTCTGTATTGTTGAACAGATTTCAAATTTATGACCATGATTCCGTTTATTATAATTCCACATCTTATATTTATTATTTGAGTATTGTGCATGATTACCAGATGTAGAAGGTCGCTCGGGCCTCCATTTTTTGGGATTCTTATTCCGGCCTGGGCTCCAGCTCGGATTGTGAAAAACTTGGTATCAGAGTGCGGTTCAAGGTCCCAGGTTATCTGTGAAATCTCATTGAGTAGATTCTTATTTATTGGTGTGTAGTGCGCTAAACTTATAGGCAGGAGACTACTAGGCATTTAGGTATGTTTTCCTTCTTTGTGATTTAGTTCATGCTGTTGAGTCAAAATGTCCCCTGATCACTGGTCTATTGTATTTATAAAAAGCTATCATGCCTCGATGTCGCTCCAATGATCATAACGCCCAAACTAAAGACGTTCGTCCCACCTATGGGATGAGGACGCGCAACAGGGCTCACACTCCTGATTTTGTTGCTAATCCGGGATGTAACACCCCGTAAATTTTTTCGTACACTTATCGCGATTATATGGAGTCCTAAAGACTTGTGTATGGGTTAAATTAAGTTTATGGTATTCGGAAGTATCCCGTCAATAGTTTTATGTGTAGGTATTGGAATAAGCTTTCCGACGATATAAAGTTTGCCCAAAACAGAGGAGTATTTCATATAAGCGAGCACATTCGAAATTTCAAAACGGTGGCCGGGAAGCCTGTGAACAGTAAATCTGCAGGAAAATTGCTGCAGCAAGGCAATTTTTTTGGATCAACTTTAGACGATCCTAACTACTTATACAAAAAGAACTGTGTGAGCTGCTATATATCGAAGAAAATATCCGAGAGTCTTCTTTCTGATGAAATTGGTTTCATCCAAATCCAATGTCTGAGTTACGATCTATACCCGTTTTACTACAGCCTATCAAAAAAAAAACAGAATTTTGGGACAGATTTTTGGGTCAACTTTAAACGACCATAACTTCTTGTACAGGAATAACTGGGTGGTATACTTTAGATAAAAATGAAATCCCTTTGAATTATATTTCCAATTCAATTGGTTTAACCCAAATCCGATACCGGAGAAAAGAGTTATGATTGATTTACTTCAGCCTGTCAAAACTGTCCACTGGGGACAGATTCGGATTTATTTAAATTTTTAGGGCAAAATGGTCATTTTCTATTACCTCTTGGACGAAAATTGGTCTTTATAAACATAAACTTAGCCTCACATATATCATATATCATCCAATTATTAAGAGAAGGTGAAACCCTAGCCTAATTTCAACTTCAAATATTTTGTGATTCAACCGTAGAAATTTGAATTTGTTCCGTAGTTGTGTTCACCATCTCGAAAGCTTCGAGAAGCACCCCATGGTTATGTAAGGAGGATTCTAAATACAAGAGTTCATTGTTAAGGTATGAATATTGTTTATTCTTGATTCTTATCCATGAATAAGTATTGATCAGGGATTATGAGTATTGTCTTGATCTTGGAAGATAACTAGAAACATAGTTATGAATTGTTTTGTATAAATTGTTAGTAGTAAATTATGGAAGTTGTTGTATTGGATTATGGAGGATGAATTGTGGTGATATATCATTATATTAGTGGTTATGTATGCCTAGTGATCATGTTGGTATTGGATGGTGATTAAGAGGGGAAATAAAGGCTAAGAGTGATGTTGAGGGATATTGCATGAAAATGCATGATATGTGAATGTAATAAGAGTATAAGAGGATGTATGTAGCACTCTTATTGATGAGTTAAAGGATTACTTCCTAGACATTATTTGGTGAAGTTAATACCTAAATGGTAAGGTTTGGTTGCTAATACTAGTTTGCCACAAATGACTTATTGTAGATAAGTGTTCGAAGAGTACGGGAAGTCAAGTTGGACTTGTATTGACGTGGTTATATCAAGATATGTAAGACATACTCTATCTAATCTTTGGCATGAATAATGACCCATGACACTCTCAAGTAAGCTTCCAACATTGTCCTACAACACATGCCACATAATAACATCATATGATCTTCGACACTACCAATTGAACTTGTTTTCACTTTTAAGATGTCCGGCTAGTCAAAAAAATGTCCATATACTATTGTTGACTCCGAAATGGTTTAATGAGGTATCAATGATTATCTACTTCATTTTCATGATATTGGTTACCTATTTACATTCTTTTCCTATTGAGGTATCATGGTTTCAAGTTCCATAAGGTGTGACCACAAAGTAACCAATCTCAAAGATTAATTGAATTAAGAAATGGAATGTCTTTATCTTAAATTGTTGATATGATGTATTGTATTAGTACCACTGATCAGTTGGCCATTGTATTATAAAGATTATGTATATATGCTATTCTAGGGGTGGTCCCTGTTGTATTGTATTAGTACCACTGATCAGTTGGCCATTGTATGACATATGTTATGTATTGGGAAGGAATATGGGAAGAAATGATATGAAAGTAATGTGCAGGTATCCCATTAGCTCTTTTAAGTGTGGTCTACTCATACTGTTTATTCACTGGTATCTGGGTTCTATTGATCTTTTGTATCTCATCTTGATACTCACTGCCTTACATACTCAGTACATATTTTCGTACTGACGTCCTTCACGGGGGACCTGTATTCATGCCTGCAGGAACAGGTACTTCAGGTCGTACACCCCCGCAGTAAGAGCCAGGACATTCTGTTGATAGTGGTGAGCTCCAGTTGTTTTGGGGCATCCCAAGTCGTTTCTATATGTATTTTTTGTATTTGTATAAAAGTCTTTTGTGGGTTGGAGTTTGTCCCGACCCTAACTCAGTTGTGTATCTATGTAGAGGCTTTTGTAGACATATTGTACAGCCATAGGAGTGTTTGGTTGATAGACGTGATGGCTCTGACGGCCAATTACTGTTTATATATATATATATGCGTGTCTGCTGGGCTGATACAGGTACTGTTTTCTTCTATTTACAACGAAGTGCTCCCCAAATTTCTAATTTTCATAAGTAATGTAAATGTGAAAGTATAGGTTATGAACGGGTTCTCCCGAGCCTCCTCGGCTACGGGTGCCAGTCCGCTCCAATGGGATTTGGGGCGTGACAGAAGTTGTATCAGAGAAGTTCGTCCTAGTGAGTCTACAAAGCTGTGTCTACGTAGAATCTCGTATATCGGTGTGTTGTGCACCACATCTATAAACAGGAGGCTATTGGACATTTAGGGATTGTTTCCATACTCCATTTCTTAGATCGTGCAATAGAGCCCATATTAGAGATAAAGTCATAATCGATCGCTTAAACCAATTGTTTTTTTTTATTTATTATAGTAACGATGCCGGTTACAAGGAGAAAGAATAAGTGGAAGTGAGTAGATATAGTGGCCGGAGAAGGTACTAGTAAGTCACCACCGGCACAAGCTAAACAAAGTGAGTCTCAAGCTGAGCATATATCAGGAGCTTCTTCTCCTCCAGAAGGGCCATCTATTAATGTTGTTGATCGAGATTTGAGGGATGCAGTACAACTTCTGACGCGTATAGTTGCCGGTCAAGTTCAAGGGCAAGCTATTCCTACCATGGGTTTTAGTGGTATGGATAGAGCAGCTAGCCTTCGGACACAGGATTTTCTGAAACTGGATCCTCCTACTTTTACCGGATCAGATATTAACGAAGACCCACAGGACTTTGTCGATCAAACCCAAAGGGCTCTTGATGTTATGCACATATCCGGTAAAGAGATGGCTGAGCTAGCAGCATATAGACTGAAAGAAGAGGCTATATTGTGGTACGAGGATTGGAAACGATTTAGGGATATTGATGCACCTCCAACTACGTGGGGAGAGTTCAAAGATGCATTTATTGATCATTATCTTCCATTTGAGACTCTTCAGGCCCGTGCAGATCAATTCTTAAATCTTCGTCAGGGTAATATGAGTGTAAGGGAGTATATTCTTCGATTTAACTCCTTGTCTCGATATGCTTCTAATGTGGTAGCTACTATGGATGACAGATTTCATCACTATGTGGATATATTTGAACCATACTTGGTTAGAGATTGTACCATTACTACTTTGAACAAGGACATGGATATAGCGAGGATACAAGCTTTCGCTCAGAAAATGGAAGATCAGAGGCAAAGAAGTGGAACCCAGGAATCAGAAAAAGGATATTCTAAGCGGGCCAGAGCTATAGGGCAGTTTATGGCATCTCAGGGAGGTTTTAGGCCTTCGTTCTCTCATATATTGACTAGCCCTTTATCTTCTTATCCTGCAATTAGTGCTCCACCGCAATTTCAAAGGTTCAGAGGTAATAAGTTCGGGCAAAGCAGTGAAAATCAGAGTTCGCGAACAGTGGGGTATCAAGGGCTAGGGAGTATGAGTCAATTGAGACCTCCACGACCCCCGTGCCCCATATGTAGAAGATTTCACTTTGGCGAATGTCGGCTTGGAACGAACAATTGCTTTTGGTGCTGTAAGCTGGGGCATATGGCTAGAGATTGCCCACGCAGGACCACAGGTGGTATAACACGACCTACCGGATCAGCTGTTGCGTCATCATCGGTGCCTCCTTTGAGTAGGGTTGCACAACCTATGGGTCACGGTAGAGGTGATAGAGGAGTAGCTAGTTCTAGCGGAGCTCAGAACCGTGTGTATGCCCTAGCAGATCGGCAGAATTTAGAGGTTTCTCCAGACGTGGTTACACGTACGTTGTCCATCTTTGCATTTGATGTGTATGCCTTAATTGATCCTGGTTCTACATTCTCGTATGCTACTCCTTTTGTTGTGGGAAGGGTCGGAAGAACACCCGAATTATTAGCCAAGCCATTTGAAGTATCAACGCCAGTGGGGGAATCTCTTATAGCTAGGAATGTTTATCGAAATTGTGTCGTGAATATTTGTGGTCGTGATACGATGGCCGATCTTGTTGAATTAGAAATGGTAGATTTTGATGTTATTATGGGCATGGATTGGTTAGCGTTTTGTTATGCTACAGTAGATTGCCGTTCTAAGAAGGTATATTTCCATTTCCCAAATGAGGCAGTCCTTGAATGGAAGGGTAATGTTGGCGCGCCGAGAGGTAGATTTATTTCTTACTTTAAGGCAAGAAAAATGATTTCCAAGGGGTACATACACCATTTGGTTAGAGTAAGGGATACAGAGGCAGAGCCGCCAACTTTTCAGACCGTTCCGGTTGTGAATGAATTTCCTGATGTATTTCCTGAAGAACTACCAGGTTTACCTCCTGAACGAGAAGTGGAGTTTGGTATTGATATGTTGCCAGATACACAACCAATCTCAATTCCTCCTTATAGAATGGCACCAGCAGGGTTGCGAGAATTGAAAGAGCAACTGAAAGACATGCTAGAGAAGGGATTCATCAGGCCTAGTATGTCCCCTTGGGGAGCACCAGTATTGTTTGTGCATAAGAAAGATGGTTCGCTGAGGATTTGTATTGACTATCGGCAATTGAATAAGGTGACTATCAATAATAAATACCCTTTTCCCCAAATTGATAATTTATTTGACCAGTTGCAGGGTGCCCAGTGATTTCCCAAGATTGACTTGAGATCAAGATATCATCAAGTGAGAGTCAAGGATAAAGATATACCCAAGACAGCTTTCCGAACACGGTATGGTCATTATGAATTCCTGGTTATGTCATTCGGGCTGACAAATGCACCCGCAGTTTTTATGGATCTGATGAATAGGCTGTTTAAGCCATTTCTAGATGTATTCGTGATAGTTTTCATAGATGATATTCTGGTCTACTCTAGATCAGAAGAGGATCATGTTAATCACTTAAGGCAGGCGTTGCAGATTCATCATGATCGTAAGCTGTATGCGAAGTTTTCTAAATATGAGTTTTGGCTCAAGTCAGTGGCATTTTTGGGTCATATTGTATCCAGTGAAGGCATAGAAGTTGACACTCAGAAGATTGAGGCTGATAAGAATTGGCCAAGACCCACGACGCCTATGGAGATTTGTAGTTTCCTCGGGTTGCCAGGTTATTATAGAAGGTTTGTTGAAGGTTTTTCTTCTATTTCTGCACCCTTGACTAAGTTGACGCATAAAGCCTCTAAGTTTCAATGTAATGATGCCTGTGAAAAGAGTTTCCAAGATCTGAAGAGCAAGTTGACTTCTACACCGGTATTGGTACTTCCTGAAGGCACAGAAGGGTATGCAGTGTACTGTTATGCTTCGAGAATTGGCTTAGGATGCGTATTAATGCAACATGGTAGAGTAATAGCCTATGGGTCTAGACTGTTGCGACCACATGAGAGGAATCATCCCACGCATGATCTTGAGCTAGCTGCAGTTGTATTTTCTTTGAAGATATGGTGCCACTACTTATATGGGGTTCATGTTGACATATATACCGATCATAAGAGCTTGCAATATATCTTCAGTCAGAAAGATCTAAACTTGAGGCAGCGGAGATGGCTTGAATTGTTGAAAGATTACGATGTTGATATCTTGTATCATCCAGGGAAAGCGAATGTGGTAGCTGATGCACTGAGGTCGACGGAAATCTTTCTGGACTTTCATTGACTTGACGGTCCGTCAGTCTGGCCGTCGCACCTCGGCAGACTGACACCTCTGTGTAAAATGGGCATAACTCTTTACCCCGATATTGGATTTAGGCGAAACTTATGGCATTGAAAATAACACTCAAAGACCTTTCGTTTTATATATAGTAGGTTCTCTAAATCATTATATACAAGAAGTTATGGTCAATGGAAATTGACCCAAGTTTAGACGTTCACTAAAACTTAATTGATAGGAAATTTTTAACTCGTCTTTGAGTTAGGGGACCTCTATGATCTCAATTCATGCACAACTAGATTCCCACACTACCTAATTGATTATCATACTTATAATTACATTGGATTCATTGGCTTTTGGGACCTTTACGCGTAGGAATGACGGTTTACGTTCTTTCCCAAAATGCAGATTATTACAGAATTAGTTAAGGGAACTCATTTATTGATTTTTATACGTGATCCATTGCATTGATCATCATCTCCATCTTCTACTCTTTCCCTTCTACTTGTTTGTGTATTTCCAATGTGAGCCCGGAGTTCCCCAAACACTTCAACAGGGCATCAAAAAATGAAGTACTCATGAAGTGGTCAAGGGAACTCCAGGGAACACCTTGATTTATATTTAGACATGAACTATTACGTTGATCATAATCTCCAGCTTGTATTCTTGCACTATTACTTATTTGTGTATTTTCAAAGTGAGGCCTGAAGTCCCCCCAAACACTTCAGTAGGGCTTCAAACAAAGAACCAAACCCTCATGTAGTGATCAAGCGAATTCCTGGTAACACATTGATTGATATTTATACGTAAACTATTGCGTTAATCATCATCTTTATCTCGTACTCTTGCGCTTCTATTTGTTTGTGTATATTCAAATAGAGCCCGAGAATTCCCTGAAACACTTCAGCGGTGGTTCAAACAATGAAGTAAGCCCTCGTGAATGGTCAAGGGAACTCCAGGATCATCTTGATTGATATTTATACGTAAACCATTGTATTGATCATCATCTCCATCTCATACATTTAAACTTGTTTGCATATTTTCAAAGGGAGCCTCGGTGTTCCTCCAATCCCTTCAGCGGGGCTTCAGATAACGAAGTATTCCCTCATGATGTGATCAAGATAACTCCCAGGAACACCTTGAATGATATTTATACATGAGCCATTGCATTGATCATTATTGCTAGCTCGTACTCTTGTACTATTACTGTTTGTGTATATTCAAAGTGAGTCCTAGAGTTCCCCAAAACACTTCAGTAGGGCTTCAAACAACAAAGTAAATCCTCATGAAGTAGTCAAGGGAACTCTAGGGAACACCTTGATAAATTTATGCGAGAACCATTGCCTTGATAATCACCTCCAGCTCGTTTTCTTGCACTTCTACTTGCTTGTGTATGTTTAATGTGAGACTAGGAGTTCCCCAAAACACTTCAACAGTACATTAAAAAACGAAGTAAGTCCTCATGAAGTGTAAAGGGAACTCCAGCGATCACCTTTTTTTGTTCATCGATCATCTCCAAGTTGTCCTCTTACTCTTCTACTCGTTTGTTTAATAATGTTGCAACATAGTACTCTCCTATATATGTATTGTTTTGGTAAGAAAAATCCATGGCAAATGTGAAAGTTGGGTTTGAACTGGGATATGGGGTGCCATTATTGAATCTGGCTGCTACAAATATGGGTAGTATTAAAATTTTAGAATTTCAGAGAACAAAAGGTAATATATTCCTTGTCCTAACCTTTTTTCATTCATCCCATGTTGTACTTTTACCTTTTCCTTTCATGTGTTAAAGGTTTAAAGTAATGGCTTCACTTGCTAATTTTTATACCTAAAGTTTAAAGTTAATGGTGATATTAAATATCTACGGACCTAATCAGTTACCATCTTCATTTCTTTTATTTCTTCAATATTTTGGAATTAATGGATTACGGGCTAATTCTTTGACTATAATTCCAAATTTTTAAGATTTAATTATGCATGTCAATTTTATTTTTAGTAAATTTAAATAATAATAATACTAATAATACACATCAATATTCTTAAATACTTTTGACTCTTCTGTGACGGAGGGGGTATATATTTCATAAAGATCTTCTAGATTTTCTTCATGCTTTATGATTGGTAAAATTAAAAGGTCTCAACAGAAAATATAATGTAGAGCCAATTTTATTCTGATTGGAATGTCCTCCTTTTATTTTTGTTTGAATTGTTGTAAAAGAACAGAAAAAAAATTAGGAAAGACCACATATATTTGCCTTCACTTGGATGACACTATATGTAACACCCCGTAAATTTTTTCGTACACTTATCGCGATTATATCGAGTCCTAAAGGCTTGCGTATGAGTTAAATTATGTTTATGGTGTTCGGAAGTATCCCGTCAATAGTTTTATGTGTAGGTATTGGAATAAGCTTTCCAACGATATAAAGTTTGCCCAAAACAGAGGAATGTTTCATATAAGCGAGCACATTCGAAATTTCAAAACGGTGGCCGGGAAGCCTGTGAACAGTAAATCTGCAGGAAAATTACTGCAGCTAGGCAATTTTCTTTGGATCAACTTTAGATGATCATAAATCCTTGTACAAAAAGAACTGTGTGAGATGCTATATATCGACGAAAATCTCCGAGAGTCTTCTTTCCGATGAAATTAGTTTCATCCAAATCCAATGTCTGAGTAAGGAGCTATACACGTTTTACTACAGCCTATCAAAAAAAAAACAGAATTTTGGGAGAGATTTTTGGGTCAACTTTAAACGACCATAACTCCTTGTACAGGAATAACTGGGTGGTATACTTTATATGAAAATGAAATCCCTTTGAATCATATTTACAATGCAATTGGTTTCACCCAAATCCGATACTAGAGCAAAGAGTTAAGATCGATTTACTTCAGCCTGTCAAAACTGTCCACTGGGGACAGATTCGGATTTATTTAAATTTTTAGGGCAAAATAGTCATTTTCTATTACCTCTTGGAAGAAAATTGGTCTTTATAAACATACACTTAGCCTCATATATATCATATATCATCCAATTATTAATAGAAGGTGAAAACCTAGCCTAATTTCAACTTCAAATATTTTGTGATTCAACCGTAGAAAATTCGAATTGGTTCTGTAGTTGTGTTCACCATCTCGAAAGCTTCGAGAAGCACCCCATGGTTATGTAAGGAGGATTATAAATACAAGAGTTCATTGTTAAGGTATGAATATTGTATATTCTTGATTCTTATCCATGAATAAGTATTGATAAAGGATTATGAGTATTGTCTTGATGTTGGAAGATTACTAGAAACATAGTTATGAATTGTTTTGTATAAATTGTTGTAGTAAATTATGGAAGTTGTTGTATTGGATTATGGAGGATGAATTGTGGTGATATATCATTATATTAGTGGTTATGTATGCCTAGTGATCATGTTGGTATTGGATGGTGATTAAGAGGGGAAATAAAGGCTAAGAGTGATGTTGAGGGATATTGCATGAAAATGCATGATATGTGAATGTAATAAGAGTATAAGAGGATGTATGTAGCACTCTTATTGATGAGTTAAAGGATTACTTCCTAGACATTATTTGGTGAAGTTAATACCTAAATGGTAAGGTTTGGTTGCTAATACTAGTTTGCCACAAATGACTTATTGTAGATAAGTGTTCGAAGAGTACGAGAAGTCAAGTTGGACTTGTATTGAAGTGGTTAAATCAAGGTATGTAATACATACTCTATCTAATCTTTGGCATGAATAATGACCCATGGCACTCTCATGTAAGCTTCCAACATTGTCCTACGACACATGACACCTAATAACATCATTTGATCTTCGACACCACCAATTGAACTTGTTTTCACTTTTAAGATGTCCGGCTAGTCAAAAAAAATGTCCATATACTATTGTTGACTCCGAAATGGTTTAATGAGGTATCCATGATTCTCTACTTCATTTTCATGATATTGATTACCTATTTACATGTTTTTCCTATTGAGGTATCATGGTTTCAAGTTCCATAAGGTGTGACCACAAAGTAACCAATCTCAAAGATTAATTGAATTAAGAAATGGAATGTCTTTATTTTAAATTGATGATATGATGTATTGTATAAGTACCACAAATCAGTTGGCCATTGTATTATAAAGATTATGTATATATGCTATTCCAGGGGTGGTCCCTGATGTATTGTATTAGTACCACTGATCAATTGGCCATTGTATGACATATGTTATGTATTGATAAGGAATACGGGAAGTAATGATATGAAAGTAATGTGCAGGTATCCCATCAGCTCTTTTAAGTGTGGTCTACTCATACTGTTTATTCACTGGTATCTGGGTTTTGTTGATCTTTTGTATTTCATGTTGATACTCACTGCCTTACATACTCAGTACATATTTCCGTACTGACGTCCCTCACGGGGGACCTGTATTCATGCCTACAGGAACGGGTACTTCAGGTCGTACACCTCCGCAGTAAGAGCCAGGAAATTCTGTTGATAGTGGTGAGCTCCAGTTGTTTTGGGGCATCCCAAGTCGTTTCTATATGTACTTTTGGTATTTGTATAAAAGTCTTTTGTGGGCGGGAGTTTGTCCCGACCCTAACTCAGTTGTGTATCTATGTAGAGGCTTTTGTAGACATATTGTACAGCCATAGGAGTGTTTGGTTGATAGACGTGATGGCTCTGATGGACAATTACTGTTTATATATATATAAGCGTGTCTGCTGGGCTGATACAGGTACTGTTTTCTTCTATTTACAACGAAGTGCTGCCCAAATTTCTAATTTTCATAAGTAATGTAAGTGTGAAAGTATAGGTTATGAACGGGTTCTCCCGGGCCTCCTCGGCTACGGGTGCCAGTCCGCTCCAATGGGATTTGGGGCGTGACAAAAGTGGTATAACAGAGGTTCGTCCTAGTGAGTCTACAAAGCCGTGTCTACGTAGAGTCTTGTTTATCGGTGTGTTGTGCACCACATCTATAAACAGAAGGCTATGGACATTTAGGAATTGTTTTTTTTCATGTGTTAGATCGTGCGATAGAGCTTATATTGTATATGAAGTCATAGTTGACCACTGAATCCATTTGTTTCTCTTATTATAGTAATGATGCCGGTTACCAGAAGCAAGAATACCGGTAAGCAAGTAGATGTGGCTGGCGGAGAAGGGACTAGTAAGTCACCCACTATACCTGCTAATTAAAGTGAGGCTCCAGCTGAGCATGCATCAGAAACTTCCCCCAGTCCAGAAGAAATAAGGGGGAGGATAACTATATCCCCAGAGCCACCTATTAATGTTGTTGATCAAGATCTTAGAAATGCAGTGCAACTTTTGACTCGTATAGTTGCTGGGCAAGTCCAAGGGCAAGCCATTCCTGCCGCGGGTTGTAGCGGTACTGATAGGGCGGCTAGTCTTCGGACGCAAGATTTTCTTAAGATGGATCCGCCTACTTTTACCAGATCCGATCTTAATGAAGATCCGCAGGACTTTATTGATCAGATCCAAAGGGCCCTAGAGGTGATGCATGTATCGGGAAGAGAGACAGTGGAGTTAGCCGCGTATAGATTCAAAGGTGAGGCTATATATTGGTATGAAGACTGGAAAATGGTCAAGGGGCATTGATGCACCCCCAGCTACTTGGAAAGAATTCAAAGAGGCATTTATTGATCATTATCTTCCATATGAGACTCGTCAGGCCCGTGCGGATCAGTTGTTAAATCTTCGACAAGGTCATACAAGTGTGAGGGAGTATAGTCTTCGATTTAATTCCTTGTCCAGATATGCTCCTAATGTTATAGCTACTATGGATGACAGAGTTCATCGGTATGTGAATGGATTGGATCCGTATTTGGTTAGGGATTGTACTATTACTGCACTAAATAAAGACATGGATATATCTAGGATCCAAGCATTTGCACAGAAAATGGAAGATCAGAGGCAAAGAAGAAGTACACAGGAATTTGAAAGCGGGTCTTCTAAGAGGGCCAAATCTACAGGGCAGTTTATGGCGCCACAGGGAGGTTTTAGACCTCAAACTTCTGCTAGACCACCTAGGCCATTATTTTCTTATTCTGCAGCTAGTGCTCCACCACAACATCAGGGGTTCAGAGGCAGTCAATTTGGGCAAGAAGTGAGGGTCATAGTTCGCGATCAGTGGGTTATCATTGGCAAGGGAACATGATCCAATCGAGACCTTCTCGAGAGATATGTAATCGATTCGGAAAGCATCATATGGGCGTATGTCGAATGGGAACAAATGTTTGTTATTGGTGCGGTATGATGGGGCATATGATGAGAGAATGCCCACAAAGGGGCGCAGGTGGCATAGCACGACCTTCGGGATCAGCTATTGCATCATCATCACCGGTATCTTATTCTGGTAGGGGCGCACGACCTGAGGGTCACGCTAGAAATGAAAAAAGAGTCACCAGTTCCAGCGGGACTCAGAATCGCACTTATGCTTTAGCGGATCGACAGAATCTAGAGGCTTCCCCAGATGTGGTTACGGGTACGTTGTCCATATTTTCATTTGATGTATATGCTCTAATTGATCCCGGTTCTACATTATCATATGTTACTCCCTTGGTTGCTGGAAAGTTCAAAAGGACCCCCGAATTGTTAGATAAACTGTTGGAAGTGTCTACCCTGGTTGGGGAATCTATTATTGCTAGAAGTGTTTGTAAAGATTGTGTAGTAACTGTGTGTGGTCGAGACACGATGGCCAATATTGTGGAACTAGAAATGGTAGATTTTGATGTTATAATGGGTATGGATTGGTTGGCGTCTTGTTATGCGAAAATTGACTGTTGTACGAAAAAGATGTATTTACATTTTCTTGATGAAGCAGTTATTGAATGGCAAGGTAAGATTGGCGCAACAAGAGGTAGATTTATTTATTATTTCAAAGAGAGAAAAATGATTTCCAAGGGCTACATATGTCATTTAGTTAGAGTAAAGAATACGGAATCGGAATCACCGGTTCTTCACACTGTACCAGTGGTAAATGAATTTCCTAATGTATTCCCTAAAGATCTTCCAGGCTTACCTCCTGAACGAGAAGTAGAGTTTGGTATTGATGTAATACCAGGCACCCAACCAATCTTCATTCCTCCATATAGAATGGCCCCAGCAGAATTGCGAGAATTGAAACGGCAATGAAAGATTTGCTAGAGAAGGGATTCATCAGGCCTAGTATGTCCCCTTGGGGAGCACCAGTATTTTTTGTGCGTAAGAAAGATGGTTCGCTGAGGATGTGTATTGACTATCGACAATTGAATAAGGTGACTATCAAGAATAAATACCCTCTTCCCCGAATTGATGATTTATTTGACCAGTTGCAGGGTGCCCAGTGTTTTTCCAAGATTGACTTGAGATCAGGCTATCATCAAGTGAGAGTCAAGGGTAAATATATACCCAAGACATCTTTCCGAACATGGTATAGTCATTATGAATTCCTGGTTATGTCATTCGGGCTGACAAATGCACCTGCAGTTTTTATGGATCTGATGAATAGGCTGTTTAAGCCGTTTCTAGATGTGTTCGTGATAGTTTTCATAGATGATATTCTGGTCTACTCTAGATCAGAAGAGGATCATGTTAATCACTTAAGGCAGGCGTTGCAGATTCTTCGTGATCGTAAGCTGTATGCGAAGTTTTCTAAATATGAGTTTTGGCTCAAGTCAGTGGCATTTTTGGGCCATATTGTATCCAGTGAAGGCATAAAAGTTGACACTCAGAAGATTGAGGCTGTGAAGAATTGGCCAAGACCCACAACGCCTACGGAGATTCGTAGTTTCCTCGGGTTGGCAGGTTATTATAGAAGGTTTATTGAAGGTTTTTCTTTTATTTCTGCACCCTTGACTAAGTTGACGCATAAAACCTCCAAGTTTCAATGGAATGATGCCTGTGAAAAGAGTTTCCATGATCTGAAGAGCAAGTTGACTTCTACACCGGTATTGGTGCTTCCTAAAGGCACAGAAGGGTATCCAGTGTACTGTGATGCTTCGAGAATTGGCTTAGGATGTGTATTAATGCAACATGGTAGAGTAATAGCCTATGGCTCTAGACAGTTACGATCACATGAGAGGAATTATCCCACGCATGATCTTTAGCTAGCTGCAGTTGTATTTTCTTTGAAGATATGGCGCCACTACTTATATGGGGTTCATGTTGACATATATACCGATCATAAGAGCCTGCAATATATCTTCAGTCAGAAAGATCTAAACTTTAGGCAACGGAGATGGCTTGAATTGTTGAAAGATTACGATGTTGATATCTTGTATCATCCAGGGAAAATGAATGTGGTAGCGTATGCACTGAGTCGTAAGTCTAAAATAGCATCTATAGGAAAGCTGGGGATGATTAAGGATCTTCACAAACTAGCTAATTTGGGAGTTCGACTTCTCGAAACTCCAGATGAAGAGGTTATTGTACGTAATGCAGCGGAATCTTCATTGATAGCTGATGTGAAAGAGAAGCAGTATGCAGATCCAATTTTATTGCAGCCTAAGGAGGATGTGCAGAGTGGTACGACAAAGGCATTTGAGCTTACGCGAGAAGGAGTTCTTCAGTGTCAGAGTCGTTTATGTGTACCTAATGTAGTCGAGCTAAGAAAGAGAATTATGACAGAAGCACACTGTTCAAGGTATTCCATCCATCCAGGGTCGACTAAGATGTATCAAGATTTGAAAGCAATATATTGGTGGAATGACATGAAGAAGAATATTGCCGAATTTGTAGCTGAATGTCCGAATTGTCAAAGAGTCAAAGTAGAACACCAGAAACCCGGTGGTTACATGCAATGTATAGATCTTCCCGTCTGGAAGTGGGACAAGATCAATATGGATTTCATCACCGGTTTGCCTCGTACATTTCAGAAGCTAGATTCCATATGGGTGATCATTGATAGGCTTAACAAATCTGCGCACTTCTTACCAGTTAAGACAACTTATACGGCGGAAGAGTATGCGAAGTTGTATATTAAGGAGATCATTCGGTTACATGGAGTTCCAATTTCCATTATATCTGATCGAGGAGCCCAATTTACCGTGAATTTCTGGATGTCTTTTCAAAGGAGTTTGGGGACACAAGTAAATCTAAGTACGGCTTTTCATCCTCAGACGGACGGACAAACGGAACGTACCATCCAGACACTTAAAGATATGCTACGAGCATGTGTATTAGATTTCAAAGGCAACTGGGATGATCACCTACCTCTTATCGAGTTTGCCTACAATAATAGCTATCATTCAAGTATCAAAATGGCACCATATGAAGCATTGTATGGAAGAAAGTGTAGATCACCAATAGGATGGTTTGAAGCAGGTGATGCGGTCTTGTTTGGACCGGATCTTGTTTATCAAGAAATGGAGAAGGTTAAAGTGATCCAACAACGGCTTGAAACAGCTCAAAGTCGACACAAATCTTATGCGGATGTTAGAAGAAAAGGACTTGAGTTTTCTATCGACGATTGGGTATTCTTGAAGGTATCACCAATGAAAGGAGTGATGAGGTTTGGAAAGAAAGGAAAGTTAAGTCCACGATACATAGGTCCGTACAAGATTATTCAAAGATTTGGACAAGTTGCTTATGAGTTAGAGCTACCTCAAGAGGTCTCAACAGTTCATCCCATATTTTATGTTTCGATGCTTCGCAAGTACATCGGAGATCCATCGCACATCACTACTATGGAAGATGTACAAGTTACACAAGATCTCACTTTTGAACAAATGCCTATTGCCATTCTTGATCGCCAAATTAAAAAGATAAGGAATAAAGAGATAGCATCGGTAAAAGTACTTTGGAGGAATCAACAAGTTGAGGAGATCACAGTGGAAGCGGAGGAAGCGATGAAGATTAAGTACCCTTACCTATTCAACGATGAGGAGGAAGTTCATGAGACGGAAGAAGAGCAATAACAAGTAAGTGTTTATTTTTATTCAAGTATGTTATGATGATGAATATGTTAATTGTAAGCTTGGACATGTCTTAATTGAGTAACTATGCTAACATTCGAGGACGAATGTTCTTAAGGGGGTGAGAATGTAACACCCCGTAAATTTTTTCGTACACTTATCGCGATTATATGGAGTCCTAAAGGCTTGCGTATGAGTTAAATTAAGTTTATGGTGTTCGGAAGTATCCCGTCAATAGTTGTATGTGTAGGTATTGGAATAAGCTTTCCAACGATATAAAGTTTTCCCAAAAAAGAGGAGTATTTCATATAAGCGAGCACATTCGAAATTTCAAAACGGTGGCCGGGAAGCCTGTGAACAGCAAATCTGCAGGAAAATTACTGCAGCTAGGCAATTTTCTTTGGATCAAATTTAGATGATCATAACTCCTTGTACAAAAAGAACTGTGTGAGATGCTATGTATGCCTAGTGATCATGTTGGTATTGGATGGTGATTAAGAGGGGAAATAAAGGCTAAGAGTGATGTTGAGGGATATTGCATGAAAATGCATGATATGTGAATGTAATAAGAGTATAAGAGGATGTATGTAGCACTCTTATTGATGAGTTAAAGGATTACTTCCTAGACATTATTTGGTGAAGTTAATACCTAAATGGTAAGGTTTGGTTGCTAATACTAGTTTGCCACAAATGACTTATTGTAGATAAGTGTTCGAAGAGTACGGGAAGTCAAGTTGGACTTGTATTGAAGTGGTTATATCAAGGTATGTAAGACATACTCTATCTAATCTTTGGCATGAATAATGACCCATGGCACTCTCAAGTAAGCTTACAACATTGTCCTACGACACATGAAACATAATAACATCATTTGATCTTCGACACCACCAATTGAACTTGTTTTCACTTTTAAGATGTCCGGCTAGTCAAAAAAAATGTCCATATACTATTGTTGACTCCGAAATGGTTTAACGAGGTATCCATGACTCTCTACTTCATTTTCATGATATTGATTACCTATTTACATATTTTTCCTATTGAGGTATCATGGTTTCAAGTTCCATAAGGTGTGACCACAAAGTAACCAATCTCAAAGATTAATTGAATTATGAAATGGAATGTCTTTATTTTAAATTGATGATATGATGTATTGTATTAGTACCACTGATCAGTTGGCCATTGTATTATAAAGATTATGTATATATGCTATTCCAGGGGTGGTCCCTGATGTATTGTATTAGTACCACTGATCAGTTGGCCATTGTATGACATATGTTATGTATTGATAAGGAATACGGGAAGTAATGATATGAAAGTAATGTGCAGGTATCCCATCAGCTCTTTTAAGTGTGGTCTACTCATACTGTTTATTCACTGGTATCTGGGTTTTGTTGATCTTTTGTATCTCATCTTGATACTCACTGCCTTACATACTCAGTACATATTTCCGTACTGACGTCCCTCACGGGGGACCTGTATTCATGCCTGCAGGAACGGGTACTTCAGGTCGTTCACCTCCGCAGTAAGAGCCAGAACATTCTGTTGATAGTGGTGAGCTCCAGTTGTTTCGGGGCATCCCAAGTCGTTTCTATATGTACGTTTGGTATTTGTATAAAAGTCTTTTGTGGGCGGGA
Source organism: Capsicum pubescens (assembly GCA_030864215.1). Lineage (NCBI taxonomy): Eukaryota > Viridiplantae > Streptophyta > Magnoliopsida > Solanales > Solanaceae > Capsicum > Capsicum pubescens. The sequence continues at coordinate 365,749,268 of CM061548.1, read as the reverse complement.
GTTTGTCCCGACCCTAACTCAGTTGTGTATCTATGTAGAGGCTTTTGTAGACATATTGTATAGCCATAGGAGTGTTTGGTTGATATACGTGATGGATCTGACGGCCAATTACTGTTTATATATATATATAAGCGTGTCTGTTGGGCTGATACAGGTATTGTTTTCTTCTATTTACAACGAAGTGCTGCCCAAATTTCTAATTTTCATAAGTAATGTAAGTGTGAAAGTATAGGTTATGAACGGGTTCTCCCGGGCCTCCTCGTCTACGGGTGCCAGTCCGCTCCAATGGGATTTGGGGCGTGACACTATAGATCGGGTTCAATATTGAAACCTCAAGAAGAATATTCTAAGTCTATTGTACCCAAGTACATTTCTTTTCCAGTGTTCAGAAAGGCCATTTATCTAATTATATAAAGGAATTTTCACTTAAACTATAAAGGCCATTTAATATGTTACGAGAGCAAGTACAGGTCATGAGCAGTGGCGGATCTAAAATTTTTATCAAGGAAATTTGCTTAATAAAATTGTTGTTGATCATTCAGGAGATAGTCAAGTTGCATGGGGCTTTGGTTCATCCCGGTTTTCATGTGTTCATGCTCAAAAAGTGTGTGGGTGATCCTTCCTTAGTGGTGCCAGTTGAGATATAGGCGTTAAGGATTCGTTGTCCTATGAGGAAGTTTCGATTGAAATTTTGTATAGGGAAGTTTTGAAATTGAGAGCTAAGGAAAAAACTTGTGTGAAGGTTGTTTTGAGGAACCAAAAGGTATGCTTCATGGGAATCGGAAGAGTATATGAAAGCTAAATACCCGTTCTTGTTTTCAATGTTGGACGAAAGTTCTTAAGGTAAAATTTTATTTCATTTCTTAATGCATTTCTAATTTTCTTCTTGAATCCTTCTATATTCTTCTTATTATCATGCTAAAGGTGTCCTAATCTCTCATTCTGGGAGAAATGATCCAAGAGGGGGGGGGATAATTTAAGATCCCAAAAAAATTGATGAATTAATTTTGAACCTTAGTTCGTGCATAATTATAATTTTTTACTTGAATCATGATAAGGGATGTTAAAGGGATGATTGGGGAAAGTTTTAGAGTTTACGAAAAGCGTTCAGGATCATTTTTGGACCCCGAACCAGTGAGGGTCCACGATAAGGTCTTGGAACGCCCTGTGCATTCCGTGATAGAGGCATAGCACATTGTGTTGGCTCCACGATAAGAGTATGTCACTCCATTTAGGCTCAATGATAGCAGCATGCCATGCCCAAGGGCAAAAATTGCCTAGTTTTGATTTTTAATATTTAGGGTGAGGGATTTTTGGTCCTTAACCCCACTAAACGACCTTAAGCACTCCTCAACCCCTATTAGGTTACCAATTTATTAGTTTAATAATGGTTCTTCAACTTTTCAACTAACAAGTGAATAAACTAAGGTCTTTCAATAATTCAACACTCATGGCCCTAAACTCAAGCTTTTCTCCAAATCACTTCATCAAAATGCAAGTTTGACACTCTTTATTTACTTATTATATTATTGCATCAAATTACTTGATATTTAAATGTTTCTAGGTGGTTTAATTCAAACTAGGGTTGAGGGATTTAGGTTGTTTTACACTTGCATTGACTTTTCCTTGTTTTAATGGTTTCTTTATGATTTAAATGATGGATTGTGAACTGAATTTGGATCTCATGGTAATGGTGAAACTTTGGCAATATTGTTTCACAATGTTAATGGATTTTATGTATGATTATAATGACATAAACCTCAACCCATATCATAATTTGGTTTTTACAAAAGGATTTTATAATGTCTAAACTGTCCTTTGGAAAATTGCATAATATTGACAGGTAAAAAGATAAAAAGGTTTTGGAAATGCCCTTAGGGGCTTTGGTTATGTATTTTTAAACTGAAATTGAAGTCCAAACGGTTAAATGTATTATGGATATGATATGGCATAATTAGAATGGCTTGCAAGTCTATTGGTATGATGATACCATTTTGGGAATGCCCTAATACATGACTCCATGAATGGTTCGTGAAAAATGTTTTATTTGGGTTTAAAGAAAATTGTGTAGTTCACCAAGAAAGTGTTTTCCTAGGTGGACCAACACTGAAAACCACGTTTGCAGATGTTGGGAGTCTATGAACACTGCGGCAGATTTGCACAGTATATTTTTGGGAGTCTAATTGACTATTGGTGGATTTAGCCTAATTTCTCTAGTTCATGTGGATAATATGGAATGGGGTCCTTCAGGCAGGAAAGCTGGACATATATAGCCCTTGGTGACTTTAGGTCGCTACGAGCCGCATAGTTCAAGATTAATTTTTTAAATGGTCATGTCTCATGTTCCCCTACCTCGACTTCCTATTATCTTGATGATTGATGAGAACATGTTTTAGTACATGATTTTTGGAAAATATATTTTATTTATATGTTTTATTACTGATTTGGTACTTGCATATTTTATTCCATTTCCTTGGGTTGCATCCTAGCACTCTCCATACTAACCATCCGTGGATGCTATACCATTTTATGATGTAGGTTCTGGGGATTTTTCTTGTGACCCTGTTCTGCATTAGGTGATTTGGTACTCTTTTTGATCAACTTTGTAAGTGGTGAGCCTTCCTTATTCAGAAGGCCTAATTTCTTTTAGTCTTTTCTAGTTTCAGTGCCTTCTTTTTTTTTTTTTGAAATAGTCGAGGTCATGTCTTGACTTGGTTAGTACTTCTTGGTTTAGAGTCATTGTGGATAGGGGTGTTATTTCTTTGTGGAATTGGTTTGGACTCTAACATTTAATATTTTCATTTCTATATCTCTCTCATTCTATTGGATAGGTTCTGCTGTTTATTATCATTATTATACTCTAGAGGTAAGGCTAGGAGGGTCATCTAAGGCCTTGGTTGGTTTGGGATGCCCGTTGCGGCCAGGTCCCAGTTCGATTCATGAAAAACACCTTCATTGTACACTCCACCACCAAATTTGTCGCAATCGTCTTGATGTAACTATTAGTCGAGATCAACCTTAGCGTTCTTACCCATAACTAGTGCGCCTCAGCTAACATGTACGGGGAGAGTTTCGTGAAGCTTTAATCAATTGAAATACTAATTTGCCTTACATGTGTATACTATAAAATTATATGGCGGGCATAATTATTAAGTAAATAATTATTGGGTACATAATGAGAACATGCTCCACTCGCGATATTTTTAATATAGAAAATAGTATTAATTAGCGAGTGACATACATAACCTAACACACAACAACGACTAATCAACTAGTGATATTTATGATTTGAATTTTTATGATTTTACCATATTGTTCATATCTAATACTGTTAGATTTCTACATTATTGAGCTAAGAGCTTGAAGAAAAGAGGGAAGAAGATTCTAGAAGAAGAGTATTCTTTTAGTAACTGAATTTGTCTTAACTCATTATGCCACTACAAGTTGGTATTTATAGAGTTAGTTTGCTTCTTTTGATAGTTGTACAATGACAACTGTCACACTTAACTAACTAACTAACTTACCCATACAAATAAAAAGCTAACTTCCTCTATCTAATATCAACCTAATCATTACACTTTTAACTAGCTCAATACTCCCCTTCATGTTGATGGCTTAAAGATATTTTTCAATACCAGTTTACTTAGTATATATTCATGCTGACTTTTTCCTAAGACTTTTCTGATTATGTCTGCTAGCTGCTCCTCTGTTGGCTCATGATTTGTCTCAATCATCTTCTTGTTGATTCTTCCTCTCACAAAATGAAAGTTTATGCAAATGTGTTTTGTCCTATTACCGAATATAGGATTAGTTGTAATCTGTATTGCTACTTTGTTATCATACATCAAGTCTACAGGTTGTTTGATCTGATTTTCTAGTACATGAAATAGCCCAAGTAACAAGGTGATCTCTGTACTACAACTAGCCATGCTTCGAAACTCTGCTTCTGCAGAGCTCCTAGAGACAGTCTATTGTTTCTTTGATTTCCAAGAGACCAAAGCACCTCTAACATTTATTACATACCCTGCAACTGATCTTCTAGTTTGTAAGCAAGCACCACAATCAGAGTCACAGTAGGCTATCAATTTGTTGAAAGTTTCTGTAAGCATAAACAAACCCAAGCCAGAAATACCTTTTATGTACCTCACTACTCTAAATGCAGATTCCATGTAAGCTATCTTTGGAGAATACATATATAGACTTAGTACCTGTACTACAAAGGAAAAGTCAGTTCTAGTCATAGTGAGGTATAATAACCTTCCTACTGGTCTTTGATAGTCATGTTGTATCATCATCTACTATTCCATTGGAAATATGGTTATCATATTCCATAGATGATAGTTTCTGGTGCACTTCAAGGGGAGTAGTTGCAGCTTTTTCTCCACTTATCCCATCCTCAGATATAAGTTCAAGAGCAAACTTTCTTTGATTCAGAACTATCCTATAACACCCTCACATTTTGGGTGTTTTATTTTTGGCTTTTCTGTACTCGAAATATCAAATTTTAACTCAAATCATATTTAGGGATGTTAAAAGGCTAACCCGGAGATATTTCAGAATTTTCAGACAAGGTTCGGGGGATTTTTGGGACACGGAGACAGGAAGACTCCGTGATAGCCCCACATCGCGGAGGCTGGGGTCCGCGATGGGTACCGCATGATGGAGCCTGTGTTTACTGGGGTTCTATTCAAATGTATTAGAGGGCCTTTTTTTGTATTTTTCCCCTTTAAACCATTCCTCACTTTTAAGACATCCCTAAAATATATTATTACCTCTATGAAATGCCTAAGTGTCATTCCATAGGTCAGAAGAAAGAAAACACCTAGGGCTTGAGAATTCCAACATCCAAAGAGTCAAATTTCTCTACATTTTCGTCATTATTGAGGTATATGGGACTATCCTAAATTTCATGGGCATAAGTTTATCCTTTTAAACAAGCTTTAAATATATATGATTATGTATATAAAAAGAGGGTTTGGAAATCGTTTGAGGATAATGTGTTAGGAACCCATTTTGATGAAAGCATGTACTTCTCATGAAATTTCTTCATAAACTTGAGTTACTTGGGAGTATCCTAAATCTAATTTTATCCTTTTTAACAAGCTTTAAAGATATATGATTATGTATATAAAAATGGAGTTTTGAAATCGTTTGAGGGTAATGTGTTATGAACCCACTTTGATGAAAGCATGTACTTCCCATTAAATTTCTTCATAAACTTGAGTTACTTTTATGTGTACATGGGATTATGAGATTGAAAATTAATATGAGAGCACATGCCGAACAAAATTTTCTCTCTTGTGGTGAAATCCATTGTCTTAGCATGTTGTGGGTTTGCTCAAATGCATGATTAAAAGCTTAGTTCATAAGTTTTTATTATCCATGTTGAAATGGTTTAGTTTTGTATTTCAAAAGAGAGTACTTTCTTTACTTTCAAAATGTTCAAGAGTACTTAAACTCCCTTTATAAAGTATTTCATAAAGTGATATGATTGTGTACTTTGAGATTGGAGCATTGTGTATGCTTACATGAGTATTGTGTATGCTTCTTTGTTCCTATGGGGCACTGTGTATGCTTCTCATGAGCATTGTGTATGCTTCTTGATTTGATATAGAACATTGTGTATGTTTTTCTGAGTATTGTGTATACTGTTGATATATTTTACGTATTGTGTATGTTGCCCGAAACTCCTGGTATTGGTTAATTACTTTAATTATAAATTTTGATAAGTACTTGGTATAAATTTTATTGAGATATATAGTTCTTGATTAACGATTGTTGGGTCTCACTGATCCTCTTATTATGATATAATTTCTGTGTGTAATAACTTAACTCTCTTGATTTTGTTGTGTTTTCTAATACTTGTCCTAGTAGTACTTAAAGTAGCAATCGGGGATCTTACTGGGTTATATTTTATATATGTAGCTCACTCCTTATTTGCATGTCTGTAGATACTATCACGGAAGGTGAAATTAGTGGGTGACGATTCGTAAGGATTTTATTGCTGAGGTGAGCCTTCGCCTTGTTCATGGAGGCTTTCGTTTCAGCTTTAGCCCTTTATATTATATTTCTTTTCATTGAGTTTGCATGCCCGGAAGTTGAACTCATGTAACTCAATTTTAGATGCTCCATGGTCTTAGATTGAGATTTGGGATAGAGAATTAATTCTCAAGTAATTGTTGAATTTATAGTTTGATTATGGATTTTTGTTGGATAGTTATTTGTTATATATTGATGCATTGGAATTCCACCTACATTATCGTAGTGCTTATTAATTGGTAAAGTGTATGGAAAATTGGTTTCCCGATAGGTGGTGTTAGTGAGGTGCCCGTCACGTCCAGGGATTACTTTAGGACGTGACAAGGTTATTGCTGTACTGACCCCAATTTCTCCTGCATTAGCTTTATTCAAGATATTACTAAGGTCCCTAGTATATATGTCAGCCTTTGAGTTTTTGTTTCAACCATTTAATTTACTCGCAGCCTGAAATATGAAATATTCAACAATCACATCTTGCAATCCTTCAGTCACCAACTGCTCAAACTATAGATGAATCCTCTACATATTACTGTCATTGAATGCTCTCTTCTTCTTATAGTTGACCAGTAAGTAATGTCACATATAGAGGGCTATGATCACTCACACCTTCAGAGAGAAATATGGTCCTACAAATAGTCACGTTATCCAGCCATCACCATTAACAAAGATCGGTCTATCCTAAAAAAGATTCTTCCAGAGTTAATCATTCTATCCATAAATTCATCTAATTAATACTTGGTAACTCATTCAGCAATCTTGAAATCGACCACCTCTGTAAGTGTGAGTGTATTTCCTCAAAATGTACGACTGGGTTGAAATCCCCCAAAATTAACCAAGGCCCATACACAACTTGGCTTGACAAGTGAATTTCTGTGCACTCTCACTACATACTCTTATCTAATATATGTCTTCCTTCTTTGCCAACTATATTCTCCCATAATATAAACCTACACATTCAACCATTTTTATTTGTACTTACTCTTTTCTTCCATAGTTTAATGTTATTAGCTATTTCACTATCTTTTGAGCAATATGTGCTGCTGCAACAGGATTTTGTGGTGGTATTCAACTTGATACATACTGAGTCTTTCCACCTTTCCCAATATGAGAAAATTCCGTAGCATTAGTCACTGCCTTGACTTGAGCAATAGGTTGAGTTACTTCATTAGCATTTGGTGTTTTCTCCTCAATTCTGATTCAGTTTATTAGATTGGATTAACATTCTTCACGGATTCAATAATATGTTTTGGTGCTAGTGTCCTAATGTTGTCCTTCTTAGGCTTATAATTGTGGAAATGGTACATAAAGAATATTTTCATTATTATATGTTTGAGTTATCACAGTTCCTTTTTCATTTTTGAGAATTCCATCAATAAATCTGGAAAAACTCAAGCTCATTTTCCTTTCAGCTTGTCCATCATAAGGGGATTTCCCACAAGGCTTCCTATCGTACTTAATTAAGTTAGTTGTGTACTTGATTAATATTTTCAAAACTTTCTAATCTTTTCAAAAATACAAATCAGCCTACACCTACAAAACTCCCCTCTCTACAAATCAATGGTCTATCCTTTCTTTCTCTCAATAGTTTCTCCCTCTAACTTCTCCAAACCAACAACTTTTCAAATTTCTCCCTCCAATCTTCTGCAACTTCAACCTCCAGCGACAAATAGTTTTGAGTTCTTGCCCGTTCCTTTTGACTTACAACCGTCAGTCGACGTGACAATATTCTCTGGCGACAACAACTTCGAGTTCTTCATTATTTATTTTTTATTTTAACAGGTAAAAAATTTGGACTTTTTAGTTATGAAGAAAATGAGGAACTTGAGTTATCTCATTTCTAGTATGAGTTACCAATTTCAATATTTGCTACTTAAATTTACAATGGGGACTCAAGAATACCCTAATTTGTGGTATTTCTTTTCTTCTCTTTTCGAAGTGAAATATGATTTTTATTGTTACTGTAGCTCTTGTTGTCGAAGATTGTTGTAAAAATAGCGAAAGTTGAATTTTAGTTTACTTTAGAGACATCTTTGTGGCCAAATCGAACAAACAACTATTGATTTGTTGGTGTTTGTTATTTTTTAATGTTTTTTGTTATTTGTACTTGTACACTATTGGTGTTGTTGGTAAATATTGATATTGTGTATTACATAGTTGATTTTAGTAAGTAAAATTATAATTTTTAGTTGAAGTTCTCATCTGGATGTATCTGCTACAGTTGTTTTTTCAACAATGGATAAAACATGTAACGTGAATCCAACAGAGGAGTAATTTATTGTAGCATATGATTGATCTGTTACAACATATTAGTCATATGTTGCTACAACATGTGGGTAATGTGTTGCAACATGTGTGTCATATGTTACAACAGACTACTCATATGTTGAATTGGTATTATAGTATTGTAACAGGAATCCAACTTATGGGTCATCTGTTGCAACAGGTGAATCATCTGTTGCAACAGCTTACTCACTTGTTGCAAAAGATGACTTATATGTTGGATTCATGTTACAGGTTCTATCCATTGTAGTAGTAGAAAATACACCAATAAAGAAATTCAACAAAAATCATAATTTATACTTACAAAATCACTTATGAAGTAATGTCCAAGTGATATACGAATAAAATTTTACAAAAAAAAATTCAAAAATTCAACAAGGGCACAACAAATAAGTGAAACATATGAAAAATTTTATGAAACAGGTAAAGAAGATAAAAATAGTATTTCATACATCAAAGGCAAAAGGATCAAGGGGACAAATGTTTGAGTTCTCCTAAATTGATCGAGACCAAGCTATTACTAGGTAACTATTTGGTGTTGGAAATAGAAGTGTTTATTTTGAGTTGTAATAGTCTTTGTTTATTGTTAGAAGTGAAGTGTTGTAACAAGAATCGAGTTTGACTTCTTGGAGTGATTAAGTTGTGTAGAGAACAGTTAGAGTTAACTATCAAGGTGAGGTACTCTAGTGAGTCCCTTTGATTGCTGAGTTGTAATCTGAAACGTTATGAAAGTAGTGGAGATTGGAGTTGAAATTTCCTAGCATAACTTTGTGTGCAGTTTGCTTTTACTGTTATTGTGTTTCTCTGAACCAGGTTCCAAATACGTGTGGTGAAGTTATTTGTTTTTTTCCACAAAATCTCTCTACCATGGGAAATTTTGTCAATGCCTAATGTTACATCAACAACAATCTCGAACTCTTTAAGACCTTCCTAATTAGATGTGTTATCAACAATTCTGTATATTTTGCATATCATATCTTAAATGTCTCTATCACGACGATTATTGTCAAAATATTCTTCGTCCAAGTCATCAAAATTCAAATATTCATCATCCATGTCATCAAAATTTCTTTGCATGACATTTTAGAACATGTCATGGGATATGTATTCAAAAGGATTGAGCTTAGGACAAAGTGATTTGATATGATTTCGATTATAAAATCAGTGTTGTACATGAGTATGAAGGTGAAATTGAATGGTTAAATGTGGTAAAGAAGAAGAAATTTTGATATAATTGATATCAATTTTTTGTCAATATTACAAAAGGTGATAAATGGGTATTCTAAAGCATTTTCCATGTTGAAAAAGTTGATATGGGAAACATAGAAAGTGGTTTCAATATACTCTTATATATAGTTGAGAACAAACCGTACACCTAGTCAACAAAGGATAGGGAAAGAGAGAAAAAAATTGAATTCCAATTCCCTTTGTGCCGGTTTATCTATATCTCTAATCTATAATCAATATTTATAATTTATTTATAATATATTAAAAGTGTGAAGTCCCTCAGAAAAGTTATTTGAACTTTTTTCCCTTCATTAAAAGACTGTGCAATAGACAAAATCGTCTTTTTACTATTTTTTTCAATTAATTATTATTTAATTATAATCCTAACTTTTTACCTATTTATATAAGGAAACAACTCCTAATTGAAGTATAGTTTTTGAATACATTAGTATAAATATTTAATTATTTTTCCATATTTAGATATTTAATTAATTTGAAAAAACAAATGGCATATTATTAAAGGACACTTTTAATTCCTATCTTTTTTTTTGGTTAATAATTTTTTTTCTATCAATTCTAGGAACCTTCACTGCTACGGATCCTCCACTTTTTAACTTATTATAAATTTTAAAAGATATAATAAAAGGAAAATTCTATTATATTAGAACTATTTTTGTAATCTTTAAGACTATTATTAATTACAAAAATCTCATAACTAATTTTTTTCTTATTTGATTTAAGTAGAAAGTCCTACTATTTAGTAAGCTTTACATGTAACCAAATTTACGTTATATAAGTTTTGTCTATTAATGCCTATACGTATATTGAAAAAAACCCTAATACGTTTGAATTGTAATAGTCACTAATCCGAATGAATGCTGGATGAAAATTTATTACTTGAATTGGTATTACACACCTAAATCAATTAAATACTATCTTATATTATTATTTATTTATTTATAATAGGTAAGAGATCCTAATAATACACTTCTACATCAATTAAAATACTACCTTATATTATTATTTACTCAAATTATAATTCTATTTATAAACCATTATTTAACCCTCATTAACTTGCCATTTCTTTTACAAACCCTTATTTAAGCCTCACTAACAAGTCATTCTTTTTTCTTCTTTGATTGTCTTTTTATTATTTGGTTTGATTTCATTCAAGTTATTTTTCTGCATTCAATATTTTATTTTTCAATGTGATTTTTTTCTTCACTTTCTTTTTTAGTTAATTAATAGTGATATGGTGATTTATTTTTATTATGGTGTATGATGATGTCATGTTCACTCAAGTATTCTTGCATCCAACAATATCAAAGAAACAAATAATGTAACTAAAGATGAGGAATGTAATATAGTTGATGAGGAGAAGAAGGTTGCCTCAAGAATTCAAGCAAAGGATCAGACCTCAGAGATTATGAGCTGCAAAGATTCACAGCAACACACGAAATTGACGAATGCGAGATCATAAGCAACCTTCGTGAGGGATTTAGAAGAGACATCAAATATGATCTTTGTACTTGGTCAGAGAGGTAAACTTTTGCTTCATTCTTTGTCTCAAATTAAGTGTCTTAATTTGAATAAGCATGAAGTTTAAGAAATATAAAGAGATTTTTGGCTCTTGTGATTTTAAATAAAAAAGATGTATATAGTCTTTTAAATTTTGTGATCTTAAACTTTTCATTTGAATTAAGAAATATCTAATAATATTTTGTTGGACAAGTTTTACTATAAGTACTTTAAAACCTTTTAAAACCTCTTCTTGACATGAGTGTGTATATAAATTTGCATAGAACCTCTAAAACACATCCAATTGTTCTACCTATCATAAAATATGCAAACTATATGAATTTCACATGAATAAAATACTTGAATGATCTCGTACCACTATTGGATGATTTAATATTTGCAAGTCACGTATATTTTGATCATGAAGTGCAGGAATTCATGCTATAATATCGTACAATGAAAGTGCAATACACTGTCTATTTGATTGCTTTAATCAACACAAAAGCTTAGTATTTTTTGAATTACTAATCAAACGTACCAAATATTTTCGAACAACATCTATCTATGTAACGCCCCGCAATTCGGGCTACAATATAGACCATGATTTCGATGCGTTGTTAATCCCGAATCCATAAAAATTCTATGCCAACACGACATGTTTATTATAATGTAGCATGTGAAATACACTCAATCTTGAATTTAGACCATAGAGATCCCTCAACTCAAGGACAAGTTGAAACTATTTTGATCGACTAAGTTTTAGTAGACGTTGTAAAGTGTGTCAGATTCCTTCGACCATAACTCTCTGTATATGTCGAATTAGGGAAACCTACTATGTGTCAAATGATAGGCATTTGAGTTAGCTTTCCAATGATATCAATTTGGCTAAAATACGACACCCGAGCAAGAAGTTATGGCCTTTCAAAGTGATAAGCGACGCCTAACCAACCACAGGAAAGCATAGGAGATAGCCTAAGCGGTGCCTATGTGAACATAGGCGATAGCCTAGGCGGAGCCTATGTAAACATAGTCGATAGCCTAGGAGGTGCCTATGTGAAGATAGGTGATGGGATGGGTGGCGCCTATATAAGAAATTCTAGTGATTTAAACACTCCATGTTGAGGACAAAGTGGTCCTTTTCCACCCTTACTTAGCCCTAAAACACCAGATTTATTCCCAAGGACCCCAAAATACTCATTCTTTCATCAAAAGTGCTCAAGATTCTCCTTAGGGTTTCAAAATAAAAACCCAAGCTACTCAAGATTCAACAGTGAGTTTTAGAAACAAATTGCATATTTGGAATCCTCTCAACGTAGGCTTCAAAAAGCACCTAATATTCATAGTAATCGAGGTACGTGGGGTTATCCAAAAATCTCATGGGTGTAGTTTTACGAACATGCATGCTTTTAAGTGGGGTTTTTCAATTAAATGCTAATATCTTGCTTTCAATATGATTTCTAAGTCATTTTCTTTATGTCATGGGAATTGTTTGCCTATATACTTCAATGGTTGAAACCATGCATATGTGATTTGAGATTTTCCATGGAAGTTGATAAATTGTTTTCAAATTCCCATGATAATGTTTCAATACTCCATATTATATTGTGATCAACAAAAGAGAGCATGAATTAAAAATTAATATTGTTCACCATTTGTAAATGATGAAGCACCTTGGTTTTTACATTATTATGCATATGTGGATGTGACATTGATGACTTGCAAGTCAGGTATGACGATACCCTTCAAAATATGATATGCGATTGAACAAGATGAAATTTGAATGCATTTATTTTACATGAGAAAAGTGGATGCCCGAAGAAGGAGTTTGAGACACAAACGACTCATCGCTGGAAGAACGTGTTTTCCGACATGGAATATTGGTACCAGACTAAGCGATCTGTGTACTTGACTTTATGTCATTCCTAAATTGGGACTATAGGTAGGATCCCGAGCCAAGTGATCTTGGGCTCTATCATTGGGTCGAGACACCATGTTGTGTGGTCTTGAGTGTCTCTCTCTCACTTATACTCTAATCTCGGCGGCAACCGAGGTTTGAAAATTAGTGTAAATTATGTAGGGTATTCCACCTAGCTCAGTTGCATTTCATTATTGTTGAGAAAACTATTGCATTACACCCATATGTTTTCAAATGATTTGATATGAAATTGCTTTACAATGGCTCTCAATTATACTTTGTGAAAATATTATGTTTTGTTTTGATATCTCTGCGTTCCAGTACTTTTGTGCTGACCTCCTCCCCTCTCCAACCTCTCAGGTTCAGAGGCCCAGTCTAGGGGTCAAGAGAATCAGTAGAACTTTCAGACAGAACAATAGAGACAAGTGGTGAGCCTTCTATGTTTCGAAAGGTCTTAAGTCCTACAGTCCTTTTATCTTATATTCAGTTTTTGGGTCTACTGGGGGCCTTGTCCCAGTTTTCAGATAGTTACTTGTTTTCAGTCATGTAGTAGAGATTTCAGAGACGATTTTTGAAATGTTGATTGAGATTGTGGGACATTATTCCCCATTATTGTTTTCATATGATTCTTGACCATGTTTCCGTTATATTGTGTTTCTTCCGCATTACTTTGATCATATGAATTAGGTGCATATTTACCAGACAGATAGGGGTATCTCGGGCCTCAAAGGTTCGAAATACTCATCACAGCCAGGCCCTGGTTTGGGTCGTGACAAACTTGGTATCAAAGCACGATTCATGGTCCCAAGGTATCTGCGAAATTGCATCGGGTAGGGTCTTATTTATGGGTGTGTAGCGCGCCACACTTATAAGCAGGAGGCTACTAGGCATTTAGTAAAGTTTCCCTTCTTTGTGATGCAGTTCGTGCTTCAGTGTTTGAACTGTCCCCTAATCAATGATCACTTGTGTTTTAGAAAAACACAGTAATGCCTCCACGTCGTATCATCAATTAGAATGCTCAGGAAGATGAGTTCCGTCCCACCCTTAGGATACGGACTCGTAACAAGGCTCACACTCCAAAAAATTTTCCTACTCCAGAAGTCCCTCCAATCCCGACTAGTCCACCTCGGGCTCCGCAGACTAATGTTAACCGTCCCCCAACTACTCAGGGAGATATTTCAAATGCAGAATTCAGACGGTTTATTTATATGCTAACACAGTTGGTATCCAACCAAGATTAAAGATCGGAAGATGTTGGGTCTTCATCTGTTACATCTGAGGGTACTAGAGAACATTTCATGAAGATGAACCCACCTAAGTTCACTAGCACCAAGGTGGAGGAAGATCCACAAGAGTTCGTGGATGAGATGGAAAAGATATTTAAGGTGATGCATGTGGATAAGGTTGAAGGGGTGGAGTTAGAAAACTATCATCTTAAGGACGTTGCGAGTCAGTGGTATGCCGACTGGGAGATGAAAAAGGTGAAAGTGCTGAGCCCACAGTTTGGGGTGAATTTGTGGAAGCCTTTCTTGATCTATTCTTCCTCTGGAGTTGAGGGAGGCCAAAGCGGAAGAGTTTATGAATCTGAAGCATGGAAGTATGAGTGTCCAGGAGTACACTTTGAAGTTTAATAAACTAGCCCGCTATACACCCGAGTTGACTAGTAATATGAGGGCCCGAATGAGAAAATTTGCATCTGGCCTTGCTGATGACCTGGTACTTGAGTGCCAGGGGGCTATGTTGAATAAAGAGTTAGACTTTGCTCGACTGACCATTCATATACATCAAGTGGAAGATAAGAAAAAAAAGATTGCTGAATCTAGAGAGAAAGACAGACAGGCTAAGAGAGCTAGATTTGCGGACCAACATCAGAGTCAACCGCAGAGTGGTAACTGGGGTAATAAGTGGTCAAAGAAGAAGTTTTGGAATAGTGCATAGTCAGCAGCCAACGCCCCAGCAACCAGAGCACCAACAGACAGAAAAACTCAGAGTTTTCAGAATCCTCATGGGTCCAAAGCTCTAGGTACATAGTCTCAGGGAAGTGTGGCCCAGCAGAGTAGTACTCATCCGCGGTGTGAGGTTTACGAAAGGAATCATCAAGTGAAGTGCTGGTTTAAGGAAAGAAACTGCTATACTTATGGCAAAGTGGGTCACCTTCAGAGAGATTGTCCTTCTGCTAGAGTAAATATGGGGGTGGCTAAGTCCCAAGCCGCCTCCACAACTCTTTTTCCTAAGGGTGCCCCTTCAGCTTCCAGAAGAGGTCGCAACCGGTTATATTCTTTGACTAACCGCCAGGTGGCGAAAGCTTCACCAGATGTTGTCATCGGTATGTTACGAATATTTTCTCGTGATGTTTATGTATTTCTTGATCCCGGGTCTACTTTATCCTATGTGACACCTTATGTGGATGTTGGTTTAGGGTTGGAGCCCGAAGTTATTGTAGAACCCTTCTCTGTTTCTACTCATGTAGGTGATTCTGTTGTTGCTAAAAGGGTATATAGAAATTGTGTCGTGTCTATTCATGGTAGGGAAATTGTGGCAGACCTTATAGAACTGGATATGATAGACTTTGATACCATCTTTAGGATGGACTGGCTTCATTTGTGTTATGCCACCCTTGATTGCAGAACCCGAAAGGTCACTTTTTCTTTCCCGAATGAGACACCCGTTGTTTGGGCAGGGAGTTCTGTGGAACCTAGAGGTCACTTTATCTCTTATCTTAGAGCCCGAAAGCTTATCTCTAAAGGTTGTATGTATCATCTAATCCGAGTAGAAGATTCAAAAGTTCGAAACCTTCCTCTACAGTCAGTCCCTGTAGTGAATGAATTCCCAGAAGTCTTTCCCGAAGATCTCCCAGGGATACCCCCCTGATAGGGAGATAAATTTTGGCATTGATGTGTTTCCAGACACTCGTCCTATTTCTATTCCTCTATATAGAATGGCTCCTGTGGAACTAAAGTATTTAAAGGAACGGCTTGCAGACCTCCTAGACAAAGGTTTTATTCGTCCTAGTGTTTCCCCATGGGGTGCACCCGTGCTCTTCGTGCGAAAGAAGGATGGGTCCCTTCGGATGTGCATAGACTACCGTCAACTGAATAAGGTCACGATTAAAAATAAATATCCTCTTCCAAGGATTGACAACCTTTTTGACCAGCTTCAGGGTGCCAAGTGCTTTACAAAGATAGACCTTCATTTGGGTTATTATCAGTTAAAAGTTAGGGAGTCAGACATACCCAAGACAACCTTCCGAACCCGATATGGTCACTACGAATTTCTAGTCATGTCCTTCGGGTTGACTAACACCCCTGCAGCCTTCATGGATCTTATGAATAGAGTGTTCCGTAAGTTTCTTCACTTGTTCGTCATTGTATTTATTGATGATATTCTGATCTATTCTAAGAGTAAAGAGGATCACGCCAATCACCTCCGAATTATCCTTCAGACCCTTAAGGATCATCAGTTGTATGCCAAATTTTCTAAGTGTGAATTCTGGTTAGACGCTATTGCCTTCCTGGGGCATATTGTGTCCAGTGACGGGATAAGAGTGGATCCCCATAAAGTTGAAGCAGTGAGAAAATGGCCCTGGCCCACGACTCCAACCGATATTCGAAGCTTCTTGGGTTTGGTAGGGTATTACAAAAGGTCCGTAGTGAGTTTTTCTTCCATAGCTGCTCCACTTACTAAACTGACTTAGAAAAAGATGAAGTTTGTGTGGTTTGACTTGTGTGAAAATAGTTTTGAGAAATTGAAGGACAAGCTGACTACTGCTCCTATTTTGACCCTTCCCGAGGGTGTAGATGATTTTGTGGTTTATTGTGATGTGTCCCGTGTGGGACTTGGTTGTGTATTGATGCAGCGGGGTAAGGTGATAGCTTATGAATCTAGGAAGTTAAATGTGCATGAGCATAATTACCCCACTCATGACTTGGAATTAATAGTCATGGTGTTTGCACTTAGAATCTGGAGGCACTATCTCTATGGAGTGCATGTTGATATTTATACTAACCATAAGAGTTTACATTATGTTTTCTCACAGAAAGAATTGAACCTCAGGCAGAGGCGTTGGATGGATCTTTTGAAAGACTATGATATGAGTCTACATTACCATCTGGGCAAGGTAAAAGTTGTAGCCGACGCTCTCAGCAGGTTTTCTATGGGCAGACTTTCTCATGTAGAAGAAAGAAAAAATGAGATAGTGAAGGATATTCACCGCCTTACAAATCTGGGAGTGCGACTCTTAGATTCCAAAGATGGAGGGGTGATTGTTCATGAGTTGGATAAGTCATCTCTTTGTGCTGAAGTTAAGGAGAAGCAGGTTAAAGATCCCATCTTAATGAAAATCAAGAAAGATGTGGGTCAACAAAAGGTTATGACGTTTGAAATTGGTGGCGATGGTATTCTGAGATTTCAGGGTAGGTTGTGCGTTCCGAATGTCGATGGGCTACGGGAAAGAATCCTTAATGAGGCTCACACTTCAAGGTATGTCATTCACCCAGGCTCTACTAAGATGTACCATGATCTAAAAACCTTGTATTAGTGGAATAACATGAAACGTGATGTAGCTGATTTTGTGTCCAAGTGTTTGAACTGTCAACAAGTGAAGGTAGAACACATGAGGCCAGGTGGTACTTCCGAAGAGATAGACTTGCCTTTATGGAAGTGGGAGATGATAAAAATGGACTTCATTACAGGACTTTTGAGATCCCGAAACTAGTATGATTCTATATGGGTGATTGTAGATTTGTTGACCAAGTCAGCCCACTTTTTGACTGTGAGGACTAATTATTCGGGAGAGGTTTATGTTTATATTTACATTAAGGAGATAGTTCGATTGCATGGGGCACCAGTATCCATTATATATGATAGAGGTACGCAGTTTTCATCTCAATTTTTGAGATCTTTTCAGAAGGGTTTAGGTACATAAGTGAGTTTGAGCATAGTTTTCCACCCTCAAATGGATGGGCAAGCTAAGCATACCATTCAGACCCTCGAAGATATATTGAGGGCATGTGTCATTGATTTCAATGGCAGTTAGGTAGATCACCTGCCACTGGTTGAATTTGCTTACAACAATAGTTACCATGCCAGCATCAAGATGGGCCCTTTTGAGGCTTTGTATGAGAGAAGATATAGGTCTCCGATAGGATGGTATGAAGTGGGTGAGACTCAGTTGTATGGGCCTGATCTTATTCATCAGGCGATGGAGAAAGTGAAGATCATTAAAGAACAACTCAAGACTTCTCAGAGTCGTCAGAAGTCCTATGCCGATGTTCGGAGAAGAGAACTAGAGTTTTAAATTGGTGATTGGGTGTTTCTCAAGGTTTCTTCTATGAAAAGAGTTATGCGGTTTGGAAAAAGGGCAAAATTGAGCCCTTGTTATGTAAGTCCATATCAGATTTTAAAAAGGGTTGGTACAGTTGTGTATGAGTTAGAATTGCCTGCAAGTTTGGGTTTCGTTCATCCGGTATTCCATGTATCCATGTTGAAGAAATGCATTGGAGATCATTCTATGGTATTTCCAGTAGAGGGTATCAAAGTGACAGACTCCTTGTATTACGAAGAAGAGCCCGTTGAAATTTTAGATCGCCAAGTTCAAAAGCTGAGGAGCAAAGAGATAGCCTCAGTAAAGGTACTGTGGAGGAATCAGAAAGTCGAAGAAGCAACTTGGGAGTAAGAAGATGACATGAGAATTAGATATCCCAATTTGTTTGATTCGATGGAGGAGGAGACAAAAGTTACTATTCCTATCTTATCTTTCCTAGTCCTTTATTATGCTTAAAATCATGTCTGTCTGTGTCCCGCATCATCATTCAGGGATGAATGATCCTAAGGGCCAGATAATGTAACGCCCCGCAATTTGGGCTACAATATAGACCATGATTTCGATGCGTTGTTAATCCCGAAGCCATAAAAATCCTATGCCAACACGGCATGTTTATTATCGTGTAGCATGTGAAATACACTCAAGCTTGAATTTAGACCATAGAGGTCCCTCAACTCAAGGATGAGTTGAAACTATTTTGATCGACTAAGTTTTAGTAGACGTTGTAAAGCATGTCAGCTTCCTTCGACCATAACTCTCTGTATATGTCGAATTAGGGAAATCTACTATGTGTCAAATGATAGGTATTCGAGTTAGCTTTCCAACGATACCAATTTGGCTAAAATCCGAAACCCGAGAAAGAAGTTATGGCCTTTCAAAGTGATAAGCGACGCCTAACCAATAGCCCATGGCCAGTGGAAAGCATAGGCGATAGCCTAGGTGGCGCCTATGTGAACATAGGCGATAGCCTAGGCGGTGCCTATGTAAACATAGGTGATATCCTAGGCGGCGCCTATGTGAAGATAGGTGATGGGATGGGCGGCGCCTATGTAAGGAATTCTAGTGATTTAAACACTCCATGTTAAGGAAAAAGTGGTCCTTTTCCACCCTTACTTAGCCCTAAAACACGAGATTTATTTCCAAGGACCCCAAAATACTTATTCTTTCATCAAAAGTGCTCAAGATTCTCCTTAGGGTTTCAAAATAAAAACCCAAGCTACTCAAGATTCAACCGTGGGTTTTAGAAACAAATTGCATATTTGGAATCCTCTAAACGTAGGCTTCAAGAAGCACCTAATATTCATAGTAATCGAGGTATGTGGGGTTATTCAAAAATCTCATGGGTGTAGTTTTATGAACATGCATGCTTTTACATGGGGGTTTTCAATCAAATGCTAATATCTTGCTTTCAATATGATTTCTAAGTCATTTTCTTTATGTCATGGGAATTTTTTGCGTATATACTTCAATGGTTGAAACCATGCATATGTGATTTCAGATTTTCCATGGAAGTTGATAAATATGAATGATAAATTATTTTCAAATTCCCATGATAATGTTTCAATACTCCATATTATATTGTAATCAACAAAAGAGAGCATGAATTTGAAATAAATATTGTTCACCATTTGTGAATGATGAAGCACCTTGGTTTTCACATGATTATGCATATGTGGATGTGACATTGATGACTTGCAAGTCGGGTATGACGATACCCTTCAAAATACGATATGCGATTGAACAAGCTGAAATTTGAATGCATTGATTTTACATGAGAAAGGTGGATACCCGAAGAAGGCGTTTGAGACACAAAAGGCTCATCGCTGGAAGAACGTGTTTGCCGACACGGAATATTGGTACCAGACTAAGCGATCTGTGTACTTGACTTCATGTCATTCCCAAATTGGGACTCTAGGTAGGAGCCCGAGCCAAGTGATCTTGGGCACTATCATTGGGTCGAGACACCATGTTGTGTGGTCTTGAGTGTCTCTCCCTCACTTATACTCTAATCTCGGAGGCAACCGTGGTTTGAAAGTTGGTGTAAATTATGTAGGGTATTCCACCTAGCTCAGTTGCATTTCATTATTGTTGAGAAAACTATTGCATTACACCCATGTGTTTTCAAATGATTTGATACGAAATTACTTTATAATGGCTCTCAACTTTGTAAAAATATTATGTTTTGTTTTGATATCTCTACGTGCCAGTACTTTTGTGCTGAACCCCTACCCTCTCCACCCTCTCAGGTTCAGAGGCCCAGTCTAGGGGTCAAGAGAATTAGTAGATCTTTCAGACAGAGCTGTAGAGACAAGTGGTGAGCCTTCTACGTTTCGGAAGGTCTTAAGTCCTGCAGTCCTTTTATCTTATACTCAGTTTTTGGGTCTACTAGGTGCCTTGTCCCAGTTTTTAGATAGTTACTTGTTTTCAGTCATGTAGTAGAGATTTCGTAGACGATTTTCGAAATGTTGATTGAGATTGTGGGACATTATTCCCCATTATTGTTTTCATATGATCTTGACCATGTTTCCGTTATATTGTGTTTCTTCCCATTACTTTGATCATATGAATTAGGTGCATGATTACCAGACAGATAGGGGTGTTTCGGGCCTCAAAGGTTCGAAATGCTCGTCACGGCCAGGCCCTGGTTCGGGTCGTGACAATCTATATCTATAATCTATCTATAATCTATAATCTTTATCTATAATCTATATCTATATCTATAATATATTAAAAGTGTGAAACCCCTTAAAAAAGTAATTTGAATTTTTTGTCCTTTATTAAAAGACTCTTCTTTAGACAAAATTGTCTTTTCATTATTTTCTTTAATTTATCATTTAATTATTTTTATTATATTTACTAGTTCCTAAAATATATAGGACTTCTAAAATATATGGAAGGGGAATCAATTAATATTTTCCTTTGTACATCAATTAGAAAAATACTCTTAATTTCTTCAATTTATTATTTAATTATTTTTATTATATTAACCAGACTTCTACAATATATAAGACTTCTAAAATATATGGAATGAGAATCAATTAAATACGAGACACACGTGCAAAGTACGTACACTTTACTAGTATAACTATTTGACATGAGTCATCTTTTCCTATACTTCGTTAAACCTAAACCAAGTCCAAATAAGTTTAACTTAAGAGCACTATCCCTTACTTTTTTTATATAATTATTCTTTAAAGTCATACCATATATGCACGGCCGACATTATTCCTTTTCCCTTTTAGTTTCAACATTGGATAACCTCAAGTTTCTTAAATAGAATACCAAGCCAGAAATTAATTATCCTTTACGCTTTGCACATGTTCATTATTATAATCCTAGTTCAACTATGCGTATTTTCTAGTTGTACTTTTGTATAATTATCCCTATTATTAATCCCAGCTTAAGACATTAAGTAGGTCTAGTAAAACACTTAGATCCTTCTCAGAGAAACTTTAGGATTGGAATATCTATAAATTCCTAATCCACTTAACAATCTTTTGATCCACCTATCAATCTTTTATCAAATTAATTTTGCATGGAGATTTTTGCTTACGATGAGCGTAAATTGCATTACACCTTTAGGAGGTCTAAAATGAAACACAAGAATTCCAAAAATCCTCCACCTGCCTATGAATTAGTCGAAATCCAGTTGATTTGCAAAGTAGAACATATTTGGCGTAATCTTTATGGTGAAAAGAAGAGAATTTGCGAGCGTCCACAAATCTCAAATTCTATCACAATAGAATCTCGATATTTCAAGAACCCAGAAAAGACTCGTCTAGCCACATATAACCCAACTGATGAATTGTCAATTCCCACTCTTCAGATGCAAAGTTACTGGGGAAAAATTGGCAAAAGCTACCATTCTCAAAACTATTTAGCCAAAGGAACACTAAATTTCTTTTTGAATTATTTTTTAGGGTTAGGGTATAAAAAGTATTAAAAAAGGTGAAAAAGTTGGCCCACATGTGGGCCAAGGGACTATTGTATCATTTTTATAACTTTACAAATTTAACATAATACACTAATACCCATCTACAAATTTAACATAATATACTAACACCTATCAACTTCTTCCAATATCAAAAAAAAAATCTTCTCTCTCCTCTTAAATTTTCTCCAACTCTCACTTGAAGGACAGTTCTCCCCAAACACCATTTTCGTGTTTCCTTCTTCTGCAGTTGCTAAGAGGTCGTTTTTGCTTCATAAGGTTAGTTAAAATCATGATTCGATCATTTATAGATCCATTTAAATAGGTTTCTTTGCTAATCGATTCGTAGTGATGTAGGAATTTTTTTTTTTTCGAATTTGGTTGATTAAGGAGTTTTGGTTTAGTTCTGTTTTTTTTTTTAGCAAAGAAGTGTTGAATGGTGGGATAATCGTTATTTGAAGAGTTATTTTGTCAGTTTGATTCAAACAGTAAGTTGTTTCTGTCCGTAGACCCGTGGTCTATGAAATCTATCTGTGGTCTATGAAATCAGAATGCCCTAGATTGAAATAAATTTTTAGACGTATGAAATTCTTTTAATAAATGGTTCCCTAAATAATGGAAATTAAAAAATTAATAGCTAATTAGTTCGATTAAGTGCAGTGGTTTGATTTTTAGCAATTGTCGTGTTTCGATATTGCATGTTGGTTTTTGGTTCACAGTTATTGATGTTTGGAGTGAACTATTTGATGGTGGAATGGTGGGATAATCGTTATTTGAAGAGTTATTTTGGCAGTTTGATTCCAACAGTCGGCTGTTTCTATTCGTAGACCAGTGGTCTATGAAATCGACCCGTGGTCTATGAAATCAGAATGCCCTAGATTGAAATAAATTTTTAGACGTATGAAATTCTTTTAAAATATGATGGCCGAAATAGTGATAATTGAAAGATTAAAAGCTAATTAGTTTGATTAGGAAAACTAGTTTGATTTTGATACTTCATGTTGGATTTTGGTGGGGAATTTCTTTTTTTTGGGGGGGGGGGACGGGGTTCATTTGAGCATTGACTTATTTCTATTGATAGACTTGTGGTATATCAACTGAAAATGGGAGATTTGTTCTGCAGGTGTAGATTGTGTTGAAAATGGATAAAAAAAACCATCCATCCTAAAGGCAAAGCCAGTAGCAGTAGAAAAAGATAAGCCAAGGCAGCTAAAAATGTCTCAAAAAGAAATAAAATTAACGAGAAAGTGTCTAAATCTGATCAAAATTTAAAGGAGATAAGCGACTACGCTGAGTCTAGTGAAGATGTCCTTCCCGAGCGCAGTATTAATGGTGACAGTGAAGAGAGCGAGGGAAGTGGGAGAAACAGTGATGATGGGGATAATGATCCATTGTCTGTGCCAAGTTTGTTATGGTTAATTTTCGTAGAGTGGTATGACCTTCGAACGATAATGGATGAGGTCGGATCTTTCCCGAAGAGGATATCGATCAGATCAAGAATGGCTGCTTATCGAGAATTTAAGCAGGTTCTTGTCAACCAGGTGTTGAAGAAAAGATTCAAGCGGTCCTGTTTTCGAACTCTTGAGAAACCTGCCAGAACATCTCACGTTCAATGGGCAGTTGGTCTATTATTTGTTGTTGCGACGCGTCAAGATGGATAAGATGCATCATGAGATGTGGTTATGCGTTAACAACAAGCTTGCCTTTTTTTGCTTGAAAGAATTTTGTTTGATCACGGGGTTGAACTGCTCATCATACCCCAGTGAATAAAAAATGAAGAAGATGTTAGACAAAGGGGAGAATTTTTGCTTTAAGGTGAAAAAAAATAAAAACATTACGTCGGACAATTTGTTACACTTGATCAGAGGGAATAAGCTGAACGAGGAGCAGAAGTTTAATTGTTGTTTACTGTGGTTCTTGCACTCCATGTTGCTTGCAAAAGATTCGACGAAGGTTGTCCACACGAAACTGATTCGAATGGTTGATTTTTTGAGTTTCTTCGAGATTTATCAGTGGGGCAAAGAGACATTTCAACTGACCCTGGACTATCTGAAGAAGAAAAGTGACCTGAAGAAAGAGAGGAAAGTATTTGATGAGAAGCAGAAGGCCTCCTATGCTCTATTCGAATTTTCCTGGGCATTCATGGTATCTACCATAAACCTTTTTATTAGTTTATCATAGATTCTTGTTTTATTTATACTCTGTCATAGACACTGAGTTCTTTTTTCTATGTTGTACTGATTACAGGTTTGGATGTACGAGTCCTTTCCTCATCTTTGAAAATTTGCTGAAAAATCAACGGATGAGCCAGTTTTCATTCCCCGCATCCTCAGATGGCACACTACAAAAAGTGACCAGATAATCGAAGGCGACCCATTCAAGTACAAAGAAAAAGTTACCGAGGTATGAACTTATTTTTTACTATGCAATTATAATACTACTATTGCATCAAATGTTAGGTAATTGTTAATTGATATTTTATAGAACGTGCACCTGTACATCATCCCTACTGTTTGTGAGACGAAGATGGATTACATGATTACCTTTGAGTCATATATGGACGAAGTGAATAATAACGTCCTCGATGTCTTAAAGAAAGAGTTAGAAGGGGTAACTATCCTTATTTCAAATGAGGACAATGATGATGATGGGAATTTGGGTGGTAACCCTATTGAAGTACGCGTTGGTGATGATGATAGTCCGAGCACCTCCAAAGATGCAACAGGCACCTAATCCCCCGAGGATCTTCATAAGCGTGTTGTTGCGCTCGAGGAAGCGGTGTTGGATACTACTGCCTATATTTGAGAAAAAAGACTGAAGAAAAAAGAACAGGATGAGCGACAAAACGAGCGAGGTAACTTCATTCAATAATTGATGTTGTTAATGAATTTTCAGCTTTAAATATCAGTAACGCTTTGTAATATGATGATACAGTACATGTGGACCTTCATGAATCAGAGAGGAATAAAGAAGAAGAAAAAATGAGCAAAATAGATGAGTTGGCCACTATTGTGGCGGAAGAGGAAGAAAAGAAGAAAAGAAGGATGAAGAAGAAGAAATAAAAGAAGACAAGAGCCAAGAAGAAAGTGTAAAAGAAGCAGCTGTAGCTGAAGAAAAAAAAGTTGAAAAAGAAGCAGCAGTAGTTGAAGAAGAAGGCAAGGAAAAAGGAGGAGATGTAGTCAAAGAAGACAAGAAAAAAAAAGAATCTGAAAAAATAGTAGCAACAGCTGATAAAGAAGAACAAGAAGAAGCTAACAAAGAAGAATCTGATAAAGCTGCCGCTGGTGAAAAAAAAGATGCTAAATGGGAAGAAAAAAATGAAGCTGAGGAAGAAAAAGGAGGTCAGAAAAAAACAGTTGTTGAAGGTGAAGGAAAAAAAAAGGTGACGAATAAAAACAAGATGGGTTCATGGATATTTTTTATGAAATCAACAACACCTATGCTGATGAGGAGGAAATTTTTTGAAAAAAATATTGGAATTATTTTATTGTTAATGTGTTGAATGATCTGTTTGGTAGGATATTTGAAACTCTCTATTATTTCATAGAAAGTTTAACTAATCTTTCATACACTTCTTTCATAGTCTATCATTACTATGCTGCTCCATTTTAAGTTGATTTGTTGATTGATCAACTTTGATTCTATCAAAAATAGTGTTAACATTGTAGAAAAAGAGAAGTATTATAATTTATTCAATATCACTACATCCATGTTACACTTTTCCAAAGAATGAATACTATCATTATAGAACACAACATCAATTTCAGGCCATTCTTTCTTTCTTCGATCAAAATTAATTTTTGTTTTAGTTGATCCCTCTCTATTTGGGTGTCATGTAGCAATACTTTAAGGTGACCCCTTTGATCTTCGGCTTCTTTGAACAAATTCATAAGAAAATCTCTATTTTCTTCACATTCTTGGAGCCTCTGTAGTAGATTAAATTTTGCAGAGCCACGAAAATTTGATGTGTCACGTCTCGGACTCAACGTTGATGGACTGCTTGGAGGTGATAGCTCATCGAGCCATTTAAAAAATGAGCATGTGCCATTATCCTAAAAAATAAATTATAATTACATAACGATTAACTTAACATTATAAAAACAACATACATGACTCACCTTTGCAATTGCACAGTTATAAAATTTACGACCTGGATTTGAGTCCGTGCGTGACGTCCTTAAGACAGTCGTATTACCACAACAACAAATCAGAGTCTTTTTAGAATTGGATGTTTGAGATGCTTGAGATATTGTAGAAGTTTAAAATATAAACAAAGTTAATGAAATAAAATAATGAGGGAGTGACGACTTTATATATAAAGTAAAAAATGATGTGGTAAGTGCAAAATTAGTGGTTTGTTACCGTTGGACAGTAATTTTATTTTTTGGAACTAGGGGTGAAAGTTAATATACCGTCGTAGATCATGACAAACGTCATCCATCAACTAGATACTAAAATATACCTTAGACTGGTATGGTCTATCGTAGACCTACACCTGTACGAGTGCATCGACGGATCTCTTAATTAGGCGTAGACCACTATGATCTACGTAGACTGATATAGAACAAAACTTGGATGTTGCTTAAAAGAGAATAAATAAATTAAAAATAAATGTAGGGTGGGTTTCTACACAAGTGAGGGAGTGTAAACAAGTCACACAATCATATTAGAGGTTATACAAATTAGGGGTAGTGTATTAAGGAGTGTGTGGATGGGTAGTAGTTTAAAGTTTAATCTCCTAAGAGTAATGTTTCTCAAAGCATAAGTATGTTTTGTGGATATATTTTGTCCAACCACTATCCATTCCACCTAATCTTTTGATTTGGGGGTGATCATTTAAGGAGTATGTGGAATATGTAGTCATCAAGTACAAAATACATCCACAAAACATACTTGTGGTTTGAAAACAATTATCCTTAGAGTATTGAACATTCAACCACTACCCATCCACACACTCCTTAATACACCACCCCTAATTTGTATAACCTCTAATATTATTGTGTGACTTGATTACACTCCCTCACATGTGTAGAAATCGCCCCTACATTTATTTTTAATTTATTTATTCTCTTTTAAACAACATCCAAGTGTTGGTCTATATCAGTCTACATAGATCACAGTGGTCTACACCTAATTAAGAGATCCGTTCATGCACTCGTATAAGTGTTGGTCTATGATAGACCATATCAGTCTACGATATATTTTAGTATCTAGTTGATGGATGACGTTTGTCATGATCTACGACGGTCAATTAACTTTCACCCCCAGTTCCCAAAAATAAAATTACTATTTATACCATTTTTAATTTAAATCATCAACAGTTTAAGATTATCTATTTAAATCATTTTTAATTTTATTATTTTATTCCATCAGCCCCAACACATGTTATTATCAATTTAAATTATTTTTAATTTAATTATTTTACTCCAACTGACCAAAACCTGTTTTTATCAGTTTAAATTATTTTTAATTTAATTATTTTATTCCAACATCCCAAAACATGTTATTATCAGTTTAAATTATTTTTAATTTAATTATTTTATTCCACCAGCACAAATCATATTATTATCAGTTTAAATTCTTTTCAATTTAATTATTTTATTGCACCAACCCAAAAACTTATTAGTATTATCTATTTTAATTTAACTGTTGCTCTATTGATTCACATGATCGATGATAAACTACTATGTTGGGTCGATGATAGACTAAGTATGTGATCGAGCATAGACTCTTCATGTGATAACCGAAAAACTGTTTATGTTATTTGTTTTTACAGATACATTCACTACAGATGCTAACACAAAAAATAACAATAACAAAAAAGAGGAAAATTCAATTTGAAAATAAAAATTATTTGTTCATTGCATAATCATAGGATTTTTACATTCAAAACATTGACACATCGGCCAGGACAAGCAAAAGAAGGCATTGGCAATGCTGATGTGCCTGTCAGAGATGACACATAGATCTGATTCATCTTCTACGATAGACTTCAACTTCTGGAAGAAGAACGTCCAAGAAGCATCGTTCTCTTTATCGACGACACAAAAGGCAATTGGAATGATGTGAATTTTTGTGTCCTGTGCAACTGCACTCAGCAACACGCCCCCGTACTTTTCATATAAATATGTGCCATCAACGGCAATTACCTTTCTCATGTGGGCATATCCCCGTATGCAAGCTCTGAATGCTAAGAAGTAGTAAACTAACGCTCTATTAATCTTGTTTACCATGATAGAATAGAAAGACCCTGGATTCAACAACTCCACCATGTGGGAAAAATACAGCAAACAAGCATATCCATGCTCCGGTGTCCCACAAATGATGTTCTTCGCAATTACACTGTCTTTCCAACACATCCAATAGCTTGCATGGCAATGCAACTCCTTGAACACAATCCTTTGTATTTCGCTTATGCTTGGACATTTGCCATCCCGAAAATGATTTACGCATAGTGAAACAATCAATTTGGATAACAATCTCTTATGCCTGCAGGTGGCGTGTTCAATAACGCACGTGTGCAACCCGATATACTTATATATGCGAAATCTGCATAAGGTTTCATACTTCATTGCCCTCAACAACCAGCCGCAACTACGAGATAAGCATTTTTCCTTCAAAAATTTGGAGCAGTTCTTCTCCAAACAATAATCAAAACACTGCCTCACCGCTGCTGTGTCTAGTATTCTTGTTGGCGAATGTTTGATCAAGATGGAAATTGGCTTTGTCGTTGAAGGAATGTCCCAATTGTAATCTCGTTCCACGGTCTTCTTTGTCATTTTGCGAGTCCGATGAAACCTCTTCCATATGCATATGATCATTTTTCGTATTAATAGGTTAATCGTCATCATTCTCGTAATGACTGAAATCATCGTGGACTTTCGGGCGCGGATGTGGGTGTTCTAATGAATTTACCAGTCCTTCGACGGACCTCTCAGCTACATTTATCCTCAAAATAAGCTTAAAGCCATCTGCATCGACATTCATCATTCGTACATCACTATTTATGATCGTAGGATTCACCTTTTCCCTCGAATTCATTAGCTAACTAATCACCACGTCGCCCCGCACACAATCTAGATTCCCACTCTCCATTACGTTTGCAACCAATTCGTCGTACGAACTATTGCGGCAAACAGCAACAGGGATTGTCACCTTCATAAAAGATCTCCATTTCCAGTATTTGGGAGTCTCCAACCATTCTCCAATGAAATCACCAGAAACCAGAACAAATTTTGCAATATACATCGTGGAATTAGGCTTTGGTCTGTGGTAGATTATGCTTATGGTCTATATCAGGTTATATTCACGATCGATGAATGACAATCAGTGGTTGATGACTGGGCAGCTATCCGTGTGAAAACCGTGAAATAACAAATATTGCTTCTAATCTACGATCCTTGGGTTTATGGAATAAAGAAATGAACTTGGAGTCACCTGAGCTGCTGTAATGTACTTTCTAAAGTGGTTTTGAGTAATGTGAATGGTTTCAAGCTTTTTAACAATGGTGGAAAGTGGTGTGTTTGAGAAGATACCAAACAAATGGGGTAACAATGGGTGCAATGGACAAACTTATGATGTTTGTGGACTTATTTAGAGCTAATCGCTGGAAATAACGCCGGAGAAGTGGTCGGAATCAGAGCTTTTTGGAGGGAAAACAACCACCTTTTAGCTTTTGAATTTTTTTATTTAATATTTTTGGAAACCTAAATATTTTTATATATATATAATGGTAGATGATGGAGTGGGTTGAAGTGTATTATTTAAAACTTGTGGATGAATTTATTAAGTTGGAAGTATTGGGTTAAAGTGAATTATTATAAAATTTGTGGGTGAAGTTGTTAAGTTGGAAAAGTTAATGATAATGTGGAATTAAATGTCTTTTTGGCAAATTATTCATCAAGTTTGAAACTTTGGCAAAAAAATTCCATGGTGTCCTTTTGGCAAACTTGCCCAAGTGACTGTTGACGAGTTGATCGAATTGGCACATAAATATAGCAATCGGACCATGCTCGTTGATTATCGTTACCTGTTGAAACTCGGTGTCAAGTTTCGTATGTCTCACAAGTACAAGCAAATAAATAAGAATGATAGGAATGCCATGGGGAGTACTCTTCTCACTAAGAACTGCAATTTTGGAGCTCCAATCATAAAAAAGATGCCATGCAAGCATATGTTTCACTTTAACCGCATGAAAAATTGGTCAGAGAGAAACATAGGTTGCCCAACTTTAACTGCATATGCAAAATATGCATGTTTTTAATTGCTTAGCTAAAAATTATTCATGTTGTTAATAATTTAGCCAAAAATGCCCTTATTATTATTATTATACACTGAAATAAAATAAAAAATTTAGTTACCACCAATGAAATTATCTCTCGCTTTAAACAATCAAAAGAAAATAATAAAGTAAGAGGAATGGATGGAAAAGAATGTGGTTTTTGAATTTAGGCTAATTCAGTGGCTAGAATCATTACAGACAAAAATAGCTTTTTCGATTTCGAAAAAGAATCAAAAATGTCCTTAATGTATTAAAAATGACTAAAAAATGTCCTTCTTTCATCTATTGATTCAAAAATATCTCTTCATCCATCTATTTGGATCAAAAATGTCCTTAACATTAAATTTAAGTCCAAAAATTTCTCCTCCTTTTAACAAATTTTAATGTGGAATATAATTTTTTAAGTTAAATGTATGATATTATTTTTATTGGTCCACATGTAATTACACCCAAATTCATTCATAGTTTAGCCCATTAAACCAAACGAATTTTAAAAATACCCAACATTTCTTCTTCCTCCATCACACGATCTTAAGGTCACTACTCGCTACTTGTAATTTTCTCTCCTCACGTTGTATAAAAAAAATTTAATGCCTTGAACGTTATACTTTAATCTTACATCATTTGACGTGATTTAAGCAATTGAATAGAAGCAAAAAAAATAATAATTTGAG
This sequence comes from Capsicum pubescens, assembly GCA_030864215.1. Lineage (NCBI taxonomy): Eukaryota > Viridiplantae > Streptophyta > Magnoliopsida > Solanales > Solanaceae > Capsicum > Capsicum pubescens. The sequence continues at coordinate 365,718,080 of CM061548.1, read as the reverse complement.
AAGCAAAATGCAGTAAATAAGGAGTGCTTTTGAAATTTGGGTTTCAAATTTGATATATGTCAGTGTGAAGTTCTTAAAAACAAAGAGGCAAAGAGCATCGAAAAGAAAATACCATAATTTGCGTGCATTATGAATGGAACTATAAATTCAAAAACTAAGAAGTAATGTTTGATTTATGAAAACACTCCAATAACAATAAATGCAAGTGAAAGCAAGTCGATAGAGAATAAAATTTCATGTTATTCTTCCACAGATAAGGTTTTATACCAAATGAAGATGAAGAAGTAGCTCGTGTTGGATCTTTTAAAAATTATTTGGATTAATTGGTTAAATTGTGAATAAATTTGAGTCTAATTACATGTGGACCAATAAAAATAATGTCATGTATTTAATTTTACAAAAACTATATTCCATATAAGAATTTAATAAAAGGTGGGGGCACTTTTGGACTTAAATTTAATGTGAAGGACATTTTTTATCCAAATAGGTGGATGGAGGGTTTTTGAACCAATAGGTGGAAGAAGGACATTTTTGAATCATTTCTTATACATCAAGGACATTTTTGACCCTTTTCCAAATTTTTTATTATAATAATTGATCTACAATACACGTTTTTCAGCCGCAAAAGGTACCTAATTTTTTTTTTTATTGGTCGAATCAATTCAAAATTTTTAACTTCAATAATTCACTAAAAACTATTTGTAAGCTTGGATATATTTTGCCAGAATATTCTTACATATAGTACAATCTATAGAACATGATCGTATAGAAACTTTGGACACAAAAGTAAGAAAAGGTAGATAGATTTGTGGTCACTTGTTACAAAATGTGATTCCATTTTTTGAATTCAACACACAATTGTGACTAGGTTCAGGCTGATTAAAATGCATTTACCTCTTAAATTGATCTTGGTATTAAAAAGGATATTAGTTACTCCTTCATCCGTGTCTTACTTTTTTTTTTTTTTTTTTTTTTTTTTTACGGTTTGAAAACAAGTGTTTTTTTTTTATCTATATGTAGTAATTTTATCATCAATTTCAGCATTCTATAAGGCAATTTTAAAACTACTGTCGCACCTCTTTTTTACTTCAAAAAGAGTTTTCAAATCCGAAGATAATTAAAAATGTTTCAAAAGATCACTAGAGTTGGCATAGTGGTTCAGCACTATTTCCCTTAAGCAAGAGGTCGGGAGTTCGATACCGGCCTCTGGCGAATGGAGCAAACTCTGTGGCCAGTTCCCTACCGCAAAATGCGCTGACTGAGGAACGAAAGATTAGTCTCATGGCTGCCGGCTGTGGGGATACCTTGGGAAACCAAAAGAAAAAAAAAAAGATGTTTCAAAAAGGTATATCTATAATCTATATATATATAAAATCTATATCTATATTTATAATCTATAATCTATATCTATAATCTATAATATATTAAAAGTGTGATGACGCTTAAAAAATAATTTGAACTTTTTGCCCTTCATTAAAAGACTCTTCTTCTGACAAAACTATTTTTTCGCTATTTTCTTTAATTTATTATTTAATTTTTTTTATTATGTTAACTAAACCTTCTAAAATATATGGGACACCTAAATATTAATTAATATTTTCCTTTCTACTGTTCAACTAGAAAAATACTCCTAAAATAGGACTATATTAAAATATACTTCTAAAATATACGTAATAAGATATATACACCTCTTGAATTTGTAAGTCGGTCTTCTTTCTTTTTTTCCTTATGAAATTATTCTATGAATTGTTACATATGGTATAGATAAATTCGTCCATGGACAAATAGGATTTGGGTTCAATTTGCATCTTTATTACTTTTTTTTTTCAACTTAATTAATATAATTTTCAATATTTGTGTGGTCTATTTCACATTTATGTATGTTCTTTTGTTTTTGCTTTGTCACGGAAGTTGAGGTTGATGCTTTCTTATATCTTGACATTGTTGTAAGTATGTCATGTTAATATTTATATTCATTAAATTATGTATGTTTTTATGGAGTATTTTGTCAATTTGATGCTCTCTCGATTTTTTAACTTGACGGTTATACTTTGATAAATTAGGGTTAATTTTTCTTGCCTATTGGAAAAATATAATTGACGTTCATCTAAATTGATTCGGTTACAGGTCTAGATTGATGGATGTTTGATTTTCTAACCCTCAACTTCTTCAATGTTCTTGTCAACATAATAGAATTTAACATGTGTGTATATGTGTATCTTCTTTATTTTCATTCAAGTCATTCTTTAGGGTCAAAGTTTTCGTTCAGACGAGAAATATTTTTATCAAAGTCGAAACTTTGTGATCACTATTGTATTGTTTTGTTTTAGTTTACAGGTCGTAGATGAATATCGGTTGGATTTGAAGAATTTCTTGTGTAAAGGTTAGGTTTACTTGTGTTGTTTTGATATCTTTATTGTCTTATTATTTTATTTTAATTTACATATGGTAGATGAACGTTGTTCGACTTTGACAAATTCTTTAGGTAAAGGTTAATTTTAATTGTATTGATTTACTATCTCTATTAGTTTATTTATTATTTTATGTGGTTTATAGTTCGTAGATGAATGTCGATCGACTTTGAGGAATTTTCGTGTGTAAACTTTAAGTTTGATTATATTGTTTTGATATCTCTTTTATCGTATTATTTTGTTGTAATTTACAAGTGATAGATAAATGTTGGTCGGCTTTGAGGAATTTTCTTAGGTAAAGGTTAGGTTTAATTGTATTGTTTTAATATCACTGCTTTGAGATTTTTTTTTATGTAAATGTTAGGTTTAGTTGTATTATTGATATTGCTATTATCGTATTATTTTGTTATAGTTTACAGATGGTAGATGAGTGTCGGACGGCTTTGAAAAACATTTTGTGTGTAAAGATTAGATTTAATTGTATTGTTTTGACGTCTCTATCATTATATTGTTTTATTGCAGTTTACAGGTAGTAGATGAATGTCATCAACTTTTAGAAATATTTTTAGTAAAGGTTAGGTTTAATAAATAAATTCTTCATCTTTACATACTCAAAAGATATTGAATTTAGTTATTGTATTCGTGTTTATTATTTAAACAAATATCTTATTTAGAATAACGTTTGAACTCATTAAAGTGAGATATACGCGCGAGGCGCATATACCTAAACTAGTAGATTAAAAATTAGAGTCTTCACTTGACATTGAATTTTGATGTGGCAAGTCATCTAGAAAATTCTTTTCAAAGCATTTGACTCTTAAAATCGATCCACAAATAGAAATTTCCATTAAAAAATTTTGTTGACCAGTGTAATGCACCCCTTGATCCCGTGGTTTTTTCTCACAAGTAGAGTCAAATAAATAAGAATGATAGGAATGACATGGGAAGTACTCTTCTCACTAAGAATTGCAAAATATCTGAAGAAGACATTTTTGAAGCTGGATCCTCGATGATAAATATGCCTTGCAAGCATATGTTTCACTTTAATTGCATGAAAAATTGGTTAGAGAGGAACATTAAAACATAGGTTGCCCAACTTGTACTCTTACCAATAATGGTAAATTCTAAGTTGTCTAAATAAAATTTTCTGGCTAATATAGACGTCGTTTTATTGAATTTATTGGTTTAATTTGAATAATTATCAATATTTTACTATTGCATGAACATATATATGGTTTTTAAAATTCGAATTTGTTGTAAGATTGACTGTTTATTTTGAGTATTGGTTAGTTGGATTGCTGATGGTTAAGGGTGTTGGTTTGGTTATACGTTATTATTTAAGAAAAGAAGGTTGTTCTTATATGGGATTAGTGAAAGAAAATTCCCATCTTGAGAGAAATATGTTGATCGTTTATGAACTCAACTAATAGTTATTATCGCAAGAAGTTATTTTTCTTGTTGTTTGAGATAATTACTACTAGTTGAGTAACTATAGAAGAAATTGGCCTGCTAAGTTATGATTAAGCTTTTCTTTTGCAACAATAGTTTTAGAAGCGAGGAATCAAAATATAAACGAATCTAGGCTCCTACCATTGAAGAAAATTCTTACACTGAAAAAAAAAACTACATATAACATGTGGTGATACTCTTAATAGTTAAATTATTAACATTAGTAGTTATTATTCAGGATGACTATAAACATCCTTATTATGGTTGATGTTAAAATTATTCAAATATATTAGCAATGAAAGATAAAATAGCTAAAATCCCTTTCTCATTATTAAAGGGGCGTGTAAAAGAGAATAATGACTGATAATTTGAGACGAAGGGATAAATTACCGCTACACTTTTTTTGCCGAAAAAGGTACGTATTATAATTCTTTTTTTTTTTTTAAATTGGGGGTAGGGGAAGGGGAAGGGGGAGGGGATTAGAATGGGGAGAATCGAACCCTCACCAACAAGGTAGAAGTTCAGGTAACTAACCAACTAAGCTACTAAGATTCCCCTACGTATTATAATTCCAAAAAGGTTATCTCGTTTTTACTTTTAGTAAGTTTATTAATTTGAATATTTTACATGGCATGTCTAAGACCACATGATTTAAATTAAATAACTATACACATCTTTAATTTAAGATCATAAAATTTAAAAATCTCTATTTTTTTAAACTCCATAGGCCGTCAAACCAAAAATACTTAAAGTGCAGCGAAACTATCTTGAAAATCCACCGCTAAAAAATTACTAGTTTCCGTTGAAATTTCCCATTGAAAAATATTTAGTGTCTATTCTTACAATATTTTGACTCAATCTGTGAGAAAAGAAAAAAAGTAATATTTTCACACGAAAATATTAGGAAGCTTTCGGATGTTCCAATAAAAATTCGTTATCCATCATGTGTTGTCTCAGCGAACCGATTTGATAGAAAATAAGTGAGAAATCATATTTTATAATATAAATTTTTCATTAATTTGGAGTAAAAAAAGCCTTTTGTTTCTAGTATCCTTTCTGAAAAAAGCCTTTTAGGTTTTATAAATTTATAGTTAGGTAAATATTCTTTCTGAATTCTGATGGAGAAATTTTCCATGTGTAACACCACGTAAATTTTTTCGTACACTTATCGCGATTATATGGAGTCCTAAAGGCTTGCGTATGGGTTAAATTAAGTTTATGGTGTTCGGAAGTATCCCTTCAATAGTTGTATGTGTAGGTATTGGAATAAGCTTTCCAACGATATAAAGTTTGCCCAAAACAGAGGAGTATTTCATATAAGCGAGCACATTCGAAATTTCAAAACAGTGGCCGGGAGCCCGTGAAGATGAAGATGGTAACTAATAAGATTTGCACATAGTATCACATGTTATAACCTTGGTATAACAATTAGCAAGTGTAGCCATCACCCAACATTAAGACATGATACGAAATAGGGGAAAGTACAACATGGGATAAAAGAACAAAGGTCAGAAGAAGGAATATATTACTCTTTTTTTCTTGAAATTCCCAAACTTTAATATTGCCTACATTTGTAGCCAGATTCAATGCAGAGTCACCCCATATCTCAGTTCAAACACCACTTTCACATTTGGCATTGAGTTTTCTTATAAACACAATATATAAAGAGGAGTGTATGTTGTAACAAGATTAAACAAACGAGCATAAGTGCAAGAGTACAATACTTGAACATGATCGGTGAACAAAATTAGTTCTCAAGTCTATCAACCCACAAGGTCTTCATGAGGGCTTACTTCATTGTTTAGAACTCTACGGCAGTGTTTGGGGAACAACCGTGTTTGCGTTAAAAATTACATAAGTAGAAGTGCAAGAGTACTAGCCGGATATGACAAACACGATGGTTCACGTATAAATCTATCAAGGTGTTCCTGAGAGTTCCCTTGACCACTTCATGAGGGCTTACTTCGTTGTTTGAAGCCCTGCTGAAGTGTTTGGGGGAACTCCTGGGTTCACTTTGAAAATTATCCAAACAGGTAGCAATGCAAGAGTACTAGCGGGAGATGTTAAATACAATGGTTCACATATAATTTCTGAAGGTGTTCCCTGGAGTTCCCTTGACCACTTCATCAAGGCTTATTTCATTATTTGATGCCTTGCTGAAGTGTTTGGGGGAACTCTCGGGTTCACATTGAAAATTACACAAACAAGAAGTGCAAGAATATTAGCTGGAGATGATGAGCATACTGCTTCACGTATAAATCTATCAAGATGTTCCTACTAGTTCCCGTGACCACTTCATGAGGGATTACTTCATTGTCTGAAGCCCTGCCGAAGTGTTTGGGAACTCCAGAGTTCACTTTGAAAATTATCCAAACTAGTAGAAGTAGAAGAATACTAGATGGAGAAGATGAATGGAATGATTCATGTCTAAGTCTATCAAGGTGTGCCTGAGAGTTCCCTTGACCACTTCATGAGGGCTTACTTCGTCGTTTTAAGTCCTGCTGAAGTGTTTGGTGGAACTCTCGGGTTCACTTTGAAAATTACTCAAATAGGTAGAAATGCAAGAGTACTAGCTGGAGATGTTGAACACAATGGTTTAAATATAAATCTATCATAGTGTTCCCTGAATTTCCTTTTACCACTTCATCAAGGTTTATTTCATTGTTTCATACCTTGCTGAAGTGTTATGGGGAACTACAAGGTTCACTTAAAAATTACACAAACAAGTAGAAGTGCAAGAGTACTAGCTGGATATGACGAGCACAATGTTACACATATAAATCTATCAAGGTATTCCTGAGAGTTCTTGTCACGCCCCAAATCCCATTGGAGCGGACTGGCACCCGTAGCCGAGGAGGCCCGGGAGAACCCGTTCATAACCTATACTTTCACATTTACATTACTTATGAAAATTAGAAATTTGGGCAGTACTTCATTGTAAATAAAAGAAAACAGTACCTGTATCAGTCTAGCAGACACACATATATATATATATATATATAAACAGTTATTGGCCGTCAGAGCCATCACGTCTATCAACCAAACACTCCTATGGCTGTACAATATGTCTACAAAAGCCTCTACATAGATACACAACTGAGTTAGGGTCGGGACAAACTCCCGCCCACAAAAGACTTTTATACAAATACCAAAAATCATATAGAAATGACATGGGATGCCCCGAAACAACTGGAGCTCACCACTATCAACTGAATGTCCTGGCTCTTACTGCGGAGGTGTACGACCTGAAGTACCTGTTCCTGCAGGCATGAATACAGGTCCCCCGTGAGGGACATCAGTACAGAAATATGTACTGAGTATGTAAGGCAGTGAGTATCAAGATGAGATACAAAATGTCAACAGAACCCAGATACCAGTGAATAAACAGTATGAGTAGACCACACTTAAAAGAGCTGATGGGATACCTGCACATTACTTTCATATCATTACTTCCCGTATTCCTTATCAATACATAACATATGTCATACAATGGCCAACTGGTCAGTGGTACTAATACAATACATCAGGGACCACCCCTGGAATAGCATATATACATAATCTTTATAATACAATGGCCAACTGATACGTGGTACTAATACAATACATCATATCATCAATTTAAAATAAAGACATTCTATTTCTTAATTCAATTAATCTTTGAGATTGGTTACTTTGTGGTCACACCTTATGGAACTTGAAACCATGATACCTCAATAGGAAAAACATGTAAATAGGTAATCAATATCATGAAAATGAAGTAGAGAATCATGGATACCTCATTAAACCATTTCGTAGTCAACAATAGTATATGGACATTTTTTTGACTAGCCGGACATCTTAAAAGTGAAAACAAGTTCAATTGGTAGTGTCGAAGATCATATGCTGTTATTATGTGTCATGTGTCGTAGGACAATGTTGGAAGCTTACTTGAGAGTGTCATGGGTCATTATTCATGCCAAAGATTAGATAGAGTATGTCTTACATACCTTGATATAACCACTTCAATACAAGTCCAACTTGACTTCCCGTACTCTTCGAACACTTATCTACAATAAGTCATTTCTGGCAAACGAGTATTAGCAACCAAATCATACCATTTAGGTATTAACTTCACCAAATAATGTCTAGGAAGTAATCATTTAACTCATCAATAAGAGTGCTACATACATCCTCTTATACTCTTAGCCTTTATTTCCCTTCTTAATCACCATCCAATACCAACATGATCACTAGGCATACATAACCACTAATATAATGATATATCACCACAATTCATCCTCCATAATCCAATACAACAACTTCCATAATTTACTACTAACAATTTATACTAAACAATTCATAACTATGTTTCTAGTTATCTTCCAACATCAAGACAATACTTATAATCCTTTATCAATACTTATTCTTCGATAAGAATCAAGAATAAACAATATTCATACCTTAACAATGAACTCTTGTAGTTAGAATCCTCCTTACATAACCATGGGGTGCTTCTCGAAGCTTTCGAGATGGTGAACACAACTACGGAACCAATTCGAATTTTCTACGGTTGAATCACAAAATATTTGAAGTTGAAATTAGGCTAGGGTTTCACCTTATCTTAATAATTGGATGATATATGATATATATGAGGCTAAGTGTATGTTTATAAAGACCAATTTTCGTCCAAGAGGTAATAGAAAATGACCATTTTTCCCTAAAAATTTAAATAAAATCCGAATCTGTCCCCAGTGGACAGTTTTGACAGGCTGAAGTAAATCGATCATAACTCTTTGCTCCGGTATCGGATTTGGGTGAAACCAATTGCATTGGAAATATAATTCAAAGTAATTTCATTTTCATATAAATTATACCACCCATTTATTCTTGTACAAGGAGTTATGGTCGTTTAAAGTTGACCCAAAAATCTGTCCCAAAATTCTGTTTTTTTTTTTGATAGGCTGTAGTAAAACGGGTATAGCTCCTTACTCAAACATTGGATTTGGATGAAACCAATTTCATCGGAAATAAGACTCTCGGAGATTTTCGTCGATATATAGCAGCTCACACAGTTATTTTTGTACAAGGAGTTATGATCGTCTAAATTTGATCCAAAAAAAAATTGCCTAGCTGCAGTAATTTTCCTGCAGATTTACTGTTCACAGGCTTCCCGGCCACCGTTTTGAAATTTCGAATGTGCTCGTTTATAAGAAATACTCCTCTGTTTTGGGAAAACTTTATATCGTTGGAAATATTATTCCAATACCTACACATACATCTATTGACGGGATACTTCCGAGCACTATAAACTTAATTTAACCCATACACAAGCCTTTAGGACTCCATATAATCGCGATAAGTGTACGAAAAAATTTACGGGGTGTTACATTCTCCCCCGCTTAAGAACATTCTTCCTCGAATGTTAGCATAGTTACTCAATTAAGACATGTCCAATCTTACAATTAACATATGCATCATCATAACATACTTGCATAAAAATAAACACTTACTTGTTATTGTTCTTCGTCCGTCTCATGAACTTCCTCCTCATCGTTGAATAGGTTAGGGTAGTTAATCTTCATCGCTTCCTCGGCTTCCTATGTGATCTCCTCAACTTGTTGATTCCTCCAAAGTACATTTACCGATGCTATCTCTTTATTCCTTATCTTTTTAATTTGGCGATCAAGAATAGCAATAGGCATTTCTTCAAAAGTGAGATCTTCTCTAACTTGTACATCCTCCGTAGTAGTGATGTGCGATGGATCTCCGATGTACTTGTGAAGCATCGAAACATGAAATATGGGATGAACTGCTGAGAGCTCTTGAGGTAGCTCTAACTCATAAGCAACTTGTCCAAATATTTGAATGATCTTGTACGGACCTATGTATCGTGCACTTAACTTTCCTTTCTTGCCAAACCTCATCACTCCTTTCATTGGTGATACTTTCAAGAATACCCAATCGTTGATAGAAAACTCAAGTCCTCTTCTTCTAACATCCGCATAAGATTTGTGTCGACGTTGAGCTGTTTCAAGCCGTTGTTGGATCACTTTAACCTTCTCCATTGCTTGACAAACAATATCCGGTCCAAAAAAGACCGCATCACCTGCTTCAAACCATCCTATTGGCGATCTACACTTTCTTCCATACAATGCTTCATATGGTGCCATTTTGATACTTGAATGATAGCTATTATAGTAGGCAAACTCGATAAGAGGTAGGTGATCATCCCAGTTGCCTTTGAAATCTAATACACATGCTCGTAGCATATCTTCAAGTGTCTGGATGGTACGTTCCGCTTTTCCGTCCGTTTGAGGATGAAAAGCCGTACTTAGATTTATTTGTGTCCCCAAACTCCTTTGAAAAGACTTCCAGAAATTCACGGTAAATTGGGCTCCTCGATCGGATATAATGGAAATTCGAACTCCATGTAACCGAACGATCTCCTTAATATACAACTTCGCATACTCTTCCGCCATATAAGTTGTCTTAACTGGTAAGAAGTGCGCGGATTTGGTAAGCCTATCAATGATCACCCATATGGAATCAAACTTCCGAAATGTACGAGGCAAACCCGTGATGAAATCCATATTGATCTTGTCCCACTTCCAGACTGGAAGATCTATACATTGCATGTAACCACCGGGTTTCTGGTGTTCTACTTTGACTCTTTGACAATTCAGACATTCAGCTACAAATTCGGCAATATTTTTCTTCATGTCATTCCACCATTATATTGCTTTCAAATCTTGATACATCTTAGTTGACCCTGGATGGATGGAATACCTTGAACAGTGTGCTTCTGTCATAATTCTCTTTCTTAGCTCAACTACATCAGCTACACATAAACGATTCTGACACTGAAGCACTCCTTCTCGCGTAAGCTCAAATGCCTTTGTCGTGCCACTCTGCACATCCTCCTTAAGCTGCAATAAAATTGGATCTGCATACTGCTTCTCTTTCACTTCAGCTATCAATGAAGATTCCGCTGCATTACGTACAATAACCTCTTCATCTGGAGTTTCGAGAAGTCAAACTCCCAAATTATCTAGTTGGTGAAGATCCTTAATCATCCCCTGTTTTTCTATAGATGCCATTTTAGACTTACGACTCAGTGCATCCGCTACCACATTCTCTTTCCTTGGATGATACAAGATATCAACATCATAATATTTCAACAATTCAAGCCATCTCTGCTGCCTCAAGTTTAGATCTTTCTGACTGAAGATATATTGCAGGCTCTTATGATCGGTATATATGTCAACATGAACCCCATATAAGTAGTGGCGCCATATCTTCAAAGCAAATACAACTGCAGCTAGCTCAAGATCATGCGTGGGATAATTCCTCTCATGTGGTTGCAACTGTCTAGAGCCATAGGCTATTACTCTACCATGTTGCATTAATACGCATCCTAAGCCAATTCTCGAAGAATCACAGTACACTGCATACCCTTCTGTGCCTTCAGGAAGTACCAATACCGGTGTAGAAGTCAACTTGCTCTTCAGATCTTGGAAAATCTTTTCACAGGCATCATTCCATTGAAACTTGGATGCTTTATGCATTAGCTTAGTTAAGGGTGCTAAAATAGAAGAAAAACCCTGGACAAACTTTCTATAATAACCAGCCAACCCAAGAAAACTACGAATCTCCGTAGGCGTCATGGGCCTTGGCCAATTCTTCATAGCTTCTATCTTTTGAGTATCAACCTGTATGCCTTCATTTGTTACAATATGGCCCAGAAATGCCACTGACTTTAGCCAAAATTCACATTTAGAATTTTTTGCATACAACTTACGATCACGAAGAATCTGCAACGCCTGCCTTAAGTGATTAACATGATCCTCTTCTGATCTAGAGTAGACCAGAATATCATCTATGAAAACTATCACGAACACATCTAGAAACGGCTTAAACAACCTATTCATCAGATCCATACAAACTGCGGGTGCATTTGTCAGCCCGAATGACATAACCAGGAATTCATAATGACCATACCGTGTTCGGAAAGCTGTCTTGGGTATATCTTTATCCTTGACTCTCACTTGATGATAGCCTGATCTCAAGTCAATCTTGGAAAAACACTGGGCACCCTGCAACTGGTCCAATAAATCACCAATTCGGGGAAGAGGGTATTTATTCTTGATAGTCACCTTATTCAATTGACGATAGTCAATACACATCCTCAACGAACCATCTTTCTTACACACAAACAATACTGGTGCTCCCCAAGGGGACATACTTGGCCTGATGAATCCCTTCTCTAGCAGGTCTTTCAGTTGCTCTTTCATTTCTCGCAACTCTGTTGGTGCCATTCTATAAGGAGGAATTGAGATTGGCTGTGTGTCTGGAAACATATCAATACCAAGCTCCACTTCTCGTTCAGGAGGTAAACCTGGTAGTTTTTCAGGAAATCCACTAGGAAATTCATTCACAACCGGAACGGTCTGAAAAGTTGGCGTCTTTGCCTCTGTATCCCTTACTCTAACCAAATGGTATATGTACCCCTTGGAAATCATTTTTCTTGCCTTAAAGTAAGAAATAAATCAACCTCTCGGCGCGCCAACATTACCCTTCCATTCAAGGACTGCCTCATTTGGGAAATGGAAATATACCTTCATAGAATGACAATCTACTGTAGCATAACAAGACGCTAACCAATCCATGCCCATAATAACATCAAAATCTACCATTTCTAACTCAACAAGATCGGCTATCGTATCACGACCACAAATATTCACAACACAATTTCGATAAACATTCCTAGCTATAAGAGATTCCCCCACTGGCGTTGATACTTTAAATGGCTTGGCTAATAATTCGGGTGTTCTTCCGAACCTTCCCGCAACCAAAGGAGTAGCATATGATAATGTAGAACCAGGATCAATTAAGGGATACACATCAAATGCAAAGATGGACAACATACCTATAACCACGTGTGGAGAAGCCTCTAAATTCTGCCGATCTGCTAGGGCATACACACGGTTCTGAGCTCCGCTAGAACTAGTTGCTTCTCTATCACCTCTACCGTGACCCATAGGTTGTGCACCCCTACTCAAAGGAGGCACCGATGATGACGCAACAGCTGATCTGGTAGGTCGTGTTATACCACCTGTGGTCCTGCGTGGGCAATCTCTAGCCATATGCCACGGCTAACCTCACCAAAAGCAATTGTTCGTTCCAAGCCGACATTCGCCAAAGTGAAATCTTCTACATATGGGGAACGGGTGTCGTGGAGGTCTCAATTGACTCATACTCCCTTGCCCTTGATACCCCACTGTTCGCGAACTCTGATTTTCACTGCTTTGCCCGAACTGATTACCTATGAACCTTTGAAATTGCGGTGGAGCACTAATTACAGGATAAGAAGATAACGGGCTAGGCAATCTATGAGAGAACGAAGGCCTAAAAACTCCCTGAGATGCCATAAACTGCCCTATAGCTCTGGCCCGCTTAGAATATCCTTTTTCTGATTCCTGGGTTCTTCTTCTTTGCCTCTGGTCTTCCATTTTCTGAGAGAAAGCTTGTATCCTCGCTATATCCATGTCCTTGTTCAAAGCAGCAATGGTACAATCTCTAACCAAGTATGGTTCCAATCTATCCACATAGTGATGAACTCTGTCATCCATAGTAGCTACCACATTAGAAGCATATCGAGACAAGGAGTTAAATCAAAGACTATACTCCCTTACACACATATTACCCTGACGAAGATTTAGGAATTGATCTGCACGAGCCTGACGAGTCTCAAATGGAAGATAATGATCAATAAATGCATCTTTGAACTCTCCCCACATAGTTGGAGGTGCATCAATACCCCTAGATCATTTCAAATCCTCGTACCACAATATAGCCTCTCCTTTCAGTCTATATGTTGCTAGCTCAACCATCTTTTTACCGGATATGTGCATAACATCTGGAGCCCTTTGGGTTTGATCGACAAAGTCCTGCGGGTCTTCGTTAATATCTTATCCGGTAAAAGTAGGAGGATCCAGTTTCAGAAATCCTGTGTCCGAAGGCTAGCTGCTCTATCCGTACCACTAGAACCCGTGGTAGGAATAGCTTGCCCTTGAACTTGACCGGCAACTATACGCGTCAGAAGTTGTACTGCATCCCTCAAATCTCGATCAACAGCATTAATAGATGGCCCTTCCGGAGGAGAAGAAGCTCCTGATATATGCTCAGCTTGAGACTCACTTTGTTCAGCTTGTGCCAGTGGTGACTTACTAGTACCTTCTCCGACCACTACATCTATTCGCTTCCACTTATTCTTTCTCCTTGTAACCGGCATCGTTACTATAATAAATAATAAAAAAAACAATTGGATTAAGCTATCGATTATGACTTTATCTCTAATATGGGCTCTATTGCACGATCTAAGAAATGGAGAATGGAAACAATCCCTAAATGTCCAATAGCCTCCTGTTTATAGATGTGGTGCACAACACACCGATAAACGAGATTCTACGTAGACACGGCTTTGTAGACTCACTAGAACGAACTTCTCTGATACCACTTCTGTCACGCCCCAAATCCCATTGGATCGGACTGGCACCCGTAGCCGAGGATGCCCGGGAGAACCCGTTCATAACCTATACTTTCACTTTTACATTACTTATGAAAATTAGAAATTTGGGCAGCACTCTGTTGTAAATAGAAGAAAACAGTACCTGTATCAGCCCAACAGACACCCACATATATATATAAACAGTAATTGGCCGTCAGAGCCATCACGTATATCAACCAAACACTCCTATGGATGTACAATATGTCTACAAAAGCCTCTACATAGATACACAACTGAGTTAGGGTCGGGAAAAAACTCCCGCCGTCAAAAGACTTTTATACAAATACCAAAAATACATATAGAAACGACTTGGGATGCCCCGAAACAAATGGAGCTCACCACTATCAACAGAATGTCCTGGCTCTTACTGCGGAGGTGTACGACCTGAAGTACCTGTTCCTGCAGGCATGAATACAGGTCCCCCGTGAGGGACGTCAGTACGGAAATATGTACTGAGTATGTAAGGTAGTTAGTATCAAGATGAGATACAAAAGATCAACAGAACCCAGATACCAGTGAATAAAAAGTATGAGTAGACCACACTTAAAAGAGCTGATGGGATACCTGCACATCACTTTCATATCATTACTTGCCGTATTCCTTATCAATACATAACATATGTCATACAATGGCCAACTGATCAGTGGTAATAATACAATACATTAGGGACCACCCCTAGAATAGCATATATACATAATCTTTATAATACAATGGCCAACTGATCAGTGGTACTAATACAATACATCATATCATCAATTTAAAATAAATACATTCCATTTCTTAATTCAATTAATCTTTGAGATTGGTTACTTTGTGGTCACACCTTATGGAACTTTAAACCATGATAACTCAATAGGAAAAACATGTAAATAGGTAATCAATATCATGAAAATGAAGTAGAGAATCATGGATACCTCATTAAACCATTTCGGAGTCAACAATAGTATATGGACATTTTTTTGACTAGCCGGACATCTTAAAAGTGAAAATAAGTTCAATTGGTAGTGTCGGAGATCATATGATGTTATTATGTGTCATGTGTCATAGGACAATGTTGGAAGCTTACTTGAGAGTGTCATGGGTCATTATTCATGCCAAAGATTAGATAGAGTATGTCTTACATACCTTGATATAACCACTTCAATACAAGTCCAACTTGACTTCCCGTACTCTTCGAACACTTATCTACAATAAGTCATTTGTGGAAAACTAGTATTAGCAACCAAATCTTACCATTTAGGTATTAACTTCACCAAATAATGTCTAGGAAGTAATCATTTAACTCATCAATAAGAGTGCTACATACATCCTCTTATACTCTTAGCCTTTATTTCCCTTCTTAATCACCATCCAATACCAACATGATCACTAGGCATACATAACCACTAATATAATGATATATCACCACAATTCATCCTCCATAATACAATACAACAACTTCCATAATTTACTACTAACAATTTATACAAAACAATTCATAACTATGTTTCTAGTTATCTTCCAACATCAAGACAATACTCATAATCCTTTATCAATACTTATTCTTCGATAAGAATCAAGAATAAACAATTTTCAGACCTTAACAATGAACTCTTGTAGTTAGAATCCTCCTTACATAACCATGGGGTGCTTCTCGAAGCTTTTGAGAAGGTGAACACAACTACGGAACCAATTCGAATTTTCTACGGTTGAATCACAAAATATTTGAAGTTGAAATTAGTCTTGGGTTTCACCTTCTCTTAATAATTGGATGATATATGATATATATGAGGCTAAGTGTTTGTTTATAAAGACCAATTTTCGTCCAAGAGATAATAGAAAATGACCATTTTGCCCTAAAAATTTAAATAAAATCTGAATCTGTCCCCAGTGGACAGTTTTGACAGGCTGAAGTAAATCGATCATAACTCTTTGCTCCGGTATCGGATTTGGGTGAAACCAATTTCATTGGAAAGAAAAAATTTACGGGGTGTTACAGTTCTCTTGACCACTTTATGAAAACATACTTCATTATCTATTGGGAAACTCCTGAATTCACTGTGAAAAATACATAAATAGGTTGAAAAGAAAGACTATTAGTTGGAGATGTTGAATGCAATGAATTACATAAAAAGCTATCAATTCCTTGACCACTTCATCAAGTCTTATTTTATTATTTCATAAGGGCTTACTTCATTGTTTTTTTGCCTTGTTGAAGTGTTTGGGGGCTCTTGGGTTCACTTGGGAATTACGTAAATAGGTAGAAATACAAGAGTACCTGGCGATGCTGAACACAATGGTTCACAACGCTTCATCAAGGCTTTTTTCCTTGTTTTATGTCTTACTGTAGTGTTTGAAGGAACTCCCGGTGTCAATTTAAAAATTACACAAACAAGTAGAAGTGCAAGAGTACTGGCTGGAGATGGTGAACTTGCATGGTTCACATGTAAATCTATCAAAGGTGTTCCGTAGAGTTCCCTTGCCACTTCATTAGCACTTACTTCATTGTTTGAAGCTCTGCCAAAGCGTTTGGTAGAACTCCCGGCTTCACTTTGAAAATTACACAAAAAGTAGAAGTGTAAGAGTAGTAGCTAAAGATGATGACCACAATGGTTCATTTATAAATCTATTGAGGTGTTCTCTAAAGTTTCCTTGACTGCTTTATGAGGTCATACCTCGTCGTTTGAAGCTTTACGAAGTGTCTGGGGAACTTCGGACTTCTTTTTGAGAAGGTGTAATAAATTTTATATAATAGTAGTATTTTCTTAAAAAATAATTTTAAACCTATAATTATAACATATAGTTATTTTATATTTAGGTTTCTCGATTCAATATTAACTTTCTATATACTTTTTTGATTGCTTATAACGATTATTTCCTCTTACCTTCAGCTTTCTAACTTACATTGAAATTCCTAAAGTTGTGCTTTGGTCAGAAGTTCTGCTGCAGAACCAGGTAGAAAGACTTGCTACTAAGGAAAGGCAGCGACATCAATTAATAGTTGTGACTAGATGGTGGCTGTGGGTGGTGGAGGATGATAGTTGATAATGGTAGATTGTTACTGTAGCGGTGAATGATTGGCTTATTGTTATTTTTCATCTTAATGATGTATTAAGACTTTGTTAAAAATATTAATTAATTATTTACATATATTTATATTCATTTAGTGTGATGTACATCAAAGTGACGCTACTTCAAGAAGGTCTTTCAGAAGAAGTCAAGCTAAGGACCTTCAAGCATTTCATGCTTTATAGAGGGAAATGGAATCTTTCGAAGGTGTCAATACAAATGAATAGAATATATTTAATATATTAGGTGTCTGTCATTTAAATATCTTGTAATTTAAACGAAGGGCAATTTGGTCTTTCTTTACTTTTTTTAACCCTTAGTATAAGTAATTAGCAATTAGGGTTAAACCAATAGTTTTTGAAGATTGAAGACTTGTACCTCGTTTGAGAGCTTGAGAACCCTTTGTTGATTTTTAATACTTGTCATGAGATTTTCAAATAAGGTTATTTCCTTCCTGGGGATTCTAATAGATTAGGGGCTTTTAGTTTTCAATTAAGTGGTGTTTTGGCTGGTTTCACCATTACATCTTTTAATTGTTTGAATCTAATTGTGTCTATATTTTTTTAGTTTTTATCATTAATTTCTATCTTGCATCTATTTTCTTATTTCACATCAAACTAGTATCAAGAGCTTGGATTAGATTTGTTTTTACAAATCTAAGTCTTCGGTTTTGGATATATTTTTTATAGAAAAAAAAAGATAAAAAAAATTCAAATTTGACTGAAGGTTGTTTGATAATATTCCTTGATTTACATGTTGTTGTTTTATATTTGAGAAAAAAATCAAAGAACACATGACTTACAAAAATTGAAAGTCATTTTGAAGAAGAAACTTGAAAACGGATTTTGTTGATTTGACATTTGGTTGAATAAGTTGTTGATAGAGTTGTGGGAAAGTTATATCTCAAATTTGAGCTCATTTATTTGGGTATTGAAGGAGACTGATTTTTTTTAAAAAAAAAATTGATCTTCCTCTTGGAGAAGATGAATAATTTGAGAATTATAAAATAGTACAAATCTTTCAAACTTGTTTTCTCTTCTTTCCTTGTTAATTCTAACTAGTTTACTTTGAGTATTAATTCATAATTCTAACAAGTTTACTTTGAGTATTAATTAATACTTAATGTTAAACTAGTTTGTATTCATTTAAGAGATAATACCCAATTACCCCCGAACTATACCCAAAAAGCCTATGACACACCTCAACTTAAAGGGGGTCCTATTACCCCCCTGAACTTTTTAAAAGTATAATTTCTACACCGTTAGTGCCTACGTGGCACATATGTGGCACAACACACTTCAGAGTCCACGTAGGCACACATGTGTGCCATGTATGTGCCACATAGGCACTAAGAGTGTCAAAATTACACTTTTACTTTGTTCAGGGGTAATAGGACCCCCTTTAAGTTGAGGTGTGTCATAACTCTTTTAGGTATTGTTCAGGAGGGTAATTGGGCATTTTATCTTTATTTAATTTATTTGTGTCAAATTATTTTGTGTTTTTGTCTTTCATTTCGTGTATGCTTATCTTGTTCCTTGTCCTTTAATTTTAGTTATCCTTTCTTGATTATATAAACTCTATTACATCCCGAATAAGTAGTACAAATTGTGAATAGTTGACAGTGTTGACTCTCAACCTTGAGTTATTCAAGAGTCGTAAAGGTCAACAGTTAGGTGAGTTCATTTGCGGATAGCCTTAAATGTCTTTGGCCTTAATGTGATACACGAGTGTGGGAGACCAAATGAGGAAAATATGATGTGAGTGGTGAGGAACTCTTTCAACTAACTTTTTTATTTATTTTTGTAGGTGTAATGACTAATTAGAGGGAGCATCCTCTAACAAAATGGAAATGTTGCTTCAAAACAATTGGAAGAAATGAAAGAAATGAAGGGAAAATTGGAAGATTTGGATAAAATGGTGAGAAATCAAGAAATAGCAAATAGCCACTTGAGGTTTTCAATTCCATTGTTCAATATAATGAGGGATCAAGTTAGACTCCTCTTGATAAAACTCCATCCCATATAGTAGTGAAAGATATCCTCTCTCCTAATGTTATTTTACAAAAAGTTTGCAATCAAGCAACACTTCTAAAGGGGGAAAATCAACAAAGAAATCTTCCACCACAAGCCAATAAACCTCAATGAAAGCCTAACATAACACTGGAGAGCATGATTCTTTTGATGGTGATATGTATGATTATGGAGTCAATGATCAAGTTTAGTAAGAAAGGTTAGGTGGGAGAGAAAGAAGAGGAGGTAATGAAGGGTGGTATCTGATTGATGGTAGAGAATACAGTAGAAGGAATGATGATATAGATCGAGTATCCAACATCATCAAGGTTACACTTTTATTCTTCAAGGAGAGAAGTGACTCGAATGAATATCTTGATTGGACTGTGAAATTTGAAACACAATATAATCTCAACAATATGAATGATGTTAAAAAAATATACTTTATGTCACCTAAAGGGTTTTGCTTCTACATGGTGGAAGAAAAATGAAAGAGATTCTTTGGTGAATAGAGACTTTGTTACAAGTTGGAATGACATGAAATGGTATATGAGAGAAAGTTTTGTGGGTCATGATTATGAACAAGATACACTCAAGAAGTATTATAACCTTCAAAATGGAAGAAAGAGTACGAAAGAGTATTATAAGGAGATAGAGCATACTAGGCTTCAAGGTAATATCAGTAATGAAAAAGTGAAGCTTGTGGAAAGATTTATCTTAGGCTTAAATAATAAGGCATGACAACCATTGAAATTGCGTAGTCTTTCTATTTTATAAGAAACATATCAAAGGGAACTCAAGGTGGAGGCTCATTAAAAAGGACAAGTCAAAGGTGCAACCTTCTTTTTCTTCATGGTCTAAAAATATGAAAGTTTGAAAATCATCTCCTACGTGGGACCAATCCAAAGATATAAAGAAAGAATTCAAGTTCAACTTGGACAAACGCAAATAAAAAGTGGACTATATGAATGAAGGTAACAAATCTAAATTTAAAAATTCAATTTAAAATAATGTATTTTAAATATCAAGGATATGGACATAAATAAAATGAGTGTCCTAATAGAAGAACTATCACTACATTGAATGATGGTGGTTATCAAATTGAAGATTAATCTAAAAATGACCACGGGGAGGATGACAACAATTCTGAGTTTATGGGAGAAAGTCTTTGGAGAGTGTCAAGTGAGCTTGAATAGTGTGTGCAAGTTGTTAAGGAGGGGGATGAAGTTATAATTCCTTGAATTTAATTGAAGAAGGGATACCAATTTTAAAATGGAAAGCTTTCTATGCCTATATCTTCGTGAAGAGAGTTTTCAGTGAAAGAGCACACAATGGAGATTTGATGGTTCATTTTGGAGTGTCATAAACCTTACGAATTCTTAGTGAACATTTCTTTAGACCTAAGATGTTAAGAGATGTGGAGATAATTTATGCTAGGTGATTGGATTGTGAGCATGCTAATTCGTGCACACATTATTCAAGGGTCCCTTCCACCCTTGGAGTTCAAAAAACTTCTTTTAAAAATATGAATTATTATTTTCATGTTGTGGGTTTGAATGAAATCTTGTTAATATTGTGGAATGTGTTCTAAGTTTAAATCTTTATGTGTTTCTTGATATTATGATAACATATAAGTTGAATTTTGATTCTCTTATATTGAAACCCTTGAATTATGAAGTCATGATATATTAGCATTGTTGATCATACCCAAGTATAAAGCTATGCCTACCATGTGTTGCATTTTATGATCCTTTGGTGGTCTAAATGATTAACTTATGCTATACCCACATGTTTACAATGTATTCCTTGTTAAAGTTATACCTTTTATGTGTTTGATGGAATGCTCATGAGATAGGTTTAATGAAATTATGATGTGTTAGTATGCATTCCTATTCATGTGCAAGTTCATGACTTTCAAGTGGTTGATAAAATGCCTTATAGATCATATTATGAGTTCTTGACTATTGTCAAGTGATTAAGAATTGTCATGTCCTATTATTTTTATGCTATTAACTCCTGGGGGTATTTAATACCCAACAATTTAGATGTATGCCTAGAGCCAGTGTAAGTTACAGAAAAATCTCAATCATGTCATGATCAGTAGTACTCTAGTTCAGTTACAGACATCAGGAAAAAAAAACTCAGTATAAATCCAATCCCATTCAGTATTTTGTTCAGTCCTCAGTAATCTCAGTAAATTAATATAACCCAGTAGTAATCTGTCAGCTAACGGAACTCAGTAAACTCAGTTCAGCTCAGTAAATCAGTACAATCAGTAACAACTCAGTCACACCCAGTATGAACTAGGAAATCAGTTCAGTGTCTATTCAGTTGGGAGTAGGATTCAGCACCGAGTGAACCCAAGGATTGGGACTCACCTGTTAGTAGAGGGTGTGATCCTTAAAAGTAGTCCTTGCATTCGAAAACTACATAGCCAATGTAGGTTAAGACATCAAAACCTGTTAGTTAAAGGTTGATGAGGTGGCTTAACCTAACAGTTGAGGGTCCCACCATTCTCATTTGAGAACTTTCCAGATGAGAGTATCTATTCAATGTCTTTACCCGTGGCATGGTACTGACAACCTTCCAACTGGGGTTACAGGTTGGACCCCAAATCTATTCAGAAAAGGGGCATGTCGGTTAGATGATTACCTCTCACAGTTTCAGTCTCAGTATTCAGTAAAGAACTCAAATAGTTTTAAAGATTTTATGACTGTCAGATACAGTCACTCAGCTTAGTATAGAATTCAGCTAGTTCCATCAGAAACAGGACTGTCAGTTACAGTCACTCAGCAAACAGCATATCATTTATCATTTATACTAGTTACCAGTAATCCATGTTATCAGTGAACTCAGTATTCAGAATCCTTATGGATTCAGTTACAGTTATGTATTCATGCATGTATTCTCATGCAGTCATGTTCATATTATTCAGTCAGTTATAGTTCCTGCATATGAACCCTTGCATTCAGCCTTACCTCACTTTGAATAATAGTTCATTCACATGTACTGACATATACTTTTCTATTGAGATATGGTGTTTTATACCAGAGGTTAAGACGTACGGCCCCCAGAGTATTATTAGCAGATCAAACTTTCAGTAGACGGACTAGCAGTGAGTCCTCATTATTTG
This sequence comes from Capsicum pubescens, assembly GCA_030864215.1. Taxonomy (NCBI): domain Eukaryota; kingdom Viridiplantae; phylum Streptophyta; class Magnoliopsida; order Solanales; family Solanaceae; genus Capsicum; species Capsicum pubescens. The sequence continues at coordinate 365,695,484 of CM061548.1, read as the reverse complement.
AGGATATTCTTTTATTTCATTATCTTATTAGATTCAGCATTTCAGTAGATGGAGTTAGTTGTGGGATTGTCCCATCAATTCCTTATTTGGAAAATTCAGTTTTAGAGGCTTTCCAGTCTAGATGTTCAAAAAATATTCAATATTTCAGATTCTGATGTTTTATCAGACTTTATCATTTTTTTCATCAGTATTACAGTTTTGAAATTATGGCATTTTAGCCCATTATTTCGTATTATACAGTGTTATTAGTCAGTTATTGTAGTAGGAACCAATCATGGGTTAGCTTGTGGTCCTTCCGGATTATGAGCACCATGTAGCATCCGGGGTACCGGACTCAGGGTATTACAAACTTGGTATCAGAGCCTAAGGTTCAACATTGTCCTAGGAATTCTGAAAAGCCACATCTAAAATAGTCTTATGCATGGATGTCTAGCGTGCCACATGTATGTACAGGAGGCTATGTGATGTTTTAGGAATAATTTCCCTTGTTTCAGTATTCATGTCGTGCGAGCGAGCAAGAGCTCTAGTTAAAATCTCTTTCTAATTCAAGTTTCTATTCTATATACAAAAAATACCACCAAAGAGGACTCAAAGAAGAGGAACGGGAGATCAGTCAGCCTCTCATCCCGTTCAGCCAAATCCTTTGGGTGAACATGTTTCCCATGCTGAGTTCAAAGAAGCTTTCACCACCCTAGCTCATTCAGTTGCTTCTCAGAATGAACGTTCAGCTGTCTGTTGGGCCAACCCAGTGTCCTATACTACAACAGTAAGGATTCGGGACTTCACCTGAATGAACTCTCCATTTTTCACAAGGTCTAAGTCAGATAAGGACCCTCAGGAGTATTTTGATCAGGTGCAAAATATTATAGATATTATGGGGGTGACTGCTAGTGAGGGTGCTGAGCTAGATACATACCAGTTGTAGGATGTGGCTCATACTTAGTTTAAACAATGGAAAGTAAAGAGGGTCATAGATGTAGGGCCCATTGAATGGGAGGAGTTTGCCACTGCTTTTCAAGACAAATTATTTCCCTTAGAGCTGAGAGATAATAAGGTGTTAGAGTTTATTAATCTGAAGCAGGGAAATATAACAGTGAAAGATTATTAACTTACGTTTACTGAACTATCTAGATATGCTCCTTATGTGGTGGAAGATAGCAGATCCCGAATGAGTAAGTTTTTGTATAGGGTGAATGATAGTGTGGTCAAAGAGTGCAGGACCGCAATGTTGGTTAGTGAGATGGACATGGCTAGGCTAATAATCCATACTCAATAGATAGAGGAGCAAAAGAATAAGGAGAGAAAGAAGAAAAATAAGAGAGCTAGAACCATTAGTTTCAACTTTTCTCAGCCTAAGTTAGAGGGTGAAAATCGTTCTCAATTCTGCCAAAAATCCTCAGTTCCAGCTCCATCCTCAGCCAGTGCTCTAGTGCCGAAATTTTAAAATGGCAATAGAGATAGGGCACCAGTCTCTAATTCTCAGGGTAGTGTCAGCAGTGCTCAGACCAATCCTCTTTGTCAGACTTGTGGCAAGAACCATCAGGGTATTTGCAGATCTGGCAGTGATGTTTGTTTCAGATATGGAAAGCCAGGCCACAGAGTCATAGATAGTCCCCAGTCAGGTTCTCAGGGTCAGCGAAATCATTCTCCAGCTCAGTCCGGTCGCCCGAATCAGTAGGGTGCCTCATCCAGTTCCACCAGTGGGCAACGTCCAAATAGACTCTACGCTCTTCAGCCCTGATAGGATCATAAAAGTTCTCCTGACGAGGTCACTGGTACGTTACAAGTTTATCACTTATATGTTTATGCTTTGCTAGATCCAAGAGCTTCCTTGTCTTTTGTTACTCCTTATATAGCAGTTGGTTTTGGAGTCAGTCCTAAAATTCTAGAAGATACTTTCTCAGCCTCTACCCTAGTGGGTAAATCCATCATAGCCTGATGGGTATACAGGAATCTTCCAGTTATGGTATCTCAGAAAATAACTTCAACCGACTTGGTCGAATTAGATATGACTGATTTTGATGGTGTTCTCGACATGGATTGGCTTCATTCGTTCTATGACTCAGTCGACTGTAGAAACAAAATTGTCCAATTCCAGTTCCCAAATGAATCCGTTCTAGAGTGGAGGGGTAGTACTTCAGCGCTTAGGGGTCAACTTGTTTCTTACCTTCGGGGGAGAAAGATGATATCTAAGGGATGTGTCTATCACCTTGTGCGAGTCAAGGACTCCAGTTCAAAAATCCCTACTCTTGAATCAGTGTTAGTAGCATATGAATTCCCAGATGTATTTACCAAAGATCTTCCCAATATTTCTCCCGGAAGGGACATTGATTTTGGAAGTGATCTTCTCCCAAATACTCAGCCCATATCTATTTCTACATCTAGAATGGATCCAGTAGAACTCAGAGAATTAAAGGAACAGTTGAATGATCTCATAGATAAGGGATTCATTAGACCCAGTGTCTTCCCGTGGAGCACACCAGTTTTATTCGTGCATAAGAAAGACGGTTCTCTAAGAATATGCATAGACTACCGTTAGGTCAATAAGGTCACGGTCAAGAAAAAGTATCCACTCCCCAGAATTGATGACTTGTTTGACCAACTTTAGGGTGCTAGTTACTTCTCTATGATAGACCTCAGATCAGGTATAATCAGCTCAGAGCCGACAGAAATCGTATGCAGATGTGCACAGAAAAGATCTAGAGTTCGATATTGGCGATTATGTGTATTTGAGAATCTCTTCCATGAAGAGAGTAAAGAGGTTCATAAAAAAGGGAAATCTCATTCCCCGAAATTTTGGCCCCTTCAAAATTCTCAATCACTTCGGCAAAGTAGCTTATAAGCTCTAATTACCTTCAGATCTATCTTCAGTCCATCCAGTGTTTCACGTCTCATTTCTTAAGAAGTGAATAGGTGAACTAACATTCGTAGTCCCTACAGAGGGCTTATATATTCAGAAAAACCTCTTATTCGAAGAGATCCCAGTCGAAATCTTTGACTATCAGATTCGCAGACTGAGGAACAAAGAAGTCCCTCTAGTCAAAGTTCTTTGGCGGAATCAGTCCGTTGAGAGAGCTACTTGGGAAGTAGAAGTATACATGTGGACCAACTATCCTTACCTTTTCTCCGCTAATCCAGACTCAGCCTAAGGTAATTGGTTTCCTTAAGCTCATTCAGTTTCATGCTCAAACTTCCATTTCAAACTTGGTATCATTTACCATTACATGTTCAGCCATATGTTCATGAGTCAGTTCAGTTATATATTCACGTATCAGATATGTATGATCAGTATGAGAAACTCATCTTATCAGTACTCCCAGTCATGTATTCATGAACCAGCTCAGTTATGTACTCAAGCATTAGATATGCATGTTTAGTATGATAATTCAGTATATTAGTAATATCAGTCCTATAGTTATGTCCTAGATATTCATGTTCAGTAAGTAGGTTCAGCCTACTAGTAGTCTCAGTTCAGTCGGTCTCATTAGAGGACAAATATTCCCAAGAGGGAGATATTGTAAGACCCTACAAAATTCCAAGCTTAGTTTAGCCCTTAAGTTTGTTAAGGGGTCCCAGACTTAGAAAATTCTAGCTAAGTATTCAGACTTAGTTTATTTTTTTCCTTCAAAAGTTGGAAATTTTAATTAGCGACCTATACATCCGTTAAATGTTTATATTTTAGTTAATTCATGATCAGAAGGGTCAATAGGTGTTCCCAGATGGGTTTCGGATTCTTCGAACCTCGTTTAGAACATGTTTGGAATCCCAAAGTAGTGTACCAACAGGATCTTGGTGTGCCATTTCACCTATTGCGTTGGTTGATATTATCCCCACCTACCAGCATGCCATTTCAGTGACCCGAAATGATCTTGGTGCGACGCGTTGGATACCGCATTGATGCCATCGACGCGCTGTGTCAGATATCGTATCGGTAGCCTAGTTTTTGCTCATTTAAACACTGCATTCTTGGGGGTATTTGGGTATTTTTACCTCGACCTTCAGCTTCCAAAACACAAAATTTAGCCCTTTTAGAGGCATAATACAATCATTATTCATAAAATCCTCAAGAACAAAACCCTAAGAATATCAATTCAAGAATTAAATTCAACAGATTTCACCATCAATCTTTTAAAATTCAAGAAATAAGGTATCTAAAATGTTCATCCAAGGGTCCCTTCCACCCTTGGAGTTCAGGAAACTTCTTTTAAAAACATGAATTGTGATTTCCATGCTGTGGGTTTGAATGTAATCATGTTGATGTTGTGGAATGTGTTCCAAGTTGAAATCTTTATGTGTTTCTTGATATGATAGCATGTAACTTGAATTTTTATTCTCTTATATTGAGAAACCTTGAATTATAAAGTCATGATATATTAGAATTGTTGATCATACCCAAGTATAAAGGTACGCCTACCATGTGTTTGATAAAATGCTAAATTGAGACTATGGAATTCTGTGATCCTTTGGTGGTCTAAATGATGAACTTATGCTATACCCACATGTTCACATGTCTTTCATGCTAAAGCTATACCTTTTATATGTTTGATTGAATGCTCATGAGATTGGTTTAATGAAATTATGATGTGTTAGTATGCATTCCTATTCATGTATAAGTTCATGACTTTCAAGTGATTGATGAAATGCCTTATAGATCGTATTGTGAGTTGTTGACTATTGTCAAGTATTCAAGAATTGTCATGTCTTATTATGTTTATGCTATCGAGTCCTGAGGGTATTTAATACCCGATAATTTAGATGTGTGCCTAGAGACAGTGTCAGTTATAGAACAGTCTCAATCATGTCATGATAAGTAGTACTCTAGTTCAGTTACAGAACTCAGTAAACTTAGTATCAATCAAATCCTATTCAGTATTCAGTTCAATCCTCAGTAATCTCAGTAAGTTAACAGAACTCATTAGTATTTTGTCAGTCTGGCCATCGTAATTTGGTTGACTGACACCTCTATGTAAAATAACAATAACTTTTAACTCTAATATTGGATTAAGGCAAAATCGGTGGACATAGAAAGAAGACACAAAGATCTTTTATTTGATATATAATAGTCCATCTAACATGTTATATACATCAAGTTATGGTCGATGGATGTTTACCCAAGTATAGACGTTCACCAAAACTATATCGATAGAAAAGTTTTCAACTTGTCTTTGAGTTAAAAGACTTTTTGTGACCTCAATTCATATTAAAAGGTAATCACACACTGTAGGATTTTTCATTACATATGTATTAACAAACAATCATTGTGTTCAGGCCTAAACGCACAAAAAAGACGGTTCAAATTTTAGCCCAAAAAGTGAGGGGTGTTACAGTTAGTCACTTAAAATTGATTAAGTGTAGGTACTTGAAATGATAATTTTTATTTTGAATGTAGTTTAGTTAGGTAACTTGGGAGGTGATTTAGTGACTTGATATTGATTAAGTTTAGGAACTTGAAATGGGAATTGTTGTTTTGAATGTAGTTTAGTTTGGTAACTTGTGAGGTGACTTAGTCACTTGAAATTTATTAAGTGTAGGTACTTCAATTGAGATTTTGTTTTTTGAATGTATTTTAGTTTTGTAACTTGGGCAGTGACTTAGTGACTTAAAATTGATCAAGTGTAGGTACTTGAAATGAGAATTTTTGTTTTGAATGTAGTTTAGTTTGATAATTTATGCGGTGACTTAGTGACTTGAAAATGTTGAAGTGTAGGTACTTGAAAGATGAATTTTTTTCTTATATGTAGTTTAGTATGGTAACTTGTGAGGTGACTTAGTCACTGGAAATTGATTAAGTATAGGTACTTGAAATGGGAATTTTTATTTTGAATGTAGTTTAGTTTGGTAACTTGGGAGGTGATTTAGTCACTTGAAATTGATTAAGTATAGGTACTTGAAATGAGAATTTTTTTGTATTGAATGTATTTTAGTTGTGTAACTTGGGAGGTGACATAGTGACATGAAATTGATTAAGTGTAGATACTTGAAAGGTGAAATTTTATTTTGAATGTAGTTTAGTTTGGTAACTTGTGAGGTGATTTAGTCACTTGAAATTGATTAAGTGTAGGTTCTTGAAAGGAGAATTTTTGTTTCGAATTTAGTTTAGTTTGGTAACTTGTGTGGTGAATTAGTCACTTGAAATTGATTAAGTGTAGGTACTTGAAATGGAAATTTTTCTTTTGAGTGTAGTTTAGTTTGGTAACTTGTGAGGTGACTTAGTCACTTGAAATTGATTAATTATAGGTACTTGAAATGGCAAGTTTTGTTTTGAATGTAGATTAGTTTGGTAACTTGGGAGGTTACTTAGTGACTTGAAATTGATTAAGTGTAGGTACTTGAAATGAAATTTTTTGTTTAGGATGTAGTTTAGTTTGATAATTTATGAGGTGACTCAATGACGTGAAAATATTGAAGTGTAGGTACTTAAAAGGGGAATTTTTGTTTTGGATGTACTTTTGTTTGGTAACTTGTGAGGTGACTTTATCACTTGAAATTGATAAAGTGTAGATACTTGAAATGAGAATTTTTATTTTGAATGTAGTTTAGTTTGGTAACATGGGAGGTGACTTATTGACTTGAAATTGATGAAGTGTAGGTACTTGAAATGATAATTTTTTTTTTGAATTTAGAGACTTGGGTGGTGACTTAGTGACTTGAAAATGTTGAATTGTAGGAGCTTGAAATGTGAATTTTTTTATTTAAAGAAGTTTAGTTTGGTAAATTGGGAGGTGACTTATTGGCTTGAAAGTGATTAAGTGTAGTTACTTGTAATGATTTGATTTTTATTGAATGTGACTTTTACTTTAAATTTAGGTACTTGAAATGTGAACTTTTGTAACTTGATCTAATTACTTGGATTTGATTGATTGTGTAGATGGAACCGGATTATAGCTGGATATATAATCAGAATAATGATAATAGAATGGGTCTTAGGGTGGAATTTGTTGAAGGTGTCAATCCATTTGTTGAACATACTAAAACACTTGATGCTTGGTCACGTTTTTGGAGATTCGTTATCATTGTGTTAGATGTGATGGTACATATCTTTTAAAAGAAGTAGTTGTGAAGGAACAACTTTATAGAAATAAGTTTCATGAGGACTTTTTAAGATTGCATACTATTCAGGGTGATGTTGATAAAAATAACTTAGTTATTGGTGAAAGTAGTAGGTCTACAGGGCATGATAACTATCAAGATACTAGAATGACAGAAATGGTGCATGATGCTTTTGGGATGCAACACGGGGGCGACTTTAGGGAAATTTTGGAAGATATTCTGAATAGAGAAGCGGGCCATTTTTATGAACAATAGCATGCTGCTAGTCATCCTTTGTTTGACGGGTGTTTGCATTATCGTTTGACTATTGTTGTTAGCTTATTAAGTAATAAATCTGATTTGAATATTGCTGAGGGAGGAATAGACTCAATGATAGACCTTATTAACGAGTTAGTTGACTCCGTCTTAGAGGTTTCTGATTCTTTCTATAAGGCAAAATGATTGGTGTCAAAGTTAGGTCTCTCCTTGGTTAGAATTGATTGTTATGAAAATGGTTGTATGTTATACTTTAAGGAAGATGCTAACCTATAGTCTTGTAAGTTTTGTAAACACCCTCGATATAAGACCCGTTGTCGAAGAAATTAAATTTCTATTAAGGCGATGCATTATTTACGTCTAATACCAGGATTGAAGAGGTTGTATGCATCAAACAGCTCAGCTCCTCATATGAGATGGTACACTGAAAATAGAAGGCCTACTGGTGTTATGTGTCATCTATCTGAATGAGAGGCTTTGATGCATTTTGATGACACTTATCCAGATTTTACAGCTGAGCCATAAAATATTCGTTTGGGACTGTGTGAGGATGGTTTCTCACCTTTTATGTTGGTGTTGCACCACATTCATGTTTGCATGTATTTATCACCCCATATAATCTTCCTCCTAAAATGTTGATGACTAGTCCATATATATTTCTGAATTGTGTTGTTCCTGGCCCGCATAATTCAAAAAGCAGAATAGGCGTCTCCTTGCAACCTTTGATTGATGAAATTCAAATTTTATAGCATTAGGGGGTTGAAACTTAGGACATTTAACTTAAACATAATTTCAATTTGTGTGCATATCTAATGTGGACTATTAATGATTTTTCTGCTTATGGAATATTGTCTTGGTGGATGACAGCTGGAAAGTTGGTTTATCCATACTGCATGGAAAAAATAAAATCTTTCACATTTAGACATGGCAGGAAAAAATCATGGTTTGATTGTCATTGTTGTTTCTTGCCACCCTATCATTAGTTTATGAGACTTAGGAATGAATTTAGAAAGAATAGAACAGAACATGATGGTCTACCTTCAAGGTTATCTGGTTATGACCTCTGGGAGATAGTTCAGGATTTGCCAAAAGTTAGAGAGGAACCATTGTATAGTCTTGATAGATATGGAGTTTGGCATAACTGGACTAAGCAAAGTATATTTTGGGAGTAGAATATTGGACAAATAATTTGCTTAGACATAATATTGAAGTCATGCATACTGGAAAGAACTATTTTGACAACTTGTTCAAAACAATTATGGATATCACAAGCAAGATAAAGGATAATCCTAAGGCCAAACTTGATTTATTAGAATATTGCAAGCGTAGAGAATTACACTTACAGGAGGGGGCCAATGACAATGTTCTTAAGCCAAAGGCTAGTTATACATTTATGTTGGACCAAAAGTGAAAAATATGTGAGTGGGTCTAAATTTTAAAGATGCCTGATGGATATGCATCAAATTTGGGAAAGAGGGTTGATATGTTACAAAGAATCTTACATGGAATTAAAAGCCATAATTGTCATGTTTTCAAGGAACAATTACTTCCAATTTCTTTTATTGGTTTTCCTGAAAATATATGAAAATCGATAGCAGAGATTAGTTTGTTCTTCAAAGATTTATGTGCCACCACATTAAAAGAAGAAAATCTGGCGCAAATGGAATTAAATGTTGTTGTTATCACTAACAAGTTGGAGAAGATTTTTTCGCTAGGGTTCTTCGATGTGATGGAACATCTTCCCATTCACCTTGTCCACAAAGCTTTGCTAGGCAGTCTATTTCAAATTAGGTGAATGTATCCAGGCGAACGGTAAGCAATTGCAACATATTTAAATTCATACATATTTACTTTTATATAGTAAACATCTAATCTTAAAAAATTATCAGAAAAACTGACCACATGTGGTTGGTTTTCTGGAAAATATTACAAAAAACTGACCATGTGGTCGGTTTATAAAGAAGATTTCCACAATACTAACTACATGTAGTCGGTATTCTGGAAAATTTTACAAAAACCGACTATATGTGTTAGGTTTACTATAATTAATTAAAAATTATTTATTAAATAAATTATTTTTTTAAAAAAAGACCACATGTGGTCGGTTTTATATTTAAATTAATTAATTAATTTAAATAAAACCAACCACATGTGGTCGGTTTTGTATTTAAATTAATTAATTAATTTTAATAAAATCGACCACATTTGGTCCGTTTTGTATTTAAAGAATCTTTTTTTAGAATTTTTTTTAATATATATATATATATATATATATTTATTTATTTATTTAAAAAAACCCGACCACACGTGGTTAGTTTTAACAAAGCTACCAGGTTTTTAACGACCATGCATTTTAGTCAATTTTTTGGTCAAAAATGTAGGAAACTAGACCATATGTAGTCGGTTTTTGTGGTCACTTTTCCTATTTTTTTTAGTCGTGTATGTGAGTCATTGCATTGATCATCATCTCTAGCTCGTGCCCTTGCACTTCTACTTATTTGTGTATTTTCAGTGTGAACCATGAAGTGGTCAAGGGAACACCAGGGAACACCTTGATTTATATTTATACGTGAACCATTATGTTGATCATCATATCCAGCTTGTACTCTTGCACTATTACTTATTTGTGAATTGTTTAAGTGAGGCCAGAAGTTCCCCCAAACACTTCAGCAGGGTTTCAAACAATGAAGTAGACCCTCATGAAGTGATCAAGAGAATACATGGGAACACATTGATTGATATTTATACGTGAACTATTGCGTTGATCATCATCTCTAGCTCGTACTCTTGCACTTTTATTTGGCTGTGTGTTTTCAAAATGAGCCCGAGAGTTCCCGAAATACTTCAGCAGTGGTTCAAACAATGAAGTAAGCCGTCATAAATTTGTCACGACCCAAGCCGAGGCCCTAGTTGCGACAAGCATCCCAAACCATGAAGGCCAGGGTGCCCTTTTCTATCTGGCAATCATACACTACGTTAATACAATGTAAAGAAATGCGAAAAAGTTATCATACAGAAACATGGTCGATATTATAATTCAAATTAACAATTCAAAATGAAATTCGTAAGCCTCGAACAACATCTAACATCTGTCTGTGAAATCTCTAATACATAAAGTCAACATCTTGTCTAAAACTAGGTCAAGGCCTCCAGTCAGACCATAAACCAAAATAGAGTTACAATGGTATTAAAATAGGCCTTCCGAAATAAGGGAGGCTCACTAATTGCACTCTTCCAATGAATAATTCTATGGTTTAGCAAGAATCCAGTTCTGAGCCTCAGCTCCTGAAATACAGGGGGTCAATACAAATATACTGGTACGCAGAGCAATAAAAAATAATGTACTTTTCTATATAACCTAAGTGAGAGAATTTCATAAAGCGTTATGCATGAAATAATTTAAAATACATGGGCAATTTCAAATGATCTTAAAAAAATTTTGTAGATGCAATTTCTTTCTTTGTGTTACTTTTGAGATAGGTGGTACACCCTACATATCTGAAAGTATCCCACGGGCTATATGGGATCCTCCCTTAACTCAGCGTCTAATCCCCCAACCCATGTTTGCTGCAAGAGTTAGAATATCTGAATCTGATACTCCATAGGGCACTAGGCCAGCGTATAATCCCTCTTTAGGGACATAATAAACTGAAATTGACAAAAAACTATTCCGAGCAATGAATCGTATGACTCATGCCTACTTTGGGTAACCACCTGACTCTCTTAGTGCCCATTTTTTATATTTTCTAAACATGTATCTTTCTGAATTCAAAATCTGAAATCTGAAATGAAATCTTTTGAGTTTATCATGGCCTTATCTGATGTTGTATCATCATACCAAGACTTGCAAGTCATACTTCTCAACCATAAATTATCAAGTTACAACTCTTTTCTAGAAAAAAGTCATTTAAACAATACAAGAGAATGCGTACAGTGAAATTCATGAAAACTAAGGCAGAAATCCTCAAGTTCAATTCACACACATGTGGTGGTCAAATACCTTGTAGTAAGCAATGCAACTATTTAAATCATCACTTTTGTTTATGTAATTAATAAAAATTCTCTCTCTTCATGTCATCACCAAAACCAAGTCAATAAACAATAGTAAAGACATTCATATCATACATTTCAACATGAAATCGAATAGGTCATAACATGTGAAATCAAGATGCATACATAATACATGTATTTATACAAGAGAGGGATTATCAATATTCAGGCTCTCGATTCAAATTTTAAAACATAAAATGCATACATTTACATGTATTCATACGAGTTAAAGATCAATTTTAATATAAGGCCTCAAGACCAAAACACATCTCATTGGAAGAGTTCACAGTGCATACTTTTTAATGTAATTCAATCCCTTCATAAAAACATGATTTATCAACATTCAAAATGTTAATATAAATGATTTATAAATGCCCATGTAGTTTAGGAAAACCCCACATACCTTATGTCATTTAGTTTGAAGATTAGAACTCCAATCTTGACCTTTTCTTGAATTCTTGATCTTAGAGGAAACCCTAATTTGCTCTTGTTCTTGAGAGTAGAAAGGATTTGATATGTTGTAAAACTGATAATAGTTTATTAATAACATTTGGAATACAATTTAATTCGTGGGGAAGGTTTTTGTGAAGGGAAAGTACAAAAATACCCTTTAAAAAACATCCCATCTAATCAACTCGGCCTCGCCTGACGTCTTAGTTGATGGACCGTCAGGTGACAGACTTTCACTCCATCCGTCAGTTCTTGGACAGAGAATGATCTCACTACCTGAGGTTGACGGAAATCTTGATGGACCGTCACTAACTTGATGGTCCGTTAGTTTGGCCGTCGCACCTTGGCAGTCTGACATCTCCCTGGAAAATAAGCATAACTTTTTATCCCGATATCAAATTAAGGCAAAACCGGTGGCGTTGGAAATAAGACTCAAATAAATTTTATTTGATATAATGTAGTCCCTATAACTCATTATATAAATGAAGTTATGATCGATGGAAGTCGACCAACGTTTAGACGTTCACTAAAACTTAATCGATAGGAAAGTTTTCAACTCGTCTTTGAGTTAAGGGACCTCTATGATGATAATTTATGCTCAAATATATTACCATACTACCTAATTGAGTATCATACTTATATTTACACCGGAGTCATTGGATTTTGGTACCTTTACACATAGGAATGATGGCTTATGTTCTAGCCCAAAATACGGGTTGTTACTGTAAGACCCCGCAAAATCCTAAGCTTAGCTCAATGCTTTAAATCTTATTAAAGGGTCCCAGACATAGAAAGTTTTAGCAAAGTATTCATACTTAGTGTTATTTTAGCCTTCATAGGTTGGCGACTCAATTTCACGACCCTCATGACCTTAAAGTGATGATATTTAGGTTGAATCATGATCAAGAATGTCACTAGGTGTTCTCGGACATGTTTCGGATTTTTTGGACTTCATTTGAGACACATTTGAAAGCTCAAACAAGTGGAACGACGCGATCTCAATGCGTCGTGTCGCCCATCGCATTGATAAGTATTTTACCCAACTCCCAGTGCAAATTCTAGTGACTTGATGCGGACTCGACGCAACGCGTTGGCTATTGCATCAATGCTAATGACGTGACGCGTCAGTCTGCGCTTTGCTAAATCAGTTTTTATTCATTAAAAAGCCACATACTCAGGGGTAATTGGGTCTTTTCCCACCTCATTTTATCTGCCAAAACACGAGATTAACCCCCTTTAGAGGCAAAAACCATTCATCTTTCTTTAAATTTCTCAAGAAGCAAACACTAGGATCTCAAATTGAAGATTTAGTCTCAAGAACACTGCATCATTCTTCACAAATTTGAATACCAAGGTTTGTTAAGTGTTCATCCGAGGGTCCCTTCCATCCTTGGAGTCCAAGAAACTCTTTTAAACTTTAAGTAAATTGGTTTCATGACTTCCATGATTTGGATTCAAGTGTATTCATGATTAGAATGTTTATTGGGTTTCTATTCCATGATTAAGTTCAAGATTTATGTAAAAAAAATTATTATGTAGGTAGTATCATGTGAATTTATGGTAAAACCTTGAAATTGTGATGCTCATGTGTTGATTAGTACTATGTGCATATACAATGCCTTCCAAGTGTTTGATGAGCTATTCATGTGAATAAAATAGTTTGATTATATCATGTTAGCATGTATATTAGTTCATGCCATTCAAGTGTTTGATAAAATACCTCTATAGATGCATTATGAATAATTGTACATTTCTATGTTATTCAAAGTCATGTGATGCTTTACTTTTATGCTATCGAGTCCTTGGGGTGTTTAATACCCAACAATTTAGCTGATTACCTAGAGCCAACATAAGTTACAGAATAATCTTAGTAAACTCAATATCAGTCCAGTCCAGTTTAGACCTTAGTAAATTCATCCAGTTAATAGAATTTAGTAGTATTACATCAGTCAACAGAACAAAGTGAACTCGGTTCATTTCAGTTAAATACTATAATCAGTAATAGTTCAGTAAAGAATAGTATGACCTAGGAATCAGTTCAGTGTCTATTCAGTAAGGAGTAGGATTCAGCACCGAGTGAACCCAGGGATGGGGACCCACCTGCCAGTAGAGGGTGTGATCCTTAGAAGCAGCCCTTGTGTTCCAGAACTACGTAGCCAGCGTAAGTTGAGAAATCAACCTGCCATCGAAGGGTTGATGAGGTGTCCTACCTGCCAGTTGAGGGTACCACCATTCTCATTCAGAGCACCTTCCAGATGAGGATGAATCAGCTTGTCTTTACCTGTGGCACGGTATAGACACCCTTTCAACTGGGATTATGGGTTGAACCCCAATCCATTTAGAGAGGGCATATCGGTTAGATGATTTCCTCCTACGGTCTCAATATTAGTCTCTAGAATAGAACTCAGTTTAGTTCAACAGAAATTAAGATTATCAGAAATAGTCACTTAGTTCAGTACGAAACTCAGAATAGTTCCACAGTATCAGGACTGTCAGATATAGTCACTCAGTTAATAGTAATACACTATCAGTGCACTCAGATATTAGTAAACCAGTGTTTCAAAGATCAGTATCCAGTGTTATCATGACCTCATTTACAATTTACTTATTCATGCATGTACTCTTATTCAGCTATGTTCATGTTATTCGGACAACTATTGTTCATTCATATGAACCCACGCATGTCAGCCTACCTTACTTAGCATACCGGTATATTCAAAGTACTGACGCATACCTTTCTTTTGCGCTATGATGTTTTATACCATAGGTTCAGTCGCACGGGCTCCCAATCATAATTAGCATCCAGATCCATCAGCAGCAGAGTAGTGGTGTGTCCTCATTGTTCAAGGATAAATTTATTATTATAGTAATTTAGTACTCAGTTTATTTTAGTAGTCGGAGTTATTTGGGGACTTGTCCCATCGATTCCTTGTTCAGATAGTAGGAGCTTTTTTAAACTAGAGTATTTTCAGACAAATATTTAGTTTCAGTATTTATTTCAGTTTTGAACCTTATGGCAAGTTTCCACCTAATTTCTGCATAATTACAGTATTACTATACATTTATTGCACCAGGTACCAATCATGGGTTAGCTTGTGGTCCTTCGAGATTATGAGCACCGTTTAGCATTTGGGGTACAAACTCAGGGCGTTACAAACTTGGTATCAGAGCCTAAGGTTCAACAGAGTCCTAGGAAGTCTGAAAGATACATCTAGTAGAGTCTTGTGCATGGGTGTATAGCGTGCCACACTTATGGATAGAAGGCTATTAGATGTTTTAGGAAAAGTTTCTCTTCTTTCACTATTCATGTCATGCGAGTGAGCATGGCCTCAAGTTAAACTTTCTGTCTAATTCATTCTCCCCTTTTCATTTATAGAACATGCCTCTAAAAAAGACTAATGAAACGAGAGCCAAAAATCGGTCAGCACCTCAGCCCGTTCAGGCAGATCCCCTGGAAGAACATTTCTCCCATGCTGAATTCAGAGTATCTTTCACCATCCTAGATCATTTTGTGGCAGCCCAGAATGAACGCCCGCTGCTAATTTGGCCAACGCTATGGCCAATACTGCTGCATATAGTATTTGGAACTTCACTCGAATGAACCCTCCATATTTTACTGGGTCTAAGTAGATGAGGACCCTTAGGAATTTCTTGATCAGGTGCAAAAAGTTACAGATATTATGGGGGTGACTTCTTTTGAGAGTGATGAGTTGGTTGCATATCAGTTGCAGGATGTGGCTCACTCATGGTTTAAATAGTGGAAAGCAGAAAGGGTCGCAGATGCAAGACCCATAGAGTGGGGAAAGTTTACCACTATTTTCTGGATAGGTTCTTCCAGTTAGAGTTGAATGAAGTGAAGGTTCTAGAATTTATTAACCTGAAGTAGGGAAACATGATAGTGAAAGAGTATTCTCTCAAGTTTACTCAATTAGCTAGACATGATCCTCATGTGGTGGCAGATAGTAGGTCTAGGATGAGTAAGTTTACATCTGGCATTTCTATAAGTATGACGAAGGAGTGTAGGACAGTAATGTTGATTAAAGAGATGGACATATCTAGGATCATGGTCCACGCTCAGCAGATAAAGGAGTCTAAGAATAGGGAGAATGAGAGGGAGAGAAAGAGAGTGAGAATAGGTAGTTTCAACTTTGCTAAGCCTAAGTCAGAAGGTGAGATTGTTCTCAGTTCTGCCTGAAATTCTCAATTCTAGCTCCATCCTCAACCAGTGCTCCAGTTCCAAAATTCATATACAACAACAAAGATAAGGCACCAGGCCCTAATCCTCAGTGTATTGTAAGCAGTGCCTGAACCAATCACCATTGTTAGAAAAATAGCAGAAACCACCAGGGTATCTACAGGTCTGGCAGTGATGTGTGTTTCGAGTTTGGAAAGCTAGGTTACTGAGTTAGATATTTTCCCCAGTAAGGTTCCCAGAGTCAGCATAACTATCCCTTAGCTCAATTCGGTCGCCCGAATCAGCAGGGTACCATTTCCAGTGCTACCAGAGGGAAACACTTAAAGAGACTTTATGTTGCTAAAATATATAAAGTTGCGGAGGTTTTAAACCCCCGCAATAAATTGCGGGGGTTTTAAACCCCTGTTATATGCCACAAATAATTAATGCTTATTTTTTCATAAAACATAAATTTACGGGGGTTTTTGACCCCCTCTATAATAAAAAGAAACTTAACATTTTCCTTTTCCCCACTATTATTTCCCCCGCTATTATTTTCCCTCACTTTCCTAATTATATCGACCCTCTTATTTCCCTCTCACTTTTCCTCGCTTATTTCCCAAATTGGTAGGTAGTCATTTCAGTTGGTAGGCAAAAATGAGTCTTTGTGGTTGCAATAACCACAGATTCACAAGAAATCCCCACGGATTGTTCCAGTTTTTGTGCAATTTCTGTAAACTAAAGTTGAATTGACATCTTCTTTTGTAAGTTAAATTAGGGTTATTTGAGTATATTCAGGTTTTTTGGAGATATTTTGAGCCTGTTTTAGTGTTTATTTATATTGAAACTTTCCTGTAAATTCTACCCTCCCTAGGCCCCACCTTGTGGGATTTTAGTGGGTATGTTGTTGTTGTTGTTCGTTGTGGTTATAATCGAAAAAGTTTATCGGTGAAACTTGTAAGTTGTAATACTATATGTGTCAGGCAAGTATTACAATTGTTTTGTGCGAACAAACCTGTATTGATTACAAGTTTGCTGGTTATTTTTTTTCAATTAACAATATGTTCATTTTCTTGATGGAGTATTGTGACTTGTTTTTTCAGTGAAAGCATTGAAAGTGATTGCAAAAAAACTTGGGAAATTAGAGTACTGTTGTTACTGTTAAAGGAGTTAAACGGTGTCTTTAGTAACCAAAAGAGTCCACGCATTTTTTCCACATTCCCAATTCCGACTTAGGTTCGTCACAAACACCCTTTGTAGTTTTTACCCCACTAATTTTGCGTGTGATTTTGTGTAATTTCTCTCCATTATATAATAATAGTTTCACTTATGATATCTAGTTGCTCCCAATTTTGTATTGTTGTTTTTTTATCGTCTAGGTATGTTGTTATTGGACCTCAACTAGTTTGGGGTTGAAGTCTAGTTGACTGATTGTTGATTGATTATGTTCGTTGAACTTATTTTTTTATGTCTGTAAAGTTAGTCGAGTTGTGCAAAAGTTGATCCGAACATTACAATTATCTGTTAGAGTAATTTTTTATATGATATTTTGTTATGTGTGTTTTATGTTAGAGTTCAACAATTTATTTATTTTCTATTATGTTCACTCTTCTTCTTTATGGAATCTTATAGGGATATTTTGAATTTTCATCAAATTCTTCAATTGATAGATCTTGGATTGGAATTCCAAGAAACACACTAGAGTATTTACTTGGTTTGAATCAGTTTCTAGATTTTGCATTTACCAATGGAGCTATAGGAGATAAAATAAAGTGTCCATGTCCTATATGTGGCTTTACACAGTGGAAAACAAAAAATATGGTGTTTCACCATTTGATGGATAAGGATTTACCTCAACATTACGTCATTTGGGTTATGCATGGAGAAATGAATGTTTTGCCTAATTCCAGAAACATAGAGGTCATTTAAGATGCACAAGATTTTGAAATTTCTATTGAATTATTGATTAATGAAGTATTCCGTAGTTTAAGGCATCAGGGTGTTGATGCAGGTCCATCACAAGAAGTAGGAGAAGAAGAAATTTTACATGATTTGTCTGATTCAAATAACAAAGTTTATTTTGAATTGCCTAAGGATGGAAGTGAAGAATTGTATGAAGGATCCAAGTACTCAAAGTTGGTATTTTTACTAAAGCTTTATCACATAAAGTGCTTGTCTGAGTCAAGTGATCAGGGAATGACTATGGTGCTAGCTCTACTCAGGGATGCATTTAAATTTGCACAGATCCCTATATCTTTTTATAAGGCTAAGAAAACCATCAACAAGTTGTGTCTTGATTATATCTAGATAGATGCTTGACCAAATGATTGCATATTGTACTGGGAAGATGATGTTAATGCAGAATCATGTAAGCATTGTCACACTTCTAGATGGAAGCCCTAGAAGGATAGCGATCTTGATCGTGTGCCTAGTACAAGAAAGAAACAAAAGAAGAAGCAAAAGAAGCCTGCCAAAGTTTTGCGCTATTTTTCATTAAAACCAAGATTACAAAGATTGTTTATGTGCTCTAAAATTGCAGAGCATATGAGATGGCATGCCGAGGATGATAAAAAGATGGGATGTTAAGGCACCCTCGAGATGGTGAAGCATGGAAAAGGCTTGATACAAAGTATCCTGAATTTGCTTCAGATCCTCCAAATGTTTGATTAGGACTATCTACTGATGGTTTCAATCCTGTTGGAACAATAAGTACTAACTATATACATTGTTACTCATAAGAATCAAGATGGAGTATATGTTAATGAAATTGCAAAAGAAATTTGTGTGAGCTTTACTTATGTGCCATAGACTATTATTGAGCAATCTACGGTATGCGAAATGACTTTTTATTATTAATTTATTTTGAAAACAAATTTTTGGTATGTAGGAAAAAATTGAGTCATCTTTGAGCCAAAGCACTATAGATGAGTCTCAAGTTTCACCAAATGATGCCTCTGGTAAGGTGCTAGGGCAACAGCACTATGGAAGGGTGAGATGTTTGGGATTAGGAGCAGTTCCTAGTAGAGTTTTTCAACAAGTTAGACCTCGTTTTGGTGGTACAAGTGCATCAAGTAGTGGAGATTCTTGTTCGTTCCAATGTCGAGAAAACTACAATCAAATATTGAGTGCTTTGAAGGCATATATGATGATGAAAGAAGGAACGATACCATAACAATTTGTGGGTCTCTTTGATTCTCCTTCAATGGTTTCTCCCACAGCAGTAAGTAAAGTTCTCTTTACTTTTTTTCTAATCTCGGTGTTTGTTGAAAAGCTCTCATTTCTTGTCTTCTCTTTATATTTCTTATTTATTTTGTTGTTCATATTATTAATCTTTTATAAAACAACAAAAAAATAACTTGCAGTAGAACAGAGTCTCAACTTTCAGCTAACAACTTGTTAACAACATATATTACCTACCAAAATCTATCATTATGGTTAAGAATTAAGCTTTTATACACCCCCTGCTAGTTTTGGTTTCACTTACAGTCTATATGCCACTTCCTGCACCATTAGTCAGACATTTAAATCAGCATGTCTTTGTTTGATTTGAAAAACTCTAAAGTCCCATTCTTGACAATGAAGAACATAGTAGCACTTACGATCATCCTATATATCTTTTCTTTAGTTACTTTACCATTTTGATTATTCGATGACCATTGCAATTCTTCCTTCCACTCTAGTGCCTGTTTGTAGATGTCTTGTCATTTTGACATTCTCATCCAGGTTTTGGGGTATAATTAACACTTAAAAGAAAAGACGGTTGATGCTTTAAAGTTCTAAACTACACGTAGGGGAGATTGTGTTGACATTATTTTGCTTAATCAATCCTTGGTGTACATCATTTTGATGTGCTTGTCAATTATAATGTTTAATTAGTCGTGTTGTTTTAATGATATATGAATTAATAAAATATTGGATAGTATATTATGCCTAAAGAAAAAATTAAATTTGAGGTAAAATTAAAATTTATAATTTCTTATTTAAAATTGATGGATTCCACTAATTTAAAAGAAAAAAAATTGCGGAGGTTTTAAACCCCCGCAACTTTTAAATTAAAATTTATTATAAAAAAATTAAATATAGAGTAGCGGTGGTTGAAACCCCCGCAATATAACCGCCGCAAAATAATTATGGAGGTTCGAAAAAAACTGCCGCAACTGGTGTGTGACGGCTCGAACTGTGGGGGCTTTTTGAACCCCCGCAATTACATTTTGCAGGGGTTTAAAACCCCCGCAATTTTCCGCCTATTTTCTGCATAATTATAGTATTACAATTTAGTTATTGCAGCAGGTACAGTCATGGGTTGGCTTGTGGTCCTTTGAGATTATTAGCACCATGTAGCGTCTGGGGTAATAACTCGGTGCGTTATAGTTATTCTATCCCCCCTTGGGTTCATTCATCCCCGAATGATGACAAGATACACAACAAGCACGATTTCAAGCATTAAATAGAAAGGAAATAGTAGTATAGAATTTATACCTTCCATGCCATCTTCCATGATTTCGAAGAGAGTTGGGTACCTCGCAAGCATGTTATATTCTGACTCCCACGTAGATTCCTTAGCTTTTTGATTCCTCCACAACACCTTAACCGAAGTTATTTCCTTACTTCTCAAATTCCAAACTTTGCGATCTAAAATAGAAATGAGTTATTCTTCATACGACAAGGAATTTTTTACATTGACTTCATCCATAGGCAATACTAGGGAATGATTTCCAATGAACTTCTTCAACAAGGAAACATGGAATATTGGATGAACAGAAGCCTGGATCGCTGGCAAATCTAACTCATAGGCAAACACACCGATCCTCTTCATAATCTGATACGATCATATGTAACAAGGACTAAGCCTCCCTTTCCTTCTGAATCATATGGCTCTCTTCATAGGGAGACCTTGAGGAATACCCAATCATCTACCTCGAATTCTAAGTCTCTCCTTCTAACATCAGAATAAGACTTCCAGTGACTCTAAATTGTCTTAAGTCTCTCCCTAACTATCTTCACCTTTTCCATTTCTTGATGAACATGTTCAGACCCAAACAATTGGGTTTAACCTATTTCATACCACCCAAATGGTGATCTACATCTCGTCCAATAAGGTGCTTCAAAAAAAGCCATCTGAATACGGTCATGGTAGCTATTTTTGTAGGAGAATTCTATCAAAGACAAATGATCTACCCAACTACCTTTGAAGTAAATTATGTAGGCCCTCAACATGTCTATAAGTGTCTGAATAGTGCATTCAGCCTGCCCATCAGTCTGAGGGTGAAAGGCAGTACTCAGGCTCACTTGGGTTGGAGTCGTGGGTTTGGGCCATTTTCTTACTGCCTCAACCTTTTGGGGATCAACATTAATACGCTCACTAGACACAATATGCCCCAATAAAGCAATAACATTAAGCCAAAATTCACATTTGGAAAATTGTACATACAATTCATGACCTTTGAAGGTCGGTAGAATGATGCGAAGATGACCGACATGATCCTCCTCATTCTTAGAGTAAACTAAATGTCAACTATGAAGAACAGGTCTAGATACTGACAAAACACCCTATTCATTAGGTCCATGAAAGTTGCAGGGGTGTTAGTCAATCCGAAGGACATGACTAAGAATTCATAATGGGAAGCTATTTTTGGAATGTCAGCCTCCCTAAACTTCAATTGATGATACCCCGAACGAAGGTCTATCTTAAAAAAACATTTTTCACCTTGGCGTTGATCAAATAAATCATCAATCCTAGGAAGAGGGTATTTGTTTTTAACAGTGACCTTATTGAGCTGACGATAGTCTATACACATATGGAGTGAACCGTCTGTCTTACGCACGAAGAGCTCCGGAGCACCTCGAGGAGAAACACTTGGATAAATAAAGCCCTTGTTAAGAAGATTTTTTAACTGTTCTTTCAGATCTTTCAATTTTGCAGGAGCACTTCTGTATGGTTGGATAGAAATAGGAAGAGTGTATGAAAATAAGTCAATGAAAAAATTTATCTCCCTATTAGGTGTTATTCCTAGGAGATCATCGAGAAAGACTTCCGGGAATTCATTAACTATAGGGATACACTAGAGAGAAGGACTTTTAGTACTAGAATATTTGACCCAAATAAGTTGATACAAACAACCCTTATATAGAATTTTGTGGGATCTGAGATAAGAGTTGAACTTCCCCCTAGATACAAAAGAATACCACTCCTACTCTATCATTAGTTCATTTTGAAAGGAGAAAGTGACTTTTCGGGTTCTACAATCTAGTGTGGCATAGAACGAATGGATCCAATCAATTCCCAAGATGATGGCATCAGAGTCAATCATATAAAGCTCTATGAGATATACCACAATATCACAATTATAGACAGATACAACACTATTTTTGTACACCCTCCTAGCCACAATAGAATCACCAATAGGAGTAGAAAAAAGAAAGGTTTTGGAATAACTTCATGCTCCGTGGTCTAGGACTCATCATACCCAACCTCTCCAGAGAGAGATATCGAATGACGAGTTGAGATAGTCGATGCATATAATCGCATAGTTGGTGGCTTCACAGGCTCGACGGTCATAGGATGTTGGGTCTGCGTCTGTCACATCTGAGGATACACGGGTGGGTTAATTTATGATGATAAACCCGCCTAATTTTACTGGTACAAAGGTGTAGGAGGATCCACAAGAGTTCGTAGACGAGATGGAGAAAATCTTTCGAGTGATACATGTGGATAAAGTTGAAGGGTTTAAACAAGCTGCATATCAACTGAAGGAGGTAGCAAATCAGTGGTAACATGAGTTGAAATATTTGAGGGGAGATAGTGTTGAGCCTTCTGTGTGAGGAAAATTTATTGAAGCCTTGCTGGAATGATTCTTTCCTCTGGAGTTGAAGGAGTCCAAAGCTGAAGAGTTCATAAACCTGAAATAAGGAAAGATGAGCGTCAAAGAGTACACCCTAAAATTCAATCAACTATCTCATTATGCTCCGGAGTTGGCTGGAAACATGAGGGACCATATGAGAAAGTTTGCATACGACCTTTCAGATGAATTGGTGTTGGAGTGCAAAGGGGCGATGATGAACATAGATATGGACTTCTCTAGATTGTCTATTCAAATGCAGCAGGTTGAGGAGCAGAAGAAGAGGGTTGTTGAAGCAAGAGAGAAGGATAGGCAGGCCAAGAGGGCCTGACCAGCAGGCCAAAATCATAGTCAGCAGCAGAGTGGTAATTTGTATAACCAGTGGAAGAAGAAAAAGTTTTGGAGCAATGCTCAGTCTGCAGCCAGTGCTCCAGCACCCAGACCTCCAGTTGATCGACGATCTCAGAATTTATAGACTAATCATGCATTTAGGGTGCAGGGTACCCAATCCCAAGATAGCTTGGTTCAGCCATCTAGATCTTTTTCGCGGTGTGAGACCTGATATATGTATCACGAAGGAAAGTGTCAACTGGGTGAGATGGTATGCTATACTTATGGTCTGGCGGGTCATTTCTAGTGAGATTTTCCTTCTGCTAGAAGGAACCTTGATGGTGCTAAATCCCAAGCAAACTTCTCCGCACCACCATCACCTCCCAAAGGTGCTATTTCAGCTACCAGAAGTGGACACAACTAGTTGTAGGCCTTGTCCAATCGCCATGAGGGAGAGTCCTTACCAAATATAGTCACAGGTTTGTTAAAAATCTTCTCTCATGATTTATATATGTTACTTGATCCTGAGTCTACCTTGTTTTATGTGACTCGATATATGGCAATCGATTTTGGGTTTGAGCCCAAAATTATTGTAGAACCTTTATCTATTTCTACTTCTGTAGGTGATTCTGTTGTGGCTAGGAGGGTATATAAAAATTATGTTGTATCTGTTTGTAGCCGAGATACTGTGGCTGACCCCGTAAAGCTTGATATGGTTGATTTTGATGTTATCTTGGGAATGAACTGGCTCCATTCATATTATTCCACGCTAGATTGTGAAACCTAAAAGGTTAATTTTGCTTTTCCAAATAAACCAGTGATAGAATAGAAGGGTCATTATTTAGATCCTAGAGGGCAATTCATATCTTACCTTAGAGTCCGTAAGCTTATTTTTAAAGGGTGTTTGTACCATCTAATCTAAGTAAAAAATTATAATAGTGAAAGTTCTTCTCTTCAGTTTGTCTCTGTGGTTAATGAGTTTCCAGAAGTCTATCCCGATGATCTCCCAGGAATACCACCTATTAGGGAGAGAGATTTTTGTATTGATTTATTTCTTAACACCCATTTCTATTCTGCTAGAAAGAATGGTTCCAATAGAACTAAAAGAGTTGAAATAATAACTAGAAGACCTTCTTGATAAAGGTTTCATCCGTCCTAGGGTGCACCTCTACTTTTTGAATGCAAGAACAATGGTTCCCTCTGCATGTGTATAGACTACCGCCAGTTGAATAAAGTCACTGTGAAAACAAATATCCCCTTCCTAGAATTGATGATCTCTTTGACAAACTTCAGGGTGCTAAGTGTTTTTCAATGATAGACCTTCATTCGGGGTACTACCAATTGAAGGTTAGGGAGGTTGATATTACCAAAACAGCTTTCCAAACGTGATATGATCATTATAAATTCTTAGTCATGTCCTTTGGTTTGACTAACGCTCCTACAGCCTTCATGGACCCAATGAATAGGGTATTCCGTCAGTTTCTGGATCTGTTTGTTATAGTCTTCATTGATGACATTTTGATTTATTCTAAGAGTAAGGAGGATCATGCCAATCACCTCCGAATCATCATTTAAAACCTCGAAGATCATAAATTATATGCAAAATTTTCCAAGTGTGCATTCAGGCTTAATCTTATTGCTTTTTTGGGGCATATTATGTCTAGTGAGGGAACTAAAGTTGATCTCCAAAAGATTGAGGCAATCCGAAAATAGCCCATAACTACGACTCCAACCGACATTCGGAGCTTCTTGGTTTGGCAGGATATTACAGAAGGTTCGTAGAGAGTGTTTTTTCGATAGCTGCTCCACTTACCAGGTTGATGCAGAAAAAGTTGAAATTTGTGTGGTTTGACTCTTGTGAGAATAGCATTGAGAAGTTGAAGGACAAGTTGACTACTACACCGATTTTTACTTTTTTTGAGGGTACAAATAGTTTTTTCATATATTGCGATGTGTATTAAGCGAGACTTGGTTATGTACTTATGCAGTATGGTAATGTGGTAGCTTATACATCTAGGCAGTTGACGGTGCATGAGTTAAACTACCCTACCCACGACTTGGAGTTAGTGGCTATGGTGTTCGCACTAAAAATATGGCGGCATTATCTTTATGGGGTACATGTTGATATACTTGCTGAATCCAAAACTTTGCAGTATGTTTTCTCGCAGAAAGAGCTAAATATCAGGCAAAGGTGTTGGTTAGAACTGTTGACAGACTATGATATGAGTCTGCACTATTATTTGGGCAAGGCGAATGTGGTGGCCGACACCCTTAGCAAATTATCTATGGGCAGTCTTTCATATATTGAGGAAAGGAAAAGGGAGATGGTGAAAGATATTCACCGGCTTGCAAATCTAGGGGTGCGAGTCTTGGATTCCAAAGATGGAGGGGTAGTTTTGCATGAAATAGATAAATCTTCCCTTTGTGTAGAGTTAAGGAAAAGTAGGTTGAGGATCTAATCTTAATGCAGATTAAGAAAGATGTGGGTCAACAGAAGGTGATGTCTTTTGAAATTGGTGGTGATGGGTTTTTGAGATATCATGGTAGGTTATGTATGCCAGATATGGATGAATTAATGAAAAGAATCCTTGATGAGGCTCATACTTTGAGGTATGATTTTCACTCAGGCTCTACTAAGATGTACCATGATCTTAAAACTATATATTGGTGGAATAATATGAATCGTGATGTGGCTGACTTTATTTCCAAGTGTTTGAATTGCCAACAAGTTAAAGTGGAACATTTGAGGGTAGGTGGTACTTCCCAAGAGATATCTTTGCCTTGGTGAAAATAGGAGATGATCAATACGGACATCAACACATGACTTCTGAATTCCCGAAACCAGTATGATTCCATTTGGGTAATTGTTGACCGGCTTACCAAGTCAGCCCACTTTTTTGCTTTTATGACTAACCATTTGGGAGATGATTATGCCAAGCTGTACATTGAAGAAATAGTTTGTTTACATGGAGTACCAATATCCATTATATCTGATCGAGGTACGAAATTCTCAGCATAGTTTTGGAAATCTTTTCAGAGGGGTTTAAATACCCAAGTGAACCTGAGTACTGCATTCCACCCCTAGATGGATGGTCAAGCTGAATGCACTATTCAGACCTTTAAGGACATAATGCGAGCCTGTGTAATTGACTTCAAGGGTAGTTGGGTAGACCACTTACCATTGATAGAGTTCGCTTACAATAATAGCTACCATGCCTGCATTAAGATGGCTCCTTTTGAAGCACTTTATGGGTGAAGATGTAGATCACCAATTGGATGGTATGAAGTGGGTAAGACGTAGATATTTAGTCCTGATCTTGTGCATCAAGCAATGGAGAAATTGAAAATCATTAGAGAATGACTCAAGACAGCTCAGAGCCATCAGACGTCCTATGCCGATGTTAGAAGAATGGAGTTGGAATTTGAAGTTAATAATTGGGTATTTCTAAAAGTCTCCCCTATGAAGGGATTCATGCGATTCGAGAAGCAAGGGATGCTGAGTCCTCTCTATATAGGACCATATCAGATTGTGAGAAGGATAGGTGGGGTGGCTTATGAGTTAGATTTGCCTACAAATCTGGCTTCTATACATGCCGTATTTCATGTGTCTATGTTGACTAAGTATATTGGAGATCATTCCTTAGTGTTGCATGTAGAGAAGATCAAGGTGATAGACTCCTTATCATATTAAGAAGAGCCTATTGCAATCTTGGATTGCCAAGTCAGAATATTTAGGATTAAGGAAATAACTTCGGTCAAGGTATTATGGAAGAATCAAAAGGAGGAGGAAGTTACTTGGGAATCAAAAGATAACCTGCAAACAAGATACCCAAACCTTCTTGAGTTAGGGGGTGACGACATGGAAGGTACCACTCTTTTACTCTCTCTATATCCCTCTTCCTTTATTTTCCTTGGTACGTTTGAAATCGTGCTTGTCTGTATTATAACCCATCATTTGGGTACAAATGATCCCAAGGGGGGGATAATGTAACAATCCCATGATGTCCTCGACCAAACACCTCATTTCGTAGTATGTTATGTGGGTTAATGATCTAAAAATATTCTAAGTGTAAAAAAGGGACTTAGTCACTTTTGAACTCCTAAACTTGGATGTTTTTATTTTTCACCTTTCTGACCTCAAAAAGTTAATTGTAAGTTAATTCATGATCGGGGGTGTCAAGTGTACATCCCGGGTAAGTTTTGAAACTTTCGGACTAGCATAAGGGTAAGTTTGGATGTCCAATATAGTGAGGCCTTGCGATAGGCCATCATCATGAGGAATAATTATCCCAGATAGGTGTAACGTCATGAGGACAAGGTAACCTAGATAGGTGTCACATCGCGAGGGCCAGTTGATCCAGGTAGGGGTCGCGATGCAATGGCAGCCCAGTTCTGCATTATTTTATCCATAATTTTTAAAGGCAAATGGGTCTTTTTGTTCATCCTATGTCACCCAAGACATGAGATTTAATGATAATCTAAGAATATTAGGCTTGATATCATCAGAAGCTACTCCTATTACTTTAAAAGAAAACCCTAGCTTCTTCCTATAAGGTCAAAGTATTCATTTTTGAGTTGAAGAATTTCAAAGAACCTAAGTGATTCAGATTCCACTCTTCTTCATCGGTGATCTAAGGTACGTGGGATTTTTCTAAAACTACTTGGGCATAAGGAAACTGTTCAACAACTTCTAACATTGTGAAATCATGAATTCTTGAAGTTGTTTTGGAAGTTAAATTGAAATTTTGCATTTATGAATTCTTTAATGATATTAGTGTTTTGGTCTTGAGGCCTTTTCCCCAAATTGATTTTAAATCTTATATATATACACATGTGGTTAAAGTAATAATTGAATTTAGAGCATGAGTATTTACACTCCCTCTCATGTTGCAACACCTCTTGATTTTAGAATGTTATTTAGAGGCATGGAATCAGTATTCTTGACTATTGTTGAATGATTTAATATTTGATTTAAATTAATGAGAGAGGAGTTGGCATGTTGATAAATTCTGAATATATATAATGAAAGAATTTCATGGTTTTCCAAAATACATGACCAACCCATGTTTATTGAAATGATTGAAAGGAGTCATATTTGCATAATTTGATAAATGTATTGAAGAACGAATCTTCTTGAATTATTTGAAGTATGGTAGTCTAAACTTTATGTTTGAAAGAGAAAATTGTGATATGATTTTAATGGTTTATAAACATGACTTGCAAGTATTGGTATGATGATACAAATTCAGATAATGCCATTGTAACACAGAATAGAACATAATGTCGATTTTCTTTCAGATTTTTAGATTAGAATGATACATGTTCAGAAAAAGATAAAAATGGGCATAAAGAGATGTTAGGTGGTTACTCGAAGAAGGCACGAGTCTAGAAAAACTCATTTCCCGAAATTGTATTTTGTCAATATGGGATTATTATGTTGCCTAGAGGGATTATACGCTGGCCTAGTGCCCTGTGGAGTATCTGAATCAAAAACTCCAACTCTTGCATCAAACTTGGGTTGGGGGCTTGGACGCCGAGTTAAGGGAGGACTCCATATAGCCCGTGGGGTTGTAGAATTGTAGGGTGGACCACCTAGCTCATAAGTAATACAAAGATCAAATCTGTATTGACAAGAATGTTTTATGAATATCAAAGAATTTCCCATGTGTTTTAAACTATATCATGCATGATATATTCATGACTTGCTCTAATTTATTTTATATAAAAATGCATTATTTTTGTTTTCTCTGCGTATCAGTACAATTGTATTGAGCACCTATATTTCAGGGTGTTAGGATTAGTCTAGAGGTCCTGCTAAGCCATAGACTTATTTCGACAGAAGAGAAGTGTATGCAGTTGGTGAGCCTTCTTTGTTTCGTAAGGCCTATTTCTTTCCATTCAGTTTCTAATTAATTTGGTTTAGGTCCACTGGGGTCCTTGTCCAAAATTCAGACAACTTATTGATGTCTTATGCAGTAGAGATTTCACAGACTGAGAAAGATGTTGTTAAGATGTTGAAAAACTTATTTTTCGTATTGTCAAACAGATTTAAATTTATGAACATGATTCCATTTATTATAATTCCACATATTTTATTTATCAATCGAGTATTGTGCATGATTTCCAGATGTAGAAGGGCACACGGGCCTCCATGGTTCGGGATGCTCGTCAAGGACAGGGTCTCGACTCGGGTTGTGACATCTACATCCTGGAAATTAGGTAAGGCATACAACCAATTGCGACCTCCCTCGGTAGATGAAGTAGTACCCTTGGGTGGCGGTGGTGGTGCTAAGGAATTTGCTTGAGACTTAGAACCTCTAAAACAACCTCTAGAAGAGGGACAATCTCTCTGAATATGACCTGGTTGGCCGCAAGAATAGTACACTAACCTGCCAAACTGGCACTTCCTTGGATGATACTTCCCACATGAGTCATAATAAGGGTATGACCTAGCAGGTTTGGTCACGCTCCCTTGTGACTGTGTACCCTGAACCCTCGGCCCATTATTAAGCAAAAATTAAGGAAATTACTGATCAATTGTGGGCCTGGGTACTGGGGCACTAGGTGATGACTGGGCATTTCTCCAAAACATCTTTTTAGACTACCTTTTTCCTCAATTACCACCCTGTTTTTGACTATTATTTTGGTTTGTAAATCTGGCCTTTTTGGCCTACCTGTCTTTCTCCCTTACCTCTGCTAGTCTTTTCTTCTACTCTTCAACCTATTGCATATGAATGGATAACCTGGATAAATCCATGCCTCTATTCAGCGTTGCTCCTTTGTATTCCAGTACCAGATCATTCGAGAGACCGGATGCAAACTTTTTCATACGAGCTCTCATGTTACCCGCCAATTCTGGAGCATAGCCGGATAACTGGTTGAACTTCAGTGTGTACTCCTTCACACTAATTTTCCCTTGCTTCAAATTAATAAATTCTTCAGCCATCGATTCTCTTAATTACTGAGGAAACAAATGATCCAGACAAGATTCCACAAACTCACCCCACAAAGAAGGCTCAACATTTCTACCTTTAGAATCCTCCCACTCATTATACCACTAATTTTCCATATCTGTCAGCTGATAGGATGCCCGTTCAACCCCTTCAACCTCATTCACATGCATAACCCTGAAAAGTATCTCAAGTTTATCAATGAACCCTTGGGGGTCCTCCTCAGCCTTCGTACCAGTAAGCACAGGTGGGTTTAGCCTCATGAATATGCCCACTCGGGTAAATCAGATGAACCAGACACAGACACCACATCTTCAGATCGTCGGGCCTTAGAAGCCACCAACTGGGCTATCAAATGCATATACTGTCGGAACTCAACATTATATACTTCTCTCTAGGGAGGTTAAGTACGGTTATCTCAATACCGAGGAGACCTAGGTGGACTAGTCTGAATAGGTAAAACTCCCAGAGTAACAACAAACTCTGGAGTACGAGATCCATAATGGGTCCGCATCCCATGGGTAGGGTGGACATCCTCATCTTTGGCATTCCATTTGTTGGATCGACGGGGAGGCATGATATCTTTCTGAAATACAGAAAATCATTGATTAGAGGAAATACAGACTCTATAGCATGAACAAAATCATTAAATAACAGAGACATTCCTAAACGCCTTGTTGCCCCTTGTTATAAGTATGGCGCGCTACACTGTCACGCACAAAATCCCATTGGAGCGGACTGGCACCCATAGCCGAGGAGGCCCGGGAGAACCCGTTCATAACCTATACTTTCACATTTACATTTCTTATGAAAATTAGCAATTTGGGCAGCACTTCGTTGTAAATAAAAGAAAACAGTACCTGTATCAGCCCAGCAGACACGCATATATATATATATAAACAGTAATTGGCCGTCAGAGACATCACGTCTATCAACCAAACACTCCTATGGCTGTACAATATGTCTACAAAAGCCTCTACATAGATACACAACTGAGTTAGGGTGGGGAAAAACTCCCTCCCACAAAAGACTTTTATAAAAATACAAAAAATACATATAGAAACGACTTGGGAGGCCCCAAAACAACCGGAGCTCACCACTATCAACAGAATATCCTGGCTCTTACTGCGGAGGTGTACGACCTGAAGTACCTGTTCCTGCAGGCATGAATACAGGTCCCCCGTGAGAGATGTCAGTACGGAAATATGTATAGAGTATGTAAGGCAGTGAGTATCAAGATGAGATACAAAAGATCAACAGAACCCAGATACCAGTGAATAAACAGTATGAGTAGACCACACTTAAAAGAGTTGATGGGATACCTTCACATTACTTCTCGTATTCCTTATCAATACATAACATATGTCATACAATGGCCAACTGATCAGTGGTACTAATACAATACATCAGGGACCACCCCTGGAATACGATATATACATAATCTTTATAATACAATGGCCAACTGATCAGTGGTACTAATACAAGACATCATATCAACAATTTAAAATAAAGACATTCCATTTCTTACTTCAATTAATCTTTGAGATTGGTTACTTTGTGGTCACACCTTATGGAACTTGAAACCATGATACCTCAATAGGAAAAACATGTAAATAGGTAATCAATATCATGAAAATGAAGTATAGAATCATGGATACCTCATTAAACCATCTCGGAGTCAACAATAGTATATGGACATTTTTTTTTTGACTAGCCGGACATCTTAAAAGTGAAAATAAGTTCAATTGGTAGTGTCGAAGATCATATGATGTTATTATGTGTCATGTGTCGTAGGACAATGTTGGAAGATTACTTGAGAGTGCCATGGGTCATTATTCATGCTAAATATTAGATAGAGTATGCCTTACATACCTTGATATAACCACTTCAATACAAGTCCAACTTGACTTCCCGTACTCTTCGAACACTTATCTACAATAAGTCATTTGTGGCAAACTAGTATTAGCAACCAAACCTTACCATTTAGGTATTAACTTCACCAAATAATGTCTAGGAAGTAATCCTTTAACTCATCAATAAGAGTGCTACATACATCCTCTTATACTCTTATTACATTCACATATCATGCATTTTCATGTAATATCCCTCAACATCACTCTTAGCCTGTATTTCGCCTCTTAATCACCATCCAATACCAACATGATCACTAGGCATACATAACCACTAATATAATGATATATCAGCACAATTCATGCTCCATAATCCAATACAACAACTTCCATAATTTACTACTAACAATTTATACAAAACAATTCATAACTATGTTTCTAGTTATCTTTCAACATCAAGACAATACGCATAATCCCTTATCAATACTTATTCATGGATAAGAATCAAGAATAACTAATATTCATACCTTAACAATGAACTCTATTATTTAGAATCCTCCTTACATAACCATGGGGTGCTTCTCGAAGCTTTCGAGATGGTGAACACAACTACGGAACCAATTCGAATTTTCTACGGTTGAATCACAAAATATTTGAAGTTGAAATTAGGCTAGGGTTTCACCTTATCTTAATAATTGGATGATATATGATATATATGAGGCTAAGTGTATGTTTATAAAGACCAATTTTTCTTCCAAGAGGTAATAGAAAATGACCATTTTGCCCTAAATATTTAAATAAATCCGAATCTGTCCCCAGTGGACAGTTTTGTCAGGCTGAAGTAAATCGATCATAACTCTTTTCTCCAGTATTGGATTTGGGTGAAACCAATTGCATTGGAAATATAATTCAAAGGGATTTCATTTTTATATAAAGTATAGCACCCAGTTCTTCCTCTACAAGGAATTATGGTCGTTTAAATTTGACCCAAAAATCTGTCCCAAAATTCTGTTTGTTTTTTGGTAGGCTGTAGTAAAACGGGTATAGATCCTTACTCAGACATTGGATTTAGATGAAACCAATTTCATCGGAAATAAGACTCTCGGAGATTTTCATCGATATATAGCAGCTCACACAGTTCTTTTTGTACAAGGAGTTATGATCGTCTAAATTTGATCCAAAAAAAATTGCCTAGCTGCAGTAATTTTCCTGCAGATTTTCTGTTCACAGGCTTCCCGGCCACCGTTTTGAAATTTCGAATGTGCTCGCTTATATGAAATACTCCTCTGTTTTGGGAAAACTTTATATTGTTGGAAATCTTATTCCAATACCTACACATACAACTATTAACGGGATACTTCCGAACACCATAAACTTAATTTAACTCATACGCAAGCCTTTAGGACTCCATATAATCGCGATAAGTGTATGAAAAAATTTACGGGGTGTTACATTCTCCCCCCCTTAAGAAAATTCGTCCTCGAATGTTAGCATAGTTACTCAATTAAGACATGTCCAAGCTTACAATTAACATATTCAGCATCATAACATACTTGCATAAAAATAAATACTTTCCTGTTATTGTTCTTCTTCCGTCTCATGAACTTCCTCCTCATCGTTAAACAGGTAAGGGTACTTAATCTTCATCGCTTCCTCGGCTTCCCATGTGATCTCCTCAACTTGTTGATTCCTCCAAAGTACTTTTACCGATGCTATCTCTTTATTCCTTATCTTTTTAATTTGGCGATCAAGAATAGCAATAGGCATTTCTTCAAAAGTGAGATCTCCGATGTACTTGAGAAGCATCGAAACATGAAATATGGGATGAACTGCTGAGAGCTCTTGAGGTAGCTCTAACTCATAAGAAACTTGTCCAAATATTTGAATGATTTTGTACGGACCTATGTTTCGTGGACTTAACTTTCCATTCTTGCCAAACCTCATCACTCCTTTCATTGGTGATACTTTCAAGAATACCCAATCGTCGATAGAAAACTCAAGTCCTCTTCTTCTAACATCCGCAAAAGATTTGTGTCGA
The DNA here is from genome assembly GCA_030864215.1 of Capsicum pubescens. Classification (NCBI taxonomy): domain Eukaryota; kingdom Viridiplantae; phylum Streptophyta; class Magnoliopsida; order Solanales; family Solanaceae; genus Capsicum; species Capsicum pubescens. The sequence goes on along the minus strand of CM061548.1, from coordinate 365,661,498 downwards.
CTTTGAGCTGTTTCAAGCCGTTGTTGGATCACTTTAACCTTCTCCATTGCTTGATAAACAAGATCCGGTCCAAACAAGACCGCATCACCTGCTTCAAACCATCCTATTGGCGATCTACACTTTCTTCCATACAATGCTTCATATGGTGCCATTTTGATACTTGAATGATAGCTATTATTGTAGGCAAACTCGATAAGAGGTAGGTGATCATCCCAGTCGCCTTTAAAATCTAATACACATGCTCGTAGCATATCTTCAAGTGTCTGGAAGGTACGTTCCGCTTGTCCGTCCGTTTGAGGATGAAAAGCCGTACATAGATTTACTTGTGTCCCCAAACTCCTTTGAAAAGACTTCTAGAAATTCGCGGTAAATTGGGCTCCTCGATCGGATATAATGGAAATTGAAACTCCATGTAACCGAACGATCTCCTTAATATACAACTTCGCATACTCTTCCGCCGTATAAGTTGTCTTAACTGGTAAGAAGTGCGCGGATTTGGTAAGCCTATCAATGATCACCCATATGGAATCAAACTTCCGAAATGTACGAGGAAAACCCGTGATGAAATCCATATTGATCTTGTCCCACTTCCAGACTGGAAGATCTATACATTGCATGTAACCACCGGGTTTCTGGTGTTCTACTTTGACTCTTTGACAATTCGGACATTCAGCTACAAATTCGGCAATATTCTTCTTCATGTCATTCCACCAATATATTGCTTTCAAATCTTGATACATCTTAGTCGACCTTGGATGGATGGAATACCTTGAACAGTGTGCTTCCGTCATAATTCTCTTTCTTAGCTCAACTACATCAGGTACATATAAATGATTCTGACACTGAAGCACTCCTTCTTGCATAAGCTCAAATGCCTTTGCCGTGCCACTCTTCACATCCTCCTTAAGCTGCAATAAAATTGGATCTGCATACTGCTTCTCTTTGACTTCAGCTATCAATGAAGATTCCGCTGCATTACGTACAATAACCTCTTCATCTGTAGTTTCGAGAAGTCGAACTCCCAAATTAGCTAGTTGGTGAAGATCCTTAATCATCCCCTTCTTTTCTATAGATGCCATTTTAGACTTACGACTCAGTCCATCCGCTACCACATTCGCTTTCCCTGGATGATACAAGATATCAATATCATAATCTTTCAACAATTCAAGCCATCTCCGCTGCCTCAAGTTTAGATCTTTCTGACTGAAGATATATTGCAGGCTCTTATGATTGGTATATATGTCAACATGAACCCCATATAAGTAGTGGCGCCATATCTTCAAAGCAAATACAACTGCAGCTAGCTCAAGATCATGCGTGGGATAATTCCTCTCATGTGGTCGCAACTGTCTAGAGCCATAGGCTATTACTCTACCATGTTGCATTAGTACGCATCCTAAGCCAATTCTCGAAGCATCACAGTACACTGCATACCCTTCTGTGCCTTCAGGAAGTACCAATACCGGTGTAGAAGTCAACTTTCTATTCAGATCTTGGAAACTCTTTTCACAGGCATCATTCCATTGAAACTTGGAGGCTTTATGCGACAACTTAGTCAAGGGTGTAGAAATAGAAGAAAAACCTTCAACAAACCTTCTATAATAACCTGCCAACCCGAGGAAACTACGAATATCCGTAGACGTCGTGGGTCTTGGCCAATTCTTCACAACCTCAATCTTCTGAGTGTCAACTTTTATGCCTTCACTGGATACATTGTGGCCCAAAAATACCACTGACTTGAGCCAAAACTCACCTTTAGTAAACTTTGCATACAGCTTACGATCACGAAGAATCTGCAACGCCTGCCTTAAGTGATTAACATGATCCTCTTCTCATCTAGAGTAGACCAGAATATCATCTATGAAAACTATCACGAACACATCTAGAAAAAGTTTAAACAGCCTATTCATCAGATCCAAAAAAACTGCGGGTGCATTTGTCAGCCCGAATGACATAACCAGGAATTCATAATGACCATACCGTGTTCGGAAAGCTGTCTTGGGTATATCTTTATCCTTGACTCTCACTTGATGATAGCCTGATCTCAAGTCAATCTTGGAAAAACACTGGGCACCCTGCAACTGGTCAAATAAATCATCAATTCGGGGAACAGGGTATTTATTCATGATAGTCACCTTATTCAATTGCCGATAGTCAATACACATCCTCAGCGAACAATCTTTATTACGCACAAACAATACTGATGCTCCCCAAGGGGACATACTAGGGCTGATGAATCCCTTCTCTAGCAAGTCTTTCAGTTGCTCTTCCAATTCTCGCAACTCTGCTGGTGCCATTCTATAAGTAGGAATTGAGAATGGCTGTGTATCTGGAAACATATCAATACCAAACTCCACTTCTCGTTCAGTAGGTAAACCTGGTAGTTCTTCAGGAAATACATCAGGAAATTCATTCACAACCGGAACGGTCTAAAAAGTTGGCGGCTCTGCCTTTGTATCCCTTACTCTAACCAAATGGTATATGTACCCCTTGGAAATTATTTTTCTTGCCTTAAAGTAAGAAATAAATCTACCTCTCGGCGCGCCAACATTACCCTTCCATTCAAGGACTGCCTCATTTGGGAAATGGAAATATACCTTCTTAGAACGACAATCTACTGTAGCATAACAAGACGCTAACCAATCCATGCCTATAATAACATCAAAATCTACCATTTCTAACTCAACAAGATCGGCCATCGTATCACGACCACAAATATTCACAACACAATTTCGATAAACATTCCTAGCTATAAGAGATTCCCCCACTGGAGTTGATACTTCAAATGGCTTGGCTAATAATTCGGGTGTTCTTCCGAACCTTCCCGCAACCAAAGGCGTAGCATAAGATAACGTAGAACCAGGATCAATTAAGGCATACACATCAAATACAAAAATGGACAACGTACCTGTAACCACGTCTGGAGAAGCCTCTAAATTCTGCCGATCTGCTAGGGCATACACACGGTTCTGAGCTCCGCTAGAACTAGCTGCTCCTCTATCACCTCTACCGTGACCCATAGGTTGTGTACCCCTACTCAAAGGAGGCACCGATGATGACACAACAGCTGATTTGGTAGGTCGTGTTATACCACCTGTGGTCCTGTGTGGGCAATCTCTAGCCATATGCCACGGCTTACCGCACCAAAAGCAATTGTTCGTTCCAAGACGACATTCGCCAAAGTGATATCTTCTACATATGGGGCACGGGTGTCGTGGATGTCTCAATTCACTCATACTCTTTTGCCCTTGATACCCCACTATTCGCGAACTCTGATTTTCACTGCTTTGCCCGAACTGATTACATATGAACCTTTGAAATTACGGTGGATCACTAATTGCAGGATAAAAAGATAACAGGCTAGGCAATCTATGAGAGAACGAAGGCCTAAAACCTCCCTGAGATGCCATAAACTGCCCTACAGATCTAGCCCGCTTAGAATATCCTTTTTCTGATTCCTGGGTTCTTCTTCTTTGCCTCTGATCTTCCATTTTCTGAGAGAAAGCTTGTATCCTCGCTATATCCATGTCCTTGTTCAAAGAATCAATTGTACAATCTCTAACCTTCTATGGTTCCAATCTATCCACATAGTGATGAACTATGTCATCCATAGTAGCTACAACATTAGAAGCATATTGAGACAAGGAGTTAAATCGAAGACTATACTCCCTTACACTCATATTACCCTGAAGAAGATTTAAGAATTGATCTGCACGGGCCTGATGAGTTTCAAATGGAAGATAATGATCAATAAATGCATCTTTTAACTCTCCCCACGTAGTTGGAGGTGCATCAATACCCCTAGATCGTTTCCAATCCTCCTACCACAATATAGACTCTCCTTTCAGTCTATATGCTGCTAGCTCAACCAGCTCTTTACCGGATATGTGCATAACATCTAGAGCCCTTTGGGTTTGATCGACAAAGTCCTGTGGGTCTTCGTTAATATCTGATCCGGTAAAAGTAGGAGGATCCATTTTCAGAAAATCCTGTGTCCGAAGGCTAGCTGCTCTATTCGTACCACTAGAACCCGTGGTAGGAATAGCTTGCCCTTGAACTTGACCGGCAACTATATGCGTCACAAGTTTTACTGCATCCCTCAAATCTCGATCAACAGCATTAATAGATGGCCCTTCCGGAGGAGAAGAATCTCCTGATATATGCTCATCTTGAGACTCACTTTGTTCAGCTTGTGCCGGTGGTGACTTACTAGTACCTTCACCGGCCACTACATCTACTCGCTTCCATTTATTCTTTCTCCTTGTAACCAGCATCGTTACTATAATAAATAATAATAAAAAAAAACAAATGGATTAAGCGATCGATTATGACTTTATCTCTAATATGGGCTCTATTGAACGATCAAAGAAATGGAGAATGGAAACAATCCCTGAATGTCCAATAGCCTCCTGTTTATAGATGTCGTGCACAACACACCGATAAACGAGATTCTACGTGGACACGGCTTTGTAGACTCACTAGGATGAACTTCTCTGATACCACTTCTGTCACGCCCCAAATCCCATTGGAGCGGACTGGCACCCGTAGCCGAGGAGGCTCGGGAGAACCCGTTCATAACCTATACTTTCCCATTTACATTACTTATGAAAATTAGAAATTTGGGCAGCACTTCGTTGTAAATAGAAGAAAACAATACCTGTATCAGCCCAGCAGACACGCATATATATATATAAACAGTAATTGGCCGTCAGAGCCATCACGTCTATCAACCAAACACTCCTATCGCTGTACAATATGACTACAAAAGCCTCTACATAGATACAGAACTGAGTTAGGGTGGGGACAAACTCCCGCCCATATAAGACTTTTATACAAATACCAAAAATACATATAGAAACGACTTGGGATGCCCCGAAACAACTGGAGCTCACCACTATCAACAGAATGTGCTGGCTCTTACTGCAGAGGTGTACGACCTAAAGTACCTGTTCTTGCAGGCATGTATACAGGTCCCCCGTGAGGGACGTCAGTACAGAAATATGTACTGAGTATGTAAGGCAGTTAGTATCAAGATGAGATACAAAAGATCAACAGAACCCAGATACCAGTGAATAAACAGTATGAGTAGACCACACTTAAAAGAGCTGATGGGATACCTGCACATTACTTTCATATCATTACTTCCCGTATTCCTTATCAATACATAACATATGTCATACAATGGCCAACTGATCAGTGGTACTAATACAATACATCAGGGACAACCCCTGGAATAGCATATATACATAATCTTTATAATACAATGGCCAACTGATCAGTGGTACTAATACAATACATCATAGCAACAATTTAAAATAAAGACATTCCATTTCTTAATTCAATTAATCTTTGAGATTGGTTAATTTGTGGTCACAGCTTATGGAACTTGAAACCATGATACCTCAATAGGAAAAACATGTAAATAAGTAATCAATGACATGAAAATGAAGTAGAGAATCATGGATACCTTATTAAACCATTTCGGAGTCAACAATAGTAAATGGACATTTTTTTGACAAGCCGGACATCTTAAAAGTGAAAACAAGTTCAATTGGTAGTGTCGAAGATCATATGATGTTATTATGTGTCATGTGTCGTAGTACAATGTTGGAAGCTTACTTGAGAGTGCCATGGGTCATCATTCATGCCAAAGATTAGATTGAGTATGTCTTACATACCTTGATATAACCACTTCAATACAAGTCCAACTTGACTTTCCGTACTCTTCGAACACTTATCTACAATAAGTCATTTGTGGCAAACTAGTATTAGCAACCAAACCTTACCATTTAGGTATTAACTTCACCAAATAATGTCTAGGAAGTAATCCTTTAACTCATCAATAAGAGTGCTACATACATCCTCTTATACTCTTATTACATTCACATATCATGCATTTTCATGCAATATCCCTCAACATCACTCTTAGCCTTTATTTCCCCTCTTAATCACCATCCAATACCAACATGATCACTAGTATTACATAACCACTAATATAATGATATATCACCACAATTCATCCTCCATAATCCAATACAACAACTTCCATAATTTACTACTAACAATTTATACAAAACAATTCATAACTATGTTTCTAGTTATCTTCCAACATCAAGACAATACTCATCATCCCTTATCAATACTTATTCATGGACTAGAATCAAGAATAAACAATATTCATACCTTAACAATGAACTCTTGTATTTAGAATCCTACTTACATAACCATGGGGTGCTTCTCGAAGCTTTCGAGATGGTGAACACAACTACGGAACCAATTCGAATTTTCTACGGTTGAATCACAAAATATTTGAAGTTGAAATTAGGCTACGGTTTCACCTTCTCTTAATAATTGGATGATATATGATATATATGAGGCTAAGTGTATGTTTATAAAGACCAATTTTTCGTCCAAGAGGTAATAGAAAATGACCATTTTGCCCTAAAAATTTAAATAAATCCGAATCTGTCCCCAGTTTACAGTTTTGACAGGCTGAAGTAAATCGATCATAACTCTTTGCTCCGGTATTGGATTTGGGTGAAACAAATTGCATTGGAAATATAATTCAAAGGGATTTCATTTTCATATAAACTATACCACCCAGTTCTTCCTGTACAAGGAGTTATGGTCGTTTAAAGTTGACCAAAAAATCTGTCCCAAAATTCTGTTTTTTTTTTTTGGATAGGCTGTAGTAAAACGGGTATATATCCTTACTCAGACATTGTATTTGGATGAAACCAATTTCATCGGAAAGAAGACTCTTGGAGATTTTCGTCGATATATAGCAGATCACACAGTTCTTTTTGTACAAGGAGTTATGATCGTCTAAAGTTGATCCAAAAAAAATTGCCTAGCTGCAGTAGTTTTCCTGCAGATTTACTGTTCACGGGCTTCCCGGCCACCGTTTTGAAATTTCGAATGTGCTCGCTTATATGAAATACTCCTCTGTTTTGGGCAAACATTATATCGTTGGAAATCTTATTCCAATACCTACACATACAACTATTGACAGGATACTTCCGAACACCATAAACTTAATTTAACCCATACGCAAGCCTTTAGGACTCCATATAATCGCGATAAGTGTACGAAAAAATATACGGGGTGTTACATACACACCGATAAATAGAGCTTTACCTGATGCAATTTTGCAGACACCCTGGGACCGTGAACTATTTTCTGATACCAAGTTTGTAATAACCCGTGCCGAGACCCTAGTCGCGACGAGCATCCCAAACCATGAAATCCCAGGCACCCTTTTCTATCTGGCAATCATACACTACATTTATAAAATGTAAAGAAATGTGAAAAAGTTATCATACGGAAATATGGTCGATACTATTTAAAGCCTTGTTTTAGGGTTTTCTAGATATAGAAAACCTTATCAATCAAATAATTTTGGACAAACAATTTTCTCTCTCTCTCTCTCTCTCTCTCTCTAGACCAATTTTTTTGGGAGTTTTGTCATGTGAATCAATTTAAGTTATACTTTTTGATCTTTATCATAGTTGTAAGTTAATCTTCTCAATTATGAATTCAATTTATGTACTTGTTTCTTGCATCATGAGTGCCTAAACCTCATTAACCTGAATTATGGGATCTAGGATTAGGTCATGAAGAGGTGCTAAATACTCAAGATTCAATAGGTGTCAAGATTTCTTGATAATTCTGAGATGTTAATTAATGTCTGTTGGTTGCAAACATTAGGCATACCTACTTTGATTTGCTTGAGAAAGAAATCATAAACATAGAAAGTGAATTGTCAACAGGGACTCGAAAATACTTCATTTAATAATCAGCATTGTAACAAGGTTGATTAACCTGAGGTAAAATTTGGGTAGTAAAAGCGATTCCCTAAGTCCGAGAATATTAGGAAATTAGGTGCTTAAATAGGTCGAGAGACATTTGAGCATATAATCAATAAAGATAGCTTGTTATCCTAACCACCATGAGAATCTTGAGTCACCTTTAGCATCTGTCATGTACCGTAAGCCCTAGTGAACATAATTCTGGTTATTTCATAAAATCTTGGTTACAAACATCAAAATCAAAGTGTCAAACAATTATTTGTGAAACTTAAACCCCCATTTCAGGAGACGTTAAACTATCAGTGAATTAAATCGTAAACAACTTGAGTTTCCCTGTGTGATTCGACCCCAACCTAGTTGGGTTTTATAATGACAACGCTCTCTTACACCCATTCAAGAGTGTAGTTTGAGCACTATAACCATGTAGTTTAGTAAAACCCTAGGTACCTTATGTCGTTTAGTTTGAAGATTGGAACTCTAATCTTGACCCTTTTCTTGAAATCGTGATCTTAGAGAAACCCTAATTTGCTTTTTGTCTTGAGGGTAAAGAGGATTTGATATGTTTTAAAACTGATAATAGTTGATTAATAATGTTTATAGTACAATTTAATTCATGGGGGAGGTTTTTGGGAAGGGAAAGTACCAGATACCCATTTAAAAACGTCCCATCTGAGTAACTCGGCCTTGCTAGACGGCTTGGTTGATGGACCGTCATTCTAGTGACGTACTGTCACTCCAACCGTCAGTTTTGGTCTAGAGAATGAGATCACTGCCTGAGGTCGACGGAAATCTTTCTGCACTTTTATTGACTTGACGGTCCGTCAGTCTGGCCGTCGCACCTCGGCAGACTGACACCTCTGTGTAAAATGGGTATAACTTGTTATCCCGATATTGGATTTAGGAGAAACTTATGGCATTGATAATAACACTCAAAGACCTTTCGTTTTATATATAGTAGGTTCTCTAAATCATTATAAACAAGAAGTTATGGTCAATGGAAATTGACCCAAGTTTAGACGTTCACTAAAACTTTATTGATAGGAAATTTTTAACTCATTTTTGAGTTAAGGGACCTCTATGATCTCAATTCATGCACAAATAGATTCACACACTACCTAATTGATTATCATACTTATGATTGCATTGGATTCATTGGCTTTTGGGACCTTTACGCGTAGGAATGACGGTTTACGTTCTTTCCCAAAATGCAGATTATTACAGAATTAGTTAAGGGAACTCATTTATAGATTTTTATACGTGAGCCATTGCATTGATCATCATCTCCTGCTCGTACTCTTTCCCTTCTACTTATTTGTGTATTTCCAATGTGAGCCAGGAGTTCCCCAAACACTTCAATAGGGCTTCAAAAAATGAAGTAAGTACTCATGAAGTGGTCAAGGGAACTCCAGGGAACACCTTTATTTATATTTAGTCTTGAACTATTACGTTGATCATCATTTCCAGCTTGTACTCTTGCACTATTACTTATTTGTGTATTTTCAAAGTGAGGCCTGAAGTCCCCCCAAACACTTCAACAGGGCTTCAAACAAAGAATCAAACCCTCATGTACTGATCAAGCGAATTCCTGGTAACACATTGATTGATATTTATACGTAAACAATTGTGTTGATCATCATCTTTAGCTCGTACTCTTGCGCTTCTATTTGTTTGTGTATATTCAAATAGAGCCCGAGAATTCCCTCAAACACTTCAACGGTGGTTCAAACAATGAAGTAAGCCCTCGTGAATGGTCAAGGGAACTCCGGAATCATCTTGATTGATATTTATACGTAAACCATTGTATTGATCATCATCTCCATCTCATACACTTAAACTTGTTTGCATATTTTCAAAGGGAGCCCCGGTGTTCCTCCAAACCCTTCAGCGGGGCTTCAGATAACGAAGTATTCCCTCATGAAGTGGTAAAGATAACTCCCAGGAATACCTTGAATGATATTTATACATGAGCCATTGCATTGATCGTTATTGCTAGCTCTTACTCTTGTACTATTACTGTTTGTGTATATTCAAAGTGAGTCCTAGAGTTCCCCAAAACACTTCAGTAGGGCTTCAAACAACAAAGTAAATCCTCATGAAGTTGTCAAGGGAACTCTAGGGAACACCTTGATAAATTTATGCGAGAACCATTGCCTTGATCATCACCTCCAGCTCGTATTCTTGCATTTCTACTTGCTTGTGTATGTTTAATGTGAGACCAGGAGTTCCCTAAAACACTTCAACAGTACATTAAAAAATGAAGTAAGTCCTCATGAAGTGTAAAGGGAACTCCAGCGAACACCTATTTTGTTCATCGATCATCTCCAAATTATCCTCTTACTCTTCTACTCGTTTGTTTAATAATGTTGCAACATAGTACTCTCCTATATATGTATTGTTTTGGTAAGAAAAATGGGAAAAGGCATCATTTCCACCCCATACTATATAAGAAAAGTCTAAGCTACACCTAAATTATATAAGTGACCTATTACACACCTTAACTATATAAAAGTGATATTATTACCTCTCCGCGACCCCCATTCTAAGGCGCGTGTGCTACACTTATTTTAGGCGTGCCCAGCCTATTAAATAACAAAAGTAAACGGCTAAAAACATTAAGGGAAAAGGCATCGTTTCCACCCCAAACTATAGTCGAAAAATCGAATCCATACCTAAACTATATAAGTGACCCATTACACACCTTAACTATAAAAAAGTGATACTTTTTACTGACGTAGTACTGATGTGGCAGCGCGTGTAAAACACTACACCACATGCAAGTGGGGGTAGCCTGACAGGGTGTAAATAATTTCACTTTTTTATAGTTTAGGTGTGTAATAGGTCACTAGTATAGTTTAGGTGTGGCTTTGACTTTTCGGGTATAGTTTGGGGTGGAAATGATGCCTTTTCCCTAAGAAAAATCCATGGCAAATGTGAAAGTTGGGTTTGAACTGGGATATGGGGTGCCATTATTGTATCTGGCTACAAATATGGGTAGTATTAAAATTTTAGAATTTCAGAGAACAAAAGGTAATATATTCCTTGTCCTAACCTTTATTCTTTCATCCCATGTTGTACTTTTACCTTTTCCTTTCATGTGTTAAAGGTTTAAAGTAATGGCTTCACTTGCTAATTTTTATACCTGAAGTTTAAAGTTAATGGTGATATTAAATATCTACGGACCTAATCAGTTACCATCTTCATTTCTTTTATTTCTTCAATATTTTGGAATTAATGGATTACGGGCTAATTCTTTGACTATAATTCAAAATTTTAAAGATTTATTTATGCATGTCAATTTTATTTTTAGTAAATTTAAATAATAATAATACTAATAATAAACATCAAGATTCTTAAATACTTTTGACTCTTCTGTGACGGAGGGGGTATATATTTCATAAAGATCTTCTAGATTTTATTCATGCTTTATGATTGGTAAAATTAAAAGGTCTCAACAGAAAATATAATGTAGAGTCAATTTTATTCTGATTGGAATGTCCTCCTTTTATTTTTGTTTGAATTGAAGTAAAAGACCAGAACAAATATTAGGAAAGACCACATATATTTCCCTTCACTTGGATGACACTATAGATCGGGTTCAATATTGAAACCTCAAGAAGAATATTCTACGTCTATTGTACCCAAGTATATTTCTTTTCCAGAGTTCAGAAAGGTCATTTATCTAATTATATAAAGGAATTTTCACTTAAACTATATAGGCCATTTAATATGTTACGAGATCAAGTACAGGTCATGAGCAGTGGCGGATCTAAAATTTTTATCAAGGAGATTTGCTTAATAAAATTGTTGTTGATCATTCAGGAGATAGTCAAGTTGCATGGGGCTTCGGTTCATCCCGGTTTTCATGTGTTCATGCTCAAAAAGTGTGTGGGTGATCCTTCCTTAGTGGTGCCAGTTGAGGATATAGGCGTTATGGATTCGTTGTCCTATGAGGAAGTTTCGATTGAAATCTTGTATAGGCAAGTTTTGAAATTGAGAGCTAAGGAAAAAACTTGTGTGAAGGTTGTTTTGAGGAACCAAAAGGTGTGCTTCATGGGAATCGGAAGAGTATATGAAAGCTAAATACCCGTTCTTGTTTTCAATGTTGGACGAAAGTTCTTAAGGTAAAATTTTATTTCATTTGTTGATGCATTTCTAATTTTCTTCTTGAATCCTTCTATATTCCTCTTATTATCATGCTAAAGGTGTCCTTATCTCTCATTCTGGGAGAAATGATCTGAGAGGGGGGGGGGGTTAATTTGATGAATTAATTTTGAACCTTAGTTCGTGTATAATTATAATTTTTTACTTGAATCATGATAAGGGATGTTAAAGGGATGATTGGGGAAAGTTTTAGAGTTTACGACAAGCGTTCAGGATCATTTTAGGACCCCGAACCAGTGAGGGTCCGCGATAAGGTCTTGGAACGCCTTGTGCATTCCGTGATAGAGGCATAGCACATTGTGTTGGCTCCACGATAAGAGTGTGTCACTCCATTTAGGCTCAATGATAGCAGCATCCCACACCCAAGGGAAAAAATTGCCTAGTTTTGATTTTTAATATTTGGGGTGAGGGCTTTTTGGTCCTTGACCCCACTAAACGACCTTAAACACTCCTCAACCCCTATTAGGTTACCAATTTATTAGTTTAATAATGGTACTTCAACTTTTCAACTAACAAGTGAATAAACTAAGGGTCTTTCAATAATTCAACACTCAGGGCCCTAAACTCAAGCTTTTCTCAAAATCACTTCATCAAAATGCAAGTTTGACTCTCTTTATTTACTTATTATATTATTGCGTAAAATAAATTGATATTTACATGTTTCTTGGTGGTTTAATTCAAACTAGGGTTGAGGGATTTAGGTTGTTTTACACTTGCATTGACTTTTCCTTGATTTAATGGTTTCTTTATAATATAAATGATGGATTGTGAACTGCATTTGGATCTCATGGTAATGGTAAAACTTTGGCAATATTGTTTCACAATGTTCATGGATTTTATGTATGATTATAATGACATAAACCTCAACCCATATCATAATTTGGTTTTTACAAAAGAATTTTATAATGTCTAAACTGTACTTTGGAAAATTGCATAATATTGACAGGTAAAAAGATAAAAAGGTTTTGGTAATGTCCTTAGTGGCTTTGGTTATGTATTTTTAAACTGAAATTGAAGTCCAAACAGTTAAATGTATTATGGATATGAAATGGCATAATTAGAATGGCTTGCAAGTCTATTGGTATGATGATACCATTTTGGGAATGCCCTAATACATGACTCCATGAATGGTTCGTGAAAAATGTTTTATTTGGGTTTAAAGAAAATTGTGTAGTTCACCAAGAAAGTGTTTTCCTAGGTGGACCAACACTGAAAACCACGTTTGCAGATGTTAGGAGTCTATGAACACTGTGTCAGATTTGTACAATATATTTTTGGGAGTCTAATTGACTATTGGTGGCTTTAGCCTAATTTCTCTGGTTCATGTGGCCAATATGGACTGGGGTCCGTAGGGCAGGAAAGCCGGACACATATAGCCCTTGGTGACTTTAGGTCGCTACAAGCCGCATAGTTCAAGATTAATTTTTTAAATGGTCATGTCTCATGTTCCCCTACCTCGACATCCTATTATCTTGATGATTGATGAGAACATGTTTTAGTACTTGATTTTTGGAAAATATATTTTATTCATATGTTTTATTACTGATTTGGTACTTGCATATTTTATTCCTTTTCCTTGGGTTGCATCCTAGCACTCTCCATACTAACCATCCGTGGATTCTATACCATTTCATGATGTAGGTTCTGAGGATTTTGCATGTGACCCTGTGCAACGTTAGGTGATTTGGTACTCTTTTTGATCAACTTTGTAAGTGGTGAGCCTTCCTTATTCAGAAGGCCTAATTTCTTTTAGTCTTTTCTAGTTTCAGTGCCTTCTTTTATTTTTTTCTTTTGAAATAGTCGAGGTCATGTCTTGACTTGGTTAGTACTTCTTGGTTTAGAGGCTTTATTGATAGGGGTGGTTATTTCTTTGTGGAATTGGTTTGGACTCTAAAATTTAATATTTTGATTTCTATATCTCTCTCATTCTATTTGATAGGTTTTGCAGTTTATTATCATTATGATACTCTAGAGGTAAGGCTAGGAGGCTCATCTAAGGCCTTGGTTGGTTTGGGATGCCCGTTGCAGCCAGGTCCCAGTTCGATTCATGAAAAACACCTTCTTTGTACACTCCACCACCTAATTTGTCGCGATCGTCTTGATGTACCTATTAGTCGAGATCAACCTTAGCGTTCTTACCCATAACTAGTGCGCCTAAGCTAACATGTGCGGGGAGAGTTTCGTGAAGCTTTAATCAATTGAAAGTACTAATTTACCTTACATGTGTATACTATAAAATTATATGGCGGGCATAATTATTAAGTAAATAATTATAGGGTACATAATGAGAACATGCTCCACTAGCGATATTTTTAATATAGAAAATAGTATTAATTAGCGAGTGACATACATAACTTAACACACAACAATGACTAATCAACTAGTGATATTTATGATTTGAATTCTTATGATTTTACCATATTGTTCATATCTAATACTGTTAGATTTCTACATTATTGAGCTAAGAGCTTGAAGAAAAGAGGGAAGAAGATTCCAGAAGAAGAGTATTCTTTTAGTAACTGAATTTGTCTTAACTCATTATGCCACTACAAGTTGGTATTTATAGAGTTAGTTTGCTTCTTTTGATAGTTGTACAATGACAACTGTCACACTTAACTAACTAACTAACTTACCCATACAAATAAAAATCTAACTTCCTCTATCTAATATCAACCTGATCATTACACTTTCAACAAGCTCAATACTCCCCTTCATGTTGATGGCTGAAAGATATTTTTCAATACCAGTTTACTTAGTAGATATTCATGCTGACTTTTTCCTAAGACTTTTCTGAGAATGTCTGCTAGCTGCTCCTATGTTGGCTCATGATTTGTCTCAATCATCTTCTTGTTGATTCTTCCTCTCACAAAATGATAGTTTATGCAAATGTGTTTTGTCCTGTCACCGAATATAGGATTAGTTGTAATCTGTATTGCTACTTTGTTATCATACATCAAGTCTACAGGTTGTTTGATCTAATTTTCTAGTACTTGAAATAGCCCAAGTAACTAGGTGATCTCTGTACTACAACTAGCCATGCTTTGAAACTCTGCATCTGTAGAGATCCAAGACACAGTCTGTTGTTTCTTTGATTTCCAAGAGACCAAAGAACCTCCAACATTTATTACATACCCTGCAACTGATCTTCTAGTTTGTAAGCAAGCACCACAGTCAGAGTCACAGTAGGCTATCAATTTGTTGAAAGGTTTTGTAGGCATAAACAAACCCAAGCCAGAAATACCTTTTATATACCTCTCTACTCTCAATGCAGATTCCATGTAGGTTGTCTTTGGAGAATACATATATAGACTTAGTACCTGTACTATAAAGGATAAGCCAGTTCTAGTCATAGTGAGGTATAATAACCTTCCTACTGGTCTTTGATAGGCTGTTAGATCCATTCAGAGTTGCATCATCATCTACTATTCCATTGGAAATATGGTTATCATATTCCACAGGTGATAGTTTCTTGTGCACTTCAAGTGGAGTAGTTGCAGCTTTTTCTCCACTTAGCCCATCCTCAGATATAAGTTCAAGAGCAAACTTTCTTTGATTCAGAACTATCCTATAACACCCTCACATTTTGGGTGTTTTATTTTTGCCTTTCCAATACTCGAAATATCAAATTTTAACTCAAATCATATTTAGGGATGTTAAAAGGGTAACCCGGAGGAATTTTAGATTTTTCAGACAAGGTTCGGGGCATTTTTGGGACACAGAGGCAGGAAGACTCCGTGATAGCCCCACATTGCGGAGGCTGGGGTCCGCGATGGGTACCACATCATGGAGCCTGTGTTTACTGTGGTTCTATTCAAATGTATTAGAGGGCCTTTTTTGTCTTTTTCCCCTATAAACCTTTCCTCACTTTTAAGACATCCCTAAAATATATTATTACCTCTGTGAAATGCCTAAGTGTCATTCCATAGGTCAGAAGAATGAAAAGACCTAGGGCTTGAGAATTCCAACATCCAAAGAGTCAAATTTCTCTACATTTTCTTCATTATTGAGGTATATGGGACTATCCTAAATCTCATGGGCATAGGTTTATCCTTTTAAACAAGCTTTAAATATATATGATTATGTATATAAAAAGAGGGTTTGGAAATCGTTTGAGGATAATGTGTTATGAACCCATTTTGATGAAAGCATGTCTTCTCATGAAATTTCTTCATATACTTGAGTTACTTGGGAGTATCCTAAATCTAATTTTATTCTTTTTAATAAGCTTTAAAGATATATGACTATGTATATAAAAATGGAGTTTTGAAATCGTTTGAGCGTAATGTGTTATGAACCCACTTTGATGAAATCATGTACTTCCCATTAAACTTCTTCATAAACTTGAGTTACTTTTATGTGTGCATGGGATTGTGAGTTTGAAAATTAATATGAGAGCACATGCCGAACAAAATTTTCTCTCTTGTGGTGAAATCCATTGTCTTAGCATGTTGTGGGTTTGCTCAAATGCATGATTAAAAGCTTAGTTCATAAGTTTTTATTATCCATGTTGAAATGGTTTAGTTTTGTATTTCAAAAGAGAGTACTTTCTTTACTTTTAAAATGTTCAAGAGTACTTAAACTCCCTTTACTTTCAAAATGTTCAAGAGTACTTAAACCATTTTGAAAGTACTCCCTTTAGAAATATCAACCAGTATAACCATGGATAAGACTCGTGAAACCATTTACAATGTGTTAAAGACAAATTTCTCCAAATTATGATATATTCCATCTATTTTATTTTATGTGACGTTATTTCCTTATTAATTAGAAAATTTCGAATTGTTGACAGATCATTTAAAATGTATAAATATTTGAACTTAAAATTTCTCATTACCCTTAATGGGATAAGTTTATAGCCATACATAATCTAATCACTTGTTAAAGACCAAACTATTTAAGAGGAAATTGAAGGAAAGGTGTCATTTAAGTCTTGAATGAAGAATTAAAAACATTGACCAACTTAAATGGTTAATTATAATTAGAAAACTTAATTAAGTTAGTTGTGTACTTGATTAATATTTTCAAAACTTTCTAATCTTTTCAAAAATACAAATCAGCCTACACCTACAAACTCCCCTCTCTACAAATCAATGGTCTCTTCTTTCTTTCTCTCAATAGTTTCTCCCTCTAACTTCTCCAAACCAACAACTTTCCAAATTTCTCCCTTCAATCTTCTGCAACTTCAACCTCCAGCGACAAATAGTTTTGAGTTCTTGCCCGTTCCTTTTGACTTACAACCGTCAGTCGACGTGACAATATTCTCTGGCGACAACAACTTCGAGTTCTTCATCGTTTCTTTTTTATTTTAACAGGTAAAAAATTAGGAATTTTTAGTTACGAAGAAAACGAGGAACTTGAGTTATCTCATTTCTAGTATGAGTTATCAATTTCAATATTTGTTACTTAAATTTACAATGGGGACACAAGAATACCCTAATTTGTGGTATTTCTTTTCTTCTCTTTTCGGTGTGAAATATGATTTTTATTGTTACTGTAGTTCTTGTTGTCGAAGATTGTTGTAAAAATAGCGAAAGTTGAATTTTAGTTTACTTTAGAGACATCTTTGTGGCCAAATCTAACAAACAACTATTGATTTGTTGGTGTTTGTTATTTTTTAATGTTTTTTGTTATTTGTACTTGTATAATATTGATGTTGTTGGTAAATATTGATATTGTGTGTTACTTAGTTGATTTTAGTAAGTTAAATTATAATTTTTAGTTGAAGTTCTCATCTGGATGTATCTGCTACAGTTGTTTTTTCAACAATGGATAAAACATGTAACGTGAATCCAACAGAGGAGTAATTTATTGTAACATATGACTGATCTGTTACAACATATTAGTCATATATTGCTACAACATGTGAGTAATCTATTGTAATATATGAGTCATATGTTACAACAGATTACTCATATGTTGGATTGGTATTATAGTATTGTAACAGGAATCCAACTTATGGGTCATCTGTTGCAACGGGTGAATCATCTGTTGCAACAGCTTACTCACTTGTTGCAAAAGATGACTCATATGTTGGATTCATGTTACAGGTTCTATCAATTGTAGTAGTAGCAGATACACCAAAAAAGAAATTCAACAAAAATAATAATTTATACTTACAAAATCACTTATGAAGCAATGTCCAAGTGATATACGAATAAAATTTGACAAAATTTTTTTCAAAAAATCAACAAGGGCACAACAAATAAGTGAAACACATGAAATTTTTTATGAAATAGGTAAAGAAGATAAAAATAGTATTTCATACATCAAAGGCAAAAAAATCAAGGGGACAAATGTTTGAGTTCTCCTAAATTGATCGAGACCAAGCTATTACTAGGTAACTATTTGGTGTTGGCAATAGATGTGTTTATTTTGAGTTGTAATAGTCTTTGTTTATTGTTAGAAGTGAAGTGTTGTAACAAGAAGCGAGTTTGACTTCTTGGAGTGATTAAGTTGTGTGGAGAATAGTTAGAGTTAACTATTGAGCTGAGGTACTCTAGTGAGTCCGTTTGATTGCTGAGCTGTAATTTGAAGCGTTATGAAAGTAGTGGAGATTGGAGTTGAAATCTCCTAGCATAATTTTGTGTTCAGTTTGCTTTTACTGTTATTGTGTTTCTCTGAACCAGGTTCCAAATACGTGTGGTGAAGTTCATTGTTTTTTTCCATTTATCTCTCTACCATGGGAAATTTTGTCAATGCCTAATGTTACATCAACAACAATCTAGAACTCTTTAAGACCTTCCTAATTAGATGTGTTATCAACAATTCTGTATATTTTGCATATCATATCTTAAATGTCTCTATCACGATGATTATTATCAAAATATTCCTCGTCCAAGTCATCAAAATTTAAATATTCATCATCCATGTCATCAAAATTTCTTTGCATATGACATTTTAGTACATGTCATGGGATATGTATTCAAAAGGGTTGAGCTTAGGACAAAGTGATTTTATATGATTTCGATTATAAAACCAGTGTTGTACATGAGTATGAAGGTGAAATTGAATGGTTAAATGTGGTAAAGAAGAAGAAATTTTGATATAATTGATATCAATTTTTTGTCAATATTACAAGAGGTAATAAATGGGTATTCTAAAGCATTTTCCATGTTGAAAAAGCCGATATGGGAAACATAGAAAGTGGTTTCAATATACTCTGATATATAGTTGAGAACAAACCCTACACCTAGTCAACAAAGGATAGGGAAAGAGAGAGAAAAGTTGAATTCCAATTTGTGACGGTTTATCTATATCTCTAATCTATAATCTATAGCTATAATCTATATTTATAATTTATTTATAATATAATAAAAGTGTGAAGTCCCTTAGAAAAGTTATTTGAACTTTTTTCCATTCATTAAAAGACTGTACAATAGATAAAATCGTCTTTTTGCTATTTTTTTCAATTAATTATTATTTAATTATAATCCTAACTTTTTACCTATTTATATAAGGAAACAACTCCTAATTGAACTATAGTTTTCGAATACATAAGTATAAATATTTAATTAGTTTTTCATATTTAGATATTTAATTAATTTGAAAAACCAAATGGCATAATATTAAAGGACACTTTTAATTCCTATCTTTTTTTTTGGTTAATAATTTTTTTTCTATCAATTCTAGGAACCTTCACTGCTACGGATCCTCCACTTTTTAACTTATTATAAATTTTAAAAGATATAATAAAAGCAAAATTCTATTATATCAGAACTATTTTTGTAATCTTTAAGACTATTATTAATTACAAAAATCTCATAACTAATTTTTTTCTTATTTGATTTAAGTAGAAAGTCCTACTATTTAGTAAGCTTTACATGTAACCAAATTTACGTTATATAAGTTTTTTCTATTAATGCCTATACGTATATTGAAAAAAACCCTAATACGTTTGAATTGTAATAGTCACTAATCCGAATTAATGCAGGATGAAAATTTATTACTTGAATTGGTATTACACTCCTAAATCAATTAAATATTATCTTATATTATTATTTATTTATTTATAATAGGTAAGAGCTCCTAATAATACACTTCTAAATCAATTAAAATACTACCTTATATAATTATTTACTTAAATTATAATTCTATTTATAAACCATAATTTAACCCTCATTAACTTGCCATTTCTTTTACAAACCCTTATTTAAGCCTCACTAACACGTCATTCTTTTTTCTTCTTTGATTGTATTTTTATTATTTGGTTTGATTTCATTCAAGTTATTTTTCTACATTCAATATTTTATTTTTCAATGTGATTTTTTTTCTTCACTTTCTTTTTTAGTTAATTAATAGTGATAAGGTGATTTGTTTTTATTATGGTGTATGATGATGTCATGTTCGCTCAGATATTCTTGCATCCAACAATATCAAAGAAACAAAAAATGTAACTAAAGATGAGGAATGTAATATAGTTGATGAGGAGAAGAAGACTGCCTCAAGAATTCAAGAAAAGGATCAGACCTCAGAGATTATGAGTTGCAAAGATTCACAGCCACACATGGAATTGTCAAATGCGAGATCATAAGCAACCTTCGTGAGGGCTTTAGAAGAGACATCAACTATGATCTTTGGACTTGGTCAGAGAGGTAAACTTTTGCTCCATTCTTTGTCTCAAATTAAGTGTCTTAATTTGAATAAGCATGAAGTTTAAGAAATATAAAGAGATTTTTGGCTCTTGTGATTTTAAATAAAAAGGATGTATATAGTCTTTTAAATTTTGTGATCTTAAACTTTTCATTTGAATTAAGAAATATCTAATAATATGTTGTTGGACAAGTTTTACTATAAGTACTTTAAAACCTTTTAAAACCTCTTCTTGACAGGAGTGTGTATATAAATTTGCATAGAACCTCTAAAACTCATCCAATTGTTCTACCTATCATAAAATATGCAAACTATATGAATTTCACATGAATAAAATACTTGAATGATCTCGTACCACTATTGGATGAGTTAATATTTGCAAGTCACGTATATTTTGATAAAGAAGTGCAGGACTTCATGCTTTAATATAGTATAATGAAAGTGCAATACACTGTCTATTTGATTGTTTTAATCAACACAAAAGGTTAGTATTTTTTGAATTACTAATCAAAAGTACTAAATATTTTCAAACAACATCTATCTATATCTATATTTTAATAATCTATAATCTATATCTATATCTATAATATATTAAAAGTGTGAAACCCCTTAAAAAAGTAATTTGAAGTTTTTGTCCTTTATTAAAAGACTCTTCTTTAGACAGAATTGTCTTTTCACTATTTTCTTTAATTTATCATTTAATTATTTTTATTATATTAACTAGTTCCTAAAATCTATAGGACTTCTAAAATATATGGAAGGGGAATCAATTAATATTTTCCTTTGTACATCAATTAGAAAAATACTCCTAATTTCTTCAATTTATTATTTAATTATTTTTATTATATTAACTAGACTTCTAAAATATATAGGACTCTTAAAATATATAGAATGAGAATCAATTAAATACGAGACACACGTGCCAAGTTTCTTAAATAGAATACCAAGCCAGAAATTAATTATCCTTTACGCTTTGCACATGTTCATTATTATAATCCTAGTTCAAGTATGCGTATTTTCTAGTTGTACTTTTGTATAATTATCCCTATTATTAATCCCAGCTTAAGACATTAAGTAGGTCTAGTAAAACACTTTGATCCTTCTCAGAGAAACTATAGGATTGGAATATCTATAAATTCCTAATCCACTTAACAATCTTTTCATCCACCTATCAATCTTTTACCAAATTAATTTAGCATGGAGATTTTTGCTTACGATGAGCCTAAATTGCATTACACCTTTAGGTGGTCTAAAATGAAACTCAAGAATTCCAAAAATCCTCCACCTGCCTATGAATTAGTCGAAATCCAGTTGATTTGCAAAGTAGAACATATTTGGCGTAATCTTTATGGTGAAAAGAAGGGAAGTTGTGAGCGTCCACAAATCTCAATTTCCAGAAAAGAACCCAGAAAAGAACCCAGAAAAGACTCGTCTAGCCACATATGACCCAACTGATGAATTGTCAATTCCCACTCTTCAGATGCAAAGTGACTGGGGCAAAAGTGGCAAAAGCTACCATTTTCAAAACTATTTAGCCAAAGGAACACTAAATTTCTTTTTTAATTATTTTTTAGGGTTATGGTATAAAAAGTATTAACAAAGGTGAAAAAGTTGGCCCACATGTGGGCCAAGGGACCATTGTATCATTTTTCTAACTTTACAAATTTAACATAATACACTAATATCCATCTACAAATTTAACATAGTACACTAACACCTATCAACTTCTTCCAATATAAAAAAAAAAATCTTCTCTCTCCTCTTAAATTTTCTCCAACTCCCGCTTGAAGAACAGTTGTCCCCAAACACCATTTTCGTGTTTCATTCTTCTGTTGTTGCTAAGAGGTCGTTTTTGCTTCATAAGGTTAGTTAAAATCATGATTCGATCATTTATAGATCCATTTAAATAGGTTTCTTTGCTAATCGATTCGTAGTGATGTGGGAATTTTTTTTTTTCGAATTTGATTGATTAAGGAGTTTTGGTTTAGTTCTGTTTTTTTTTTAGCAAAGAAGTGTTGAATGGTGGGATAATCATTATTTGAAGAGTTATTTTGGCAGTTTGATTCAAACAGTAAGTTGTTTCTATCCGTAGACCCGTGGTCTATGAAATCGATCTGTGGTCTATGAAATTAGACGTATGAAATTCTTTTAATAAATGGTTGCCTAAATAGTGGAAATTGAAAAATTAATAGCTAATTAGTTCGATTAAGTGCAGTGGTTTGATTTTTAGCAATTGTCGTGTTTCGATATTGCATGTTGGATTTTGGTTCACAGTTATTGATGTTTGGAGTGAACTGTTTGATGGTGGAATGGTGGAATAATCGTTATTTGAAAATTTATTTTGGTAGTTTGATTCCAACAGTCGCCTGTTTCTATCCGTAGACCAGTGTTCTATGAAATCGACCCCTGGTCTATGAAATCAGAATGCCATAGATTGAAATAAATTTATAGTCATATGAAATTCTTTTAAAATATGATGGATGAAATAGTGAAAATTGAAAGATTAAAAGCTAATTAATTTGATTAGGTGCACTAGTTTGATTTTGATACTCCAAGTTGGATTTTGGTGGGGAATTTCTTTTTTTTGGGGGGGGGGGGGGGGGCGGGGGCGGGGTTCATTTGAGCATTGACTTATTTCTATTGATAGACTTGTGGTATATGAACTGAAAATGAGAGATTTGTTCTGCAGGTGTAGATTGTGTTGAAAATGGGTAAAAAAAACATCCATCCTAAAGGCAAAGCCAGTAGCGGTAGAAAAAGATAAGCCGAGGCAGCTGAAAATGTCTCAAAAAGAAATAAAATTAATGAGAAAGTGTCTGAATCTGATCCAAATTTAAAGGAGATAAGCGACTACGCTGAGTCTAGTGAAGATATCCTTCCCGAGCGCAGTATTAATGGTGACAGTGAAGAGAGCGAGGAAAGTGGGAGAAATAGTGATGATGGGGATAATGATCCATTATCCATGCCAAGTTTGTCAAGGTTCATTTCCATAGAGTGGTATGACCTTCGAACACTAATGGATGAGGTCGGATCTTTCCCGAAGAAGATATTGATCAGATCAAGAATGGCTGCTTATCGAGAATTTAAGCAAGTTCTTGTCAACTAGGAGTTGAAGAAAATATTCAAGCGGTCTTATTTTCGAACACTTGAGAAACGTGCCGGAACATCTCAAGTTCAATGGTCAGTTGGTCCATTATTTGTTGTTGCGACGCGTCAAGAGGGATAAGATGCATCATGAGATGTGGTTCTGCGTTAACAACAAGCTTGTCTTTTTTGGCTTGAAAGAATTTTGTTTGATCACGGAGCTGAACTGCTCATCATACCCCAGTGAATAAAAAATGAATAAGATGTTAGACAAGGGGGAGAATTTTTGTTTTAAGGTGACGAAAAATAAAAACGTTACATCGGCCAACTTTTTACACTTGATCAGAGGGAATAAGCTGAACGAGGACCAGAAGTTTATGTGTTGTTTACTGTGGTTCTTGCACTTCATGTTTCTTGAAAAAGATTCGACGAAGGTTGTCGACACGAAACTGATTCGAATGGTCGATTTTTTGAGTTTCTTCGAGATTTATCCGTGGGGCAAAGAGACATTTCAACTGACCCTGGACTATCTGAAGAAGAAAAGTGACCTGAAGAAGCAGAGGAAAGTATTTGATGAGAAGCAGAAGACCTCCTATTCTATATTCGGATTTTCCTGGGCATTCATGGTATCTACCATAAACCTTTTTATTAGTTTATCATAGATTCATGTTTTATTTATACTCTGTCATAGACACTGAGTTCTTTTTTCTCTGTTTTATTGATTATAGGTTTAGATGTACGATTCCTTCCCTCATCTTTGAAAATTTGCTGGAAAATCAACGGATGAGCCATTTTCCATTCCCCGCATCCTCAGATGGGACACTACAAAAAGTGACCAGATAATCGAAGGCAACCCATTCAAGTACAAAGAAAAATTTACCGAGGTATGAACTTATTTTTTATTATACAATTATAATACTACTGTTGCATCGAATGTTATGTCATTGTTACTTGATATTTTATAGAACATGCACCTTTACATCATCCCTACTGTTCATGAGACGAAGATGTATTACATGATTACCTTTGATCCATATACGGACGAAGTGAAGAATAACGTCCTCAATGGTTTAAAGAAAGAGTTAGAAGGGGTAACTGTCCTTATTTCAAATGAGGATAGTGATGATGACAGGAATTTGGGTGGCAACCTTACTGATGTACGCGTTGGTGATGATGATACTCCGAGCACCTCCAAAGATGCAACGGACACCTCGTCCCCCGAGGATCTTCATAAGCGTGTTGTTGCGCTCAAGGAAGCGGTGTTGGATATTACTTCCTATATTAGAGAGAAAAGACTGAAGAAAAAAGAACAGGATGAGCGACAACACGAGCGAGGTAACTTTATTCAATAATTGATGTTGTTAATGAATTTTCAGCTTTAAATATCAGTAACACTTTGTAATATGATGATACAGTGCATGTGGACCTTCATGAATCGGAAAGGAATAAAGAAGAAAAAAAAAGCAAAATGGATAAGTTGGCCTTTATTGTGGCGGAATAGGAAAAAAGGAAGAAAAGAAGGACGAAGAAGAAGAAATGAAAGAAGACAAGAGCCAAGAAGAAAGTGTAAAAGAAGAAGTTGTAGCTGAAGAAGAATAAGTTGAAAAAGAAGAAACAACAATTCAAGAAGAAGGCAAGAAAAAAGGAGGAGATGTAGTTAAAGAAGACAAGAAAAAAGAAGAAGCTGAAAAAATAGGAGCAACAACGAATAAAGAAGAAGAAGAAAAAGAAGAAGCTAACAAATAAGAATCTGATAAAGCGGCAGCTGGTGAAAAAAAAAAGCTGCTAAATGGGAAGAAAAAAATGAATCTGAGTAAGAAAAAGGAGGTCAGAAAAAAACAGCTGGTGAAGGTGAAGGAAAAAAAAAGGTGAGGAAGAAAAACAAGATGGCATCATGGATATTGTTGATGAAATCAACAACACCTATGCTGATGAGGAGGAAATTTTTTGAAAAAGACATTTGAATTATTTTATTGTTAATGTGTTAAATGATCTGTTTGGTAGGATATTTGAAACTCTCTTTTATTTCATAGAAAGTTTAACTAATCTTTCGTACACTTCTTTCATAGTCTATCATTACCATGCTTCTCCATTTTAAGTTGATTTGTTGATTGATCGACTATAATTCTATCAAAAACAGTGTTAACATTGTAGAAAAATAGAAGTATTACTATTTATTCAATATCACTACATCTATGTTACACTTTTTCAAAGAATGAATACTATCATTATAGAACACAACATCAATTTTAGGCAATTCTCTCTTTCTTCGGCCAAAATTAATTTTTATTTTAGTTGATCCCTCTCTATTTGGGTGTCATGTAGCAATACTTTAAGGTTATCCCTTTGTTCTTCGGCTTCTTTGAACAAATTCATAAGAAAATCTCTATTTTCTTCGCATTCTTGGAGCCGCTGTAGTAGATTAAATTTTACAGAGCCACGAAAATTTGATGTGTCACGTCCCGGACTCAACGTTGATGGACTGCTTGGAGGTGATAGCTCATCGAGCCATTTAAAAACTGACCATGTGCCATTATCCTAGAAAAAAAATTATAATTACATAACAATTAACTTAACATTATAAAAACGACATACATGACTCACCTTTGCAATTGAACAGTTATAAAATTTACGACCTGGATTTGAGTCCGTGCGTGACGTCCTCAAGACAGTCGTATTACCACAACAACAAATTAGAGTCTTTTTAGAATTGGGTGTTTGAGATGATTGAGACTTTGTAGAAGTTTAAAATATAAAAAAATTTAATAAAATAAAATAATGAGGGAGTGACGACTTTATATATGAAGTAAAAAATGATGTGGTAAGTGCAAAATTAGTCGTTTGTTACCGTTGGACAGTAATTTTAATTTTTGGATCTGGGGTTGGAAGTTAATACACCGTCGTAGATCATGACAAACGTCATCCATCAACTAGCTACTAAAATATACCTTAGACTTGTATGGTGTATCGTAGACCTACACCTGTACGAGTGCATCGTCGGATCTCTTAATTAGGCGTAGACCGCTATGATCTACGTAGACTGTTATAGACCAACACTTGGATGTTGCTTAAAAGAGAATAAATAAATTAAAAATAAATGTAGGGTGGGTTTATACACATGTGAGGGAGTGTAAACAAGTCACACAATCATATTAGAGGTTATACAAATTAGGAGTAGTGTATTAAGGAGTGTGTGGATGGGTAGTAGTTGAAAGTTCAATATCCTAAGAGTAATGTTTCTCAAAGCATAAGATTGTTTCGTGGATATATTTTGTCCAACCACTATCCATTCCACATAATCTTTTGATTTGGGGGTGATCATTTATGGAGTATGTGGAATATGTAATCATCAAGTACAAAATACATCCACAAAACATACTTGTGGTTTGAAAACAATTACCCTTAGGCTATTGAACATTCAACCACTACCCATCCACACACTCCTTAATACACCACCCCTAATTTGTACAACCTCTAATATGATTGTGTGACTTGTTTACACTCCCTCACATGTGTAGAAATCCACCTTACATTTATTTTTAATTTATTTATTCTCTTTTAAACAACATCCATGTGTTGGTCTATATCAGTCTACATAGATCACAGTGGTCTACGCCTAATTAAGAGATCCGTCGATGCACTCGTACAGGTGTAGGTCTACGATAGACCATATCAGTCTACGGTATATTTTAGTATCTAGTTGATGGATGACATTTGTCATGATCTACGATGGTCAATTAACTTTCACCCCCAGTTCCCAAAAATAAAATTACTATTTATTCCATTTTTAATTTAAATAACCAACAATTCAAGATTATCTATTTAAATCATTTTTAATTTTATTATTTTATTCCATCATCCCCAACACATATTATTATCAATTTAAATTATTTTTAATTTAATTATTTTATTCCAACTGACCAAAACCTGTTTTTATCAGTTTAAATCATTTTTAATTTAATTATTTTATTCCAACATCCCAAAACATGTTATTATCAATTTAAATTATTTTTAATTTAATTATTTTATTCCACCAGCCCAAAAACTTGTTAGTATTATCTATTTTAATTTAACTGCTGCTCTATTGATTCACATGATCGATGATAGACTACTATGTTGGGTTGATGATAGACTAAGTATGTGATCGAGCATAGACTCTTTATGTGATCGACGAGAAACTGTTTATGTTATTTGTTTTTACAGATGCATTGACTACAGATGCTAACACAAAAAATAACAATAACAAAAAAGAGGAAAATTCAATTTGAAAACAAAAATTATTTGTTCATTGCATAATCTATAGGATTTTTACATTCAAAGCATTGGCACATCGTCCAGGACAAGCAAAATAAGAAAAATAAGAAGAAGTTTTCTTCTAACAACAATCCTATAAGAAAATTTCTTTTGCAATGAACACAAAATAAAAACTAATAAACATAAAAGAAAATAAAACTAAACAACAGATTTCACGGGGATGCTGAGGGGGTGAAGTAGTCAGGGTCATCCATTTTGAGACTTTCCAGAATTGCCCTCAGGAAACGAGCAATTCTACGGAGTTTTCGCTCTAGGTAGATTCGGTCTTGACCTAGGCCATAGAACAGGTAATCGAAATCATTCCTTAGAAGAAGGAGGTCGTAGTGCCTTGGGGGAACACGTCTGACAGGACGCAGGGCTATCCTTCTTAGAGACATATTTTATGATTTAGGTGAAGAAGAAGAAGAAGGAGAAGAAGAAGAAGAAAAGGGTTTTTGATATTGGGTTTAGGAAAAACTGAAGGGTTACGTATAAATAGGCACTCTACTTATAGACCAACAGATGGAGTCCTTTCATAAATCCACCCAATGTTCAGTCGACGTGTGTCAGAAAACAAAATGCTTGGTTTGCGTATACCAACGGTTTTTCTTGTGAACAGACGTTTCTTCAGCTTTTCATTAAATGGTAATGGGAAAAAATGATTTATTGCATCGATTGGAGAGTTAAGGCGGTAAAAAGACCAACATAGCATGTCTGATAAGCAATCATATAACTAATACATAATATTTGATAGACTGTAGAAACGATATACCATAGAATTTACATAGTCTATCATAGACAATGTGTTAAGTAGATTACAACTGAAGGTTAAATTCTACAAAAAAGAACATTTATCCCTTAAAACAGTAGCTTTACAACTGAAGCAAAAAAAAAGGTTGTCTATTATTTGTTGGTCATTCTACATATGGTTCTTTTGTGCCAGGATTCTTTGCATATCGAATACCTATTCCTCCTTTTAGACTTGAATGTCTCACCGACGCCCTTAGTGCGTTTGACTTTCTTTCTTCCGAGTTTGCGATCGTAGGGGGTGGAGATATCTTACTGTCTGGCACTTCCTGTGGCACAGTCCATTCGGCCTTTGGAGGGGCAACTTTAATAGTTTTCGAGTACGCCGAGAAGGTAAGTTTCAGCTTTATAAATTGGCGAAGAGTATTAGTAGATGGAGATGTCATAACCTACTCCATCCCCATACTTTGCTCGCAAAGCTTCCATCGCAATACTTTGCTCGCAAAGCTGCCATCGCATGTTCGCACGATATTTTCACCAAGTCAAATTTCTGACAAGAACAACTCCTTTCCAACAGATTGACCTTGGCAGTAATGCCGCTGTTGAATACCGTGAATTGGTGGAGACCCTTATTTGCATTAGTCACATACAAGGAATCTCTCACACTCTTGTTATCCCTTAGAATCGTTTTCGCACAAGGCACAAATATTTTGTTTTAACCATCGACAAAGTGTTGGTGCCTAAACTTTTCACCAAATTTTCTAGCAATTGAATTGAATATGTACGATACAAGGTACTCCTGTTCATCCATCATAACCGAGTTGAGTGACTCGGCGATGTTTGTGGTCATCGCATCGTACCTATTGCTCGGGAAGTGTGCTTTACTCCATTTCTCAAAAAAGACCACATTTTCAAGGATATGTGCTGCCTCGGGGCTATTATTCTTCAATTCGGCAAAATGCTCGCTAAATTCATCAACAGTATACGCCTTTGTTGCGGCGTAAAACAGATAAAGATGTTCTCCACAGTGCTGATTTATGAACAGATTTTCAGCGAGGTGCCTCATGCAAAGTCCATGGTGTACACAACTGTAAACACAAGAGAAGGCATTGGCAATGCTGATGTGCCTGTCGGAGATGACACATAGATCTGATTCATCTTCTATGATAGACTTCAACTTCTGAAATAAGAACGTCTAAGAAGCATCGTTCTCTTTATCGACGACACAAAAGGCAATTGGAATGATGTGATTTTCTGTGTCCTGTGCAACTGCACTCAGCAACACGCCCCCGTACTTTTCATATAAATGTGTGCCATCAACGGCAATTATCTTTCTCATGTGGGTATATCCCCGTATGCAAGCTCCGAATGCTAAGAAGCAGTAAACTAACGCTCTATTAATCTGGTTTACCATGATAGAATAGAAAGACCCTGGATTCAACAATTCCACCATGTGGGGAAAATATGGCAAGAAAGCATATCCATGCTCCGGTGTCCTGCGAATGATGTTCTTCGTAATTACACTGTCTTTCCAACACATCCAATAGCTTGCATGGCAATACAACTCCTTAAACACAATCCTTTGTATTTCTCTTATGCTTGGACACTTACCATCCCGAAAATGATTTACGCATAGTGAAACAATCAATTTGGAGAACAATCTTTTATGCCTGCAGGTGGCGTGTTCAACACCGCACGTGTACAATCCGACATACTTGTATATGCAAAATTTGCACGCGGTTTCATACTTCATTGCCCTCAACAACCAGACGTAACTACGAGATAAGCATTTTGCCTTCCAAAATTTGGAGCAGTTCTTCTCCAAAAAATAATCAAAACACTGCCTCACCGCTGCTGCGTCTAGTTGCATTTTGAGCTTTTTCTTGTCGGCGAATGTTTGATCAAGATGGAAATTGGCTCCATCGTTGAATGAATGTCCAAATTGTGATCCCGTTCCACGATATTCTTCGGCATTTTGCGAGTCCGATGAAACCTCTTCCATATGCATAGGATCATCTTCCGTATTAATAGGTTGATCGTCATCGTTCTCGTAATCACTGAAATCATCGTCGACTTTCGGGCGCAGATGTGGGGGTTCTGATGAATTTACCAGTCCTTCGACGGACCTATCAGCTACATTTATCCTCAAAATAGGCTTAAAGACATTTGTATCGACATTCATCATGTACATCAACACACGTATATCACTATTTATGATCGTAGGATTCACCTTTTCCCTTGAATTCATTAGATAACTAATCACCACGTCGCCCGATGCACAATCTAGATTCCCGCTCTCCATTACGCTTGCAACCAATTCGTCGTACGAACTATTGCGGCAAACAACAACGGGGATTGTCACCTTCATAAAAGATCTCCATTTCCAGCATTTAGGAGTCTCTAACCATTCTCCAATGAAATCACCAGAAACCAAACACAAATTCTGCAATATTCATCGTGGAATTAGGCTTTGGTCTATGGTAGATTATGCTTATGGTCTATATCAGGTTATATTCACGATCGATGAATAACGATCATTGGTCGATAACTGGGAAGCTATTCGTATGAAAACCGTGAAATTACAAATATTGCTTCTAATCTACGATCCTTGGGTTTATGGAATAAAAAAATGAACTTGGAGTCGCATGGGCTGCTGTAATGTACTTTCTAAAGTGGTTTTGAGTAATGTGAATGGTTTCAAGCTTTTTAACAATGGCGGAAAGTGGTGTGTTTGAGAAGATACCAAACAAATGGAGTAACAATGGGTGCAATGGACAAGCTTATGATGTTTGTGGACTGATTTAGAGTTGATCGCTGGAAATAACGCCGGAAAAGTGGTCGGAATCGGAGCTTTTTGGAGGGAAAACAACCACCTTTTAGCTTTTGAATTTTTTTTATTTAATATTTTTGGAAACCTAAATATTTATATATATATATATATAATGGTAGATGATGGAGTCGGTTGAAGTGTATTATTTAAAACTTGTGGATGAATTTATTAAGTTGGAAGTATTTGGTTAAAGTGAATTATTATAAAATTTGTGGGTGAAGTTGTTAAGTTGGAAAAGTTAATGGTAATGTGGAATTAAATGTCTTTTTGGCAAATTATTCATCAAGTTTGAAACTTTGACAAAAAAATTCCATGGTGTCCTTTTGGCAAACTTGCCCAAGTGACTGTTGACGAGTTGATCGAATTGGCACATAAATATAGCAATCGGACCATGATCGTTGATTATCGTTACCTGTTGAAACTCGGTGTCAAGTTTCATATGTCTCACAAGGACAAGCAAATAAATAAGAATGATAGGAATGCCATGGGGAGTACTCTTCTCACTAAGAACTGCAATTTTGGAGCTCCAATCATAAAAAAGATGCCATGCAAGCATATGTTTCACTTTAACCGCATGAAAAATTGGTCAGAGAGAAACATAGGTTGCCCAACTTTAACTGCATATGCAAAATATGCATGTTTTTAATAGGTTAGCTAAAAATTATTCATGCTGTTAATAGTTTAGCCAAAAATGCCCTTATTATTATTATTATACACTGAAATAAAATAAAAAATTTAGTTACCACCAATGAAATTATCTCTCGCTTTAAACAATCAAAAGAAAATAATAAAGTAAGAGGAATGGATGGAAAAGAATGTGGTTTTTGAATTTAGGCTAATTCAGTGGCTAGAATCATTACAGACAGAAATAGCTTTTGCGGGTCAAAAATGTCCTTAATGTATTAAAAATGACTAAAAAATGTCCTCCTTTCATCTATTGATTCAAAAATACCTCTTCATCCATCTATTTGGATCAAAAATACCCTTAACATTAAATTTAAGTCCAAAAATCTCTCCTCCTTTTAACAAATTTTAATGTGGAATATAATTTTTTAAGTTAAATGTATGATATTATTTTTATTGGTCCACATGTAATTACACCCAAATTCATTCATAGTTTAGCCCATTAAACCAAACGAATTTTAAAAATACCCATTATGAATGGAACTATAAATTCAAAAACTAAGAAGTAATGTGTTATTTATGAAAACAATAAATGCAAGTGAAAGCAAGTCGATAGAGAATAAAATTTCATGTTATTCTTTCACAGATAAGGTTTTATACTAAATAAAGATGAAGAAGTAGCTCGTGTTGGATCTTTTAAAAATTATTTGGATTAATGGGTTAAATTGTGAATAAATTTGAGTCTAATTACATGTGGACCAATAAAAATAATGTCATGTATTTAATTTTACAAAAATTATATTCCATATAAGAATTTAATTAAAGGTGGGGGCACTATTGGACTTAAATTTAATGTGAAGGACATTTTTTATCCAAATAGGTGGATGGAGGGTTTTTGAACCAATAGGTGGAAGAAGGACATTTTTGAATCATTTCTTATACATCAAGGACATTTTTGACCCTTTTCCAAAAATTTTATTATAATAATTGATCTACAATACACGTTTTTCAGCCGCAAAAGGTACCTAATTTTTTTTTTATTGGTCGAATCAATTCAAAATTTTTAACTTCATTAATTCACTAAAAACTATTTCTAAGCTTGGATATATTTTGCCAGAATATTCTAACATATAGTACAATCTATAGAACATGATCGTGTAGAAACTTTGGACACAAAAGTAAGAAAAGGTAGATAGATTTGTGGTCACTTGTTACAAAATGTGATTCCATTATTTGAATTCAACACACAATTGTGACTAGGTTCAGGCTGATTAAAATGCATTTACCTCTTAAATTGATCTTGGTATTAAAAAGGATATTAGTTACTCCCTCATCCGTGTCTTACTTTTTTTTTTTTCTTTTTTTACTTCTTACGGTTTGAAAACAAGTGTTTTTTTTATCTATATGTAGTAATTTTATCATCAATTTCAGCATTCTATAAGGCAATTTTAAAACTACTGTCGCACCTCTTTTTTACTTCAAAAAGAGTTTTCAAATCCGAAAATAATTAAAAATGTTTCAAAAGATCACTAGAGTGGGCATAGTGGTTCAACACTATGTCCCTTAAGCAAGAGGTCGGGAGTTCGATCCCGGCCTCTGGCAAATGGAGCAAACTCTGTGGCCAGTTTCCTACTGCAAAATGCGTTGACTGAGGAACGGAGGATTAGTCTCATGGCTGCCGGCT
The DNA here is from genome assembly GCA_030864215.1 of Capsicum pubescens. NCBI lineage: Eukaryota > Viridiplantae > Streptophyta > Magnoliopsida > Solanales > Solanaceae > Capsicum > Capsicum pubescens. Next base: position 365,627,678 of record CM061548.1, on the reverse strand, counting down.
GTGAGAATACCTTGGGAAACCAAAAAAAAAAAAAAGACGTTTCAAAAAGGTATATCTAAAATGTATATATATATATAAACTCTATATCTATATTTATAATCTATAATCTATATCTATAATCTATAATATATTAAAAGTGTGAAGATCCTTAAAAAATGATTTGATCTTTTTGCCCTTCATTAAAAGACTCTTCTTCAGACAAAACTGTTTTTTCGCTATTTTCTTTAATTTATTATTTAATTTTTTTTATTATGTTAACTAAACCTCCTAAAATATATGTGTAACACCCCGTAAATTTTTTTCGTACACTTATCGCAATTATATGGAGTCCTTTGGCTTGCGTATGGGTTAAATTAAGTTTATGGTGTTCGGAAGTATCCTGTCAATAGTTGTATGTGTAGATATTGGAATAAGCTTTCCAACGATATAAAGTTTGCCTAAAACAGAGGAGTATTTCATATAAGCGAGCACATTCGAAATTTCAAAACGGTGGCCGGGAAGCCTGTAAACAGTAAATCTGCAGGAAAATTACTGCAGCTAGGCAATTTTTTTTTGGATCAACTTTAGACGATCATAACTCCTTGTACAAAGAGAACTGTGTGAGCTTATATATATCAACGAAAATCTCCGAGAGTCTTCTTTCCGATGAAATTGGTTTCATCCAAATCCAATGTCTGAGTAAGGAGCTATACCCGTTTTACTACAGCCTAACAAAAAAAAACAGAATTTTTGGACAGATTTTTGGGTCAACTTTAAACGACCATAACTCCTTGTACAGGAAGAACTAGGTGGTATACTTTATATGACAATGAAATACCTTTGAATTATATTTCCAATTAAATTGCTTTCACCCAAATCTGATACCGGAGTAAAAAGTTATGATCGATTTACTTCAGCCTGTCAAAACTGTCCACTGGGGACAGATTCGGATTTATTTAAATTTTTAGGGCAAAATGGTATTTTCTATTACCTCTTGGACAAAAAATTGGTCTTTATAAACATACACTTAGCCTCATATATATCATATATCATCCAATTATTCAGAGAAGGTGAAACCCTAGCCTAATTTCAACTTCAAATATTTTGTGATTCAACCGAAGAAAATTCGAATTGGTTACGTAGTTGTGTTCACCATCTCGAAAGCTTCGAGAAGCACCCCATGGTTATGTAAGGAGGATTCTAAATACAATAGATCATTGTTAAAGTATGAATATTGTTTATTCTTGATTCTTATCCATGAATAAGTATTGATAAAGGATTATGAGTATTGTCTTGATGTTGGAAGATAACTAGAAACATAGTTATGAATTGTTTTGTATAAATTGTTAGTAGTAAATTATGGAAGTTGTTGTATTGGATTATGGAGGATGAATTGTGGTAATATATCATTATATTAGTTGTTTTGTATGCCTAGTGATCATGTTGGTATTGGATGGTGATTAAGAGGGGAAATAAAGGCTAAGAGTGATGTTGAGGGATATTGCATGAAAATGCATGATATGTGAATGTAATAAGAGTATAAGAGGATGTATGTAGCACTCTTATTGATGAGTTAAAGGATTACTTCCTAGATATTATTTGGTGAAGTTAATACCTAAATGATAAGGTTTGGTTGCTAATACTAGTTTTCCACAAATGACTTATTGTAGATAAGTGTTCGAAGAGTACAGGAAGTCAAGTTGGACTTGTATTGAAGTGGTTATATCAAGGTATGTAAGACATACTCTATCTAATCTTTGGCATGAATAATTACCCATGGCACTCTCAAGTAAGCTTCCAACATTGTCCTACGACACATGACACATAATAACATCATATGATCTTCGACACTACCAATTGAACTTGTTTTCACTTTTAAGATGTCCGTCTAGTAAAAAAAATGTCCATATACTATTGTTGACTCCGAAATGGTTTAATGAGGTATCCATGATTCTCTACTTCATTTTAATGATATTGATTACCTATTTACATGTTTTTCCTATTGAGGTATCATGGTTTCAAGTTCCATAAGGTGTGACCACAAAGTAACCAATCTCAAAGATTAATTGAATTAAGAAATGGAATGTCTTTATTTTAAATTGATGATATGATGTATTGTATTAGTACCACTGATCAATTGGCCATTGTATTATAAAGACTATGTATATATGCTATTCCAAGGTTTGTCCCTGATGTATTGTATTAGTACAACTGATCAGTTGTCATTGTATGACATATGTTATGTATTGAGAAGGAATACGGGAAGTAATGATATGAAAGTAATGTGCAGGTATCCCATCAGCTCTTTTAAGTGTGGTCTACTCATACTGTTTATTCACTGGTATCTGGGTTCTGTTGATCATTTGTATCACATCTTGATACTCACTGCCTTACATACTCAGTACATATTTCTGTACTGACTTCCCTTACGGGGGACCTGTATTCATGCCTGCAGGAACAGGTACTTCAGGTCGTACACCTCCGCAGTAAGAGCCAGGACATTCTGTTGATAATGGTGAGCTCCAGTTGTTTCGGGGCATCCCAAGTCGTTTCTATATGTATTTTTGGTATTTGTATAAAAGTCTTTTGTGGGCGGGAGTTTGTCCCGACCCTAACTCAGTTGTTTATCTATGTAGAGGCTTTTGTAGACATATTGTACAGCCATAGGAGTGTTTGGTTGATAGACGTGATGGATATGACAGCCAATTACTGTTTATATATATATATATGCGTGTCTGCTGGGCTGATACAGGTACTATTTTCTTCTATTTACAACGAAGTGCTGCCCAAATATCTAATTTTCATAAGTAATGTAAATGTGAAAGTATAGGTTATGAACGGGTTCTCCCGGGCCTCCTCGGCTACGGGTGCCAGTCCGCTCCAATGGGATTTGGGGTATGACAGATGTGGTATCAGAGAAGTTCGTCTTAGTGAGTCTACAAAACCGTGTCTACGTAGAATCACATTTATCGGTGTGTTGTGCACCACATCTATAAACAGGAGGCTATTGGACATTTAGGGATTGTTTCCATTCTCCATTTCTTAGATCGTGCAATAGAGACCATATTAGAGATAACGTCATAATCAATCGCTTAATCCAATTGTTTTTTTATTTATTTATTATAGTAACGATGCCGGTTACTAGGAGAAAGAATAAGTTGAAGCGAGTAGATGTAGTGGCCGGAGAAGGTACTAGTAAGTCACCACCGACACAAGCTGAACAAAGTGAGTCTCAAGCTGAGCATATATCAGGAGATTCTTCTCCTCCGGAAGGGCCATCTATTAATGTTGTTGATCGAGATTTGAGGGATGCAGTACAACTTCTGACGCCTATAGTTGCCGGTCAAGTTCAAGGGCAAGCTATTCCTACCACGGGTTCTAGTGGTACGGATAGAGCAGCTAGCCTTCAGACACAGGATTTTATGAAACTGGATCCTCCTACTTTTACCGGATCAGATATTAACGAAGACCTGCAGGACTTTATCGATCAAACCCAAAGGGCTCTAGATGTTATGCACATATCCGGTAAAGAGATGGTTGAGCTAGCAGCATATAGACTAAAAGGAGAGGCTATATTGTGGTACGAGGATTGGAAACGATCTAGGGGTATTGATGCACCTCCAACTACGTGGGGAGAGTTCAAAGATGCATTTATCGATCATTATCTTCCATTTGAGACTCGTCAGGCTCGTGCAGATCAATTCTTAAATCTTCGTCAGGGTAATATGAGTGTAAGAGAGTATAGTCTTCGATTTAACTCCTTGTCTCGATGTGCTTCTAATGTGGTAGCTACTATGGATGACAGAGTTCATCAGTATGTGGATAGATTGGAACATACTTGGTTAGAGATTGTACCATTGCTGCTTTGAACAACGACATGGATATAGTGAGGATAAAACCTTTCGCTCAGAAAATGGAAGATCAGAGGCAAAGAAGAAGAACCCAGGAATCAGAAAAAGGATATTCTAAGCGGTCCAGAGCTATAAGGCAGTTTATGGCATCTCAGGGAGGTTTTAGGCCTTTGTTCTCTCCTAGATTGCCTAGCCCGTTATCTTCTTATCCTGCAATTAGTGCTCCACCGCAATTTCAAAGGTTCAGAGGTAATCAATTCGGGCAAAGCAGTGAAAATCAGAGTTCGCGAACAGTGGGGTATCAAGGGCAAGGGAGTATGAGTCAATTGAGACCTCCACGACCCCCGTGCCCCATATGTAGAAGATTTCACTTTGGCGAATGTCGGCTTGGAACGAAAAATTGCTTTTGGTGCGGTAAGCCAGGGCATATGGCTAGAGATTGCCCACGCAGGACAACAGGTGGTATAACACGACCTACCGGATCAGCTGTTGCGTCATCATCGGTGCCTCATTTGACTAGGGGTACATAACCTATGGGTCACGATAGAGGTGATAGAGGAGCAGATACTTCTAGCGGAGCTCAGAACCGTGTGTATGCCCTAGCAGATCGGTAGAATTTAGAGGCTTCTCCAGACGTGGTTAAAGGTACGTTGTCCATCTTTGCATTTGATGTGTATGCCTTAATTGATCCCTGTTCTACATTATCGTATGCTACTCCTTTGGTTGCGGGAAGGTTCAGAAGAACACCCGAATTATTAGCCAAGCCATTTGAAGTATCAACGCCAGTGGGGGAATCTCTTATAGCTAGGAATGTTTATCAAAATTGTGTTGTGAATATTTGTGGCCGTGATACGATGGCCGATCTTGTTGAGTTAGAAATGGTAGATTTTGATGTTATTATGGGCATGGATTGGTTAGCGTCTTGTTATGCTACAGTAGATTGCCGTTCTAAGAAGGTATATTTCCATTTCCCAAATGAGGCAGTCCTTGAATGGAAGGGGAATGTTGGCGCGCCGAGAGGTAGATTTATTTCTTACTTTAAAGCAAGAAAAATGATTTCCAAGGGGTACATATACCATTTGGTTAGAGTAAGGGATACAGAGGCAGAGCCGCCAACTTTTCAGACCGTTCCGGTTGTGAATGAATTTCCTGATGTATTTCCTGAAGAACTACCAGGTTTACCTCCTGAATGAGAAGTGGAGTTTGGTATTGATATGTTGCCAGACACACAGCCAATCTCAATTCCTCCTTATAGAATGGCACCAGCAGAGTTGCGAGAATTGAAAGAGCAGCTGAAAGACTTGCTAGAGAAGGGATTCATCAGGCCTAGTATGTCCCCTTGGGGAGCACCAGTATTGTTTGTGCGTAAGAAAGATGGTTCGCTGAGGATGTGTATTGACTAGCGACAATTGAATAAGGTGACTATCAAGAATAAATACCCTCTTCCCCGAATTGATGATTTATTTGACCAGTTGCAAGGTGCCCAGGGTTTTTCTAAGATTGACTTGAGATCAGGCTATCATCAAGTGACAGTCAAGGATAAAGATTTACCCAAGACAGCTTTCCGAACACGGTATGGGCATTATGAATTCCTGGTTATGTCATTCGGGCTGACAAATGCACCCACAGTTTTTATGGATCTGATGAATAGGCTGTTTAAGCCGTTTCTAGATGTGTTCGTGATAGTTTTCATAGATGATATTCTGGTCTACTCTAGATCAGAAGAGGATCTTGTTAATCACTTAAGGCAGGCGTTGCAGATTCTTCGTGATCGTAAGCTGTATGCGATGTTTTCTAAATGTGAGTTTTGGCTCAAGTCAGTGGCATTTTTGGTCCATATTGTATCCAGTGAAGGCATAAGAGTTGACACTCAGAAGATTGAGGCTGTGAAGAATTGGCCAAGACCCACGACGCCTACGGAGATTCGTAGTTTCCTCGGGTTGGCAAGTTATTATAGGTGGTTTGTTGAAGGTTTTTCTTCTATTTCTGCACCCTTGACTAAGTTGACACATAAAGCCTCCAAGTTTCAATGGAATGATGCCTGTGAAAAGAGTTTCCAAGATCTGAAGAGCAAGTTGACTTCTACACCGGTATTGGTACTTCCTGAAGGCACAGAAGGGTATGCAGTGTACTTTGATGCTTCAAGAATTGGCTTAGGATGCATATTAATGCAACATGGTAGAGTAATAGCCTATGGCTCTAGACAGTTGCGACCACATGAGAGGAATTATCCCACGCATGATCTTGAGCTAGCGGCAGTTGTATTTGCTTTGAAGATATGGCGCCACTACTTATATGGGGTTCATGTTGACATATATACCGATCATAAGAGCCTGCAATATATCTTCAGTCATAAAGATCTAAACTTGAGGTAGCAGAGATGGCTTGAATTGTTGAAAGATTATGATGTTGATATCTTGTATCATCCAGGGAAAACGAATGTGGTAGCGGATGCACTGAGTCGTAAGTCTAAAATGGCATCTATAGAAAAGCAGGGGATGATTAAGGATCTTCACCAGCTAGATAATTTGGGAGTTCGACTTCTCGAAACTCCCGATGAAGAGGTTATTGTATGTAATGCAGCGGAATCTTCATTGATAGCTGAAGTGAAAGAGAAGCAGTATGTGTACCTGATGTAGTTGAGCTATGAAAGAGAATTATGACAGAACCACACTTTTCAAAGTATTCCATCAATCCAAGGTCGACTAAGATGTATCAAGATTTGAAAGCAATATATTGGTGGAATGACATGAAGAAGAATATTGCCAAATTTGTAGCTGAATGTCCGAATTGTCAAAGTGTCAAAGTAGAACACCAGAAACCCGGTGGTTACATGCAATGTATAGATCTTCCAGTCTAGAAGTGGGACAAGATCAATAAGGATTTCATCACGGGTTTGCCTCGTACATTTCGGAAGTTTGATTCCATATGGGTGATCATTCATAGACTTACCAAATCCGCGCACTTCTTACCAGTTAAGACAACTTATACGGCGGAAGAGTATGCAAAGTTGTATATTAAGGAGATCGTTCGGTTACATCGAGTTCCAATTTCCATTATATCCGATTGAGGAGCCCAATTTACTGCGATTTTCTGGAAGTCTTTTCAAAGGAGTTTGGGGACACAAGTAAATCTAAGTACGACTTTTCATCCTCAAATGGACGGACAAGCGGAACGTACCATCCAGACCCTTAAAGATATGCTTTGAGCATGTGTATTAGATTTCAAAGGCAACTGGGATGATCACCTACCTCTTATCGAGTTTGCCTACAATAATAGCTATCATTCAAGTATCAAAATGGCACCATATGAAGCATTGTATGGAAGAAAGTGTAGATCGCCAATAGGATGGTTTGAAGAAGGTGATGCGGTCTTGTTTGGACCGGATCTTGTTTATCAAGCAATGGAGAAGGTTAAAGTGATCCAATAACGGCTTGAAACAGCACAAAGTCGACACAAATCTTATTCGGATGTTAGAAGAAGAGGACTTGAGTTTTCTATCGATGATTGGGTATTGTTGAAAGTATCACCAATGAAAGGAGTGATGAGGTTTGGCTAGAAAGGAAAGTTAAGTCCACGATACATAGGTCCGTACAAGATCATTCAAAGATTTGGACAAGTTGCTTATGAGTTAGAGCTACCTCAAGAGCTCTCAGCAGTTCATCCCATATTTCATGTTTCGATGCTTAGAAAGTACATCGGAGATCCATCGCACATCACTACTACGGAAGATGTACAAGTTACAGAAGATCTCACTTTTGAAGAAATGCCTATTGCTATTGTTGATCGCCAAATTAAAAAGATAAGGAATAAAGAGATAGCATCGGTAAAAGTACTTTGGAGGAATCAACAAGTTGAGGAGATCACATGAGAAGCCGAGGAAGCGATGAAGGTTAAGTACCCTTACCTATTCAACGATGAGGAGGAAGTTCATGAGACGGAAGAAGAACAATAACAAGTAAGTGTTTATTTTTATGCAAGTATGTTATGATGATGAATATGTTAATTGTAATCTTGGACATGTATTAATTGAGTAACTATGCTAAAATTCTAGGACAAATGTTCTTAAGTGGGGGAGAATGTAACACCCCGTAAATTTTTTTCGTACACTTATCACGATTATATGGAGTCCTAAAGGCTTGCGTATGCGTTAAATTAAGTTTATGGTGTTCGGAAGTATCCCGTCAATAGTTGTATGTGTAGGTATTGGGATAATCTTTCCAACGATATAAATTTTTCCCAAAATAGAGGAGTATTTCATATAAGCGAGCACATTCGAAATTTCAAAACGGTGGCCGGGAAGCCTGTGAACAGTAAATCTGCAGGAAAATTACTGCAGCTAGGCAATTTTTTTTTGGATCAACTTTAGACGATCATAACTCCTTGTACAAAAGGAACTGTGTGAGCTTCTATATAACGAAGAAAATCTCCGAGAGTATTCTTTCCGATGAAATTGGTTTCATTCAAATCCAATGTCTGAGTAAGGAGTTATACCCGTTTTACTACAGCCTACCAGAAAGAAAACAGAATTTTGGGACAGATTTTTGGGTCAACTTTAAACGACCATAACTCCTTGTACAGGAAGAAATGGGTGGTATACTATATATGAAAATGAAATACCTTTGAATAATATTTCCAATTCAATTGGTTTCACCCAAATCCGATACCGGATCAAAGAGTTATAATCGATTTACTTCAGCCTGTCAAAACTGTCCACTGGGGACAGATTCGAATTTATTTAAATTTTTAGGGCAAAATGGTCATTTTCTATTACCTCTTGGACGAAAAATTGGTCTTTATAAACATACACTTAGCCTCATATATATCATATATCATCCAATTATTAAGAGAAGGTGAAACCCTAGCCTAATTTCAACTTCAAATATTTTGTGATTCAACCGTAGAAAATTCGAATTGGTTCCGTAGTTGTGTTCACCATCTCGAAAGCTTCGAGAAGCACCCCATGGTTATGTAAGGAGGATTCTAAATACAAGAGTTCATTGTTAAGGTATGAATATTGTTTATTCTTGACTCTTATCCATGAATAAGTATTGATAAGGGATTATGAGTATTGTCTTGATGTTGGAAGATAACTAGAAACATAGTTATGAATTGTTTTGTATAAATTGTTAGTAGTAAATTATGGAAGTTGTTGTATTGGATTAAGGAGGATGAATTGTGGTGATATATCATATATTAGTGGTTATGTATGCCTAGTGATCATGTTGGTATTGGATGGTGATTAAGAGGGGAAATAAAGGCTAAGAGTGATGTTGCGGGATATTGCATGAAAATGCATGATATGTGAATGTAATAAGAGTATAAGAGGATGTATGTAGCACTCTTATTGATGAGTTAAAGGATTACTTCCTAGACATTATTTGGTGAAGTTAATACCCAAATGGTAAGGTTTCGTTGCTAATACTAATTTGCCACAAATGACTTATTGTAGATAAGTGTTCGAAGAGTACGGGAAGTCAAGTTGGACTTGTATTGAAGTGGTTATATCAAGGTATGTAAGACATACTCTATCTAATCTTTGGCATGAATAATGACCCATGGCACTCTCAAGTAAGCTTCCAACATTGTCCTACGACACATGACACATAATAACATCATATGATCTTCGACACTACCAATTGAACTTGTTTTCACTTTTAAGATGTCCGGCTAGTCAAAAAAATGTCCATATACTATTGTTGACTCCGAAATGGTTTAATGAGGTATCTATGATTCTCTACTTCATTTTCATGATATTGATTACCTATTTACATGTTTTTCCTATTGAGGTATCATGGTTTAAAGTTCCATAAGGTGTGACCACAAAGTAACCAATCTCAAAGATTAATTGAATTAAGAAATGGAATGTATTTATTTTAAATTGATGATATGATGTGTTGTATTAGTACCACTGATCAGTTGGCCATTATATTATAAAGATTATGTATATATGTTATTCCAGGGGTGGTCCCTGATGTATTGTATTAGTACCACTAATCAGTTGGCCATTGTATGACATATGTTATGTATTGATAAGGAATACGGGAAGTAATGATATGAAAGTAATGTGCAGGTATCCCATCAACTCTTTTAAGTGTTGTCTACTCATACTGTTTATTCACTGGTATTTGGGTTCTGTTGATCTTTTGTATCACATCTTGATACTCACTGCCTTACATATTCAGTACATATTTCCGTACTGACGTCCCTCACGGGGGACCTATATTCATGCCTGGAGGAACAGGTGCTTCAGGTCGTACACCTCCGCAGTAAGAGCCAGGACATTCTGTTGATAGTGGTGAGCTCCAGTTGTTTCGGGGCATCCCAAGTCGTTTCTATATGTATTTTTGGTATTTGTATAAAAGTCTTTTGTGGGCGGGAGTTTGTCCCGACCCTAACTCAGTTGTGTATCTATGTAGAGGCTTTTGTAGACATATTGTACAGCCATAGGAGTGTTTGGTTGATAGACGTGATGGCTCTGACGGCCAATTACTGTTTATATATATATATATAGGTGTCTGCTGGGCTGATACAGGTACTGTATTCTTCTATTTACAACGAAGTGCTGCCCAAATTTCTAATTTTCATAAGTAATGTAAATGTGAAAGTATAGGTTATGAACGGGTTCTCCCGGGCTTCCTCGGCTACGGGTGCCAGTCCGCTCCAATGGGATTTGGGGTATGACAATATGGGACACCTAACTATGAATTAATATTTTCCTTTCTACTATTCAACTAGAAAAATACTCCTAAAATAGGACTATATTAAAATATACTTCTAAAATATACGTAATAAGATATATATACCTCTTGAATTTGTAAGTCGGTCTTCTTTCTTTTTTTCCTTATGAAATTATTCTATGAATTGTTACATATGGTATAGATAAATTCGTCCATGGACAAATAGGATTTGGGTTCAATTTGGATATTTATTACTTTTTTTTATTTTCAAGTTAATTAATGTAATTTTCAATATTTGTATGGTCTATTTCACATTTATGTATGTTCTTTTGTTTTTGCTTTGTCACGGAAGTTGAGGTTGATGCTTTCTTATATGCATCTTGACGTTGTTGTAAGTATGTCATGTTAATATTTATATTCATTAAATTATGTATGTTTTTATGGAGTATTTTGTCAATTTGATGCTCTCTCGATTTTTTAACTTGACGGTTATACTTTGATAAATCAGGGTTAATTTTTCTTGCCTATTGGAAAAATATGATTGACGTTCATCTAAATTGATTCGGTTACAGGTCTAGATTGATGGATGTTTGATTTTCTAACCCTCAACTTCTTCAATGTTCTTGTCAACATAATAGAATTTAACGTGTGTGTTTATATGTATCTTCTTTATTTTCATTCAAGTCATTCTTTAGGGTCAAAGTTTTCGCTCGGACGAGAATTATTTTCATCAAAGTCGAAACTTTGTGATCACTATTGTATTGTTTTGTTTTAGTTTACAGGTCGTAGATGAATAACGGTTGGCTTTGAAGAATTTCTTGTGTAAAGTTTAGGTTTACTTGTATTGTTTTGATATCTTTATTGTATTATTATTTTATTTTAATTTACATATGGTAGATGAACGTCGGTCGACTTTGATAAATTCTTTAGGTAAAGGTTAATTTTAATTGTATTGATTTACTATCTCTATTAGTTTATTTATTATTTTATGTGGTTTATAGTTAGTAGATGAATGTCGATCGACTTTGAGGAATTATCATGTGTAAACTTTAAGTTTGATTATATTTGTTTTGATATCTCTTTTATCGTATAATTTTGTTGTAATTTACATGTGGTAGATAAATGTTGGTCGGCTTTGAGGAATTTTTTTAGGTAAAGATTAGGTTTAATTGTATTGTTTTAATATCACTGCTTTGAGATTTTTTTTTATGTAAAAGTTAGGTTTAGTTGTATTATTGATATTGCTATTATCGTATTATTTTGTTATAGTTTACAGATGGTAGATGAGTGTCGGACGACTTTGAGAAAATTTTTGTGTGTAAAGATTAGATTTAATTGTATTGTTTTGACGTCTCTATCATTATATTGTTTTATTGCAGTTTACAGGTAGTAGATGAATGTCGATCAACTTTTAGAAATATTTTTAGTAAAGGTTAAGTTTAATAAATAAATTCTTCATCCTTACATACTCAAAAGATATTAAATTTAATTATTGTATTCGTGTTTATTATTTAAACAAATATCTTATTTAGAATAACGTTTGAACTCATTAAAGTAAGATATACGCGCGAGGCGCATATACCTAAACTAGTAGATTAAAAATTAGAGCCGTCACTTGACATTGAATTTTGATGTGGCAAGTCATCTAGAAAATTCTTTTCAAAGCATTTGACTCTTAAAATCGATCCACAAATAGAAATTTCCATTAAAAAATTTTGTTGACCGGTGTAATGCACCCCTTGATCCCGTGGTTTTTTCTCACAAGTAGAGTCAAATAAATAAGAATGATAGGAATGACATGGGAAGTACTCTTCTCACTAAGAATTGCAAAATATCTAAAGAAGACATTTTTGAAGCTGGGTCCTCGATGATAAATATGCCTTGCAAGCATATGTTTCACTTTAATTGCATGAAAAATTGGTTAGAGAGGAACATTAAAACATAGGTTGCCCAACTTGTACTCTTACCTATAATGGTAAATTCTAAGATGTCTAAATAAAATTTTCTGGCTAATACAGAGGTCGTTTTATTGAATTTATTGGTTTAATTTGAATAATTAACAATATTTTACTATTGCATGAACATATATATGGTTTTTAAAATTCGAATTTGTTGTAAGATTGACTGTTTATTTTGAGTATTGGTTAGTTGGATTGCTGATGGTTAAGGGTGTTGGTTTGGTCATACGTTATTATTTAAGAAAAGAAGGTTGTTCTTATATGGGATTAGTGAAAGAAAATTCCCATCTTGAGAGAAATATGTTGATCGTTTATTAACTTCAAATTATGAACTCAACTAATAGTTATTATCGCAAGAAGTTATTTTTCTTGTTGTTTGAGATAATTACTACTAGTTGAGTAACTATAGAAGAAATTGACCCACTAAGTTATGATTAAGCTTTTCTTTTGCAACAATAGTTTTCGAAGCGAGGAATCAAAACCTCAACGAATCTAGGCTCCTACCATTGAAGAAAATTCTTACACTAAAAAAAAAAAACTACATATAACATGTGGTGATACTCTTAATAGTTAAATTATTAACATTAGTAGTTATTATTCAGGATGACTATAAACATCCTTATTATGGTTGATGTTAAAATTATTCAAATATATTACCAATGAAAGATAAAATAGTTAAAATCCCTTTCTCAATATTAAAGGGGCGTGTAAAAGAGAATAATGACAGATAATTTGAGACGGAGGGATAAATTACCACTACACTTTTTTTGCCGAAAAAGGTACATATTATAATTCTTTTTTTTTTTAAAATTGGGGGTAGGGGAAGGGGAAGGGGAAGGGGGAGGGGATTAGAATGTGGAGAATTGAACCCTCACCAACAAAGTGGAAGTTCAGGTAACTAACCAACTAAGCTACTAAGATTCCCCTACGTATTATAATTCCAAAAAGGTTGTCTCGTTTTTACTTTTAGTAAGTTTATTAATTTGAATATTTTACATGGCATGTCTAAGACCACATGATTTAAATTAAATAACTATACACATCTTTAATTTAAGATCATAAAATTTAAAAATCTCTATTTTTTTAGACTCTGTAGGCCGTCAAACCAAAAATACATAAAGTGCAGCGAAACTATCTTGAAAATCCACCGCTAAAAAATTACTAGTTTCCGTTGAAATTTCCCATTGAAAAATATTTAGTGTCTATTCTTACAATATTTTGACTCAATCTGTGAGAAAAGAAAAAAAGTAATATTTTCACACGAAAATATTAGGAAGCTTTCGGATGTTCCAATAAAAATTCGTTATCCATCATGTGTTGTCTCAGCGAACCGATTTGATAGAAAATAAGTGAGAAATCATATTTTATAATATAAATTTTTCATTAATTTGGAGTAGAAAAAGCCTTTTGTTTCTAGTATCCTTTCTGAAAAAAGCCTTTTAGGTTTTGTGAATTTATAGTTAGGTAAATATCCTTTCTGAATTCTGATGGAGAAATTTTCCATGGCACAATAGGCTTAGAATATTTCTTTGTGGATTATTCACTTGGTTTGCATTGTTAGCCAAAATATTTCTTTGTGGATTATTATACGATGCTTTAAATTTAAAAATCTTAATGCGAATTATTATATGATTCATTATTTATTTAAAAGAAAACTGACATACAAAAGAAGTTCTGAAAAATGGTACAAGTATAACAGTTAAATTAAAAAAAATAATTAATTTCAAAATATCAATCATAAGCACCCTTATTATCTAAAACAGTGCAAGCAGTGACAAATCTACTAAACAAATGAAAAACTACTAAAATTAAACAAATTTTAAATTCTCAATCCATAATCAAATTGATGACAGGAAACAAAAACATGAAGATGGTAACTAATTAGATTTGCACATAGTATCACAAGTTATAACCTTGGTATAACAATTAGCAAGTGTAGCCATCACCCAACATTAAGACATGATACGAAATAGGGGAAAGTACAACATGGGATAAAAGAACAAAGGTCAGAAGAAGGAATATATTACTCTTTTTTTCTTGAAATTCCCAAACTTTAATATTGCCTACATTTGTAGCCAGATTCAATGCAGAGTCACCCCATATCTCAGTTCAAACACCACTTTCACATTTGGCATTGAGTTTTCTTATAAACACAATATATAAAGAGGAGTGTATGTTGTAACAAGATTAAACAAACGAGCATAAGTGCAAGAGTACTATACTTGAACATGATCGGGGAACAAAATTAGTTCTCAAGTCTATCAACCCACAAGGTCTTCATGAGGGCTTACTTCATTGTTTAGAACTCTACGGCAGTGTTTGGGGAACAACCGTGTTTGCGTTAAAAATTACATAAGTAGAAGTGCAAGAGTACTAGCCGGATATGACAAACACGATGGTTCACGTATAAATCTATCAAGGTGTTCCTGAGAGTTCCCTTGACCACTTCATGAGGGCTTACTTCGTTGTTTGAAGCCCTGCTGAAGTGTTTGGGGGAACTCCTGGGTCACTTTGAAAATTATCCAAACAGGTAGCAATGCAAGAGTACTAGCGGGAGATGTTAAATACAATGGTTCACATATAATTTCTCAAGGTGTTCCCTGGAGTTCCCTTGACCACTTCATCAAGGCTTATTTCATTATTTGATGCCTTGCTGAAGTGTTTGGGGGAACTCTCGGGCTCACTTTGAAAATTACACAAACAAGTAGAAGTGCAAGATTATTAGCTGAAGATGATGAGCATACTGCTTCACGTATAAATCTATCAAGATGTTCCTACTAGTTCCCGTGACCACTTCATGAGGGATTACTTCATTGTCTGAAGCCCTGCCGAAGTGTTTGGGAACTCCCGAGTTCACTTTGAAAATTATCCAAACTAGTAGAAGTAGAAGAATACTTGCTGGAGAAGATGAATGCAATGATTCATGTCTAAATCTATCAAGGTGTGCCTGAGAGTTCCCTTGACCACTTCATGAGGGCTTACTTCCTCGTTTGAAGTCCTGCTGAAGTGTTTGGGGGAACTCCCGGGTTCACTTTGAAAATTACTCAAATAGGTAGAAATGCAAGAGTACTAGCTGGAGATGTTGAACACAATGGTTTAAATATAAATGTATCATAGTGTTCCCTGAATTTCCTTTTACCACTTCATCAAGGTTTATTTCATTGTTTGATACCTTGCAGAAGTGTTATGGGGAACTACTAGGTTCACTTAAAAATTACACAAACAAGTAGAAGTGCAAGAGTACTAGCTGGATATGACTGAACTATCAAGGTATTCCTGAGAGTTCTCTTGACCACTTCATGAAAACATACTTCATTATCTATGGGGAAACTCCTGAATTCCCTGTGAAAAATACATAAATAGGTTGAAAAGAAAGAGTATTAGTTGGAGAAGTTGAATGCAATGAATTACATAAAAAGCTATCAAGTCTTATTTTATTATTTCATAAGGGCTTACTTCATTGTTTTTTGCCTTGTTGAAGTGTTTGGGGGCTCTTGGGTTCACTTGGGAATTACGTTAAAAGGTAGAAATACAAGAGTACCTGGCGATGCTGAACACAATGGTTCACAACGCTTCATCAAGGCTTTTTTCCTTGTTTTATGTCTTACTGTAGTGTTTGAAGGAACTCCCGGGGTCAATTTAAAAATTACACAAACAAGTAGAAGTGCAAGAGTACTAGCTGGAGATGGTGAACTTGCATGGTCCACATGTAAATCTATCAAAGGTGTTCCGTAGAGTACCCTTGCCACTTCATTAGCACTTCATTCTTTGAAGCTCTGCCAAAGCATTTGGGGGAACTCCCGGCTTCACTTTGAAAATTACACAAAAAGTAGAAGTGTAAGAGTAGTAGCTAAAGATGATGACCACAATGGTTCATTTATAAATCTATTGAGGTGTTCTCTAAAGTTTCCTTGACTACTTTATTAGGTCATACTTCGTCGTTTGAAGCTTTACGAAGTGTCTGGGGAACTTCGGACTTCTTGTTGAGAAGGTGTAATAAATTTTATATAATAGTAGTATTTTCTTAAAAAAAAAATTTAAACCTATAATTATAACATATAGTTATTTTATATTTAGGTTTCTCGATTCAATATTAATTTTCTATATACTTTTTTGATTGCTTATAACGATTATTTCCTCTTACCTTCAGCTTTCTAACTTACATTGAAGTTCCTAAAGTTGTGCTTTGAGCAGAAGTTCTGCTGCAGAACCAGGTAGAAAGACTTGCTACTAAGGAAAGGCAGCGACATCAATTAATAGTTGTGACTAGATGGTGGCTGTGGGTGGTGGAGGATGATAGTTGATAATGGTAGATTGTTACTGTAGCGGTGAATGATTGGCTTATTGTTATTTTTCATCTTAATGATGTATTAAGACTTTGTTAAAAATATTAATTAATTATTTACATATATTTAGATTCATTTTGTGTGATGTACATCAAAGTGACGCTACTTCAAGAAAGTCTTTCAGAAGGAGTCAAGCTAAGGACCTTCAAGCATTTCATGCTTTATAGAGGGAAATGGAATCTTTCGAAGGTTTCAATACAAATGAATAGAATATATTTAATATATTAGGTGTCTGTCATTTAAATATCTTGTAATTTAAATGAAGGGCAATTTGGTCTTTCTTTACTTCTTTTTAACTCTTGGTATAAGTAATTAGCAATTAGGGTTGAACCAATAGTTTTTGAAGATTGAAGACTTGTACCTCGTTTGAGAGCTTGAGAACCCTTTGTTGATTTTTAATACTTGTCATGAGATTTTCAAATAAGGTTATTTCCTTCTTGGGGATTCTAATAGATTAGGGGCTTTTAGTTTTCAATTAAGTGGTGTTTTGGTTGGTTTCACCATTACATCTTTTAATTGTTTGAATCTAATTGTGTCTATCTTTATTTAGTTTTTATCATTAATTTCTATCTTGCATCTATTTTCTTATTTCACATCAAACTAGTATCAAGAGCTCTGATTAGATTTGTTTTTACAACTCTAAGTCTTCGGTTTTGGATATATTTTTTTTAGAAAAAAAAAAGATTAAAAAAAATCAAATTTGACTGAAGGTTGTTTGATAATATTCCTTGATTTACATGTTGTTGTTTTATATTTGAAAAAAAAATCAAAGAACACAGGACTTAAAAAAATTAAAAGTCATTTTGAACAAGAAACTTGAAAACGGATTTTGTTGATTTGACATTTGGTTGAATAAGTTGTTGATAGAGTTGTGGGAAAGTTATATCTCAAATTTGAGCTCATTTATCTGGGTATCGAAGGAGATTGATTTTTTTTTTTAAAAAAAATTGATCTTCCTCTTGGAGAAGAAGAATAATTTGAGAATTATAAAATTGTACAAATCTTTCAAACTTGTTTTCTCTTCTTTCCTTGTTAATTCTAACTAGTTTACTTTGGGTATTAATTCATAATTCTAACTAGTTTACTTTGAGTATTAATTCATACTTAATGTTAAACTAGTTTGTATTCATTTAAGAGATAATACCCAATTACCCTCCGAACTATACCCAAAAAAGTTATGACACACCTCAACTTAAAGGGTGTCCTATTACCCCCTGAACATTTTAAAAGTATAATTTTGACACCGTTAGTGCCTACGTGCTACAACACACTTCAGAGTCCACGTAGGCACACGTGTGTGCCATGTATGTGCCACATAGGCACTAAGGGTGTCAAAATTACACTTTTAATTTGTTCAGGGGGTAATAGGACCCCCTTTAAGTTGAGGTGTGTCATAACCCTTTTAGGTATTGTTCAGGAGGGTAATTGGGCATTTTATCTTCATTTAATTTATTTGTGTCAAATTATTTTGTGCTTTTGTCTTTCATTTCGTGTATGCTTATCTTGTTCCTTGTCCTTTAATTTTAGTTATCCTTTCTTGATTATATAAACTTTATTCCATCCCGAATAAGTAGTACAAATTGTGAATAGTTGACAGTGTTGACTCTCAACCTTGAGTTATTCAAAAGTCGTAAAGGTGAATAGTTAGGCGAGTTCATTTGCGGATAGCCTTAAATGTCTTTGGACTTAATGTAATACACGAGTGTGAGTGACCAAATGAGGAAAATATGATGTGAGTGGTGAGGAACTCTTTCAACTAACTTTTTTATTTATTTTTGTAGGTTTAATGACTAATGTCATACCCCTTTTTTTAACCAAAAAGATATAATCTTAAGTTTCGAAAGGGTTCTTATTATCAAAGTGACAAAATGAAGGTTGTTTAGAAAAAGGATTATTTACAATTTTTTATTCAGAGTCGCCACTTGGCATAATCCGGTGTGCCAAGTCACCTTTGGAAAATCCTTTTCAAAACTGTTCTTGACTCTTTTAAACTGATCCGCGAACAGAGATTCCGGCTAAGGAATTCTGTTGACCGAGGGGAAGGTGTTAGGCACCCCTCGATCCCGTGGTTCGACCATGATAGCTTGGTGGAGCATATCGGCTAATTCGACACTAAGGGTGTATAAACCACACAAAAACATACAAACCAATCAATCAAACAAACAAACAAACAAATCCAAAATTATAGTGTCCAGTCCAATTATTACAATTAAAAAATAGAAAAAATGCAAAAAAAAATATAAATCCTAGTCTAAACTAATCCTAAACTATGCTCCGTCGTTTTACCCGATGCCTTGGGCCTTCATCACGGACGTCCTTCGAGTACAAAATACTTCGGGGCATTCTCCGGATAAATCAATACAAATACCTCGGGGCATTCTCCGGCCAAATGAGTACAATTTTTTCATTGTGAGAAAACCAAATCATTCACCCAAATTTCAAACATTCAACAAAACTTCAAACATTCAACAAAACCACAAATTCTAAACTTTGCCTACCCAACCTACGTCTGCCAATCTATTTCAACATATCATAATTCTACCACGTTTCAACATTATTTATGCTCATTACGAATTAAATAAAACAACAATAAACCAAAGTTAATCTAAATTCAACTTTTTATCAATTTCTCAATTCCATCCCCAAACAACTAATTTTAATTCTCAAACCTATGCAAATCATAATCAAGGGAGCCAACCAAGAATCAAAATAAATACGCCTTCATCACCAACAAGGATCAAATGGAACACACGATATTCAATCCAACACACTAAATATAGTAAACAATGAAATAAAAAGAGAGAGAATAGAATTGGACCTCGATTCGTAGCTTTCAAACTCAAATATTAATCGAGTGAAAAAAATGAAGACCGCGTCCGAATATCCAGATCAGGATCTCAATCAGCGAACCCACAACTCAGATCTACCAACTTGACTCAATCAAATTCAAAAAGAAATACCCAAGCAAACTTGAAACCGTCCCCACGAAAATACAACAATTTTTGAAGGATCTATCACCAATTCCAGGCGTTTTACGGTGAGTTTTCGAAGCTGACTAAATCAGAGTTATTGTTTTCTCGGTACCGGAGCTCCGGTGAGCTCAGACAGTGATAAAGATAGTGGGAGGACCAAAATTTGGACAGCAATGGCGTTCTCCGATGAATACTTTGCCGGAGCAGTCAACCCGTGTCTCCTTTTCCCCTCTCTCGCTCAAATATCTCCCTCTCCTCTTGATTTTCCTAAATCTCCCTCCATTTTCTCCGATCAACTTCTGATCCTCGCTCCCTCTCTGTGACGTGATGTACGCATGAACTTTGGAGAGTGTGTGCGTATAGAGTGTATAAAATAGAGATGGAGCCGAGTATATTGTGATGTCTATGCCTGAGTATATTGGCGAGGGAAATATTCAGTGAGAGAGTGAAGATCTTTTCTCCTTTTTTTCTCCTTTGGCAATCTATGCGTAGGTGTGTATATAAATGGGTAGTAGTTCTCTGTGGGTATTTTGTGTGCATATGTAGAAAAGAATGGAGAAGAATCGTGTATTGTTCATCCCTTTGTTAGTGGTGGAGCCCCCTTCTTTTTTGTTGTTAATGTATCATGTTAGGATAAAAAATATGAGTAGGTAGGGAGGTGGAAGCTTTTGATTGGTTAGGTTGTTAGGATAAGATAAATTAGTTAGAGGTATTGTTATTTTTGTCATTTTGTGGAGGGATTATCACACGGGTGAGGGTACACGGTAGGATAAGGTAAAAAATAGGTAAAAACGATATCAGGGAGGGACAAAACTAGGTGTCTACATCATGCCCACTTTGAATGTAAACACGAAGTGTTTTCAGACAAAGAAGTAAACAGCGAGACCAAATTTTGACCCGACCATTATTCAATGAAAGAAACAAAAGGAACAAGGACAACCGGGTCTTGACTTAAGACATCCTACCTACCCATGTTATGAGAGAATCAAGTCATGGGTATTTCAAAGGATTGGAAGAGAAGTGAACTATACCGAGTTGGAGAGTCGAGTGAGGTTCCATCGAGGTTCCGGTCTGCGGCTCCATCATTACATCAAAAAATGAAAATTACCAGTTAAAACATAAATGAAATTACCAAATCCTATCTATACAGCTTCTTTTGGATCTTGACTCGACTTTTATCACCCTATTCTTCAGGCGGGCTGCTGACTTGCAATTTCTTCCAACTTGTTGCTTGGCTTTCAATTGCTTCTCTTTGTTGCTTGACTTTTCGTTTCTTCACCCTATTCTCCAGGCAGGCTCCTGACTTGCTATTCCATCACTTTGTTGCTTGACTTTTCATTTCTTTACTCTGTTCTCCAGGCGGGCTCCTGACTTGCTATTTCACTCACCCTGTTCTTCAGGAGGGCTCCAAAAACCCAAAATTAAAACTAGAATAAAAATTATCCCAAACAAAAATTATAGTAAAGTAGTATTTCATTTTTGAAAGCGTTGTCCCATTTTCCAGGAGGGTCCTGAACAGAAAGTAAAGTCCCATTTTTCAGGAGGGTCCTGAACGAACAGTAAATCCCATTTTTTAGGAGGGGCCTGAACATAAAGTAAATTCTCATTTTTCAGGAGGGTCCTGAACATAAACTAAATTCCCATTTTTCTGGAGGGTCCTGAACAAAAAGTAAAATTCCATTTTTTCAGGAGGGTCCTGAACTGAAAATAAATTCCCATTTTTCAGGAGGGTCCTGAACTGAAAGTAAATTCCCATTTTCCAGGAGGGTTCTGAACAGAAAGTAAAGTCCCATTTTTAAGGAGGGTCCTAAACTGAAAGTAAATTCGCATTCTTCAGGAGGGTCCTGAACAGAAAGTAAACTCCCATTTTTCAGGAGGGTCCTGAACATAAAGTAAAGTCTCATTTTTCAGGAGGGTCCTGAACTGAAAGTAAATTCCCATTCTTCAGGAGGGTCCTGAACAAAAAGTAAACTCCCATTTTTCAGGAGGGTCCTGAACATAAAGTAAAGTCCCATTTTTCAGGATGGTCCTTAACTAAAAGTAAATTCCCATTCTTCAGGACGGTCCTGAACAGAAAGTAAAATCCCATTTTTCAGGAGGGTCCTGCCCTGAAGGTAAAATCCCATTTTTCAGGAGGGTCCTGAACTGAAAGTAAATTCCCATTCTTCAGGAGGGTCCTGAACAGAAAGTAAAATTCCATTTTTCAGGAGGTTCCTGAACATAAAGTAAAATCCCATTTTTCAGGAGGGTGGGTCCGGAACATAAAGTAAAATCCCATTTTTCAGGAGGGTCCTAAACTGAAAGTAAATTCCCATTCATCAGGAGGGTCCTGAACAGAAAGTAAAATCCCATTTTTCAGGAGGGTCCTGCACTGAAGGTAAAATCCCATTTTTCAGGAGGGTCCTGAACTGAATGTAAAATTCCATTTTTCAGGAGGGTCCTGAACTGATAGTAAAATCTCATTTTTCAGGAGGGTCCTGAACTGAAAGTAAAATCCTATTTTTCAGGAGGGTCCTGCACTGAAGGTAAAATCTCACGGACGTGTATTTACAGTGGTAGCTGAATTAAGTGAAGCGAATTTGTCCCTATTCCTACAAAGAAAATTTGTTAGTTAAAAACTTAGTGGTGGCTTGCAGCTCTTGGCTTCTCAGGTATCTGCCCCAGCACTCGTTCCTTTCATCTTAGTTCCTAATCGCTGACACTTGCCCTGTCTTTCCGCATCATTGCCCCGGATCCAGATTGAGGGAAATGAGTTTGACTCGAACAATGGGTTTCCATTTTACCATGCCTCTGAGGTGCATCCTTTTCCCAAATCTAAATGCTTCCACGAATCCAACAGCCTGTCGGTTGATAGACTTCCTTTGTTTCGTGTTGAAGTACGATCATATTTCTTTCCTGTGCTGTTTCTTGGCTTTTCCTCATATAATTGGAAAGACTGGTATTAAATTTTGAAAAAAAAAATCGCTTGTTTTGACACAGACTTGACTTAAAATGTAAAGAAATAATGGTGACTTTTATTTTGATAAATGACAATAAAAAGACAAAAAGCATGAATATGTAAATGAAAGAAAAGGGTAATGTCCCATATTCAAAAGAAAACTTATCTGAATACGACAAACAACTCCAATGAGTATGACATGCATTTTGGATTAAGCTGCCTGATCTTCCTATCCAAACTTCCCATTTGTTGTTGAGTTCGTGCCTTTGCCGCGGAGCCGCTTCTTCAAATCCATTGGACTCATACATCACATTCAATTGACGACATCTTAAAAGACTTTCGCCAACAAATCTCTTTCCTTTCACTTTTTACTTTTCTCTTGAACTCGCCATCGCCTTACGGTGCCCGTGAGGGTATTCACCCATAAGACAATCTCATTTTTATTTCTCTCCACTCACCATCGCATTATGGTGCCTGCGAGGTTTTTCACCAATAAAACTCTCTCATTTTCATTTCTCTCAACTCACCATCGCCTTATGATGCCCATGGGGGTTTTCACTAATAAGACTCTCATTTTGTACTTCTTTCCTGATTTCTTATGCTGAGGGAGACAAGTGGTACCTCACAATGTATCATCATATCCATTACCTGATTAGCCTTAACATTATCAAAAATTGATCTGAAGGACTTTCTTTGGTTGTAACTTGGATTTTGGATAAGGTTAGAAATGGATGGCAAGGGGTTCAAACAACACTTGAAGTGGGGGTGGGACTTACAAGTTTTGGAATCGACTCAAACAATATGTTAACTCATGCCCCAGTTTTTGTTGACTGGGTGAATCTTAAATCTTTATTTGGTTAGACCGAGCCCAATATAGGGCAACCTACATATCTCAGTCCCAAGAGAGGAGAATCAGGTCGCATGTAGTTCCATCAGCTTGTTCTTTGTTTTGATTTGATTTTTTTTTCTCTTATTTTCGAACTCTTTCTTTTATTCTTATTTTCTTGACATTTTATCTTTGACTCTATTTTGATTCCAAAAGAGGGATATGAAAAAAAAAATAAAGCTCAAACGGGTAAACAAAGGATGACACAATGTTTGGATAGAAGAATAAAATGCCTTTATCATATCAATCTTCAAAAATGCAAGTACTAAACATGCAATAAAATCAACAAAGGATCAAATATCATACATAATATCTTTTGACCGCATCAGCATTGATAGCCATTTCTGCCATTTTGCCTTCAATATCTGTCAAATATAAGGCTCCATTGGGCAACACTTTCTTCACAACGAAAGGACCTTGCCAATTAGGGGAGAACTTGTCTTTCACTTCAACCTGGTGAGGAAGGATACGTCTCAATACCAACAGACCAACTTCAAAATTCCTATGACGGACCTTTTTGTTATATGCTTGAGCCATCCTCCTCTGATACAACTGGCCATGACATACAGATGTTAGCCTTTTCTCCTCAATCAAACTCAAATGTTCCAGTCAGGTTTTGACTCATTCGTCATCATCAATCTCTGCTTCTACAATGACTCGAAGAGAGGGAATTTCAACTTCTGCAGGGATGACTGCTTTTGTTCCATACACCAATAAATATGGAGTTTCCCCTATTGAAGTGCGAACAGTGGTGCGATAACCTAGCAATGCAAATGGCAACTTTTCATGCCACTATCTAGACCCTTGTACCATTTTTCGTAGTATCTTTTTTATATTCTTATTGATAGCTTCTACAACACCATTGGCCTTTGGGCGATATAGAGTAGAATTTTGATGTGCGATCTTAAATTGATGACACACTTCTTGCATCAAACGACTATTGAGATTGGCAACATTGTTTGTAATGATCATCTTAGGAATTCCAAACCTACAAATGATATTGGCATGAACAAAATCTACCACAGCCTGCTTTGTCACTTACTTGAAAGTTACTGTCTCTACCCACTTTGTGAAGTAGTCAATGGCTACCAAAATGAATCTATGTCCATTTGATGCCTTCGGCTCAATTGGTCTAATCACATCCATTCCCCAAGCAACGAACGGCCATGGAGCGGCCATTGCATGCAACTCAACAGGAGGAGAACGTATCAGATCACCGTGTACCTAACATTGATGATACTTTCGAACAAATTGAATAGAATCCCTCTCCATAGTAAGCCAATAATAACCTTCTCGAAGAATCTTCTTTGACAAGACATGACCGTTCATATGCGACCCGCATACTCCAGAGTGTATTTCAACCATGATTGTCGAGGCTTCTCTTGCATCTACACACCTCAAAAGTCCCAGATATGGGGTTCTCTTATATAAGATTCCCCCACTTAAGAAAAATCCACAAGACAAATGCCTAGTCCTCTTTTGATCGTTGGTGGAATATGTTGGGTATTCTCCTGACTGAATGTATTTCTTGATATCCAAGAACTAGGGTTCTCCATCGAGCTCTTCTTCAACTGCATTACAGTAAGCATGCTGATCACGACTCTGTATATGCACTGGATCAATGTAGGCTTTATCAGGATATTGGAGCATTGAAGATAGAGTGGCTAAAGCATCAGCAATTTCATTATGAATTCTTGGAATATGCCTAAATTTTACTATCACAAACCGTTGGCATAGCTCCTGCAAGCATTTTCGATACGAGATGAGCTTCAAATCTTGCGTCTCCCAATAGCCTTGAATTTGATGGACGAGCAAATCCGAATCTCCCAACACCAATAATTCTTGGACTCCCATATCAACAGCTAACCTCAAACAAAGAATGCAGGCTTCATACTCTGCCATACTGTTAGTACAGTAGAATTGAAGTTGTGTTGTTACCGAGAAATGTTGTCCCAATTCATAGATAAGAACCGCACCTATTCCGACTCCTTTCATATTGACAGCTCTATCGAAGAACAACTTCTAACCTGGATCAGCATCTATAAAGACTTCATCGACACACGACACTTCTTCGTTAGGAAAATATGTCTTTAATGGATCATACTCTTCATCGATGGGATTATCAGCAAGATGATCTGCCAAGGCTTGGGCTTTCATGGCGGTTCGAGTCACATATACAATGTCGAACTCGGTAAGCAATATTTGCCACTTTGCCAATGGACTTGTCGGCATAGGCTTCTAAAAGATATACTTCAAAGGATCCATGAGGGAGATGAGATAAGTAGTATAGGATGAGAGATAATGCTTCAACTTCTGTGCTACCCAAGTTAGGGCACAACACGTCCATTCAAGAAGAGTATACCTGGCCTCATATGTGGTGAACTTCTTGCTAAGATAATAAATAGCCTGCTCCTTTTTTCCTGTGACATCATGTTTACCGAGGACACAACTGAAAGAATTGTCCATGACTGATAAATATAAGATCAAAGGCCTACCATGCTCCGGGTGTACCAGCATGGGCGGATTTGATAAATATCTTTTGATTCGATCAAACACTTCCTAACATTCTTCAGTCCATTTTACCGCAACACTTTTTTTCAGCAACTTGAATATGGGCTCACAAGTGGTTGTGAGTTGAGCAATAAACCTGCTAATGTAGTTCAGTCTACCAAGAAAACTCATTACCTCCGTCCTATTCTTGGGCGGGGAAAAATCCTGAATGGCTTTGATTTTCGAGGGATCCAATTCAATCCCCCGACGGTTGACTACAAACCCCAATAGCTTTCCAGACGGAACTCCAAATACATATTTTGCCGGGTTGAGTTTGAGATTATACCTGCAAAGCCTTTCAAAGAACTTTCTTATATCTTTAACCTGGTCGGCCAGACTTTTTGACTTAATAATCACATCATCCATGTATACCTCAATCTCCTTATGCATCATATCATGAAACATAGTTGTCATGGCTCTTATTTATGTTGCTCCAGCATTCTTCAAAACGAACGGCATCACTCGATAACAATAGGTCCCCCATGGTGTGATAAAAGACGTCTTCTCCGTGTCTTCATCATCCATAATGATCTGGTGATATCCGGCATATCAATCCACAAAAGAGGCAACCTCGTGTTTAGCACAGTTGTCTAACAAAATATGGATGTTGGGCAGTAGAAAATCATCTTTCGGACTTTCTCTGTTCAAATTACGGTAATCAACACACACTCGAATTTTGCCATCTTTCTTTGGTACGGGAACAACATTGGATAACCACATGGGATAACGAGCCACTCGAATTACTTTGGCTTCAAGTTGTTTCATGATTTCCTCTTTGATTTTAATACTTAGATCAGTTTTAAACTTCCTCAACTTCTGTTTGATAGGAGGGAACGTGGGATCAGTTGGCAATTTGTGAGCCACTAATTCAGTGCTTAAATCAGGCATATCATCATAAGACCATGCAACAACATCCTTATAATCAATTAATGCTTGAATCATTCAATCTTTTAGCTGTGGCAAAGCATGTACACTGATTTTAGTTTCCCTAATATTTTCTTGATCCCCTAGATTTATTGGCTCAGTCTCATTCAAATTAGGATTCAAGTTGTCTTCAAACTGTTCCAACTCTTTGCTTATTTCTTCTAGTGCTTCTTCTTCATCATATTCCCCATCCTTCTTTATTACATCTTGATTAGTTTGGACTTTAAGGTAAGGCTGAAAATTCCGCATGCATGTTATGTCATTAGAATCAGCATAAAGAGAACTGTATATAAAAAGAAAAAAAACAGAATATATTAGACACGAATCAAAAGGGACATTGCATTTCATTAAATAAAAAGATAGAAGGGTTTAAACATAGATGCCAACATAACATAGACAAACTAAAATCCGAATTACAACCATGAAATAACTCGGATAAACAGAAAGAAAAACAAAATAAACTACCAAAACTCCCTCCTGACAGGAAGAGGAGTGACTTTCCAATTATTGATCCGGACAGCTGGGCCTATGAATTACACGTCTGCCATACCGGTACCTTCTCCTGCTTCAACCATATCAACATCAATAAAAAGGTTCTGGCAGTCATCAACCAATTCAACTTCAGATTCCACATACTTCGTGACACTGCTCTTAACAAATGATTCACTGAGTAGTGGCATTGGGCGAGGGAGTGACCATGTTTCCTTTTTCCTTCCCTTGGCTTTCTTCAAATCTTCAGTTGTAGGCTCAAGTCCCAGACCAAATGTGCCCACGTTCTCACTCAGACATATGGAACGAACTATACCGTGCAGAGACGCTCCCAAATCCTTTCCTGGCTCAAACCCGTATTTCTAAAGATCACTCACCATCATGACAGAAGAGGAAGACAATTGCGGTGCCGGTATAACCTGTCATTCAAGGATACGATTCACTGACACTGTATCAAAAATTTGATAGACGAATGTCTCCTCTACGTTATTTGCTTCAATAAGAGACAAAGGAGAATCTTCGCAAGAGGACAAATATCCTTCACCATGAATAACCACTTCTTTCCTGTCATGCTCAAACTTAATCATTTGGTGCAGTGTAGATGCAACCGCCTTGTCCTTGTGGATCCACAGCCTTACTAACAACAGATTGTAAGAGGAGTCTATATTCAATACTTGAAACTCTATGGAAAATTCAACAGGCCCGATGATCAACATTAGTTCTATTTTGCCAATGGAGTTTGATTTTGCACCATCGAAAGCCCTGACACATACATTGTTGGGCCTGATCCTGTCAGCACAAATATTCAACTTTTGCAAAGTAGAAATAGGGCAAATATTTGTACCTGAACCTCCATCAATCATAACATGAGTGACTTAGAAATATTCACACTTCACTGTAATGTAAAGGCCCCGGTTATGCCCTGTACCTTCAACAGGCAATTCATCGTCAGAAAAGCTGACCCGATTGACCTCAAATATTTTTTCGACCATTTTCTCAAGATGATTTATTGGAATCTCCTTAGGAACATATGCTTCATTTAATACCTTCAGTAAAACATCACGATGTTCCTTGGACTGCAATAATAAAGATAAGAGGGAAATTTGAGCAGGGGTTTTCTTCAACTGGTCTATTATTGAATACTCTGGCAATTTCATCTTTTTTAAAAATTCTTCGGCTTATTCTTAGGTGATAGGATTTTTGATAGATGACAGTCCACTCACCATTGGCTTGAACTTTCTTAAGCTTTCAGGCACGAAGCATCTTCCTGACCTAGTCACACCCCCTACCTCATCTACATTTTCCACTACTTCTTTCCCGTGATAGGTCATCACAGTCCGCCCATAATTCTAGGGAACCTTTATTGTATCAACTATCAGAGGTTGGGTCACCGGTTTGAGGACAATAGGCGCTGCCAGTGCTCCTTTCACCGTCAAGATGGGTTGACTCAGAGCTCCTACCACTGTCAACTTAGTTTTATCCTGACTTAAATCAACATACCTTCTGGCGCCTTGTACTGTGATCAGGGGTTTCTTTGTGCTTTCTTGGGATTTATCTTCTCTCATTCCTTTCTGGCTCCATGACATTGCTTTCAAAGACTCTGTTACATTCACCAATTTCTCCTCAATGGTCTGTATCTTGACAATAGGCTTATAACACCTTGAAGACTCTTTCCCATCATATATCAATTCTAACATATTGGCTTAAGCATAGGTTGGCAGCGGATTCTGGTTAATGTTTTGACCCTACGGAGCCTGGACCAGCATTAGATTTATGTCAATTAAATCATGGAAAGCTCTCTTTAAATGCCAGCATTTCTCTATATCATGGCCTAGCATGTCAGAGTAGTACGCACACCTTAAGGAATAATCGAGATTCCTCAGCGGTGGATTTGAAAGCCTTCCCTGAATTGGGCTTAAGACCTTCAATTTTCTCAACCTATCAAACAAGATAGCATATGACTCCCCAAGAGGTGTGAACTGATTTTTGACCGCATTCTCTTTCTTATACTCGGGCCTAGGTTGAAAACCGAGTCTGGAGGGGTTTTGATAATTTGGTGTAGAGAATGGGTGATTTTGTGGAGCTTGTACGCGCCACTGTGGGTAAGAAGGGGTTTGGGCATATGGTTGCGCGCTATATACTGGGTACGGGGGTGGTGGAATAGAATATAAAGGGTTTTGTGGAGGGTAGTAATGGTGGGGAAAAATATATGGAGCTTGGGCGTAGACTTGGGCTTGGGATTGGGGATAGGGATGAGGTGATCTTTTGGGATAGGAATGGGTTCCGGCTACGACAGTCGCCATGTCCTCTTTCTTCTTTTTACCTCCGAATGCTCCAGATCCACCTTGAATCACTTGTGTGGTGGCTTTTAATGAAGAAAAACTCACTATTCTGCCGATCTTGATTCCGTCCTCTATCATCTCCCCCATTTTGAGGACTTCAATAAAAGACTTTCCCATTACCGGAAGTAAATATTGAAAATAGGTCTCATCACATTACTTAATGAAAACCTCTACCAACTTACTTTCTTTCATTGGAGGTTTTACCCTGGCGGCCTGTTCACGCCACCTTATCGCGTATTCCCTAAAACCTTCAGTGTTTCTCTTCTTCATGTTGACCAAGGATTTTTCGTCCGGAATCAGGTCGATGTTATACTGAAAATGTTGAACAAACTCAGAAGCTAAGTCATCCCAGTTGTTCCACTTGTCTATATATTGATCGATAAACCATTCTGATGCCA
This sequence comes from Capsicum pubescens, assembly GCA_030864215.1. Classification (NCBI taxonomy): domain Eukaryota; kingdom Viridiplantae; phylum Streptophyta; class Magnoliopsida; order Solanales; family Solanaceae; genus Capsicum; species Capsicum pubescens. Next base: position 365,597,365 of record CM061548.1, on the reverse strand, counting down.
GATCAGAAAGACTATCACAAAAGAAGGCCATAAGCAACTCTTCCTTTCCTCCTGCATCCCTCAACTGGTTGCAATAACGTCTCAAGTGTGCCACGGGATCACCATGTCCTGCATACTTCTCGAACTTGGGTATTTTAAAATCGAGGGGAAGGTTGATGTCTGGGAACATGCATAGATCTTTATAAGAACTACTCTTATAACCTCCGATTCCCTGCAAATTCCTCATGGCCTGTTCTAAACTTTTCAACTTCCGCGCTATGACTTCCTGTTCCTCTGTTGCGACAGGTTTCTCCGTATCAAATGGAAATGCAGGTGGATGAGTGTACCCATACGGTTCATTAATTCTCAAAGTAGTCTCCGGGGCATAATACTGACTATCTGGAACCTTCAATACTTACTCACTGGCAGACCGAGGAAGCCCCATTGTCGGACGCACAACATATGTGGGAGCTTTAGGTGGTGGCGGAGCCACGAATACCAGTGTGATTAGTGGTGCCGACTGAGCAGCGGGTCTTGATTGGGGAGTTGCCAAGGGCACACTATAATTACCAGGATAATAATGTAGAGGAGTGAATCTTGGCGCGTGCTCAGGTGCCTCAGTAGGAGCAGAGAATTGCGCCTGAGAGAGCGGTGGGCAATTAGAGATATTACCAAGACCTTCAGGGAGCGGAGGAGGAGGCATTCCGTTGGCCCATGCCCGGTGCAAATCTATCAGTTGTTTCCTGAGACTTACTACCTCATCATTGTGTTTTGAACTTTCTTCCATGTGATCCTGATCTGGGTCATTGAGCGAATTTTCAATCTCCCTGCTAGCCATGGTGAGCTTTGTTTTAGATATAGCTAAGTATGGGTGACTAGCCAGAGTGCTGCAAACCTACCACTGTTATCTGAAAGAACATGCTCATCAAAGATGACATCCGTTAGGATTAGGGCACACAACAAGCATGGGAATCACATTGGTAAAATTGTCCTAGATTCATGTTCATTTCTACCAGCTTTTGAGGGTAGCGAGGTCATTTCAACATCATCCCGATTTTTATCTACACTCTTTTTTTTCGTATCAATCTCTGTTCTTCCCCTTTATTGTCTCATCATCCTTTCTTTCTTTTCTTCTCTCGTTATCTACCTTTATTTTATCATTCTTTATGTTTTTGATTTTTTAAAGGAAAAATAATGAAAAACAACAAAACAAAATGATTAGATCGAACCCAAAAGTAGGTTGCCTACGTATCATGTTGTACATGAATCAGATCTTGCGTAGTTCGGGCAGCATATGCATAAACATTACATAATTGATTTTTATTTTTTTTTCGCGAAAACAAAAACAAACATACAAAAGAAAGACGTAACCTCATAACATTTGATGAAAGAAAGAAACAAAACATGCAACGAATTTAGGACCGCTTTAAAAACTAAACAACAAATACAAAATAACATTCTAGACCGCTAAGACGTGAAATTACTGATAAATACACTAATACCAAACAACTTGACTCTGACTTAAAACTGACGCCACCCTACAATGACAGAAACATAAAAGACTCAAGCCGAATAAAGATAAGAAATGCTCTTTCAGACTGGTGCTCTGCGTGATGACCCTGGCTGAGATGGACCTGCTTGTGAAGTTCTTTTTCTCCCATTCAAAGTTTGTAGCATATCCTGTAAAGACACCCTGATATTAGGGAAGAAGCTTCGGGCCCATATTCTTGCCTCACGAGGAGTGCACTTGGAAAGATTATTTTGACACCTTTCTACCGTCTTGAAAAAATCTGCTAACAGAACTCTCAGTGTCTCCACTTTGGACCCCACACTTTCATCCTGATGGTCGTCAACTATGAATTCTTCCTTTATTCTCCCTCTAAGCTGCACTGGTAAGGGTTGACTGATACCCCGAGGGATAGATTGAATCCATGCCCGATATCCCTGAGTGTACCCCGGGTTATCCAAACTTTTTTTGAGAGTGTCCACACCTAGCTTTGTTGCATGCTTCCAGAACTGCACGTATTTGCTTTCACCTAAGGCTTGGTCCTTGAAGTACTCAACATCCTTTAGAAGATCCACTACTGGTGGCACGTCCTGCGGCCTACCCAACTGGTGCATTACTCTAGAAGGACTGTATGGTCTAGTGCAATTAAGCCCTAGCATAACTAAAAAAAGCTACATTTGACAACCAATCAAGATTATCTTTGGTCGAAGCCACAGACAAGTCAACAAAATGTTATCCCCGGTTCTTGACTCAAGGCATTCAATCCAAGCGTCTAATCCCACGAGTAGCAAGAATTTATCCAAACGCAACCTGAGGTCCATGGCTTTCACTCGATTGGGAATACAACAATCTACCACGTCTGGTCTAACTAAAGAAGACACATGAAAATGCTCCATCATCCAGAACTGCAATATCAGGTTACTGCCTTCAAAAAATCTCATCCCCCCTCACTTCGGTTAAAGCCTTATATATTTCTCTTAAGATCATGGATATGAGAGTGAACCTGCCCTTTTGATTAATGCCCTTGTCATTTTGATCCTTATGAAATAGAGCCATCACCACAGATTGAAAACGTGTATTAATACATCTTTCTTCTAGCAGAAACACTAAAGTACCTAACAAAGCGAGGGTGAAGACTTCAAGATGCTTTCTCTCCCACTTCTCCTTAGTCATATTAAATTCATCCCAAAAGCAATCAAAACCTTCCGAGGGCCCGAATCTAGAGAACAAAAAATCTAAGGAAACCCATAAATCACTTAAACAACCCAAACGCATACCCTTACTTTTTAAACCACAAGACTGTAAAAATCTCACGCTAGTATGATTTCGTGCTCGGATCATATCCTTCTCGATATAGGGAAAATGCAACAAACTGGATGTTTCTGCCAAAGTAGGAGTCATTTCACATTCCCCAAACCTGAACACCAAACTACTTGGATCCCAAAAGGTCAACAAAGCCTCTATTAAGTCTGGACGAGGGGTAACATGCAGAAGTTCCGTATGATCACCTAATATTTTAATTAGTTTCTGCTGATCAACATAGTTAAACATTTCCCACCACTTGATTAACTTTTTGGGCACCTTGACAACCATCAAGACTCTAAACTTGGCGGGCAAATCCATCCTGTAATAACACATAAGACGTTATCTCAAAAAATTCGACAGGAGTAGAAGCTTCCTAACCCTTGGGATTTTTTGACGCAAGCATATGTCGATGGGACAGACCACATTCATGACTCCAATTTGCCGAACAAAAGTACTGAGCGAAATCAGTCTACTTGGCTAACAACTCTAGATTACGGGGGGAGAGACCTAGGCTAATAATAAGACAAAGGCCAACACAAAGATTACCTGACCTACCAAGGGTTGCCTACGTATCCCAACCCGAGGGAAGAGAATCATGTATACGTAGTTCATCCAGATTGGCCAATTAACAATTAAAAAATAAATTGACCCTAACTTAAGAGACAACCAAAAACAAATGAATGAAAACTTTTTGGATTTTCAACTAGACATTTCAACTAAGACTGACACCACCAATTATGAAAAAAAAATCTTTTTGGTATTTTATTTTTGACAAATAGGTAGAAAAGGCAAAAAAAACCCTTTTTTTCATCATTTTTTTTTGTTGAACTTACGGTACTTTGAGAAGGTAAATGCAAAAACGTAACAAAAAAAAATCTTTTTTTTTTGAGTTTTTGGATCGTGAAGAACAAAAGCCACAAAGAACTCTAAAATAAACTACGACACTCCTTTTGATTAATTCTTTTCGACTCACTTTTTCTATTTTTTTCGTTTTTGCCTATGCACCTTACTCCTAACAAATGTTTTTTTTTCAAATCAGTCCGTCAAATGACCATGTTACCCTTAAAGATGCAACAATTAGCACATAGGGTTTCTTTAGAGGTGAGTCTCCTATAAAGGGCCAAGTGGATCATGATAGGTCTCAGTATGATGCACATAAGCATGACCTAAAGTCTGACCTACGTTGTGGTTCACTAACAAAGTTGTTCGGGGGAGCATATGGTCGATAGTGGCTGCTTTGCTTTCCACCTACTCCATAACACCAATGGCTCCCCCCTAAAATAATGGTGACTCAACTTGAGGTCGTGTACAACACGTGTACTACGAACTTGTTGCAGAAAGAAGGCCTGGGGGTAGACACATGATGTCAGATATAAAAGCGATAACATATAGGATAAATACTGTACACAAGGAGTACGAAAACATTCCACAATGATAAAACATTAACACAAAACAACATAAACAAAATGTTTATACACCTATAGTGCCAAACAAAGCCGATACGACTCCAAAATAAGCTCGAATTCTGAACAAATCCCTAGCAGAGTCGCCAGAGCTGTCATACCCTTTTTTTAACCAAAAAAGTATAATCTTAAGTTTCGAAAGGGTTTTTATTATTAAAGTGACAAAATGAAGGTTGTTTAGAAAAAGAATTATTTACAATTTTTTATTCAGAGTCGCCACTTGGCATAATCCGGTGTGCCAAGTCACTTTTGGAAAATCCTTTTCAAAACTGGTTTTGACTCTTTTAAACTGATATACGAACAGAGATTTCGACTAAGGAATTCTGTTGATCGAGGGGAAGGTGTTCGGCACCCCTCGATCTCGTGGTTCGACCACGGTTACTTGGTGGAGCATATCGGCTAATTCGACACTAAGGGTGTATAAACCACACAAAAACATACAAACCAATCAATCAAACAAAAAAACAAACAAATCCAAAATTATAGTGTCCAATCCAATTATTACAATCCAAAAATAGAAAAAATGCAAAAAAAAATATAAATCCTATTCTAAACTAATCCTAAACTATGCTCCGTCGTTTTACCCGATGCCTTGGGCCTTCATCATGGACGTCCTTCGAGTACAAAATACTTCGGGGCATTTCCCGGATAAATCAATACAAATACCTCGGGGCATTCCCCAGCGAAATGAGTACAATTTTTTCATTGTGAGAAAACCAAACCATTCACCCAAATTTCAAACATTCAACAAAACTTCAAACATTCAACAAAACCACAAATTCTAAACTTTGCCTACCCAACCTATGTCTGCCTATCTATATCAACATATCATAATTCTACCATGTTTCAACATTATTTATGCGCATTATGAATTAAATAAAACAACAATAAACCAAAGTTAATCTAAATTCAACTTTTTATCAATTTCTCAATTCCATCCCCAAACAACTAATTTTAATTCTAAAACCTATGCAAATCATAATCAAGGGATCCTACCACGAATCAAAATAAATATGCCTTCATCACCAACAAGGATCAAATGGAACACTCGATATTCAATCCAACACACTAAATATAGTTAACAATGAAATAAAAAGAGAGAGAATAGAATTGGACCTCGATTCGTAGCTTTCAAACTCAAATATTAATCGAGTGAAAAAAACGAAGACTGCGTCCGAATATCCAGATCAGGACCTCAATCAACGAACCCACAACTCAGATCTACCAACTCGACTCAATCAAATTAAAAAAAAAATACCCAAGCAAACTTGAAACCGTCCCCATGAAAATACAAAATTTTTTGAAGGATCTATCGCCAATTCCAAGCGTTTTACGGTGAGTTTTCGAAGCTGAGTAAATCAGAGTTATTGTTTTATCGGTACCGGAGCTCCGGTGAGCTCAAACGATGATAAAGATAGTGGGAGGACCAAAATTTGGACAGCAATGGCGTTCTCCGATGAATACTTTGCTGGAGCAGTCAACCCGTGTATCCTTTTCCCCTCTCTCGATCAAATATTTCCCTCTCCTCTTGATTTTCCTAAATCTCCCTCCGTTTTATCCGGTCAACTTCTATTCCTCGCTCCTTCTCTGTGACGTGATGTGCGGGCGAACTCCGGAGAGTGTGTGTGTATAGAGTGTATAAAATAGAGATGGAGCCGAGTGTATTGTGAGGTCTATGCCTGAGTATATTGGTGAGGGAAATAATCAGTGAGAGAGTGAAGCTCTTTTCTCCTTTTTTCTCCTTTGTCAATCTATGCGTAGGTGTGTATATAGATGTGTAGTAGTTCTCTGTGGGTATTCTGTGTGCATATGTAGAAAAAAATTGAGAAGAATCGTGTACTGTTCATCCCTTTATTAGTGGTGGGGCCCTCTTCTTTTTTATTGTTTATGTATCATGTGAGGATAAAAAATGTGAGTGGGTAGGGAGGAGGAAGCATTTTATTGGGTAGGTTGTTAGGGTAAGATAAATTAGTTAGAGGTATTGTTATTTTTGTCATTTTGTGGAGGGATTATCACACGGGTGAGGGTACACGGTAGGATAAGGTAAAACATAGGTAAAAACGATATCGTGGAGGGACGAAATTAGGTGTCTACAACTAATTAGAGGGAGCATCCTCTGGCAAAATGGAAATGTTGCTTCAAAACAATTGGAAGAAATGAAAGAAATGAAGGGAAAATTGGAAGATTTGGATAAAATGGTGAGAAATCAAGAAATAGCACATAGCCACTTGACGTTTTCAATTCCATTGTTCAATATGATGAGGGATCAAGTTAAACTCCTCTTGATACAACTCCATCCCATATAGTAGTGAAAGATCTCCTCTCTCCTAATGTTATTTTACAAAAAGTTTGCAATCAAGCAACACTTCTAAAGGGGGAAAATCAACAAAGAAATCTTCCACCACAAGCCAATAAACCTCAATGAGAGCCTAACATAACATTGGAGAGCATGATTCTTTTGATGGTGATATGTATGATTATGGAGTCAATGATCAAGTTCAGTATGAAAGGTTAGGTGGGAGAGAAATAAGAGGAGGGAATGGAGGGTGGAATTGTATTGATGGTAGAAAATACAGTAGAAGGAATGATGATATAGATCGAGTATCCAACAACATCAAGGTTACACTTTCATTCTTCAAGGAGAGAAGTGACTCGAATGAATATCTTGATTGGACTGTGAAATTTGAAACACAACATAATCTCAACAATATGAATGATGTTAAAAAATATGCTTTATGTCACCTAAAGGGTTTTGCTTCTACATGGTGGAAGAAAATTGAAAGAGATTCTTTGGTGAATAGAGACTTTGTTACAAGTTGGAATGACATGAAATGGTATATGAGAGAAAAGTTTGTGGGTCATGATTATAAACAAGATACACTCAAGAAGTATTATAACCTTCTAAAGGGAGGACAGAGTATGGAAGAGTATTATAATGAGATAGAGCATACTAGGCTTCAAGGTAATATCAGTAATAAAAAAGTGAAGCTTGTGGTAAGATTTATCTCAGGCTTAAATAATAAGGCACGACAACCATTGAAATTGCGTAGTCTTTCTATTTTATAAGAAACATATCAAAGGGTACTCAAGGTGGAGGCTCATCAAAAAGGGACAAGTCAAAGGTGTAACCCTCTTTTTCTTCATGGTCTAAAAATATGAAAGTTTGAAAATCATCTCCTACGTGGGACAAATCCAAAGATATAAAGAAAGAATTCAAGTTCAACTTGGACAAATGCAAATAAAAAGTGGACTATATGAATGAAGGTAACAAATCTAAATTTAAAAATTCTATTTAAAATAATGTATTATAAATATCAAGGATATGGCCATAAATAAAATGAGTGTCATAATAGAAGAACTATCACTACATTGATTGATGGTGGTTATCAAACTGAAGATGAATCTAAAAATGACCATAGGGAGGATGACAACAATGCTCAGTTTATGGGAGAAAGTCTTTGGAGAGTGTCAAGTGAGCTAGAATAGTGTGTGCTAGTTGTTAAGGAGGGTGATGAAGTTATAATTCCTTTAATTTAATTGAAGAAGGGATACCAATTTTAAAAGGGAAAGCTTTCTATGCCTATATCTTCGTGAAGAGAGTTGTCAGTGAAAGAGCACACAATGGAGATTTGATGGGTCATTTTGGAGTGTCATAAACCTTACGTATTCTTAGTGAACATTTCTTTAGGCCTAAGATGATAAGAGATGTGGAGATAATTTATGTTAGGTGTTTGGATTGTGAGCATGCTAATTCGTGTACACACTATTCAAGGGTCCCTTCCACCCTTAGAGTTCAAAAACTTCTTTTAAAAACATGATTTGTTATTTCCATGTTGTGGGTTTGAATGTAATCTTGTTGATGTTGTGGAATGTGTTCCATGTTTAAATCTTTATGTGTTTCTTGATATTATGATAGCATATAAGTTAAATTTTGATTCTCTTATATTGAAACCCTTGAATTATGAAGTCATGATATATTATCATTGTTGATCATACCCAAGTATAAAGCTATGCCTACCATGTGTTTGATAAAATGCTAAATTGAGACTATGGCATTTTATGATCCTTTGGTGGTCTAAATGATGAACTTATGCTATAGCCACATGTTTACAATGTCTTTCATGTTAAAGCTATACCTTGTATGTGTTTGATGGAATGCTCATGACATAGGTTTAATGAAATTATGATGTGTTAGTATGCATTCCTATTCATGTGCAAGTTCATGACATTCAAGTGGTTGATAAAATGCCTTATAGATCTTATTATGAGTTGTTGGCTATTGTCAAGTATTTAAGAATTGTCATGTCTTGTTATTTTCATGCTATTGACTCCTGGGGGTATTTAATACCCAACAATTTAGATGTATGGCTAGAGCCAGTGTCAGTTACAGAACAATCTCAATCATGTCATGATCAGTAGTACTCTAGTTCAGTTACAGAACTCAGGAAAAAAAAATCAGTAAACTCAATATAAATCCAATCCCATTCAGTATTCAGTTCAGTCCTCAGTAATCTCAGTAAATTAATAGAACTCAGTAGTAATATGTCAGTTAACGGAACTCAGTAAACTCAGTTCAGCTTAGTAAATAAGTACAATCAGTAACAACTCAGTCACACCTAGTATGAACTTGGAAATTTGTTCAGTGTCTATTCAGTTGGGAGTAGGATTCAGCACCGAGTAAACCCAAGGATTGGGACTCACCTGTTAGTAGAGGGTGTGATCCTTAAAAGTAGTCCTTGCATTCCAGAACTACATAGCCAACGTAGGTTGAGACATCAAAACCTGCTAGTTAAAGGTTGATGAGGTGGCTTAACCTGACAGTTGTGGGTCCCACCATTCTCATTTGAGAACCTTCCAGATGATGGTATCTCTTCAATGTCTTTACCCATGGTATGGTACTGACAACCTTCCAACTGGGGTTAGAGGTTGGACCCCAAATCTATTTAGAAAAGGAGCATATCGGTTAGATGATTACCTCCCACAGTTTGAATCTCAGTATTCAGTAAAGAACTCAGATAGTTTTAAAGATTTCATGACTATCAGATACAGTCACTCAGCTTAGTACAAAATTCAACTAGTTCCATAAAAAACAGGACTATTAGTTACAGTCACTCAGCAAACAGCATCTCATTTATCAGTTATACCAGTTACCAGTAATCCATGTTATCAGTAAACTCAGTATTCAGAATCCTTATGGCTTCAGTTACAGTTATGTATTCATTCATGTATTCTCATACAGTCATATTCATATTATTCAGTCAGTTATAGTTCCTTCATATGAACCCTTCCATTCAGCCTTACCTCACTTTGAATAACAGTTCATTCAGACGTACTGACATATACTTTTCTATTGAGCTATGGTGTTTTATGCCATAGGTTAAGATGTACGGCCCCCAGAGTATTCTTAGCAAATCAAACTTTCAGCAGATAGACTAGCAGTGAGTCCTCATCATTCGAGGATATTCTTTTATTTCATTATCTCATTAGATTCAGCATTTCAGTAGATAGAGTTAGTTGTGGGATTGTCCCATCAATTCCTTATTTCGACAATTCAGTTTTAGAGGCTTTCCAGACTAGATGTTCAAAAAATATTCAATATTTCAGATTCTGATGTTTTATCAGACTTTATCATTTTTTCATCAGTATTACAGTTTTGAAATTATGGCATTTTAGCCCATTATTCTGCATTATACAGTGTTATTAGTCAGTTATTGTAGTAGGAGCCAATCATGGGTTAGCTTGTGGTCTTTTAGGATTATGAGCACCATGTAGCTTCCAGGGTACCAGACTCAGGGTATTACAAACATGGTATCATAGCCTAAGGTTCAACAGTGTCCTAGGAAGTCTAAAATGCCGTATCTAAAATAGTCTTGTGCATGGATGTCTAGCATTCCACATGTATGTACAGGAGGCTATGTGATGTTTTAGGAATAATTTCCCTTCTTTCAGTATTCATGTCATGCGAGCGAGCAAGAGCTCCAGTTAAACTCTCTTTCTAATTCAAGTTTCTATTATATATACAAAAAATACCACAAAAGAGGACTCAAAGAAGAGGAATGGGAGATCAGTCAGCCTCTCAGCCCGTTCATCCAAATCCTTTAGGTGAACATGTTTCCCATGCTGATTTCAAAGAAGCTTTCACCACCCTAGCTCATTCAGTTGCTTCTCAAAATGAACGCCCAACTGTCTTTTTGGCTAACCCAGTGTCCTATGCCACAGCAGCCAGGATTTGGGACTTCACCTGAATGAACCCTCCATTTTTCACAAGGTCTAAGTAAGATGAGGACCCTCATGAGTATTTTGATTAGGTGCAAAAGGTTATAGATATTATGGGGGTGACTGCTATTGAGGGTGCTAAACTAGATACATACCAATTGTAGGATGTGGCTCATACTTAGTTTAAACAATGGAAAGCAGAGAGGGTCATAGATGTAGGGAACATTGAATGGGAGGAGTTTGCCACTGCCTTTCAAGACAAATTATTTCCCTTAGAGCTGAGAGATACTAAGGTGTTAGAGTTTATTAATCTGATGCAGGGAAATATAACAGTGAAAGAGTATTAACTTACGTTTACTCAACTAGATAGATATGCTCCTCATGTGGTGGAAGATAGCAGATCCTAAATGAGTAAGTTTGTGTATGGGGTGAATGATAGTGTGGTCAAAGAGTGCTGGACCGCAATGTTTGTTAGTGAGATGGACTTGGCTAGGCTAATAATCCATGCTCAACAAATAGAAGATCAAAAGAATAAGGAGAGAAGCAAAATAAGAGAGCTAGAACCGTTAGTTTCAACTTTGCTCAGCCTAAGTTAGAGGGTGAAAATCGTTCTCAGTTCTACCAAAAATCCTCAGTTCCAGCTCCATCCTCAGCCAGTTCTCTAGTGCTGAAATTTTAAAACGACAATAGAGATAGGGTGTCGGGCTCTAATTCTCAGGGTAGTGTCAGCAGTGCTCAGACCAATCCTCTTTGTCAGACTTGTGGCACGAACCATCATGGTATTTGCAGCGCTGGCAGTGATGTTTGTTTTTGATATGGAAAGCCAGGCCAGAGAGTCAGAGATAGTCCCCAGTCAGGTTCTCAGGGTCAGCAAAATCATCCTCCAGCTCAATCCGGTTGCCCGAATCAGCAGGGTGCCACATCCAGTTCCACCAGTGGACAACGTCCAAATATACTCTACGCTCTTTAGTCCTGATAGGATCAGGAATGTTCTCCTGACGTGGTCACTAGTACGTTACAAGTTTATCACTTATATTTTAATGCTTTGCTAGATCCAAGAGCTTCCTTGTCTTTTGTTACTACTTATATAGAAGTTGGTTTTGGAGTCAGTCCTAAAATTCTAGAAGATACTTTCTCAGTCTCTACCCTAGTGGGTAAATCCATCATAGCCTGATGGGTATACAGGAATTGTCCGGTTATGGTATCTTAGAAAATAACATCAACCGACTTGGTCGAATTAGATATGACTGATTTTGATGGTGTTCTCAACATGGATTGGCTTCATTCCTTATATGCCTCAGTAGACTGTAGAAATAGAGTTGTCCAATTCCAGTTCCCAAATGAATCTGTTCTAGAGTGGAGGGGTAGTACTTCAGCGCTTAGGGGTCAACTTGTTTCTTACCTTCGAGCGAGAAAGATGATATCTAAGGGATGTGTCTATCACCTTGTGCGAGTCAAGGACTCCAGTTCAAAAATACCTACTCTTGAATCAGTGTTAGTAGCATGTGAATTCCCAGATGTATTTACCAAAGATCTTCCCGAAATTTCTCCCGAAAGGGACATTGATTTTGAAAGTGATCTTCTCCCAAATACTCAGCCCATATCTATTTCTACATATAGAATGGCTCAAGTAGAACTCAGAGAATTAAAGGAACAGTTGAAAGATCTCTACGATAAGGGATTCATTAGACCCAGTGTCTTCCCGTGGGGCACACCAGTTTTATTCATGCATAAGAAAAATGGTTCTCTTTGAATATGTATAGACTACCGCAGGTTAATAAGGTCACGGTCAAGAAAAAGTATCCACTCCCCAGAATTGTTGACTTGTTTGACCAACTTTAAGGTGCCAGTTACTTCTCTAAGATAGACCTCAGATCAGGCTATAATCAGCTCAGAGCCGACAAAAATTGTATGCAGACGTGCACAGAAAGGAGCTCGAGTTCGAGATTGGCGATTATGTGTATTTGAGAATCTATTCCATGAAAGGAGTGAAGAGGTTCGACAAAAAGGGAAATCTCAGTCCCCGATATCTCGGCCCCTTCAAAATTCTCAATCACTTCGGTAAAGTAGCTTATGAGATCTAATTACCTTCAGATCTATCTTCAGTCCATCCAGTGTTTCACGTCTCCTTACATAAGATGTGAATAAGTGAACCAACATTCTTAGTCCCTGCAGAGGTCTTAGATATTCAGAAAAACCTCTCATTCAAAGAGATCCCAGTCGAAATCTTTGACTATCAGATTCGTAGACTGAGGAAAAAAGAAGTCCCTCTAGTCAAAGTTCTTTGGCGGAATCAGTCCGTTGAGAGAGCTACATGGGAAGCAGAAGTATACATGTGGACCAAGTATCTTCACCTTTTCTCTGCTAATCCAGACTCAGCCTAAGGTAATGGGTTTTATTAAGCTCATTCAGTTTCATGCTCAAATTTCCATTTCAAACTTGGTATCATTTACCATTACATGTTCAGCCATATGTTCATAAGTCAGTTCAGTTATATATTCACGTATCAGATATGTATGATCAGTATGAGAAACTCAGCTTATCAGTACTCCCAGTCATGTATTCATGAACCAGCTCAGTTATGTACTCAAGAATTAGATATGCATGTTTAGTGTGATAATTCAGTATATTAGTAATATCAGTCCTATAGTCATGTCCTAGATGTTCATGCTCAGTAAGTAGGTTCAGCCTACTAGTAGTCTCAGTTCAGTCGGTCTCATTAGAGGACAAATATTCCCAAGAGGGAGATATTGTAAGACCCTGTAAAATTCCAAGCTTAGTTTAGCCCTTAAGTTTGTTAAGGGGTCCTAGACTTAGAAAATTCTAGCTAAGTATTCAGACTTAGTTTATTTTTGGCCTTTGAAAATTGGCAATCTTAATTAGTGACCTATACATCCGTTAAATGTTTATATTTTAGTTAATTCATGATCAGAAGGGTCAATAGGTGTTCCTAGATGGGTTTCGGATTCTTCGAACCTCGTTTAGAACATGTTTGGAATCACTAAGCAGTGTACCAACGCGATCTTGGTGAGCCGTTTCACCTATTACGTTGGTTGATATTATCCCCACCTATGAGCATGCCATTTTAGTGACCCGAAATGATCTTGGTGCGATGCATTGGATACCGCGTTATTGTCGTCGACGCGCTGCGTCAGATATCGTGTCGGTAGCCTAGTTTTTGCTCATTTAAACACTACATTATTGGGGGTATTTTGGTCTTTTTACCTCGACCTTCATCTCCCAAAACACAAAAATTAGCCCTTTTAGAGGCATAATACAATCATTATACATAAAATCCTCAAGAACAAAACCCTAAGACTATCAATTCAAAAATCAAATTCAACAGATTTCACCATCAATCTTTCCAAATTCAAGAAATAAGGTAAGTAAAATGTTCATCCAAGGGTCCCTTCCACCCTTGGAGTTCAAGAAACTTCTTTTAAAAACATGAATTATGATTTCCATGTTATGGGTTTGAATGTAATCATGTTGATGTTGTGGAATGTGTTCCAAGTTGAAATCTTTATGTGTTTCTTGATATGATAGCATGTAACTTGAATTTTTATTCTCTTATATTGAAAACGTTGATTTATGAAGTCATGATATATTATCATTGTTGATCATACCCATGTATAAAGCTACGCCTACCATGTGTTTGATAAAATCCTAAATTGAGACTATGGCGTTCTGTGATCCTTTGGTGGTCTAAATGATGAACTTATGCTATACCCACATGTTCACATATCTTTCATGTTAAATCTATACCTTTTATATGTTTGATTGAATGCTCATGAGATTGGTTTAATGAAATTATGATGTGTTAGTATGCATTCCTATTCATGTATAAGTTCATGACTTTTAAGTGATTGATGAAATGCCTTATAGATGGTATTGTGAGTTGTTGACTATTGCCAAGTATTCAAGAATTGTCATGTCTTATTATTTTTATGCTATCGAGTCCTGAGGGTATTTAATACCCGATAATTAAGCTGTGTGCCTAGAGCCAGTGTTAGTTACAGAACTCAGAAAAAAAAACTCAGTAAACTCAGTATCAATCAAATCCCATTCAGTATTCAGTTCAATCCTAAGTAATCTCAGTAATTTTACAAAACTAAGTAGTATTCTGTCAGTCTGGCCATCGTAATTTGGTTGACTGACACCTCTATGTAAAATAGCAATAACTTTTATCTCTGATAGTGGATTAAGGCAAAACCGGTGAACATAGAAAGAAGACTCAAAGATCTTTTATTTGATATATAATAGTCCCTCTAACACGTAATATACATCAAGTTATGGTCTATGGAAGTTTACCCAAGTATAGACGTTCACCAAAACTATATCGATAGAAGAGTTTTCAACTTGTCTTTGAGTTAAAAGATTTTTTGTGACCTCAATTCATATTAAAAGGTAATCACACACTGTAGGATTTTTCATCACACATGTATTATCAAACAATCATTGTGTTCGGGGCTATAGGCACAGAAAAAGCGGTTCAAATTTTAGCCCAAAAAGTGAGGGGTGTTACAGTTAGTCACTTGAAATTGATTAAATGTAGGTACTTGAAATGATAGTTTTTATTTTTAATGTAGTTTAGTTAGGTAACTTGGGAGGTGATTTAGTGAGTTGATATTGATTAAGTGTAGGAACTTGAAATGGGATTTTTTGTTTTGAATGTAGTTTAGTTTGGTAACTTGTGAGGTGACTTAGTCACTTGAAATTTATTAAGTGTAGGTACTTCAATTGATAATTTTTTTTTTGAATGTAGTTTAGTTTGGTAACTTGGGCGGTGACTTAGTGAATTAAAATTGATCAAGTGTAAGTACTTGAAATGAGAATTTTTGTTTTGAAAGTAGTTTAGTTTGAAAATTTATGCGGTGACTTAGTGACTTGAAAATGTTGAAGTGTAGGTACTTGAAAGATGAATTTTTATTTTATATGTAGTTTAGTATGGTAACTTCAGAGGTGACTTAGTCACTGGAAATTGATTAAGTATAGGTACTTGAAATGAGAATTTTTATTTTGAAAGTAGTTTAGTTTGGTAACTTGGGAGGTGACTTAGTGACTTGAAATGAAAATTTTTGTATTGAATGTAGTTTAGTTGTGTAACTTGGGAGGTGACATAGTGACATGAAATTGATTAAGTGTAGATACTTGAAAGGTGAAATTTTATTTTGAATGTAGTTTAGTTTGGTAACTTGTGAGGTGATTTAGTCACTTGAAATTGATTAAGCGTAGGTTCTTGAAATGAGAATTTTTGTTTTGAATGTAGTTTAGTTTGGTAACTTGTGTGGTGAATTAGTCACTTGAAATTTATTAAGCGTAGGTACTTGAAATGGAAATTTTTCTTTTGAGTGTAGTTTAGTTTGGTAACTTGTGAGGTGACTTAGTCACTTGAAATTGATTAAGTATAGGTACTTGAAATGGCAATTTTTGTTTTGAATGTAGATTAGTTTGGTAACTTGGGAGGTTACTTAGTGACTTGAAATAGATTAAGTGTAGGTACTTGAAATGAAATTTTTTGTTTAGGATGTAGTTTAGTTTGATAATTTATGAGGTGACTCAATGACGTGAAAATATTGAAGTGTAGGTACTTGAAAGGTGAATTTTTGTTTTGGATGTACTTTTGTTTGGTAACTTGTGAGATGACTTTATCACTTGAAATTGATTAAGTGTAGGTACTTGAAATGAGAATTTTTATTTTGAATGTAGTTTAGTTTGGTAACATGGGAGGTGACTTATTGACTTGAAATTGATTAAGTATAGGTACTTGAAATGGGAATTTTTGTTTTGAATTTATTTTAATTGTGTAACTTGGGTGGTGACTTAGTGACTTGAAAATGTTGAACTGTAGGAGCTTGAAATGTGAATTTTTGTATTGAAAGATGTTTAGTTTGGTAAATTGGGAGGTGACTTATTGACATAAAAGTTATTAAGTGTAGTTACTTGTAATGTTTATTTTTTTTATTGAATGTGACTTTTATTTTTAATTTAGGTACTTGAAATGTGAACTTTTGTAACTTGATCTAATTACTTGAATTTGATTGATTGTGTATATGGAACCGGATTATAGCTGGATATATAATTAGAATAATGATAATAGAATGGGTCTTAGGGTGGAATTTGTTGAAGGTGTCAATCGATTTATTGAACATACTAAAACACTTGATGCTTGGTCACATTTTTGGGAGATTCGTTATCATTGTGTTAGATGTGATGGTACATATCTTTTAAAATAAGAAGTTGTGAAGGAATAACTTTATAGAAATGAGTTTCACGAGGACTTTTTAAGATTGCATGCTATTCAGGGTGATGTTGACAAAAATAACTTGGTTATTGGTGAAAGTAGTAGGTCTGCAGGGCATGATAACTATCAAGATAATAGAATGACAGAAATGGTGCATGATGCTTTTGTGATGCAACACGGGGGCGACTTTAGGGAAATTGTGGAAGATATTCTTAATAGAGAAGCGGGCCATTTTTATGAACAATAGCATGCTACTAGTCATCCTTTGTTTGAAGGCTGTTTGCATTCTTATTTGACTGTTGTTGTTAGATTATTAAGTAATAAATCTGATTTGTATATTGCTGAGGGAAGAATAGACTCAATGATAGACCTTATTAAAGAGTTAGTTGACTCCATCTTAGAGGTTCCTGATTCTTTCTATAAGGCAAAAAGATTGGTGTCAAAGTTAGGTCTCTCCTTGGTTAGAATTGATTGTTATGAAAATGGTTGTATGTTATAATTTAAGGAAGATGATAACCTATATTCTTGTAAGTTTTGTAAACACCCTCAATATAAGCGTGGCTGTAGAAGAAATTAAATTGCTATTAAGGTGATGCATTATTTATGTCTAATACCAAGGTTGAAGAGGTTGTATGCATCAAATAGCTCAGCTCCTCATATGAGATGGCACAGTGAAATAGAAGGCCTACTGGTGTTATGTGTCATCCATCTGAATGAGAGGCTTGGAAGCATTTTGATGACACTTATCTAGATTTTACAACTGAGCCACAAAATATTCGTTTGGGATTGTGTGAGGATGGTTTCTCACCTTTTATGTTGGTGTTGCACCACATTCATGTTGGCATGTATTTATCACCCCATATAATCTTCCACCTAAAATGTTGATGACTAGTCTATCAATATTTCTGAATTGTGTTGTTCCTGGCCCGCATAATTCAAAAAGCAGAATAGGCATATCCTTGCAACCTTTGTTTGATGAACTTCAAATTTTATAGCATGAGGGGGTTGAAACTTAGGACATTTAACTTAAACAGAATTTCAATTTGTGTGCATATCTAATGTGGACTATTAATGATTTTCCTGCTTATGGAATATTGTCTTAGTGGATGACAGCTGGAAAGTTTGTTTATCCATACTGTATGGGAAAAATAAAATCTTTCTCATTTAGACATGGCAGGAAAAAATTATGGTTTGATTGTCATTGTTGTTTCTTTCCACCATCTCATTAGTTTAGGAGACTTAGGAATGCATTTAGAAAGAATAGAATTGAACATGATGGTGTACCTTCAAGGTTATCTGGTTATGACCTCTGGGAGATAGTTCAGGATTTGCCAAAAGTTAGAGAGGAACCATTGTATAGGCTTGATGGATATGGCGTTTGGCATAACTAGACTAAGCAAAGTATATTTTGGGAGTAGAATATTGGACATATAATTTTCTTAGACATAATATTGATGTCATGCATGCTGAAAAGAACTATTTTGACAACTTATTCAACACAAATATGGATATCACAAGCAAGATAAAGGATAATCCTAAGGCCAAACTTGATTTATTAGAATATTGCAAGCGTAGAGAATTACACTTACAGGAGGGGGCCAATGACAATGTTCTTAAGCCAAATCTAGTTATACATTTATGTTTGACCAAAAGCGAAAAATATGTGAGTGGGTCAAAAGTTTAAAGATGCCTGATGGATATGCCTCAAATTTGGGAAAGAGGGTTGATATGTTACAAAGAATCTTACATGGAATTAAAAGCCATCATTGTCATGTTTTCAAGGAATAATTACTTCCAATTTCTTTTATTGGTTTTCCTGAAAATATATAAAAATCGATAGCAGAGATTAGTTTGTTCTTCAAAGATTTATGTGCCACCACATTAAAAGAAGAAAATCTGGCGCAAATGGAATTTAATATTGTTGTTATCACTAACAAGCAGGAGAAGATTTTTCCGCTAGGGTTATTCGATGTGATGGAACATCTTCCCATTCACCTTGTCCACAAAGCTTTGCTAGGCAGTCCATTTCAAATTAGGTGGATGTATCCAGGCGAACGATAAGCAATTTCAACATATTTAAATTCATACATATTTATTTTTATATAGTAAACATCTAATCTTAAGAATATGCAGGTTAATTGGAAAACTAAAAAGGGGTCCCCAAAATAAACATAGGGTGGAAAGATCTATAGTTAAGGCATATCTTGAAAGTAAAACATCTCAATTTTGTTCATACAACTTTGGTGATGAAGTTGATTGTTTAAGAAACTGATCGAATCATCATCAAGACGATGATAATGAGCCTCATTTGCAACCGATATCAATTTTCAATCAATCTGATAGTAACGTTAAAAAGATCATATTTCATCCGCTCACTACCATGGAGCACAAATCAGCAACTTTGCATGTCTTGCTGAATTTCCTGGAAGTTGAGCCCTCTCTTAAGTAAGGATATCAAATATTTACATATCATATTTATTTACTCATTCCCTTATGGAAACTAATTGTGGTTTGCATGTTTAATCTTCAGTTCATTTAAGACTCAATTCCACAAGAAACAAGTGTATGCATCCATTACAACATGGATTACATATGAGGTGTGTATGTCTAGTGATATTTCTACAAATTTTAAACATTTACACATTCTTCAACTTACATATATATATGTATAATATTTTTAGGTACACTATTCACCAAATTCGGAAGCATACGATTAGTTCCTGAGAGATATTTCTTGAGGACTAGTTGAAGCTCGTACAATGTCCCATTACATTGTATATGGGTTTAAATTTTCCATTGTAAAATACTCCAGAACAAGGAAAACATACAATAATGGTGTTTGGGTTAAGGGTGATAATAATGTTGATTACTTTGGCATCATACAAGAGTTCTTAAAACTGGTGTATGTTGGTTTGCCAATAAAAAAAATTGTCCACTTTTGATGTAAGTGGTTTGATCCAAGCACAAGAGGCCCAAGAGTACATAACGAGCATCACATCATTGAAGTGAAGCACAATAGGACATATCCTGTTCACGATCCCTTTGTTATAGTGCGAAATGCTAAACTAGTGTATTATGCTCCTTATCCGTTGCACAGTGATAAGTCTGATTAGTGGGCTGTAATAAAAAAAAAAGCCTATAGGATGGTGAAAGTTTAGAATGTGTTGGAGACTGCGTATCAAAATGAAATATATATTGATCACCAGTTGTGGACATTGATTTAGTGGATAGTTTAAACCACCCGGAAAATATATTTGAAGAAGTTAATATTGCAGAAGAAGAAGTTAAGTGGGTAGGAGATGAGAAAACTTCCGAAGAGGGTGAATGGTTTAGTGGAGAATCTTTGGGAGAGGAGTAATCGATTGTGTAGGTTGTATTTGTTATGTATTGATGTCATTATGCTTTGTAATATCTACCTTTATCTTTCTTGTTTACTATTGATATGTAATATACTATGTTAAATTTTTGTTGTTTAATACTTATTTAGTGATTTGAAATGTGAATTAGTAACTTGAAATAAGTTACTTGGAATGTTTTAACACTGCTGTTTTCTTATAATCATTTTGTAAGGACTAACTACTTGTTAAATTTACATAATTTAGATGGTAGGTAAAGGTGACAAAGGTAAGCAAAAAGTTGATCCTACAAAGAAAGAAAATAAAAAAACAACCTCCGCCTTATAAACGATCGTCAAGTATTCTTATATCTGAGGGTTGGTGTGATGATGTGCCAGCACGACCCTCACATTCTAGGTCATCGTACGTGGGTCCACTTCATGGGTCTACAGTGACTCATTCAGCTCCTATCCCCATGTCACCGCATTCACTGTGCTATCAAAAGATCACTGGAATATACGGTAATCTATTATCTTCTGCAGTACCTTCTCCTAGTAGTCACCCACGTTCTCATAGTGTTTCTGATGGATCTATTATGTTGCCGGATCTTCATCTTGGAGGAACTCCATTCATTGCTTCAGATCCGCTCACGCCAGTGCATCCACCAGTACTTGTTCCACAGCCCAGAGACAGAGATGTTTATCGGAGGTAGTATATTAATCCATATGGAGTAGCATAATATTTTTAAATATAACAACATTATTAATTTTTTATTTACTATATTATTATACTCTATGAAATTAATGTTTAATCTTGTGTTGTAGGTTTTTTTCCGATGATAGAATTGGAAAAATTACAACTAAATGCATTACTCGCCATTTCAATGGCTATTGGACCAGTTGGCAAAAGGTTCAAGAATTTGATTGAAATGAAATGTTTAAAGAATTTCAGATCAAGATTTAACTTATCGACTACTTAACACATTGTTAGAACAAAAAATTGAATATTATACTTTTGGTTTTGTTGTTGAAATATTTCTGGTGGGATGACGCGAATGACTGTGCTATCTGAAGAAATTTTTATAGAAGAGCTAGAGCAAGAATGAATGATCTATTGGATTATGCCAAAAAGAACAGGGTACGACCAGAGTTTATACTCAAACCCATGTGGAAAGATTATCTTCGGTATTGTAGTAGTGAAAAATACCAAGTGTTGAGTGAGAATGCAAAGAAATCTAGGGCTTCATCCAAGAATGGCTCTCTAAATACCGTGGGAGCAGTTAGTCGGATTACTGTGGAGCAAAAAATTATATGTAACTTTTACAGGTTTAATTGTTTATTTTTGTTGAAATTTTTAATTATTTGAAGATTAATATTTTTATCATATGTAGACAAAAAAATCGGGTAGGAAGATACAACAACATGAGGTATTCGAGGAGACCCATGTAAGGAAGAAAAAGAACCCAACTGATGAAGATGTCTGGATTGAGCCTCGTGCAAAAGCTACCCATGTAATACTTAAATTTTGTATTTATGAATCTTTTTCTCAATGTTGATAATATTCAAGTACGAGTAGTTTAATATTTTTTTCCTATTAATTAGACCTTTACTTTTAATATTGGAAAAATATATGTAACTCGTTAATGAGTATTGTAGTACTCAGCCTCCTGAAAGTCTGGGTGACATAATACCTAAAGATGTTGAGGAGGAGTTATGGAAACAAACTATAGGTTCTCCAGTTAGAGGCCAATACTACGGGTACCACAGAAAATGTTTTAGCGAGAATGTTAGGTCTTCGTCCGTCCCTACATCCTATCCCTCATCAGTTGATAGAGAAACCATTGATTTACTAAAGAATACGATTTCTTAACTTACTAAAGACCTTGCTGTACAAACTGAGAGGGCGAAGAAGAAGTAGGAGGGAACAATGAAACAAATGAGATTGATGCAGGAGTAGATCAACTTTTTTATTCGATATGCAGGGAGTCTTCCTTCTTGTTCTGGTGTTGCAGTTCGGCATGCAAAAGGTCTAGTCCTACTGGATGATATTACCACTGATAAGAAATCAGATCATGTGTGTGAGGATGAGGATGTGGATGACGAAGAGGATAATGAGTTGTAGTTTTTAGACTATAGCATGTTTTGTAGTTTGGATTTGGAGACTACATAAATTTTATAAATAACTTGATTTTACATGTTTGTATTGTTTATGCTGGTTGTTTGTAATGTTATGTTGGTTGAAATGTTATACTGGTTGATGAAATGTAGCATATATAGGTTGTTATTTTTTAAAAAAAATTATCAGAAAAACCGACCACATGCGGTTGGTTTTCTGGAAAATATTACAAAAACTGACCATGTGGTCGGTTTATAAAAAAGATTTCCACAATACTAACTACATTTGGTCGGTATTCTGGAAAATTTTACAAAAACCGACTATATGTGTTAGGTTTACTATAATTAATTAAAAATCATTTTATTAAATAAATTATTTTTTTTTTAAAAAGACCACATGTGGTCGGTTTTATATTTAAATTAATTAATTAATTTTAATAAAACCAACCACATGTGGTCGGTTTTGTATTTAAATTAATTAATTAATTTTAATAAAATCGACCACATTTGGTCAGTTTTGTATTTAAAGAATCTTTTTTTACAATTTTTTTAAAAAATATATATATATTAATTTAAAAAAAAAACCCGACCACACGTGGTTAGTTTTAACAAAGCTACCAGGTTTTTAACAACCATGCATTTTAGTCCATTTTTTGGTAAAAAATGTAGGAAAATAGACCATATGTAGTCGGTTTTTGTGGTCACTTTACCTATTTTTTTTAGTCGTGTACGTGAGTCATTGCATTGATCATCATCTCTAGCTCGTACCCTTGCACTTCTACTTTTTTGTGTATTTTCAGTGTGAGCCATGAAGTGGTTAAGGGAACACCAGGGAACACCTTGATTTATATTTATATGTGAACCATTATGTTGATCACCATATCCAGCTTGTACTCTTGCACTATTACTTATTTGTGAATTGTTTAAGTGAGGTCAGAAGTTCCCCCAAACACTTCAGCAGGGCTTCAAACAATGAAGTAGACCCTCATGTTGTGATCAAGAGAATTCATGGGAACACATTGATTGATATTTATACGTGAACTATTGTGTTGATCATCATCTCTATCTAGTACTCTTGCACTTTTATTTGGTTGTGTGTTTTCAAAATGAGCCCGAGAGTTCCCAAAATACTTCAGCAGTGGTTCAAACAATGAAGTAAGCCGTCATAAATTTGTCACGACCCAAGCCGAGGTCCTAGTTGCGATGAGCATCCCAAACCATGAAGGCCAGGGTGCCCTTTTCTATCTAGCAATCATACACTATGTTAATACAATGTAAAGAAATGCAAAAAAGTTATCATACAGAAATATGGTCGATATTATAATTCAAATGAACAATTCGAAATGCAATTCATAAGCCTCGAACAACATCTAACATCTGTCTGTGAAATCTCTAATACATAAAGTCAACATCTTGTCTAAAACTAGGTCAAGGCCTCCAGTCAGACCATAAACCAAAATATAGTAACAATGGTATAAAAACAGGCCTTCCTAAATAAGGGAGGCTCACTAATTGCACTCTTCCAATGAATAATTCTATGGCTTAGCGGGAACCCGGGACTGAGCCTCAGGTCCTGAAATACATGGGGTCAATACAAATATATTGGTACGCAGAGAAATACAAAATAATGTACTTTTCTATATAACCTAAGTGAGAGAATTTCATAAAGCGTTATGCATGAAATAACTTAAAATACATGGGCAATTTCAAATGATCTTAAAACAATTATGTAGATGCAATTTCTTTTTTTGTGTTACTTCTGAGCTAGGTGGTACACCCACATGTCTGAAAGTATCCCATGGGATATATGGGATCCGCCCTTAATTCAACGTCCAATCCCCCAACCCATGTTTGCAGCAAGAGTTGGAATATCTGAATCTGATACGCCATAGGGCACTAGGCCAGCGTATAATCCCTCTTTAGGGACATAATAAACCCGTATTGACAAAAAACTATCTCGAGCAATGAATCGTATGACTTATGCCTACTTTGGGTAGCCACCGGACTCTCTTGGTGCCCATTTTTTATATTTTCTAAACATGTATCTTTCTGAATTCAAAATCTGAAATAAAATCTTCTGAGTTTATCATGGCCTTATCTGATGTTGTATCATCATACCAAGACTTGCAAGTCATACTTCTCAATCATAAATTATCAAGTTACAACTCTTTTCAAGCAAAAATTCATTTAAAGAATACAAGAGAATGCGTACAATGAAATTCATGAAAACTAAGGAAGAAATCCTCAAGTTCAATTCACAAACACGTGGTGGTCAAATACCTTGTAGTAAGCAATGCAACTCTTTAAATCATCACTTTTGTTTATGTAATTAATAAAAATTCTATCTCTTCATGTCATCACCAAAACCAAGTCAATAAACAATAGTAAAGACATTCATATCATACATTTCAACATGAAATTGAATAGGTCATAACATGTGAAATCAAGATGCATACATAATACATGTATTTATACAAGAGAGGGATTATCAATATTCAGGATCTCAATTCAAATTTTAAAAGATAAAATGCATACATTTACATGTATTCATACGAGTAAAAGATCAATTTTAATATAAGGCCTCAAGACCAAAACACATCTCATTGGAAGAGTTCACAGTGCGTACTTTTTAATGTAATTCAAGCCCTTCATCAAAACATGCTTTATCAACATTGAAAATGTTAATATAAACGATTTATAAATGCCCACGTAGTTTAGGAAAACCCCACGTACCTTATATCATTTAGTTTGATGATTAGAACTCCAATCTTGACCTTTTCTTGAATTCTTGATCTTAGAGGAAACGCTAATTTGCTCTTGTTCTTGAGAGTAGAAAGGATTTGATATGTTGTAAAACTGATAATAGTTTATTAATAACATTTGGAATACAATTTAATTCGTGGGGATGTTTTTTTCTAAGGGAAAGTACCAAAATACCCATTTAAAAACATCCTATCTAAGCAACTCAGCCTTGCCTGACGTCTTAGTTGATGGACCGTCAGGTGACAGACTTTCACTCCATCCGTGAGTTCTTGGCCAGATAATGATCTCACTGCCTGAGGTTGACGAAAATCTTGATGGACCATCACTAACTTGATGAGCCGTTAGTTTGGTTGTCGCACCTTGGCAGTCTAACACCTCCCTGGAAAACAAGCATAACTTTTTATCCCGATATTTAATTAAGGAAAAACCGGTGGCGCTGGAAATAAGACTCAAATAAATTTTATTTGATATAATGTAGTCCCTATAACTCATTATATAAAATAAGTTATGATCGATGGATGTCGACCAAAGTTTAGACGTTTACTAAAACTTAATCGATAGGAAAGTTTTCAACTCGTCTTTGAGTTAAGGGACCTCTATGATGACAATTTATGCACAAATATATTACCACACTACCTAATTGAGTATCATACTTATATTTACACCGGAGTCATTGGATTTTGGGACTTTACACATAGGAATGACGGATTATGTTCTAGCCCAAAATACAAGTTGTTACTGTAAGACCCCACAAAATTCTAAGCTTAGCTCAGTGCTTTAAAGCTTATTAAAGGGTCCCAGATATAGAAAGATTTAGCTAAGTATTCATAATTAGTGTTATTTTAGCCTTCATAGGTTGGCGACTCAATTTCACGACCCTCATGACCTTAAAGTGATGATATTTAGGTTGAATCATGATCAAGATTGTCAGTAGGTGTTCTCGGACATGTTTCGGATCTTTTGGACTTCATTGGAGACACATTTGAAAGCTCCAACCAGTGGAACGATGTGATCTAGATGAGCCATGTTGGCCATCGCATTGATAAGTATTTTACCCAACTCTCATTGCAAATTCCAGTGAATTGATGCGGACTCAACGCAGCACGTCGGCTATTGCATCAATGCTAATGACGCGACGCTTCAGTCTGCGCTTCACTAAATTAGTTTTTATTCATTAAAAATCCACATACTCAGGGGTAATTTGTTCTTTTCCCACCTCATTTTAGCTTTCAAAACACGAGATTAACCCACTTTAGAGGCAAAAACCATTCATCTTTCTCAAAATTTCTCAAGAAGCAAATACTAGGATCTCAAATTCAAGATTTAGTCTCAAGAACACTGCATCATTCAACACAAATTTGAATACCAAGGTATGTTAAGTGTTCATCCGAGGGTCCCTTCCATCCTTGGTGTCCAAGAAACTCTTTTAAACTTTAAGTAAATTGATTTCATGACTTCCATGATTTGGATTCAGGTGTATTCATGATTATAATGTTGATTGGGTTTCTATTCCATGATTAAGTTTAAGATTTATGTAAAAAAAATTATTATGTAGGTAGTATCATGTGAATTTATGGTAAAACCTTGAAACTGTGATGCTCATGTGTTGATTAGTACTATGTACATATACAATGCCTTCCAAGTGTTTGATGAGCTATTATGTGAATAAAATAGTTTGATTATATCATGTTAGCATGTATATTAGTTCATGCAATTCAAGTGTTTGATAAAATACCTCTATAGATGCATTGTGAACAATTGTACATTTCTATGTTATTCAAGGTCATGTGATGCTTTACTTTTATGCTATCGAGTCCTTGGGGTATTTAATACCCGACAATTTAGCTGATTACCTAGAGCCAACATCAGTTACAGAATAATTTTAGTCCGGTCATGATCAATAGTACTCTCAAACAGTTACAAAACTCAAGAAAAATTGAGTAAACTCAATATCAGTCCATTCCAGTTTAGACCTCAGTAAATTCAACCAGTTAATAGAATTCAGTAGTATTCCATCAGTCAACAAAACAAAGTGAACTCAGTTCAGTTCAGTTAAATACTATAATCAGTAATAGTTCAGTCAAGCATAGTATGACCTAGGAATCAGTTCAGTGTTTATTCAGTAAGTAGTAGGATTCAGCACCGAGTGAACCCAGGGATGGGGACTCACCTGCCAGAAGAGGCTGTGATCCTTAGAAGCAGCCCTTGTGTTCCAGAACTACGTAGCTAGCGTAAGTTGAGAAATCAACCTGCCATCGAAGGGTTGATGAGGTGTCCTACCTGCCAGATAGGGGTACCACCATTCTCATTCAGAGCACCTGCCAAATGAGGATGACTCAGCTTGTCTTTACCTGTGGCACGGTATAGACACCCTTTCAACTGGGGTTACGGGTTGGACCCCAATCCATTTAGAGAGGGGCATATCGATTATATGATTACCTCCTACGGTCTCAATATTAGTCTTTAGAATAGAACTCAGTTTAGTTCTACAGAAATTAGGACTATCAGAAATAGTCACTCAGTTCAGTACGAAACTCAGAATAGTTCCACAGTAACTGGACTGTCAGATACATTCACTCAGTTAATAGTAATACACTATTAGTGCACTCAGATATTAGTAAACCAGTGTTTCAAAACTCAGTATCCAGTGTTATCATGACCTCATTTACAATTTACTTATTCATGCATGTACTCTAATTCAGTTATGTTCATGTTATTTGGACAACTATTGTTCATTCATATGAACCCACACATGTCAGCCTACCTTACTTAGCATACCGGTATATTCAAAGTACTGACGCATACCTTTATTTTGCACTATGATGTTTTATATCATAGGTTCAGACGTACGGGCTCCAAATCATATTTAGCATCCAGATCCATCAGTAACAGACTGGTGGTGAGTCCTCATTGTTCGAGGATAGATTTATTATTATAGTAATTCAGTACTCAGTTTAATTTAGTAGTCGGAGTTAGTTGGGGACTTGTCCCATCGATTCCTTGTTCAGACAGTAGGGGCTTTTTTAAACTAGAGTATTTTCAGACAGATATTCAGTTTCAGTATTTATTTCTAATTTGAACCTTATGCTAAGTTTCCACCTAATTTATGCTTAATTACAGTATTACTATACATTTATTGCACCAGGTACCAATCATGGGTTAGCTTGTGGTCCTTCGAGATTATGTGCACCATTTAGCATTTGGGGTACAAACTCAGGGTGTTACAAACTTGGTATCAGAGCCTAAGGTTCAACAGAGTCCTAGGAATTCTGAAAGATACATCTAGTAGAGTCTTGTGCATGGGTGTATAGTGTGCCACACTTATGGATCGAAGGCTATTAGATATTTTAAGAAAAGTTTCTCTTCTTTCACTATTCATGTCATGCGAGTGAGCATGACCTCAAGTTAAACTTTCTGTCTAATTCATTCTCCCCTTTTCATTTATAGAACATGACTCTAAAAAGGACTAAAGAAAGGAGAGCCAAAAATCGGTCAGCACCTCAGCCCGTTCAGGCAGATCCCATGCTGAATTCAGAGCAACTTTCACCATCCTAGCTCATTCTGTGGCAGCCCAAAATGAACGCCCGGTGCTATTTTGGCCAACCCTATGGCCAATACTGCTGCATCTAGTATTCGAGACTTCACTCGAATGAACCCTCCATCTTTTACTAGGTCTAAGTAGATGAGGACCCTTAGGAATTTCTTGATCAGGTGCAGAAAGTTACAGTTATTATGGGGGTGACTTCTTTTGAGAGTGATGAGTTGGCTGCATATTAGTTGCAGGATGTGGCTCACTCATGGTTTAAATAGTGGAAAGCATAAAGGGTCACAGATGCAAGACCCATAGAGTGGGAGAAGTTTGCCACTATTTTTCTGGATAGGTTTTTCCAGTTGGAGTTGAAGGAAGTGAAGGTTCTAGAATTTGTTAACCTGAAGTAGGGAAACATGATAGTGAAAGAGTATTCTCTCAATTTTACTCAATTATCTAGACATGATCCTCTGGTGGCAGATAGCAGGTCCAGGATGAGTAAGTTTACTTCTGGCATTTCTACAAGTATGGTCAAGGAGTGTAGGACAGTAATGCTGATTAAAGAGATGGACATATCCAGGATCATGGTCCACGCTCAGCAGATAAAGGAGGCTAAGAATAAGGAGAATGAGAGGGAGAGGTAGAGTGCGAGAACAGGTAGTTTCAACTTTGCTCAGCCTAAGTCAGAAGGTGGGATTGTTCTCAGTTCTGCCTGAAATTCTCAGTTCTAGCTCCATCCTCAGCCAGTGATCCAGTGCCAAAATTCATACACAACAATAGTGATAAGGCACCAGGCCCTAAGCCTCAGGGTAGTGTAAGCAGTGCCTGAACAAATCACCATTTTCAGAAATATAGCTGAAACCACCAGGGTATCTGCAGGTCTGGCAATGATGTGTGTTTTGAGTGTGGAAAGCTAGGTTACTGAGTTAGATATTGTCCCCAGTTAGGTTCCCAGAGTCAAAATAACTATCCCTTAGCTCAGTTCGGTCGCCCGAATCAGCAGGGTGCCATTTCCAGTGCTACCAGTGGGCAACACATAAAGACACTCTATGCCCTTCAGTCCCGACATGATTAGGAAAGTTCTCCTGATGTGTTCACTGGTACGTTACAAGTTTATCATTAACATATTTATGCTTTGCTAGATCCAGGAGCTTCTTTTCCTTTTTAACTCCATATATAGCTGTTGACTTTTGAGTAAGTCCCAAAATACTAGAAGAGCCTTTATCAGTCTCTACCCTAATGGGTAAATCTATCATAGCTCGATGAGTATATAGGAACTATTTGATTATGGTATGTCAGAGAGTCACTTCAGCAGACTTAGTAGAATTAGAGATGATATATTTAGATGTTACTCTTGGAATGGATTGGCTTCATTCATGCTATACCTCAATTGACTTCAGAAACAGAATTGTCTAGTTTCAGTTTCCAAATGAGGCCATCCTAGAGTTGAGGTGTAGTACTTCAGCACTCAGGGGTTAGTTCTTTTCCTACCTTAGGGAAAGTAAAATGATATCTAAGGTATGTGTCTACCATCCTATTTGAGTCCAAGACTCTAGATCAGAAACCCCTAATCTTGAATCAGTGTCAGTAGTATGTGAATTCCCAGATATAATTCTCGAAATCTTCACGGAGTTCCTCCCGAAAGGGAAGTTGACTTTGGAATAGACCTTCTTCTAGATACTCAACATATCTATATCCCTCCATATAGAATAGCTCCAGCAAAACTCAAAGAATTAAAAAACAGTCAAAAGATCTCCTAGATTTGTGCATAAGAAATACAGTTCTCTTAGGATGTGTATAGACTACCGTCAGCTAAATAAAGTCATGGTTAAGAACAAGTATCCACTTCCTAGATTTGTTGACTTGTTTGACCAACTTCAGGGTGCCAGTTAGTTTCCTAAGATAGACCTAGATCAGGCTATCATCAGCTCAAAGTCAGAGAATGTAATATTCCTAAAACAGCTTTCAGAACTCAGTATGGTAACATTTAATTCTTAATCATGTACTTTGGTGTTACCAATGCCCCAACAGTTTTCATGGACTTGATGAACCGTGCATTTAAGCAGTACTTTGACATGTTCATTATATGCTTCATAGATGACATCCTTGTCTACTCCCGCAGTGAGCATGATCATGCAGACCATCTCAGAATAGTATTACAGACTCTTAGAAACCATTAGTTATTTTCCATATTCAGTAAGTACAAATTTTGTCTTAGTTCAGTAGCTTTCCTCGGCCATATCATTTCTAGTGAGGGCATTAGAGTTGATCCCAAAAAGACTGAAGAAGTGAGAAACTGGTCCAGACCCATCTTTCAATCAGATATCCAGAGTTTCTTGGGTATGGATGGTTGTTACCGACTGTTTGTTGAGGGATTTTTATCTATTGCATCCCCTATGTATAGATTGATTCAGAAGAAGGTCAAATTCCAGTGGTCATATTCTTGTGAGAAGAGTTTTTAGGAGTTTAAGACTCGACTCACTACTGCTCTAGTTCTTACCTCAACAGATGGTTCGAATGAATTTGTTGTATATTGTAATACATCTAGAGTAGGTTTTGGGTATGTCCTCATGCAGAGAGGTAAGGTTATAGCCTATGTCTCTAGAAAGCTTATACCCCATGAAAAGAAGTATCCAACTCATGATCTTGAGTTAGCAGCAATAGTATTTTTCTTAAAGATTTAGAGACACTATTTATGGAGTGCACGTTGATGTGTTCACTGACCATAAAAGCCTGCAGTATGTATTCCCTCAGAAAGAGCTAAACCTATATCATACAAGGTGGTTGGAGTTATTGAAAGTCTATGATGTAAGCGTCCTGTATCATCCAGGTAAAGACAATATAGTAGCTGATACTCTTAGTAAGATGTCTATCGGTAGTGTTGCTCATTTGGAGGATAGTAAGAAGAAGTTAGCTCAGGAAGTTCATCAGCTTTCCCTAATAGGTGTTCGCTTAGTCAATTCAAAAGAAGGTAATTATGGGTGAAAAGTAGTTCAGAATTATCCTTGGTTTTCGAGGTGATGGAAAAATAGGATAGGGATCCCAGTCTAGTTAATTTGAAAGAATTAGTCAGATATCAGAAGGTAGAGGTTTTCTCCGAAGGAGAAGATGGTATATTGCACTGCCAGGGTCGGCTATGTGTGTCAGGTATAGATTATATAAGACAGCGAATTCTAGGAGAAACGTATGGTGCGCGCTACTCTATTAATCTAGGGGCCACTAAGATGTACCATGATTTGCGAGAGATTTATTGTTGGAGTGGGATGAATAAATATATTGCATAGTTGTGGCTAAGTACTTAACATGTCAGCAGGTTAATATTGACGATCATAAGCCAAGTGGGTCTATGCATGACAGCTCATAGCTAACAAAAATCATACGCAGATGTGCAGAGAAAGGATCTCAAGTTCAAGGTTGGTGATTATGTGTATTTAAAAATCTCTCCTATGAAAGAAGTAAAGAGATTTTGCAAGAAGGGGAAGCTCAGTCCCCGATATATCGTTCCTTACCAAATTCTCAGACGTTTCAAAAAGGTAACTTACGAGCTTGAGTTGCCTTCAGACCTAGCTTCAGTCCATCCAGTGTTCCATGTCTCCTTGCTAAAGAAATACATAGGTGACCTAGAGTTTGTAGTCCCTATAGGGGGTATAACCGTTCAGAAAAACCTCTCTTATGAGGAGATTCCAGTCAAAATCCTTGATTATTAGATTCACAGACTGACGAACAAAGAGGTCTCTCTAGTTAAAGTTCTTCGGTGGAATCAGTCCATTAAGGGAGATACTTGGGAAGTAGAAGCAGATATGCGGACAAAGTATCCTTACCTCTTCTCCGCCAACTAAAGCTCAGCCCAAGGGAATAGTTTTTCCTTGAACTTACTCAGTTCCATTCTCAGATTTTTCTTTATAGACTTGGCACCAGTTACCATTGAATATTAAGTTGTGACTTCATGCATCAAATATGCTTGTTCAACATGAGAAACTCAACTTATTAGCGATCCCAGTCATGCATTCATGAATCATGTTCAGCAATGTACTCATGCATCAGATATGCATGTTCAGTATGAAATTTCAGCATATCAGTAATGTCAATTATGAAATCATATTGCAGTTGTGCATATCCAGTATCTAAATTCAATCTATCAGTATTTTTCACCTTAGTCAGTCTCATTCAAGGAAGAATGTTCCAAAGGGGAGATATTGTAAGACCCCGCAAAATCCTAAGCTTAGCTCAATCGTTTAAAGATTATTAAGGGGTCCCTATCTTACAAAATTTTAGCTAAGTATTCTGACTTAGAGTTATTTTAACCTTCGTAGGTTGGAGACTCTATTTCACGACCCTCATGACCTTAAAGTGATTATTTTAGGTTGAATGATTATCAAAAATGCCAGTAGGTGTTCTAGGATAAGTTTCAGATTTTTTGGACTTCGTTTGAGACACGTTTGAAATCTCAAACCAGTGGATCAACGCAATCTCGGTGCGCCACGTCACCCATCACGTCGATGAGTATTTTCCACAGCTCTCAGTGTAAATTCCAGTGAATTGACACAGACTCAACACGATGCATTGGCTATCGTGTCGATTCCAATGATGTGGCGCGATGGTCTGTGCATCGCTAAATTCGATTTTAGTCATTAAAAAGTCACATCCTCAGGGGTAATTGGGTCTTTTACCACCTCATGTCATCCCTCAAAAGACGAGATTAAGCCCCTTTAGAGGAAAAATCCATTCATCTTTCTCAAAATTTCTCAAGAAATAAACAATAGGATCTCAAATTCAAGATTCAATCTTCAAGAACACTCCACCATTCTTCACAAATTTGAATACCAAGGTATGCCAAGTGTTCATCCAAAGGTCCCTTCCATCCTTGGAATCCAAGAAACTTTTTTAAACTTTAAATAAATTGATTTCATGACTTCCATGATTTGGATTTAAGTGTATTCATGATTATAATGTTGATTGGGTTTCTATGCCATGATTAAGTGCAAGATTTATGTAAAAACAATTATTATGTAGGTAGTATCATGTGAATTTATGGTAAAACCTTGAAATTGTGATGCTCATGTATTGATTAGTAATATGTGCATATACAATGCCTTCCAAGAGTTTGATGAGTTGTTCATGTGAATTAAATAGTGGGATTATATTATGTTAGCATGTATATTAGTTCATGACATTCATGTGTTTGATAAAATGCCTCTATAGATGCATTATGAACAAATGTACATTTCTATGCTATGCAAGGTCATGTGATGCTTTACTTTTATGCTATAGAGTCTTGGAGGTATTTAATACCCAAAAATTTAGCTGATTACCTAGAGCCAATGTCAGTTACAGAATAGTCTCAGTCATGTCACGATCAGTAGTACTCCCAGTCAATTACAGAACTCAGGAAAAATTTAGCAGACTCAGTATTAGTCCAGTCCAGTTCAGTATTTAGTTCAGACCTCCGTAAATTCTATCAATTAACATAATTCAGTAGTATTACATCAGTTAACAAAACTCAGTGAACTCAATTTAGATCAGTTAGACACTATAATCAGTAACAGTTTAGTCAAGCCTAGTATGACCTATGAATCAATTCAGTGTCTATTCAATTGGGAGTAGGATTCAGCACCGAGTGAACCCAAGAATCGGGACTCACCTGCTAGTAGAGGGTGTGATCCTTAGAAGCATTCCTTGTGTTCCAGAACTACGTAGCCAATGTAGGTTGAGACATCAACCTGCTAGTTAAGGGTTGATGAGGTGTCCTACCTGCCAGTTGAGGGTACCACCATTCTAATTCAGAGAACGTTCCAGATGAGGGTAACCCATCTTGTCTTTACCTATAGCATGCCTTCCAACTGGGGTTACATTTTGGACCCCAATCTATTCAGAGAAGGGCATGTCAGTTAGATGATTACCACCCATAGTCTCAGTTTTAGTCTTCAGAATGTAACTCAGTTCAGTTCTACGGAAATTAGGACTATCAAACACAGTCACTCAGTTGAGTACGGAACTCAAAATAGTTCCACAGAATCAATACTGTCAGATACCGTCACTCAGTTAATAGTAACAAAATATCAGTGAACTCAGATATCAGTAAACTTGTGATTCAAAACTCAGTATATGTAGTGTTATCATGACCTCATTTACAATTTACGTATTCATGCATGTACTCTCATTTAGTTATGTTCATGTTATTCGGTCAGCTATTGTTCATGTATATGAACCCACGTATGTCAACCTACCTCACTACAAAAAATAGGTTAAATTGCGGGGGTTTATTTGCGGGGGTTATATTAACCTACGCAAAATTATATGAATTGTGGGATTTAAAAATCTGCCGCTAAAATATATAAAGTTGCGGAGGTTTTAAACCCCCGCAATAAATTGCGGGGTTTTTAAACCCCCGTTATATGCCAAAAATAATCAACGCTTATATTTTCATAAAACATAAATTTACGGGGGGTTTTGACCCCCTCTATAATAAAAAAAAACTCAACATTTTCCTTTTCCCCGCTATTATTTTCCCTCACTTTCCTAATTATATCGACCCTCTTATTTCCCTCTCACTTTTCCTCTCTTATTTCCCAAATTGGTAGGTAGTCATTTCAGTTGGTAGGAAAAAATGAGTCTTTGAGGTTGCAATAGCCACAGATTCACGAGAAATCCCCACGGATTGTTCCAGTTTTTGTGCAATTTCTGTAAACTAAAGTTGAACTGACATCTTTTATTGTAAGTTAAATTAGGGTTATTTGAGTATATTCAGGTTTTTTGCAGATGTTTTGATCCTTCATTAGTGTTTATTTATATTGAAACTTGTTGCATTTTGCGGTCGAAGTAGGGATTTTTTTTTAAAAGAAATCCCGGGTTGGTTAGAGTTTGGAAGTGACATGCTAATATATTATGTTTCCTTTGCTCTGATATTTAGTTATAGTATCCAAGTTGATTAAGGGACACATGATGTAGTTGAATTTCTTAAACATAAGAACCCAAATTCGGATGAAGATCTTGAGGTATAAATAAAAGGTTCATGCTTTTTTGTATTTGGTTTTCAGGTTGTCCGTAGCTTCACAAGCTGAATCCTTTACTGTTGGTGTGAAATAGGAGGGAGGAATTGGGATTTTGACTTGGTTCAGTGTACTGATGATAACGCCCAAACTATAGCTCTCATAAGAGTGTAAGCGGTCGTTGTCAAATATAGAACCCAACTGGGTTGGGTGTCGAATCCCACAGGGAATACTTGGTCACTAAGTGTTGCAACTATTAATAGACTGTTGATCGAACATTCCACGGAAAAGGGGGGATTGGGTTTGGCGTGAATTAATACTATGGAAGTAACAACAGAATGCTTGATTTAGTAAGATTTAATCGCTGAGAAAAATAAGTTAGGGTTATGTCCACCTTATGAGTTCTACATATCTATTAACTATGAGTAATGCGGAATTCAGACATGCATGAACTTATAGAGATTCGTATTCTAATGGTAAATCCTAGTGTTTCTCAACAATCAAGGATTATTTCACTTTAACTCTCTCGAGCTTAAAGTGTATAACTAATAGTACAAATTCTCCAAGAAGTTAACCCAGTTACGGCACTAACGTGTAAATAGGGGTTGGTAGCCCTATTTCCTTATCACACTCTCTTTTCCAAACACATAACTTTTCTCTCAAACAAGTTAATGCTATAATGGCATATTCTATATGTTTGCAACCACAAAAATTTAATTAAAACAAAGAGAGTAATGATATAAGTAGCATACGCATCAAGAATTCACAAACTCATAGTAATAGATAGTATATCAAAAGGCTTCCATAACCCTAACAGAGAAGTTTAGTTACTCATGATTGTAAAGAAAAACAACGAAGACATCATCATCATCATACCAAAACTAGAACAATCTTCGCGAGAGGATGATTTTAACGTCAAAGAGGGATGACGTTTTTTCTCTTAGCCGTCTTCCCCCAAATATGTAGCGTGTTTCTCTCTATTGAAAATTACAGAATCTGTAAACTGAATAATACTCAAAGTGTCGATCGAATTCTGAAAAGCAATGCTGAAAAATTCAGCAAATAAGGTTTTTATAACATCCTTGTCCTAGTCCTACTAGGTTACTGCTGCACCCCTAAGTATTTAAAAATACTGTTTTTGCCCGGGACAATTTCTCCATGCGTCACATTCAGTCCATAAGCTACCAAAAGTTGCCTTCCCTCTTCGGTGAAGTTTTCCTTTGCTGCCCAAAGGTCCACAAAGTGCTGAAATCTTCATCATTAATACCTGAAAACATGCTAATCACGTAGGTTAGCTCACTTACAGGAAAATGGACTAAAAGTGCAGGAATTATATATTTTATCCTCAAAACATAGCTATAACATGGGTAAATTATGGTGTTTAGGCGTGTAAATACACCCAACATCAACACCCCACACTTAAAGCTTTGTTCGTCCTCGAACAAAATATTACGCCATGCAAACATCTAACTAGGGTTTCACAACAGTAACACAAAATATTCATCAAGACATGCATGACAATTATTAACAAAGAGTAGTTTTCTGGATCACTACTAGAAACCATTCAACCTCCAACATAGACTCGTGATGATGGATAATTCGTATCCACAAGTTGAGGCACCAAGAATCATACAAAACTACCCAAAACTCATCAACCATGTGTGTCTCACACAAGATATCACCCATAATTACTCACAAGTTTTGCATTTTTCGGAACATGGGTATAGGATTCTCCTTGCTCTCACTCTCACAAAGAATTCATATGTTGCAACTAATGACCATAGGCTTGCCCTTAGTGTAATGCTCTACTAATATCAGAATGCTAAGCTTAGGATCAAATAGGTCTTTACAGGTTGTAATGTAGGCTAAGGGACAGGTAGGACTATTTTGGCCAGAAATAGTGACTATGTTCCCTAAGAGCTTTAATACATCACATTATGCCATTAACACTATCTTTTAAACAACCCTTCTACCTTTCTTTTCATCTAACACCCCTTTTCACCTATTTTGTTATTCAATTATAAACACACAGATGAGAATATACAACTTATTTTTTCTTTTTCTATTACTGTTTCTTTTTTCTTTTTTTTTTTAATAAAACACCTCTATGATAGCCACTCTTATTCACAACAATTTTAAGTACCAATACACTCTGAGGCATCACTCTCACCCACTTTCCTCTTATTTTGTCACATGACTCTACAATTTAAAGCGCTTAGGAATTTGGATCAAATTGTGGTCTTGAAAAAAATGGATTAGGCTACATATGAGGCTGTCAAAGAAAATAGCTAAAGGCTCAAAGGGGGTTAACTAGAATAATGTCCACGGGTAGGTAAAAAGAAGGTAAACAATCACAGGATGCCAAAGAAATGCCTAAATTATCTCCTAAACTCACACTCTTTATTTCTCTTTACACACACACCAGGCAAGTTCTAGCATCAGTCACAACACAGAATATACTATAACCTCACACACACAAGGCACATGGTCAACTTTATTGGGAGCAGTATAGACTCTTGACCCAATAGGTGAATGAATTAAACCACACAATTATCACACAGTGAGTCACACTTAGAGCCTAAATGTCTCAATAGTAATGATTTTGGCACAAACTCTTGTCATAATACCATGCCGCCTATCAACACAATTTCATGCAAAATCTAAAAAAATCTAAAATTAAACAAACTAATTACGACTAATTAAAACAAGCAAGAACTAGAATAAATGTAGGCAAAGAAGTACAAGAAGCATACAAATACCAGCACCCCACACATAGACGGGACACACTGTCCTCAGTGGAAAATAAATAAGGAAAACCTGATTAGTCGGACTCTTCCTCTATGTCTGGGGTCATATCCCCTGCATCAGAATCTTCATCAGAGTCATCGTCATCATAGTTCTCCTCCACGTCTGAGTCTGGCTCTCGGTGATCATCGTCAGTCGGTACGTCATCATTGAGAGGTTCCTTAAAATTTACACCTACTCCACACATAGCCCGCGCATGCTCATTCATCGGGTAGTCATAATCCAACTGCTGGAGCTCTGCATCAGTTGGAACATGTCCCCCACTCATCATGGTAATCCTCGTCATGCCATATAAATGGCGGAAGAAGCTTTCGTCACGATCATGTCTTTCTGTAGTGGTCAGGTTGACGCCATGCATAGTTTCAGGATCTTTAACCTTCGTAAGATCAAACTTCTTCGGGTTGTGTGGAAGATTATGATCTGCAGGTTCCTCTTCAATGTCCTCCTTCCTCAACGTTGCGGTCAACAAATTGCCAAAGCTGAAGTTGGACCTATTGTGCACCCTAGCCTTACGCATTGACGACCGTATAACCGCACCAATGTGGATGGGAATATTACTCATCAGAGCGTACACCAAGAATACTCTATCACGTGTGATATTTATGTACTGTGTCCCTGGAATCAGGCAAGAGTTGACTATCCGCAACCATATTCAAGATTCTCTGTTCAAGGAAGCATACGAGAAGGTATTGTGCCGACCGGTATCCTTGTGACGACTCCAACGTGCCATTGATCTTGTTGCGAACAGTGTGTGTCTGATTGCCCTGTATGGAGGTCTGTGATAAAACTCCTTGAGCGGTGATGGATCCACAGATGGAAGACCCAGAAAAGAGTTGAAGAACTCCGCATTCAGTTGCAAAACTTGGCCCCGAATCTTTACTTCACTTCCGGTAGTCTTTGGGGACCAATTGGCATAGAATTCTCGCGTTAGATCAAGATTGCATTCTCCCATATCTTGGAAGATGAAATCAAGATGTAGCGCCATGATTCTAACCAAAATGCGAGGTTCTCTCTTCGCTAGACTCTCTTTTTGTATTAACTCCATGTGAACATATTTTTCTACTTTGTTGTTCTTGTACCACTCCTTTTCTTCCTCCTCTAGGACCCATTTTATCCCAAACATGCGGCGAGGTATTTGCAGCGAGGAGGATTAAGCTTGCTCTTTTCTTCCCTTTTTCTGACCTTTCTGTGAGGTGGACGCTTTTTCTTTTCCTGGTCGACCTTTTGGTGCCATTTTACCTGAGATTAAAATAAATTCATGTTAGCTTATCTCGGAAGATTTGATCGACAAACAAACAATAATGGCACCACCCCTCACTTAATTTGTTGGCACCAACTAATTAAGTGGATGATATCGATTACTCAGACTTCATCGACATACATGTAGGCGATATGTTCCAACAATATGTTCAGCACAGTCATACTTTCATGGAACCTTAACTATCCTTTTCAACTCTATGTCATGTAATCTTGACCATACTTTATGGTTTGGATTAATGCACTTTTTGAACAAGACTACTACGTGGAGATCGAATCAAGTTATGGCATAGAAATAATCACAACATCGCATGCTTGTATTCAGTCATGATCTTTATCTCAATGAACGAGTCATTCAAACATTCCAACTTTCAACTTACAAGATTATGTAATTAACTTTACCATTTCGTTTCCGCAAAAAGATGACAGTGTAAAACAATCAAATACAAATCAAAACAAAGTCAACAATACCCATACGTATTCTTTCACTCAACTAGATGTATCATAGCAAACCAACCTCATTCAAATCACCAACACCACTTCAAGCTTTAACAAATCATTATAGGCGTAGTATTGTAATAACTACGGAATATAAAAGAAGAACTTACTTGGTGATGGACTTGGAAGATGATCTTGCAAGGTTAGATGAGCAAAAAGAAAAGTTTTGAGAGATTTGGGAAGGTTAGGCGGAGCCTAGGTTGAGCAAACAATGTGATTTTATCTCAAGGTTGAAGTTCTATTATAGACCAAGGCTTGGGTCGGGTTTGACCCATGAAAAATCGGGTAAGGAGACCAAAAAGCATAAGTAGGCGGCGCCTAATACTTTTCCTATGCTTAGCATAGGAGGCGCCTATGGTATTGCCTAGTTGGGCATAGGCGGCGCCTATGCTATGGCCTAGTTGAAACAGTGAGCATAGGCAATGGCATAGGCGGCGCCTTTAGCTTTGCCTAGTTGAACATAGGCGGCGCCTATGCTATGGCCTAGTTGAGCATAGGCGGCGCCTATGCTATGGCATTGTAGATTCAGAGAGCAAAGGCAATGGCATAGGCGGCACCTTTAGCTTTGCCTAGTTGAGCATAGGCGGCGCCTATGCTATAGCATTGTCGATTCAGAGAGAAAAGGCAATAGCATAGGCCTTGCCTTGTCTGTTGCCTAGATTTACATAGGCCTTGCCTTGTCCATTGCCTAGATTTGTATAGGCAATGCCTAACCGAAAGCCTTTTGCTCCTTCATTACTCACTTACCACCTTTAACATTACTCACTTTCAAATCAAAATTTGAGACCAAGCTCCTCCTTTATACGTCCTC
This sequence comes from Capsicum pubescens, assembly GCA_030864215.1. Taxonomy (NCBI): domain Eukaryota; kingdom Viridiplantae; phylum Streptophyta; class Magnoliopsida; order Solanales; family Solanaceae; genus Capsicum; species Capsicum pubescens. Next base: position 365,556,550 of record CM061548.1, on the reverse strand, counting down.
CCCTACACTTAATCAAAAACAAAAAAAACGATTAGAAAGATGGGTTGCCTCCCACCAAGTGCCTTAGTTTTGGTCGTGGCTCGACTCTTCTTTTTGGATTTTTATTTAACAAAACAAACTCCTAGGAAAACAAAACGACTAAAAATGATGGGTTGCCTCCCATGTAGCGCTTGATTTATTATCGCGGCATGACATAGTTACCTTAATTACTTAGACTTCGTCGAGATAAATGGTGGCCATGCATTTTATCGAGTCAAGAGGACCGATATATGGCTTCACGTGTTGGACATTCACCTGGAAGACACCACCATTTTTGTCTTCTAACTCAACTACTCCAGACGAGTAGACTTGGCTAATTCTGAACGGACCAGACCATTTAGACTTCAACTTACCTGGAAATAGCTTAAGTCTGGAGTTAAAAAGAAGTACCATATCACCCTTCTGAAAGTTTCTTTGGATAATCCGCCAATCATGGTACATTTTCATCCGTTCATTGTAGAGGTCTGCCCTTTCATACGCATGTAGACGGAATTCATCCATCTCATTCAGCTGTTCCAATCTCAGATTAATAGCATCATCCCAATTCAGGTTAAACCTCTTCAATTCCCACAATGCTTTATGTTCGAGCTCAATCGGCAAGTGACAAGCCTTCCCATAAACTAGTTGGTATGGGGACATGCCAACTGGTGTCTTGAATGCAGTTCTATAAGCCCATAAGGCATCATCCAGCTTTCGGGACCAATCCTTCCTACTAGCATTTACAGTCTTAGCAAGGATCAGCTTGATCTCTCGATTAGAAACCTCTACCTGCCCACTAGTTTGTGGGTGGTAAGGTGTAGCTACCTTATGTTGCTTGACCCCATATTTCACCAATACGGCTCTGAACAACTTGTTACAAATGTGTGATCCTCCATCGCTTATGATGGTACGTGGTACCCCAAAACGAGAGAAGATATTTCTCTTTAAGAATGCTACAACACGCTTACCTTCATTATCAGCCAGCTCTACTGCTTCGACCCATTTGGATACATAATCAACAGCAACTAGGATATATTTCATCCCAAACGAACTCACAAATGGGCCCATAAAATCAATACCTCATACATCAAATAGCTCTACTTCAAGAATTTTAGACATGGGTATCTCATGGTGCTTCGAGATAGAGCCTTGCCTCTGACACTGATCATATATTGTCACAAAATCGTAAGCATCCTTGAATAATGAAGGCCAATAATACCCTCTTTGCAATACCTTCCTGGCTGTCCGATCCCCTGCATGGTGACCCCCAACTTGGGAAGCATGACTTTCTTCCAAGATGCTAGGAACCTCCATATCAGAGATACATCACCTAATAACACCATCAGCACATTGTCGAAAAAGATACGGTTCATCCCAGAAGTAGTGTTTCACATCTTGCATGAACTTTCTCTTTTGATGAAAGGAGAGATTCTCAGGCATCACTTTACTTACCACGTAGTTCGCAAAGTCTTCATACCACGGTAAGTCTTCCACCATAGCGGCTAGGATCTCTTTGTCGGGAAATGCATCATCAATATCAAGGTCGGGTTGCGCTATGTGCGCACTCTCAAGTCTAGATAGATGATCAGCTACTTGGTTTTTTCAACCTTTTCTATCCTTTACCTCGAAATCAAATTCTTGAAGAAATAACACCCACCGAATTAGCCTTGGCTTAGCATCCTTCTTTGCCATTAAATATCTCAGAGTCGCATGATCTGTATGAACCACCACTTTGGTTCCCAACAAGTAAGCATGAAACTTTTCAAAAGCATAAACAACTGCTAGAAGATCTTGTTCCGTGATGGTATAGTTCTTCTAGGCTCCATTCAAGGCCTTTCTTGCATAGTATATTGGATGAAATAGCCTTTCTCTTTTCCGACCAAGTACAACACCCAAAGCTACCCCACTTGCATCACACATCACTTCAAACGGTAGAGACCAATCAGGTGCTACAATAATATGAGCTTCAACTAGCTTCCCTTTGAGGCATTCAAATGCCTTCAAGAAATCTTCACCGAAGTTGAACTTTGCATCCTTCTCCAAGAGTTAGCATAATGGACTAGCAATCTTGGAGAAGTCTTTGATAAACCTTCGATAAAAACCTGCATGACCGAGGAAACTACGAACTCCCTTTACAGAAATTGGAGGTGGAAGTTTCTCGATAACTTCAATTTTGGCTCGATCAACCTCAATTCCTTTTTCAGAGACATTGTGCCCAAGAACAATGCCTTCCTTAACCATAAAATAGCACTTCTCCCAATTTAGCACCAAGTTGAACTCAACACATCTCTGTAACACCATACTCAGATTCTCCAAGAATGATTCAAATGATTCACCCACAACTGAAAAATCATCCATGAACACCTCCAAGGTGTCTTCAACCATATCAGAAAAAATGGACATCATACAACGCTGAAAAGTGGAAGGTGTGTTACATAACCCAAATGGCCTACGTTTGAAGGAAAACGTACCATATGGGCATGTAAAAGTGGTCTTCTCTTGGTCCTCAGGAGAAATACAAATCTAATTATAACCGGAATAACCATCTAAGAAACAAAACCATTCCTTCCCTGCCAATCGATCAAGCATTTGGTCCATGAATGGCATTGGGAAGTGATCCTTAAGCGTCCACGAATTCAGCTTCCGGTAGTCCATACACACTCTACACCCTGCGACAGGTCTGAGTGGAATCAGCTCATTCTTTTCATTCGCAACTACCGTCATGCCCCCTTTCTTGGGCACACACTGTACCGGACTTACCCACTTACTGTCGTAGATTGGATATACTACCCCAGCATCTAACCACTTAATAATTTCTTTCTTCACCACCTCCTACATAGGTGGATTCAAACGTCGTTGATGCTCAATGGTAGGCACAAAATTTTCCTCGAGCTGAATCTTGTGCATACATATCCCAGGAGGGATACCAATATTATCAGCAATAGTCCAACCGATGGCTCTCTTGTATCTCCTCAGAACAGAAATAAGAGTCGCAACCTGCTGCTCACTTAAATCAGCCGCAATAATAATCGGAAGTGTATCACCACTTCCCAAAATCGCATATTTCAGGTGACTGGGCAGCTCCTTCAATTCTAGCACTGGTGATTCTTCAATGGATGGCTTTGCTGGTGGTGAAGGGCAATTCTTAAGATCCAGATCCATCTTCTTAGGAGCATGAGAATAGGATCCAATTCCTATTAGAGCACAAGTAGTTTCTTCATACTCTTCAACATCCTCACGCCCAAAATTCATAAGCACAGCAACCAATGGATCAACAATAAGCTGCTTCTCTACAGATAATTCTTTCTCATCATCACAATAAACATCATCTACAGAGAACACATTCATATCTTTGGGCTGCTTCATTGATTTGCATACGTCAAAATGGACCACTTCGTCATTCATCCGAAATAAAAGCTCATTAGCTCTTAGATCAATAAGCACACTTCCTGTTGTAAGGAAAGGATGCCCCAAGATTAAGGGAACTTCAGAATCCACCTCGCAATCCAAAATAACAAAGTCTACAGGAAAGATGATGTTGGAAACCTTCACCAATACATCATATAAGATACCAACAGGTCGTTTTACCGACCTATCTGCCATCACGAGCCGCATATTGGTTGGTGTAGGATCACCCAACCCCAACTTTCTGTAAATAGATAGTGGCATCAAATTAATGCTAGCTCCCAAATCACACAATGCCTTAGCAAAATCCAAAGATCCAACCGTGTAAGGAATAGTGAAAGCACCAGGATCTGCCTTCTTCTGAACTAGCGATCTTGTAGCGATTGCACTGCAATGATGAACATTATCTGCCAGCTCATATCTTGCTGGCCTCTTCTTTGTCAAAATGTCCTTCATGAATTTAGCGTATCCGGGCATCTTCTCTAGCGCCTCCACCAAAGGAACATTAATAGTCAGCTTCTTAAACATAGTCATGAATTTACTGAACCTGGTATCATCGGTTTTCTTCTTCAGTCTCTAAGGAAAAGGTGGTGGTGGAAGGGTAATAGTTTTCTCCGCCACTTCTTTTTTATCTTGCTTCCGATTGTCGATCTTTTCAGGCTGCATACGTCTAGGGGTAACGTCAGGAACACTATCTTTAGCTTCTACGGCATCTTCACATTCTGCATCAATAACATTAGCTGCTATATCATCAACCACCTACTTGCCTTTGGATGGATTTTCCAACGCTTTACCACTCCTGGTATTAATAGCCATTCATGATCCATCATTCCTTGGGTTTTGCACAGTGTCGCTAGGTAAGGTGCCAGCCTTTCTTTGATTGAATGTCGCTGATAGTTGACTCAATTGTTGCTCCAACTATTTTATTGCGGTAGAATGCGAATCAACCAATTGATTTATTGATGACAAATCATTCTTTACCTCAGTAACACCCATATTGGTTGCCTCCACCCCTTTCAACAACTTAGCCATCATATCATCAATGGACATCTTTCCAATGCCAGACGCCACAGCCTCACGGTTTCCAGGAGAACACATACAAACCACTCCTGTCAGTCTTATTCTTCCAACCACCTTGATCGTGGTCCTTGTATCCAGATTTATCATAATAGTTCCGACCTTGGTTTCCTTGGGCATTGCCTCGGAAACCCCCCTGATTATTCAAATAATTTGCTTCCTCCTCTGAATCTGATTCATCTCTTACCTGTGACACCACAGCCTTGACTTTTCTGTCTTCCTTGATAATAAATGCTTGGTAAGAAGATACATATGCATTTTCATGTGAGCCATATCCTGGTCACGTTCCTCTTTTCTTCGTCTCTTCTCTGCAGTCATGCCAATAGATACATTAGAGCTTGCTACCTCAGAATCCCTGGTATGCCAAGATCTACTCTTCTTTGTCATACGATCCAGCATATCACTCGCCTAAATAAAAGTAAGGTCCATGAATGACCCTCCTGCAGCATTATAAACCACTAGCTTTGTCACCGAGTTCAAAGCCCTATATAATATTTCCATCAAGTGGATATTCGTCATCTGATGGTTTGGGAACCGCATAAGCTTCTTCTTGAACCTCTCCTATGTTTTGTGGAGAGCTTTAGTTGGAAGCTGTCGAAAATTGCTGATCTCATCCCGTAATTAGGCTCTCTTAGATGGTGGAAAGAATCTTTCTAGGAAAGCGTCTTTCAGTTGCCTCCAATTAGTAATAGAATCAGGAGTTAGCCCGTTCAACCATAGAGTTTCCTCCCCAGACAGAGACAATGGAAATAAGTGCAGCCGAATTGCATTCTGCCCAACTCCTGGACTCTCAAACGACTTGCATGTTGAAATAAAGTAGATCAGATGCATATTCGGATCATCGCCTGCGAGTCCACTAAATAACCCCTTGAGCTGCAATAACTGAATCATGGTGCTAGTGATATTGAACTTAGCTCCGTGTGCCAAGAGTGGAGGAATAATAGCCCCTGTGGCACCAGCTCCATCCAGATCGTCATCATCATCATCAAAAGGAGCCTGCACAGCTCGGCGTTCAGGTCTTATTCTATCTTGACAATCTCTCCTGTGCATAGGTGCTTCCACTTCATCAGTACGCCTGGGATTCAGTAACTCATCATCACCCAGGTCCTCATCATCAGGATTTGTTGCTTGCCCTGGGTTATTAATATTCTTTTGATGTACTTGAGCAGCTGGCAGTGCAGCTAATCTAGCCTGCTCCTGTTGAGTCGCCCTTCTGTCAATGTCACGTTATGCATCCATTCTGCCAATAAGTTGAGGTTCAGGATTTATGGGTAATAATGACTGACCAGAACTACGAGTATTTTTCATGCACTCAACAGAACCTGAATAAAACAAAAACAACAACTAAAAGTAAAATTTGAGAATGTTTGACCAAAAGGTCTAGTAACTATCACAAACATAGTTGACAACCGTATTCCCCGGCAACGGCGCCAAAATTTGATAATGCCCAAACTACAGCTCTCGTAAGAGTGTAAGCGGTCGCTGTCAAATATAGAACCCAACTGGGTTGGGTGTCGAATCCCACAGGGAATACTTGGTCACTAAGTGTTGCAATTATTAATAGACTGTTGATCAAAAATTCCACGGAAAAGGGGGGATTGGGTTTGGCGTGAATTAATACTATGGAAGTAACAACAGAATGCTTGATTTAGTAAGATTTAATCGCTGAGAAAAATAAGTTAGGGTTATGTCCACCTTATGAGTTCTACGTATCTATTAACTATGAGTAATGTGGAATTCAGACATACATGCACTTATAGAGATTCGTATTCTAATGGTAAATCCTAGTGTTTCTCAACCATCAAGGATTATTTCACTTTGACTCTCTCGAGCTTAAAGTGTATAACTAACGGTACAAATTCTCCAAGAAGTTAACCCAGTTACGGCACTAACGTGTAAATAAGGGTTGGTAGCCCTATTTCCTTGTCACACTCTCTTTTCCAAACACGTAACTTTTATCTCGAACAAGTTAATGCTATAATGGCATATTCTATATGTTTGCAACCACAAGAATTTAATTAAAACAAAGAGAGTAATGATATAAGTAGCATACGCATCAAGAATTCACAAACTCATAGTAATAGATAGTATATCAAAAGGCTTCCATAACCCTAACAGAGAAGTTTAGATACTCATGATTGTAAAGGAAAACAACGAAGACATCATCATCATCATACCAAAACTAGAACAATCTTCGCGAGAGGATGCTTTTAACGTCAAAGAGGGATGACGTTTTTTCTCTTAGCCGTCTTCCCCCAAATATGTAGCGTGCTTCTCTCTATTGAAAATTACAGAATCTATAAACTGAATAATACTCAAAGTGTCGATCGAATTCTGAAAAGCAATGCTGAAAAATTCAGCAAATAAGGTTTTTATAACATCCTTGTCCTAGTCCTACTAGGTTACTGCTGCACCCCTAAGTATTTAAAAATACTTGTTTTGCCCGGGATAATTTCTCCATGCGTCACATTCAGTCCATAAGCTAACAAAAGTTGCCTTCCCTCTTCTGTGAAGTTTTCCTTTGCTGCCCAAAGGTCCACAAAGTGCTGAAATCTTCATCATTAATACCTTAAAACATGCTAATCACGTAGGTTAGCTCACTTACAGGAAAATGGACTAAAAGTGCAGGAATTATATATTTTATCCTCAAAACTTAGCTATAACATGGGTAAATTATGGTGATTAGGCGTGTAAATACACCCAACATCAACTGAGCTGAAGTGTGAGTTTACTTATCAAATGAGAGAATTGTTAAGTGTTGAGCTTAGAGGTGCCTATTATGGTAAGTCGAATCAAAATCCTACCTTGGAGTGATATAGGAGGTGAAGATAGATTTTAACTTGGTTTAATGTACTGAGTTTACCTGTCAAAGGAGAGAATTGATATATTGATACTCTTATTTTTCTTTTGTTAGATTTAGTGTAGGTTAAGTCTAGAGAGTCGATACGTTTGTCACTGTAAGTTGAATTAAAACCCTATGGAGTGATACAGGAGGGAAAAATTTGGATTTTGACTTGGTTCAGTATATGTAGCGTAAATGTTGAATGTGAAGTGTGAGTTTACTTGTTAAATGAGGAAGTTGATGTAGTTATTTTCTAAATTGTTTTGCATGATTCAGTCTTGGTTAATTGTAGATAGTCAATGGGCCTGTCACTGTAAGTCAAAGGAAAACACAACAGTTGTAGTGATATGGGAGGGAGGAACTGGGATTTTTACTTGATTTGATACATTGTAATGTAAATACTGAGCTGAAATTTGAGTTACTTGTCAAATTGTGAACTCATGTATTAATTTTCTCAATTGTTTTGCTAGATTCAGTGTAGGTTAAGTGTTGGTGAGGTAGGGTTTTTATCGAGCGGTTTTCCACGCTTTTTGAACTTCTCAATCCCGTTATGAAAGTGATTTCTTGATAAACAACATATTAATTAGATTTGTCACCTTCTTATACCGGATTTTGGCACCTGGTTGTTCTTTTTGTCTATCCGAGTAGCAATACGACAAAAAATTAAGAAAAATAGTTCGAAAATGTAGATTCTCATTGTATGAATTTTCCCTTGATGGTTTACTGGTTATGTTTGATTGAAAGTTGTATTCATGTAGATTTAATTGTTACTATCACAAATTTTGTTTGCACATGCTTAGTTCTATTGACTGAAAGTGTCCTCTATTCTTTTTATGTCCTCTGTCAACCAGTCTAACTTGGATTTGGCTTTCTACCTAACCTCTCATGCTTATTCAATAACAATATCACACAATCATTACATCAGTCTTTGTGTCCCAACATTATAGTCATCTATGAAGCTCTTATGTTGTTGGTAATTGTGTATTTTTTATCTTACAGCTAACAAATAATTTCTACCTTCCCCACACAAACATGACAATGTCTCCATCCCTACTGTTTTCACATATGGTGTGGCAGATTCATTTTAAATGGTTATCTTCTGATCTGAAGGTTTTGGGTTTTATCTCTTCATTTTTTTCTTTGACATGTGCATTTCATTGGAGGGCAGATAGATGGTCATGACTGACTTTTTCCATTTTTCATTATGTGAACTAGCACAAGTAAAGTTACCAATGGATTAGATAGCACATTGTGTCATTCTTTGGCTTGAAAAACTTTCCTGTAAATTCTACCCTCCCTATGCCCCACCTTGTGGGATTTTAGTGGGTATGTTGTTGTTGTTGTTCGTTGTGGTTATAATCGAAAAAGTTTATCGGTGAAACTTTTAAGTTGTAATACTATATGTGTCAGGCAAGTATTACAATTGTTCTGTGGGAACAAACCTGTATTGATTACAAGTTTGCTGGTTATTTTTTTTCAATTAACAATATGTTCATTTTCTTGACGGAGTATTGTGACTTTTTTTTTCAGTGAAAGCATTGAAAGAGATTGCAAAACAATCTTGGGAAATTAGAGTACTGTTAAAGGAGTTAAACGGTGTCTTTAGTAACCAAAAGAGTCCACGCATTTTTTTCACATTCCCAATTCCGACTCAGGTTAGTCACAAACACCCTTTGTAGTTTTTACCCCACTAATTTTGCGTGTGATTTTGTGTAATTTCTCTCCATTATATAATAATAGTTTCGCTTATGATTTCTAGTTGCTCCCAATTTTGTATTGTTTTTTTTTATCGTCTAGGTATGTTGTAATTGGCCCTCAACTAGTTTGGGGTTGAAGTCTAGTTGACTGATTGTTGATTGATTATGTTCGTTGAACTTATTTTTTTTATGTCTGTAAAGTTAGTCAAGTTGTGCAAAAGTTGATCCGGACATTACAATTATCTGTTAGAGTAATTTTTTATATGATATTTTGTTATGTGTGTTTTATGTTAGAGTTCAACAATTTATTTATTTTCTATTATGTTCACTCTTCTTCTTTATGGAATCTTATAGGGGATATTTTGAATTTTCATCAAATTCTTCAATGGATAGATCTTGGATTGAAATTCCAAGAAACACACTAGAGTATTTACTTGGTTTGAATCAGTTTCTAGATTTTGCATTTACCAATGGAGATATAGGAGATAAAATAAAGTGTCCATGTCCTATATGTGGATTTACAAAGTGGAAAACAAAAAATATGGTGTTTCACCATTTGATGGATAAGAATTTACCTCAACATTACGTCACTTGGGTTATGCATGGAGAAATGATGTTTTTCCTAATTCCAGAAACGTAGAGGTCATTCAAGATGCACAACCTTTTGAAAATTCTATTGAATTATGGATTAATGAAGCATTCCGTAGTTTAAGGCACGAGGGTGTTGATTCAGGTTCATCACAAGAAGTGGGAGAAGAAGAAATTTTACATGATTTGTCTGATTCAAATAACAAAGTTTATTTTGAATTGCCTAAGGATGGAATTGAAGAATTGTATGAAGTATCCAAGTACTCAAAGTTGGAATTTTTACTAAAGCTTTATCAAATAAAGTGCTTGTCTGGGTCAAGTGATAAGGTAATGACTATGGTGCTAGCTCTACTCAGGGATGCATTTAAATTTGCAAAGATCCCTATATCTTTTTATAAGGCTAAGAAAACCATCAACAAGTTGTGTCTTGATTATATCAAGATAGATGCTTGCCTAAATGATTGCATGCTGTACTGGGAAGATGATTTTAATGCAAAATCATGTAAGCATTGTCACACTTCTAGATGGAATCCCGAGAAGGATAGCGATCTTGATCATGCACCTAGTACAAGTAAGAAACAAAAGAAGAAGCAAAAGAAGCCTGCCAAAGTTTTGCGCTACTTTTCATTAAAACCAAGATTACAAAGATTGTTTATGTTATCTAAAATTGTAGAGCATATGAGATGGCATGCAGAGAGTGATACAAAGATGGGATCTTAAGGCACCCTCGAGATGGTGAAGCATGAAAAGGCTTGATACAAAGTATCCTGAATTTGCTTCAGATCCTCCAAATGTTCGATTAGGACTATCTACTGAAGGTTTCAATCCTTTTCGAACAATGAGTACTAACTATATACATTGTCACTCATAAGAATCAAGATGGAGTATATGTTAATGAAGTGGCAAAAGAAATTTGTGTGAGTTTTACTTATGTTCCATAGACTATTATTCAGCAATCTACGGTATGCGAAATGAATTTTTATTATTAATTTATTTTGAAAACAAATTTTTGGTATGTAGGAAAAAATTGAGTCATCTTTGATCCAAAGCACTATAGATGAGTCTCAAGTTTCGCCAAATGATGACTCTGGTAAGGTGCTAAGGCAAGAGCACTCTGGAAGGGTGAGATGTTTGGGATTAGGAGCAGTTCCTAGTAGAGTTTTTCAACAAGTTAGACCTCGTTTTGGTGGTACAAGTGCATCAAGTAGTGGAGGTTCTTCTTCGTTCCAATGTCGAGAAAACTACAATCAAATACTGAGTGCTTTGAAGGAATATGTGATGATGAAAGAAGGAACGATACCAGATCAATTTGTGGGTCTCTTTGATTCTCCTTCAATGGTTTCTCCCACAGTAGTAAGTAAAGTTCTCTTTACTTTTTTTCTAATTTCGGTGTTTGTTGAAAATCTCTCATTTCTTGTCTTCTCTTTATATTTCTTATTTATTTTGTTGTTCATATTATTAATCTTTTATAAAACAACAAAAAAATAACTTGCGGTAGAACAGAGTCTCAACTTTCAGCTAACAACTTGCTAACAACATATATTACCTACAAAAATCTATCATTAAGGATAAGAATTAAGCTTTTATACACACCCTGCTAGTTTTGGTTTCACTTACAGTCTATATGCCACTTCCTGCACCATTAGTCAGACATTTAAACCAGCATGTCTTTGTTTAATTTGAAAAACTCTAAGGTCCCATTCTTGACAATGAAGTACATAGTAGCACTTACGATCATCCTATACATCTTTTCTTTAGTTAATTTACCATTTTGATTATTCGATGACCTTGTAATTCTTCCTTCCACTCTAGTGCCTGTTTGTAGATGTCTTGTCATTTTGACATTCTCATCCAGGTTTTGGAGTATAATTAACACTTAAAAAAAAAGATGGTTGATGCTTTAAAAGTCTAAACTCCACGTAGGGCAGATTGTGTTGACATCAGTTTGCTTAATCAATCCTTGATGTACATCATTTTGATGTGCTTGTCAATTATAATGTTTAATTAGTCGTGTTGTGTTAACGATATATGAATTAATAGAATATTGGATAGTAGATTATGCCTAAAGAAAAAAATAAATTTGAGGTAAAATTAAAATTTATAATTTATTATTTAAAATTGATGGATTCCACTAATTTAAAAGAAAAAAAAATTGCGGATGTTTTAAACCCCAACAACTTTTAAATTAAAATTTATTATAAAAAAATTAAATTTAGAGTAGCGGGGGTCGAAACCCCCACAATATAACCGCCGAAAAATAATTATGGAGGTCCGAAAAAAACTGCCGCAACTAGTTTGTGACGGCTCGAACTGTGGGGGCTTTTTGAACCCCCGCAATTACATTTTGCAGGGGTTTAAAACCCCCGTAAACCTTAAAATTAACCCCTGCAATTTGACCTATTTTTTGTAGTGCCTCACTTAGCATACCAGTACATTCAAATTACTGACGCATACCTTTCTTTTGCGCTACGATATCTTATATTATTGGTTAAGACTCACGGTCTCCTTATCATACTTAGCATCCAGATCCATCAGCAACAGACAAGTAGTGAGTCCTCATTGTTTGAGGAAAGATTTATTATTACAGTATTTAAGTACTCAGTTTATTTTAGTAGTCGGAGTTAGTTGGGGACTTGTCCCATCAACTCTTTATTCAAACGGTATTCTTTTTAGACAAATGTTCAGTTTCAGTATTTATATCAGATTTGAACCTTATGGCAAGTTTCCGCCTAATTTCTGCATAATTATAGTATTACGATTTAGTTATCGCAGTAGGTAAAGTCATGGGTTAGCTTGTGGTCCTTTGAGATTATTAGCACCATGTAGTATCTGGGGTAATAACTCGGGGCATTATAGTTACTTTATCCCCCCTTGGGTTCATTCATCCCCGAATGATGACAAGAGACACAACAAGCACGATTTCAAGCATTAAATAGAAAGGAAATAGTAGTATAGAATTTATACCCTCCATGCCATCTTTCATGGTTTCGAAGAGAGTTGGGTACCTCGTACGCATGTTATATTCTGACTCCCACATAGATTCCTTAGTTTTTTAATTCCTCCACAACACCTTAACCGAATTTATTTCCTTCCTTCTCAAATTCCAAACTTTGCTATCTAAAATAGAAATGAGTTATTCTTCATACGAAAAGGAATTTTTTACATTGACTTCATCCATAGTCAATACTAGGGAATGATTTCCAATGAACTTCTTCAACATGGAAACATGGAATATTGGATGAACAGAAGCCTGGATCGTTGGCAAATTTAACTCATAGGAAAACACACTGATCCTCTTCATAGTCTGATAAGATCACATGTAATGAAGACTAAGCCTCCCTTTTCTTCTGAATCATATGACTCTCTTCATGGGGAGACCTTGAGGAATACCTAATCATCTACCTAGAATTCTAAGTCTCTCCTTCTAACATCAGAATAAGACTTCTAGCGACTCTAAGCTGTCTTAAGTCTCTCCCTAACTATCTTCACCTTTTCCATTTCTTGATGAACAAGGTCTGGACCAAACAATTGGGTTTAACCTATTTCATACCACCCAAATGGTGATCTACATCTCATCCCATGAAGTACTTCAAAAAAAGCCATCTGAATACGGGCATGGTAGCTATTTTTGTAGGCGAATTCTATAAACGACAAATGATCTACCCAACTACCTTTGAAGTAAATTATGTAGGCCCTAAACATATCTTTAAGTGTCTGAATAGTGTGTTCACCCTGCCCATCAGTCTGAGGGTGAAAGGCAGTACTCAGGCTCACTTGGGTTGGAGTCGTGGGTCTGGGCCATTTTCTTACTGCCTCAACTTTTTGAGTATCAACATTAATACCCTCACGAGACACAATATGCCCCAACAAAGCAATAACATTAAGCCAAAATTCACATTTGGAAAATTGTGCATACAATTCATGACCTTTGAAGGTCGGTAGGATGATGTGAAGATGACCGACATGATCCTCCTCATTCTTAGAGTAAACTAAATGTCATTAATGAAAACTATGAAGAACAGGTCTAGATACTGTCAAAACACCCTATTCATTAGGTCCATGAAAGCTGCAGGGGCGTTAGTTAATCCGAAGGACATGACTAAGAATTCATAATGGCCATATCTGGTTCGAAAAGCTATTTTGGGAATGTCATCCTCCCTATGCTTCAATTGATGATACCCCAAAAAATGGTCTATCTTAAAAAAACATTTTTCACCTTGGAGTTGATCAAATAAATCATCAATCCTAAGAAGAGGGTATTTGTTTTTAACAGTGACCTTATTGAGCTGACGATAATCTATACACATATCGAGTGAACCGTCTGTCTTACGCATGAAGAGCTCTGGAGCACCTCGAGGAGAAACACTTGGATAAATAAAACCCTTGTTAAGAATATCTTTTAACTGTTCTTTCAGTTCTTTCAATTTTGCAGGAGCACTTCAATATGGTCGGATAGAAATAGGAAGAGTGTATCAAAATAAGTCAATGCAAAAATTTATCTCCCTATTAGGTGTTATTCCTAGGAGATCATCGGGAATTCATTAACAATAGGGATACACTAGAGAGAAGGACTTTTTGTACTAGAATCTTTGACCCAAATAAGTTGATACAAACAACCCTTATATAGAATTTTGTGGGATCTGAGATAAGAGATGAACTTCCCCTAGATACTAAAGAATACCTCTCCTACTCTATCACTAGTTCATTTGGAAAGGAGAAAGTGACTTTTCAGGTTCTACAATCTAGTGTGGCATAGAACGAATGGAGCCAATCAATTCTCAAGATGGCATCCGAATCAATCATATAAAGCTCTATGAGATCTACCACGATATTACAATTACAGACAAATACCATACTATTTTTGTACACCCTCTTAGCCACAATAGAATCACCAATAGGAGTAGAAAAAAGAAAGGTTTTGGAATAACTTCAGGCTCAAACCCAAAATTGAATGCCACATACGGGGTCACATAAGACAAAGTAGATCCGGTATAAAGTAACATATACATATTATGGGAGAAAATTTGAAACATACTCATGACTACATCCAGTGAAGACTCTACTATAATATCATGTGATGTCTTCAACCAAATACCTAAGCGTAAAAAGGGACATAGTCAATTTTGAACTCCTAAACTTAGATGTTTCTATTTTCGACTTTCCTAACCTTGGATAGTTAATTTATAAGTTGATTCATGATCAGAGGTGTCAAGGGTTCATCCCGGGTAAGTTTTAGAACTTTCAAACTAGCGTAAGGGTAAGTTTGGATGTCCAAAATAGTAAGGCCTCGTGATAGGCCTGTATCGCGAGGGCCAGTTAACCCAGATCGGTGTCGCATCATGAGGGCCAGTTAACCCTATCATGCATCTACGTTGCTCCAATGATCATAACGCCCAAACTAAAGACGTCTGTCCCACCTATGCGATGAGGACGAGCAACAGGGCTCACACTCCTGATTCTGTTGCTAATCCGGGAGTCCCTCCAGTTCATACCAGTCCACCCAGAGAACCTAGGGCTCCGTGGTCTAGGACTCATCATACCCAACCTCCACAGAGAGAGATATCGAATGATGAGTTGAGATAGTCGATGCATATGACCGCATAGTTGGTGGCTTCACAGGCTCGACAGTCGTAGGATGTTGGGTCTGCGTCTGTCACATCTGAGGATACACGGGTGGATCAATTTATGATGATAAACCGGCCTAATTTTACTGGTACAAAGGTGTAGGAGGATCCACAAGAGTTCATAGATGAGATGGAGAAAATCTTTTGAGTGATACATATGGATAAAGTTGAAGGGTTTAAACAAGCTGCTTATCAACTGAAGGAGGTAGAAAATCAGTGGTAACATGAGTGAAAATATTCGAGGGGAGATAGTGCTGAGACTTCTGTGTGAGAAAAATTTATTGAATCCTTGCTGGAATGATTCTTTCCTCAGGAGTTGAAGGAGTCCAAAGCTGAAGAGTTCATAAACCTGAAATAAGAAAAGATGAGCATCAAAGAGTACACCCTAAAATTCAATCAACTATCTCGTTATGCTCTGGAGTTGGCTGGAAACATGAGGGCCCATATGAGAAAGTTTGCATACGACCTTTCGGATGAATTGGTGTTGGAGTGCAAAGGGGCGATATTGAACATGGATATGGACTTCTCTAGATTGTCTATTCATATGACGCAGGTTGAAGAGACGAAGAAAAGGGTTGTTGAAGCAAGAGAGAAGGATAGGCAGGCCAAGAGGGCCCGACCAGCAGTCCAAAATCATAGTCTGCTGCAGAGTGGTAATTCGGATAACCAGTGGAAGAAGAAAAAGTTTTGGAGCAATGCTAAGTCTACATCCAACGCTCTAGCGCCCAGACCTCTAGTTGATCGACGATCTCAGAATTTACAAACTAATCATGCATCTAGAGTGTAGGGTACCCAGTCCCAAGATAGTGTGGTTCAGTCGTATAGAACTTTTTTGCGGTGTGAGACCTGAGATATGCATCACCCAGGAAAGTGTCAGCTGGGTAAGACGGTATGCTATACTTGTGGTCTGGCGGGTCATTTCCAGTGAGATTGTCCTTCCTCTAGAAGGAACCTTGATGGTGCTAAATCCCAAGAAAACTTCTCCGCACCACCATCACCTCCCAAAGGTGCTATTTCAGCTACCAGAAGTGGACACCACTAGTTGTAGGCCTTGTCCAATCGCCATGAGGGAGAGGCCTCACCAAATATAGTCATAGGTCCGTTAAAAATCTTCTCTCATGATTTATATGTGTTACTTGATCCCGAGTCTACCTTGTTTTATATGACTCGATATATGGAAGTCGGTTTTGGGTTTGAGCCTAAAATTATTGTAGAACCTTTATCTATTTCTACTTCTGTAGGTGATTCTGTTGTGGCTAGGAGGGTATATAAAAATTATGTTGTATCTTCTTGTAGCCGAGATACTGTGGCTGACCCCATAAAGCTTGATATGGTTGATTTTGATGTTATCTTAGGAATGAACTGGCTCCATTCATATTATTCCACGCTAGATTATGAAACCTAAAAGGTTACTTTCGCTTTTCCAAATAAACCAGTGATAGAATAGAAGGGTCATTCTTTAGCACCTAGAGGGAAATTCATATCTTACCTTAGAGCCCATAAGCTTATTTTTAAAGGGTGTTTGTACCATCTAATCTAAGTAAAAAATTCTAATATTGAAAGTTCTTCTCTTCGGTTTGTCCCTGTGGTTAATGAGTTTCCAGAAGTCTATCCCGATGATCTCCCAAGAACACCACCTGTTAGGGAGAAAGATTTTTGTATTGATTTATTGCTTAACACCCGTCCCATTTCTATTTTGCTAGCAAGAATGGCTCCAACAAAACTAAAAGAGTAGAAAGAATAACTAGAAGACCTTCTTGATAAAGGTTTCATCCGTCCTAGTGTTTCTCCCTAGGGTGCACCTCTACTTTTTGAATGCAAGAACAATGGTTCCCTTTGCATGTATATAGACTACCGCCAGTTGAATAAAGTCACTGTCAAAACAAATATCCCCTTCCTAGAATTGATGATATCTTTTACAAACTTCAGGGTGCTAAGTGTTTTTCAAAAATAGACCTTCGTTCGGGGTATCATCAATTGAAGGTTAGGGAGGTTGATATTTCCAAAACAGCTTTCCAAACCCGATATGATCATTATAAATTCTTAGTCATGTCCTTTGGTTTGACTAATGCTCCTGCAGCCTTCATGGACCTAATGAATAGGGTATTCCGTCAATTTCTAGATCTGTTTGTTATAGTCTTCATTGATGACATTTTGATTTATTCTAAGAGTGAGGAAGATCATGCCAATCACCTCCGAATCATCATTTAAAACCTAAAAGATCATAAATTATATGCAAAATTTTCCAAGTGTGAATTCAGGCATAATGTTATTGATTTTTTAGGGCATATTATGTCTAGTGAGGGAATTAAAGTTGATCTCCAAAAGATTAAGGCAGTCAGAAAATGGCCCAGACCTACTACTCCAACCGACATTCGTAGTTTCTTGGTTTGGAAGGATATTACAGAAGGTTCATAGAGAGTTTTTCTTCGATAGATGCTCCACTTACCAGGTTGACGCAGAAAAAGGTGAAATTTGTGTGGTTTGACTCTTGTGAGAATAGCATTGAGAAGTTGAAGTACAAGTTGACTACTACACCGATTTTGACTCTTTCTGAGGGTACAGATAGTTTTTTCATATATTCCGATGTGTATTAAGTGAGACTTGGTTATGTACTTATGCAGTATGGTAAGGTGGTAGCTTATACATCTAGGCAGTTGAAGGTGCATGAGTGAAACTACCCCACCCACGACTTGGATTTAGCGGTTATGGTGATCGCACAAAAAATATGGTGGCATTATCTGTATGGGGTACATGTTGATATATTTACTGACTACAAAAGTTTGCAGTATGTTTTCTCGCAGAAAGAGATAAATATCAGGAAAAGGTGTTGGTTGGAACTGTTGACGGACTATGATATGAGTCTACACTATCATTTGGGCAAGGCGAATGTGGTGGCTGACACCCTTAGCAGATTATCTATGGGCAGTCTTTCACATATTGAGGAAGGGAAAAGGGAGATGGTGAAAGATATTCATCGGCTTGCAAATCTAGGGGTGCGACTCCTGGATTCCAAAGATGGAGGGGTAGTTGTGCATAAAATAGATAAATCTTCCCTTTGGGCAGAGTTAAGGAAAAGAAGTTTGAGGATCCAATCTTGATGCAGATTAAGAAAGATGTGAGTCAACAGAAGATGATATCTTTTGAAATTGGTGGTGATGGGTTTTTGAGATATCAGGGTAGGTTATGTATGCCAGATATGGATGAATTACGAAAAAGAATCCTTGATGAGGCTCATACTCTGAGGTATGATATTCACTCAGGCTCTTCTAAGATGTACCATGATCTTAAATATATATTGGTGGAATAATATGAATCGTGATGTGGCTGACTTTGTTTCCAAGTTTTTGAATTGCCAACAAGTTAAAGTTGAACATTTGAGGCTAGGTGGTACTTCCCAAGAGATATCTTTGCCTTTGTGAAAATAGGAGATGATCAATACGGACATCAACACATGACTTCTGAATTCCCGAAAATAGTATGATTCCATTTGGGTAGTTGTCGACCGGCTTACCAAGTCAGCCCACTTTTTTGCTTTTATGACTAACCATTTGGGAGTCATGCGATTCGAGAAGAAAGGGATGCTGAGTCCTCTCTATATAGGACCATATCAGATTGTGAAAAGGATAGGTGGGGTGGCTTATGAGTTAGATTTGCCTACAAATCAGGATTCTGTACATCCCGTATTTCATGTGTCTATGTTGAATAATTATATTGGAGATCATTCCTTAGTGTTGCATGTAGAGAAGATCAAGGTGATAGACTCCTTATCATATGAAGAAGAGCCTATTGTAATCTTGGATTGCCAAGTCAGAATGTTGAGGATTAAGGAAATAACTTCGGTCAAGGTATTATCGAAGAATCTAAAGGAGGAGGAAGTTACTTGGGAATCAAAAGATAACCTGCA
The DNA here is from genome assembly GCA_030864215.1 of Capsicum pubescens. Lineage (NCBI taxonomy): Eukaryota > Viridiplantae > Streptophyta > Magnoliopsida > Solanales > Solanaceae > Capsicum > Capsicum pubescens. The sequence goes on along the minus strand of CM061548.1, from coordinate 365,537,392 downwards.
AACAAGATACCCAAACCTTTTTGAGTTAGGTGGTGACGACATGGAAGGTACCACTCTTTTACTCTCTCTATATCCCTCTTCCTTTCTTTTCCTTGGTACGTTTGAAATCATGCTTTTCTGTATTATAACCCATCATTCAGGGAAGAATGATCCCAAGGGGGGATAATGTAACAATCCCATGATGTCCTCGACCAAACACCTCATTTCGTAGTATGTTATGTGGGTTAATGATCTAAAAATATTCTAAGTGTAAAAAGGGACTTAGTCACTTTTGAAATCCTAAACTTGGATGTTTTTATTTTTGACCTTCCCGACCTCAGAAAGTTAATTGTAAGTTGATTCATGATCGGGGGTGTCAAGGGTACATCCCGGGTAAGTTTTGAAACTTTCGGACTAGCATAAGGGTAAGTTTGGATGTCCAAAACAGTGAGGCCTCGCGATAGGTCCGCATCATGAGGGCTAATTATCCCTGATAGGTGTCGCATCATGAGGACAAGTTAACCCAGATAGGTGTCATGTCGCGAGGGCCAGTTGATCCACATAGGGGTCGCGATGCTATGGCAGCAAAGTTCTGCATTATTTTATCCAGATATTTTAAGGGCAAATGGGTCTTTTTCTTCATCCCAATTCGCCCAATACATGAAATTTAATGATAATCTAAGCACATTAGGCTTGATATCATCAGAAACTACTCCTATTACTTTAAAAGAAAACCCTAGCTTCTTCCTATAAGGTCAAAGTATTCATCTTTGAGTTGAAGAATTTCAAAGAACCTAAGTGTGATTCAGATTCCACTCTTCTTCATCGGTGATCTAAGGTACGTGGGGTTTTTCTAAAACTACTTGGGCATAAGGAAACTGTTCAACAACTTCTAACATTGTGAAATCATGAATTCTTGATGTGGTTTTGGAAGTTACATTGAAATTTTGCATTTATGAATTCTTTAATGATATTAGTGTTTTGGTCTTGAGGCCTTTTCGCCAAATTGATTTTAAATCTTATATATATACGCATGTGGTTAAAGTGATAATTGAATTTAGAGCATGACTATTTATACTCCCTCTCATGTTGCAACACCTCTTGATTTTAGAATGTTATTTAGAGGCATGGTATCAGTGTTCTTGACTATTGTTGAATGATTTAAGATTTGATTTAAATTAATGAGAGAGGAGTTGGCATGTTTATAAATGCTGAATATATATAATGAATGAATTGCATGGTTTGGAAAAATACATGACCAGCCCATGTTTATTGAAATGATTGAAAGGAGTCATCTTGGCATAATTTGATAAATGTAATGAAGAACGAATCTTCTTGAATTATTTGAAGTATGGTGGTCTAAACTTTATGTTTGAAAGATAAAATTGTGATATGATTTTTATGGATTATAAACATGACTTGCAAGTATTGTTATGATGATACCAATTCAGATAATGCCATTGTAACACAGAATAGAACATAATGTCGATTTTCTTTCAGATTTTTAGATTATAAACTTAGAATGATACATGTTCAGAAAAAGCTAAAAATGGGCATAAAGAGAAGTTAGGTGGTTACTCGAAGAAGGCACGAGTCCAGAAAAACTCATTGCTCGAAATTGTGTTTTGCCGATATGGGATTATTATGTCGCCTAGAGGGATTATACGTTGGCCTAGTGCCCTGTGGCATAGCTGAATCAGAAACTCCAACTCTTGCATCAAACTTGGGTTGGGGGCTTGGCCGCCGAGTTAAGGGAGGACTCCATATAGCCCGTGGGGTTGTAGAATTGTAGGGTGGACCACCTAGCTCATAAGTAATACAAAGATCAAATCTTCATTAACAAAAATGTTTTATGAATATCAAAGAATTTCCCATGTGTTTTAAACTATATCATGAATGATTTATTCATGACTTGCTCTCATCTATTTTATATATAAATGCATTATTTTTGTTTTCTCTGTGTATCAGTACAATTGTATTGACCCCCTATATTTCAGGGTCTTAGGCTTAGTCTAGAGGTCCTGCTAAGCCACAGACTTATTCCGATAGAAGAGAAGTGTATGCAGTTGGTGAGCCTTCTTTATTCCGGAAGGCCTATTTCTTTCCATTTAATTGCTAATTAATTTGGTTTAGGTCCACTTGGGGCCTTGTCCCAAATTCACACAACTTATTGGTGTCTTATGTAGTAGAGATTTCGCAGACTGAGAAAGATGTTGTTTAGATGTTGAAAAACTTATTTTCCGTATTGTCAAACAGATTTCAAATTTCTGAACATGATTTCATTTATTATAATTCCACATATTTTATTTATCAATCGAGTATTGTGCATGATTTCCAGGTGTAGAAGGGCGCTCGGGCCTCCATGGTTCGGGATGCTCGTCAAGGCCAGGGTCTCGACTCGGGTTGTTACATCTACATCCTGGAAATTAGTTAAGGCATACAACCAATTGCGCCCTCCGTCAATAGATGAAGTAGTACCCTTGGGTGGCGGTGGTGGGGCTAAGGAATTCGCTTGAGACTTAGAACCTCCAAAACAACCTGTAGAAGATGGACAGTCTCTCTGAATATGACCTGGTTGGCCGCAAGAATAGCACACTAACCTGCCAAACTGGCACTTCCTTGGATGATACTTCCCACACGAGTCATAATGAGGGTATGCCTTAGCAGGTTGGGTCACACTCCTTTGTGACTGTGTACCCTGCACCCTTGGCCCATTATTAGGCAAAAATTAAGGAAATTACTAATCAATTATGGGCCTGAGTACTGGGGCACTAGGTGATGACCGGGCATTTCTCTAAAACTTCTTTTTAGACTACCTTTTTCCTCAATTACGACCCTGTTGTTGAATTTTATTTTTGCTTGTAAATCTGGCCTTCTTGGCCTACCTGTCTTTCCCCCTTGCCTCTGCCAGCCTTTTCTTTTACTCTTCAACCTATTGAATATGAATGGATAACCTGGATAAATCCATGCCTCTATTCAACATTGATCCTTTGTATTCCAATACCAGATCATCAAAGAGACCAGATGCAAACTTTTTCATGTGAGTTGTCATGTTACCCGCCAATTCTGGAGCATAGACGGATAACTGGTTGAACTTCAGTGTGTACTCCTTCACACTAATTTTCCCTTGCTTCAAATTAATAAATTCTTCAGCCATTGATTCTCTTAATTCCTGATGAAACAAATGATCCAGACAAGATTCCACAAACTCACCCCACACAGAAGGCTCAACATCTCTAACTTTAGAATCCTCCCACTCATTATACCACTAATTTTCCATATCTGTCAGCTGATAGGATGCCAGTTCAACCCCTTCAACCTCATTCACATGTATAACCCTAAAAATTATCTCTATTTCATGAATAAACCCTTGGAGGTCCTCCTCAGCCTACGTACCAGTAAGAACATATGGGTTTAGCCTCATGAATATGCCCACTCAGGTAAACTCAGATGAACCAGACACAGACACCACATCTTCAGATCATCGGGCCTTAGAAGCCACCAACTGGGCTATCATATACATAGACTGTCGGAACTCAACATTATATACTTCTCTATAGAGAAGTTGAGTACGATTATCTCAATACCGAGGAGCCCTAGGTGGACTAGTCTAAATAGGTAAAACTCCCGGAATAACAACAAACTCTGGAGTACGAGCTCCATAATGGGTCCGTATCCCATGGGTAGGGTGGACATCCTTAGCTTAGGCATTCCATTTGTTGGATCGACGGGGAGGCATGATATCTTTCTAAAATACAGAAAATCATTGATTAGAGGAAATACAGACTCTATAGCATGAACAAAATCATTAAATAAGAGAGACATTCCTAAACGCCTTGTTGCCCCTTGATATAAGTATGGGGCGCTACACACACATAAATAGAGCTTTACCCAATGCAATTTCGCAGACACCCTGGGACCGTGAACTATTTTCTGATACCAAGTTTTTCATAACCCGAGCCGCACCCTAGTCGCGACGAGCATCCCAAACCATGAAATCCCAGGAGCCCTTTTCTATTTGGCAATCATACATTACATTTATAAAATATAAAGAAATGTGAAAAAGTTATCTTACGTAGACATGGTCGATAATATTTAAAGCCTTGTTTTAGGGTTTTCTAAATATCGAAAAACTTATCAATCAACATAATTTTGGACAAACAATTTTTTTCTCTCTCTCTCTCTCTCTCTAGACCAATTTTTTTGGGAGTTTTGTATTGTGAATCAATTTAAGTTATACTTTTTGATCTTTATCATAGTTGTAAGTTAATCTTCTCAATTCTGAATTCAATCTGTGTACTTGTTTCTTGCATCATGAGTGGCTAAACCTCATTAACCTAAATTATAGGATCTAGGGTTAGGTCATGAAGAGGTGCTAAATACTCAAGATTCAATAGGTGTCAAGATTTCTTGATTATTCTGAGATGTTAATTAATGTCTGTTGGTTGCAAACAGTAGGCATACATAATTTGATTTGCTTGAGAAAGAAATCATAAACATAGAAAGTGAACTATCAACAGGGACTCAGAAATACTTCATTTAATAATCAGCGTTGTAACAAGGTTGATTAATCTGAGGTAAAATTTGGGAAGTAATAGTGATTCCCTAAGTCCGAGAATATTAGGAAATTAGGTGCTTAAATAGGTCGAGAGATAGTTGAGCACATAATCGATAAAGATAGCTTGTTATCCTAACCACCGTGAGAATCTTGAGTCACCTTTGGTATCTGTCATGTACCGTAAGCCCTAGAGAACATAATTCTGGTTATTTCATAAAATCTTAGTTACAAACATCAAAATCAAAGTGTCAAACAATTATTTGTGAAACTTAAACCCCCATTTCAGGAGACGTTAAACTATCAGTGAATTAAATCGTAAAAAACTTGAGTTTCCTTGTGTGATTTGACCCCAACCTAGTTGGGTTTTATATTGACAATGATCTCTTACACCCATTCATGAGTGTATTTTGAGAGCTATATGTCACACCCCAAATCCCATTGGAGCGGACTGGCACCCGTAGCCAAGGAGGCCCGGGAGAACCCGTTCATAACTTATACTTTCACATTTACATTACTTATGAAAATTAGAAATTTGGGCAGCACTTCATCGTAAATAGAAGAAAACAGTACCTGTATCAGCCCAACAGACACGCATATATATATATATAAACAGTAATTGGCCGTCAGAGCCATCACGTCTATCAACCAAACACTCTTATGGTTGTACAATATGTCAACAAAAGCCTCTACATAGATACAGAACTGAGTTAGGGTCGGGACGAACTCCCGCCCACAAAAGACTTTTATACAAATACCAAAAATACATATAGAAACGACTTGGGATGCCCCGAAACAACTGGAGCTCACCACTATTAACGGAATGTCCTGGCTCTTACTACGGAGGTGTACGACCTGAAGTACCTATTCCTGCAGGCATGAATACAGGTTCCCCGTGAGGGACGTCAGTACGGAAATATGTACTGAGTATGTAAGGCAGTGAGTATCAAGATGAGATACAAAAGATCAACAGAACCCAGATACCAGTGAATAAACAGTATGAGTAGACCACACTTAAAAGAGCTGATGGGATACCTGCACATTACTTTCATATCATTACTTCCCGTAATCCTTATCAATACATAACATATGTCATACAATGGCCAACTGATCAGTGGTACTAATATAATACATCAGGGACCACCCCTGGAATAGCATATATACATAACCTATATAATAAAATGGCCAACTGATCAGTGGTACTAATACAATACATCATAGCATCAATTTAAAATAAAGACATTCCATTTCTTAATTCAATCAATCTTTGAGATTGGTTACTTTGTGGTTACACCTTATGGAACTTGAAACCATGATACCTCAATAGGAAAAACATCTAAATAGGTAATCAATATCATGAAAATGAAGTAGAGAATCATGGATACCTCATTAAACCATTTCGGAGTCAACAATAGTATATGGACATTTTTTTGACTAGCCGGACATCTTAAAAGTGAAAACAAGTTCAATTGGTAGTGTCGAAGATCATATGATGTTATTATGTGTCATGTGTCGTAGGACAATGTTGGAAGCTTACTTGAGAGTGCCATGGGTCATTATTCATGCCAAATATTAGATAGAGTATGTCTTACATACCTTGATATAACCACTTCAATACAAGTCCAACTTGACTTCCCGTACTCTTCGAACACTTATCTACAATAAGTCATTTGTGGCAAACTAGTATTAGCAACCAAACCTTACCATTTAGGTATTAACTTCACCAAATAATTTCTAGGAAGTAATCCTTTAACTCATCAATAAGAGTTCTACATACATCCTCTTATACTCTTATTACATTCACATATCATTCATTTTCATGCAATATCCCTCAACATCACTCTTAGCCTTTATTTCCCCTCTTAATCACCATCCAATACCAACATGATAACTAGGCATACATAACCACTAATATAATGATATATCACCACAATTCATCCTCCATAATCCAATACAACAACTTCCATAATTTACTACTAACAATTTATACAAAACAATTCATAACTATGTTTCTAGTTATCTTCCAACATCAAGAAAATACTCATAATCCTTTATCAATACTTATTCATGGATAAGAATCAAGAATAAACAATATTCATACCTTAAAAATGAACTCTTGTATTTATAATCCTCCTTACATAACCATGGGGTGCTTCTCGAAGCTTTCGAGATGGTGATAACAACTACGGAACCAATTCGAATTTTCTACGGTTGAATCACAAAATATTTGAAGTTGAAATTAGGCTAGGGTTTCACCTTCTCTTAATAATTGGATGATATATGATATATATGAGGCTAAGTGTATGTTTATAGAGACCAATTTTCGTCCAAGAGGTAATAGAAAATGACCATTTTGCCCTAAAAATTTAAATAAATCCGAATCTGTCCCCAGTGGACAGTTTTGACTGGCTGAAGTAAATCAATCATAACTCTTTGCTCCGGTATTGGATTTGGGTGAAACCAATTTCTTCCTGTAAAAGGAGTTATGGTCGTTTAAAGTTGACCCAAAAATCTGTCCCAAAGTTTTGTATTTTTTTTTTGGTAGGCTGTAGTAAAACGGGTATAGCTCCTTACTCAGACATTGTATTTGGATGAAACCAATTTCATCGGAAATAAGACTCTCGGAGAATTTCGTCGATATATAGCAGCTCACACAGTTATTTTTTTTACAAGGAGTTATCATCATCTAAAGTTGATCCAAAAAAAAATTGCCAAGCTGCAGTAATTTTCTTGCAGATTTACTGTTCACAGGCTTCCCGGCCACCGTTTTGAAATTTCGAATGTTCTCGCTTATATGAAATACTCCTCTGTTTTGGGTAAACATTATATCGTTGGAAAGCTTATTCCAATACCTACACATACTACTATTGACGTGATACTTCCGAACACCATAAACTTAATTTAACCCATAGGCAAGCCTTTAGGACTCCATATAATCGCGATAAGTGTACGAAAAAATTTACGGGGTGTTACATTCTCCCCCCCTTAAGAACATTCGTCCTCGAATGTTAGCATAGTTACTCAATTAAGACATGTCCAAGCTTACAATTAACATATTCATCATCATAACATACTTGCATAAAAATAAACACTTACTTGTTATTGTTCTTCTTCCGTCTCATGAACTTCCTCCTAATCGTTGAATAGGTAAGGGTACTTAATCTTCATCGCTTCCTCGGCTTCCCATGTGATCTCCTCAACTTGTTGATTCCTCCAAAGTACTTTTACCGATGCTATCTCTTTATTCCTTATCTTTTTAATTTGGCAATAAAGAATAGCAATAGGCATTTCTTCAAAAGTGAGATCTTCTGTAACTTGTACATCTTCCGTAGAAGTGATGTTCGATGGATCTCCGATGTACTTGTGAAGCATCGAAACATGAAATATGGGATGAACTGCTGAGAGCTCTTGAGGTAGCTCTAACTCATAAGCAACTTGGCCAAATCTTTGAATGATCTTGTACGGACCTATGTATCGTGGACTTAACTTTCCTTTCTTGCCAAACCTCATCACTCCTTTCATTGGTGATACTTTCAAGCATACCCAATCGTCGATGGAAAACTCAAGTCCTCTTCTTCTAACATCCGCATAAGATTTGTGTCGACTTTGAGCTGTTTCAAGCCGTTGTTGGATCACTTTTACCTTCTCCATTGCTTGATAAACAATATCCGGTCCAAACAAGACCGCATCACCTGCTTCAAACCATCCTATTGGCGATCTACACTTTCTTCCATACAATGCTTCATATGGTGCCATTTTGATACTTGAATGATAGCAATTATTGTAGGCAAACTCGATAAGAGGTAGGTGATCATCTCAGTTGCCTTTGAAATCTAATACACATGCTCGTAGTATATCTTCAAGTGTCTGGATGGTACGTTCCGCTTGTCCGTCTGTTTGAGGATGAAAAGTCGTACTTAGATTTACTTGTGTCCCCAAACTCCTTTGAAAAGACTTCCAGAAATTTGCGATAAATTGGGATCCTCGATCGGATATAATGGAAATTGTAACTCCATACGATCTCCTTAATATACAACATTGCATACTCTTCCGCCATATAAGTTGTCTTAACTGGTAAGAAGTGCGCGGATTTGGTAAGCCTATCAATGATCACCCATATGGAATCAAACTGCCGAAATGTACGAGGCAAACCCGTGATGAAATCCATATTGATCTTTCTGACTGAAGATATATTGCAGGCTCTTATGATCGGTATATATGTCAACATGAACCCCATATAAGTAGTGGCGCCATATCTTCAAAGCAAATACAACTGCAGCTAGCTCAAGATCATCCGTGGGATAATTCCTCTCATGTGGTCGCAACTGTCTAGAGCCATAGGCTATTACTCTACCATGTTGCATTAATACGCATCCTATGCCAATTCTCGAAGCATCATAGTACACTGCATACCCTTCTGTGCCTTCAGGAAGTACCAATACCGGTGTAGAAGTCAACTTGCTCTTCAGATCTTGGAAACTCTTTTCACAGGCATCATTCCATTGAAACTTGGAGGCTTTATGCGTCAACTTAGTCAAGGGTGAAAAAATAGAAGAAAAACCTTCAACAAACCTTCTATAATAACCTGCCAACCCGAGGAAACTACGATTCTCCGTAGGCGTCGTGGGTCTTGGCCATTTCTTCACAGCCTTAATCTTCTGAGTGTCAACTTTTATGCCTTCACTGGATACAATATGGCCCAAAAATGCCACTGACTTGAGCCAAAACTCACATTTAGAAAACTTCGCATAGAACTTACGATCACGAAGAATCTGCAACGCCTGCCTTAAGTGATTAACATGATCCTCTTCTGATCTAGAGTAGACCAGAATATCATCTATGAAAACTATCACGAACACATCTAAAAACTGCTTAAATAGACTATTCATCAGATCCATAAAAACTGCGGGTGCATTTGTCAGCCCGAATGACATAACCAGGAATTCATAATGACCATACCGTGTTTGGAAAGCTGTCTTGGGTATATATTTATCCTTGACTCTCACTTGATGATAGCCTGATCTCAAGTCAATCTTGGAAAAACACTGGGCACCCTGCAACTGGTCAAATAAATCATCAATTCGGGGAAGAGGGTATTTATTCTTCATAGTCACCTTATTCAATTGTCGATAGTCAATACACATCCTCAGCGAACCATCTTTCTTACGCACAAACAATACTGGTGCTCCACAAGGGGACATACTAGGCCTGATGAATCCCTTCTCTAGCAAGTCTTTCAGTTGCTCTATCAATTCTCGCAACTCTGCTGGTGCCATTCTATAAGGAGGAATTGAGATTGGCTGTGTGTCTGGCAACATATCAATACCAAACTCCACTTCTCATTCAGGAGGTAAACCTGGTAGTTCTTCAGGAAATACATCAGGAAATTCATACACAACCGGAACGGTCTGAAAAGTTGGAGGCTCTGCCTCTGTATCCCTTACTCTAACCAAATAGTATATGTACCCCTTGGAAATCATTTTTCTTTCCTTAAAGTAAGAAATAAATCTACCTCTCCGCGCGCCAACATTACCCTTCCATTCAAGGACTGCCTCATTTGGGAAATGGAAATATACCTTCTTAGAACGGCAATCTACTGTAGCATAACAAGACGCTAACCAATCCATGCCCATAATAACATCAAAATCTACCATTTCTAACTCAACAAGATCGGCCATCGTATCACTACCACAAATATTCACAACACAATTTTGATAAACATTCCTAGCTATAAGAGATTCCCCCACTGGCGTTGATACTTCAAATGGCTTGGCTAATAATTCGTGTGTTCTTCCGAACCTTCCCGAAACCAAAGGAGTAGCATACGATAATGTAGAACCAGGATCAATTAAGGCATACACATCAAATGCAAAAATGGACAACGTACCTGTAACCACGTCTGGAGAAGCCTTTAAATTCTGCCGATCTGCTAGGGCATACACACGGTTCTGAGCTCCGCTAGAACTAGATGCTCCTCAATCACCTATACCGTGACCCATAGTTTGTGTACCCCTACTCAAAGGAGGCACCGATGATGACGCAACAGTTGATCCGGTAGGTCGTGTTATACCACCTGTGGTCCTACGTGGGCAATCTCTAGCCATATGCCCCGGCTTACCATACCAAAAGCAATTGTTCGTTCCAAGCCGACATTCGCCAAAGTGAATTCTTCTACATGTGGGGCACGGGTGTCGTGGAGGTCTCAATTGACTCATACTTCCTTGCCCTTGATACCCCACTGTTTGCGAACTCTGATTTTCACTGCTTTACCCGAACTGATTACCTCTGAACCTTTGAAATTTCGGTTGAGCAATGATTGCAGGATAAGAAGATAACGGGCTAGGCAATCTATGAGAGAACGAAGGCCTAAAACCTCCCTGAGATGCCATAAACTTCCCTATAGCTCTGGCCCGCTTAGAATATCCTTTTTCTGATTCCTGGGTTCTTCTTCTTTGCCTCTGATCTTCTATTTTCTGAGCGAAAGCTTGTATCCTCGTTATATCCATGTCCTTGTTCAAAGCAGCAATGGTACAATCTCTAAAAAAGTATGGTTCCAATCTATCCACATAGTGATGATCTATGTCATCCATAGTACCTACCACATTAGAAGCATATCGAGACAAGGAGTTAAATCGAAGACTATACTCCCTTACACTCATATTACCCAGACGATGATTTAAGAATTGATCTTTACTGGCCTGACGAATCTCGAATGGAAGATAATGATCAATAAATGCATCTTTGAACTCTCCCCACGTAGTTTGAGGTGAATCAATACCCCTAGATCGTTTCCAATCCTCGTACCACAATATAGCCTCTCCTTTCAGTCTATATGCTGCTAGCTCAACCATCTCTTTACCGGATATGTGCATAACATCTAGAGCCCTTTGGGTTTGATCGACAAAGTCCTGCGGGTCTTCGTTAATATCTGATCCGGTAAAAGTAGGAGGATCCAGTTTCAGAAAATCCTGTGTCCGAAGGCTAGCTGCTCTATCCGTACAACTAGAACCCGTGGTAGGAATAGCTTGCCCTTGAACTTGACCGGCAACTATACGCGTCAGAAGTTGTACTGCATCCCTCAAATCTCGATCAACAGCATTAATAGATGGCCCTTCCGGAGGATAAGAAGCTTCTGATATATGCTCAGCTTTAGACTCATATTGTTCAGCTTGTGCCGGTGGTGACTTACTAGTACCTTCTCCGGCCACTACATCTACTCGCTTCCACATATTCTTTCTCTGTGTAACCGGCATCGTTACTATAATAAATAAATAAAAAAAACAATTGGATGAAGCGATCGATTATGACTTTATCTCTAATATGGGCTCTATTGCACGATCTAAGAAATGGAGAATGGAAACAATCCCTAAATTTCCAATAGCCTCTTGTTTATAGATGTGGTGCACAACACACCGATAAACGAGATTCTACGTAGACACGGCTTTGTAGACTCACTAGGATGAACTTCTCTGATACCGCATCTGTCACGCCCCAAATCCCATTGGAGCGGACTGGCACCCGTAACTGAGGAGGCCCGGGAGAACCCGTTCATAACCTATACTTTCACATTTACATGACTTATGAAAATTAGAAATTTGGGCAGCACTTCGTTGTAAATAGAAGAAAACAGTACCTGTATCAGCCCAGCAGACACACATATATATATATAAACAGTAATTGGCCGTCAGAGCCATCACGTCTATCAACCAAACACTCCTATGGTTGTACAATATGACTACAAAAGCCACTACATAGATACACAACTGAGTTAGGGTCGGGACAAAATCCCGCCCACAAAAGACTTTTATACAAATACTAAAAATACATATAGAAACGACTTGGGATGCCCCGAAACAACTGGAGCTCACCACTATCAACAGAATGTCCTGTCTCTTACTACGGAGGTGTACGACCTGAAGTACCTGTTCCTGCAGGCATGAATACAGGTCCCCCGTGAGGGACGTCAGTACGGAAATATATACTGAGTATGTAAGGCAGTGAGTATCAAGATCAGATACAAAAGATCAACAGAACCCAGATACCAGTGAATAAACAGTATGAGTAGACCACACTTAAAAGAGCTGATGGGATACCTGCACATTACTTTCATATCATTACTTCCCGTATTCCTTATCAATACATAACATATGTCATACAATGGCCAACTGATCAGTGGTACTAATACAATACATCAGGGACCACCCCTGGAATAGCATATATACATAATCTTTTATAATACAATGGCCAACTGATCAGTGATACTAATACAATACATCATATCATCAATTTAAAATAAAGACATTCCATTTCTTAATTCAATTAATCTTTGAGATTGGTTACTTTGTGGTCACACCTTATGGAACTTGAAACCATGATACCTCAATAGGAAAAACATGTAAATAGGTAATCAATATCATGAAAATGAAGTAGAGAATCATGGATACCTCATTAAACCATTTCGGAGTCAACAATAGTATATGGACATTTTTTTGACTAGCCGGACATCTTAAAAGTGAAAACAAGTTCAATTGGTAGTGTCGAAGATCATATGATGTTATTATGTGTCATGTGTCGTAGGACAATGTTGGAAGCTTACTTGAGAGTGCCATGGGTAATTATTGATGACAAAGATTAGATAGAGTATGTCTTACATACCTTGATATAACCACTTCAATACAAGTCCAACTTGACTTCCCGTACTCTTCGAACACTTACCTACAATAAGTCATTTGTGGCAAACTAGTATTAGCAACCAAACCTTACCATTTAGGTATTAACTTCACCAAATAATGTCTAGGAAGTAATCCTTTAACTCATCAATAAGAGTGCTACATACATCCTCTTATACTCTTATTACATTCACATATCATGCATTTTCATGCAATATCCCTCAACATCACTCTTAGCCTTTATTTCCCCTCTTAATCACCATCCAATACCAACATGATCACTAGGCATACATAACCACTAATATAATGATATATCACCACAATTCATCCTACATAATCCAATACAACAACTGCCATAATTTATTACTAACAATTTATACAAAACAATTCATAACTATGTTTCTAGTTATCTTCCAACATCAAGACAATACTCATAATCCTTTATCAATACTTATTCATGGATAAGAATCAAGAATAAACAATATTCATACCTTAACAATGAACACTTGTATTTAGAATCATCCTTACATAACCATGGGGTGCTTCTCGAAGCTTTCGAGGTGGTGAACACAACTACGGAACCAATTCGAATTTTCTACGGTTGAATCACAAAATATTTGAAGTTGAAATTAGACTAGGGTTTCACCTTATCTTAATAATTGGATGATATATGATATATATGAGGCTATGTTTATGTTTATAGAGACCAATTTTCGTCCAAGAGGTAATAGAAAATGACCATTTTGCCCTAAAAATTGAAATAATTCCGAATCTGTCCCTAGTGGACAGTTTTGTCAGGCTGAAGTAAATCGATCATAACCCTTTGATCCGGTATCGGATTTGGGTGAAACCAATTGAATTGGAAAGATAATTCAAAGGGATTTCATTTTAATATAATGTAAACCACCCATTTCTTCCTGTACAAGGAGTTATGGTCGTTTAAATTTGACCCAAAAATCTGTCCCAAAATTCTGTGTTTTTTTTTGATAGGCTGTAGTAAAACGGGTATAGCTCCTTACTCAGACATTGGATTTGGATGAAACCAATTTCATCGGAAAGAAGACTCTCGTATATTTTCGTCGATATATAGAAGCTCACACAGTTCTTTTTTAACAAGGAGTTATGATCGTCTAAAGTTGATCAAAAAAAAAATTGCCTAGCTGCAGTAATTTTCCTGCAGATTTACTGTTCACACGCTTCCCGGCCACCGTTTTGAAATTTCGAATGTGCTCGCTTATATGTAATACTCCTCTGTTTTGGGAAAACTTTATATCGTTGAAAAGCTTATTCCAATACCTACACATACAACTATTGACGGGATACTTCCGAACACCATAAAATTAATTTAACCCATACGCAAGCCTTTAGGACTCCATATAATCGCGATAAGTGTACGAAAAAATTTACGGGATGTTACACTATAACCATGTAATTTAGGAAAACCCCAGGTATCTTATGTTGTTTAATTTGAAGATTGGAACTCTAATCTTGACCCTTTTTTTGAAATCGTGATCTTAGAAAAACCCTAATTTCCTTTTGTTCTTGAGGGTAAGGAGGATTTCATATGTTTTAAAACTGATAATAGTTGATTATTAATGTTTAGAGTACAATTTAATTCATGGGGGAGCTTTTTGGGAAGGGAAAGTACCAGATACCCATTTATAAACGTCCCATCTGAGTAACTCGGCCTCGCTAGACGGCTTGGTTGATGGACCATCATTTTGGTGATGTGCTGTCACTCCAACCATCAGTTTTGGTCTAGAGAATGAGATCATTGCCTGAGGTCAACGGAAATCTTTCTGGACTCTCATTGACTTGACGGTTCGTCAGTCTGGCCGTCGCACCTCGGCAGACTGACACCTCTGTGTAAAATGTGCATAAATTTTTACCCTGATATTGGATTTAGGAGAAAATTATGGCATTGAAAATAAAACTCAATGACCTTTCATATTATATATAGTAGGTTCTCTAAATCATTATATACAAGAAATTATGGTCAAAGGAAATTGACCCAAGTTTAGACGTTCACTAAAACTTAATTGATAGAAAATTTTTAACTCATCTTTGAGTTAAGGGACCTCTATGATGTCAATTCATGCACAAATATATTCCCACACTACCTAATTGAATATAATACTTATAATTGCATTGGATTCATTGGCTTTTGGACCTTTACGCGTAGGAATGACGGTTTACGTTCTTTCCCAAAATGCGGATTGTTACAGAATTAGTCAAGGGAACTCATTTATAGATTTTTATACGTGAGTCATTGCATTGATCATCATCTCCAGCTCGTACTCTTTCCCTTCTACTTGTTTGTGTATTTCCAATGTGAGCCAGGAGTTCCCCAAACACTTCAACAGGGCTTCAAAAAATGAAGTAAGTACTCATGAAGTGGTCAAGGGAACTCTAGGGAACACCTTGATTTATATTTAGACATGAACTATTACATTGATCATCATCTCCAGCTTTTACTCTTGCACTATTACTTATTTATGTATTTTCAAAGTGAGGCCTGAAGTCCCCCCAAACACTTCAGCAGGGCTTCAAACAAAGAATCAAACCCTCATGTAGTGATCAAGCGAATTCCTGGTAACACATTGATTGATATTTATACGTAAACTATTGCGTTGATCATCATCTTTAGCTCGTACTCTTGCGCTTCTATTTGTTTGTGTATAGTCAAATAGAGCTCAAGAATTTCCTCAAACACTTCAGCGGTGGTTCAAACAATGAAGTAAGCCCTCGTGAATGGTCAAGGGAACTCTGGGATCATCTTGATTGATATTTATACGTAAACCATTGTATTGATCATCATCTCCATCTCATACACTTAAACTTGTTTGCATATTTTCAATGGGAGCCTCGGTGTTCCTCCAAACCCTTCAGTGGGGCTTGAGATAATGAAGTATTCCCTCATGAAGTGGTCAAGATAACTCCCAGGAACACCTTGATGATATTTATACATGAGCCATTGCATTGATCATTATTGCTAGCTCGTACTCTTGTACTATTACTGTTTGTGTATATTAAAAGTGAGTCCTAGAGTTCCCCAAAACACTTCAGTAGGGCTTCAAACAACAAAGTAAATCCTCATGAAGTAGTCAAGGGAACTCTAGGGAACACCTTGATAAATTTATGCGAGAACCATTGCCTTGATCATCACCTCCAGCTCGTATTCGTGCACTTCTACTTGCTTGTGTATGTTTAATGTGAGCCCAGGAGTTCCCCAAAACACTTCACCAGTACATTAAAAACGAAGTAAGTCCTCACGAAGTGTAAAGGGAACTCCAGCGAACACCTTTTTTTGTTCATCGATCATCTCCAAGTTGTCCTCTTACTCTTCTACTCGTTATGATTTTACCATATTGTTCATATCTAATACTGTTAGATTTCTACATTATTAAGCTAAGATCTTGAAGAAAAGAGGGAAGAAGATTCTAGAAGATGAGTATTCTTTTAGTAACCGAATTTGTCTTAACTCATTATGCCACTACAAGTTGGTATTTATAGAGTTAGTTTGCTTATTTTGATAGCTGTATAATGACAGCTGTCACACTTAACTAACTAACTAACTTACCCATACAAATAAAAATCTAACTTCCTCTATCTAATATCAACCTGATCATTACACTTTCAACCAGCTCAATACTCCCCTTCATGTTGATGGCTTAAAGATATTTTTCAATACCAGTTTACATAGTAGATATTCATGCTGACTTTTTCCTAAGACTTTTCTGAGAATGTCTGCTAGCTGCTCCTATGATGGCTCATGATTTGTCTCAATCATCTTCTTGCTGATTATTCCTCTCACAAAATGATAGTTTATGCAAATGTGTTTTGTCCTATCACCGAATATATGATTAGTTGTAATCTGTATTGCTACTTTGTTATCATACATCAAGTCTACAGGTTGTTTGATCTGATTTGCTAGTACTTGAAATAGCCCAAGTAACAAGGTGATCTCTGTACTACAACTAGCCATGCTTCAAAACTCTGCTTCTGCAGATCTCCTAGACACAGTCTGTTGTTTCTTTGATTTCCAAGAGACCAAATCACCACCAACATTTATTACTTACCCTGCAACTGATCTTCTAGTTTGTAAGCAAGCACCGCAGTCAAAGTCACAGTAGGCTATCAATTTATTGAAAGTTTCTGTAGGCATAAACAAACCCAAGCCAGAAATACCTTTTATGTACCTCATTACTCTCAATGCAGATTCCATGTAAGCTGTCTTTGGAGAATACATATATAGACTTAGTACCTGTACTAAAAAGGATAAGTCAGTTCTAGTCATAGTGAGGTATAACAACCTTCCTACTGGTCTTTGATAGGCTGTTAGATCCTTCAGAGTTGCATCATCATCCACTATTCCATTGGAAATATGGTTATCATATTCCACAGGTGATAGTTTTTGGTGCACTTCAAGTGGAGTAATTCCAGCTTTTTCTCCACTTAGCCCATCCTCAGATATAAGTTCAAGAGAAAACTTTCTTTGATTCAGAACTATCCTATAACACCCTCACATTTTGGGAGTTTTATTTTTGGCTTCCTGTACTCGAAATATCAAATTTTAACTCAAATCATATTTAGGGATGTTAAAAGGGTAACCCTGAGGAATTTCAGAATTTTCAGACAAGGTTCGGGGCATTTTTGGGACACGGAGGCAGGAAGACTCCGTGATAGCCCCACATCGCGGAGGCTGGGGTCCGCGATGGGTACTGTATCATGGAGCCTGTGTTTACTGTAGTTCTATTCAAATGTATTAGAGGGCCTTTTTTGTCCTTTTCCCCTTAAAACCATTCCTCACTTTTAAGACATCCCTAAAATATATTATTACCTCTGTGAAATGCCTAAGTGTCATTCCATAGGTCAGAAGAAAGAAAACACCTAGGGCTTGAGAATTCCAACATCCAAAGAGTCAAATTTCTCTACATTTTCGTCATTATTGAGGTATATGGGACTATCCTAAATCTCATGGGCATATGTTTATCCTTTTAAACAAACTTTAAATATATATGATTATGTATATAAAAAGAGGGTTTGAAAATCGTTTGAGGATAATGTGTTATGAACCCATTTTGCTGAAAGCATGTACTTCTAATGAAATTTCTTCATAAACTTGAGTTACTTGGGAGTATCCTAAATCTAATTTTATCCTTTTTAATAAGCTTTAAAGATATATGATTATGTATATAAAAATGGAGTTTTGAAATCGTTTGAGGGTAATGTGTTATGAACCCACTTTGATGAAAGCATGTACTTCCCATTAAATTTCTTCATAAACTTGAGTTACTTTTATGTGTACATGGGATTATGAGTTTGAAAATTAATATGAGAGTACATGCCGAGCAAAATTTTCTCTCTTGTGGTGAAATCCATTGTCTTAGCATGTTGTGGGTTTGCTCAAATGCATGATTAAAAGCTTAGTTCATAAGTTTTTATTATCCATGTTGAAATGGTTTAGTTTTGTATTTCAAAAGAGAGTACTTTCTTTATTTTCAAAATGTTCAAGAGTACTTAAACTCCCTTTATAAAGTATTTCATGAAGTGATATGATTGTGTACTTTGAGATTGGAGCATTGTGTATGCTTACTTGAGTATTGTGTATGCTTCTTTGTTCCTATGGGACACTTTGTATGCTTCTCATGAGCATTGTGTATGAATTTTGATTTGATATAGAACATTATGTATGTTTTTCTGAGTATTGTGTATACTCTTGATATATTTTACGTATTGTGTATGTTGCCCGAAACTCCTGGGATTGGTTAATTACTTTAATTATAAATTGTGATAAGTACTTGGTATAAATTTTATTGAGATATATAGTTCCTGATTAACGATTGTTGGGTCTCACTGGTCCTCTTATTATGATATAATTTATGTGTGTAATAACTTAACGTTCTTGATTTTGTTGTGTTTTCTAATACTTGTCCTAGTAGTACTTAAAGTAGCAATCGGGGATCTTACTGGGTTATATTTTATATATGTAGCTCACTCCTTACTTGCATGTGTGTAGATACTATCGCGGAAGGTTAAATTAGTGGGTGACGATTCGTAAGGATTTTATTGTTGAGGTGAGTCTTCGCCTTGTTCGTGGAGGCTTTCGTTTCAGCTTTAGCCCTTTAGATTATATTTCTTTTCTTTGAGTTTGCATGCCCGGAAGTTGAACTCATGTACCTCAATTTTAGATGCTCCATGGTCTTAGATTGAGATTTGGGATAGAGAATTAATTCTCGAGTAATTGTTGAATTTATAGTTTGATATTGGATTTTTGTTGAATTGTTATTCGTTATATATTGATGCATTGGAATTGCACCTACGTTATCGTAGTGCTTATTAATTGATAAAGTGTAAGGAATATTGGTTTGTTAGTGAGGTGCCCGTCACGTCCAGGGATTACTTTAGGACGTGACAAGGTTATTGCTGTACTGACCCCAATTTCTCCTGCATTAGCTTTATTCAAGATATTACTAAGGTCCCTAGTATATATGTCAGCCTTTGAGTTTTTGTTTCAACCATTTAATTTACTCGCAGCCTGAAATATGAAATATTCAACAATCACATCTTGCAATCCTTCAGTCACCAACTGCTCAAACTATAGATGAATCCTCTACATATTACTGTCTTTGAATGCTCTCTTCTTCTTATAGTTGACCAGTAAGTAATGACACATATAGAGGGCTATGATCACTCACACCTTCAGAGAGAAATATGGTCCTACAAATAGTCACGTTATCCAGCCATCACCATTAACAAAGATCGGTCTATCCTAAAAAAGATTCTTCCAGATTCAATCATTCTATCCATAAATTCATCTAATTAATACTTGGTAACTCATTCAGCAATCTTGAAATCGACCACCTCTGTAAGTGTGAGTGTATTTCCTCAAAATGTACGACTGGGTTCAAATCCCCCAAAATTAACCAAGGCCCATACACAACTTGGCTTGACAAGTGAATTTCTGTGCACTCTCACTACATACTCTTATCTAATATATGTCTTCCTTCTATGCCAACTATATTCTCCCATAATATAAACCTACACCTCAACCATTTTTATTTGTACTTACTCTTTTCTTCCATAGTTTAATGTTATTAGCTATTTCACTATCTTTTGAGCAATATGTGCTGCTGCAACAGGCTTTTGTGGTGGTATTCAACTTGATACATACTGAGTCTTTCCACCTTTCCCAATATGAGAAAATTCCGTAGCATTAGTCACTGCCTTGACTTGAGCAATAGGTTGAGTTACTTCATTAGCATTTGGTGTTTTCTCCTCAATTCTGATTCACTTTATTATATTGGATTAACATTCTTCACGGATTCAATAATATGTTTTGGTGCTAGTGTCTTAATGTTGTCCTTCTTAGGCTTATAATTGTTGAAATGGTACATAAAGAATATTTTCATTATTATATGTTTGAGTTATCACAGTTCCTTTTTCATTTTTGAGAATTCCATCAATAAATCTGGAAAAACTCAAGCTCATTTTCCTTTCAACTTGTCCATCATAAGGGGATTTCCCACAAGGCTTCCTATCGTGCTTAGACCCCTTGCTTAGAGAACTCCATTTTTTAGGTTTCCAAGCTTCCATGATCAATGGTTTATTATCAAAATAGTTTATACCCCTAAATAATATGAGTCTTCCTTTCTCATTATCAAATCTCACCACCATATTACTTTTCATCATAACAACCGTCAGTCGACGTGACAATATTCTCTGGCGACAACAACTTCGAGTTCTTCATCATTTCTTTTTTATTTTAACAGGTAAAAAATTAGGACTTTTTAGTTATGAAGAAAACGAGGAACTTGAGTTATCTCATTTCTAGTATGAGTTACCAATTTCAATATTTGTTACTTAAATTTACAATGGGGACTCAAGAATACCCTAATTTGTGGTATTTCTTTTCTTCTCTTTTCGGAGTGAAATATGATTTTTATTGTTACTGTAGTTCTTGTTGTCGAAGATTGTTGTAAAAATAGCGAAAGTTGAATTTTAGTTTACTTTAGAGACATCTTTGTGGCCAAATCTAACAAACAACTATTGATTTGTTGGTGTTTGTTATTTTTTAATGTTTTTTGTTATTTGTACTTGTATAATATTGATGTTGTTGGTAAATATTGATATTGTGTGTTACTTAGTTGATTTTAGTAAGTAAAATTATAATTTTTAGTTGAAGTTTTCATCTGGATGTATCTGCTACAGTTGTTTTTTCAACAATGGATAAAACATGTAACGTGAATCCAACAGAGGAGTAATTTATTGTAACATATGACTGATCTGTTACAATATATTAGTCATATATTGCTACAACATGTGGGTAATCTATTGCAATATATGATTCATATGTTACAACAGATTACTCATATGTTGGATTGGTATTATAGTATTGTAACAGGAATCCAACTTATGGGTCATCTATTGCAACAGGTGAATCATCTGTTGCAACAGCTTACTCACTTGTTGCAAAAGATGGCTCATATGTTGGATTCATGTTACAGGTTCTATCCATTGTAGTAGTAGCAGATACACCAAAAAACAAATTCAACAAAAATCATAATTTATACTTACAAAATCACTTATGAAGTAATGTCCAAGTGATATACGAATAAAATTTGACAAAAAATATTTCAAAAATTCAACAAGGGCACAACAAATAAGTGAAACACATGAAAATTTTTATGAAACAGGTAAAGAAGATAAAAATAGTATTTCATACATCAAAGGCAAAAAGATCAAGGGGACAAATGTTTGAGTTCTCCTAAATTGATCGAGACCAAGCTATTACTAGGTAACTATTTGGTGTTGGCAATAGAAGTATTTATTTTGAGATATAATAGTCTTTGTTTATTGTTAGAAGAGAAGTGTTGTAACAAGAAGCGAGTTTGACTTTTTTGAGTGATTAAGTTGTGTGGAGAACAGTTAGAGTTAACTATCGAGGTGAGGTACTCTAGTGAGTCCCTTTGATTGTTGAGTTGTTATTTGAAACGTTATGAAAGTAGTGGAGATTGGAGTTGAAATCTCCTAGCATAATTTTGTGTGCAGTTTGCTTTTACTATTATTGTGTTTCTCTGAACCCGATTCCAAATACGTGTGGTGAAGTTAGTTGTTTTTTTTCATTTATCTCTCTACCATGGGAAATTTTGTCAATGCCTAATGTTACATCAACAACAATCTCGAACTCTTTAAGACCTTCCGAATTAGATGTGTTATCAACAATTCTGTATATTTTGCATATCATATCTTAAATGTCTCTATCACGATGATTATTGTCAAAATATTCCTCGTCCAAGTCATCAAAATTCAAATATTCATCATCCATGTCATCAAAATTTCTTTGCATATGACATTTTAGAACATGTCATGGGATATGTATTCAAAAAGGTTGAGCTTAGGACAAAGTGATTTGATATGATTTCGATTATAAATCCAGTGTTGTACATGAGTATGAAGGTGAAATTGAATGGTTAAATGTGGTAAAGAAGAAGAAATTTTGATATAATTGATATCAATTTTTTGTCAATATTACAAGAGGTGATAAATGGGTATTCTAAAGCATTTTCCATGTTGAAAAAGTCGATATGGGAAACATAGAAAGTGGTTTAAATATACTCTTATATATAGTTGAGAACAAACCCTACACCTAGTCAACAAAGGATAGGGAAAGAGAGAAAAAATTGAATTCCAATTCCCTTTGTGACGGTTTATCTATATCTCTAATCTATAATCTATATCTATAATCTATATTTATAATTTATTTATAATATATTAAAAGTGTGAAGTCCCTTAGAAAAGTTATTTGAACTTTTTTCCCTTCATTAAAAGACTGTACAATAGACAAAATCGTCTTTTTGCTATTTTTTTCAATTAATTATTATTTAATTATAATCCTAACTTTTTACCTATTTATATAAGGAAAAACTCCTAATTTTTTTTCTATCAATTTTAGGAACCTTCACTGCTACGGATCCTCCACTTTTTAACTTATTATAAATTAAAAAAAATATAATAAAAGGAAAATTCTATTATATTAGAACTATTTTTGTAATCTTTAAGACTATTATTAATTACAAAAATCTCATAACTAATTTTTTTCTTATTTGATTTAAGTAGAAAGTCCTACTATTTAGTAAGCTTTACATGTAACCAAATTTACGTTATATAAGTTTTGTCTATTAATGCCTATACGTATATTGAAAAAAAACCTAATGCGTTTGAATTGTAATAGTCACTAATCCGAATTAATGCTGGATAAAAATTTATTACTTGAATTCGTATTACACTCCTAAATCAATTAAATATTATCTTATATTATTATTTATTTATTTATAATAGGTAAGAGCTCCTAATAATACACTTCTAAATCAATTGAAATACTACCTTATATAATTATTTACTTAAATTATAATTCTATTTATAAACCATTATTTAACCCTCATTAACTTGCCATTTCTTTTACAAACCCTTATTTAAGCCTCACTAACACGTCATTCTTTTTTCTTCTTTGATTGTCTTTTTATTATTTGGTTTGATTTCATTCAAGTTATTTTTCTGCATTCAATATTTTATTTTTCAATGTGATTTTTTTTCTTCACTTTCTTTTTTAGTTAATTAATAGTGATAAGGTGATTTATTTTTATTATGGTGTATGATGATGTCATGTTCGCTCAGGTATTCTTGCATCCAACAATATCAAAGAAACAAATAATGTAACTAAAGATGAGGAATGTAATATAGTTGATGAGGAGAAGAAGACTGCCTCAAGAATTCAAGCAAAGGATCATACCTCAGAGATTATGAGCTGCAAAGATTCACAACAACACATGAAATTGACGAATGTGAGATCATAAGCAACCTTCGTGAGGGCTTTAGAAGAGACATCAAATATGATCTTTGGACTTGGTCAGAGAGGTAAACTTTTGTTCCATTCTTTATCTCAAATTAAGTGTCTTAATTTGAATAAGCATGAAGTTTAAGAAATATAAAGAGATTTTTGGCTCTTGTGATTTTAAATAAAAAAGATGTATATAGTCTTTTAAATTTTGTGATCTTAATGTTTTCATTTGAATTAGGAAATATCTAATAATATGTTGTTGGACAAGTTTTACTCTAAGTACTTTAAAACATTTTAAAACCTCTTCTTGACAGGAGTGTGTATATAAATTTGCATAGAACCTCTAAAACTCATCCAATTGTTCTAACTATCATAAAATATGCAAACTATATGAATTTCACTTTCACATGAATAAAATACTTGAATGATCTCGTACCACTATTGGATGAGTTAATATTTGCAAGTCACGTATATTTTGATCATGAAGTGCAGGACTTCATGCTATAATATCGTACAACGAAAGTGCAATACACTATCTATTTGATTATTTTAATCAACACAAAAGCTTAGTATTTTTTAAATTACTAATCAAACGTACTAAATATTTTCAAACAACATCTATCTATATCTATATTTTTATAATCTATCTATAATCTATAATCTATATCTATATCTATAATATATTAAAAGTGTGAAACCCCTTAAAAAAGTAATTTGATTTTTTTGTCCTTTATTAAAAGACTCTTCTTTAGACAAAATTGTCTTTTAACTATTTTCTTTAATTTATCATTTAATTATTTTTATTATATTAACTAGTTCCTAAAATATATAGGACTTCTCAAATATATGGAAGGGGAATCAATTAATATTTTTCTTTGTACATCAATTAGAAAAATACTCCTAATTTCTTTAATTTATTATTTAATTATTTTTATTATATTAACTAGACTTCTAAAATATATAGGACTCCTAAAATATATTGAATGAGAATCAATTAAATACGAGACACACGTGCAAAATATCTATAAATTCCTAATCCACTTAACAATCTTTTGATCCACCTATCAATCTTTTATCAAATTAATTTAGCATGGAGATTTTTTCTTACGATGAGCCTAAATTACATTACACCTTTAGGTGGTCTAAAATGAAACACAAGAATTCCAAAAATCCTCCACCCGCCTATGAATTAGTCGAAATCCAGTTGATTTGCAAAGTAGAACATATTTGGCGTAATCTTTATGGTGAAAAGAAGAGAAGTTGCGAGCGTCCACAAATCACAATTTCTATCACAATAGAATTTGGATATTTCAAGAACCCAGAAAAGACTCGTCTAGCCACATATAACCCAACTGATGAATTGTCAATTCCCACTCTTCAGATGCAAAGTGACTGGGGAAAAAGTGGTAAAAGCTACCATTCTCAAAACTATTTAGCCAAAGGAACACTAAATTTCTTTTTTAATTATTTTTTAGGGTTAGGGTATAAAAAGTATTAAAAAAGGTGAAAAAGTTGGCCCACATGTGGGCCAAGGGACCATTGTATCATTTTTCTAACTTTACAAATTTAACATAATACACTAATATCAATCTACAAATTTAACATAATACACTAACACCTATCAACTTCTTCCAATATAAAAAAAAAAATCTTCTCTCTCCTCTTAAATTTTCTCCAACTCCCGCTTGAAGAACAGTTCTCCCCAAACACCATTTTCGTGTTTCCTTCTTCTGCAGTTGCTAAGAGGTCATTTTTGCTTCATAAGGTTAGTTAAAATCATGATTTGATCATTTATAGATCCATTTAAATTGGTTTCTTTGCTAATCGATCCGTAGTGATGTAGGAATTTTATTTTTTTTCGAATTTGATTGATTAAGGAGTTTTGGTATAGTTCTGTTTTTTTTTTGGCAAAGAAGTGTTGAATGGTGAGATAATCTTTATTTGAAGAGTTATTTTGGCAGTTTGATTCAAACAGTAAGTTTTTTCTGTCCGTAGACCCGTGGTCTATGAAATCGATCTGTGGTCTATGAAATCAGAATGCCCTAGATTGAAATAAATTTTTAGACGTATGAAATTCTTTTAATAAATGGTTGCCTAAATAGTGGAAATTAAAAAATTAATAGCTAATTAGTTCGATTAAGTGCAGTGGTTTGATTTTTAGCAATTGTCGTGTTTCGATATTGCATGTTGGATTTTGGTTCACAGTTATTGATGTTTGGAGTGAACTATTTGATGGTGGAATGGTGGGATAATCGTTATTTGAAAAGTTATTTTAGCAGTTTGATTCCAACAGTCGCCTGTTTCTATCCGTAGACCAGTGGTCTATGAACTCGACCCATGGTCTATGAAATCAGAATACCCTAGATTGAAATAAATTTTAGACGTATGAAATTCTTTTAAAATATGATGGATGAAATAGTGAAAATTGAAAGATTAAAAGCTAATTAGTTTGATTAGGTGCACTAGTTTGATTTTGATACTCCATGTTGGACTTTGGTGGGGAATTTCTTTTTTTGTGGGGGGGGGGGGGGGGCGGGGTTCATTTGAGCATTGACTTATTTCTATTGATAGACTTGTGGTATATGAACTGAAAATGGGAGATTTGTTCTGCAGGTGTAGATTGTGTTGAAAATGGGAGATTTGTTCTGCAGGTGTAGATTGTGTTGAAAATGGGTAAAAAAACCATCCATCCTAAAGGCAAAGCCAGTGGCAGTAGAAACAGATAAGCTGAGGCAGCTGAAAATGTCTCAAAAAGAAATAAAATTAATGAGAAAGTGTCTGAATCTGATCCAAATTTAAAGGAGATAAGCGACTACGCTAAGTCTAGTAAAGATATCCTTTTCGAGTGCAATATTAATGGTTACAGTGAAGAGAGCGAGGAATGTGGGAGAAACAGTGATGATGGGGATAATGATCCATTGTCCATGCTAAGTTTGTCAAGGTTCATTTCCGTAGAGTGGTATGACCTTCAAACGATAATGTAGGAGTTCGGATCTTTTCCGAAGAAGATATCGATCAGATCAAGAATGGCTTCTTATCGAGAATTTAAGCAAGTTCTTGTTAACTAGGAGTTGAAGAAAAGATTCAAGCGGTCCTAAGTTCGAACACTTGAGAAACCTGCCGGAACATCTCAAGTTCAATGGGCAGTTGGTCCATTATT
The DNA here is from genome assembly GCA_030864215.1 of Capsicum pubescens. Lineage (NCBI taxonomy): Eukaryota > Viridiplantae > Streptophyta > Magnoliopsida > Solanales > Solanaceae > Capsicum > Capsicum pubescens. The sequence goes on along the minus strand of CM061548.1, from coordinate 365,510,189 downwards.
TGCTATTACGATGCGTCAAGAGGGATAAGATGCATCATGAGATGTGGTTCTGCATTATCAACAAGCTTGTCTTTTTTGGCTTGAAAGAATTTTGTTTGATCTCGGAGATGAGCTGCTCATCATACCCCAGTGAATAAAAAATGAAGAAGATGTTAGACAAGGGGGAGAATTTTTGCTTTAAGGTGATGAAAAATAAAAACATTACCTCGGCCAACTTGTTACACTTGATCCGAGGGAATAAGGTGAACGAGGACCAAAAGTTTAAGTGTTGTTTACTGTGGTTCTTGTACTCCGTGTTGCTTGCAAAAGATTCAACGAAGGTTGTCGACATGAAACTGATTCGAATGGTCGATTTTTTGAGTTTCTTCAAGATTTATTCGTGGAGCAAAGAGAGATTTCAACTGACCCTGGACTATCTGAAGAAGAAAAGTGACCTGAAGAAGCAGAGGAAAGTATTTGATGAGAAGTAGAAGGCCTCTTATGCTCTATTCGGATTTTCCTAGGCTTTCATGGTATCTACCATAAACCTTTTTATTAGTTTATCATAGATTCTTGTTTTACTTATACTCTATCATAGACACTGAGTTCTTTTTTCTCTGTTGTACTGATTACAGGTTTGGATGTACGAGTCATTTCCTCATCTTTGAAAATTTGCTGGAAAATCAACGGATGAGCCATTTTCCATTCTCCGCATCCTCAGATGGCACACTACAAAAAGTGACCAGATAATTGAAGGTGACCCATTCAAGTACAAAGAAAAAGTTTCCGAGGTATGAACTTATTTTTTATTATGCAATTATAATACTACTGTTGCATCGAATGTTATGTCATTATTAATTGATATTTTATAGAACGTGCACCTGTACATCATCCCTACTGTTCGTGAGACGAAGATGTATTACATGATTATCTTTGATCCATATACGGACGAAGTGAAGAATAACTTCCTCGATGGCTTAAAGAAAGAGTTAGAAGGGGTAACTTTCCTTATTTCAAATAAGGATAGTGATGATGACGGGAATTTGGGTGGTAACCTTATTGATGTACGCGTTGGTGATGATGATACTCCGAGCACCTCCAAAGATGCTACGGGCACCTCATCCCACGAGGATCTTCATAAATGTGTTGTTGCGCTCGAGGAAGCGGTGTTGGATATTATTGCCTATATTAGAGAGAAAAGACTGAAGAAAAAAGAACAGGATGAGCAACAACAAGAGCGAGGTAACTTCATTCAATAATTGATGTTGTTAATGAATTTTCAGCTTTAAATATCAGTAACACTTTGTAATATGATGATACAGTGCATGTGGACCTTCGTGAATCGGAGAGGAATAAAGAAGAAGAAAAAAGGAGCAAAATGGATGAGTTGACCTCTATTATGGCGGAAGAGGAAAAAAAGAAGAAAAGAAGGACGAAAAAGAAGAAATAAAAGAAGACAAGAGCCAAGAAGAAAGTGTAAAAGAAGCAGCTGTAGCTGATGAAGAAAAAGTTGAAAAAGAAGCAGCATCAGTTAAAGAAGAAGGCAAGGAAAAAGGAGGAGATGTAGTTAAAGAAGACAAGAAAAAAAAAAGAGGAAAAAAAAGGAGCAGCAACTGATAAAGAAGAAGAAGAAGAAGAAGAAGAAGAAGCTAACAAAGAAGAATCTGATAAAGCTGCAGCTGGTGGAAAAAAAAACTGCTAAATGGGAAGAAAAAAATGAAGATGAGGAAGAAAAGAGAGGTAAAAAAAAAACAGCTGTTGAAGGTGAAGGAAAAAAAAGGTGAGGAAGAAAAACAATATGGATTCATGGATATTGTTGATGAAATCAACAACACCTATGCTGATGAGGAGGAAGTTTTTTGAAAAAGACATTTGAATTATTTTATTGTTAATGTGTTTAATGATCTGTTTGGTAGGATATTTGAAACTCTCTTTTATTTCATAGAAAGTTTAACTAATCTTTCGTACACTTCTTTCATAGTCTATCATTACTATGTTTCTCTATTTTAAGTTGATTTGTTGATTGATCGACTATGATTCTATCAAAAACAGTGTTAACATTGTAGAAAAATAGAAGTATTATTATTTATTCAATATCACTACATCCATGTTACACTTTTTCAAAGAATGAATACTATCATTATAGAGTAGAACATCAATTTTAGGCCATTCTCTCTTTCTTCGGCCAAAATTAATTTTTATTTTAGTTGATCCCTCTCTATTTGGGTATCATGTAACAATACTTTAAGGTTATCCCTTTGTTCTTCGGCTTCTTTGAAAAAATTCATAAGAAAATCTCTATTTTCTTCGCATTCTTGGAGCCTCTGTAGTAGATTAAATTTTGCAGAGCCACGAAAATTTGATGTGTCACGTCCCGGACTCAACGTTGATGGACTGCTTGGAGGTGATAGCTCATCGAGCCATTTAAAAAAAGGCCATGTGCCATTATTCTAGAAAATAAATTATAATTACATAACGATTAACTTAACATTATAAAAACGACATACATGACTCACCTTTGCAATTGAACAGTTATAAAATTTACGACCTGGATTTGAGTCCGTGTGTGACGTCCTCAAGACAGTCGTATTACCACAACAACAAATTAGAGTCTTTTTAGAATTGGATGTTTGAGATGATTGAGACATTGTAGAAATTTAAAATATAAACAAAGTTAATGAAATAAAATAATGAGGGAGTGATGACTTTATATATGAAGTAAAAAATGATGTGGTAAGTGCAAAATTAGTCGTTTATTACCGTTGGACAGTAATTTTAATTTTTGGAACTAGGGTTGAAAGTTAATAGACCATCGTAGATCATGACAAACGTCATCCATCAACTAGATACTAAAATATACCTTAGACTGGTATGGTCTATCGTAGACCTACACCTGTACGAGTGCATCGACGGATCTCTTAATTAGGCGTAGACCACTATGATCTACGTAGACTGATATAGACCAACACTTGGATGTTTCATAAAAGAAAATAAATAAGTTAAAAATAAATATAGGGTGAATTTCTACACATGTGAGGTAGTGCAAACAAGTCACACAATCATACTAGAGTTCATACAAATTAGGAGTAGTGTATTAAGGAGTGTGTGGATGGGTAGTAGTTGAAAGTTCAATCTCCTAAGAGTAATGTTTCTCAAAGCATAAGATTGTTTTGTGGATATATTTACTCCAACCACTATCCATTCCACATAATCTTTTGATTTAGGGGTGATCATTTAAGGAGTATGTGGAATATGTAGTCATCAAGTACAAAATACATCCACAAAACATACTTGTGGTTTGAAAACAATTACCCTTAGGCTATTGAACATTCAACCACTACCCATCCACATACTCCTTAATACACCACCCCTAATTTGTATAACCTCTAACATGATTGTGTGACTTGTTTACACTCCCTCACATGTGTAGAAATTCACCCTATATTTATTTTTAATTTATTTATTCTCTTTTAATCAACATCCAAGTGTTGGTCTATATCAGTCTACATAGATCACAGTGGTCTACGCCTAATTAAGAGATCCATCGATGCACTCGTACAGGTGTAGGTCTACGATAGACCATATCAGTCTACGGTATATTTTAGTATCTAGTTGATGGATGACATTTGTCATGATCTACGACGGTCAATTAACTTTCACCCCCAGTTCCCAAAAATAAAATTACTATTTATACCATTTTTAATTTAAATCACCAACAATTCAAGATTATCTATTTAAATCATTTTTAATTTTATTATTTTATTCCATCAACCCCAACACATATTATTATTAATTTAAATTATTTTTAATTTAATTATTTTATTCCAACTAACCAAAACCTGTTTTTATCAGTTTAAATTATTTTTAATTTAATTATTTTATTCCAACATCCCAAAACATGTTATTATCAATTTAAATTATTTTTAATTTAATTATTTTATTCCACCTTCCCAAATCATATTATTATCAGTTTAAATTATTTTTAATTTAATTATTTTATTCCACCAGCCCAAAAACTTGTTAGTATTATCTATTTTAATTTAACTGTTGCTCTATTGATTCACATGATTGATGATAGACTACTATGTTGGGTCGATGATAGACTAAGTATGTGATCAAGTATAGACTCTTTATGTGATCGACGAGAAACTGTTTATGTTATTTATTTTTACAGATGCATTGACTACAGATGCTAAAACAAAAAATAACAATAACAAAAAAGAGGAAAATTTAATTTGAATACAAAAATTATTTGTTCATTGCATAATCATAGGATTTTTACATTCAAAGCATTGGCACATCCGCCAGGACAAGAAAAATAAGCAAAATAAGAAGAAGTTTTCTTCTAACAACAATCCTATAAGAAAATTTCTTCTGCAATGAACACAAAATAAAAACTAATAAACATAAAAGAAAATAAAACTAAACCAAAAATTTCACGGGGATGCTAGGGAGGTGAAGTAGTCAGGGTCATCCATTTCGAGCCTTTCCAGAATTACCCTCAGGAAACGAGAAATTGTACGGAGTTTTCGCTCTAGGTAGATGCGGTCTTGACCCAGGCCATAGAACAGGTAATTGAAATCATTCCTTAGAAGAAGGAGGTCGTAGTGCCTTGGGGAAACACGTCTGACAGGACACAGGGCTATTCTTCTTGGAGATATATTTTCTGATTTAGGTGAAGAAGAAGAAGAAGAAGAAGAAGGAGAAGAAGAAAAGGGTTTCTGATATTGGGTTTAGGGAAAACTAAAGGGTTACGTATAAATAGGAACTCTACTTATAGACCAACAGATGGAGTCCTTTCATAAATCCACCCAATGGTCAGTCGACGTGTGTCAGAAGAGAAAACGCTTGGTTTGCGTATTCCAATGGTTTTTCTTGTGAACAGACGTTTCTTAAGCTTTTCATTAAATGGTAATGGGAAACAATGATTCATTGCATCAATTGGAGAGTTAAGGCGGTAAAAAGACCAACATAGCATGTCTGATAAGCAATCATATAACCAGTACATAATATTTGATAGACTGTAGAAACGATATACCATAGAATTTACATAGTCTATCATAGACAATGCGTTAAGTACATTACAACTGAAGGTTAAATTCTACAAAAAGGAACATTTATCCCCTAAAACAGTAGCTTTACAACTGAAGCAAAAAAAAAGGTTGTCTATGATTTGGTGGCCATTCTACATGTGGTTCTTTTGTGCCCGGATTTCTTGCATATCGAATACCTATTCCTCCTTTTAGACTTGAATGTCTCACCGACGCCCTTAGTGCGTTTGACTTTCTTTCTTCCGAGTTTGCGATTGTAGGGGGGTGGAGATATCTTACAGTCTGGCACTTCCTGTGGCACAGTCCATTCGGCCCCTGAAAGGACAACGTTAATAGCTTCCGAGTACGGGAGAAGGTAAGTTTAAGTTTTATAAATTGGCGAAGAGTATTAGTAGATGGAGTTGTCATAACCTACGCCATCTCCATACTTTGCTTGCAAAGCTGCCATTGCAATACTTTGCTCGCAAAGCTGCCATCGCATGTTCGCACGACATTTTCATCAAGTCAAATTTCTGACAAGAAAAACTCCTTTTCAACAGTTGACTTTGGTAGTAACGCCGCTGCCGAACACCGTGAATTGGTGGAGACCCCTATTTGTATTAGTCACATACAAGGAATTGCTCGCACTCTTGTTATCCCTTAGAATTCTTTTCGCATAAGGCACAAATATGTTTTTTTAACCATCGACAAAGGCATGCCGCTCCCTAAACTTTTCACCAAATTTTCTAGCAATTGAATTGAATATGTACGATAAAAGGTACTCCCGTTCATCCATCAACACCGAGTTGAGTGACTCGGCGATGTTTGTGGTCATCACATCGTACCTATTGCCCGGGAAGTGTGCTTTACTCCATTTCTCAAAAAGGACCACATTTTCAAGTATATATGCTGCCTCGGGGCTATTATTCTTCAATTCGGAAAAATGCTCGCTAAATTCATCAACAGTATACGCCTTTGCCAAGGCATAGAACAGATAAAAATGTTCTCCACAGTGTTGATTTACGCACAGATTTTTAGAGAGGTGCCTCATGCAAAGTCCATGGTGCACAAAACTGTAAACACAAGAGAAGGCATTGTCAATGCTGATGTGCCTGTCAGAGATGACACATAGATCTGATTCATCTTCTACGATAGACATTAACTTCAAGAAGAAGAACGTCCAAGAAGCATCATTCTCTTTATCGACGACACAAAAGGAAATTGGAATGATGTAATTTTCTGTGTCCTGTGCAACTGCACTCAGCAACACGCCCCCGTACTTTTCATATAAATGTGTTCCATCAACGGCAATTACCTTTCTCATGTGGGTATATCCCTGTATGCAAGCTCCGAATGCTAAGAAGTAGTAAACTAACGCTCTATTAATCTGGTTTACCATGATAGAATAGAAAGACCCTGGATTCAACAACTCCACCATGTGGGAAAAATTCGGCAAGCAAGCATATCCATGCTCCGGTGTCCCGCGAATAATGCTCTTCGTAATTACACTGTCTTTCCAACACATCCAATAGTTTGCGTTCCAATGCAACTCCTTGAACATAATCCTTTGTATTTCGCTTATGCTTGGACCCTTACCATCCCGGAAATGATTTACGCATAGTGAAGCAATCAATTTGGAGAACAATCTCTTATGCCTGCAGGTGGCGTGTTCAACACTGCACGTGTGCAACCCGACATACTTGTATATGCGAAATCTGCACGAGGTTTCATACTTCATTGCCTTCAACTACCAGCCGTAACTACGAGATAAGCATTTTGCCTTCAAAAATTTGGAGAAGTTCCTCTCCAAACAATAATCAAAACACTGCCTCAACGCTGCTGCGTCTAGTTGTATTTTGAGCTCTTTCTTGTCGGCGAATGTTTGATCAAGATGGAAATTGGCTTCGTTGTTGAAGGAATGTCCCATTTGTCATCCCGTACAACGGTCTTCTTCGTCATTTTGCGAGTCCAATGAAACCTCTTCCATATGCATAGGATCATCTTCCGTATTAGTAGGTTGATCGTCATTGTTCTCGTAATCACTGAAATCATCGTCGACTTCCGGGCGCGGATGTGGGGTTTCTGATGAATTTACCAGTCCTTCGACGGACCTATCAACTACATTTATCCTCAAAATAGGCTTAAAGTCATCAGCATCGACATTCATCATGTACATCAGCACACGTACATCACTATTTATGGTCGAAGGATTCAACTTTTCTCTCGAATTCATTAGATAACTAATCACCACGTCGCCCGGCGCACAATCTAGATTTCCGCTCTCCATTACGCTTGCAACCAATTCGTCGTACGAACTATTGCGGGAAACAATAACGGGGATTTTCACCTTCATAAAAGATCTCCATTTCCAGCATTTGGGAGTCTCCAACCATTCTCCAATGAAATCACCAGAAACCACAACAAATTCTGCAATATACATCGTGGAATTAGGCTTTGGTCTATGGTAGATTATGCTTATGGTCTATATCAGGTTATATTCACGATCGATGAATGACGATCAGTGGTCGATGACTGGGCAGCTATCCGTACGAAAATCGTGAAATAACAAATATTGCTTCTAATCTACGATCCTTGGGTTTATGGAATAAAGAAATGAACTTGGAGTCGCCTGAGCTGTTGTAATGTACTTTCTAAAGTGGTTTTGAGTAATGTGAATGGTTTCAAGCTTTTTAACAATGGTGGAAAGTGGTGTGTTTGAGAAGATACCAAACAAATGGGGTACCAATGGGTGCAATGGACAAGCTTATGATGTTTGTGGACTGATTTAGAGCTAATCGCTGGAAATAACGCCGGAAAAGTGGTCGGAATCGGAGCTTTTTGGAGGGAAAACAACCACCTTTTAGCTTTTGAATTTTTTTTATTTAATATTTTTGGAAACCTAAATATTTTTATATATATATAATGGTAGATGATGGAATGGGTTGAAGTGTATTATTTAAAACTTGTGGATGGATTTATTAAGTTGGAAGTATTGGGTTAAAGTGAATTATTATAAAATTTGTGGGTGAAGTTGTTAAGTTGGAAAAGTTAATGATAATGTGGAATTAAATGTTTTTTGGCAAATTATTCATCAAGTTTGGAACTTTGGCAAAAAAAAATTCCATGGTGTCCTTTTGGCAAACTTGCCCAAGTGACTGTTGACGAGTTGATCGAATTGGCACATAAATATAGCAATCGGACCATGCTCGTTGATTATCGTTACCTGCTGAAACTCGGTGTCAAGTTTCATATGTCTCACAAGTACAAGCAAATAAATAAGAATGATAGGAATGCCATGGGGAGTACTCTTCTCACTAAGAACTGCAATTTTGGAGCTCCAATCATAAAAAGATGCCATGCAAGCATATGTTTCACTTTAACCGCATGAAAAATTGGTCAGAGAGAAACATAGGTTGTCCAACTTTAACTGCATATGCAAAATATGCATTTTTTTAATAGCTTAGCTAAAAATTATTCATGTTGTTAATAGTTTAGCCAAAAATGCCCTTATTATTATACACTGAAATAAAATAAAAAATTTAGTTACCACCAATGAAATTATCTCTCGCTTTAAACAATCAAAAGAAAATAATAAAGTAAGAGGAATGGATGGAAAAGAATGTGGTTTTTGAATTTAGGCTAATTCAGTGGCTAGAATCATTACAGACAAAAATAGCTTTTCCGATTTCGAAAAAGGGTCAAAAATGTCCTTAATGTATTAAAAATAACTAAAAAATATCCTTCTTCCATCTATTGATTCAAAAATACCCCTTCATCCATCTATTTGGATAAAAAATGCGCTCAACATTAAATTTAAGTCCAAAAATCTCTCCTTCTTTTAACAAATTTTAATGTGGAATATAATTTTTTAAGTTAAATGTATGATATTATTTTTATTGGTCCACATGTAATTACACCCAAATTCATTCATAGTTTAGCCCATTAAACCAAACGAATTTTAAAAATACCCAACATTTCTTCTTCCTCCAGCACACGATCTTAAGGTCACTACTCACTACTTGCCATTTGCTCTCCTCACGTTGTATAAAAAAATTGTATTGCCATGAACGTTATACTTTAATCTTACATCATTTGATGTGATTTAAGAAATTGAATCGAAGCAAAAAAAATAAAAAATAATAAATAACCGAGATATGTTACAAGAAGCAAGAAAAGGGAGTTTGAGAAGCAAATTGCAGTAAGGAGTGCTTTTGAAAATTGGGTTTCAAATTTGATTTATGTCAGTGTGAAGTTCTTAAAAAGAAAGAGGCAAAGAGCATCGAAAAGAAAATCCCATGCCAAATAAGCAAGGCTCCAATTTATCAAAATCCAATATCATTTACCATATTTTTCCCATGCTTTTGGACCTTGTTTCCATTGTAATATAGTAATGCTGAGCTTTGCGTGCATTATGAATGGAACTATAAATTCAAAAACTAAGAAGTAATGTGTGATTTATGAAAACACTCCAATAACAATAAATGACAGTTAAAGCAAGTCGATAGAGAATAAAATTTCATGTTATTCTTCCACAGATAAGGTTTTATACTAAATGAAGATGAAGAAGTAGCTCGTGTTGGATCTTTTAAAAATTATTTGTATTAATGGGTTAAATTGTGAATAAATTTAAGTCTAATTACATGTGGACCAATAAAAATAATGTCATGTATTTAATTTTACAAAAATTATATTCCATATAAGAATTTATTAAATGGTGGGGGCACTTTTGGACTTAAATTTAATGTTAAGGACATTTTTTATCCAAAATTCCAAATAGGTGGATGGAGGGTTTTTGAACCAATAGATGGAAGAACATTTTTGAACCATTTCTTATACATCAAGGACATTTTTGACCCTTTTTCAAAATTTTTATTATAATAATTGATCTACAATACACGTTTTTCAGCCGCAAAAGGTACCTAATTTTCTTTTTTATTGGTCGAATCAATTCAAAAATTTTAACTTCACTAATTCACTAAAAACTATTTGTAAGCTTGGATATATTTTGCCAGAATATTCTTACATATAGTACAATCTATAGAACATGATCGTGTAGAAACTTTGGACACAAAAGTAAGAAAAGGTAGATAGATTTGTACCATTTATAGGGGGTACGGATTAGGTGCGATAATTTAACTAGATAATAAATACTTTACGTAGGTATTTATTTTTATAGTGAATATTATTGATTGGAATAATTTTTATTTTTATCTTCTTGACTTAAGATGTTTTATTTATTCATGTTCTAGATTAGATATTATCGTAATTAGATTATCTAGTGTTTTAGGATCCTCGTTAGTAATATGTAACCGTTTGTATTCTGGGTATAGACTATATAGTTTGGTTTCTATTTCTTTTAATGATTTATTCTTTTCGTAAGATGTATTCATTAATTTGTTTGGTTTATTATTTTATCCTATTGTAATTTTAGCAATTTCTGTGTAGTATTTCATTCTAACTTTGCTATATTCAATGCGTAGGTTTATATTCTTTATCTGACTAACTAGTATTTGTTGTTCATGTATAAGTAATTTTCCATTTGTATTAAATAATTTTTCGTATGTATTAAATAAATTAATACTTGTATCTTCCTTTTCTAAGGTTAATTTTATTTTAAGTAATTTTTCTTCTAGTTGTCTTTTTTCTATTTCAAGTTGATTTCTGTAATTAACTTCTTCATACATTCAATTTTGCCTTTCTCTAATTTTTTTTATATATTCTAACATTTATTTATTCTGAATAATATTCATCTGAATCTAAGTAATATTGATGTTCGTAATATATGCGTAAATTTTCTATACTGTTTAATAATTCTTCCTCCTCATAATCTTCTAATTTTTCCCATATTATTTTCTTTATGTCTATAATCTCTATATCTTTAAGTATATATAAAATTAATATTTTAATATCATCTATCATGCTTTTTCATAATATTTTCTAGTTGTTTGTTTTAGTCTAAGCAATTCTTGCATATTTTCATTAAGAAATTCTATATATTTTATATCTTTATTTTCCATGTATTTGTCTATATTTATTTTCATCTGTTTTTCTAGTAACTGTATGTCTCTCATATCTTTTTCTAAAAATTCTATGTAATTTATCATGGTAAGTATTTGTAAGAGTAGTTAGGTAGGTATGGTATATAATTTACTCTAGTCATGTAATATTTACCAAATGCTTTTTCTAATATGATTTTTCTTATATCTACTACTTTTATATCTTTAAGTGCGTACAAAATAAGTATTTTAAATTTACCTACCATTGTATCAGATAAATAATTATTCATTTTCATAAAATTGCTTTTTTCAAAATATTCCCTTCAACCATGTACATAACAAAATATAGTCATCTCAGATTACTATATACTAGATTATTCTTAAATAACATGTTCTTCGGTCACTATTAGCATGATAATCTGGATATTTTCCCTTAAACAGTGCCTCTACTCTTGTTACTCCCCACCACGGCTTCTTGCCTTATTGCTTTCACCATTAGGATGGACTAGTTCTTAGGAATTTTTCTCCGTTTCCACTTTGCTAATAAACTTCTTAACATATTATTCTTCGAATAATTCTACTATAAAGTAACTAACATGAATCTATTTTATCATACCATGATTATTGGGAATTATGAATTTAGCTATTCATAATCATAAATAGATATACTTGTTCGGGTAGGTTTGATATTTCTGAGCTTTGTTCCTCCATAGTTTTTTCCATTGAAATATACCTGTTTTTAATAACTAAGAAAAAATATTTATTGTAGACAAGAGAGAGTCTTTTGTGCTTCAACGCATGAAGGCTCGCCTTGCAATGCCTTCAGTTTCCTTCCTTTATAGAACGAAAAAAACTTTACAATCATCTTTACACGTTTTTTAAATGCTAACCTATAAGTCAAAAAGGCTCTGATACCATTTTTTAAACATGTATACTACCTTCTGTATTTTTTCAAAGCCCAGTTATTTAAAAAATACAGAAGTAGCATACATGTTTGAATTTATGAATTTAGATTAGATTTACTTGACAATAATTAATATTGATTAATTATGAGAAGACCATTTAAAAACAAAGAAAATTTTAGAAAAATTAAAGAATCTTTAATTAGTAATTATTCAGAATATATAAGTCTAAATAAAACAAAAGAAAAACCACAAAGACTAGCCTACCTAATTACCTTATTATCTAGTATTGAAGCAAAATTAATAATCCATTTAAAATCTAGAAGAATGAGACACATACCACCTAATTATGATAAAATCAGATTTAGGTATCCGCCAAAATACTATAAATACGGTTAAAATGAATAAAATACAAAAATACAAAGAACTAAAACATATTATTTCTGAAAAACGTAAAGAATTAAAAATAAGAATAGAAAGAACTAACCAAATGGTATATGTACCCCTTGGAAATCAGTTTTCTTGCCTTAAAGTAAGAAATAAATTTACCTCTCGGCACGCCAACATTACCCTTCCATTCAAGGACTGCCTCATTTGGGAAATGGAAATATACCTTCTTAGAACGGCAATCTACTGTAGCATAACAATACGCTAACCAATCCATGCCCATAATAACATCAAAATCTACCATTTCTAACTCAACAATATCGGCCATCGTATCACGACCAAAAATATTCACAACACAATTTCGATAAACATTCCTAGCTATAAGAGATTCCCCCACTGGCGTTGATACTTCAAATGGCTTGGCTAATAATTCAGGTGTTCTTCCGAACCTTCCCGCAACCAAAGGAGAAGCATACGATAATGTAGAACCAGGATCAATTAAGGCATACACATCAAATACAAAGATGGACAACGTACCTGTAACCACATCTGGAGAAGCCTCCAAATTCTGCCGATATGCTAGGGCATACACACGGTTCTGAGCTCCGCTAGAACTAGCTGCTCCTCTATCACCTCTACCGTGACCCATAGGTTGTGCACCCTTACTCAAAGGAGGCACCGATTATGACGCAATAACTGATTCGGTAGGTCGTGCTATACCACCTGTGGTCCTGCGTGGGCAATCTCTAGCCATATGCCCCGACTTACCGCACCAAAAGCAATTGTTCATTCCAAGCCGACATTCGCGAAAGTGAAATATTCTACATATGGGGCACGGGGGTCGTGGAGGTCTCAATTTACTCATACTCCCTTGCCCTTGATACCCCACTGTTCGCAAACTCTAATTTTCACTGCTTTGCCCGAACTGATTACCTCTGAACCTTTGAAATTGCGGTGGAGAACTAATTGCATGATAAGAAGATAACGGGCTAGGAAATCTATGAGAGAACGAAGGCCTAAAACCTCCCTGAGATGCCATAAACTGCCCTATAGCTCTGGCCCACTTAGAATATCCTTTTTCTGATTCCTGGGTTCTTCTTCTTTGCCTCTGATCTTCCATTTTCTGAGCAAAAGCTTGTATCCTCGTTATATCCATGTCCTTGTTCAAAGCAGCAATGGTACAATCTCTAACCAAGTATGGTTCCAATCTATCCACATAGTGATGAACTCTGTCATCCATAGTAGCTACCACATTAGAAGCATATCGAGACAAGGAGTTAAATCGAAGACTATACTCCCTTACACTCATATTACCCTGACGAAGATTTAAGAATTGATCTGCACGGGCCTGACGAGTATCAAATGGAAGATAATGATCAATAAATGCATCTTTAAACTCTCCCCACGTAGTTGGAGGTGCATCAATACCCCTAGATCATTTCCAATCCTCGTACCACAATATAGCCTTTCCTTTCTGTCTATATGCTGCTAGATCAACCATATTTTTACCGGATATGTGCGTAACATCTAGAGACCTTTGGGTTTGATAGACAAAGTCCTGCGGGTCTTCGTTAATATCTGATCCGGTAAAACTAGGAGGATCCAGTTTCAGAAAATCCTGTGTCCGAAGGCTAGCTGCTCTATCCGTACCACTAGAACCCGTGGTAGGAATAGCTTGCCCTTGAACTTGACCGGTAACTATACGCGTTAGAAGTTGTATTGCATCCCTCAAATCTAGATCAACAGCATTAATAATGGCCCTTCCGAAGGAGAAGAATCTCCTGATATATGCTCAGCTTGAGACTCTCTTTGTTCAGCTTGTGCCGGTGGTGACTTATTAGTACCTTCTCCGGCCACTACATCTACTCGCTTCCACTTATTCTTTCTCCTTGTAACCGGCATCGTTACTATAATAATAAAAAAAACAATTGGATTAAGCGATCGATTATGACTTTATCTCTAATATGGGCTCTATTGCACGATCTAAGAAATGGAGAATGGAAACAATCCCTAAATGTCCAATAGCCTCCTGTTTATAGATGTGGTGCACAACACACCGATAAACGAGATTCTACGTAGACACGACTTTGTAGACTCACTAGGACGAATTTCTGGCATACCCCAAATCCCATTGGAGCGGACTGTCACCCGGAGCCGAGGAGGCCCGGGAGAACCCGTTCATAACCTATACTTTCACATTTACATTACTTATGAAAATTAGAAATTTGGGCGGCACTTCGTTGTAAATTGAAGAAAAGAGTACCTGTATCAGCCCAGCAGACACGCATATATATATATATAAACAGTAATTGGCCGTCAGAGCCATCACGTCTATCAACAGAACATTCCTATGGCTGTACAATATGTCTACCAATGCCTCTACATAGATACACAATTGAGTTAGGGTTGGGACAAACTCCCGCCCACAAAAGACTTTTATACAAATACCAAAAATACATATAGAAATGACTTGGGATGCCCCGAAACAACTGGAGCTCACCACTATCAACAGAATGTCCTGGCTCTTACTGTGGAGGTGTACGACCTGAAGTACCTGTTCCTGCAGGCATGAATACAGGTCCCCCATGAGGGACGTCAGTACGGAAATATGTACTGAGTATGTAAGGCAGTGAGTATCAAGATGAGATACAAAAGATCAACAGAACCCAAATACCAGTGAATAAACAGTATGAGTAGACCACACTTAAAAGAGCTGATGGGATACCTGCACATTACTTTCATATCATTACTTCCCATATCCCTTATCAATACATAACATATGTCATACAATGGCCAACGGATCAGTGGTACTAATACAATACACCAGGGACCACCCCTGGAATAGCATATATACATAATCTTTATAATACAATGGCCAATTGATCAGTGGTACTAATACAATACATCATATCATCAATTTAAAATAAAGACATTCCATTTCTTAATTCAATTAATCTTTGAGATTGGTTACTTTGTGGTCACACCTTATGGAACTTGAAACCATGATACCTCAATAGGAAAAACATGTAAATAGGTAATCAATGTCATGAAAATGAAGTAGAGAATCATGGATACCTCATTAAACCATTTCGGAGTCAATAATAGTATATGAACATTTTTTGACTAGCCGGACATCTTAAATGTGAAAACAAGTTCAATTGGTAGTGTCGAAGATTATATGATGTTATTATGTGTCATGTGTCGTAGGACAATGTTGGAAGCTTACTTGAGAGTGCCATGGGTCATTATTCATGCCAAAGATTAGATAGAGTATGTCTTACATACCTTGATATAACCACTTCAATGCAAGTCCAACTTGACTTCCCGTACTCTTCGAACACTTATCTACAATAAGTCATTTGTGGCAAACTAGTATTAGCAACCAAACCTTACAATTTAGGTATTAATTTCACCAAATAATTTCTAGGAAGTAATCCTTTAACTCATCAATAAGAGTGCTACATACATCCTCTTATACTCTTATTACATTCACATATCATGCATTTTCATGCAATATCCCTCAACATCACTCTTAGCCTTTATTTCCCTTCTTAATCACCATCCAATACCAACATTATCACTAGGCATTCATAACCACTAATATAATGATATATCACCACAATTCATCCTCCATAATCCAATACAACAACTTCCATAATTTACTACTAACAATTTATACAAAACAATTCATAACTATGTTTCTAGTTATCTTCCAACATCAAGACAATACTCATAATGCTTTATCAATACTTATTCATGGATAAGAATCAAGAATAAACAATATTCATACCTTAACAATGAACTCTTGTATTTAGAATCCACCTTACATAACCATGGGGTGCTTCTCGAAGCTTTCGAGATGGTGAACACAACTACGGAACCAATTCTAATTTTCTACGGTTGAATCACAAAATATTTGAAGTTGAAATTAGGCTAGGGTTTCACCTTCTCTTAATAATTGGATGATATATGATATATATGAGGCTAAGTGTATGTTTATAAAGACCAATTTTCGTCCAAGAGGTAATAGAAAATGACCATTTTGCCCTAAAAATTTAAATAAAATCCGAATCTGTCCCCAGTGGACAGTTTTGACAGGCTGAAGTAAATGGATCATAACTCTTTGCTCCGGTATCAGATTTGGGTGAAACCAATTGAATTGGAAAGATAATTCAAAGGTATTTCATTTTCATATAAAGTATATCACCCAGTTATTCCTTTACAAGGATTTATGGCCGTTCAAAGTTGACTCAAAAATCTGTCCCAAAATTCTGTTTTTTTTTTGGTAGGCAGTAGTAAAATGGGTATATATCCTTACTCAAACATTGGATTTGTATGAAACCAATTTCATAGGAAATAAGACTCTTGGAGATTTTCTTCGATATATAGCAGCTCACACAGTTCTTTTTGTACAAGGAGTTATGATCGTCTAAAGTTGATCCAAAAAAAAAAAATTGCCTAGCTGCAGTAATTTTCCTGCAGATTTACTGTTCACAGGCTTCCCGGATGCTTATATGAAATACTCCTCTGTTTTGGGCAAACTTTATATCGTTGGAAATATTATTCCAATACCTACACATACAACTATTTACGGGATACTTCCGAACACCATAAACTTAATTTAACCCATACGCAAGCCTTTAGGACTCCATATAATCGCGATAAGTGTACGAAAAAATTTACGGGGTGTTACAAGCATCCTCTAGCAAAATGGAAATGTTTCTTCAAAACTATTAGAAGAAATGAAAGAAATGAAGGAAAAATTGGAAGATTTGGATAAAATGGCGAGAAATCAAGAAATAGCAAATAGCCACTTGAGGTTTTCAATTCCATTGTTCAATATGTTGAGGGATCAAGTTAGACTCCTCTTGATACAACTCCATCTCATATAGTAGTGAAAGATATCCTCTCTCCTAGTGTTATTTTACATAAAGTTTGCAATCAAGCAACACTTCTAAAGGGGGAAAATCAACTAAGAAATCTTCCACCACAAGCCAATAAACCTCAATGTGAGCCTAACATAACATTGGAGAGCATGATTCTTTTGATGGTGATATTTATGATTATGGAGTGAATGATTAAGTTCAGTAAGAAAGGTTAGGTGGGAGAGAAAGAAGAGGAGGGAATGGAGGGTGGTATCTGATTGATGGTAGAGAATACAGTAGAAGGAATGATGATGAAGATCGAGTATCCAACAACATCAAGGTTACACTTTCATTCTTCAAAGAGAAAAGTGACTCGAATCAATATCTATATTGGACTGTGAAATTTGAAACACAATATAATCTCAACAATATGAATGATGTTAAAAAAATATGCTTTATGTCACCTAAAGGGTTTTGCTTCTACATGGTGGAAGAAAATTGAAAGAGATTCTTTGGTGAATAGAGACTTTGTTACAAGTTAGAATGACATGAAATGGTATATGAGAGAAAGGTTTGTGGGTCATGATTATGAACAAGATACACTCAAGAAGTATTATAACCTTCAAAAGGGAAGAAAGAGCATGGAAGAGTATTATAAGGAGATAGAGCATACTAGGCTTCAAGGCAATATCAGTAATGAAAAAGTGAAGCTTGTGGCAAGATTTATCTCAGGCTTAAATAATAAGGAACGACAACCATTGAAATTCCATTGTCTTTCTATTTTATAAGAAACAAATCAAAGGGAACACAAGGTGGAGGCTCATCAAAAAAGGACAAGACAAAGGTGCAACCTTCTTTTTCTTCATGGTCTAAAAATATGAAAGTTTGAAAATCATCTCCTACGTGGAAAAAATCCAAAGATATAAAGAAAGAATTCAAGTTCAACATGGACAAACGCAAATAAAAAGTGGACTATATGAATGAAGGTAACAAATCTAAATTTAAAAATTCAATTTAAAATAATGTATTTTAAATATCAAGGATATGGCTATAAATAAAATGAGTGTCATAATAGAAGAACTATCACTACATTGAATGATGGTGGTTATCAAACTGAAGATGAATCTAAAAATGACCACGGTGAGGATGACAACAATGCTTAGTTTATGGGAGAAAGTCTTTGGAGAGTGTCAAGAGATCTTCAATAGTGTGTGCAAGTTGTTAAGGAGGGTAATGAAGTTATAATTCCTTGAATTTAATTGAAAAAGGGATACCAATTTTAAAATGGAAAGCTTTCTATGCCTATATCTTCGTGAAGGGATTTGTCAGTGAAAGATCACACAATGGAGAATTGATGGGTCATTTTGGAGTGTCATAAAACTTACGTATTCTTAGTGAACGTTTATTTAGGCCTAAGATGATAAGAGATGTGGAGATAATTTATGCTAGGTGTTTGGATTGTGAGCATGCTAATTCGTGCACACACTATTCAAGGGTCCCTTCCACCCTTGGAGTTCAAAAAACTTCTTTTAAAAACATGAGTTGTTATTTCCATGTTGTGGGTTTGAATTTAATCTTGTTGATATTGTGGAATGTGTTCCAAGTTTAAATCTGTATGTGTTTCTTGATATTATGATAGCATATAAGTTGAATTTTGATTCTCTTATATTGAAACCCTTGAATTATGAAGTCATGATAAATTAGCATTGTTGATCATACCCAAGTATAAAGCTATGCCTACCATGTGTTTGATAAAATGCTAAATTGAGCTTATGGCATTTTGTGATCCTTTGGTGGTCTAAATGATGAACTTATGCTATACCCATATGTTTACAATGTCTTCCATGTTAAAGCTATACCTTGTATGTGTTTGATTGAATGCTCATGAGATAGGTTTAATGAAATTATGATGTGTTAGTATGCATTCCTATTCATGTGCAAGTTCATGACTTTCAAGTGGTGGATAAAATGCCTTATAGATCGTATTATGAGTTTTTGACTATTGTCAAGTATTTAAGAATTGTCATGTCTTATTATTTTCATGCTATTGACTCTTGGGGGTATTTAATACCCAAAAATTTAGATGTATACCTAGAGCCAGTGTCAGTTACAGAACAATCTCAATCATGTCGTGATCAGTAGTACTTTAGTTCAGTTACAGAACTCAGGAAAAAAAAATCAGTAAACTCAGTATAAATCCAATCCCATTCAGCATTCATTTCAGTCCTCAGTAATCTCAGTAAATTAGTAGAACTCAGTAGTAATCTGTTAACTAACGAAACTCAGTAAACTCAGTTCAGCTCAGTAAATCAGTACAATCAGTAACAGCTCAGTCACACCTAGTATGAACTAGGAAATTAGTTCAGTGTGTATTCAGTTGGGAGTAGGATTCAGCACCGAGTGAACCCAAGGATTGGGACTCACCTGTTAGTAGAGGGTGTGATCCTTAAAAGCAGTCCTTGCATTCCAGAACTATATAGCCAGCATAGGTTGAGACATCAAAACCTTCTAGTTAAAGGGTGATGAGGTGGCTTAACCTGGTAGTTGAAGGTCCCATCATTCTCATTTGAGATCCTTCCAGATGAGGGTATCTCTTCAATGTCTTTACCCGTGGCATGGTACTGACAACCTTCCAACTAGGGTTACAGGTTGGACCCCAAATTTATTCAGAAAAGGGGCATGTCGGTTAGATGATTACCTCCCACAGTCTCAGTCTCAGTATTTAGTAAAAAACTCAGATAGTTTTAAAGATTTCATGACTGTCAGATACAGTCACACTACTTAGTACAGAGTTTAGCTAGTTCCATTAGAAATAGGATTGTCAGTCACAGTCACTCAGCAAACAACATATCATTTATCAATTATACCAGTTACCAGTAATCCATGTTATCAGTAAACACAGTATTCAGAATACTTATGGCTTCAGTTACAGTTATGTATTCATGCATGTATTCTCATGCAGTCATGTTCATGTTATTCAGTCAGTTATAGTTCCTACATATGAACCCTTGCCTTCAGCCTTACCTCACTTTGTATAATAGTTCATTCACACGTACTGACATATACTTTTCTATTACGCTATGGTGTTTTATACCATAGGTTAAGACATACGACCCCAGAGTATTCTTAGCAGATCAGACTTTTAGTAGACAGACTAGAAGTGAGTCCTCATCATTCGAGGATATTCTTTTATTTCATTATCTCATTAGAATTAGCGTTTCAGTAGATGGAGTTAGTTGTGGGATTCTCCCATCAACTCCTTATTTGGACAGTTCAATTTTAGAGGCTTTCCATATTAGATGTTCAGAAAATATTCAATATTTCGGATTTTGATGTTTAATCAGACTTTATCATTATTTTCATCAGTATTACAGTTTGGAACTTTATGGAATTTTAGACCATTATTCCGCATTATACAGTGTTATTAGTCAGTTATTGTAGTAGGAACAAGTCGTGGGTTAGCTTGTGGTCCTTTGGCATTATGAGCACCATGTAGTATCTGGGGTACCGGAATCAGGGTATTACAAACTTGGTATCAGAGCCTAAGGTTCAACAGTATCCTAGGAAGTCTGAAAAGCCGCATCTAAAATAGTCTTGTGCATGGATATGTAGCACGCCACATGTATGTATAGGAGGCTATGTGCTATTTTAGGAATAATTTTCCTTCTTTCAGTATTCATGTCATGCGAGAGAGCAAGAGCTCCAGTTAAACTCTCTTTCTAATTTAAGTTTCTATTCTATATACAAAAAATACCACCAAAGAGGACTCAGAGAAGAGGAACGGGAGATCAGTCAGCCTCTCAGCCTGTTCAGCCAAATCCTTTGAGTGAACATGTTTCCTATGCTGAGTTCAAAGAAGCTTTCACCACCCTAGCTCATTCAATTGCTTCTCAGAATGAACGTCCAGCTGTCTTTTTGGACAACCCAGTGTCCTATACTACAACAGCCAGGATTCGGGACTTCACCTTAATGAACCCTCCATTTTTCACAAGGTCTAAGTCAGATGAGGAACCTCAGGAGTATTTTGATCAGGTGCAAAAGATTAGAGATATTATGGGGGTGACTGCTAGTGAGGGTGCTGAGCTAGCTGCATACCTGTTGTAGGATGTGGCTCATACTTAGTTTAAACAATGGAAAGCAGAGAGGGTCATAGATGTAGGGCCCATTGAATGGGAGGAGTTTGCCACTGCTTTTCAAAATAGATTATTTCCCTTAGAGCTGAGAGATACTAAGGTGTTAGAGTTTATTAATCTGAAGAAGGGAAATATAACAGTGAAAGAGTATTAACTTAAGTTTACTCAACTAGATAGATATGCTCCTCATGTGGTGGAAGATAGCAGATCCCGAATGAGTAAGTTTGTGTATGGGGTGAATGATAGTGTGGTCAAAGAGTGAAGGACCGCAATGTTGGTTAGTGAGATGGACTTGGATAGGCTAATAATCCATGCTCAAAAGATAGAGGAGCAAAAGAATAAGGAGAGAGAGAAGCAAAATAAGAGAGCTAGAACCGTTAGTTTCAACTTTGCTCAGCCTAAGTTAGAAGGTGAAAATCGTTCTCCATTCTTCGAAAAATCCTCAGTTCCAACTCCATCCTCAGCCAGTGCTATAGCGCTAAAATTCAAAAATGGCAATAGAGATACGGCGCCAGGATCTAATTCTCAGGGTAGTGTCAGTAGTGCTCGGACCAATCCTCTTTGTCAGACTTGTGCCAATAACCATCAGGGTATTTGCAGAGCTGGCAGTGATGTTTGTTTTGGATATGGCAAGCCAGGCCACAGAGTCAGAGATAGTCTGCAGTTAGGTTCTCAGGGTCAGCAAAATCATCCTCCAGCTCTGTCCGGTAGCCCGAATCAGCAGGGTGCCTCATCCAGTTCCACCAGTTGGCAATGTCCAAATAGACTCTACGCTCTTCAGTCCTGACAGGATTAAGAGTTTATCACTTATATGTTTATACTTTGCTAGATCTAAGAGCTTCCTTGTCTTTTGTTACACCTTATATAGCAGTTGGTTTTGGAGTCAGTCCTAAAATTCTAGATGATACTTTCTCAGTCTCTACCCTAGTGGTTAAATCCATCATAGCCTGACGGGTATACAGGAATTGTCCTGTTATGGTATCTCAGCAAATAACTTCAACCGACTTAGTCGAATTAGATATGACTGATTTTGATAGTGTTCTCGGCATGGATTGGCTTGAATGTGACTTTTATTTTTAATTTAGGTACTTGAAATGTGAACTTTTGTGACTTGATCTAATTACTTAAAGTTGATTGATTGTGTAGATGGAACCGGATTATAGCTGGATATATAATCAGAATAATGATAATAGAATGGGTCTTAGGGTGGAATTTGTTGAAGGTGTCAATCGATTTGTTGAACATACTAAAACACTTGATGCTTGGTCACGTTTTTGGGAGATTCGTTATCATTTTGTTAGATGTGATGGTACATATCTTCTAAAAGAAGAAGTTGTGAAGGAACATCTTTATAGAAATGAGATTCACGAGGACTTTTTAAGATTGCATACTATTCAGGGTGATGTTGAGAAAAATAACTTGGTTATTGGTGAAAGTAGTAGGTCTGCAGGGCATGATAACTATCAAGATACTAGAATGACAGAAATAGTGCATGATTTTTTTGGGATGCAACACGGGGGCGACCTTAGGGAAATTGTGGAAGATATTCTGAATAGAGAAGCGGGCCATTTTTATGAAAAATAGCATGCTGCTAGTCATCCTTTGTTTGACGGATGTTTGCATTCTCGTTTGACTGTTGTTTTTAGATTATTAAGTAATAAATCTGATTTGAATATTGCTGAGGGAGGAATAGACTCAATGATAGACCTTATTAAAGAGTTAGTTGACTCCATCTTAGAGGTTCCTGATTCTTTCTATAAGGCAAAAAGATTGGTGTCAAAGTTAGGTCTCTCCTTGGTTAGAATTGATTGTTATGAAAATGTTTGTATGTTTTACTTTAAGGAAGATGCTAATCTATAGTCTTCTAAGTTTTGTAAACACCCTCAATATAAGTGTGGTTGTCGAAGAAATTAAATTTCTATTAAGGTGATGCATTATTTACGCCTAATACCAAGGTTGAAGAGGTTGTATACATCAACAACTCAGCTCTTCATATAAGGTGGCACAGTGAAAATAGAAGGCCTACTGGTGTTATGTGTCATCCATCTGAATGAGTGGCTTGGAAGCATTTTGATAACACTTATCCAGATTTTGCAGCTGAGCCACAAAATATTCGTTTGGGATTTTGTGAGGATGGTTTCTCACCTTTTCTGTTGGTGTTGCACCACATTCATGTTGGCATTTATTTATCACCCCATATAATCTTCCTCCTAAAATGTTGATGACTAGTCCATATATATTTCTGAATTGTGTTGTTCCTGGCCCGCGTAATTCAAAAAGTAGAATAGCCGTCTCCTTGCAACCTTTGATTGATGAACTTCAAATTTTATAGCATGAGGGGGTAGAAACTTAGGACATTTAACTTAAACAGAATTTCAATTTTTGTGTATATCTAATATGGACTATTAATGATTTTTCTGCTTAGGGAATATTGTCTTGGTGGATGACAACTGAAAAGTTGGTTTATCCATACTGCATGCACATTTAGACATGGCAGGAAAAAATCATGGTTTGATTGTTATTGTTGTTTCTTGCCACCTTATCATTAGTTTAGTAGACTTAGGAATGCATTTAGAAAGAATAGAACTGAACATGACGGTCTACCTTAAAGGTTATCTGGTTATGACCTCTGGGATATAGTTCAGGATTTTCCAAAAGTTAGAGAGGAACCATTGTATAGGCTTGATGGATATGGCGTTTGGCATAACTGGACTAAGGAAAGTATATTTTGAGAGTAGAATATTGGACATAATTTGCTTAGACATAATATTGATGTCATGCATGCTGAAAAGAACTATTTTGACTTCTTGTTCAACACAATTATGGATATCACAAGCAAGAAAAAGGATAATCCTAAGGCCAAACTTTATTTATTAGAATATTGCAAACGTAGAGAATTAGGAGGGGGCCAATGACAATGTTCTTAAGCCAAAGGCTAGTTATACATTTATGTTGGACCAAAAGAGAAAAATATGTGAGTGGGTCCAAAGTTTAAAGGTGCCCGATGGATATGCCTCAAATTTGGGAAAGAGGGTTGATATGTTACAAAGAATCTTACATGGAATTAAAAGCCATGAATGTCATGTTTTCAAGGAATAATTACTTCCAATTTCTTTTATTGGTTTTCCTGAAAATATATGAAAATCGATAGCAGAGATTAGTTTGTTCTTTAAAGATTTATGTGCCACCACATTAAAAGAAGAAAATCTGGCGCAAATGAATTTAATATTGTTGTTATCACTAACAAGTTGGAGAAGACTTTTCTTCTAGGGTTCTTCGATGTGATGGAATATCTTCCCATTCACCTTGTCCACAAAGCTTTGCTAGGCAGTCCATTTCAAATTAGGTGGATGTATCCAGGCGAATGGTAAGAAATTGCAACATATTTAAATTCATACATATTTATTTTTATATAGTAAACATCTAATCTTAAGATTATGCAGGACAATTGGAAAACTAAAAAGGGGTCCCCAAAATAAACATAGGGTGGAAAGATCTACGTTAAGGCATATCTTGAAAGCAAAACATCTCAATTTTGTTCATACAACTTTGGTGATGAAGTTGATAGTTTAAGAAACTGATCGAATCATCATCAAGACAATGAGAATGAGCCTCATTTGCAACCGATATCAATTTTCAATCAATATAATAGTAAGGTTAAAAAGATCATATTTTATCGGCTCACTACCATGGAGCACAAATTAGCAACTTTTCATGTCTTGCTGAATTGCCTGGAAGTTGAGCCCTCTCTTAAGTAAGGATATCAAATATTAACATATCATATTTATTTACTCATTCCCTTATGGAAACTAATTGTGGTTTGCATGTTGAATCTTCAGTTCATTAAAGACTCAATTCCACGAGAAATAAGTGTATGCATCCATTACAACATGGATTACATATGAGGTGTGTAAGTGTAGTGATATTTCTACAAATTTTAAACATTTTCACATTCTTCAACTAACATATATATATGTATAATATTTTTAGGTACACTATTCACCAAATTCGGAAGCATACGATTAGTTCTTGAGAGAGATTTCTTAAGAACCAGTTGAAGCTCGTACAATGTCCCATTACATTGTAAATGGGTTTAAATTTTCCATCGTAAAACACTCCAGAAAAAGGAAAACATACTATAGTGGTATTTGGGTTAAGGGTGATAATAATGTTGATTACTTTGGCATCATACAAGAGTTCTTAGAACTGGAGTATGTTGGTTTTCCAATAAAAAAATTATCCACTTTCGATGTAAGTGGTTTGATCCAAGTACAAGAGGCACAAGAGTACATAAGGAGCATCACATCATTTAAGTGAAGCACAATAGGACATATCCTGTTCACGATCCCTTTGTTATTGTGCGAAATGCTAAACTAGTGTATTATGCTCCTTAGCCGTTGCATAGTGATAAGTCTGATTAGTGGTCTGTAATAAAAAAAGGCCTATAGGATGGGTGAAAGTTTAGAATGTGTTGGAGACTGCGTATCAAAATAAAATACAGATTGATCACCAGTTGTGGACATTGATTTAGTGGGTAGTTTGAACCACCCAGAAAATATATTTGAAGAAGTTAATAGTGCAGAAGAAGAGGCTAAGTGGGTAGGAGATGAGGAAACTTCCGAAGAGGGTGAATGTTTTAGTGGATAATATTTGGGAAAGGAGGAATCGATTGTGTAGGTTGTATTTGTTATGTATTGATGTCATTATTCTTTGTACTATCAATCTTTATGTTTCTTGTTTAATGTTGATATGTAATATACTATGTTAGATTGTTGTTGTTTAATACTTATTTAGTGATTTGAAATGTGAATTAGTAACTTGAAATTAGTTACTTGGAATGTTTTAACACTGGTGTTTTCTTATAATCATTTTGTAAGGAGAAACTAATTGTTAACTTTACATAATTTAGCTGGAAGGTAAAGGTGAAAAAGGTAAGCAAAAACTTGATCCTACAAAGACAGAAAATAAAAAACAACCTCCGCCTTATAAACCATCGTCAAGTTTTCTTATATCTGAGGGTTGGTGTGATGATGTGCTAGCACGACCCTCACATTCTAGGTCGTCGCACGTGGGTCCACTTCATGAGTCTACAGTGACTCATTCAGCTCCCATCCCCATGCCACCGCATTCACAGTGCTATCAAAAGATCACTGGCATATACAATCATCTATTATCTTCCTAGTAGTCACCCACGTTCTCATAGTATTTATGATGGATCTATTGGGTTGCCGGATCTTCATCTTGGAGGCACTCCATTCAGTGCTTTAGATCCGCTCACGCCAGTGCATCCACCAATACTTGTTCCACAGCCCAGAGACATAGGTATTTATCGGAGGTAGTATATTATTCCATATGGAGTAGGATAATATTTTTAAATATAACAACATTATCAATTTTTTATTTACTATATTATTATACTCTATGAAATTAATGTTTAATCTTGTGTTGTAGGTTTTTTTTCGATGATAGAATTGGAAAAATTATAACTAAATGCATTACTCTCCATTTCAACGGCTATTGGACCAGTTGGCAAAAGGTTCAAGAATTTGATTGAAATGAAATGTTTAAAGATTTTCAGATCAAGATTTAACTTATCGACTACTTAACACATTGTTAGAACAAAAAATTGAATATTATACTTTTGGTTTTGTTGCTAAAATATTTCTGGTGGGATGACGCGAATGACTGTGCTATCTGAAGGAATTTTTATAGAAGAGCTAGAGCAAGAATGAACAATCTGTTGGATTATGCAAGAACGAACAGGTTACGACCAGAGTTTATACTCGAACCCATGTGGCAAGATTATCTTCGCTATTGTAGTAGCGAAAAATACCAAGTGTTGAGTGAGAATGGAAAGAAAGCCAGGGAATCATCCAAGAATGGCTCTCTAAATACCGTGGGAGCAGTTAGTCGGATTACTGTGGAGCAAAAAATTATATGTAACTTTTACAAGTTTAATTGTTTGTTTTTGTTGAAATTTTTAATTATTTGAAGTTTAATAATTTTATCATATGTAGACAAAAAAATCGAGTAGGAATATACAACAACATGAGGTATTCGAGGAGATCCATGTAAGGAAGAAAAAGAACCCAACTGATGAACATGTCTGGGTTGAGCCTCGTGCAAAATCTATCCATGTAAGAATTAAATTTTGTATTTATGAATCTTTTTCTCAAAGTTGATGTTATTCAAGTACGAGTAGTTTAATATTTTTTTACAATTAATTAGACCTTTACTTTGAATATTGGAAAAATATATGTAACTCGTTAATGAGTATTGTAGTACTCAGCCTCCTGAAAGTCTGGGTGACATAATACCTAAAGATGTAGAGACGGAGTTATGGAAACAAACTATGGGTTCTCCAGTTAGAGACCAATACTACGGGTACCACAAAATATGTTTTAGCGAGAATGTTAGGTCTTCGTCCGGCCCTACATCCTATCCCTTATCAGTTGATAGAGAAACCATTGATTTACTAAAGAATACGATTTCTTAACTCACTGAAGACCTTCCTGTACAAACTGAGAGGGCGAAGAAGAAGTAGGAGGGAACAACGAAACAAATGAGATTGATGAAGGAGTAGATCAACTTTTTTATTCGATATACAGAGATTCTTCCTTCTTGTTCTGGTGTTGCAGTTCGGGATGCAAAAGGTCTAGTCCTACTGGATGATATTACCACTGATAAGAAATCAGATCATGTGTGTGAGGATGAGGATGCGGATGACGAAGAGGATAATGAGTTGTAGATTTTAGACTATAGCATGTTTTGTAGTTTGGATTTGGAGACTAGATAAATTTTATAAAGAACTTGATTTTACATGTTTGTATTGTTTATGCTGGTTGTTTGTAATGTTATGTTGGTTGAAATGTTGTACTGGTTGATGGAATGTAGCATATATAGGTTGTTATTTAAAAAAAAAAATTATCAGAAAAACCGACCACCATGTGGTCGGTTTTCTGGAAAATATTACAAAAACCGACCATTTGGTCGGTTTATAAAAAAGATTTCCACAATACTGACTACATATGGTCGGTATTCTGTAAAATTTTACAAAAACCGACTATATGTGTTAGGTTTACTATAATTAATTAAAAATCATTTTATTAAATAAATTATTTTTTTTAAAAAAGACCACATGTGGTCGGTTTTATATTTAAATTAATTAATATATTTTAATAAAACCAACCACATGTGGTCGGTTTTGTATTTAAATTAATTAATTGATTTTAATAAACCGATCACATTTGGTTAGTTTTGTATTTAAAGAATCTTTTTTTAGAAATTTTTTAAAATATATATTTATATTTATTTAAAAAAAAAACTGACCACACGTGGTCAGTTTTTAAAAAGCTACGAGGTTTTTAACGACCATGCATTTTAGTCAATTTTTTGGTAAAAAATGTAGGAAAATAGACCATATGTAGTCGGTTTTTGTGGTCACTTTTCCTATTTTTTTTAGTCGTGTATGTGAGTCATTGCATTGATCATCATCTCCATCTCGTACCCTTGCACTTCTAGTTATTTGTGTATTTTCAGTGTGAGCCATGAAGTGGTCAAGGGAACACCAGGGAACACTTTGATTTATATTTATACGTGAACCATTATGTTGATCATCATATCCAGCTTGTACTCTTGCACTATTACTTATTTGTGAATTGTTTAAGTGAGGCCAGAAGTTCCCCCAAACACTTCAGCAGGGCTTCAAACAATGAAGTAGACCCTCATGTAGTGATCAAGAGAATTCATGGGAACACATTGATTGATATTTATACGTGAACTATTGCGTTGATCATCATCTCTAGCTCGTACTCTTGCACTTCTATTTGGCTGTGTGTTTTCAAAATGAGCCTGAGAGTTCCCAAAATACTTCAGCAGTTGTTCAAACCACGAAGTAAGCCGTCATAAATTTGTCACGACCCAAACCGAGCCCCAGTTGCGATGAGCATCCCAAACCCTGAAGGCCACGGTGCCCTTTTCTATCTGGCAATCATACACTACGTTAATACAATGTAAAGAAATGCGAAAAAGTTATCATACATAAACATGGTCGATATTATAATTCAAATGAACAATTCGAAATGAAATTCGTAAGCCTCGAACAACATCTAACATCTGTCTGTGAAATCTATAATACATAAAGTCAACATCTTGTCTAAAACTGGGTCAAGGCCTCCAGTCGGACCATAAACCAAAATAGAGAAACAATGGTATAAAAACAGGCCTTCCGAAATAAGGGAGGCTCACTAATTGCACTCTACCAATGAACAATTCTATGGCTTATCGGGAACCCGGGACTGAGCCTCAGGTCCTGAAATACAGGGGGTTAATACAAATTTACTGGTACGAATAGCAATACAACATAATGTACTTTTCTATATAACCTAAGTGAGAGAATTTCATAATGCGTTATGCATGAAATAACTTAAAATACATGGGCAATTTCAAATGATCTTAAAACAATTTTGTAGATGCAATTTCTTTCTTTGTGTTACTTCTATGCTAGGTGGTACACCCTACATATCTGAAAGTATCCCATGGGCTATATGGGATCCGCCCTTAACTCAGCGTCCAATCCCCCAACCCATGTTTGCTGCAAGAGTTGGAATATCTGAATCTGATACGCCATAGGGCACTAGGCTAGCGTATAATCCCTCTTTAGGGACATAATAAACCTGTATTGACAAAAATATATTCTGACAAATGAATTGTATGACTCATGCCTACTTTGGGTAACCACCTGACTCTCTTAGTGCCCATTTTTTACATTTTCTAAACATGTATCTTTCTGAATTCAAAATCTGAAATCTGAAATGAAATCTTCTGAGTTTATCATGGCCTTATCTGATATTGTATCATCATACCAACACTTGCAAGTCATACTTCTCAACCATAAATTATCAAGTTACAACTCTTTTCTAGCAAAAAGTTATTTAAATAATACAAGAGATTGCGTACAGTGAAATTCATGAAAACTAAGGCAGAAATCCTCAAGTTCAATTCACAAACACGTGGTGGTCAAATACCTTGTAGTAAGCAATGCAACTCTTTAAATCATCACTTTTGTTTATGTAATTAATAAAAATTCTCTCTCTTCATGTCATCACCAAAACCAAGTCAATAAACAATAGTAAAGACATTCATATCATACATTTCAACATGAAATCGAATAGGTCAAAACATGTGAAATCAAGATGCATACATAATATATGTTTTTATACAATAGAGGGATTATCAATATTCAGGCTCTCGATTCAAATTTTAAAACATAAAATGCATACATTTACATGTATTCATACGAGTAAAAGATCAATTTTAATATAAGACTTCAAGACCAAAACACATCTCATTGGAAGAGTTCAGAGTGCGTACTTTTTAATGTAATTCAAGCCCTTCATAAAAACATGATTTATCAACATTCAAAATGTTAATATAAACTATTTATAAATGCACATGTAGTTTAGGAAAACCCCACGTACCTTATGTCATTTAGTTTAAAGATTAGAACTCCAATCTTGACCTTTTCCTGAATTCTTGATCGTAGAAGAAACCCTAATTTGCTCTTGTTCTTGAGAGTAGAAAGGATTTGATATGTTGTAAAACTGATAATAGTTTATTAATAACATTTGGAATACAATTTAATTCATGGGGAAGGTTTTTGTGAAGGGAAATTACAAAAATACCCATTTAAAAACACCCCATCTAAGAAACTCGGTCTCGCCTGACGTCTTAGTTGATGGACCGTCAGGTGATAGACATTCATTCCATCCGTCAGTTCTTGGACAGAGAATGATCTCACTACCTGATGTTGATGGAAATCTTGATGGACCTTGGTTAGTTTTGCCATCATACCTTGGTAGTCTGACACCTCCCTGGAAAACAAGCATAACTTTTTATCTCGATATCGAATTAAGGCAAAACCGGTGGCTTTGGAAATAAGACTCAAAGAAATTTTATTTGATATAATGTAGTCCCTATAACTCATTATAAAAAAGAAGTTATGATCGATGAAAGTCGACCAAAGTTTAGACGTTCACTAAAACGTAATCGATAGGAAAGTTTTCAACTCGTCTTTGAGTTAAGGGACCTCTACGATGACAATTTATGCACAAATATATTACCACACTACCTAATTAAGTATCATACTTATATTTGCACCGGAGTCATTAGATTTTGGGACCTTTACACATAGGAATGACGGCTTATGTTCTAGCCCAAAATACGGGTTGTTACTGTAAGACACCGCAAAATCCTAAGCTTAGGTCAGTGCTTTAAAGCTTATTAAAGGGTCACAGACATAGAATGTTTTAGCTATGTATTCATACTTAGTGTCATTTTAGCCTTTGTAGGTTGGCGACTCAATTTCATGACCCTCATGACCTTAAAGTGATGATATTTAGGTTTAATCATGATCATGAATGTCAGTAGGTGTTCTCGGACATGTTTTGGATTTTTTGGACATAATTCGAGACACATTTGAAATCTCAAACCAGTGGAACGACGCGATCTCGATGTGCCATGTCGCCCATTGTATTGATATGTATTTTACCCAAATCCCAGTGCAAATTCCAATGAATTGATGCGGACTCGGCACAGTGCGTTGGCTATTGTATCAATGCTAACGACGCGACGCGTTAGTTTGCGCTTCACTAAATCAGTTTTTATTCATTAAAAAGCCACATACTCAGGGGTAATTGTGTCTTTTCCCACCTCATTTTAGCTGCCAAGACACGAGATTAACACCTTTTAGAGGCAAAAACCATTCATCTTTCTCAAAATTTCTCCAGAAGCAAACACTAGGATATCAAATTTAAGATTCAGTCTCAAGAATAGTGCATCATTCTTCACAAATTTGAATACCAAGGTATGTTAAGTGTTCATCCGAGTGTCCCTTCTATCCTTGGAGTCCAAGAAACTCTTTTAAACATTAAATAAATTGATTTCATGACTTCCATGATTTGGATTCAAGTGTGTTCATGATTATAATGTTGATTGGGTTTCTATTCCATGATTAAGTTCAAGATTTATGTAAAAACAATTATTATGTAGGTAGTATCATGTGAATTTATGTTAAAGCCTTGAAATTGTGAGGCTCATGTGTTGATTAGTACTATGTGCATATACAATGCCTTCCAAGTGTTTGATGAGTTATTCATATGAATAAAATTGTTTGATTATATCATGTTAGCATGTATATTAGTTCATGCCATTCAAGTGTTTGATAAAATACCTCTATAGATGCATTATGAACAATTGTACATTTCTATGCTATTCAAGGTTATGTGATTCTTTACTTTTATGCTATCGAGTCCTTGGGGTATTTAATACCCAAAAATTTAGCTGATTACCTAGAGCCAGCATCAGGTACAGAATAATATTAGTCTTGTCATGATCAGTAGTACTCTCATACAGTTACAGAACTCAAGAAAAATTGAGTAAACTCAATATCAGTCCAGTCCAGTTCAGACCTCAGTAAATTCAGCCAGCTAATAGAATTCAGTAGTATTCCGTCAGTCAACAAACAAAGTGAACTCAGTTCAGTTTAGTTAAATACTATAATCAGCAACAGTTCAGTCAAGCATAGTATGACCTAGGAATCAGTTCAGTGTCTATTCAGTAAGGAGTAGGATTTAGCACCGAGTGAACCCAGGGATAGGGAATCACCTGCCAGTAGAGGGTGTGATCATTAGAAGCATCCCTTGTGTTCCAGAACTACGTAGATAGCGTAGGTTGAGAAATCAACCTGCCATTGAAGGGTTGATGAGGTGTCCTACCTGCCAGTTGAGGGTACCACCATTCTCATTCAGAGCACCTGCCAGATGAGGATGACTCAGCTTGTCTTTACCTGTGGCACGGTATAGACACCCTTTCAACTGGGGTTACGGGTTAGACCCTAATCTATTTAGAGAGGGGCATGTCGGTTAGATGTTTACCTCCTACGGTCTCAGTATTAGTCTCTAGAATAGAACTCAGTTTAGTTCTATAGAAATTAGGACTATAAAAAATAGTCACTCAGTTCAGTACAAAACTCAGAATAGTTCCACAGTATCAGGACTGTCAGATACAGTCACTCAGTTAATAGTAATACACTATAAGTTCACTCAGATATTAGTATACCAGTGTTTCAAAACTCAGTGTCCAATGTTATCATGACCTCATTTACAATTTACTTATTCATGCATGTACTCTCATTAAGTTATGTTCATGTTATTCGGACAACAATTGTTCATGCATATGAACCCACGTATGTCAGCCTACCTCACTTAGCATACTGGTACATTCAAAGTACTGACGCATACCTCTCTTTTGTGCTATGATATTTTATATCATAGGTTCAGGCGCACGGGCTCCCAATCATATTTAGCATACAGATCCATTAGCAATAGACTAGTGGTGAGTCCTCATTGTTCGAGGATAGATTTATTATTATAGTAATTCAGTACTCTGTTTATTTTAGTAGTCGAAGTTAGTTGTGGACTTGTCCCATTGATTCCTTGTTCAGACAGTAGGGGCTTTTTTAAACTAGAGTATTTTCAGACAGATGTTCAGTTTCAGTATTTATTTTAGATTTGAACCTTATGGAAAGTTTCCACCTAATTTCTGCATAATTACAGTATTACTATACATTTATTGCTCCAGGTACCAATCATGGGTTAGCTTGTGGTCCTTCGAGATTATGAGCACCGTTTAGCATTTGAGGTACAAACTCAGGGCGTTACAAACTTGGTATCAGAGCCTAAGGTTCAACAGAGTCCTAGGAAGTCTGAAAGATACATCTAATAGAGTCTTGTGCATGGGTGTATAGCGTGACACACTTATGGATAGGAGGCTATTAGATGCTTTAGGAAATGTTTCTCTTCTTTCACTATTCATGTCATGCGAGTGAGCATGAGCTCAAGTTAAACTTTTTGTCTAATTCATTCTCCATTTTCATTTACAGAACATGCCTCTAAAAAAGACTAATGAAAGGAGAGCCAAAAATTGGTCAGCACCTCAGCCCGTTCAGGCAGATCCCCTGGAAGAACATGTCTCCCATGCTGAATTCAGAGCAGCTGTCACCATCGTAGCTCATTCTGTGGTAGCCTAGAATGAACGCCCGCTACCATTTTGGCCAACCCTATGGCCAATACTGCCGCATCTAGTATTCGGGACTTCACTCGAATGAACCCTCCATCTTTTACTAGGTCTAAGTAGATGAGGACCCTTAGGAATTTCTTGATCAGGTGCAGAAAGTTACAGATATTATGGGGGTGAATTCTTCTGAGAGTGATGAGTTGGCTGCATATCAGTTGCAGGATGTGTCTCACTTATGGTTTAAATAGTGGAAAGAAGAAAGGGTCGCAGATGCAAAACCCATAGAGTGGGATAAGTTTTCCACTGTTTTTCTGGATAGGTTCTTCCAGTTGGAGTTGAGGGAATTGAAGGTTCTAGAATTTATTAACCTGAAGTAGGGCAACATGATAGTGAAAGAGTATTCTCTCAAGTTTACTCAATTATCTAGACATGCTCCTCATGTGGCGGAAGATAGCAGGTCCTGGATGAGTAAGTTTACATCTGGCATTTCTACAAGTATGGTCAAAGAGTGTAGGACAGTAATGCTGATTAAAGAGATGGACATATCCAGGATCATGGTCCACGCTCAACTGATAAAAGAGGATAAGAATAGGGAGAAGAAGAGGGAGAGAAAGAGAGTGAGAACAGGTAGTTTCAACTTTTCTCAGCCTAAGTCAGAACGTGGGATTGTTCTCAGTTCTTCTTGAAATTCTCAGTTCTAGCTCCATCCTCAGCCAGTGATCCAGTGCCAAAATTTATACACAACAACAGAGATTGGGTACCGGGCCCTAAGACTCAGGGTAGTGTCAGCAGTGCCTGAACCAATCACCATTGTCAGAAAAATAGTAGAAACCACCAGGGTATCTGCAGGTCTAGCAGTGATGTATGTTTCGAGTATGGCAAGCTAGGTTACTGAGTTAGCTATTGTCCCCAGTTAGGTTCCCAAAGATAGCATAAATATACCTTATCTCAGTTCGGTCGCTCGAATCAGCAGGGTGCCATTTCCAGTGCTACTAGAGGGGAACACCTAAACAGACTCTATGCCTTTCAGTCCCGACAGGATTAGGAAAGTTCTCCTGATGTGGTCACTGGTACCTTACAAGTTTATCATTAACATATTTATGCTTTGCTAGATCCAGGAGCTTCTTTATCCTTTGTAACTCCATATATAGCTGTTGACTTTTGAGTCAGTCCTAAAATACTAGAAGAGCCTTTATTAGTCTTTACCCTAATGGGTAAATCTATCATAGCTCGACGGGTATATAGGAACTATCTGGTTATGGTATGTCAGAGAGTCACTTCAGCAGACTTAGTAGAATTAGAGATGATATATTTAGATGTTATTCTTGGAATGGATTGGCTTCATTCATGCAATACCTCACTTGAATTCAGAAACAGAATTGTCTAGTTTCAGTTTCCAAATGAGGCCATCCTAGAGTGGAGGTGTAGTACTTCAGCACTCAGGGGTAAGTTCTTTTCCTACTTTAGGGAAAGGAAAATTATATCTAAGGGATGTGTCTACCATCCTATTTGAGTCCAAGACTCTCGATCAGAAACCCCTAATCTTGATTCATTGTCAGTAGCATGTGAATTCCCAGATATATTTCTCGAAGATCTTCCCGGAGTTCCTCCCGAAAGGGAAGTTGACTTTGGAATAGACTTTCTTTTAGATACTTAACTTATCTATATCCCTCCATATAGAATAGCTCCAGTAGAACTCAAAGAATTAAAAAGCAGTAAAAATATCTCCTAGATAAGGGATTCATCAGACCTAGTGTGTCCCCGTGGGGTGTACCAGTTCTATTTGTTCGTAAGAAAAATAGTTCTCTTAGGATGTGTATAGACTACCGTCAGCTAAATAAAGTCATGGTCAAGAACAAGTATCCACTTCCCAGAATTGCTGACTTGTTTGACCAACTTCAGGGTGCCAGTTAGTTTTCTACGATAGACCTAGATCAGGCTAACATCAGCTCAGAGTCATAGAATATGACATTCCTAAAATAGCTTTCAGAACTCGGTATGGTAACTTTGAATTCTTATTCATGTCCTTTGGTCTTACCATTGCCCCAACAGCTTTCATGGACTTGATGAACCGTGTGTTTAAGCAGTACTTTGACATGTTCATCATAGTCTTCATAGATGACATCCTTGTCTACTCTCGTAGTGAGCATGATCATCCAGACCATCTCAGAATAGTATTACAGACTCTTAGAAACCATTAGCTATTTTCCAAATTTAGTAAGTACAAATTTTGTCTTAGTTCAGTAGCTTTCCTCGGCCATATTATTTATGGTGAGGGCATTAGAGTTGATCCCCAAAAGACCGAAGAATATCAAAACTAGTCCATACCCATCTTTCAATCAGATATCCAGAGTTTCTTGGGTATGGATGGTTTTTACCGACTGTTTGTTGAGGAATTTTTATCTATTTCATCCCCTATGTACAGATTGACTCAGAAGAAGGTCAAATTCCAGTGGTCAGATTCTTGTGAGAAGAGTTTTCAGGAGTTGAAGACTCGACTCACTACTGCTCTAGTTCTTACCTCAACAGATGGTTCAAATGAAATTGTTGTATATTGTAATACATCTAGAGTAGGTTTGGGTTATGTCCTTATGCAGAGCGGTAAGGTTATAGCCTATGTCTCTAGAATGCTTAAGCCCCATGGAAAGAAGTATCCAACTCATGATCTTAAGTTCGCAGCAATAGTATTTTCCTTAAAGATTTAGAGAAACTATTTATGGAGTGCACGTTTACGTGTTCACTGACCATAAAATCCTGCAGTATGTATTCCCTAAGAAAGAGCTAAACCTACATCATAGAAGGTGGTTGGAGTTATTGAAAGACTACGATGTAAGCGACCTGTATCATCCAGGTAAAGACAATATAGCGGCTGATACTCTTAGTAGGATGTCTATAGGTAGTGTTACTCATGTGGAGGATGGTAAGAAGATGTTCGCTCAGGAAGTTCATCAGCTTGCCTTAATAGGTGTTCGCTTAGTCAATTCAAAAGAAGGTAATTATGGGTGAATAGTAGTTCAGAATTATCCTTGGTTTTCGAGGTGATGGAAAAATAAGATAGGGATCCCAGTCTAGTTAAGTTGAAAGAATTAGTCAGATATTAGAAGGTAGAGGTTTCCTCCCAAGGGGGAGATGGTATATTACGCTGCCAGGGTCGGCTATGTGTGTCAGGTATAGATTATATAAGACAACGAATTCTAGAAGAAGTGTATGGTGTGTGCTACTCTATTTATCCAGGGGCCACTAAGATGTACCATGATTTGTGAGAGATTTATTGTTAGAGTGGGAAGAAGAAAGAAATTGCATAGTTGTGGCTAAGTACCTAACATATCAACAGGTTAATATTGAGCATCAGAAGCCAAGTGGGTCCATACATGAGTTTAGTATTCCCACCTGGCAATGGGAAGAAGTGAACATGTACTTCGTGATGGGTTTGCCTCGTACTAGTCATCAGCATGATTCAGTTTGGGTCATTATAGATAGGAGGACCAAATCAGCTCATTTCCTACCAGTTCATACCTCTTTTTCAGCCGAGCACTATAGCAAGCTCTATGTTAGAGAGTTTGTCAGATTACGCTGAGTTTTGTTGTCTATTATCTAAGATAGAGGTACACAGTTCACCTTTCATTTCTAGAAAGCCTTCTAAAAGGGTCTAGGTACTCAAGTCCACCTCAGTACAACCTTTCACCCTCAAAAAGTTAGTCAAGCAGAAAGGACCATTCAGACTTTAGAGGATATTCTCCGAACTTGGTCCATAGACTTTAAAGGTAGTTGGGATGACCAATTACCCTTGATTGAGTTCGTATATAACAACAACTATCATTCCAACATCAAGATGGCTCCGTTTGAGGTTTTTTATAGGCGGAGATGTAGGTCTCTCATTTGTTGGTTTGAGGTAGGTGAGGCCGCAGTGGTAGGGCCTGACTTGGTATTTGATACCTTCGAAAAGGTTCAGTCGATCAGGGAAAGTCTTAAGACAACTCATAGCAGACAAAAATCATACGCAGATGTGCAGATAAAGGATCTCAAGTTCAAGGTTGGTGATTATGTGTATTTAAAAATCTCTCCTACGAAAGAAGTGAAGAGATTTTGAAAGAAGGGGAAGCTCAGTCCCCGATATATCGGTCCTTACCGAATTCTCAAACGTTTCAAAAAGTTAGCTTACGATCTTTAGTTGCCTTCAGACTTAGCTTCAGTCCATCCAGTGTTCCATGTCTCCTTGCTAAAGAAATGCATAGGTGACGTAGCTGTAGTAGTCCCTATAGGGGGTATAGACGTTCAGAAAAACCTCTCTTCTGAGGAGATTCCAATCAAAATCCTTGATTATTAGATTCACAGACTGACGAACAAAGAGATCCCTCTAGTCAAAGTTCTTCGGTGGAATCATTCCATTGAGGGAGCTACTTGGGAAGTCGAAGTAGATATACGGACAAAGTATCCTTATCTTTTCTCCGCCAACGAAAGCTCAGCCCAAGGTAACAATTTTTCCTTGAACTTACTCAGTTCCATTCTCAGATTTTCCTTTATAGACTTGGCACCAGTTACCATTGAATATTAAGTTGTGACTTCATGCATCAAATATGCTGGTTCAACATGAGAAACTCAACTTATTAGCGATCCTAGTCATGCATTCATGAATCATGTTCAGCTATGTACTCATGGATTAGATATGCATGTTCAGTATGAAATTTCAGCATATCAGTAATGTCAATTATGAAATCATATTACAGTTGTGCATATCCAGTATCTAAATTCAATCTATCAGTATTTTTCAGCTTAGTGAGTCTCATTCGAGGACGAATGTTCCAAAGGGGAGATATTGTAAGACCCCGCAAAATCCTAAGCTTAGCTCAGTCGTTTAAACATTATTAAGGGGACCCAACTTAGAAAATTTTAGCTATGTATTCAGTTCTGTTAGACACTATAATCAGTAATAGTTCAATCAAGCCTAGTATGGCCTACGAATCAATTTAGTGTCTATTCAATTGGGAGTAGGATTCAGCACCGATTGAACCCAAGAATGGGGACTCACCTGCCAGTAGAGGGTGTGATCCTTAGAAGCATTCCTTGTGTTCCAAAACTACGTAGACAGCGTAGGTTGAGACATCAACCTGCTAGTTAAGGGTTGATGAGGTGTCCTACCTGCCAGTTGAGGGTACCACCATTCTCATTCAGAGAACCTTCCAGATGAGGGTGACTCAGCTTGTCTTTAACTGTAGCATGCCTTCCAACTAGGGTTACAGGTTTGACCCCAATCCATTCAGAGAGGGGCATGTCGGTTAGATGATTACCACCAATAAACTCAGTTTCAGTCTTCAGAATGTAAATCAGTTCAGTTCTATGAAAATTAGGACTATCAAACACAGTCACTCAATTCAGTACGGAACTCAAAATAGTTCCACAGAATCAAGACTGTCAGATACAGTCACTCAGTTAACAGTAATACAGTATCAGTGAACTCAGATATCAGTAAACTAGTTATTCAGAACTCAATATATCTAGTGTTATCATGACCTCATTTATAGTTTACGTATTCATCCATGTACTCTCATTTAGTTATGTTCATGTTATTCGGTCAGCTATTGTTCATGTAAATGAACCCACGCATGTCAACCTACCTCACTACAAAAAACAAATTAAATTGCGGGGGTTTATTTGCGGGGGTTATATTAACCTATACAAAATTATATGAATTGTGGGAGTTAAAAATATGCCGCTAAAAATATAAAGTTGCGGAGGTTTTAAACCCCCGTTATATGCCAAAAATAATCAACGCTTATTTTTTCATAAAACATAAATTTACGGGGGTTTTTGACCCCCTCTATAATAAAAAAACATAACATTTTCCTTTTCCCCGCTATTATTTTCCCTCACTTTCCTAATTATATCGACCCTCTTATTTCCCTCTCACTTTTCCTCTCTTATTTCCCAAATTGGTAGGCAGTCATTTTAGTTGGTAGGCAAAAATGAGTCTTTGAGGTTGCACTAACAACAGATTCACGAGAGATCCCCACGGATTGTTCCAGTTTTTGTGCAATTTTTGTAAACTAAAGTTGAATTGACATCTTCTATTGTAATTTAAATTAGGGTTATTTGAGTATATTCAGGTTTTTTGCAGATGTTTTGAGCCTGTTTTAGTGTTTATTTTTATTGAAACTTGTTGCATTTTGCGGTCGAAGTAGGGATTTATTTTTTGAAAGAAATCCCCGGCTGGTTAGAGTTAGGAAGTGACATGCTAATATATTATGTTTCCTTTGCTCTGATATTTAGTTATAGTATCCAAGTTGATTAAGGGACACATGTTGTAGTTGAATTTCTTAAACATAAGGACCCAAATTCGGATGAAGATGTTGAGGTATAAATAAAATGTTCATGGTTTCTTGTATTTAGTTTTCTAGTTGTTCGTAGCTTCACAAGCTGAATCCTCTACTATTAGTGTGAAATAGGAGGGAGGAATTGGGATTTTGACTTGGTTCAGTGTACTGAGCTGAAGTGTGAGTTTACTTATCAAATGAGAGAATTGTTAAGTGTTGAGCTTAGAGGTGCTTATTATCGTATGTCGAGTCAAAATCCTACCTTGGAGTGATATAGGAGGTGAAGATAGATTTTAACTTGGTTCAATGTACTGAGTTTACCTGCCAAAGGAGAGAATTTATATATTGATTCTCTTATTTTTCTGTTGCTAGATTTAGTGTAGGTTAAGTCTAGAGAGTCGATGCGTTTGTCACTG
The DNA here is from genome assembly GCA_030864215.1 of Capsicum pubescens. Lineage (NCBI taxonomy): Eukaryota > Viridiplantae > Streptophyta > Magnoliopsida > Solanales > Solanaceae > Capsicum > Capsicum pubescens. Next base: position 365,469,096 of record CM061548.1, on the reverse strand, counting down.
TAAGTTGAATTAAAACCCTATAGTTGGAGTGATACAGGAGGGAAAAATTGGGATTTTGACTGGGTTCAGTATATGTAGCGTAAAGGTTGAATGTGAAGTGTGAGTTTACTTGTTAAATGAGGGAACTGATGTTGTTCTTTTCTAAATTGTTTTGCTGGATTCAATCTTGGTTAATTGTAGATAGTCAATGGGCCTGTCACTTTAAGTCAAAGGAAAACACAACAGTTGGAGTGATATGGGAGGGAGGAACTGGGATTTTGACTTGATTTGATACATTGTAACGTAAATACTGAGCTGAAATGTGAGTTACTTGTCAAATGGTGAAATCATGTGTTTATTTTCTCAATTTTTTTGTTGGATTCAGTGTAGATTAAGTGTTGGTGAGGTAGGGTTTTTATCGGGCGGTTTTCCATGCTTTTTGAACTTCTCAATCCCGTTATGAAAGTGATTTCTTGACAAATAACTTATTAATTAGATTCGTCACCTGCTTATACCGGATTTTGGTGTCTGGTTATTCTTTTCGTCTATCCGAACAGCAATACGACAAAAAATTAAGAAAAATAGTTCGAAAATGTAGATGCTCATTGTATGAATTTTCCCTTGATGCTTTACTGGTTATGTTTGATTGAAAGTTGTATTCATGTAGGTTTAATTGTTACTATCACAAATTTAGTTTGCACATGCTTAGTTCTATTCACTGAAAGTGTACTCTATTCTTTTTATGTCCTCTGTTAACCAGTCCAACTTGGATTTGGCTTTCTACCTAACCTCTCATGCTTATTCAATAACAATATCACCCAGTCATTACATCAGTCTTTGTGTCCCAACATTATAGTCAACTATGAAGCTCTTATGTTGTTGGTAATTGTGCATTTTTTATCTTACAGCTAACAAATAATTTCTAGCTGCCCTACACAAACATGACAATGCCTCCATCCCTACTATTTTCACAGATGGTGTGGCAGATTCATTTTAAATGGTTATCTTCTAATCTGAAGGTTTTGGGTTTTATCTCTTCATTTTTTTCTTTGACATGTGCATTTCTTTGTAGGGCAGATAGATGGTCATGACCTACTTTTTCCATTTTTCATTATGTGAACTAGCACATGTAAAGTTACCAATGGATTAGATAGCACATTGTGTCATTCTTTGGCTTGAAATACTTTCCTGTAAATTCTACCCTCCCTATGCCCCACCTTGTGGGATTTTAGTAGGTATGTTGTTGTTGTTGTTCGTTGTGGTTATAATCGAAAAAGTTTATCGGTGAAACATGTAAGTTGTAATACTATATGTGTCAGGCAAGTATTACAATTGTTTTGTGGGAACAAACCTGTATCGATTACAAGTTTGTTGGTTATTTTTTTCAATTAACAAAATATTTATTTTCTTGACGGAGTATTGTGACTTGTTTTTTCAGTGAAAGCATTGAAAGAGATTGTAAAAAATCTTGGGAAATTGGAGTACTGCTATTATTGTTAAAGGAGTTAAACGGTGTCTTTAGTAACCAAAAGAGTCCACGCATTTTTTCCACATTCTCAATTCCGACTCAGGTTAGTCACAAACACCCTTTGTAGTTTTTACCCCACTAATTTTGCGTGTGGTTTTGTGTAATTTCTCCCCATTATATAATAATAGTTTCGCTTATCATTTCTAGTTGCTCCCAATTTTGCATTGTTGTTTTTTTATCGTCTAAGTATGTTGTTATTGGACCTCAACTAGTTTGGGTTTGAAGTCTAGATGACTGATTGTTGATTGATTATGTTCGTTGAACTTATTTTTTTATATCTGTAAGGTTAGTCGAGTTGTGCAAAAGATGATCCGGACATTACAATTATCTGTTAGAGTAATTTTTTATATGATATTTTGTTATGTGTGTTTTATGTTAGAGTTCAACAATTTATTTATTTTCTATTATGTTCACCCTTCTTCTTTATGGAATCTTATAGGGGATATTTTGCATTTTCATCAAATTCTTCAATGGATAGATCATGGATTGTAATTCCAAGAAACACACCAGAGTATTTACTTGGTTTGAATCATTTTCTAGATTTTCAATTTACCAATGGAGCTATAGGAGATAAAATAAAGTGTCCATGTCCTATATGTGGCTTTACAAAGTGGAAAACAAAAAATATGGTGTTTCACCATTTGATGGATAAGGATTTCCCTCAACATTACGTCACTTGGGTTATGCATGGATAAATGAATGTTTTGCCTAATTCAAGAAACATACAGGTCATTCAAGATGCACAACCTTTTGAAAATTCTATTGAATTATTGATAAATAAAGCATTTCGTAGTTTAAGGAACGAGGGTGTTAATGCAGGTCCATCACAAGAAGTGGGAGAAGAAGAAATTTTACATGATTTGTCTGATTTAAATAACAAAGTTTATTTTGAATTTCTTAAGGATGGAAGTGAAGAATTGTATGAAGGATCCAAGTACTCAAAGTTAGAATTTTTACTAAAGCTTTACCACATAAAGTGCTTGTCTGGGTTAGGTGATAAGGGAATGACTATGGTGCTAGCTCTACTCAGGGATGCATTTAAATTTGCAAAGATCCCTATATCTTTTTATAAGGCTAAGAAAACCATCAACAAGTTGTGTCTTGATTATATCAAGATAGATGCTTGCCCAAATGATTGCATGCTGTACTGGGAAGATGATGTTAATGCAGAATCATGTAAGCATTGTCACACTTCAAGATGGAATCCCGAGAAGGATAGCGATCATGATCATGCACCTAGTACAAGTAAGAAACAAAAGAAGAAGAAAAAGAAGCCTACCAAAGTTTTGCGCTACTTTTCATTAAAACCAAGATTACAAAGATTGTTTATGTCCTCTTAAATTGCAGAGAATATGATATGGCATACAGAGGATGATACAAAGATGGGATCTCAAGTCACCCTCGAGATGGTGAAGCATGGAAAAGGCTTGATACAAAGTATCCTGAATTTGCTTCAGATCCTCCAAATGATCGATTAGGACTATCTACTGATGGTTTCAATCCTTTTGGAACAATGCTTACTAACTATATACATTGTTACCCATAAGAATCAAGATGGAGTATATGTTTATGAAGTGGAAAAAAAAATATATGTAAGTTTTACTTATGTGCCATAGACTATTATTGAGCAATCTACGGTATGCGAAATGACTTTTAATTATTAATTTATTTTAAAAACAAATTTTTGGTATGTAGGAAAAAATTGAGTCATATTTGAGCCAAAGCACCATAGATGAGTCTCATGTTTCGCCAAATGATGCCTCTGGTAAGATGCTAGGGCAAGAGCACTCTGGAAGGGTGAGATGTTTGGGATTAGGAGCAAATCCTAGTAGAGTTTTTCGACAAGTTAGACCTCATTATGGTGGTACAAATGTATCAAGTAGTGGAGGTTCTTGTTCGTTCCAATGTCGAGAAAACTACAATCAAATACTGAGTCCTTTGAAGACATATATGATGATGAAAGAAGGAATGATACCAGAAAAATTTGTGGGTCTCTTTGATTCTCCTTCAATGGTTTCTCCCACTGCAGTAAGTAAAGTTCTCTTTACTTTTTTTTCTGATCTAGGTGTTTGTTGAAAAGCTCTCATTTCTTGTCTTCTCTTTATATTTCTTATTTATTTTGTTGTTCATATTATTAATCTTTTATAAAAAAACAAAAATATAACTTGCGGTAGAACAGAGTCCCAACTTTCATCTAACAACTTACTAACAACATATATTACCTACCAAAATCTATCATTATGGTTAAGAATTAAGCTTTTATACACCCCCTGCTAGTTTTGGTTTCACTTATAGTCTATATGCCACTTCCTGCACCATTAGTCAGACATTTAAATCGGCATGTCTTTGTTTGATTTGAAAGACATCCTATACATCTTTTCTTTAGTTACTTTACCATTTTGATTATTCGATGACCATTGCAATTCTTCCTTCCACTCTAGTGCCTGTTTGTAGATGTCTTGTCATTTTAACATTCTCATTCAGGTTTTGGAGTATAATTAACACTTAAAAGAAAAGATGGTTGATTCTTTAAAGTTCTAAACTACACGTAGGGAAGATTGTGTTGACATCATTTTGCTTAATCAATTCTTGGTGTACATCATTTTGTGTGCTACTAGCCATGGTTAAAGTAACACCGGATGCTTATTAATTTATTTACTGCTGACTGGGATTCGTCACAAGTATTTTTGACCATAGTTCTTAACTGTATGAGATTGCTCTTTTGAAGTTCTTGGTCGATTTTTGTGAAATACAACCATTAGATTATTCAGGCGATGAATTGATGTTATTTAGGTTATCTGGTTATTGGTTTGTTAAGTTATTGTATTGATTGTTCTAATAATTAGTGGTTACAATTTAGTTGGTTTGGCTAGTTAAAGTAGAAACTTGTTTTGCTAATTTTGTTGTCTCTCCTAGCTAAGTCTGACTCGCTTAATGTCGTCTTTGCTTATAATAAAAGTGATTTATCGATTGATTTTTATACTTTGCATTTTTATGTAGCCAAGTGATGCTGCTAGTGGGCCAATTTTGCCAATGGATGTAAGGAGATCACACGGTGATAATGATTCTAACGACATTCTTTGAATTTGTTGCATTTGTCTTGGATATTCAACTATGATAATGTAATTATGTGGTTCGAGTGGATCTTAGAATATTGAAGTTTTTGTGTTTAATTTTGAATTTGGAGTTTGAATATACTAGTTAATGTTGAAAATTTAGAGTTTGAAGATGTTAATGTTGCAAATTTAATTTTGAAGTTCAACATTCAATGTATTTTTGATGTGCTTGTCAATTATAATGTTTAGTTAGTCGTGTTGTGTTAACGATATATGAATTAATAAAATATTGGATAGTAGCTTATGTCTAAAGAAAAAATTAAATTTGAGGTAAAATTAAAATTTATAATTTATTATTTAAAATTGATGGATTCCAGTAATTTTTAAAAAAAAATTGCGGAGGTTTTAAACCCCCGCAACTTTTAAATTAAAATTTATTATAAAAAAAATAAATTTAGAGTAGCGGGGGTCGAAACCCCCGAAATATAACCGCCGCAAAATAATTATGGCGGTCCGAAAAAAAACTGCCGCAACTGGTTTGTGACGGTTCGAACTGTGGGGGCTTTTTGAACCCCCGCAATTACATTTTGCAGGGGTTTAAAACCCCCGTAAACCTTAAAATTAACCCCTATAATTTGACCTATTTTTTGTAGTGCCTCAATTAGCATACCAGTACATTCAAATTACTAACGCATACCTTTCTTTTGTGCTATGATGTCTTATATCATAGGTTAAAACGCACGGTCTCCTTATCATACTAAGCATCCAGATCCATCAACAACAAACTAGTAGTGAGTCCTCATTGTTCGAGGAAAGATTTATTATAACAGTATTTAAGTACTCAGTTTATTTTAGTAGTCGGAGTTAGTTAGGGACTTATCCCATCAACTCTTTGTTCAAACAGTAGAGTCTTTTTAGACTAATGTTCAGTTTCAGTATTTATTTCAGATTTGAACCTTATGGCAAGTTTCCACCTAATTTCTGCATAATTATAGTATTACGATTTAGTTATCGCAACAGGTACAGTCATGGGTTAGCTTGTGATCCTTCGAGATTATTAGCACCGTGTAGCGTCGGGGTAATAACTCGGTGCGTTATAGTTACATTATCCCCCCTTGGGTTCATTCATCCCCGAATGATCACAATAGCCACAACAAGCACGATTTCAAGCATTAAATAGAAAGGAAATAGTAGTATAGAATTTATACCTTCCATGCCATCTTCCATGGTTTTGAAGAGAGTTGGGTACCGTGCATGCATGTTATATTCTGACTCCCACGTAGATTCCTTAGCTTTTTGATTCCTCCACAACACCTTAACAAAAGTTATTTCCTTACTTCTCAAATTCCAAACTTTGCTATCTAAAATAGAAATGAGTTATTCTTCATACGACAAGGAATTTTTTACATTGACTTCATCCATAGGAAATACTAGGGAATGATTTCCAATGAACTTCTTCAACATGGAAACATGGAATATTGGATGAACAGAAGCCTAGATCGCTGGCAAATCTAACTCATAGGTAAAAACACCGATCATCTTCATAATCTGATACGATCATATGTAACGAGGACTAAGCCTCCCTTTCCTTATGGATCATATGACTCTCTTCATGGGGAGACCTTGAGTAATACCCAATCATCTACCTCAAATTCTAAGTCTCTCCTTCTAACATCAGCATAAGACTTCTAGAGACTCTAAGCTGTCTTAAGTCTCTCCTTAACTATCTTCACCTTTTCCATTTCTTGATGAACAAGGTCAGGCCCAAACAATTGGGTTTAACCTATTTCATACCACCCAAATGGTGATCTACATCTCGTCCCATAAAGTGCTTCAAAAAAAGCCATCTGAATACTGACATGGTAGCTATTTTTGTAGGCGAATTCTATCAACGACAAATGATCTACCCAACTACCTTTGAAGTAAATTGTGTAGGCCCTCAACATGTCTTTAAGTGTCGGAATAGTGTGTTTATCCTGCCCATCAGTCTGAGGGTGAAAGGCAGTACCCAGGTTCGCTTGGGTTGGAGTCGTGGGTCTGGGCCATTTTCTTACTGCCTCAACCTTTTGGGGATCAACATTAATACCCTCACTAGACACAATATGCCCCAACAAAGCAATAACATTAAGCCAAAATTCACATTTGGAAAATTGTGCATATAATTCATGACTTTAAAGGTCGGTAAGATGATGCGAAGATGACCGACATGATCCTCCTCATTCTTAGAGTAAACTAAATGTCATTAATGAAAACTATGAAGAACAGGTCTAGATACTGGCAAAACACCCTATTCATTAGGTCTATGAAAGCTGCAGGGGCGTTAGTCAATCCGAAGGACATGACTAAGAATTCATAATGGCCATATATGGTTCGAAAAGTTATTTTGGGAATGTCAGCCTCCCTAAACTTCAATTGATGATACCCCGAACGAAGGTCTATCTTAAAAAAACATTTTTCACCTTGGAGTTGATCAAATAAATCATCAATCCTGGGAAGAGGGTATTTGTTTTTAATAGTTACCTTATTGAGCTGACGATAATCTATACATATACGGAGTGAACCGTCTGTCTTACACACGAAGAGCTCCGGAGCACCTCGAGGAGAAACACTTGGATAAATAAAGCCCTTGTTAAGAAGATCTTTTAACTGTTCTTTCAGATCTTTCAATTTTACAGGACCACTTTTGTATGGTGTGATAGAAATAGGAAGAGTGTATGGAAATAAGTCAATGCAAAAATTTATCTCCCTATTAGGTGTTATTCCTAGGAGATCATCGGGAAAGACTTCCGGGAATTCATTAACTATAGGGATACACTAGAGAGAAGGACTTTTAGTACTAGAATCTTTGACCCAAATAAGTTGATACAAACAACCCTTATATAGAATTTTGTGGGATCATAGATAAGAGATGAACTTCCCCTTAGATACTAAAGAATACCCCTCCTACTATATCACTAGTTCATTTGGAAAGGAGAAAGTGACTTTTCGGGTTCTACAATCTAGTATGGCATAGAATGAATGGAGCCAATCAATTCCCAAGATGGCATCAGAGTCAATCATATAAAGCTCTACGAGATCTACAACAATATCACAATTATAGACAAATACAACACTATTTTTGTACACCCTCCTAGCCACAATAGAATCACCAATAGGAGTAGGAAAAAGAAAGGTTTTGGAATAACTTCAGAAGGTTTTGGAATAACTTCAGGCTCAAACCCAAAATTGAATGCCACATATGGGGTCACATAAGACAAAGTAGATCTGGTATCAAGTAACATATACATATTATGGGAGAAAATTTGAAACATATTCGTGACTACATCTGGTGAAGACTCTACTGTAACATCCCGTGATGTCTTCAACAAAAAACCTAAGTGTAAAAAGAGACTTAGTCAATTTTGAACTCCTAAACTTGAATGTTTTTATTTTCGACCTTCCTAACCTCGGATAGTTAATTTATAAGTTGATTCATGATCAGAGGTGTCAAGGGTACGTCCCGGTTAAGTTTTAGAACTTCCAAACTAGCGTAAGGGTAGGTTTGGATGTCCAAAATAGTAAGGCCTCACGACAGACCTGCATCACGAGGGCTAGTTACCCCAGATAGGTGTCGCATCATGAGGGCCAGTTAACCCAGATAGGTGTCCCATCGCGAGGGCCAATTGACCAAGGTAGGGGTCGCAACGCGATGACAACCTAGTTCTGCATTATTTTATCGGCGATTTTTAAGGGAAAATAGGTCTTCTTTTCATCCCAATTCACCCAAGACACGAGATTTAATGATAATCTAAGCACATTAGGCTTAATATAATCAGAAACTACTCCTATTACTTTTTAAAAACCTAGCTTCTTTTTATAAGGTCAAAGGATTCATCTTTGAGTTGAAGAATTTCAAACAACCTAAGTGTGATTCAAATTCCACTCTTCTTTCTTGGTGATCTAAGGTACGTGGGGTTTTCCTAAAACTACTCGTGCATAAGGAAATTGTCCAACAACTTCTAACATTGTGAAATCATGAATTCTTGAAATGTTTTTTGAAGTTACATTGAAATTTTGCATTTATGAATTCTTTAATGATATTAGTGTTTTGGTCTTGAGGACTTTTCCCCAAATTTATTTGAAATCTTATATATATGCATGTGGTACAAGTGATAATTGAATTGAGAGTATGACTATTTACTCTCCTTCTCATGTTGCAACTTCTCTTGCTTTTAGAATGTTATTTAGAGGCATGGATCAGTGTTCTTGACTATTGTTGAATGATTTAAGATTTGATTTAAATAAATGAGAGTGGAGTTTTGCATGTTGATAAATGCTGAATATATATAATAAAAGAATTGCATGGTTTGCCATAATACATAACCAGCCCATGTTTATTGAAATGATTAAAATGAGTGATTTTTGCATAATTTGATAAATGTATTAAAGAACTATTCTTCTTGGATTGCTTGAAGTATGGTGGTCTATACTTTATGTTTGAAAGAGAAAACTGTGATATGATTTTTATGGATCAGAAACATGACTTGCAAGTCTTGGTATGACGATACCAATTCAGATAATGCCATAGTACCACAGAACAGAATAGAATGCGAATTTTCTTTTAGATTTTCAAATTTTGAACATAGAATGATACATGTTCAGAAAAGGGTAAAAATGGGCATAAAAATATGTTAGGTGGTTACCCGAAGAAGGAACGAGTCCAGAAAAACGTGTTGCTCAAAATCGTGTTTTGTCTATACAAGATTATTATGTCCCCTAGAGGGATTATACGCTGGCCTAGTGCCATGAGGTCTATTAGAATCAGAAACTCCAAATATTGCGACAAACATGGATTGGGGGCTTGGCCGTCGAGTTAAGGGTGGACTTCATATAGCCCATGGGTTTGTAGAATCGTTGGGTGGACCACCTAACTCCGAAGTTATACAAAGATCAGAATTGCATTGACTAGGATGTTTTATGAATATCAAAGAATTTCTCAAGTGTTTTAAACTATATCATGTGTTATGTTTTCATGACTTGATCTTATCTATTATATATATAAATGCATTATTTTGGTTTTCTCTATGTACCAGTACAATTGTATTGGCCCCCTATATTTCAGTGTCCGAGGCTTAGTCTAGAGGTCCTGCTAAGCCGTAGACTTATTCCGACAGAAGAAAAGTGTGTGTAGTTGGTGAGCCATCTTTATTCCGAAAGCCTATTTCTTTCTAGTCAGTTTCTAATTAATATGGTTTAGGTCTACTGGGGGCCTCATCCCAGATTTAGACAAGTTATTGATGTCTTATGTAGTTAAGATTTTGTAGACTGAGAAAGATGTTGTTTAGATGTTGAAAAACTTATTTTCTGTATTGTCGAACAGATTTCAAATTTATGACCATGATTCCGTTTATTATAATTCCACATCTTTTATTTATTATTTGAGTATTGTGCATGATTACCAGATGTATAAGGTCGCTCGGGCCTCCATTTTTTGGGATGCTTATTCCGGCCTGGGCTCCAGCTCGGATTGTGAAAAACCTTGTATCAGAGTGCGGTTTAAGGTCCCAGGTTATCTGTGAAATCTCATTGAGTAGAGTCTTATTTATGGGTGTGTAGCGTGCTAAACTTATAGGAAGGAGACTACTAGGAATTTAGGAATGTTTTCCTTCTTTGTGATTTAGTTCATGCTGTTGAGTCAAAATGTCCACTGATCACTGGTCTATTGTATTTATGAAAAGCTATCATGCCTCTACGTCGCTCTAATGATCATAACACCCAAACTAAATACATGCGTCCCACCTATGGGATGAGGACGCGCAACAGGGCTCACACTCCTGATTTTGTTGCTAATCCGGGAGTCCCTCCAGTTCAGACCAGTCCACCCAGAGAACCTATGGCTCCTTGGTCTAGGACTCATCATACCCAACCTCCCCAGAGAGAGATATCAAATACTGAGTTAAGATAGTCGATGCATATGATCTCATAGTTGGTGGCTTCACAGCCTCGACGGTCGTAGGATGTTGGGTCTGCATCTGTCACACTGAGGATACACGGGTGGGTAAATTTATGATGATAAACCCACCTAATTTTACTTGTACAAAGGTGTAGGAGGATCCACAAGAGTTCGTAGAAGAGATGGAGAAAATCTTTTAAGTGATGCATGTGGATAAAGTTGAAGGGTTTGAACTAGTTGCTTATCAACTGAAGGAGGTAGCAAATCAGTGGAAATATGAGTGGAAAGATTCGAGGGGAGATAGTACCGAGCCTTCTATGTGAGGAAAATTTATGGAAGCCTTGCTGGAATGATTCTTTGCTCAGGAGTTGAAGGAGTCCAAGGCTGAAGATTTCATGAACCTGAAATAAGGAAAGATGAGCATCAAAAAGTACACCCTAAAATTCAATCAACTATCTCGTTATGCTCCGGAGTTGGCTGGAAACATGAGGGACCATATGAGAAAGTTTACATATGACCTTTCTGATAAATTTGTGTTGGAGTGAAAAGGGGAAATGTTGAACATGGATATGGACTTCTCTAGATTGTCTATTCATATTGAGTAGGTTGAGGAGCAGAAGAAGAGGGTTGCTCAAGCAAGAGACAAGGATAGGCAAGCCAAGAGGGCCCGACTAGCAGACCAAAATCATAGTCAGCTGCAGAGTGGTAATTTGTATAACCAGTGGAAGAAGAAAAAGTTTTGGGGCAATGCTCAGTCTGCAGCCAGCGCTCCAGCACCCAGACCTCTCGTTGATCGACGATCTCAGAATTTACAGACTAATTATGCATCTAGAGTGCAGGGTACCCAGTCCCAAGATAGTGTGGTTCATCCGTATAGAACTATTTTGCGGTGTGAGACCTGAGATATGTATCACCCAGGAAAGTGTCAGCTGGGTGAGATAGTATGCTATACTTGTGGTCTGGTGGGTCATTTCCAGTGAGATTGTCCTTCCACTAGAAGGAACCTTGATGGTGCTAAATCCCAAGCAAACTTCTCCGTACCACCATCACCTCCCAAAGGTGCTATTTCATCTATCAGAAGTGGACACAACTAGTTGTAGGCCTTGTCCAAAAGCCATGAGGGAGAGGCCTCACCAAATGTAGTCACAGGTCCGTTAAAAATCTTCTCTCATGATTTATATGTGTTACTTGATCCCGAGTCTACCTTATTTTATGTGACTCAATATATGACAGTCGGTTTTGGGTTTGAGCTCGAAATTATTGTAGAACCTTTATCTATTTCTACTTCTATAGGTGATTCTATTGTGGCTAGGAGGGTATATAAAAATTATGTTGTATCTGTTTGTAGCCGAGATACTGTGGCTGACCCCATAGAACTTGATATGGTTGATTTTGATTCTATCTTAGGAATGAACTGGCTCCATTCATATTATAACACGCTAGATTGTGAAACCTAAAAGGTTACTTTAGCTTTTCCAAATAAACCAGTGATAGAATAGAAGGGTCATTCTTTAGCACCTAGAGGGAAATTCATATCTTACCTTAGAGCCCGTAAGCTTATTTTTAAAGGGTGTTTGTACCATCTAATCTAAGTAAAAAATTCTAATATTGAGAGTTCTTCTCTTCAGTTTATCCCTGTGGTTAATGAGTTTCCAGAAGTCTATCCCGATGATCTCCCAGGAATACCACCTGTTAGGGAGATAGATTTTTGTATTGATTTATTGCTAGACACCCGTCCTATTTCTATTCTGCTAGAAAGAATGGCTCCTATAGAACTAAAAGAGTTGAAAGAACAACTAGAAGACCTTTTTGATAAAGGTTTCATCCATCATAGTGTTCTCCCTAGGGTGGACCTCTACTTTTTGAATGCAAGAAAAATGGTTCCCTCCGCATGTGTATAGACTACCGGCAGTTGAATAAACTCACTGTCGAAACAAATATCCCCTTCCTAGAATTTATGATCTCTTTAACAAACTTCAGGGTGCTAAGTGTTTTTCAAAGATAGACCATCGTTCGGGGTATCAACAATTGAAGGTTAGGTAGGTTGATATTACCAAAAAATCATTCCAAACCTGATATGATCATTATTAATTCCTAGTCATGTCCTTTGGATTGACTAATGCTCCTACAGCCTTCATGGACCTAATGAATAGGGAATTCCGTCAGTTTCTGGATCTGTTTGTTATAGTCTTCATTGATGACGTTTTTATTTATTCTAAGAGTGAGGAGGATCATGCCAATCACCTCTGTATCATCATTTAAAACCTCGAAGATCATAAATTATATGCAAAATTTTCCAAGTGTGAATTCAGGATTAATGTTATTGCTTTTTAGGGCATATTATGTCTAGTGAGGGAATTAAAGTTGATCTCCAAAAGATTGAGGCAGTCAGAAAATAGCCCAGAACTACGACTCCAATCGACATTCAGAGCTTCTTAGTTTGGCAGGATATTACAGAAGGTTCGTAGAGAGTTTTTCTTCGATAGCTGCTCCACTTACCAGGTTAACGCAGAAAAAGGTGAAATTTGTGTGGTTTGACTCTTGTGAGAATAGCATTGAGAAGTTGAAGGTCAAGTTGACTACTGCATCGATTTTGACTTTTTTTGAGGGTACAAATAGTTTTTTCATATATTGCTATGCGTATTAAGAGAGACTTGGTTATGTACTTATGCAGTATGGTAAGGTGGTAGCTTATACATCTAGGAAGTTGAAGGTGAATGAGTTAAACTAGCCTACCCACGACTTGGAGTTAGCGGTTATGGTTTTCGCACTAAAAATATCGCGGCATTATCTTTATGGGGTACATGTTGATATATTTGCTGACTACAAAACTTTGCAGTATGTTTTCTCGCAGAAAGAGCTAAATATCAGGCAATGGTGTTGGTTGGAACTGTTGACAGACTATGATATGAGTCTTCACTATCATTTGGGCAAGGCGAATGTGGTGGCCGACAGCCTTAGCAAATTATCTATGGGCAATCTTTCATATATTGAGGAAGGGAAATGGGAGATGGTGAAATATATTCACCGGCTTGTAAATCTAGGGGTGCGAGTCTTAGATTCCAAAGATGGAGGGGTAGTTGTGCATGAAATAGATAAATCTTCCCTTTGTGCAGAGTTAAGGAAAAGTAGGTTGAGGATCTAATCTTGATGCAGATTAAGAAAGATGTGGGTCAACAGAAGGTGATGTCTTTTGAAATTGGTGGTGATGGGTTTTTGAGATATCAGGGTAGGTTATGTATGCAAGATATGGATGAATTATGGAAAAGATTCCTTGATGAGGCTCATACTTTGAGGTATGATGTGAACTCAGGCTCTAGTAAGATGTACCATGATCTTAAAACTATATATTAGTGGAATAATATGAATCGTGATGTGGCTGAATTTGTTTCCAAGTGTTTGAATTGCCAACAAGTTAAAGTGGAACATTTGAGGCTAGGTGGTAGTTCCAAAGAGATAACTTTGCCTTTGTGAAAATGGGAGATGATCAATACGGACATCAACACATGACTTCTGAATTCTCGAAACCAGTATGATTCCATTTGGGTAATTGTCGACCGGCTTACCAAGTCAGCCCACTTTTTTTATTTTAGGACTAACCATTTGGGAGATGATTATGCCAAGCTATGCATTAAAGAAATAGTTTTTTTACATGGAGTACCAATATCCATTATATACGATCGAGGTACGAAATTCTCATCACAGTTTTGGAAATCTTTTCAGAGGGGTTTAGGTACCCAAGTGAACCGGAAAACTGCATTTCACCCCTAGATGGATGGGAAAGCTAAATGCACTATTCAGACCCTTAAGGACATAATGCGAGCCTGTGTAATTGACTTCAAGGGTAGTTGGGTAGACCACTTGCCATTGATAGAGTTCGCCTACAATAATAGCGACCATGCCCGTATTAAGATGGCTCCTTTTGAAGCACTTTATGGGAGAATATGTAAATCACCAATTGGATGGTATGAAGTGGGTAAAATACGGATATTTAGGCCTGATCTTGTGCATCAGGCAATGGAGAAAGTGAAAATCATTAGAGAATGACTCAAGAAAGCTCAGAGCCATCAGAAGTCCTATGCCGATGTTAGAAGAAGGGAGTTGGAATTTGTAGTTGATAATTGGGTGTTTCTAAAAGTCTCCCCTACGAAGGGAGTCATGTGATTCGAGAAGCAAGGGATGCTGAGTCCTCGCTATATAGGACCATATCAGATTGTAAGAAGGATAGGTGGGGTGGCTTATGAGTTAGATTTGCCTGCAAATATGGCTTCTATACATCCCGTATTTCATGTGTCTATGTTGAATAAGTATATTAGCGATCATTTCTTAGTGTTTCATGCAGAGAAGATCAAGGTGATAGACTCCTTATCATATGAAGAAGAGCCTATTGCAATCTTGGATTGCCAAGTCAGAAAGTTGAGGATTAAGGAAATAACTTCAGTCAAGGTATTATTGAAGAATCAAAAGGAGGAGGAAGTTACTTGGGAATCAAAAGATAACCTGCAAACAAGATACCCAAACCTTTTTGAGTTAGGGGGTGACGACATGGAAGGTACCACTCTCTTACTGTCTCTATATCCCTCTACCTTTCTATTCCTTGGTATGTTTGAAATCATGCTTGTCTGTATTATAACTCATCATTCTGGGATGAATGATGCCAAGGTGGGGATAATGTAACACCCCGTGATGTCCTCGACCAAACACCTCATTTCGTAGTATGTTATGTGGGTTAATGATCTAAAAATATTCTAAGTGTAAAAAGGGACTTAGTCACTTTTGAACTCCTAAACTTGGATGTTTTTATTTTTGACCTTCCCGACCTCAGAAAGTTAATTGTAAGTTGATTCATGATCGAGAGTGTCAAGGGTACATCCCGAGTAAGTTTCAAAACTTTCGGACTAGCATAAGGGTAAGTTTGGATGTCCAAAATAGTGAGGCCTCGCGATAGGCCCGTATCACGAGGGCTAATTATCCCAGATAGGGGGCACATCATGAGGATAAGTTAAAACTAATGGGTGTCACATCGCGAGGGCCAGTTGATCAAGGTAGGGGTCGCGACGCAATGGCAGCCCAGTTCTGCATTATTTTATCCGCGATTTTTAAGGGAAAATGGGTCTTTTTCTTTATCCCAATTCACCCAATACATGACATTTAATGATAATATAAGAACATTATGTCACACCCCAAATCCCATTGGAGCGGACTGGCACCCGTAGCCGAGGAGGCCCGGGAGAACCCGTTCATAACCTATACTTTCACATTTACATTACTTATGAAAATTAGAAATTTGGGCAGCACTTCGTTGTAAATAGAAGAAAACAGTACCTGTATCAGCCCAGCAGACACGCATATATATATATAAACCATAATTGGCCGTCAGAGCCATCACGTCTATCAACCAAACACTCTTATGGCTGTACAATATGTCTACAAAAGCCTCTACATAGATACACAACTGAGTTAGGGTCGGGAAAAACTCCCGCCCACAAAAGGCTTTTACACAAATACCAAAAATACATATAGAAACGACTTGGGAAGCCCTGAAACAACTGGAGCTCACCACTATCAACAGAATGTCCTGGCTCTTACTGCGGAGGTGTACGACCTAAAGTAGCTGTTCCTGCAGGCGTGAATACAGGTCCCCCGTGAGGGACGTCAGTACGGAAATATGTACTGAGTATGTAAGGCAGTGAGTATCAAGATGAGATACAAAAGATCAACAGAGCCCAGATACCAGTGAATAAACAGTATGAGTAGACCACACATAAAAGAGCTGATGGGATACCTGCACATTACTTTCATATCATTACTTCCCGTATTACTTATCAACACATAACATATGTCATACAATGGCCAACTGATCAGTGGTACTAATATAATACATCAGGGACCACCCCTGGAATAGCATATATACATAATCTTTATAATACAATGGCGAACTGATCAGTGGTACTAATACAATACATCATATCAACAATTTAAAATAAAGACATTCCGTTTCTTACTTCAATTAATCTTTGAGATTGGTTACTTTGTGGTCACACCTTATGGAACTTGAAACCATGATACCTCAATAGGAAAAAAATGTAAATAGGTAATCAATAACATGAAAATGAAGTAGAGAATCATCGATACCTCATTAAACCATTTCGGAGTCAACAATAGTATATGGACATTTTTTTGACTAGCCGGACATCTTAAAAGTGAAAACAAGTTCAATTGGTAGTGTCGAAGATCAAATGATTTTATTATGTGTCATGTGTCGTAGGACAATGTTGGAAGCTTACTTGATAGTGACATGGGTAATTATTCATGCCTAAGATTAGATAGAGTATTTCTTACATACCTTGATATAACCACTTCAATACAAGTCCAACTTGACTTCCCGTACTCTTCGAACACTTATCTACAATAAGTCATTTGTGGCAAACTAGTATTAGCAACCAAACCTTACCATTTAGGTATGAAATTCACCAAATAATGTCTAGTAAGTAATCCTTTAACTTATCAATAAGAGTGCTACATACATCCTCTTATACTCTTCTTACATTCACATATCATGCATTTTCATGCAATATCCCTCAACATCACTCTTAGCCTTTATTTCCCCTCTTAATCACCATCCAATACCAACATTATCACTAGTCATACATAACCACTAATATAATGATATATCCCCACAATTCATCCTCCATAATCCAATACAACAACTTCCATAATTTACTACTAACAATTTATACAAAACAATTCATAACTATGTTTCTAGTTATCTTCCAACATCAAGACAATACTCATAATCCCTTATCAATACTTATTCATGGATAAGAATCAAGAATAAACAATATTCATACCTTAACAATGAACTCTTGTATTTAGAATCCTCCATACATAACCATGGGGTGCTTCTCGAAGCTTTCGAGATGGTGAACACAACTACGGAACCAATTCGAATTTTCTACGGTTGAATAACAAAATATTTGAAGTTGAAATTAGGCTAGGGTTTCACCTTCTCTTAATAATTGGACGATATATGATATATATTAGGATAAGTGTATGTTTATAAATACCAATTTTTCGTCCAAGAGGTAATAGAAAATGACCATTTTGCCCTAAAAATTTAAATAAATCCGAATTTGTCCCCAGTGGACAGTTTTGACAGGCTGAAGTAAATCGATCATAACTCTTTGCTCCGGTATTGTATTAGGGTGAAACCAATATCATTGGAAATATAATTCAAAGGGATTTCATTTTCATATAAAGTATACCACCCAGTTCTTCCTGTACAAGGATTTATGGTCGTTTAAAGTTGACCCAAAAATCTGTCCCAAAATTCTGTTTTTTTTTTTGGTAGGCTGTAGTAAAACGGGTATAGCTCCTTACTCAGACATTGGATTTAGATGAAACCAATTTCATCGGAAAGATGACTCTAGGATATTTTCGTTGATATATAGAATCTCACACAGTTCTTTTTGTACAAGGAGTTATGATCGTCTAAAGTTGATCCAAAAAAAAATTCCCTAGCTGCAGTAATTTTCCTGCAAATTTACTGTTCACGGGATCCCCGGCCACCGTTTTGAAATTTGGAATGTGCTCCCTTATATGAAATACTCCTCTGTTTTGGGCAAACTTTATATCGTTGGAAATCTTATTCTAATACCTACACATACAACTATTTACGGGATACTTACGAACACCATAAACTTAATTTAACCCATACACAAGCCTTTAGGACTCCATATAATCGCGATAAGTGTACGAAAAAAATTTACGGGGTGTTACATTCTCCCCCCTTAAGAACATTCGTCCTCGAATGTTAGCATAGTTACTCAATTAAGACATGTCCAAGCTTACAATTAACATATTCATCATCATAACATACTTGCATAAAAATAAACACTTACTTATTATTGTTCTTCTTCCGTCTCATGAACTTCCTCCTCATCGTTGAATAGGTAAGGGTACTTAATCTCCATCTCTTCCTCGGCTTCCCATGTGATCTCTTCAACTTGTTGATTCCTCCAAAGTACTTTTACCGATGCTATCTCTTTATTCCTTATCTTTTTAATTTGGCGATCAAGAATAGCAATAGGCATTTCTTCAAAAGTGAGATCTTCTGTAACTTGTACATCTTCCGTAGTAGTGATGTGCGATAGATCTCCGATGTACTTGCGAAGCATCGAAACATGAAATATGGGATGAACTGCTGAGAGTTCTTGAGGTAGGTCTAACTCATAAGCAACTTGTCCAAATCTTTGAATGATCTTGTACGGACCTATGTATCGTGGACTTAACTTTCCTTTCTTGCCAAACCTCATCACTCCTTTCATTGGTGATACTTTCAAGAATACCCAATAGTCGATAGAAAACTCAAGTCCTCTTCTTCTAACATCCACATAATATTTGTGTCGACTTTGAGCTGTTTCAAGCCGTTGTTGGATCACTTTAACCATCTCCATTGCTTGATTAACAAGATCCGGTCCAAACAAGACCGCATCACCTGCTTCAAACCATCCTATTGGCGATCTACACTTTCTTCCATACAATGCTTCATATGGTGTCATTTTGATACTTAAATGATAGCTATTATTGTAGGCAAACTCGATAATAGGTAGGTGATCATCCTAGTTGCCTTTGAAATCTAATACACATGCTCATAGCATATATTCAAGTGTCTGGATGGTACGTTCCGCTTGTCCGTCCGTTTGAGGATGAAAAGCCGTACTTAGATTTACTTGTGTCCCCAAACTCCTTTGAAAAGACTTCCAGAAATTCGTGGTAAATTGGGCTCCTCGATCGGATATAATGGAAATTAGAACTCCATGTAACCGAACGATCTCCTTAATATACAACTTCGCATACTCTTCCGCCGTATAAGTTGTCTTAACTGGTAAGAAGTGCGCGGATTTGGTAAGCCTATCAATGATCACCTATATGGAATCAAACTTCCAAAATGTACGAGGCAAACCTGTGATGAAACCCATATTGATCTTGTCCCACTTCCAGACTAGAAGATCTATACATTGCATGTAACCACCGGGTTTCTGGTGTTCTACTTTGACTCTTTGACAATTCGGACATTTAGCTACAAATTCGGCAATATTCTTCTTCATATCATGCCACCAATATATTGCTTTCAAATCTTGATACATCTTAGTCGACCCTGGATGGATGGAATACCTTGAACAGTGTGCTTCTGTCATAATTCTCTTTCTTAGCTCAACTACATCAGGTACACATAAACGATTCTGACACTGAAGCACTCCTTCTCGCGTAAGCTCAAATGCCTTTGTCGTGCCACTCTGGACATCCTCCTTAAGCTGCAATAAAATTGGATCTGCATACTGCTTCTCCTTCACTTCAGCTATCAATGAAGATTCTGCTGCATTACGTACAATAACCTCTTCATCTGGAGTTTCGAGAAGTCGAACTCCCAAATTTGCTAGTTGGTGAAGATCCTTAATCATCCCCTGCTTTTATATAGATGCCACTTTAGATTTACGACTCAGTGCATCCTCTACCACATTCGCTTTCCCTGGATGATACAAGATATCAACATCGTAATCTTTCAACAATTCAAGCCATATCCGCTGCCTCAAGTTTAGATCTTTCTGACTGAAGATATATTGCAGGCTCTTATGATCGGTATATAGGTCAACATGAACCCCATATAAGTAGTTGCGCCATATCTTCAAAGCAAATACAACTGCGTCTAGCTCAAGATCATGCGTGGGATAATTCCTCTCATGTGGTCGCAACTATCTAGAGCCATAGGCTATTACTCTACCATATTGCATTAAAACGCATCCTAAGACAATCCTCGAAACATCACAGTACACTGCATACCCTTCTGTGCCTTCAGGAAGTACCAATACCGGTGTAGAAGTCAACTTGCTCTTCAGATCTTGGAAACTCATTTCACAAGCATCATTCCATTGAAACTTGGAGGCTTTATGCATCAACTTAGTCAAGGGTGAAGAAATAGAAGAAAAACCTTCAACAAACCTTCTATAATAACCTGCCAACATGAGGAAACTACGAATCTCCGTAGGCGTCGTGAGTCTTGGACAATTCTTCACAGCCTCAATCTTCTGAGTGTCAACTTTTATGCCTTCACTGGATACAATATGGCCCAAAAATGCCACTGACTTGAGCCAAAACTCACATTTAGAAAACTTCGCATACAGCTTACTATCACGAAAAATCTGCAATGCCTTCCTTAAGTGATTAACATGATCCTCTTCTGATCTAGAGTAGACCAGAATATCATCTATGAAAACTATCACGAACACATCTAGAAACTTCTTAAACAACCTATTCATCAGATCCATAAAAACTGCGGGTGCATTTGTCAGCCCGAATAACATAACCAGGAATTCATAATGACCATATCGTGTTCGGAAAGCTGTCTTGGGTATATCATTATCCTTGAATCTCACTTGATGATAGCCTGATCTCAAGTCAATCCTCGAAAAACACTGGGCACCCTGCAACTGGTCAAATAAATCATCAATTCGGGGAAGAGGGTATTTATTCTTGATAGTCACCTTATTCAATTGCCGATAGTCAATACACATCCTCAGCGAACCATCTATCTTACGCATAAACAATACTGGTGCTCCCCAAGGGGACATACTAAGCCTGATGAATCCCTTCTCTAGCAAGTCTTTCAGTTGCTCTTTCAATTCTCGCAACTCTGCTGGTGCCATTCTATAAGGAGGAATTGAGATTGGCTGTGTGTCTTGCAACATATAAATACCAAACTCCACTTCTCGTTCAGGAGGTAAACCTGGTAGTTCTTCAGGAAATACATCTGGAAATTCATTCACAACCGGAACGGTCTGAAAAGTTGGCGGCTCTGCCTCTGTATCCCTTACTCTAACCAAATGGTATATGTACCCCTTGGAAATCATTTTTCTTGCCTTAAAGTAAGAAATAAATCTACCTCTCGGCGCGCCAACATTACCCTTCCATTCAAGGACTGCCTCATTTGGGAAATGGAAATATACCTTCTTAGAACGACAATCTACTGTAGCATAACAAGACGCTAACCAAACCATGCCCATAATAATATCAAAATATACCATTTCTAACTCAACAAGATCGTCCATCGTATCACGACCACAAATATTCACAATACAATTTCGATAAACATTCCTACCTATAAGAGATTCCCCCACTGGCGTTGATACTTCAAATGGCTTGTCTAATAATTCGGGTGTTCTTTCGAACCTTCCCGCAACTAAAGGAGTAGCATACAATAATGTAGAACCAAGATCAATTAAGGCATACACATCAAATGCAAAGAAGGAAAACGTACCTGTAACCACGTCTGGAGAAGCCTCTAAATTCTGCCGATCTGCTAGGGCATACACACGGTTCTGAGCTCCGCTAGAACTAGATGCTCCTCTATCACCTCTAACGTGACCCATAGGTTGTGCACCCATACTCAAAGGAGGCACCGATGATGACGCAACAGCTGATCCAATAGGTCGTATTATACCACCTGTGGTCCTGCGTGGGCAATCTCTAGCCATATGCCCCGGCTTACCGCACCAAAAGCAATCGTTCGTTCCAAGCCGACATTCACCAAAGTGAAATCTTCTACATATGGGGCACGAGTGTCGTGGAGGTCTCAATTGACTCATACTCCCTTGCCCTTGATACCCCACTGTTCGCGAACTCTGATTTTCACTGCTTTGCCCGAACTGATTACCTCTGAACCTTTGAAATTGCGGTGGAGCACTAATTGTAGGATAAAAAGATAACGGGCTAGGCAATCTATGAGAGAACAAAGGCCTAAAACCTCCCTGAGATGCCATAAACTGCCCTATAGCTCTGGCCGATTAGAATATCCTTTCTCTGATTCCTGGGTTCTTCTTCTTTGCCTCTGATCTTCCATTTTCTGAGCGAAAGCTTGTATCCTCGCTATATCCATGTCCTTGTTCAAAGTAGCAATGGTTCAATCTCTAACCAAGTATGGTTCCAATCTATGCACATAGTGATGAACTCTATCATCCATAGTAGCTACCACATTAGAAGCATATCGAGACAAGGACTTAAATCGAAGACTATACTCCCTTACATTCATATTACCCAGATGAAGATTTAAGAATTGATCTGCACGGGCCTGACGAGTCTCAAATGGAAGATAATGATCAATAAATGCATCTTTGAACACTCCCCACGTAGTTGGAGGTGCATCAATACCCCTAGATCGTTTCCAATCCTCGTACCACAATATAGCCTCTCCTTTCAGTCTATATGTTGCTTGCTCAACCTTCTCTTTACCGGATATGTGCATAACATCTAGAGCCCTTTGGGTTTGATCGAAAAAGTCCTGCGGGTCTTCGTTAATATCTGATCCGGTAAAAGTAGGAGGATCCAATTTTAGAAAATCCTATGTCCGAAGGCTAGCTGCTCTATCCGTACCACTAGAACCCATGGTAGGAATAGCTTGACCGGAAACTATACGCATCAGAAGTTGTACTGCATCCCTCAAATCTCGATCAACAACATTAATAGATGGCCTTTCCAGAAGAGAAGAAGCTCCTGATATATACTCAGCTTGAGACTCACTTTGTTCAGCTTGTGCCGGTGGTGACTTACTAGTACCTTCTCCGACCACTACATCTACTCGTTTCCACTTATTCTTTCTCCTTGTAACCAGCATCATTACTATAATAAATAAATAAAAACAATAGGATTAAGCGATCGATTATGACTTTATCTCTAATATGGGCTCTATTGCACGATCTAATAAATGGAGAATGGAAACAATCCCTAAATGTCCAATAGCCTCCTGTTTATAGATGTGGTGCACAACACACCGATAAACTAGATTCTACGTAGACACGGCTTGGTAGACTCACTAGGATGAACTTCTCTGATACCACTTGTGTCACGCCCCAAATCCCATTGGAGCGGACTGGCACCCGTAGCCGAGGAGGCCCGGGAGAACCCGTTCATAACCTATACTTTCACATTTACATTACTTATGAAAATTAGAAATTTGGGCAGCACTTCGTTGTTACTAGAAGAAAACAATACCTGTATCATCCCAGCAGACACGCATATATTTATATATAAACCGTAATTGGCCGTCAGAGCCATCACGTCTATCAACCAAACACTCCTATGGTTGTACAATATGTCTACAAAAGCCTTTACATAGATACACAACTGAGTTAGGGTCGGGACAAACTCCCGCCCACAAAAGACTTTTATACAAATACGAAAAATACATATAGAAACGACTTGGGATGCCCCGAAACAACTGGAGCTCACCACTATCAACAGAATGTCCTGGATCTTACTGCGGAGGTTTACGACCTGAAGTACCTGTTCCTGCAGGCATGAATACAGGTCCCCCGTGAGGGACGTCATTACGGAAATATGTAAAGAGTATGTAAGGGAGTGAGTATCAAGATGAGATACAAAAGATCAACAGAACCCAGATAACAGTGAATAAACAGTATGAGTAGACCACACTTAAAAGAGCTGATGGGATACCTGCACATTACTATCATATCATTACATCCCGTATTCCTTATCAACACATAACATATGTCATACAATGGCCAACTGATCAGTGGTACTAATACAATACATCAGGGACCACCCCTGGAATAGCATATATACATAATATTTATAATACAATGGCCAACTGATCAGTGGTACTAATACAATACATCATATCAAAAATTTAAAATAAAGACATTCCGTTTCTTACTTCAATTAAACTTTGAGATTGGTTACTTTGTGGTCACACCATATGGAACTTGAAACCATGATACCACAATAGGAAAAACATGTAAATAGGTAATCAATATCATGACAATGAAGTAGAGAATCATGGATACCTCATTCAATTATTTCGGAGTCAACAATAATATATGGACATTTTTTTGACTAGCCGGACATCTTAAAAGTGAAAACAAGTTCAATTGGTAGTGTCGAAGATCATATGATGTTATTATGTGTCATGTGTCGTAGGAATATGTTGGAAGCTTACTTGAGAGTGCCATGGGTCATTATTCATGCAAAATATTAGATAGAGTATGTCTTACATACCTTGATATAACCACTTCAATACAACTCCAACTTGACTTCCCGTACTCTTCGAACACTTATCTACAATAAGTCATTTGTGGCAAACTAGTATTAGCAACCAAACCTTACCATTTAGGTATTAACTTCACCAAATAATGTCTAGGAAGTAATCCTTTAACTCATCAATAAGAGTGCTACATACATCCTCTTATACTCTGATTACATTCACATATCATGCATTTTCATGCAATATCCCTCAACATCACTCTGAGCCTTTATTTCCCCTCTTAATCACCATCAAATACCAACATGATCACTAGGCATACATAACCACTAATATAACGATATATCACCACAATTCATCCTCCATAATCCAATACAATAACTTCCATAATTTACTACTAACAATTTATACAAAACAATTCATAACTATGTTTCTAGTTATCTTCCAACATCAAGACAATACTCATAATCCCTTATAAATACTTATTCATGGATAAGAATCAAGAATAAACAATATTCATACCTTAACAATGAACTCTTGTATTTAGAAACCTCCTTACATAACCATGGAGTGCTTCTCGAAGCTTTCGAGATGGTGAACACAACTACGGAACCTATTCGAATTTTCTACGGTTGAATCACAAAATATTTGAAGTTGAAATTAGGCTAGGGTTTCACCTTCTCTTAATAATTGGATGATGCATGATATATATGAGGCTATGTGTATGTTTATAAAGACCAATTTTTCGACCATGAGGTAATAGAAAATGACCATTTTGCCCTAAAAATTTAAATAAATCCGAATCTGTCCCCAGTGGACAGTTTTGACAGGCTGAAGTAAATCGATCATAACTCTTTATTCCGGTATCGGATTTGGGTGAAACCAATTGCATATGAAAGATAATTCAAAGGTATTTCATTTTCATATAAAGTATACCACCCAGTTCTTCTTGTAAAAGGAGTTATGGTCGTTTAAATTTAACCCAAAAATCTGTCCCAAAATTCTGTTGTTTTTTTTGGTAGGCTGTAGTAAAACGGGTATAGCTCCTTACTCAGACATTTGATTTGGATGAAACCAATTTCATAGGAAAGAAGACTCTCGGAGATTTTCGTCGATATATAGCATCTTACACAGTTATTTTTGTACAAGGAGTTTTGATCGTCTAATGTTGATAAAAAAAAAATTGCCTAGCTGCAGTAATTTTCCTGCAGATTTACCGTTCACAGGCTTCCCGGCCACCGTTTTGAAATTTGGAATGTGCTCTCTTATATGAAATACTCCTCTATTTTGGGCAAACTTTATATCGTTGGAAAGATTATTCCAATACCTACACATACAACTAATCACGGGATACTTCTAAACACCATAAACTTAATTTAACCCATACGCAAGCCTTTATGACTCCATATAATCGCGATAAGTGTACGAAAAAAATTTACGGGGTGTTAAACATTAGGCTTGATATCATCAGAAACTACTCCTATCACTTTAAAAGAAAACCCTAGCTTCTTCCTGTAAGGTCAAAGTATTCATCTTTGAGTTGAAGAATTTCAAAGAACCTAAGTGCGATTCAGATTCCACTCTTCTTCATCGGTGATCTAAGGTGCGTTTGGTTTTCCTAAAACTATTTGGGCATAAGGAAACTGTTCAACAACTTCTAACATTGTGAAATCATGAATTCTTGAAATGGTTTTGGAAGTTACATTGAAATTTTGCATTTATGAATTCTTTAATGATATTAGTGTTTTGGTCTTGAGGCCTTTTCCCCAAATTGATTTGAAATCTTATATATATACACATGTGGTTAAAGTGATAATTTAATTTAGAGCATGACTATTTACACTCCCTCTCATATTGCAACACCTCTTGATTTTAGAATGTTATTTAGAGGCATGGTATCAGTGTTCTTGACTATTGTTGAATGATTTAAGATTTGATTTAAATTATTGAGAGGGGAGTTGGCATGTAGATAAATGCTTAATATATATAATGAAAGAATTGTATGGTTTTCCAAAATACATACCAGCCCATGTTGATTGAAATGATTGAAAGGAGTCATCTTTACATAATTTGATAAATGTATTAAAGAACGAATCTTCTTGAATTGTTTGAAGTATGGTGGTCTAAACTTTATGTTTGAAAGAGAAAATCGTGATATGATTTTTATGGCTTATAAACATGACTTTCAAGTATTGGTATGACGATACCAATTCAGATAATGCCATTGTAACATAGAATAGAACATAATGTCGATTTTCTTTCAGATTTTTAGATTTTAAACATAGAATGATACATGTTCAGAAAAAGCTAAAAATGGGCATAAAGAGATGTTAGGTGGTTACTCGAAGAAGACACGATTCCAGAAAAACTCATTGCCCGAAATTGTGTTTTGCCGATATGGAATAATTATGTCGCCTAGAGTGATTATACGCTGGCCTAGTGTCCTGTGGTGTATCTAAATCAGAAAGTCCAACTCTTGCAACAAACTTGGGTTGGGGGCTTGGCCTATGAGTTAAGGGAGGACTCCATATAGCCCATGGGGTTGTAGAATTGTATGGTGGACCACCTAGCACATAAGTAATACAAAGATCAAATCTGCATTGACAAGAATGTTTTATGAATATCAAAGAATTTCCCATGTGTTTTAAACTATATCATGCATGATGTATTCAAGACTTGCTCTCATCTATTTTATATATTAATGCATTATTTTTGTTTTCTCTGTGTATCAATACAATTGTATTGACCCCCTATATTTCAGGGTCTTAGGCTTAGTCTAGAGGTCCTGCTAAGCCATAGACTTGTTCCGACAGAAGAGAAGTGTATGCAGTTGGTGATCCTTCTTTATTCTGTAAGGCCTATTTCTTTCCATTCAGTTGCTAATTAATTTGGTTTAGGTCCACTGGGGGCCTTGTCCCAAATTCAGACAACTTATTGATGTCTGATGTAGTAGAGATTTCGCAGACTGAGAAAGATGTTGATTTGATGTTGAAAAACTTATTTTCCGTATTGTCAAACAAATTTCAAATTTATGAACATGATTCCATTTATTATAATTCCACATCTTTTATTTAACAATCAAGTATTGTGCATGATTTCCAGATGTAGAAGGGCGCTCGGGCCTCCATGGTTCGGGATGCTCGTCAAGGACAGGGTCTTAACTCGGGTTGTGGAATCTACATCCTGGCAATTAGATAAGGCATACAACCAATTGTGACCTCCCTCGGTAGATGAAGTAGTACCCTTGGGTGGCGATGGTGGGGCTAAGGAATTTTTTTGAGACTTAGAACCTCCAAAACAACCTCTAGAAGATGGACAGTCTCTCTGAATATGACCTGGTTGGCCGCTAGAATAGCACACTAACCTGCCAAACTGGCACTTCCTTGGATGATACTTCCCACATGAGTCATAATGAGGGTATGACCTAGCAGGTTGGGTCACACTCCTTTGTGACTGTGTACCCTGCACCCTCGGTCCATTATTAGGCGAAAAGTAAGGAAATTACTGATCAATTATGGGCCTGGGTACTGGGGCACTAGGTGATGACTGGGCATTTCTCCAAAACTTCTTTTTAGACTACCTTTTTCCTCAATTACCACTCTGTTGTTGACTATTATTTTGGTTTGTAAATCTGGACTTCTTGGCCTACCTGTCTTTCTCCTTTGCCTCTGCCAGCCTTTTCTTCTACTCTTCAACCTATTGCATATGAATGGATAACATGGATAAATCCATGCCTCTATTCAGCATTGCTCCTTTGTATTCCAATACCAGATCATCCGAGAGACCGTATGCAAACTTTTTCATGCGAGCTCTCATGTTACCCGCCAATTCTGGAGCATAGTCGGATAACTGGTTGAACTTCAGTGTGTACTCCTTCACACTAATTTTCCCTTGCTTCAAATTAATAAATTCTTCATCCATCGATTCACTCAATTCCTGAGGAATCAAATGATCCAGACAAGATTCCAAAAACTCACCCCACATAGAAGGCTCAACATCTCTACCTTTAGAATCCTCCCACTCATTATACTACTTATTTTCCATATCTGTCAGCTGATAGGATTCCAGTTCAACCCTTTCAACCTCATTCACATGCATAACCATGAAAATTATCTCCAGTTCATCAATGAACCCTTGGGGGTCCTCCTTAACCTTCGTACCAGTAACCACAAGTGGGTTTAGCCTCATGAATATGCCCACTCGGGTAAACTCAGATGAACCAGACACATACACCATATCTTCAGATCGTCGGGCCTTAGAAGTCACCAACTGGGCTATCATATGCATAGACTGTCAGAACTCAACATTATATACTTTTCTCTAGGGATGTTGAATACGATTATCTCAATACCGAGGAGCCCTAGGTGGACTAGTCTGAATAGGCGAAACTCCCGGAGTAATAACAAACTCTGGAGTACGAGCTCCATTATGGGTCTGTATCCCATGGGTAGGGTGGACATCCTCAGTTTAGGCATTCCATTTGTTGGATCGATGGGGAGGCATGATATCTTTCTAAAATACAGAAAATCATTGATTAGAGGAAATACAGAGTCTATAGCATGAACAAAATCATTAAAGAAGAGATACATTCATAAACGCCTTGTAGCCCCTTGTTATAAGTATAGCGCATTACACACCCATAAATAGAGCTTTACCCGATGCAATTTTGTAGACAACCTGGGACCATGAACTATTTTCTGATACCAAGTTTGTCATAACCCGAGCCGAGGCCCTAGTCGCGACAAGTATCCCAAACCATGAAATCCCAGGCGCCCTTTTCTATCTGGCAATCATACACTACATTTACAAAATATAAAGAAATGCGAAAAAGTTATCATACGGAAACATGGTCGATACTATTATTCAAATGAACAATTCGAAATGAAATTCACAAACCTCGAACATAATCTAACATCAGTCTGCGAAATCTCTAATACATCAAGTCAACATCTTGTATAAAACTGGGACAAAGACCCAGTTAGACCATAAACCAAAATAGAGTAACAACGTTCTAAAAAAAGGCCTTCCAAAATAAGGGAGGCTCACCAACTGCACTCTTCTGATGGACAATTCTAAGGATTAGTGGGACCCCGGGACTGAGCCTCAAATCCTCAAATATAAGAGGTCAATACAAATGTACTGGTACATAGAGAAATAAAAAATAATGTACTTTTATATTATCAAGATACAACTTTTTTCAAGACAAAACAATGTTTAGACCACCATGTCATTTAAACAATACAAGAGAATACGTACAGTGAAATTCATGAAAACTAAGTCACAAATCCTCTAGTTTGATTCACAAACACGTGGAGTTCAAGCATCTTATAGTAAGCAATAAAACTCTTTAAATAATCACTTTTGTTTATGTAATTAATAAAAATTCCCTCTCTTCATGTCATCACCAAAACCAAGTCAATAAACAATTGTAAAGACATTCATATCATACGTTTCAACATGAAATCGAATAGTTCATAACATTTGAAATCAAGATGCTTCATAACAAGATAGGAAGTATCAATATTCAAGATCTCGATTAAAATTTAAAAACATCAAATGCATACATATACATATATTGATACGATTAAATGATCAATTTCAATATAAAGCCTTAAGACCAAAATACATCTCACTGGAAGGGTTCACAATGCATACTTTTTAACGTAATTCAAGCCCTTCATAAAAACATGATTTATCAACATTCAAAATGCTAATGTAAACTATTTAGTCATGCCCATGTGATGCGTAAGCAATTGCTAACACATTTAAGACCTTTAACCAAGAATAATTGTGAAGACTTAAGAAACTATTGTTGTTTTTTATTTGTTTATGTCTGATTTTACAGTTTAATCTGATGGGATAGAGAACCAACAAGAATGGAAGAAAATAATTTGAAATCTGGAGGAATCTGAAGAGAAGTGTGGCTGACAACATCTGCGATAAGCCATCAGCCCTGTGATAGGCTATCACAGTTGTCGTCAGACTTAACCAGAGATTTAGCATAAGTTAAAGTTGTGATGATACTTTGTGATAAGGCGTTAGGATGGTGATAAGGTGTAAGGAGCGTCGTCAGACTTAGATAGAAGATGGAAGTTGAATACAATTTTTTGATAACATCCATGACACGTCGTCATCCTGGTGATAAGTTGCCAAGGATATCATCAGACTTAAATAGAAGATGGAAGTGTAAGCCATTTTTGTGATGACAACTATGACACGTCGTCAAGATAGTGATAGGCCGTCATTGTCGTTGTCAGCCTTAAGCAGCAAGAGCCAAAAATGCAGAGGAGCTGACGATATCCGTGATAAGCTGTCAGACTCCTGATAAGCCATCACTGACGTCGTCATTTATACCGTAAGCCCTAGTGAACATAATTCTGGTTATTTCATAAAAACATGGTTACAAACATCAAACTCAAAGTGTCAAACAATTATTTGTGAAACTTAAACCCTCATTTTAGGAGATGTTAAACTATCAGTGAATTAAACCGTAAACAACTTGAGTTCACATTATGTTTCCTATGGTATTCGACCCTAACCTAGTTGGGTTTTATATTGACAACGATCGCTTACACCCATTATATAATCGATAAATATAGCTTGTTATCCTAACCACCGTGAGAATCTTGAGTTACCTTTGGCATCTGTCATGTCCCGTAAGCCCTAGTGAACATAATTCTGGTTATTTCATAAAATCTTGGTTACAAACATCAAAATCAAAGTGTCAAACAATTATTTGTGAAACTTAAACCCCTATTTCAGGAGACATTAAACTATCAGTGAATTAAACCATAAACAACTTGAGTTCACATTATATTCCCTGTGGTATTTGACCCTAACCTGGATGAATATGATCGCTTACACCCATTCAAGAGTGTAGTTTGAGCGTCAACAAAAATGGCATCGTTGCCAGGGAATACGGTTGTAAACTAAAAGTTTGTGTGCGCTAATTGATTGTTAGTTTAATGTCTTAGATTTACATTTGTTTGTTGTTTCTGTTTATTGCAGGTTCTTTGTTGTTTATGCCAAAAACAAGAAGTTCCAGAGAATCATTATTCCCAATTAATCTGGAACCTTAGCTGATTGGGAGAATGGCTGAGAAATAGGAGGCGGAAAGATTAGCCTCTTTGTCCAGGGCTCAGGTGAATGTACAGAGCCAGGGTCAACAAGTATGTCACCCAAACCATGATGATGAAGAATTTAGTGATGAGGAATTACTGAATCCTCAAAACCCAAGGCGAGCTGAGAAAATTACTACACCAGTGCAGTGAAATTTCGATAGAAACCATCCAGTCAGAGGAAGGTATGGTCAATAGCTTGTCCATTCGATATTATATTATGATCCAATCATGCACGTGGTGAACTTCATCACCATTTGCAAATCTTTTGATAATCCAAGAGTGAGTCATAATATAATCCAGTTGAGATTTTTTCCATTGTATCTGTCTAGGGAGGCAATAATGTGGTTAAATAAGCTGGAACTGGATTCTATAACCACCTGGAGACAGTTAAAAGAGGCATTCCTAGAATGGTTCTTTCCACCCTTCAGGGGGTACAGTTGACGGACGGAATTAGTAAATTCAGGAAGCTCCCAACTGAAGGCTTGCATAAAACTTGGGAGAGATTCAAGAAGAATCTATCACAATGTCCGAACCACAACATGACAGACTTGCACTTGATGGAAACTTTGTACAGAGCTTTTAACTCTGTGACAAAGCCAATTGTAGATAATGTTGTGGGTTGTTCGTTTATTGACCTTTCTTTTCTAGAGGCTTCAGACATGTTGAATAGAATGATAAAACAGAGTCAGGCCTGGCATACCAGGGATTTTATGGTAGCGAGATCGACTGTTTCTGTTGGTATGACCGCGAAGCAGCGCAGAAGGGATGAGGAGCCAGACCAAGACATAGCCCATTTGAAGACATAGATGGACTTGCTGACCAAGCACTTGCTGTTAGGCAAGACTGAAAAAGTTAAGGCTATAGAGTCTAAATGCATTGTTGCTACTAATGCAGATGAGGAGGTAAACTATGTGAGTAATCAGGGGGTTTTTCGAGGCAATAGCCAAGGGAATCAAGGTCAGAACTTTTATGACAAGACTGATTATAAAGATAGGGAGCAAGGACACTGGAGAAGCAATAATGATAGGAGTGGTTCGTTTGTTCCTCCTGGAAGTTGAGATGCTATACCAACTAGCTCTGGTAAGATATCCATGGAGGACATGATGGAAAAATTGCTGAAAGGAGTTGGGGCTACCAACTCGGGGGTAACTACTATGAATAGTGAATTCTCTACCCTGAGTTAGTTGGTTAGTTCATACTCCACTTCTATCAAGTAGTTGGAGGGCAGATGAGCCAACTTTCCGCAACACTGAACCAAAGAAAAAGTGGTACTTTACCTATTGATACAGTTCAGAATCTGCGAAATGATGGCTCATGTATGGCGATTACCACTAGTTGTGGTAAGATCTTACCTGTCCTTTCTGTGGGAAACACTGTAGATGATGAGGTAATTGTTGATGAATTCGAAGAAAGTAATCTAGTGGAGTATGAGAACCTGGATAGTAAAGTTGACTCTTCAGAGAAAAAAATGAGAAGAAAGAGGAAGTGGTATTGAAAACTATCCCTTGACCACCACCTCTCTTCCCTCAACGATTGAAGAAGAAGGCTGATGATGCAAAATTCAGCAAGTTCTTGGCCATGCTCAAGAAATTGACAATTAATGTGCCTTTGGTTGAGGTACTTAAGCAAATGTCAGGCTATGAAAAGTTCATGAAAGACCTTGTAACCAATAAATGGAAGGTTAGCCATGAGCCGGAGGAAAATTTGCTCCATTGTGGTGCTATCTCTACAAGGTCTTTAGTGCAAAAAAAAGTAAACCCAGGAGCATTTACCATCCTGTGTACTATTGCTCCCCTAAAGTTCATAAAAGCACTATGGAATATGGGAGCCAGTATAAATTTAATGCCACTGGATGGGTATAATAAATTGGGTTTGGGGGATCCTACCCCAACAAATATATGGTTAGTAATGGCAGATAGGTCTGTGAAGAGGCCTGTGGGCGTACTGCATGATGTTTTTGTAAAGGTAGATGATTTTGTTCTGCCTGCTGATTTTGTGGTCTTAGATTGCGAAGTGGATTTTGAAGTGCCTATCATATTGGGTAAGTCATTGCTTGCAACTGGGAGAGTGCTGGTAGACATAAAGTTGAATGAGTTAATGTTTAGGTTCAATGACAAAGAAGCACGCTTCAAAATACACCAATCCATGATTCATCCAAAAGAGATGAGTGTGTTCTCAATCGTTGACGTCTTCTGCGATGATGGTAAAGAGGTATCAACTAGTTGTCTTGGCAAAGACTAAGTAATAAAGATAACTAAGTCATACCGTGATGTTAAATCAGGCGCTGCATGGGAGGCAACCTATGACACCCACGGTAGATCCATTCTAGGTATACTCTAACCCTTAGTTTAATTTTGCTTTGATTTTTAGCTGAGGGTGTAGGGTAATCTGTTGTTGTAACATATTTTGTGGTAACTAGGAGAAATACAAGTACAGAAAGCAGTTGACATATTTTTGATTGATTTTTAAACACCTCCCCATTGGTTTGTTGGCAAAGACTTTGTGAATTATATTTACTTGTAACCATTGTGAATCTTGTTGTGGCATTAGTTCTAGTTGTGTGATGATTATTGCTCAACAATTGCATGAACTAGATAAGTGGTGGCCTGCGATATACTTGCATTCCATGTGTTTGTGAGCAACTACTTAATTCCCTCTGTATGCTAAAGCCAGAACTTGCCTAGTTATTCTTACCATGGTTAAAGGATATGGGTTAGGAAAGGATCATAGGTTATTTTGTTGATTAACCCACTTTTAGCCTAAATAGCCTAACCTATGTGTATTATATTCCTTGATCCTAGTTTTGAGCCTAATTACCCTATTTCTTCCTTATGACACCTTTCACCTTCCTATTTATACCATAATGAACCTGTTTGACTCTGGTCCTCCTTGGACACTGTGCACCTTGACCTAGGAAAACAGCCTAAGTTAAGGGTGGCTATCATAGGGGTGCTTGGTGTAAGATGAGTATGAAGAAGGGTAGAATAAATAAAAGGATGAATAAAAGTTGGGTGCTATTCTAAAAGAAAAAAAAAGAGGCACCCAACTTGAACATGTGCGATCAATGGAAATGAAAATGAAAAAGAGGTGAATAAGTGATCCCCAAGAGAGTAGTGTAGTGTCAAGGAGTCATAGTCACTTTAAAATGACCTTGAATACCATACCAGCCCCAACCTACATTATAAGCCTAAAAGAAGTCCTAGAGTGATCCTAGCTGGTCTATCTGAAGGTCTTGGTAATAAAAATAAGGGCAAGCCTATGGTACTTGGCATACACTGATTGGAACTTCGTTTTGAGAGTGAGAGTCTTTTGATGATCCCCACGTGTATATTTTTGGTTTATTATATGCAAGGAGGGGGATTTCTTTGTTGTTAGAGCACAATGGTATTGTTGCTAGCTACTTGCTTGTTTAGATAGTGCAACAATGGTATATGAATGGTTGCTATGTCTAAGATTGATGCCATCGCTTCAGTCCTTTGTGTTACATTATTGTTCTTCAATGACATACACAGTTGGTTTTAATTAGATGGACCTTGGAGGTGGTAACTATGTTTTGAGCTTAAAAGAGAAAATTGGCTGTTGAATATGCTATGTATTCTTTTAGTTATGTTGAGTTTCTTGAGGACAAGCAATTATTTTAAGTTGAGGGTGTTGATGTGTGAGCAATTGGTAACACATTTAAGAACTTTAACCAAGAATAATTGCAAAGTCTTAAGCAACTTTTATCGTTTTTTATCTGTTTATGTCTGATTTTATAGTTTAAGTTGATGGGATAGAGAACCAACAATAATGGAAGAAAATAAGTTGAAATCTGGAGCAATTTGATAAGAAGTGTGGCTGACGACATCTGTGATAAGCCGTCAGCCCTGTGTTAGGCTA
Source organism: Capsicum pubescens (assembly GCA_030864215.1). Lineage (NCBI taxonomy): Eukaryota > Viridiplantae > Streptophyta > Magnoliopsida > Solanales > Solanaceae > Capsicum > Capsicum pubescens. The sequence continues at coordinate 365,433,548 of CM061548.1, read as the reverse complement.
TCACATTTGTCGTTAGACTTAACCAGAGATTTGACATAAGTTAAAGTTGTGACGATACTTTGTGATAAGGTGTCAGGATGGTGATAAGTCATCAGGAGAATCGTCAACCTTAAACAGAAGATAAAAGTTGAAGCCAGTTTTGTGACGACATCCATGACACGTCGTCAGCCTGGTGATAAGCTGTCAAAGATGTCGTCAGACATAAATAGAAGATGGATGTTGAAGCCAGTTTTGTGATGACATCCATGACACATCGTAAACATGGTGATAGGCCATCATCGTCGTCGTCAGCCTTAAGCAGCAAGAGCCAAAAATGCAGAGGAGTTGACGACATCCGTGATAAGCCATCAAACTCCTGATAAGCCATCACTGACGTCGTCGTTTATTCCGAGAAAAAGATAAACTTCTATTTTGTTTCCTTATTTAGGGTTAACTATTTAAAGCCCTATTTTAGGGTTTTCTAGATATACAAAAACTTATCAATCAACATAATTTTGGACAAACAATATTTTTTTTCTCTCTCTCTTTCTAGACCAATTTTTTTGGGAGTTTTGTCTTGTGAATAAATTCAAGTTATACTTTTTGATCTTTATCATAGTTGTAAGTTAATCTTCTCAATTATGAGTTCAATTTGTGTACTTGTTTCTTGCATCATGAGTGGCTAAACCCATTAACCTGAATTATGGGATCTAGGGTTAGGTCATGAAGAGGTGCTAAATAGTCAAGATTCAATAGGTGTCAAGATTTCTTGATAATTCTTAGATGTTAATTAATGTCTGTTGGTTGCAAACAGTAGGCATACCTACTTTGATTTGCTTGAGAAAGAAATCATAAACATAGAAAGTGAATTATCAACAGGGACTCAGAAATACTTCGTTTAATAATCAGCGTTGTAACAAGGTTGATTAACCTGAGGTAAAATTTGGGCAGTAATAGCGATTCCCTAAGTCCAAGAATATTAGGAAATTAGGTTCTTAAATAGTTCGAGAGACATTTGAGCATATAATCGATAAAGATAGCTTGTTATCCTAACCACCATGAGAATCTTGAGTCACCTTTGGCATCTGTCATGTACCGTAAGCCCTAGTGAACATAATTCTGGTTATTTCATAAAATCTTGGTTACAAACATCAAAATCAAAGTGTCAAACAATTATTTGCGAAACTTAAACTCCCATTTCAGGAGATGTTAAACTATCAGTGAATTAAACCGTAAACAATTTGAGTTTCTCTGTGTGATTCGACCCCAACCTAGTTGGGTTTTATATTGACAACGATCTCTTACACCCATTCAAGAGTGTAGTTAGGGCGCTATAACCATGTAGTTTAGGAAAGCCCCAGGTACCTTATGTCGTTTAGTTTGAAGATTGGAACTCTAATCTTGACCCTTTTCTTGAAATCGTGATCTTAGAGGAAACCCTAATTTGCTTTTTTTCTTGAGGGTAAATAAGATTTGATATGTTTTAAAACTGATAATAGTTGATTAATAATCTTTAGAGTACAATTTAATTCATGGGGGAGGTTTTTGGGAAGGGAAAGTACCAGATTCCCATTTAAAAACGTCCCATCTGAGTAACTCGGAGTCGCTAGACGGCTTGGTTGATGGACCGTAATTCTGGTTACGTATTGTCACTCCAACCGTCAGTTTTGGTCTAGAGAATGAGATCACTGCCTGAGGTCGACGGAAATCTTTCTAGACTTTCATTGACTTGACGGTCCGTCAGTCTGGCCGTCGCACCTCGGCAGACTGACACCTCTGTGTAAAATGGGCATAACTCTTTACCCCGATATTGGATTTAGACAAAACTTATGGCATTGAAAATAACACTCAAAGACCTTTCGTTTTATATATAGTAGGTTCTCTAAATCATTATATACAAGAAGTTATGGTCAATGGAAATTGACCCAAGTTTAGACGTTCACTAAAACTTAATTGATAGGAAATTTTTAACTCGTCTTTGAGTTAGGGGACCTCTATGATCTCAATTCATGCACAACTAGATTCCCACACTACCTAATTGATTATCATACTTATAATTGCATTGGATTCATTGGCTTTTGGGACCTTTACGCGTAGGAATGACGGTTTACGTTCTTTCCCAAAATGCAGATTATTACAGAATTAGTTAAGGGAACTCATTTATAGATTTTTATACGTGAGCCATTGCATTGATCATAATCTCCATATCGTACTCTTTCCCTTCTACTTGTTTGTGTATTTCCAATGTGAGCCAGGAGTTCCCCAAACACTTCAACAGGGCATCAAAAAATGAAGTACTCATGAATTGGTCAAGGGAACTCCAGGGAACACCTTGATTTATATTTAGACATGAACTATTACGTTGATCATCATCTCCAGCTTGTACTCTTGCACTATTACTTATTTGTGTATTTTCAAAGTGAGGCCTGAAGTCCCCCCAATCACTTCAGCAGGGCTTCAAACAAAGAACCAAACCCTCATGTAGTGATCAAGCGAATTCCTGGTAACACATTGATTGATATTTATACGTAAACTATTGCGTTAATCATCATCTTTAGCTCGTACTCTTGCTCTTCTATTTGTTTGTGTATATTCAAATAGAGCACGAGAATTCCCTCAAACACTTCAGCGGTGGTTCAAACAATGAAGTAAGCCCTCGTGAATGGTCAAGGGAACTCCGGGATCATCTTGATTGATATTTATACGTAAACCATTGTATTGATCATCATCTCCATCTCATACATTTAACCTTGTTTGCATATTTTCAAAGGGAGCCTCGGTGTTCCTCCAATCCCTTCAGCGGGGCTTCAGATAACTAAGTATTCCCTCATGAAGTGATCAAGATAACTCCCAGGAACACCTTGAATGATATTTATACATGGGCCATTGCATTGATCATTATTGCTAGCTCGTACTCTTGTACTATTACTGTTTGTGTATATTCAAAGTGAGTCCTAGAGTTCCCCAAAACACTTCAGTAGGGCTTCAAACAACAAAGTAAATCCTCATGAAGTAGTCAAGGGAACTCTAGGGAACACCTTGATAAATTTATGCGAGAACCATTGCTTTGATCATCACCTCCAGCTCGTATTCTTGCACTTCTACTTGCTTGTGTATGTTTAATGTGAGCCCAGGAGTTCCCCAAAACACTTCAACAGTACATTAAAAAACGAAGTAAGTCCTCATGAAGTGTAAAGGGAACTCCAGCGAACACCTTTTTTTGTTCATCGATCATCTCCAAGTTGTCCTCTTACTCTTCTACTCGTTTGTTTAATAATGTTGCAACATAGTACTCTCCTATATATGTATTGTTTTGGTAAGAAATATCCATGGCAAATGTGAAAGTTGGGTTTGAACTGGGATATGGGATGCCATTATTGAATCTGGCTGCTACAAATATGGGTAGTATTAAAATTTTCGAATTTCAGAGAACAAAAGGTAATATATTCCTTGTCCTAACCTTTATTCTTTCATCCCATGTTGTACTTTTACCTTTTCCTTTCATGTGTTAAAGGTTTAAAGTAATGGCTTCACTTGCTAATTTTTATACCTAAAGTTTAAAGTTAATGGTGATATTAAATATCTACGGACCTAATCAATTACCATCTTCATTTCTTTTATTTCTTCAATATTTTGGAATTAATGGATTACGGGCTAATTCTTTGACTATAATTCCAAATTTTTAAGATTTAATTATGCATGTCAATTTTATTTTTAGTAAATTTAAATAATAATAATACTAATAATACACATCAAGATTCTTAAATACTTTTGACTCTTCTGTGACGGAGGGGGTATATATTTCATAAAGATCTTCTAGATTTTTTTCATGCTTTATGATTGGTAAAATTAAAAGGTCTCAACAGAAAATATAATGTAGAGTCAATTTTATTCTGATTGGAATGTCCTCCTTTTATTTTTGTTTGAATTGTTGTAAAAGACCAGAACAAATATTAGGAAAGACCACATATATTTGCCTTCACTTGGATGACACTATAGATCGGGTTCAATATTGAAACCTCAAGAAGAATATTCTAAGTCTATTGTACCCAAGTACATTTCTTTTCAAGAGTTCAGAAAGGCCATTTATCTAATTATATAAAGGAATTTTCACTTAAACTATAAAGTCCATTTAATATGTTACGAGAGCAAGTACAGGTCATGAGCAGTGGCGGATCTAAAATTTTTATCAAGGAAATTTGCTTAGTAAAATTGTTGTTGATCATTCAGGAGATAGTCAAGTTGCATGGGGCTTCGGTTCATCCCGGTTTTCATGTGTTCATGCTCAAAATGTGTGTGGGTGATCCTTCCTTAGTGGTGCCAGTTGAGGATATAGGCGTTATGGATTCGTTGTCCTATGAGGAAGTTTCGATTGAAATTTTGTATAGGGAAGTTTTGAAATTGAGAGCTAAGGAAGAAACTTGTGTGAAGGTTGTTTTGAGGAACCAAAAGGTATGCTTCATGGGAATCGGAAGAGTATATGAAAGCTAAATACCCATTCTTGTTTTAAATGTTGGACGAAAGTTCTTATGGTAAAATTTTATTTCATTTCTTGATGCATTTCTAATTTTCTTCTTGTATCCTTCTATATTCTTCTTATTATCATGCTAAAGGTGTCCTAATCTATCATTCTGGGAGAAATGATCCAAGGGGGGGGGGGGATAATTTAAGATCCCAAAAAAATTGATGAATTAATTTTGAACCTTAGTTCGTGCATAATTATAATTTTTTACTTGAATCATGATAAGGGATGTTAAAGGGATGATTGGGGAAAGTTTTAGAGTTTACGAAAAGCGTTCAGGATCATTTTTGGACCCCGTACCAGTGAGGGTCCGCGATAAGGTCTTGGAACGCCCTGTGCATTCCGTGATAGAGGCATAGCACATTGTGTTGGCTCCACGATAAGAGTGTGTCACTCCATTTAGGCTCAATGATAGCAGCATGCCATGCCCAAGGGCAAAAATTGCCTAGTTTTGATTTTTAATATTTGGGGTGAGGGCTTTTTTGTCCTTAACCCCACTAAATGACCTTAAGCACTCCTCAACCCCTATTAGGTTACCAATTTATTAGTTTAATAATGGTTCTTCAACTTTACAACTAACAAGTGAATAAACTAAGGTCTTTCAATAGTTCAACACTCAGGGCCCTAAACTCAAGCTTTTCTCAAAATCACTTCATCAAAATGCAAGTTTGACACTCTTTATTTACTTGTTATATTATTGCATCAAATTACTTGATATTTACATGTTTCTAGGTGGTTTAATTCAAACTAGGGTTGAGGGATTTAGGTTGTTTTACACTTGCATTGACTTTTCCTTGTTTTAATGGTTTCTTTATGATTTAAATGATGGATTGTGAACTGAATTTGGATCTCATGGTAATGGTGAAACTTTGGCAATATTGTTTCACAATGTTAATGGATTTTATGTATGATTATAATGACATAAACCTCAACCCATATCATAATTTGGTTTTTACAAAAGGATTTTATAATGTCTAAACTGTCCTTTGGAAAATTGCATAATATTGACAGGTAAAAAGATAAAAAGGTTTTGGAAATGTCCTTAGGGTCTTTGGTTATGTATTTTTAAACTGAAATTGAAGTCCAAACGGTTAAATGTATTATGGATATGATATGGAATAATTAAAATATCTTGCAAGTCTATTGGTATGATGATACCATTTTGGGAATGCCCTAATACATGACTCCATGAATGGTTCGTGAAAAATGTTTTATTTAGGTTTAAAGAAAATTGTGTAGCTCACCAAGAAAGTATTTTCCTAGGTGGACTTCTGTCATACCCCAAATCCCATTGGAGCAGACTGGCACCCGTAGCCGAGGAGGCCCGGGAGAACCCGTTCATAACCTATACTTTCACATTTACATTACTTATGAAAATTAGAAATTTGGGCAGCACTTCGTTGTAAATATAAGAAAACAGTACCTGTATCAGCCCAACAGACACGCATATATATATATATAAACAGTAATTGGACATCAGAGCCATCACGTCTATCAACCAAACACTCCTATGGCTATACAATATGCCTACAAAAGCATCTACATAGATACATAACTGAGTTAGGGTTGGGACAAACTCCCGCCCACAAAAGACTTTTATACAAATACCAAAAATACATATAGAAACGATTTGGGATTCCCCGAAACAACTGGAGCTCACCACTAGCAACAGAATGTCCTGGCTCTTACTGCGGAGGTATACGACCTAAAGTACCTGTTCCTGCAGGCATGAATACAGGTTCCCCGTGAGGGACGTCAGTACGGAAATATGTACTGAGTATGTAAGGCAGTGAGTATCAAGATGAGATACAAAACATCAACAGAACCTAGATACCAGTGAATAAACAGTATGAGTAGACCACACTTAAAAGAGCTGATGGGATACCTGCACATTACTTTCATATCATTACTTCTCGTATTCCTTATCAATACATAACATATGTCAAACAATAGCCAACTGATCAGTGGTACTAATACAATACATCAGGGACCACCCCTGGAATAGCATATATACATAATCTTTATAATACAATGGCTAACTGATCAGTGGTACTAATACAATACATCATATCATCAATTTAAAATAAAGACATTCCATTTCTTAATTCAATTAATCTTTGAGATTGGTTACTTTGTGGTCACACCTTATGGAACTTGAAACCATGTTACCTCAATAGGAAAAACATGTAAATAGGTAATCAATATCATGAAAATGAAGTAGAGAATCATGGATACCTGATTAAACCATTTCGGAGTCAACAATAGTATATGGACATTTTTTTGACTAGACGGACATCTTAAAAGTGAAAACAAGTTCAATTGGTAGTGTCGAAGATCATGTGATGTTATTATGTGTCATGTGTCGTAGGACAATGTTGGAAGGTTACTTGAGAGTGCCATGGGTCATTATTCATGCCAAAGATTAGATAGAGTATGTCATACATACTTTGATATAACCACTTCAATACAAGTCCAACTTGACTTCCCGTACTCTTCGAACACTTATCTACAATAAGTCATTTGTGGCAAACTAGTATTAGCAACGAAACCTTACCATTTAGGTATTAACTTCACCAAATAATGTCTAGGAAGTAATCCTTTAACTCATCAATAAGAGTGCTACATACATCCTCTTATACTCTGATTACATTCACATATCATGCATTTTCATGCAATATCCCTCAACATCACTCTTAGCCTTTATTTCCCTTCTTAATCACCATCCAATACCAACATGATCACTAGGCATACATAACCACTAATATAATAATATATCACCACAATTCATCCTCCATAATCCAATGCAACAACTTCCATAATTTACTACTAACAATTTATACAAAACAATTCATAACTATGTTTCTAGTTATCTTCCAACTTCAAGACAATACTCATAATCCTTTATCAATACTTATTCATGGATAAGAATCAAGAATAAAAAATATTCATACCTTAAAAATGAAATCTTGTATTTAGAATCCTCCTTACATAACCATGGGGTGCTTCTCGAAGCTTTCGAGATGGTGAACACAACTACGGAACCAATTCGAATTTTCTACGGTTGAATCACAAAATATTTGAAGTTGAAATTAGGCTAGGGTTTCACCTTCTCTTAATAAATGGATGATATATGATATATATGAGGCTATGTCTATGTTTATAAAGACCAATTTTGGTCCAAGAAGTAATAGAAAATGACCATTTTGCCCAAAAAATTTAAATAAAATCCGAATCTGTCCCCAGTGGACAGTTTTAACAGGCTGAAGTAACTTGATCATAACTCTTTGCTCCGGTATCGGATTAGGGTGAAACCAATTGCATTGGAAATATAATTCAAAGGTATTTCATTTTCTTATAAAGTATACCATTCATTTCTTCCTGTACAAGGAGTTATGGTCGTTTAAATTTGACCGAAAAATCTGTCCCAAAATTCTGTTTTTTTTTAAAGGCTGTAGTAAAACGGGTATAGCTCCTTACTCAGACATTGGATTTTGATGAAACCAATTTCATCAGAAATAAGACTCTACGATATTTTCGTCGATATATAGAATCTCACACAGTTCTTTTGTACAAGGAGTTATGATTGTCTAATGTTGATCCAAAAAAAAATTGCCTAGCTGCAGTAATTTTCCTGCAGATTTACTGTTCACAGGCTTCCCGGCCACCGTTTTGAAATTTGGAATGTGCTCGCTTATATGAAATACTCCTCTTTTTTGGGAAAACTTTATATCGTTGGAAATCTTATTCCAATACCTACACATACAACTATTGACGGGATACTTCCGAACACCATAAACTTAATTTAACCCATACGCAAGCCTTTAGGACTCCATATAATCGCGATAAGTGTACGAAAAAATTTACGGGGTGTTACATTCTCCCCCCCCTTAAGAACATTCGTCCTTGAATGTTAGAATAGTTACTCAATTAAGACATGTCCAAGCTTACAATTAACATATTCATCATCATAACATACTTGCATAAAAATAAACACTTACCTGTTATTGTTCTTCTTCCGTCTCATGAACTTCCTCCTCATCGTTGAATAGGTAAGGGTACTTAATCTTCATCGCTTCCTCGGCATCCCATGTTATCTCCTCAACTTTTTGATTCCTCCAAAGTACTTTTACCGATGCTATCTCTTTATTCCTTATCTTTTTAATTTGGCGATCAAGAATAGCAATAGGCATTTCTTCAAAAGTGAGATCTTCTGTTACTTGTACATCGTCCGTAGTGGTGATGTGCGATGGATCTCCGATGTACTTGCGAAGCATCGAAACATGAAATATGGGATGAACTGCTGAGAGCTCTTGAGGTAGCTCTAACTCATAAGCAACTTGTCCAATTCTTTAAATGATCTTGTACGGACCTATGTATCGTGGACTTAACTTTCCTTTCTTGCCAAACCTCATCACTCCTTTCATTGGTGATACTTTCAAGAATACCCAATCGTCGATAGAAAACTCAAGTCCTCTTCTTCTAACATCTGCATAAGATTTGTGTCGACTTTGAGCTGTTTCAAGCCGTTGTTGGATCACTTTAACCTACTCCATTGCTTGATAAATAAGATCCGGTCCAAACAAGACCGCATCACCTGCTTCAAACCATCCTATTGGCGATCTACACTTTCTTCCATACAATGCTTCATATGGTGCCATTTTGATACTTGAATGATAGCTATTATTGTAGGCAAACTCGATAAGAGGTAGGTGATCATCCCAGTTGCCTTTGAAATCTAATACACATGCTCGTAGCATATCTTCAAGTGTCTGGATGGTACGTTCCTCTTGTCTGTCCATTTGATGATGAAAAGCTGTACCTAGATTTACTTGTGTTCCCAAACTCCTTTGAAAAGACATCCAGAAATTCGTGGTAAATTACGCTCCTCGATCGGATATAATGGAAATTGGAACTCCATGTAACCGAACGATCTCCTTAATATACAACTTCGCATACTCTTCCGCCGTATAAGTTGTCTTAACTGGTAAGAAGTGCGCGGATTTGGTAAGCCTATCAATGATCACCCATATGGAATCAAACTTTCGAAATGTACGAGGCAAACCCGTGATGAAATCCATATTTATCTTGTCCCACTTCCAGACTGGAAGATCTATACATTGCATGTAACCACCGGGTTTCTGGTGTTTTACTTTGAATCTTTGACAATTCGGACATTGAGCTACAAATTCGGCAATATTCTTCTTCATGTCATTCCACCAATATATTGCTTTCAAATCTTGATACATCTTAGTCGACCCTGGATGGATGGAATACCTTGAACAGTGTGCTTGTGTCATAATTCTCTTTCTTAGATCAACTACATCAGGTACACATAAACGATTCTGACACTGAAGCACTCCTTCTCGCGTAAGCTCAAATGCCTTTGTCGTGCAACTCTGCACATCCTCCTTAAGCTGCAATAAAATTGGATCTGCATACTGCTTCTCTTTCACTTCATCTATCAATGGAGATTCCGCTGCATTACGTACAATAACCACTTCATTTGGAGTTTCGAGAAGTCAAACTCACAAATTAGCTAGTTGGTGAAGATCCTTAATCATCCCCTGTTTTTCTATAGATGCCATTTTAGACTTACGACTCAGTGCATCCTCTACCACATTCGCTTTCCCTGGATGATACAAGATATCAACATCGTAATCTTTCAACAATTCAAGCCATCTCCGCTGCCTCAAGTTTAGATCTTTCTGACTGAAGATATATTGCAGGCTCTTATGATCGGTATATATGTCAACATGAACCCCATATAAGTAGTGGCGCCATATCTTCAAAGCAAATACAACTGCATCTAGCTCAAGATCATGCGTGGGATAATTCCTCTCATGTGGTCGCAACTGTCTAGAGACATAGGCTATTACTCTACCATGTTGCATTAATACGCATCCATAGCCAATTCTCGAAGCATCACAGTACACTGCATACCCTTCTGTGCCTTCAGGAAGTACCAATACCGGTGTAGAAGTCAACTTGCTCTTCAGATCTTGGAAACTCTTTTCACAGGCATCATTCCATTGAATCTTGGAGGCTTTATGCGTCAACTTATTCAAGGGTGCAGAAATAGAAGAAAAACCTTCTATAATAACCTGCCAACCCGAGGAAACTACGAATCTCCATAGGCGTCGTGGGTCTTTGCCAATTCTTCACGGCCTCAATCTTCTGAGTGTCAACTTTTATGCCTTCACTGGATACAATATGGTCCAAAAATGCCACTGACTTGACCCAAAACTCACATTTAGAAAACTTCGCATACAGCTTACGATCACAAAGAATCTGCAACGCCTGCCTTAAGTGATTAACATGGTCCTCTTCTGATCTAGAGTAGACCAGAATATCATCTATGAAAACTATCACGAACACATCTAGAAACAGCTTAAACAACCTATTCATCAGATCCATAAAAACTGCGGGTGCATTTGTCAGCCCGAATGACATAACCAGGAATTCATAATGACCATACCGTGTTCGGAAAGCTGTCTTGGGTATATCTTTATCCTTGACTCTCACTTGATGATAGTCTGATCTCAAGTCAATCTTGGAAAAACACAGGGCGCCCTGCAACTGGTCAAATAAATCATCAATTCGGGGAAGAGGGTATTTATTCTTGATAGTCACCTTATTCAATTGCCGATTGTCAATACACATCCTCAGCGAACCATCTTTCTTACACACAAACAATACTGGTGCTCCCCAAGGGGACATACTAGGCCTGATGAATCCCTTCTCTAGCAAGTATTTCAGATGATCTTTCAATTCTTGCAACTCTGCTGGTGCCATTCTATAAGGAGGAATTGAGATTGGCTGTGTGTCTGGCAACATATCAATACCAAACTCCACTTCTCGTTCAGGAGGTAAACCTGGTAGTTCTTCAGGAAATACATCAGGAAATTCATTCACAACCGGAACGGTCTGAAAAGTTGGCGGCTCTGCCTCTGTATCCCTTACTCTAGCCAAATGGTATATGTACCCCTTGGAAATCATTTTTCTTGCCTTAAAGTAAGAAATAAATCTACCTCTCGGCGCGCCAACATTACCCTTCCATTCAAGGACTGCCTAATTTGGGAAATGGAAATATACCTTCTTAGAACGGCAATCTACTGTAGCATAACAAGACGTTAACCAATCCATGCCCATAATAACATCAAAATCTACCATTTCTAACTCAACAAGATCGTCCATCGTATCACGACCACAAATATTCACAACACAATTTCGATAAACATTCCTAGCTATAAGAGATACCCCCACTGGCGTTGATACTTCAAATGGCTTGGCTAATAATTTGAGTGTTCTTCCGAACCTTCCCGCAACCAAAGGAGTAGCATACGATAATGTAGAACCAGGATCAATTAAGGCGTACACATCAAATGCAAAGATGGACAACGTACCTGTAACCACGTCTGGAGAAGCCTCTAAATTCTGCTGATCTGCTAGGGCATACACACGGTTTTGAGCTCCGCTAGAACTAGATACTCCTCTATCACCTCTACCGTGACCCATAGGTTGTGCACCCCTACTCAAAGGAGGCACCGATGATGACGCAACAACTGATCCGGTAGGTCGTGTTATACCACCTGTGGTCCTGCGTGGGCAATCTCTTTCCATATGCCCCGGCTTACCGCACAAAAAGCAATTGTTCGTTCCAAGACGGCATGCGCCAAAGTAAAATCTTCTACATATGGGGCACGGGGGTCGTGGAGGTCTCAATTGACTCATACTCCCTTGCCCTTGATACCCCACTGTTCGCGAACTCTGATTTTCACTGCTTTGCCCGAATTGATTACCTCTGAACCTTTGAAATTGCGGTGGAGCACTAATTGCAGGATAAGAAGATAACAGGCTAGGAAATCTATGAGATAACGAAGGCCTAAAACCTCCCTGAGATTCCATAAACTGCCCTATAGCTCTGGCCCGCTTAGAATATCCTTTTTCTGATTCCTGGATTCTTCTTCTTTTCTTCTAATCTTCCATTTTCTGAGCGAAAGCTTGTATCCTCGCTATATCCATGTCCTTGTTCAGAGCAGCAATGGTACAATCTCTAACAAAGTATGGTTCCAATCTATCCACATAGTGATGAACTCTGTCATCCATAGTAGCTACCACATTGGAAGCATATCGAGACAAGGAGTTAAATCGAAGACTATACTCCCTTACACTCATATTACCCTGATGAAGATTTAAGAATTGATCTGCACGGGCCTGACGAGTCTCAAATGGAAGATAATGATCAATAAATGCATCTTTGAACTCTCCCCACGTAGTTGGAGGTGCATCAATACCCCTAGATCGTTTCCAATCCTCGAACCACAATATAGCCTCTCCTTTCAGTCTATATGTTGCTAGCTCAACCATCTCTTTACCGGATATGTGCAAAACATCTAGAGCCCTTTGGGTTTGATCGACAAAGTCCTGCAGGTCTTCGTTAATATCTGATCCGGTAAAAGTAGGAGGATCCAGTTTCAGAAAATCCTGTGTCCGAAGGCTAGCTGCTCTATCCGTACAACTAGAACCCGTGGTGGGAATAGCTTGCCCTTGAACTTGTCCGGCAACTATACGCATCAGAAGTTGTACTGCATCCCTCAAATCTCGATCAACAGCATTAATAGATGGCCCTTTCGGAGGAGAAGAAGCTCCTGATATATGCTCAGCTTGAGACTCACTTTGTTCAGATTGTGCCGGTGGTGACTTACTAGTACCTTCTCCGGCCACTACATCTACTCGCTTCCACTTATTCTTTCTCCTTGTAACCGGCATCGTTACTATAATAAATAAAAAAAAACAATTGGATTAAGCGATCGATTATGACTTTATCTCTAATATGGGCTCTATTGCAGGATCTAAGAAATGGAGAATGGAAACAATCAAAAAATGTCCAATATCCTCCTGTTTATAGATGTGGTGCACAACACACCGATAAATGAGATTCTAAGTTGACACGACTTTGTAGACTCACTAGGACGAACTGCTCTGATACGACTTCTTTCATACCCCAAATCCCATTGTAGCGGACTGCCACCCGTAGCCGAGGAGGCCCGGGAGAACCCGTTCATAACCTATACTTTCACATTTACATTACTTATGAAAATTAGAAATTTGGGCAGCACTTCATTGTAAATATAAGAAAACAGTACCTGTATCAGCCCAGCAGACACGCATATATATATATAAACAATAATTGGCCATCAGAGCCATCACGTCTATCAACCAAACACTCCTATGGCTGTACAATATGTCTACAAAAGCCTCTACATAGATACACAACTGAGTTAGGGTCGGGACAAACTCCCGCCCACAAAAGACTTTTATACAAATACCAAAAATACATATAGAAACGATTTGGGATGCCCCGAAACAACTGGAGCTCACCACAATCAACAGAATGTACTGGCTCTTACTGCAGAGGTGTACGACCTGAAGTACCTGTTCCTTCAGGCATGAATACAGGTCCCCCGTGAGGGACGTCAGTACAAAAATATGTACTTAGTATGTAAGGCAGTGAGTATCAAGATGAGATACAAAAGATCAACAGAACCCAGATACCAGTGAATAAACAGTATGAGTAGACCACACTTAAAATAGCTGATGGGATACCTGCACATTACTTTCATATCATTACTTCCCATAGTCCTTATCAATACATAACATATGTCATACAATGACCAACTGATCAGTGGTACTAATACAATACATCAGGGACCACCCCTGGAATAGCATATATACATAATCTTTATAATACAATGGACAACTGATCAGTGGTACAAATACAATACATCATATCATCAATTTAAAATAAAGACATTCCATTTCTTAATTCAATTAATCTTTGAGATTGGTTACTTTGTGGTCACACCTTATCGAACGTGAAACCATGATACCTCAATAGGAAAAGCATGTAAATTAGTAATCAATATCATGAAAATGAAGTAGAGAATCATGGATACCTCATTAAACCATTTCGGAGTCAACAATAGTATATGGACATTTTTTTTACTAGCCGGACATCTTAAAAGTGAAAACAAGTTCAATTGGTAGTGTCGAAGATCATGTGATGTTATTATGTGTCATGTGTCGTAGGACAATGTTGTTAGCTTACTTGAGAGTGCCATGGGTCATTATTCATGCCAAAGATTAGATAGAGTATGTCTTACATACCTTGATATAACCACTTCAATACAAGTCCAACTTGACTTCCCGTACTCTTCGAACACTTATCTACAATAAGTCATTTGTGGCAAACTAGTATTAGCAACCAAACCTTACCATTTAGGTATTAACTTCACCAAATAATTTCTAGGAAGTAATCCTTTAACTCATCAATAAGAATGCTACATACATCCTCTTATACTCTTATTACATTCACATATCATGCATTTTCATGCAATATCCCTCAACATCACTCTTAGATTTATTTCCCCTCTTAATCACCATCCAATACCAACATGATCACTAGGCATACATAACCACTAATATAATGATATATCACCACAATTCATCCTCCATAATCCAATACAACAACTTCCATAATTTACTACTAACAATTTATACAAAACAATTCATAACTATGTTTCTAGTTATCTTCCAACATCAAGAAAATACTCATAATCCTTTATCAATACTTATTCATGGATAAGAATCAAGAATAAACAATATTCATACCTTAACAATGAACTATGGTATTTAGAATCCTCCTTACATAACCATGGGGTGCTTCTCGAAGCTTTCGAGATTGTGAACACAACTACGGAACCAATTCGAATTTTCTACGGTTGAATCACAAAATATTTGAAGTTGAAATTAGGCTTGGGTTTCACCTTATCTTCATAATTGGATGATATATGATATATATGAGGCTAAGTGTATGTTTATAAAGCTTAATTTTCGTCCAAGAGGTAATAGAAAATGACCATTTTGCCCTAAAAATTTAAATAAAATCCGAATCTGTCCCCAGTGGACAGTTTTGACAGGCTGAAGTAAATCGATCATAACTCTTTGCTCCGGTATCGGATTTGGGTGAAACCAATTGAATTGGAAAGATAATTCAAAGGGATTTCATTTTAATATAAAGTATACCACCCAGTTCTTCCTGTACAAGGATTTATGGTCGTTTAAAGTTGACCCAAAAATCTGCCCCAAAATTCTGTTTTTCTTTTGGTAGGATGTAGTAAAACGGATATAGATCCTTACTCAGATGTTGGATTTGGATGAAACCAATTTCATAGGAAAGAAGACTCTCGTAACTTTTCGTTGATATATAGCAGCTCACACAGTTTTCTTTGTACAAGGATTTATGATCGTCGAAAGTTGATCCAAAAAAAAATTGCCTAGCTGCAGTAATTTTCCTGCAGATTTACTGTTCACAGGCTTCCCTGCCACCGTTTTGAAATTTCGAATCTGCTCGCTTATATGAAATACTCTTCTGTTTTGGGCAAACTGTATATCGTTGTAATGCTTATTCCAATACCTACACATACAACTATTGACGGGATACTTCCGCACACCATAAACTTAATTTAACCCATACGCAAGCCTTTAGGACTCCATATAATCGCGATAAGTGTACGAAAAAATTTACGGGGTGTTACAGACCAACACTGAAAACCACGTTTGCAGATGTTGGGAGTCTATGAAAACTGCGTCAGATTTGCACAGTATATTTTTGGGAGTCTAATTGATTATTGGTGGCTTTAGCCTAATTTCTCTAGTTCATGTGGATAATATGGACTGGGGTCCTTCAGGCAGGAAAGCCGGACACATATAGCCCTTGGTGACTTTAGGTCGCTACGAGCCGCATAGTTCAAGATTAATTTTTTAAATGGTCATGTCTCATGTTCCCCTACCTTGACTTCCTATTATCTTGATGATTGATGAGAACATGTTTTAGTACATGATTTTTGGAAAATATATTTTATTTATATGTTTTATTACTGATTTGGTTCTTGCATATTTTATTCCTTTTCCTTGGGTTGCATCCTAGCACTCTCCATACCAACCATCCGTGGATGCTATACCATTTCATGATGTAGGTTCTGGGGATTTTTCTTGTGACCCTGTGCAACATTAGGTGATTTGGTACTCTTTTTGATCAACTTTGTAAGTGGTGAGCCTTCTTTATTCAGAAGGCCTAATTTCTTTTAGTCTTTTCTAGTTTCAGTGCCTTCTTTTATTTTTTTCTTTTGAAATAGTCGAGGTCATGTCTTGACTTTGTTAGTACTTCTTGGTTTAGAGGCTTTGTGGATAGGGGTGTTATTTCTTTGTGGAATTGGTTTGGACTCTAAAATTTAATCTTTTGATTTCTATATCTCTCTCATTCTATTGGATAGTTTCTGCAGTTTATTATCATTATTATACTCTAGAGGTAAGGCTAGGAGGGTCATCTCAGGCCTTGGTTGGTTTGGGATGCCCGTTGGGGCCAGGTCCCAGTTCGATTCATGAAAAACATCTTCATTGTACACTCCACCACCAAATTTGTCGCAATCGTCTTGATGTAACTATTAGTCGAGATCAACCTTAGCGTTCTTACCCATAACTAGTGCGCCTCAGCTAACATGTGCGGGCAGAGTTTCGTGAAGCTTTAATCAATTGAAAGTACTAATTTACCTTACATGTGTATACTATAAAATTATATGGTGGGCATAATTATTAAGTAAATATTTATTGGGTACATAATGAGAACATGCTCCACTCGCGATATTTTTAATATAGAAAATAGTATTAATTAGCGAGTGACATACATAACCTAACACACAACAACGACTAATCAACTAGTGATATTTATGATTTGAATTGTAATGATTTTACCATATTGTTCATATCTAATACTGTTAGATTTCTACATTATTGAGCTAAGAGCTTGAAGAAAACAGGGAAGAAGAGTATTCTTTTAGTAACTGAATTTGTCTTCACTCATTATGCCACTACAAGTTGGTATTTATAGAGTTAGTTTGCTTGTTTTGATAGCTGTACAATGACAGCTGTCACGCTTAACTAACTAACTAACTTACCCATACAAATAAAAAGCTAACTTCCTCTATCTAATATCAACCTGATCATTACACTTTTAACTAGCTCAATACTCCCCTTCATGTTGATGGCTTAAAGATATTTTTCAATACCAGTTTACTTAGTATATATTCATGCTGACTTTTTCCTCAGACTTTTCTGAGAATGTCTGCTAGCTGCTCCTCTGTTGGCTCATGATTTGTCTCAATCATCTTCTTGTTTATTCTTCCTCTCACAAAATGAAAGTTTATGCAAATGTGTTTTGTCCTATTACCGAATATAGAATTAGTTGTAATCTGTATTGCTACTTTGTTATCATACATCAAGTCTACAGGTTGTTTGATCTGATTTGCTAGTACTTGAAATAGCCCAAGTAACAAGGTGATCTCTGTACTACAACTAGCCATGCTTCGAAACTCTGCTTCTGCAGAGCTCTTAGACACAGTCTATTGTTTCTTTGATTTCCAAGAGACCAAAGCACCTCTAACATTTATTACATACCCTGCAACTGATCTTTTAGTTTGTAAGCAAGCACCACAATCAGAGTCACAGTAGGCTATCAATTTGTTGAAAGTTTCTGTAGGCATAAACAAACCCAACCCAGAAATACCTTTTATGTACCTCACTACTATAAATGCAGATTCCATGTAAGCTGTCTTTGGAGAATTCATATATAGACTTAGTACCTGTAATACAATGGAAAAGTCAGTTCTAGTCATAGTGAGGTATAATAACCTTCCTACTGGTCTTTTATAGGCTGTTAGATCTTTCAGAGTTGCATCATCATCTACTATTCCATTGGAAATATGGTTATCATATTCCATAGATGATAGTTTCTGGTGCACTTCAAGTGGAGTAGTTGCAACTTTTTCTCCACTTAGCCCATCCTCAGATATAAGTTCAAGAGCAAACTTTCTTTGATTCAGAACTATCCTATAACACCCTCACATTTTGGGTGTTTTATTTTTGGCTTTTCTGTACTCGAAATATCAAATTTTAACTCAAATAATATTTTGGGATGTTAAAAGGCTAACCCGGAGGAATTTCAGAATTTTCAGACAAGGTTCGGGGGATTTTTGGGACACGAAGACAGGAAGACTCCGTGATAGCCCCACATCGCGGAGGCTGGGGTCCGCGATGGGTACCGCATGATGGAGCCTGTGTTTACTGTGGTTCTATTCAAATGTATTAGAGGGCCTTTTTTTGTATTTTTCCCCTTTAAACAATTCCTCACTTTTAAGACATCCTTAAAATATATTATTACCTCTATGAAATGCCTAAGTGTCATTCCATAGGTCAGAAGAAAGAAAACACCTAGGGCTTGAGAATTCCAACATCCAAAGAGTCAAATTTCTCTACATTTTCGTCATTATTGAGGTATATGGGACTATCCTAAATTTCATGGGCATAAGTTTATCCTTTTAAACAAGCTTTAAATATATATGATTATGTATATAAAAGGAGGGTTTGGAAATCGTTTGAGGATAATGTGTTAGGAACCTATTTTGATGAAAGCATGTACTTCTCATGAAATTTCTTCATAAACTTGAGTTACTTGGGAGTATCCTAAATCTAATTTTATCCTTTTTAACAAGCTTTAAAGATATATGATTATGTATATAAAAATGGAGTTTTGAAATCGTTTGAGGGTAATGTGTTATGAACCCACTTTGATGAAAGCATGTACGTCCCATTAAATTTCTTCATAAACTTGAGTTACTTTTATGTGTACATGGGATTATGAGATTGAAAATTAATATGAGAGCACATGCCAAACAAAATTTTCTCCCTTATGGTGAAATCCATTGTCTTAGCATGTTGTAGGTTTGCTCAAATGCATGATTAAAAGCTTAGTTCATAAGTTTTTATTATCCATGATGAAATGGTTTAGTTATGTATTTCAAAAGAGAGTACTTTCTTTACTTTCAAAATGTTCAAGAGTACTTAAACTCCCTTTATAAAGTATTTCATAAAGTGATATGATTGTGTACTTTGAGATTGGAGCATTGTGTATGCTTACTTGAGTATTGTGTATGCTTCTTTGTTCCTATGGGGCACTGTGTATGCTTCTCATGAGCATTGTGTATGCTTCTTGATTTGATATAGAACATTGTGTATGTTTTTCTGAGTATTGTGTATACTGTTGATATATTTTACGTATTGTGTATGTTGCCCGAAACTCCTGGTATTGGTTAATTACTTTAATTATAAATTGTGATAAGTACTTGGTATAAATTTTATTGAGATATATAGTTCCTGATTAACGATTGTTTGGTCTCACTGATCCTCTTATTATGATATAATTTCTGTGTAGTAACTTAACGCTCTTGATTTTGTTGTGTTTTCTAATACTTGTCCTAGTAGTACTTAAAGTAGCAATCGGGGATCTTACTGGGTTATATTTTATATATGTAGCTCACTCCTTACTTGCATGTCTGTAGATACTATCGCGGAAGGTGAAATTAGTGGGTGACGATTCGTAAGGATTTTATTGCTGAGGAGAGCCTTCGCCTTGTTCGTGGAGGCTTTAATTTCAGCTTTAGCCCTTTAGATTATATTTCTTTTCATTTAGTTTGCATGCCCGGAAGTTGAACTCATGTAACTCAATTTTAGATGCTCCATGGTCTTAGATTGATATTTGGGATAGAGAATTAATTCTCAAGTAATTGTTGAATTTATAGTTTGATTATGGATTTTTGTTGAATTGTTATTTGTTATATATTGATGCATTGGAATTGCACCTACATTATTGTAGTGCTTATTAATTGGTAAAGTGTATGAAAAATTAGTTTCCCAATAGGTGGTGTTAGTGAGGTGCCCGTCACGTCCAGGGATTACTTTAGGACGTGACAAGGTTATTGCTGTACTGATCCGAATTTCTCCTGCATTAGCTTTATTCAAGATATTACTAAGGTCCCTAGTATATATGTCAGCCTTTGAGTTTTTGTTTCAACCATTTAATTTACTCGCAGCCTGAAATATGAAATATTTAACAATCACATCTTGCAATCCTTCAGTCACCAACTGCTCAAACTATAGATGAATCCTCTACATATTACTGTCTTTGAATGCTCTCGTCTTCTTATAGTTGACCAGTAAGTAATGTCACATATAGAGGGCTATGATCACTCACACCTTCAGAGAGAAATATGGTCCTACAAATAGTCACGTTATCCAGCCATCACCATTAACAAAGATCGGTCTATCCTAAAAAAGATTCTTCCAGATTCAATCATTCTATCCATAAATTCATCTAATTAATACTTGGTAACTCATTCAGCAATCTTGAAATCGACCACCTCTGTAAGTGTGAGTGTATTTCCTCAAAATGTACGACTGGGTTGAAATCCCCCAAAATTAACCAAGGCCCATACACAACTTGGCTTGACAAGTGAATTTCTGTGCACTCTCACTACATACTCTTATCTAATATATGTCTTCCTTCTATGCCAACTATATTCTCCCATAATATAAACCTACACATTCAACCATTTTTATTTGTACTTACACTTTTCTTCCATAGTTTAATGTTATTAGCTATTTCACAATCTTTTGAGCAATATGTGCTGCTGCAACAGGCTTTTGTGGTGGTATTCAACTTGATACATACCGAGTCTTTCCACCTTTCCCAATATGAGAAAATTCCGTAGCATTAGTCACTGCCTTGACTTGAGCAATAGGTTGAGTTACTTCATTAGCATTTGGTGTTTTCTCCTCAATTCTGATTCACTTTATTAGATTGGATTAACATTCTTCACGGATTCAATAATATGTTTTGGTGCTAGTGTCTTAATGTTTTCCTTCTTAGGCTTATAATTGTGGAAATGGTACATAAAGAATATTTTCATCATTATATGTTTGAGTTATCACAGTTCCTTTTTCATTTTTGAGAATTCCATCAATAAATCTGGAAAAACTCAAGCTCATTTTCCTTTCAACTTGTCCATCATAAGGGGATTTCCCACAAGGCTTCCTATCGTACTTAGACCCCTTGCTTAGTGAACTCCATTTTTTAGGTTTCCAAGCTTCCATGATCAATGGTTTATTATCAAAATAGTTTATACCCCTAAATAATATGAGTCTTCCTTCCTCATTATCAAATCTCACCACCATATTATTTTTCATCATAACTACTTTATTGCTAACATAGTTACCCCATATTCTATGAATATATAAATTAAGAATATATGGGGGTGAGCATATAAAACGTCATCGACAATTGCGTTCTGCCAATACTGAATCTCTAAACTAATGCCATCAACCTCGATTTCCTAACACGGTAGTGAAAAGCCCATAAATATCAACCAGCATAACCATGGATAAGACTCATGAAACCATTTACAATGTGTTAAAGACAAATTTATCCAAATTATGATATATTCCATCTATTTTATTTTATGTGACGTTATTTCCTTATTAATTAGAAAATTTCGAATTGTTGACAGATCATTTAAAATGTATAAATATTTGAACTTAAAATTTCTCATTACCCTTAGTGGGATGAGTTTATAGCCATACATAATCTAATCACTTGTTAAAGACCAAAATATTTAAGAGGAAATTGAAGGAAAGGTGTCATTTAAGTCTTTAATTAAGTTAGTTGTGTACTTGATTAATATTATCAAAACTTTCTAATCTTTTCAAAAATACAAATCAGCCTACACCTACAAAACTCCCCTCTCTACAAATCAATGGTCTATCCTTTCTTTCTCTCAATAGTTTCTCCCTCTAACTTCTCCAAACCAACAACTTTTCAAATTTCTCCCTCCAATCTTCTGCAACTTCAACCTCCAGCGACAAATAGTTTTGAGTTCTTGCCCGTTCCTTTTGACTTACAACCGTCAGTCGACGTGACAATATTCTCTAGCGACAACAACTTCGAGTTCTTCATCGTTTCTTTGTTATTTTAACAGGTAAAAAATTAGGACTTTTTAGTTATGAAGAAAACGAAGAACTTGAGTTATCTCATTTCTAGTATGAGTTACCAATTTCAATATTTGCTACTTAAATTTACAATGGGGACTAAAGAATACACTAATTTGTGGTATTTCTTTTCTTCTCTTTTCGGAGTGAAATATGATTTTTATTGTTACTGTAGTTCTTGTTGTCGAAGATTGTTGTAAAAATAGCGAAAGTTGAATTTTAGTTTACTTTAGAGACATCTTTGTGGCCAAATCTAACAAACAACTATTGATTTGTTGGTGTTTGTTATTTTTTAATGTTTTTTGTTATTTGTACTTGTACAATATTGATGTTGTTGGTAAATATTGATATTGTGTATTACTTAGTTGATTTTAGTAAGTAAAATTATAATTTTTAGTTGAAGTTCTCATCTGGATGTATCTGCTACAGTTGTTTTTTCAACAATGGATAAAACATGTAACATGAATCCAACAGAGGAGTAATTTATTGTAACATATGACTGATCTGTTACAACATATTAGTCATATGTTGCTACAACATGTTAGTCATATGTTGCTACAACATGTGGGTAATCTGTTGCAACATGTGGGTCATATGTTGCAACAGACTACTCATATGTTGAATTGGTATTATAGTATTGTAACAGGAATCCAACTTATGGGTCATCTGTTACAACAGGTGAATCATCTGTTGCAACAGCTTACTCACTTGTTGCAAAAGATGACTCATATGTTGGATTCATGTTACAGGTTATATCCATTGTAGTAGTAGCAGATACACCAATAAAGAAATTCAACAAAAATCATAATTTATACTTACAAAATCACTTATAAAGTAATGTCCAAGTGATATACGAATAAAATTTGACAAAAAAAATTTCGAAAATTCAACAAGGGCACAACAAATAAGTGAAACATATGAAAAATTTTATGAAACAGGTAAAGAAGATAAAAATAGTATTTCATACATCAAAGGCAAAAGGATCAAGGGGACAAATGTTTGAGTTCTCCTAAATTGATCGAGACCAAGCTATTACTAGGTAACCATTTGGTGTTGGCAATAGAAGTGTTTATTTTGAGTTGTAATAGTCTTTGTTTATTGTTAGAAGTGAAGTGTTGTAACAAGAATCGAGTTTGACTTCTTGGAGTGATTAAGTTGTGTGGACAACAGTTAGAGTTAACTATCGAGGTGAGGTACTCTAGTGAGTCCCTTTGATTGATGAGTTGTAATCTGAAACGTTATGAAAGTAGTGGAGATTGGAGTTGAAATTTCCTAGCATAATTTTGTGTGCAGTTTGCTTTTACTGTTATTGTGTTTCGCTGAACCAGGTTCCAAATACGTGTGGTGAAGTTAGTTGTTTTTTTCCACAAAATCTCTCTACCATGGGAAATTTTGTCAATGCCTAATGTTACATCAACAACAATCTCGAACACTTTAAGACCTTCCTAATTAGATGTATTATCAACAATTCTGTATATTTTGCATATCATATCTTAAATGTCTCTATCACGACGATTATTGTCAAAATATTCCTCGTCCAAGTCATCAAAATTCAAATATTCATCATCCATGTCATCAAAATTTCTTTGCATGACATTTTAGAACATGTCATGGGATATGTATTCAAAAGGGTTGAGCTTAGGACAAAGTGATTTGATATGATTTCCATTATAAAATCAGTGTTGTACATGAGTATGAAGGTGAAATTGAATGGTTAAATGTGGTAAAGAAGAAGAAATTTTGATATAATTGATATCAATTTTTTGTCAATATTACAAGAGGTAATAAATGGGTATTCTAAAGCATTTTCCATGTTGAAAAAGTTGATATGGGAAACATAGAAAGTGGTTTCAATATACTCTTATATATAGTTGAGAACAAACCCTACACCTAGTCAACAAAGGATAGGGAAAGAGAGAAAAAAATTGAATTCCAATTCCCTTTGTGCCGGTTTATCTATATCTCTAATCTCTAATCTATATCTATAATCTATATTTCTAATTTATTTGTAATATATTAAAAATGTGAAGTCCCTTAGAAAAGTTATTTGAACTTTTTTCCCTTCATTAAAAGACTGTGCAATAGACAAAATCGTCTTTTTACTATTTTTTCAATTAATTATTATTTAATTATAATCCTAACTTTTTACCTATTTATATAAGGAAACAACTCCTAATTGAACTATAGTTTTCGAATGCATAAGTATAAATATTAAATTATTTTTCCATATTTAGATATTTAATTAATTTGAAAAACCAAATGGCATATTAATAAAGGACACTTTTAATTCCTATCTTTTTTTTGGGTTAATAATTTTTTTTCTATCAATTCTAGGAACCTTCACTGCTACGTATCCTCCACTTTTTAACTTATTATAAATTTTAAAAGATATAATAAAATGAAAATTCTATTATATTAGAACTATTTTTGTAATCTTTAAGGCTATTATTAATTACAAAAATCTCATAACTAATTTTTTTCTTATTTGATTTAAGTAGAAAGTCCTACTATTTAGTAAGCTTTACATGTAACCAAATTTACGTTATATAAGTTTTGTCTATTAATGCCTATACGTATATTGAAAAAAACCCTAATACGTTTGAATTGTAATAGTCACTAATCCGAATTAATGTTGGATGAAAATTTATTACTTGAATTGGTATTACACTCCTAAATCAATTAAATACTATCTTATATTATTATTTATTTATTTATAATAGGTAAGAGCTCCTAATAATACACTTCTACATCAATTAAAATACTACCTTATATTATTATTTACTTAAATTATAATTCTATTTATAAACCATTATTTAACCCTCATTAACTTGCCATTTTTTTACAAACCCTTATTTAAGCCTCACTAACACGTAATTCTTTTTTCTTCTTTGCTTGTCTTTTTATATTTGGTTTGATTTCATTCAAGTTATTTTTCTGCATTCAATATTTTATTTTTCAATGTGATTTTTTTCTTCACTTTCTTTTTTAGTTAATCAATAGTGATAGGGTGATTTATTTTTATTATGGTGTATGATGATGTCATGTTCGCTCAGGTATTCTTGCATCCAACAATATCAAAGAAACAAATAATGTAACTAAAGATGAGGAATGCAATATAGTTGATGAGGAGAAGAAGGTTGCCTCAAGAATTCAAGCAAAGGATCAGACCTCAGAGATTATGAGCTGCAAAGATTCACAGCAACACATGAAATTGACGAATGCGAGATCATAAGCAACCTTCGTGAGGGCTTTAGAAGAGACATAAAATATGATCTTTGGACTTGGTCAGAGAGGTAAACTTTTTCTTCATTCTTTGTCTCAAATTAAGTGTCTTAATTTGAATAAGCATGAAGTTTAAGAAATATAAAGAGATTTTTGGCTCTTGTGATTTTAAATAAAAAAGATGTATATAGTCTTTTAAATTTTGTGATCTTAAACTTTTCATTTGAATTAAGAAATATCTAATAATATTTTGTTGGACAAGTTTTACTATAAGTACTTTAAAACCTTTTAAAACCTCTTCTTGACATGAGTGTGTATATAAATTTGCATATAACCTCTAAAACACATCCAATTGTTCTATCTATCATAAAATATGCAAACTATATGAATTTCACATGAATAAAATACTTGAATGATCTCGTACCACTATTGGATGAGTTAATATTTGCAAGTCACGTATATTTTGATCATAAAGTGCAGGACTTCATGCTATAATATCGTACAATGAAAGTGCAATACACTGTCTATTTGATTGCATTAATCAACACAAAAGATTAGTATTTTTTGAATTACTAATCAAACGTACTAAATATTTTCGAACAACACTATCTATGTAACGCCCCGCAATTCGGGCTACAATATAGACCATGATTTCGATGCGTTGTTAATCCCGAAGCCATAAAAATTCTATGCCAACACGACATGTTTATTATAATGTAGCATGTGAAATCCACTCAATCTTGAATTTGGACCATATAGGTCCCCCAACTCAAGGACGAGTTGAAACTATTTTGATCGACTAAGTTTTAGTAGACGTTGTAAAGTGTGTCAGCTTCCTTTGACCATAACTCTCTGTATATGTCGAATTATGGAAACCTACTATGTGTCAAATGATAGTTATTCTAGTTAGCTTTCCAATGATATCAATTTGGCTAAAATACGACACCCGAGCAAGAAGTTATGGTCTTTTAAAGTGATAAGCGACGCCTAACCAACCACAGGAAAGCATAGGCGATAGCCTAGGCGGTGCCTATGTGAACATAGGCGATAGCCTAGGCGGCGCCTATGTAAACATATGCGATAGACTAGGCGGCGCCTATGTGAAGATAGGCGATGGGATGGGCGGCGCCTATATAAGGAATTCTAGTGATTTAAACACTCCATGTTGAGGACAAAGTGGTCCTTTTCCACCCTTAGCCCTAAAACACGAGATTTATTTCCAAGGACCCCAAAATACTCATTCTTTCATCAAAAGTGCTCAAGATTCTCCTTAGGGTTTCAAAATAAAAACCCAAGCTACTCAAGATTCAACCATGAGTTTTAGAAACAAATTGCATATTTGGAATCCTCTCAACGTAGGCTTCAAGAAGAACCTAATATTCATAGTAATCGAGGTACGTGGGGTTATCCAAAAATCTCATGGGTGTATTTTTACGAACATGCATGATTTTAAATGGGGGTTTTCAATCGAATGCTAATATCTTGCTTTCAATATTATTTCTAAGTCATTTTCTTTATGTCATGGGAATTGTTTGCCTATATACTTCAATGGTTGAAACCATACATATGTGATTTGAAATTTTCCATGGAAGTTGATAAATATGAATGATAAATTGTTTTCAAATTCCCATGATAATGTTTCAATACTCCATATTATATTGTGATAAACAAAAAAGAGCATGAATTTGAAATATATATTGTTCACCATTTGTAAATGATGAAGAACCTTGGTTTTTACATGATTATACATATGTGGATGTGACATTGATGACTTGCAAGTCGGGTATGAGGATACCCTTCAAAATACGATATGTGATTGAACAAGATGAAATTTGAATGCATTGATTTTACATGAGAAAAGTGGATGCCCGAAGAAGGCCTTTGAGACATAAACGGCTCATCGATGGAAGAACGTTTTTTCCAACACGGAATATTGGTACCAGACTAAGTGATCTGTGTACTTGACTTGATGTCATTCCTAATTTGGGACTATAGGTAGGAGCCCGAGCCAAGTGATCTTGGGCACTATCATTGGGTTGAGACACCATGCAATGTGGTCTTGAGTGTCTCTCTCTCACTTATACTCTAATCTCGGCGGCAACCAAGGTTTGACAATTGGTGTAAATTATGTAGGGTATTCCACCTAGCTCAGTTGCATTTCATTATTGTTGAGAAAACTATTGCATTACACCCATATGTTTTCAAATTATTTGATACGAAATTTCTTTACAATGGCTCTCAATTATACTTTGTAAAACTATTATGTTTTGTTTTGATATCTCTGCGTGCCAGTACTTTTGTGCTGACCTCCTTCCCTCTCCAACCTCTCAGGTTCAGAGGCCCAGTCTAGGGGTCAAGAGAATCAGTAGAACTTTCAGACAGAGCTGTAGAGACAAGTGGTGAGCCTTCTATGTTTCGGAAGGTCTTAAGTCCTGCAGTCCTTTTATCTTATATTCAGTTTTTAGGTCTACTGGGGGCCTTGTCCCAGTTTTCAGATAGTTACTTGTTTTCAGTCATGTAGTAGAGATTTCGTAGACGATTTTTGAAATGTTGATTGAGATTGTGGGACATTATTCCCCATTATTGTTTTCATATGATTCTTGACCATGTTTCCGTTATATTGTGTTTCTTCCGCATTACTTTGATCATATGAATTAGGTGCATGATTACCAGACAGATAGGGGTATCTAGGGCCTCAAAGGTTCGAAATACTCATCACGGCCTGTCCCTGGTTTGGGTCGTGACAAACTTGGTATCAAAGCACGGTTCATGGTCCCAAGGTATCTGCGAAATTGCATCGGGTAGGGTCTTATTTATGGGTGTGTAGTGCGTCACACTTATAAGCAGGAGGCTACTAGGCATTTAGGAAAGTTTCCCTTCTTTGTGATGTAGTTCGTGCTTCAAAGTCTGAATTGTTCCCTAATCAATGATCACTTGTGTTTCAGAAAAACACAGTTATGCCTCCACGTCGTATCATCGATCAGAATGCTCAGGCAGATGAGGTCCGTCCCACCCATAGGATGCGGACCCGTAACAAGGATCACTCTCCAAAATTTTTCCCTACTCAAGAAGTCCCTCCAATCCCGACCAGTCCACCTCGGGCTCCGCGGACTAATGTCAACCGTCCCCCAACTGCTCAGGGAGATATTTCAAATGCAGAATTCAGACGGTCTATTTATATGATGACGTAGTTGGTAGCCAACCAAGCTCAATGATCGGAAGATGTTGGGTCTGCATCTGTTACATCTGAGGCTACTAGAGTCGAACATTTCATGAAGATGAACCCACATAAGTTCACTGGCACCAAGGTGGAGGAAGATCCACAGGAGTTCGTGGATGAGATGGAAAAGATCTTTAAGGTGATGCATGTGGATAAGGTTGAAGGGGTGGAGTTAGAAAGCTATCATCTTAAGGACGTTGTGAGTCAGTGGTATGCCATCTGGGAGATGAAAAAGGTGAAAGTGCTGAGCCCACAGTGTGGGGCGAATTTGTGGAAGCCTTTCTTGATCTATTCTTTTCTCTGGAGTTGACGGAGGCCAAAGCAGAAGAGTTTATGAATCTGAAGCAGGGAAGTATGAGTGTCCAGGAGTACACTTTAAAGTTTAATAAACTAGACCGCTATGCACTAGAGTTGACTAGTAATATGAGGGCCCGAATGAGGAAATTTGCATCTGGCCTTGCTGATGACCTGGTACTTGAGTGTCAGGGGGATATGTTGAATAAAGACTTAGACTTTGCTCGACTGACCATTCATATACATCAAGTGGAAGAGAAGAAAAAAAGATTGTTGAATCTAGAGACAAAGACAGACAGACTAAGAGAGCTAGATCTGCGGACCAGCATCAGAGTCAACCGTAGAGTGGTAACTAGGGTAATAAGTGGTCGAAGAAGAAGAAGTTTTTGAATAATGCACAGTCAGTAGCCAACGCCCCAGCAACCAGACCACCGACAGACAGACAAACTCAGAGTTTTCAGAATCCTCATGGGTCCAAAGCTCTAGGTACATAGTCTCAGGGAAGTGTGTCCCAGCAGCGTAGTACTTGTCCGCGGTGTAAGGTTTGTGGAAGGAATCATCTAGTGAAGTGCTGGTTTAAGGAAAGAAACTTCTATACTTATGGCAAAGTGGGTCACCTTCAGAGAGATTGTCCTTCTGCTGGAGTAAATACGGGGGTGGCAAAGTCCCAAGCCGCCTCTACAACTCCTTTTCCTAAGGGTGCCCCTTCAGCTGCCGGAAGCGGTCGCAACCGGTTATATTCTTTGACTAACCGCCAGGAGGCGAAAGCTTCACCAGATGTTGTCATCGGTATGTTACGAATATTTTCTCGTGATGTTTATGTATTACTTGACCCCGGGTATACTTTATCCTATGTTACCCCTTATGTTGATGTTTGTTTAGGGTTGGAGCCCGAAGTTATTGTAGAACCCTTCTCTGTTTCTACTCTTGTAGATGATTCTGATGTTGCTAAAAGGGTATATAGAAATTGTGTCGTGTCTATTCATGGTAGGGAAACTGTGGCATACCTTATAGAACTGGATATGATAGACTTTGATGCCATCGTTGGGATGGACTGGCTCCATTCATGTTATGCCACCCTTGATTGCAGAACCCGAAAGGTCACTTTTTCTTTCCCGAATGAGACACCCGTTGTTTGGGCAAGGAGTTCTGTGGAACCTAGAGGTCACTTTATCTCTTATCTTAGAGCCCGAAAGCTTATCTCTAAAGGTTGTATGTATCATCTAATCTGAGTAGAAGATTCAAAAGTTGGAAACCTTCCTCTGCAGTCAGTCCCTGTAGTGAATGAATTCCCAGATGTCTTTCCCGAATATCTCCCAGGGATACCCCCCTGATAGGGAGATAAATTTTGGCATTGATGTGTTGCCAGACACTCGTCCTATTTCTATTGCTCTATATAGAATGGCTCCCGTGTAACTAAAGTTTTTAAAGGAACTGCTTGTATACCTGCTAGAAAAAGGTTTTATTTGTCCTAGTGTTTCCCCATGGGGTGCACCCGTGCTCTTCGTGGGAAAGAAGGATGGGTCCCTTCGGATGTGCATAGACTACCGTCAACTGAATAAGGTCACGATTAAAAATAAATATCCTCTTCCAAGGATTGACAACCTTTTTGACCAGCTTCAGGGTGCCAAGTGTTTTTCAAAGATATACCTTCGTTCGGGTTATCATCGGTTGAAAGTTAGAGAGTCAGACATACCCAAGACAGCCTTCCGAACCCGATATGGTCACTACGAATTTCTAGTCATGTCCTTCGGGTTGACTAACACCCCTGCAGCCTTCATGGATCTTATGAATAGAGTGTTCCATCTGTTTCTTAACTTGTTCGTCATTGTATTTATTGATGATATTTTGATCTATTCTAAGAGTAAAGAGGATCACGCCAATCACCTCCGAATTATCCTTCAGGCCCTTAAGGATCATCAGTTGTATGCCATATTTTCTAAGTGTGAATTCTGGTTAGACGCTATTGCCTTCCTGGGGCATATTGTGTCCAGTGACGGGATAAGAGTGGATCCCCATAAAGTTGAAGCAGTGAGAAAATGTCCCTGGCCCATGACTCTAACCGATATTCGGAGCTTCTTGGGTTTGGCGGGGTATTACAGAAGGTTCGTAGAGAGTTTTTCTTCCATAGCTGCTCCACTTACTAAACTAACTCAGAAAAAGATGAAGTTTGTGTGGTTTGACTTGTGTGAAAATAGTTTTGAGAAATTGAAGGACAAGCTGACTACTGCTCCTATTTTGACCCTTCCCGAGGGTGTAGATGATTTTGTGGTTTATTGTGATGTGTCCCGTGTGGGACTTGGTTGTGTATTGATGCAGCATGGTAAGGTGATAGCTTATGAATCTAGGCAGTTAAAGGTGCATGGGAATAATTACCCCACTCATGACTTGGAATTAGCAGTCGTGGTGTTTGAACTTAGAATCTGGAGGCACTATCTCTATGGAGTGCATGTTGATATTTATACTAACCATAAGAGTTTACATTATATTTTCTCACAGAAAGAATTGAACCTCAGGCAGAGGCGTTGGATGGATCTTTTGAAAGACTATGCTATGAGTCTACCTTACCATCCGGGCAAGGTAAATGTTGTAGCCGACGCTCTCAGCAGGTTTTCTATGGGCCGACTTTCTCATGTAGAAGAAAGAAAAAATGAGATATTGAAGGATATTCACCGCCTTGCAAATCTGGGAGTGCGACTCTTAGATTTCGAAGATGGAGGGGTGATTTTTCATGAATTGGCTAAGTCATCTCTTTGTGTTGAAGTTAAGGAGAAGCAGGTTAAAGATCACATCTTAATGCAAATCAAGAAAGATGTGGGTCAACAAAATGTTATGACGTTAGAAATTGATGGTGATGGTATTCTGAGATTTTAGGGTAGGTTGTGCGTTCCGAATGTCGATGGGCTACGGGAAAGAATCCTTAATGAGGCGCACACTTCAAGGTATGTCATTCACCCAGGCTCTACTAAGATGTACCATGATCTGAAAACCTTGTATTAGTGGAATAACATGAAACGTGATGTAGCTGATTTTGTTTCCAAGTGTTTAAACTGTCAACAACTGAAGGTAGAACACATGAGGCTAGGTGGTACTTCCCAAGAGATAGCCCTGCCTTTATGGAAGTGGGAGATGATAAACGTGGACTTCATTACAGGACTTTTGAGATCCCGAACTAGTATGATTCTATATGGGTGATTGTAGATCGGTTGACCAAGTCAGCCCACTTTTTGACTGTGAGGACTAATTATTCGGGAGAGGTTTATGCTAAGATTTACATTAAGGAGATATTTCGATTGCATGGGGCACCAGTATCCATTTTATCCGATAGAGGTACGCAGTTTTCATCTCAATTTTGGAGATCTTTTCAGAAGGGTTTAGGTACATAAGTAAGTTTGAGCACAGCTTTCCACCCTCCAATGGATGGGCAAGCTGAGCGTACCATTCAGACCCTCGAAGATATATTGAGGGCATGTGTCATTGATTTCAAAGGCAGTTAGGTAGATCACCTTCCACTGGTTGAATTTGCTTACAACAATAGTTACCATACCAGCATCATGATGGCCCCTTTTGAGGCTTTGTATGAGAAAAGATATAGGTCTCCAATAGGATGGTATGAAGTGGGTGAGACTCAGTTGTATGGGCCTGATCTTATTCATCAAGCGATGGAGAAAGTGAAGATCATTAGAGAACAACTCAAGACTTCTCAGAGTGGTCAGAAGTCCTATGCCGATGTTCGGAGAAGAGAACTAGAGTTTTAAATTGGTGATTGGGTGTTTCTCAAGGTTTCTTCTATGAAAAGAGTTATGCGGTTTGGAAAAAGGGGTAAATTGAGCCCTCGTTATGTAGGTCCATAGAAGATTTTGAAAAGGGATGGTACAGTTGCGTATGAGTAAGAATTTCCTGCAAGTTTGGGTTTCGTTCATTCGGTATTCCATGTATCCATGTTGAAGAAATGAATTGGAGATCATTCTATGGTATTTCCAGTAGAGGGTATCAAAGTGACAGACTCCTTGTATTACGAAGAAGAGCCCGTTGAAATTTTAGATCGCCAAGTTCAAAAGTTGAGGAGCAAAGAGATAGCCTCAGTAAAGGTACTGTGGAGGAATCAGAAAATCGAAGAAGCAACTTGGGAGTCAGAAGATGACATGAGAATTATATATCCCAATTTGATTGCTTCGATGGAGGAGGAGACAGAAGTTACTATTCCTATATTATCTTTCCTAGTCCTTTATTATGCTTAAAATTGTGTCTGTCTGTGTCCCGCATTATCATTCAGGGACGAATGATCCTAATGGGCGGATAATGTAACGCCCCGCAATTTGGGCTACAATATAGACCATGATTTCGATGTGTTGCTAATCCCGAAGCCATAAAAATCCTATGCCAACACGACATGTTTATTATTGTGTAGAATGTGAAATCCACTCAAGCTTAAATTTAGACCATAGAGGTCCCTCAACTCAAGGACGAGTTGAAACTATTTTGATCGACTAAGTTTTAGTGGATGTTGTAAAGTGTGTCAGCTTCCTTCGACCATAACTCTCTCTATATGTCGAATTAGGGAAATCTACTATGTGTCAAATGATAGGTATTCGAATTAGCTTTCCAACGATACCAATTTAGCTAAAATCCAACACCCGAGCAAGAAGTTATGGCCTTTCAAAGTGATAAGCGACGCCTAACCAATCTCCCATGGCCACTGGAAAGCATAGGAGATAGCCTAGGTGGCGCCTATGTGAACATAGGCGATAACCTAGGCGGTGCCTATGTAAACATAGGTGATAGCCTAGGCGGCGCCTATGTGAAGATAGGTGATGGGATGGGCGGCGCCTATGTAAGGAATTCTAGTGATTTAAACACTCCATGTTGAGGACAAAGTGGTCCTTTTCCACCATTACTTAGCCCTAAAACACGAGATTTATTTCCAAGAACCCCAAAATACTTATTCTTTCATCAAAAGTGCTCAAGATTCTCCTTAGGGTTTCAAAATAAAAACCCAAGCTACTCAAGATTCAACCGTGGGTTTTAGAAACAAATTGCATATTTGGAATCCTCTCAACGTAGGATTCAAGAAGTGATAACGCCCAAACTACAGCTCTCGTGAGAGTTTAAGTGGTCGCTGTCAAATATAGAACCCAACTGGTTTGGGTGTCGAATCCCAAAGGGAATACTTGGTCACTAAGTGTTGCAATTATTAGTAGACTGTTGATCGAAAATTCCATGGAAAAGGGGGGATTGGATTGTGGCATGAATTAATGCTATCAAAGTAACAACAGAATGCTTTGTTTAGTAAGATTTAATCACAAAGAAAAATAAGTTAGGGTTATGTCCACCTTATGAGTTGTACGTATCTATTAACTATGAGTAATGCAGAATTCAGACATGCATGCACTTGTAGAGATTCGTATTCTAATGGTAAATCCTAATGTTTCTTAACCATAAATAATTATTTCACTTTAGCCCTCTCGAGCTTAAAGCGTATAACTAATGGTACGAACTCTCCAAGAGGTTAACCCAGTTACGGCACTAACGTGTAAATAGGGGTTGGTAGCCCTATTTCCTTGTCACACTTTCTTTTCCAAACATGTAACTTTTCTCTCGAACCAGTTAAAGCAATAATGGCGTATTCTATATGTTTACAACCACAAGAATTTACTTAAAATGAAGAGAGTAATGATATAAGTAGCATACGCATCAAGAATTCACAAACTCTTAGTAATAGATAGTATATCAAAAGGCTTCCATAACCCTAACAGAGAAGTTTAGCTACTCATGATTGTAAAGGAAAACAACGAAGACATCATCATCATCATGCCAAAACGATAACAATCTCACGATGGGTATGTATTGGCGTCACTATGAGAATGACGTGATTTCCTCTCTAGCCGTTTTTGTAGCGTTTTTTCTCTGTCTAAACTTACAGAATCTGTAAACTGAATAAATAAAAAGTGATCGAATGAATCAATTCATTCCATGCTGAAAAATTCAGCAAATAGGGTTTTTATAACATCCTTGTCCTAGTCCTACTAGGTTACTGCTGCATCCTAAGTATTTAAAAATACTGCTTTTGCCCGGGACAATTTCTTCATGCGTCACATTCAGTCCATAAGCTTCCAAAAGCTGCCTTCCCTCTTCTGTGAAGTTTTCCTTTGCTGCCCAAAGGTCCACAAAGTTCTGAAATCTTCATCATTAATACCTGAAAACATGTTAATCACGTACGTTAGCTCACTTACAGGAAAATGGACTAAAAGTGCAGAAATTATATGTTTTATCCTCAAAACTTAGCTATAACTTGGGTAAAGTATGGTGTTTAGGCGTGTAAATACACCCAACATCAATACCCCGCACTTAAAGCTTTGTTCGTCCTCGAACAAAATATTACGTCCATGCAAACATCTAACTAGGATTTCACAGCAGTAACACAAAATATTCATCAAGACATGCACGTCAATTATTAACAAAGAGTAGTTTTCTGGATCACTACTAGAAACCATTCAACCTCCAACATAGACTCGTGATGATGGCTAATTCGTATCCACAAGTTAAGTCACAAAGAATCATATAACACTACCCAACAATCATCAACCATGTGTGTCTCACACAAGATATCACCCATAATCACTCATAAGTTTTGCATTTTTCGAAACATGGGTAAAAGATTCTCCTTGCTCTCACTCTCACAAAGAATTCTTATGTTGCAACTGATGACCATAGGCTTTCCCTTAGTGTAATGCTCCACTAATATCAGAATGCTAAGCTTAGGATCAAGTAGGTCTTTACATGTTGTAATGTAGGCTAAGGGACAGGTAGGACTATTTTGGCCAAAAATAGTGACTATGTTCCCTAAGAACTTTAATACACTACGTTATGTCATTAACACTCTCTTTTAAACAACCCCTCTACTTTCCTTTCATCTACCACCCCTTCTCACCTATTTTGTTATTCAATTATAACACAACTATCTTTTTATTTTTCTATTTCTTTTTTTTCTTTTCTTTTCTTTTCTCTTCTTTTTTTTTGTTATAAAACACCTCTATGATAGAAACTCCTTTTCACAACAATTTCAAGTTCCAATACACTCTGAGGCATCACTCTCACCCAATTTCCTCTTATTTTGTCACATGACTCTACAATTTAAAGCGCTTAGAAATTTGGATCAAATTATGGTCTTGAAAAAAATGGATTAGGCTACATATGAGGCTGTCAAAGAAAATAGCTAAAGGCTCAAAGGGGGTTAACTAGGATAATGTACAAAGGTAGATAAAAAGAAGGTAAACAATTACAGACTGCCAAAGAAATACCTAAATCATCTCCTAGACTCACACTCTTTATTTCGCTTTACACACACACCAGGAAAGTTCTAGCATCAGTCACAACACAGAATATACTATAACCTCACACACACAAGGCACATGGTCAACTTTATTGGGAGCAGTATAGACTCTTGACCCAACAGGTGAATGAATTGAACCACACAGTGAGTCACACTTAGAGCCTAAATGTCTCAATAGTAATGATTTTGTCACAAACTCTTGTCATAATACCATGTCGCCTATCAGAACAATTTCATGCAAAATCTAAAAAGATTTTAAGAATCTAAAAATTTAACTACAATTCTAAAAATTTAACTACAAACGAGAATAAATGCAGGCAAAGAAGTACAATACAGCATACAAATACCAGCACCCCACACTTAGACGGGACACACTGTCCTCAGTGGAAAATAAATAAGGAAAACCTGATTAGTCGGACTCTTCCTCTATGTCTAGGGTCATGCCCCCTGCATCGGAATCATCATCAGAGTCGTCGTCATCAGAGTTATCCTCCACGTCTGAGTCTGGCTGTCGGTGATCATCGTCAGTCGGTACGTCATCATCAAGAGGTTCCATAAAATGTACACCTACTCCACACATAGCCCGCGCATGCTCATTCATCGGGTAGTCATAATCCAACTGCTGGAGCTCTGCATCAGTTGGAACATGTCCCCCACTCATCATGGTAAACCTCATCATGCGATATAAATGGCAGAAGAAGCTTTCGTCACGAGCATGTCTTTCTGTAGTGGTCAGGTTGACGTCATGCATAGTTTCAGGATCTTTAACCTTCGTAAGATCAACCTTCTTCGGGTTGTGTGGAAGCTTATGATCTGCAGGTTCCTCTTCAATGTCCTCCTTCCTCAATATCGCTGTCAACAAATTGCAAAAGCTGATGTGGGACCTCTTATGCAGCCTAGCGTTACGCATTAATGACCGTATAACCGCACCAATGTGGATTGGAATATTAGTCATCAGAGCGTACACCAAGCATACTCTATAACGTGTGATCTTTGTGTACTGTGTCCCTGGAATTAGGCAAGATTAGACTATCCGCAACCATATCCGAGCTTCTCTGTTCAAGGAAGCATACAGGAAGGTATTGTGCCGACCGGTATCCTTGTGACGACTCCAACGTGCCATTGATCTTGTTCCGCACAGTGTGTGTCTTATTGCCCTGTATGGAGGTCTGTGATAAAGCTCCTTGAGCGGTGATGGATCTACAGATGGAAAACCCAGAAACGAGTTGAAGAACTCTGCATTCAGTTGCATGATTTGGCCCTGAATCATCACTTCACTTCCGGTAGTCTTTAGGGACCAATTGCCATAGAATTCTCGCGTTAGATCAAGATTGCATTCTCCCATATCTTGGAAAATGAAATCAAGATGTAGCGCCATGATTTTAGCCAAAATACGAGGTTCTCTCTTCGCAAGACTCTCCTTTTTTATCAACTCCATGTGAACATATTTTTTCACTTTGTTGTTCTTGTACCATTCCTTTCCTTCCTCCTCTAGGACCCATTTTATCCCGAACATGCGGCGAGGTATTTGCAGCGAGGAGGATTCATCTTGCTCTTTTCTTCCCATTTTTTGACCTTTCTATGAGGTGGACGTTTTTTCTTTTCCTGGTCGACCCTGTTGGTGCCATTTTACCTGAGATTAAAATAAAGTCATGTTACCTTATCTCGGAAGATTTGATCGACAAACAAACAATAATGGCACCATCCCACACTTAATTTGTTGGCACCAACTAATTAACTGAATGATTATCGATTACTCAGACTTTATCTGCATATATGTAGGCGATATGTTCCAACAATATGTTCAGCACAGTCATATTTTCATGGAACCTTAACTACTCTTTACAACTCTATTTCATGTAATCTTAACTACACTTTCATGTTTGGATTAATGCCCCTTTTGATTAAAACTACTACATAGGGATCGTATCAAGTTATGGCATAGAAATAATCACAACATCTCATGCTTGTATTCAATTATGATCTTTATCTCGATGAACGAGTCATTCAAACATTCAAGCTTTTCATCTTACAAGATTATGTAATTAAATTTACCATTTCGATTCTGCAAAAAGATGACAGTGTATAACAATCAACTACAAATTGGAACAAAGTCAAGAACACCCACACGTATTCTTTCACTCAACTAGATGTATCATAACAAACCATCCACATTCAAATCACCAACACCACTTCAAGATTTAACAAATCATTATAGGCGTAGTATTGTAATAACTACGGAATATAAAAGAAGAACTTACTTGGTGATGGACTTGGAGGATGATCTTGCAAGGTTAGATGAACAAAAAGAAAAGTTTTGAGAGATTTGGGAAGGTTAGGCGGTGCCTAGGTTGAGCAAAGAATGTGATTTTGTCTCAAGGTTGAAGTTCTATTTATAGACCAAGGCTTGGGTCGGGTTTGACTTATGAAAAATCGGGTTAGGGGACCAAAAAGCATAAGTAGGCGGCGCCTAATACTTTGCCTATGCTTAGCATAGGCGGCGCCTTTAGCAAAGCCTAGTTGAGAATAGGCGGAGCCTATGCTATGGCATTGTAGATTCAGAGAGCAAATGCAATGGCATAGGCGGCGCCTTTAGCTTTGCCTAGTTGAGCATAGGTGGCGCCTATGCTATGGCATTGTCGATTCAGAGAGCAAAGGCAATGGCATAGGCGGCGCCTATGCTATGGCATTGTCGATTCAGAGAGCAAAGGCAATGGCATAGGCGGCGCCTTTAGCTTTTCCTAGTTGAGCATAGGCAGCGCCTATGCTATAGCATCGTTGATTCATAGAGCAAAGACAATAGCATAGGCCTTGCCTTGTCCGTTGCCTAGATTTACATAGGCCTTGCCTTGTCCATTGCCTAGATTTGTATAGGCAATGCCTAACCGAAAGCCTTTTTCTCCTTTATTACTCACTTACTACCTTTAGCATTGCTCACTTTCGATTAAAAATTTGAGACCAAGCTCCTCCTTTATACGTCTTCCCCTACACTTAATCAAAAATAACAAAAACGATTAGAAAGATGGGTTGCCTCCCACCAAGCGCCTTAGTTTTGGTCGTGGCTCGACTCTTCTTTTGGGATTTTTATTTAACAAAACAAACTCCTAGGTAAACAAAATAATTTAAAAACGATGGGTTGCCTCCCATTTAGCGCTTGATTTATTATCGCGGCACGACATAGCTATCTCGATTACTTAGACTTCATCAAGATAGATGGTGCATCATTTTCTTAATGGATTTAGACAACGCTGATGCTTACTTGTAGGCATGCAATCTTCTTCGAGATGACTCTTGTGCATACATATCCCAGGAGGGATACCAATTATATCATCAATAGTCCAACCCATAGCTCTCTTGTACCTCTTCAGAGCAGAGATGAGAGCCTCTACGTGCTGTTCACCTAAATCAGCCGCAACACTTACCGAAAGTGTATTTCCACTTCCCAAGAACGTATACCTTAGGTGACTGGGGAGCTCTTTCGATTCTAGCACTGGTGGCTCTTCAATGGAATTCTTCGCTGTTGGTGAAGGTCGATTCCTAAGATCAAGGTCCAGCTTCTTAGTAGCATGAGAATAGGACTTTATTCCTGTTAGAGAACAAATAGTTTCTTCATATTCTTCAACATCCTCATGCTCAAAATTCAACAGCACCCCAGACAATGGCTCAACAGTAAGCTGCTTCTCTACAGATAATTCTTTCTCATCCTCATAATAAACATCAGCTACAGAGAACACATCCATATCTCTAGGCTGCTTCATCGATTTGCATACATCAAAATGGACTACTTCGTTATTCAGCCGAAATAAAAGTTCATAAGCTCTTAAATCGATAAGCACACTTCCACTTGCGAGGAAAGGGCGTCCCAAGATTATGGGAACTTCAGAATCCTCCTCGCAATCCAAAATAACAAAGTCTGCAGGAAAAATGAATGTAGAAACCTTCACCAATACATCATATAATATACCAACAGGTCGTTTTACCGACCTATCTGCCATCACAAGTCGCATATTGGTCAGTGTAGGATCGCCCAACCCCAACTTTCTGTAAATGGATAACGGCATCAAATTGATGCTAGCCCCCAGATCGCATAATGCCTTAGCAAAATTCATAGATCCAACCGTGCAAGGAATAGTGAAAGCACCAGGATCCGCCTTCTTCTGTACTAAAGACCTCGTGGTAATTGCACTGCAATGATGAACATTATCTGCCAGCTCATAGCTTACTGCCCGCTTCTTTGTCAAAAGGTATTTCATGAATTTAGCGTACCCAGGCATCTGTTCCAGCGCCTCCACCAATGGAACATTAATAGTCAGCTGCTTCAACATGGTCATGAATTTACTGAACCTGGTGTCATCAGCTTTCTTCTTCAGTCTCTGCGAAAAAAGTGGTGGTGGAAGGGGAATCGTTTTCTCCACCACTTCCTCTTTATCTTTCTTCCGATTATCAACCTTTTCAGAAGTGTCATTAGCATCCTTCTTCAGTCTCTGAGGAAAAGGTGGTGGTGGAAGAGGAATCGTTTTCTCCACCACTTCCTTTTTATCTTGGTTTCGATTATCACTCTTTTCAGGCTGGTGACGTCTAGGTGTAACATCATGAGCACTCACTTCAGCTTCTACGGCATCTTCAAACTCTACTTCATCAACATTCTCTGCTATATCATCAACCACCTGCTTTCCTTTGGGTGGATTTTCCAACACTTTACCACTCTGGGTAGTAATAGCCATACACGATCCATCATTCCTTGGGTTTTGGACAGTGTCACTGGGTAGCGTGCCAGCCTCTCTTTGGTTGAATGTCGCTGATAATTGACTCAATTGTTGCTCCAGCTGTTTTATTGCAGTAGAATGCGAGTCAACCAATTGATTTATTGATGACAAATCATTTTTTACCTCAGTAATGCCCATATTGGTTGCCTCCACCCCTTTCAACAGCTTAGTCATCATATCATCCATGGACATCTTACCAGAGCCAGATGCCACAGCCTCACGGTTTCCAGGAGGAACATACAAGCCACTCCTGTCAGTCTTATTCTTCCAACCACCTTGATTGTGGTCCTTGTATCCAGATTTATCATAATAGTTCTGACCTTGGTTTCCTTGGGCATTGCCTCAGAAACCCCCCTAATTATTCAAGTAATTTGCTTCCCCCTCAGAATCGGAATCATATCTTCCCGGTGATACAACGGCTTTAACCTTTTCGGTCTTCCCTGATAATAAATGCTTGGTAAGAAGATCCATTTGCGTTTTCATGTGAGCCATATCTTGGTCACGTTCCTCTTGTCTACGCCTCTGCTCTGCAGTCATGCCAACAGATAAAGTAGAGCTTTCTACCTCAGTATCCCTGGTATGCCAGGCTCTACTTTGCTTTGTCATACGGTCCAGCATATCACTTTCCTCAATGAAAGTAAGGTCCATGAATGACCCACCTGCAGCATTATCAACCACTGGCTTTGTCACTGAGTTCAAAGCCCTGTATAATATCTCTATCAAGTGGATGTTGGACATCTGATGATTTGGGCACCACATAAGCTTCATCTTGAACCTCTCCCATTTTTCGTGGAGAGCTTCAGTTGGAAGCTGTCGGAAATTGTTGATCTCATCTCTTAACTGTGCTCTCTTGGATGGCGGAAAGAATCATTCTAGGAAAGCGTCTTTTAGTTGCCTCCAATTAGTAATAGAATCAGGAGTTAGACCGTTCATCCATAGAGTTTCCTCCCCACACAGAGACAATGGAAATAATCTGTAACACCCCGCAAATTTTTTTCGTACACTTATCGCAATTATATGGAGTCCTAAAGGCTTGCGTATGGGTTAAATTAAGTTTATGGTGTTCGGAAGTATCCCGTCAATAGTTGTATGTGTAGGTATTGGAATAATATTTACAACGATATAAAGTTTTCCCAAAACAGAGGAGTATTTCATATAAGCGAGCACATTCGAAATTTCAAAACGGTGGCCGGGAAGCCTGTGAACAGTAAATCTGAAGGAAAATTACTGCAGCTAGGCAATTTTTTTTTGGATCAAATTTAGACGATCATAAATCCTTGTAAAAAGAGAATTGTGTGAGCTTCTATATATCGACTAAAATCTCCGAGAGTCTTCTTTCCGATGAAATTTGTTTCATCCAAATCCAATGTCTGGGTAAGGAGCTATACCCGTTTTACTACAGCCTATCAAAAAAAAAACAGAATTTTGGGACAGATTTTTGGGTAAACTTTAAATGACCATAAATCCTTGTAAAGGAATAACTGGGTGGTATACTTTTCATGAAAATGAAATACCTTTGAATTATATTTCCAATTCAATTGGTTTCACCCAAATCCGATACCGGATCAAAGAGTTATGATCGATTTACTTCAGCCTGTCAAAACTGTCCACTGGGGACAGATTCGGATTTATTTAAATTTTTAGGGCAAAATGGTCATTTTCTATTACCTCTTGGACGAAAATTGGTCTTTATAAACATACACTTAGCCTCATATATATCATATATCATCCAATTATTAAGAGAAGGTGAAACCCTAGCCTAATTTCAACTTCAAATATTTTGTGATTCAACCGTAGAAAATTCGAATTGGTTCCGTAGTTGTGTTCACCATCTCGAAAGATTCGAGAAGCACCCCATGGTTATGTAAGGAGAATTCTAAATACAAGAGTTCATTGTTAAGGTATGAATATTGTTTATTCTTGATTCTTATCCATGAATAAGTATTGATAAGGGATTATGAGTATTGTCTTGATGTTGGAAGATAACTAGAAACATAGTTATGAATTGTTTTGTATAAATTGTTAGTAGTAAATTATGGAAGTTTTTGTATTGTATTATGGAGGATGAATTGTGGTGATATAATTTTATATTAGTGGTTATGTATGCGAAGTGATCATGTTGGTATTCGATGGTGATTAAGAGGGGAAATAAAGGCTAAGAGTGATGTTGAGGGATATTGCATGAAAATGCATGATATGTGAATGTAATAAGAGTATAAGAGGATGTATGTAGCACTCTTATTGATGAGTTAAAGGATTACCTCCTAGACATTATTTGGTGAAGTTAATACCTAAATGGTAAGGTTTGGCTGCTAATACTAGTTTTCCACAAATGACTTATTGTAGTTAAGTGTTCGAAGAGTACGGGAAGTCAAGTTGGACTTGTATTGAAGTGGTTATATCAAGGTATGTAAGACATACTCTATCAAATCTTTGGCAGGAATAACGACCCATGGCACTCTCAAGTAAGCTTCCAATATTGTCCTACGACACATGACACATAATAACAACATATGATCTTCGACACTACCAATTGAACTTGTTTTCACTTTTAAGATGTCCATCTAGTAAAAAAAATGTCCATATACTATTGTTGAATCCGAAATGGTTTAATGAGGTA
Organism: Capsicum pubescens; assembly: GCA_030864215.1. Classification (NCBI taxonomy): domain Eukaryota; kingdom Viridiplantae; phylum Streptophyta; class Magnoliopsida; order Solanales; family Solanaceae; genus Capsicum; species Capsicum pubescens. The sequence goes on along the minus strand of CM061548.1, from coordinate 365,389,655 downwards.
TCCATGATTCTCTACTTCATTTTCATGATATTGATTACCTATTTACATGTTTTTCCTATTGAGGTATCATGGTTTCAAGTTCCATAAGGTGTGACCACAAAGTAACCAATCTCAAAGATTAATTGAATTAAGAAATGGAATGTCTTTATTTTAAATTGTTGATATGATGTATTGTATTAGTACCACTGATCAGTTGGCCATTGTATTATAAAGATTATGTATATATGCTATGCCAGGGGTGGTCCCTGATGTATTGTATTAGTACCACTGATCACTTGGCCATTGTATGACATATGTTATGTATTGATAAGGAATACGGGAAGTAATGATATGAAAGTAATGTGCAGGTATCCCATCAGCTCTTTTAAGTGTGGTCTACTCATACTGTTTATTCACTGGTATCTGGAATCTGTTCATCTTTTGTATCTCATCTTGATACTCACTGCCTTATATACTCAGTACATATTTCCGTACTGACGTCCCTCACGGGGGACCTGTATTCATGCCTGCAGGAACAGGTACTTCAGGTCGTACACCTCCGCAGTAAGAGCCAGGACATTCTGTTGATAGAGGTGAGCTCCAGTTGTTTCGGGGCATCCCAAGTTGTTTCTATATGTATTTTTGGTATTTGTATAAAAGTCTTTTGTGGGCGGTCAGTTGTGTATCTATGCAGAGGCTTTTGTAGACATATTGTACAGCCATAGGAGTGTTTGGTTGATAGACGTGATGGCTCTGACGGCCAATTACTGTTTATATATATATATGTGTGTCTGCTGGGCTGATACAGGTAATGTTTTCTTCTATTTACAACGAATTTCTGCCCAAATTTCTAATTTTCATAAGTAATGTAAATGTGAAAGTAAAGGTTATGAACAGGTTCTCCCGGGCCTCCTCGGCTACGGGTGCCAGTCCGCTCAAATAGGATTTGGGGCGTGACAGAAGTGGTATCAGAGAAGTTCGTCCTAGTGAGTCTACAAAGTCGTGTCTACGTAGAATCTCGTTTATTGGTGTGTTGTGCACCACATCTATAAACAGGAGGCTATTGGACATTTAGGGATTGTTTCCATTCTCCATTTCTTAGATCGTGCAATAGAGCACATATTAGAGATAAAGTCATAATCGATCGCTTAATCCAATTGTTTTTATTTATTTATTATAGTAACGATGCCAGTTACAAGGAGAAAGAATAAGTGGAAGCGAGTAGATGTAGTAGCCGGAGAAGGTACTAGTAAGTCACCACCGGCACAAGCTGAACAAAGTGAGTCTCAAGCTGAGCATATATCAGGAGCTTCTTCTCCTCCGGAAGGGCCATCTATTAATGCTGTTGATCGAGATTTAAGGGATGCAGTACAACTTCTGACGCGTATAGATGCCGGTCAAGTTCAAGGGCAAGATATTCCTACCATGGGTTGTAGTGGTACGGATAGAGCAGCTAGCCTTCGGACACAGGATTTTCTGAAACTGGATCCTCCTACTTTTACCGGATCAGATATTAACGAAGACCCGCAGGACTTTGTCCATCAAATTCAATGGGCTCTAGATGTTATGCGCATATCCGGTAAAGAGATGGTTGAGCTAGCAGCATATAGACTGAAAGGAGAGGCTATATTGTGGTACGAGGATTGGAAACGATCTAGGGGTATTGATGCACCTCAACCTATGTGGGGAGAGTTCAAAGATGCATTTATTGATCATTATCTTCCATTTGAGACGCGTCAGGCCCGTGAAAATCAATTCTTAAATCTTCGTCAGGGTAATATGAGTGTAAGGGAGTATAGTCTTCGATTTAACTCCTTGTCTCGATATGCTTCTAATGTGGTAGCTACTATGGATGACAGAGTTCATCACTATGTGGATAGATTGGAACCATACTTGGTTAGAGATTGTACCATTCCTGCTTTGAACAAGGACATGGATATAGCGAGGATACAAGCTTTCTCTCAGAAAATGGAAGATCAGAGGAAAAGAAGAAGAACCCAGGAATCACAAAAAGGATATTCTAAGCGGGCCAGAGCTATAGGACAGTTTATGGCATCTCAGGGAGGTTTTAGGCCTTCGTTCTCTCATAGATTGCCTAGCCCGTTATCTTCTTATCCTGCAATTAGTGCTCCACCTCAATTTCAAAGGTTCAGAGGTAATCAGTTCAGGCAAAGTAGTGAAAATCAGAGTTCGCGAACAGTGGGGTATCAAGGGCAAGGGAGTATGAGTAAATTGCGATTGAACCGCCAACTTTTCAGACCGTTCCGGTTGTGAATGAATTTCCTGATGTATTTCCTGAAGAACTACACGGTTTATCACCTGAACGAGAAGTGGAGTTTTGTATTGATATGTTGCCAGACACACAGCCAATCTCAATTCTTTCTTATAGAGTTTCACCAGCAGAGTTGCGAGAATTGAAAGAGAAACTGAAAGACTTGCTAGAGAAGGGATTCATCAGGCCTAGTATGTCCCCTTGGGGAGCACCAGTATTGTTTGTGCGTAAGAAAGATGGTTCACTGAGGATGTGTATTGACTATAGGCAATTGAATAAGGTGACTATCAAGAATAAATACCCTCTTCCCCGAATTGAGGCTGTGAAGAATTGGCCAAGACCCACGACGCCTATGGAGATTCGTAGTTTCCTCGGGTTGGCAGGTTATTATAGAAGGTTTGTTGAAGGTTTTTCTTCTATTTCTGAACCCTTGACTAAGTTGATGCATAAAGCCTCCAAGTTTCAATGGAATGATGCCTGTGAAAAGAGTTTCGAAGATCTGAAGAGCAAGTTGACTTCTACACCGGTATTGGTACTTCCTGAAGGCACAGAAGGGTATGCAGTGTACTGTGATGCTTCGAGAATTGGCTTAGGATACGTATTAAAGAAACATGGTAGAGTAATAGCCTATGGCTCTAGACAGTTGCGACAACATGCGAGGAATTATCCCACGCATGATCTTGAGCTAGCTGCAGTTGTATTTGCTTTGAAGATATGGCACCACTACTTATATGGGGTTCATGTTGACATATATACCGATCATAAGAGCCTGCAATATATCTTCAGTCAGAAAGATCTGAACTTGAGGCAGTGGAGATGGCTTGAATTGTTGAAAGATTACGATGTTGATATCTTGTATCATCCAGGGAAAGCGAATGTGGTAGCGGATGCACTGAGTCGTAAGTCTAAAATGGCATCTATAGAAAAGCAGGGGATGATTAAGGATCTTCACCAACTAGCTAATTTGGGAGTTCGACTCCTCGAAACTACAGATGAAGAGGTTATTGTACGTAATGCAGTGGAATCTTCATTGATAGCTGAAGTGAAAGAGAAGCAGTATGCAGATCCAATTTTATTGCAGCTTAAGGAGGATGTGCAGAGTGTCACGACAAAGTCATTTGAGCTTACGCGAGAAGGAGTGCTTCAGTGTCAGAATCATTTATGTGTACCTGATGAAGTTGAGCTAAGAAAGAGAATTATGACAGAAGCACACTGTTCAAGGTATTCCATCCATCCAGGGTCGACTAAGATGTATCATGATTTGAAAGCAATATATTGCTGGAATGACATGAAGAAGAATATTGCCGAATTTGTAGCTGAATGTCCGAATTGTCAAAGAGTCAAAGTAGAACACCAGAAACCCTTGTGGTTACATGCAATGTATAGATCTTCCAGTCTGGAAGTGGGACAAGATCAATATGGATTTCATCACGGGTTTTCCTCGTACATTTCGGATGTTTGATTCCATATGGGTGATCATTGATAGGCTTACCAAATCCGCGCACTTCTTACCAGTTAAGACAACTTATACGACGGAAGAGTATGCGAAGTTGTATATTAAGGAGATCGTTCGGTTACATGGAGTTCCAATTTCCATTATATCCGATCGAGGAGCCCAATTTACCGCGAATTTATGGAAGTCTTTTCAAAGGAGTTTGGGGACACAAGTAAATCTAAGTACGGCTTTTCCTATCTCAAATGGACGGACAAGCGGAACGTACCATCCAGACACTTGAAGATATACTACGAGCATGTGTATTAGATTTCAAAGGCAACTGAGATGATCACCTAACTCTTATCGAGTTTGCCTACAATAATAGCTATCATTCAAGTATCAAAATGGCACCATATAAAGCATTGTATGGAAGAAAGTGTAGATCGCCAATAGGATGGTTTGAAGCAGGTGATGCGGTCTTGTTTGGACCGGATCTTGTTTATCAAGCAATGGAGAAGGTTAAAGTGATCCAACAACGGCTTGAAACAGCTAAAAGTCGACACAAATCTTATACGGATGTTAGAAGAAGAGGACTTGAGTTTTCTATCGACGATTGGGTATTCTTGAAAGTATCACCAATGAAAGGAGTGATGAGGTTTGGCAAGAAAGGAAAGTTAAGTCCACGATACACAGGTCCGTACAAGCTCATTCAAAGATTTGGACAAGTTGCTTATGAGTTAGAGCTACCTCAAGAGCTCTCAGCAGTTCATCCCATATTTCATGTTTCGATGCTTCGCAAGTACATCGGAGATCCATCGCACATCACTACTACGGAAGATGTACAAGTTACAGAAGATCTCACTTTTGAAGAAATGCCTATTGCTATTCTTGATCGCCAAATTAAAAAGATAAGGAATAAAGAGATAGCATCGGTAAAAGTACTTTGGAGGAATCAACAAGTTGAGGAGATCACATGGGAATCCAAGGAAGCGATGAATATTAAGTAACCTTACCTATTCAACGATGAGGAGGAAGTTCATGAAACGGAAGAAGAACAATAACAAGTAAGTGTTTATTTTTATGCAAGTATGTTATAATGATGAATATGTTAATTGTATGTTTAGACATGTCTTAATTGAGTAACTATGCTAACATTCGAGGACAAATGTTCTTAAGGGGGGGAGAATGTAACACCCCGTAAAAAAATTTCGTACACTTATCGCGATTATATGGAGTCCTAAAGGCTTGCGTATAGGTTAAATTAAGTTTATGGTGTTCAGAAGTATCCCGTCAATAGTTGTATGTGTAGGTATTGGAATTATATTTGCAATGATATAAAGTTTTCCCAAAAAAGAGGAGTATTTCATATAATCGAGCACATTCGAAATTTCAAAAAGGTGGCCGGGAAGCCTGTGAACAGTAAATCTGCAGGAAAATTACTGCAGCTAGGCAATTTTTTTTGGGATCAACTTTAGACGATCATAACTCCTTGTAAAAAGATAAATGTGTGAGCTGCTATATATCAACGAAAATATCCGAGAGTCTTATTTCCGATGAAATTGGTTTCATCCAAATCCAATGTCTGAGTAAGGAGCTATACCCGTTTTACTACAGCCTATCAAAAAAAAAACAGAATTTTGGGACAGATTTTTGGGTCAACTTTAAACGATCATAACTACTTGTACAGGAAGAACTGGTTGGTATACTTTATATCAAAAAGAAATACCTTTGAATTATCTTTCCAATGCAATTGGTTTCACCCAAATCTGATACCGGAGCAAAGAGTTATGATCGATTTACTTCATCCTGCCAAAACAGTCCACTGGAGACAGATTCGGATTTATTTAAATTTTTAGGGCAAAATGGTCATTTTCTATTACCTCTTGGACGAAAATTGGTCTTTATAAACATACACTTAGCCTCATATATATCATATATCATCCAATTAATAATATAAGGTGAAACCCTAGCCTAATTTCAACTTCAAATATTTTGTGATTCAACCGTAGAAAATTCGAATTGGTTCCGTAGTTGTGTTCACCATCTCGAAAGCTTCGAGAAGCACCCCATGGTTATGTATGGAGGATTCTAAATACAAGAGTTCATTGTTAAGGTATGAATATTGTTTATTCTTGATTCTTATCCATGAATAAGTATTGATAAGGGATTATGAGTATTGTCTTGATGTTGGAAGATAACTAGAAACATAGTTATGAATTGTTTTGTATAAATTGTTAGTAGTAAATTATGGAAGTTTTTGTATTGTATTATGGATGATGAATTGTGGTGATATAACATTATATAAGTGGTTATGTATGCCTAGTGATCATGTTGGTATTGGATGGTGATTAAGAGGGGAAATAAAGGCTAAGAGTGATGTTGAGGGATATTGCATGAAAATGCATGATATGTGAATGTAATAAGAGTATAAGAGGATGTATGTAGCACTCTTATTGATTAGTTAATAGATTACTTCCTAGACATTATTTGGTGAAGTTAATACCTAAATGGTAAGGTTTGGTTGCTAATACTAGTTTGCCACAAATGACTTATTGTAGATAAGTGTTCGAAGAGTACGGGAAGTCAAGTTGGACTTGTACTGAAGTGTTTATATCAAGGTATGTAAGACATACTCTATCTAATCTTTGGCATGAATAATGACCCATGGCACTCTCAAGTAAGCTTCCAACATTGTACTACGACACATGACACATAATAACATCATATGATCTTCGACACTACCAATTGAACTTGTTTTCATTTTTAAGATGTCCGGCTAGTCAAAAAAATGTCCATATACTGTTGTTGACTCCGAAATGGTTTAATGAGGTATCCATGATTCTCTACTTCATTTTCATTATATTTATTACCTATTTACATGTTTTTCCTATTGAGGTATCATGGTTTCAAGTTCCATAAGGTGTGACCACAAAGTAACCAATCTCAAAGATTAATTGAATTAAGAAATGGAATGTCTTTATTTTAAATTGTTGATATGATGTAATTTATTAGTACCACTGATCAGTTGGCCATTGTATTATAAAGATTATGTATATATGCTATTCCAGGGGTGGTCCCTGATGTATTGTATTAGTACCACTGATCAGTTGGCCATTGTATGACATATGTTATGTATTGATAAGGAATACGGGAAGTAATGATATGAAAGTAATGTGCAGGTATCCCATCAGCTCTTTTAAGTGTGGTCTACTCATACTGTTTATTCACTGGTATCTGTCTCCTGTTGATCATTTGTATCTCATCTCTATACTCACTGCCTTACATACTCAGTACATATTTCCGTACTGACGTCCCTTACGGGGGACCTGTATTCATGCCTGCAGGAACAGGTACTTCAGGTCGTACACCTCCGCAGTAAGAGCCAGGACATTCTGTTGATAGTGGTGAGCTCCAGTTGTTTCGGGGCATCCCAAGTCGTTTCTATATGTATTTTTGGTATTTGTATAAAAGTCTTTTGTGGGCGGGATTTGTCCGGACCCTAACTCAGTTGTGTATCTATGTAGAGGCTTTTGTATACATATTGTACAGCCATAGGAGTGTTTGGTTGATAGACGTGATGGCTATGACGGCCAATTACTGTTTATATATATATATAAGTGTGTCTGTTGGGCTGATACAGGTACTTTTTTCTTCTATTTACAACGAAGTGCTGCCCGAATTTCTAATTTTCATAAGTAATGTAAATGTGAAAGTATAGGTTATGAACGGGTTCTCCCGGGCCTCCTCGTCTACGGGTGCCAGTCCACTCCAATGGGATTTGGGGCGTGATAGAAGAGCAACCGAATTGCATTCTGCCCCACTCCTGGATTGTCAAACGACTTGCATGTTGAAATAAAATTGACCAGATGCATATTCGGATCATCTCCTGCAAGTCCACCAAATAAACCTTTGAGCTGCAATAGTTGAATCATGGTGCTAGTGATATTGAACTTAGCTCCAGGTGCCAAGGGTGGAGGAATAATAGCCCATAATAGCCCCTGTGGCACCAGCCCCATCAAGATCGTCATCATCATCATCAAAAGGAGCCTGCACAGCTCGGCGTCAGGTCTCATTCTAGCTTGACGTTCCCTCCTATGCATAGGTGCCGCCACCTCATCAGTACGCCTAGGATTCAGTAACTCATCATCACCCAGGTCCTCATCATCAGGATTTGTTGCCCGACCTGGGTTATCAATATTCTGTTGATGCACTTGAGCAGCTGCCAATGCAACTAATCTAGCCTGCTCCTGTTGAGCAACCCTTCTTTCAATGTCACGTTGTGCATCCATTCTGCCAATAAGTTGTGGTTCAGGATTTATGGGTAATAATGGCTGACCAGAACTTTGTGTATTTGGCATGCACTCTACCAAACCTGAACAAAACAAAAACAACAAAAAAAAAGTAATATTCGAGAATCTTTGACCAAAGGGTCTAGTAACTATCACAAACATAGTTGACAACTGTATTCCCCGGCAACGACGCCAAAATTTGATAAAGACCAAACTATATCTCTCGTAAGAGTGTAAGCGGTCACGGTCAAATATAGAACCCAACTGGGTTGGGTGTCGAATCCCACAGGGAATACTTGGTCACTAAATGTTGCAATTATTAGTAGACTGTTGATCGAAAATTCCACGGAAAAGGGGGGATTGGATTGTGGCGTGAATTTATTCTATCAAAGTAACAACAAAATGCTTTGTTTAGTAAGATTTAATCACAGAGAAAAATAAGTTAGGGTTATGTCCACCTTATGAGTTCTACGTATCTATTAACTATGAGTAATGCAGAATTCAGACATGCATGCACTTATAGAGATTCGTATTCTAATGGTAAATCCTAGTGTTTCTCAACCATCAAGAATTATTTCACTTTAACTCTCTCGATCTTAAAGCGTATAACTAATGGTACAAACTCTCCAAGAGGTTAACCCAGTTACGGCACTAACGTGTAAATAGGAGTTGGTAGCCCTATTTCCTTGTCACACTCTCTTTTCCAAACATGTAACTTTTCTCTCGAACAAGTTAATGCTATAATGGCGTATTCTATATGTTTGCAACCACAAGAATTTACTTAAGACGAAGAGAGTAATGATATAAGTAGCATACGCATCAAGAATTCACAAACTCATAGTAATAGATAGTATATCAAAAGGCTTCCATAACCCTAACAGAGAAGTTTAGCTACTCATGATTGTAAATGAAAACAACGAAGACATCATCATCATCATGCCAAAACGATAACAATCTCACGATGGGTATGTATTGGCGTCACTATGAGAATGACGTGATTTCCTCTCTAGTCGTTCTTGTAGCGTTTTTCTCTGTCTAAACTTACTGAATCTGTAAACTGAATAAATAAAAAGTGATCGAATGAATCAATTCATTCCATGCTGAAAAATTCAGCAAATAGGCTTTTTATAACAGCCTTGTCCTAGTCCTAATAGGTTACTACTGCACCCCTAAGTATTTAAAAATACTGCTTTTGCCCGGGACAATTTCTCCATGCGTCACATTCAGTCCATAAGCTTCCAAAAGCTGTCTTCCCTCTTCTGTGAAGTTTTCCTTTGCTGCCCAAAGGTCCACAAAGTGCTGAAATCTTCATCATTAATACCTGAAAACATGCTAATCACGTAGGTTATCTCACTTACAGGAAAATGGACTAAAAGTGCAGGAATTATATATTTTATCCTCAAAACTTAGCTATAACATGGGTAAATTATGGTGTTTAGGCGCGTAAATACACCCAAATATTTCTACCCAAATAGTAGCATAAGTTAAAGTGTTGTTGTCATGACCTATTGGTAGTGATATTGGACCAAGAAGTTGGTGATGTAAAGTCACAAAGTTAGAAGTCAGAGTGAGGGTGATTTTGTGTAGATGAATATTTCAGTTGAATAATCGATGTTTGAGGATGATTTACCCCTTTATAGTGATAAACTAATGTGGTAGCTAGCAGTATGTGTGGATTGTATGGTAGTCCATGGAGGAAGTGTTTTACTCAGATTTTTATTTATACAGAATAATATGTATATTCTTTGACCATTAAATATTAGGTGTCAATTTTCTGTCCCTTGTAATATGTAATCTTGTTATCATGATGTTTTTGAAAAAAATTAAAATTTAAAGTCTAGTGAAGCCGTGTGGGGCTCTTTCGATTCACTAGCATAGTTGCCTTGTCATCCATCTCATTTTCTTGTTCAAAATACAAAACCAAAGTCTAGTGAAGCCGTGTGAGTCCTGTTTCGATTCACTAGCAACTTGTTGTCCAACTTGTTGTTCTTTCATTGGTTTAATATATGTATGGCTGAATCTGTTTGCATGGGATAGAGTTGGTAATGAAATGATTCATCCTTGTGTGTTATTAGTTGAAGGTAGAGAAGGAGTTGTTGGTCAGGGTGATTTATTGATTGCTTGAATGTGGAAATGGCTATATTAGCGAGTAAGTTATGATTATAGACTCATGGTTGTTTGAGGAATTTGAAGGCAGTCTAAATGTATGAATGAGTGAGTAAGTATGAGGTGAGAAATCCAGATAAGTAGATACAATTGTACGGGGTTATAATATAAGATTAAGGTTGACCATGTCTATTATGAGGCTTTAACCCCCTTGACCCTCTTTTCATTGGTAGTTGTAAACTAGTACTACTTGTGAGAAGGTATGTAGTAGATTTTTGAGATATTTGGGTAGAATATCCCAATTTGATGGATTAGTGTATTTATATTATGTTGCATTCTTCATTGGTGGTAGATGATTGATACTAAACTATAGGCTTGAATTTAAATGGTGTGGTGGTAAATAGTGGCAAGAGTTTGTTGATGCATATTTTGTGGGATTAATTTAGTAGGCTTGAGGTGCTGAAATAGTACATGCTAACGGAATGATGATAAGGTAAACCGTTAGGTCATGATCGATTATTGTGGTTATGAAGTTCTAGTGCACTAGTGTTTCGTCATGTTTACTTATAGTTTCCAAGTAAAAATTTTGTGTAAGGTTGGGTTGTAAGTCATGCATAGCACTAGATATTAAGTTTGAATAGTTGATGTCCATAAAGGTGGATGTGATGATTTCTTGATCAATGATGTTAGTTATATGAAAGTGATCTAATAGGCTTGAACGGTGTGTGAAATGGCTTAAGTTTAAATTGATTCGTAATGAAGTATGATGTTGTGGGTATGGTGTGTAAGTATGCCCAAGGCGATATGGAGTTGTGGCATTTCTCTAAGACTATTACATGTTGTGTGTGACTAGTGGTACCATGGAGTTGCTAGTTGGAAAAAGACTAGTTAGATGATATATGGTGTTCTAGATAGCCAAGTTAAGGAGCCTTGATTGATAGTGTTGAGCCTTTTGATGTGATCTCGATTCTAATGGTAGAGAGATATAAGTTTGGAGTAGCAATATTGGTATGCTAGGACGGAAGTGGTATGGTTCATCAAAGGCTTGGTGATATCCATGTTAAGTGTTAGAATATAAGTTTGAGTTTTGAAGGTTGAACGGATAGAAATAAGTGTGCAAGCATTATACTTTGACTATTGGTGGCTATGGAAAGATAGAGTGTATCCCAGAAGGTAGTCATTCGGGTTGAGTTCTATGATATGCATGTATTGTCAATTTTTTCAGACCCCAGAGTGCAGTAAGTGTAGTTCAGTTAGAATCTGGTAAGGGATCTACCATACGCTAGATGATGACTTGAAGCTAAGTGGGAGATGATAGAACAAATAACCAAGTAAGGCTTTTAGATTCTAGTAGTGATGCAGTGTGATTTAGAACATCAGAAAGTAAGGGTGAATGTCAACCCATTCCTACCTCAATATTTTTTTTTTGTTATCCGGATGCTTACTCATGCCTTACGATGCAGTTCCGTGATAATAGTTTATGATTCCGGTATATGATAGAGAGTCACATACTCTTCCAATTCCATGATAATGAGTTCTAGTTCATTCAAGTAGTCGGAATCACATTTCTTATGTTATGAACTCTAGTTGAGGTCATGCAATGCATGACGCATGTACTCACTCTTTATAGTGTGCTCAGTCCCATATAAAGATCATTTTCACGCTTGAGGGTCTTATGTTTTAACCTTTTAGTGACCCTTCCTATGCAATGATAGTGGTGTTGATGTAAATGTTCTTGTTGATGGAAGATCATAGTATGCTTGTTTAGATAAGGCCATAAGTATGAAGTAAGATTTGGGGCCAAGTCTTTGATACATGTGATGGTTAGTGGAAAAGTTTATGTGTGTATGTTTTTAGGATAGCGCGTGGGAGTTATATTGATAGTAGTTTAGAAACTATGTGAAGTATCTACTTATGGGTGTTTTCCTTGAAGTTAACATGTGGTTATAAATTAGGCTTGAACGGCGTTTTGGGATTGTAGTGGAAGGTCGCCATATGCATTAGCGACTTCATATTAAGAGTTCAGTGTAGTCATTGAAGTGGTAAGGCATGTTATGCTTAGGATGTGATTTTGAAAAGAGGTATAGAAGGTGGCATCATATGGTTTAGAATAATAGTGTGGTGTAGCATGTTGTATTTTTGTGATTTAGAGTTAGGCTTGATCGCGGGGTAAGGATTAAGATATTTTAGACATTAGTAGAAAAAAAATATTATCAATGCTCATATGAGAATTTTAAGCTGAGTTGAATAAATATGATATTTATAGGGAATAGTATAGTTAAGGGATATTCGGGAAGTGCTCTAAGCCTTAAAGTAAGAAGTTGTATTGCCAAAGGTCTGAAAATTCTATCCTAATTTAGGAGTTATATGTCTATATTCCAGACTGCGGAGTAGTGTCAATGTTGTGATTTCCTCAGTGGGATGTTTTGTGTAATCCATACCCAAGATTCATGGTTCCCTATTACTGCTAGAGATTCCTTAGAGAGAGTGTTGAAGAGAATACTCCAGTTAAGTATGAGGGTGTAATATAATTCAGTCTGTATGGCCAATAAGTCAGTTTAGCAGTCAGATTCGCATGACTTGTTTTCTTGTCTTTGCACTTATTCATGCTACTCGAAATCTCAGACATGCTACTAGTCGAAGATAGAGTATACCAGTAGTTACGAGTATAGCCCAGTTCATGCATCATGCATTAAATTCAGATTCCAAATGTTCAGATCAGTGTATTTTTATTAGAGGACATGTCATGTCCGCGTTATTCCATATATTTAAGGCTTCAACAAGTTCCTACCGATCATTCGAGGACGAATGATCCCAAGGGGGAGATAATGTAACACCCTGTAAAAGTAGTGCATGGATTAGCCTTTAATAGAGTGCCCTTAGACTTAAAAACTTGAAAATTTTTCTAAGTGTAATGAGGACTTAGAGTCATTTTAGCTGGCAATCTTCGGGATACAACTTTTCAACATTCCAGACATCCGCTTTTAGATTTTCAAGTTGCGTTATGATCGAAAAATCTTATAGTACATCTCGGATAAGTTTCGGAATTTTTCGGAATGCATAAGGCTGCGTTTGGATTTAAAAACAGTAGCAAAACGCATAGACTATGCCCAGTTTTCAGCATTTCAGGGTCAATTTCAAATGATCATAACTCCCTGTATATAATGAAATGTGTGAGCTATAATATATCAAACAAAATATCTTCGAGTCCTCTTTCAATTACAGTTGGTTTCATCCAATTTGAGTATATGAGTAAAAAGTTATAATCGATTTACTTCAGTCTATCAAACTGTCAACTGAGGGACAGATTTGACCTTAATTGTTCCTTAGGGGTATTTTGGTAATCCTCCACCCCTATATATACCACCAACACGGGATTTAATCCCTCAAACACCATAATACACATACTTTTCCCAAAATTGCTCAAGAACTCTCCCTAGGGTTTCAACATTAAAACCCAAGCAACTCAAGATTCAACCGCGGGTTCGTGAAACAAATTACAGATTTGGAATCCTCTCGACGTAGGCTTCGATAGACACCCAAAATTTGTGGAGAACAAGGTACGCGGGGTTTTCCTAAATTCCCCTGGGCAAAGAAAAATCATGTTTTAGAATGGGGTTTTAAATTATGTATATATATTTATGTATAAGATGTTTTAACATCATTGTTTTGGTCTTTTGACCATCTCCAAAGCGATTTGACAGTTTATATACTTATATGAATGAATGTGTTTCAATTTTGAATACATGAACTTGCTAAAGACATTTGACCACCAGGTGTTTGATGAAATTTCTGCATGAATTGAACTTTAAGTTTCGGAATATGAAATCCTTTACATCAGTTACATGTTTTCGTGGTCTAAACTATGTTTTGAATGAAAGCTCTTGCTTAATACATTATGGCTCAGAAAAATCATGACTTGCAAGTCTTGGTATGACGATACCAACTCAGACTAATGCCATATCAGACTCAGACTAACAGACATTTCAGACTTTCATGATTTTAGACATTTAGAATGTTGTATGTACAGAAAAGGTTAAAAATGGGCATACAGAGATGTTAGGTGGTTCCCCGAAGAGGGCTTGAGTTCAAGCGACTCATTGCCTAAAACCGTGGTTTGCCGACCCGGGTATACTATTATGCGCTGACTTAAATGTCCTGTGGAGTATCAGACTCTGACACTCCAACCCTTGCGGCACACTTGGGTTGGGGGCTTCCCCGCCGAGTCAATGGCGGATTCCATACAGCCCGTGGAATATCAGACTTGTAGGGGAATACCACCTAACTCAGAAGTAAAACACAGATCATGATTTGAAATGAACAGACAGGTTACATGTTTTCAGAAAGTGCCCATGTATTTTTCAGAAATAGTTTTATACATGATGTCTTGATGAAAAATTGCTTTCACTTAATATGTATATATATATATATATATATATGTATGTTCCATTATACTGTTTTTTTGGATTGCTTTGCGTGCCAGTACTTTTGTGCTGACCCCCCCTCCTTCCAGGTTCTGAGGCACAGTCTAGGGGTCCAGCTACTCAGTAGACATTCTCGGATTTGCATAGTTGATCTCACAGTGGTGAGCCTTCTATTATTTGGAAGGCCTAATTATGTCAGACATTATCTTATTTATTATGTTTTTGGTTTACTGGGGGCCTTGTCCCAGTTTCTTTTCATACAGATGTTTATGTTCTTAGTAGAGATTTCGCAGACTGATGTCAGATAGTATTATTCAGAAATGTTGCAGAAATTGACCATGTTTTCCGTACTCAGTTTAAATTCCGCATTTTATTATGATGATGAATGTTGTGCATGATAACCAGATAGAGAATGGCTGTTCCGGGCCTTCATGGTTCGGGATGCTCGTCACGGCTAGGGCCTAGGCTCGGGTCGTGACACATCATGTGTTGTCTCAGCGAACCGATTTGATAGAAAATAAGTGAGAAATCATATTTTATAATATAAATTTTTCATTAATTTGGAGTAAAAAAAACCTTTTGTTTCTAGTATCCTTTCTGAAAAAAGCCTTTTAGATTTTGTGAATTTATAGTTAGGTAAATATCCTTTCTGAATTCTGATGGAGAAATTTTCCATGGCACAATAGGCTTAGAATATTTCTTTGTGGATTATTAACTTGGTATGGATTGTTAGCCAAAATATTTCTTTGTGGATTATAATACGATTCTTTAAATTTAAAAATCTTAATGCGAATTATTATATGATTCATTATTTATTTAAAAGAAAACTGACATACAAAAAAAGTTCTGAAAAATGGTGCAAATATAACAGTTAAATTAAAGAAAATAATTAATTTCAACATATCAATCATAAGCACCCTTAGTATCTAAAACAGTGCAAGCAGTGACAAATCTACTAAACAAATGAAAAACTACTAAAATTAAACAAATTTTAAATTCTAAATCCATAATC
The DNA here is from genome assembly GCA_030864215.1 of Capsicum pubescens. NCBI lineage: Eukaryota > Viridiplantae > Streptophyta > Magnoliopsida > Solanales > Solanaceae > Capsicum > Capsicum pubescens. Next base: position 365,374,138 of record CM061548.1, on the reverse strand, counting down.
AAATTTATGACAGGAAACAAAAACATGAAGATGGTAACTAATTAGATTTGCACATAGTATCACAAGTTATAACCTTGGTATAAGAATTAGCAAGTGTAGCCATCACCCAACATTAAGACATGATACGAAATAGGGGAAAGTACAACATGGGATAAAAGAACAAAGGTCAGAAGAAGGAATATATTACTCTTTTTTTCTTGAAATTCCCAAACTTTAATATTGCCTACATTTGTAGCCAGATTCAATGCAGAGTCACCCCATATCTCAGTTCAAACACCACTTTCACATTTGGCATTGAGTTTTCTTTTAAACACAATATATAAAGAGGAGTGTATGTTGTAACAAGATTAAACAAACAAGCAGAAGTGCAAGAGTACTATACTTGAACATGATCGGTGAACAAAATTAGTTCTCAAGTCTATCAACCCACAAGGTCTTCATGAGGGATTACTTCATGTTTAGAACTCTACGGAAGTGTTTGGAGAACAACCGTGTTTGCGTTAAAAATTACATAAGTAGAAGTGCAAGAGTACTAGCCGGATATGACGAACACGATGGTTCACGTATAAATCTATCAAGGTGTTCCTGAGAGTTCCCTTGACCACTTTATGAGGGCTTACTTCATTGTTTGAAGCCCTGCTGACGTGTTTGGGGGAACTCCTGGGTTCACTTTGAAAATTATCCAAACAGGTAGCAATGCAAGAGTACTAGCGGGAGATGTTAAATACAATGGTTCACCTATAATTTCTCAAGGTATTCCCTGGAGTTTCCTTGACCACTTCATCAAGGCTTATTTTATTATTTCATACCTTGCTGAAGAGTTTGGGGGAACTCTCGGGTTCACTTTGAAAATTACACAAACTAGTAGAAGTAGAAGAATACTAGCGGGAGAAGATGAATGCAATGATTCATGTCTAAATCTATCAAGGTGTGCCTGAGAGTTCCCTTGACCACTTCATGAGGGCTTACTTCGTCGTTTGAAGTCCTGCTGAAGTGTTTGGGGGAACTCCCGGGTTCACTTTGAAAATTACTCAAAACAGGTAGAAATGCAAGAGTACTAGCTGGAGATGTTGAACACAATGAACATAAAAGGTAGAAATACAAGAGTACCTGGCGATGCTGAACACAATGGTTCACAACGCTTCATCAAGGCTTTTTTCCTTGTTTTATGTCTTACTGTAGTGTTTGAAGGAACTCCCGGGGTCAATTTAAAAATTACACAAACAAGTAGAAGTGCAAGAGTACTAGCTGGAGATGGTGAACTTGCATGGTTCACATGTAAATCTATCAAAGGTGTTCCGTAGAGTTCCCTTGCCACTTCAATAGCACTTACTTCATTGTTTGAAGCTCTGCCAAAGCGTTTGGGGGAACTCCCGGCTTCACTTTGAAAATTACACAAAAAGTAGAAGTGTAAGAGTAGTAGCTAAAGATGATGACCACAATGGTTCATTTATAAATCTATTGAGGTGTTCTCTAAAGTTTCCTTGACTGCTTTATGAGGTCATACTTCGTCGTTTGAAGCTTTACGAAGTGTCTGGGGAACTTCAGACTTCTTTTTGAGAAGGTGTAATAAATTTTATATAATAGTAGTATTTTCTTAAAAAAAAAAATTTAAAACATATAATTATAACATATAGTTATTTTATATTTAGGTTTCTAGATTCAATATTAACTTTCTATATACTTTTTTGATTGCTTATAACGATTATTTCCTCTTACATTCAGCTTTCTAACTTACATTGAAGTTCCTAAAGTTGTGCTTTGAGCAGAAGTTCTGCTGCAGAACTAGGTGGAAAGACTTGCTACTAAGGAAAGGCAGCGACATTAATTAATAGTTGTGACTAGATGGTGGCTGTGGGTGGTGGACGATGATAGTTGATAATTGTAGATTGTTACTGTAGTGGTGAATGATTGGCTTATTGTTATTTTTCATCTTAATGATGTATTAAGACTTTGTTAAAAATGTTAATTAATTATTTACATATATTTAAATTCATTTAGTGTGATGTACATCAAAGTGACGCTACTTCAAGAAGGTCTTTCAGAAGTAGTCAAGCTAAGGACCTTCAAGCATTTCATGCTTTATAGAGGGAAATGGAATCTTTCGAAGGTTTCAATACAAATGAATAGAATATATTTAAAATATTAGGTGTCTGTCATTTAAATATCTTGTAATTTAAATGAAGGACAATTTGGTCTTTCTTTACTTTTTTTTAACCCTTAGTATAAGTAATTAGCAATTAGGGTTGAACCAATAGTTTTTAAAGATTGAAGACTTTTACCTCGTTTGAGAGCTTGAGAACCCTTTTGTAACACCCCGTAAATTTTTTCGTACACTTATCGCGATTATCGCGATTAATCGCGATTATATGGAGTCCTAAAGGCTTGCGTATGGGTTAAATTAAGTTTATGGTGTTCGGAAGTATCCCGTCAATAGTTGTATGTGTAGGTATTGGAATAAGCTTTCCAACGATATAAAGTTTGCCCAAAACAGAGGAGTATTTCTTATAAGCGAGCACATTCGAAATTTCAAAACGGTGGCCGGGAAGCCTGTGAACAGTAAATCTGGAGGAAAATTACTGCAGCTAGACAATTTTTTTTTGGATCAACTTTAGACGATCATAACTCCATGTACAAAAAGAACTGTGTGAGATGCTATATATCGACGAAAAACTCCGAGAGTCTTCTTTCCGATGAAATTGGTTTCATCCAAATCCAATGTCTGAGTAAGGAGCTATACCCGTTTTACTACAGCCTAACAAAAAAAAAAACAGAAATTTGGGACAGATTTTTGAGTCAACTTTAAACGACCATAACTCCTTGTACAGGAAGAACTGAGTGATATACTTTGTATGAAAATGAAATCCCTTTGAATTATATTTCCAATGCAATTGGTTTCACCCAAATCCGATACCGTATCAAAGAGTTATGATCGATTTACTTCAGCCTGTCAAAACTGTCCACTGGGGACAGATTCGGATTTTATTTAAATTTTTAGGGCAAAATGGTCATTTTCTATTACGTCTTGGACGAAAATTGGTCTTTATAAACATACACTTAGCCTCATATATATCATATATCATCCAATTATTAAGAGAAGGTGAAACTCTAGCCTAATTTCAACTTCAAATATTTTGTGATTCAACCGTAGAAAATTCGAATTGGTTCCATAGTTGTGTTCACCATGTCGAAAGCTTCGAGAAGCACCCCATGGTTATGTAAGGAGGATTCTAAATACAAGAGTTTATTGTTAAGGTATGAATATTGTTTATTCTTGATTCTTATCCATGAATAAGTATTGATAAGGGATTATGAGTATTGTCTTGATGTTGGAAGATAACTAGAAACATAGTTATGAATTGTTTTGTATAAATTGTTAGTAGTAAATTATGGAAGTTGTTGTATTGGATTATGGAGGATGAATTGTGGTGATATATCATTATATTAGTGGTTATGTATGCCCAGTGATCATGTTGGTATTGGATGGTGATTAAGAGGGGAAATAAAGGCTAAGAGTGATGTTGAGGGATATTGCATGAAAATGCATGATATGTGAATGTAATAAGAGTATAAGAGGATGTATGTAGCACTCTTATTGATGAGTTAAAGTATTACTTCCTAGACATTATTTGTTGAAGTTAATACCTAAATGGTAAGGTTTGGTTGCTAATACTAGTTTGCCAGAAATGACTTATTGTTGATAAGTGTTCGAAGAGTACGGGAAGTCAAGTTGGACTTGTATTGAAGTTGTTATATCAAGGTATGTAAGACATACTCTATCTAATATTTGTCATGAATAATGACCCATGTCACTCTGAAGTAAGCTTCCAACATTGTCCTACGACACATGACACATAATAACATCATATGATCTTCGACACTACCAATTGAACTTGTTTTCACTTTTAAGATGTCCGGCTAGTCAAAAAAATGTCCATATACTATTGTTGACTCCGAAATGGTTTAATGAGGTATCCATGATTCTCTACTTCATTTTCATGATATTGATTACCTATTTACATGTTTTTCCTATTGAGGTATCATGGTTTCAAGTTCCATAAGGTGTGACCACAAAGTAACCAATCTCAAAGATTAATTGAAGTAAGAAATGGAATGTCTTTATTTTAAATTGTTGATATGATGTATCGTATTAGTACCACTGATCAGTTGGCCATTGTATTATAAAGATTATGTATATATGCTATTACAGGGGTGATCCCTGATGTATTGTATTAGTACCACTGATAAGTTGGCCATTGTATGACATATGTTATGTATTGATAAGGAATACGGGAAGTAATGATATGAAAGTAATGTGCAGGTATCCCATCAGCTCTTTTAAGTGTGGTCTACTCATACTGTTTATTCACTGGTATCTGGGTTCTGTTGATCTTTTGTATCTCATCTTGATACTCACTGCCTTACATTCTCAGTACATATTTCCGTACTGACGTCCCTCACGGGGTACCTGTATTCATGCCTGCAGGAATAGGTACTTCAGGTTGTACACTTCTGCAGTAAGAGCCAGGACATTCTGTTGATAGTGGTGAGCTCCAGTTGTTTCGGGGCATCCCAAGTCATTTCTATATGTATTTTTGGTATTTGTATAAAAATCTTTTGTGGGCGGGAGTTTGTCCCGACCCTAACTCAGTTGTGTATCTATGTAGAGGCTTTTGTAGACATATTGTACAAGCATAGGAGTGTTTGGTTGATAGACGTGATGGCTCTGACGGCCAATTACTGTTTATATATATATATATATGCGTGTCTGCTGGGCTGATACAGGTACTGTTTTCTTCTATTTACAACGAAGTGATGCCCAAATTTCTAATTTTCATAAGTAATGTAAATGTGAAAGTATAGGTTATGAACGGGTTCTTCCGGGCCTCCTCGGATTTGGGGCGTGACACCTTTGTTGATTTTTAATACTTGTCATGAGATTTTCAAGTAGGGTTATTTCCTTTTTGGGGATTCTAATAGATTAGGGGCTTTTAGTTTCCAATTAAGTGGTGTTTTGGTTGGTTTCACCGTTACATCTTTTAATTGTTTGAATCTAATCGTGTCTATCTTTTTTTAGTTTTCATCGTTAATTTCTATCTTGCATCTATTTTCTTATTTTCACATCAAACTAGTATCAAGAGCTTGGATTAGATTTGTTTTTACAAATCTAAGTGTTGGGTTTTAGATATATCTTTTTTAGAAAAAAAAAGATTAAAAAATATCAATTTTGACTGAAGGTTGTTTGATAATATTCCTTGATTTACATGTTGTTGTTTTATATTTGAAAAAAAAATCAAAGAACACATGACTTAAAAAAATTGAATGTCATTTTGAAAACGGATTTTGTTGATTTGATATTTGGTTGAATAAGTTGTTGATAGAGTTGTGGGAAAGTTATATCTCAAATTTGAGCTCATTTATTTGGGTATTGAAGTAGACTGATTTTTTTTTAAAAAAAATTGAGCTTCCTCTCGGAGAAGAATAATAATTTGAGAATTATAAAATAGTACAAATCTTTCAAACTTGTTTTCTCTTCTTTCCTTGTTAATTCTAACTAGTTTACTTTGAGTATTAATTCATAATTCTAACTAGTTTACTTTGAGTATTAATTCATACTTAATGTTAAACCAGTTTGTATTCATTTAAGAGATAATACCCAATTATCCCCCGAATTATACCCAAAAAGGATATGATACACCTCAACTTAAAGGGGGTCCTATTACCCTCCTGAACTTTTTAAAAGTATAATTTTGACACCGTTAGTGCCTACGTGGCACATATGTGGCATAACACACTTCAGAGTCCATGTAGGCACACATGTGTGCCACGTATGTGCCACATAGGCACTAAGGGTGTCAAAATTACACTTTTAATTTGTTCAGGGGGCAATAGGCCCCCCTTTAAGTTGAGGTGTGTCATAACCCTTTTAGGTATAGTTCATGAAGGTAATTAAGCATTTTATCTTCATTTAATTTATTTGTGTCAAATTATTTTGTGCTTTTGTCTTTCATTTCTTGTATGCTTATCTGGTTCCTTGTCCTTTAATTTTAGTTATCCTTTCTTGATTATATAAACTCTATTCCATCCCAAATAAGTAGTACAAATTGTGAATAGTTGACAGTGTTGACTCTCAACCTTGAGTTATTCAAGAGTCGTAAAGGTCAACAGTTTGGGTGAGTTCATTTGAGGATAGCCTTAAATGTCATTGGCCTTAATGTGATACACGAGTGTGAGTGATCAAATGAGGAAAATATGATGTGAGTGGTGAGGAACTCTTTCAACTAACTTTTTTATTTATTTTTGTAGGTGTAATGACCAATTAGAGGGAGCATCTTCTAGCAAAACGGAAATGTTGCTTCAAAACTATTGGAAGAAATGAAAGAAATGAAGGAAAAAATGGAAGATTTGGATAAAATGGTGAGAAATCAAGAAATAACAAATAGCCACTTGAGGTTTTCAATTCCATTGTTCAATATGATGAGGGATCAAGTTAGACTCCTCTTGATACAACTCCATCCCATATAGTAGTGAAAGATATCCTCTCTCCTAATGTTATTTTACAAAAAGTTTGAAATCAAGCAATACTTCTAAAGGGGGAAAATCAACAAAGAAATCTTCCACCACAAGCCAATAAACCTCAATGAGAGCCTAACATAACATTGGAGAGCATGATTCTTTTGATGGTGATATTTATGATTATGGAGTCAATGATCAAGTTCAGTAAGAAAGGTTAGGTGGGAGAGAAAGTAGAGGAGGGAATGAAGGGTGGTATCTGATTGATGGTAGAGAATACAATAGAAGGAATGATGATGAAGATCGAGGATCCAACAACATCAAGGTTACACTTTCATTCTTCAAAGAGAGAAGTGACTCGAATGAATATCTTCATTGGACTGTGAAATTTGAAACACAATATAATCTCAACAATATGAATGACGTTAAAAAAATATGCCTTATGTCACCTAAAGGGTTTTGCTTCTACATGGTGGAAGAAAATTGAAAGAGATTCTTTGGCGAATAGAGAATTTGTTATAAGTTGGAATGACATGAAATGACATATGAGAGAAAGGTTTGTGGGTCATGATTATGAACAAGATACACTCAAGAAGTATTATAACCTTCAAAAGGGAAGAAAGAGTATGAAAGAGTATTATAAGGAGATAGAGCATACTAGGCTTCAAGGTAATATCAGTAATGAAAAAGTGAAGCTTGTGGCAAGATTTATCTCAGGCTTAAATAATAAGGCCCGACAACCATTGAAATTGCATAGTCTTTCTATTTTATAAGAAGCATGTCAAAGGGAACTCAAGGTGGAGGCTCATAAAAAAAGGACAAGTCAAAGGTGCAACCTTCTTTTTCTTCATGGTCTAAAAATATGAAAGTTTGAAAATCATCTCCTACGTGGGACAAATCCAAAGATATAAAGCAAGAATTCAAGTTCAACTTGGGCAAACGCAAATAAAAACTAGACTATATGAATGAAGGTAACAAATCTAAATTTAAAAATTCAATTTAAAATAATGTATTTTAAATATCAAGGATATGTCCATAAATAAAATGAGTGTCATAATAGAAGAACTATCACTACATTGAATGATGGTGGTTATCAAACTGAAGATGAATCTAAAAATGACCACGGGGAGGATGACAACAATGCTGAGTTTATGGGAGAAAGTCTTTGGAGAGTGTTAAGTGATCTTGAATAGTGTGTGCAATTTGTTAAGGAGGGTAATGAATTTAGAATTCCTTGAATTTAATTGAAGAAGGGATACCAATTTTAAAATGGAAAGCTTTCTGTGCCTATATCTTCATGAAGAGAGTTGTCAGTGAAAGAGCACACAATGGAGATTTGATGGGTCATTTTGGAGTGTCATAAACCTTACGTATTCTTAGAGAACATTTCTTTGGGCCTAAGATGATAAGAGATGTGGAGATAATTTATGCTAGGTGTTTGGATTGTGAGCATGCTAATTCGTGCACACACTATTCAAGGGTCCCTTCCACCCTTGGAGTTCAAGAAATCTCTTTTAAAAATATGAATTGTTATTTCCATGTTGTGGGTTTGAATGTAATCTTGTTGATGTTGTGAATGTGTTCCAAGTTTAAATCTTTATGTGTTTCTTGATATTATGATTAGCATATAAGTTGAATTTTGATTCACTTATATTGAAACCCTTGAATTATGAAGTCATGATATATTAACATTGTTGATCATACCCAAGTATAAAGCTATGCCTATCATGTGTTTGATAAAATGCTAAATTGAGACTATGGCATTTTGTGATCCTTTGGTGGTCTAAATGATGAACTTATGCTATACCCACATGTTTACAGTGTCTTCCATGTTAAAGATATACCTTGTATGTATTTGATGGAATGCTCATGAGATAGGTTTAATAAAATTATGATGTGTTAGTATGCATTCCTATTCATGTGCAAGTTCATGACTTTCAAGTGGTTGATGAAATGCCTTATAGATCGTATTGTGAGATGTTAACTATTGTCAAGTATTTAAGAATTGTCATGTCTTATTATTTTCATGCTATTGACTCCTAGGGGTATTTAATACCCAACAAGTTAGATGTATGCCTAGAGCCAGTGTCAGTTACAGAACAATCTCAATTATGTCATGATAAGAAGTACTCTAGTTCAGTTACAGAACTCAGGAAAAAAACTCTGTAAACTCAGTATAAATCCAATCCCATTCAGTATTCATTTCAGTCCTCAGTAAGTTAACAGAACTCAGTAGTAATCTATCAGCTAACGGAACTCAGTAAACTCAGTTAAGCTCAGTAAATTAGTACAATCAGTAATAGCTTAGTCACACCTAGTATGAACTAGGAAATCAGTCCAGTGTCTATTCAGTTGGGAGTAGGATTTAGCACTAAGTGAACCCAAGTATTGGGACTTACCTGTTAGTAGAGGGTGTGATCCTTAAAAGCAGTCCTTGCATTCCAGAACTACATAGCCAGTGTAGGTTGAGACATCAAAACCTGCTAGTTAAAGGTTGATGAGGTGGCTTAACCTGACAGTTGAGGGTCCCACCATTTTCATTTGAGAACTTTCCAGGGTATCTCTTCAATGTCTTTACCCGTGGCATGGTACTGACAACCTTCCGACTGGGGTTACAGGTTGGACCCCAAATCTATTCAGAAAAGGGGCATGTCGGTTAGATGATTACCTACCACAATCTCAGTCTCAGTATTCAGTAAAGAACTCAGATAGTTTTAAATATTCCATGACTGTCAGATACAGTCACTCAGCTTAGTACAAAATTCAGCTAGATTCATCAAAAACAGGACTTCCAGTCACATTCACTCAGCAAACAGCATATCATTTATCATTTATACCAGTTACCAGTAATCCATGTTATCAGTAAACTCAGTATGCAGAATCCTTATGGCTTCAGTTACAGTTATGTATTCATGAATGTGTTCTCATGCAGTCATGTTCATGTTATTCAGTCAGCTATAGTTCCTGTATATGAACCCTTGCATTCATCCTTACCTCTCTTTGCATACCAGTTCATTCACACATACAGACATATAATTTTCTATTGCGCTATGGTATTTTTACCATAGGTTAAGACGTATGACCCCCAGAGTATTCTTCGTAGATCAGACTTTCAGCAGACAGACTAGCAGTGAGTCCTCATCATTTGAGGATATTATTTTATATCATTATCTCATTATATTCAGCATTTCAGTAGATAGAGTTAGTTGTGGGATTGTCCCACCAACTCCTTATTTGGACAGTTCAGTTTTAGAGGCTTTCCAGACTAGATGTTTAGACAATATTCAATATTTCAGATTCTGATGTTTTATCATACTTTATCATTTTTTTCATCAGTATTACATTTTGGAACCTTATGGCATTTTAGCCCATTATTCCGCATTATACAGTGTTATTAGTCAGTTATTGTGGTAGGAACCAGTCATGGGTTAGCTTGTGGTTCTTTGGGATTATGAGCAACATGTAGCATCTGGGGTACCGGACTCAGGGTATTACAAACTTGGTATCAGAGCCTAAGGTTCAACAATGTCCTAGGAAGTCTGAAAAGCCGCATCTAGAATAGTCTTGTGCATAGATGTGTAGCGCGCCACACGTATGTATAGAAGGCTATGTGATGTTTTAGGAATAGTTTCCCTTCATTCAGTATTCATGTCGTGCGAGAGAGGAAGATCTCCAGTTAAACTCTCTTTCTAATTCAAGTTTCTATTTTATATATAGAAAATACCACCAAATAGAACCCAGAGAAGAGGAACGGGAGATCAGTCATCCCCTCAGGCTGTTCAGCCAAATCCTTTGGGTGAACATATTTCCCATGCTGAGTTCAAAGAATCTTTCACCACCCTAGCTCATTCATTTGCTTCTCAGAATAAACGCCCTGCTGTCTTTTCGAACAACCCAGTGGCCTATACTACAACAGCCAGGATTTGGGACTTCACCTGAATGAACCCTCTATTTTTCACAAGGTCTAAGACAGATGTGGACCCTCAGGAATATCTTTATTAGGTGCAAAAGATTACAGATATTATGGGGGTGACTGGTAGTGAGGGTGCTGAGCTAGCTGTATACCAGTTGCAGGATGTGGTCTTATACTTAGTTTAAACAATGGAAAGCAGAGAGGGTCATAGATGTAGGGCCCATTGAATGGGAGGAGTTATCCACTACTTTTCAAGATAGATTATTTCCCTTAGATCTGAGAGATACTAAGGTGTTAGAGTTTATTAATCTGAAGAAGGGAAACATAACAGTGAAAGAGTATTAACTTAAGTTTACTCAACTAGCTAGATATGCTCCTCATGTGGTGGCAGATAATAGATACCGAATGAGTAAGTTTGTGTGTGGGGTGAATGATAGTGTGGTTTAAGAGTGCATGACCACAATGTTGATTAGTGAGATGGACTTGGCTAGGCTAATAATCCATGCTCAACAGATAGAGAAGCAAAAGAATAAGGAGAGAGAAAAGGAAAATAAGAGAGCTAGAACCGTTAGTTTCAACTTTGCTCAGCCTATGTTATAGGGTGAAAATCGTTCTCAGTTCTACCAAAAATCCTCAGTTCCATCTCCATCCTTAGTCCGTGCTCTAGTGACAAAATTCAAAAACTGTAATTGAGATATGGCGCCAGCCTCTAATTCTCAGGGTAGTGTCAGCAGTGCTTGAACCAATCCTTTTTCTCAGACTTATGGAAAGAACCATCAGGGTATTTGTAGAGTTGGCAGTGATATTTGTTTCAAATATGGCAAGCCAGGCCACAAATTCAGAGATAGTTCCCAGTCAGGTTCTCAGGGTCAGCGAAATCATCCTCCAGCTCAATCCGGTCGCTCGAATAAGCAGGGTGCCTCATCTAGTTCCACCAATAGGCAACGTCCAAATAGACTCTACGCTATTCAGTCCCGATAGGATCAAGAAAGTTCTCCTGACGTGGTCACTGGTACGTTACATGTTTATCACTTATATGTTTATGCTTTGCTTTATCCAAGAGCTTTCTTGTCTTTTGTTACTCCTTATATAACAGTTGGTTTTGGAGTCAGTCCAAAAATTCTAGCAGATACTTTCTCAGTATCTACCCTAGTAGGTAAATCCATCATATCCTGATGGGTATACAGGAATTTTCCTGTTATGGTATCTCATAAAATAACTTTAACCGACTTAGTCGAATTAGATATGACTGCTTTTGATGGTGTTCTCGGTATGGATTGGCTTCATTTCAGCTATGCCTCAATCGACTGTTGAAATAGAATTGTCCAATTCTAGTTCCTAATTGAATCCGTACTAGAGTGGAGGGGTAGTACTTCAGCACTTAGGGGTCAACTTATTTCTTACCTTCGGGCGAGAAAGATGATATCTAAGGGATGTGTCTATCACCTTGTGCGAGTCAAGGAATCCAGTTCAAAAATCCCTACTCTTGAATCAGTGTTAGTAGAATGTGAATTCCTTGATGTATTTACCAAAGATCTTCCCAAAATTTCTCCCGAAAGGGACATTGATTTAGGAAGTGATCTTCACCCAAATACTCAGCCCATATTTATTTCTACATAGAGAATGGCTCCAGTATAACTCAGAGAATTAAAAGAACAGTTGAAAGGTCACATAGATAAGGGATTCATTAGACCCAGTGTCTTTCCGTGGGGCACACCAATTATATTCGTGGATAAGAAAGACGGTTCTCTCAGAATAGGCCTAGACTACCGTCAGGTCAATAAGTTCATAGTCACGCCCCAAATCCCATTGGAGCGAACTGGAACCCGTAGCCGAGGAGGCCCGAGAGAACCCGTTCATAACCTATACTTTGACATTTACATTACTTATGAAAATTAGAAATTTGGGCAGCACTTCATTGTAAATAGAAGAAAACAGTACCTGTATCAGCCCAGCAGACACGCATATATATATATATATATATATATATATATAAACAGTAATTGGCCGTCAGAGCCATCACGTCTATCAACCAAACACTCCTATGGTTGTACAATATGTCTACAAAAGCCTCTGCATAGATACACAACTGAGTTAGGGTCGGGACAAACTCCCGCCCACAAAAGACTTTTATACAAATACCAAAAATACATATAGAAACGACTTGGGATGACCTGAAACAACTGGAGCTCACCACTATCAACAGAATGTCCTGGCTCTTACTGCGGAGGTGTACGACCTGAAGTACCTGTTCCTGCAGGCATGAATACAGGTCCCCCGTGAGGGACGTCAGTACGGGAATATGTACTGAGTATGTAAGGCAGTGAGTATCAAGATGAGATACAAAAGATCAACAGAACCCAGATACCAGTGAATAAACAGTATGAGTAGACCACACTTAAAAGAGCTGATGGGATTCCTGCACATTACTTTCATATCATTACTTCCCGTATTCCTTATCAATACATAACATATGTCATACAATGGCCAACTGATCAGTGGTACTAAAACAATACATCAGGGACCACCCCTGGAATAGCATATATACATAATATTTATACTACAATGGCCAACTGATCATTCGTACTAATACAATACATCATATCATCAATTTAAAATAAAGACATTTTATTTCTTACTTCAATTAATCTTTGAGATTGGTTACTTTTTGGTCACACCTTATGGAACTTGAAACCATGATACCTCAATAGGAAAAACATGTAAATAGGTAATCAATATCATGAAAATGAAGTAGAGAATCATGGATACCTCATTAAACCATTTCGGAGTCAACAATAGTATATGGACATTTTTTTGACTAGCCGGACATCTTAAAAGTAAAAACAAGTTCAATTGGTAGTGTCGAAGATCATATGATGTTATTATGTGTCATGTGTCGTAGGATAATGATGGAAGATTACTTGAGAGTGCCATGGGTCATTATTCATGCCAAAGATTATATAGAGTATGTCTTACATACCTTGATATAACCACTTCAATACAAGTCCAATTTGACTTCCCGTACTCTTCGAACACTTATCTACAATAAGTCATTTGTGGAAACTAGTATTAGCAACCAAACCTTACCATTTAGGTATTAACTTCACCAAATAATGTCTAGGAAGTAATCCTTTAACTCATCAATAAGAGTGCTACATACATCCTCTTATACTCTTATTACATTCACATATCATGCATTTTCATGCAATATCCCTCAACATCACTCTTAGCCTTTATTTCCCTTCTTAATCACCATCCAATACCAACATGATCACTAGGAATACATAACCACTAATATAATGATATATCACCACAATTAATCCTCCATAATCCAATTCAACAACTTCCATAATTTACTACTAACAATTTATACAAAACAATTCATAACTATGTTTCTAGTTATCTTCCAACATCAAGACAATACTCATAATCCTTTATCAATACTTATTCATGGATAAGAATCAATAATAAACAATATTCATACCTTAACAATGAACTCTTGTATTTAGAATCCTCCTTACATAACCATGGGGTTCTTCTCGAAGCTTTCGAGATGGTGAACACAACTACGAAACCAATTCGAATTTTCTACGGTTGAATCACCAAATATTTGAAGTTGAAATTAGGCTAGGGTTTCACCTTATCTTAATAATTGGATGATATATGATAAATATAAGGCCAAGTGTATGTTTATAGAGACCAATTTTCTTCCAAGAGGTAATCGAAAATGACCATTTTGCCCTAAAAAATTTAAATAAATCCGAATCTGTCCCCAGTGGACAGTTTTGACAGGCTGAAGTAAATCGATCATAAATCTTTTCTCCGGTATCGGATATGGGTGAAACAAATTTCATTGGAAATATAATTCAAAGGGATTTCATTTTAATATAAAGTATACCACCCATTTCTTCCTGTACAAGGAGTTATTATCGTTTAAAGTTGACCCAAAAATCTGTCCCAAAATTCTGTTTTTTTTTGATAGGCTGTAGTAAAACGGGTATAGCTCCTTACTCAGACATTGGATTTGGATGAAACCAATTTCATCGGAAATAAGACTCTCGGATATTTTCATCGATATATAGAATCTCACACAGTTCTTTTTGTAAAAGGAGTTATGATCATCTAAAGTTGATCAAAAAAAAAATTGTCTAGCTGCAGTAATTTTCCTGCAGATTTACCGTTCACAGGCTTCCCGGCCACCGTTTTGAAATTTCGAATGTGCTCGCTTATATGAAATACTCCTCTGTTTTGGTCAAACTTTATATCGTTGGAAATATTATTCCAGTACCTACACATGCAACTATTGACGGGATACTTCCGAACACCATAAACTTAATTTAACCCATATGCAAGCCGTTAGGACTCCATATAATCGCGATAAGTGTACGAAAAAATTTATAGGGTGTTACATTCTTCCCCCCTTAAGAACATTCGTCCTCGAATGTTAGCATAGTTACTCAATTAAGACATTTCCAAGCTTACAATTAACATATTCATCATCATAACATACTTGCATAAAAATAAACACTTACTTGTTATTGTTCTTCTTCCGTCTCATGAACTTCCTCCTCATCGTTGAATAGGTAAGGGTACTTAATATTCATCACTTACTAGGCTTCCCATGTGATCTCCTCAACTTGTTGATTCCTCCAAAGTACTTTTACCGATGCTATCTCTTTATTCCTTATCTTTTTAATTTGGCGATCAAGAATAGCAATAGGCACTTCTTCAAAAGTGAGATCTTCTGTAACTTGTACATCTTCCATAGTAGTGATGTGCGATGGATCTCCGATGTACTTGCGAAGCATCGAAACATGAAATATGGGATGAACTGCTGAGAGCTCTTGAGGTAGCTCTAACTCATAAGCAACTTGTCCAAATCTTTGAATGATCTTGTACGGACCTATGTATCGTGGACTTAACTTTCCTTTCTTGCCAAACCTCATCACTCCTTTCATTGGTGATACTTTCAAGAATACCCAATCGTCGATAGAAAACTCAAGTCCTCTTCTTCTAACATCCGCATAAGATTTGTGTCGACTTTGAGCTGTTTCAAGCCGTTGTTGGATCACTTTAACCTTCTCCATTGCTTGATAAAAAAGATCCGGTCCAAACAAGACCGCATCACCTGCTTCAAACCATCCTATTGGTGATCTACACTTTCTTCCGTACAATGCTTCATATGGTGCCATTTTGATACTTGATTGATAGCTATTATTGTAGGCAAACTCTATAAGAGGTAGGTGATCATCCCAGTTGCCTTTGAAATCTAATACACATGCTTGTAGCATATCTTCAAGTGTCTGGATGGTACGTTCCACTTGTTCGTCCGTTTGAGGATAAAAAGCCGTACTTAGATTTACTTGTGTCCCCAAACTCCTTTGAAAAGACTTCCAGAAATTCGCGGTAAATTGGGCTCCTCAATCAGATATAAGGGAAATTGGAACTCCATGTAACCGAACGATCTCCTTAATATACAACTTCGCATACTCTTCCGCCGTATAAGTTGTCTTAACTGGTAAGAAGTGCACGGATTTGGTAAGCCTATCAATGATCAACCATATGGAATCAAACTTCCAAAATGTACGAGGCAAACCTGTGATGAAATCCATATTGATCTTGTCCCACTTCGAGACTGGAAGATCTATACATTGCATGTAACCACCGGGTTTCTGGTGTTCTACTTTGACTCTTTGACAATTCGGACATTCAGCTACAAATTCGGCAATATTCTTCTTCATGTCATTCCACCAATATATTGCTTTCAAATCTTGATACATCTTAGTCGACCCTGGATGGATGGAATACCTTGAACAGTGTGCTTCTGTCATAATTCTCTTTCTTAGATCAACTACATCAGGTACACATAAACGATTCTGACACTGAAGCACTCCTTCTCGCGTAAGCTTAAATGCCTTTGTCGTGCCACTCTGCACATCCTCCTTAAGCTGCAATAAAATTGGATCTGCATACTGCTTCTCTTTCACTTCAGCTATCAATGAAGATTCCGCTGCATTACGTACAATAACCTCTTCATCTGGAGTTTCGAGAAGTCAAACTCCCAAATTAGCTAGTTGGTGAAGATCCTTAATCATCCCCTGCTTTTCTATAGATGCCATTTTAGACTTACGACTCAGTGCATCCGCTACCACATTCGCTTTCCCTGGATGATACAAGATATCAACATCGTAATCTTTCAACAATTCAAGCCATCTCCGCTGCCTCAAGTTTATATCTTTCTGACTGAAGATATATTGCAGGCTCTTATGATCAGTATATATGTCAACATGAACCCCATATAAGTAGTGGTGCCATATCTTCAAAGTAAATACAACTGCAGCTAGCTCAAGATCATGCGTGGGATAATTCCTCTCATGTGGTCGCAACTGTCTAGATCCATAGGCTATTACTCTACCATGTTGCATTAATACGCATCCTAAGCCAATTCTCGAAGCATCACAGTACACTGCATACCCTTCTGTGCCTTCAGGAAGTACCAATACCGGTGTAGAAGTCAACTTGCTCTTCAGATCTTGGAAACTCTTTTCACAGGCATCATTCCTTTGAAACTTGGATGCTTTATCCGTTAGCTTAGTTAAGGGTGCTGAAATAGAAGAAAAAACCTCAACAAACTTTCTATAATAACCAGCCAACCCAAGAAAACTACGAATCTTCGTAGGCGTCGTGGTCCTTGGCCAATTCTTCACAGGTTCTATCTTTTGAGTATCAACCTGTATGCCTTCATTTGATAGAATATGGCCCAGAAATGCCACTGACTTTAGCCAAAATTCACATTTAGAAAATTTTGCATACAACTTGCAATCACGAAAAGTTTGCAACGCTTGTCGCAAATGATTAGCATGATCCTCTTCTGATCTTATTCGGAAAAATGTCTTGGGTATATCTTTTTCTTTGACTCTCACTTGATGATAACCTGACCTCAAATCAATCTTAGAAAAACATTTGGCACCCTGTAACTGATCAAATAAATCATCAATTCTTGGAAGTGGATATTTATTTTTAAGAGTCACTTTATTCAGCTGCCTATAATCAATACACATTCTCAATGTGCCATCTTTCTTGCGCACAAACAACACTGGTGCTCCCCAAGGGGAAATACTAGGCCTAATGAACCCCTTTTCTAGCAAATCTTTCAATTGCCCTTTCAATTCTCGTAATTCTGCTGGGGCCATTCTATACGGAGGAATTGAGATTGGCTTAGTTCCTGGTATCACATCAATACCAAATTCCACTTCTCGTTCAGAAGGTAAACCTGGAAGATCTTCAGGGAATACATCAAGAAATTCACTTACTACTGGTACAGTGTGAAGATCTGGTGATTCCGATTCCGTATCCTTTACTCTAACTAAATGACATATGTAGCCTGGGAAATTATTTTTCTTGCTTTGCAATAAGAAATAAATCTACCTCTTGGTGCGCCAATCTTACCTTGCCATTCAATAGCTGCTTCATTAGGAAAATGTAAATACATCTTTTTCGTACAACAGTCAATTTTGGCATAACAAGACGCCAACCAATCCATACCCATTATAACATCAAAATCTACCATTTCTAGTTCCACAAGATTGGCCATCTTGTCTAGACCACACACAGTTACTACACAATCTTTATAAACTCTTCTAGCAATAATAGATTCCCCAACCGGGTTAGACACTTCCAACGGCTTATCTAACAATTCGGGGGTTCTTTTGAACTTTCCAGCAACCAAAGGAGTAACATATGATAATGTAGAACCGGGATCAATTAGAGCATACACATCAAATGAAAATATGGACAACGTACCCGTGACCACATCTGGGGAAGCCTCTAGATTCAGTCGATCCGCTAAAGCATAAGTGAGATTCTGAGTCCCGCTGGAACTGACGACTCATTTTTCATTTCTAGAGTGACCCGAAGGTTGTGCGCCCCTACCAGAATAAGATACCGGTGACGATGATGCAACAGCTGATCCCGAAGGTCGTACTATACCACCTGCGCCCCTTTGTGGGCATTCTCTCATAATATGTCCCGTCATACCGCACCAAAAACAAATATTTGTTCCCATTCAACATACGCCCATATGATGCTTTTCGCATCGATTACATAGCTCTCGAGAAGGTCTCGATTGGCTCATGTTCCCTTGCCCATGATAACCCACTGATCGCGAACTATGACCCTCACTTCTTTGCCCAAATTGACTGCCTCTGAACCCCTGATGCTGTGGTGGAGCACTAGATGCAGAATAAGAAAATAATGGCCTAGGTGGTCTAGCAGAAAATTGAGGTCTAAAACCACCCTGTGGCGCCATAAACTGCCCTGCAGATCTGGCCCTCTTAGAAGATCCACTTTTAAATTCCTGTGTTCTTTTTATTTGCTTCTGATCTTCCATTTTCCGTGCAAATGCTTGGATCCTAGCTATATCCATGTCTTTATTCAGTGCAGCAATAGTACAATCCCTAACCAAATACGGATCCAATCCATCCACATACCGATGAACTCTGTCATCCATAATAGCTATAACATTAGGAGCATATCTGGACAAAGAATTAAATCAAAGACTATACTCCCTCACACTTGTATTACCCTGTCAAAGTTTAAGAATTGATCTGCACGGGCCTGACGAGTCTCAAATGGAATATAATGATCAATAAATGCATCTTTGAACTCTCCCCACGTAGTTGGAGGTGCATCAATACCCCTAGATCATTTCCAATCCTCGTACTGCAATATAGCGTATCCTTTCAGTCTATATGCTGCTAGCTCAACCATCTCTTTACCGGATATGTGCATAACATCTAGAGCCCTTTGGGTTTGATCGACAAAGTCCTGCGGGTCTTCGTTAATATATTATCCAGTAAAAGTAGGAGGATCCAATTTCAGAAAATCCTGTGTCCGAAGGCTAGCTGCTCTATCCGTACCACTAGAACCCGTGGTAGGAATAGCTTTCCCTTGGACTTGACCGGCAACAATCCGGGTCAACAGTTGTACTGCATCCCTCATATCCATCTTTTCCTGATCAGCAGCATTAACAAGTGGTTCTGTGAATGTGGTTCGCCTCCCATTTATTTCATCTGGAGTGGAAGACATTTCAGATACCCGCTCAACTTGAGCTTCACTCTGATTAACTTGTACAGGTGGTGACTTACTAGTCCCTTCTCAGGCATCCACATCTACCTGTTCGCCGGTATTCTTACCGTAGTAAGAGAAACAAATGGATTCAGTGGTCAAATATGACTTCATTTCCTATATAAGCTCTATGGCACGATCTATGATCTGAAGGAAAGAAACAATTTCCTAAATATCCATAGCCTCCTGTTTATAGATGTGGTGCACAACACACCAATAAACAAGACTCTACGTAGACACGACTTTGTAGACTCACTAGAACGAACCTCTCTGATACCACTTCTGTCATGCCCCAAATCCCATTGGAGCGGACTGGCACCCGTAGCCGAGGAGGCCCAGGAGAACCCGTTCATAACCTATACTTTCACATTTACATTACTTATGAAAATTAGAAATTTGGGCAGCACTTCGTTGTAAATAGAAGAAAACAGTACCTGTATCAGCCAAGCAGACACGCATATATATATATAAACAATAATTGGCCGTCAGAGCCATCACGTCTATCAACCAAACACTCCTATGGCTGTACAATATGTCTACAAAAGCCTCTACATAGATACACAACTGAGTTAGTGTCGGGAAAAACTCCCGCCCACAAAAGAATTTTATACAAATACCAAAAATACATATAGAAACGACTTGGGATGCCCCAAAACAACTGGAGCTCACCACTATCAATAGAATGCCCTGGATCTTACTGCGGAGGTGTACGACCTGAAGTACCTGTTCCTGCAGGCATGAATACAGGTCCCCCGTGAGGGACGTCAGTACGGAAATATGTACTGATTATGTAAGGCAGTGAGTATCAAGATGAGATACAAAAGATCAACAGAACCCAGATACCAGTGAATAAACAGTACGAGTAGACCACACTTAAAAGAGCTGATGGGATACCTGCACATTACTTTCATATCATTACTTCCCGTATTCCTTATCAATACATAACATATGTCATACAATGGCCAACTGATCAGTGGTACTAATACAATACATCAGGGACCACCCATGGAATAGCATATATACATAATCTTTATAATACAATGGCCAACTGATCAGTGGTACTAATACAATACATCATATCATCAATTTAAAATAAAGACATTCCATTTCTTACTTCAATTAATCTTTGAGATTGGTTACTTTGTGGTCACACCTTATGGAACTTGAAACCATGATACCTCAATAAGAAAAACATGTAAATAGGTAATCAATATCATGAAAATGAATTAGAGAATCATGGATACCTCATTAAACCATTTCGGAGTCAACAATGGTATATGGACATTTTTTTGACTAGCCGGACATCTTAAAAGTGAAAACAAGTTCAATTGGTTTTGTCGAAGATCATATGATGTTATTATGTGTCATGTGTTGTAGCACAATGTTGGAAGCTTACTTGAGAGTTCCATGGGTCATTATTCATTCCAAATATTAGATAGAGTATGTCTTACATACCTTGATATAACCACTTCAATACAAGTCCAACTTGACTTCCCGTACTCTTCGAACACTTATCTACAATAAGTCATTTGTGGCAAACTAGTATTAGGAACCAAACCTTACCATTTAGGTATTAACTTCATCAAATAATGTCTAGGAAGTAATCCTTTAACTCATCAATAAGAGTGCTACATACATCCTCTTATACTCTTATTACATTCACATATCATGCATTTTCATGCAATATCCCTCAACATCACTCTTAGCCTTTATTTCTCTTCTTAATCACCATCAATTACCAACATGATCACTAGGCATACATAACCACTAATATAATGATATATCACCACAATTCATCCTCCATAGTCCAATACAACAACTTCCATAATTTACTACTAACAATTTATACAAAACAATTCATAACTATGTTTCTAGTTATCTTCCAATATCAAGACAATACTCATAATCCTTTATCAATACTTATTCATGGATAATAATCAAGAATAAACATTATTCATACCTTAAAAATGAACTCTTTTATTTAGAATCCTCCTTAAATTACCATGGGGTGCTTCTCGAAGCTTTCGAGATGGTGAACACAACTACGGAACCAATTCGAATTTTCTACGGTTGAATCACAAAATATTTGAAGTTGAAATTAGGCTAGGGTTTCACCTTCTCTTAATAATTGGATGATATATGATATATATGAGGCTAAGTGTATGTTTATAGAGACAAATTTTCGTCCAAGAGGTTATAGAAAATGACCTTTTTTCCCTAAAAAATTTAAATAAACCCGAATCTGTCCCCAGTGGACAGTTTTGACAGGCTGAAGTAAATCGATCATAACTCTTTGCTCCGGTATCGGATTTGGGTGAAACCAATTGAATTGGAAAGATAATTCAAAGGGATTTCATTTTCCAAGAAAGTATACCACCCAGTTCTTCCTGTAAAAGGAGTTATGGTCGTTTAAAGTTGACCCAAAAATCTGTCCCAAAATTCTGTTTTTTGTTGATAGGCTGTAGTAAAACGGGTATAGATCCTTACTCAGACATTGGATTTTGATGAAACCAATTTCATAGGAAATAAGACTCTCGTAGATTTTTGTCGATATATAGCATCTCACACAGTTCTTTTTGTACAAGGAGTTATGATCGTCTAAATTGATCCAAAAAAAAATTGCCTAGCTGCAGTAATTTTCCTGCAGATTTACTGTTCACAGGCTTCCCGGCCACCGTTTTGAAATTTTGAATGTGCTCGCTTATATGAAATACTCCTCTGTTTAGGGAAAACTTTATATCATTGGAAAGCTTATTCCAATACCTACACATACAACTTTTGACGGTATACTTCCGAACACCATAAACTTAATTTAACCCATACGCAAGCCTTTAGGACTCCATATAATCGCGATAATTGTACGAAAAAATTTACAGGGTGTTACATTCATGGTCAAGAACAAATATACACTCCCCAGAATTGATGAATTGTTTGACCAACTTCATGGTGCCAGTTACTTCTCTAAGATAGACCTTAGATCCGGCTATAATCAGCTCAGAGCCGACAGAAATTGTATGCAGACGTGCACAGAAAGGATCTCAGTTCGAGATTGGTGATTATGTGTATTTAAGAATCTCTCCCATGAAAGGAGTGAAGAGGTTCAAAAAGAAGGGAAATATCAATCCCCGATATGTCGGCCCCTTCAAAATTCTCAATCGCTTCGACAAAGTAGCTTATGAGCTCTAATTTCCTTCAGATCTATGTTCAGTCCATCCAGTGTTTCACGTATCCTTTCTTAAGAAGTGCATAGGTGACCCCACATTCGTAGTCCCTACAGAGGGCTTAGATATTTAGAAAAACCTCTCATTCGAAGAGATCCCAGTCGAAATCCTTGACTATCAGATTCGTAGACTGAGGAACAAAGAAGTCCCTCTAGTCAAAGCTCTTTGGCGGAATCAGCCTAAGGTAATGGCTTTCCTTAAGCTCATTCAGTTTCATGCTCAAATTTCCATTTCAAACTTGGTATCATTTACCATTACATGTTCAACCATATGTTCTTGAGTCAATTCAGTTATATATTCACGTATCAGATATGTATGATCAATATGAGAAACTCAGCTTATCAGTACTCCCAGTCATGTATTCATGAACCAGATCAGTTATGTACTCAAGCATTAGATATGCATGTTTTGTGTGATAATTCAGTATATTAGTAATATCAGTTCTATAGTCATGTCCTAGATATTCATGTTCAGTAAGTAGGTTCAGCCTACTAGTATTCTCAGTTCAGTCGGTCTAATTAGAGGACGAATATTCCCAAGAGGGATATATTGTAAGACCCTGAAAAATTCCAAGCTTAGTTTAGCCCTTTAAGTTTGTTAAGGGATCCCAAACTTAGAAAATTCTAGCTAAGTATTCATACTTAGTTTATTTTTGGCCTTCGAAAGTTGGCAATCTTATTTAGCGACCTATACATCCGTTAAATATTTATATTTTAGTTAATTCATGATCAGAAGGGTCAATATGTGTTCCCAGACGAGTTTCAGATTCTTTGAACCTCGTTTAGACCATGTTTGGAATCCCAAAGCAGTGTACCAACACGATCTTGGCATGCCGTGTCACCTATCGCGTTGGTTGATATTATCCGTAGCTACCAGCATGTCATTCCAGTGACCCAGCACGATCTTTGTGCGACGCATTGGATACCGCGTTGATGTCATCGACAGGCTGTGTCAGATATCGTGTCGGTAGCCTAGTTTTTGCTTATTTAAACACTGCGTTCTTGAGGGTATTTAGGTCTTTTTACCTCGAACTTCAGCTCCCAAAACACGAAATTTATCCACTTTAGAGGCATAATACAATCATTATTCATAAAATCCTAAAGAGCAAAACCCTAGGGCTATTAATTCAAGAATCAAATTCAACAGATTTCACCATCAATCTTTCCAAATTCAAGCAATAAGGTATGTAAAATGTTCATCCAAGGGTCCCTTCCACCCTTGGAGTTCAAGAAACTTCTTTTAAAAACATGAATTGTGATTTCCATGTTGTGAGTTTGAATGTAATCATGTTGATGTTGTGGAATGTGTTCCAAGTTGAAATCTTTATGTGTTTCTTGATATGATAGCATGTAACTTGAATTTTGATTCTCTTATATTGAAACCCTTGAATTATGAAGTCATGATATATTAGCATTGTTGATCATACCCAAGTATAAATCTACGCCTACCATGTGTTTGATAAAATGCTAAATTGAGACTATGGCGTTCTGTGATCATTTGGTGGTCTAAATGATGAACATATGCTATACTCACATGTTCACATGTTTTCTATGTTAAATCTATACCTTTTATGTGTTTGATTGAAAGCTCATGAGATTGATT
Organism: Capsicum pubescens; assembly: GCA_030864215.1. NCBI lineage: Eukaryota > Viridiplantae > Streptophyta > Magnoliopsida > Solanales > Solanaceae > Capsicum > Capsicum pubescens. The sequence goes on along the minus strand of CM061548.1, from coordinate 365,349,763 downwards.
TAATGAAATTATGATGTGTTAGTATGCATTCCTATTCATGTATAAGTTCATGACTTTCAAGTGATTGATGAAATGCCTTATAGATCGTATTGTGAGTTGTTGACTATTGTCAAGTATTCAAGAATTGTCATGTCTTATTATTTTTATGCTATCGAGTCCTGAGGGTATTTAATACCCGATAATTTAGTTGTGTGCCTAAAGCCAGTGTCAGTTACAAAACAGTCTCAATTATATCACGATATGTAGTACTCTATTTCAGTTACAAAACTTAGAAAAATAAACTCAGTATCAATCAAATCCCATTAGTATTCAGTTCAATCCTCAGTAATCTCAATAATTTAACAGAACTCAGTAGTATTCTGTCAGTCTGGCCATCGTAATTTATCTGACTGACACCTCTTTGTAAAATAGCAATAACTTTTAACTCTGCTATTGGATTAAGGCAAAACCGGTGGACATAAAAAGAAGACTCAAAGATCTTTTATTTGATATATAATAGTCTCTCCAACTTGTTATATACAACAAGTTATGGTTGATGGAAGTTTACCCAAGTATAGAAGTTCACCAAAACTATATCGATAGAAGAGTTTTCAACTTGTCTTTGAGTTAAAAGATTTTTTGTGACCTCAATTCTTATTAAAAGGTAATCACACACTGTAGGATTTTTCATCACACATGTATTAACAAACAATCATTATGTTCGGGCCTATACGCAAAAAAAGGTAGTTCAAACTTTAGCCCAAAAAGTGAGGGGTGTTATAGTTAGTCACTTGAAATTGATTAAGTGTAGGTACTTGAAATGATAATTTTTTATTTTGAATGTAGTTTAGTTAGGTAACTTGAGAGGTGATTTAGTGACTTGATATTGATTAAGTGTAGGAACTTGAAATGGGAAAAATTTTTTTGAATGTAGTTTAGTTTGGTAACTTGTGAGGTGACTTAGTCACTTGAAATTTATTAAGTGTAGGTACTTGAATTGAGATTTTTTTTTTTGAATGTAGTTTAGTTTGGTAACTTGGGAGGTGACTTAGTGACTTAAAATTGATTAAGTGTATCTACTTGAAATGAGAATATTTGTTTTGAATGTAATTTAGTTTGATAATTTATGCGGTGACTTAGTGACTTGAAAATGTTGAAGTGTAGGTACTTGAAAGATGAATTTTTATTTTATATGTAGTTTAGTTTGGTAACTTGTGAGGTGACTTAGTCACTGGAAATTGATTAAGTATAGGTACTTGAAATGAGAATTTTTGTTTTGAATGTAGTTTAGTTTGGTAAGTTGGGAGGTGACTTAATGTCTTGAAATTGATTAAGTGTAGGTACTTGAAATGAGAATTTTTGTATTGAATGTAGTTTAGTTATGTAACTTGGGAGGTGACATAGTGACATGAAATTGATTAAGTGTAGATACTTGAAAGGTGAAATCTTATTTTTAATGTAGTTTAGTTTGGTAACTTGTGAGGTGATTTAGTCAATTGAAATTGATTAAGTGTAGGTTCTTGAAATGAGAATTTTTGTTTTGAATGTAGTTTAGTTTGGTAACTTGTGTGCTTAATTAGTCACTTGAAATTGATTAAGTGTAGGTACTTGAAATGGAAATTTTTATTTTGAGTGTAGTTTAGTTTGGTAACTTGTGAGGTGATTTAGTCACTTGAAATTGATTAAGTGTAGGTACTTGAAATGACAATTTTTGTTTTGAATGTAGATTAGTTTGGTAACTTGGAAGGTTACTTAGTGACTTGAAATTGATTAAGTGTAGGTACTTGAAATGAAATTTTTTGTTTAGGATGTAGTTTAGTTTGATAATTTATGAGGTGAGTCAATGACGTGAAAATATTGAAGTGTAGGTACTTGAAAGGTGAGTTTTTGTTTTGGATATACTTTTGTTTGGTAACTTGTGAGGTGACTTTATCACTTGAAATTGATTAAGTGTAGGTACTTAAAATGAGAATTTTTATTTTGAATGTAGTTTAGTTTGGTAACATGGGAGGTGACTTATTGACTAGAAATTGATTAAGTGTAGGTACTTGAAATGGGAATTTTTGTTTTAAATTTATTTTAATTGTGTAACTTGGGTGGTGACTTAGTGACTTGAAAACGTTGAAGTGTAGGGACTTGAAATGTGAATTTTTGTATTGAAAGAAGTTTAGTTTGGTAAATTGAGAGGTGACTTATTGACTTGAAAGTGATGAAGTGTAGGTACTTGAAATGAGAATTTTCTTATTGAATGTACTTTAGTTATGTAACTTGGGAGGTGACATAGTGACATGAAATTGATTAAGTGTTGATACTTGAAAGGTGAAATTTTATTTTTAATGTAGTTTAGTTTGGTAACTTGTGAGGTGATTTAGTCACTTGAAATTGATTAAGTGTAGGTTCTTGAAATGAGAATTTTTGTTTTGAATGTAGTTTAGTTTGGTAACTTGTGTGGTGAATTAGTCACTTGAAATTGATTAAGTGTAGGTACTTGAAATGGAAATTTTTGTTTTGAGTGTAGTTTAGTTTGGTAACTTGTGAGGTGACTTAGTCACTTGAAATTGATTAAGTGTAGGTACTTGAAATGACAATTTTTGTTTTGAATGTATATTAGTTTGGTAACTTGGTAGGTTACTTAGTGACTTGAAATTGATTAAGTGTAGGTACTTGAAATGAATTTTTTTGTTTAGGATGTAGTTTAGTTTGATAATTTATGAGGTGAGTCAATGACGTGAAAATGTTCAAGTGTAGGTACTTGAAAGGTGAGTTTTTGTTTTGGATATACTTTTGTTTGGTAACTTGTGAGGTGACTTTATCACTTGAAATTGATTAAGTGTAGGTACTTAAAATGAGAATTTTTATTTTGAATGTAGTTTAGTTTGGTAACATGGGAGGTGACTTATTGACTAGAAATTGATTAAGTGTAGGTACTTGAAATGGGAATTTTTGTTTTGAATTTATTTTAATTGTGTAACTTGGGTGGTGACTTAGTGACTTGAAAATGTTGAAGTGTAGGGACTTGAAATGTGAATTTTTGTATTGAAAGAAGTTTAGTTTGGTAAATTGGGAGGTGACTTATTGACTTGAAAGTGATTAAGTGTAGTTACTTGAAATGAGATTTATTTTTTATTGAATGTGACTTTTATTTTTAATTTAGGTACTTGAAATGTGAACTTTTGTGACTTGATCTAATTACTTGAATTTGATTGATTGTGTAGATGGAACCGGATTATAAATGGATATATAATAAGAATAATGATAATAGAATGGGTCTTAGGGTGGAATTTGTTGAAGGTGTCAATCGATTTGTTGAACATACTAAAACACTTGATGCTTGGTCACGTTTTTGGGATATTCATTATCATTATGTTAGATGTTATGGTACATATCTTTTAAAAGAAGAAGTTGTGAAGGAACAACTTTATAGAAATGAGTTTCACGAGGACTTTTTAAGATTGCATACTATTCAGGGTTATGTTGAGAAAAATAATTTGGTTATTGGTGAAAGTAGTAGGTCTACAGGGCATGATAACTATCAAGATACTAGAATGACAGAAATTGTGCATGATTCTTTTGGGATGCAACATTGGGGAGACTTTAGGGAAATTGTAAAAGATATTCCGAATAGAGAAACAGGCTATTTTTATGAACAATAGCATGCTTCTAGTCATCCTTTGTTTGACGGGTGTTTGCATTCTCGTTTGACTATTGTTGTTAGATTATTAAGTAATAAATCTGATTTGAATATTGCTGAGGGAGGAATATACTCAATGATAGACCTTATTAAAGAGTTAGTTGACTCCGTCTTAGAGGTTCCTGATTCTTTCTATAAGGCAAAAAGATTGGTGTCAAAGTTAGGTCTCTCCTTGGTTAGAATTGATTGTTATGAAAATGGATGTATGTTATACTTTAAGGAAGACTCTATAATATAGTCTTTTAAGTTTTGTAAACACCTTCGATATAAGCGTGGTTGTCGAAGAAATTAAATTTCTATTAAGGCGATGCCTTATTTACGTCTAATACCAAGGTTGAAGAGGTTGTATGCATCAAACAACTCAGCTCCTCATATTAGATGGCATAGTGAAAATAGAAAGCCTACTGGTGTTATGTGTCATCCATCTGAATAAGAGGCTTGGAAGCATTTTGATGAAACTTATCCAGATTTTGCAGCTGAGCCACAAAATATTAGTTTGGGATTGTGTGATGATGGTTTCTCACCTTTTTATGTTGGTGTTGCACCACATTCATGTTGACATGTATTTATCACCCCATATAATCTTCGTCCTAAAATATTGATGACTAGTCCATATATATTTCTGAATTGTGTTGTTCCTGGGTCGCGTAACTCAAAAAGCAGAATAGGCGTCTCCTTGCAACCTTTGATTGATGAAATTCAAATTTTATAGCATGAGGGGGTTGAAACTTAGGACATTTAACATAAGAAGAATTTCAATTTGTGTTCATATCTAATGTGGAATATTAATGATTTTCCTGCTTATGGAATATTGTCTTGGTGGATGACAGCTGGAAAGTTGGCTTATCCATTCTGCATGGAAAAAATAAAATCTTTCACATTTAGACATGGCAGGAAAAATTCATGGTTTGATTGTCATTGTTGTTTCTTGCCACCTTATCATTAGTTTAGGAGACTTAGGAATGCATTTAGAAAGAATAGAACAGAACATGATGGTCTAGCTTTAAGGTTATCTGGTTATGACCTCTGGGAGATAGTTCAGGATTGCCAAAAGTTAGAGAGGAACCATTGATTAGGCTTGATGGATATGGCATTTCACATAACTGGACTAAGCAAAGTATATTTTGGGAGTTAGAATATTGGACATATAATTTGCTTAGACATAATATTGATGTCATGCATGCTGAAAAGAAATATTTTGACAACTTGTTCAACACAGTTATGGATATCACAAGAAAGATAAAGGATAATCCTAAGGCCAAACTTGATTTATTAGAATATTGCAAGCGTAGAGAATTACACTTACAGGAGGGGACCAATGACAATGTTCTTAAGCCAAAGGCTAGTTATACATTTATGTTGGACCAAAAGCAAAAAATATCTGAGTGGGTCAAAAGTTTAAAGATGCCCGATGGATATGCCTCAAATTTGGGAAAGAGGGTTGATATGTTACAAAGAGTCTTACATGGAATTAAAAGCCATGATTGTCATGTTTTCAAGGAACAATTACTTCCAATTGCTTTTATTGGTTTTCCTAAAATATATGAAAATCAATAGCAGAGATTAGTTTGTTCTTCAAAGATTTATGTGCCACCACATTAAAAGAAGAAAATTTGGCGCAAATGGAATTTAATATTGTTGTTATCACTAACAAGTTGGAGAAGATTTTTCCACTAGGGTTCTTTGATGTGATGGAGCATCTTCCCATTCACCTTGTCCACAAAACTTTGCTAGGCAGTCCATTTGAAATTAGGTGGATGTATCCAGGCGAACGGTAAGCAATTGCAACATATTTATTTTTATATAGTAAACATCTAATCTTAAGATTATGCAGGACAATGGGAAAACTAAAAAGGGGTCCCCAAAATAAACATAGGGTGGAAAGATCTATAGTTAAGGCCTATCTTGAAAGCAAAACATCTCAATTTTGTTCATATAACTTTGGTGATGAAGTTGATTGTTTAAGAAACTGATCAAATCGTCATCAAGACGATCAGAATGAGCCTCATTTGCAACTGATATCAATTTTCAATAAATCTGATAGTAAGGTTAAAAAGATCATATTTCATCGGCTCACTACCATGGAGCAAAAATCAACAACTTTGCATGTCTTGCTGAATTTCCTAGAAGTTGAGACCTCTCCTAAGTAAAGATATCAAATATTAACATATCATATATATTTACTCATTCCCTTATGGAAACTAATTGTGTTTTGCATGTAGAATCTTCAGTTCATTTAAGACTCAATTCCACGAGAAACCAGTGTATGCATCAATTACAACATGGATTACATATGAGGTGTGTAAGTGTAGTGATATTTCTACAAATTTTAAACATTTAAACATTCTTTAACTAACATATATATATGTATAATATTTTTAGGAACACTATTCACCAAATTCGGAAGCATACGATTAGTTCTTGAGAGATATTTCTTGAGGACCAGTTGAAGCTCGTACAATGTACCATTACATTGTAAATGGTTTTAAATTTTCCATCTCAAAACACTCCATAACAAGGAAAACATACAATAGTGGTGTTTGGGTTAAGGGTGATAATAATGTTGATTACTTTGGGATCATACAAGAGTTCTTAGAACTGGAATATATTGGTTCGCCAATAAAAAAAATTGTCCACTTTTGATGTAAGTGGTTTGATCCAAGAACAAGAGGCACAAGAGTAAATAAAGAGCATTACATCATTGAAGTGAAGCACAATAGGACATATCCTGTTCACGATCCCTTTGTTATCGTGCGAAATGCTAAACAAGTGTATTCTTCTCCTTATCCGTTGCACAGTGATAAGTCTGATTAGTGGGATGCAATAAAAAAAAGCCTATAGGATGGGTGGAAGTTGAGAATGTGTTTGAGACTGCGTATCAAAATGAAATACAAATTGATCACCAGTTGTGGACATTGATTTAGTGGATAGTTTAAACCACCCAGAAAATATATTTGAAGAAGTTAATATTGCAGAAGAAGAGGCTAAGTGGGTATGAGATGAGGAAACTTCCGAAGAGGGTGAATGGTTTAGTGGAGAATCTTTGGGAGAGGAGGAATCGATTGTGTAGGTTGTATTTGTTTTGTATTGATGTCATTATGCTTTGAACTATCTACCTTTATGTTTCTTGTTTAATATTGATATGTAATATACTATGTTAGATTGTTGTTGTTTAATACTTATTTAGTGATTTGAAATGTGAATTAGTGACTTGAAATTAGTTACTTGGAATATTTTAACACTGGTGTTTTCTTATAATCATTTTGTAAGGACTAACTGTTTGTTAATTTTACATAATTTAGATGGCAGGTAAAGGTGAAAAAGGTAAGAAAAAAGTTGATCCTACAAAGACATAAAATAAAAAAAAACCTCCGCCTTATAAACAATCGTCAAGTATTCTTATATCTGAGGGTTGGCGTGATGATGTGCCAGCACGACCCTCACATTCTAGGTTGTCGCAACATTTAGTTTTTGCTCCTACACATGTGGATCCACTTCATGGTCTACAGTGACTCATTCAGCCCCCATCCCTATGCCACTGCATTCACAGTGCTATCAAAAGATCAATGGAATATACGGTAATCTATTATCTTATGCAGTACCTTCTCCTGGTAGTCACCCTCGTTCTCATAGTGTTTCTAATGGATCTATTGGGTTTCTGGATCTTCATCTTGGAGGAATTCCATTCAGTGCTTTTGACCCGCTCACGCCAGTGCATCCACCAGTACTTGTTCCACAACCCAGAGACAGAGATGTTTATCGGAGGTAGTATATTATTCCATATGGAGTAGGATAATATTTTTAAATATAACAACATTATAAATTTTTCATTTACTATATTATTATGCTCTAGGAAATTAATGTTTAATCTTGTGTTGTAGGTTTTTTTCCGATAATGGAATTCGAAAAATTACAACTAAATGCATTACTCGCCATTTCAACAGCTATTGCACCAGTTGGCAAAAGGTTCAAGAATTTGATTAAAATGAAATGTTTAATGAATTTTAGGTCAAGATTTAAATTATCGACTACTTAACACATTGTTAGAACAAAAAATTGAATATTATACTTTTGGTTTTGTTGTTGAAATATTTTTGGTGGGATGACGCGAATGACTGTGCTATCTGAAGGAATTTTTATAGAAGAGCTAGATCAAGAATGAACGGTCTGTTGGATTATGCCAGAACAAATAGGGTACGACCAGAGTTTATACTCGAACCCATGTGGCAAGATTATCTTCGCTATTGTAGTAGCGAAAAATACCAAGTGTTGAGTGAGAATGGAAAGAAAGCCAGGGCATCATCCAAGAATGACTCTCTAAATACCGTGGGAGCAGTTAGTCAGATTAATGTGGAGCAAAAAATTGTATATAACATTTACAGGTTTAATTGTTTGTTTCTGTTGAAATTTTTAATTATTTGAAGATTAATAATTTTATCATATGTAGACAAAAAAATTGGGTAGGAAGATACAACAAGATGAGGTATTCGAGGGGACCCATGTAAGGAAGAAAAAGAACCCAACTGATGAAGATGTCTGGGTTGATCCTCGTGCAAAAGCTACCCATGTAAGAATTAAATTTTGTATTTATGAATCTTTTTCTCAAAGTTGATATTATTCAAGTGCGAGTAGTTTAATATTTTTTTACTATTAATTAGACCTTTACTTTGAATATTGGAAAAATATATGTAACTCGTTAATGAGTATCGTAGTACTCAGCCTCCTGAATGTCTGGGTGACATAATACCTAAAGATGTGGAGGAGGAGTTACGAAAATAAACTATGGGTTCTCTAGTTAGAGGCCAATACTACGTGTACTACAGAAAATGTTTTAGCGAGAATGTTAGGTCTTCGTCCGGCCCTACATCCTATACCTCATCAGTTGATAGAGAAACCATTGATTTACTAAATAATACAATTTCTTAACTCACTAAAGACCTTGTTGTACAAACTGAGAGGGAGAAAAAGAAATAGGAGGGAACAACGAAACAAATGAGATTGATGCAGGGGTAGATCAACTTTTTTTATTCGATATGCAGGGATTCTTCCTTCTTGTTCTGGTGTTGCATTTCGGGCTGTAAAAGGTCTAGTCCTACTGGATGATATCATCACTGATAAGAAATTAGATCATGCGTGTGAGGATGAGGATACGGATGATGAAGAGGATAATGAGTTGTAGTTTTTAGACTATAGCATGTTTTGTAGTTTGGATTTGGAGACTAGATAAATTTTATAAATAACTTGATTTTACATGTTTGTATTGTCTATGCTGGTTGTTTGTAATCTTATGTTGGTTGAAATGTTATACTGGTTGATGGAATGTAGCCTATATAGGTTGTTATTTTTTAAAAAAAATTATCAGAAAAACCAACCACATGTGGTCAGTTTTCTGGAAAATATTATAAAAACCGACCATGTGGTCGGTTAATAAAAAAAAATTCCACAATACCGACTACATGTGGTCAGTATTCTGGAAAATTTTACGAAAACCGACTATATGTGTTAGGTTTACTATAATTAATTAAAAATAATTTTATTAAATAAATTATTTAAAAAAAAAAGACCACATGTGGTCGGTTTTATATTTAAATTAATTAATTAATTTTAATAAAACCAACCACATGTGGTCGGTTTTGTATTTAAATTAATTAATTAATTTTAATAAAATCGACCACATGTGGTCAGTTTTGTATTTAAAAAATCTTTTTTTAGAAAAAATATTGAATTTTAAATATATATATATATATATATATATTTATTTAAAAAAAAACCCCGACCACACGTGGTCAGTTTTAAAAAAGCTACCAGGTTTTTAACGACCATGCATTTTAGTCGATTTTTGGTAAAAAATGTAGGAAAATAGACCATATGTAGTCGTTTTTTGTGGTCACTTTTCCTATTTTTTTTAGTCGTGTACGTGAGTCATTGCATTGATCATCATCTCCAGCACGTACCCTTGCACTTCTACTTATTTGTGTATTTTCAGTGTGAGACATGAAGTGGTCAAGGGAACACCAGGGAACACCATGATTTATATTTATATGTGAACCATTACGTTGATCATCATATCCAGCTTGTACTCTTGCACTATTACTTATTTGTGTATTGTTTAAGTGAGGCCAGAAGTTCCACCAAACACTTCAGCAGGGCTTCAAACAATGAAGTATACCCTCATGTAGTGATCAAGAGAATTCATGGGAACACATTGATTGATATTTATATGTGAACTATTGCATTGATCATCATCTCTAGCTCGTACTCTTGCACTTTTATATGGTTGTGTGTTTTCTAAATTAGCCCGAGAGTTCCCAAAACACTTCAGCAGTGGTTCAAACAACGAAGTAAGCCATCATGAATTTGTCACGACCCAAGCCCAGGCCCTAGTTGCGACGAGCATCCTAAACCATGAAGGTCAGGGTGCCCTTTTCTATCTGGCAATCATACACTACGTTAATACAATGTAAATAAATGCGAAAAAGTTATCATACAGAAACATGGTCGATATTATAATTCAAATGAACAATTCGAAATGAAATTCGTAAGCCACAAACAACATCTAACATATGTCTGTGAAATCTCTAATACATAAAGTCAACATCTTGTCTAAAATTGGGTCAAGGCCTCCAATCGAACCATAAACCAAAATAGAGTAACAATGGTATAAAAACAGCCCTTCCGAAATAAGGGAGGCTCACTAATTGCACTCTTCCAATGAACAATTCTATGGCTTAGCGAGAACCCGGGACTGAGCCTCAGGTCCTGAAATACAGGGGGTCAATACAAATATACTGGTACGCAGAGCAATACAAAATAATGTACTGTTCTATATAACCAAATTGAGAGAATTTCATAAAGATTTATGCATGAAATAACTTAAAATACATGGGCAATTTCAAATGATCTTAAAACAATTCTGTAGATACAATTTCTTTCTTTGTGTTACTTCTGAGCTAGGTGGTACACCCTACATATCTGAAAGTATCCCACGGGCTATATGAGATCCTCCCTTAACTTAGCGTCCAATCCCCCAACCCATGTTTGCTACAAGAGTTGGAATATCTGAATCTGATATGCCATAGGGCACTAGGCCAGCGTATAATCCCTCTTTAGGGACATAATAAACCCGTATTGACAAAAAACTATTCCGAGCAATGAATCGTATGACTCATGCCTACTTTGGGTAACCACCTAACTCTCTTAGTGCCCATTTTTTACATTTTCTAAACATGCATCTTTTTGAATTCAAAATTTGAAATCTGAAATGAAATTTTCTGAGTTTATCATGGCCTTATCTAATATTGTATCATCATACCAAGAATTGCAAGTCATACTTATCAACCATAAATTATAAAGTTACAACTCTTTTCTAGGAAAAATTCATTTAAACAATACAAGAGAATGCGTACAGTGAAATTCATGAAAACTAAGGCAGAAATTCTCAAGTTCAATTCACAAACACGTGGTGGTCAAATATCTTGTAGTAAGCAATGCAACTCTTTAAATCATCACTTTTGTTTATGTAGTTAATAAAAATTCTATCTCTTCATGTTATCACCAAAACCAAGTCAATAAACAATAGTAAAGACATTCATATCATACGTTTCAACATGAAATCGAATAGGTCATAACATGTGAAATCAAGATGCATACATAATACATGTATTTATACAAGAGAGCGATTATCAATATTCAGGCTTTCGATTCAAATTTTAAAACATAAAATTCATATATATACATGTATTCAGAGTAAAAGATCAATTTCAATAAAAGGCCTCAAGACCAAAACACATCTCATTGGAAGAGTTCACAGTGTGTACTTTTTAATGTAATTCAAGCCCTTCATAAAAAATGATTTATCAATATTCATAATGTTAAGATAAATGATTTACAAATGCCCATGTAGTTTAGGAAAACCCCATGTACCTTATGTCATTTAGTTTGAAGATTGGAACTCCAATCTTGACCTTTTCTCGAATTCTTGATCTTAGAGGAATCCCTAATTTGCTCTTGTTCTTGATAGTAGAAAGGATTTTATATGTTGTAAAACTGATAATAGTTTATTAATAACATTTGGAATACAATTTAATTCATGGGGGAGGTTTTTGTGAAGGGTAATTACGAAAATACCTATTTAAAAACATCTCATCTAAGAAACTCGGCCTCGCCTGACGTCTTAGTTGATGGACCGTCAGGTGCCAGACTTTCACTCAATCCGTCAGTTCTTGGCCAGAGAATGAGCTCACTGCCTGAGGTTGATGGAAATCTTGGTAGACCATCACTAAATTGATGGTCCGTTAGTTTGGCTGTTGCACCTTGGCAGTCTAACATCTCCCTAGAAAACAAGCATAACTTTTTATTCTGATATCGAATTAAGGCAAAACCGGTAGCGTTGGAAATAAGACTCAAAGAAATTTTATTTGATATAATGTAGTACATATAACTCATTATATAAAAGAATTTATGAACGATGGAAGTCGACCAAATTTTAGACGTTCCCTAAAACTTAATCGATAGGAAAGTTTTCAACTCGTCTTTGAGTTAAGGGACCTCTATGATGAAAAGTTATGCACAACTATATTACCACACTACCTAATTGAGTATCATACTTATATTTACACTGGATTCATTGGATTTTGGGACCTTTACGCATAGGAATGATGGCTTATGTTCTAGCCCAAAATATGGGTTGTTACTGTAAGACCCCGCAAAATCCTAAGCTTAGATCAGTGCTTTAAAGCTTATTAAAGGTCCCAGACATAGAAAATTTTAGCTAAGTATTCATACTTAGTGTTATTTTAGCCTTTGTAGGTTGGCGACTCAAATTCACGACCCTCATGATTATAAAGTGATGATATTTAGGTTGAATCATGATCAAGAATGTCAGTAGGTGTTCTCGGACAAGTTTTGAATTTTTTGGACTTCATTTGATACACATTTGAAAGCTCAAACTAGTGGAACGACGCGATCTCGATGCGTCGTGTCTCCCATCGCATTGATAAGTATTTTACCCAACTTCTAGTGCAAATTCCAGTGAATTGATGCGGACTCGACGCGACGCATTGGCTATCGCATCAATGCTAAATCAGTTTTTATTCATTACAAAGCCACATACTCAGGGGTAATTAGGTCTTTTCCCACCTCATTTTAGCCTCCAAAACATGAGATTAACCCCCTTTAGAGGCAAAAACCATTCATCTTTCTTAAAATTTCTCAAGAAGTAAACACTAGGATCTCAAATTCAAGATTCAGTCTCAAGAACACTGCATCATTCTTCACAAATTTGAATACCAAGGTATGTTAAGTGTTCATCCGAGGGTCCCTTCGATCCTTAGAGTCCAAGAAACTCTTTTAAACTTTAAGTAAATTGATTTCATGACTTCTACGATTTGGATTCAAATGTATTAATGATTATAATGTTTATTGGGTTTCTATTCCATGATTAAGTGCAAGATTTATGTAAAAATAATTATTATGTAGATAGTATCATGTGAATTTATGTTAAATCCTTGAAATTGTGATGCTCATGTGTTGATTAGTACTATGTGCATATACAATGCCTTCCAAGTGTTTGATGAGTTATTCATCTGAATAAAATAGTTTGATTATATCATGTTAGAATGTATATTAGTTCATGCCATTCAAGTGTTTGATAAAATACCTCTATAGATGCATTATGAACAATTGTGCATTTCTATAATATTCAAGGTGATGTGATGCTTTACTTTTATGCTATCGAGTCCTTAGGGTATTTAATACCCAAAAATTTAGCTGATTACCTAGAGCCAACATCAATTATAGAATAATCTTAGTCTTGTCATGATCAGTAGTACTCTCAAACAGTTGCAGAACTTAGGAAAAATTCAGTACACTCAATATTAGTCCAGTCTAGTTCAGACCTCAGTAAATTCAGCCAGTTAATAGAATTCAGTAGTATTCTGTTATTTAACAGAACAAAGTAAACTCAGTTTAGTTCAGTTAGACACTATAATCAGTAACAGTTTAGTCAAGCCTAGTATGACCTAGGAATCAGTTCAGTGTCTATTCAGTAAGGAATAGGATTCATCACCGAGTGAACCCAGGGATGGGGACTCACTTGCCAGTAGAGGGTGTGCTCCTTAGAAGCAGCCCTTGTGTTCCAGAACTACATAGACAGCGTAGGTTGAGAAATCAACCTGCCAGTGAAGGGTTGATGAGGTGTCCTACCTGCCATTTGAGGGTACCACCATTCTCATTTAGAGCACCTGCCAGATAAGGATGACTTATCTTGTATTTATCCATGGCACGGTATAGACACCCTTCTAACTTGGGTTATGGGTTGGACCCCAATCAATTCAGAGAGGAGCATGTCGGTTAGGTGATTACCACCTACGGTCTCAGTCTTATTCTTTAGAATAGAACTCAGTTTAGTTCCCTAGAAATTAGGACTATCAGAAACAGTCACTCAGTTCAGTACGAAACTCAGAATAGTTCCACAGTATCAGGACTGTCATATACAGTCACTCAGTTAATAGTAATACCCTATCAGTGCACTCAGATATTAGTAAACCAGTGTTTCAAAACTCAGTATCCAGTGTTATCATGACCTCATTTACAATTTACTTATTCATGCATGTACTCTCATTCAGTTATGTTCATGTTATTCAGACAACTATTGTTCATGCATATGAACCCACGCATGTCAGCCTACCTCACTTAGCATACCGGTACATTCAAAGTACTGACGCATACCTTTCTTTTGCGCTATGATGTTTTATATCATTGGTTCAGACGCATGGGCTCCCAATCATATTTAGCATTCAGATCCATCAGGAGCAGACTAGTGGTGAGTCCTCATTGTTCGAGGATAGATTTCTTATTATAGTAATTCAGTACTCAGTTTATTTTAGTAGTCGGAGTTAGTTGGGGACTTATTCCATCAATTTCTTGTTCAGACAGTAGGGCCTTTTTAAACTAGAGTATTTTCAGACAGATGTTCAGTTTCAGTATTTATTTTAGATTTGAAACTGATGGCATGTTTCCACCTAATTTTTGCATAATTACAGTATTACTAAACATTTATGGCACCAGGTACCAATCATGGGTTAGCTTGTGGTCCTTCAAGATTATGAGCACCTTGTAGTATTTGGGGTACAAACTCAGGGCGTTACAAACTTGGTATCAGAGCCTAAGGTTCAACAGAGTCCTAGGAAGTCTGAAAGATACATCTAGTAGAGTCTTGTGCATGGGTGTATAGCGCGCCATACTTATGGAAGCTATTAGATGTTTTAGGAAAAGTTTCTCTTCTTTCACTATTCATGTCATGCGAGTGAGCATGATCTCAAGTTAAACTTTCTGTCTAATTAATTCTCCCCTTTTCATTTAAAGAACATTTCTCTAAAAAGACTAATGAAAGAAGAGACAAAAATTGATCAGCACCTCAGCCCGTTCAGGCAGATCTCCTAGAAGAACATGTCTCCCATACTGAATTCAGAGCAGCTTTCACTATCCTAGGTTATTTTGTGGCAGCCCAGAATGAACGTTCGCTGCTATTTTGGCCAACCCTATGGCCAATACTTCTGCAGCTAATATTTGGTACTTCTCTTGAATGAACCCTCCATCTTTTACTGGGTCTAAGTAGATGAGGACCCTTAGGAATTTCTCGATCAGGTGCAGAAAGTTACAGATATTATGGGGGTGATTGGCTGCATATAAGTTTCTGTATGTGGCTCACTCATGGTTTAAATAGTGGAAAGCAAAAGGGTCGCAGATGCAATACCCATAGAGTAGGAGAAGTTTGCCACTGCTTTTATGGATAGGTTCTTCTAGTTAGAGTTGAGGAAAGTGAAGGTTCTAGAATTTATAAACCTAAAGTAGGGAAACATTATAGTGAAAGAGTATTCTCTAAATTTTACTCAATTAGCTAGATATGCTCCTCATGTGGTGGAGGATAGAAGGTACAGGATGAGTAAGTTTACATCAGGCATTTCTACAAGTGTGGTTAAGGAGTGTAGGACCGTAATGCTGATTAAAGAGATGGACATATACAGGATCATGGTCTATGCTCAGTAGATAGAGGAGTCAAAGAATAGGGAGAAGGAGAGGGAGAGTAAGACAATGAGAATAGGTAGTTTCAACTTTGCTCAGCCTAAGTTAGAAGGTGGGATTGTTCTCAGTTCTACCCGAAATTCTCAGTTCCAGCTCCATCCTCAGTCAGTGCTACAGTTCCAAAATTCATACACAACAATAGAGATAGGGCACTGGGCCCTAATCCTCAGGGTTGTGTCAGTAGTTCCTGAACCAATTACCATTGTAAGAAATATAGCAGAAACCACCAGGGTATCTGCTGGTCTGACAGTGATATGTGTTTTGAGTATGGTAAGCTAGGTCACTGACTGAGATATTATCCCCAGTTAGGTTCCCAGAGTCAGCGTAACTATCCCGTAGCTCATTCCGGTCGCCTGAATCAACAGGGTGCCATTTCCAGTGCTACTAGTGGGCAACACCTAAATAGACTCTATGCCCTTCAGTCCCGACAGGATTAGGAAAGGTCACCTGATGTGGTCACTGATATGTTACAAGTTTATCATTAATATATTTATTCTTTTCTAGATCCAGGATCTTCTTTATCCTTTGTAACTCTATATATAGCTGTTGACTTTTGAGTCGGTCCCAAAATACTAGGAGAGCCTTTCTCAGTCTCTACCCTAATAGGTAAATCCATCATAGATCGATGGGTATATAGGAACTATCCAGTTATGGTATGTCAGAGAGTCACTTCAGCAGACTTAGAAGAGTTAGAGATAACTGATTTAGATGTTATTCTTGGAATGGAATGGCTTCATTCATGCTATACCTTAATTGACTTCAGAAACCGAATTGTCTAGTTTCAGTTTCCAAATAAGCCCATCCTAGAGTGAAGGTGTAGTAATTCAGCACTCAGGGGTCAGTTCTTTTCCTACCTTAGGGAAGGAAAATGATATCTAAGGGATGTTTCTACCATCCTGTTTGAGTCTAAGACTCTAGATCAGAAACCCCTAATCTTGAATCAGTGTCCGTAGCATGTGAATTTCCATATATATTTCTCAAAGATCTTCCTGGAGTTCCTCCCGAAAGGGATGTTTACTTTGGAATAGACCTTCTTCTAGATTATCAACCTATCTCTATCCCGCCATAAAGAATAGCTCCAGCAGAACTCAAAGAATTAAAAAAATAGTCAAAAGATCTCCTAGATAAGGGATTCATCAGACCTAGTGTGTCCCCGTGGGGTGCACCAGTTCTATTTGTGCATAAGAAATATAGTTCTCTTAGGATGTATATAGACTACCGTCAGCTAAATAAAGTCACGGTCAAGAACAAGTATCTAATTCCCAGAATTGCTAACTTGTTTGACTAACTTCAGGGTGCCAATTAGTTTTCTAAGATAGACCTAGATTAGGATATCATCTGCTCAGAATCAAAGAATGTGACATTCCTAAAATAGCTTTCAGAACTCGGTATGGTAACTTCGAATTCTTAGACATGTCCTTTAGTCTTACCAATTCCCTAACAACTTTCATGGACTTGATGAACCGTGTGTTAAAGCATTACTTTGAAATGATCATCATAGTCTTCATAGATGACATCTTTGTCTACTCCCGCAGTGAGCATGATCATGCAGACCATCTCAGAATAGTATTACTGTAATGCCCCCACTTTCCTAAGCTAGAAAGCGAACCGGTGTTCGTACATATGAAACCCCCCAATTCTGTAAGCCATATTTGGGCACATGAATTACAAAGATTACCCTAGTTATAAGAGAGCTTATGATGTGTTAAGTGTGGTTATATGAGTCACTTAAGGTAGTACAAGCTAAGAGTTTCGAAATCCATCAAGCTTTAGTGTTTAAATTCGCTAGAGTCATCTTTGAATGAGAATAACTTGATAAATATGTGGTATTTTGGCATATTTCTACCCACCAACTTATATATAATCGAATTAGCTTTCCAACTATACCAATTTCATCAAAATCTTACACCCGAGCAAGGAGTTATGGCATTGCAAAGTAGAGTGCGTTGCCTAACCAATCGCACTTGGCTACTGGAATAGGTGTGCGATAAGAAATGCGGTGCATATGTAAATGTATGCGATAGGCAATGCGGCGCATATTTAAATGTATGCAATAAGAAATATGGCGCATATGTAAATGTATGCGATAGGAAATGCGGTGCATATGTAAATGTATGCGATAGGCAATGCGACACATATGTAAAAGTATGCGATAAGCAATGGGGCGCACACTTGGTGTTTGAGGTAGTAAAAACACTCCGTTTTGAGTTATTTTGAGGGAAATTAAG
Source organism: Capsicum pubescens (assembly GCA_030864215.1). Lineage (NCBI taxonomy): Eukaryota > Viridiplantae > Streptophyta > Magnoliopsida > Solanales > Solanaceae > Capsicum > Capsicum pubescens. The sequence goes on along the minus strand of CM061548.1, from coordinate 365,331,781 downwards.
TTTTTTGGCACTCCTTATACACCCCTAAATTTAACCTTACGAATTTAATAGAATCTAAACACATCACAACCCTATTATCAGTCTAAGTTCATCATCTAAGAGAACTAAAGGAGAAAAAAAACTAGGGTTGCAAAATCAACATTGAGGGTCCAATCTTTCAACGAATCCGTTACCATAAAGGTATGTGGGGTTTTCAACAAGAACATCGTTTCATCCTTGTGCCCCAAATTTGCATTATTTTACGAAGATACATAATTTTATTTGTTTAATTATGAATTTGAGATGAAAACTATTATCCTATATTATTGTTGAAGAAACTATGATATTTTTGTGATGTCTTAAAGATAAATTCCTTGAGTTTTGATGTTAATATCATGTTTCAAGTTGAATTTCCAGATTTTCATATGAGTTATACTTGTTTGCTATACAAGGTATGAACCTTGAAATGTTTTGCTCAAGTGTTGATATATGGGATTTAAAACCTCTTTGAGATTATGATCTTGGGTGAGGTAACGTGTTATACACAACTTAATATTTGAATGATTTGACCTTTTGGTATTGAAAGAGTTATTTTTGAACTCGAATGAGAAAAGAAATCCACATGTTGATTTGTTATGAAAAAGGGGTAGCATGATGACCCCCGATATGAATTGTTGAATTGTGTAGTTGTGGATTTTCTTTTGAAATGATCTGAGCTATGTTCGGGAGTAGTCTTTAGCACCGAGTGAGAGGTATAGCCATGAATGGTACTTCCCTAGAACTACGTGTCCTCGTAGGATGTGAGTCTAAGGTTGTTTGATATAGTGATCACTAGTGAACAAAAGATTAAGATCCTACTCCGATGGCAATTATAGGACCTCTCTCCCCAACGTGGGTTGGACGTTGGACTCCATGTAGATCACATGGTTTATGTCGGTTGTAAGAGACTCCCAGTGTATGTGTGTATTCTTCTGATTGAGAAAGTTAGCATTTCTAAATAATTTGATGGATATTTCTATATCTTAAAGAGAATTATTTTGAAAGATAATCGTTTTGATGACTTGAAAATGATTGGGATTTACTATGATGACTTACATATTTTCACCCGATGTGTTTTACTCTATGGTGATTATGATAATTTTTTTTCCAGCTATGTGAGTCTCTTATTACAGGATGCATATTTTCCTATGAATATATGTGATATAGGACTTTTATGAAAACTTGCATACACTCTCATATACTCGATCCATATTCCATGGTACTGACCCATGTATTCGTACGTGGGCTACATTTTCCCTATAATGTAGATCCAGGTTCTCATTCCCAGGATTGACGCGATTCTCCGAGCACATTGGACTACATTTTCTGCAGTGGTGAGTCCTCATGGTTCGAGGATTGGTTATTTCAGATTTCACTCTTTTATTTTAAGTTATCATTTATTCCCTGATGTTAGGGTCAGTTGGGCTCTGTGCCAATGGCTTAGTGTTATACAGTTTAGTAGAGGCTTGTCAGACTAGATGGTTAGATTGATCAATCTTGTGGAGAGGTCATATTTTGTTACTTTCTGCCTCTCTTTCGTCTTGAATTATGATATTATGGAGAATATCTTGATGTTTGGGGCTACTTGTAGCCTTAAGCACCATGTGATACTTCGGGACCCATTTTTAGGGTGTTACAAACTTGGTATTAGAGCCTAAGGTTATTGGAGTCCTAGGGAGTCTGGAAAGCCGCGTTAAGTAGAGTCTTGATCATCGGTGTGTAGCGCGCCACATCTATGAGCAAGAGGCTACGAGACATTTTAGGAAAAAGTGTTATTTCTTTCTTTCAAAAGTCCATCGTGCTTATAGTTATTTCCTTTTAGCAATTAAAATGAAATAATGATGGTCAGCAACCCCAGTCTGCTGACCCACTAAATGAAAATATGTCCCATGAAAAATTTTGGGCAGCCTTTCAGGCGCTATCCCAAGCAGTCACTGCGAATATTCAGGCCAATCCGGCCCTGGCTCCACAGTAGCAGGGAGGTGATTCAGCTGCTGCGAGGATCCGTCACTTTATTCGGATGAATCCACCAGAATTTTATGGGTCCAAGCCAGATGAGGATCCACAGTTGTACTTAGAGGAGGTGCAAAAGATTACTCAGGTGATGCATGTCTCTGAGGAGCATAGTGTAGAGTTGGTAGCATATCGGTTGAAAGACTTTGCTTATGATTGGGTAGTTACTTGGAGGAAGGGTAGAGGTGAGGGTGCCGACCTTACGTCTTGGAAGGAGTTCCAAGATGCATTCCTGGATAAGTTTTTCCCTTTAGAGATGAGAGAGGCGAAGGTAGAGGAGTTCATGAACTTGCGACAGGGCTCTATGACTATTAAAGAGTACTGTCTGAAGTTTAATCAGTTGGCCAAATGTGTTCTTGACTTAGTAGCTGATAATTGGGCCAGTATGAGTAAATTTATGATAGGAGTGTCTAGATATATTGTTAAGGAGTGCAGATCTGCTATGTTAAATAGTGAGATGAATCTTTCCAGGCTGATGACTCATGCCCAACAGATTGAAGCAGACAAGATCAAGGGGAGGGATAGAATGAGAGAGAATAAAAGAGCTAGGTCCGAACAGCACAGACAGGGTCAAACTAGATCACAGGGAGGGAATCACCCTTAGTTTCAGAACCGTTTGTCTACACCATCACCATCGTTAGCTAGTGCTCCCGTACCTAAGGGTGGGCAGGATCAAGGTAGCAGGTCATATGCAGCCAAGTCCCAGTACTGTGTTGGCAGTAAGACAAATTATCCTCTATGGTCTAAGTGTGGTAGGACCCACCTGGGCGAGTGTTGGGGTGAGAACAAAGGTTGTTTTGGGTGTTGTGACTTGGGTCACAAACTTAGGGAGTGACCACATACCAGGCAAGGGCGTCGTGATAATCGCCCTCAAACTCGGACTCAGACTGCTAGTGCTCCAGTTCAGGTGACTCACCCATCCCCAGCTCAGGGCACCTCTTCTAGCACTGCTGGCGGTCAGCACCTGAATAGGTTCTATGCTTTTCCATCTCGCCAAGAGCAGAAGGACTCTCCCGATGTTGTTACTTGTATGCTCCGTATACTTCAGTTTGATGTCTATGTTTTGTTGGACCCTGGGTACAATTTTTCATATGTTACACCTCTGGTTGCTGTAAATTTTAAAACGAGTCCTGAAAATATTCCTGAGCCTATCTTAGTTTCTACCCCAGTGGGTGATTCGATTGTTGCCCAGAAAGTGTATCGGAAGTTCCCTGTTACAGTCCTTCATAGAGTCTTGTTGGCTGATCTGATTGAGTTAGACATGGTGGATTTTGATGTTATTCTGGGTATGGACTAGCTTCATTCTTGTTTTTCCTTTATAGATTGTCGTACCCGAGTGGTCAAGTTTCAGTTTCCTGATGAACCTATGTTTGAGTGGTCTGGGAGTTCTGTATCTCCCAAGAGTCATTTTATCTCATATATTAAATCTAGAAAACTTATTTCCAAGGGGCTCATTTATCATCTGGTTAGAGTCAAGGACACTAAGTCTGACACTCCAGCTCTCCAGTCAGTTAGCATAGTCAACGCGTTTTCTGATGTCTTTCCGGAAGATCTCCCAGGGATACCTCCTGATAGAGAGATAGAGTTTGGGATCGATCTTCTTCCCGATACTCAGCCCATTTTTATTCCTCCTTACTATATGGGACCTGCAGAACTTAGGGAGTTGAAAAAGAAACCTAAAGATCTGTTAGATAAGACTTTCATAAGGCCTAGTGTTTCTCCTTGGGGTGCTCCTATGTTATTTATGAGAAAGAAAGATGGTTCCCTGCATATGTGTATTGTCTAGCGCCAGTTGAATAAAGTCACTGTCAAAAATAAGTATCCTCTTCCTAGAATAGACGATTTGTTTGACCAATTGCAAGGTGCAAGTTACTTCTCAAAGATAGACCTTCGATCCGTCTATCATCAACTCAAAGTTAGGGAGTGTGACACCCCGAAAATAGCTTTTCGAACTTGCTATGGTCATTTTGAGTTTCTTGTTATGTCCTTCGGGTTAACTAATGCCCCGACAGCTTTCATGGACCTCATGAATTGAGTGATCAGACCATATCGTGACATGTTTGTTATCGTATTTATAGAGGATATTTTGGTGTACTCCCGTAGTGAGAATGAACATGCAGATCATCCCCGAACTGTCTTGTAAACTCTTAGAAACCATCAATTGTTTGCCAAATTCAGCAAGTGTGAATTTTGATTGAGGTCAGTTTCTTTTCTGGGTCATATCATTTCTTCCGAGGGTATTAGAGTTGATCCCCAAAAGATAGAAGCTGTTAGAAACTGACCTACACCTATCTCTCCAATTGACATCCAAAGTATCTTGGGTCTAGCTAGCTATTACCGCCGTTTTTTTGAAGGTTTCTCCTCTATAGTGTCTCCTATGACCCGGTTGACCCAAAAGAAAGTGAAGTTCTTGTGGTCCGATTCTTGTGAGAAAAGTTTTCAGGAGTTGAAGACTCGACTCACTTCAGCCCCTGTTTTGACCTTGCCTAATGGTGTTGAGGGTTTTGTAGTATATTGTGATGCTTCTGGAGTTGGTTTGGGTTGTGTATTGATGCAGAAGGGTATGGTGATAGCTTATGCTTCTAGACAGTCGAAAACCCATGAGAAGAATTACCCCACCCATGATCTTCAGTTAACTACTATTGTGTTTGCTCTAAAAATCTGGAGACACTACTTGTATGGTGTTCACGTTGATGTTTTCACTGATCATAAGAGTTTTCCATATGTATTTACCCAGAGGAAGTTGAACCTTAGGCAGAGAAGGTGGTTAGAGCTGTTAAAAGATTATGATATAAATGTGTTGTACCATCCGGGTAAGGCCAATGTAGTGGCAGATGCCATAACAAGGGTGTCTATGGGTAGTGTTTCGCTTATTGAAGAGGGTAAGAAAAAGTTGGCTCATGATGTGCACCGTTTGGATAGACTGGGGGTTAGGTTGTTTGACTATTCTGAAAGTAGTATAAGGGTGCAGAGTAGTTCCGAATCCTCCTTGATTTCGAAAGTAAAGGAGAAACAAAACTTAGATGCTAGTTTGGTCAGACTGAAAGAATCAGTCAAGGACCAAAAGGTGGAGGTTTTCTCCCAACGGGGAGATGGTGTGTTGAGATTGCAGGATTTATTATGTATTCCGAATGTTGATGATCTGAGACAGAGAATTATGTTAGAAGCACACGGCGCGCAATATTCTATTCATCCTGGTGCCACTAAGATGTACCGCGACTTGCGGAAAATCTATTGGTGGAGTGGCATGAAGAAGGATATAGCACCATTTGTGGCTAAGTGTGCGATGTGTCAACTGGTTAAGGTAAAACACTAAAGACCTGGTGGTATGATTTAGGAGTTTAGTATTCCTACTTGGATGTGGGAAGAGATAAACAAGGATTTTGTGACTAGTTTACCTCCTTCCCGACGCCATCATGATTTCATTTGGGTTGTTATGGATAGATTGACTAAGTCTGCGCACTTCTTGCCTATATATACTTCTTATACTGCTGAGGATTACGCTAGATTGTACATCCGAGAATAAGTCAGATTGCATGGAGTTCCCTTGTCCATCATTTCAGATAGGGGTACTCAGTTCACTTCACAGTTTTGGAGAGATTTTTAGAAGGGTCTTGGTACCCAAGTGCATATGAGTTCTGCTTTCCATCTGCAGATAGATGGTTAGGATGAGAGGACCATCCAGACCTTAGATGATATGTTGAGAGCGCGTGCTCTTGACTTTAAGGGGAGTTGGGATGAGCATTTACCGTTGATAGAGTTTGCTTACAATAATAGTTTTCACTCTAGCATTGGCATGGCTCCATTTGAGGCTTTGTATGGGAGGAAATGTAGGGCACCCAAAGGTTGGTTTAAAGTGGATGAAACTGCCGTGAGTGGTCCTGATTCGGTCTTTGAGGCTATGGAAAAAGTCAAAGTGATTAGAGAAAGATTGAAAACCGCACAGAGTCGTATGCTGATGTAAGGAGAAGAGACCTTGAATTTGAAGTTGGTGACTTGGTGTATTTGAAGATTTCACCCATGAAGGGAGTGAAGAGATTCGGGAAGAAAGGGAAACTTAGTTCCCGTTATGTTGGCCTCTAAAGAGTTCTTAGCCGTGTTGGTAAGATAGCGTATGAGGTTGAGTTGCCTTCAGAGTTATCTTCTATTCACTCTGTCTTCTATGTCTCCATGCTTAGGAAATATGTTAGTGATTGTATTGTTGTAGATCCTTCAGAAAACCCTGATGTGCAAGATACTCTTTCTTTTGAGGAAGTTCCTGTTGAGATTTTAGATCACCAAGTATGAAGACTAAGGAACAAAGAAGTTCCATTGGTCAAGGTGTTGTGCCGAAATTAATCTGTTGAAGGTGCAACTTGGGAAACCAAGACGGATATGCGATCCAAGTATCCACACCTGTTTTCCGCAAGCCCCGATCAAGCCGAAGGTACCATTCGGCTCTAAATCATTCCTTTTCTATGCAGAATTGCAGTAGTTCAACAGTTATTTTATACTATTCAGCTGTGATTTCATGAATCATGCACTCCTTTTTGTGTCTGAAATGTAGCATGAAGTACAAGCAAGATTAGCAAGTTGTTTCAGCTATGTGCCCGTCATTTTCTCCTTACTCTTAGTATACCAGCGATATTCGAGGACGAATGTCCCCAAGGGGTAGATATTGTAATGCCCCGCCCTTTCCTAAGCTAGAAAGCGAACCGTTGTTCGTACACGTGAAACCCCCCAATTCTGTAAGCCATATTTGGGCACATGAATTACCAAGAGTACCCTAGTTATAAGAGATATTATGATGAGTTAAGTCTGGTTATATGAGTCATTTAAGGTAGTATAAGATAAGAGTTTCGAAATTCATCAAGCTTTAGTGTTTGAATTCGCTAGGATCATCTTTGAATGAGTATAACTTGATAAATATGTAGTATTTTTGCATATTTCTACCCACCAACTTATAGAGAATCGAATTTGCTTTCCAACAATACCAATTTCATCAAAATCAAACACCCAAGCAAGGAGTTATGGCTTTGCGAAGTAGAGTATGTCGCCTAAACAATCGCACATGGATACTGGAATAGGTGTGTGATAAGCAATGTGGCGCATATGTAAATGTATGCGATAGGAAATGCGGAGCATTTGTAAATGTATGCGATAAGAAATGCGGCGCATATGTAAATGTATGCGATAGGAAATACGGCGCATATGCAAATGTATGCGATAGGAAATGCAGCGCATATGTAAATGTATGCGATACGCAATGCGGCAATTATGTAATAGTATGTGATAAGCAATGCGGTGCACACTTGGTGTTTCAGGTAGTAAAAACACTCTGTTTTGAGTTATTTGGAGGGAAATTAAGATTTTTGGCACTCCTTACTCACCCCTAAATTTAACCTTACGAATTTAATAGAATCTAAACACATCACAACCCTATTATCAATCTAAGTTCATCGTCCAAGAGCACTAAAGGAGAAAAACAACTATGGTTGCACAATCAACATTGAGGGTCCAATATTTCAACGAATCCGTTACCATAAAGGTTTGTGGAGTTTTCACCAAGAACATCCTTTCGTCCTTGTGCCCAAAAATTTGTATTATTTTACGAAGATACATGATTTTACTTGTTAAATTATGAATTTGAGATGGAAACTATTGTCCTATATTCTTGTTCAAGAAACTATGATATTTTTGTGATGTCTTAATGATAAATTCCTTGAGTTTTGATGTTAATCTCATGTTTCAAGTTGAATTTCCAGATTTTCATATGAGTTATACTTGTTTGCTATACAAGGTATGAATCTTGAAATGTTTTGCTCAAGTGTTGATATATGGGATTTAAACCCTCTTTGAGATTATGATCTTGGGTGAGTTAATGTGTTTATACACATATTGATATTTGAATGATTTGACCTTTTGGAATTGAAAGAGTTATTTTTGAACTCGAATGATAAAAGAAATCCACATGTTGATTTATTATGAAAAAGGGGTAGCATGATGGCTCCCGATATGAATTGTTGAATTGTGTAGTTGTGGATTTTCTTTTGAAATGATCTGAGCTAAGTCCGGGAGTAGTCTTTACAACCGAGTGGGAGGTATAACTGTGATTGGTACTTCCCTAGAACTACGTGCCCCCGTAGGATATGAGTCTAAGGCTGTTTGATATAGTGATCACTAGTGAACAAAAGATTAAGGTCCTACTCCGATGGAAAGGATAAGATAGATCTCCCTAACATGGGTTGGACGTTGGACTCCATGTAGCTCACATGGTTTATGTCGGTTGTAAGAGACTCCCAGTGTATGTGTGTATTCTTCTGATTGAGAAAGTTATCATTTATAAAGAATTTGATGGATATTTCTACATCTTAAAGAGATTTGTTATGAAAGCTTCTCGTTTTGATGACTTGAAAATGATCATGAAAGTGATTGGGATTTACTATGATGTCTCTCATTTTTTCACCCGATGTGTTTTACTCTATGGTGATTATGATGATTTTATTTTGAGCTATGTGAGTCTCTTAATACATCATGCATCTTTTCCTATGAATATTTAAGATATAGGACTTTTATGAAAACTTGCATACACCCTCATATACTAGGTCCATATTCCATGGTACTAACCCAAGTATTCGTACGTGGGCTACATTTTCCCTATAATATAGGTCCAGGTTCTTATTCCCAGGCTTGACGTGATTCTCCCAGCACATTGGTCAACATTTTCTGCAGTGGTGAGTCCTCATGGTTTGAGGACTGGTTATTTCAGATTTCATTATTTTATTTTGAGTTATCATTTTTTTTCCTGATGTTAGGGTCAGTTGGGGTCTGTCCCAATGGCTCAGTGTTATACTATTTAGTAGAGGATTGTCAGATTAGATGGTTAGATTGATCAATCTTATGGAGAGGTCGTATTTTGTTACTTTTCGCATCTCTTTCATCTTGAATTATGATATTATGGAGAATATCTTGATGTTTGATTATAGTAATCCTGTCGATGAGTGTTGAATGGTATGAAAATGGCTCAAAGGGTTAGCAACCTAATGAACAAAGAGATCCCTCTAGTCAAAGTTCTTTGGTGGAATCAGTCCGTTGAGGGAGCTACTTGGGAAGTAGAAGCAGATATGCGGACAAAGTAGCCTCACCTCTTCTCCGCCAACTCAAGCTCAGCCCAAGGTAACAATTTTTCTTTGAACTTACTCAGTTCCATTCTCAAAATTTCCTTTATAGACTTGACACCAGTTACCATTGAATATTAAGTTGTGACTTCAAGCATCAAATATTCTTGTTTAACATGAGAAACTCAACTTATTAGCGATCCCAGTCATGCATTCATGAATAATGTTCAGCTATGTACTCATGCATCAGATATGCATGTTCAGTATGATATTTCATCATATCAGTAATGTCAATTATGAAATCATATTGCAGTTGTGCATATCAAGTATCTAAATTCAATCTATCAGTATTTTCCAGCTTAGTCAGTCTCATTCGAGGACAAATATTCCAAAGGGGAGATATTGTAAGACCCCAAAAAATACTAAGCTTAGATCAGTTGTTTAAAGATTATTAAGGGGTCCCAATCTTAGAAAATTTTAGCTAAGTATTAAGACATAGAGTTATTTTAGCCTTCGTAGATTGGGGACTCTATTTCACGACCCTCATGACTTTAAAGTGATGATTTTAGGTTGAATCATTATCAAGAATGCCAGTAGGTGTTCTGGGATGAGTTTCAAATTTTTTGTACTTCGTTTGTGACAAGTTTGAAAGCTCAAACCAGTGTATCAATGCAATCTCGATGCGCCGCGTCGCCCATCACGTCGATGAGTATATTTCACAGCTCCCAGTGTAAAATCCAGTGAATCGACAAAGATTCAACATGGTGCATTGGTTATCGCATCAATTCCAATGATGTGGCACGGTGGTTTGCGCATCGCTAAATTAGATTTTATTAATTAAAAAGTCACATCCTCAGGGGTAATTGGATCAGTTCCCACCTTATGTCAGCCCCCAAAACATGAGATTAATCCCCTTTAGAGGAAAAATCCATTCATTTTTCTCAAAATTTCTCAAGAAATAAATCCTAGGATCTCAAATTCAAGATTCAGTCTTCAAGAACACTCCACCATTCTTCTCAAATTTGAATACCAAGGTATGTCAAGTGTTCATACAAAGGTCCCTTCCACACTTGGAGTCCAAGAAACTCTTTTAAACTTTAAATAAATTAATTTCATGACTTCCATGATTTGGATTTCAGTGTATTCATGATTATAATGTTGATTGGGTTTCTATGCCATGATTAAGTGCAAGATTTATGTAAAAACAATTATTATGTAGGTAGTATCATGTGAATTTATGTTAAAGCCTTGAAATTGGGATGCTCATGTATTGATTAGTAATATGTTTATATACAATGCCTTCCAAGTATTTGATGAGTCGTTCATGTGAATTAAATAGTGGGATTATATCATGTTAGCATGTATATTAGTTCATGCCATTCAAGTGTTTCATAAAATGCCTCTATAGATGCATTATGAACAAGTGTACATTTCTATGCTATGCAAGGTCATGTGATGATTTACTTTTATGCTATAGAGTCTTGGGGGTATTTGATACCCAACAATTTAGCTGATTACCTAGAGCCAGCGTCAGTTACAGAATAGTCTCAGTGATTCATGATCAGTAGTACTCGTAGTCAGTTACAGAACTCAGGAAAAATTTAGCAGACTCAATATTAGTCCTGTCCAGGTCATTATTTAGTTCAGACCTCAGTAAATTCTATCAGTTAACATAATTTAGTAGTATTCCATCAGTTAACAGAACTCAGTGAACTCAGTTCAGTTCAGTTAGACACTATAATCAGTAACAGTTCAGTCAAGCCTAGTTTGAACTACGAATCAATTCAATGTCAATTCAGTTATGAGTAGGATTCAGCATCGAGTGAACCCAAGAATCGGGACTCACCTTCCAATAGAGGGTGTGATTCTTAGAAGTATTCCTTTTGTTCCAGAACTACGTAGCCAGCGTAGGTTGAGACATCAACCTGCTAGTTAAGGGTTGATAGGGTGTCCTACCTGCCAGTTGAGGGCACCACCATTCTCATTTAGAGCACCTTCAAAATTAGGGTGACTCAACTTGTCTTTCCCTGCAGCATGCCTTCCAACTGGGGTTACAGGTTGGACCTCAATCCATTCAGAGAGAGGCATATTAGTTAGATAATTACTACCCATAGTCTCAGTTTCAGTCTTCAGAATGTAACTTAGTTTAGTTCTACGGAAATTAGGACTATCAGACACAGTCACTCAGTTCAGTACGGAACTCAGAATAGTTCCACAGAATCAAGACTGTCAGATACAGTCACTCAATTAATAGTAATACAGTATCAGTGAACTTAAATATCAGTAAACCAGTGATTTAGAACTCAGTAAATCTAGTGTTATCATGGCCTCATTTACAGTTCACGTGTTCATGCATGTACTCTCATTTAGTTATGTTCATGTTATTCGGTCAGCTATTGTTCATGTACATGAACCCACGCATGTCAACCTACCTCAATACAAAAAACAGGTTAAATTGCGGGGGTTTATTTGCAGGGGTTATATTAGCCTACGCAAAATTATATGAATTATGGGAGTTAAAAATCTGCCGCTAAAATATATAAAGTTGCGGAGGTTTTAAACCCCTGCAATTTATTATTGCGGGGGTTTTAAACCCCCGTTATATGCCAAAAATAATCAACTCTTATTTTGTCATAAAACATAAATTTGTGGGGGGTTTTGACCCCCTCTATAAAAAAAAAAAAACTTAACATTTTCCTTTTCCCCGCTATTATTCCCCCCGCTATTATTTTCCCTCACTTTCCTAATTATATCGACCCTCTTATTTCCCTCTCACTTTTCCTCTCTCATTTCCCAAATTGGTAGGAATTCATTTCAGGTTGTAGGCAAAAATGAGTCTTTGAGGTTGCAATAACCACAGATACACGAGAAATCCCCATGGATTGTTCCATTTTTTGCGCAATTTCTATAAACAAAAGTTGAATTGACATTTTCTATAGTAAGTTAAATTAGGGTTATTTGAGTATATTCAGTTTTTTGCAGATGTTTTGAGCCTGTTTTATTGTTTATTTATATTGAAACTTGTTGCATTTTGCGGTCGAAGTAGGGATTCTTTTTTTTGAAAGAAATCCCGGGCTAGTTAGAGTTAGGAAGTGACATGCTAATAGATTATGTTTCCTTTGTTATGATATTTAGTTATAGTATCCAAGTTGATTAAGGAACACATGATGTAGTTGAATTTCTTAAACATAAGATCCCAAATTCGGATGAGGATGTTGAGGTATAAATAAAAGGTTCATGCTTTTTTTTATTTGGTTTTCAGGTTGTCCGTAGCTTCATAAGCTGAATCCTCTACTGTTGGTGTGAAATAGGAGGGAGGAATTGGGATTTTGACTTGGTTCAGTGTACTGAGCTGAAGTGTGAGTTTACTTGTCAAATGAGAGAATTATTAAGTGTTGAGCTTTGAGGTGCCTATATCCGTAAGTCGAATCAAAATCATACCTTGGAGTGATATAAGAGGTGAAGATAGATTTTAACTTGGTTCAATGTACATAGTTTACCTGTCAAAGGAGAGAATTGATATATTGATTCTCTTATTTTTCTTTTGCTGGATTTAGTGTAGGTTAAGTCTAGAGAGTCGATGTATTTATCACTGTAAGTTGAATTAAAACCCTACAGTTGGAGTGATACAGGAGGGAAAAATCAGGATTTTGACTTGGTTCACTATATGTAGCATAAATCTTGAATGTGAAGTGTGAGTTTACTTGTTAAATGAGGGAGTGAATGTAGTTATTTTCTAAATTGATTTGATGGATTCAGTCTTGGTTAATTGTAGATAGTCAATGGTCCTGTCACTGTAAGTCAAATGAAAACACTACATTTGGAGTTATATGGGAGGGAGGAACTAGGATTTTGACTTTATTTGATACATTGTAACGTAAATACTGAGCTGAAATGTGAGTTACTTGTTAAATGGTGAACTCATGTATTTATTTTCTGAATTGTTTTGCTAGATTCAGTGTAGGTTAAGTGTTGGTGAGGTAGGGTTTTTATCGAGAGGTTTTCCACGCTTTTTGAACTTCTCAATCTCGTTATGAAAGTGATTTCTTAACAAACAACTTATTAATTAGATTCGTCACCTTCTTATACCGGATTTTAGCGTCTGGTTGTTCTTTACTTCTATCAGAGCATCAATACGACAAACAATTAAGAAAAATAGTTCGAAAGTGTATATGCTCATTGTATGAATTTTCCCTTGATGTTTTACTTGTTAAGTTTGATTGAAAGTTGTATTCATGTAGGTTTAATTATTACTATCACAAATTTAGTTTGCACATGCTTAGTTGTATTCACGGAAAGTGTCCTGTAATTCTTTTTATGACCTCTGTTAACCAGTCCAACTTGGATTTGTCTTTCTACGTAACCTCTCATGCTTATTCAATAACAATATTACCCAGTCATTACATCAGTCCTTGTGTCTCAACATTATAATCAACTATGAAGCTCTTACGTTGTTTGCAATTGTGAATTTTCTATCTTACAGCTAACAAATAATTTCTAGCTACCCCACACCAACATGACAATGCCTCGATCCCTACTGTTTTCACAGATGGTGTGGCAGATTCATTTTAAATGGTTATCTTCTGATCTGAAGGTTTTTGGTTTTATCTCTTCATTTTTTTCTTTGACATGTGCATTTCTTTGTAGGGCAGATAGATGATCATGACTGACTTTTTCCATTTTTCATTATGTGAACTAGCACAAGTAAAGTTACCAATGGATTAGATAGCACATTGTGTCATTCTTTGGCTTGAAATACTTGCCTGTAAATTCTACCCTCCCTATGTCGTACTTTGTGGGATTTTAGTGGGTATGTTGTTGTTGTTGTTCGTTGTGGTTATAATCAAAAAATTTTATTGGTGAAACTTGTAAGTTGTAATAATATATGTGTCAGGCAAGTATTACAATTGTTTTGTGGGAACAAACCTGTATCGATTACAAGTTTTCTGGTTATTTTTTTTCAATTAACAATATGTTTATTTTCTTGACGGAGTATTGTGACTTGTTTTTTCAGTGAAAACGTTGAAACAGATTGCAAAAAGCTTTGGAAATTGGAGTACTGCTGTTACTGTTAAAGGAGTTAAACGGTGTCTTTAGTAACAAAAAGAGTCCACGCATTTTTTCCACATTCCCAATTCCGACTCAGGTTAGTCACAAACACCCTTTGTAGTTTTTACCCCTCTAATTTTGAGTGTGATTTGGTGTAATTTCTCCCCTTTATATAATAATAGTTTTGCTTATGATTTCTAGTTGCTCCCAATTATGCATTGTTTTTTTTTTTATCGTCTAGGTATGTTGTTATTGGACCTCAACTAGTTTGGGGTTGAAGTCTAGTTGACTTATTGTTGATTTATTATGTTCGTTGAACTTAATTTTTATGTCTGTAATGTTAGTCGAGTTGAGCAAAAGTTGATCCGGACATTACAATTATCTGTTAGGGTAATTTTTTATATGATATTTTGTTATGTGTGTTTTATGTTAGAGTTCAACAATTTATTCATTTCTATTATGTTCACTCTTCTTCTTTATGGAATCTTATAGGGGATATTTTGCATTTTCATCAAATTCTTCAATGGATAGATCTTGGATTGGAATGCCAAGAAACACACCAGAGTATTTACTTGGTTTGAATCAGTTTCTAGATTTTTCATTTACCAATGGAGCTATAGGAGATAAAATAAAGTGTCCATGTCCTATATGTGGCTTTACAAAGTGGAAAATAAAAAATGTGGTGTTTCACCATTTGATGGATATGGATTTCCCTCAACATTATGTCACTTGGGTTATGAATGGAGAAATGAATGTTTTGCCTAATTGCAGAAACATAGAGGTCATTCAAGATGCACAACCTTTCAAAAATTCTATCGAATTATTGATTAATGAATCATTCTGTGGTTTAAGGCACGAGGGTGTTGATGTAGGTCCATCACAAGAAGTGGGAGAAGAAGAAATTTTACATGATTTGTCTGATTCAATTAACAAAGATTATTTTGAATTTCTTAAGGATGGAAGTGAAGAATTGTATGAAGGATCCAAGTACTCAAAGTTGAAATTTGTACTAAAGCTTTATCACATAAAGTCCTTGTCTGGGTTAAGTGATAAGGGAATGACTATTGTGCTAGCTTGATTCAGGGATACATTTAAATTTGCAAAGATCCCTATATCTTTTTATAAGGCTAAGAAAACCATCAATAAGTTGTGTCTTGATTATATCAAGATAGATGCTTGCCCAAATGATTTCATGTTGTGCTGGGAAGATGATGTTAATGCAGAATTAAGTAAGCATTGTCACACTTCTATATGGAAGCCCGAGAAGGATAGCGATCTTGATCATGCACCTAGTATAAGTAAGAAACAAAAGAAAAAGCAAAAGAAGCCTGCCAAAGTTTTGTGCTACTTTCCATTAAACCAAGATTACAAAGATTGTTTATGTGCTCTAAAATTGCAGAGCATATGAGATGGCATGCAGAGGATGATAACAAAGATGGGATCTTAAGGCACTCTCGAGATAGTGAAGCATGGAAAAGGCTAGATACAAAGTATCCTAAATTTGCTTTAGATCCTCTAAATGTTCGATTAGGACTAGCTAGTGATGGTTTCAATCCTTTTGGAATAATGAGTACTAACTATGTACATTGCTACTCATAAGAATGAAGATGGACTATATGTTAATGAAGCGGCAAAAGAAAAATATATGAGTTTTACTTATGTGCCATAGACTATTATTCAGCAATCTACGGTATGAGAAATGACTTTTTATTATTAATTTTTTTTGACAACAAATTTTTGGTATGTAGGAAAAAATTTAGTCAGCTTTGAGCCAAAGCACTAGAGATTAGTCTCAAGTTTCACCAAATGATGCCTCTCCTAAGGTACTAGGGTAAGATCACTCTGGAAGGGTGAGATGTTTGGGATTAGGAGTAGTTCATAGTAGAGTTTTTCAACAAGTTAGACCTCGTTTTGGTGGTACAAGTGCATCAAGTAGTGGAGGTTCTTGTTCGTTCCAATGTCATGAAAACTACAATCAAATACTGAGTTCTTTGAAGTCATATATGATGATGAAAGAAGGAACAATACCAGAACAATTTGTGGGTCTCTTTGACTCTCCTTCAAGGTTTTCTCCCACAACAGTAAGTAAAGTTCTCTTTACTTTTTTTCTGATCTCGGTGTTTGTTGAAAAGCTCTCATTTCTTGTCTTCTCTTTATATTTCTTATTTATTTTTTTGTTCATATTATTAATCTTTTATAAAACAACAAAAAAATAACATGCGGTAGAACAGAGTCCCAACATTCATCTAACAACTTTCTAACAACATATATTACCTACCAAAATCTATCATAATGGTTAAGAATTAAGATTTTATACACCCCCTGCTAGTTTTGGTTTCACTTAGAGTCTTTATGTCACTTCCTGCACCATTAGTCAGACATTTAAATCAACATGTCTTTGTTTAATTTCAAAAACTCTAAGGTCCCATTCTTGACAATGAAGTACATAGTAGCACTTACGATCATCCTATACATCTTTTATTTAGTTACTTTACCATTTTGATTATTCGATGACCATTGCAATTCTTTCTTCCACTCTAGTGCCTGTTTGTAGATGTCTTGTCATTTTAACATTATTATCCAGATTTTGGAATATAATTAACACTTAAAAGAAAAGATGGTTGATGCTTTAAAGTTCTAAACTACACGTAGGGTGGATTGTGTTGACATCATTTTGCTTAATCAATCCTTGGTGTACATCAATTTGTGTGCTACTAGCCGTGGTTAAAGTAATGCCGGATGCTGATTAATTTATTTACTGCTGACTAGGATTCTTCACGAGTATTTTTTACCATAGTTCCAAACTGTATGAGATTTCTCTCTGAAGTTCTTGGTCGATTTTTGTGAAATACAACCATTAGATTATTCAGGCGCTGAATTGATGTTATTTAGGTTATCTCATTATTGGTTTGTTAAGTTATTGTGTTGATTGTTCTAATAATTAGTGGTTACAATTTAGTTGGTTTGGCTAGTTAAAGTAGAATATGTTTTTTCTAATTTTGCTGTCTTTCATTGCTAAGTCTGACTCGCTTAATGTTGTCTTTGCTTATATTAAAAGTGGTTTATCGATTGATTTTTATACTTTGCATTTTTATGTAGCCAAGTGATGCTGCTAGTGGGCCAATTTCGCCAACGGATGTAAAGGGATCACGCGGTGATAATGATCCTAACGACATTCTTTGAATTTGTTGCATTTGTCTTGGATATTCAAGTATGATGATGTAATTATGTGGTTCGAGTGGATCTTAGAATATTGAAGTTTTTGTGTTTAAATTTGATTTTGGAGTTTGCAGATACTAGTTAATGTTGAAAATTTGGAGTTTCAAGATGTTAATGTTGCAAATTTAATTTTGAAGTTCAACATTCAATGTATTTTTGATGTTCTTGTAAATTATAATGTTTAATTAGTCGTGGTGTGTTAACTATATATGAATTATTAAAATATTGGATAGTAGATTATGCCTAAAGAAAAAAAATAAATTTGAGGTAAAATTAAAATTTATAATTTATTATTTAAAATTGATGGGTTCCACTAATTAAAAATAAAATAAAAATTTCGGAGGTTTTACACCCCTGCAACTTTTAAATTAAAATTATTATAAAATAATTAAATTTAGAGTAGTGGGGGTCGAAACCCCCGCAATATAACCGCAGCAAAATAATTATGGCGGTCTGAAAAAAACTGCCGCAACTGGTTTGTGACGGCTCAAACTGTGGGGGCTTTTTGAACCCCCGCAATTACATTTTGCGGGGGTTTAAAACCCCCGTAAACCTTAAAATTAATCCCCACAATTTGACCTGTTTTTTGTAGTGCCTCACTTAGCATACCATATATTCAAAGTACTGACGCATACCTTTCGTTTGCTCTATGACGTCTTATATCATAGGTTAAGACACACGGTCTCCTGATCATACTTAGCATCCAGAACCATCAGCAGTAGACTAGTAGTGAGTCCTCATTGTTCTAGGAAAGATTTATTATTACAGTAATTAAGTACATAGTTTATTTTAGTAGTCAGAGTTAGTTGGGGACTTTTCCCATCAACTCTTTGTTCAGATAGTAGAGTCTTTTTAGACAAATGTTCAGTTTCAGTAGTTTTTTCATATTTGAACCTTATGGAAAGTTTCCACCTAATTTCTGCATAATTTTAGTATTACAATTTAGTTAACGCAGTAGGTACAGTCATGGGTTAGCTTGTGGTCCTTCGAGATTATTAGCACCGTGTAGCGCCTGGGGTAAAAATTCGGTGCGTTATAGTTACATTATCCCCCCTTGGGATCATTCATCCCCGAATGATGACAAGAGACATAAAAAGTACGATTTCAAGCATTAAATAGAAAGGAAATAGTAGTATAGAATTTATACCTTCCATGCCATCTTCCATGGTTTCGAAGAGAGTTGAGTACCTCGCACGCATGTTATCTTCTGACTCCCACGTAGCTTCCTTAGCTTTTTGATTCCTCCATAACACCTTAACCGAAGCTATTTCCTTACTTCTCAAATTCCAAGCTTTGCGATCTGAAATAGAAATGAGTTCTTCTTCATACGACAAGGAGTTTTTTACATTGACTTCATCCATAGGCAATACTAGGGAATGATTTCCAATTAACTTCTTCAACATGGACACATGGAATATTGGATGAACAGAAGCCTGGATAGCTGACAAATCTAACTCAAAGGCAAACCCACCGATCCTCTACATAATCTAATACAATCATATGTAACGAGGACTAAGCCTCCCTTTCCTTCTGAATCGCATGACTCCCTTCATTGGGAGACCTTAAGGAATACCCAATCATCTACATTGAATTCTAAGTCTCTCCTTCTAACATCAGCATAAGACTTCTAGCGACTCTAAGCTGTCTTAATTCTCTCCCTAACTATCTTCACCTTTTCCATTTCATGATGAACAAGGTCAGGCCCAAACAACAGGGTTTAACCTATTTCATACCACCCTATGGTGATCTATATCTCGTCCCATAAATTGTTTCAAAAAAAGCCATCTGAATACTGGCATGGTAGCTATTTTTGTAGGCGAATTCTATCAATGACAAATGATCTACCCAACTACCTTTAAAGTAAATTATGTAGGCCCTCAACATGTCTTTAAGTATCTGAATAGTGCGTTCAGCCTGCCCATCAGTCTGAGGGTGAAAGGCAGTACTCAGGTTCACTTGGGTTGGAGTCGTAGGTCTGGGCCATTTTCTTACTGCCTCAAACTTTTGGGGATCAACATTAATACCCTCACTAGACACAATATGCCCCAACAAACGAATAAAATTAAGCCAAAATTCACATTTGGAAAATTGTGCATTCAATTCATGACCTTTGAAGGTCGGTAGGATGATGCGAAGATGACCGACATGATCCTCCTCATTCTTACAGTAAACTAAATGTCATTAATGAAAACTATGAAGAACAGGTCTAGATACTGACAAAAAACTCTATTCATTAAGTCAATGCAAAAATTAATCTCTCTATTAGGTGTTATTCCTAGGAGATCATCGGGAAAGACTTCCGGGAATTCATTAACTATAGGGATACACTGGAGAGAAGGAGTGTTAGTACTAGAATCTTTGACCCAAATAAGTTGATACAAACAACCCTTAGATAGAAGTTTGTGGGATCTGAGATAAGAGATGAACTTCCCCCTAGATACTAAAGAATACCCCTCCTACTCTATCACTAGTTCATTTGGAAAGGAGAATGTGACTTTTTGGGTTATAAAATCTAGTGTGGAATAGAACGAATCGAGTCAATCAATTCCCAAGATGGAACTAGAGTCAATCATATAAATCTCTACGAGATCTACCACAATATCACAATTATAGACAGATACAACACTATTTTTGTACACCCTCCTAGCCATAATAGAATCACCAATAGGAGTATAAAAAAAAAGGTTTTGGAATAACTTCAGTCTCAAACCCAAAATTGAATGGAACATACGGGATCACATAAGACAAAGTAGATCCGGTATCAAGTAACATATAAATATTATGGGAGAAAATTTGAAACATACTCGTGACTACATCTGGTGAAGACTCTACTGTAACATCCCGTGATGTCTTCAACCAAACACCTAAGTGTAAAAAGATACTTAGTCAATTTTGAACTCCTAAACTTGGATGTTTTTATTTTCGACCTTCCTGACCTCAAAAATTAAATTTGCAAGTTGATTCATGATCAGAGGTATCAAGGGTACGTACCGGGTAAGTTTCAGAACTTTCAAACTAGCGTAAGGGTAAGTTTGGATGTCCAAAATAGTAAGGCCTCACGATAGGCTTGCATCGCGATGACCATTTAACCCAGATAGGTGGCGCATCGTGAAGGCCAGTTAACCCATATAGGTATCCCATCGCGAGGGACAATTGAACTAGGTAGGGGTCGTAACATGATGACAACCTAGTTCTGCATTATTTTATCCGCGATTTTTAAGGGAAAATAGGTCTTTTCCTTCATCCAAATTCACCCAAGACAAAATATTTAATGATAATCTAAGCACATTAGGCTTAATATAATCAGAAACTACTTCTATTACTTTAAAAAAAAACCTAGCTTCTTCTTATAAGGTCAAAGGATTCATCTTTGAGTTGAAGAATTTCAAACAACCTAAGTGTGATTCTAATTCCACTCTTCTTTCTCGGTGATCTAAGGTACGTGGGGTTTTCCTAAAACTACTCGTGCATAAGAAAATTTTCCAACAAATTCTAACATTGTGAAATCATGAAATCTTGAAAGTTTTTTTTAAGTTACATTAAAATTTTGCATTTATGAATTCTTTAATGATATTAGTGTTTTGGTCTTGAGGCATTTTCCCCAAATTGATTTGAAATATTATATATATTCATGTGGTAAAAGTGATAATCGAATTGAGAGTATGACTATTTACATTCCCTCTCATATTGCATTACCTCTTGCTTTTAGAATGTTATTTAGAGGCATGGATCAGTGTTCTTGACTATTATTTAATGATTTAAGATTTGATTTAAACAAATGAGAGGGGAGTTTTGAATGTTGATAAATGCTGAATATATATAATGAAAGAATTGCATGGTTTGCCAAAATACATGACCAGCCCATGTTTATTGATATTATTAAAAGGAGTGATCTTTGCATAATTTGATAAATGTATTAAAGAACTATTCTTCTTGGATTATTATTTGAAGTATGGTGGTCTATACTTTATGTTTGAAATATAAAACTGTGATATGATTTTTATGGATCAGAAACATGACTTGCAAGTCTTGGTATGACGATACCAATTCAGATAATGCCATAGTAACACAGAACAAAATAGAATGTGGATTTTTTTTTAGATTTTCAGATTTTGAACATAGAATGATACATGTTCAAAAAAGGGTAAACATAGGCATAAAAATATGTTAGGTGGTTACCCGAAGAAGGAACGAGTCCAGAAAAACATGTTGCTCAAAATCGTGTTTTGTCGATACAGGATTATTATGTCCCCTAGAGGGATTGTACGTTGTCTTAGTGCCATGTGGTCTATCAGAATCAGAAACTCCAAATGTTGCGGCAAACTTGGATTGGGGGCTTGGCCGTCGAGTTAAGGGTGGATTCCATATATCCCATGGGGTTGTAGAATCTTAGGGTGGACCACCTAACTCAGAAGTTATATAAAGATTAGAATTGCATTTACTAGGATGTTTTATGAATATCAAAGAATTTCCCATGTGTTTTAAACTATATCATGTATGATGTTTTCATGACTTGATCTCATCTATTTTATATATAAATGCATTATTTTGGTTTTCTCTATGTACCAGTACAATTGTATTGGCCCCCTATATTTCAGCGTCCGAGGCTTAGACTAGAGTTCCTGCTAAGCCGTAAACTTATTTCGACAGAAGAGAAGTGTGTGCAGTTGGTGATCCATCTTTATTCTGAAAGGCCTATTTCTTTCCAGTCAGTTTCTAATTAATTTGGTTTAGGTCTACTGGGGGCCTCGTCCCAGATTTAGACAAGTTATTGATGTCTTATGTAGTTGAGATTTTGTAGACTGAGAAAGATGTTGTTTAGATGTTGAAAAACTTATTTTCTATATTGTCGAACAAATTTCAAATTTATGACCATGATTCCGTTTATTATAATTCCACATCTTTTATATATTATTTGAGTATTGTGCATGATTACCAGATGTAAAAGGTCGCTCGGGCCTCCATGTTTTGGGATGCTTACCCCGGCCAGGGCCCCATCTTGGATTGTGAAAAACATGGTATCAGAGTGAGGTTCATGGTCCCAGGTTATTTACAAAATCTCATTGAGTAGAGTCTTATTTATGGGTGTGTATCGCGCTAAACTTATAGGCAGGAGGCTACTAGGCATTTAGGAATATTTCCCTTCTTTGTGATTTAGTTAATGCTGTTGAGTCTAAATGTCCCCTGATCACTAGTCTATTGTATTTCTGAAAATATATCATGCCTCTACGTCTCTCCAATGATCATAACACCGAAACTAAAGATGTTCGTCCCACCCACGGGATGAGGACGCGCAACAGGGCTCACACTCCTGATTTTGTTGCTACTCCGGGAGTCCCTCCAGTTCAGACCAGTCCACCCAGAGAACCTAGGGCTCCATGGTCTAGGACTCATCATACCCAACCTCCCCAGAGAGAGATATCAAATGCTGAGTTGAGATAGTCAATGCATATGATCACATAGTTGGTGGATTCACAGGCTCAACGGTCGGAGGATGTTGGGTCTGCGTCTGTTACATCTGAGGATACACGGATGGGTCAATTTATGATGATAAACCCACCTAAGTTTACTGGTACAAAGGTGTAGGAGGATCCAAAAGAGTTCGTAGATGAGATGGAGAAAATCTTTTGAGTGATGCATGTGGATAAAGTTGAAGGGTTTGAAGTAGCTTCTTATCAATTGAAGGAGGAAGAAAATCAGTGGTAACATGAGTGGAATGATTCGAGGGGAGATAGTGCTGAGCCTTCTGTGTGAGGAAAATTTATTGAAGCCTTGCTGGGTTGATTCTTTCCTCAGGAGTTGAAGGAGTCCAAGGCTGAAGAGTTCATGAACCTGAAATAAGGAAAGATGAGTGTCAAAGAGTACACCCTAAAATTTAATCAACTATATTGTTATGCTCCGAAGTTGGCCGGAAACATGAGGGCCTATATGAGAAAGTTTGCATACAACCTTTCAGATGACTTTGTGTTGGAGTGTAAAGGGGCGATGTTGAACATGGTTATAGACTTCTCTAGATTGTCTATTCATATGCAGCAGGTTGAGCAGAACAAGAAGAGGGTTGCTAAAGCAAGTGAGAAGGATAGGCAGGCCTAGAGGGCCCGACCAGCAGACCAAAATCACAGTCAGTTGCAGAGTGGTAATTCGGATAACCAGTGGAAGAAGAAAAATTTATGGGGCAATGGTCAGTCTGCAGCTAGCGCTCCAGCACCCAGACCTCCAGTTGACCAACGATCTCAGAATTTACAGACTAATCATGCATCTATAGTACAGGGTACCCAGTCCCTAGATAGTGTGGTTCAGCCATATAGAACTTTTTTGCGGTGTGAGACCTGCGATATGTATCACCTAGGAAAGTGTCAGCTAAGAGAGATGGTATGCTATACTTATGGTCAGGCGGGTCATATACAATGAGATTTTCCTTCCGCAAGAAGGAACCTTGATGGTGCTAAATCCCAAGAAAACTTGTCCACACCACCATCACCTCCCAAAGGTGCTATTTTAGCTACCAGAAGTGGACACAATAGGTTGTAGTCCTTGTCCAATCGCCATGAGGGAGAGGCCTCACCAAATGTAGTCACAGGTTCGTTAAAAATCTTCTCTCATGATTTATATATGTTACTTGATCACGAGTCTACCTTGTTTTATGTGACTCGATATACGACAGTCGGTTTTGGGTTTGAGCTAGAAATTATAGTAGATCCTTTCTCTATTTCTACTTTTGTAGGTGATTCTGTTATGGATAGGAGGGTATATAAAAAGTATGTTGTATCTGTATGTAGAAAAGATACTGTGGTTGACCCTGTATAGCTTGATATGGTTGATTTTGACGCTATCTTAGGAATGAACTATCTCCATTCATATTATTCCACGCTAGATTGTGAAACCTAAAAGGTTACTTTAGCTTTTCCAAATAAACTAGTGATAGAATAGAAGGGTCACTCTTTATCACCTAGAGGGAAATTCATATCTTACTTTAGAGCCCGTAAGCTTATTATTTAAGGGTGTTTGTACCATCTAATCTAAGTAAAAGATTCTAATATTGAAAGTTCTTCTCTTCAGTTTGTCCCTGTGGTTAATGAGTTTCCAGAAGTCAATCCGGATGATCTCCCAGGAATACCACCTGTTAGGGAGATAGATTTTGGTATTGATTTATTTCCAGACACCTATTCCATTTCTATTCTGCTAGAAAGAATGGCTCCTACAGAACTGAAAGAGTTGAAAGAACAACTGTCAGACCTTCTTGATAAAGGTTTCATTCATCCTACTGTTTCTCCCTAGGGTGAACCTCTACTTTTTGAATGGAAGAAAACTAGTTCCCTCTGAATATGTATAGACTACCGCCTGTTGAATAAAGTCACTGCCAAAACAAATATCCCCTTCCTAGAATTGATGATTTCCTTGACAAACTTCAGGGTGCTAAGTGTTTTTCAAAGATTGACCTTCGTTCGGGGTATCATCAATTGAAAGTTAGGGAGGTTGATATTACCAAAATAGCTTTCCAAACCTGATATGATCATTATGAATTCTTAGTCATGTCCTTTGGTTTGACTAACGCTTCTGCAGCCATCATGGACCTAATGAATAGGATATTCTGACAGTTTCTGGATTTGTTTGTTATAGTTTTCATTGATGACATTTTGATTTATTCTAAGAGTGAGGAGGATCATGCCAATCACCTCTGAATCATCATTTAAAACCTCAAAGATCATAAATTATATGCAAAATTTTCCAAGTGTGAATTTAGGCTTAATGTTATTGCTTTTTTTGGGAATATTATGTCTAGTGAGGGAATTAAAGTTGATCCCCAAAAGATTGAGGCAATCAGAAAATGGCCCATACCTACGACTCCAACCGACATTCGGAGTTTCTTGGTTTGGCAGGATATTACAGAAGGTTCGTAGAGAGTTTTTCTTCGATAGCTTCTCCACTTACCAGGTTGATGCAGAAAAAGGTAAAATTTGCCTGGTTCGACTCTTGTGAGAATAGCATTGAGAAGTTGAAGGACAAGTTGGCTACTGCACCGGTTTTGACTCTTTCTGAGGGTACAAATAGGTTTTTTGTATATTGCAATGTGTATTGAGCGATACTTGGTTATGTACTTATGCAGTATGGTAAGGTGGTAGCTTATGCATCTAGGCAGTTGAAGGTGCATGAGTGAAACTACCCCACCCACGACTTGGAGTTAGCGGCTATGATGTTCGCACTAAAAATATGGATGCATTATCTGTATGGGGTACATGTTAATATATTTACTGACTAGAAAAGTTTGCAGTATGTTTTCTCATAGAAAGAGCTAAATCTCAGGCATAGGTGTTGGTTGGAACTGTTGATGGACTATAATATGAGTCTGTACTATCATTTGGGCAAGGAAAATGTGGTGGCCGGGCCGACACCCTTAACAGATTATCTATGGGCAGTCTTTCACATATTAAGGAAGGAAAAAGGGAGATGGTGAAAGATATTCACCGGCTTGAAAATATAGGGGTGCGACTCCTGGATACCAAAAATGGAGGGGTAGTTGTGCATGAAATAGATAAATCTTCCTTTTGTGCAGAAGTTAAGGAAAAGCAGGTGGAGGATCCAATCTTGATGCAGATTAAGAAAGATTTGGGTCAACAGAAGGTGATGTCTTTTGAAATTGGTGGTGATGGGTTGTTGAGATATCAGGGTAGGTTATGTATGCCAGATATGGATGAATTATGGAAAAGAATCCTTGATGAGGATCATACATTGAGGTATGATGTTAACTCAGGCTCTACTAAGATGTACCATGATTTTAAAACTATATATTGGTGGAATAATATGAATCGTGTTGTGGCTGACTTTGTTTCCAAGTATTTGAATTGCCAACAAGTTAAAGTGGAACATTTGAGGCTAGGTGGTACTTCCCAAGAGATAGCTTTGCCTTTGAGAAAATGGGAGATAATCAATATGGACATCATCACAGGACTGCTGAATTCCCAAAACCAGTATGATTACATTTGGGTAATAATCGACCGGCTTACCAAGTCAACCCACTTTTTTGCTCTTAGGACTAACCATTTGGGAGATGATTATGCCAAGCTGTACATTAAAGAAATAGTTTATTTACATAGAGTACCAATATCCATTATATCCGATTGAGCTACAAAATTTTCATCACAGTTTTGGAAATCTTTTCAGAGGGGTTTAGGTACCCAAGTGAACCTGAGTACTGCATTCCACCCCTAGATGGATGGGCAAGATAAATGCACTATTCAGAACCTTAAGGACATGATTCAAGCCTATGTAAGTGACATCAAGGGTAGTTGGGTAGACAACTTGCCATTGCTAGGGTTCTCCTACAATAATAGCTACCATGTCCGCATTAAGATGGCTCCTTTTGAAGAACTTTATGGGAGAAGATGTAGATCACCAATTGGGTGGTATGAAGTGGGTAAGACGCGGATGTTTAGGCCTGATCTTGTTTATCAGGTAATGGAGAAGGTGAAAATCATTAGAGAATGACTCAAGACAGCTCAGAGCCATCAAAAGTCCTATGCCGATATTAAAAGAAGGGAGTTGGAATTTGAAGTTGATAATTGGGTGTTTCTAAATTTCTCCCCTATGATGGGAGTCATGCGATTCGAGAAGAAAGGGACGTTGAGTCCTCTCTATATAGGACCATATTAGATTGTGAGAAGGATAGGTAGGGTGCCTTATGAGTTAGATTTTCCTGCAAATATGGCTTCTGTATATCCCGTATTTTATGTGCCTATGTTCAATAAGTATATTGGAGATCATTCCTTAGTGTTGCATGTAGAGAAGATCAAGGTGATAGACTCCTTATCATATGAAGAAGAGCCTATTGCAATCTTGGATTGCCAAGTCAAAAAGTTGAGGATTAAGGAAATAACTTCGGTCAAGGTATTATGGAAGAATCAAAAGTAGGAGGAAGTTACTTGAGAATCAAAATATGAAATGAAAACAAGATACCCAGACCTTTTTGAGTTAGGGGGTGAGGAAATGGAAGGTACCACTCTTTTACTCTCTCTATATCCCTCTTCCTTTATTTTCCTTGGTAGGTTGAAATAGTGCTTGTCTGTATTATAACCCATCATTCGGGGATGAATGATCACAAGGAGGGATAATGTAACACCCCGTGATTTCCTCGACTAAACACCTCATTTCATAGTATGTTATGCGGGTTAATGATCTAAAAATATTCTAAGTGTAAAAATGGACTTAGTCACTTTTGAACTCCTAAACTTGGATTTTTTTATTTTTGACCTTCCCGACCTCAGAAAGTTAATTGTAAGTTGATTCATGATCAGGGGTGTCAAGGGTACATCCCGGGTAAGTTTTGAAACATTCAAACTAGCGTAAGGATAAGTTTGGATGTCCAAAACAGTAAGCCCTTGCGATAGGCCCGCATCACGAGGGATAGATATCCCAGATAGGTGTCGTGTCATGAGGAAAAGTTAACCCAGATAGGTGTCACGTCGCGAGGGCCAGTTGATCCAGGTAGGGGTCACGACACGATGGCAGCCCAGTTCTGCATTATTTTATCCATAATTTTTAAGGGAAAATGGGTCTTTTTCTTCACCCCAATTCACCCAAGACATGAGATGTAATGATAATCTAAGCACATTAGGCTTGATATCATCAAAAACTACTCCTATTACTTTAAAAGAAAACCCTAGCTTCTTCCTATAAGGTCAAAGAATTCATCTTTGAGTTGAAGAATTTCAAAGAACCTAAGTGTGATTCAAATTCCACTCTTCTTTATCGGTGATCTAAGGTAAGTGGGGTTTTCCTAAAACTACTTGGGCATAAGGAAACTGTTCAAAAACTTCAAACATTGTGAAATCATGAATTCTTGAAGTGGTTTTGGTAGTTCCATTGAAATTTTAGATTTATGAATTCTTTAATGATATTAGTGTTTGGTCTTGAGGCCTTTTTCCCAAATTGATTTGAAATATTATATATATACGCATGTGGTTAAAGTGATAATTGAATTTAGAGCATGACTATTTACACTCTCTCTCATGTTGGAACACCTCTTGATTTTAGAATGTTATTTAGAGGCATGGTATCAGTGTTCTTGACTATTGTTGAATGATTTAAGATTTGATTTAAATTAATGAGAAGGGAGTTTGGCATGTTGATAAATGATGAATATATACAATGATATAACTGCATGGTTTGCCAAAATACATGACCACCCCATGTTTATTGAAATGATTGAAAGGAGTCATCTTTGCATAATTTGATAAATGTATTGAAGAACGAATCTTCTTGAATTGTTTAAGTATGGTGGTCTAAATTTTATTTTTGAAAGATAAAACTGTTATATGATTTTTATGTCTTATAAAAATGACTTGCAAATATTGGTATGACGATACCAATTCAGATAATGCCATTGTAACACAGAATAGAACATAATGTCGATTTTCTTTCAGATTTTTAGATTTTAAACTTAGAATGATACATGTTCAGAAAAAGTTAAAAATGGGCATAAAAATATGTTAGGTGGTTACTCGAAGAAGGCACGAGTCTAGAAAAACTCATTGCCCAAAATTGTGTTTTGCCGCTATGGGATTATTATGTCACCTAGAGGGATTATACACTGGCCTAGTACCCTGTGGTGTATCTGAATCAGAAACTCCAACTCTTGTAGCAAACTTGGGTTGGGGGCTTGGCTGCCGAGATAAGGGCGGACTCCATATAGCCCGTGGGGTTGTAGAATTGTAGGGTGTACCACCTAGCTCAGAAGTAATACAAAGATCAAATATACGTTGACAAGAATGTTTTATGAATATCAAAGAATTTCCCATGTGTTTTAAACTATATCATGAATGATGTATTCATGACTTGCTCTCATCTATTTTATATATAAATGCATTATTTTTGTTTTCTCTGCGTATCAGTATAATTGTATTGACCCCCTATATTTCAGGGTGTTAGGCTTAGTCTAGAGGTCCTGCTAAGCCATAGAATTGTTCCGACAGAAGAGAAGTGTATGCAGTTGGTGAGCCTTCTTTATTCCGGAAGGCCTATTTCTTTCCATTCAGATGCTAATTTATTTGGTTTAGGTCCACTGGGGGCCTTGTCCCAAATTCAAACAAGTTATTGATGTCTTATATAGTAGAGATTTCACAGACTGAGAAAGATGTTGTTTACATGTTGAAAAACTTATTTTCTGTATTATCAAACAGATTTGAAATTTATGAACATTATTCCATTTATTATAATTCCACATCTTTTATTTATCAATCGAGTATTGTGCATGATTTCCATATGTAGAAGGGCGCTCGGGCCTCCATGGTTTGGGATACTCGTCATGGCTAGGGTCCCTAGTCGGGTTGTGACATCTATATCCTGGCAATTAGATAAGGCATACAACCAATTGCGACCTTTCTCGGTAGATGAAGTAGTACCTTTGGGTGGCGGTGGTGGGTCTTAGGAATTTGCTTGAGACTTAGAACCTCCAAAACATTATAAAAAAGATGGATAGTCTCTCTGAATATGACCTAGTTGGCCGCAGGAATAGCACACTAACCTGCCAAACTGGCACTTCCTTGGATGATACTTCCCACACGAGTCATAATGAGGGTATGACCTAGAAGGTTGGGTCACACTCCTTTGTGACCGTGTACCCTGCACCCTAGGCCCATTATTAGGTGGAAATTAAGGAAATTACTGATCAATTGTGGGACTGGGTACTAGGGCACTAGGTGATAACTAGGCATTTCTCCTAAACTTCTTTTTAGACTTCCTTTTTCCCCAATTACCACCCTGTTGTTGACTATTATTTTGGTTTGTAAATCTTTCCTTCTTCTCCTGCCTGTCTTTCTCCCTTGCCTCTGCCAGCTTTTTCTTCTACTCTTCAACCTATTGCATATAAATAGATAACCTAGATAAATACATGCCTCTATTCAGCATTGCTCCTTTGTATTTTAATATCAGATCATCCGAGAGACCGGATGCAAACTTTTTCATGCGAGCTCTCATGTTACTCGCCAATTCTGGAGCATAGACGGATAACTGGTTGAACTTCAGTGTGTACTCCTTGACACTCATTTTCCCTTTCTTTAATTTAATAAATCCTTCAGCCATCGATTCTCTAAATTCCCGAGGAAACAAATAATCCAGACAAGATTCCACAAACTCACCCCACACAGAAGGCTCAACATCTCTACCTTTAGAATCCTCCCACTCATTATACCACTTATTTGCCATATCTGGCAGCTGATAGGATTCCGGTTCAACCCCTTCAACATCATTCACATGCATAACCCTGAAAATTATCTCCAGTTCATCAATGAACCCTTGGGGGTCCTCCTTAACCTTCGTACCAGTAATCACAGGTGGGTTTAGCCTCATGAATATGCCCACTCGGGTAAACTCAAATGAACCAGACACAGACACCACATCTTCAGATCATCGGGCCTTAGAAGCCACCAACTGGGCTATTATATACATATACTGTCGGAACTCAACATTATATACTTCTCTCTAGTGAGATTGAGTACGATTATGTCCATACCGAGGAGCCCTAGGTGGACTATTCTGAATAGGCAAAACTCTCGGAGTAACAACAAACTCTGGAGTACGAGCTCCAATATGGGTCTGTATCCCATGGGTAGGGTGGACATCCTCAACTTAGGCATTCCATTAGTTGAATTAAAGGGGAGGCATGATATCTTTCTGAAATACAAAAAATCATTGATTAGAGGAAATACAGACTCTATAGCATGAAAAAAATCATTAAAGAAGAGAGACATTCCTAAACGCCTTGTAGTCCCCTTGTTATAAGTATGGCGCGCTACACACCCATAAATAGATCTTTAACCAATGCAATTTTGAAGACACCCTGGGACCATGAACTATTTTCTGATACCAAGTTTGTCATAACCCGAGCTGAGGCCCTAGTCGCGACGACCAAGCCAACCTATGAAATCCCAGGCGCCCTTTTCTATCAGGAAATCATACACTATATTTATACAATGTAAAAAAATGCAAAAAAGTTATCATACGGAAACATGGTCGATACTATTATTCAAATGAACAATTCGAAATGAAATTCACAAACCTCGAACATAATCTAACATCAGTCTGCGAAATCTCTAATACATCAAGTCAACATCTTGTATAAAACTGGGACAATGACCCAGTTAGGCCATAAACCAAAATAGAGTAACAATGTTCTAAAAAAAGGCCTTCCAAAATAAGGGAGGCTCACCAACTGCACTCTTCCGATGGACAATTCTAAGGATTAGTGGGACCCTGGGACTGATCCTCAAATCCTCAAATATAGGAGGTAAATACAAATGTACTGGTACGTAGAGTAATAAAAAATAATGTACTTTTATATTATCAAGATACAACTTTTTTCAAGCCAAAACAATGTTTAGACCACTATGTCATTTAAACAATACAAGAGAATACGTACAGTGAAATTCATGAAAACTAAGTCACAAATCCTCAAGTTTGATTCGCAAACACGTGGGGTCAAGTATCTTGTATTAAGCAATAAAACTCTGTAAATAATCACTTTTGTTTATGTAATTAATAAAAATGCCCTCTCGTCATGTCATCACCAAAACCAAGTCAATAAACAATTGTAAAGACATTCATATCATACGTTTCAACATGAAATTGAATAGTTCATAACATTTGAAATCAAGATGCTTCATAACAACATAGGAAGTATCAATATTGAAGCTCTCATTTCAAATTTCAAAATATCAAATGCATACATATAAATATATTTATACGAGAAAATGATCAATTTCAATATAAAACCTCAAGACCAAAACACATCTCACTGGAAGGGTTCACAATGCATACTTTTTAATGTAATTCAAGAACTTCATAAAAACATGATTTATCAACATTCAAAAGGCTAATGTAAATGATTTAGTCATGCCCATATGATGTGTGAGCAATTGCTAACACATTTAAGACCTTTAACCAAAAATAATTGTGAAGTCTTAAGCAACTTTTGTTGTTTTTGATTTGTTTATGTCTGAGTTTACAGTTTAATCTGATAGGATAGAGAAAAAACAAGAATGGAAGAAAGTAAGTTAAAATCTAGAGGAATCTGAAGAGAAGTGTGGATGACGACATTTGTGATAAGCTGTCAGCCCTGTGATAGGCTATCACAGTTGTTGTTAGACTTAACCAGAGATTTAGCGTAAGTTAAAGTTGCGACGATACTTTGTGATAAGGCGTCAGAATGGTGATAGGGTGTCAGGAGCATCATCATCCTTAAATAGAAGATGAAAGTTGAAGCCAGTTTTTTGATAACATCCATGACACGTCGTAAGACTGGTGATAAGTTGTCAAGGATGTCGTCAGACTTAAGCAGGAGATGGAAGTTGAAGCAATTTTTGTGACGACATCTATGACACGTCGTCAAGATGGTGATAGGCCATCATCGTCATTGTTAGCCTTACGCAGCAAGAGCCAAAAATGCAGAGGAGCTGACGATATCCGTGATAAGCTGTCAGACTCCTGATAAGCCATCACTAACATCATCGTTTATACTGTAAGCCCTAGTGAACATAATTCTGGTTATTTCATAAAATCTTTGTTACAAACATTAAAATCAAAGTGTCAAACAATTATTAGTGAAACTTAAACCCTCATTTTAGGAGATGTTAAACTATCAGTGAATTAAACCATAAACCACTTGAGTTCACATCATTTCTTTGTAGGATTCGACCACAACCTAGTTGGATTTTATATTGACAACGATCGCTTGCACCCATTATATAATAGATAAATATAGCTTGTTATCCTAACCACCGTGAGAATCTTAAGTCACCTTTGGCATCTGTCATGTATCGTAAGCCCTAGTGAACATAATTCTTGTTATTTCATAAGATCTTGGTTACAAACATCAAAATCAAAGTGCCAAACAATTATTTCTGAAACTTAAACCCCCATTTTAGGAGACGTTAAACTATCAGTGAATTAAACCGTAAACAACTTGAGTTCACATTATATTCCCTGTGGTATTTGACCCCAACCTAGTTGGGTTTTATATTTGACAACGATCGCTTACACCCATTCAAGAGTATAGTTTGAGCGTTATCAAAAATGGCACCGTTGCCGGGGAATAGGTTGTAAACTGAAAGTTTGTGTGCGCTAAATGACTGTTGGTTTAGTTTCCTAGATTTACGTTTTTTTGTTGTTTCTATTTATTGCAGGTTCTTTGTTGTTTATGCCAAAAATAAGAAGTTCCAGAGAACCGTTATTCCCAATTAATCTGGAACCTTAGCTGATTGGGAGAATGGCTGAGCAACAGGAGACGGAAAGATTAGCCGCTTTGGCCAGGGCTCAGGTGAGCTTATAGAACCAGGGTCAACAAGTACGTCACCCAAACCATGATGATGAAGACTTTGGTGATGAGGAATTACTGAATCCTCAAAACCAAAGGTGAGCTGAGAAAATTGCTGCACTAGTGTAATGAAATTTTAATAGAAACCGTCCAGTCAGAGGAAGGTATGGTCAAAATCCTATCCATTATGAGGTTGCTGACGATGATGAAGGAATGAACGGAGCAGGTGCAAGGGGTTTTATCATTCCTCCACTGTTGGCACCTGGTGCAAAACTCAATATAACAAGTACCATGATCCAACTCCTGAATCTGAAGGGGTTGTTTGGAGGATTTCCTGGTGATGATCCGAACATGCACTTGGTGAACTTCATCACCATTCACAAATCCATTGATAATCCAGGAGTGAGTCAGAATATGATCCGGTTGAGATTGTTTCCATTGTCTCTGTCTAGGGAGGCAATAAAGTGGTTAAATGAGCTGGAACTCTCTTCTATAACCACCTGGAGACAGTTGAAAGAGGCATTCCTAGAACGGTTCTTTCCACCCTCCAGGAGGGTACAGTTGAGCGATGAAATTAGTAACTTTAGGCAGCTCCTAACTGAAGCCTTGTATGAAACTTGGGGGAGATTCAAGAAGAATCTGGCATAATATCCAAACCACAACATGACAGACGTGCACTTTATTGGGACTTAGTACAGAGCTTTTAACTCTGTGAAAAAGCCAATTGTAGATAATTCTTCAGGTTGTTCGTTCATTGACCTTTCTTTTCTAGAGGCTTCAGACATATTGAATAGAATGATCAAACAGAGTCGGGCCTATCATACCAGGGATTCTGTGGTAGAGAGCTCGACTGTTTCAATTGGTATGACCACGGAGCAGCGCAGATGGGATGAGGAGCAAGGCCAATACATGGCCCATTTGAAGACACAAATGGACTTGCTGACCAAGCACTTGCTGTCAGGCTAGACTGAAAAAGTTAAGGTTGTGGAGTCTCAGTGCACTCTTGCTACTAATGCAGATAAGGAGGCAAACTATGTGAGTAATCAGGGGGGTTTTCGAGGCAATAGCCAAGGGAATCAAGGTCAGAACTTTTATGACAAACCTGATTATAAAGATAAGGAGCAAGGTCACCAGAGAAGCAATAATGATAAGAGTGGTTTGTTTGTTCTTCTTGGAAGTTGAGATGCTACACCAACTAGCTCTGGTAAGATATCCATGGAGGACATGATGGAACAATTGCTGAAAGAAGTTGAGGCTACCAACTCGGGGGTAACTACTATGAATAGTGAATTCTCTACCTTGAGATAGTTGGTTAGTTCATACTCTACTTCTATCAAGAAGTTGGAGCAGCAGACGAGCCAACTTTCCACAACACTGAACCAAAGAAAAAGTGGTACTTAACCTAGTGATACAGTTTAGAATATGCAAAATGATGGGTCATGTATGGCGATTACCACTAGTTGTGGTAAGATCTTACCTGGCTCTTTTGTGGGCAACTCTATAGATGATGAGGTGATTGTTGATGAATCCGAAGAAAGTAATCCAGTGGAGTCTGAGAAGCTGGATAGTACTGTTGACTCTTCAGAGAAGAAAAAGGAGAAGGAAGAGGAAGTGGTGTTAAAAACTATCCCTAGAACACTACCTCTCTTTCCTCAATGATTGAAGAAAAAGGTTGATGATGCAAAATTCAGCAAGTTCTTGGTAAAACTCAAGCAAATGAAAATTAATGTGCTTTTGGTTGAGGTACTTGAGCAAATGCTAGGCTATGCAAAGTTCATGAAAGACCTTGTTACCAAGAAACGGAAGGTTAGCCATGAGCCGGAGGACAATGTTCTTTATTGTGGCACTATCTCTAAAAGGTCTTTAGTCCAAAAAAAGGTAGACCCGGGAGAATTTACCATCCCGTGTACTATTGGCCCCCTGAAGTTCACAAAAGCACTATGAAATCTGGGAGCTAGTATAAATTTAATGCCACTGGCTGTGTATAAGAAATTGGGTTTGAGGGATCTTACCCTAAAAAATATGCGGTTGGTAATGGCAGATAGGTCTGTGAAGAGGCCTATGGGCATACTGCACGATGTTTTGTTTAAGGTAGATGATTTTATTCAGCTTGCTGATTTTGTGGTCTTAGATTGCGAGGTGGATTTTGAAGTGCCTATAATCTTAGGTAAGACATTGCTCTCAACTAGGAGAGTGCTGGTAGACATAAAGTTGAACGAGCTAAAGTTTAGGTTCAACGACAAAGAAGAACGCTTCAAAATACACCAATCCAAGATTCAGTCAAAAGAGATGAGTGTGTTCTCAATCGTTGACGTCTTCAACAATAATGGTAAAGAGGTATCGACTGGTTGTCTTGGCAAAGCCTAAGTAATCAAGATAACTAAGTTATGCTGTGACGTTAAATCAGGCGCTGCATGGGAGGCAACCTATGACGCCCGCGATGGATCCATTATAAGTATACTCTAACCCTTAGTTTAATTTTGCTTTGATTTTGAGCTGAGGGTGTAGGGTAATCTCTTTTTGTAACATATTTTGTGGTAACTAGGAGAAATACAAGTACAAAAAATAGTTGACATATTTTTGATTGATTTTTGAACACCTCTCCATTGTTTTGTTGACAAAGACTGTGCGAATTATATTTACTTGTGACCATTGTGAATCTTGTTGTGGAATTAGTTCTAGTTGCGTGATGATTATTGCTGAACAATTGCATGAACTAGATAAGTGGTGGCCTGCTATATACTTGTGTTCCATGTTTGTGTGAGAAACTACTTAATTCCCTCTGTATGCTAAAGACAAAACTTGCCTAGTTATTCTTACCATGGTTAATGGATAGGGGTTAGGAAAGGATCATAGGCCATTTTGTTGATTAACCCACTTTTAGCCTAAATAGACTACCCTATGTGTATTATATCCTTTGATCCCTGTTTTGAGGCTAATTACACTATTTATTCCTTATGACACCTTTTACCTTCCCATTTATACCATAATGAACCTATTTGGCCCTGTTCCTCCTTAGACACTGTGCACCTTGACCTAGGCAAACAACCTAAGTTAAGGGTGGCTATCATAGGGGTGCTCGGTGTAAGATGAGTATGAAGAAGGGTAGAATAAAGAAAAGTATGAATAAAAGTTGGGTGCTAGTCTAAAAAAAAGGAGACACCCAACTTGAACATGTGCGATCAATGGAAAAGAAAACGAAAAAGAGGTGAATAAGTGAGCCCCAAGAGAGTAGTGTGGTGTCAAGGAGGAATAGTCACTTTAAATGACCTTGAATACCATACCATTCCCATCCTACATTATAAGCCTAAAAGAAGTCCTAGAATGATCCTAGCTGGCCTATCTGAAGGTCTTGGTAATGAAAATAAGGGCAAGCCTATGGTACTTTTGAGAGTGAGAGTCTTTTGATGATCCCCACGTTTATATTTTTGGTTTATTATATGCAAAGAGGGGGATATCTTTTTTTTGAGAGAACAATGGTATTGTTGCTAGCTACTTGCTTGTTTAGATAGTGCAATAATGGTATATGAATGGTTGCTTTGGCTAAGATTGATGCCATCGCTTGAGTCCTTTGTGTTATATTGTTGTTCTTCAATGACATACACAGTCGGTTATAATTGGATGGACCTTAGAGGTGGTAACTATCTTTTGAAATCAAAAGAGAAAATTGGCTGCTGAATATGCTATGTATTCTCATAGTTATGTTGAGTTTCTTGAGGATAAGAAATTGTTTTAAGTTGAGGGTGTTGATGTGTGAGTAATTGCTAACACATTTAAGACCTTTAACAAAAAGAATAATTGCGAAGTCTTAAGCAACTTTTATAGTTTTTGATCTATTTATGTCTGAGTTTATAGTTTAAGCTAATGGGATAGAGAACCAACAAGAATGGAAGCAAATAAGTTGAAATCTAGAGGAATCTGGTGAGAAGTGTGGCTGACGACATCTGTGATAAGCCGTCAGCCCTGTGATAGGCTATCACATTTGTCATCAGACTTAACAAGAGATTTGGTATAAGTTGAAGTAGTGACGATACTTTGTGATAAGGTGTCAGGATGGTGATAAGGCATCAAGAGCGTCGTCAACCTTAAATAGAAGATAGAAGTGAAAGCTAGTTTTGTGACGATATCCATGACACGTCGTCAACCTGGTGATAAGCTGTCAAGGATGTCGTCAGACTTAAACAGAAGATGGAAGTTGAAGACAGTTTTGTGACGACATCCATGACACGCCTTCAACATGGTGATAGTCCATCATCGTCGTCGTCATCCTTAAGCAGCAAGAGCCAAAAATGCAAAGGAGTTGATGACATTCGTGATAAGCTATCAGACTCCTGATAAGCCGTCACTAACGTCGTCGTTTATTCCAAGAAAAAGCTAAAACTTCTATTTTTTTTTCTTTATTTACGGTTAACTATTTAAAGCCTTGTTTTAGGGTTTTCATGGTATACAAAAAACTTATCAATCAACATAATTTTGGACCGACAATTTTCTCTCTCTCTCTCTAGACCAATTTTTTTGGGAGTTTTGTCTTGTGAATCAATTCAAGTTATACATTTTGATCTTTATCATTGTTGTAAGTTAATCTTCTCAATTATGAATTCAATTTGTGTACTTGTTTCTTTCATCATGTGTGGCTAAACGTCATTAACCTGAATTATGGGATCTAGGGTTAGGTCATGAAGAGGTGCTAAATACTCAAGATTCAATAGGTATCAAGATTTCTTGATAATTCTGAGATGTTAATTAATGTCTGTTAGTTGCAAACATTAGTCATACCTACTTTGATTTGCTTGAGAAAGAAATCATAAACATAGGTAGTGAATTATCAATAGGGACTCGGAAATACTTCGTTTAATAATCAGCGCTGTAACAAGGTTGATTAGCCTGAGGTAAAATCTGGGCATTAATAGCGATTCCCTAAGTCCGAGAATATTAGGAAATTAGGTGCTTAAATAGGTCGAGAGACATTTGAGCATATAATCGATAAATATAGCTTTTTATCCTAACCACCGTGAGAATCTTGAGTCACCTTTGGCATCTGTCATGTACCGTAAGCCCTAGTGAACATAATTCTGGTTATTTCATAGAATCTTTGTTACAAACATCAAAATCAAAGTGTCAAACAATTAGTTGTGAAACTTAAACCCCCATTTCAGTAGACGTTAAACTATTAGTGAATTAAACCATAAACAACTTGAGTTTCCCTGTGGAATTCGACCCCAACCTAGTTGTGTTTTATATTCACAATGATCTCTTACACCCATTCAAGAGTGTAGTTTGAGCCCTATAACCAGGTATTTTAGGAAAACCCCAGGTACCTTATGTCGTTTAGTTTGAAGATTGGAACTCTAATCTTGAAATCGTGATATTAGAGGAAACCCTAATTTGCTTTTGTTCTTGAGGGTGAAGAGGATTTTGATATGTTGTAAAACTAATAATAGTTGATTAATAATGTTTAGAGTACAATTTAATTCATGGGGGAGATTTTTGGGAAGGGAAAGTACAAGATACCCATTTAAAATGGTCCCATCTGAGTAACTCGGCCTCGCTAGACGACTTGGTTGATGGACGTACTGTCACTCCAACCATCAGTTTTTGTCTAGAGAATGAGATCACTACCTGAGGTCGACGAAAATCTTTCTGGACTTTCATTGACTTGACGGTCCGTCAGTCTGGCCGTCGCACCTCGGCAGACTGACACCACTATGTAAAATGGCCATAAATTTTTACCCCGATATTGGATTTAGGCGAAACTTATGGCATTGAAAATAATACTCAAATACCTTTCGTTTTATATATAGTAGGATATCTAAATTATTATATACAAGAAGTTATGGTCAATGGAAATTGACCCAAGTTTAGACGTTCTTTAAAACTTTATTGATAGGAAATTTTTAACTCGTCTTTGAGTTAAGGGACCTCTATGATCTCAATTCATGCACAACTAGATTACCACACTACCTAATTGATTATCATACTTATAATTGCATTGGATTCATTGGCTTTTGTGACCTTTACGCGTAGGAATGACGGTTTACGTTCTTTCCCAAAATGCGGATTGTTATAGAATTAGTCAAGGGAACTCATTTATACATTTTTATACGTGATCCATTGCATTGATGATCATCTCCAGATAATACTCTTTCCCTTCTACTTGTTTGTGTATTTCCAATGTGGGCCAGGAGTTCCCCAAACACTTCAACAGGGCTTCAAAAAATGAAGTAAGTACTCATGAAGTGGTCAAGGGAACTCTAGGGAACACCTTGATTTATATTTAGATATGAACTATTACGTTGATCATCATCTCCAGCTTGTACTCTTGCACTATTACTTATTTGTGTATTTTCAAAGTGAGGCCTGAAGTCCCCCCAAACACTTCAGCAGGGCTTCAAACAAAGAATCAAAACCTCATGTAGTGATCAAGCGAATTGCTGGTAACACATTGATTGATATTTATACGTGAACTATTGTGTTGATCATCATCTTTAGCTCGTACTCTTGAACTTCTATTTGTTTGTGTATATTCAAATAGAGCCCGAGAATTTCCCCAAACAATTCAGTGGTGGTTCAAACAATGAAGTAAGCCCTCGTGAATGGTCAAGGGAACTCCGGGATCATCTTGATTGATATTTATACGTAAACCATTGTATTGATCATCATCTTCATCTCATACACTTAAACTTGTTTGCATATTTTCAAAGGGAGCCTCGGTGTTCGTCCAAATCCTTCAGCGGGGCTTCAGATAACGAAGTATTCCCTCATGAAGTGGTCAAGATACCTCCCAGGAACACCTTGATTGATATTTATACATGAGCCATTGCATTGATCATTATTGCTAGATCGTACTCTTGTACTATTACTGTTTGTGTATATTCAAAGTGAGTCCTACATTTCCCCAAAACACTTCAGTAGGGCTTCAAACAACAAAGTAAATCCTCATGAAGTAGTCAAGGGAACTCTAGGGAACACCTTGATAACTTTATGCGAGAACCATTGCCTTGATCATCACCTCCAGCTCGTATTCTTGCACTTCTACTTGATTGTGTATGTTTAATGTGAGCCCAGGAGTTCCCCAAAACACTTCAACAGTACATTAAAAAACGAAGTAAGTCCTCGTGAAGTGTAAAGGGAACTCCAGCGAACAACTTTTTTTTTCATCGATCATCTCCAAGTTGTCCTCTTACTCTTCTACTCGTTTGTTTAATAGTGGTGCAACATAGTACTCTCCTATATATGTATTGTTTTGGTAAGAAAAATCCATGGAAAATGTGAAAGTTGGGTTTGAACTGGGATATGGGGTGCCATCATTGAATCTGGCTACAAATATGGGTAGTATTAAAATTTTAGAATTTCAGAGAACAAAAGGTAATATATTCCTTGTCCTAACCTTTATTCTTTCATCCCATGTTGTACTTTTACCTTTTCCTTTCATGTGTTAAAGGTTTAAAGTAATGGCTTCACTTGCTAATTTTTATACCTAAAGTTTAAGGTTAATGGTGATATTAAATATCTACGGACCTAATCAGTTACCATCTTCATTTCTTTTATTTCTTCAATATTTTGGAATTAATGGATTACGGGCTAATTCATTGACCATAATTCCAAATTTTTAAGATTTATTTATGCATGTCAATTTTATTTTTAGTAAATTTAAATAATAATAATACTAATAATACACATCAAGATTCTTAAATACTTTTGACTCTTCTGTGACGGAGAGGGTATATATTTCATAAAGATCTTCTAGATTTTATTCATGCTTTATGATTGGTAAAATTAAAAGGTCTCAACAGAAAATATAATGTAGAGTCAATTTTATTCCGATTGGAATGTCCTCCTTTTATTTTTGTTTGAATTGTTGTGAAAGACCAGAACAAATATTAGGAAAGACCACATATATTTGCCTTCACTTGGATGACACTATAGATCGGGTTCAATATTGAAACCTCAAGAAGAATATTCTAAGTCTATTGTACCCAAGTATATTTCTTTTCCAGAGTTCAGAAAGGCCATTTATCTAATTATATAAACGAATTTTCACTTAAACTATAAAGGCCATTTAATATGTTACTAAAGCTAGTACAGGTCATGAGCAGTGGCGGATCTCAAATTTTTATCAAGGACATTTGCTTAATAAAATTGTTGATGATCATTCAGGAGATAGTCAAGTTGCATGGGGCTTTTCATTCCGGTTTTCATGTGTTCATGCTCAAAAAGTGTGGGTGATCCTTCCTTAGTGGTTCCAGTTGAGGATATAAGCGTTAAGGATTCATTGTCCTATAAGGAAGTTTCGATTGAAATCTTGTATAGGCAAGTTTTGAAATTGAGAGCTAAGGAAAAAACTTGTGTGAAGGTTGTTTTGAGGAACCAAAAGGTATGCTTCATGGGAATCAGAAGAGTATATGAAAGCTAAATACCCGTTCTTGTTTCAAT
Organism: Capsicum pubescens; assembly: GCA_030864215.1. Taxonomy (NCBI): domain Eukaryota; kingdom Viridiplantae; phylum Streptophyta; class Magnoliopsida; order Solanales; family Solanaceae; genus Capsicum; species Capsicum pubescens. The sequence goes on along the minus strand of CM061548.1, from coordinate 365,289,646 downwards.
GTTGGACGAAAGTTCATAAGGTAAAATTTTATTTCATTTCTTGATGCATTTCGAATTTTCTTCTTGAATCCTTCTATATTCTTCTTATTATCATGCTAAAGGTGTCCTAATCTCTCATTCTGGGAGAAATGATCCAAGAGGGGGGGGGGGGATAATTTAAGACCCCAAAAAATTTGATGAATTAATTTTGAACCTTAGTTCGTGTATAATTATAATTTTTTACTTGAATCATGATAAGGGATGTTAAAGGAATGATTGGGGAAAGTTTTAGAGTTTACAAAAAGCGTTCAGGATCATTTTAGGACCCCGAACCAGTGAGGGTTCGCGATAAGGTCTTGGAACGCCCTGTGCATTCCATGATAGAGGCATAGCATACTGTGTTGGCTCCACGATAAGAGTGTCTCACTCCATTTAGGCTCAATGATAGCGGCATGCCACGCCCAAGGGTAAAAATTGCCTAGTTTATATTTTTAATATTTGGGGTGAGGGCTTTTTGGTCCTTAATCCCACTAAACGACCTTAAACATTCCTCAACCCCTATTAGGTTACCAATTTATTAGTTTAATAATGGTTCTTCAATTTTTCAACAAACAAGTGAATAAACTAAGGGTCTTTCAATAATTCAACACTCAGGGCCCTAAACTCGAGCTTTTCTCAAAATCACTTCATCAAAATGCAAGTTTGACACTTTTTATTTACTTATTATATTATTGCATCAAATTACTTGATATTTACATGTTTCTTGGTGGTTTAATTCAAACTAGGGTTGAGGGATTTAGGTTGTTTTACACTTGCATTGACTTTTCCTTGTTTAAATGGTTTCTTTATGATTTAAATGATGGATTGTGAACCGAATTTGAATCTCATTGTATTGGTGAAACTTTGGCAATATTGTTTCACAATGTTAATGGATTTTATGTATGATTATAATCACATAAACCTCAACCCATATCATAATTTGATTTTTACAAAAGGATTTTATAATGTTTAAATTGTCCTTTGGAAAATTGCATAACATTGACAGGTAAAAAGATAAAAAGGTTTTGGAAATGTCCTTAGGGACTTTGGTTATGTATTTTTAAACTGAAATTGAAGTCCAAACGGTTAAATGTATTATGGATATGATATGGCATAATTAGAATGGCTTGCATGTCTATTGGTATGATGATACCATTTTGGGAATGCCCTAATACATGACTCCATGAATGGTTTGTGAAAAATGTTTTATTTGGGTTTAAAGAAAATTGTGTAGTTCACCAAGAAAGTATTTTCCTAGGTGGACCAACACTGAAAACCACGTTTGCAGATGTTGGGAGTCTATGAACACTGTGTCAGATTTGCACAGTATATTTTTTGGAGTCTAATTGACTATTGGTGGCTTTAGCCTAATTTCTCTGGTTCATATGGCTAACATGGACTAGGGTCCTTCAGGCAGGAAAACCGGACACATATAGACCTTGGTGACTTTAGGTCTCTACGAGCCGCATAGTTCAAGAATAAATCTTTAAATGGTCATGTCTCATGTTCCCCTACCTCGACTTCCTATTATCTTGATGATTGATGAGAACATGTTTTAGTACATGATTTTTGAAAAATATGTTTTATTCATATGTTTTATTACTGATTCGGTACTTGCATATTTTATTCCTTTTCCTTGGGTTGCATCCTAGCACTCTCTGTACTAACTATCCTATAACACCCTCACATTTTGGGTGTTTTATTTCAGAATTTTTAGACAAGGTTCGGGGCATTTTTTGGACACGGAGGCAGGATGACTCTGTGATAGCCCAACATCTAGGAGGCTGGGGTCCACGATGGGTACCACATCATGGAGCTTGTGTTTACTGTGGTTCTATTCAAATGTATTAGAGGGCCTTTTTTGTATTTTTCCCCTTTAAACCATTCCTCACTTTTAAGACATCCCCAAAATATATTATTACCTCTGTGATATGTCTAAGTGTCATTCCATAGGTTAGAAGAAAGAAAACACCTAGGGCTTGAGAATTCCAACATCCAAAGAGTCAAATTTCTCTACATTTTCGTCATTATTGAGGTATATGGGATAATCCTAAATCTCATGGGCATATGTTTATCTTTTTAAACAAGCTTTAAATATATATGATTATGTATATAAAAAGGGGGTTTTGAAATCGTTTGTGGATAATGTGTTATAAATCCATTTTGATGAAAGCATGTACTTCTCATGAAATTTCTTCATAAACTTGAGTTACTTGGGAGTATCCTAAATCTAATTTTATCCTTTTTAGCAAGCTTTAAAGATATATGATTATGTATATAAAAATGGAGTTTTGAAATCGTTTGAGGGTAATGTGTTATGAACGCACTTTGATGAAAGCATGTACTTCCCATTAAATTTCTTCATAAACTTGAGTTACTTTTATGTGTACATGGTTTTATGAGTTTGAAAATTAATATGAGAGCGCATGCCGAAAAAAATTTCCTCTCTTGTGGTGAAATTCATTGTCTTAGCATGTTGTGGGTTTGCTCAAACGCATGATTAAAAGCTTAGTTCATAAGTTTTTATTATCCATGTTGAAATGGTTTAGATTTGTATTTCGAAAGAGAGTACTTTCTTTACTTTCAAAATGTTCAAGAGTACTTAAACTCCCTTTATAAAGTATTTCATGAAGTGATATGATTGTGTACTTTGAGATTGGAGCATTGTGTATGCTTACTTGAGTATTGTGTATGCTTCTTTGTTCCTATGGAGCACTTCGTATGCTTCTCATGAGCATTGTGTATGCTTCTTGATTTGATATAGAACATTGTGTATGTTTTCCTGAGTATTGATACTCTTGATACATTTTACGTATTGTGTATGTTGCCTGAAACTCCTGGTATTGGTTAATTACTTTAATTATAAATTGTGATAAGTACTTGGTATAAATTTTATTGAGATATATAGTTCCTGATTAACGGTTGTTGGGTCTCACTGGTCCTCTTATTATGATATAATTTCTGTGTGTAATAACTTAACGTTCTTGAATTTGTTGTGTTTTCTAATACTTTTCCTAGTAGTACTTAAAGTAGCAATCGGGGATCTTACTGGGTTATATTTTATATATGTAGCTCACTCCTTACTTGAATGTATGTAGATACTATCGCGGAAGGTGAAATTAATGTGTGACGATTCGTAAGGATTTTATTGTTGAGGTGAGCCTTCGCCTTATTCGTGGAGGCTTTGGTTTCAGCTTTAGCCCTTTAGATTATATTTCTTTTCACTGAGTTTGCATGCCCGGAAGTTGAACTCATGTAACTCAATTTTAGATGCTCCATGGTCTTAGATTGAGATTTGGGATAGAGAATTAATTCTCGAGTAATTGTTGAATTTATAGTTTGATTATGGATTTTTGTTGAATTGGTATTCGTTATATATTGATGCATTGGAATTGCACCTACGTTAACGTAGTGCTTATTAATTGGTAAAGTATAAGGAAGATTGGTTTCCCGATAGGTGGTGGTAGTGAGGTGCCCGTCACGTCCAGGGATTACTTTAGGACGTGACAAGGTTATTGCTGTACTGATCCGAATTTCTCCTGCATTAGCTTTATTCAAGATATTACTAAGGTCCCTAGTATATATGTCAGCCTTTGAGTTTTTGTTTCAACTATTTAATTTACTCGCAGCCTGAAATATGAAATATTCAACAATCACATCTTGCAATCCTTCAGTCACCAACTGCTCAAACTATAGATGAATCCTCTACATATTACTGTCTTTGAATGCTCTCTTCTTCTTATAGTTGACCTGTAAGTAATGTCACATATAGACGGCTATGATCACTCACACCTTCAGAGGGAAATATGGTCCTACAAATAGTCACGTTATCCGGTCATCACCATTAACAAAGATCAGTCTATCCTAAAAAAGATTCTTCCAGATTCAATCATTCTATCAATAAATTCATCAAATTAATACTTGGTAACTCATTCAGCAATCTTGAAATCGACCACCTCTGTAAGTTTGAGTGTATTTCCTCAAAATGTACGACTGGGTTGAAATCCCCCAAAATTAACCAAGTCCCACACACAACTTGGCTTGACAAGTGAATTTCTGTGCACTCTCACTACATACTCTTATCTAATATATGTCTTCCTTCTATGCCAACTATATTCTCCCATAATATAAACCTACACCTCAACCATTTTTATTTATACTTACTCTTTTCTTCCATAGTTTAATGTTATTATCTATTTCACTATCTTTTGAGCAATATGTGCTGCTGCAACAGGCTTTTGTGGTGGTATTCAACTTGATACATACTGAGTCTTTCCACCTTTCCCAATATGAGATAATTCCGTAGCATTAGTCACTGCCTTGACTTGAGCAATAGGTTGAGTTACTTCATTAGCATTTGGTGTTTTCTCCTCAATTCTGATTCACTTTATTAGATTGGATTAACATTCTTCACGGATTCAATAATATGTTTTGGTGCTAGTGTCTTAATGTTGTTCTTCTTAGGCTTATAAATGTGGAAATGGTACATAAAGAATATTTTCATTATTATATGTTTGAGTTATCACAGTTCCTTTTTCATTTTTGAGAATTCCATCAATAAATCTGGAAAAACTCAAGCCCAGTTTCCTTTCAACTTGTCCATCATAAGGGGGTTTCCCACAAGGCTTCCTATCGTACTTAGACCCCTTGCTTAGAGAACTCCATTTTTTAGGTTTCCAAGCTTCCATGATCAATGGTTTATTATCAAAATAGTTTATACCCCTAAACAATATGAGTCTTCCTTTCTCATTATCAAATCTCACCACCATATTATTTTTCATCATAACTACTTTATTGATAACATAGTTACCCCATATTCTATGAATATATAAATTAAGAATATATGGGGGTGAGCATATAAAACGTCGTCGACAATTGCGTTCTGCCAATACTGAATCTCTAAACTAATGCCATCAACCTCGATTTCCTAACACGGTAGTGAAAAGCCCATAAATATCAACCAGTATAACCATGGATATGACTCATGAAACCATTTACAATGTGTTAAAGACAAATTTCTCCAAATTATGATATATTCCATCTATTTTATTTTATGTGGCGTTATTTCCTTATTAATTAGAAAATTTCGAATTGTTGACAGATCATTTAGAATGTATAAATATTTGAACTTAAAATTTCTCATTACCTTTAGTGGGATGAGTTTATAGCCATACATAATCTAATCACTTGTTAAAGACTAAAATATTTAAGAGGAAATTGAAGGAAAGGTGTCATTTAAGTCTTGAATGAAGAATTAAAAACATTGACCAACTTAAATGATTAATTATAATTAGAAAACTTAATTATTTTAGATGTGTACTTGATTAATATTTTCAAAACTTTATAATCTTTTCAAAAATACAAATCAGCCTACAGCTACAAAACTGCCCTCTCTACAAATCAATGGTCTCTCCTTTCATTCTCTCGATAGTTTCTCCCTCTTACTTCTCCAAACCATCAACTTTCCAAATTTCTCCCTTCAATCTTCTGCAACTTCAACCTACAACGACAAATAGTTTTGAGTCCTTGCCCGTTCCTTTTGACTTACAACCATCAGTCGACGTAAAAATATTCTCTGGCGACAACAACTTCGAGTTCTTCATCGTTTCTTTTTTATTTTAACAAGTAAAAAATTAGGAATTTTTAGTTATGAAGAAAACGAGGAACTTGAGTTATCTCATTTCTAGTATGAGTTACCAATTTCAATATTTGTTACTTAAATTTACAATAGGGACTCAAGAATACCCTAATTTGTGGTATTTCTTTTCTTCTCTTTTCGGAGTGAAATATGATTTTTATTGTTACTGTAGTTCTTGTTGTCGAAGATTGATGTAAAAATAGCGAAAGTTGAATTTTAGTTTACTTTAGAGACATCTTTGTGGCCAAATCTAACAAAAAACTATTGATTTGTTGGTGTTTGTTATTTTTTAATGGTTTTTGTTATTTGTACTTGTATAATATTGATGTTGTTGGTAAATATTGATATTGTGTGTTACTTAGTTGATTTTAGTAAGTAAAATTATATGTTTTAGTTGAAGTTCTCATCTGAATGTATCTGCTACAGTTGTTTTTTCAACACTGGATAAAACATGTAACGTGAATCCAACAGAGGAGTAATTTATTGTAACATATGACTGATCTGTTACAACATATTAGTCATATGTTGCTACAACATATGGGTAATCTGTTGCAACATATGAGTCATACGTTACAACAGATTACTCATATGTTGGATTGGTATTATAGTATTGTAACAGGAATCCAACTTATGGGTCATCTGTTGCAACAGGTGAATCATCTGTTGCAACAGCTTACTCACTTGTTGTAAAAGATGACTCATATGTTGGATTCATGTTACAGGTTCTATCCATTGTAGTAGTAGCAGATACACCAAAAAAAAAATTCAACAAAAATCATATTTTATACTTACAAAATCACTTATGAAGTAATGTCCAAGTGATAGACGAATAAAATTTGACAAAAAAAATTTCAAAAAATTTAACAAGGGCACAACAAATAAGTGAAACACAAGAAAAAATTCATGAAACAGGTAAAGAAGATAAAAATAGTATTTCATACATCAAAGGAAAAAGGATCAAGGGGACAAATGTTTGAGTTCTCCTAAAAACGTTTAAGTTCCCCTGTATTTTGATTGCTTCCTAATAGATGACCCATCTGTTACAACAAACTTTCTATCTGTTTGGTAATTTCCGACAGATGAATCATCTATTGAACATGTTAGTCATCTGTTGATTTAAATTAAGCAATTATTATTAATAACTAAATTAATTTAGCTAAAATTAAAGACAATTCATTAAGAGTCTATACTTTAACAGAAGTCTATACCTATTTGATAATTTTAAATAAATGAGTCAGTTATTGCAACAAATTTGTCATTTGCTGCAACAAATGTCTATACTTGTTTGGTCATTTTCAATAGATATCTTTATCTATTTGGTCATCTCTAACAGATTACTCATCTATTGCAACATGTTAGTCATCTATTGATTCCAATTAAAATTTTATTAATAATAAATAAATTGATTTAACTAAAATTAAATATGAGTTAATAATTAACCATTTTAATTTAAAATAATTAAAATTAAGCCATTATTAGCGACAACTAAATTGACAAGTTGTTGGCCTTGGTAAAAATAGTGTATTGATAAATGATGATTTGTTATTTTTTATATTGAATAAATCTTGCTACTAATTTAATTTTTTAATAGATGAACAATCTGTTGCATCAAATGATCCATCTGCAACAGATGAACAATTTATTGCAATAAATGGGACATCTGTTGCAACAGATGAACCATATGTTGCAAAAACGAATCAATTATTTTGACAGATGAGTTATATGTTGCAACAGAAGGGTCATTTGTTGCAACAGATGGACCACATATTGAAACAAATAGATCATTTGTTGGAAGAACTCTAGGATCATGACTTTTCGATCATTTAATTAAAAAATGATTCGTAACTAAATAACATGAAAAATATATGATAAATACAATGTTGTAGCCATTTAATTTAAATAAGTAAAATATTAAAAAGGTGAAAAGTTATGACTTTTCACCTTTTTTGTATTTAAATCTATTTTTTTAATTTAAATAATTAAAAAATCACCACATTTGATTTAATTAAGAGATATAATTATTAAAAAAGAGTTGAACGGTTTCAATTTTTTCCTAACACAATACACTACTCACTCATTCAATCTTTTATAAATGGGTTTCCTCAACTCTATCTCTTGCATATAGTCTTACATAAAATGTCATTACATCTTCAACCACTTCTGTTTCAAAAATAAATTTCTTGTCCGTCCGTTGAGGTTTGTTTTATTTTCTTGTTCTAACATGAAAATTGTTAACATGCATCTATTTTCTAGCAAAGTTCACATTTTTTTTGTTAAGCTAGTAGTTGGTAGTATATGTGGTTTAGTGTTTTACATTATTTGTTCATACATGTTCTAGATATGGCTAATCCGATTTGGTACATGGCGATTCTTCTTGACGCCGTGCAGGAACTTGGAAGGCTTGTTCATAAACTCCAGTGCGAGTTGGACGCAACGAGAGAAAGGGTGCTTCGTGAGATTCAAAGGCTGAAGGTTTTTCTGCCCAATGAATTTTCGATGTACAATAATAATAATAATAATAATATAATTAGGTTGTGTATTTTATTATCATATGTAATTTATTTTATACTATCTACTTAATGTTGTAAATATTTTGTATGTAATGAAGGAGAAAATCTATATTTCATTGACTAAGTTTATTCTTATTTTTTTTTCATTCTGCCTATTTCTTTTTTCTTATGATGTTGAGAGGTGTAGGTTTTCATGAGTTCGGGAGTGGAAAGAATCAATTACAAAAAAGAAATGATTTGGTTGAGAGCAAAGTCATAGAGTAAAATCAAATAACAACACAAGATTATTTACTATTACAACAAAGTTAAAGATAGATTTATAACATATGGCCCATCTGTTGCAACAGAAGTGATACGGGTACGATAATTATCGGGGTTCAATGCGTCAAGACTCGAGCTCGGGGGCTGCCCATCCAAGTAACAAGCTTTGAAGTGTAGAGAACAAGTCCCACAAGCTCCAAAATTGTTCACTGTTCATCCGCGTTCATTGTTTATCCGCCCTTTGCACGATTTTTTTAGTGATTTATAATAAGTTAACCTAGGTATAAATAGAACCTCATTAGGTCATTTTTGGTAGATTTTTGGAGAATATATTTTGTAGCCTCTTTGAAAGTCTTTAGCAAGGTGGAATCCTTGTATTGATCATTTGCTTAGAAACGGAGATTACTTGGGAATTCCGGTTCCCTTGAGGTCACGTAAGAGATAGGTTTAGGTTGTGTGTGATATTAAAGGTCCAAAAGTGGAATAAGCTTTTGTATTGTTAATATTATACCATCCCTTTGTCTATCTATCTTTACTTTAATTTCTTGTAATCATTTGTCTATATCTAGTGTAATCCGTTTTTGTCCTTGTCTTGTAATCGTGTGTTGTTATTGCATCTTGTTCATCAAGTGTTGTTGCTGTTTTAGTGTGTTTTACTCTTTATATCACTTTCCTTCTTGTTCTTCTTGATTATATGAGAGAGGTCATCAAAAGGGTCCGTAGTTCTTGAACTAGTGGACTGATTTTGGTGTTTGTGTTGTTGTGTTCTTGGAGAGTTTGGTATCATGTGGTATCAGAGAGAGGATGGTTGTGTTCCTACACTACCAATCTTGGGTTCTCTTAGACGAAAATTCAAAAAAAAAAAAAAAGTTGAAAACTGAAAAAAATTCCAGAAAAGTGCAAATCTGTCCATTTTGTGTTCTTGGCCGAAAATTGTGTTGTTGTTATCTTGGCCAAGAATTGTTTTTTGTGTGTCTAGAAATTGTAGTATTTTGTATGTTTTGAATGTTTCTAGTGTTGATTTCTTTCTCATCAACACTTAAAGGTGTCCAAATCTAAGATTGAACGTGAACTTGTTGAAGTTGTTGATGTGAACAAGGTGTGGCCGAGTTGGATGTTGTTCTTACCAACCATGGCCGATTTGATGGTATTGTTGTAGTGGAGTTGGAAACTAAAATTGTTGTTGTTCTTGGACTTGTTGTGTTCTTAAGGTTCTTCACCCTTTCATCATCTTGTTAATCCTTAAAGAGCAAACTAGATCTAAAAAGGTGAAAGACAAGCTTGTAGTAGTTGTTAGTGAAAGACTTGTCCCTATCACTTCAAAGACTTTTTATCTACTTTTCATTGATTTAAGGACCTTGTTTCAAGGAGAAAGTTCACAGAAGTCAAGTTTTGCTTTTGAAATTTGAACAAAAAGGCTCAAAGACCATTTTTCCCTCCATTAACCAAATCCACCAATTCCAAATTGTATATTGATCAAGACTTGAATTTGGGAAACAAAATTTTGATAAAACTCGAGGCCAATAGTAGACTGCCACGTCACTAAAGTACTGTTCATGTAACATTTTTGAGTTCAAATTTTAGATTTCTTAGTTTCATTTTATTGTTTCCTAGTTTCGTTTGTTTGCTCGACACTAATTGACAACCTTGTAATACCCTACTAACTTGTAAGTTAGTTTTGTGTACGTTCTTCATGTTAACATTGTTTGTTGTGTGCTTTTCTCGTTTTTGAGTCATAGCATCTTTTTTGGTTCAAGTTCGTACATTACTTATTTGAGTCATTTCAAACAAGAATTTACTGTGACCTCGAGCCACAATTGGGACCATGTAACCTCATTGGAGTATAAGCGAGTTATCAACACTTGTAAGGCCAATAGAGTGAAAAATCCAAAGTGTGAAAGTGAGGGATTGTGGACTATTTTGAGACGCATTGTGGACTTTTTTGTGATGAATTGTGGACTGATTTTTTCTAATCTTTAATGTGTTTTTTGTTTTAGTATTGTTTACTTAGTAGCTCTTGATGGGTACAATGGTGAATGAAGCTGAAATGCCTAGTTGGGTTAAATCCATCATGGCAAGTTTTGATGCCATATATAGGCAAATAATGGATAGAATGGAAGGAAGATTGGAAGGGACGAAAGGCTCTCTGTGCAAGAATTTGGATAACTTGATGGAGCATCCGAGACTTCCTAATAAAATTCCTGTGAGTGGCCATGCTCCACATGAGCTACAAGGTAATCAAACTAACTTTTGCACTCTAGTGAATGAGGATGATAGCCAACTAAGTGTGAATGATAGTTTGTCTTTAAGTGAGCCGAATGTGCCTTCATTTTGTGATGATAATGTACAACTTGAGATTGTGGATACACTAGTTGATTCACCTAGTGTTGAAGCCATTGTGGAAAGTGATAGTACATTGTCTTGTGGAAGTCATGATGACCAACTTGTGTGTGAAAATGATGATGTTGAACATGTTAGCCGAATGACTAAGGATGACCCTCTAGTTGTTTTTTGTTATTGACCATGATAGTATATAGGGGACATTTGATCATTATTGTAGTAGTATTGGGGTAAAGAAGTGTATTCCCAACCGGTGCCCATGGAAACTCTACTTATTTGATTCTGGTGATCATTTGAAGTGTGGTGATGAGGATGTATTTTGGAATGACTTGAATGTGCATGGAATGTATGGCTTTCCTCTCTCGGCTTTCAAGTCTAAATGTTGTTCCAAGAAGAGTCTATGTTTTCCACTTGAGAAGCGACACTTGTTCCTTATTTCTTGTCACACTTATGTGCATAAACTAGTTGATTCTTCCTTGGTAGGGTATTCGGGTAAGAGGGATGTTTGGGTATATGTGAAGTTTGAGCCACCTTGGCAAGATGCTATTATTGATTACACTAATCCTAACCCTCATACATTGAGGAACTTTTGTTTGCTTTTCCTTCCTATTACTTTGCAAGGTTCAAATTCGAGAACGAATCTTTTCTAAGGAGGAGAGTATGATATGAGTACGATTATGATCGGGGTTCAATACGTCAAGACTCCAGCTCAAGGGCTACCCATCCAAGGAACAATCTTTGAAGTGTAGAGAACAAGTCCCACAAGCTCTAAAATTGTTCACTGTTCATTCGCGTTCACTGTTTATCCGCCCTTTGCAAGGATTTTTTAGTCATTTGTAATAAGTTAACCTAGGTATAAATAGAACCTCATTAGGTCATTTTTGGGAGATTTTTGGATAATATATTTTGTAGCCTCTTTGAGAGTCTTTAGCAAGGTGGAATCCTTGTGTTGATCATTTGCTTATAAATAAAGATTACTTGGAAATTTCAGTTCCGTTGAGGTCACGTAAGAGATAAGTTTAGGTTGTGTGTGATATTAAAGTTCTAAAAGTGGAATAATATTTTGGATTGTTAATAGTAGACCATCCCTTTGTCTATCTATCTTTACTTTAATTTCTTGTAATCGTTTGTCCATATCTAGTGTAATCCGTTTGTGTTCTTATCTTGTAACCGTGTGTTGTTCTTGCATCTTGTTCATCAAGTGTTTTTTCTGTTTTAGTGTATTTTACTCTTGATATCACTTCCATTCTTGTTCTTCTTGCAAATCCGAGAGAGGTCATCAAAAGGGTCCATAGTTCTTGAACTTGTGGACTGATTTTTGTGTTTGTGTTGTTGTGTTCATGGGGAGTTTTGTATCAAGATGGGTAGTCTATTGGAAATGACCAAGTAGATAAAGAACTTTATTGCCAAAGATTAATCGGCTATCGCAACAAATTAGTAATATGTTGAAAATGACCAAACAGATAGACATCTGTTGCAATAGGTTTGTCATCTATTGCAACAAATTAGTAATCTGTTGGAAATGACCAAACATAAAAGTTAAATGTTGCAACAGTTTGGTCATCTGTTCGTAGTGACCAAACAGATAGAGACATTTGTTTCAACATATGAACAATCTATTGCAACATATGTGTATTTCTGATTAATAATTTTCAACAGATGACTCATCTGTTGCAACAGGTTAAATCTATTGCAATAGGTTATAAACTTAAATGATCATGTAATTACTATGAGATTGATTAAAATTATAATTATGAAATTAATTTAGATATTATTAATAATGACTTAATTTGAATTATTTCAAATAAAATTGATCAATTGATAATTCATTTCAAAACAAAACACTTAATTCATCATGTAATTACTATGAGATTAATTAAAATTGTAATTGAACTTGCTAATTCATATTTAATATTAGTTAAATCAATATAGTTATTTCTAATGTTTTCTTAGTTTTAACCATTTCAAATAAAATTGGTCAATTGATCACTCTACTCAGGACGAACACACTTAGTTGATCGTATAATTACCATGAGATTAATTAAAACTGTAATTGAACTTATTAATTAATGTATAATTAAATCAATTTAGTTATTACTAATACTAACTTAATATAAATCAATAGATGACTAACATGTTGCAACATTTGAGTAATCAATTGAAAATGACCTAACAGATAAAGACATCCATTGGAAATGACCAAAAAGATAAAGACATCTGTTGAAAATGACCAAATAAATATAGATATCGATTGTAACAGATGACTAAGTTGTTGCACCATATGACTCATCTTTTGAAAATTATCAAATAGATATGATATATGTTGGACAACAATTTAAAATACTAAAGCTCAAATGTTTTTAGGAGAACTTAAATGTTTGTCCCCTTGTCTAAGGTCTTGTCTTTAATTTCAGTTAAATCAATGTAGTTATTGCTAATATTTGCTTAATTTGAATCATTTAAAATAAAATTAGTCAACTGATCATTCTATTCTAGATGAATACATTTAGTTGATCATGTAATTACTATAAAATTAAGTGAAATTGTAAGTGGACTTATCAATTCTTCTTTAATTTAGTTAAAATCAATTTAGTTGTTACTAATAATGGCTTGATTTGAATCATTTCAAATAAAATTGGTTGATTGATCACTCTCCTCGAGATGAATACACATAATTGATCATATAATTACTATAAGATTAATTAAAATTATAAGTGAACTTATCAATTCATCTTTAATTTTATGTCATAACCCGAACCGAGGCCCAGGCCACGATGAGCATCCCGAACCATGAAGGCCCGAGAGCCCTTATCTAACTAGCGATCATATATACAATTCATTTACTGTAAGGAAATGCAAAAAACATAGAAAAATGGAAACATGGCCATTCTCTCACTTCAACTGAACAATATGAATATAAGTTCACAACATTCCAAGAACAACTAACACTAGTCTGTGAAATCTCTAATCTGAAAGATGGGACAAGGCCCCCAGTCGGACCATAAACTAAAATCAAATGACTATCAAGGCCTTCCGAAATAAGGGGGGCTCACCAACAACAAAATCTTGACAAGTCAATCTACTGCTTTGTGGGATCCCTAGACTATGCCTCAAATCCTGAAATATAGGGGGTCAATACAATTGTACTGGTATGTGAAATTGGCAATCGTTCATGCTCTCAATTAAACATTCAAAACTTTAAACATATATACATAAGGGGTTAAAATTTGATTACCACGAATAGGGTTTTACACAATGCATATGTTTTCATCAAAACGAATTTAGAGCATGGTTTACGAAACAATCTTCAAAACCCTCAATTTACAACATGATTATAAATCATTATATATGAGAAAAAAATGACAAATTCTATGCCCATGGGGTTTGAGGATAGTCCCACATACCTTATTTTGTTTAGTTTGAAGATTGGAACCCTAATCTTGACACTTTTCTTGAAAATCTTAGACTTGGAAGGATTAGATTCTTCATTTCTTGTTCTTGGGAGGTGGTTAGGGTTTTCTTTGAGAGGAAATTGAATAATGAGGAAATTAATTCTCCTTGGGAGCTGAAATTTTGTGTTATGGATGGATTTGGGTGAAGAAATATGACTAAAGTGCCCCTATACACTTAAGAAGTTGAAAAAGCGTGTGAAACAGATTTGGGTCGCGTCAGATGTTGCGTTGGGAGAGCAACGCATCATGTCACTTATTGCGTCGAGAGACCGGCGCGCCGTATCCCAATCGCGTCTTCTTACTGCCTCTTATGAAAAATGCCATAACCTTTTACTCGGGTATCGTATTAAGGAGAAATGGGAATCGTTGGAAAGATAACTCAATTATCTACAATTTGGTGGGTCTTGATCTGAAAAATTCTACGTGTATTCAAAGTTATACAAATTCAAAGTACACCATTTTAGAATCAAATACCAAGATTTAGCCGAATCAAAGGTTGTTAGCTCTACTCTGCTCTAAGTGATTCCAATGAACATTTTTCACCTTGAAAGTACTTCAAACATGAGGATTAAATTAATGACACGTTAATTTTAATATAAATCATGGGATTAGAATTTACATAGGTAGGAACAACGGTTCAATTTCTAGCTCAAAAATGTAGGGTGTTACATTATCTCCTCCTTGGGATAATTCATCCCCGAATGATGGGTAGGGACTTTTTGAATGTCTAACAGTGTAGAATAAAGAACATAATATCGTACTGAATATTTTTCCTCAATAAAATATGAAATGTGTAAGCACGAAACATGAGCTAATGAGACTTTACATAGGGATGATCTTACACATGAGTTCTATGAATCATAATCATCAGAACATAAAGCATGAGCTAATTTGGTTATAATAGTCCTTACTTACATCGGTACTAATCATAAAATAAAGATTTCATGGAAAATAAGATTAGAAGAATTCTCTACCTTACAAGGTACAATGAATAAAGTTAAACTTAGAGACACTAATCGTCTATGCACAAAATAATAAATAGAACAATTCACACATTCCAACATACAATTCTCCTATCACACATCTAAACATAAGAGTTTGAGTCCCACTGCAAAGTGCTTTTATGTTGAAGATCTAACTCAGAGTAACAAGGTGCTAACTTAAGCTATGGGACCCCGTATAAGATTATTACTTCACCTTATCTCTACCACCCGACACCCTCGTGTTTTTAATCCAGGGAGTACTAACCACATAGCTCATTGTTTTGTGTTTTCATCAATCACAACATTCAAGCCTATAATTACCCCACCCACTTCATAGATATCCCTACAAAGACCAACAATATCAATCACTCTCATAAATATTTTTTCCACATACCTCCTTCCCATCTATTTAACATAACGAAAGTCCATCTCTCTATTTCCCCCATCACCTATAACCTTAGCTCAAGAAACTATGATAAAGAATATCAAAGAGTAATAATGTTTTTGGCCTCAACCCCAGAATAAGTGTGTTTAGCGACTCATGTTTGAATTCAACATAAAAAATAAGTAATTAATCATACCAAGATTAAATCATGAAGTAGAGAAGTTTAAAAGAAAGTCTAAGAACCCTAAAAGAAATATTGTTGTTCTTTTTCTCTACTGTTCTTGGAAAAAGTGTTTTAACTTATGTTCCCATGTTCCTTATATAGTTGGGAAAATTTTGTCTATGTGGTACTTAGTATCGCTTCGTGAGAGTTATTTCTCATTTATGAAGCTCATGGCACGAGATGTACTCTTCGTTTCTAGACCACGTAATGCGGTGGAAATCTCTCATTTGTGAAGCTCACGACGCGAGCTGATCGCAAGAGCTCACTGGAATTGTCTTCAAAAATTTTTGTTAAGTCCTCCTACTTGCTGGATCTCGCGATGCGAGAATCAATCCCATTTCTGAAGCTCACGAAAGCTCACTGGATTTGTCATCAAAATTTGCAGCTAAGTGCTCCTCCTTGCTGGGGCTCGCGACTTGAAAATGAATCCTATTTTTGGGCCTCGTTATACGAGCTGATCGCGAGAAGCCACTAGAAATGTCTTCAACAATTTTGGCTAAGGTAAAATCTTCACTAGCTAGTTGCTCCCCTTATTTGCTTTAGCTGAATGCTCTACAAATCTAGTGAAAGTGTCTTCTCAACTAAGTACAATCAACTTAGCAACCTCATTTGTCACTTGTCTCATCTCATGCATCCAATTCCTTTCAAATCTTCTACAAATTTACCATGCATCACTAATCACGTAGGTTAGATACAGAACACAATTAGGGCTGAAATGTAATAAAAATAGCACGTTTTAGCTCTTGAAACAAGTTCAAATATGGGTGAATATCGGTGATTGGACATATAAATACACCCTCGATCACCACCCCACGCTTTAGACCTTATTCGTCCTCAAACAATCACAAACACAATATCTAATTAAGCTTCTCATCACAATCTAAGAGTTATACTTACGTTGGGCACTAACAATTTATCACAGTGACTTTTCATCTCAAAATATGTCAAGAATAGTTTTGTGCACATACACAATGAGTTTTAAACCTCATTGTCTGAATAGTGTCACCCGATTTGTTTGCAAACTCAATCAAATCACTCAATCAAACAACGCAATAAGTAATCTGGACTTTTATCTGCATGCACCCTCACAACAAAAAAATTTCCCCATACCACTTATAATTCTTGCAATATTTCTCATGAGGGGAGTATTAAAATTCAATCTCTCACTCTCAACAAAGAATTCATACAGGATAGACAATGAACAATAAGCTTGCCCTTGGTGAACTACTCCACTAAAAGTCGGATGTTGCAACGTAGGATCAACTAGGTATTTCATTGTTGAAATGTAGGCTAAGGGACGGGTAGGAACTGTTTAGGAAATAGTGACTACTCTCCCGAAGCGTTTTAATACATGTTAACCTTCAATGAAAATCACATTCTATCAACCCAATTTTTTCACTTTATTATTTCCAAACATCATTCATTTCATCCTAACTCTCATTAAGCCATTAAGATAAACTTTGGTAGGAGTACATATTTATTTTACATCACGATTCACTTTTTAGCTCTTCTTTATACCCATTTACTGTTATGCACCCTATAATAGACACCTTCTACCTAAGATATTCATCGTGATTCAGGTGCGCAATGTCCGTGGTGGACCTGGGCCAAAACAGGTTCATTGTAACAAAAACTGGGCTACAAAAACAAGAATTTCTTTAAAATTTTCTATAACTCCTAACCATCACAATTAAAAACCCAAATAACTATTTCTTTAGGACTTTACTTTCACCTTTCTCCTACTTCAATTTCACACTCCTTACTCATTTAATCATCTATACTAAAGCTCTTAGGAGTCATGGATTGATTCGAGGTCTATCAAAGAAAGGATTACGCTACATATGAGGCTACCCAAAGAAATCAGGCTATACGCTCAATGGGTCTAACTACGGATATGCATAAGGATAGGTAAATAAAGTCTTTAGAATTCGGCTAACAAAGAAATGCCTAAATCACTTCCTACCCCCAACACTCTTTATTTCAATTTGTAAACACACCGGCAAGTTCTAGACATTCCTATACATGTATAATAAACACAAATACTCACACTCTCGGTGCATGCTAGGAATCAAGTCGGATCCTTAAAGTTCCCAATCTTGTTCTTTGTCAAATTCAACATTAAGACAACAAATCGGATTACACCTATTCAGATTTAACATCTAAAAATAACTCATTTTTTTATTTTTGTTTCAAAACAATTTCATTTAAAGTCACTATAGAATTGGCCCAACACAAAGCACTTCTCAAAATCGTGATTAGGTGCTCGTCAATTTCTCAGCTTCTAACGACTAACACACCTTAAGACGGTCATCATCCATCTATCATAGGGGAGGGCAGCTAACTATGGATGAAATTGCCAATGAGGGCAAAAATAAATACTTTAAACTGAACTAACACGCGAAAAAATGTCTTGAGGGCAAATTGCTGCAATACTTTCAACTTACTAACTATTACAGACATACTGTTCCAAATAGCTAGAATGCCAATTTAAACATCAAAAAAACAAAATAAAAACACCCAAATGCAAAAATTATAATTTTCCAACAAAAATAAAGAGAGAAATAAGTAGAAGGAATGAGAATTCCACCATCCCAAACTTAAAAGCAAGCACTGTCCCAGTGCTTGCAAAATAAGCTTAGTATGAGGTGGGGAGGGACTCCCTGATCGTATCTAATAATTAGATTCTGGGCCATAGGCCTCGGCTTCCAAGTTTGGATCACCAGCATCCTCCTCCTCATTCTCTATGTTTGAATTCTGCAACCGATGCTCCTCGCCGGTGGGAACATCATCATCAACCGACTCTAAACAATTTGGACCAATCCACCACAATGCTCTTGCATATGAACCAAGAGGATGGTCAAGCTCAACAGATCGAATCTTCAGTTAGGTAGTTGATCGACCCCCAATCCTTAACTGTAGCAGCTGCAACCCATACATACGGGTTGTGATCTCGTCAGTCTGAGCCTGACGCTTGGGCATAGTCAATATCGGACCCTAAGAACCACCAATCCCCTTAGTACATGATATATCTACCGGATGCGTGTCTACCAGCGGCCTAAAATCAAAATCCCCTTCATCTACCCCCTCTCCCTTAAGAAACTATGTCGCAACCCACAAAAATGATACATGTGTACCGCATGACTCCTCGCTTTCTTCTTAGATGAAAATATGATCGCAGCCATATTCACATCAATATATTTACGCATTAAGGTATAGATAAGACACACCCTATCACATGTAACTTTAGTCATATGTGTCCCATGAATGAGACCATTATAGATGATCTTGGCCTACATGCGGTCCTCCCTATTCATCTGGCTTAAGGTGAAAGTTAAGTGAATGCGATTGCCTATCTTATGTTTCCACCTAGTTATAGAGTTATTTCCGCATAATAGATGGCGGATATCTATATATAGATGTTCAAGTTCAATTGCTTCAAAGTTTCAACATCCACCTCTGGTGTACCTAGGAAGACATTTAGTGTGTGAGCAATAAAAGTAATCATTTGGCCCCTTATCTTTACTTTTGAGTACTTGTCTCGCGGATCTCAATTCGTAAAGAATTCTCTTATAAGGCTTAAGTTTCATTCTGTGGGTTGGTCGAACAAAAAGTTAATATGTAAAGAATCTATGCAACGCACTATGCTCAGAAATTTCCTCAACAGGCTGAGTCGATTAATGAATTGGTCCGCAAAATAGTTGGACTCATCATGCTTTGCATACCATTTATTTCTAGCCTCTATTACCCATCTCGTGCCATATTTAATATGTTTCCCTTGCGGAATAGTCGGAGGTCATGGTACACGACCAGATGGTCTACCTTGTTTACGTGCCGGCTCAGAAAGTCCCACTGGGGTCTTACCCTTTTGCTGTCGGCTAGACATTAGACCTATTAAAGAAGAAAATGCAGCAACCATATCAACAAATGGAAAATGTTGAACTAGCAACCACTAAGTTTGTTGTTGTTGAAATACCCCACACGTAATTGCTAGTACAAATGCTTTGAAAGAAAAACTGGGGTAGTCAGTCTTCCCCTCAATTAACAATCAGCAGAAGCACAAGCATAATTTCCCATATTTGCAACAAAACCATTCATCTTTCTTTCAATTTATATATAACACGGAAAGACATTCTCACAACATCAAACATAACTGTAGATGAACAACTCAATATTGCAGCACTGGTGCACTACTTCTTCTCAAAGAAGACAAGTGGTACCCAAAGCACACAGTAGGACAAGCCTTACGGTAATTGAGGGTGTTAGAACACCCCATAACACAAAAAATTGACAACAACTTTCTTTCAAGCAATAAAGCATACAAAATTTTCACTTTAACCACATTACAATAAACAATATATAGCATATATGGCAAAACTAAATCAACACATTGACTCACAAACTTCCTTACGCAATACAAATGCATATGACAAGAATAATTTCACATAACACACCTCACAAATTTGGAAAGGTCAAATTACTCCAACCATAATGGTTTATCCATTTATCATTATACACAAACCCATACACGAGATCAACCACAAAAATTTAAGAACAATAGGGCACTGACAACAAAGAATGAGCACAAACTAATGGTCCCTAGAGGTCAAAATGTTCAACTTCATATTCCCATGGAAAAAATCATACAAAAAATTTACTCAAAGCACTAAGAGAATCATTTAATGCACCTCATCAAAAATAATAAAGAATGGAGTACTTACCTCTCAATTAGTGAAGAAGATGAAGATGTAGTGCTTCGTTATTTTAGAGAAAACCAGGTAATTCAAAGGGATTTATGGGAGGGAATTTTAGGGTGGCACTATTAGGGTATTGAGAAGATGGGAAAATGGCTTCAAGTGAGTATTTAAAGGGAACAAAATGAATTTAGGCTTCGCTATGCGAGAATGGGCCCCATTTATAGACCTCGCGATGCGATATTGAGTCTCATTTGTGTACCTCGCAAAGGGATAATGGTTTCTATTTGTGGGCCTCACGATGCAAACTAATCATGAGAGGCTGCTAGAATTTGCATCAACAAAATCAGCTAAGGCATTTTTCTCACTAATTCATGCATCTTAGGGGAATATTTCTTTCCCCTTTTACTTTTTCACCCAAAATTATTGCTAAAGTGAATATTTACTTACCTACTTCCCTGACATTATTTTAATTTCCTCTTGTTTGCCTCCATGCTTCCATATTTCTCATTATTGCATACTAACATAAAACAACAAACAAACGTATGAAAAAGCGGGTTGCCTCCTACTCAGCGCCTTAGTTTTTGTCGTGGGATGACTCATTTTTTTTTATTTTTTCTATCTTTTTCTCTCCTAACAACTAAAATAGGAAGGAACTACGCTATTACATTACATGCATAGGATGCCACCAATGTAGCGTCTTATTTTACATCGTGGTTCGACTCAGCTCAACCTTACTTATCTACAAAGGTGATGAACACATTGTTCTTATCTTCATGATTCGCCCAATAATACTTCACACATTGTCCAGTCACCAAAAAATTTTGTATTTTCTTTCTTACATAGTTCAACAACTCCATGAGGCATCATTCGCACTGCCTCAAATGGCCCAAATGACTTTGATCGCAGATTACCCAAAAATAACTTTAACCTTGAGTTGAATAGCAGAACAAGTAGTCCGGATTCAAACACTCTATCCTGAATTTGCTTGTCATGCCACTTTTTAGTCTTCTCTTTGTACAACTTGGTATTTTCGTATGCATGGAAAAAAAACTCATCCAATTCAGCAAGCTGTAACAGTCTCTTCTCTCTCACGACCTTCATGTCAAGATTTAGCTTCTTTACTGCCTAATAACCTTGATGTTCCAACTCCATAGGCAAATGACAGGACTTGCCGTAAGCCAAGCGATATTGAGAGCTCCCTATAGATATCTCATAAGCTGTCTTGTAAGCCTACAATGCATTATCTAGTCTTTCATCCCAATCCTTCCATTGCCCATTAACAGTCTTCTACAATATCTCCTTTATCTCCCGATTGGATACCTTAACTTGACCACCTATTTGTTGATGGTACGTAGTGGCAACCTTGTGCCTAACACCATATTTAGCTAAAAGATTCTTAAACCAAGTGTTAATATAATATGTACATCCATCACTTATTATAACTCAGGGAGTGCCAAACCGGGAGAATATACGCTTCTTCACAAATTTCAATACAACTCTGGCATCATTAGTGGGGAAAGATGCTGCTTCCACCCACTTATATACATAATCAACTGCCACAAGGATATATAAATTTACATTAGATGCTGGGAATGGTCCCATAAAATCGATCCCCTAAACATCGAATACTTTAACTTCAAGAATGTTATTTAGGGGCATCTTATGATACCTTGGAATTGTAACTAACCTCTAGCACTGATCATAACTCTTTATGAAATCCATGACATCTGTATCACCATGATGGCCACCATAAGAAGATTAATGGCACTTTTGTAGCACTTCTGTGAATTGAGCTTCTAGAAGACATCTGCGTATACTTCCATCAGGACCCTGCTTGAAAAGATACGACTCACCCTATATATAAGCACGAGAATCATGTAGCAATTTCATCCTCTGTTGAATTATATCTTCAGGAGGGTAAACGTCACATACTAATAAGTTCACGATGTCCACATACCAAAGAACTTCACACACCTCTATAGACAATAATTTTTCATCCAGAAAACTTTTCCTGAATGCAGAGAAAGTTATCAATAACATGCTCATGAGTCTCTATCGTTGAAAATGGTTTGTAACTTCATTTTCTGCTTATTTTCGATCATGAATGTCTAGGTAAAATTCTTGTAGTAACAAAATCCACTTGATCAATTGTGGTTTTGCATCCTTTTTGTTGAAGAGATACTTGATGGCAGTTTGATCAGTGTGAATAATTACCATGGCGCCTACCACGTATGATCTAAACTTCTCGAATGCATAAACAAGAGCTAGCATCACCCTTTTCATGACTGTATAATCTATTTTGGAATCATTTAAGACTTTACTAGCATAATAAATAGAGCAAAATACCTTGTTTTTTCTCTACTCCAAAACTGCTCTTAGAGCCACATCGCTTACATCACACATTAATTTAAATGGTAACTCCTAATATGGAGAAATCCAGATGGGTGCTTTAGTCAGCTTTTTCATCTTTGATTAGGAAATCAAGATGGGTGCTTCAGTCAGCTTCTTCTTTAGCTTCTTGACAGTCTACCTCGAAATCAAACTTGGATTTTTTTTCTAACAACTTACACATTGGGCGTGCAATTTTTGAAAAATCATTAATAAAACCCCTATAGAAACCAACATGCCTCAAGAAACTTCGCACTACCTTTACTGTAACAGGATGTGACAACTTTTGAATCACTTTAATTTTGGCTTTATCTACTTCAAGTAATCTACATGACACGTTATGGCCAATGACTATTCTTTCCTTGACCAAAAAATGACACTTTTCCCAATTAAGCACAAGATTCATTTCTTCATAGGGAGCTAGAACTCGGTCTAGATTCTGCAAGCATAGATCAAAATAATTACTGTAACCAGAGAAGTCATCCATGAATACCTTGACAAATTCTTCAACCATGTCATAGAAAATTTCACTCATGCATCTCTGAAATATTGCAGGAGCATTACATAGGCCAAAAGGCATACGTCTGAATGCATATGTGCCATATGGGCAAGTAAAAGTCGTATTTTCTTGTCCCTCAGGATCAATGGTTATGTTATTATAACTCGATGAACCATCAATAAAATAGTATTACTCTTGAACATATCCAACATCTAATCAATGAATGAGATAGGATAATGGTCCTTTCTTGTGGCTTCATTCAACATCCGATAGTTAATAAGAATTCACCATCCAGTCACCATACGAGTGGGAATTAACTCATTTGCTTCATTGGTAACCACGGTGATCCCACCTTTCTTTGGGATGCAATGTATTAGGCTTACCCACTTGCTGTCTGAAATTGGATAAACAATCCCAGTATCAAGCAACTTTATTGCCTCTTTTCCCACCATGTATTTCATCACTGGATTCAACCTACGTTGTTACTGCACCCTTGGTTTAAACCCTTCTTCCATGTATATCTTGTGCATGCAAAAAGATGGATTTATCCATGTAATATCAGACATCTGCAACCCAATCGCCTTTTTTCTCCTTTTTAAAACTGTCATTGCTTTCTTTACCTGTATATCAGATGAACCTGCAGACAAAATAATAGGAAAGGTATCATTGTCTCCAAGGTAAATATATTTCAAGTAAGGAGGAAGAACCTTAATCTCTAATTTTGGAGCTTCACCAATTGAAGCTTTGGGGGATGGCCCAATTGGACTGTTCAATCTATCAAAAGGCAGCTTTTGCATTTCAACCACCGATAAATTCATGACTTAGTCTAATTCCAGTGCCTCCACATCTCCATAAAGATCACGAATCATCAAAGCTCACTTTAGTAGATCATCAGACCACAACATCTGACAATCAAACTCAAGGTCTATAACGGATATAGCAGACAACTCCTCATATATAGCAAGGAATTTTAGCGCCTTGTATACATCAAAAACTTCACCTTTATCATGCGTTATCATTTTTATCTTCCCTGCAACCACATAATTAGTGACTACCCTATTTCTAGGAATGGCCAACCCAAAATAAATAAAATAATCAGGTCAGCTTCAAAATCAAGAATCACAAAGTCTACACGAAAGATCAGTGATCCTACTTACATTAAGACATCTTGAATAATTCCATACGTCCTAACAAAGGACCTGTCAGCTAACTGCAGCACAATGTTTGTAGGTTTGGGACTCCCAAGACCCATCTTTTGGTACCAAGATATGGGCATAAGATTTATGCTAGCCCCTAAATCACACAATCCACGAGAACTGATGGTCTTCCCAATAGTGATCTATAAAGTAAAACTACCTGCATCCTTTATCTTCGTGGCTTGTTTGCTTTGTATCTTGGATGTGCACTCCTCAGTAAGTACAATTAAAGTATTCTCTGTCAACCAATTCTTATTTGCAACTATATAATTTAGGTATTTCATATGTTTTGGAACTCTCTGTAGAATATCAACAAGATAAAGATTTATATGAATCTTCTTTACAAGATCAAAGATCATCTTGTAACTAGCCTCCTCTTGATTCTTTCTTTTCCTTTGAGGGAAGGATAAAGGTAAAGTCTTCTTCTCCACTTGAATTTCATCACTTGCAGCTTTTTCTTTGATCCCTTTCTCCTCTTAATCTTTGGAATCATCATCAGTGACTGTGGGACTAAACTGATCAGGTGCCGTCACCTTTAACTGCAACCCACTCCTTGTAGTAACTATATTTACCTGCTTTAGATTTGCCTCTTTATTGTTAGGTAATCCTTCTTGTGGTCTTATGTTTTGTTCTCCCACAATGTGACCGAGTTGCAACTCCAATTTCCTAGTGATCAACTGTTGACTCTTTAAATTTGCTACAAACTATGGCTGATTCGCCAAAAGCTGCTTCATCATATCCTCCATATTACTTGTTTGAGTAGTAGTTTGATTATTCTAAAACTGTTATTGATTCTATTACACTGGCCCACTATACTGATTAGTGTTCTATGCCTAATTTCCATCCAATGAGAAATTGGGATGGTTTCTCTAGTTGGGATTATACGTGTTACCAAAATTATTCTATCCCTGATGATTTGCATTCCCAAAATATTTAATAGAATTTGTATTAGGCGTACATGCATCTGTTGTGTGCTTACTACTTCTACAAACCTCATACCAAGAATTTACCTGTTGGACTGCATTAGCTGTAGTTGCTGCTTGTGGAACCCCCAGGTTCATTTTATTAAGTTGAGTTAGCATGTGATTTTTCATTAATGGGATCTGAGTTGATAATGCAATTAACTGGTCTACCTATAATACCCCTGCCACCTTCTTAGGAGCACTCTTCGAGTCAACATGCCATTAAGGATTCCATTGTGAAATCCATGTCAACAGTATGTACAATGCGTCATAAGTCTTCTCAAGCGCTTGCCCACCTACTGCTGAATCTAAGAAAATTTTGGTATTTGGCTCTAACCCCTAAATAAAAGTATGAACAAGGACACTATTAGACTGATGATAGTGAGGGCAATTTCTGAGAATACTTTTAAATCTCTCCTAAGCTTGGTAGAGATTCTCTCCTTATTTCTGTATGAAACTCAGAATCTCGCTTCTCAGACGTGTAGTCTTCCCATATAGAAGATATTGTATAAGGAACTGCCGGGCTAAATTTTCCGAAGAAGTGATGAAGCGTAGTTGTACTGCATGTAACCACCTCTTTGCTTCCCCAATTAAAGAAAAAGGGAAGAGTATGAATTTGACATTATTAGTACTCACCACATTAGGAATATAAGTATCGCTTATTTGTAGGAAGGTTTGTATGTGCTTTTGTGGGTCTTCATATGAAAGGATAGAAAATTGCCCTGCTAAATTTATCAATTGCACCATATTTTTCTTCAATTCAAATCGACCACCTAGCTCAGGCTTGGGAATATTGTTAGTAGCGTAGTTCGTGAGTGGGATTGCCACCTCATGAATAGGTCTAGCAGTTTATTGAGCGGGAACAACTGGGATAACTAGAGCTGGGACATTTTTGGCATTTGGATCGACAGGATCATTTGGATCAACTGGATAAGCCATTTGAACCTGTTGAATGGGATATTGAGCTCTTTATCTTTGTTGATTTGTTTTAGTTCAGGTTCTAGAAAACGCTCTACCAACTCTTTATCTCTCACTAGTCCTGTAGTCAGCTAATCCTGCAAAAATTCAGCAGCTAAGATCAAGCCGTTAACACTTACACTTATTATCTAAAATAAATTTTTTAGCAAAGTACTAATTATACTATGCCCCAACAATGACGCCAAAAACTTGTTGCGGATCAAATGAACACGCAAGTGCACGTGATCTTACAAGTAAAATAGTGACTTAGACAGTCACATATTGTTCCCATGAGGACTAAGAAACTAGTAATTTTACCAACTTTTTGTTTTAGACAAAGAGGTATTAAGTGTTGTAAAGTATCAAGATGATTGTGAAATTGTGAATAAAAATTGTAAATAAATAAAAAAAAGAAATTTGTGACAATAGCAAGCAAACAACGGTTGTAAACAGTAATGATAAGAATTCCAGGGTTGAGGCACATCTAACAGTCATACAATTCTATCTTCTTATTGCATTCTAATTGGTTATCGGGTTGTTGATTCCCAAGGTTTATAGGCAGATCTTGATCTCCTAACCTCAAATCTTCTATCTATTGAATATTACAACTGCAGCTCCTGCAGAGATACAAAAATTCATATAGATTCATAAATTTATCTTATTGCAATTGAACCAAGTAAGAATGTAGGTGTATCCCTATCGTGGATGCTAATTCAAACCCCTTATTTCATAAAATGATAAGAACCATGCTCCTTAATTTCATCGTTCTATCCTACGATTCTCCTCCCGGATTCCCATAGAAATATAAATTTATTTGAATGGTGGATACTCATTAAAATACTAAGATCAAAAAATTAAGAACAACCCAGATGATAATCAAAAAAGAAACTATGATAAAGATAATCAAAGAGTAATCATGTTTTTGGCTTCAAACCCAGAACAAGGGTGTTTAGCCACTCATATTTTAATTCAACTTCAAAAATAAGTAATTAATCATACGTAGATTTAATCTTGATGTAGAGCAGTTCAAAAGAATGTCTAAGAACCCTAAAAGATAGATTTTTGTGCTTTTCCACTACAGTGCTTGCAAAAAGTATTTTAATTTATGTTCCCGTGTTCCATATATAGTTGGGAAGATTTTGCCTACGTGGGACTGAGTATCGCATCGCAAGAGTTATTTCTCATTTTTGAAGCTTACAATGGGAGATGTACTCCTCATTTCTAGACCACATGATTCGATAGAACACTCTCGTTCGTGAATGACGCGATGCGAGGTGATCAGGAGAGCTTACTGGAATTATCTTCAAAAATTTCGATTAAGTCCCCTCCTGATGGGAATCGCGATACGAGAATCAATCCCATTTTTGGAGCTCGCAACGCGAGCTAATCGCGAGAGCTCACAGAATTTGTCATCAAAATTTGCAGCTAAGTCCTCCTCATTTTTGGGGCTTGCAACGCGAGAATGAATCCCTTTTGTAGTCCTTGCGACGCGAGTTGATCGCGAGAAACCACTGCAAATGTCTTCAACAATTTCAAGAAAGGCAACATCTTTACTAGCTAGCTGCTCCCCTTATTTGCATCAGCTGAATGATTTACAAATCCAGTGACAATGTCTTCTCAACTTAGTACAATCAAATCTGGAACCTCATTTGTAACTTGTTTCATCTCATGCATCTAATTCCTTTCAAATCTTCCACAAATTAACCCTGCCTAACTAATCATAGTAGTTAGATACGGAACACAATTATAGGTCAAATGTAATAAAAATATCATGTTTTACCTCTTGAAACAAGTTAAAATATGGGTGAATATCAGTGATTGGACTTATAAATATGCCCAAGATCATGTCTCAATGCAATAAGCATCGCGACACATCGATACTGTAGTGACATTCTATTTTTGAAATCCAAACAAGTCTTAAACCTCGTCCGAAAAATCCCCGAGACATCCCCTTTCCACCCTTGAACATGAATAAACTCAAAAATCTATGTCTCGAGGTCGGGAAGACCAATTTAAAAATCTTCAAAATTAAGAGGATTAAATTATGCCTAAGTCTCCCAACACTAAGAAAATTTTTTGGGTCCTAAACTTCCCATGAATGCAACTAAGAGTTAAGTCAGAATAAAAATATCAACCTAAGTCTCTTATTTCACTTAACTATGGTCCATAAGTTCATCCTCTCCACCACATTACTACTGTACCTCAAAATCTATTACATACCTTCCCACATGTAGTACTAATTTACAACGACTAGAGAAAAGACAATCAAGGTGGTAAAGTCATATAATAGGGATAGTCGATCTTAGTCTTATATTATAATCCATTACGATCTTACCAACATTTTCCACTTTCTTACATCATAGTTACTTACCCATGCATATATCACAACTACCATCGAAATTCCAAATACAACAACTAGTCTATACTTTTAACTTATTGGCTAATCTAACCGTTTCCATTCACAGCCTATAAGGGTTTTCTATAACCATCATCACTATCAACTCTAGGATCCTTCCCTATTTTTAATAGATAATAATCATATCCAAACACTTCCTCCACAGACTACCATACAATCTACATATATTGCTGCCACATTAGTCTATCACGATAAAATGGCAACCCGTCTCTCAATCAATGGTTATACAACTAAACTAGATTCTTTACAAAAAATTCATCCTCATTCTGACTTCTAAGCTTGTGATGTCATATCACTAACTTTGGGATCATCTTACTGCAGATAGGGTATGACACCTTAGCATATACTATTATTAAGATACTATTATTCTGGTGGAAATATTGTTCCAACATTCTGACATATATCACTATCCTTAATCATGACATCTGCGACAACAATTTTGAAAGGGAACAAATACACTTCATACCTCAAGCTCAAAAGTATAATTGATGAAGATAGAGGTATAAGCTTAAATTAATACACCTTAAGGAACTTATGGACTCCTCTCAAGTCCTTGTGAAATTTCATAATCTTTCATGACTCAATTAGAAGGCACCACCTCATTTAGACTCTAAGATTGTGCCCTTGAATCAACTCGACAATGGGCCATAGTTAATAAAATTAGAGTAAGAAAGGAATCTGGATAACTTTCAAATGGAAAACATAATGGCATGATCTAGAACATGAATAAAAGTGAAACATTGTTAAATGCCTAGTAGCTTCCTTTTTATGCGCGCTACACACCCATAAAAAAGAGTCTACCCAATGCGACTTCGCAAACACCTTGGGACCATGAACCATGCTATAATACAAATTTTTTACCGACCCAAATTGAGGCCCAAGCAGCGATGAGTATCCCGAACCATGAAGTCACGAGACCCCTTCTCTAACTGGCAATCATACACACAATTCATATACTATAATAAAATGCAAAAAACATAACAAACTGGAAACATGGCCATTCTCTTACTTCAAATGAACAATATGAATATAAGTTCACAACATTCAAAGGACATCTAACACTATCTTACGAAATCTCTTATATGAAGGTTGGGACAAGGCTCCCAGTCAGACAATAAACTAAAATCAAATGACAATCAAGGCCTTTCGAAATAATGGAGGCTCACCAACTATAAAATCTTGACAAGACAATCTACTTCTTAGCGGACCCCAGGACTGTGCCTCTGATGATGAAATATAGGGGGACAATACAATTGTACAGGTATATGAAATAATCAAAAATAGCATTTTTATTACACAACATAGATGGGAGAATTTCGTAAAACCTTACACGTAAGATAAGTAAAACACATGGGCATAATTTAGAGTTTCAAAATACTTTCTTCTAATCATGACTCTACACTTTGTTATCCTTTTGAGCTAATCAGTGCACCCTACAATTTGTAATTCCATAAGCTATATAGAATCCACCCTTGACTCGACGGCCAAGACAACAATTCAAGTGTGCCACAAGCATTGGAGTTGTAATAAGTCTATACACCGCCTTACAAGTATACAATGGAATCATCCCTACGTAACGTTCACATTATCCCTTTTTTAGGAAAATACCCGTATCGGCAACTACGGTTTCCCAATGGTGAGCCCTTACACTCAAACGCCTTCTTTGTATTACCAATTAGCTCTGTTAAGCCCAAAATTTAGTTCTTTGAAATCATGCATCATACTTTAAAAACAATCGATACTTATTCTATAAAGGGCATGTTATCACCGGGCATCTTCATAGCCTAACTTGCAAGTCAATATCATATCAAAGTCACAACCCATCTTATTCGAAACATGCATATAACCACCCATGATTTTATAACATCATAATAGAGTCATCACTTTGAAGTCTCAAGAAAACTTATCCAAGTATCCTCTTTCTTTTCAAGGCTTAAACATGCGGTGGTCATGTTAATTTATTTAATTTCATGCAATTCTTCTCTTTTAATGCTAGAGTGTAGTATGGAAAGAAAACTCCCTATCATCATATCATAAACCATGTCAAACACCATAATGTTGAGAAAAATACATTCAAATCTTAATTCATGCATGCAAAGTCACTCACAATTCAAATATCTATTTTAATTTGCAACAAGAGAGGGAATTCATTGTTCATGCTCTACATTAAATATTCCAAAGTATATAAGTATATACATAAGAGGTTAAAATTTGATTACCACGAAGAGGGTTTGACACAATGCATATGTTTTTATCAAAACGAATTAATAACATGCTTTACGAAATAATATTCAAAACCCTAAATTTACAACATGATTATAAATCATTATATATGAAAAAAATGACAAAATCCATGCCCATGTGGTTTGAGGATAGTCCCACATACCTTATGATGTTTAGTTTGAAGATTGGAACGCTAATCTTGACACTTTTCTTGAAAAATTTTAAACTTGGAAGGATTAGATTCTTGATTTTTTGTTCATTGTAGGTGGTTAGGATTTTCTTTGAGAGGAAATAAAATAATGAGGCAACTAATGCTCCTTGGGTTCTGAAATTATTTTTTTATGGATGGATTTGGGTGAGGAAATATGACTAAAGTACCCCTAGACCCTGACAAAGTTGAAAATGTGTGTGAAACAGCATCGAGTTGCTTCAGATATCGCATTGGGAGAGAAATGCATCGCGTCGCTTATCACATCGAGAGACCGGCATGCCGCATCCCAATCGCGTATGCTTACTGCCTGTCAGGAAAATGCCATAACCTTTTTCTCGGGTATCGAATTAATGTGAAATATGTATTGTTTGAAAGCTAACTCAATTATCTACAATTTGGTGGGTCTTAAGCTACAAATATCTACGTGTATCGAAAGTTATACACATTCAAAGTAGACCCTTCCAGAATCGAATACCAAGATTTAGCCGAATCAAAGGTTCTTAGATCTTCTCCACGCTAAGTGAATCCTATGAAAATTTTTCACCTTGAAAGCACTTCAAACACGAGGATAAAAATAATGAAGAATAAAGTTAATCATAAATCATGGGATTAGAGTTTACACACGTAGGAACAACAGTTCAATTTTTAGCTAGAAAATGCGGGGTGTTACATTATCTCACCCTTGGGATCATTCATACCCGAGTGATGGGTAGGGACTTTTTGAAGCTCTAACAGTGTATAATAAATAACGTAATCTTGTATTGAACATTTTTCCTCAACAAAATATGAAAAGGCATCAAACGAACTTCATGATAACCCCTAGTGAAACGTGTAAGCACGAAACATGAAGTAATGAGACTTTACAAAGGGATGATCTTGCATATGAGTTCTATGAATCACGATCATCATAACATAAGGCATGCGTTAATTTGGTTATAATAGGACTGACTTACATCGGTACTAATCATGAAATAAGGATTTCACGGGACGTAGGATTAGAAGCATTCTCTACCTTACAAGGTACAACGAATAGACATAAACTTAGAGACACTAATTGTCTACGCCCCAAAAAATAAATAGCATACTTTACACTTTTACACATACAATTCTCCAATCACACATCTAACGACAAGAGTTTGAGTCCCACTGCAAAGTGCTTTTATGTTGAAGCCATACTCGGAGTAACATGATGCTAACTTAAGCTATGGGGCTCCCTATAAGAATATTACTTCACCTTATCACTACCATCAGACACCCTCAGGTTTTTAATACATGAAGTACTAACCACATAGCACATTGGTTTGTGTTTTGATCAATCACAACATTCAATCCTATCATTACAAAACCCACTTCATGGATCTCCCCACTCTAACAAACAATTTCAATCGCTCTCACAAATATTTCTTCCACATACCTACTTCTAAATTAACTCACACGACGAAAGTCCATATCCTCCTTTCCCCCATCATCTATAACCTTATATAAATAAATCACATCAAAATTTTCACATTGAGGAACATATGCTCCCCCTTCCTAAGTGACTACTACTCTCCATAACTACTATTACACTATCATTCGTAGGGTTATTAAAGGACCCAAGCATATGCATCAAGAAAGGGAGTAACACTATTCAATTATATCATATCCTTGTTGCACTACTCAAGGTGGGATATGAGATGAACATACAATATAATAGACAAGAAGTGCTGTATATATCAAGTGTCTGGATCATAAATAGAGAGTTGTTCGGACGTAAACATACACAACATGTGTTCTTAGGAATGGGAACAGTGAGAAATATGTGAGCATATATCATTAGAGATATAACATAATGGCGAAACTTATGGGTTCAATGACTGAGACAAGGATTTCCACTTGCAGCTATTGCTTCTAATTTTTTGAGTTGAGATAGTCATGAGTCTGGATAAACGTTATTACTTTGCCTAAACCCAACATAGAATGATTTGGTATCATACGAAAACATATTTCCTTAAAACCAAGCATGATTTGGGACATAAATTTATGGATCATGAACATCATAACATAAGGCTTTAACATATGAAAAGCTGGATTTATTGAGACACCATTGTATCTAGTTTTGAGGTCAGAACATTACATAGGATTCATAGATAACTCAGACCTTGGGCATAGGCATTAATTAAATACATAAGACATTGGTTGAATGTCCTCATTAAATTTGATGTAGGAGGAGTTTTCTTGAATAGGATGTAATTTATCATGATTATTACCTGAAACTTGGCCCCACAAGGAAATTATGGGAACTACCTTACTTCATCATTTCTCCCTTAGATCAAAGTCATAATCCTAGACTTTAGGACATATCCTCTCATTATATCTACAAGAACAACAGTCAACATAATGGGTTATCTCCATGCACATAAATTCTAAACTCCACCTGATAAACTATACTCTAAAGGCAGTACTTTCTGGAAATGCTACTCTTAACTTTTGCTATCCTCTATAGCTATCACCCTAACACTCCCACTCTCGTGATCATACACATCAACACTTCTTATCACATAATA
The DNA here is from genome assembly GCA_030864215.1 of Capsicum pubescens. NCBI lineage: Eukaryota > Viridiplantae > Streptophyta > Magnoliopsida > Solanales > Solanaceae > Capsicum > Capsicum pubescens. The sequence continues at coordinate 365,255,744 of CM061548.1, read as the reverse complement.
AATCATTCTTCACTGCTTAACACGCCAATGATAGACCTCTACTCATATACTTATAATCTTAACAAAATTTGTAACACTATACCTAAGGTGCATATTGCCTACCCATATTTCCTTAATTCAACTCTAAAGATCACCTTACAATAACTCACCAGACTTCTCCATACTATAAAATTCAAGAATGTGAACTAGGTACACATGACACTTGTACATATATAAACCTTATCTAACAACATGCTACGTGGGGGTTCAACTTATTGTTATATACTCATGCTCTTATAAATTAATGATTCAACCACAATTTATATCCTTTTACCCTTGTTCTTAGGTATATATATACGTTAAAATTTTTCACTCATTATTTCACAAGTTTCCAATCTAGGATATTGCACATATCTAATCAAGCCTAATACTTACTCCCACAAAATATGCATCATTAATCTTAAGTTACTATTTTTATCACCACAATCCATATCTATCATTTAATCCTAGAATCTAGAAACATCAATCATATGAATCATGCCATATACTATACTAATGGGCAATATTTTCCATAACTAATGATATAATTCATCCATTCATGGAAAAGACAACATTGCCCTTTTGGCAATTAAATTTGTTGGTTAATCCCATTTTTGAGAACCAACACATCGTGTTAGGTGTCACAATGCGATAAGAATTGCGACACATCGATGTAAAAGTGAAATTCTATTTTTGAAATCTAATCACATCTTAAACTGTAATACCCCATACTTTTTCAAGCTTAAATTCGTTCCTAGAATAAGCTTTCCATTGATACCAAATTCACCCAATTCCGACACTCGGTGAAGGAGTTAGAGCATTTTTAGCAAGACAGTATATCACCTGAGCACTTGTCGCATCGCGAAGGCGAGAAAATTCATAATTATCAAATTCTAGTGGCCCTCTGTGATTGCCCCGCATCACGGAGAATCCCAATTTCCCATTTGTCAAAATCCAGTAACCCAACTCGATGTTGGCGGGTCATGTCCGTGGCCAAAATGGAAAAACTATAGGGCACCACGATAGCTCCGAATCGTAGATAAAGCCCAATTCCCACTAATTTTTTTCCAGTGAGCCACCGTGATGGTGGCGCGTCACGGTGGCCAGCCAAATAAAAAATTATTTTGTTTTCCAATTTCTCTTAGAAGTTTAAAGGGGGTATTTTCGTCAATTCCCAAGGCCCTAATCCATTCAAAACACAAGATTAATCATATTCAAAGTAGTTTGTGCTCATTATTCATCATTCTCTTCAAAAGCAAAACCCTAGAGCTCTAAAACCTCTTCTCCAAGGAATCAAAATCCTCCTTTGATTCTCCAAGACAACTTAAGATTGAGGATTACCAAGGCAAGATAAGCAAGAATCCATCTTCAAGAACTCAAATAGTAATCAATAATTAAAGTTTCTCCATCTAATCATCTATCAAGGTATGTGGGGTTTATGAACAAGGATCTTCTTCCATCCTTGTGTTCAAAACCAATCTTTTACCTTAAAATCATATGATTTTGAATGATATTACATGAGTTTTGATTTAGGGTTCATACCCATTATTTCTATTTGCAAAGTTATGAGTTTCTGAGATATTTTGAAGATTAATTGCACGTCTATTTTCATATTTTCATGCCTATTCCAATAAACTATAGCTTTTGAGATGAATTATCATTGACTTCATTACTAAGCATGATTATTATAATGTTTTGACATGAGTTTAATGCATGGGTTATGAAGCCCAAAGTTTATATGTTGATATTTTAAGAAAGATAATGCTTTAAGCATCTTATGAGCTGATTATTTCAGATTTACCATAAAGTTTTGATCTTTTGATCCTCAGATAAGTTTTGGAATCCACTATACATATTTATTACAGATTACAGAAAGAAAAATAGCTTAATTTATAGACTAATTAAGATAAGCGCATAACTGGTTTCATAATAAACCCTTATGCTAGTTTTAAAGTGGATTTGCAACAAGATAAGAGTAGAAAATAAAAAGGTAGTAGTATTTAGTATCGATTTGGGCATGATTCCAAGGTCTCATACCCCAGAACTATGTGCCACCGTAGATTTGAGATTTAAGGGCCCATAGTGGGCCGAGATAGTGATCACTTAAGCTGAGGTTATACTCCCTGGCAAGAGTATGACACCTCTCCCCCATGTGAGATTTCTTATTTAGAAGGAAGAGACGTTGGACTCCATGTAGCTCGCATGGTTTATGTCGATTAAGAGAACCTCCCTTGCAGAACAGTTTTTCCTAATAGTAAAGCCTAACAGAAAAGCTTTTAGAAAACTAAGTGTAAAGGCTCACAAAGTTTACTCAGATTATGCTTTACAGAAAGATAACTGTTACATATTTCAGCTTTTAGATTTCAGATTTTAGAAATGAGCTCTTTGTACACTTAGACAGTATGATTTACAAATAGAATACGAGTATATCTTCCAGAAAAAAATGTTATGACTCACTAGATTTATAAAGTATGATTTATTTATTATTCATGATTTCAGTATTTCAGATATTCCAGCTAATGTGAGTCATTTACATTCAGCATGCATTGTTTTATAAATTATAATGATGAGATGACATTTTCCTAATGCATTTCACCCCCATATATTCAATACATCCTCAAAGTACTGATCCACACATATGTCTATGTGCTACATTATCTCATAATGTTGGTTTATGTTCTCAGCATAAACAACATGAGTAGTCCAAGCATCTCCATCTGCATCCTACGGTTGGTGAGTCCTCATAGTTCGGGGACTTGTTCACTCAGATTTTGCAGCTTATTAGTTTACATGATTTAGTATTCCTTTTAAATTGTTTGAGTTTGCTGGGGGTTTGTTCCAGTGACTCTCTAGATGATATTTGTAGAGGCTTGTCAGACTACTAGTTGTGATTTAGCTTATTCATTATTGATGTTTCATACATTATTTTTCGGATTATTCTTATTTATTTTAGACAGTTTCCATATTCAGTATGACTTTCATGTCTATATTACATTGATTATGAGATTTAGGCTCAGTAGTATGTAGATAGTGTTTGCTTAAGGCTACTCATAGTCTTGAGCACCATGTGACATCTTGGAACCAGGTTTCAAGGCAATACATAAAACTCGTCTGAAACTTCCTCGAGACATTCCCCTTACACCCCTGAACATAAATAAACTCAAAAATCTATGTCTCGGGGTCGGGAAGACGAATTTAAAAATCCTCGTAGTTGAGAAGCTTAAAATATACCTAAGACTCCCAATACTTAGAAAAATATTCAGGTCCTAAACTTCCCATGCATGCAACTAAGTGTTAAGTCAGAATAGAAATATCATCCTAAGTCTCTTATTTCACTTAACTATGGCCCATAAGTTCATCCTGTCCATGACATTACTACTACACTTCAAAATCTATTACATACCTTCTGACATGTAGCACTAATTTACAATGACTAGACAAAAGTCAATCAAGGGGGTAAAGTCACATAATATGGATAGTCGATCTTCATCTTATATTATAAAGTATTACGATCCTATCAACATATTCAACTTTCTCACAACATAGTTACTTACCCATGCATATATCACAACCATATTTGAAATTTCATACACAACAATGAGTCTAAACTTATTACTTATTGGCTAATATAACCATTTCCATTCACAACCTATAAGTGATTTCTATAACCATCATCATTATCCACTCTAGGCTCCTTCCCTAATTTGAATAGATAATAATCATAGCCAAGCACTTCCTCAACAGACTACCATATAATCTACAAATATTGTTGCCATATTAGTCTATCACTATAAAATGGAAACCCATCTATTAATCAATGGTTATACAACTAAACTAGCTTCTTAAAGGAAAGGTCACCCTCATTCTGTGTTCTATGCTTTTGATGTCATATCACTAATTTTGGGATAATCTTACTACCAATAGGGTATGACACCTTAGCACATACTACTTCTCGGGTGTAAATATTAATCCAAAATTTTGACATATATCACTACCTTTAAGCATGACTTCTGCAACAATAATTTTAAATGGGAATGAATACAATTCATACCTCAGGCTCAAATGCATAATTGATAAAGATACGTGTATAAGCTTAAATGATTACACTTTAAAGAACTTATGGAATCCTCTCAAGTCCTTGTGCAATTTCATAATCTTTTATAACTCAATTAGAAGGGACCACCTTATTTAGACTATAAGATTCTACGCTTGAATCAACTCGACAATGGGACACATTTAATAAAATCAGAGTAAATGTCATAACACGAGCCAAGACCCTGGCCGTAACGAGCCTCCGGATCCAGAATCATTGTCAAATAATATAATTCAAAGGAACAATTCAAAATGGAATTCCATAACTTTTAACAACATCTATCAACAGTTTGCATAATCTCTAATACCTAGGGACCAATATCTTATCTAAAACTGGGACAAGGCCCTCGGTAAACCATAACAGAAGAAAACAACAAAATTTGAGAATCAGGCCTTTCAGAATTGAGAAGGCTCACCAACTGCAACTTCTGATGCACTCAAGCCTATTGTTGGATGGGACCCCGAGACTGTGCCTCAGATCCTGAGATAAAAGGGGCCAATACATACGTATTGGTACACAGGACTATCTAAAAAATACTGATACATAAAGTATGTGAGAGCATTTCATAAAAAAGAATACATCATTATAAAACAATTTGAAAATCCATAGGCATAGTAAATAGGCCTTTAAAAATAGTTCTGTAAATCAACTCAACATCTTTATCTTAGTTCTGAGCTAGGTGATACACCCTACAAGTCTGATATTCCACGAGCTCTATGGAATCCACCATTGACTCGGCGGGTAAGCCTCCAAACCAAGTTTGATGGAAGAGTTGGAGTTTTTGAGTAAGATACGCCACAGGGAACTATGCTGGCGTATAATCCCTTTTGGGGACAAAATAACCCGTATAAAAAAACATGGTTTTGGGCAATGAATTATCTGAACTCGTTCCTTCTTTGGGTAACCACCTAACATCTCATAAGCCTATTTTTAACCTTTTCTAAACATGCATATTTAAGAACTCAAATTCTAAAAATCTAAATGAAATCTGACTTGTATTCTGTTTTGAGTCTGTTATGGCATTATCTATTTTGGATCGTCATACCAAGACTTGTAAGTTGTATCTTCTAAGCCATAAAATATCATGTTATAGTCTCTTGATTCAAAACATAAATATTGACCACCATATCATTCAAACAGTTCAAGGGAATTCATGCTTCAAAATATTTGTCAAATTATGCAAAGAATCTCCTTTTTTAAACATTTCAACAAATATGTGGTGGTCATGTATTTTTTACAAACCATGCAATTCTTTCATTATATATCTTCAACATTTGTCTACATGTAAAACCTTTCTCAATTCAATTCATAATCAAAACCAAGTCTTTTGCAATAGTAAAGACATTTTTAATAAGCTTCTCAATATGGATTTGAACAATTCATAGCATATGAACACTAGGGAATTTATAAAAAGAGAGGGATTATGATTATTCATGCTCTCAATTCAAGTTTCACACATCAAACCACATTCATACATATATATATATATATGAAAAGTAAATGAATTTTAAGTGGTAAGGACTCAAGAACAAAAAATTTATGTCAACAATATTTCATAATGCATAATTCTAGACGTAACTTTCAAAACCTGTAACGCCACAAAATCTCATCCCATAAGGTCACACTGTTCTTAAGGCTACAAGTAGCCCAAGCTAACTCTTTTGAGCTTGCTACTACATATAAAACTTACTTTGAGATGAATAAGGCAAAGCGATGGTACTATCATATCATAATAATAAAGGGAATCTCAAGAAATACTTGTCTGAACAGTCAAAATACTGAAAGTCTAAACGTACTGATAATTTGGTCTGACAAAGCCTCTACTAATCAAGAACTAGAGAGTCATTGGGACATACCCCCAACTTACTCGACTAAGCTTAAAGCAATAACAACTGAAAATCTGAGAAATAGGTCCTCGAACCATGAGGATTCACCAACTGTGGAGTGTAGACAAAGGTACTCGAGAATCGTTGTCATTACTGGAACTGAGCACCTGAACCTACATTATGAGATAATGCAGCACATAGACATATATGTGGATCAGTACTTTGAGGAAGTGCTGAGTCTATAGGGGTGTATACATTTGAGTAAACAATGTTATTATTCTTTATAAAACATGCATGCTGATATGAATGACTCACACAGGTTGAGTAAAACTCAAATTGGATTCTGATGAATGATGTATATTAAAGTATACAGTACAAATATAATGAGTCATTACACTTAGTTCTAAAATCTTTCTTCTCCATCTTAATCTCAAAAATTGTAAGCAAGAGGAATCTTAAAACAATAGCTTTCAAAACTTGTTATCTTATAGAGAATAAGGGTCTTCTTTAAAATTTAGAGATTATAGGACTTTGGGACTTAGGATACTTGGGAGTTTCTTCTAACCAACATAAACCATGTGAGCCACATGGAGTCCAACGTCTTGCCGACGTTGGGGAGAGCTGTTCTACCCTTGCCATCAGAATAGAACCTTAACTTTAGTGATCACTATCTTAAGTCACTTGGGGTAAATCAGAAACCTACAGGGCACCTAGTTCTGGGGAATGAGACCTTGGAATCATACCCAACTCGGTGCTAAAAACTACTCCAATACATATGCTCAAAACTTTTAGGAAATTCACCTTAAAATAATTCAAGGGTCTATAATAAAGACCAAATATACTTCTCTTGACTTTAATTCATAAGAAATGTGGACTTGTGTCTTAGCTTAGACCCAAAAGGGTCAAATCTTTATTTGAAGAATGAAAATAGACTAACCAAGGGATTCTTATAGCACAAACAATCTTGAACAACAATCTTTAAATGGGGTCTATTGACCCAATCATCAGCCTCAAATCAAAACATCTTAAAATTCATAATTGGTAATGCACTTAGTCATAAATAATCTTAAAATTGGTAAATTTCATCAATAGACATAGAAATATAAACAAAATCATGAAATTCAACTCTTAATCCATGGAAATTCTCAAAATCTTTCAAACAATAGTAAAAGGGTATAAACCCTAACTTCAATTTCATGAACAATCTCATAAATTGCAGAAATTTTGTATTTAAAATAAGCCTTTGGGAACAAGGGTGAAAGAGTTACCGTTGTTCAAACCCCACATACCTCTTGAGTAAGGGTTCTTGAAGCTTTTGATTTGGGGACCTTGATTCTTAAATCAATTTGCAAAAACTTTGGTAAAATCTTGGAGAAGAAATTGGGTCTTACTATTGAGGAAAAAACCCTAGTTTTTGATGTTATGAAAGAATTTGAAGTTCTATGCTCTTTTATGATATATCTAGGTGTTTGAAAGGGTGGAAAAAGACCAAAATGACCTTTTAAAAATGGCTTTAAATTGCTGAACGGGATCAGTGACCGCTCGTATAATAGTCCATTACTGGTTCCATGGTCCGTCGGTTAGACCGTCGCCCTTGGACAAGAATAGGGGCTCACTTCCTTAGTAGCGACGGCTTGGGCGACGATATATCGCTAGCTCGATGGTCCGTCGGCCCGACCTTCGCACTTGGACAGTGAATCGGTTTACTGCATAGGCTGGACAACTTGAGTGATGGTCCGTCGCAAGCTCGATGGTCCGTCAACTTGCCCGTCGTACTTGGGCGGTTTTGACAGCTCTCAGTAAAATGGCCATAGCTTCTCACCCCAATACCGGATTTTGATGAAATTGGTATCGTTGGAAAGATAATTTAACTTACCACATGATAAGAAATAAAAATTAGGAAAACTCTATATAATTTAAACACTACTCACTTTGGAAGTCATTATTTATTCTTATAGAGATACAATTTAGGCCTAAGGAAAGTTTGGGTTATTACAAAACCCCATTGAAAATTCATGGTTTCTATAACCTTAAACCCTAGTCAAAGTGTTTTCAATAATCCTATATAGTTTAGGAATACCCCACGTACCTTAGATTACAAGATTTAAATTGTAGAACTGGAGTCTGGATTTGTTCCTTGGAAATCTTGGACTTAAGGATTAATTTTCTTGATTTCTTGTTCTTGGAGGAAACCCTAGTTTGATCTTATTTTTCAGAGTGAAAAAAGGATTTTGATGTTGTATAAATGATAATAATTGATTAATAACATTAAGAGTGGAATTAATTTTGTGGGAAAAGTTTTTGGGGTGAGGAAAAGACCAAAATTCCCCAAAGGAAACCAAAAAAGTCGCATAACTTCATCAGTTGACGACCAAGGTTTATGGGCCGTCACTCTGGTGATAGACCATCACCTAGGTCATCACTTTTGGTATGTATTTTACCATTTCTACCCTAGGTTGACGACTAGGGCTGATGGGTCGTCACTTAGTTTATAGGTGGTAAGCCTCGTCGTCATATTTTGGCAGACATACACTTCAAAGAAAAATGAGCAAAACTCTCTACTCCAATATCGGATGAAGGTGAAACTAGTTGAGTTGGAAAGATGACTCAAACATCTTTCTTTTGATATATGGTAGGAAAAGTAAATTATTATATACTAGTAATAATTGTCATTGGAAGTTGACCCAAGATGAAACGATCAATAAAACTTAAACGATAGAAACGCTCTCAACTCGTCATTGAGTTATGAGATATTTGTGATCTAAATTCATATACAGAGGTATTCCTACACTATTGAATTGATAATAACAGATATATTAACAAAGAATAATTGGGTTCGGGTCTATACGCTTACGAATGGCGGTTTGGAATCTAGCCCGAAAGAATGCGGGATGTTGCATTATCTCCCCCTTGGAATCATTCATCCAAGAATGATGGGCAGGATTTTGTTGAAGCTATAGAAGTATGGAAAAATGGAATTAATATCACATTAGAAATTTTATTTCCCTCAATGAAACATACGTAGCCATTCAATAAAATCTTTATGGAATCACCAAGTAAACTGTGTAGTAACAAATTATGAGCTATCGAAATATGAAATCGACATGATCTTGGCTTGTGTTTAATGAAACATGATCAACACAATGTAAGGAACAAACTTTTCTAACAATCCTCGTCCTGATTAAGATTTGTACAATACATGAATTGAGATTCCTGCGGGACATAAGAATAGAATAGAAACATTCTCTACCTCAAATGATACATCTAATAGCCTTTAAATTTTTGCGATTCTTCTCCACTATGATTTCAACTATGAATACCACATTTCACCATCCCAAATCTTAATATTTCCCTACCAAATACGTGACTGAAAGAGCTTGAGTCTAACTTTATCATACTTCTATGTTGAAGCCTAATTCAAAGAAAAGATCCTAGCTTAAGCTATGGGACCCCATGTTCTACATCTCTTTAAGAACACTTCTCCATATTATCACTATAATCAAATAACCTTCTTCCTTAAATCGAGGAGTACTAACCACATATTGCATTGGTATACATTTTCATCAACCACCACATTCAAGCGTATCTCTACTACACCCATTTTATAGATCTACCTACTAAAACAAGTAACTTCAATCATTCTCAATTTTTTTTTCCACATATCTCCTTCCTAACTATTTCATATAACAAAAGTTTGTCTCTTTCTTTCCCCCTTCACCTATAACCTTATCTAAAGAAATCACCTCAAAATTATCACATTCAAGAACATCTACTCCCCTACCTAAAACTTTACTACTTTCCACAGCCACCATTATACTAATATTTGAGGGACCCGAGCATAAGCATTATGAAAAGGGGAGTGAGTCTATTAGACTATAACTTATACTTATTGAACTACTCAAGGTGGGATATAAGATGAAGATACGACATATTAGGAACAAAGTGCTTCATTTATCAAATGTCTAGATCATGAGTAGAGAGTCATTCTGGAATAAACACAACACAACATGGATACTTAGGATAGACCACAGTGAGAAAACATGAGTGCACATATCAAGAGTTGTATAAGATAAGGACGAAATTCATGAAGTCAAAGATTGAGACAAGGATTTCTACTTGGAGACATTGCTCCTCATTTAAGAACTAAACATTGCCGTGATCTTGCATAAACTTTCTCTCATTAGGCTAGATCCGACATAGCATAAATAAGTAACATATAGAAAGCATAGTTTCTTCTTAGAACCAAGCATATTATAAGACATGGATATTTTTTGTATGGATCGTGAGCATAATATCATAGAGCTTAAGTAAGTGAAAGACTAGACTTTCCGAGACATCATTTTTTATAGTTTGGAGGTCAGAACATGACAAAACATACATAGAGAACTCAAACCTTAATCATCGGCAAGGCTTGAATACATAAGACATTGTTAGAATGAACACTAAAACTGAAGTAGGAGGAATATTCTTGAATAGGAATAGGTTTATCATGACTCTTCCGTAAACTTTCCACAACGAGAAAATTTGGGAACTATTTTAATCCATCATCTCCCCCTTAGATCCAAATCACAATCCTAGACTTGCGAACATAAGCTCAATCAAATACATAGCCACAACTCTCAACATAAAAGGTATATCACTATAGAAATAAATGTTAAACTCTTCCTATACTCTGAAGGACTTGCTTTCCCAAAATTCTACTCCTAACTTTAGCTAGCCTCTATAACCATCACTCTACAACTTCCACTCTCATGAGCATATGCATCCACACTCCTTATTACAAAGGGGGGGGGGGTATCAGTATAGACATGGATACAAGCTCCTCTCATTAATTTCTAATACAAAGACACTAAATTCATTCTAGGACATCCATTCAGGAACACTAATCATTACTTCCTCTAACCCTCTAAGTCACCAACTTATGATTAATATTATTATGGGCATGGATATCTGCGCTTCCATACACTTAACACTCTATCTTCAACTCCTAAGAATAGTCGCATTACACCTCTAATCACATAACTTACAACTGAAAAAAGTTTATAATACCATACCCAAGGCTCACATTTCCTACCTATATTTCCTCAAATCAAGTCTAACGAACACTGCACAACAACTCACCAGACTTCTCCATACTATAATTTCAGGAATACAAACTAGGTACGTAAAACATTTATACACATAAAATTTATAAAACACCATGCTACCTGGGGGGTTTCAACTTATATTTATATACCCCCTCTCTTTTCGATTAATAACTGAACCGCGATTCATCGTTCTAACACTAGTCTTCATGACTATATATATATATCACAATTATCCCCTCCTTATACTACAAGTTGCCAACCTATGTTATTTTAAACATTATACCAAGCCAACTTATTTATTCACAAAAAACATGAATTATTAATCTGGAGTTACTATTCTTACCACAACATTCCACATCTAAAGTTCAAGCCTATTTTGTAAACCCAATCTTGTAACACCGATGAAACATGTCATATACAATACTAGTCCATCAAATTGGAAAATCAACCCAAATACCTCATTGATGTTAGGCGTATTTACACGCCTAAAGCACCTTAATTTACCCATATTTTAGCTAAGTTTTAAAGGACAAAGTATATAATTCCTGCACTTTTAGTCCTTTTTCCTGTAAGTGAGCTAACCAACGTGATTAGCAAGTTTTCAGGAATAAATGATGAAGATTTCAGTATTTTATGGACTGTTAGACGCCAAAGGAAACTTCACGTAAGAAGGAAGGCAACTTCTGGAAGCTTGTGGACTGAAAGTGATGCATGGAGAACTTGTCCCAGGCAAAAATAGCATTTCTAAAGACATGGGGGATCAGCAGTAACTTAGTAGGATTAGGAAAAATATGCAGTAACCCAGTAGGACTAGGACAAGGATAAAAACCCTATTTCAGTAGGACTAGGACAAGGATGTTATAAAAACCCTATTTGCTGAATTTTTCAGCAAGTTTTTTATTATTGACTCATTCATTAATTCAATTCTTTTTCATTCAACTTCCGCTCCTAATTCACGTTACAATTGTTAACAGAGAAAAATTCTAACTCGTGGGAAACACCAAGAGGAAAAACGTCAACCTTGTTGTGACGCCACACTCCTCTCCAACGTGAGATCATTCTAGTTTTGATATGATGATGATGTTTATTGTGATTTCCGTTGCGCTCATGAGTAGCTAAACTTCTCTGTTAGGGTTATGGAAGCCTTATGAGATACTATCTATTGCTATGAGTTTGTGAATTATTGATACGTATGCTGCTTATATGATTACTCTCTTCATCTTAATTGAATTCTTGTGGTTGTAAATATATAGAATACGCCAGTATAGCATTAACTTGTTCGAAAGAAAAGTTACATGTCTAGAAAAGAGAGAATGACAAGGAAATAGGGCTACCCACCCCTGTTTAAAAGTTAGTGCCGTAACTGGATTAACCTCTTGGAGAATTCATACCATTGGTATACGCTTTAAGCTCGAAAGAGTTAAAGTGATATAATCCTTGATGGTCGAAAGACACTAGGATTTACCATAGAATACGAATCTCTATAAGCGCATGCATGTCTGAATTCTGCATAACTCATAGCCAATAGATACGTAAAACTCATATGGTGGACATAACCCTAACTTACAATTCTCATTGATTAAAGCCAACTAAACATTCCATTTTTCTTTGTTACTTTGATACTCTTAATTCACGCTACAATTAAATCCCCCCCTTTTTCGTAGAATTTTCGATCAACAGTCTACTAATCGTTGCATACTTAGTGACCAAGTATTCCCTGTGGGATTCGACACCCAACCCAGTTGGGTTCTATATTTGACATCGACCGCTTACACTCTTACGAGAGCTGTAGTTTGAGCGTTATCACTCATTTCACTTAATTACTACCTACCATCACTTCCCCTCCATGACATAACTATGCTACCTTAAAATTCGCTACATACCTTCTCACATGTAGTACTAGTTTACAACGACTGGAGAAAATACAACCAAGGGGGCATAGTCACATAAAAGGGATAGTTAATCTTAATCTTATGATATAATCCATTGCAATCTTATCAATATATTCTACTTTATCACATTAAGTCTACGTACCATGCACACATTTAGAAAAATTTCAAAATTTCTTAAACATCACTAAGTTTTCCCCCAAGTTAGTCTATACTTGTAAATTGTTGGCGAATCTGCCCTTTTTTTTGTACCACCTATAGATGATTTCGACAACAACCATAACTCATCAATTCTAAGCTCCTTTCCGATTTTGGATAAATAATAATCTTAGCCAGTCACTTCCTTCACAAATTACCGTACAACCAACAAATATTGCTACCACATTAGTCTATCACTATGAAATAGCACCCCCATCTCAGAATCAACAGTTATACAACTAAACTAGATTACTTATGAAAAAGTCACCCTCGTTCTGACTTCTAAGCATGTGACTTCATATCACCAACTTCATGGCCTATATCACTACCAATAGATCATGACACTTTAACATAAACTACTACTCGGGTGGAAATATATTTCTAACATTCTATTACACATTATTATCCTTATGCATGACATCTGCAACAAGAATTTTGAAAAAGACTGAATATACTTCATACATCAGGATCAAATGAACGATAGATGTAGATAGGGGTATAAGCTCAAATCAATACTCTTTAAAGAACTTATGGACTCCTCTCTAGTCCTTGTGAAATTTCACAATCATTCATGACTAAATTAAAAAGGACCACATTATTTAGATTCTATGCTTTTGCACTTGAATCGCCTTAACAATGTGACATACCTAAGAACATCAGAGTAGGGAAAGTATTAGGAAGACTTTACTTTCCTATGGACGAAACCATAGCATGAACTAGAGTACGAAAGAGGAACATTCTGACTCCATAACATGAACTAAAACATGAAGAAAGAGAAACATTCCTAAATGCCTTGTAGCCTCCTACTTAGAAGTGTTGCACGCTACACACCCATAAATAGGACTTTACCCGACGTGATTTTGCGGACACCTTGGGACCATGAACCATGCTCTGATACCAAGTTTGTCATGACCCGAGATGAGACCCTGGCCGCGACGAGCCTCCCGAGCCATGAAGGCTCGAGCGCCCTTTACTTTTTGGACATCATGCACATGTTCACATGATAGAAAAGACAATGCGGAAATACCTATTGATACGGAATCATGGTTAAATAATATAATTCAAAGGAACAATTCAAAATGGAATTCCATAATTTCTAACAACATCTATCAATAGTCTATGAAATCTCAAATACATAGGGACCAATATCTTACCTAAAACTTGGACAAGGCCCCTAGTAGACCATAATAGAAGAAAATAACATAATCTGAGAATTAGGCCTCCGGGAATATAGAAGGCTCACCAACTGCAACTTCTGACGCACTCAAACCTATTATTGGATGGGACCCCGGGACTGTGCCTCAGATCCTGAGATTAGGGGGTTACTACATATGTAATGGTACACAGAACTATCCTAAAATAAAATACCGATACATAAAGTAAATGAGAGAATTTCATGAAAAAGAATACATCATTATAAAAAAAATTTGAAAATCCATGGGCATAGTAAATAGACCTTTAAAAATAGTTTTGTAAATCAACTCAACATCTTTGTCTTAGTTATGAGCTAGGTGGTACACCCTACAAGTATAATATTTCACGGGCTATATGGAATTTGCCATAGACTTGGCGGGTAAGACCCTAACCCATGTTTGTCGCAAGATTTAGAGTTTCTAAGTCTGATACGCCACAGGGCACTAAGCTAGCGTATAATCCCTATTGGGGATAATATAACCCATATCCGGAAAATATGATTTTGGTAAATAAGTTATATGTACTCGTGCCTTCTTCGGGTAACCACCTAATATCTCTTAAGCCCATTTTTAACCTTTTCTGAACATGCATATTTAAGAACTCATATTCTAAAAATCTGAATAAAATCATATTTCTATTCTGTTCTGAGTTTTTTATGGCATTATCTGTGTTGGTATAGTCATAGCAAGACTTGTAATTTGTATCTTCTAAGCCATAAAATATCATGTAATTGTCTATTCATTCAAAACATAACTTTAAACCACCATATCATTCAATCGGTTTAAGGGAATTCATAATTAAAAATATTTGTCTAATTATTCATAGAATGTCCCTTTTCAACATTTCAACAAATATATGGTGGTCATGTATTTTTGACAAACCATGCAATTCTTCAATTATATATCTTCAACATTCGTCATTATGTAAAACCTATCTCTCTTCAATTCATAATCAAAACCAAGTCTTATGCAATAGTAAAGACATTTGTAATATGCTTCTCAATATGGATTTGAACAATTCATAACATATGAGCACAAGGGGATTTATAACAACAGAAGGAATATGATTATTCGTGATCTCAATTCATGTTTTAAGGTGTAAGGACTCAAGAACAAAATATTGATGGCAAGAAGTTTTCATAATGCATAATTGTAAACGTAACTTTTAAAATCCCTTTGTAAATTCATGATTTCTATAACCTTAAACATTATTCAAAGTGTTTTGAATAATTCCATGTAGTTTAGGAAAACACCACTTACCTTAGATTACAAGGTTTAAAGTGTAGAACATGAATCTTGATTTGTTCCTTGGAAATCTTGGACTTAAGGATAAATTTTCTTGATTTCTCATTCTTAGAGGAAACCCTAGTTTGATCTTATTTTTGAGATTGAAAAGAGGATTTTGATGTTGTATAACTGATAATGATTGATTAATAACGTTTAGAGTGTAATTAAATTCTTTGGAAAGGTTTTTGGAGTGAGAAAAAGACACAAATACCCCTAAGGAAACATAAAAAAGTCACGAAACTTCATCAGTTGAAGACCAAGGTTGATGAGTCGTCACTCAGTTGATAGGACATCACCTAGGTCGTCACTTTTGGGATGGATTTTACCATTTTCTTCCCTAGGCTGACGACTAGGGATGATGGGCCGTCACCTAGTTGATAGGTCGTTAGAATCGTAGTCACATTTTGGCAGACAGACACTTTCTAGTAAAATGAGCATAACTTTCTACTCCGTTATCGGATGAAGATGAAACTAGTTACATTGAAAAGAGAAATCAAAGATCTTTCATTTGATATATGGTAGTATACGTAAAAAATTATATAATAGAAATAATAGTCATTGAAATTTGAGCCAAGATGAAACGTTTGATAAAAAATAATTGATTGAAACGTTCTCAACTAGTCTTTGAGTTATGAGATATTTGTGACCTGAATTCATATCCAAAGGTATTACCACACTGTATAATTGATCATAACACATATATTAACAAATATTTATTTGGTTCGGGTCTATACACGTAGGAGCAATTTGGAATCTAGCCCGAAAGAATGCGGGGTGTTATAGTAAAGAATGAATCTGGATAGCTTCCAAATGGACAACACAATGGCACGATCTAGAACATGATTAATAGTCAAACATTCCTAAACTCCTAGTATCTTCCTCCTTATAAGTGTTGTTCACTACACACTCATAAAAATACCTCTACCCGATGCGACTTCGCAGACACCCTGGGACCATGAACCGTGCTGTGATACTATGTTTGTCATGACCCGAATCAAGGTCCAGACAACAATGAGCATACTGAACCATGAAGGATCAAGAGCTCTTCTCTAACTGGAAATCATATACACAATTCATATACTCTAAGTAAATGGAAAAAACATAGCAAAATGGAAACATGGTATTTCTCGTACTTCAACTGAACAATATGAATATAAGATAACATCATTCCAAGAACATCTAACATAAGTCGGTGAAATATTTAATCTGAAAGTTGGGACAAGGCCCCAATCGGACCATAAACTAAAATCAAATGACAATCAAGGCCTTTTAAAATAAGTGAGGCTCACCAACTGTAAAATCTTTACAAGTCAATCTACTACTTAGCAGCACCCCGGGACTGTGCCTCAGATCTTGAAATATAGGGGGTCAATACAACTGTACTGGTATATGAAACAATCAAAAATAACATTTTTATTACACAAAATAGATAAGAGTATTTCGTAAAATATTACACGTAAGATAAGTAAAACACATGGGCATAATTTACAGTTTCAAAATACTATCTTCTAATCATGACTCAACACGTTGTTATTCTTCTGAGCTAATCGGTACACCCTACAATCTATAATTCCATGGGCTCTACGAAATCCTCCCTTGACTCGACAGCCAAGCCTACAATCCAAGTGTACCACAAGTATTGGAGTTTTAATAAGTTGTTACACCCTCTTAAAAGTATACCGTGTCATCGCCCTTACATGACATCTAGATTATCCCTCTTTTAAGATAATACCCTTATCGACAACTACAGTTTTCCAATGGAGATCTGATAATGCCCAAACTACAGCTCTCGTAAGAGTGTAAGCGGTCGCTGTCAAATATAGAACCCAACTGGGTTGGGTGTCGAATCCCACAGGGAATACTTGGTCACTAAGTGTTGCAATTATTAGTAGACTGTTGATCGAAAATTCCATGGAAAAGGGGGGATTGGATTGTGGCTTGAATTAATGCTTTCAAAGTAACAATAGAATGCTTTGTTTAGTAAGATTTAATCACAGAGAAAAATAAGTTAGGGTTATGTCCACCTTA
The DNA here is from genome assembly GCA_030864215.1 of Capsicum pubescens. Lineage (NCBI taxonomy): Eukaryota > Viridiplantae > Streptophyta > Magnoliopsida > Solanales > Solanaceae > Capsicum > Capsicum pubescens. The sequence continues at coordinate 365,238,125 of CM061548.1, read as the reverse complement.
TGAGTTCTACGTATCTATTAACTATGAGTAATGCGGAATTCAGACATGCATGCACTTATAGAGATTCGTATTCTAATGGTAAATCCTAGTGTTTCTCAACCATCAAGGATTATTTCACTTTAACTCTCTCGAGCTTAAAGCGTATAACTAATGGTACGAACTCTCCAAGAGATTAATCCGGTTAAGGCATTAATGTGTAAATAGGGGTTCGTAACCCTATTTCCTTGTCACACTCTCTTTTCCAAACATGTAACTTTTCTCTCGAACAAGTTAATGCTATAATGGCGTATTCTATATGTTTGCAACCATAAGAATTTAATTAAAACGAAGAGAGTAATGATATAAGTAGCATACGCATCAAGAATTCACAAACTCATCGTAATAGATAGTATATAAAGAGGCTTCCATAACCCTAACAGAGAAGTTTAGCTACTCATAATTGTAACGGAAATCACAATAGACATAATCATCATACCAAAACCTAGAATAAACTTGGCGATGGGGATGGATTGGCGTCAATAAGAGAATGTCGTTCTCTTCCTATCCGTTGCTCACAAGAGCCGTGTTTTCTGTTCTAAAACCTCTTACAAAAAAACGAAATTGAATAATGAGTGAATGTTAATGCTGCTGAAAAATTCAGCAATAAGGTTTTTATAGTATCCTTCTCTAACTAAGTTGCTACTGCATCCTTAAGTCTTTAAAAATACTGGGTTTGCACTGGAAAAATTTCCCATGCATCACTTTCAGTCCAAAAGCTGCCTTCCCTCTAATGTGAAGTTTTCCTTTGTTGCTCATCAGTCCATAAAGTTCTGAAATCTTCATCATTAATACCTGAAAAACATGCTAATGACGTAGGTCAGCTCATTTAAAGGAAAATAGACTAAAAGTGCAGGAATTATATATTTTGTCCTCAAAACTTAGCTAAAATATGGTTAAATTATGGTTCTTAAGCATGTAAATACGCACAACATCACCACCCCACACTTAAAGCTTTGTTCGTCCTCGAACAAAATATAGCATCCATGCAAACACCTAACTAGAATTTCACAATAGCAACACCTCACTAGAATTTCACAATAACAACATAAAATTTATCCTCAAGACATGCACGACAATTATTCACAAAGAGTAGGTTTCTTGATCACTACTAGAAACAATTCAACCTCCAACCTAGACTCGTGAGGATGGTTAATTCGTATCCACAAGTTAAGTCACAGAGAATCATATAACACTACCCAACAATCATCAACCATGTGTGTCTCACACAAGATATCACCCATAATCACTCACAAGTTTTGCATTTTTTGAAAAATGGGTACAAGATTCTCCTTGCTCTCACTCTCACAAAGAATTCTTATGTTGCAACTGATGACCATAGGCTTGCCCTTAGTGTAATGCTCTACTAATATTAGAATGCTAAGGTTAGGATCCAATAGGTCTTTACAGGTTGTAATGTAGGCTAAGGGACAGGTAGGACTATTTTGGCCAGAAATAGTGACTATTTTCCCTAAACGCTTTAATACATCACATTATGCCATTAACACTCTCTTTTAAACAACCCTTATACCTTTATTTTCATCTACCACCCCTTATCACCTATTTTGTTATTCAATTATAAACACAACTATCTTTTTTTTTTCTTTTTTCTCTTTTTTTTTTTTTATAAAACACCTCTATGATAGTCACTCCTTTTCACAACAATTTCAAGTACCAATACACTCTGAGGCATCACTCTCACCCAATTTCCTCTTATTTTGTCACATGACTCTACAATTTAAAGTGCTTAGGAATTTGGATCAAATTATGGTCTTGAAAAAAAAAATGGATTAGGCTACATATGAGGCTGCCAAAGAAAATAGCTAAAGGCTTAAAGGGGGTTCACTAGGATAATGTACAAAGGTAGGTAAAAAGAAGGTAAACAATTACAGGCTGCCAAAGAAATGCCTAAATCATCTCCTAAACTCACACTCTTTATTTCTCTTTACACACACACCAGGCAAGTTCTAGCATCAGTCACAACACAGAATATACTATAACCTCACACACACAAGGCACATGGTCAACTTTATTGGGAGCAGTATAGACTCTTGACCCAACAGGTGAATGAATTGAACCACACAATTATCACACAGTGAGTCACACTTAGAGCCTAAATGTCTCAATAGTAATGATTTAGCACAAACTCTTGTTATAATACCATGCCGTCTATCAGAATAATTTCATGCAAAATCTAAAAAAAATTTCGAAAATATTACGACTAATTAGCAAAAACAAGAATAAATGTAGGCAAAGAAATACAATACAGCAGACATATACCCGCACCCCACACTTAGACGGGACACACTACCCTCAGTGGAAATAAATAAGGAAAACCTGATTAGTCGAACTCCTCTTCTATGTCTAGGGTCATGCCCCCTGCGTCGGAATTATCATTAGAGTCATCATCATCAGGTTTCTTCCCCTTTTCTGACCTTTCTTGCCCTTTCTGTGAGGTGGACACTTTTTTTTCCTTGTCGTCCTTTTAGGGCCTTTCTACCTGAGATTAAAAATAGAGTCATGTTAGCTTCATCTCGGAAGATTCAATCGAAAAACAAATAGTAGTGGCACCACCCCACACTTAATTTGTTGGCACAGACTAATTAAGTGAGTGATGTCGATTACTCAGACTTCATCGACATACATTTAGGCGATATGTTCCAACAATATGTTCAGCACAGTCATACGTTCATGTCATCTTAACTATCCTTTCCAATTCTATTTCATGTAATCTTGTCTATACTTTCATGTTTGGATGAATGCACTTCTTGAACAAAACTACCACATAAGGATCATACCACAAATAGAAACAAGTTATTGCATAGGCATAATCATACCATCTTATGCTTTTGGTCAATCATAATCGGTATCTAGATGAACGCGTCATTCAAACATTCAATCTTTCAACTTACAAGATTATGTATTAACTTCACAATTTCGACTTCATAAAACTATGATAGTGTATAACAATCAAATACAAGTCAGAACAAAGTCAAGAACACCCACACGTATTCTTTCACTCAACTAGATGTATCATAACAAACCAACCACATTCTAATCACCAACACCACTTCAAAATCTAATAAATCATTATAAACGTAGCATTCCATCAACTACGGAATATAAAAGAATAACTTACTTGGTGATAGATTCGGAAGATAAGCTTGCAAGATTAGATGAGAAAAAAGAAAGATTTTGAAAGAATGGGGAAGCTTGGGCGGCGCCTATATGGAGAAAACAATTTGATTTTGTCTTAAGGTTGAAGTTCTATTTATAGACCAAGGCTTGGGTCGGGTTTGACCCATGAAAAATTGGGTTAGGAGACCAAAAAGCAAAAGTAGGCGGCACCTAATGCTTAGCATAGGCGGCGCCTTTAGAAAAGCCTAGTTGAACATAGGCGGCGCCTATGCTATGGCCTAGTTGGGCATAGGCGGAACCTATGCTATGGCATTGTAGATTCAGAGAGCAAAGGCAATGGCATAGGCGACGCCTTTAGCTTTGCCTGGTTGAGCATAGGCGGCGCCTATGCTATAGCATTGTCGATTCAGAGAGAAAAGGCAATAGTATAGGCCTTGCCTTATCCGTTTCCTAGATTTACATAGGCCTTGACTTGCCCATTGCCTAGATTTGTATAGGCAATGCCTAATCGAAAGCCTTTTTCTCCTTCATTACTCACTTACTACCTTTAACATTGCTAACTTTCAAATCAAAATTTGAGACCAAGCTTATCCTTTATACGTCTTCCCCTACACTTAATCAAAAACAACAAAAACGATTAGAAAGATGGGTTGCCTCCCACCAAGCGTCTTTGTTTTGGTCGTTGCTCGACTCTTCTTTTTGGATTTTTATTTAACAAAACAAACTCCTAGGAAAACAAAACGACTAAAAAAGATGGGTTGCCTCCCATTTAGCGCTTGATTTATTATCGTGGCATGACATAGCTATCTCGATTACTTAGACATCATCGAGATAGATGGTGCATCATTTTTTGAATGGATTCAGACGACGCTGATGCTTACTTTTAGGCATGCAATCTTCTTCAAGATGACTCTTGTGCATACATATCCCAAGAGGGATACTAATTATATCATCAATAGTCTAACCCATAGCTCTCTTGTACCTCTTCAAAGAAGAGATTAGAGCCTCTACCTGCTGTTCACCTAAATCAGCCACATCACTCACCAGAAGTGTATTTCCACTTCCCAAGAACGCATACCTTAGGTGACTGGGGAGCTCTTTTGATTCTAGCACTGGTGTGCTCTTCAATGGAAGTCTTCGCTGTTGGTGAAACTCGATTCCCAAGATCAAGGTCCAGCTTCTTAATAGAATGAGAATAGGACTTTATTCTTGTTAGAGCACAAATAGTTTCTTCATATTCTTCAACATCCTCATGCTCAAAATTCAACAGCACAGCAGACAATGACTCAACAGTAAGCTGCTTCGATACAGATAATCCTTTCTAATCCTCATAGTAAACATCAGCTAAAGAGAACACATCCATATCTCTAGGCTACTTTATCGATTTATATACATCAAAATGGACCACTTCGTCATTTAGCCGAAATAAAAGCTCATTAGCTCTTAGATCAATCAACACACTTCCAGTTGCGAAGAAAGGACACCCCAAGATTATGGGAACTTCAGAATCCACCTCGCAATCCTAAATAACAAAGTCTGCAGGAAAGATGAAGGTGGAAACCTTCACCAACACATCATATAAGATACCAACAGGCCATTTTACCGACCTATCTGCCATCACGAGCCGCATATTGGTTGGTGTAGGATCACCCAACCCCAACTTTCTGTAAATAGATAGCGGCATCAAATTGATGCTAGCTCCCAAATCACACAACGCCATAGAAAAATCCAACGATTCAATCGTGCAAGGAATAGTGAAAGCACCAGGATCTGCCTTCTTCTGTACTAGCGATTGCACTGCAATGATGAACATTATCTGCCAGCTCATAATTTGCTACCTGCTTCTTTGCCAACAGGTCCTTCATGACTTTAGCATACCCAGGCATCTGTTACAGCACCTCCACCAACGGAACATTAATAGTCAGCTGCTTCAACATGGTCATGAATTTACTGAACCTGGTGTCATCAACTTTCTTCTTCAGTATCTGCGGAAATGGTGGTGGTGGAAGGGGAATCGTTTTCTCCAACACTTCCTCTTTATATTGCTTCCGATTATCAACCTTTTCAGGAGTGTCATCAGCCTTCTTCTTCAGTCTCTGAGGAAAAGGTGGTGGTGGAAGAGGAATTGTTTTCTCCACCACTTTCTTTTTATCTTGCTTCTGATTATCACTCTTTTCAGGCTGGTGATTTCTAGGTATATCATCATGAGCACTCACTTCAGCTTCTACGACATCTTCAAACTCTGCTTCGTCAACATTCTCTGCTATATCATCAACCACCTGCTTGCCTTTGGATAGATATTCCAATACTTTACCTCTCCGGGTAGTAATAGCCATACACGATCCGTCATTCCTTGGGTTTTGCACAGTGTCACTGGGTTGCGTGCCAGCCTTTCTTTGGTTGAATGCAGCTGATAATTAACTCAATTATTGCTCCAGCTGTTTTATTGCAGTAGAATGCGAGTCAGCCAATTGATTTATTGATGACAAATCATTCTTTACCTCAGTAACCCCCATATTGGTTGCCTCCACCCCTTTCAACAACTTAGCCATCATATCATCCATGGACATCTTTCCAGAGCCTGACGCCACAGCCTCACAATTTCCAGGAGGAACGTACAAACCACTCATGTCAGTCTTATTCTTCTAACCACCATGATAGCGGTCCTTTTATCCAGATTTATCATAATAGTTCCGACCTTGGTTTCCTTGGGCATTACTTCGGAAACCCCCGTGATTATTCAAGTAATTGGCTTCCCCCTCAGAATCGGAATCATATCTTCCCTGTGATACAACGGCTTTAACCTTTTCGGTCTTCCCTGATAATAAATGCTTGGTAAGAAGATCCATCTGCGTTTTCATGTGAGCCATATCTTGGTAACGTTCCTCTTGTCTACGCCTCTGCTCTGCAGTCATGCAAACAGATAAAGTAGAGCTTGCTACCTCAGCATCCCTGGTATGCCAGGCTCTACTCTGCTTTGTCATACGGTCCATCATATCACTTGCCTCAATGAAAGTAAGGTCCATGAATGACCCACCTGCAGCATTATTAACCACTGTCTTTGTCACTAAGTTTAAAGCCCTGTATAATATCTCCATCAAGTGGATGTTGGTCATATGATGATTTGGGCACCACATAAGCTTCTTCTTGAACCTCTCCCATGTTTCATGGAGAGCTTCAGTTGGAAGCTGTCGGAAATTGCTGATCTCATCTCTTCACTGTGCTCTCTTGGATGACGGAAAGAATCTTTCTAGGAAAGCGTCTTTCAGTTGCCTCCAATTAGTAATAAAATCAGGAGTTAGCCCGTTCAGCCATAGAGTTGCCTCCCCAGACAGAGACAATAGAAGTAAGCGCAGCCGAATTGCATTCTGTCCAACTCCTCGATTGTCAAACGACTTGCATGTTGAAATAAAATTGACCAGATGCATATTTGGATCATCGCCTGCAAGTCCACCAAATAAACCTTTTAGCTGCAATAGCTGAATCATGGTGCTAGTGATATTGAACTAGGCTCCAGATGCCAAGGGTGGAGGAATAATAGCCCCTGTGGCACCATCTCTATCCAGATCGTCATCATCATCATCAAAAGGAACCTGCACAACTCGGCGGTCAGGTCTCATTCTAGCTTAACGATCTCTCTTATGCATAGGTGCCGCCACCTCATCAGTACGCCTAGGATTCAGTAACTCATCATCACCCAGGTCCTCATCATCAGGATTTGTTGCTCGCCCTGGGTTATCAATATTTTGTTGATGCACTTGAGCAGCTGCCAACGCAGCTAATCTAGCCTTCTCCTGTTGAGCAACCCTTCTTTCAATGTCACGTTGTGCATCTATTCTGCCAATAAGTTGTGGTTCAGGATTTATGGATAATAATGGCTGACGAGATCTTTGTGTATTTGGCATGTAATCTACCGAACCTGAAAAAAAAAAACCAACAAACAAAAAGTAAATTTCAAGAATTTTAGACCAAAGGGTCTATTAACACTCACAAACATAGTTGACAACTGTATTCCCCAGAAACGACGCCAAAATTTGATAACGCCCAAACTACAGCTCTCGTGAGAGTGTAAGCTGTAACTGTCAAATATAGAACCCAACTGGGTTGGGTGTCGAATCCCACAGGGAATACTTGGTCACTAAGTGTTGCAATTATTAGTAGACTGTTGATCGAAAATTCCACGGAAAAGGGGGGATTGGATTGTGGCTTGAATTAATGCTATCAAAGTAACAACAAAATGCTTAGTTTAGTAGGATTTAATCACAAAGAAAAATAAGTTAGGGTTATGTCCACTTTATGAGTTCTACGTATCTATTAACTATGAGTAATGCGGAATTCAGACATGCATGCACTTATAGAGATTCATATTCTAATGGTAAATCCTAGTGTTTCTCAACAATCAAGGATTATTTCAATTTAACTCTCTCGATCTTAAAGTGTATAACTAATGGTACGAACTCTCCAAGAGATTAATCCGGTTAAGGCATTAATGTGTAAATAGGGGTTGGTAGCCCTATTTCCTTGTCACACTCTCTTTTCCAAACATGTAACTTTTCTCTCAAACAAGTTAATGCTATAATGGCGTATTCTATATGTTTGCAACCACAAGAATTTAATTAAAACGAAGAGAGTAATGATATAAGTAGCATACGCATCAAGAATTCACAAACTCATAATAATAGATAGTATATCAAAAGGCTTCCATAACCCTAACAGAGATGTTTAGCTACTCATGATTGTAACGGAAATCACAATAGACATAATCATCATACCAGAACCTAGAATAAACTTGGCGATGGGGATGGATTGGCGTCAATAAGAGAATGTCGTTCTCTTCCTATCCGTTGCTCACAAGAGTTGTGTTTTCTGTTCTAAAACCTCTTAAAAAAACGAAATTGAATAATGAGTGAATGATAATGCTTCTGAAAAATTCAGCAATAAGGTTTTTATAGTATCCTTCTCTAACTAAGTTGCTACTGCATCCTTAAGTCTTTAAAAATACTGGGTTTGCCCGAGAAAAAGTTCCCATGCATCACTTTCAGTCCAAAAGCTGCCTTCCCTCTAATGTGAAGTTTTCCTTTGCTGCTCATAAGTCCATAAAGTGCTGAAATCTTCATCATTAATACCTGAAAAACATGCTAATCACGTAGGTCAGCTCATTTAAAGGAAAATAGACTAAAAGTGCAGGAATTATATATTTTGTCCTCAAAACTTAGCTAAAATATGGTTAAATTATGGTTCTTAAGCGTGTAAATACGCCCAACATCAAGATACCTTACACTCAAATGCCTTCTTCGGGTAACCAATTATCTCTCTTAAGCCTAAGTTTTAGTTCTTCTAAATCATGCATCATACTTTCAAAACAATCAACACTTATGCTATAATGGGTATGTTATCACCGGGTATCGTCATACCCTTACTTGCAAGTCAATATCATATCAAAGTCATAGCCCATATTATTCAGAACATTCACATGACTACCTAGGATTTTTTAGCATCATAAGAGAGTAATCACTTTGAAGTCTCAAGAAAACTTATGCAAGTATCCTATTTCTTTGTGAGAATATAACATGCGGTGGTGATCTCAATTTATTTAATTAGATGCAATTCTTTTGTTTTAATGCAAGTGAGTAGTATGACAATAAAACTCCCTCTCATAATATCAAAAACCATGTCAACGCCACAAGAAGAACTGGGGCCCTGGTCATGACCGACATTCCAAACCGTGGAGGCACAGACGCCTCTTTTATATCTGGGAATCTCAAAAACCATTCACATACAATAAAGAGAAATAAAAAAATAAACAAACAAAATCATGGTCATATTCTGAGTTCAATTTAAAATACAAAATAAAATCAATAGACATCTAGACAATATCAATCTTAGTCTGCAAAATCCCTAATACATCAGAATAAAATAACTGGTCTATAACTGGGAAAAGATCCCTAGTCGAACCCAAAACTAAAATGCAAAAAAATACTCTAGAAATAAGCCTTCCAAAATCGAAGTCTCACCAACTGCACACTTCGGTCTGAAGATTCTACGATTTGGCGAGACCCCTGGACTGAGCCTCAGACCCTGAACTATAAGGGGTCAATACAAACGTACTAGTATGTGAAACAACTCAAAATAGCATGATTTTAATACAAAATAGATGAGAGAATTTTATAAAAATAATGATCATAACACATAAGTAAAAATACATGGGCATACATTAGTGAACTCCAAAGCACTTCTTTGAAACCATCACTCACTCTTTGTTATTCTTCTAAGCTAGTGGGTACACCCTACAAATATGAAATTCCACGGGCTATAACGAACCCGCCCTCGACTCGGCGGCCAAGCCTCCAACCTAACTAGCCTCCAGGATTGGAGTGGTGATACCCCCCATTTGAGCACACCGCAAGAAATACCCCCATGTGAGATGTCCTAAAAATGTCATATCATGTAGGATCAAATATCATAAGTCCTGCATCGGCAACTACGGTTTTCAACGATGAGCCCTTGCACTCAAATGTCTTCTTCAGTTAACCTACTAGCTCTCTTAAGCCCAACTTTTAGTTCTTTAATTCAAACACACTCATACTTTTAAAATATTTAATACAATATTGTTAAGGGCATGGAATCATCGGGTATCGTTATACCCTGACTTGCAAGTCAATCAAATCACGTAACATCATATTTGTGACCCTTTTCACATATTATAAAATTCATTACCATCATCATTAAACAAGAACTCACCCATTAATTTTCCATTTAGAAAATTCATGCCTTTAAACAATCCATAACAATATAAATAAAAAATATCATGACAAAAGAGGGATTCTTGATCATTCATTCTCTCATTAAACTTTCATTACACAACAAAACATAGATACATAATTATGTTCAAAATTTATAAAAAATGATTCAAGGAAACATACAATTACTTCAGAACAACAACTTCCTGACGTATACTTTTCAAACAATTCCAAAAACCTTTCTTTATAAATATGATTGGGGATCTTTAATATAATTAAAACAATAGAAAAAAAATTATGCCCATGATGTTTAGAGAAGTACCACTTACCTTGATGACTTAGTTTAAAGAGTAGAACTAAAATATCGATTCATTTCTTGAAAATTATGGGCTTAAGAATTGATTTCTTGATTTTCTTGTTCTTGGAGGGAACCCTAGTTTGATCTTTCTTTTGAGAGTGAAGAAGTTTTTCATGTAGTATAACAGATGGGAATTCACTAATAACATTTTTAGAGTTTCAATAAATCCATTGTGAAGGTTTTCTAAAGAGGAAAAATACCAAAACACCCCTTTTTAAGCATCCCGCCTTCAGAACTGCAAATTTTGCTCGACGGTTTGGTTGATGAACCATTAGGAGGGTGAAGGACCGTCACCTTGAACTTCTGGTCATGTCCAGTGACTGAACTCACTATTTTAGGGGCGATGGAAGGTTTGACGGTCCTTCGGGTCGGCCATCGCACCCTCGGCAGATTGACACCTCTCTGTAAAATGGGCATAACATTTTACCCCGTTATCTAATTAAGGCTAAACCAGTGGCATTGGAAACGGAATGCAAAGACCTATCATTTGATATATAGTAGGCCCCCATATTAATTATATACTAAATTTTATGCTCAATTAAAGTTGACCTGAGTTTAGACGTTCACCAAAACTCAATGGATAGGAAAGCTTTCAACTCGTCTTTGAGTTAAGGGATCTATATGATCTCAATTCATTCTCAACTATATTCCCACACTATATAGTGGATTTAAAAACTAAATTTTCATAGGATTTATTGGCTTTTTGAACTATTACTCCTAGGGATGATGGTTTAGATTCTAGCCTGATATGTGGGTTGATAAATTATCCCCCCTTGGGATCATTTGTCCCCAGATGATGACTCGGGACACAACAAGCACAATTTCAAGAAATAAATGGAAGAAAAAGGGTAGTATAGCATTTGTATCTTCTAAATCATCATCCATGGCTTCGAAAAGAGTTGGGTACCTTTATGATCTCAATTCATTCTCAACTAGATTCTCACACTATATAATGGATTAAAACACTAAATTTTCATAGGATTTATTGGCTTTTTGAACTTTTACTCATAGCGATGACGGTTTAGATTCTAGTCTGATATGTGGGTTGCTAAATTATCCCCCCTTGGGATCAATTGTCTCCGAATGATGACTCGGGACACAACAAGCACGATTTGAAGAAATAAATGGAAGAAAAATGGTAGTATAACATTTGTACCTTCTAAATCATCATCCATGGCTTCGAAAAGAGTTGGGTACCTCTCACGCATATCATCCTCTGAATCCTATGTAGCTTGCTAGGCTTTTTTTATTCCTTCATATCACCTTAACCGAAGTTATTTCCTTACTCCTCAACTTTCAAACTTGGCGATCCAAAATGGCAATAGGTTATTCTTCATAAGACAATGAGTATTTCAGATTGATCTCCTCTACCGCCAATACTAGGGAATGATCTTCAATGCAATTCTTCAACATGGACATATGAAATACTGGATATACAGAATCTAGGCTTGATTGCAAATCTAACTCATAGGCAACCCCATCTATGCTCTTCAAAATCTGGCATGGTCTAATGTAATGAGGACTAAGCTTCCTTTTCTTTCCAAAATGCATGACTCCTTTCATAGAAAAGGCCATTATAAACCTCTTCTCCTAACATCAACATAGGATTTCTAGCAACCCAGAGTTGTCTTAAGTCATTCTAGGATGATCTTCACCTTCTCCATTGCCTGATGCACAAGGTCTGGCCCAAAATACCAGGTTTCATCCACTTTATACCACCCAATTAGTGATCTACATCTTCTCCCATAAAGTGCCTCAAAAGGATCCATCTGAATACTGGCATGGTAGCTATTATTGTAGGAAAATTCTATCAATGGAAAATGATATACCCAACTACCTTTAACGTCAATTACACAGGACCTCAACATATCCTCAAGGGTCTAAATGGTTCGTTCAGCTTTCCCATCCATGTGAAGGTGGAAGACAGTACTCAGGTTCACTTGGGTACCTAAACCCCTCTAAAAAGATCATCAAAACTGCAAAGAGAACTGCGTATCTCGTTCGGATATAATGGATATTGGTTCTCCTTACAAGAAAACTATTTCTTCAATGTATAGCTTGGTATAATCATCTCTCGAATAGTTAGTCCTTACGGGAAAAAATGAGTTTACTTGGTCATCCGCTCGACAATAACCCAAATGGAATTATATTAGTTTTGGGACCTTGGAAGCCCCGTGATGAAATCCATTTTTATCATCTCCCACTTCCACATAGGCAAAGCTATCTCTTGAGAAGTGCCACCTGGACTCAAATATTCCACCTTGACTTGATGACAATTTAAACACTTAGAAACAAAATCATCAACATCAGGTTTCATATTATACCACCAATAAACTATATTAAGATCATGATACATTTTGGTAGAGCCTGGGTGAATAGCATACCTCGAAGTGTGAGCCTCATCAAGAATTCTTTCCCACAATCTTTCCATATTTGGCACACATAGCCTACCTTGATACGTCAAAATCCCATCACCATCAATTTCAAATGCCATCACCTTCTGTTGACCGACAACATTCTTAATCTACAACAAGATATGATCTTCGACCTACTTTTCTTTAACCTCAACACATAGGGAGGATTTATCTTTCTCATGAACAACCACTCTTTTATATTTAAAATCTTGGAGTTGAACTCCCAAATTTTCAAGACGATGAATATCTTTCACCATCTCCCTTTTTACTTCCTCCACATGAGAAGGGCTGCCTATTGACAACCTACTAAAGACGTCATCCACTATGTTTTCCCTGCCCGAACAATAGTGTAGGCTCATATCATAGTCCTTCAACAATTTTAACCATCGTCTCTGCCTAACATTAAGTTCTTTCTATGAGAAAACATACTACAAAATTTTGTGGTTAGTAAGTATATCAACATGTACACCATACAAATAATGGTGCCACATTGTAAATGCAAACACCACCACGACCAACTGCAAGTTATGTGTGGGGTAATTTCACTCGCGCACCTTCAACACCCTAGATGCATAATCTACCACCTTACCATGCTGCTTAAGTACATACCCAAGTCCCACCTGGGAAGCATTACAGTATAAAACAAAACCCTCTGTACCTTCAGGAATGGTCAAAGGATGTGGAGTAGTCAACATGTCTTTCAACTTCTCATAGCTATTCTCATAGGATTTTGTAACACCCTGTAAAAGTCGTGCATGGATTAGCCTTTAATAGAGTGCCCTTAGACTTAAAAACATGAAAATTTTTCTAAGTGTAATGAGGACTTAGAGTCATTTTAGCTGGCAATCTTCGGGATACAACTTTTCAACCTTCCCAACATCCGCTTTTAGATTTTGAAGTTGCGTTATGATCGGGAAATCTCATAGTACATCTCGGATAAGATTCAGAATTTTTCGGAACGCATAAGGCTGCGTTTGGATTTAAAAACAGTAGCAAAACGCATAGACTATTGCCTAGTTTTCAGCATTTCAGGGACAATTTCAAACGATCATAACTCCCTGTATATAATGAAATGTGTGAGATACAATATATCAAACAAAATCTCTTCGAGTCCTATTTCAATTGAAGTTGTTTTCATCCAATTTGAGTATATGAGTAAAAAGTAATAATCGATTTACTCCAGTCTACCAAACTGTCAACTGAGGGACAAATTTGACCTTAATTGTTCCTTAGGGATATTTTGGTAATCCTCCACCCCTATATATACCACCAACACGGGATTTAATCCCTCAAACACCATAATACACATACTTTTCCCAAAATTGCTCAAGAACTCTCCCTAGGGTTTCAACATTAAAACCCAAGCAACTCAAGATTCTGCGGGTTCGTGAAACAAATTACAGATTTGGAATCCTCTCGACGTAGGCTTCGATAGACACCCAAAATTCGTGGAGAACAAGGTACGCGGGGTTTTCCTAAATTCTCATGGGCATAGAAAAATCATGTTTTAGAATGGGGTTTTAAATTATGTATATATATTTATGTATAAGATGTTTTAACATCATTGTTTTGGTCTTTTGACCATCTCCAAAGCGATTTGACAGTTTATATACATATATGAATGAATGCGTTTCAATTTTGAATAGATGATCTTGGTAAAGACATTTGACCACCAGGTGTTTGATGAAATTTCTACATGAATTGAACTTTATGTTTCGGAATATGAAATCCATTACATCAGTTACATGTTTTGGTGGTCTAAACTATGTTTTGAATGAAAACTCTTGCTTAATACATTATGGCTTAGAAAAATCATGACTTTCAAGTCTTGGTATAACGATAACAACTCAGACTAATGCGATATCAGACTCAGACAAACAGACATTTCAGACTTTCATGATTTTAGTCATTCAGAATGTTGTATGTATAGAAAAGGTTAAAAATAGGCATACAGATATGTTAGGTGGTTCCCCGAAGAGGGCTTGATTTCAAGCGACTCATTACCTAAAACCGTGGTTTGCCGACCCAGGTATACTATTATGCGCTGACTTAAATGTCCTGTGGCGTATCAGACTCAGACACTCCAACCCTTGTGATACACTTGGGTTGGGGGCTTCCCCGCCGAGTCAATGGAGGATTCCATACAACCCGTGGAATATCAGACTTGTAGGGGAATACCACCTAACTAAGAAGTAAAACACAGATCATGATTTGAAATGAACAGACAGGTTACATGTTTTCAGAAAGTGCCCATGTATTTTTCAGAAATAGTTTTATACATGATGTCTTGATGAAAAATTGTTTTCATTTAATATGTATATATATATATAGATGTATGTTCCATTATACTATTTTTTTTGGATTGCTTCGCGTGCCAGTACTTTTGTGTTGACCCGCCCATCTTCCAGGTTCTGAGGCACAGTCTAGGGGTCTAGCTACTCAGTAGATATTCTCGGATTTGCAGACTTGATCTTACAGTGGTGAGCCTTCTATTATTCGGAAGGCCTAATTATGTCAGACATTATCTTATTTATTATGTTTTTTGGTTTACTGGGGGCCCTGTCCCAGTTTCTTTTCAGACAGATGTTTATGTTCTTAGTAGAGATTTCGCAGACTGATGTCAGATAGTATTATTAAGAAATGTTGAAGAACTTGACCATGTTTTCAATACTCAGTTTCAATTCCACATTTTATTATGATTACGAATGTTGTGCATGATAACCAGATAGAGAATGGGTGTCCCGGGCTTTCATGGTTCGGGATGCTCGTCACGGCTAGGGCCTAGGCTCGGGTCATGACAAACTTGGTATCAAAGCACGATTCATGGTCCCAAGGTGTCTGCGAAATCGCATCGAGTAGAGTTCTGTTTATGGGTGTGTAGCGCGCCACACTTATAAACAGGAGGCTACTAGGCGCTTAGGAATGTTTCCCTTCTTTGTGATTTAGTTCGTGCTTCAGAGTCTAAATTGTCCCATTATTGGGTTGATTCAAGTGCAAAAATTTAGAGTATACATGATATAGTCCTTTTCGATTACGTTCTATAAGATTTTAAAAATTATGGGAAAACTCGTTAGGAGTCTGTTAGTGCATCAATATATGCTGATTCTGATGTAAATATTGATCCTGATGGAATCGTGCATTCCATCTTAAGGTATTCTGTGTATATTCTCCCTCTCAAAATCTTGTTACAGTTGTGGACAATGTATAGCAGAATGTTGGAACTATATTTCTACCGAAATAGTAGCATAAGTTAAAGTGTTGTTGTCATGACCTATTGGTAGTGATATTGGACCAACAAGTTGGTGATGTAAAGTCACAAAGTTAGAAGTCAGTGTGAGGGTGATTTTGTGTAAATGAATATTTCAGTTGAATAATCGATGTTTGAGGATGATTTACCCCTTTATTGTGATAAACTAATGTGGTAGCTAGCAGCATGTGTGGATTGTATGGTAGTCCATGAAGGAATTGTTTTACTCAGATTATTATTTATACAGAATAATATGTATATTCTTAGAGCAATAAATATTAGGTGTAAATTTTCTATCCCTTGTAATATGAAATCTTGTTATCATGATGTTTTTGAAAGAAAATAAATTTAAAGTCTAGTGAAGCCGTGTGGGGCTCTTTCGATTCACTAGCATAGTTGCCTTGTCATCCATCTCATTTTCTTGTTCATAATTCAAAACCAAAGTCTAGTGAAGCCGTGCTAGGCCTGTTTCGATTCACTAGCAACTTGTTGTCCAACTTGTTCTTCTTTCATTGGCTTAATATATGTATGGATGAATCTGTTTGCATGAGATAGAGTTGGTAATGAAGTGATTCATCCTTGTGTGTTATTAGTTGAAGGTAGAGAAGGAGTTTTTGGTCAGGGTGATTTGTTGATTGCTTGAATGTGGAAATGGCTATATTAGAGAGTAAGTTATGATTATAGACTCATGGGTGTTTGAGGTATTTGAAGGCAGTCTAAATGTATGAATGAGTGAGTAAGTATGAGGTGAGAAATCCGTATAAGTAGATACAATTGTACGGGGTTATAATATAAGATTAAGGTTGACCATGTCTATTATGAGGCTTTAACCCCCTTGACCCTCTTTTCATTGTTAGTTGTAAACTAGTGCTACTTCTGAGAAGGTATGTAGTAGATTTTTGAGATATTTGGGTAGAATATCCCAATTTGATGGATTAGTGTATTTATATTATGTTGCATTCTTCATTGGCGGTAGATGATTGATACTAAACTATAGGCTTGAATTTAAATGGTGTGGTGGTAAATAGTGGCAAAATTCTGTTGATGCATATTTTGTGGGATTAATTTAGTAGGCTTGAGGTGTTGAAATAGTACATGCTAATGGAATGATGATAAGGTAAACTGTTAGGTCATAATCTATTATTGTGGTTATGAAGTTCTAGTGCACTAGTGTTTCGTAATGTTTACTTATAGTTTCCAAGTAAAAATTTTGTGTAAGGTTGGGTTGTAAGTCATGCATAGCACTAGATATTAAGTTTGAATAGTTGAAGTTCATAAAGGTGGATGTGATGATTTCTTGATCAATGATGTTAGTTATATGAAAGTGATCTAATAGGCTTGAACGGTGTGTGAAATGGCTTAAGTTTAAATTGATTCGTAATGAATTATAATGTTGTGGGTATGGTGTGTAAGTATGCCCAAGGGGATATGGAGTTGTGGCATTTCTCTAAGACTATTAAATGTTGTGTGTGACTAGTGGTACCATGGAGTTGCTAGTTGGAAAAATACAAGTTAGATGATATATGGTGTTCTAGATAGCCAAGTTAAGGAGCCTTGATTGATAGTGTTGAGCCTTTTGATGTGATGTCGATTCTCATGGTAGAGATATATAAGTTTGGAGTAGCAATATTGGTATGCTAGGACGGAAGTGGTATGGTTCATCAAAGGCATGGTGATATCCATGTTAAGTGTTAGAATCTAAGTTTGAGTTTTGAAGGTTGAACGGATAGAAATAAGTGTGCAAGCATTATACTTTGACTATTGGTGGCTATGGAAAGATAGAGTGTATCCCAGAAGGTAGTCATTCGGATTGAGTTCTATGATATGCATGTATTGTCAATTTTTTCAGACCCTAGAGTGCAGTAAGTGTAGTTCAATTAGAATCTGGTAAGGGATCTCCCAAACGCTAGATGATGACTTGAAGCTAAGTGGGAGATAATAGAACGAATAACCAAGTAAGGCTCTCAGATTCTAGTAGTGATGCAGTGTGATTTAGAACATCAGAAAGTAAGGGTGAATCTCAACCCATTCCTACCTCAATATTTTTTTTTGTTATCCGGATGCTTACTCATGCCTTACGATGCAGTTCCGTGATAATAGTTCATGATTCCGGTATATGTTAGAGAGTCACGTACTCTTCCAATTCCAAGATAATGAGTTCTCGTTCATTCAAGTATTCGGAATCACATTCCTTATGTTATGAACTCTAGTTGAGGTCATGCAACTAATGACGAATGTACTCACTCTTTATAGTGTGCTCAGTCCCATATAAAGATCTTTTTCACGCTTGAGGGTCTTATGTTTTATCCTTTTAGTGACCCTTCCTATGCAATGATAGTGGTGTTGATGTAAATGTTCTTGTTGATGGAAGATCATAGTATGCTTATTTAGATAAGGCCATAAGTATGAAGTAAGATTTGGGGTCAAATCTTTGATACATGTGATGGTTAGTAGAAAAGTTTGTGTGTGTATGTTTTTAGGATAGCGCGTGGGAGTTATATTGATAGTAGTTTAGAAACTATGTGAAGTATCTACTTATGGGTGTTTGCCTTGAAGTTAACATGTGGTTATAAATTAGGCTTGAACGACATTTTGGGATTGTAGTGGAAGGTCGCCATATGCATTAACGACTTCATATTAAGAGTTCAGTGTAGTCATTGAAGTGGTAAGACATGTTATGCTTAGGATGTGATTTTTAAAAGAGGTATAGAAGGTGGCATCATATGGTTTAGAATAATAGCGTGGTGTAGCATGTTGTATTTTTGTGATTTAGAGTTAGGCTTGATCGCGGGGTAAGAATTAAGATATTTTCGACATTAGTAGAAAAAAAAATATTATCAATGCTCATATGTGAATTTTAAGCTGAGTTGAATGAATATGATATTTATAGGGAATAGTATAGTTAAGGGATATTCGGGAAGTGCTCTAAGCCTGAAAGTAAGAAGTTGTATTGCCAAAGGTCTGAAAATTCTATCCTAATTTAGGAATTATATGTATATATTCCAGACTGCAGCGTAGTGTCAATGTTGTGATTTCCTCAGTGGGATGTTTTGTGTAATCCATAACCAAGATTCATGGTTCCCTATTACTGCTAGAGCTTCCTTAGAGAGAGTGTTTAAGTGAATACTCCAGTTAAGTATGAGGGTGTAGTATAATTCAGTCTGTATGGCCAATAAGTCAGTTTAGCATTCAGACTCGCATGACTTGTTTTCTTGTCTTTGCACTTATTCATGCTACTCGAAATCTCAGACATGCTACTTGTCGAAGATAGAGTATACTAGTAGTTACGAGTATAGCCCAGTTCATGCATCATGCATTAAATTTAGATTCCAAATGTTCAGATCAGTGTATTTTTATTAGAGGACATGTCATGTCCGCGTTATTCCATATATTTAAGGCTTCAACAAGTTCCTACCCATAATTCGAGGACGAATGATCCCATGGGGGAGATAATGTAACACCCTGTAAAAGTCGTGCATGGATTACCCTTTAATAGAGTGCCCTTAGACTTAAAAACTTGAAAAATTTTATAAGTGCAATGAGGACTTAGAGTCATTTTAGCTTGCAATCTTCGGGATACAACTTTTCAACCTTCCCGACATCCGCTTTTAGATTTTCAAGTTGCGTTATGATCGGGAAATCTCATAGTACATCTCGGATAAGTTTCGGAATTTTTCGGAACGCATAAGGCTGCGTTTGGACTTAAAAACAGTAGCAAAACGCATAGACTATTGCTCAGTTTTCAGCATTTCAGGGTCAATTTCAAACGATCATAACTCCCTGTATATAATGAAATGTCTGAGCTATAATATATCAAACAAAAGTTCTTCCAGTCGTCTTTCAATTGCAGTTAGTTTCATCCAATTTGAGTATATGAGTAAAAAGTTATAATCGATTTACTCCAGTCTACCAAACTGTCAACTGAGGGACAGATTTGACCTTAATTGTTCCTTAGGGGTATTTTGGTAATCCTTCACCCCTATATATACCACCAACACGGGATTTAATCCCTCAAACACCATAATACAGATACTTTTCCCAAAATTTCTCAAGAACTCTCCCTAGGGTTTCAACATTAAAACCCAAGCAACTCAAGATTCAACCGCGGGTTCGTGAGACAAATTACAGATTTGGAATCCTCTCGACGTAGGCTTCGATAGACACCCAAAATTCATGGAGAACAAGGTACGCGGGGTTTTCCTAAATTTTCATGTGCATAGAAAAATCATGTTTTAGAATGGGGTTTTAAATTATGTATATATATTTATGTATAAGATGTTTTAACATCATTGTTTTGGTCTTTTGACCATCTCCAAAGCGATTTGACAGTTTATATACATATATGAATGGATATGTTTCAATTTTGAATACATGAACTTGCTAAAGACATTTGAACACCAGGTGTTTGATGAAATTTCTGCATGAATTGAACTTTAAGTTTCGGAATATGAAATCCTTTACATCAGTTACACGTTTTGGTGGTCTAAACTATATTTTGAATGAAAGCTCTTGCTTAATACATTATAGCTCAGAAAAATCATGACTTGCAAGTCTTGGTATGACGATACCAACTCAGGCTAATGCCATATCAGACTAAGACTAACAGACATTTCAGACTTTCATTATTTTAGACATTCAGAATGTTGCATGTACAAAAAAGGTAAAAATTGGGCATACAGAGATGTGAGGTGGTTCCCCAAAGAGGGCTTGAGTTCAAGCGACTCATTGCCTAAAACCGTGGTTTGCCGACCCGGGTATATTATTATGCGCTGACTTAAATGTCCTGTGGCGTATCAGACTCAGACACTCCAACCCTTGCGGCACACTTGGGTTGGGTGCTTCCCCGCCGAGTCAATGGCGGATTCCATACAACCCGTGGAATATCAGACTTGTAGAGGAATACCACCTAACTCAGAAGTAAAACACAGATCATGATTTGAAATGAACAGACAGGTTACATGTTTTCAGAAAGTGCCCATGTATTTTTCAGAAACAGTTTTATACATGATGTCTTGATTAAAAATTGCTTTCACTTAATATATATATATATATATATGTATGTTCCATTATACTATTTTTTTGGATTGCTTCGCGTGCCAGTACTTTTGTGCTGACCCCCCCTCCTTCCAGGTTCGGAGGCCCAGTCGAGGGGTCCAGCTACTCTGTAGACATTCTCTGATTTGCAGACTTGATCTCACAGTGGTGAGCCTTCTATTATTCAGAAGGCCTAATTATGTCAGACATTATCTTATTTATTATGTTTTTGGTTTACTGGGGGCCTTGTCCCAGTTTCTTTTCAGACAGATGTTTATGTTATTAGTAGAGATTTCTTAGACTGATGTCAGATAGTATTATTCAGAAATGTTGCAGAACATGACCATGTTTTCCGTACTCAGTTTCAATTCCGTATTTTACTATGATTATGAATGTTGTGCATGATAACCAGATAAAGAATGGGTGTTCCGGGACTTCATGGTTCGGTATGCTCGTTGCGGCTAAGGCCTAGGCTCGGGTCGTGACAAACTTGGTATCAAAGCATGGTTCATGGTCCCAGGGTGTCTGCGAAATCACGTCGAGTAGAGTTCTTTTTATGGGTGTGTAGCGCGCCACCCTTATAAACAGTAGGCTACTAGGCGTTTAGGAATGTTTCCCTTCATTGTGATTTAGTTCGTGCTTCAGAGTCTAAACTGTCCCATTATTGGGTTGATTCAAGTGCAAAAAGTTTAGAGTATACATGATATAGTCCTTTTCGATTACGTTCTATAAGATTTTCAAAATTATGGAAAAACTCGATAAGAGTCTGTTAGTGCATCAATATATGCTGATTCTGATGTAAATATTGATCCTGATGGAATCGTGCATTCCATCTTAAGGTATTAAGTGTATATTGTCCCTCTCAAAATCTTGTTACAGTTGTGGACACTGTATAGAAGAATGTTGGAAATATATTTCTACCCAAATAGTAGCATAAGTTAAAGTGTTGTTGTCAGGACCTATTGGTAGTGATATTGGACCAAGAAGTTGGTGATGTAAAGTTACAAAGTTAGAAGTCAGAGTGAGGGTGATTTTGTGTAAATGAATATTTCAGTTTAATAATCGATGTTTGAGGATGATTTACCCCTTTATAGTGATAAACTAATGTGGTAGCTAGCAGCATGTGTGGATTGTATGGTAGTCCATGGAGGAAGTGTTTTACTCAGATTTTTATTTATACAGAATAATATGTATATTCTTAGACAATTAAATATTAGGTGTCAATTTTCTATCCCTTGTAATATGTAATCTTGTTATCATGATGTTTTTGACAAAAAATAAATTTTAAGTCTAGTGAAGCCGTGTGGGGCACTTTTGATTCACTAGCATAGTTGCCTTGTCATCCATCTTATTTTCTTGTTCAAAATACAAAACCAAAGTCTAGTGAAGCCGTGTGAGGCCTGTTTCGATTCACTAGCAACTTGTTGTCCAACTTGTTGTTCTTACATTGGTTTAATATATGTATGGCTGAATCTGTTTGCATGAGATAGAGTTGGTAATGAAGTGATTCATCCTTGTGTGTTATTAGTTGAAGGTAGAGAAGGAGTTGTTGGTCAGGGTGATTTGTTGATTGCTTGAATGTGGAAATGGCTATATTAGCGAGTAAGTTATGATTATAGATTCATGGTGGTTTGAGGAATTTGAAGGCAGTCTAAATGTATGAATGAGTGAGTAAGTATGAGGTGAGAAATCCGTATAAGTAGATACAATCGTACGGGGTTATAATATAAGATTAAGGTTGACCATGTCTATTATGATGCTTTAACCCCCTTGTCCCTCTTTTCATTGGTAGTTGTAAACTAGTGCTACTTGTGAGAAGGTATGTAGTAGATTTTTGAGATATTTGGGTAGAATATCCCAATTTGATGGATTAGTGTCTTTATATTATGTTGCATTCTTCATTGCTGGTAGATGATTGATACAAAACCATAGGCTTGAATTTAAATAGTGCGGTGGTAAATAGTGGCAAGAGTCTGTTGATGCATATTTTGTGGGATTAATTTAGCAGGCTTGAGGTGCTGAAATAGTACATGTTAACGGAATGATGATAAGGTAAACCGTTAGGTCATGATCGATTATTGTGGTTATGAAGTTCTAGTGCACTAGTGTTTCGTGATGTTTACTTATAGTTTCCATGTAAAAATTTTGCATAAGGTTGGGTTGTAAGTCATGCATAGCACTAGATATTAAGTTTGAATAGTTGAAGTTCATAAAGGTGGATGTGATGATTTCTTGATCAATGATGTTAGTTATATGAAAGTGATCTAATAGGCTTGAACGGTGTGTGAAATTGCTTAAGTTTAAATTGATTCATAATGAATTATAATGTTGTGGGTATGGTGTGTAAATATGCCCAAGGGGATATGGAGTTGTGGCATTTCTCTAAGACTATTAAATGTTGTGTGTGACTAGTGTTACCATGGAGTTTCTAGTTGGAAAAAGACTAGTTAGATGATATATGGTGTTCTAGATAGCCAAGTTAAGGAGCCTTGATTGATAGTGTTGAGCCTTTTGATGTGATCTCGATTCTCATGGTAGAGAGATATAAGTTTGGAGTAGCAATATCGGTATGCTAGGACGGAAGTGGTATGGTTCATCAAAGGCTTGGTGATATCCATGTTAAGTGTTAGAATCTAAGTTTGAGTTTTGAAGGTTGAACGGATAGAAATAAGTGTGTAAGCATTATACTTTGACTATTGGTGGCTATGGAAAGATAGAGTGTATCCCAGAAGGTAGTCATTCGGGTTGAGTTCTATGATATGCATGTTTTGTCAATTTTTTCAGACCCTAGAGTGCAGTAAGTGTAGTTCTGTTAGAATCTGGTAAGGGATCTCTCAAATGCTGAATGATGACTTGAAGCTAAGTGGGAGATGATAGAACGAATAACCAAGTAAGGCTCTCAGATTCTAGTAGTGATGCAGTGTGATTTAGAACATCAGAAAGTAAGGGTGAATCTCAACCCATTCCTACCTCAATATTTATTTTTGTTATCCGGATGCTTACTCATGCCTTACGATGCAGTTTCGTGATAATAGTTCATGATTCCGGTGTATGATAGAGAGTCACGTACTCTTCCAATTCCAAGATAATGAGTTCTAGTTCATTCAAGTAGTCGGAATCACATTCCTTATGTTATGAACTCTAGTTGAGGTCATACAACTCATGACGCATGTACTCACTCTTTATAGTGTGCTCAGTCCCATATAAAGATCTTTTTCACGCTTGAGGGTCTTATGTTTTAACCTTTTAGTGACCCTTCCTATGCAATGATAGTGGTGTTGATGTAAATGTTCTTGTTGATGGAAGATCATAGTATGCTTGTTTAGATAAGGCCATAAGTATGAAGTAAGATTTGGGGCCAAGTCTTTGATACAGGTGATGGTTAGTGGAAAAGTTTGTGTGTGTATGTTTTTAGGATAGCGCGTGGGAGATATATTGATATTTGTTTAGAAACTATGTGAAGTATCTACTTATGGGTGTTTGCCTTGAAGTTAACATGTGGTTATAAATTAGGCTTGAACAACGTTTTGGGATTGTAGTGGAAGGTCGCCATATGCATTAGCGACTTCATATTAAGAGTTTTGTGTAGTCATTGAAGAGGTAAGGCATGTTATGCTTAGGATGTGATTTTTAAAAGAGTTATAGAAGGTGGCATCATATGGTTTAGAATAATAGCGTGGTGTAGCATGTTGTATTTTTCTGATTTAGAGTTAGGCTTGATCGCGGGGTAAGAATTAAGATATTTTAGACATTAGTAGAAAAAAAAACATTATCAATGCTCATATGAGAATTTTAAGCTGAGTTGAATGAATATGATATTTATAGGGAATAGTATAGTTAAGGGATATTCGGGAAGTGCTCTAAGCCTTAACGTAAGAAGTTGTATTGCCAAAGGTCTGAAAATTCTATCCTAATTTAGGAGTTATATGTCTATATTCCAGACTGCAGAGTAGTGTCAATGTTGTGATTTCCTCAGTGGGATGTTTTGTGTAATCCATACCTAAGATTCATGGTTCCCTATTACTGCTAGAGCTTCCTTAGAGAGAGTGTTGAAGAGAATACTCCAGTTAAGTATGAGGGTGTAGTATAATTCAGTCTGTATGGCCAATAAGTCAGTTTAGCAGTCAGATTCGCATGACTTGTTTTCTTGTCTTTGCACTTATTCATGCTACTCGAAATCTCAGACATGCTACTAGTCGCAGATAGAGTATACCAGTAGTTACGAGTATAGCCCAGTTCATGCATCATGCATTAAATTCAGATTCCCAATGTTCAGATCAGTGTATTTTTATTAGAGGACATGTCATGTCCGTGTTATTCCATATATTTAAGGCTTCAACAAATTCATACCCATCATTCGAGGACGAATGAGACCAAGGGGGAGATAATGTAACACCCTGTAAAAGTCGTGCATGGATTACCCTTTAATAGAGTGCCCTTAGACTTAAAAACTTGAAAAATTTTCGAAGTGTAATGAGGACTTAGAGTCATTTTAGCTGGCAATCTTCGGGATAAAACTTTTCAACCTTCCCGACATCCACTTTTAGATTTTCAACTTGCGTTATGATCGGGAAATCTCATAGTACATCTCGGATAAGTGTCGGAATTTTTCGGAACGCATAAGGCTGCGTTTGGATTTAAAAACAGTAGCAAAGCGCATAGACTATTGCCCAGTTTTCAGCATTTCAGGGTCAATTTCAAACGATCATAACTCCCTGTATATAATGAAATGTGTGAGCTATAATATATCAAACAAAAGCTCTTCGAGTCCTCTTTAAATTACAGTTGGTTTTATCCAATTTGAGTATATGAGTAAAAAGTTATATTCGATTTACTCCAGTCTACCAAACTGTCAACTGAGGGACAGATTTGACCTTAATTGTACCTTAGGGGTATTTTGGTAATCCTCCACCCCTATATATACCACCATCACGGGATTTAATCCCTCAAACACCATAATACACATACTTTTCCCAAAATTTCTCAAGAACTCTCCCTAGGGTTTCAACATTAAAACCCAAGCAACTCAAGATTCAACTGTGGGTTCGTGAAACAAATTACAGATTTGGAATCCTCTCGACGTAGGCTTCGATAGACACCCAAAATTCGTGGAGAAAAAGGTACGCGGGGTTTTCCTAAATTCTCATGGGCATAGAAAAATCATGTTTTAGAATGGGGTTTTAAATTATGTATATATATTTATGTATAAGATGTTTTAACATCATTGTTTTGGTCTTTTGACCATCTCCAAAGCGATTTGACAGTTTATATACATATATGAATGAATGTGTTTCAATTTTGAATACATGAACTTGCTAAAGACATTTGACCACCAGGTGTTTGATGAAATTTCTGCATGAATTGAACTTTAAGTTTCGGAATATGAAATCCTTTACATCAGTTACATGTTTTGGTGGTCTAAACTATGTTTTGAATGAAAGCTCTTGCTTAATACATTATGGCTCAGAAAAATCATGACTTGCAAGTCTTGGAATGACGATACGAACTCAGACTAATGCCATATCAGACTCAGACTAACAGACATTTCAGACTTTCATGATTTTAGACATTCAGAATGTTGCATGTACAGAAAAGGTTAAAAATGGGCATACAGAGATGTTAGGTAGTTCCCCGAAGAGGGCTTGAGTTCAAGAGACTCATTGCCTAAAACCGTGGTTTGCCGACCCGGGTATACTAGTATGCGCTAACTTAAATGTCCTGTGGCGTATCAGACTCAGACACTCCAACCCTTGCGGCACACTTGGGTTGGGGGCTTCCCCGCCGAGTCAATGGAAGATTCCATACAACACGTGGAATATCAGACTTGTAGGGGAATACCACCTAACTCAGAAGTAAAACACAGATCATGATTTGAAATGAACAGACAGGTTACATCTTTTCAGAAAGTGTCCATGTATTTTTCAGAAACAGTTTTATACATGATGTCTTGATGAAAAATTTCTTTCACTTAATATGTATATATATATATATGTATGTTCCATTATACTATTTTTTTGGATTGTTTCGCGTGCCAGTACTTTTGTTCTGACCCCCCCCTCCTTCCAGGTTCTGAGGCACAGTCTAGGGGTCCATCTACTCAGTAGACATTCTCGGATTTGCAGACTTGATCTCACAGTGGTGAGACTTCTATTATTCGGAAGGCCTAATTATGTCAGACTTATCTTATTTATTATGTTTTTGGTTTACTGAGGGCCTTGTCCCAGTTTATTTTCAGACAGATGTTTATGTTCTTAGTAGAGATTTTGCAGACTGATGTCAGATAGTATTATTCAGAAATGTTGCAGAACTTGACCATGTGTTCTGTACTCAGTTTCAATTCCGCATTTTATTATGATTATGAATGTTGTGCATGATAACCAGATAGAGAATGGGTGATCCGGGCCTTCATGTTTCGGGATGCTAGTCACGGCTAGGGCCTAGGCTCGGGTCATGACAGAGTTAGACCACACGAACTTTACCTTTTTCTGCGTAAACTCCGTAAGTGGAGGAGCTATGGAGGAAACACTTTCTACGAACCTTCTATAATACCCTGCCAAAACCAAAAAGCTTTGAATATCGGTTGGAGTCGTGGGTCTAGGCCATTTTCTCACTGCCTCAACCTTTTGAGTGTCGACCTTAATCCCTTCACTAGAAACAATGTGACTAAGGAAAGAAATATCACTAAACCAAAATTCACACTTGGATGGTTCGGAGGTGACTGGCATGATCCTCCTCATTCTTAGAGTAAACTAAGATGTCGTCAATGAAAACTATGAAGAATAGGTCTAGAAACTAAAGGAACTCCCTATTAATTAAATCTATGAAAGTTGCAGGGGCGTTAGTCAATCCGAAGGACATGACTAAGAATACATAATGGCCATATCAGGTTCGAAAAGCTATTTTCAGAATGTCAGCCTCCCTAACCTTCAACTGATGATGACCAAGGTCTATCTTAGAGAAATATTTTGCACCTTGGAGTTGATCAAACATTAATTTTTGGAAGAAGGTATTTATTTTTAACAATGAACTTAGTTAGCTAACGATAGTCTATCCACATATAGAGGGACCTGTAATACCCCGTAATTTTTTTCGTACACTTATCGCGATTATATGGAGTCCTAAAGGCTTGCGTATGGGTTAAATTAAGTTTATGGTGTTCGGAAGTATCCCATCAATAGTTGTATGTGTAGGTATTGGAATAAGTTTTCCAACGATATAAATTTTTCCCAAAACAGAGGAGTATTTCATATAAGCGAGCACATTCGAAAATTCAAAACGGTGGCCGGAAGCCTGTGAACAGTAAATCTGCAGGAAAATTACTGCAGCTAGGCAATTTTTTTTGGATCAACTTTAGACGATCATAACTCCTTGTACGAAAAGAACTGTGTGAGCTGCTATATATCGACGAAAATCTCCGAGAGTCTTCTTTCCGATGAAATTGGCTTCATCCAAACCAATGTCTGAGTAAGGAGCTATACCCGTTTTACTACAGCCTACCAAAAAAAATAGAATTTTGGGACAGATTTTTGGGTCAACTTTAAACGACCATAACTCCTTGTAAAGGAAGAACTGGGTGGTATACTTCATATGAAAATGAAATACCTTTGAATTATATTTCCAATGCAATTGGTTTCACCCAAATCCGATACCGGAGCAAAGAGTTATGATCGATTTACTTCAGCCTGCCAAAACAGTCCACTAGGGACAGATTCGGATTTATTTAAATTTTTAGGGAAAAATGGTCATTTTCTATTACCTCTTGGACGAAAATTGGTCTTTATAAACATACACTTAGCCTCATATATATCATATATCATCCAATTATTAAGAGAAGGTGAAACCCTAGCCTAATTTCAACTTCAAATATTTTGTGATTCAACCGTAGAAAATTCGAATTGGTTCCGTAGTTGTGTTCACCATCTCGAAAGCTTCGAGAAGCACCCCATGGTTATTTATGGAGGATTCTAAATACAAGAGTTCATTGTTAAGGTATGAATATTGTTTATTCTAGATTCTTATCCATGAATAAGTATTGATAACGGATTATGAGTATTGTCTCGATGTTGGAAGATAACTAGAAACATAGTTATGAATTGTTTTGTATAAATTGTTAGTAGTAAATTATGGAAGTTGTTGTATTGTATTATGGAGGATGAATTGTGGTGATATATCATTATATTAGTGGTTATGTATGCCTAGTGATCATGTTGGTATTGGATGGTGATTAAGAGGGGAAATAAAGGCTAAGAGTGATGTTGAGGGATATTGCATGAAAATGCATGATATGTGAATGTAATAAGAGTATAAGAGGATGTATGTAGCACTCTTATTGATGAGTTAAAGGATTACTTCCTAGATATTATTTGGTGAAGTTAATACCAAAATGGTAAGGTTTGGTTGCTAATACTAGTTTGCCACAAATGACTTATTATAGATAAGTGTTCGAAGAGTACGGGAAGTCAAGTTGGACTTGTATTGAAGTGGTTATATCAAGGTATGTAAGACATACTTTATCTAATATTTGGCATGAATAATGACCCATCGCACTCTCAAGTAAGCTTCCAACATTGTTCTACGACACATGACACATAATAACATCATATGATCTTCGACACTACCAATTGAACTTGTTTTCACTTTTAAGATGTCCGGCTAGTCAAAAAAAATGCCCATATACTATTGTTGACTGCAAAATGGTTTAATGAGGTATCCATGATTCTCTACTTCATTTTCATGATATTGATTACCTATTTACATATTTTTCCTATTGAGGTATCATGGTTTCAAGTTCCATAAGGTGTGACCACAAAGTAACCAATCTCAAAGATTAATTGAATTAAGAAATGGAATGTCTTTATTTTAAATTGTTGATATGATGTATTGTATTAGTACCACTGATCAGTTGTCCATTGTATTATAAATATTATGTATATATGCTATTCTAGGGGTGATCCCTGATGTATTGTATTAGTACCACTGATCAGTTGGCCATTGTATGACTTATGTTATGTATTGATAAGGAATACGGGAAGTAATGATATGAAAGTAATATGCAGGTATCCCATCAGCTCTTTTAAGTGTGGTCTACTCATACTGTTTATTCACATGTATCTGGGTTCTGTTGATCTTTTGTATCTCATCTTGATACTCACTACCTTACATACTCAGTACAAAATTCCGTACTGACGTCCCTCACGGGGGACCTGTATTCATGCCTACAGGAACAGGTACATCAGGTCGTACACCTCCGCAGTAAGAGCCAGGACATTCTGTTGATAGTGGTGAGATCCAGTTGTTTCGGGGCATCCCAAGTCGTTTCTATATGTACTTTTGGTATTTGTATTAAAGTATTTTGTGGGCGGGAGTTTGTCCCGACCCTAACTCAGTTGTGTATCTATGTAGAGGCTTTTGTAGACATATTGTACAGCCATAGGAGTGTTTGGTTGATAGACGTGATGGCTCTGACGGCCAATTACTGTTTATATATATATATTCGTGTCTGCTGGGCTGATACAGGTACTATTTTCTTCTATTTACAACGAAGTGCTGCCCAAATTTCTAATTTTCATAAGTAATGTAAATGTGAAAGTATAGGTTATGAACGGGTTCTCCCGGGCCTCCTCGTCTACGGGTGTCAATCCGCTCCAATGGGATTTGGGGCGTGACAGGAACAATCTTTCATACGCACAAAGAGTACAGGTGTACCCCAGGGAGAAACACTAGGGCGGATAAAGCCCATCTCAAGAAGGTCAATTAGCTATTCTTTCAACTCTTTCAATTCTGTAGGATCCATTCTATATGGAGGAATAGAAATAGGCTGGGTGTTCGGCAACAAGTCCATGCAAAAATCTATCTCCCTATTAGGTGGTATCCCTGGAGGATCATCGAGAAATACTTTTGGGAATTCGTTAACTATAGGAATAGTCTGATGGGAAGGATTTTCAGCAGCGAAATCCTTAACCTAAATAAGATGGTACAAACAACCCTTTAATATAAGCCTACAGGCTCTAAGAGAACTTATTAATTTCCCTTTTGGTGCTAAAGAATACCCTCCCACTCTATCACTGGCTTATTCGGAAAGGGTAAAGTAACTTATCAAGTTATACAGTCTAATGTGGTATAACACGAATAGAGACAATCTATTCCCAAGATAGCATCAAAGTCAACCATATCAAGCTCGACAGGGTCTATCATAGTATCACGATCACAAATGGACATAATACAATTTCTATACACCCTCCTAGCAATAATAGAGTCACCAACATGAGTAGAAAATGAGAAAGGCTCTGCAATAATTTTGGGTTCAAACCTAAAACTGACTGCCACATATGGTGTCACATAAAAATACGTAGACCATATGTCAAGAAACACATACACATTGCGGGAAAAGATTCATAACATACCGGTGATGACATCTGGTGAAGTCTCTGTATCCTGGCGGTTTGACAAATAATAGAACCGGTTGCGACCGCTCCCAGTAGCTGAAGCAGTACCTTTGGGTGGTGGTGCTGTGCAATTTTCTTTGGAACTAGTGCCCCCAACATTCTTTCTAAAGGGATAATCCCTATGAAGATGTCCCTGCGATCATATGCATAACATACTTTACCATCATAAAAACACCTCCCTGGATGATTCTTTCAATAGGTGCCACAATGAGGGTGTGCTCTGAATGGCATAGCCACACTTCCCTAGGACTCAGTACCCTGCATTCCTTCCCAACTATTGGGTCGTGAACTCTGAAACCGCCGATCAACTGGAGGTCTGGGCACAGGGGCACAGACAGATGATTGAACGTTGCTCCAAAACTTGTTATTCGGCCACCTGTTACCCCAATTACCATCCTGGTGCTGACTCTAGTTTTGGTCTGCCCGTCTGGCCCTCTTGGCCTGTCTATCTTTCTCCCTAGCCTCTGCCATTCCTTTCTTCTTCTCTTCAGTTAGTTATATATGAATGGACATCATAGAGAAATCCATGTCTTTGTTCAGCATTGCACCTTTGCACTCCAAGACCAAGTCATTTGAGATATCGGATGCAAACTTCCTCATACGGGCCCTAACATTTCTCGCTAATTCCATAGCATAACGGGATAGCTAGTTGAATTTTAGGGTGTAATCCTTGACACCCGTCTTACCCTATTTCAAGTTCATGAACTCTTCACCCTTGGACTCCCTCTATTCCAGGGGAAAGAATCGGTCCAAGAAGGCATCCACTAATTTGCTCCACACAGAAGGCTCAGCATTGTTTACCCTATAGTCCTCCCATTCGTTGTACAACTGATTGGCCATATCCTTCAGTTGATAAGACACCATTTCAACTCCTTCCACTTTATTCGCATGCATAACCCAAAAAGTTTTCTCCATCTCATCTGTGAACCCTTGTGGGTCCTCGTCAACCATTGTACCCATAAACATAGGTGGGTTTAGTTTCATAAATTTACCAACCCGTGTAGTCTGAGATGCACCAGACGCACACCCAATATCTTCAGGCCATCGGGCCTTGGAACCCACTAACTTCGCTATCATATGTACCGACTGTCAAAACTCAACATTTGATACTTCTCTTTGGAGAGGTTGAGTGTGGTTAGTCCCAGAATGAGGTGCCCTAGGTTCCCTAGTCTGAACAGGAGGGACTCCTGGAGTAGCAACAAACTTAGGAGTCTGAGCCCTATTATGTGTCTTCATCACATGGGTAGGATGAACATGTTATGTTTAGGCATTCTGTTCATTAGAGCGATGGGGAGGCATGATAACTTTCTGAAACACAGGAAATTATTTATTAGGGAATATTCAGACTCTACAGCTTGAACTAAATTACAATAGAATGGAGACATTCCTAAATTACTTGTAGCCTCCGATTTATAAGTATGGCACACCACAAACCCATAAACAAGACTCTACCCAACGTGATTTCGCAGATACTCTAGGAACATGAACCGTTCTCTAATACCAAGTTTGTCATGACCTAAACCGGGGCCCTGGCCGTGACGAACATCTTAAACCGTTGATGCCCGGGTTCCTCTTTTCTATCTGGAAATCACGAACACCATTCACATACAGAAAAGAGAAATGTGGAAATAAACAGGCGGAATCATAGTAATATTCTAAGTTCAATTTAAAAATACGGAATG
Source organism: Capsicum pubescens (assembly GCA_030864215.1). Taxonomy (NCBI): domain Eukaryota; kingdom Viridiplantae; phylum Streptophyta; class Magnoliopsida; order Solanales; family Solanaceae; genus Capsicum; species Capsicum pubescens. The sequence goes on along the minus strand of CM061548.1, from coordinate 365,205,031 downwards.
AAATCAATAGACACTCAAAAATATCCATCTCAGTCTGTGAAATCTCTAATACATAAAAATAAAATAACTTGTCTATAACTGGTACAAGGCCTCCATTCAGACCTAAAAATACAAAGCAAAACAACACTCTAACAACAGGCATCCCGAAATAATGAAGGCTAACCAACTGCACACATCGGTCTGAAGATTCTAAGGTTTCGCGGGACCCCTAGACTGAGCCTCTGAACCTAAAATATAGGGGGTCAATATAAACATAATGGTATGTGAAACAACTCAAAATAGTATGCTTTTAATACAAAATATATGAGAGCATTTCATAAAAACAATGATCATAATGCGTAAGTAAAAATACATGAGCATACTTTAGTGAACTCTAAATCACTTATTTGAAACCATGACTCACTTTTTATTATTCTTCTAAGCTAGTGGGTACACCCTATAAATCTAAAATTCCACGGGCTATATGGAACCCGCCCTTTTCTCAACGGCCAAGCCTCCAACCTAAGTAGCCGCAAGGATTGGAGTGGTGATACTCCCCATGTGAGCACAGCGCAGGAAATATCCCCCATGTGAGATGTCATAAAACTATCATATCATGTAGGATAATATATCATAAGTCTTGTATCGGCAACTACACTTTCCAGCGATTAGCCCATTCACTCAAATGTCTTGTTTGAGTAACCTACGAGATCTCTTAAGCCAAACTTTTGGTCTTTAGTGAAAACATATTCATACTTTTCAAACATTCAATACTATCTTGTTAAGGGCATGGAATCATCGGGTATCGTCATACCCTGACTTTCAAGTCAATCAAATCATGTCACATCATCTCTTCATCCCTTTTCAATTATTATAAAATTCATTACCATCATTATTCAACAATCACTAACCCATTAATTTTCCATTTAGAAAATTCATGCCTTTAAACAATCTATAACAACATAAATCGAAAATATCATGATAAAAGAGGGACTCTTGATCATTCATTCTCTCATTAAACTTTCATTACACCCCAAATAATAGATCCATAATTATGTTCAAAAATTATGATAAATGATTAAAGGAAACATACAATTACTTCAGAACAACTTCCTAACGTATACTTTTCAAACAATTCCAAAAACATTTTTTATGAATATTATTAGGGATCTTTAATATAATTAAAACAATAGAAGAAATAATATTCCAATGATGTTTAGAGAAGTACCATATACCTTGATGACTTTGTCTAAAGAGTAGAACTCAAATCTCGATTCTTTCCTTGAAACATTTGGGCTTAAGGATTGATTTCTTGTTCTTGGATGGAAGCCTAGTTTGATCTTGCTTTTGAGAGTGAATACAGTGTTTTTGATGTAGTATAACTGATGGTAATTCACTAATAAAAATTTCACAGAGTGATTAAATCCATTGTGGATGTTTTCTAAAGAGGAAAAGTACCAAAACACCCCTATTTAAGCATCCCGCCTTCGAAACTTTTAATTTTGCCTGATGGCTTGGTTGACAAACCATCAGGAGGGTGACAAACCATAAACTTTACCTTTGGGTCATGTCCATTTACTGAACTCAATAATTTAGGGGTGATGGAAGGCTTGACGGTCAGTCGGGTCGGCCGTTGCACCCTCGGTATATTGATACCTCTTTGTAAAATGGGCATAACATTTTACCCTGATATATGATTAAGGTGAAACTAGTGGTTTTGGAAATAGGAATCAAAGACCCTTTGTTTGATTTATAGTTATACCCCAATTATCAAAACCAAAATGCTATACGGTGCTTATGACCCTGAGGGACCGCAAGCTAACTCATGACTAATATATGTACCTGTACATTGCAATATATAATGTAATAGTGCAGAAAGCATGAACATGTAGGCCATAAGGTTGAACTGAATAAAAATCTATCAAAAAATAATATCCATATGGGTGAAAGACACCCAAAACAATTGAAAACTGAATTAACTCTAAACTAAATCTGCATACTGAATCTGAAAGCCTCTAAGTACTATCTGAATAAGGAGTTGAAGGAAGATATCTCCAACTAACTCCGTCTAACAAAACTGAGCTAAAATAATAAATGAAATAAAATAATATTGCCCTCAAATGGATGAGATCTAACTGCACCACTGCGCTGCATGCTCCTGCTGATCTGGAGTTCATATCTCTGAACCTAAGGTGTAACATGAAAGAAAGCACCATATCGTAAATGCGTTAGTACAACTGGAGTACTGAGTATACGAGTGAGGTGGGCTAATGCAAAAGTGTATACATGCATGCAAAATGGTAACTGACTTACTTATATGAATGTGAGAGTGTAAACATACATACATAGTAACTGAGATCGTGAGTACGTGATAGCTTGATCTGTACGCTACAACATGGTTTACTGATAATTGACATGGCTAAAAATGTAGTTCTGATAACATGGACGACTATATCTGACAGTCTTAAATCTGATGGAACTATCTGAGTTCTGCACTATAACTAAATTTGACTATATCTGATGGTCCTGGTATAAAAATGTCTGAAGAACTATCAGAGTTCTTTTACCGAGATTGAGTATGAAATTATAGGAGTTAGTTGTTTAACTGACATACGCCATTTGTTCCATTATGGCTAAGATGGGGCCTAATCTCTGTCGTGACTAGAAGGGTGTCAATACTGCACCACTGCTAAGGACAACATGTGAGCAACCCTTATATAACAGGTAACTCTAGTGAGAACGGTGGGAACCCTCATATAACAGGTTAATACACCTCATCTACACTCAGATAACAGGTTGCGATGTCTCAACCTATGCTGGCTACATAGTTCTGGAATGCAAGGATGACTGCTAAGAATCAAACCCTCATATACAGGTGAGTTCCCATCCTTGGGTTCACTCGGTGCTAACTCCTACTACCATCTGAAGAGATTGAACATGATTTAACTGAGTGTACATGAGTGGAACTTACTGAATTCTATTGACTGAGGGAATACTACTGAAATCTGATAACTGACTGAGACCATGAGGTTTCCTGAGTCACATGGCTGTCTGAATTCTATTGAATCATGGCTTGATTTTGTATATAGTGAAACATGACATGGCTCTTGGTACACAACTATAATTTTTGGGTACGAATACCCCCATGTCTCGATGTAAGGAAACTGACACGACATGACTAACTTGATCATAAGATCAGAGTCCACAATTCACATTATCATAAATAGGGGATATTATACATCATGTAGTTCCTCACCACATGAATTATGATAGGGATTGCATAGCTATATTTCATGTGCATATTGTATATCTCCATTATCATACATTCTTCATACCGCAACATTAGAAACACATTAAAAGAATGAAATTCATATTAAAGTATATAGCTAACATTGACTTATCATTTAGAAATCATGGAACCATATAAACATGGATTTCTAGAATCCTAAGCATTTTATCGAACACCTTGCATGCACTCTTTAAGGCATAGGTGTTCTTCATAACATGTACCATTTTGCACCACCTAAAGTTCATAGTTTTCAACTAACAAGCATATATATTCCATGAAAACACCTCTAGATATCATCTTGAAAATTAAACAACAATCATCAACACGTACATGCTCATATCACCATAAAAAGTTCACAAAATAGTAGTTAAAACATGGTTCTTGAGCTCTATGAACGGATTGGATTCGTAGATGAACACTAGGCATACCTGACTCAAGATTCTTGATGTTTATGAACTTGAAGTATTTGAAATCCTTTGATTTTTAAAGAAGATTGGGTCTTGTTCTTGGAGATTAAAGTTAGAGAGAAACCCTATTTTTTTGTTTATGAAATAATATTGAGCAAAAAATGGCTGAATTCGGACTCATCTGGGTATATAAAGGCGAGTGTTAAGGGACCAAAATACCCCTGTTAAAACAACCTGGAAGTAAACTGAACGTGGTGTGTGACGATCCGACTGATGTTCCATCAGGAACTTAACGTTCCATCATTTTGACCGTCATACCTGAACTAGAAATGGGGTTCACTGGATAAGAGTGACGGCCTAGATGACGGTCCGTCAAAAAATCTGACCGTCCATCAACTCATCCATCAATCCTTATCCATAACGTGTCCCTGCTGCCTTGGTTGTGACGGTCAAAGTGGCGGTCCATCACTTGATTGGCGGTCCATCAACTTGGACATCCCACCTGGGCGTTTCGGTCAGTTCTGAGTAAAACATCCATAACTTCCTCGTCTGGTTTCGGATTTGGACAAAATTGGTATAGTTAGAAAGCTAACTCAATTTTTCACGTGATAGAAAGTATAAATATAAAAATTACCACGGGTACGAAAAAATATATTTGTATTTCAGAGCATGTACTAGAATCCTTGAGATGATTTCTAGATAGGAATACACACGTGTATTACAATATCTCCCGCTTGAGAACATTCATCCTCGAATGAGAATGAATAAACGGGAAAACAATAAATGAACATGAACTAAACATGAGTGAATAAGACATGACTTCATGACTGACATGCTAAATATACTGAACTCATGCACATCTGATGCATGGCTAACTGAGTGTTCTGATAAACTGAGTTTCTCAACACGAGGATGCATAGATGATCCATGATTTTATAACTGAACTAATAAATGAATGGATGACAGAGTTTGAATGGAAGTAGATACCACGTTTATAATGGGAATATGAATATGAAAATGAATAAGCTTAAGGCGAACAATTACCTTGAGCTTGATCTGAATCGGCGGAGAAGAGGTAAGGATACTTGGTACGCATATCTGCTTCTACTTCCCAAGTAGCTCCCTCGACGAACTGATTTTGCCAAAGAACCTTAACTAGAGGGACCTTTTTGTTCCTCAATCAATGAGTTTGATAGTCTAAGATTTTGACTGGAATCTCTTCATAAGAGAGACTATTCTGAACATGAACGCTCTGAATAGGGACTACAACTACTAGGTCACCTACGTACTTCTTGAGTAAGGATACATGGAAGACCGAATGAACTAAGGCTAAATATGAAGGAAATTCGAGCTCAAAAGCTACCTTGCGTAAATGACTGAAAATCCTGAAGGGACCGATATAGCGAGGACTGAGTTTGCCTTTCTAGCCAAACCTCATCACTCCCTTCATGGGAAAGATATTGAGATAGACATAGTCATCGACCTTGAAATCGATATCCTTTCGACGAACATCAGCATAACACTTCTATCGACTCCGAGCAACCCGGTGTCTCTCTCTGATCAACTGAACTTTCTCTAAGGCATCGAAAACCAAGTCATGACCTATGACTGAGGCATCACTAAATTCAAACCAACCAATTGGATATCTACATATCCTTCCATAAGACATTCTAATTGAGCCATTTTAATACTGGAATGATAGCTATTGTTTAATGCAAACTCAATCAAAGGAAAATGGTCATCCCAACTTCCCTTGAAATCAATTGCCCACCCCCTTAGCATATCTTTAAGAGTCTGAATGGTCCTTTCTTCATGAAAATCTATCTGAGGATGAAAGGCTATACTGAGATGGACTTGGGTACCAAGACCCATTTGGAATGCTTTCCAGAAGTGAGAGGTGAACTGGGTACCTCTGTCTGAAATAAGAGATAATGGAACACCGTGTAATTTGACCAATTCCCTGATATAGAGTTTTGCATAATCCTTGGCTGAATAAGTGGTATGAACTGGAAGAAAATGAGCTGACTTGGTCATCTTGTCTACAATAACCAAAACTAAATCATGTTGATAATGAGTTCGAGGCAAACCTGTCACGAAGTCAATGTTTACTTCTTTCCACTTCCAAGTAGGAATAGTGAACTCTTGCATGCGTCCACTAGTCATTTGATGCTCTAGCTTAACTTGCTGACATGTAGAGCACTTAGCCATGAACTCTACAACATCTCTCTTAGTCCCACTCCCCTAATAGATTTCCCGTAGGTCGAGGTATATCTTAGTGGCCCCTGGATGAATAGAGTATCTCGCACCATGCACTTCTGCAAGAATCTGCTGCTTTAAGGCATCTATACCTGGAACGCACAGATGACCCCGACAATGAAGAACCCCATCTCCCTCTTGGGAGAAAACCTCAACTCTTTAATCCTGAACTGACTCTTTTATCTTGACAAGGCTAGGATTCTTGTCTTCCTTCTCTTTCATCTGTGAAACTAGAGATGACTTTGAACTACTCTGAACACATACACCACCCTCTGAAGAGTCAACTACACGAACTCCTAGTCTTGAAAGCTAATGGATTTCCTAGGCTATCATTTTCTTGCTATCCTCAACGTGAGAAACACTACTCAAGGAAAGTCTAGTGAGTGCATTGACCACAACGTTGGCCTTGCCCGGGTGATAAAGCACACTCATGTCATAATCCTTTAAGAGCTCTAACCACCTTCTCTGATGAAGATTGAGATCTTTCTGAGAAAAGACATACTGGAGACTCTTATGATCCGTGAAGACATCTATATGAAATCCATATAGATAATACCTCCAAATCTTTAAGGAAAATACTACGGATGCTAAATCAAGATCATTAGTAGGATAATTCATCTCAGGGGGCTTTAACTGTCTGGAGGCGTAGGCTATGACCTTACCATGCTGCATTAGAACACAAGCTAACCCCAATCTGGACGCATCAAAATATACCACGAATCCATCTGAACCATTTGGAAGTGCTAGAACTGGAGCTGAGGTGAGTCGCATCTTCAACTCTTGAAAAATGTTCTCACGACGATATGACCACTGAAACTTGACCTTCTTCTGAGTCAATCTGTACATGGGAGATACAATAGAAGAAAATACCTTAAACCGTCTGTAATAGCCAGCCAAACTTAAGAAACTCCTAATATCTGATAGAGATACGGAGCGAGGCAAGTTTCTCTGCACTTCAGTCTTCTGAGGATCCACTATAATGACATCACCAAAAACAATATGGTCAAGGAATGCTACTGATCTTAGCCAAAATTTGCACTTAGTGAACTTGGCGAATAACTGATGATCCCTGAGAGTTTGAAGAACAATCCTGAGATAGTCTGAATGATCATGCTCGGTGCGAGAATAGACAAAATTATTATCTATAAAGACTATGATGAACATATCCAAGTACTTCATGAACACACGTTTCATTAAGTCCATGAAAGTTGTAGGGGCATTGGTAAGACCAAAGAACATGACTAGAAATTCGAAGTGACCATACCGAGTATGGAAATGTATCTTCGGGATGTCACGTTCTCTAATTGTGAGCTAATGAAAGCCTGATATGAGGTCTATCTGGGAAAAATAACTTGCACCCTGAAGTTGGTCAAACAAGTCATCTGTTCTTGGCAGTGGATACCTGTTCATAACCGTGACTTTATTGAGATGACGGTAATTATTACACATCCTAAGAGAACCGTCTTTTTTGCGCACTAATATGACTGGTGCACCCCATGGGGACACACTGGGCCTGATGAATCCCTTATTTAAGAGATCCTCCAACTGATCTTTTAGTTCCTTGAGTTCCACAGGTGCAATTCTATATGGCAGAATAAAGATAGGCTGAGTATCTGGGAGAAAGTCTATGCCGAAGTTTATTTCTATTTCAGGAGGAATGTTTGAAGATGTTTGGGAAAGACGTTTCAATATTCATGAATAACTGGAACTGATTCAAGGCTTGGAGGTTCAGAACTGGAAACTTTTACATGCACGAGATGATGCACACACCCGTTAGAAATTATTCTCCTTGGTTGAAGGTAGGAAACAAGATGACCCCTAAAAGATGAAGTACTGCCCTTCCACTCTAGGACGGGTTCATTCAGGAATTGAAATTGAACTATTTGGGTTCTGTAGTCAACTGTGGCATAGCAGCAATGAAGCTAATCCATGCCGAGAATGACATTAAAATTAGTCATCTCTAATTTGACTAAATCCCCAGACATGGATTTTTAAAATATCAAAACCGAACAGTTCTTGTATGCTCGCCGAGCTATTTTGGTTTTACCCACTAGGGTAGATATTGAAAAGGGCTATGCTAAAATTTTGGGACTGATTCCAAAATCGCCTGCTATATATGGAGTGACAAAAGACAAGGATGCACCTCGATCTAGCAAAGCATAAACATGAACATGGAAAATCTGTAACGTACCAGTAAATACACCAGGAGAAATTTCCTGATCCTGTCGGTTCTAAAGAACATAAAGTCTATTTAGGTGTTTCCCACCAGTAGCACTAGAAGTGGCACCCTACTGGTTCGGGTGACCGAACTGAGATGTGAAACGATTCTCCTGACCCTGAGGACGTGGCTAAGGACAGTCCCTAACTCTGTGGCCTGGCTTTCCACAACTGAAACAAATGCCTTGATCCGCTCTACACACACCCTGATGGTGCTTACCGCAAGTCTGACACTGAGGATAAATATGGGTAGTACTAATACTGCCCTGAGATTTAGAGCCTGGTGCTCTATCTCTGTTTCCATCTCTGAATTTTGGCACTGGGGCACTAGCAGAGGAAGGAGCTGGAGCTGCTGACTTGCGATGAAACTACAAACAGTTTCTTCCTTTGGATTTGTTCTAAGTAAAATTGAAACTGCCTGATCTTTCTCTCTTGTTCTGCCTCTTCCTAGTTTTAACCTTCTGCTCTTCTATCTACTGGGCAATGTTCATAAGCCTGGATAAAGTCATATCACTATTCAGCATCACAGACCTACACTCATTTACCACGCTATCAATCACCCCTGACGCAAACTTGCTGATCTTAGCCTTGTTGTCTGCAACCACATGAGGGGCATATCTGGCTAGCTGAGTAAATCATAGAGAATACTCTCTAACCATTATATTTCCCTTCCTGAGTTTGATGAACTTAAGAACTTTGTCTTCCCTCAACTCTTGGGGAAAGAATCTGTCTAAGAAATCCATGACAAATTCCTCCCACTCAATAGGACCTACATCTTCTACCCTCTCGGACTTCCACTATTTGTACCAAGTGTGAGCAACATCCTGTAATTGGTATGCGGCTAACTAGGCACTCTGAACCAAAGTAACTCCCATGATATTAATGAATTTCTTTACTTGGTCAATGAACTCCTGAGGGTCTTCGTCAGACTTGGACCCGAGAAAAGATGAAGGGTTCATTTGGGTGAAGTCCCGACTCCTGGCTGCTGCAGAATTGACCATAGAATTGGCTGGAATAACTGGTGCCTGTTCATTCTGGGTAGACATAGACTGAGTAAGTGTGGTGAATGTGACCCTAAACTCCGCATGAGAAATATGTTCGCCCAAAGGATCTTTTGATAGAGAAGCTAGCTGGTTTCTTTTCTTTGGAGGCATATTCTGAAATAAGAGAAGAACAAATTAGACTGAGAGTTTAACTTGAGATTATGATTACTAGCATGATATGAATACCGAAAGAAGGGAAATTGTTCCTAAAACATCTTATAGACTCTTGCACATAAATGTGGCGTGCAATACACCTATGCACAAGACTCTAAATAGATGTAGCTTTTAGACTTCCTAGGACTCTATTTAACCTGGTATACTGACTTCTGAAGAACTATCTGAGTTATTTTACGGATACTGAGTCTTAAATTATGGGCGGTATTATTTAACCGAAATGCCCCACATATGCCATTATAGCTAAGCTGGGGTCCAATCTCTGCCCTGACAGGAAGGGTGTCAATACCGCGCCACTGGTAAGGACAACATGTGAGCAACCCTCATTTAACAGGTAACTCTAGTGAGAATGGTTGGAACCCTCATATAACAGGTTAATCCACCTCATCTACCCATATATAACAGGCTGCGATGTCTCAACCTATGTTGTCTACATAGTTCTAGAATGTAAGGATGACTGCTAAGAATCATACCGTCATCTACAGGTGAGTTCCCATCCTTGGGTTGAGTCGATGCTAAGTCCTACTCCAATCTGAAAAGACTGAGCATGATTTAACTGACTGTACATGAGTGGAACTTACTGATTCTATTGACTAACAAAATACTACTAATATCTGATAATTCACTGAGACCATGTGGTTTCCTGAGTCACATTGCTGACTGAATTCTACTGAATCATGGCTTGACTTTGTATATCATGAAATATGACATGGCTCTAGGAACACAGCTATAATTTTTAGGTATGAATACCCCCATGACTCAATGGAAGGAAACTGACATAACATGACTGACTTGTTCATAAGATCGGAGTCCACAATTCACATTATCATAAATCGGGGATATTATACATCATGTAGTTCCTCAACATATTAAGCAAGGTAGGGAGTGCATAACTATATTTCATGTTCATATTGTATATCTCACTTATCATACATGCTTCATACTACAACATTAGCAACACCTGAAAAGCATGAAATTCATATTAAAGTATATAGCTAACATGGACTTGTCATTTAGACATCATGGAACCATATAAACATGAATTTCTAGAATGCTAAGCATTTTATCGAACACCTTGCATGCACTCTTTAAGGCGTAGGTGTGCTTCATAACTTGTACCATTTTACACAACCTAAAGTTCATAGTTTTCAACTAAAAAGCATATATATTCCATGAAAACACCTCTAGATATCATTTTGAAAATTAAACAACAATCATCAACACTTACATGCTCATATCACCACAAAAAGTTCACAAAATAGTATTTAAATCATGGTTCTTGAGTTGTATGAACTGATTGGTTCCATAGATGAACACTACGCATACCTGACTAAAGGTTCTTGATGTTTTTGAACTCTAAGGATTTGAAATCCTTTAATTTTTCAAGAAAATTGTGTCTTTATCATGGAGATTAAAGTTAGAGAGTAACCTTTATTTTTTGTTTGTGAAATAATAATGAGCATAAATTGTTGAATTCGTACTCATCTGGGTATATATAGGTGAGTGGTAAGGGACCAAAATACCCCTGTTAAAATGGCTTGGAAGTAAACTGAACGTGGCTTGTGATGACCCGACTAATAATCCATCAGTAACTTATTGGTCCATCATTTAGACCATCATACGTGCAGTAGAAATGGGGTTCACTAGATAAGAGTGACGGCTTAGATGACGGTCCGTCAAAAAATCTGACGGTTTGTCAACTCATCCATCAATCTTTATCCAGAACGTGGCCCTACTTCCTTGGTTGTGACGGTCAAAGTGGCGGTCCGTCACTTGATTGGCGGTCCATTAACTTGGACATCGCACCTGGGCGTTTCGGTTAGTTCTGAGTAAAACATCCATAACTTCCTCGTCTGGTGTCGGTTTTGGACTAAATTTGTATCGTTAGAAAGCTAACTCAATTTTACAAGTGATAGAAAGTATAACTCACAAAAATACCACGGGTACAAAAAAATAGATTTTTATTTCAAAGAAAGTACTAGCATCCTTGAGATGATTTCTATCTAGGAATAAGCATGGGAATTACAATATCTCCTCTTTTAGAACATTCATCCTCGAAAAAGACTGATTAAAAGGGAAACTAATAAATGAACATGAAATGAAAATGAGTGAATGAGACATGACTTCATGACTGACATGCTAAATATACTGAACTCATGAAGATCTGATGCATGGCTAACTGAGTGTTCTGATAAACTGAGTTTCTCAAGACGAGGATGTATAGTTGATGCATGATTTTATAACAGAACTGATACATGAATGCATGGCAGAGTATGAAATAGTAGTAGATAACTCATTTATAATGGGAACATGAATATGAAAATGAATAAGCTTAAGGCAAACTATTACCTTTAGCTTGATCCGAATCGGTGGAGAAGAGGTAAGGATACTTTGTATGCATATCTGCTTCTACTTCCCAAGTAGCTCCCTCGACGGACTGATTTCTCCAAAGAACCTTAACTAGAGGGACCTTTTTGTTCCTCAATTGGAGAGTCTGATAGTCTAAGATTTTTACTAGAATCTCTTCATAACAAAGACTGTTCTAAACATCAATGCTCTGAATAGGGACTATAATAGCTAGGTCACCTATGCACTTCTTAATCAAGGATACATGGAATACCGGATGAACTGAGGCTAAATCTGAAGGATGTTAGAGATCATTAACTACCTTTCCTAAATGACTAAGATTCCAGAAGGGACCGACATAGCGAGTAATGAGTTTCCCTTTCTTGCCGAACCTCTTCACTCCCTTCATGGGAGAGATCTTGAGATAGACATAGTCATCGACCTCGATCTCTAGATCCTTTCTATGAATATCAACATAAGACTTTTGTCAGCTCTGAGAATCCTAGAGTCTCTCTCTGATCAACTGAACTTTCTCTATTACATCAAAAACCAAGTAAGGACCTATGACTGAGGTCTCACTAACTTCAAACCAAACAATTAGACATCTACACCTCCTAACTTAGAGAGCTTTGAGTTGAGCCATTTTAATACTGGGATGATAGCTATTGTTGTATGAAAACTCAATCAAAGGAAAATGGTCATCCCAACTTCCCTTGAAATCAATTGCACACACCCTTAGCATATCTTCAAGAGTCCGAATGGTCCATTTGGCTTGACCATCTTTCTGAGGATGTAAGGCTATACCGAGATGGAATTAGGTACCAAGACCCTTTTGGAATGCTTTCCAGAAGTGATAAGTGAATTGGGTACCTCTTTCTGAAATAACAGATAATGGAACCCCATTTAATTTGACCAACTCCCTGATGTTGAATTTGGCGTAATCCTCGGTTGAATAAGACGTATGAACTGGAAGGAAATGAGCCGATATGGTTATCCTGTCTACAATAACCCAAACTGAATCCTGATGATGATGAGTTCGAGAAAAACCCATCACGAAGTCCAAGTTCACTTCTTCCCACTTCCAAGTAGGAATAGTGAACTCCTGCATAGATCCAGTAGGCTTTTGAGGCTCTATATTAACTTACTGATATGTAGAGCACTTAGCCACAAAATCTACAATATCTCTCTTCATCCCACTCCCCCAATAGAGTTACCACAGGCCGTGGTACATCTTAGTGTCACCTGGATGAATAGAGTATCACACACCATACGCTTTTGCAAGAATTCGCTTCTTTAAGTCATACACACCTGGAACACACAGATGACACTGACAACGAAGAACCCCATTTCCCCCTTTGGAGAAAATCTCTACTCATTGATCCTAAGCTGACTCTTTTATCTTGACAAGGATAGGATCCCTGTCTTGCTTCTCTTTCACTTTGGAAACTAGAGATGACTCTGAACACATACACCATCCTCTAAAGAGTTGACTAAGCGAATGCCTATTCTGGAAAGCTGATGGATTTCCTGGGCTATATTTTTCTTGCTATCCTCAACGTGTGAAACACTACCCAAGGAGAGTCTACTGAGAGCATTGGCGAAAATGTTGGCCTTGCCCAGGTGTTAAAGGACACTCATGTCATAATCCTTCAAGATCACTAACCACCTTTTCTGAAGAAGATCGAGATCTTTCTGAGAAGAGACATACTGGAGACTCTTATGATCCGTGAAGGCATCTACATGAACTCCATATAGATAATGCTTCCAAATCTTTAAGGCAAATACTACGGCTACTAACTCAAGATCATGAGTAGGATAATTCTTCTCATGGGGCTTTAACTATCTTGAGGCGTAGGCTATGAACTTACCATGATACATGATAACACAACCTAAACCCACTCTGTACGCATCACAATATACCACGAATCCGTCTAAACCATCTAGAAGAGCTAGAACTGGAGCTGAGGTGAGTCGAGTCTTCAACTCTATAAATCTCTTCTCACAAGGATCTGACCTCTGAAACTTGACCTTCTTTTGAGTCAATCTGGACATGGGAGATGTAATAGAAGAAAATACCTCTACAAACTGTCTGTAATAGCCAGCCAAACCAAAGAAACTCCTAATATTTGATGGTGATACGGGGTGAGTCCAGTTTCTCACCGCTTCGGTCTTCTGAGGATCTAATCTAATACCATCATCGGAAATAATATAGCTAAGGAATTCTACTGATCTTAGCCAAAATTTGCACTTACTGAACTAGGTGAATGACTGATGATCCCTGATAGTCTGAAGAACAATCTTAAGATGGTTTGAATGATTATGCTGGGTGCGAGAATAGACAAGAATATCACCTATAAATACTATGAAGAACATGTCCAAGTACTGCTTGAACACATGGTTCATCAAGTACATGAAAGCTTCAGAGGCATTGGTAAGACCAAAGGACATGACTAGAAATTCGAAGTGACCATACCGATTACAGAAAACTGTCTTTGGGATGTCATGTTCTCTAACTCTGAGATGATGATAGCCTTATCTGAGGTCTATCTTGGAGAAATAACTGGCACCCTAATGTTAGTCAAACAAGTCATCTACTCTTGGCAGCGGATACCTGTTCTTAACTGTGACTTTGTTGAGCTGATGGTAATCAATACACATCCTGAGAGAACTATCTTTCTTGAGCACGAATATGACTGGTGCATCCCATAGGGACACACTGGGCATGATGAATCCTTATATAAGATATCCTTAAACTAATCTTTCAGTTCCTTGACTTCTGCCGGTACCATTCTATATGGACGAATAGAGATAGGCTGAGTATCTGGGAGAAGGTCTATGCCGAAGTCTATTTCTCTTTCGGGAGGAATGCCTGGAATATCTTTGGGAAAGAAGTCTGAATATTCATTAACAACTGGAACTGATTCAAGTCTAGGAGATTTGGAACTAGAATCTTTAACATGCATGAGATGATGCACACAACACTTAGAAATCATTCTCTTCGCTCGAAGGTAGGAAACAAGCCAAACCCTGAAAGATGAAGTACTACACTTCCACTCTTGAATGGATTCATTTGAGAACTGAAATTGAACTTTTCGGGTTCTGAAGTCGACTGTGGTATAGCAGAAATAAAGCCAATCCATGCCGAGAATGACATTAAAATCAGTCATCTCTAATTCGACTAAATCTGCTGACGTGGATTTCTGAAATATCATAATCGGGAAGTTCTTGTATACCCTCTAAGCTATTTTGGTTTCACCTACTGGGGTAGAGACTGAAAAGGGCTCAGCTAAAATTTTAGGACTGATTCTAAAATCGCCCGCTATGTATGGAGTGACAAAAGACAAGGATGCACCTGGATCTAGAATTGAATAAACATGAACATGGAAAATCTATAATGTACCAGTAACGACATCAGCAGAATTTTCCTGATCCTATCGTGTTTGTAGAGCATAGAGTCTATTTAGGCGTTGCCCACTAGTAGCACTGGAAGTGGCACCCTGCTGGTTCGGGGGACCGGACTGGGCTGTGGAATGATTTGGATGACCCTGAGGACGTGGCTGAGGAAAGTCCCTAACTCTATGGCCTAGCTTTCCACAACTGAAACAAATGCCTTGATCCGCTCTACACACCCCTTGATGGTGCTTACCGCAAGACTGACACTGACTATAAATACGGGCACTACTAACAATGCCCTGAGATTAATAGCCTGGTGCTCTATCTCTGTTGCCGTCTCTAAATTTTTGCACTGGGGAACTAGCAGAGGAAGGGGCTGAAGCTGCTGACTTAGGATGAAACTGTGAACGGTTTCCTCCTTCGGATTTGGGCTGAGTAAAACAGAAACTGCCTAATCTTGCTCTCTTGTTCTACCTCTCCCAGGTTCTAACCTTCTGCTCCTCTATCTTCTGGTCTAGGGTCATGAGCCTGGCAAAAGTCATATCACTATTCAGCATCACAGACCTACACTCATTTACCAAACAATCATTCACCCCTGACATGAACTTGCTTATCTTAGCCCTGTTGTCTGCAACCATATGAGGGGCATATCTAGATAGGTAAGTAAATCTTAGAGAATACTCTCTAACTGTCTTATTTCCCTGCCTGAGGTTGATGAACTCAAGAACATTGGCTTCCCTCAGCTCTTGGGGAAAAATCTATCTAAGAAAGCCTTGACATATTCCTCCTACTCAATAGGACCTGCATCTTCTACCCTCTCGAACTTCCACTATTTGTACCAAGTGTGAGCAATGTCCTATAGTTGGTATGCGGCTAACTCGGTACTCTAAAAAGAAATAACTCCTATGATATTAATGACCTTGTGTACATGTTCAATTAACTCCTCACGATCTTCATCAGACTTAGACCCGAAAAAAGATGGAGGGTTTATTTGGGTGAAGTCCCGAATCCTAGCTGTTGTAGAATTGGCCACTGGATTGGCCGAAATAACTAGTGGCCATTAATTCTGGGCAGCCATAGAATTAGCAAGTGTGCAGAATACGTCCCTAAACTCAACATCAGAAACATGTTTGCCCAAAGGATCTTCGGGCTGAGGAGATGGATGGTTTCTTCTCATTGGAGGCATATTCTGAAATAAGAGAAAAATGGATTACACTAAGAGTTTAACTTGAGATTATGCTCACTAGCACGATATGAATACCGAAAGAAGGGTAACTGTTCCTACAACATATTATAGCCTCTTTCACATAAATGTGGTGCGTAACACATCTATGCACAAGACTCTAATATATGTGGCTTTCAGACTTCCTAGGACTCTATTGAACCTTAGACTCTGATACCAAGTTTGTTACGCTCTGATTATCTGAACTAGAATTCTACCGGTTCTTATAACCCCGAGGGACCACAAGATAACCCATGACAGATATATGTACCTGTACACTGCAATATATAATGTAATAGTGTGGAAAGCATGGACATGTAGGCCATATGGTTCAACTGAATAAAAATTTGTCAAAACATAATATCTATATGGGTGAAAGATACCCAAAACAACTAAAAACTGAATCAAATCTGAACTAAATCTAAATAATGAATCTGAAAGCCTCTACGTACTGTCTAAATAAGGAGTTGAAGGAACATATCTCCAACTAACTCCGTCTAACAAAACTGAGCTGAAATAATAAATGAAATAAAATAATATCTCCTTCGAATGGATGAAGGCTCACTACAACTCTGCGGCTGGATGCTACTGCTACTTTGGAGCTCGTGTCTCTGAACCTATGGTGTAACATGAAAGAAAGCACCATAGCACAAATGCATAAGTACAACTAGTGTACTGAGCATACGAGTGAGGTAGGCTAATGCAAAAGGGTATACATGTATGAACAATGCTAACTGACTGACTTATATGAATGTGAGAGTGTAAATATACATACATAGTAACTGAGATCGTAAGTATGTGATAGCTAGATTTGTACGCTAATACATGGTTTACTGATAACTGACATGGCTAAAACTGTAAACTGACACAACATGACTGACTTGATCATAAGATTTAAGTGGACATTTTAAATTATTATAAATAGGGGATATTATACATCATGTAGCTCCTCAACATATTAAGCATGGTAGGGAGTGCATACCTATATTTCATGTGAATATTGTATATCTCCATTATCATACATGCTTTATACCACAACATTAGCAACACATGAAAATCATGGAATTCATATTAATGTATATAGCTAACATGTACTTGTTATTTAGACATCATGGAACCATATAAACATGAATTTCTAGCATCCTAAGAATTTTATAGAACACCTAGTATGCACTCTTTAAGGCATAGGTGTATTTCATAACTTTTACCATTTTACTCTACATAAAGTTCATAGTTTTCAACTAACAAGCATATATATTCCATGAAAACACCTCTAGATACCATCTTGAAAATTAAACAACAATCATCAACACTTACATGCTCATATCAACACACAAAGTTCACAAAATAGTATTTAAATCATGGTTCTTGAGCTCTATGAACGGATTAAATCCATAGATGAACACTACGCATACCTGACTCTAGGTTCTTGATGTTTTTAAACATGAAGAATTTGAAACCTTTTGATTTTTTGAAGAAGATTGGGACTTGTTTTTGGAGATTAAAGTTAGAGAGAAACCCTAGTTTTTTGTTTGTGAAATAATAATGAGAAAAAATGGTTGAATTCAGACTCATATGGGTATATATAGGAGAGTGGTAAAGGACCAAAATACCCCTGTTAAAATGGTCTGGAAGTAAACTGAACGTGGCGTGTGACGACCCGACTGATGGTCCGTAATTTTGACCATCATACGTGGATTAGAAATGGGGTTCACTGGATAAAAGTTGACGGCCTGGATGATGGTCTGTCAAAAAATCTGACGGTCCGTCAACTCATTCATTAATATTTATCTAGAACATCGTCCGACTACCTTGTCTATGACGGTTAAAGTGGCGGTCCGTAACATGATTGGCGGTCCATCAACTTGGACGACGCACTTGGGCATTTTGGTCAGTTCTGAGTAAAACATCCATAACCTCCTCGTTTGGTGCTTGATTTGGACAAAATTTGTATTTTTAGAAAAATAACTCAATTTTCCACGAGATAGAAAGCATAAATCACAAAAATACCACAGTTACAAAAAAAATAGATTTGTATTTAAAAACAAGTACTAGCATCCTTGAGATGATTTCTAGCTGGGAATAAGCACGAGTATTACAATATCTCCTCCTTGAGAACATTCATCCTCGAATGAGGCTGACTAAAAATAGAAAATAATAAATGAACATGAACTGAACATCAGTGAATAAGACATGACTTCATTACTAACATGTTAAATATACTGAACTCAGGCACATCTGATGCATATCTAACAGAGTGTTCTGATAAACTGAGTTTCTTAAGATGAGGTATAATAGCTGATGCATGATTTTATAACGGAACTGATACATGAATGCATGACAGAGTATGATATCGTAGTAGATACCACATTTTAATGGGAACATTAATATGAAACTAAATAAGCTTAAGGCGAACTATTACCTGAGCTTGATCTGAATCGGCAGAGAAGAGGTAAGGATACTTGGAACACACATCTTCTTCTACTTCCCAAGTAGCTCCCTCGACGGACTGATTTCTCCATAGAACCTTAACTAGAGGTACCTCTTTGTTCCTCAATCGACGAGTCAGATAGTCTAATATTTCGACTGGAATATCTTCATAAGAGAGACTGTTCTGAACATCATTGATCTGAATAGGGACTACAATTGCTAGGTCACCTACGCACTTCTTGAGAAAGGATACATGGAAGATCAGATGAGCTGAGTCTAAATCTGAAAGAAATTCGAGCTCATAAGGTACCTTACCAAAACGACTGAGAATCCTGAAGGGACTGACATAGCAAGGACTGAGTTTCCCTTTCTTACCGAACCTCTTGACTCCCTTCATGGGAGAGTTCTTGAGATGGAAATAGTCAGCAACCTCGAACTCGAGATCCTTTCTACGAACATCAGCATAAGACTTCTGTTAGCTCTGAGCATCCCGGAGTCTCTCTCTGATAAACTGAACTTTCTCTAACGCATCAAAAAGCAAGTCAGTACCTATGACTGAGGCCTCACAAACTTCAAACCAACCAATTGGTGATCTACACCTCCTGTCATTGAGATCTTTAAATGGAGCAATTTTAATACTAGTATGATAGTTATTGTTGTATGCAAACTCAATCAAAGGCAAATGGTCATCCCAACTTCCCTTGAAATCAATTGCACATACCCTTAGCATATATTAAAGAGGCTGAATGGTCCTTTCTTCTTGACCATCTATCTAAGGATGAAAGGTTATACTGAGATAGAATTGGCTACCAAGACCCTTTTGGAATGCTTTGCATAAGTGAGAGGTTAACTGGGTACCTCTGTCTAAAATAATAGATAATGGAAAACTTTGTAATTTGGCAAACTCCCTGATATAGAGTTTGGGGAAATCCTCGGCTGAATAAGAGGTATAAAATAGAAGGAAATGAGCCAACTTGGTCATCCTGTCTACAATAACCCAAACTTAATCGTACTAATGACAAGTTCGAGTCAAACCCATCACGAAGTCCATGTTCACTTCTTCCCACTTCCAAGTAGGAATGGTGAACTCGTGCATGGGTCCATTAGGCTTCTGATGTTCTATCTTAACTTGTGACATGTAGAGCACTTAGCCACAAACTCTGCAATGTCTCTCTTTATCCCACTCCACTAATATATTTCCCGCAGGTCGCGGTACATCTTAATGGACCCTGGATCAATAGAGTATCTCGCACCATACGATTCTACAAGAATTCTCTACTTTAATTCATCTACACCTGTAACGCACAGACGACCCTGACAACTAAGAACCCCATCTCCCCCTTGGGAGAAAACCTATACTCTTTGATCCTGAACTGACTCTTTTATCTTGACAAGGCTAATATCCCTGTCTCGCTTCTCTTTCACCTCGGAAACTATACATGAATCTGAACTACTCTGTACACATACACCACCCTCTAAAGAGTCGACTAAGAGAACGCCTAGTCCGGCAAGCTGATGGATTTCATGGGCTATCTATTTCTTGCTATCATCAACGTGAGAAACACTACCCATGGAGAGTCTACTGAGAGCATCAACCATAGTGTTGGACTTGCCTGGGTGATAAAGGACACTCATGTCATAATCCTTCAAGAGCTCTAACCATCTTCTCTGATGAAGATTGAGATCTTTCTAAGAAAATACATATTGGAGACTCTTATGATCCGTGAAGACATCTACATGAACCTCGTATAGATAATGCCTACAAATCATTATGGCAAATACTACAGCTACTAACTCAAGATCATGAGTAGGATAATTCTTCTCATGGGGCTTTAACTATCTGGAGGCGTAGGCTATGACCTTAATATGATGCATGATAACACAACCTAAACCCACTTAAAATGCGTCACAATATACCACGAATCCATCTGAACCATCTGGAAGAGTTAGAACTAGAGCTGAGGTGAGTCGAGTCTTCAACTCTTGAAAATTCTTCTGACAAGGATCTGACCACTGAAACTTGACCTTCTTCCGAGTCAATATGGCCATGGGAGATGCAATAGATGAAAATACCTCAACAAACCGTGTGTAATAGCTAGTCAAACAAAAGAAAACCTAATTTCTGATAGAGATACGGGGAGAGGCCAATTTCTCACCGCTTCGGTCTTCTGAGGATCTACTCTAAAGCTATCACTGAAAAATAATATGGCCAAGGAATTATACTAATCTTAGCCAAAATTTGCACTTACTGAAATTGGTGAATAACTAATGATCCCTGAGAGTGTGAAGAACAATCCTGAGATAGTCTGAATGATCACGCTCGGTGCGAGAATAGACAAGAATATCATCTATAAAGACTAGGACAAACATGTCCAAGTACTACATGAACACACGGTTCATCAAGTCCATGAAAGCTGCAGGGGCATTGGTAAAACAAAAGGACATGATTAGAAATTCGAAGTGACCATACCGAGTATGAAAAGTTGTCTTCGAGATGTCACGTTATCTAACTCTGAGCTGATGATAGCATGATTTGACGTCTATTATGGAGAAATAACTAAAACTCAAAAGGTGGTCAAACAAGTCATCTATTCTAGGCAGTGGATACTTGTTCTTAACCGTGACTTTGTTGAGCTGACGGTAATCAATACACATCCTGAGAGAACTATCTTTATTTTGCATGAATAAGACTGGTACACCGCATGAGGACACACTGGTCCTGATGAATCCCTTTTCTAAGAGATCCTTCAACTAATCTTTCAGTTCTTTGAGTCTCGCAGGTGCCATTCTATATAGCAAATAGAGATAGGCTGAGTATCAGGGAGAAGATCTATGCTGAAGTCTATTTCTTTTTCGGGAGGAATTCCTCGAAGATCTTTGGGAAAAATATCTAAATATTCATTAACAACTGGAACTGATTCAAGGCTAGGAGATTCAAAACTAGAATCTTTAACATACACGAGATAATACACATACCCCTTTGAAACCATTCTCCTTGCCCGAAGGTAGGAAATAAGTTGAAGCCTGAAAGATAAAGTACTACCCTTACACTCTAGGACGGGTTCATTCGGGAACTGAAATTGAACTATTCGGGTTCGGCAGTCGACTGTGGCATAGCAGGAATGAAGCCAATCCATGTCGAGAATTACATCAAAATCACTCATCTCTAATTAGACTAAATCTACTGATGTGGATTTCTAAGATATCATAATCTGGCATTTCCTGTATACCCACCGAGCTATGATGGTTTTACCCACTAGGTAGAGATAGAAAAGGGCTCTGCTAAAATTTTAGGACTAATTTCGAAATTGCCTGCTATGTATGGAGTGACAAAAGACAAGGATGCAGCTGGATCTAGTAAAACATAAACATGAACATGGAAAATCTATAATTTACCAGTAACGACATTAGGAGAATTTTCCTGATCCTGTCGCGTCTGAAAAGCATAGAGTCTATTTGGACGTTGTCCTCTAGTAGCACTAGAAGTGGCACCCTACTGGTTTGGTCGATCGGAATGATATATGGAACGATTCTACTGACCCTGAGGACCTGGATGAAGACTGTCCTTAAATCTGTGGCCTGGCTTGCCACAACTGAAATAAATGCTTTGACCCGCTATACACGCACCCTGATAGTGCTTACCGCAAGTCTGACACTGAGGATAAATACGGGCACTACTATCATTGCCTTGAGATTTAGAGCCTGGTGCTCTATCTCTGTTGTCGTCTATGGATTTAGGTACTGGGGAACTAGCGGTGGAAGGAGCTGGAGCGGCTGACTTGGGACTAAACCTCGAATGGTTTCCTCCTTCGGATGTGGGCTCAGCAAAACAGAAACTGCCTGAACTTTCTCTCTTTTTCTGCCTCTCCCTAGTTCTAACCTTCTGCTCCTCTATCTACTGGGAAAGGGTCAAGAGCCTCGATAAAGTCATATCACTATTCTGCATTGCAAACCTACACCCATTTACCACGCTATCATTAACCCCTGACACAAACTTGCTCATCTTAGCCCTGTTGTCGGCAACCACATGAGGGGCATATCTGGCTAGCGGAGTAAATCTTAGAGAATACTCTCTAACCATCATATTTCTCTACCTGAGGGGCATATTTCTCTAACTGTCACAGTCCCTTGTCCCTGTTTAGACAATTAGTCCTCAGTAGAGGCTTCGTAGACTAGATTTGGTTATTGTATTGTAAAAACTTTATTGATATAGTTTTACTATAAGATTTTCTTGAATTTCATTATATATTCCACAGTTCTCTTTTCGTAAGAATTACGCTAATGATAATATGTTAAGGGGTCTCTCGGACCTTCGTGATTTGGGATGCCCATCACAGCTAGGGCCTCGACTCGGGTTGTGACACATGCATATCCTAACAGTAGTAATTAATCTATCTGATTAGAATTCTTGTGATTCAACAACATTCATATATAACACTTTGGTAACTTGTGATATTAAATATGTAAAATTTAATAAAGTACTATCTTTAATTTTTTTCATGCACCGACTTACTGGAAATTTATGTGTTTAAAACTTAAAACTTGTTGAAATTAAATTTTAAAAGTCATTTTCACTTATATACAACATCTGCCACTACTTGTGTTTTACAGATTAAGGCTTCATTTATTTAGACCTGATGAAAATCTTAAATTCAATCGTCACATATCCGTCATTATGGTAGAATCTTAATTACTCAAATTTTAATGATGATGTACATTTTTCTTAATATTTAAACAAATAAATTAGTCAAAATTGATTGAAATACTTAAAATTTTAAACAAAGTGTTGATATTATTAAAAAAGTTTGTAAAAATCAGGGAGAACCACATCACTAGGGGAGATAGTCTCTTAGACTTGTATCGCCTTGATAATGAGGCATGAGCCATGAAATTAGAACAAGGAAGGAATTTGGATAAATTTCTTATGGACGACACTATAGCACGAACAAGGGTATGAATGAATAAGAAACAACTCCTAACTGCCCGGTTACCTCCTGATTATAAGTGTGATGCACAACACACCCATAAGCAAGACTCTACTAGACACAATTTTGCAGACACACTAGGACCATGAACCGTGCTCTTATACTAAGTTTATCATGATCCGAACTGAGGCCCTGGTTGCGATGGGTATCCTGAACCATGAAGGCCCGAGCATCTTTTTATATCTGGAAATCATGTACACCTTTATATACTATAAAGAAATGTGAAAAATATAATAAAACGGAATGGTCATTTTCTTACTTGAACTGAATAATATAAAATAAACCATCGAAAATATTTGACACTTGTCTGTAAAATTTTTACTAACTTAAAATAAACATTTGTCTTAAAACTGGGAAGAGACCCCCAGTTGGACTATGAACTGAAATCAAATAACATTTTTCCATAAACATGGCCTTCTGAAATAAGGAAAACTCACCAACTGGACGCTTCTGACATATCAATCTACGGCTTAGCGGTTCCCCGGGACTATGCCTCATATCTTGAAATATAGGGGGTTAATACAAATGTACTGGTACATAGAGAAATTGAAAATTATGAACTTTTAAAAAACATAAGTGAGAGAAATTTATAAAATATTTTTACATATGATATATGAAAACACATGGGCATACTTAAAAGACTTTGAAATATTTCTTTAAAACCACGAATCACTCTTTGTCATACATATGAGTTAGTTGGTACACCCTACTAGTCTAATATTCCACGGGCTATATAAAATTTGCCCTTGATTCGGCAGCAAAGCCCTAACCCATGTTTCGCACAACGGTTGAAGTTTCTGATTCTGATACGCCACACGATACTAGGACAACTTATATTACCTCTTGGGGACATACTAACCCATATCGACAAAACACAATTTTGGAAAATGAGTTTTCTAAACTCGTGCCTTCTTCGGGTAACCACCAAATATATCTTAAGCCGATTTTTAACCTTTTCTGAACATGCTTCTTTCAAAACCTAAATTTTGAAAATCTAGTTAAAATCTGACTTCTATTCTATTCTAAATCTACTATGGCAATATCTGTTTTGGTATTATAATACCAAGATTTGCAAGTCATATCTTATAAGCCATGAAATATCATATACAACTCTTTCATTCAAAACAATGTTCAGACCACCAAAACATTTAAATAGTACAAGAGGATTCATATTTCAAAATATATGTCAAACCATGTAAAAATTCTCTCTTTTCAACATTTCAATAAATGGTGGACAATTTCTCAAAACATTCATGCAATTCCTTCGATTATAATGTTTAGCAGTTAAAAATAAGAAATTATCCATGTCTTCAATCCTCAATCAACATAAATTCATATAAGATAGTAAGACATGTAATTTAGTAACCCATAACTTATAAATCAAGAAGTAACACAATAAGAGAGGGAAAATGGAACACCCCGTATTTTTTAGCAAGACATTGAAGTGTAGTTCTTACGTGTGCTGACTCTAATCCCATGAATTTCTTTTAAATAGAAATGTTATGATCCTTATCCTAGTGTGTGAAGTGATTTCTAGGTGAAAAATATTCATAAGAAGCACTTACAACAAAGTTGAGCGAAGAGCCTTTGATTAATCCAAAGTTTGGTATTTGATTCTACAAGGGTCTATTTTGAAAGTGAATAACATTTTATAGACATAGAAATTTATAGATCAAGACCCACAAAATTTTAGATAATTGAGTCAGCTTTCCAATGATACCAAGTTTCCCTTAATCTGATAACCTAAAAAAAAGTTATAGCTATTTTCGTGAGAGAGGCGGTAGCTGTGCGCGATTAGCATGCGATGCACGCTCCATTTCACCACTGAGGGAGCATGTGATGTAGAAAGTGTTGCATTATCCATTTCAGTGCTATAGAACATGCGACACATGCTCTATTTCACCCCTGAGGTTTCCCTCTTTCAATCACGTTTTTTCAGGGGTATTTCAGCCCTTTTCCTTCACCCAACTGATCTAAAACACGGGATTTAGGGTCCCAAAAGAATAATTTACTATTATATTCTCAAAATTTCCCCTAATTGAAAGCATTCTCTCCCAAGAACAAAACCCTAGTCTCTTCAAGATTCAAGCCCTTTTTTAAAGAAAATGAAGAACTCAAGTGTTGCAATCCAAGAAAACTTTCAAGAAAGTTGTTCTCTTTCAAAATCTAAGTTTCAAGGTATGTTAGATGTTCATACATGGGACCTTTCCACCCATGGAGTCCAAGAACCCAAATTTCAATTTTAAAAGAATGATCTTTACATTTTATTATGAACTTTATGCATAAAGTCCCATGAATTTTACTTTTTACATGATATTTAATGTAATTGTTGTTGAAATTAAACCTTACACATTTTAATGGTGCTATTTACATGTTAAATCGCTAAATCCATGATTTGTAGTATTTCAATTATGTTAGCATCTCATGCTTAAGTCTATGAATTGCAAGTATTTGATGAAATGCCTAAATGATTTGGGTTTGAATAATGACTCCTTGTTTTATTTCCAAGATGTTTTGATAGAAAGAGTCCTTACACATTGAAAGTTGAAGTATTTTTAGCTATATCTTGGTAATTCGATTTTCAAGTTATGTTTTCAATTGATTTCACATAGAATGCATTATAGATTGTTTTAAATATTGTGACTTCCAAATCATGTTCAAACGAATGCAGAATAAAACCCTCAGTTCATGATATGGTCATGTTATTGTGCTATCTTTTCATATTTAAAAAGCATCCCCATGTTAAAGTGTTAGTCCACATGTGTTTGATGAGATGCATAAGTGAATAATTGTCAACAATGATTTCCTTCCATTGTTTAAAAGCTTTTATGTGGTCCTATTGTTATTGCTATCGAGTCCTAGGGGTTATGAATATCCCAAATTAAGTTGTTTACTTAGTATCATTATTATATTCAAACACTTATGAACATTATCAGTTCAGTCAGTTATCACGTTAGTAAAACCTAGATCAGTTCAGTAATCTGAGTCAGTTCCTTCTTCAGTTAAACTTAGTTTAGTCTCGTAATCAGTCTCATTCAGTTGGGAGTAGGATTAAGCACTGAACTAACCTAGGTATGGAGGATCACCCATTATCTAGGACAGGATCCTTAGAAGCAATCCCTAAGTTCCATAACTACGTAGCTAGCATAGGTTATGAGATGCCACCTGCCAGTTTAGGACTGACACTCTCAGGGATCCCCCGCTAGTATAAGAATTATCTCAGGTGTCACCCATAAGATTAGGACTCACTCTAAATCCATTGTTAGTACTCATGGAATGGTACTAGCACCCTTACAACTGAGGTCACAGGTTGGACCCCGATCAACTTAGGCTGGGGCATATCGGTTAGATGATACCTCCCACAGTTTCAGTTTCAGTACTCAGTTCAAAATTTAGTCCAGTCTTACTTGACCATAGCATATAGTTTATTAGTTATTAAATTACCAAATTTCAGTATTTCAGTTTACAAACTATTTTTGAACTTGTTTTATGTTTGTTCATGCATTCTCAGTATTTACATTATACATGAATTCTTACTCAATACCTCATGTTATACATTTAGTCAGTTATTACTCATGCACATGAACCCATGAATATCAGCTTAACCTTATTTAGCATACCAGTACATTCAAAGTACTAATCACATACTCGTTTTTTATGCTATGATGTTTTATATCATAGGTTCGGATTCTCGTATTCCCGATCGTACTTAGACATTCGAGTGCATCAGCAACAATAATCGTAGTGGGTCCTCATTCTTAGAGGATGAGTTATCTAATATTCAATTATGTTAGTAGTTCATTTATTTAGTCAGTTGGAGTTAGTTGGGGTTTTATCCCATCAAATCCACAGCCAGATAGTTTAGAGGCTTTCACACAAGTACAGATAGTCACTAAGTTTTCACTTGTTATTATCAACCATTTTATCACTTGTGACTGTAAGCACCGTGTGGCGTCCATGGTGTAATCTCGGGGCATTACAAAAAAATCATTATTCATGCTCTAAATTAATATTTCAAAACTGAAATACAGATATATACATATACACGAGAAAAATCAAGATTCAAGGGAAGGCCTCAAGACCAAAACATTATAGCATTGGAAAGGATTCATAATGCATATTTTTTAAATTTTTTCTCAAAATAACTCATGAATATATAATTACTAAACCATAAAAACTTAATAAATTTTTTTTACCATGCCCATGTAGTTTAGGAAAACCCCACGTACCATAATTGATAAGAATTCATGAAAAGATTTAACCTTTAAGCTTGAATGTGCAAACCCTAGTTGTTTTTCTCCTCTTGTATTTTAGAAATATGAACTAGGGATTGAATAGAGTTAAAACATTAATAATGACCCTAATTTAGTCTATAGATGTTTAGGGATGGTTTTGGAATGTAAAAAGACTTGGTTTCCCTTGAAATAACTCAAAACGGAGTTCATACACCGCAGAACATAGGTTTTGTGGCGCAAACCCTATGGAAAACCTTAAGGTTTGAATCATACAACCTTTGACAAAAATTAAAGTTTGTGGCTCCTAAGCCATATCCAAGCCTTGACAGTGTTTCATTCAAACACTTGTAAATTTTCACTCCAGACTCGGATAAATGAACTGTTGGAGGCATTAGAAATAAGACTCAAATAAATTTAATTTGATATATAGTAGGACCTCTAAATCATCATAATGTAAGAGTAATAGTCAATGGAAGTTTACCCAAGTTGAAACATCTAATAATTCTTAATCGGCAGAATAATGTTCAACTCATCTTTGAGTTAGGTAATTTTTGTGACCTCAATTCTTATTCAATGGTATTCCCACACTACACAATTGATCACCACACATATATTAACGAGGAATCATTTGGTTTGGGTCTATATGTGTAGGAAAGACATTTTAAATTCTAGCTCAAAGGTGAGGGGTGTTACATTATCTCCCCCTTGGGATCATTCGTCACCGAATGATGGGTAAGGACTTGTTGAAGCTCTACAAGTATTGAATAAGGAATGTAACAAAGAATTGAATATTTTTACTCAACAGAATATACAAAGTAATCAAAAGAGCTTCATGATAACCCCTAGTAAAATGCATGAGCACGAATCGTAAGGTAATAAAACTTTACATAGGGATGACTTTCCACATGATTTCCATTATTCATTATCAACAAGATAAGGAATGAGTATATTTGGTGATCATAGGCCTGATTTGTACCGATAGTAATCATTAAATAAAGTTTCGGGAAAATAGGGATAGAATTATTCTCTTCCTCACAAGATACAATGAATATATTTAAACTTAGAGACACTACTCGCCATACCCCAAGTAGTAAATAACATATTTCAAAATCTCCAACTTACAATTCTCCCATAACACATCTAACCACAAGAGTTTGAGTCTCATTACATAGTGTTTTTATGTTTAAGCCTAACTTGAAATAACAAGGTGCTAACTTATGCTAAAGGGATCTATACTCTAAATCCCATTAAGAAAATTACTTCACCTTATCACTACCATCAAACACACTAGAATTTTGAAAATCAAGGAGTACTAACCACATAACATATTGGTTTGCGTTTTCATCAAACATAACATTAAAGCCTATCATTACTACCCCCACTTCATGAATTTTCCCTCTAAGACCAGGAAATTCAATCACTCTCACATAGACTTTCTCCATATATCTCCTCCCTAACTATTTCACATAACAAAAGTTCATCTCCTTCTTCCCTCTTCTGATACGAGTACAACCACGAAGGTGGACATGTGTGGGATGTATTGAACCTGAGACTTGGAGTGTTCAAATGAAGTGAAAAGGAGGGAATAAATAGGCTCAAAAAAAGTCCACATTCTACACTTCAAGGGCGCCTAAAGTGAAGCATTTGACTAAGGGGTCTTTTGGATATTTCACACTATTTTTGAAACCTACTATAAATAGAATATAATAGGTCATTTACTAATTAGTTTTTATTGAATATTAAAAGTAGGAACATTGAAAAACCCTCTCTTGAGAGAATGGCCTCTTTCCCGAAACGTAGTAACTAGGGAAATCAAATTGAGTGTGGAATCACTCGTGTTGGATTCAATCTTGGAAATGTTGGATTCTTGGGAGATCGAGGTCCCTCTTATTTCAATGTAAGATATAGGAGAATTATTGTGTTTGTTGTTAAGGTTCCAAGAGTGGAATAGGCTCTTAGGTTCTTAAGATTACTTCTTTGTGTAGTCAATCTATCTATCCTTTTATCTCTTGTAGCCGTGTGTTTGTTATTCTTAATAATATTGTTGTGTTTATTTTTTTTCTTCATTCTCATGTTGTTAATATAGTTTGTTGTCCTCTTAAAATAGGTGTTAATCACCTCATTACATTTTTTTCTTGTTATAGATCTTGAATTTGAGAGAGGTAACTCAAAGGGTCCTTGGTTCTATTGAACATGTGGACTATTTTGAGTTCTTGCTTCATGTTTCCAATGTATATATAGTATCATTTGGTATCAAAGACATATTTTATTTTTTTCTAACAAGATCAATCTTGGGCTTGAGAGTTGGAAAAAAAAGTTCAAAATTGAAAATTCCAGAAAAGAGAGCAATCTGTCCATTTTGTGTTCTTGGCCGCATATTGTTCTTTTGTTGTGTCTTGTCAAATATTTTTACTTGAATTTGTCGTCTTTAGGTTTTGGTTTTGTTCCTCACTAACACATTAAGTCTATATCTTTATATGAGCTTGTATTTTGATGTTGTTGTTGTGAACATAAGCTAGGCCCATTGTTGTTGAACATTGTTGTGGTGGACTGTTTTGGCCGTGTGGTTTATCCTTGATGTTCTAAGCTTTACCACGCGATGTTGTTTTTAATTGGTGTCTTGAGAACCATTTTGTTGAAGTTGTAGTTGTCTTGGCCATGTGTTGGAGATATTGTTATTGTGGAATTGGGGAGTGGCTGTGTAAAAATTGTTGGTGTTCTTGAAGATTGTTGTTGTAGTTCATGGTGTTGTTGTTGTTTTTATTTATGTTCATCACCACCTTCATATATTATTGAAGATAAACTGAATGCTAAATCCAAAAATTTGAAGGAAAAGGGTGTATTATTTGTTACTCATGAAAGACACTACCACCAACAAAGACCTATAAATCAAGTCTCAACCACTTTCCAACACTTTTCAATGATTTAAGGATCCATGTTTTAAGGAGAAGTACAAGAAAGTCGTCCTGAAAACTTGAAATTGAAAAGGGCTCCAAAACTTGTTTGAATTTCCCTCCTTAAACAAATTCCACCAAAGTCTAAATTAAAAAATTGACCAAGACTTGAAATTGGACAACAAAAGTTGTGTGGGACCGAGACCAATACGTGGCTACCACATCATCATGGTTTACTGTTCACTCAACATATTTAAGTTCAAATTTCAGATTTCTTAGCTTCCTTTTGTTGTTCCTTAGTTTCAATTTCGTTGGTTCCAATAGTAATTGGCAAACTAGTACGCATCTACTAGATTGTTAGTTAGTCTTTGTGTTCGTTCATTTGTGTTAAGCGTTTGTTGTGTTATTTCCTCTTTTGTGAATTTGTTGTATCTTGTTAGTTCAAGTCCGTAAACAAATTTTCTTTGAGTCAACTTAAATGAAAATATATTCCGTACAAGAGTAGACTCGACCCTCAACCACTCGCGAAGTACAAGCCGACTTTCAATGCTTGTGAAACCAAGTGTGAGATAAAAATTGACAGTGAGAGTGCGGTGAGGTACTCTTTAGCAAACAAGTTTGTTTTGTTGTTCGTTGTTGTTTTCTATTTTAGGTACCATGGCTGCAAACAATCTTGGTGCCACGTTTGACCGCATTACCGACAATAGTGAAGATATGTAATGGCACATTGAAAGGCTACGCTAATTGGTATCCATACTTATTCCAATAAATCCAAAACCTAAGGTCCAAACACCTTACGGCGAGAGCTTCCCGAATGAATTTGATGCCCAGACTTGTGAAGGACTTTAACACCGAGGTAAATACGATCATACTCATGAACGTCAAAGTAAAATAGCTCACTCTTACACTTTGGTGCACGTGAATGATGAACGTGTGACTAATAATCCATTGAGTATGAGTAGTATCTTACCTACATATGAGTATATTAGTTCCTTACCACTTGTGGATGATGTACATGTTGTGCGAGTGGATACACTAGTTGATCCTATAGATGACCGAATCAAATCTTCTAGTGAGATCGATTTGTGTCCACCTAGTGTTGAAGCTATTCTGTTGATTGAAAGTACATCATGGTGTGAAAATTGTACTGACCATCTTTTGTGTAAAACTTGCCTACCTCTTACGAATATGTACGATGTGATTAATGAATCTCAAGTGAGTAAAGAAATTAAATATATTGATCAAGGACAAGGGGGTGAACTCGTGAGCCTATGTAGTTGTAAAGATTCTAATGTTTGCTTGGATTATAAGGTTAATAATATGCTTGATATATCTTTGTAACTTAATAATGATTCCTTAGAGATTGAAAGTTCCAAATCTGTCTGTAGGTTATATCATTCACTCTTTAGGTACAATATCTTATTTGAAGATAGTCTAATCACTCCTAATGAACCTAGTGGTGCCTGTGAAGTTGACGGGATGTCTTGTATTAGAAGTTATAGTCTATACGTTAACCCACTATAGTATGACAACATTCCTCCTCAAGATGAAAATTTCTTTTTGGAAGATGAGAGTACTCTTAAGGGTAGAGAATGAGTAGTGTTGGAGAGGAATAGTCAATCAGGTGAAGATGACTATGGTTTTCTTGATTACTTGGGAAACATGAGTTGTGATTATTCCTTGAAAAATGATTTTGCTTATACTCCTTTATTTGACACCCCACCCGTGCTTGACAAATATTGTGACTTGAGTTGTGATCCCTTTGATGTTAATGGTGGTTTGTCTCTACTCAAGGACCCTAAGGAAAATATGTCATTGTCTCTTTGGGGTGTTGCTCATATTCATGCATCCATGTTTGACACACTTGTACTTAAGTTATGAGCACCACAACTTGAGGATGTCAAGTTATATTCTTGTTTGTTGAATGGTCCAAGGATATTAAAGGCTTCTTTTCACCTTCATGGTTTTGGGAAAATTGAAGTATCTTGTGGGACTCTTGGGAGTGTGCTTAACATCATTTGTACAGGGAAATTGAGTTCTTGGGCAAATTACTTGTCTTTGATTGGATTGTTGCATAGTAGTTTCCCTATTCTCCCTATTGGTATGATTCACTTGATGGAATACCTTCCCCCGGGAAGTGGTTTAAACAATAGAAGTCCTATGTGCTTGCAATGTCCCTTTATTTCGTTGTGTGTTCCTACATGTAAATACATATTGGATGAGAATTGTCTCTTTGGTGCCTTTCTTCACCACCTATATGCATAAGATGATATTCATGGTGTTGGTTGATATACATCGTATGAGAGGAGTAGTTTCAGTTTTTGTTCCTTATTTCTTGATGTTCATCCAAGCCTTTTCCTTTGTGATATTTTACAAAGGCTTTTCACAATTAACACAAAGGATCCTTGATTGTACTTCATGTGTGTACCACCATGGCACAATAATGCTAATAGTTTATTTTTCTAAGATTAACCCTCATGCCATGAGGATGTGTGCTTGTTTGTTTCCTCTTTCATTTTACAAGATATGGATTAGAGGTCGAATACTTTTTAAGAAGGGTAGGATGATACGAGTACAACTATGACATTAGACATGTGTGAGATGTATTGAACCCGAGACATGGAGTGTTCAAATGAAGTGCAAAGGAGGGCCTAAACAGGCTCCAAAAACAGTCCACATTCTACACTCCAAGGGCGCCTAAAATGAAGCGTTTGACTAATGGGTCTTTTGGACATTTCACACTATTTTTGTAACCTACTATAAATATAATATAATAGATCATTTACTACTTAGTTTTGATTGAATATTGAAATTTGTAACATTAAAACACCCTCTCTTGAGAGAATTGCCTCTTGGTTGAAACATAGTAACTAGGGAAATCAACTTGAGGGTAGAATCACTTGTGTTAGATTAAAGCTTGAAAATATTTGATGCGTGGGAGATCGAGGTCCGTATTTTTTCAAAATAAGAGATCGGTGAATCATTGTGTGTGGTGTTGAGGGTTAAAGAGTGCAATAGGCTTTTGGGATCTTAAGATTACATCTTTGTGTAGTCTATCTATCTATCCCTTTGTTTCTTGTAGCCGTGTGTTTTTTGTTCTTAATAATTTTGTTATTTTTTCTTCATGTTCTTCATTGTCGTTTTTTTAATATAGTCTGTTGTCTCCTGAAAATAGGTGTTAATCACCTCATTACATTGTGTTATAGTTGTAGATCTTGAATCCGAGAGGGCTCACTCAAAGGGTCCTCGAATCTCTTGAACTTGTGGACTATTTTGAGTGTTTGTTTCATGTTTCCATTGTTAAACTTATATGATACAAGTACAACCACAAAGGTGGACATGTGTAATATATATTTAAACCGAGACTTGGAGTGTTCAAATGAAGTGCAAAGGAGGGCCTAAATAGGTTCAAAAAACAGTCCACATTCTACACTCTAAGGGCGCCTAAAGTGAAGTATTTGACTAAGGTATCTTTTGGACATTTTACACTAGTTTTTTAACCTACTATAAATAGAATATAATAGGTCATTTACTTCTAAGTTTTTATTGAATATTGAAAGTTGTAACATTCAAACACCCTCTCTTGAGAGAATGGCCTCTTTGCCGAAACATAGTAAATAGGGAAATCAACTAGAGTGTGGAATCACTCGTGTTGGATTCAAGCTTGCAAACGTTGGATACTTTGGAGATTGAGGTGCCTCTTGTTTCAACATAATATAAAGATGAATAATTGTGTGTGGTGTTAAGGGTTTAAGAGTTTAATAGGCTCTTGGTTTCTTAAGATTACATCTTTGTGTTGTCTATCTATTTATCCCTTTGTTTCTTGTAGCTGTGTGTTTTGTTGATCTTAATAATATTGTTATTTTTCTTTATGTTCTTCATTGTTGTGTTGTTAATGTAGTTTTTTTCCGCTGAAAATAGTTGTTAATCATCTACTTACATTGTATTCTTGTTGTAGATATTGAATCCGACAGGGATCACTCAAAGGTTCCTCAGTTCTCTTGAACTTATGGACTGTTTTGTGTGTTTGTTTCGTGTTTCAGATCATTATCTTGAATGATACAAGTACAAACAAAAAGGTTGACATGTGTGAGATGTATTGAACATGAGACTTGGAGTGTTCAAGTGATTTCCAAAGGAGGGCCTAAATAGGCTCTAAAAATAGTCCACATTCTACACTCCAAAGGCGCCTAAAGTGAAGCATTTGGCTGAGGGGTCTTTTGGACATTTCACACTATCTTTGTAACTTACTATAAATAAATTATAATAGGTCATTTACTACTTAGTTTTGATTTAATATTGAAAGTTGTAACATTGAAACACCCTCTCTTGAGAGAATGCCCTGTTTGTCGAAACATAATAACTAGGGAAATCAACTTGAGTGTTAAATCACTTTTGTTGCATTCATGCTTGGAAATGTTGGATGCTTGGGAGATAAAGGTCCATCTTGTTTCAACATAAGAGATATGTGAATCATTGAGTGTGGTGTTAAGGGTCCAAGAGTGGAATAGGCTTTTGGATTCTTAAGATTACATCTTTGTGTTGTCTATCTATCTATCCCTTTGTTTCTTGTAGCTGTGTGTTTGTTGTTCTTAATAATATTGTTATTGTTCTTTTTGTTCTTCATTCTTGTGTTGTTAATATACTTTATTGTCCACTGAAAATAGGTATTTATCACCTCATTACGTTGTGTTCTTGTTGTAGATCTTGAATCCGAGAGGGGTCACTCAAAGGGTCCTCAGTTCTGTTGAAGTTGTGGACTGTTTTACGTGTTTGCTTCATGTTTCCGTGGTTTATCTTGTATTATATAAGTATGACCACGAAGGTGGACATGTGCGAGATGTATTGAACCCAAGCCTTGTAGTGTTCAAATGAAGTGCAAAGGAGTGCCTAAATAGGCTCAAAAAACAGTCCACATACTACACTCCAAGGGCGCCTAAAGTGAAGCATTTGACTAAGGGGTCTTCTAGATATTTCACACTATTTTTGTAAACTACTATAAATTGAATATAATAGGTCATTTACTACTTAGTTTTGATAGAATATTGTAAGTTGTAACATTTAAACACCCTTTTTCTGAGAGAATGTCCTCTTCGTCGAAACATAGTAAATAGGGAAATCAATTTGAATGTGGAAACACCCGTGTTGGATTCAATCTTGGAAACGTTGCATGAATGGGAGATAGAGGTCCCTCTTGCTTCAACTTAAGATATAGGTGAATCATTTTTTCTGGTGTTAAGGGTCCAATAATGGAATGTCACGCCCCAAATCCCATTGGAGCGGACTCGCACCCGTAGCCGAGGAGGCCCGGGAGAACCCGTTCATAACATATACTTTCACATTTACATTACTTATGAAAATTAGAAATTTGGGCAGCAATTCGTTGTAAATAGAAGAAAATAGTACCAGTATCAGCCCAACAGACACGCATATATATATATATAAACAGTAATTGGCCGTCAGAACCATCACGTCTATCAACCAAACACTCCTAAGGCTGTACAATATGTCTACAAAAGCCTCTACATAGATACACAACTGAGTTAGGGTCGGGACAAACTCCCGCCCATAAAAGACTTTTATACAAATACCAAAAATACATATAGAAACAACTTGGGATTCCCTGAAACAACTGGAGCTCACCATTATCAACAGAATGTCCTGGCTCTTACTGCGGAGGTGTACGACCTGAAGTACCTGTTCCTGCAGGCATGAATACAGGTCCCCCGTGAGGGACGTCAGTACGAAAATATGTACTGAGTTTGTAAGGCAGTGAGTATCAAGATGAGATACAAAAGATCAACAGAACCCAGAAACCAGTGAATAAACAGTATGAGTAGACCACACTTAAAAGAGCTGATGGGATACCTGCACATTACTTTCATATCATTACTTCCCGTATTCCTTATCAATACATAACATATGTCATACAATGGCCAACTGATCAGTGGTACTAATACAATACATCAGGGACCACCCCTGGAATAGCATATATACATAATCTTTATAATACGATGGCCAACTGATCAGTGGTACTAATACAATACATCATATCATTAATTCAAAATAAAGACATTTCATTTCTTAATTCAATTAATCTTTGAGATTGGTTACTTTGTGGTCACACCTTATGGAACTTGAAACCATGATACCTCAATAGGAAAAACATGTAAATAGGTAATCAATATCATGAAAATGAAGTATAGATTCATGGATACCTCATTAAACCATTTCGGAGTCAACAATAGTATATGGACATTTTTTTTACTAGCCGGACATCTTAAAAGTGAAAACAAGGTCAATTGGTAGTGTCAAAGATCATATGATGTTATTATGTGTCATGTGTCGTACGACAATGTTGGAAGCTTACTTGAGATTTCCATGGGTCATTATTCATGCCAAAGATTAGATAGAGTATGTCTTACATACCTTGATATAACCACTTCAATACAAGTCCAACTTGATTTCCCGTACTCTTCGAACACTTATCTACAATAAGTCATTTGTGGCAAACTAGTATTAGCAACCAAACCTTACCATTTAGGTATTAACTTCACCAAATAATGTCTAGGAAGTAATCCTTTAACTCAGCAATAAGAGTTCTACATACATCCTCTTATACTCTTATTACATTCACAAATCATGCATTTTCATGCAATATCCCTCAACATCACTCTTAGCCTTTATTTCCCTTCTTAATCACCATCCAATACCAACATGATCACTAGGCATACATAACCACTAATATAATGATATATCACCACAATTCATCCTCCATAATCCAATACAACAACTTCCATAATTTACTACTAACAATTTATACAAAACAATTCATAACTATGTTTCTAGTTATCTTCCAACATCAAGACAATACTCATAATCCTTTATCAATACTTATTCATGGATAAGAATCAAGAATAAACAATATTCATACCTTAACAATGAACTCTTGTATTTCGAATCCTCCTTACATAACCATGGGGTGCTTCTCGAAGCTTTCGAGGTGGTGAACACAACTACGGAACCAATTCGAATTTTCTAAGTTTGAATCACAAAAGATTTGAAGTTGAAATTAGTCTAGGGTTTCACCTTCTCTTAATAATTGGATGATATATGATATATATGAGGCTAAGTGTATGTTTATAAAGACCAATTTTCGTCCAAGAGGTAATAGAAAATGACCATTTTGCCCTAAAAATTTAAATAAATCCGAATCTGTCCCCAGTGGACAGTTTTGACAGGCTGAAGTAAATCGATCATAACTCTTTTCTACGGTATCGGATTTCGGTGAAACCAATTGCATTGGAAAGATAATTCAAAGTTATTTCATTTTCATGAAAATTATACCACCCATTTCTTCCTGTAAAAGGAGTTATGGTCGTTTAAATTTGACCCAAAAATCTGTCCCAAAATTCTGTTTTTTTTTAGGTAGGCTGTAGTAAAACGGATATATCTCCTTACTTAGACATTGAATTTGGATGAAACCAATTTCATTAGAAAGAATACTCTTGGAGATTTTCTTTTATATATAGAAGCTCACACAGTTCTTTTTGTACAAGGAGTTATGATCGTCTAAAGTTGATCCAAAAAAAAAATTGCCTAGCTGCAGTAATTTTCCTGCAGATTTACTGTTCACAATCTTCCGGCCACCGATTTGAAATTTCGAATGTGCTAGCTTATATGAAATACTCCTCTTTTTTGGGCAAACTTTATATCGTTGGAAATCTTATTCCAATAAATACACATACAACTATTGACGGGATACTTCCGAACACCATAAACTTAATTTAACCCATACGCAAGCCTTTAGGACTCCATATAATCGCGATAAGTGTACGAAAAAATTTACGGGGAGTTACATTCTCCCCCCCTTAAGAACATTCTTCCTCGAATGTTAGCATAGTTACTAAATTAATACATGTCCAAGCTTACAATAAACATATTCATCATCATAACATACTTGCATAAAAATAAACACTTACTTGTTATTGTTCTTCTTCCGTCTCATGAACTTCCTCCTCATCGTTGAATAGGTAAGGGTACTTAATATTCATCGCTTCCTCGGCTTCCCATGTGATCTTCTCAACTTGTTGATTCCTCCAAAGTACTTTTACCGATGCTATCTCTTTATTCCTTATCTTTTTAATTTGGCGATCAAGAATAGTAATAGGCATTTCTTCAAAAGTGAGATCTTCTGTAACTTGTACATCTTCCGTAGTAGTGATGTGCGATGGATCTCCGATGTACATGCGAAGCATCGAAACATGAAATATGGGATGAACTGCTGAGAGCTCTTGAGGTAGCTCTAACTCATAAGCAACTTGTCCAAATCTTTGAATGATCTTGTACGGACCTATGTATCGTGGACTTAACTTTCCTTTCTTTCCAATCCTCATCACTCCTTTCATTGGTGATACTTTCAAGAATACTCAATCATCGATAGAAAACTCAAGTCCTCTTCTTCTAACATCCGCATAAGATTTGTGTCGACTTTGAGCTGTTTCAAGCCATTGTTGGATCACTTTAACCTTCTCCATTGCTTGATAAACAAGATCCGGTCCAAACAAGACCGTATCACCTGCTTCAAACCATCCTATTGGTGATCTACACTTTATTCCATACAATGCTTCATATGGTGCCATTTTGATACTTGAATGATAGCTATTATTGTAGGCAAACTCGATAAGAGGTAGGTGATCATCCCAGTTGCCTTTGAGATCTAATACACATGCTCGTAGCATATCTTCAAGTGTCTGGATGGTACGTTCCACTTGTCCGTCCATTTGAGGATTAAAAGCCGTACTTATATTTACTTGTGTCCCCAAACTCCTTTGAAAAGACTTCCAGAAATTCGCGGTAAATTGGGGTCCTCGATCGGATATAATGGAAATTGGAACTCCATGTAACCGAACGATCTCCTTAATATACAACTTCGCATACTCTTCCGCCGTATAAGTTGTCTTAACTGGTAAGAAGTGCGCGGATTAGGTAAGCCTATTAATGATTAACCATATGGAATCAAACTTCCAAAATGTACGAGGCAAACCCGTGATGAAATCCATATTGATCTTGTCCCACTTCCAGACTGGAAGATCTATACATTGCATGTAACCACCGGGATTCTGGTGTTCTACTTTGACTCTTTGACAATTCGGACATTCAGCTACAAATTAGGCAATATTCTTCTTCATGTCATTCCACCAATATATTGCTTTCAAATCTTGATACATCGTAGTCGACCCGGGATGGACTGAATACCTTGAACAGTGTGCTTCTATCATAATTCGCTTTCTTAGCTCAACTACATCAGGTACACATAAACGATTTTGACACTGAAGCACTCCTTCTCGCGTAAGCTCAAATGCCTTCGTCGTGCCACTCTGCACATCCTCCTTAAGCTGCAATAAAATTGGATCTGCATACTGCTTCTCTTTCACTTCAGCTATCAATGAAGATTCCGCTGCATTACGTACAATAACCTCTTCATCTGGAGTTTCGAGAAGTCGAACTCCCAAATTAGCTAGTTGGTGAAGATCCTTAATCATCCCCTGCTTTTCTATAGATGCCATTTTAGACTTAAGACTCAGTGCATCCGCTACCACATTCGTTTTCCCTGGATGATACAAGATATCAACATCGTAATCTTTCAACAATTCAAGCCATCTCCGCTGCCTCAAGATTAGATCTTTCTGACTGAAGATATATTTCAGGCTCTAATGATCGGTATATATGTCAACATAAACCCCATTTAAGTAGTGGCGCCATATGTTCAAAGCAAATACAACTGCAGCTAGCTCAAGATCATGTGTGGGATAATTCCTCTCATGTGGTCGCAACTTTCTAGAGCCATAGGCTATTACTCTACCATGTTGCATTCATACGCATCCTAAGACAATTCTCGAAGCATCACAGTACACTGCATACCCTTCTATACCTTCAGGAAGTACCAATACCGGTGTAGAAGTCAACTTGCTCTTCAAATCTTGGAAACTCTATTCACAGGCATCATTCCATTGAAACTTGGAGGCTTTATGCGTCCACTTAGTCAAGGGTGAAGAAATAGAAGAAAAACCTTCAACAAACCTTCTATAATAACCTGCCAACCCGAGGAAACTACGAATCTCCGTAGGCGTCGTGGGTCTTGGCCAATTCTTCACAGCCTCAATCTTCTGAGTGTCAACTTTTATGCCTTCACTGGATACAATATGGCCCAAAAATGCCACTGACTTGAGCCAAAACTCACATTTAGAAAACTTCGCATACAGCTTACGATCACGAAGAATCTGCAACACCTGCCTTAAGTGATTAACATGATCCTCTTGTGATCTAGAGTAAACCAGAATATCATCTATGAAAACTATCACGAACAAATCTAGAAACGGCTTAAAAAACCTATTCATCAGATCCATAAATACTGCGGGTGCATTTGTCAGCCCGAATGACATAACTAGGAATTCATAATGACCATACCGTGTTCGGAAAGCTGTCTTGGGTATATCTTTATCCTTGACTCTCACTTGATGATTGCCTGATCTCAAGTCAATCTTGGAAAAACATTGGGCACCCTGCAACTGGTCAATTAAATCATCAATTCGGGGAAGAGGGTATTTATTCTTGATAGTCACCTTATTCAATTGCCGATAGTCAATACACATCCTCAGCGAACCATCTTTCTTACGCACAAACAATATTGGTGCTCCCCAAGGGGATATACTAGGCCTGATGAATCCCTTCTCTAGCAAGTCTTTCAGTTGCTCTTTCAATTCTCGCAAATCTGCTGGTGCCATTCTATAAGGAGGAATTGAGATTGGCTGTGTGTCTGGCAAAATATCAATACCAAACTCCACTTCTCGTTTAGGAGGTAAACCTGGTAGTTCTTCAGGAAATACATCAGGAAATTCATTCACAACCGGAATGGTCTGAAAAGTTGGCGGCTCTGCCTCTGTATCCCTTACTCTAACCAAATGGTATATGTACCCCTTGGAAATTATTTTTCTTGCCTTAAAGTAAGAAATAAATCTACCTCTCGGTGCACCAACATTACCCTTCCATTCAAGGACTGCCTCATTTGGGAAATGGAAATATACCTTCTTAGAACGGCAATCTACTGTAGCATAACAAGACGCTAACCAATCCATGCCCATAATAACATCAAAATCTACCATTTCTAACTCAACAAGATCGGCCATCGTATCACGACCACAAATATTCACAACACAATTTTGATAAACATTCCTAGCTATAAGAGATTCCCCCACTGGCGTTGATACTTCAAATGGCTTGGCTAATAATTCGGGTGTTCTTCCGAACCTTCCCGCAACCAAAGGAGTAGCATACGATAATGTAGAACTAGGATCAATTAAGGCATACACATCAAATGCAATGATGGACAACGTACCTATAACCACGTCTAGAGAAGCCTCTAAATTCTGCCGATCTGCTAGGGCATACACACGGTTCTGAGCTCCGCTAGAACTAGATACTCCTCTATCACCTCTATCGTGACCCATAGGTTATGCACCCCTACTCAAAGGAGGCACCGATGATGACGCAACAGCTGATCCGGTAGGTCGTGTTATACCACCTGTGGTCCTGCGTGGGCAATCTCTAGCCATATGCCCCGACTTACTGCACCAAAAGCAATTGTTCATTCCAAGCCGACATTCGCCAAAGTGAAATCTTGTACATATGGGGCACGGGTGTCGTGGAGGTCTCAATTGACTCATACTCCCTTGCCCTTGATACCCCACTATTCGCGAACTCTGATTTTCACTGCTTTGCCCGAACTGATTACCTCTGAACCTTTGAAATTGCGGTGGACCACTAATTGCAGGATAAAAAGATAACGGTCTAGGCAATCTATGAGAGAACGAAGGCCTAAAACCTCCCTGAGATGCCGTAAACTTCCCTATAGCTCTGGCCCGCTTAGAATATCCTTTTTCTGATTCCTGGGTTCTTCTTCTTTGC
This sequence comes from Capsicum pubescens, assembly GCA_030864215.1. Classification (NCBI taxonomy): domain Eukaryota; kingdom Viridiplantae; phylum Streptophyta; class Magnoliopsida; order Solanales; family Solanaceae; genus Capsicum; species Capsicum pubescens. The sequence goes on along the minus strand of CM061548.1, from coordinate 365,162,194 downwards.
CTCTGATCTTCCATTTTCTGAGCGAAAGCTTGTATCCTCGCTATATCCATGTCCTTGTTCAAAGCAGCAATTGTGCAATCTCTAACCAAGTATGGTTCCAATCTATCCACATAGTGATGAACTCTATCATCCATAGTAGCTACCACATTAGAAGCATATCGAGACAAGGAGTTAAATCGAATACTATACTCCTTTACACTCATATTACCCTGACGAAGATTTAAGAATTGATCTGCACGGGCCTGGCGAGTCTCAAATGGAAGATAATGATCAATAAATGCATATTTGAACTCTCCCCATGTAGTTGGAGGTGCATCAATACCCCTAGATTGTTTCCAATCCTCGTACCACAATATAGCCTCTCCTTTTAGTCTATATGCTGCTAGCTCAACCATCACATTACCGAATATGTGCATAACATCTAGAGCCCTTTGGGTTTGATCGACAAAGTCCTGCGGGTCTTCGTTAATATCTGATCCGGTAAAAGTAGGAGGATCCAGTTTCAGAAAATCCTGTGTCCGAAGGCTAGCTTCTCTATCCGTACCACTAGAACCCGTGGTAGGAATAGATTGCCCTTTAACTTGAACGGAAACTATACGCGTTAGAAGTTGTACTGCATCCCTCAAATATCGATCAACAACATTAATAGATGGCCCTTCCAGAGGAGAAGAAGCTCCTGATATATGCTCAGCTTGAGACTCACTTTGTTCAGCTTGTGCCGGTGGTGACTTACTAGTACCTTCTCCGGCCACTACATCTACTCGCTTCCACTTATTATTTCTCCTTGTAACCGGCATCGTTACACTGTAATAAATAAATAAAAAAAGAAAACAATTGGATTAAGCGATCGATTATGAAATTATCTCTAATATGTGCTCTATTGCACGATCTAAGAAATGGAGAATGGAAACAATCCCTAAATGTCCAATATCCTCATGTTTATAGATGTGGTGCACAACACACCAATAAACGAGATTATACGTAGACACGGCTTTGTAGACTCACTAGGAAGAACTTCTCAGATACCACTTCTGTCACTACCCAAATCACATTGTAGCGGACTGGCACCCATAGCGGAGGAGGCCCGGGAGAACCCGTTCATAACCTATACTTTCACATTTACATTACTTATGAAAATTAGAAATTTGTGCAGCACTTCATTGTAAATAGAAGAAAACAGTACCTGTATCAGCCCAGCAGACACGCATATATATATATATAAACCGTAATTGGCCGTCAGAGCCATCACGTCTATCAACCAAACACTCCTATGGCTGTACAATATGTCTACAAAAGCCTCTACATAGATACACAACGGAGTTAGGGTCGGGACAAACTCCCGCCCACAAAAGACGTTTATACAAATACCAAAAATACATATAAAAATGACTTGGGATGCCCCGAAACAACTGGAGCTCACCACTATCAACAGAATGTCCTGGCTCTTACTGCGGAGGTGTACGACCTGAAGTACCTGTTCCTGCAGGCATGAATACAGATCCCCCGTGAGGGACGTCAGTACGGAAATATGTATTGAGTATGTAAGGCAGTGAGTATCAAGATGAGATACAAAAGATCAACAGAACCCAGATACCAGTGAATAAACAGTATGAGTAGACCACACTTAAAAGAGCCGATGGGATACCTGCACATTACTTTCATATCATTACTTCCCGTAGTCCTTATCAATACATAACATATGTCATACAATGGCCAACTGATCAGTGGTACAAATACAATACATCAGGGACCACCCCTGGAATAGCATATATACATAATCTTTATAATACGATGGCCAACTAATCAGTGGTACTAATACAATACATCATATCATCAATTCAAAATAAAGACATTCCATTTCTTAATTCAATTAATCTTTGAGATTGGTTACTTTGTGGTCACACCTTATGGAACTTGAAACCATGATACCTCAATAGGAAAAACATGTAAATAGGTAATCAATATCATGAAAATGAAGTAGAGAATCCTGGATACTTCATTAAACCATTTCGGAGTCAATAATAGTATATGGACATTTTTTTGACTAGCCGGACATCTTAAAAGTGAAAACAAGTTCAATTGGTAGTGTCGAAGATCATATGATGTTATTATGTGTCATGTGTCGCAGGACAATGTTGGAAGCTTACATTAGAGTGCCATGGGTCATTATTCATGCCAAAGATTAGATAGAGTATGTCTTACATAACTTGATATAACCACTTCAATACAAGTCCAACTTGACTTCCCGTACTCTTCGAACACTTATCTACAATAAGTCATTTGTGGCAAACTAGTATTAGCAACCAAACCTTACCATTTAGGTATTAACTTTACCAAATAATGTCTAGGATGTAATCCTTTAACTCATCAATAAGAGTGCTACATACATCCTCTTATACTCTTATTACATTCACATATCATGCATTTTCATGCAATATCCCTCAACATCACTCTTACCCTTAATTTCCCCTCTTAATCACCATCCAATACCAACATGATCACTAGGCATACATAACCACTAATATAATGATATATCACCACAATTCATCCTCCATAATCCAATACAACAACTTCCATAATTTACTACTAACAATTTATACAAAACAATTCATAACTATGTTTCTAGTTATCTTCCAACATCAAGACACTACTCATAATCTTTTATCAATACTTATTCATGGATAAGAATCAAGAATAAACAATATTCATACCTTAACAATGAACTCTTATATTTAGAATCCTCCTTACATAACCATGGGGTGCTTCTCGAAGCTTTCGAGATTGTGAACACAACTACGGAACCAATTCGAATTTTCTAAGTTTGAATCACAAAATATTTGAAGTTGAAATTAGGCTAGGGTTTCACCTTCTCTTAATGATTGGATGATATATGATATATATGAGGCTAAGTGTATGTTTATAAAGACCAATTTTCGTCCAAGAGGTAATAGAAAATGACCATTTTGCCCTAAAAATTTAAATAAATCCGAATCTGTCCCCAGTGGACAGTTTTGACAGGCTGAAGTAAATCGATCATAACTCTTTTCTACGGTATCGGATTTCGGTGAAACCAATTGCATTGGAAATATAATTCAAAGTTATTTCATTTTCATGCAAATTATACCACCCATTTCTTCCTGTAAAAGGAGTTATGGTCGTTAAATTTGACCCAAAAATCTGTCCCAAAATTCTGTTTTTTTTTTGATAGGCTGTAGTAAAACGGGTATAGCTCCTTACTCAGACATTCGATTTGGATGAAACCAATTTCATCGGAAAGAAGACTCTCGTATGTTTTCGTCGATATATAGAAACTCAGACAGTTCTTTTTGTACAAGGATTTATGATCGTATAAAGTTGATCAAAAAAAAAAATTGCCTAGCTGCAGTAATTTTCCTGCAGATTTACTGTTCACAGGCTTCCCGGCCACCGTTTTGAAATCTCGAATGTGCTCGCTTATATGAAATACTCCTCTGTTTTGGGCAAACTTTATATCGTTGGAAAGTTTGTTCCAATACCTACACATAAAACTATTCACGGGATACTTCCGAACTACATAAACTTAATTTAACCCATACGCAAGCCTTTAGGACTCCATATAATCGCGATAAGTGTACGAAAACATTTACGGGGTGTTACATGCAATAGGAAATTGGGTTCTTAAGATTACATATTTGTGTAGTATATACATCTATCCCTCTGTTTCTTATATTCGTGTGATTGTTGCTCTTAATAATATTGTTATTGTTACCAGCTTGGATTTTTTCATCTTGTATTCATATTGTTTGTTGTTAAATCTAGTTTGGGTGACTGCCTTGGTGTTAAATTTCACCCTTATATCTCGCTATTGTGTTGTATTGCTGAATCCGAATGTGTTATTCAAAAGGGTCCTCGGATCTTTAGTCTTGTGGACTGATTTTGAAGTGTGTTTCGTATTGTCCTTGTAATTCTTGTATCATTAAATGATACAAGATAAAAAATGGAAATACGAAACAAACACTCAAAACAGTCCGCAAGTTCAAGAAAACCGAGGACCCTTTGAGTTACCCCTCTCGAATTCAAGATCTACAACAAGAACACAATGTAATAAGGAGATTAACACCTATTTCCAGGAGACAATAAACTAGATTAACAACATGAGAATGAAGAACACGATGAACAATAACAATATTATTATGAACAACAAACACACGGCTACAAGAAACAAAGGGATAGATAGATAGACTACACCAAGATGTAATCTTAAGAACCCAAGAGCCTATTCAACTCTTGGACACTTAACTCCACACACAATGATTCACCTATCTCTTACGTTGAAATAAGAGGGATCTCGATCTCCCAATCGTCTAATGTTTCCAATCTTGAATCCAACACGAGTGATTCCACACTCAAGCTGATTTCGCTAGTTACTATGTTTCGGCCAAGAAGCCATTCTCTTAAGAGAGGGTGTTTAAATGTTACAACAATCAATAGTCAATCAAAACTAAGTAGTAAATGACCTATCATATTCTATTTGTAGTAGGTTACAAAAATAGTGTGAAATGTCCAAAAGACCCCTTAGTCAAATGCTTCACTTTAGGCGCCCTTGGAGTGTAGAATGTGGACTGTTTTTGGAGTCTATTTAGGCCCTCCTTTGCACTTCATTTGAACACTCCAAGTCTCAGGTTCAATACATCTCACACATGTCCACCTTCGTGGTCGTATTCGTATCATCTTCTCCTATAACCTTAGCTCAATAAATCATATACTCTCCTGCCTAAAACTTCACTACGCTTCTACAACCACCATCATACTAACATACGGAGGGTTATTGTGGGACCCCAGCATTAACGTCATGAATGGAAGTAACACTATTAGAACATAACTTATACTTATTACACTACTCAACGAGGGACATGAAATGAAGATATGATATAATACACACGAAGTTCTTCATATTTCAAGTGTCTGGATCATTTGTAAAGAGACGTTCGGCATAAACACAATACAACATGATTCCTTAGGATAGACTACAGTGGGAAACATAGGTGTACATATCATGAGAAATATAGCATAAAATCAATATTTATGTATCTAGCAACTAAGAAAAGGATTGCCAATTGATGCGATTAATCCTCATTTAAAGTACTGAAATTTTCCATGAGTTAGCACAAATTTTATCACTTCGGCTAATCCCGGCATAAAATGGATCGGAAACGTATAGAAAGAATAGTTTCTTAAAACCAAGCATTATTTGGAACATAGATTTATTGATCATGAACATTATAACATAGACCATGAATACTTGAAATATTGGATCACTAAGGGAAATTATTGCCCCTAGTTTGGAGGTCGAAACATGACATAAGTTACAAAGAGATTTCAAACCTTAGACATAGTTAAGACTTGAATACATAAGACATTGGTAGATGTCCATTCAAATCGAAGTAGGACGAGCTTGCTTGAATTGAAATTAATTTATCATGATTCCTACTTGAAACTTGACACCGCAATAAAATTCAGGAACTAACTTAATTCATCATCTCCCCCTTAGATTAAAGTCACAGTCCTAATCTTAAGGACATATCATCTCATTAAATCTACAAGCACAACACTCAACACAATGAAATATCACCATACACATAAATGCTAAACTTTCCCTTTTTTAACTATACTCTGAAGACATTTCTTAATAAGAATACTTCTCTTAATTTTCTCTATCCTCTATAGACATCAATCTATAACTCACAGTCTCAATCAGAGAGAACCACATCACTGGGGGAGCTAGACTCTCAGACTTGTATCATCTTGATAAAAATGCATGGCCCATGAAATTATACCAAGGAAGGAATTTGGATAACTTTCTTACGGATGATGCTATAGCACGAACTAGAGTATGAAAGAATAAGAAACAACTCCTAAATGCCTCGTAACCTCCTGATTATATGTTTTGTACACAACACACCCATAATAAAGACTCTACTAGACACGATTTTGCAGACACCCTGGGTCCATGAACCATGCTTCGATACCAAGTTTATCATGACCAAAAGTGAGGCCCTGGCTGCGACAGGCATCCTGAACCATGAAGGTCCGAGCGCCCTTTTCTATCTGCCAATCATGCACACCGTTCATATACTATAAAGAAATATGAAAGGATAATTAAATGGAAACATGGTCATTTTCTTATGTCAATTGAACAATATGAAAATTAATTCATAAACCTTCAAAAACACTTGACTCTTGTCTGGGAAATCTGTACTAACTAAAAATCAACATCAATCTAAAAATATAGACAAGTCCCCTGGTCGGACTATGAACTGAAATAAAAAAACATTTTTCCATAGACATAGCCTTCCGAAATATGGGAGGCTCACCAACTGCAAACTTCTAACATATCAATCAATAGCTTTGCAAGACCCCGAGACTGTTCCTCAGATCCTAAAATATAGGGAGTCAACACAAATGTACTGGTACACAGAGCAATCCAAAATAATGAACTTTTATACCACATAAGTGAGATCAATTTATGAAACATTTTTACATATGATATATGAAAACACATTGGCATACTTAAAAGACTTTGAAATAATTCTCTGAAATCACGACTCACTCTGTGTTACATTTAAGTTAGGTGGTACACCATACAAGTATGATATTCCATGATCTATATGGAATCCGACCTTGACTCGACAGCCAAGCTCCCAACCCAAGTTTGTCGCAATCGTTGGAGTTGATGATTCTGATACGCCATAGGGAACTAGGCAAGCGTATAATCCCTCTTGGGGACATAATAACCCGTATCGACAAAATATGATTTTGGTAAAATGAGTTTTCTGAACTCGTGCCTTCTTCGAGTAACCACCAAACATCTCTTAAGCCCATTTTTAACCTTTTCTAAACATGCTTCTTACAAAACTCAAATTCTAAAAATCTAGTTGAAATCTGACTTCGATTATGTTCTAAGTCTTTTATAGAATTATCTATTTTGGTATCGTCATACCAAGACTTGTAAGTCATATCTTCTAAGCCATAAAATATCATGCACTGTTATTTCATTCAAAACAATGTTAAGACCACCTAAACATTCAAACTATACAAGAGGATTCATATTTCAAAATATATGTCAAACCATGCATAGATTCTCTCTTTTCCACATTTCAACAAATGGTGGTTAGTTTCTCAAAACAATCATGCAATTCCTTTGATTATCACATTTAGCATTTAAAAATAAATAATTATCCCTCTCTTCAATCCTCAACCAACATAAAGTTCATGTAAGATAGTAAAGCTCTTGACTCATTCTTTAAGATGTTCAATTTAGTAATCATAACTTGAAAATCAAGAAGTAACACAATGAGAAAGAGAAAATTCATTATTCATGCTCTCATTTCATATTTGAAAACTAAAAGACATATATAAACGTATACAAGAGAAAAATCAAGATTCAAGGGAAGGCCTCAAGACCAAGATGTTATATCATTTGAAAGGATTCATAATGCGCATTATTTAAATTGCTCTCAAAATCCTTCAAGAATATATGATTTATAAACCTTTAAAACATAATAAAACAATTTCACCATGACCATATAGTTTATAAAAACCTCACGTACCTTAATTGATGATGAATTCGCGAAAAGATTTAACCTTTAAGGTTGAATGTGCAAACCCTAGTTGTTTTTATCCTTTTGAGTTTTAGAAAGATGAACTAGAAATTTAAGAGAGTTAAAACATCAATAATGACCCTAATTTTGTCTATAGATATATAGAGACGATTTTGGAATGTTAAAAGACTTGGTTGCCCTTCTAATAACTTAAAATGAAGTTCATACACCGCTGGACATAGGGTTTGCGGTGCAAACCCATGGAAAACATTAAGGTTTGCATCACACAACCTATGGCAAACATTAACGTTTGCGTTTCCTAAGCCATCACCAAGCTTGGACAGTGTCTCATTCAAACACTCATAACTTTTGAGTCCGAACTCAGATTAATAAATGGTGGGAGGCGTTGGAAAGAAAACTCAATGGCCATTAATTTAATATATAGTTGGACCTCTTAATCACAATATTCTAGGAGTAATATTCGATGAAAGTTGAACCAAGTTGAAATGTTCTCTAAACCTTAATCAATAGTAAGGTTTTCAACTCATCTTTGAGTTAGGGTATTTTTGTGACCTCAATTCATATACAAATGTATTCCCACACTATCGAATTGATCACCGAATATATATTAATAAGGAATCATTTGGTTTGGGTCTATATGCGTTGGAATGACATTTTAAACTCTAACCCGAATGTGTGGGGTGTTACACAAAGTGAGCCCCAAAGTAACCCCAAACACTTTAGCAGTGCTTCAAACAATGAAGTAAGTCCTCATGAAATTATCAAGTGAAATCCAGGGAGCACCTTGATTGATATTTATACTTGAACCATTATGTTGATCATCCTCTCCACTGTGTACTCTTGCACTTGTATTCGTTTATGTATTTTCAAAGTGAACCCTAGAGTTCCCCCTAACACTTCAGTTGGGCTTCAAGAAATGAAGTAAGCCCACATGAAGTGTTTAAGATAACTCCTATGAATACCTCGATAGATAATTCCACGTGAACCATTGGGTTCATCCTCAAATTCATCTTGTACTCTTGCACTTTTAATTGTTTGCATATTTTCAAAGTGAGACCTGGAGTTCCACCAAGCACTTCAGCAGGGCTTCAGATAATGAAGTATGCCCTGATATCATGGTCAAGGAAACTCCCAGGAACACACTTGATAGATTTTATATGTGAGGCATTGTGTTGGGCATCATCACTAGCTTGTACTTTTGCACAAGTACTTGTTTATGTATTTTCAAAGTAAGCCCTGGAGTTCCCCCAAACACTTCGTAAGGGCTTCAAACAATGAAGTAACCCTCACGAAGTGGTCAAGGGAACTCTAGGATATTTATACATAAACCACTGCATTGATCATCATCTCTAGCCTGTACTCTTAACTTCTACTTGCTTGTGTATTTTCAAAGTGAGCCCCGGAGTCCCCTCAAACACTTCAGTAGGACTTCATACAATGAAGTAAGCTGTCACCACCCGAACCAAGGCCCTATCCATAACAAGCATCCCAAACCATAAAGGCCTGAGCGCTCTTCAAAGTCAGGTAATCATGTACAATATTCATATAGTAGATGAAAATTCACGAAAAATGATACATGCCGAAACCATGGACAATATCATAAACTTAATCTATTAAATAAGGGAAATTCTGAATATCCTAAACATGTGTCAACCATCTAGGAAATTTCTAACATTACATTGACCATCATACGTCTTAGATAAATTTAGGACAAGGCCCCTGTCGAACCATGAATCAAAATAAAATAACAATTAAAGTTTCATAACTAGGCCTTCCAAAGTATGGGAGCCTTACCAACTGCAAATTTCTGACAAGTCAATCTACTGCTTAACAGGAACCCAGGACTGTGTCTCAAAATCTTGAAATATAGGGGGTCAATACAGATGTACTAGTACGCAGAGTGATCCAAAATAATGAATTTATAAATATATAACATTGGTGAGAGCATGTCATAAAACATTATGCATGAAATAGTTCAAAATACATGAGCCATCTTAAATAATCTTAAAACAATCTTGTCAATGTAATCTCAATCTTTTTATTACTTCTAACCTAGGTGGTACACCTTATAATTCTTAATGTATCTCATGGGATATATGGTATCCTCTCTTGACTCTGAGGCCAATCCCCCAACCCATGTTTGCTGCAAGAGTTGTAGTTTCTGATTCTGATATGCCACAGGGCACTAGACTAGCGTATAATAATAATATACCCATATTGGCAAAACACGATTTCGGGCAATGAATTTAGTGACCCATTACTACTTTAGGTAACCACATAATTATCTTAGTGCCTATTTTTATCCTTTTCTAAAAGTGTATCATTCTGAATTCAAAATCTGCAATCTGAAATAAAATCTGTATTCTGTCCTGACTTTTACCATGGCCTTATCTGATTTGGTATCATCATACCAATACTTGAAAGTCTTAACGAAGTCATTTAATATCATATTAAATATGTATGTTTTTCAAAACATAAAGTTTGGACCACCATACTTTAAATAATTTAAGAAGATTTGTACTTTAAAACATTTGTCAAAGTATATAAAGGTCACTGTTTATAGCTTTTTCAATAAACATGTGGTGGTCAGGAAATTTGTGACAAAACATGAAATCTTGTTAATAACATCTTTAACCTTTAACACCAAGTAAAACACACCTTCTTTATTCAAACCATAATAAAGTCATAAACAAAATCAAGAAATATATATCATGCTTCCAAAAGTGCATTTCAAATAGATCATAACTTACAAAAACAAGATGTTTGTAAACAAGAGAGGGATTTATAATAGTTAATTCTCTCAATTTATCATTCAAACTCATCCATGCATACATATATATACTTAAACATGATTATAAATAAGAGTTAGGGGAAAGGCCTCAAGACCTGATATGAGTACGGCCATAAAGGTGGACATATATGAGATGTATTAAACCCGAGACTTGGATTGTTCAAATAAAGTGTAAAGGAGGGCCTAAATAGGCTCTAAAAAAATTCCACATTCTACACTGCAAGGGTGACAAAACTAAAGGGGTCTTTTGGAAATTTCACTGTATTTTTGTAACATACTATAAATAGAATATGTTAGGTTATTTTCTACTTACTTTTTATGGATATTGAAATTTGTAAAACTTAGAACATTTATCTTGTGAGAAAGGACTCTATGGACGAAACTTGTGAATAGGGAAATCAACATTGAGTGTGGATTCACTCGTGTTGGATTCATGCTTGCAAACATTGGATGCTTGGGAGATCGATGTCCTTCTTATTTCAATGTAAGAGATAGGTTAATTGTTGTGAGTAGTGTTAAGGGTCCAAGAGTGTAATATGCTCTTGGGTTCTTAAGATCATTCACTCATGTAGTCTATCTATCTATCCTTTATTTTGTTGTAATCGTTGTTTCTTGTTCTTTTTAATGTAACCCGTGAGGTGTTGTTATTTGTACCACCTTGTTGTTATTCTTATTGAATTCATATTGTTTGTTTTTAAATCTAGTTTTGGTGGCTACCTTGGTGTTAAATATCACCCTTATATCTCGTTATTGTGTTGTATTTTTCAATCCGAGTGTAGACTTTAAAAGGGTCCTCAAATCTTTGGTCTTATGGACTGATTTTGAAGTGTGTTTTGTGATGTTCTTGTAATTCTTGTATTATTTGGTATCTTAGCCATCTTTTATTTTGTTCTAATAAGATCAATCTTGGGCTTGAGTGTTGAAAAATAAAAAAAAATTGAAAACTGAAAATTCCAGAAAGAGAGCAATTTGTCCATTTTGTGTTCTTGGCAGAAAATTGTGTTTTTGTTGTAACTTGGCCAATATTTTTACTTGTATTTGTTTTCTCTAAGTATTATTTTTTTTCCTCACTTACACATTGATTCTATATCTTTATTTGAGCTTGTAATTTGATGTTGTTGGTGTAAATATAAGCTTTGCCCATTATTGCTAAGCATTGTTGTGGTGGAGTGTTTTTACCATGTGGTTTATCCTTTATATTCTAAGCTTGACCACATGATATTATTGTTAATTGGTGGCCTGGGAACCATTTTGTTGAAGTTCTAGTTGTCTTTGCCAAATGTAGGAGATATTGTTATTGTGGAATTTGGGAGTGCCCTTGTGAAAATTGTTGGTGTTCTTGAAGATTATTGTTGTAGTTCTTGGTATTGTTGTTGTTCTTGATGTTCATCACCACCTTCATATATTATTTAAGATAAAGTGAATGCTAAATCGAAAATGTTGAAGAAAAAGGGTGTATTATTTGTTAGTCTTGAAAGACACTACTACCAACAAAGACCTATCAATCAAGTCTCAACAACTTTCCAACACTTTTGCATGATTTAAGCATCCATGTTTTAAGGAGAAGTACAAGAAATTCAAGTCTTGAAAACTTGAAATTTAAAAGGGCTCCAACACTTGTTTGAATTTCCCTCCTTAAACAAACTACACCAAAGTCCGAATTGAAAAATTGACCAAGACTTGAAATTGGACAACAAAAGTTGTGTGGGACCGAGACCAATACTTGGATGCCATATCATCATATTTTACTATTCATGCAACATGTTTAAGTTCAAATTTCAGATTTCTTAGTTTCCTTTTGTCGTTCCTTAGTTTTAATTTAGTTGGTTCCAATACTAATTGGCAAACTAGTACACATCTACTAGATTGTTTGTTAGTCTTTGTGTTTGTTCATTCGTATTAACCATTTTTTGTGTTCTTTTATATTTTGTGAATTCACTGTATCTTGTTGGTTTAATTCCATAAACAAATTTTCTTTGAGTCAACTCAAACGAAAATCTATTCCGTACAAGAGTAGACTCGATCCTCAAGCACTTTCAAAGTACAAGCTTGCTTTCAACACTTGTGAAACCAAGTGTGAGGTAAAAATAGAGAGTGAGAGTGTGGTGGGGAATTTTTGAGTTAATAAGTTTGTTTGTTTTGTTTTTCATTATCGTCTTTTCTTTTAGGTACCACAGCTGCCACCAATCTCGATGCCAAGTTTGACCGCATCACCGGCAATATTCAAGACATGAAATGGCATGTTGAAAGGCTATGCCACTATGTATCCACACTTATCCCAACAAATGGAAAACCTAAGATCCAAACACCTTGAGGTAATATCTTCCCAAAGGTAGTTGATGCCCACGCTTGTGATGGACTTTCACATTGATGTAAAGATGAACATACTCATGAACCTCAAGTTAAAATAGCTCACTCCTAAACTTTGGTACATGTGAATGATGAATGTGTGACTAATAAGCCTTTTAGTATGAGTAGTAGCTTACCTACATATGAGTATATTGTTTCCTTACCACTTGTGGATGATGTACATGTTGTCCGAGTGGATACACTAGTTGATCCTATAGATGACAGAATTGACTTTTCTAATAAGATCAATTTTTGTCCAACTAGTGTTGACGCTATTATGTTGAATAAAAGTACATCATAATGGGAACATTTTGTTGACCAATTTGTGTGTGTAAAACTTGCCCACCACTTGAGAATATGTATGATGTGATTAATTAATCTCAAGTGATTAAAAAAATTGAAGATGTTTAATGAATCTCAAGTGAGTGAAAAAATTAAAGATGTTGGTCAAGGACAAGGGGGTGAACCCGTGATCCTATGTTGTTGTAAATATTCTAATGTTTGCTTGGCTCATAGGGTTAATCATGTTCTTGACAGATCTTTGAAACTTGATAAAGACTCCTTAGAGATTGAAAGTTCCAAATCTGTCCGCAGGTTAGATCATTCATTATTTAGGTACAATATCTTGTTTGGAGATAGTCTAATCACTCGTAATGAACCTAGTGGTGCAAGTGAAGTTGAAGACATATCTTGTCTTGGAATCTATAGCCTATACGTTAACCCACTGTAGTGTGATAAAATTCCTCCTCAAGATAAAAATCTCCTCTTGAAATATGAGAGTACTCTTAAGGGTAGAGAATGTGTACTCTTGGAAAGGAATAGTTAATTGGGTGAAGATGATTGTGGTTTTCTTGATTACTTGGGAAACCCGAATTGTGATTATTCCTTGAAAAATTATTTTGATTTTACTCCTTTACATGACACCCCACCTGTGTTTGACTAATATGGTGACTTGAATTGTTATCCCTTTGATGTTAATGGTGGTTTGTGTCTACTCGATGACCCTAGGTAAAATGTTTCATTGTCTCTTTAGGGTGTTGCTCATATCTGTGCATCCATGTCTGACACACTTGTACTTAAGTTATGTGAACCACAAATTGTGGATTTCAAGTTGTATTTTTGTTTGTGGGAGGGTCCAAGGATGTTAAAGGCTTCTTATAACCTTCATGGGGTTGGACAAATTAAAGTATCTTTTGGGACTCTTGGGAGCGTGCTTAACATCAATTGAAGAGGGAAACCGAGTTCTTGGGTAAACTACTTTTCTTTGATTGGATTGTTGCATGTTAATTTCCCTATTCTCCCTATTGGTATGATTCCCTTGATTGAATGTCGTCCATCGGGAAGTAGTTTGAAAAAGAGAGGTCCTACATTCTTGCAATGTCGCTTTATCTCTTTGTGTGTTCCTACTTATGAATACATCTTGGATGAGAATTGTGTCTTTTGTTCCTTTCTTTACTAGCTATATGCATATGATGATATTCATGGTGTTGTTGGATATACATCGTAGGAGAGGCATAGTTTCAGTTTTTTCTCCTCATTTGTTGATATTCATCCGAGCCCCATCCTTTATGTTATTGTACAAAGGTTTTTTATAATTAACACAAATGATTCTTTATTGTATTTCAAGTGTGTACCACCGTGGCATGATAATGCAAATTGTTTATTTTAATAACTCTAACACTCATGCCATGAGGATGTGTGCTTGTTTGTTTCCTATTTGTTTTTGCAAGGTCTGGATTGAAGGTTGAATCCTTTTCAAGAAGGAAAAGATGATATTAGTGAGACCAAGAAGGTGGAAATATGCGAGATGTATTGAAATCAAGACTTGGAGTGTTCAAATGAAGTGCAAAGGAGGGCCTATATAGGCTCCAAAAATAGTCCAAATTATACACTCAAAGGGCGCAAAAACTAAAGGGGTATTTTTAACATTTCTCACTGTTTTTGTAACATACTATAAATAGAATATGTTAGGTCATTTACTACTTAGTTCTTGGTGGATATTGAATATTTTAACACTTAGAACATTTCACTTGTGAGAAAGGCCCCTATGGCCGAGACTTGTAACTAGGGAAATAAACTTTGAGTGTAGATTCAGTCGTGTTTGATTCAAGCTTAGAAACGTTGGATGCTTGGGAGATAGAGGTCCCTCTTGTTTCAACATAAGAAATAGGTGAATTGTTGTGAGTAGTTTTAAGGGTCCAAGAGCGGAATATGCTCTTGGGCTCTTGAGATCATTCCCTCTTGTAGTTATCTATTCTTTGTTTTGTTGAAATCGTTGTTTCTTGTTCTAGTTAATGTAACCCGTGAGGTGTTGTTATTGTTACCACCTTTTTGTTGTTCATCTTATCTTCATATTGTTTGTTGTTAAATCTAGTTTTGGAGGCTGCCTTGGTGTTAAATCTCACCCTTATATCTCATTATTGTGTTGTATTGTTGAATCCGAGTGTGGTCTTCAAAAGGATCCTCGGATCCTTGGTCTTGTGTACAGATTTTGAAGTGTGTTTCGTGTTGTCCTTGTATGTATTGCATCAAGACCAAATCAATTATACCTTTAAAGAATTCATAAATAAAAATTGTAACGTAATTTCAAAAACCTCTTCAATAATTCATGATTTCACAATGTTTAAATGTTGATGAAATAATTTTCTTATGCCCATGTAGTTTTAGGAAAACCCCAAGTACCTTAGATTACAATGTTTGAAGAATAGAACTCGAATCTTGATTTTTTCCTTAGAAATTTTGGACTTAAGTATTGATGTTTCCTTGCTTTCTTGTTCTTGGAGGAACCCTAAGTTGATCTTATTTTTTGAGAGAAAATTTAATCGAAGAGGCAATTGATGCTTCTTGGGGCTAGAATTATATGTTATGGATGAATTTTGGGAGAGGAGAAGTGGAAAAAATAACCCTAGACCCATTAGGAACTAAAATAATGCGTAAAACATCTTTAAATTCGCGTCAAGTTTTGTGTCGGGGCGCAGTCGACGCGACGCATCAAGATCGCGTCGGCTTACTGCCTCACACGGCAAAAGCCATAACCATTCGCTCGGTTATCAGATTTTTGCCAAATTGGTATCGTTGGAAAGATAATTAAATTATCAACAATTTGGTGGGTCTTGATATGCAAAATTATATGTGTATCAAAATTTATACACGTTTAAAGTAGACCCTTATAGAATCGAATATCCAATTTTTGATGAATAAAAGGTTCTTCGCTTAACTTTGCCCTAGGCCATTTCTTTGAATATTTTTCACCTCATAATCACTTCGTATAATAGGCGAAATATCATGACACATAAATCTAAACATAAACCGTGGAAGTAGAGTTTACACACATAAGGACAACGATTCAATTTCTAGCTCGAAAAAGCAGGGCGTTACATTATCTCCCCTTTGGGATCATTAATCCCCAAATGATAGGTAGGGACTTTGGAATATATAAAGTGTAGAATAAAGAAGGTAGTCTCGCATTGAATAATTTTCCTCATCAAAACATACAAAGGCATCAAACGAGTTTCATGATAACCATGAGTGAAATATGTAAGGATGAAACATGGAATAATGATCGTTTACAGAGGCATGATATTGAACATGGGTTCTATGAGTCCTAATCATCACAACATAAGGCAGGGGTTTATTTATTGATCATAGAGCTGATTCATATTGGTACTAATAATGAAATAAGGTTTTCATGGGACATAGGATTTAGAAGCATTCTCCATCTTGCAAGGTACAAAGAATAGACTTAAACTTTGAGGCACTATTCGTCTACACCCCAAACTATAAATAGCATATTTCACACTTTCCAACTTACAATTCTCCATCACATATCTAACCACGAAAGTTTGAGTCCCAATGCCAAGTACTTTTATGTGGAATCCTAACTCGGAGTAACAAGGTGATAACTTAAGCTACAATACCTGTAATCTACATCCCACTAAGAATATTACCTTATCTTATCTCTATCATCAAACACCCTCGGTGTTTTATTTAGAGAGTACTAACCACATAGAACATAGGTTTGTGTTTTCAGCAACCACAACGTTCAAGCCTAATCCTTACTATACCCACTACATGGATATCCCCACTAAGACCAACAATTTCAATCACTTTCAAAAATATTTTTGCCACATTTCTCCTTTTATCTTTTTCACACAACAAAAGTTCATCTCCTTCTTTTCGCTTTTCACCTATAACCTTAGCTCGAGAATCACATCAAATTTTTTTCACCTTCAATAACATCTACTCTCCTATCTAACACATTACTATGCTTCCACCACAACCATTTTACTAACATACAGAGGGTCATTGCGGGACCTGAGCATAAAGTCATAAATGAAAGTAACACTATTATACCACAACTTATACTTATTGCACTACTCAAGAAGGGATATGAAATGAAGATACGATAGAATAGAAACCAAGTCCTTCATATATCAAGTGTCTGGACCATAGGTAGAGAGTCGTAGAGAAGAAAAAGAATGCAGTATGAATTTTTAGGATAGAGCACAGTGAGAAACTATTGGTGCACATATCAAGATAAAATGAGGGAAAGAGACTGAATTACACTCCTGGACCCAAAAATCAGTAAGACAAACTGGGCACCCAACACATTAAGGGACTGTTTTGATCACCCGAACATGCCTCAAACATCTTCTGAAAAATCCAAAACTTTTCTGAGACACCACCTTTGCACCCCTGATCACAAATCAACTCAAAAATCTACACCTTGGGGTCGGGAATATCAATTTGAAGATCATCAAAGTTAAGAGCTCATAAATATGACTAAGTCTTTTAACAATTAGAAAAAAAAAATTCAGGTTGTCAACTATCCATACATGCAACCCAGAGCTATATTGATTCGAGAATGCTACGGGGTGTTACATTACAACTCAAACAAAGATGTCAGCATTATGTGATTGCTCCTCATTTAAGGAACTGAGATTTTCCATGAATTTGCATAAACTTTATCACTTTGTCTAAACCCAGCATAGAATGAATCGGTGAATTATAGAAACATATTTTCATACGACCAAGCATGCTGAGAGACAAAGATTTTCATGGATCACAAACAACATAACATATGGCTTGAATACATGAAAGACTGGATTACCGAAAGACATAATTGCTTCTATTTTGGAGGTCAGATCATTAACATAAGTCCATAGAGAACTTGAGCCATAGGCATAGGCATGACTTGAACACATGACGTAGGACATTAGTAGAATAATCTCTGAAATGGAAGTAGCAGGAGTATGCTTAAGTAGGAATAGATTTATCATGACTCTGCCCTGCAACTTGCCGCATTGAGAAAAAAAAATCAGAACTAACTTAATTTCCCATCTACCCCTTAGTTCAAAGTCATAATCCTAGACTTACAGACCTATCCTTTTATCAAATCTATAGCCATAACTCTCAATATAAAAGAGACATCATGACATACTTAAACTCTAAACTTTCCCTGAAGGCCTTGCTTTTCTGTAAATGCTACCTTTAACTTTCTCTAGCCTCTATAGCCATCACTTTACAACTCTCAGTCTCATGAACTCACACATACACACTCCTTATCACAAGAAGAGGTATCAGTATATATATGAACACAAGATCCTCTCATTAATCAGTAATACAGAGAAACTAAATTATTTTCTAGGAAATCTCTTTTTAGGGAAACTAATCGTAATATCTTCTAACTCCCAAAGTCATCAACTTACGACTAAAATTTTCATGGGAATAGACACCCACGCTTCTAAACACTTAACACTCCATCTTCAATTCCTTAGAATACTATCATTACACCTCTAATCTCATTACCTACAACTTAACAAAAATTGTAAAACAATAACAAAGCCGCATATTGCCTACCTACATTTCCTGAATTCAACTTTAATGAAAACTATACAACAACTCCCCAGACTTCTCCATACTACAAAATTCAAGAATTAAATCTAGGTACACAAAACACTTATACACATAAAATATTATTTAGTAACCTCCTACTAGGGGTTCAACTTATTCCTATATACTCATGTTATAATCCACTTAATAATTCAACCACAATTCATCATTTTAACACTAGTCCTTTTTAACATTAGTCCTCATGTACACATATAGATCACGATTATCACTTAAACTATTCATAAATCATCAACCTAAAGCATTCACACATCACATCAAGCCTGCTAATTACTCCACAAAACATGCATCATTAATCTTAAGGTATTATTCTTACCACTACACTCCACACCTAAACTCCATATATAAAGTTCAAGCCTGTTGTCTATCCTCAATTATATACTACTGGTAAAGCATGCCACATACTATACTAGTCCTTCAAATTGTAAAATCAACCCAAATACTTTAGTTAACTTTGCTGCTACCTGCAATCACAACCCTTCCATAACCTCATTATTACAACTCAAAATCTACTACATACCTTCTCACATGAAGCACTAGTTTACTACTGCTAAAGAAAAGATCATCAAAGGGGTAAAGTCATATGATAGGATTAGTCGATCTTAATCTTATAATATAACCCATTTTAATCTTATCAACATATTCTAATTTGTCAAAACATACTTACTTACCTAATCATACTGATATCAAAATGATCTTCAAAATTTAATAAACACTAATGCACCTCTACTTGCAACTTATTAACAACTCTACCCCTTTCCACTTACCACTTAAAAATAATTTCTACAACCACCATAATTATCCACTATGAGATCCTTCTCTATTTTGAACAAATAATAATCATATTTAGTCACTTCCTTTATAGACTACCATACAATCTACAATTACATCTACCACATTAGTCCATCACTATAAAATGGTAAACCATCCCTCAATCAAAGGTTATACAATTAAAACTATTTATTTATAAAAATGTCACCCTCACTTTGACTTCTAACATTGTGACTTCATATCACCAACTACGTAGCCAAAACTCGCTACTACTCGGGTGGAAATAAAGTTCCAACATTCTACTACACATCATTACCCTTAAAGAAGACATCTATAATAAGAATTTTTAAAAGGGACTGATTAGACTTTGTACCTCAGGATGAAAGGCTCGATTTCATTAGAATAAAGGCATACACTCAAATCAATACACCTTGAAGCACTAATGGACTCCTATCAAGTCCTCATGCTATCTCATAACTTTATGGATAATTCAATTAGAGAGAACCACATTGTTGGGGGAGCTAGGCTCTTAGACTTGTATCACCTCGACAGTGAGGCATGTCCCATAAAATTAGAACAAGGAATGAATTTTGGATAACTTTTGTATTGACAACTCTATAGCATGATCTAGAGTATAAAATAATAAGAAATAACTCCTAAATGCCCGGTAGCCTCCTGATTAAAAGTGTGGTGCACAACACATCCATTAGAAAGACTCTACTTGACACGATTTCGCAGACACCCTGGGACCATGAATCATGCTATGATACTAAGTTTGTCATTACCCGAGCTAAGGCCCTAGCCGTAACGAGCATCTCAAACAATGAAGGCCTGGGTGCTCTTCTAAATCTGGTAATCATGCACAATATTCATATAGTATAAGAAAATTCACAAAAAATAATACATGATGGAACAATGGTCAATCTCATAAACTTAATCAATTGAAAAAGAGAAATTCTTAATATTCTAAACATGTGGCAACCGTCTGGGAAATCTCTAACATTATATTGACCGTCATACGTTTGAGACAAATCATGGACAAAGCCCCCAGTCTAACCATGAATCAAAACAAACTAACACTAAAAGTTTCATAACCAAGCCTTCCAAAGTAAGGGAGGCTCACCAACTGCAAACTTCTGACAAGTCAATCTAGTACTTAATGGAACCCCAGAACTCTGTCTCAAAATCCTGAAATATAGGGCGTCAATACAGATGTACTGGTTACGTAGAGAATCCAAAATAATGAATTTATACATATATAACATAGGTGAGAGCAAGTCATAAAACATTATGCATGAAATAGTTTAAAATACATGGGACATCTCAAATGATGTTAAAACAATCTTGTCAATGCAATCTAATTCTTTGTATTACTTCTGAACTGGGTGGTACACCCTACATTTCTGAAATTATCCCATGGGCTATATAGGATCCTTCTTTGACTTAGAAGCCAAGTCCCCAACCCAAGTTTGCCGCAAGAGTTGGAGTTTCTAATTTTTATTCTAATACATCACAGGGCACTAGGCCAGCGTATAATAATAATATATCCGTATCAGCAAAACAATATTTCGGGTAATGAATCGAGTGACCCATGCCTACTTTGGGTAACCACCTAATTCTCTTAGTTCCCATTTTTATCCTGTTCTAAACATGCTTCTTTCTGAATTCAAAATCCAAAATCAAAAATGAAATTTGTATTCTATCTAAACTATTACCATGGCCTTTTCTGATTTGGTATCGTCATACCAAGACTTGCAAGTCATATCTAAGCCACTCAATATAATTTTAGAGACTTTTGTTTTTCAAAACATAAAATTTTGACCACCATACTTCAAATAATTCAAGAATATTTATACTTCAAAACATTTGTCAAATTATATAAAGGTCACTATTTTCATCTTTTTCAACAAACATGTGGTGGTCAGGAAATTTGTGACAAAACACACAATATTCTTAATAACATCTTTAACCTTTAACACCAAGTAAAACTCCCACTCTTCAATTCAAACCATAATCAAGTCATAAATAAAATCAAGGCATTTATATCATGCTTCCAACAGTGCATTTCAAATAGATCATAACATACGAAAACAAAAAGATTGTAAACTAGAGAAGGATTTCTAATAGTTCATGCTCTCAATTTATCATTCAAGCTCATCCATGCGTACATATATATACATAAACATGATTATAAATCAAAGTGAGGGGAAAGAAGTCAAGAACAAATCAATTATACCATTAAAGAAATCATAAAAAAAAATTGTAACGTAATTTTCGAAACCACTTCAAGAATTCATTATTTCACAATGTTTAAATGTTGATGAAATAATTTTCTTATGCCCATGTAGTTTTAGAAAAACACCACGTACCTTAGATTACAAGGTTGGAAGAGTAGAACGCGAATCTTGATTTTTTCCTTGGAAATCTTGGACTTAAAGATTAATTTTTCCTTTCTTCTTGTTCTTGGAGGAACCCTAGGTTAATCTTATTTTTTTAGAGAAAATTGAATAGAAGAGGCAATTGATGCTTCTTAGGGCTGGAATTATATGTTATGGACGGATTTGGGAAGGGGGAAGTAATCAAACTACCCCTAGACCCATTAGGAACTGAAAAAATGTGAAAAAAGCTTTAAATTAGCGTCAGGTTTCATGTCATGGCGCAGTGGATGCGACGCATCAAGATCATGTCGGATTACTGCCTCATACAGCAAATGACATAACTTTTCGATCGGTTATCGGATTTTTGTAAAATTTGTAACATTGGAAAGATAATTCAATTATCTACATTATGGTGTGTCTTTAGTTAAAAAATACTTTTGTGCATCAAAAGTTATACACATTCAAAGTAGACTCTTGGAGAATATAATATCCAATTTTAGATGAGTAAAAGGTTCTTCGCTTAACTTTTCTCTAGGCCATTTCTATGAATATTTTTTCACCTCATAATCACTTCATATACTAGGAGAAAGATCATGAAACATGAATCTAATAATAAACTATGTAATTAGAACTTATACATGTAGGGACGACGATTCAATTTCAAGCTCAAAAATGCGGGGCTTTACATAATCCCTCATGAAGTTGTCAAGGGAATCATAGGAACACATTGATAGATTTGAAAACCATTTTTTTCCATCGATCATCTCGAAATTGTTCCTTTACACTTCTACTAGTTCATTTAATATAGTTACAACATAAACTGCCATAAATATATATTGTATTGGTCTGAGAATTCCATGAAGAATATGAAAGTGTGGTTTGAACTAGGATATGGGGTGAACTATATTGAATCTGGCTAAGAATACGGGTGATATTAAAATTTTAGAATTTCAGGGAAAAAAGGTAATATATATTCTTTCTCCTAACCTTTGTTCTTTCATCCCATCTTGTACTTTTCCCTTCTGCTTTTCATGTCTTTAAAGTTTAACTAATGGATTCACTTGCTAATTTTTCTACCTAAGGTTTTAACCTGTGATATTAAATATCTCAAAATCTACTCATTTACCTTCATCATGTTGAACGTTTCTTAATCATTTTTTCTGTAAATATTAGATTCACTGGTTATTCTTTTACTAAAACATGAACTTTTTAATATATTTTTTTTATACATGTCAATTTTTTTAAAAAAAAAAATTTAATGAAGCGATCATACAATAATATTCGCTCCAATTTTCTTAATTTAAATACTTTGTGTAACGCCCCAAAGTTTTTCATATCTAAATTTTGTTCCTAAAATATAGAGCATTGAGTTCTAGAATGATTTATATTTATTTTACTATGGAATCCCTTATATTTAAACTTTTCATTTCATAGAGGACTGAATAAGATTTCCGTCAATATAAGATTCATCCAAAATAGACACTCGATGAAGAAGTTATGGCTATTTTATGTGCTGGTCGTAAAATATCATAATTCTGGTATTTAGCACGTCGCGGAGACTGTTTAATTAGCAATTGTCAAATTCCAGTGGGACCTCATGATACTGGCGTGTCACGGAGGATCCAAAATTCCCATTTATCAATTTTCAGTGAGCCACCGCGATAGTGTGTGTCGCGGTGGCCCATAAAATTGGGTTCCCAGTTTATTCTTTTCCAGCTTCATTCAGTAGTCAACAAGGATAATTTGGACTTTTTTCAAGCCTGTTAAAATGACAAAACAGTAGATTAAGACATCTAAAACTAGAATATATGACACTCTCAAGATTTTTCCTCAAAACAAAAACCCTAGCTCACATACTCCTCCCCCAAGAAACTCAAGATTCAATCGTGGGTTTTCAAAATTGACTGAACATTTGGAATCCTCAAACCGTAGGCTTAAAGGATCATCCCTTATTCTTCGTAATCGAGGTACGAGGGGTTTATCCTAAAAAACTACATGGGCTTTAAATTGTTAAAGCATGATTTAAAGATTTTGATCCATGTATTTTATGGGGGTTTTGAAAAGTCTATTATTGATTATGCATTTTGAAAGTTACAATGCTACTACTACATTGGCCTTGTGGTCTTTTACCGTAAATTCATTTACATATATATGTATATGTATGAATTTGAGATTTAAGGTTGTTTAGAGCATAAATTTTGAACTCCCTCTTTTGTACTAAATTAAAGATTATGTTTTTATGATTTGAAAGATGTTATTTGCAATATCCTGGCATTTGTACATGATTTGCAATTATTGAGAGGGTGTTTCTTGATATCAATATGTTCCTGTGTTTATGAGAATGAATTGAATGTGTTTACATTAGGTTTGAAAAAATGAAAGATTCATTGAATTGAATTAATGAAATGCTGGTCTTAAAACTTGTGTTTTGAATACAGAGATTTGTGATAGACTAATAATGGATCAGAGATGTGACTTACAAGTCAATGGTATAACGATACCATATGTATATATTCCATAACATATTATGTTCTCAGAGTATGTTTTTAGAGACTGTATGTTTTGATAATGTTTTAAAAAGGGGCTTAAAGAGGGTTAGGTGGTTACCCGAAGAAGGCGCGATTTCAAGAAACTTTTATCCTGAAACCGTATTTGCCGATAGGGGTATATTATAATTGTACATTAGCGATGGCCGTGTGGAGTAGTAGATTCAGAGACTCTGAATCTTGCGGCACACTTGGGTTGGGGGCTTCGTTGCCGAGTTAATGGCAATTTTCGTATAGCCCATGGAGTTTTTTAGAGTTGTAGAGTATACAACCTAGTGCAGATGTAACACAGATTTCTCAGAGCTGAGATGATTTTTACAAAGTCTTTAAAATGACCTTGTGAATTCTTACTACATGATATACTTATGAACTATTTTAAATTTCTCTCATATAGGTTGATTTATAAATGATTATTTTGGATATGCTATGCGTATCGGTACATTTGTATTGACCCCCTTTCCCCTACCTATCAGGTTTTGAGACGCAGTCTAGGGGTGCAAATAAGTAGTAAATAATTCAGATAGCTGATCAGATTGTGCAGTGGTGGGACTTCTCTATTCCAGAAGGCCTGTCTTCTCAAATTGTGTCACTTATTTCAGTTTTGGTCTACTGGGGGCCTTGTCCCAGTTTCAAAAAGTTGTCATATTTCATGTAGTAGATATTTCGCAAACTGAGTCAGATGTTATTTAGATGTATTTGGTTTATTGTTTCCATACTTATGTCGAATTCAGAGTTGACATGTGTCCATAGCAGATTATATTTCCGTATCTTCTTTATTATATAAATGTTGTGCATGATTACTAGATAGAGACGGGCATTCTGGGCCATCATGGTTCGGGGTGTCCGTCACAGCCAGGCCATAGTTTGGGTCGTGACAAACTTGGTATCAAAGCATTGTTCATGGTCCCAGGGTGTCTGCAAAATCGTATCGGGTAGAGTCTTATTTATGGGTGTGTACGTGCCACACTTATAAGCAGGAGGCTACTAGGAATTTAAGAATGTTCCTCTTCTTTGTGATTTAGTATGTGATTTAGAGTCTAATTTGTCCCCCTTATCAATGACCTCTTTCTTTTCAGAAAACCAGTGACCCCTCCCCTTCGTACCAACGTTAATGCACAAGATGATTAAGTTTGTCCCACCCATGTGATATGGACCCGTAACAGACCTAATACCTCAAAGACTATTCCTACTCCGAGAGTACCTTCTATACCGACCAATACTCCCAAAGCTCCCCAGACGGGGGCCAATCGCACTCAGCCTCGTGAAGGAGAGGTTTCTAATACTGAATTCAGATAATCTATTCACAAACTTCCATAGATGGTAGCCGCACAGACTCAGAGGTCAGAGGATACTAGGTCTGCATCTATTACTTCTGAAGTTACTAGAGCGGGCCAGTTCATGAGAATGAAGCAGCCCAATTTCTCTGGCGCTAAGGTAGAAAAGGACCCGCAGGAGTTTGTAGACAAAATAGAGAATATTTTCAAAGTAATGCATTTTTATCAGGTGGAGGGTGTTAATCTAGAAGCATATCAGATAAAGGATATAGAGAATCAATGGTACAACGAATGGGAAGATACGAAGGGCGACAATGCTGAGCCCACAGATGTGGACGACTTTGTGGAAGCTTTTCTTGACCGATTCTTTCATCTTGAGATGAGGAAAGCTAAAGAATATGAGTTCATGAACCTTAATCAGGGTAGGATGAGTGTTCAGGAGTATACTTTAAAGTTTAACCAGCTGGCCCGTTATCCTCCTAAGATGACGAGTAGTATGAGGGCCCGAATAAGGAAGTTTGCTTTCGGCCTTTCAAATGGTATGGTGCTTGAGTGTTGGGGAGATATGCTGAATAGGGATATGGACTTTTGATGTGTGAGCCTACGCTAAAACATTTGAGGCTTTTAACTCTAAATAATTGTAAGGTCTTGAGCAATTTTTGTTATTTTCGATCATTTTACTTTGATTTTTGTAGTAAATCTTGAGCTATAGAAGAAAAAAAATAATGGAATAAAAAAGGCTAAAAAGTGAAGAAAAATAAAGGACAAGTATGGCTGACGATGTTCATGATAAGTCGTCATCCTGGTGATAGGCCGTCAAGGATGTTGTCAGTCTTAGGAAGCTAAAGCCGAAAGTGTAGAGGAGTTGACGACATCTATTATAAGACATCAAGTTGGTGATAAGGCATCAACATTGTCATCATACTTAGACAACAGAAGACAAAAGTGCAGAGGAGTTGACGACATCCGTGATAAGCTTTCAGACTCCTGATAAGCTGTCACGGATGTCGTCGTCTATTTCGATAAAAAAGATGCAACTTTAATTTTATTTCCTTTTTAATGTTGAACTATTTAAAGCTTTGTTTTAGAGTTTTCTATGGAATTTTTTTTCTTTCAAATTCATTCTTTCACTCATCATCATCATTATTCGGGGAGAAAAAAAGCCGACATTTTGAGTTTTGAACATACTTTGATATTTTCTCTCTCTACTTCTAGACTTAACAACACAACTATTTGGAGATATTATTATTAGTATTGGGGGATTTATCCTTTGTGATCTAATCTACGATTCACTTGTTTTTATTCATCAATGTAAGTTTATCTTTCAAATCATAAATTCAATTATGTGTTTAGTTCTTTGCTTCATGAGTGGCTAAAATCCATAAACCCAAATTATCGGATCTAGGGTTAGGTCGTGATGATGTTATAAATACTCAAGATTCAATAGGTGTTAGGATCTCTTGATAATTCTAAAGTTTTAATTAACGTCTGTTGGTTCCAAACAGTAGACACACATGCTTTGATTTTCTTGAGAAAGAAATCAAATATAGAAGGAAGTGAGTTATCAACAGGGACTTGAAAATACTTCGTTTAATAATCAGCGTTGTAACAAGGTTTATTAACCTGAGGTAAAATCTGGGCAGTGACTAGTGATTTCCTAAGTACGAGAGGATTTGGAAATTAGATGCTTAAATACGTCGAGAGGCATTTGAGCATATCATAGATAAAGATAGCTTGTTATCCTAACCACCATGAGAATCTTGAGTCACCTTTAGCATCTGTCATGTACCGTAAGCCCTAGTGAACATAATTCTTGTTATTTCATAAACTCTTGTTTACAAACATCGAAATTAAAGTGACATACAAATACTTGTTAAACATAAAACCCCCACTTTATATTTTCATGCCAGTTGCTGGAATTTAACTTGTAGATTTAGTTTCAAACTAGTTCAATCGCCACTCACATTATTCCTTGCGGATTCGACCCTGACTCCAAAGTTGGGTAAATATATTGACGACGACCACCTTGTACTAAATTTACCTATAAGTTGAGCGTTATCAAAAAATGGCGCCTTTGTCGGGGAACAATTTGGCGTATTGAGCTGGTTTGGAATTTTAGTTTACTTTCTTGAATTCAAACTTATAAATATTTGTTTAGTTTTTTTTATTTATTTATTTTCTTTTCTTTTCTTTTTTATTTTTCTCACACCTTTCTTGAGATGTCAACCTGAATAGATGGTTTTTTGAGTTATGACGATTCTTATAATGATTTTTGTTATTATTCTGGGGGACCATATTTTGAGGCTTGTTGTCAAGATTTACTTAAAAGCGCATGGATGGGACCTTCACAATATGATGTGGATACTGTCCTACTTACTGTAACTTGGTGTTTGGCTTGTGGTCAAAGTTATCGTTCTGAATATATATGTGTTATCACGATTCAAACAGACAAATTGATGAAACAAATTTTAGAGAATCAAGCACAGTTTGGGCAGAGATAAAGGAGTTACCACTCCCACCATGTTTTACAGTGGCTAAATAAAGAAGAATATGATGAGGAAATTAGCCAATTTGGTGAGAAAACTCAAGAACCGCAACCACTTGACTGTCATCTTGATCTTGAGACTGACATTGAGAAGGTGAATAAAAGTTAGTGTGTAGTAGATAGTGTAAATTTTGAAGTAGAATTGGTTGGGCCTCACTCGAAGCATTTTTCCACATTATGTTTAGATGATATCTTGTCTGTGGAATCATCTAAAATAGTGGAAGAGTGTGAAGATGAGGAACAAAAATCTTATATTCTTTATTTTACACTTGATAAGCAATAAAAAAACACACCTCACTTTAAGGCCGAGTGGTTTACCGCGCTTAATCCATTACTCGATTTCTAAATTTTTTAACCACCCCCCCGATGATCGAGGCAAGAAGATGGACTCTAAGTTGGGGGTAAAATTTAAATCATCTAAGTGGAGGGATAAAGTGTGAAGCACTTTTAAGGTATCTTGATGAATTCTGAGTAGTCAAGATAACCTAGTCGTGTTGCGACACTAAATTAGGCGCTGCTTGGGAGGCAACCCAAGGTATTTTCTTATTTGTATTCGTATTATGTGATTGACATAAGATCTTCACACCCATGGTGCCACAAGTATGTTTATAACTCTCTTGTTTTGGTTTCACGCATTGGGGACCTTGCATGATTTTAAGTTGAGGGTAGGGTTACTTGTGGATGTTGATGTCCTCTTGAGGTTTTTTTTGTTGTGCCTCTTTTCGTTGGATTCTTGTTCTTAGTAGATCTGGTATGTTTAGGAGTATTGTGTTTTGTTTTGTGATGTGTTATGGTTAACTAGGAGAAATACAAATAATGAGAAAGTTAATATGTTTTGTGATTTTTGAGCACCTCTCTAAGTGTCTATTTGTAATACTGTGTGAATTGCATTCATTTGTGACCACAGTGCATCTTTTTGTGGCATCAGTTCTGGCAACTTGATAATCAGTTTTATACAATTGCACGAACCGGATAAGTAGCGATGTGAGATATATTTGTGTGCCATGTGTGTGTGAGGTCTTACTCAGTTCCCTTCGTATGTGAATCCAGAACTTTCCCAATTAGTCTTGCCTTGATTGTAACCCACTTTCAGCCTAAATGACCTTCCTAATGTGAATAATATCCCTTGATCCCTAATTTCATCCTGCTTAGCCTATTTTTTATGACACCTATCACCTTCCCGTTTATATCACAATGAACCTATTTTGGACCTGGTCCTCCTTGGACACTGTGCACCTTAACTTAGACAAATGTCCTAAGTTGAGGGTGGCTATCATAGGGGTGTGTGATAAAGAATTAGTATGAAGAAAGGTAGAATAAAAGAATAGAATAAAAAGCCGGGTGCGGTGGAAATGAGCACGAAAAAGAAAAGTTGTGAAAAAAAAAGTGATTGAGGAAAAAACCGCACCCATCTTGAATAAGTGTGATCAAGAAAATAAAAGAATAGAAAAAGGCTAATGAATCAAACCCCAAAAATCTAGTGTAGTGTCAAGGAGGCTTAGTCATTTTAAATATCATCGAGTATCATACGAGCCCCTAGCCTACATTACAAGCCAAAGAGAAGACCTATAGTGATCCTATCTGACCTGTCTTATAATCTGACTAATGACTATAAGGGCAAGGCTATGGCATTTAACTTGCAGTGTTTGGAACTTCATTCTGAGAGTGAGTCTTGTTTTATCCCTCTGTTTATGTATTTGAATTATGATATGAGTGAAAAAGGGATTTCTTTGTTGTGAGGGCGCGCTGTGTATGTTGCTAGTCACATGCCTGTTCAGATAAGTGTGATCTTGGTATGGCACGATTGTTATTGCTGAATTTTTTCCGTATCTTGATTCTTTTGAGTTGCATGGTTGTTTTTCAAAACATCAACAGTGAGCTTTAAAATTGACTGACCTTGGAGATGGTGAATGTATTCTGAACTAGTATGAGTAGTTAGCTGCAAAATTGTACTTTGTATACTCTTAGTTATTTTATGGTTTCTTTAGGAAAAACAATTGTTTATGTTGAGGTTGTTGAGGTGTGAGCCTACCCAAACACATTTGAGGCTTTTAACTCTAAATAATTGTAAGGTCTTGAGAAACTTTAGTTGTTTTTTATTAGTTTACTTTGATTTTTGTAGTAAATTTTGAGATATAGGAGAACCAAAAATTATTGAAGAAAAAAGGCTGAAAAGTGAAGCAAAATAATGGAAAATTGTGGCTGATGACTTTCATGATAAGTTGTCAGATTGGTGATAGTCCATCAAGGATACCGTCAGTTTTAGGTAGCAGAAGCCAAAAGTGTAGAGGAGTTGATGACAACTTTGATAATCCGTCAAGTTGGTGATAAGGCGTCAATGTCGTCGTCACCCTTAGACAAGAGAAGCCAAAAATGCAGAGGAGTTGACGACCTTTATGATAAGCCGTCAGACTCCTGATAAGCTATCGTGGATGTCTTCATCTATTCTGAGAAAAAAATGCAACTTTAATTTTATTTCCTTATTTAGGTTGAAATATTTAAAGCTTTGTTTTAAGGTTTTCCATGGAATTTTTTTTTTCAAATTCATTCATTCACTCATCATCATCATTATTAGGGGTGAAAAAGAGGCGACATGTTGAGTTTTGGAGCATACTTTGATATTTTCTCTCTCTACTTCTAGGGGATTTTTCCTTTGTGATCTAATCTATGATTCACTGGTTTTTATTCATCACTATAAGTTTTTTTTCAAATCATGAATTCAATTATGTGTTTCGTTCTTTGTGTCCTGAGTGGCTAAAATCCATTAACCCGAATTATGGGATCTAGGGTTAGGTCGTGATGAGGTTCTAAATACTCAAGATTCAATAGGTGTTAGGATATCTTGATAATTCTAAAGTTTTCTTTAACGTCTGTTGGTTGCAAACAGTAGACACACATGCTTTGATTTGCTTGAGAAATAAATCAAATATAGTAGGAAGTGAGTTATCAAGAGGGACTTGGAAATAGTTCATTTAATAATCAGTGTTGTAACAAGTTTGATTAACCTGAGGTAATGTCCGGGCAGTGACTAGCGATTTCCTAATTTCGAGAGGATTTGGAAATTAGACGCTTAAATAGGTCGAGAGATATTTGAGCATATCATTGATAAAGATAGCTTGTTATCCTAACCACCATGAGAATCTTGAGTCACCTTTCGCATCTGTCATGTACCGTAAGCCCTAGTGAACATAATTCTAGTTATTTCATAAACTCTTGGTTACAAACATCAAAATTAAAGTGACAAACAATTACTTGATAAACTTAAAACCCCCACTTTATCTTTTCATGCTAGTTTCTTGAATTTAACTTGTAACTTTAGTTTCAAACTAGTTCAATAACGACTCACATTGTTCCCTGTGGATTCGACCCCGACTCCAAAGTTGGGTAAATATATTGACGACACCGCCTTGCACTAAATTTACATGTAAGTTGAGCGTTATCAACTTTTCTAGACTGTCAGTCTACATGTAACAGGTTGAGGAGAAGAAGAAGAAGATAGTTGAATCTAGGGAAAAGGACAAGTAGGTAAAGAGAGCCAGAGCAATAGACCAGAGTTATAGTCAGCAAAAGAACGTTAATTGGGGTGCCAAATGGTAAAATTAAATGAATTAGGTTAATGCACAGTCGGCAGCTAGTGCTCCATTGTACAAATCCACTGTTGAGCAGCGTACCCAAAATTTTCAGTTGATTCAGGGGCCGAGGATGCAGGGTACGGAGTCACAGGGAAGTGTAGCCCAGACGTCTTGGTCCTATCCGCGTTGTGGGAGATGCGGGAGAAATCATCCAGGGAGATGTTAGTTTGGCGCTTTGGTTTGTTATTTATACGGACAACTAGGCCATATCCAGAGAGACTGTCCAACAACAAAGAGTAATGGTAGGGGATCCAAGTCGCTGGCGAATTCATCTGCACCACCACCTCAGAAGGGTGCCACTTCAACCGTTGAAAACGGTCGAAACCGGTTATATGCTTTGACTAATCGCCAGGAGGCAGAGGGCTCACCAGATGAAGTCACTGGTACATTGAAAATCTTTTTTCATAATGTTTATATATTACTTGATCCCGGGTCTACCTTGTCTTATGTGACCCCATACGTGGCTGTTGGTTTTAGGTTTGAGCCTGATGATTGCTGAACCTTTTTTGGTTTCCACCCCGATGGCAGATTTTATTGTTGCTAAAAGGGTGTATAGAAATTGTGTTGTGTCTCTTTTCATCCAGGATACAGAGGCAGATCTTATAGAACTTGATATAGTTTATTTTGATGCCATCTTAGGGATGGACTGGCTCTATTCGTGCTATGCCTCCTTGAATTGTAGGACCCGAAGAGTCACCTTTTTTTTTTCAAAAGAGTCGGTGACAGAATGGGAGGGACATTATCTAGCACCTAGAGGGAATTTCATATATTATCTCAGGGCTCGTAAACTTATTTCAAAAGGTTGCTTGTATCATTTTATTCTGGTTAAAGATTCTAGTGCCGAAAATCTCCCTCTTTAGTGAATAAATTCCTGGAAGTCTTTCTAGATGATATCCCAGGAATAGCACCTGATATGGAGATAGATTTTGGTATTGATTTATTGCTAGATACCCATCCTATTTCTATTTCGCCATATAGGATGGCTCCTACAGAGCTAAAAGTGTTAAAAGAACAGATATAAGATCTTCTAGATAGAGGTTTTATCTTCCCCAGTGTGTCTCCCTGGGGTGCACCTGTACTTTTCGTGCAAAAGAAAGATGGTTCCCTTCGTATGTACTTAGATTACCGCCAATTGAATAAGGTCACGATAAAAAATAAATATCCCCTTCCTAGGATTGATGATATTTTTTATCAACTTCAGGGTACTAAATGCTTTTCAAAGATAGACCTTCATTCAGGATATCACCAGTTGAAAGTTAGAGAGTCCGATATTCCCAAAACAGCCATGTCCTTCGGGTTGACTAACACCCCTGCAGCTTTCATGGATAAAATGAATAGGGTTTTCCATCAGTTTCTGGATCTTTTTTTCATTTATTTCATTTATGACATTTTGGTATATTCTAAGAGCGTGGAGGACCATGCCAATCTCCTCCGAATCATCCTTCAGACCCTTAAAGATCATAAGTTGTATGCAAAATTTTCCAAGTGTGAATTTTGGATGAATGCTATTGCATTCTTGGGGAATATTATGTCTAGTGAGTGGATTAACATTGATCCCCAAAAGATGAGGCAGTGAGAAAATAGCCCAGACCCACAACTCCAACCGACATTCGAAGCTTCTTGGGTTTGGCGGGTTATTACAGAAGATTCGTCGAGAGTATTTCTTCCATAGATGCACCACTTACTAAGTTGACTCAAAAAAGGTGATGTTTTAGTGGTCTAACTCTTGTGAGAATAACATTGAGAAGTTGAAAGACAAGTTGACTACTGCTCCTGTTCTGACTCTTACGGGGGGTACAAAAGGTTTTATTGTATACTGTGATGCGTCCTGTGTGGGACTTGAGTGTGTTCTTATGTAGCACGGTAAGGTAGCGCCTTATGCATCTAGGCAGTTGAAGGTGCATGAGTGGAACTACCCTACTCATGACTTGGAGTTAGCGGTTGTGGTTTTTGTACTTACTATCTGGCGGCACTATTTGTATGGGGAACACGTTGATATATTTACTGACCACAAAAGTTTATAGTATGTTTTCTCACAGAAACAATTGAATGTCTGGCAGAGGAAGTGGTTAGAACTTTTAAAAGACTATGACATGAGCCTGCACTATCATCCGGGCAAGGTGAATGTGGTAGCCGACACCCTCAGAAGGTTATCTATGGGCAGTCTTTCTCATATGGGGATAAAAAGAGGGAGATGGTGAAGGATATTCACCGACTTGCAAATCTAGGAGTGCGACTTTTGGATTCTGAGGATGGAGGAGTGGTTGTTCATGAGATAGATAAATGTTCCCTTTGTGTTGAAGTTAAAGAGAAGCAGGTTGAAGATCCCATCTTGATGTAAATCAAGAAAAATATGGGTCAACATAAGGTATTGTCTTTTGAAATTGGTGGTGATGGCGTTTTGAGATACCAGGGTAGGTTGTGTCTGCAAAATGTAGATTGTCTGAGGAAGAGAATCCTTGACGAAGCTCACACGTCAAGGTATGTTGTTCACCCTGGCTCTACTAAGATGTATCAGGATTTGAAAACCATTTATTGGTGGAATAATATGAAGTGTGATATGGCTAACTATGTTGCCAAGTGTTTGAATTATAAACAAGTTAAAGTGGAACATTTGAGGCCAAGTGGTTCTTCTCAAGAGATAGCTTTGCCTTTGTGGAAGTGGGAGATGATTAATATGGACTTCATTATAGGACTTCCAAGGCCCCCAAACCAGTATGATTCCATTTGGGTGATTTTAGATAGATTGACCAAGTCATCTCACTACCTATCATGAAAAATTATTCGGGAGAGGATTATGCCAAGCTGTTCATTGTAGAAATAGTTCGTTTGCATGGGGCACCTGTGTCCAACATATCTGAAAGAGGTACAAAGTTTTCTTCACAATTTTGGATATCGTTTCAAAAGGTTTTAGGTACCCAAGTGAATTTGAGCACGGCTTTCCACCCTCAGATAGATGGGAAAGCTTAGCGAACAATCCAGACCCTTGAGGATATGTTGAGAGACTCCGTGATTTATTTTAAATGTAGTTGGTTAGAGCAATTCCCATTGATAGAGTTTGCATATAATAATAGTTTCCATTCCAGTAGTAAGATGGCACCATTTGAGGCATTGTATGGGAGAAGATGTAGGTCAACAATAGGGTGGTATGAAGTAGGTGAGACGCAAATATTTGGGCCGGATATTGTTCATCAGGCAATAGAGGACGTAAAAGTCATTAAAGAACGACTTAAGATAGCTCAGAGTCGTCAGAAGTCCTATGCCGATGATAGGAGAAGAGATCTAGAGTTTGAGGTTGGAGATTGGGTGTTTCTCAAGGTTTCTCCCATGAAGGGAGTCATGCAATTCGGGAAGAAAGGTAAGATGAGTCCTCGCTATATAGTACCTTATCAGGTTGTGAGATGGATAGGTGGAGTTGCGTATGAGATAGAATTTCCAGTTAGGTTGGGTTCGGTTCATCCGGTATTTTACATATATTTGTTGAAGAAGTGTATTGGAGACCATTCTTTAGTATTACCTGTCGAAGAAATCAAAGTGACAGACTTCTTATCCTATGAAGAAGAGCTTGTAGAGATTTTGGATCGCCAATTTAGATGATTGAGGAACCAAGACATAGCCTCAGTTAAAGTGTTGTGGAGAAACCAGAAAATTAAAGAAGCCACTTGGGAATCAGAAGTTGACATGAGAGATAGATACCCAAACCTTTTTTATCCAATGGATGATGAAATGGAAAGTACAATCCTTTCCTTATTCTTTCTATTCCTTAGTATGCTTGACATTATACTTGTCTGTATCGCACATCAACATTCGGGGATGAATGTTCCCAAGGGGGGGATATTGTAATGCCCCAAAGTTTTTCTTAGCTAAATTTTGTCCTTAATATATCAAGCATTGGCTTCTAGAATTATGTATACTTATTTCCCTGTGAAATCCCATAGATTTAAACTTTTCATTTTATAGATGACTAAATAATCTTTCCGTCGATATAAGATTCGTCCAAAACGGACACCCGGTGAAGAAGTTATGGCTATTTTATGTGCTAGTCGTAAAACATCATCATTCTGGTGTTTAGCGCATCGCAGAGAGGGTTTAATTAGAAATTTTCAAATTCCAGTGAGACCTAACGATAGTGGCACATCGCGGAGGATCCCAAATTCTCATTCGTCAATTTCCAGTGAGCCACCACGATAGTGGCGCGTTGCGGTGGCCCATAAAATTGGGTTTCCAGTTTAATTTTTTCCAGCTTCGTTCAGAAGTGAACAAGGGTAATTTGGACTTTTTCCAAGCCTCTTAAAATTTCCAAACAGTGGATTAAGTCCTCTACAAGCAGAATATATGACATTCTCAAGATTATTCCTCAGAACAAAAACCCTAGTTTATATACTTCTACTCCAAGAAGCTCAAGATTCAATTGTGGGTTTTCAAAATTGACTGAAGATTTGGAATCCTCAAATTGTAGGCTTAAAGTATCATCCCTTATTCTTCGTAATCGAGGTACGTGGGGTTTGTCCTAAAAAACTACATGGGCTTGAAATTGTTAAAGCATGATTTAAAGTTCTTGATACATAAATTTTTTGGGGGTTTTGAAAAGTATATTATTGATTATGCATTTCGAAAGTTTCAATGCTACTATTGCTTTGACCTTGTGCTCTTTTCCCTTAAATTCATTTACATATATATGTATATGTATTAATTTGAGATTTAAGATTGTTGAGAGAATAAATTATGAATCCCTCTCTTGTATTGAATTAAAGATTATGGTTTTGTAATTTGAAAGATGTTTTTTGCAATATCCTGGCATTTGAACATGATTTGGAATTATTGAGAGGGTGTTTCTTGATATCAATATGCTCTTGTGTGCATGAGAATGAATTCTATGTGTTTACATGAGGTTTGAAAAAAAGAAAGATTCATGGAATTGAATTATTGAAATGTTGGTCTCAAAACTTGTGTTTTGAGTACAAAGATTTATGATAGACTAATAATGGCTCAGAGATGTGACTTACAAGTCAATGGTATGACCCTACCATATGTTTTTATGCCATAACAGATAATGTTTTCCGAGTATGTTTTCAGAGACTCTATGTTTTGATAGATTTTTAAAATGGGGCTTAAAAAGGATTAGGTGGTT
Organism: Capsicum pubescens; assembly: GCA_030864215.1. Lineage (NCBI taxonomy): Eukaryota > Viridiplantae > Streptophyta > Magnoliopsida > Solanales > Solanaceae > Capsicum > Capsicum pubescens. The sequence goes on along the minus strand of CM061548.1, from coordinate 365,125,266 downwards.
ACACTAAGAAGGGGCGAGTTCAAGAAACTCTTAGCTTGAAATCATATTTTCTGATACGGGGAGATTATTATTGTACGCTGGTGACGGCCATGTGGCGTAGTAGATTCAGAGACTCCGGCCCTTTCGGCACACTTGGGTTGGGGGTTGCGCTAACGAGTAAATGGCAATTTCCATATAGCTCATGGAAATTTTCAGAGTTTTAGGGTATACCACCTAGCGCAGAAGTAACACAGATTTCTCAGAGCTGAGATGATTTTTACATAGTATTTAAAATGCCCATGTGAATTCTTACTACCTGATATACTTATGAACTATTTTAAATTGCTCTCATATATGTTCATTTATAAATGATTATTTTGGATATGCTCTACGTACCAGTACATCTGTATTGACACCCTTCCCCTACCTCTCATGTTTTAAGACTTAGTCTAGGGGTCCAGATAAGCAGTACGTAATTCAGAAAGTTGATCAGAATGTGCAGTGGTGAGCCTTCTCTATTTCAGAAAGCCTGGCTTCTCAGATTATGTCACTTATTTCAGGTTTTGTCTACTGGGGGCCTTTTCCCAGTTTCAGACAGTTTTTAGATTTCATGTAGTAGAGATTTCGCAGATTGAGTCAGATGTTATTTAGATGTATTTGATTTACAGTTTCTATACTTATGTTGAATTCAGAGTTGACCATGTTTCCGTAGTAGATTATGTTTCCGAATCTTCTTTATTATATGAATGTTGTGCATGATTAAAAGATAGAGAAGGGTGTTCCAGGCCTTCATGGTTCGGGGTCTTCATCATGGCCAGGCCCTAGTTCGGGTCGTGACACTTTGACTCTTCTATGAAGGGGGAGGTATATATTTTATAAAAGTATTCTAGATCTTGTCGAATTTTCTTTTTTAAAGGGAAAATGAAATGGTGTCAACAGAAAATATAACCTCGAGTCAATTTTATTTGTCCATGGAATGTTCTTCCTTATATTTGCCTTCACTTGGATAACAATGTAGACAATGTTCACAACATTAAAACCTCAAGAAGTGTATTCTAAGCCAATTGTACAAAGGAATATTTCTTTTCAAGAGTTAAGCAACATCATTTGTTAAGAGAGCAATCAGTGCGCGTGAGATCCAATCTCATCTTCGTTTATTTTAAAAACGGATATTTTATATGCTTGGCACCAAGAACCTGATACCCATATAAGGCAACATGTTGTAGATTTAAAATAAAGAGTAAAATATTAAAAATATTCCTAAACAATCCCCTCTGCCATTTTTCTTTTGAGTTTCACTCCGATACTAATGGAAGTGTGAGAAACATACCTAAACTAGCACTCTTAGTTTAAGAAATACAGCTAAACTATCAACTTATAGTTTGAGAAACACAACTAAACTATCACTTATTAATTTGAGAAACACACCTAAAAGCCGACCAGACCAAATATTTGTTTACAGACTTTTTATGTGTGTCTATTGCATAGCCGTTAAACATCAATCTACGTGACATATTTGGACTTGGTGATTTCTACCATAGGGCTACTTGAGACTTATTCATCCCTGTTACATTGGTTGTATTTTCTATTATTTTTCTAACCTCACACAACTTACTAAACCCTTTACCGCCTTGACACAACACCTTCTTTGTTCTCTCCACCGCCTAATTTTTCATAATCATCTTGGTGTAACTATTAGCCGAGATCAAACCTTATCTTTCTTACCCCTGTCTAGCGTACGTTAGCTTATATGTATCAGGATAGTTTCTTGAAGCTTAATTTAATCTATTGAAAATATTAATTTAGGTAAACTTACTTGTGTATACTATACAACTATAAGGCCAGCATAATTATTAAGTAAATAATTATTGGGTACATAATGAGAATGGGCCCCACTTACCATATTTTTAATAAACAAAATGGTATTAATTAGGGAGTGACATGGGGGTTTGGGTTATAGGTAACAAAAGCGTTTTAAAATGAGGTGTAAGTGACACAAGTTTTATTATTGATTGGAGGTGACAATTACTTTTTTATGGATTAAGAAAATTGGGAATGTTTGAAAATAACCCACAAGTTTTTAAATTTATACTTTGATCCTAATGTTAGTTAATATAACAGGAAAGGAGGGGAAGGCGCGTTTCTCTCTCTTCTCATCCGTTTTTGTTTTCTCTCTCTTTACGATTATTGTTGTTCATTGTTGTTGTTGTTGTATTAATCATCTTCTGCTTCATTATCATCATCTTCTACTTCATTGTCCTCTTTATCTTCTTCTTGTTGACCATTGTTGTTGTTGTTGTTACCGTTACTGCTGCTAAATGGCCAATTTTTAGGTCAAATTTTGTTTCCTACATCACTTTCCACTTTGGTGTTACTTCATAGGTGACTTTGGTACGTAAAATTATGATTTTTATTCGAATTTGTCATCTGGATACGCAGTTACTACTGTTTTTCCAATAAAGGATAGAACCCGAAATCTAATATAAGTGCCCATAATATAAATAGATCACTCATCTGATACATTAGATGATTAATCTGTCGCAACAGAAGTTTTTTCTATTGCAAAAGACTAGTTATTTGTTGCATTAAACTCATTATCTATTGCATCCAACTTATTATCTATTGCATCAGACAGATTATCTGTTGAATCAGACTGATTATCTTTTGCATTAGACTGATTATTTGTTGCATCATACTCATTATCTGTTGCAACAAATGATTAATCTATTTTGAGCAACACAAATCAGCCCTTCCATAAAACCAATAGATAACCAGTGTGTTTCAACTCTTGTTATTGTTACTGGATTCAAAATTATTTCATACGTTCAATCGTCGACATATTTGTTGAGAAGATAATAGATAGAATGAAAATTAAATATTCCCTCTATCTCAAATTACCCGTCCATGATTTTCTAATTTGATTCTCATTTTACTTGTCTTTTTTATTAATCAAGAAGAGATAAAAATAAATTCCATGTTTTACCCTTTGCATTAATCACTTTTTTCGTCGAATTAAAATGTAATCATCATTTAATAAGGGTATTATGGTAAACTAGGCATGTTATTAGTTATTTTTTCTAATCAATGTGTCAACTCAATTTGGGACGAGTCAATTTGAGACGGGGGTTGTATGAATTAAAACATCAAAGTCGTGCAACAGACTAGTTATTTTAGGAACAGACTGTGTATCTGTTGCGATATATGAGTAATCTGTTTGGAAGAACACAAATCAGCCCCTGCCACAAACCCAACAGAAAAATCTTAAATCTTGCTATTGCTACTGAATTCAAACTAATTCCTTATGTCCAATCATCGACATGTTTGTTGAGAAGATAATAGACAAAATGAAAATTAAATATGAATTAAAACGTCAAAGTTGATCATACATAATTTGTTTATTAAACTAAAACAAATTAAAATACATATACATATACTTAAAAAGAAAGAAACAAAATAATCTTATTATTATTATTATTATTATTATCATCTTCATTATTATTATTATTATCGCCAACCGGGCAATATTTGACCGGCAAAAGCAGCGCCCTCCTCATCCTACAGATCTCCCGCAACATCCTTACTCTGATAGCAGCCAACTCCCACTGTATATCATAAACATACCTCTACAGTTCCCGTATGGCGTCTCATAAAATAGAGACATCCCACACTAGATCAGTCATATCTATAACACACATAAATTTACAAAAAATACAAAAATAAAAGTAAAGAATAGAATTCCAAAGTAAAATAATACAACGTATATTTACAAGAAAAGCAAGAAAAAAAACTTACCAGAGATAGAAAAGCTATCAAGTCCTTGAAGAAAAAGTAGTTGAGGTGTAATATGAAAGACAAGATCAAGAAATAAATAGATGTGTGTAGTAGAATGAACGAGTAATGAGGGACCTAACATATTTATAGGGGATTGAATTTGAATGAGTTAGGTAAAAAGGCGCTACTGTTCACCTCCATTTATTAATACTGGTGCCATTTCTATTGAGTTGTGACAACATACTATATATCTATTGTATCATATAACCCATCTGTGACAACAAATATACCATTTGTTTCAACAAATCCACAATATGTTGCATCAGATAATATATCTGTTGCATCAGATAATATATTTGTTGCAACATATATCCGTTTAATAATCATCATTTCGTTATCTCTAACCCAAATTTTTGATTTTTTTATTATATAAATTAAAAAAATAGATTAAAAAATAAAAAGGCGCGACTGTTCGCCTCCAATTATTAATAATGTTTTTTATTACTGTGGAAAGTTATGACTTAATTAGTTCTTACTATTTTTCATATTTCTTCTGAAGTTTGTTGTTTTATTTTTTATATTTCCTTTTTTCTATCTATTTCTTCGTTTTCTCTTTCTATTCTTACCATAGCTGTCAATTTATCTTCTAATTTTAATTCTTCTTTTTCTAACATTAAATATAAATGTTCGCCTATTTTCTTATATCTTCTTCCTAAATTAGAAAATACTATTCTTATTTTTAATCCTTTGTGATTTTCATATATTTTTTCGTCTATTATAAATTCTTCTTTGTTCAGTTTATTGTAAATAGTTCATGTTGATATATATATTCTAAATTAGTAACTATTTTTATTGAGTTGTGGCAATAAATTATGTATTGTTGCTTCAGATAACACATTTGTGACAACAGATATACCATTTATTTCAACAAATCTACAATTTATTACACCAGATAATATATTTTTTGCAACATATATCTTTTTAATAATCATCATATATTTATCTTTAATCTAAATTTGGTGACTTTTTTATTATATAAATTAAAAAACAGATTCAAAAATAAAAAGCAGATTGTTCACCTCCATTTACTAATTACATTCAAACTAGTGACTTTTTGATTACTGTGGAAAGTTATGACTTGATAAGTTCTTTTCAGTAACCATTTTTATTGTGTTGTGGCAACAGATTATATATCTGTTGCATCAGATAACCAATTTGTGACAACAGTTTATGATTTGTTGCGACAAATGGATAATTGTTGCATCAGATAATATATTTGTTTCACATATAAGCTTTCTTTTTTAATAATCAACATATCTTTTTAATCCAAATTTGGTGACTTTTATATTATATAAATTAAAAAAACAGATTTAAAAACAAATATGTCAAAGAGTCACTATCAGTTATTAAAATTAAATAATTGTTCTGTTACAGTTTTAAATTGTGTTTATAATTTATTTCCTTATTATTTATTTATGAACCATTTTTCATATTAAATAATCGAAAAGTCATGTCTCTTCGCCCTCTCAATAAGAATAACAATAACAATAACCCTTTTTATCAATAACCGCCTATTGCCACATATAATCAATCTGTTGCATCAGATTAAACACCATCGACATGTTTAGAATAAGGAATAAATAGAATGATAATTAAATACTAAATAAAAATTAAAAATTTAAAGTCGACCACCATGTCCAAACATAAATTTTTGAATCCAGTGAGTAGATCCGATATACAAAGAAGGAGAATATATACATATATTACATACATACATGAAAAAAAACATAACATAATTATTATTACTACAATTATTATTATTATTATTATTATTATTATTACTATTATTATTGTCAACAGAACAATTTTCATCCGGCAGTAGCGGGGCCCTCCTCAACTTTGCTCCGAAGTCGGCCAAAACCCTATGGAGTTCATCAAACTGCATTTGAAGTTCCCACAAGGAATCGATATGAATATTCTTGTACAAATCTGGATCAGTCATATTTGTATTGTAAGTGTAGTAGAATGAACGAGTGAGGGTGAGTAAGGAGGCCAGAGGGACCTATTTATAAATAATTGAATTGAAGGGGATAGTAAAACAAAAATCAACACTGTTCATAGCCCTTAATTAAATAAAACTGGTGACTTTTCGAATATATAAATTAAAAAATATTAATCTAAATACAACATTTTGTCTTTTATTGTATTTCGAAAAGAAAAGAAAATTACATTAAAATAAATCTAACAGATGGGTAGTCTGTTGCAAAATATATTCCATCTGCTAGATAACTTACAACATATTGGTAATATGTTTCATCATATGGATATATCTTTTTACTTTTCCAAGAGATTTGTCATATGTTGCAACAGATTGATCATATGTCATAACAGATGTCTGCAATTGTTTCACAATATAAACAGATGTGGCATCTGTTGCAACTTGCTAGTCATCTGTTTATTTAATTTAAGACACGGGTGGGCTAGGAAGAATATGGTGTGTGCAGATGGATCCACTATCATATGTTTGGGATTTAAGTAAGTATTACTAATAAGGTCACCGGGACAACACATACAACGTACAATATTTTTGTGAATGCAATTTTTAATTGATTAGGTACTAATCATTCAAACAAGATCCTGCATTATACAGTTAAGTTTGATGGGTTTGAATTGATAAGGCTGAGGGCCCCATGGAGATGGTGCAGATACCCTATTACGAATTATTTGGCAGTTGTTGCTCGTGTTTATGCGTGTCAAGTATTGAGAAGGGATCAATATTTGGTGTTATTGCAGAGATCCAATAACAATTGGACTTAACTTTAAGTGTGCATTGGACTCTGAGAATGCCTTCGAAGCCTCGTACTGCATCAAATAAAAATGAAAAACCCATAGAAATTCTCCTGGCCTAAATTTATATGGAAGGATTGATCGAGAAGATGATTATACGCCAAAAGGAGTCGAAGGAGAATGCCTGCGAGGTAAATGGGAGTTGAGGAAAGACTATATAATCTAAGAGGTAATTAAAGAAGAGTCATATGGTATAAAGTAACTTCTAGCGAATCTGGCCAATGAAATTATCTTAAAACATGAGAATTTTGAATCAAGTGCAAATATGAAAGTTTATCTGGTAATATAAATTCATTTGTTGTCTCTCTGAAAGAAAAATAATGCAGATGGACACTTTTCTAGGTAGCGTTGTCGGGATTATCACCTAGATTAAGAATAGCAAAAGACCAATAAAGCAGCCTTACGGATATCGATGGTTGAAATGATGTACAGTAAGTCCAGAAAACTTCTGCCAACAACAATTGTAGTTAAAGTAAGGAATCTAAGAGAAGGAGGCATTTCAGAATTTTAAATTGCATCCCATGCCTTCTTGTTTATGGTTCCGATTAGGTCCACTGTTGTTGACCTTATTAGAACCAAAAACGAGATTGAAATGCCAATTGAGTATCATTACTTCCTTAGCAATATGGATTAATTGATTGTATTTTATTGACTTAGAATGCTTTCAACATTCCTTGGAGAAGATCAGAGTCTTGTTGTAGTATGTTAATCCAAATAATTTTCAAGATTGCCTCCAGCTTGTTGATTTTGTATTCAAACTGATAGTTGTCATCTTTGAAGTTGGTATAGATTTCCTGGACTCTTGTTGTCAAGACCCGAGTTGGGGCCCTGGCCGTGACGAGCAACCCAAAACATGGAGCCCCGAGCACCCTTCTACATCTGGTAATCATGCACAATACTCGAATAATAAATAAAAGATGTGGAATTATAATAAATGAAATCATGGTATTAAATATGAAATTTGTTCGACAATACGGAAAATATGTTTTTCAATATCTAAACAACATCTTTCTCAGTTTACGAAATCTCTACTACATAAGACATCAATAACTTATCGGAATCTGGGACAAGGCCCCCAGTGGACCTAAACAAAATTAAATCACAACTGACTGAGAAGAAATAGGCCTTCAGAAATAAAGAAGGCTCACCAACTGCACACACTTCTCTTCTATCGGAAAAAGTCTACGGCTTAGCAAGAACTCTAGACTAATCCTTAGATCCTGAAAGATAGGGGGTCAATACAATTGTATTGGTACGCAGAGAAATCCAAAATAATGCATTTATATATATATAATAGATGAGATTAATTCATGAAAACATCATGCATGATATAGTTTAAAATGCATGGGAAATTCTTTGATATTCATAAAACATTCTTGTCAATGCAGTTCTGATCTTTGTATTACTTCTGAGTTACGTGGTTCACCCTACAATTCTACAACCCTATGGGCTATATGGAGTCCTCCCTTAACTCGGAGGACAATCCCCCAAACCAAGTTTTCCGAAAGATTTGGAGTTTCTGATTCTGATACGCCACAGGGCACTAGACCAGTGTATAATCCCTCTAAGGGACATAACAATCTCATATAGGTAAAACACGGTTTCGAGCAATGAGTTTTCTGGAATAGTCCCTTCTTTAGCTAACCACCTAACATCTCTTTATGTCCATTTTTACCCTTTTTTTAACATGTATCATTCTAAGTTTAAAATCTGAAAATCTGAAAGAAAAGCCACATTCTGTTCTGTTCTGTGTTACTATGGTATTATCTGAATTGGTATCATCATACCAAGACTTGCAAGTCATTTTTATTAGCCATAAAAATCGTATCACAATTTTCTCTCTCAAAACATAAGTCTTAGACCACCTAATTTCAAACAATTCAAGAAGATTCATTCTTCTATACATTTATCATACTATGTAAAATCATTCCTTTCAATCATTTCAACAAACAAGTGGTGGTCATGTAATTTTGTCAAACCATACAATCTTTCATTATATATTCAAAATTTATCAACTTACAAAACCCCTCCCATCAATTTAAATATCAATCTTACATCATTCAACAATAGTTAGGAACATTAATACCATGCTTCTAAATAACATTCTAAAAATCACGAGGTATTACATCATAAGAGGGAGCGTAAATAGTTATGCTCTCAATTCAATTGTCAACTTTAAACACATACATATATATATAATACGTCAAATCAATTTGGGAGAAAACCCTCAAGATCAAAACAATAATGTCATTAAAGAATTCATAAAGCAACAGTGTAATATAAATTCTAAAACCACTTCAAAATTCATGATTTCATAATGTTAAATGTTTTTGAACAATTTATTTATGACCAAGTAGTTTTAGTAAATTCCCACATACCTTAGATTATGATATTTGAAAGATGGAACCTAGTTCTTGAGAGATGGAACCCGGATCTTGATCCTTTTCTTGGAATTCTTGATCTTAGGGATAAGTTCTTGATCTTTGGGGAAAGTATTAGGGTTGGATTTTTTTAGAGGAATTGGGTCATGAGGCATATTATACCTTTAGACATTTGGGGTCGAGGGTAAAGGACCAAAGTACCCCATGACCCTTAAGAAGCAGAAACTATGAGGGAATAGCCCCCGCGTCGCAACCCCTAGTTGGGTTAAGTAGACCTCGTATCGCGACCCCTAGTTGGGTTAAGTATAACTCACGACGCGACCCCTATTTGTGTCAAGTATACCTCGCATCGCGGTGCTATCGTGACCCCTAACTGCCCCACACAAAAAATGGCATAACTTTTTGCTCAGTTATTGTATAAAGGCAAAATCGGTATCGTTAGAAAGATAATTCAATTATGTAAAATTTGGTGGGTCTTAATCTACAAAATCTTATATATACAAAAAGTTATACTCGTTAAAATATGACCCTTGTAGAATCAAATATCCAATTTTGATGAATGAAGGGTTCTTAGCTCAACTTTGCTTTAGGCCATTTCTATGAACACTTTTCACCTTATAACCAGTTAATATACTAGGAGAAAGATCATGACGCATGGATTTAATAAAAACCTTGGAATTTGTGTTCACACATAATAGAACGATGATTTGATTTTTAGCTAAAAAATGCAGGGTGTTATACTTGTGAGCTCGATCAGGAACGCTACCTTCAAAGTTGTGGCATTGATTAAGGACATCAGAACACTTTCTTCAAAAGCCTTAAAGGATACATGGAGGGTCGTTTTCTTTGTTTTAAGTCAAAATATGTTGATGCATACTCAAGATGTGGTCCCAACCATTGAACAACTCACTTTTATCGAGCGTTGCTCAATGCAACTTGCTCAACCAACCTTTAAAGGATTTGATAAATTAATAAGCAAGGAGTTACGTAATGTTTGATCTAAACTAACTCTACCAAGCCTATCAAATGTTACGTAACTCCAGGATCATTACCTATCAAAAAACTTTTCCTGAGTTAGTGCACAAATCAAACAAGCTCAATCTCTCAGCCTTTCTACTGATTGCTCTTCTATAATATAGATGACAAGATATTCGTCATGCAAAAGTCTACACCATTGTTTTAAATGCTTGCCAGGGCATATGTCCTCATAAGGCATCAACAGTAGTCGCTCAATATCAAGTGATATTGAGAGATTACTTGTCATGCCTTCTCAATAATTTTACTACGGCAAAAATTTCTACTGATGACAAGATATCTGCCATGCAAAAGTCTACACCATCAGCAGAAATCTTGCCTGAGCGAAAGTCTTCGGAAGGCATTATTAGTAATCTCTAAACATCAAGAAAGTTTTTTACGAAAGTCTTTAGAAGACATTCAAAAATAAGGAAATTTTTAACAATAACTAAACATAATTACATCATCAACAACATTACCAGATTCACTCCTAGTTCAAAAGAAAAGGCAAATGAAAATATTTTTGCCTTTTCTTTTGAACTAGGAGTGAATCTGGTGAGGTTATTGATGGTAATTACTTGCAGTCATTGCTAAAAACTTTCTTATTTTTGAATGTGTTCTGGAGTCTTTCATACAAGACTTCCTTGATGTAGAGAGATTACTAATAATGCCTTCTGAAGACTTTTGATCTAGCAAGAATTTCTGTTGATAGTGTAGACTATTACATGGTGGATATCTTGTCATAAACAGAAATTCTTGCCATAGCAAAAGTTTTGGGAAGGAATGACTAGGAATCTCTCAATATTACTTGATACTGAGAGACTGATGTTGATGCCTTATAAAGACTTGTGCCTTGGAAGGCATTTCTGGTGATGGTGTAGACTTTTGCATGACGGATATCTTGTCATCTATATTTGAGAAGAAAGATAAGCAGAAGGGTTTTGAGATTTAGCTCGTTTGATTTGTGCACTAAATCAGGTAATGTTTTTTGATAGGGTAAAGAGACTAGAGTGACATAACATTTGAGAGGCTTGGTATAGTCAGTTTAGATCAAACGTTATGTAACGTTATTCATTGAGAAACTCTCGATAAAAGTAAGTTGTTTAATAGTTAGGACCATATCTTCAGTGTCCATCACCACATTATGACCTAAAAACATACACAACGACTATATATGTACCTTTAAGGCTTCTGAAGAAAGTGTTCTGAAGGGCTTCTAGAATGCCACAACTTAAAAGATGGTGTTCCTGATCAAGATCACAAAAGATTAGGTACTCTATACCAAATTAAATGATGTCTACGACCAACTTGAATACAGAATCAACAAGCTCGAGGCAAACTTTAAAATTATAAAAATTCACATACTAGAGCAAGCCTCTGATCTTCTCCATGATATGTTGAAAGCATACTAAGTCTATAAAATACAATCAATTATAACCATATTGCTAAGGAAGTAAAGATACTAAATTTTTCATACAATCTTGTTTGTGGTTCCGATCAGGTTAGCAGCAGTGGACCTAATCGGAACCACAAACAAGAAGGCATGGGATGCAATTTAAAATTCAAAAATTGCCGCCTTCGCTTAGATACCTTACATTAAATAAAGTTGTTGTTGGCAAGAGTTTTCTAGACTTATGTACAACATTTCAACCCTCGATTCCATTAACACTGTTTTCTTGGTCTTTTTCTATTTTCTATCTAGGTAGTAATCCAAACCTTGCTACCTAGTCATAGCTCCCAAGCAAAGTGACCATCTGCACTATTTTTCTCTTACAGAAACAACAGATAAATTTTTCATAATTGGGTACACTTTCATATTTGTACTTGGTATAGATTTCTCATGTTTTAAGATAATTTCATCGGCCAAATTCGCTAGAAGTTACTTTCTACCCTATATATCCTCTTCAATTAGCACTCAGATGATATAGTATTTCATCAACCACTCATTTTCCCTTGAATACATTCTCCTAATGCACCTTCTGTCGTATAATTATCACCCTGAGTAGCCCAACCATATAAATTTAGGCTAGGGCAATAACTTATTGTTTTTTCATTCTTATTATATACAGTGCTAGGTTTTAAAGGCCTTCTTAGAGTCTAATGCACCCTTAAAGTTAGTCCATCGCTATTGAACTCCTTATAATGACACCAAAACTAGATCCCTTCAAAATGCTTGACAAATAAACATGAGCAACAATCAACATTAAATCTTAACAGGGTATCAGAACCATATTTATAGCCCCTCAGCCTTATCAGTTGTACCTACCAATGTTAACTGTAAAATTAGAGATATCTTGTTTGAATGATCAATGACTAATCAGTAAAAATAGCATTAACAAAATCAATGTACTCTACGTGTGTTTCCATGATAACATTATCAGAAATACATACCTCTCGCATATAAAGTGCTTCCATCTTCATGAATCTTATTTCTCCAAACCCATTTTTACTGCAGCCTCTTGTGATGGTCGGGCAAAAGTTGATCAACTTTCAGTTCCTTATATCTACAAAGAAGTGGAAAAAAATTGATGTCACAGAAAGAACATTATCCATCTATTGCAATAGATGTAGAATCTGTTGCATCAAATGTGGCATCTGTTGCATCAAATGTGGAGTCTGTTGCATCAGATGTGGAGTCTGTTACAACAGATATGGAGTCTGATGTAACACATGTGGAATCTATTGGAATACATCAAACCAGCCTTGCTGGTGGTTTGAGTTGTTCCAATAGTTGCTCCGTCTATTGGTACAACAACAACAGCATAAACTGCAAAGAAATAATAAATAAAACACATCAACAATAAAGAAATAACAACATTTGTTCCAGCACCGTCAACAATATCATCAGCAACAAAAAAACATCCTTTGTTCCAACACCATCAACAACACCACACCACAAGTTCCAACAATGCCAACCCCACAAACAACATCAATAACAACATAAACAACAAAGAAAAAAATAAAATACATACAAAAAATGATACTGCCAACAAGGCTTTTAAACATCTCCCAAAAGAATATTTTTTTCTCATATTGTAATAAAAATTCTCGGTTCGCTTATTCAAAACTTAAAAGTTTCTTCAATTTTTTAAAATAAATATGATATGGGTAAATGGTAATTAAATAAAAAAAATAGATGTAAAGAACTTGCAATGAAAAAGACGAGAATGAAAGAGAAATAGTGAACCACACTTTAATCTCAAAAGGGACCAAAATAACAATTTCATTCGAGGAAAGATATGGATCGGTTTAGATCCGAAAGGATATTTATGAGAAAGAGAAGAGAAAAGAGATAAAAAGGGGTGTGATAACCCTAACCTAAAGAGGAGAGAAAGAAAGAGATGAGAGATCAATAAAATAAATTTAGAGCTGAAGCTGAAGCAAAGATGAGATAATTCTAGATGTATTATGCAGATATTTCCCAATCTCTCTGTCACAACAGATTTCCAATCTGTTGCAATATATAATCTATCTGTAGCAACTAATAAGTAATCTGTTGGAAAAAATCATGAAAGTAGGAAAATCTGTTATATAATTTCCAGCAGATGACCTACGTGTTGTATCTAATGTTGCAACATATGTCTCAATCTATTTGATAAGATATGTCGTCTGTTGCACAAGATGTATTATCTGTTGCAATATTTTAATCTAGTATTCCATTTTAATTAACATGTTCAAAACTAAGGATTAAATTATATTAATAGACAGTATAAAAAAATTGAAGCCTTCAAAATTACATGAAATAACTCAATAAATAAATGAAATGTAAAAAAATATTATGGGTACAAACGATCTACTCTACAAATAAATCAACAAGTTAAACCAAGGAGGATAGGTTATTACATTGACGGACTCAATCTATAAAGATCTACTCAATATGGACAAGTTGTTCTTCATCCGGTGCTACAGAATTCGTCTTTGGTTGTCGTGTATCTTTAATGTCGCTTGTGTACGACTTCTGAGCTTTCACTTCTCCGTATTTCCATAAAAGAGCAACATATCTTTTTCGGAGTAATCCAGCATCAAGTCCATCATTTGGTACTTCTAATGCATTTCTCAAATACGCGGCGTACGCCGCAACAAAAAGACCACAATCCCTGCATTTTAAAAATATAGATAATCCATATCTTGCAGTTCATGCAAGCATTGTGAAATCAAACTAAATCATAACATTTAAAGTTATAGGCTACCAATGGTTTGGTGAGCAATTCCTTCAACATATTGTACATCAAATGGATTACCCATTTTATCCCGGTATGCTTCAATCATCGACCAATCAGTATGAAGATTTTGGTCAAAAAATCCACTCATATCAAGGTAAGTAGGCAATATTTTGTCCAACTTTTGTATCTCAGGCGACGGAACAGAACATTTCCTTCATGACATCGTGTCATAAACTTGGATGCGCCTCTCTTTTAGAACAATGAAAGCCAACACCTAATGGAATTCATCACCATAATTGATTGGGATATACACTTCATCGACCAAATGTCAAGGTAAACCAGATGGAATGCTAAAACCTTTGATAATGTTGATTAAGCATTCCTATTTTGAGAAACTTCCGGTTGTTGTTGAAAATACCTATCGTAGGCATTATTGATGTAAACTTTTTACAATTAATTACCTATCGTGTATCTTTATTGTTCTTGTATTTTCAACTTGGCCTTCTTTTAGAGGTAGTAAAAAATGACATCGATGTATTGTACATATTATCAAATATTTTAAATTACGTGATGAAAAAATTAATATGCAAATGCAATTAAATAAAGTATTAATTAATAGAAATATGTATGGCGTTTAAACCTTATCATTACTGCAAGTTTGGGGCTGTGACATCAAATAGAACAAATTCTTTATTCCGGCATGTGCTAGAACAAAGTGGAACATATCAAAACCAAGACTCGATTCGTTCAGTTTTTAGTGTTCGTCATTTTTTTTTCTACATGATGATTTATATGCGTTAATGTCATGTTCTTACAACAAGAATTGTATAAACCAATATATTTAAAATTGATTTATGTACCTGTCGGCATGATGCTTTAACAAACCATTGGCAATTTATTCTGAATAGTTATTGATCAACTGTGTTAGTTTTTATGAAGCCTCGTCCAAGATGTTGAACCCTTTAAATGGTTAATTCTTCCGCTCTCCCGAACTGATAGGATCTACTTTTTCTTCTTCTTTGGAAGTAGTTGATTATTATCAATTGTGATATTATGCTCTTCGGCAGTAGCTTCTACTATGACATCCACCTGGGAAGCTAGAATTATCAATGCTAATTGCAGATAGACAACAAATTATCCATTTGTTACAATAGATGAGCCTTATGTTGCAACAGATGGATCATCTCTTCAGATAAATTCAAACAAGTAAATCAGAGTGGTATGATAATTTCTAACAGATGACCCATCTGTTGCAATAGATAGAACATCTGATGCAACAGGTTAGACAATAGTTGTAATAGATGTATATATTTGTTTGATAATTTTGAACAGATGTATCATCTGTTGAAACAGATATGTCCCTGTTTATTTGTTAGAACAGAAGATGTACATTAACCTTCTTCAGCTCATGCTACTCTCCAATGGCCCTTGCACACTAAAAACGGTGCAAGAAAAAGGCAGAGGCGTTGTAATTTTTCTTTATTCAATGCTTGATGATGCCTTGTAAATATCTTTCCTTATCCTCTTAGCCACCTTTATCTCTAGTGGAGTGTATAGATATGAAATCCTCTTTTACGGAATGACACCCCGCTTAGATGTCATTTCCTTTACTGAAGCATTTATTGCGTTAATAGAATTAATCACTCCATTATGTTTCTCCTTGCAGTCTTGACATTTACATGCAGAACATTCGCTACATGTGGAAAAATCTGGAGAAAAATCTGTACAACAAGTATTATCATAATAATAATGGATTGTTGTTTCAAAAACTATAAGAGAAGAATCATTAGCCCTAACAGCAGCACCGTTACCACTACCACTACAATCATCAACAACAACAAGCCCACCCTCTAAAATTATTTTTCTTGTATAGTTGTTGCTCCAAACAATTTCATTTTTATTCCATCAATGACCTTAGGGTCTGATAAAGTTGTCACAGAACGTAAAGTAAGAAAAAATAACATCTTCAATTCTCGGTTGGTCGAAACAAGCAACAGATGGAAAATCTAAAATAAATCAGTACATATATTAGAATGATGATGAAATCATTTTAAATAATCATTATTTAAAATAAAAACTTGATTAGAATTGGACTTAGTACTTCCTTCGGGGGATTGAAAAGATTAAGAAATTTTGCATTTTTATCAGTTTTGGCCGACAACTATCTCAGGATTCTTAGACTGGGATTCTTAGACATGAAATTTCTTTATGATAGTTCACTTGTTGTCTCAAATATGGAATGGCTTCAAATGCCCAAGCCTATAACATAACGCCAATAAATCAAAAACATTATTAAATTAAAAAAATGAATCATATCATGATAAAAGAAATATTTACCATGAAGGCCCATGGAAAGCCATATAAGTTGACTATCTTTGGCGTTAACGTAATCAAAAAATATTAGATTGTCATTTCGAAGCTTTCATAACCCCAAGGATAGCTGTTAAATGCCTCAAGATGCTCCGATAGATTTATTAAACCGAGGCTTATGTTGTTGTTAACGTCTCTCGCCCAAAGAATATTATGTAAAAACCAAACCAAGCACAATGATTTCTTGTTCTTCATTGAGAGTCCTTTACCTTTCAACGCTTCTATCAAATTTTTATTTTTGAAGCTTTGGACAACAATGGACACCAGGTCATCACGATCACTCGACTTGCCTTTGTCGTTTTTGGGTGTGCGAGGTGCTTTTTTTAGGTCAGAGTAGGTATAACTTGACAAGAAGAAGGAGGATAATAATTTAGTACAATAACTATAGAAAACTCCTTCCATCCAAAACAAACAGGCATGCCACAGTAATTTATCCATACCTCATACATCTTATCTTTGTTTTCATACATAATCCTACGCTTCATAAGATCGTATACTATTTTCATCTGGAAATGAGCATTGTTGTCCTCCGACAAATCAAGATATTACCCAAAGTAGCTTTCCCTGAAATAAGGAACCAATTTTTGTTCTCGAAGTATTTTTTTGAAGGCGTCAAAAGATTTTCTCATGGTTGACTTAACCACGAAATCGCCCGTTAAATCTGTGGCACCATCACACTGCATTCTCACAGGTTAATGATCAATGCTAAAGGTTTTGACCAACTCTTCTGTGCAAGGGATATTATCATTTGTATTATCTCTTTTGAAACATTCCGACACCCCTTGTTCATTATCTTCTGCTCCTGATTGAGATAACGCTTGTAAAGAAAGCTCATAGAGTAGTGGATGTAGCCAAGTTGCTGCACTTGTTCTTTTACATAGAGTTGATTTGGTTTCTTTTCTTTGGTAGACATATTATCTTAAACTAACAGAAGCATAAAATAGAGATTATAATTGATTAATGCATCATTAAATTAGCCTTATGGGATCACCTGAGACACATAGGAGTAAATTGCCAATGTGTGGATGACGTTGGGATGGTACCTTTGCCTAGTAAGGGACATAGATACATTTTTGTAATAAGAGAGATCACCAGGAAATAATTTATAGTCGTATTGACTGGCATTACATAACCATTTATGGTTCATATATTATAACCATGTAGAGGCTGAGTATAAAGACTTAGGGTGCTCGTATAACACACCTATAGTCCTTAGTACTAACCTTTCAGTGATACAGGAGAGAAAACCTTTTAGGTTGTTGAATATAGTGATGTAGAAGGAAGATTTTAATGCTCGGACCAGAGCAATATGGCTACAACAAGTACCAGGATACAAGATGTATAGTGTATGGAGGAAATTATCCAACATAGATGGACAAGCCAAAGGGTTGCAAAAAGAAATGAGTGTTGTAGACAAAAGGGTAGCTGAGTACAAGACCAGACTTAATGAAGTGCTGGAAGGGTTAGAGAGGGACTTATTCAACCAGGAACTCATTGTTAAAGAGAGAAAAATACTACACAATATAGAGTACTGGGAGAAAATCAATGAGAGGATCCTAAAGCAGAAATCAAGGGCATTCTGGATTATGCAAGGGACAAGAACTCAAAATACTTCTTTTCCTACCTGAAGACAAGACAAGCTAGGAACAGAATATCCTCAATCACCACTGACCAGGGAGTGAAGCTAACAGACCCACAACTCATCCTACTGGAATTTGTGAATTTCTTTAAATAATTTCTTGGATAGGCAACTGATACATTAAAAAGGTTGGACATCACAATAGCCAGAGATGGGGCCTGCTTAATTATTACATAGAAACAAGAACTCCTAATACCTGTAATAGCAACAGATGTGATGGAAGTTGTAAAGGATCTACCTGTTTATAAGAGCCTTGGAATTGATGGATTTAATGTTGAATTCTTCAAAACACACTGGGATATAATAGGAATTGAGGTTACAGAAGCTATACTACAATTTATTGAGAATTGTAAATTATTGAAGAGAGTTAAGATAACCACTGTGACACTGGTGCCAAAAGTTCAAAATCCTTCTTATGTCCAAGAATACACACCATTTGTCTGTTGCACAACAATATACAAGATGATATCAACAATTATTATAAATAAGTTGAAGGCTATGGTGGATTATATTGTGAGCCCTTCACAATCAGATTTCATCACTGGTAGGAATATCCTTGATAATGTGACGATTGCACATGAATTAGTTAAAGGATACTCACAGAAAGGGGTATCACCTAGGTGCACAATTAAGGTGGATATAAAGAAGGCATATGACTAAGTGGAGTCGCCTTTCTTAAAGATAGTATTGCTGGAGTTTGGATTTCCAACTTAGCTGTTCATCTTGATAATGGAATTTTTGACAACAGTTCAATATACTCTGTTTTTTAATGAAGGACTGCCCACAGTATTCCCAAGAAAGAAAGGACTAAGACAAGGGTACCGTATGTCCCCCTTGTTTTTTATCTTAGTGATGGAATTCTTGTATAGAACATTGCAGTAGCTTAGGCATAACCCCCAGTTTAACTACCATCATAGATATGACAAGATGGGTATTATATACATATCTTTTGCTAATGATCTCCTAATGAGTTGTAGAGCTGATGAGATATCCAAAAAATTGATGTTTAAGACCTGTCATCACTTCTTAGATGTATCTGGATTGCAAGAAAATATGCATAAAATCTCTTTAAATATTGCAGGAGTCACTTCAGAATTTAAACAACAGATGTTACGAGAGCTGCAGTTAGCTCCAGGTGACCTTTTTTCCAGGTATATAGGGGTCCCATTGTCTACTAGAAAACTTATTGTATCTCAGTATATGTCTTTGGTGGAGAGGATGATTGATAGAATCAAGTGTTGGTCTTCAAAGCAGTTAGCTTACAACGGTCGTTTACAATTGGTTAAGAGTGTATTAGTTGAGATACAGACATATTGGGCACAAATCTTTCTTCTACCCAAGAAGATCACAAATATGGTCACCACTGTGTGCAGAACATTCCTTTAGACTGGTAGTAATAGTTGCTCTAGGAAAGCTTTAGTTGCTTGGGAATCTATTTGTCCACCTAAAACTGCAGGAGGGATGAATGTTATATATGTGAAATATTAGAATAGAGCTGCAATTTGCAAGCTCCTGTGGGTAGTGGAACAGAAACAAGACAAACTATAGGTCAGATGGATCCATAGTTACTATATAAAAGAACACATGATGGATACAATAAGCATTCCAAAGAAAGCTAGATGGATAATAAAGAAAGTTCTTGAAGCAAGGAAGTGTCTATTGATACGCCCAAATTACAACTCTCGTTAGAAAGTATAAGCGGTCGCTGTCAAATAGAGAACCCAACTGGGTTGGGTGTCAAATCCCACAGGGAATACTATGATCACTAAGTATTGTGATTATTATTAGACTGTTGGTCGAAGATTCCATGATAAGGGGGGTTTGGTTTAAGTGCACAATAATATTATCAGTGTGACAATGAGATGATATGCGTACTTATATTTGATCACGGAGAATAACAAGTTAGGGTTATGTCCACCTTGTAGCTTCTACTTGTATATTAACTATGGGTAATACGAATTTTATACATGCATGCACTTATAAAGGACGTATTCTAATTCTAAATCCAAGTGTTTTTCAACCATCAAGGATTTATTCACCTTAGTTCTCTCGAACCTAAAGTGTACAACAAATTATACGAACTCTCCAAGTAGTTAATCCTGCTAGGGCATTAACGTGTAAACTAGAGGTTGGAAACCCTAATTTCTTGTCACACTCTCTTTTCAAAACAACAACTTTTCTATCGAACAAGTTATTGCTATAATGGAATATTCCCTATGTTTGCAACCATGATAATTCAATTATAATGAAGAGAATAATGATATAAGTGCATTACACATCATATATTCACAAACTCATAGCAATAGAGAGTATACTACAAGGTTTCCATAACCCTAACAGATAAGTTTAGCTACTCATGAATACAACGGAAATCAAAATAGACATAATCATCATACCAAAACTTAGAACAATCTCGACGATGGAGATGACTAGCGAAAATAAGAGAGGAACGTGTTTCTCTCTCTCTGTTGCTCAAGATAAGCCGTTTTCTGCTTTCAAAAATATTACAGAATCTGAATTATGAATAATGGCTGAAAATTCAGCAATAAGGTTTTTAATAACAACCTTCTCTACTAAGTTGCTACTGCATCCTTAACTATTTAAAAATGTTGAGTTTTTCCGGGAAAAAGTTCCCATGAATCACATTTAGTCCAAAAGCTGCCTTCCCTTTTATGTGAAGTTTTCCTTTGCTGTCCACAGGTCCCCAAAGTGCTGAAATCTTCCGCATTAGTACCTAAAAAGAATGCTAATCACATAGGTTAGCTCACTGAATTGAAAGTAGACTAAAAGTGCAGGAATTATGTATTTTATCCTCAAAACTTAGCTAAAACATGGGTAAGTTATGGTGCTTAGACGTATAAATACGCCCAACATCATCTATCAAGTACAACAAGCATTCATCATGAACTACAACAAATGAGTGATCATAAAGGTTTTAGTATCAGGAAGTCTTATCACTATATGAGACCATAATACCAAAAGGTTAATTGGCACAAAGTGGCCTTGGTGGAATGGATGATTCCCAGACACCAATTTATTCTTTGGTTGTCTTTACATAACAGACTTGCAACTGTGGATAGAGATAGTAAATGGGGTATTCAAGTGCAGAAAGAGTGTGTGCTATGTGCAATAGTAGAGAAGGAAATATTTGAGCAATTGTTCTTTAAATGCAATTACTCTCAAACTCTTTGGAACACCATTCTACATTGGCTAGGATATCAGCAGAGCACAGGGGATTGGACGTATGACATTCAGAACCTAGTGCACCTAATGTCCAATAGTAGACCAAGAGCTAGAATACAGGGTATCTATTTAGAAGTAGCAATATATTACATATGGGTAGAAAGAAATGATAGAAGATTTACTACCCATAAAAAGGATATTAGAAAAAAGAGCCAGAAGCATTCTCATTCAGTTATTTGTAGCAGATCAAACACATGAAATGGAATGTATACTTAGATAGATTAACAGGTTATCCAATATAAATTTAGACAACTAGCAGATTGATTAGAAAATTGATTTATTATGAGCTAGAACTATGTCAAAAAAGTCCAACTGGTTTGTAAAGAACTTTTTGGTTGAATGGGAAAGTTGCCTGTTTACCAAAAAAAAAAGGATAAAAGTAAATCTAAAATACACTATGGTAAAAAAACAATTCCAATAGACTATACATTTGTTGCACCAAGTATGTTATCTGTTGCAACATATAACCGACCTGTTGCAACAAATGAGTAAACCGCTGAAAATAATAAAAACAGATCGCTAATCTGTTGCACCAGGTATTTTAACTGATGCAATATATAACCAAATGTTGCAATGGATGAGTAAACCGTTGGAAACCATAAAAACATATCACTAATCTGTTGTACCAGGTATTTTATCTGTTGCAACATATAACTAATCTGTTGCAATGGATGAGTAATTCATTGGAAACAGTAAAAATAGATCACTCATTTGTTGCACCAGGAAGGTTATCTATTGGAACATATCGCCAACCTATTTCAAGGATGAGCAATCCATTGGAAACAGTAAAAATAAATCACTAATTTGTTGCACCTGATAGTTTATCTATTGCAACATATAACCAACCCATTGCAACGGATGAGTAATGCATTGGAAATCATAAAATAGATCACTAATTTATTGCGCCAGGTAGTTTATTTGTTGCAACATATAACCAACTTTATGTAATGGATGAGTAATCCATTGGAAACAGTAAAAATAGATCACTCATCTTCTTCACCAAAAAGGTTCTCTGTTGTAATGTATAACCAACTTGTTGCAATGATGAGTAATTCTTTGGAAATAGTAAAAACAAATCACTAATCTATTGCAATAGGTAGTTTATCAGTTGCAACATATAACCAACCTGTTGCAATGAATGGGCAATTCATTGGACATAGTAAAAATAGACCACACATCTATTGCACTAGAAATGTTATTTGTTGCAACGTATAACCAACCTGTTGCAAGGATGAGTAATCCATTGGAAACAGTAAAAACAGATCACTAATCTGTTGCACTAGGTAGTTTATCTATTGCAAAGCATAACCAACCAGTTGCAACAGATGAGTAATCCATTGAAAACCATAAAACAAATCACAAATCTATTGCACCAGTTTGGTTATCTATTGCAACATATAACCAACCTATTAAAACGGATGAGTAATTCATTGGTAATATTAAAACAGATTAGTTATCTGTTCAAACATATCACGCATCTGTTGCAAAATGAGTTATCTGTTGGATCAATATTGTTTAGATTTCTTCCAAATAGAAGAGTCATCTACCGCAATAGATGAATGATTTGTTAGATTGTTCATTTATTGCATTAGATTTTCATAGTTGAATCATATTTTTATCTGTTGCATCAGATGTTTTCATCTGTTGCATCTGATGTTCTCATCTGTTGCATCAGATGTTTCATCTGTTGCAACACAATTTTTATCAAGAAAAACAATAAATCAACCCAGCAACACCAACACATCACACACACATACTAAGAACATCAACTGTGACAAAAAATCACCAATAAATCCGAATCAACAGTTTGACAACAAAAAAAAAATATCAGAAAATAGATTTTTATTCAGTCCATATTTCAAATTTAAGCTAGAAATATTGAAATTATTAATGAATACTAAAAGAGTAGTTGGCTCAAGTTTCTTTATTTCTACATAACTTTTTTACCTATGAAAAAGGAAATGGGCCGACGAAGAACTCAAAGTTGTTGTCGTCGGAGAAGTCTTCATGTCGATTGTCAGTTGAAAGTCAAAAGGGAGCGCCGGATGTTGAAGTTGACGGGGATTGAAGGGAGAATTTTACAGAATTTTTGGTTGGAAGAGAGTTGAGAGAAGCTGTTGAGAGGAGAGAGAGAGGAGATAGACGGTTGATTTTGATTGAAGGGGAGTGTGGGTTGGATTGATTTGTATTTTTTAAAATGATTAAAAAGTTTTGAAAATATTAATCAAGTACACTATTAACTTAACCAAGTTTGCTAATGATGGTTGACCCTTTAAGTTGGTCAATGTCACCAATCCTTCATTCAAGACTTAAAAGACACATTTCCTTCAAGTTTCTCGAGTGACATACATACCCCAGCACAAAACAACTACTAATCAACTATTGATAGTTAATTATGATTTGAATTCTTAAGATTTAACCAGACTGGTCATATTTAATCCTTTTGTGACTAATTAATATTAGTTAGTTAAAAAAAGGTATTGAATTTAAAAAGGAGACTTAATATGGCAAACAGTTGTTAAGCCAGATCATTACCACATCGGCAACTTAAATGAGAACTTACACCAAAATTGTATATATAATAGATGTATATTTTGCTAAAATGAAACCTCTTTATTAGTCTATAAAAAGAAAAAAAAGTTTAGAAATACCATATATCTATAAATCAGAAATGCAAGCTTACATTCTTAAAAACCAAAGATTTTCTTATGAACTTGAAAAATCAAGTCATAGACTTGGTTCCAATTCTTCTTCTCAACCTGCTAAATTTATTCAAATGAACTTTTTTGTTTTCACAACTTATCATATTTGGAACTTGAGGGGACGACAACCAAATCCTAACATGGTAGTGAAAATCCCACAAATATTAATCAGTATAATCGTGGAAATACATGAATTTTCCAATGTGGATAAGACTCGTCAAACCATATACATGGTGCTAAAGACTAATTTTTTCAAATCATGATATATTCCATCCGTTTTATTTTATGTGGCGTTATTATCTTATTAATTAGGATATTTTGAATTATTGATAAATCTTTAAAAAAATTGTAAATATTTGAACTTTAAATTTCTCATTACACTTATTGGGATGAATTTATAGCCTTATCTAATTCAATCACATGTTAAAGACCAAAATTTTCCAAAATGACCTTGATGGTGATTTATAAGTTACAAGGATATTATGTTCACATATGTTTCGTATTAATTATATCAAAAGTTGGCTAGGGGAGAATAATGGTTTCCTATCTTGTGTTGCCAATGTTAATGACCTAGACAATATGATATCTAGTATGGAACTATAAAGTTGGGTTTTTGAGACAAGATTGAGTATCCATTGAAGACTCACAGGATTAATGTATTTTTTTCATGTTATATATATATTTTCCTTTTTGGATTATTATGTACTAGTTTTAAAGGGATAAATTTCATTAAAAATGCTTTGAGTTGTAATTTTTTTACGTAATATATAAAGTATATGTTTTTATAGGTGAAAAGAATCTACTTTTTGTAGCTTTGTATTTGTTACAGTAATTTCAAGTAGGTTCTATAACTTAGTGATTTTAGATAACAAGGCTGGGTTATAGATTTTTGAAAATAGAAACTATTCTCTTTGTTTTAAGAGATGTTGCGTAATTATGATTTCGAGTGATTAATTAATAGATAAAATGGTATCAGTGAGAGGCATGCATATCCTAAATGTTGGCGTAACATATACAAATTAGATAATTACAGTTGAAAAGTAAGTCAACAAAATAAATAAAAAATGAATAAATAATAATATTTAGGCTAGGGCATAGATATCTCGCTCTTTTTAAGGAAATTCAAGTCTACTGCGAAATAATCTACACCGACCTAGCAGTATATTCTTGACTTGTCCCCTCAAAAATACAACAACCCATCAGCGCCATAACTCAAGCAACTCCGGATTAGTTGAAGATTCCAAAGCTCCACCAAAAGAACACCTTTCTTCAACATATATTTTTGTATAATGAATATAGTTGGAGACTTAGAATATTATTTTTGTCTCAACTCTCTCATTCAGTAAGAATAATTATTCTCTTTTTTATAATGAATATCGTTGGAGATGCAAATTTTTCTTTTCTTGCCTCAACTCTCTCTTTCACTATTTTCACCTCTCTACAGCTACAATGTTTCCCACACATCACATATTTCATATTACTACTCATCTTCTTATCCATCTCTTACAATACAAGGAAGGAAACACCCTTTATATAGGTATAGTATACTTCCATCTAGTAAACCAGAGAGAAGTGGAAATTAAGTAGGGAGATGAATGACCTAAAGATTACATATGTTATATGAGTTGCAATAGATAAAGAGGTAATAAATTATGATAGAAGTCCCAATAAAACTATGACCACATCTTACCACTAACTCATAAAATTAATTGTCATCAAAACAAGAGAGAGTAATAGACATAGAGACATCAACGTCTGAAAGTTGCTGCAGAATGCAACAATGCAAACGGATGGGAAGTTCACTTTTTATTTGAATTCTTGTGATTTAACCATATTAATGTATAACATTTTTGTAACTTGTGATATTAAATATGCAAAATTTAATCAGTTACCGTTTTCAAGTTTTTATCTTGCATCGACTTACTAGAAATTTATGTGTTCAGAACTTAAAATTTGTTGAAATTAAATTTTACAAGTCATTTTCATATGCATACAACATCTGCCACTACTTGTGTTTTAGACATTAAGGATTCATTTGTTTACACTTGATGAAAATCTTAATTTCAATCATTCAGATATCATCAGTCATTATGTCAAAATATTACTCCCTCCATTTAAAAAAGAATGACCTACTTTGACTTGACACAAAGTTTAAGAAAATAAAGAAGATTTTTAAATCTTGTGGCCTAAATTAAAGTTGTGTCAAATGTACCAAAATACTCTTTAATCTTGTGGTCCTAAACATGCCATGTAGAAAATTGAAATTAAAGTATTGCCAAAAAAGGAAAGGATCATTCTTTTTTAAACGGACTAAAAAGGAAATTAGGTCATTCTTTTTTAAAGGGAGGGAGTAATTATTTAGATTTTAACGATTGTGTGCATTATTTAACTATTACAGCCAGTGAATGAGTCTGAATAGGTCAAAATACTTCAAATTTGAAACAAAGTATTGATATCATTAACAAGTTTGTTAAAATATTTCTATAAAGAAGGCAGTTCACTAATTTCAACCGGTCACCACTACAGCCATCATTCATCAATCACCATTATCAAATACTATATCATCAGCCACCAACCAAAACCACCATCCTTACAACAACGACGACTATCATCAATCCCAAGATTTAGTTTTAGATATTTTCCTTCATAGAGGTGATCGAAGTAACCTAAATATTAAAAAAAAATACACATTATAATCGGTTAAAATGCGATACTAGTATTTTTTAAAATGAAATATTGGTTTATAACGCATACTATATAAATTAAATCTGGTTCCAAGTGAAGCCGGGAATTACCTCAAATAATTCAAAAAATGACTAGAAGTGGTCACGGAAAATCTACTGAAAAACATGATAGGTTTATACATCAACCATCGTATTCATCAACTGCAAGTAGTACTCTTGCACTTCTACTTGATAATGTATTTTCAAAGTAAGCCCCAGAGTTCCCCCAAACACTTCAGCAGAGCTTCAAACAACAAAGGAAGCCCTCATGAAGTGATCAAGGAAACTCCTTGATAGATATTTATACGTGAATCATAGTGTTGATTGCATCTCCAGCTCGTACTTTTGTATTTTACTTGTTTGCATAGTTTCAAAGGAAGTACAAACGTTCCTCAAACGCCCAGGAAACACCTTTATAAATATTTATAGGTGAATCATTGAGATAATCATCTTCTCCAGCTCGTACTATTGCACTTCTTCTTGTTATTATATTTTCAAAGTGAGCCTCGAAGTTAACCAAAACACTTCAACAGGGGTTCAAACAACGAATTAAAACGTCATGAAGTGGTCAAGGGAACTCCAGGAAACACCTTGATAGATATTTATACATGAGTCATTGTGTTGATCATCATCTCTAGCCCGTACTCTTGCACTACAACTTGTTTGTGTATTTTCAAAGTGAACCCCATAGTTCCTCCAAACACATTAGTAGGGCTTCAAACAATGAAGTACGCCCTCATGAATTAGTCAAGGGAACTCCAGGGAACTACTTTATAGATATTTATACATGAGTCATTGTGTTGATCATCATCTCCAACTCGTACCCTTGCACTTCTACTTGTTTGTGTATTTTTAGTGTGAGCCATGAAGTGTTCAAGGGAACTCTAGGGAACACCTTGATTTATATTTATACGTAAACCATTACTTTGACCATCATCTCCAGTTTCTACTTTTGCACTATTACTTATTTGTGTATTTTCAAAGTGAGGTCAGAATTCCCCCAAACACTTCAGCAGGGCTTCAAATGTAGAGATTAAGGGAATTCCTGGGAACACATTGATTGACATTTATACTGTGCTATTTCGTTGATCATCATCTCTAGTTCATACTCTTGCACTTCTATTTAGCTGTGTGTTTTCAAAATGAGCCCGAGAGTTCCCCCAAACACTTCAGTGGTTCAAAAAATGAAGTAAACCCTCATGAATTAGTCAAGGGAACTCATTTATAGATTTTTATATGCGAGTCATTGCATTGATCATCATCTCCTGCTCGTGCTATTTCCCTTTTACTTGTTTGTGTATTTCCAATGTGATACGAGAGTTCCCCAAACACTTAAACAGGGCTTTAAAAAATAAAGTAAGTACTCATGTAGAGGTCAAGGGAACTCCAGGGAACACCTTGATTTATATTTAGACCTGAACAATTACGTTAATCATCATCTCTACCTTGTACTCTTGCACTATTACTTATTTGTGTATTTTCAAAGTGAGGCCTGAAGTTCGCCCAAACACTTCAGTAGGGATTCAAACAATGAATCAAACCGTCATGTAGTGATAAAGAGAATTCCTGGGAGCACATTGACTGATATTTATACATGAACTATTGCATTTATCATCATCTCCTGCTCGTGCTCTTGCACTTCTATTTGTTTATGTATAATAAAAATAAGCCCGAGAATTCCCACAAACACATCAGCAGTGGTTCAAACAACAAAGTAAGCCCTCATGAATGGTCAAGTTGTCACAACTCGATATGAGACTCTGGCCGCAAT
The DNA here is from genome assembly GCA_030864215.1 of Capsicum pubescens. Classification (NCBI taxonomy): domain Eukaryota; kingdom Viridiplantae; phylum Streptophyta; class Magnoliopsida; order Solanales; family Solanaceae; genus Capsicum; species Capsicum pubescens. Next base: position 365,096,663 of record CM061548.1, on the reverse strand, counting down.
GAGCATCCTGAACCACGAAGGCCCAGGTGCCCTTTTCTATCTGGAAATCATGCGCTACCTCCATACATTGAAAGAAATGTGGAAAAATTATTAAATAGAAACATGGTCAATATTGAATTTCAACTTAACAATTTTGAATGAAATCCATAAAACTCTAACAACATCAAACATCAGTCTGCAAAATGTCTAATACATCAAAACCAACATCTTGTCTAAAACTGGGACAAGGCTTCCAGTTGGTCCATAAATCAAAATGAAATAACAAAGTCTAATAACTAGGCCGTCCGAAATAGAGAAGGCTTACCAACTACAAGTCTTAGATCTCACACCCTTTTTTACTAAAAATATTCGATTTTAAGGTTGAAAGGGTTTTATTATCAAGGTGACAAAAGATGAAATTTGTTTTGAAAAAAAGATTATTTACATTTTTTATTCAGATTCTCCACTTGACATAAACTAGGTGTGCAAAGTCACCCTTGAAAATCCTTTTCAAAACTGTTTTACTCTTTAAAACTGGTTTGCGAACAGAGATTTTGGTTAAGAAATTTTGTTGATCGAGGGGAAGGTGTTAGTCACCCCTAGATCCCATGATTCGACCACGGTCGCTTGGTAAAGTGTATCGGCTAGTAAGACACTATGAATATTTAAACCCTCAAAACACATAAACAAGAAAACAAACACATCAAACAACAATCTAAACCCAAATAATAATGTTCAGTCCAATTATATAGTCCAAAATAGAAAAATACAAAAAAATATAAATCCTATTCTAAACTAGTCCTAGACTAAGCTCCACCCGACCCCTAGAGCCATCATCACGAACGTTCTTCGATTACAAAATTCTTCGGGTCATTTCCCGATAAATAAACCCAAATACCTCAGGGTATTCCCCGGCCAAATAATACATTTGGTCCAAAAAGCATAAATCAAAATCATTCAACCAACATTTTCATCATTCCAAAATCACAAGTCCTAATTTTGCCTACCCGATCCTATTCTTTGCCTATCCAATTCGACATATAATGATACTATCGAGTTGACAAACTTGATATTTATTTTGAATTAAGCAAAACTACAAAAAACTAATATTAATCTAAATTCACCATTTTATCAATTTTGCAATTCTGCCCCAAATTCATTCTCAACCAATGGTTAACAAATTTTCCGATTATCAAATCACTTTCCAAAATCTGAAACCAAGATCAAACACATACACCCAACGAAGATTCAAACATTTAAGCACACGAGTCATCCACCACAATAATTAATATTTGCTCAAAATATTCAAAACCACACAACAAAATTATGACATTAACCAACCTCGAGATAATAAAAGAGTAGAGTTAAGAGATGAACCTTCAAAAAATTGATTTCATTGATAATAATGTTTAAGAAAGCCCGGACTTTTTAATTCCGAATAAAACCTCAATAGTGATGGACTCCAACTCGGTATAAAGAAGTGACGAATGCAGAAATTTAACATGATTCGAACAGAATAAGAGCATACCCTCAAAAGATTGAACTGATTGAAGTAAAAAAATGAAAAGAAACCAATAAAAAGTCCGTGATACGATTTCTACCCAGAACTATGTCGGGGGACAAATTCAAATAACATCATTGCTAAGGAATTTTAGTCGACTTTCATCTATCTATGGATGGAGTACTCGATTTCCTATCTGGGTCTCTTTAATCTCTCGTCTGTTATCCTTTTTCTACCCACTATTTCTATTGACGTCGTGTATGGGTGAGGATTTTATGGGTGAATGGTGAGTGAGTTTCGATGGAGGTGGCTATGTGTATTCAATGTATTAGAGCTATGCGTGTATGCTTGATACTGAGTAAAAGAAATTTTGTGTTCCGCTCCCTGCTTCTACGTCTGTGTATTATCTCAAGGGAGAAGAGAATGAAAACCTCCCTTTTCTCCCTTTCGCGTGTATATATGGTGTTAAAAAAAGGAAGAAGAAAGGAGATGATCACTTCCTTACTAATTCCGATGAGATTCTAACAAAAAATGGGATCTAGAATGGCTTATCGATGCAAGTGTGGTTGGAACGAGATTAATGGAGCTTTCTTGGTGGCGATTCTAGTGGGTCACCGGTGAGAGACTCGCCGTAAATAGTCAAAAGACCTCTCTCTCTCTCGATCTCTCTGGTTACTGCTCCCTAGACTCCATTACTCTCCTTGTTATCATCTTCTCCCTCCCCTGATCTCATGTATGTTCTTGAGTTTCAATTTGTGTAGTTGTGGAGAGGAAGATGATTTTCCAGTGAGTGAAAGTTTGGTAACATCTGTGTCTGTGTATGTATGTTGTGTGTCAATCCCAAGAAAAATAGAGGAGTCTGCTTATTTTTCTTGTTCTACATAAATTGTGTGTGTATGTTCTATATATGGAAAAAATGGAATCTTAGTCAATTCTATTAATTTGTACGTATTCTTTCTTGGAAAAAACATGGGGTATGGGGGATTACAGAGTAGAGGGGTGTGGGTAGGAGGGGTTAGGTGGTTAGGATAAGTTGTTATTTTTTTAGGAGTTTGTTATCTAGATTCTTGTGGGGGTGAATATTAGACGGGTAAGGGTATGTGCTAAGGAGAGGTAACCAAAAAATGAATAAAAATAAACTTCGGGGGGGAACAAAATTAGGTGTCTACATCATGCCCGTTTTTTGGTGTAAACACAAAGTGTTTTCAAACAAAAAAGAAGACAATGAAACCAAATTTTGACTCGACCATTATTCAAAGAAAGAATAGAAGGAATAAGGACAACCGAACTAGAGAGTCCAGTGAGGTCCCGTCGAGGTTCCGGTTCGTAGCTCTGTCATTACATCAAAAATTAAAATTACAAGTTAAAAAGATAACTAAAATTACAAAATCCTATCTATGCAGGTTCTCTGAACTCTTGACTTGAGTTTCTGGACCCTATTCTTCAGGAGGGCTCTTGACTTGTAATTTCTTCAACTTGTTGCTGGACTTTCAATTTATTCACCTTGTTGCTTCACTTTCAACTTCTTCACTCTATTGCTTGACATTCAATCTCTTAACCTTGTTACTTGACTTTTAATTTCATCAATCTATTTCTTGACTTTCAATCTCTTAACCTTGTTACTTGACTTTCAATTTCATCACCCTATTCTTCAGGCAGGTTCCTAAATTGCCATTTCATCACCCTGTTCTTCAGGCGAGCTCCTGACTTGAAATTTCAAAACTTGAACAAGTTTTATCTCAAACAAAGATTATTATAAAGAAAGATTCTATTTTTTCATAGAAGTGAAGTTCCAAACAATGGGAATTAAATTTTTCCCCAGCTTAACAACTTGCAAAACTAAAATAAGGAAATACATCTTCTATGGGTTAATTGGAATGATTCGACTAGAAAGTGCATTTTCTAGAAGTCAAAGGGAACGACTCGACTAGAAAGAACATCTTTTAGGAATCAATGGAAATGACTCGACTATGAGGTACTTCTTCGGGGCGTCAAAGGGAATGACTCTACTACAAAGTACATCTTTTAAGAATCAAGAGGAATGATTCGACTAAAAGGTACATCTTATAGAAATCAAGGGGAATGACTTGACCAAAAGGTACATCTTATAGGAATCAAGGGGAATGACTCGACTAAAAGGTATGTTTTATAGGAATCAAGGGGAATGGCTCGACCAAAAGGTACTTCTTATAGGAATCAAGGGGAATGGCTCGACAAAAAGGTACGTCTTATAGGAATCAAGGGGAATGACTCGACCAGGAGGTACATCTTCTAGGAATCAAGGTGAATGACTCGAAAAGGAAGTACATCGTATAGGAATCAAGGGGAATGACTCAAACAAGAAGTACATCTTTTAGGAATCAAGGGTAATGACTCGACCAGGAATTACATCTTCTAGGAATCAAAGGGAATGACTCGGACGGGAAGTACATCTTCTAGGAATCAAGGGGAATAACTCGATCAGGAAGTACATCTTCTAGAAATCAAAGGGAATAACTCGACTAAAAGGTACGTCTTCTAGGAATCAAGGGGAATAACCCGACTAAAAGGTACGTCTTATAGGAATCAAGGAGAATGACTCGACTAAAAGGTACGTCTTATAGGAATCAAGGGGGATGACTAGACTAAAAGGTACGTCTTATAGTAGTCAAGGGGATTAATTCGACTAAAAGGTAAGTCTTCTAGAAATTAAGGGGAACGGCTCAACTAAAAGGTAGATCTTATAGGAGTCAAGGTTGAATAACTCAAATAAAAGGTACATCTTACATGAATCAAGAGAAATGACTCTACTAAAAGGTATGTCTTCTAGGAGTGAAGGTTTACTTTAAGAAGTGTATCACCTAGCAAATGAAAACTGAAATTCCTGGACAAGAAAGTGTGTCTCCGAGGGATATAGGATGACAATTTTTTACCATGATTTGATTATAAAAACTTTGCAACAACCTTACTTCCTGCATTTGTAAAAGTGATGCATTATAGCCCTTGATATTTATGCTCTGAAGTCATTTCTTTGAAGGTAATATGTTTTCTATTTTATCAAAGAAAATTTGTGAGTTTAAAATATGGTGGCTGGTTTGTGGCTAAGGCTTTTGCGGCGATCGCTCTTTCCCTCATCACATTTAACATTGCTTCCAACCATTAGCATATGTCATTGACTTTTTTCTTCCTTGACCCAAACTCAGATTATTAAGAGTAACTCTGAAACAAATATAGTATCTATGTTTTGCCATGATTCTCAGATAATCCCTTTGAACCTTGGTATTTCCATGAGTTTCCAAACTTTCTGCATGCCTTATTTTGTCTCACAATCATGTATTTTTCATGTGCTGTCTTTTTGTCTTGCTCTGGCAATTAAATAAGCGGTAGCCAGTATTGAAATCTTTTCTCACTTATTTTTACATGGACTTGACCCAAAGATAAGAGAAACATGACAATGATTTTTGTTTGATAACTGACTAAATAAAATAAAAATAATAAGAAAAAAATGAATGTCCCCATTTGAAAAAGAGAAAAGAAAAACTTATCTGAAAATGACAGTCAACTTTAATGATTATGACATGCATTTGGATTAAGCTGTCTAATCTTTCCATCCTATCTTTCTACCAATTGTTCTTGAGTTAATGGCCCTGAAACTAAGTTACTTCCTTGGGCCAATTGCATTCGGAGACCTCATTCGGCTAGTGGCTCCTTGGAGGGTTTTTGCCAATAAGCCTCTCTCATTTTTTATTTTTCTCAGCTCACCATTGCCTTATGGTATCCATGAGGGTTTCACTAATGAGACTCTATCATTTTTATTTTTCTCAACACACATTCGTCTTACAGTGTCCGTAAATTTTTTTACCAAGAAGACTCTCTCATTTTTATCTATCTCAACTTACAATTGCCTTATGATGCCTGTGAGGGTTTTCAATAAGACTTTGTCATTTTAATTTCTCTCCTGATTCCTTATGCTGAGGAAAACAAGTAGTACCCAAAAATTAATCATCATATCCATTTCATGCGTAGCCTTAACATTCTAAAAGATTGATTTGAAGGTCTTACTTGTAACACCCCGTAAATTTTTTTCGTACACTTATCGCGATTATATGGAGTCCTAAAGGCTTGCGTATGGGTTAAATTAAGATTATGGTGTTCGGAAGTATCCCGTCAATAGTTGTATGTGTAGGTATTGAAATAAGATTTACAACGATATAAAGTTTGCCCAAAACAGAGGAGTATTTCATATAAGCGAGCACATTCGAAATTTCAAAACGGTGGCCGGGAAGCCTGTGATCAGTAAATCTGCAGGAAAATTACTGCAGCTAGGCAATATTTTTTGGATCAAATTTAGACGATCATAACTCCTTGTACAAAAAGAACTGTGAGAGATGCTATATATCGACGAAAATCTCCGAGAGTCTTATTTCCGATGAAATTTGTTTCATCCAAATCCAAAGTCCGAGTAAGGAGCTATACCCATTTTACTACAGCCTATCAATTAAAAAAACAGAATTTTGGGACAGATTTTTGGGTCAACTTTAAACGACTATAACTCCTTGTACAGGAATAACTGGGTGGTATACTTTATATGAAAATGAAATCCCTTTGAATTATATTTCCAATGCAATTGGTTTCACCCAAATCCGATACCGGAGCAAAGAGTTATGATCGATTTACTTCAGTCTGCCAAAACTGTCCACTGGGGACAGATTCGGATTTTTTTTAATTTTTAGGGAAAAATGGTCATTTTCTATTACCTCTTGGACGAAAATTGGTCTTTATAAACATAAAATTAGCCTCATATATATCATATATCATCCAATTATTAAGAGAAGGTGAAACCCTAGCCTAATTTCAACTTCAAATATTTTGTGATTCAACCGTAGAAAATTCGAATTGGTTCCGTAGTTGTGTTCACCATCTCGAAAGCTTCGAGAAGCACACCTTGTTATGTGAGGATAATTCTAAATACAAGAGTTCATTGTTAAGGTATGAATATTGTTTATTCTTGATTCTTTTCCATGAATAAGAATTCATAAAGGATTATGAGTATTGTCTTGATGTTGGAAGATAACTAGAAACATAGTTATGAATTGTTTTGTATAAATTGTTAGTAGTAAATTATGGAAGTTGGTGTATTGGATTATGGAGGATTAATTGTGGTGATATATCATTATATTAGTGGTTATGTATGCCTAGTGATAATGTTGGTATTGGATGGTGATTAAGAGGGCAAATGAAGGCTAAGAGTGATGTTGAGGAATATTGCATGAAAATGCATGATATGTGAATGTAATAAGAGTATAAGAGGATGTATGTAGCACTCTTATTGATGAGTTAAAGGATTACTTCCTAGACATTATTTGGTGAAGTTAATACCTAAATGGTAAGGTTTGGTTGCTAATACTAGTTTGCCACAAATGACTTATTGTAGATAAGTATTCGAAGAGTACGGGAAGTCAAGTTGGACTTGTATTGAAGTGGTTATATCAAGGTATGTAAGACATACTCTATATAATCTTTGGAATGAATAATGACCCATGACACTCTCAAGTAAGCTTCCAACATTGTCCTACGACACAGGACACATAATAACAATATATGATCTTCGACACTACCAATTGAACTTCTTTTCACTTTTAAGATGTCCGGCTAGTCAAAAAAATGTCCTTATACTATTGTTGACTGCGAAATGGTTTAATGAGGTATCCATGATTCTCTACTTCATTTTCATGATATTGATTACCTATTTACATGTTTTTCCTATTGAGGTATCATGGTTTCAAGTTCCATAAGGTGTGACCACAAAGTAACCAATCTCAATGATTAATTGAATTAAGAAATGGAATGTCTTTATTTTAAATTGATGATATGATGTATTGTATTAGTACCACTGATCAGTTGGCCATTGTATTATAAAGATTATGTATATATGCTATTCCAGGGGTGTTCCCTGATGTATTGTATTAGTACCACTGATCAATTGGCCATTTTATTATAAAGATTATGTATATATGTTATTCCAGGGGTGGTCCCTGATGTATTGTATTAGTACCACTGATCAGTTGGCCATTGTATAACATATGTTATGTAACTATAAGGAATACGGGAAGTAATGATATGAAAGTAATGTGCAGGTATCCTATCAGCTCTTTTAAGTGCGGTCTACTCATACTGCTTATTCACTGGTATCTGGGTTCTGTTGATCTTTTGTATCTCATCTTGATACTCACTGCCTTACATACTCAGTACATATTTCCGTACTAACGTCCCTCACGGGGGACCTGTATTCATGCCTGCTGGAATAGGTACTTCAGGTCGTACACCTCCGCAGTAAGAGCCAGGACATTCTGTTGATAGTGGTGAGCTCGAGTTGTTTCGGGGCATCCCAAGTCGCTTCTATATGTATTTTTGGTATATATATAAAATTCTTTTGTGGGCGGGAGTTTGTCCCGACCCTAACTCAGTTGTGTATCTATGTAGAGGCTTTTGTAGACATATTGTACAGCCATTGGAGTGTTTGGTTGATAGACGTGATGGCTCTGACGGCCAATTACGGTTTATATATATATGCGTGTCTGCTGGGCTGATATAGGTACAGTTTTCTTCTATTCACAACAAAGTGCTGCCCAAATTTCTAATTTTCATAAGTAATGTAAATGTGAAAGTATAAGTTAGGAACGGGTTCTCCCGGGCCTCCTTGGCTACGGGTGTCAGTCCGCTCCAATGGGATTTGGGGCGTGACAGAAGTGGTATAAGAGAAGTTTGTCCTAGTGAGTCTACAAAGCCGTGTCTACGTAGAATCTCGTTTATCGGTGTGTTGTGCACCACATCTATAAACAGGAGGCTATTGGACATTTAGGGATTGTTTCCATTCTCCATTTCTTAAATCGTGCAATAGAGCCCATATTAGAGATAAAGTCATAATAGATCGCTTAATCCAATTGTTTTCTTTTTTTATTTATTTATTATAGTGTAACGATGCCGGTTACAAGGAGAAAGAATAAGTGGAAGCGAGTAGATGTAGTGGCCGGAGAAGGTACTAGTTAGTCACCACCAGCACAAGCTGAACAAAGTGAGTCTCAAGCTGAGCATATATCAGGAGCTTCTTCTCCTCCGGAAGGGCCATCTATTAATGTTGTTGATCGAGATTTGAGGGATGCAGTACAACTTCTGACGCGTATAGTTGCCGGTCAAGTTCAAGGGAAAGCTATTCCTACCATGGGTTCTAGTGGTACGGATAGAGAAGCTAGCCTTCGGACACAGGATTTTCTGAAATTGGATCCTTCTACTTTTACCGGATCAAATATTAACGAAGACCCGCAATACTTTGTCGATCAAACCCAAAGGGCTCTAGATGTTATGCACATATCCGGTAAAGAGATGGTTGAGCTAGCAGCATATAGACTGAAAAGAGAGGTAGATTTATTTCTTACTTTAGGGCAAGAAAAATGATTTCCAAGGGGTACATATACCATTTGGTTAGAGTAAGGGATACAGAGGCAGAGCCGCCAACTTTTCAGATCGTTCCGGTTGTGAATGAATTTCCTGATGTATTTTTTGAAGAACTACCAGGTTTACCTCCTGAATGAGAAGTGGAGTTTGGTATTGATATGTTGCCATACACACAACCAATCTCTATTCCTCCTTATAGAATGGCACCAGCAGAGTTGCGAGAATTGAAAGAGCAACTGAAAGACTTGCTAGAGAAGGGATTCATCAGGCCTAGTATGTCCTCTTGGGCAGCACCAGTATTGTTTGTGCGTAAGAAAAATGGTTCGCTGAGGTTGTGTATTGACTATCGACAATTGAATAAGGTAACTATCAAGAATAAATACCCTCTTCCCCGAATTGATGATTTATTTGACCAGTTGCAGGGTGCCCAGTGTTTTTCCAAGATTGAATTGAGATCAGGCTATCATCAAGTGAGAGTCAAGGATAAAGATATACCCAAGACAGCTTTCCGAACACGTTATGGTCATTATGAATTCCTGGTTATGTCATTCGGGCTGACAAATGCACCCACAGTTTTTATGGATCTGATGAATAGGCTGTTTAAGCCGTTTCTAGATGTGTTCATGATAGTTTTCATAGATGATATTCTGGTCTACTCTAGATCAGAAGAGGATCATGTTAATCACTTAAGGCAGGCGTTGCAGATTTTTCGTGATCGTAAGCTGTATGCGAAGTTTTCTTAATGTTAGTTTTAGCTTAAGTCAGTCGCATTTTTGGGCCATATTGTATCTAGTGAAGTCATAAAAGTTGACACTCAGATGATTGAGGCTGTGAAGAATTGGCCAAGACCCACGACGCCTACGGAGATTCGTAGTTTCCTCGGGTTGGCAGGTTATTATAGAAGGTTTGTTGAAGGTTTTTCTTCTATTTCTGCACCCTTGACTAAGTTGACGCATAAAGCCTCTAAGTTTCAATGGAATTATGCCTGTGAAAAGTGTTTCCAAGATCTGAAGAGCAAGTTGACTTCTACACCGGTATTGGTACTTACTGAAGGCACAAAAGGGTATGCAGTGTACTGTGATGCTTTGAGAATTGGCTTAGGATGCGTATTAATGCAACATGCTAGAGTAATAGCCTATGTCTCTAGAAAGTTGCGACCACATGAGAGGAATTATCCCACGCATGATCTTGAGCTAGCTGCAGTTGTATTTGCTTTGAAGATATGGCGCCACTACTTATATGGGGTTCATGTTGACATATGTACCGATCATAAGAGCCTGCAATATATCTTCAGTCAGAAAGATCTAAACTTGAGGTAGCGGAGATGGCTTGAATTGTTGAAAGATTACGATGTTGATATCTTGTATCATCCAGGGAAAGAGAATGTGGTAGCGGATGCAATGAGTCGTAAGTCTAAAATGGCATCTATAGAAAAACAAGGGATGATGAAGGATCTTCACCAACTAGCTAATTTGGGAGTTCGACTTCTCAAAACTCCAGATGAAGAGGTTATTGTACGTAATGCAGCGGAATCTTCATTGATAGCTGAAGTGAAAGAGAAGCAGTATGCATATTCAATTTAATTGCAGCTTAAGGAGGATGTGCAGAGTGGCACGACAAAGGCATTTGATCTTATGCGAGAAGGAGTGCTTCAGTGTCAGAATCATTTATGTGTACCTGATGTAGTTGAGCTAAGAAAGAGAATTATGACAGAAGCACACTGTTCAAGGTATTCCATCCATCCAGGGTCGACTATGATGTATCAAGATTTGAAAGTAATATATTGGTGGAATGACATAAAGAAGAATATTGCCGAATTTGTAGATGAATGTCTGAATTGTCAAAGAGTCAAAGTAGAACACCAGAAACCCGGTGGTTACATGCAATGTATAGATCTTCCAGTCTGGAAGTGGGAAAAGATCAATATGGATTTCATCACGGGTTTGCCTCGTACATTTCGAAAGTTTGATTCCATATGGGTGATCATTGATAGGCTTACCAAATCCGCGCACTTCTTACCAGTTAAGACAACTTATACGGCGGAAGAGAATGCGAAGTTGTATATTAAGGAGATCGTTCAGTTACATGGAGTTCCAATTTCCATTATATCCGATCGAGGAGCCCAATTTACCGCGAATTTCTGGAAGTCTTTTCAAAGGAGTTTGGGGACACAAGTAAATCTAAGTACGGCTTTTCATCCTCAAACGGACGGACAAGCGGAACGTACCATCCAGACACTTGAAGATATGCTACGAGCATGTGTATTAGATTTCAAAGGCAACTGGGATGATCACCTACCTCTTATCGAGTTTGCCTACAATAATAGCTATCATTCAAGTATTAAAATGACACCATATGAAGCATTGTATGGAAGAAAGTGTAGATCGCCAATAGGATGGTTTGAAGCAGGTGATGCGGTCTTGTTTGGACCGGATCTTGATTATGAAGAAATGGAGAAGGTTAATGTGATCCAACAACGGCTTGAAACAGCTCAAAGTCGACACAAATCTTATGCGGATGTTAGAAGAAGAGGACTTGAGTTTTCTATCGACGATTGGGTATTCTTGAAAGTATCACCAATGAAAGGAGTGATAAGGTTTGGCAAGAAAGGAAAGTTAAGTCCACGATACATAGGTCCGTACAAGATCATTCAAAGATTTGGACAAGTTGCTTATGAGTTAGAGCTACCTCAAGAACTCTAAGAAGTTCATCCCATATTTCATGTTTCGATGCTTCGCAAGTACATCGGAGATCCATCTCACATCACTACTACAGAAGATGTACAAGTTACACAAGATCTCACTTTTGAAGAAATGCCTATTGCTATTCTTGATCGCCAAATTAAAAAGATAAGGAATAAAGAGATAGCATCGGTAAAAGTACTTTGGAAGAATCAACAAGTTGAGGAGATCACATGGGAAGCCGAGGAAGCGATGAAGATTAAGTACCCTTACCTATTCAACGATGAGGAGGAAGTTCATGGGACGGAAGAAGAACAATAATAAGTAAGTGTTTATTTTTATGCAAGTATGTTATGATGATGAATATGTTAATCGCAAGCTTGAACATGTCTTAATTGAGTAACTATGCTAACATTAGAGGAAGAATGTTCTTAAGGGGGGGAGAATGTAACACCCCGTAAAAAAATTTCGTACACTTATCGCGATTATATGGAGTCCTAAAGGCTTGCGTATGGGTTAAATTAAGTTTATGGTGTTCGTAAGTATCCCGTCAATAGTTGTATGTGTAGGTATTGGAATAAGCTTTCCAATGATATAAAGTTTGCCCAAAACAGAGGAGTATTTCATATAAGCGAGCACATTCAAAATTTTAAAACGGTGGCCGGGAAGCCTGTGATCAGTAAATCTGCAGGAAAATTACTGCAGATAGGCAATTTTTTTTTGGATCAACTTTAGATGATCATAACTCCTTGTACAAAAAGAAATGTGTGAGATGCTATATATCGACGAAAATCTACGAGAGTGTTCTTTCCTATGAAATTGGTTTCATCAAAATCCAATGTCTGAGTAAGGATCTATACCCGTTTTACTACAGCCTATCAAAAAAAAACAGAATTTTGGGACAGATTTTTGGGTCAACTTTAAACGACCATAACTCGTTGTACAGGAAGAACTGGGTGGTATACTTTATATGAAAATTAAATCCTTTTGAATTATATTTCCAATTCAATTTGTTTCACCCAAATCCGATACCGGAGAAAAGTGTTATGATCGATTTACTTCAGCCTGTCAAAACTGTCCACTGGGGACAGATTCGGATTTATTTTAATTTTTAGGGAAAAATGGTCATTTTCTATTACCTCATGGACGAAAATTGGTATTTATAAACATACACTTATCCTCATATATATCATATATCATCCAATTATTAAGATAAGGTGAAACCCTAGCCTAATTTCAACTTCAAATATTTTGTGATTCAACCGTAGAAAATTCGAATTGGTTCCGTAGTTGTGTTCACCATCTCGAAAGCTTCGAGAAGCACCCCATGGTTATGTAAGGAGGACTCTAAATACAAGAGTTCATTGTTAAGGTATGAATATTGTTTATTCTTGATTCTTATCCATGAATAAGTATTGATAAAGGATTATGAGTATTGTCTTGATGTTGGAAGATAACTAGAAACATAGTTATGAATTGTTTTGTATAAATTGTTAGTAGTAAATTATGGAAGTTTTTGTATTGGATTATGGAGGATGAATTGTGGTGATATATCATTATATTAGTGGTTATGTATGCCTAGTGATCATGTTGGTATTGGATGGTGATTAAGAGGGGAAATAAAGGCTAAGAGTGATGTTGAGGGATATTGCATGAAAATGCATGATATGTGAATGTAATAAGAGTATAAGAGGATGTATGTAGCGCTCTTATTGATGAGTTAAAGTATTACAGCCTAGACATTATTTGGTGAAGTTAATACCTAAATGGTAAGGTTTGGTTGCTAATACTAGTTTGCCACAAATGACTTATTGTAGATAAGTGTTCGAAGAGTACGGGAAGTCAAGTTGGACTTGTATTGAAGGGGTTATATCAAGGTATGTAAGACATACTCTATCTAATATTTGGCATGAATAATGAACCATGGCACTCTCAAGTAAGCTTCCAACATTGTCCTACGACACATGACTCATAATAACATCATATGATCTTCGACACTACCAATTGAACTTGTTTTCACTTTTAAGATGTCCGGCTAGTCAACAAAATGTCCATATACTATTGTTGACTGCGAAATGGTTTAATGAGGTATCCATGATTCTCTACTTCATTTTCATGATATTGATTACCTATTTACATGTTTTTCCTATTGAGGTATCATGGTTTCAAGTTCCATAAGGTGTGACCACAAAGTAACCAATCTCAAAGATTAATTGAATTAATAAATGGAATGTCTTTATTTTAAATTGATGATATGATGTATTGTATTAGTACCACTGATCAGTTGGCCATTGTATTATAAAGATTATGTATATATGCTATTCCAGGGGTGGTCCCTGATGTATTGAATTAGTACCACTGATCAGTTGGCCATTGTATGGCATATGTTATGTATTAATAAGGAATACGGGAAGTAATGATATGAAAGTAATGTGCAGGTATCCCATCAGCTCTTTTAAGTGTGGTCTACTCATACTGTTTATTCACTGGTATCTGGGTTCTGTTGATCTTTTGTATCTCATCTTGATACTCACTGCCTTACATACTCACTACATATTTCCGTACTGACGTCCCTCACGGGGGACCTGTATTCATGCCTGCAGGAACAGGTACTTCAGGTCGTACACCTCCGCGGTAAGAGCCAGGACATTCTGTTGATAGTGGTGAGCTCCAGTTGTTTCGGGGCATCCCAAGTCGTTTCTATATGTATTTTTGGTATATGTATAAAAGTCTTTTGTGGGCGGGAGTTTGTCCCGACCCTAACTCAGTTGTGTATCTATGTAGAGGCTTTTGTAGACATATTGTACAGCCATAAGAGTGTTTGGTTGATAGACGTAATGGCTCTGATGGTCAATTACAGTTTATATATATATATGCGTGTCTGCTGGGCTGATACAGATATTGTTTTCTTCTATTTACAACGAAGTGCTGCCCAAATTTCTAATTTTCATAAGTAATGTAAATGTGAAAGTATAAGTAATGAGCGGGTTCTCCCGGGCCTCCTCGGCTACGGGTGCCAGTCCGCTCCAATGGGATTTGGGGCGTGACATTGCTTTGGTTGTAACTTGGATTTTGGATATTGATAGAAAGAAAGGATGGCATGAGTCCCAAACGACACTTGGAGTGGTATAGAACTTACAACTTTTAGAAAATACTCAAACAATGAGGATCAACTCATGCCCCAGTTTCTTTCGGATGGGTAACTCTTAATTGTTTATTTGGTTAGACCGAGCCCCGAGTAGGACAACCTACGTATCTCACCCCCGAGAGAGAAGAATCTTCTCACACATAGTTCTGACATCTTGTTCTCTTTTTTTATTTTTGTTTTCTCTCTTTTTTTTCTTTTAGATTTATTTCTTTGAGATTTTTTTCTTTTGGGACCTTCTTGACTCTATTTTTTCTTGACACTTTTATTCTTTCTCTTTACACATTTTTTCTCTTTTTTTTGTGAAACTTTTTTGAATATATTCTTTTGCTTGACACTTTTATTTTGAGCTTTGCAGACTCTATCTTGATTCCAAAAGGGAGGTATGAAAGAAAATAGAACAAAAGCTAAATGGGGTAAACAAAGGATGACATGATGTTTGGATAGCAGAATGAAGTGTTTTCGTCATATAAATCCTTGAAAATTCAAGTACATTTCATGAAACATGATAGTGAAAGATGAAGATCATTTGTGACATTTATTATAGCACTAACTTTGACTGAGCTTGCACGTCTCCACTTCTTCGTCAAACTCCACCTTTGTTGTACATTCCTCATACTTTCGTGGAGCTGATTTTTCTATTCCTTTTGATGTAGGATCACACATCCACTATTTGACCTAATTGAGACATGTTTTTCAATTGATGACCAAATTATTCTTGTGATTCTCAAAACAATTGTCTTAATTTTCAAACAAGGCTTCAACTTGTCACCAAATGTCCCAGAACTCTACATATTTTCTCAGATGCTTTTTATAACTTTATCCCTTGATTCAATATTTCAAGGTTAAATTGGATTTTAAGATCTGGCTGAAAATTCCATAGACATGTCATATCACTAGAATCAACATAAAATGTACTATATAAAGAAAACAAACAAACAACACATATTTGAAATACAAAGGGAAATGGACATTTCATTTAGTTAAAATAAAAGTTAAAAGGGTTTGAAAATAAATGACAGAGGGACAAAACAAGAGAGATTCTAAACCACAACCCTGAAAAAATTTGGATAACGGAAAAGAAAACAAAACAGACTACAAAAAATCCATCCTAGCAGGGAGAGAAGTGACTTTCCAATTGCTGAGATTGACATCTTAGACACTAGTTTGATTATTAGCATGACTAGAGCTTTCCTCACTGTTAATTTTTTGCACCATATTTGTGTAACGCCACGAGTCTGTACCCCGAACGCTACACGGTCCTTATGACCCTGAAGGAACACAAGCTAACCCATGACTGATATCTGTTGTGAGTACTAACTAATCACACAGTATTAATAATAAAACTGAAATAAATGCATAAAATAGGCTGAAGTCACCACAAGGTTAACAACTCAAAACAAATACTGAATACTGATATATGGATACTGATAACTGAATATCTATCTGAAGTACTCTAGTCTGAAAGAATCTGATTATCTAAATATGTAGTTGATAGGACAAGTCCTAACTAACTCCGTCTACTAAATGTGCTAAACTACTAAAATATTGAAAGATAACATTATCCTTGAACTATGAGGACTCACCACTAAATCTGTTGCTAATAATCCGGGTTGCTAAGTGCGGTTAGGAGCCCGTTCTTCTGAACCTATAATATAAGACATCATAGCTCAAAATAAAAGTATGTGTCAGTACTTTGAATGTACTGGTATGCTAAGTGAGGTAGACAGCTATGCATGGGTTTGTCTGCATGGACAACAACCAGCTGAGTAACATGGATGTAACTGAATGAGAGTACATGTATGAATAAATAAACTGTAACTGAGATCATGTTAACACAAAATACTAAGTTCTGAATACTGATTAAATGATATCTAAAGTTACTGATACTGTAGTTCTGATAACTGAGTGACTTTTTCTGACCGTCCTGATTCTATAGAACGGAACTGAGCTCTATACTGAGTTGGGTGACTGTGTTTGATTCTCTTGAAGCTGTAAAACTGAACTGAGTTCTATATTGGGCCTAAAACTAAAATTGTGGGAGGTAGTTATCTAACCGACATGCCCCTCTCCTAATGGATAGGGGTCCAACCTATAACCCCAGTAAAAACGGTGTCAATACCATGTCACGGGCAAAGACAAGTTGTGAGTTAACCCTCTATGACAGGAAGTATATTCATCAACCCTCGCTAGCAGGAAAACTCATGTAAGATTTATCAACCCTTGTCTAGTAGGAAGATATCTCAACCTACGCTAGCTACGTAGTTCTGTAACTCAAGAATTGTTACTAAGGGCCAACCCTATGCTGGAAGGAATGTCTCCATCCCTAGGTTCGCTTAGTGCTGATTCCTAATCCCAACTGAATAGACACTAAACTGATTTCTAAACTATACTAGTCTTGACTGAACTTTTACTTATCATACTGCGTAACTTAACTAAACTGAGTTCACTGAGTTCTGAACAGACTACTGAATCGAGATTGGGACTGATTACTCAGTATTACTATTCATAAAACTACTGAAACTGTTTTATAACTACTGTAACTCTAGGTAAACAAATAGATTTTTTGGGTACTGAATACCCTAGGTTCAAAAATATAAAAAGTAAAATACTGCATGAATTTAGTAGCATAATAGTACTTGTTTACTAATAATGCATTCATTTATTGAAGGTTTAAGGGCTGAGTTAAGCTTAGAATTTTGTGGGGTCTTAGAATATCTCCCCCTTGGGAATATTCATCCTCGAATGAGATTGAATAAGCTGAGAATACTGATACACTGAACTTACTTACTAAGCATGCATAACGGAAGCATGATTACATGACTAAAACTACTGATACACTGAATTGTTATACTGACATATGACTGAGTTATGTCGTGAGGTATGCGTGATATGAGAATGCTATGCAATTGAACTGGTATCTAACTCATACAGGAAATCTGAATAAGGAATTTAGTAAATTCAAGAAAAACTATTACCTTGAGCAGAATCTGAGTTTGCGGAGAAGAGGTGAGTATACTTAGTCTGCATATCTTCTTCTGCTTCCCAAGTACCTCCCTCAACAGACTAATTCTGCCAAAGAACCTTAACTAGAGGGACTTCTTTGTTCCTCAGTGTGTGAATCTGATGATCAAGAATTTCAATTGGGATATCTTCATAAGAGTGGTTGTTCTGAACATCTATGCCCTCTATAGGAACTACGACTGTTGGGTCACCTATTCATTTCTTTAGCAAGGAGACATCAAACGCTGGATAGACTGAAGCTAAATCTGAAGGTAACTTAAGATCGTAAGCTACCTTTTGAAAACGGCTGAGAATTTGGTATGGATCAACATATCGAGGACTGAGCTTCCCCTTTTTGCAAAACCTCTTCACTCCTTTCATTGGAGAGATTTTCAAATACACAAAATCCCCAATATAAAACTCGAGACCCTTCCTTCGCACATCTGCATACGATTTTTGTCGGCACTGAGCTGTCTTAAGACTTTCCCTGATCAACTGATCTTTTTCGAAGGTATCAAATGCCAAGTTAGGCCCTACTACTGCGGTGTCACCCACTTTAACCCAACCAATGGGAGATCTATATCTCCTCCCATAGAGTGCTTCATACGGAGCCATCTGAATGCTAGAATGGTAACTGTTATTATACGTAAACTCAATCAAAGGCAAGTGGTCATCCCCACTACCCTTAAAGTCAATGACAGACGCCCTTAACTTATCTTCCAAAGTCTTAATGGTCCTTTCTTCTTGACCATCTATCTAAGGGTAGAAGGTAGTACTAAGGTGAACTTGGGTACCTAGACCCTTTTGGAAGGCTTTCTAGAAATAAGAGGTGAACTGCGTACCTATATATGAGATGTTGGACAACGTAACTCTGTGTAATCTAACTAACACTCCAACATAGAGCTTGACAAAATCTTCAGCTTAATAGGAAGTATGGATTGGTAAGAAATAAGTTGATTTGTTCATCCTATCCATAATGACCCAAACTGAGTCATACTGACGAAGAGTACGGGGCAAACCCATCACAAAGTCCACATTCACCTCCTCCCACTTTCAAGTGGGAATATTGAACTCTTGCATAGACCCACTAGGATTTTGATGCTCGATCTTAACCTGCTAACATGTTAAGATCTTAGCTACAAACTCTACAATATCTATCTTCATCCCACTCTACCAATACACTTCTCCAAGTCGCGGTACATCTTGGTGGACCTTGGATGAATCGAGTAGCGCACACCATGCGTTTATACAAGAATTCGCTACCTCAAGTCATCTATACCTGACACATATAGTTGAACCTATAAACGCAATACAGTATCTCCCCCTTAGGAGAAAACCTCTACTTTTTGATCTCTGACTGCCTCTTTTACCTCAGCTAACTATTTCTCCTTAACTTCAAAAAACAGAGATGATTCTGAACTGTTCTGAACCCACACACTATCTTCTGCTGAATCAACTAAGTGGACACCTAATCGAGTAAGCTGATGGACATCCTTAACTAACTTCTTCTTACCATCCTCCACGTGAGAAACATTACCCATAGACATCCTACTGAAGGCATCCGCCACTATATTGGTCTTACTCGGATGATACAAAATACTCATGTCATAGTCTTTCAATATCTTTAACCAACTCCTCTGATGCAGATTCACATCATACTAAGAAAACACATATTGTAGGCTCTTATGGTCTGTGAACGTATCAAAATGCACCCCATACAAGTAGTGCCTCTAAATTTGTAAGGCAAAAACTATAGCTGCTAGCTCAAAATCATGAGTGGGGTAGTTCTTTTCCTGGGGTTTAATCTGTCTAGAGGCATAGGCTATAACCTTACCTCGCTACATCAAAACACACCCCAAACCCACTATGGAAGCATCATAATATATCACGAAACCATATGAACCATCTGGTAGGGTTAAAACTGGAGCTGTAGTGAGTCGAGTCCTCAACTCCTGAAAACTCTTTTCACAAGAATCAGACCACAGGAATTTGACTTTCTTTGAGTCAGTCTGGATATAGGGGATGAAATAGATGAAAATCCCTCAACAAACCACCAGTAATAGATGGACAAGCCCAAGAAACTCTTGATATCAGATGGAGAGATAGGTATGGGCCAGTTTCACACTTCTTCGGTCTTTTGAGGATCAACTTTAATGCCATCACCGTAAATGATATGACTAAGGAAAGCTACTGACCTAATACAAAATTCATATTTACTAAATTTTGCGAATAACTGATAGGCTCTGAGGGTCTGTAACAATATTTTGAGATTGTCTACATGGTCATGCTCACTGTAGGAGTAGACAAGAATGTCATCAATGAAGACTATGATGAACATGTCCAAGTACTACTTGAAGACACTGTTCATCAAGTCCATGAAAGGTACTAGGGCATTGGTAAGACCAAATGATATGACTAGGAATTTGAAGTGACCATACCGAGTTCTAAAAGCCGTCTTCAGAATGTCAAATTCTCTGACTCTGAGTTGATGATGTCCTGACCTGAGTTCTATTTTAGAAAAGTAGTTGGCACCCTGAAGTTGATCAAACAAGTCATCGATTTTGGGAAGTGGATACATGTTCTTGACTGTGACTTTATTTAGCTGACGGTAGTCTATACATATGATAAGAGAACCATCTTTATTACGCAGGAATAGAGCTATTTCACCTCAAAAGGATACACTGGTCAAATGAATCCCTTATCTAGGAGATCCTTCAACTATTATTTTAATTCTCTGAGTTCTGCTGGAGCCATTCTATATGGCAGGATAGAGATGGGTTGAGTATCTCAAAGAAGGTATATTCTAAAGTCAATTTCCCACTCAGAAGGAACTCTGGGAAGATCTTCAGGAAACACATTTGGGAATTCACATACTACCTACACTGATTCAAGGTTAGGGGTCTCTGAACTAGAGTCTTGAACTCAAACAAGATGATAGATACATCTCTTAGATATTATTTTTGTCTCCCTAAGGAACAAATCAAGATAACCCCTAAGTGCTGAAGTACTACCCCTCCACTCTAGGATAGGATCATTCAGAAACTAAAATTGAAAAATTCTATTTCTGCAGTCAACTGAATCATAGCATGAATGAAGTCAATCCAAGCTGAGAATGATATCAAAATCTGTCATCTCTAGCTCTACTAAGTCTACTAAAGTAACTTTCATAGATACCATAATCGAAAAATTCTTGTATACCCGCCGGCCTATGATAAATTTACCCAATGGGGTAGAAACTGAGAAATACTCTCCTAGAATTTTGGGACTGACTCCGAAGTCAATGGCTATATAAAGAGTTACAAAGGACAAAAAATCTCCAGGATCTAGCAAAGAATAAACATGTAAATGACAAACTTGTAACATACCAGTGACCATATCAAGAGAAATTTCCTAATTCTATCCGGACTGAAGTCCATAGAGTCTGTTTGGGCGTTGCCTACTGGTGGCACTAGAAGTGGTACCCTGCTGGTTTGGATGACCGGAATAAGCTGGGGGATGATTATGTTGACTCTGAAAACCCACCGGAACACACTCTTTTATCCTATGGACTGGATTGCCACATCAGAAACACATGTTGTTGCCAGCTCTGCAGACACTCTGATGGTTTCTGTCATATATCCGACAAAGTGGATTTGTTCAGGCACTGCTATTTCTACCCTGGGTTTTAAGGCCTAATGCTCTATCTCTATTGTCGTCTATAAATTTTGGCATTGGAGCACTGGCTGAGGATGGAGATGGAACTAATGATTTCTAGCAGAACTGAGAACGATTACCACCTTCTGACTTAGGCTGGGTAAAGTTGAAGCTACTTGTTATCCCACTCCTTCTCTTTATTCTTAGCCTCTTCTATTTTTTGAGCATGGACCATGAGCCTAAGAGAATACTTTTGTACTGTCATATTAGAATTGCGGTCCTACACTCCTTGAACATACTGATAGACACACCCGACACCAAATTATTCGTCTTCGATTTTCTATCTACTATCTGCTACCACATAAGGGGCATATCAGGCTACCTGAGTAAACTTAAGAGAATACTTTTGTACTGTCATATTGCCCAGCTTTAGATTAATAAACTCCAAAACCTTAGTTTCCCTCAACTTCAGTGTAAAGAACCTATCAACGAAAGCAGTGGAAAACTTCTCTCATTCTATGGGCCCTACTTCTGTGACTCTCTCTACCTTCCACTGCTTGAACCATGAGTTAGGCACATCTTGTAACTGATATGCGTCCAACGTTGAGCTCTCACTTGCAGTGAGCCCATAATATCTGTAACCTTCTTCACCTGATCAAGGAACTTTTGTGGGTTCTCATCTGACATAGACCCGGTAAATGATGGAGGGTTCATTTGGGTGAAGTCCTAAATCCTATCCACAACAGTATTGGCCACTAATTTGGGTGAAAAGGAACCTGAGCATTCATTCTAGGCTGCTACTGAATTGGATAGAGTAGTAAATGCAGCCTTAAATTCCATATGGGAGACATGCTCGTCTAGAGGATCTGCCTGATTGGGCTGAGAGCTGGCTGATTTCCTATTCTTCTTCCGTTCTTCTTGGGAGGTATAATCTATAATTGAAAGGAAGAAAAAATATAGACTAAGAGTTTCACTTGAGCTCATTCTCACTTGCACGACATGAATACTGAAAGAAGGGAAAATTTTCCTAAAAAATATCTCATAGCCCCTTTTCCATAAGTGTGGCGCACTATACACCCATGTATAAGACTCTACTAGATGGGGCTTTCAGACTTCTTAGGACTCTGTTGAGCCTTAGGCTATGATACCAAGTTTTTAACACCTCAAGTCTGTACCTGGGATGCTACATGGTGCTTACAACCCCAAAGGACCACAAGCTAACCCATGAATGATATCTGTTGTGAACACTGACTAATCATACTTTATTAATAATAATATTGAAATAAATGCAAAAATTAAGTTTAATTCACGACAAGGTTCACAGCTGAAAATAAATAATCAATACTAATAAATAAATACTAAAAACTAAATATTTGTCTGTCATACTCTAGTCTGAAAGCCTCTAACTGTCTGAATATGGAGTTAATGGGACAAGTCCTCTACTAAATTTTTTTAACTACTTAAATAATGTAAGATAACATTGGCCTTGAACTAAGAGTACTCACCACTAAATTTGTTGCTGATAATCCGGGCTGCTAAGTGTGGTCAGGAGCCGTGCATTTGAACCTATGATATAAGACAACATAGCACAAAAGAAAAGTATGTGTTAGTACATTGAATGTACTAGTATTCTAAGTGAGGTAGGATGATATGAATGGGTTCATATGGATGGATAACAACAGGCTTAGTAACATGGACGTATTTGAATGAGAGTACACGCATGAATACATAAATTGTAACTGAAATCATGTTAACACTGGGAACTGAGTTCCGAATACTAATTAACTGATATCTGAGTTTATAGATACTATAGTACTGATAACTGAATGACTATTTCTGACTGTCCTGATTATGTAGAATGGAACTGAGTTCTATATTTAGTTGGGTAACTATGTCTGACAGTCCTAAATTTGTAGAAATGAACTGAGTTCTATACTGAGACTAAAATTGAAACTGTGGGAGGTAGTTATCTAACCAATATGCCCCTCTCTAAATGGATTGGGGTCTAACCAGTAACCTTAGTTGGAAGGGTGTCAATACCATGCCATGGGTAAAGACAAGCTATGAGTTAACCCTCTCTGACAGGAAGCACTTTCGTCAACCCTCGCTGGCAGGAAAACTCATGTGAGAGGTATCAACCCTAGTCTTGCAGGAAGGTATCTCAACTTATGCTAGCTAGGTAGTTATGTAACTCAAGGATTTCTACTAAGGGTCAAAACCTATGTAGGCAGGAATGCCCCTATACCTGGGATTTCTCGGTGTTGATTCATACTCCCAACTGAATAGATACTGAACTGATTTCAAAACTATACTAGGATAGACTAAACTGTTACTGATCGTACTTTCTAACTAAACTAAACTGAGTTCACTGATTTTTGAACTGACTACTAATCCAAAACTGGGACTGATTATTGAGTATTACTATTAATAACACTATTGAGACTATGCAGTAACTAAAGTAGCTCTAGGTAAACTGATAGATTTTTTGGATAATGAGTACCCCCAGGACTCGATAATATGAAAAGTAAAATACTACATGACTTTAGTAGCATAATAGTACTTCCTTACTAATAATGCATTCATTTAGACATTTTTGTCAAACACTTGATATACATAAGCTTGTGCATTGATGAAATCACATAATAACACGACATGCTTGCTCTAGTCAATTCACATAAGCATTTTGACAAACACTTGGGAAACATGGGTTTTTCACATATCAATAAACATGTAATACTATCATGATACTACATTCAACTTGTAAGTCAAGAGTTCAACATGAAGTCCACATAATTCAATTAATAATTAACTAGTTTTCACAAAAATTGTCATAAATCATGGAATTGAAAAACCATTTAACATCATAATCAAGATTACATTCAAATCCAACATGAAATCTATGAAATCATTTAACTTATAATTTACAAGAGTTTCTTGAACTCCAAGGGTGGAAGAAAACCCTTGGATGAACACTTCACAAACCTTGGTACTTGAATTAATCAAGGTTGATGGTGAATTTCTTGAAGCTTGAATTGAAGTTAGATCTCCTAGGTTTTTTTTCTTGAGTAATTTGAGATAAATAATGAATACTTTTCCCTAGGAGTGATTAATTTCGTGTTTTAGGGAAGAATAGGGGTGGGAAAATGACCCATATATCCTTATGGACGTAGAGTTTTAATGACTAAAAATGGGTCTAGTAACGCACATCCCAATGCGCCGCATCGATGGGGTTGACACGTCACGTTGATTCCTTGTTGGATCACTGTAAATTGGCACTGGGACCTAGGAAAAAGATTTATTAATGCGATAGGTGAAGCAGCGCGTCTAGATCATGTTGATCCTCTCGTTTGGACTTCAAAACATGATTCAAATGATGTTAGAAAAATACAAAACTTTTCTAAGAACACCTACTGACATACGTGACATTAATTAGCCTAAAAATCGATACTTTAAGGACTTTAGGGTCGGAAAATAGGATCACCAATTTATGATACTGAAAAAATAATTCTAAGTGTAAACACCTAGCTGAAATATCTAAGTATGGGACCCCTTATGAAGCTCTAAGGGCTGAGTTATGCTTCGAATTTTGTGGGATCTTACAAATTGATCCATATTGAATTATATTTTCAATTTCTCTTTTCAAATCTTAAAAATCTTCAATACTATGACCCTGAGCATTAGAATTATACGTATATCGTACATCAAGATCAAAATTACTTGAACGTTGATTAATAGTGTACATAAGGGGAGGAGTGGTTATTCCCCACTGTACTAATCTTTGAAATAAATTCGCATATGACTCTCCAATTGGTGTGAAGCTATCTCTCAACTTCTGCCTCATTTCATTGTTTATCTTGGATTAAAAATCAGGCCTAGAAGGGCTTTGGTATATTTGTGGAGTTAGATACTGACTCTGAGGAGTTGGTGTGTTCCAGTGTTATTAAGATGGGTGTTTAACATGTGGTTGTGCATTATATACTGGATATAAAGGTGGAGGAGCAGAGAATAATCGATTTTGGGAGTGATTTTGTGAAGCTTGGGTATGAACTTCGGTTTGAGCCTAATAGCGACGACGATGGGGTCTTCTTGACCATGCCTTCTATCCAACTACAATAGAAGATGCATCTTCCTCATTCTTATTCCCTCCAACACTTCCTGAACCTTTTTGAATTGCTTGATTAGTCTCTTTCATTGTTGCAAGACTCACAATACGACCGGTCTTAATTCCATCCTCTATCATTTCCCCCATTTGGAGGACCTCAATGAATGTCTTTCCTACAGCGGGTAACAAATGATGATAATTTGTTTCATCGTACACTTGAATAAACATCTCCACTATCTTAATTTCATTCATTGGTGGTTCCCCCTAGCAACTTGTCCATGCTATCTAATCGCATACTCTTTGAAACTTTCAGTACTCTTTTTCGTCATATTAGTTAGGTATTTCATATCAGGAATCAACTCCATATTGTATTGGAATTATTGCCTGAACTAATTATCTAGGTCATCTAAACTATTCCACTTATTGATGTCTTGGTCAACAAACCATTCTGAAGCTAGACCAAAAAGACTCTCACTGAAATATTCCATGAGTAATTCTTCCTTCCCTCCAGTGCTCTTTAGTTTATTGGAATAACATCTCAAATGTTCCATTGGGTCTCCATGTCCATCATATTTCTCAAATTTTGGAATTTTAAAACCAAGAGGGAGATTAATTCATGGAAACATGCACAGATCTTTATATAAGACACTTTTGTACCCTCCAGGTCCGTGGAAGTTTTTCATACCCAGTTCCAAACTTCTCAATTTTCTGGTCATTTTCTCTTGTTGTTCTGTCATAATATGCTTCTCAATGTTAAGAGAAAATTCAGTATGTTGAGTGTAGCAATAAGGACCAATCGACTTAAATGTAGGCTTGGAAGCATAACGATAATCAATAGAAATATTCAATACAGGCTCACTTGTAAAGTGAGGAATCACAACCGGTGGTTGAACATCAAAAGTAAAAGCTTCAGGTTGGAGTGGTGCTACAAAAATATGAATAGTAGATGGAGCCTAGTATGTGGTATTTTTGTGTTGAGGAGTGAGGAAATGAATATTGGAAGTGTTTGGATAGTGTTGCTATAAGACCCCGGAAAGTTCCCATGTAGTCTGAGCCTTAGAGCGTGTCAAGCGAAGTGTAATTGAAGCCCTAAATGATTGACAAGTGACTTCCCAAGTGATTGGTATTTAAACCATATAGAATTTTCCTAAGTTAGACATTTTTTCATGTAGATAATTGAATTAGCTTTCCAACGATACCAATTTCGTCCAAATTTAACATCAAGGTGAGAAGTTATGCCTATTTTATTGTGTTTTTTGGGAACTGCCAAGGTACGACAGACGATCTCACAGATCATAGATTCTGCAATAGACCATCGCTCGTCCTGTTACAACCAAGGCAGTAACTCCCATTTCTGGTCCAAGTGCGACGACCAAAATGACGGACCGTCAAGGCTGTGATGGACCGTCGTGTTCAGGTGGTGTGGACTTATCCTGGCCAACGTGCGATGGAGGATCTGAAGGAATGTCACGATAAGAGAAGGACCATCACTTTGACCATCGTAACAAGGTAGTATATTCTTTTTCTGACCAACGTGCGATGGATGACTCACGGACCGTCAGGTTAGATACCGACCGTTTCTTCGACCGTCGCAACCCCCATTCAGTATTTTTAAAAGGGGTTTTTGGGTCATTTCCCTTATAACCCTCATAAATATTCCAAATGAAATTGATAGTCTCACTATCTCCCAAAACATCCAATGGCTAGGGTTTCTCCCTCAAGATCAAATCTAAAACCCTTCTCCAAGAAATCCAAGAAATCACCATGGTTTCTACTAATTTAGTTGATATTTAAGTTCCCCAAGTTCAAAGGTTGCAAGAACTCTATCATAAGAGAAAGAATAAGAGATTTAAGCAAGCTTGTTCATCCAATTTCATAATCGAAGGTATGTGTGGTTTTGAACAAGAATAATCCTTTCATCCTGGTACCCAAAGGCTTATTTAAACTACAATTTATGAGATTTTACATGAAATTGAATTAGGGTTTTTCACCCATTGTTATTGGTTGCATGATTTTCATTTTTCACATGAATTGAGAGTCTAATGGCATGATTTTCACATATTTTTCTTGAGAAGTAAATAGTTGAAATGTTTGAGATATTAATGTATATGAGTATGCTGAGATTTTGAGATAAATTGCTGATATTTCAAGATTTCTACATGAGTTATGAATCTATATGCTATCTTATTATGCTTTTGATGAGTTTTAACTTGAGAATGAATTATGGATTATTGAGCCCTACTTAAGATTTGCAATTTTATGAACTCTAATGCTATAAGCACCATTATTTAAGTATTCTAAGATTATTGAGAAATGTTTTGACCTAATGGTCATGGAGTTTATAAATCCACTTCACCACATGAGATCACAAATTTGATTATTGGGTTCTTATTGAGCCATGATATTATTCTAAAGTGGATTTTCATGAGATTAGCGAGTTAAACTTAAGGGAGTAGTATTTAGCACCGAATTG
Organism: Capsicum pubescens; assembly: GCA_030864215.1. Lineage (NCBI taxonomy): Eukaryota > Viridiplantae > Streptophyta > Magnoliopsida > Solanales > Solanaceae > Capsicum > Capsicum pubescens. The sequence continues at coordinate 365,068,712 of CM061548.1, read as the reverse complement.
GGTAAGTTACCATGGTTTCTTACCCCCGAACTACGTGCCACTGTAGGTTGGGCCTAAGGCCGAAATGATTATTGGGCCTAAGGCCGAGATATTGGGCCGAGGCTGAGATAAATGAACACTGATTTGAGGTTATACTCCTTGGTATGATTATGACGCCTCTCCCCAACTTGAGGTATCTTCCTTAGAAGGATAAATTGTTGGACTCCATGTAGCTCGCATGGTTTATGTCAATTAAGATAACCTCCCTTGATACAAGTTATTTTGCTAATAGTAAAGTAGCAGATTTTCTCCCTATGACCAAAGTATTTTCCCTTAATATATGTATTTCTTCCTAAAGCTTGAAACAAGATATTTTCCTAAAGTCAATGAAATGCCTTCAAGTATGTTTCAAAGTTATATGATTCTAAATTCTAAGTACTTGAGTTCAAAAGAGTTATGAGTTCTTGAGATTTAAAGAAGTTTTACTCTCCATGAGACATATGAATAAGTTGAAAGTATTGTTTAAAGTTGCCTTTAGACTATGGGTAATGAGAAAAATAGAAGATTACCGATTTCAAAGTTAAACTATGATGACTCATGAGATTTGAGTTATATGCTCCATTCTACATGATTCATGAGCTTTATATTTTATACTTATTCAAGCCATGTGAGTCATTACTTATTGCATGCATGATTTTATTAAAGAGTATTGATGTTGTTTTATATAAATACATGCACCCCTGCATACTCAATACATTCCCAAGTGCTAATCCACATATACGTTTATGTGTTACATTGTCTTATAATGTAAGTTCAGGTGCTCAGTCCCAGCCTCATCAGTGACTTTCCAGTACCTCTAACTACATCCCTACAGTGGTGAGTCCTCATGGTTCGAGGACCTATCTTCAGACATTTCAGCATTTGAGAGACCATGTTATTACTTTAAGTTTATTTCAAGTCAGATGGTGACCTGTCCCAATGGCCCTCTAGTACATGGATTAGTAGAGTTTTTGTCAGACTAATTATCATATTGTGGTTGCGTTGAGATTTTTCGGTATTTCTTGGTCATTTGGACCAAGCATTTTCTCTATATTTCCTTTCTTATTATATGACTATGCTAGTATTTGAATTATTTTATCATGAAATGAATTTTATTAGTAGAAACAGGCTCAAAGTGTTAGCTTGGGGCAACTTATAGCCTTAAGCATAGTGTGACGTCCTGGGAGGAGATTTTGGATCGTTACAAACTTGGTATCAGAGCCTAAGGTGTTAAGGAGTCCTAGAGAGTCTGACAAGACACATTAAGTAGAGTCTTGATCATCGATGTGTAGAGCACCACATCTTCGTGGAAGAGGCTACAAAACATTTTAGGAAAAAGTTATTTCTTCTTTCAGAATCTATCGTGCCTATAGTTGTCCCTCTCATCTAATAATTCATGCTCTTCTATTTCAGAAATTGCCTCTTCGAAGAGCGAATGCCCACAGAAATGATGATGAGCAACCCCCACATGTTGATCCTTTGAATGAGACTGTGTATCCTATTGAGTTTTGGGTGGCCTTTCAGGCATTAGTCCAAGAAGTCACAGCTAATGTTCGGGTCAATAACCAAGTTGTCATTGCTAATCAGTAGGGAGGTGATATAGCTGCTTCTAGAATTCATGATTTCATGCGGATGAATTCGCCAGAGTTTTGTGGGTCCAATGCAGGTGAGGACCCACAGTCTTACTTAAAGGGGGTGAAAAAGATCACGTGGGTGATGAATGTTTCTAAGGAGAAAGTCTTGAGTTGGCGTCTTGCAGGTGTAAGCACATAGCTTATTGCTGGGTTGTTTTGTGGAGGAAGGGTAGAGGTGAGGATGTTACTCCTATGACTTGGCAAGTGTTCCATGATGCATTCTTAGGCAAGTTCTTTCCACTTGAGAGGAGGGAGGCAAAGATTAAGGATTTTATGAACTTGAGGTAGGGCTCCATGAAAGTTAAGGAGTACTACTTGAAGTTCAACCAGTTGGCCAAGTATCATCCTGATTTGATTTCTGACACCCGGGCTAGTATGAGCAAATTCGTGACCGATGTTTCTGGATTGGTACCGAATGAGTGTAGGACTGCGATGTTGCATAGGGATATGGATCTTTATAGGTTGATAATGCATGCCCAACAGATAGAGGCGGATAATTTTAGAGAGAGAGATAGAGTGAGGGGTAACAATAAGGATAGATCTGAGCAGCATGAGTTTAGCCAGCCTAGGTTCTATGGGGCGAACCACCCTCAATTATAGAGACGTCCGTCTATGCCATCACCTTCATTAGCTAGTACTCCCGTGCCTAGAGGTAGGTAGGAGAAAGAGGGTAGGTCTTTTATGTATAGGTCGCAGAACAGAATTGGTAAGAGGCCCCGTTGTCCTCCTTGTGTTGAGTGAGGTAGGGATCATCCCGGTGAGTGTTTCATAGATTTGAGGGGTTGTTTTGGTTGTTACAAGAAGGGACACAGACATATAGATTGTCCTCATGATAGAATCTTTGACGACATCTCGCACACGTCGTCACTTGTCTGACGTGCCGTCAAAAGCATCATCGTCTAATCCGAAGTGAAAACTGAAACTTTAATTTTGTTTCATTAATTAGGGTTGACTTTTTAAAGAATTTTTTTAGGGATTTTATAGAGGAGGATTTGTAAATATCTAGGAGACATTAACTCTGAGAAGAGAGGTACGTACATTACTCTCTTTCATCAATTATTCTTCTTGTTTCTTATCAACTATTTTTGGTCTTCCACCTTGTGATTAAATTAAAGGAACTACTTATTCCTTTTCATCCATTCGAAAGTTGATCCTTATAATCATTAATGCAACTTGTTATTTCATTCATCAAATCATGAGCAGCTAATTCCATTAGCCGAAGTTATGGGATCCATGGGTTAGGGTTTGATATAATGCTAGGTGTTTAACGGATTGAAAGAATAGTAGGACATCTTGAAATTCTTTTGTTTTAAGTGAAATCTAGTGGTTGCAAACATTAGATTATGCCTTAGGTTTAATTTTCCTCTAACGAAGAAATAGACTAGAGGTCGTGAATTATCAACAGGGACTCGTAAGCTACCAACCTTCTATTTAATTATTGATACCGTAAATGGATTAATATACCTAAGATAACATCCTATTGGAAATAGATATGTTATCTAGGTTAAAACAAAAGAATTTCAAGATGTCCTACTATTCTTTTGAAATAGTAGGACATCCTATTGAAATTCTTTTGTATTTCCAGAAGATCTCGTAGGGGTACCTCCTGATAGAGAGATATAATTTGGGATAGACCTTTTTCCCGACACTTATCCCATTTCTATTCTGCCATACCGTATGACACCTGCAGAGCTTAAGGAGTTAAATGAGCAACTCAAAGAACTTTTAGACAAAGATTTCATAAGGCCCAGTATTTCTCCTTGGGGCGCACCTGTTCTATTCATGCAAAAGAAAGATGGTTCTTTGCGTATGTGCATTGACTATCATCAGCTTAACAAGGTCACAATAAAAAATAAGTATCCTCTTCCGAGAATTGATGACCTGTTTGATCAGTTGCAAGGTGGAAGTTATTTCTTAAAGATAGACGTTAGATCTGGCTATCATCAACTTAAATATAGGAAATGTGATATTCCAAAAAAAGCCTTCCGATCCCGCTATAGTCCCTTTGAGTTTCTAGTCATGTCTATCGGACTAACCAATGCCCTAGCAACTTTTATAGACCTCATGAATTGAGTGTTCAAGCGATATCTCAATATGTTTGTCATAATGTTTATAGATAACATCCTTGTGTACTCCCATAATGGGAGTGACCATGCGAATCATCTTAAAATTGTCTTTCAAACTCTTAGAGAACACCAGTTGTTCGCCAAATTCAGTAAGTATGAATTTTGGCTAAGGTCTGTAGCCTTTCTGGGTCATGTTCTTTCAGCCGAAGGTATTAGATTTGATCCCCAAAAGACAAAATCCGTGAGAAATGAACCATGACCTATCTCCACATCTGACATTAGAAGTTTCTTGGGTATAACGGGCTACTACAATTTTTTTGTTTAAGGTTTCTCTTCTATTGCGTCTCCCATGACCCAGTTGACTCAAAAGAAAGTTAAGTTCCAGTGGTCAGATTCATGTGAGAAGAGTTTTTAGGAGTTGAAGACTCGACTTACTTCAGTCCCTGTGTTAACTTTACCTGATGGTATAGATGGTTTTGTGGTGTATTGTGATTCCTCCAGAATTGGTTTGGGTTTTGTGTTGATGCAAAGAGGTAATGTTATTGCCTATGCCTCTAGACGGTTAAAGACACATGAGAAGAATTACCTAACCCATGATATTGAGTTTGTTGTTGTGGTCTTTGCTTTAAAAATCCTGAGACACCATCTTTGTGGTGTTCATGTTGATGTGTTTACTGAACATAAGAGTCTACAATATGTGTTTACTCAAAGGGAGTTGAATATTAGGTAGAGAAGGTGGTTAGAATTGTTATAAGACTATGATATGAGTGTGTTGTATCACCTGGGCAAGGACAATGTAGTGGAATATGCCATTAATAGATTGTCTATGGGTAGTGTTGCTCATGTAGAGAAAGGTATGAAAGAGTTAGATCATGATCTGCATTGTTTGACTAGATTAGGTGTTAGGTTTCTTGATTCAGCTGAGGTAAGTACTTTGGTACAGAGTAGTACCAAATCCTCTTTAGTTTTAGAAGTGAAGGATAAACAACATAGAGATCCTAGTTTGGTCATACTGAAGGAGGTAGTTAAGGACCAAAAGGTAGAGGTTTTCTCCTAAGAGGGAGATGGCATGTTGAGATTGCAGGGTAGATTATGAATTTCATGTATTGATAATTTGAAGAAGATGATTATGCATTTTGGTATTCTATTCATCCCGGCACTACGAAGATGTACCGCGACTTACGGGAAATCTATTGGTGGAATGGTATGAAGAAGGCTATAGCCGAGTTTGTAGCAAAGTATGCTATCTGCCAACAGTTTAAGGTAGATAACCAAAGACCTTGTGGTGTGATGCAAGATCTTGGTATATCCACATGGAAGTCGGAAGTGGTGAATATGGACTTAGTTACTGGGTTACCTCTTTCGCGTCATCATCATGATTCTGTTTGGGTTGTTGTAGATAGGCTGACTAACTCCATGCATTTTCTTCCCCTGCACACATCTTATACAGATAAGGAATATGCTAGATTGTATATCCGAGAGTTAGTCAGGCTGCATGGAGTTCCCTCGTCCATCATCTTAGATAGGGGCAGTCAATTTACTTCTCAGTTTTGGAGGGCGTTCCAGCAGGGTCTTCGTACCCAAGTCCTTTTGAGTCTCGCTTTTCATCCACAGATAGATGGTCTGGCTGAGAGGAATATTCAGACCCTGGAATATATGTTAAGGACATATGGTTTTGATTTCAAAGGTGGTTGGGATGAGCATTTTCCATTGATAGAGTTTGCCTATAACAATTGTTACTATGCAAGCATCGGGATGTCACCATTTGAGGCATTGTATGGTTGAAGATGTAGATCACCAATAGGTTGGTTTGAAGTAGGTGAAGCTACTGTGATTGGGCCTGATGTAGTGTCTGAAGCTATGGAGAAAGTTAAGTTTATTAGAGAGAGGTTAAAAATAGCTCAGAGTCATCAAAAGTCATATACCGATGTGAGGAGAAGAGATCTTGAATTTGGAGTGGCTGATTTGGTGTACTTACATATTTTACCCATGAAAGGGGTGGAGAGGTTTGGTAAAAAGGAAAAGCTTAGTCCCCGTTATGTTGGCCCGTATAAAGTTTTGAGCCATGTTGGGAAAGTAGCCTATGAGGTTGAGTTTCCCGCGGATCTGTGAGCTGTTCATCCTATTTTTCACGTCTATATGCTCAAGAAACAAATTGGTGATTTCTTTGTGGTAGATCCTTCAGAGAGTGATAATATTCAGAACAACTTTTCATTTGATGAGATTCCTGTTGAGATTCAAGACTTTCAGTTCCATAGTCTGAAGAACGAAAAGGTTCCCTTGGTCAAAGTTTTGTGGCAGAACCAGTCAGTTGAATGCACTACTTAGGAGACAGAGGCAGACATGCGAGTCAAGTACCCACACCTATTTTCCGCGAGTTCAGATCAATCTGAAGGTATTATTCTTCCTTAATTCAGCCCTTCTAATCTAAAGTTCATCTATATGTATCTGTTATTGCAATTTCTGAGGCATTCGAGAGTTTAGATGGATTTTTAACCTATTTTAGCAACTTGCTTTAGCTATGTGTACATTGTTTTCTTGTGATCCAAGTATAACTAGCAACATTAAAGGATGAATGTTTCCAAAGAGGAGAAATAGTAAGACCCTGCAAAGTTCCCTCGAAGTCTGAGCCTTAGAGCGTGTCAAGAGAAGTGTAGTTCTGGCCCTAAAAGATTGAAAAGTGACTTCCAAAGTGACTGGTATTTAAACCATATAGAATTCTCTTAAATTTGACTTTTCGTCATGTAGAGAATTAAATTAGCTTTCAAACGATACCATTTTCGTCCAAATCCGACATCAGGGTGAGAAGTTATGGCCGTTGTACTTAGAGTTGTCGGAACCACCGAGGTGCGATGGCCAAAATGATGTACTATCAAGGATGTGACGGATCATCACTGGGAATTTCGTACTCAAGCAGTGTGGCCTCATCCTGGCAACTGTGCGACGGACGGTCCAATGGACCGTCAGGTTTAGCGACGGATCGTAACATCGAGGAAGTATGATCTTTATTTTACCAGTATGCGACGAATGACTCGACGGACCATCAGGCTAGCGACGGACCGTCGCTTCGACCGTTGCATCCCCCATTTAGTATTTTTATGTCCTTTTTAAAATGGGCTTTTGGGTCTTTTCCCTTTTAACCCTAAGACATATTCCAAACGAACATAATAGACTCATTATCTCCCGAAAAATCCAAAGGCTAGGGTTTCTCCCTCAAGAGCAAATCTAAAACCCTTCTCCAAGAAATACAATAACTCACCATAGATTCTACGAATTAAGTTGTGATTTTAGTTCCCCAAGTTCAAAGGTTGAAAGAACTCTCTCTCAAGAGTAAGAAAAAGAGTTTAAAGCAAGCTTGTTCATCCAATTTAATAATCTAATGTATGTGGGGTTTTCAACATGGGTAATCCATTCATCCTTGTTCCCAAAGGCTTATTTAAACTATAATTTTCTGTAATTTGTGAGATTTTACATGAAATTGAATTGGGGTTTTTCACACATTGTTATTGGTTGCAAGCTTTTGATGTTTCCCATGAATTCAGAGTCTAATGGCATGATTTTCACATGTTTTCTTGAGAAATTACAGTAGGGCCTATATCCCATGATTTTAATCCTTTAGAAGTTAAGTGTTGAAATGTTTGAGATATTAAAGTATATGAGTTTGTTGAGATTTTGAGACAAATTGCTGAAATTTCCATATTTTTACATGAGTTATGAATCTTTAGGCTATCGATTATGCTTTTGATGACTTTTAACTTGAGAATGAATTATGGGTTATTAAGCCCTACTTGAGATTTGCAATTTTATGAACTCTTATGCTATAAGAACCATGATTTGAGTATTCTGAGATTATTGAGAAATATTTTGACCTAATGGACATGGAGTTTTGAAATCCACTTCACCACATGATATTACAAATTTTATTATTAGGTTCTTATTGAGCCATGAGATTATTCTAAAGTGGATTTTCATGAGATCAGTGAGACAAACTAAAGGGAGTAGTATTTAGCACTGAGTTGGGTAAGTTACCACAGTTTCTTACCCCAGAACTACGTGCCACCATAGGTTGGGCCTAAGGCCAAGATGATTATTGGGCCTAAGGACGAGATATTCGGCCCGAGGCTAATATAAATTATCACTGAGTTGAGGTTATATTCCTTGGCAAGAGTATGGCACCTCTCCCCAACGTCAGGTCTCTTCCTTAGGAGGAAAAAATATTGAACTCCATGTAGCTCGCATGGTGTATGTCAGTGAAGAGATACTCCCTTGATACAAGTTATTTTGCTAATAGTAAAATAGCGGATTTTCTCCCTAAGACCAAAGTATTTTCCCTTGATATAAGTATTTTTCCCTAAAGCTTGAAACGAGATATTTTTCTAAAGTGAGTGAAATGCCTTCAAGAATATTTCAAAGTTATGTGATTCTAAATTCCAAGTACTTGAGTTCAAAAGAGTTATGAGTTCTTGAGCATTAAAGAAGTTTTACTCTTGATGAGACATATGAATAAGTTCAAAGTATTGTTTAATGTTTTCTTTAGCCTATGGGTAATGAGAATAAGAGAAGATTACCGATTTCAAAGTTAAACTATTATGACTCACGAGATTTGTGTTATATGCTCCTTCTACATGATTCATGAGCTTTACATTATACACTTATTCAATTCATGTGAGTCATTACTTATTACATGAATGATTTGATTAAAGAGTATTGATGTTGTTTTATATAAATGCATTCACCCCCATATACTTATTACATTCCCTAGTGCTAATCCATATATACGTCTATGTGTTACATTGTATTATAATGTAGGTTCAGGTGCTCAGTCCCAGCCTCATCAGTGACTTTTAAGTACCTCTGTCTACATCCCTACAGTGGTGAGTCCTCATGGTTCGAGGACCTATCTTTAGACATTTCCGCATTTCAGAGACCATGCTATTACTTTAAGTTTATTTTGAGTCAGTTGGGGACCTATCCTAATGGCTCTCTAGTTCATGGATTAGTAGAGGCTTTGTCAAACTAGTTATCAGATTGTGGTTGTGTTGAGGTTTTCCGATATTTCTTGGTCAATTGGATCAAGCATTTTCTCCATATTTCCTTTCATATGATATGACTATGCTAGTGTTTGAATTATTTCATCTTGATATAAGTGATATAAGTTGAAATAGGCTCAAAGGGTTAGCTTGGGGATACTTATAGCCTTACGCACCGTGTGACGTTTTGGGAGGCAATTTCTGGTCATTAAATAGATAGTATCATAGAATAAGGTTTTAAGGAGTCCTATAGAGTCTGAAAAGCCACGTTAAGTAGAATCTTGATCATCGGTGTGTAGCATGCTACATCTATGAGAAAGATCCTGGGAGACATTTTCAGAAAAAGTTATTTGTTTTTTCAGAATCTATCGTGCCTACAGTTTTCCCTCTCATTTAATAATTCATGCTCTTCTATTTTAGAAAATGCCTCTCCAAAGAGAAAATTCCCGCAGAAAAGATGATGAGCAACCCCCACCTCTTTATCCTTTGAATAAGATTGTGTCTCAATCTGAGTTGCGGGCGGCCTTTCAGGTGTTAGCCCAAGCAGTCACCACCAATGTTCTGACCAATAATTAAGTTGTAGTTGTTAATCATCAGGGAGGTGATGTAGCTACTTCTATGATCCGAGATTTCATGCGGATGAATCTGCCAGAGTTGTATGGGTCTAAGGTAGGTGAGGACCCACAGTTGTACCTTGAAGGGGTGAGAAAGATCACGCAAGTAATGAATGTTTCTGAGGAAGAAAGTATTGAGTTGGCATCTTATAGGTTGGTGGACGTAGCTTCTGATTGGGTTGATTCATGGAGGAAGGGTAGAGGTCAGGATGTTGCTCCTATGACTTGGAAAGTGATCCAAGATGCATTCTTGGACAAGTTCTTTTCACTTGAGATATGGGAGGAAAAGATTAAGGAGTTTATAAACTTGAGGCAGGGCTCCATGACTGTTAAGGAGTACTTCTTAAAGTTCAACCAGTTGGCCAAGTATGCTCCTAATTTGATTTCTAACACCCGGGCTAGTATGAGAAAGTTCATGAACGGTGTTTCTGGGTTGGTACTGAAGGAGTGTAGGACTATGATGCTGCATAGGGATATAGATCTGGATAGGTTTATGATGCATGCCCAGCAGATAGAGGAAGATATTATTAGAAAGAGAGATAGAGTGAGGGGTAACAAGAGGGCTAGATCTGGGCAACATGATTTTAGCCAGCCATGGTTCCATGGAGGGAACCAGCCTCAATTTTAGAGACCTTCGTCTATTCCAGTGCCTTCATCAGCTAGTTCTCCCACGCCTAGAGGCAGGCAGGAGCAAGGAGGAAGGTCTTTTATCCTCCTTGTGTTAAGTGTGGTTGGGATCATCCCGAAGAGTGTTTCATAGATTTGAGAGGTTGTTTTGGTTAAGGAAATCAGGGCCACAGACTTAGAGATTGTCCTCATGCTAAATAGGGAAACCGAGATGCCCAACCTCAGGAACAGGCTACTAGTACACCAGCTCCTGTACCCCGTCCCGCTACTGCTCAAGGTGTTTCACCTAGAACTGCTGGCGATCAGCGTTAAAACAGATTCTATGCCTTACCAAACCATTAGGAGCAGGAGGACTCTCCTGATGTTGTTAATGGTTTGCTCTGTGCCTTTTATTTTTATGTTTACGTGTTGTTGGACCCCAGGTCAATTCTCTTTTGCGTGACCCCATTTGTAGCTGTGAATTTCAAAATAAGTCCAGAAAATATTTCTGAGCCCCTCCTAGTTCCTACTCCAGTAGGGGAGTCATTTGTTGCTAAACAAGTGTATAGATATTGTCCTATTACTGTTCTTCATACAGTCATACTTGCGGATTAGATAGAGTTAGACATGGTGGATTTTGATCTTATTCAGGGTATGGATTGGCTTGACTCTTTTTATGCATCTATAAACTTTTGTACCCGTGTGGTAAAGTTTTAGTTCCCTGATGAGCCATTTTTTGACTGGTCCGGGAGTTTGGAATATTCCAAGAGTCGTTTTATCTCTTATCTCAAAGACAAAGAGCTAATATCCAAGGGTTACATCTATAACCTAGTTAGAGTGAAAGATACAAAGTCCAAGGCTCCAACTATTCAGTCATTCGAAATTGTTAACGAGTTTCCAGATATTTTTCAAGAAGATCTCCCAGAGGTACCTGCTGATAGAGAGTCAGAATTCAGGATTGACCTTCTTCCCGACACTTTCCCCATTTTTATTATGCCATACCGTATGGCACCTGCAGAGCTTAAGGAGTCGAATGAACAACTCAAAGATCTTTTAGATAAAGGTTTAATTACGCCCAGTATTTCTTCTTGGGGAGTACCTGTTCTATTCGTACGGAAGAAAGATAATTCCTTGCATATGTGCATTGACTATCGTCTGCATAACAAGGTCACAGTCAAAAATAAATATCCACTTCTGAGAATTAATGACTTGTTTGATTAGTTGCAAGGTTCAAGTTATTTCATCAACATAGACCTTAGATCTGGCTATCATCAACTTAAAGTGAGGGAATGTTATATTCTAAAGACAGCCTTCCAAACCTGCTATGGTCACTTTGAGTTTTTGGTCATGACTTTCGGTCTAACCAATACCCCTACAACTTTTATAAACCTTATGAATCGAGTGTTCAAGCAATATCTCAATATGTTTGTCATAGAGTTCATAGATGATATCCTTGTGTACTCCCGATATAGGAGTGACCATGAGAATCACCTTAAAATTGTCTTGCAAACTCTTAGAGATCATAAGTTATTCACTAAATTCAGTAAGTGTGAATTTTGGCTAAGGTCTATAGCCTTTCTTAGTCATTTCTTTCAGCCAAAGGTATTAGAGTTGATCCCCAAAACACAGAAGCTACAATAAATTAGCCTAGACCTATCTCCCCGTCTGACATTAGAATTTTCTTAGGTCTAGTAGGCTACTTCAGTCGTTTTGTTTAAGGTTTCTCTTCTATTGCGTCTCCCATGACCCGGTTGGCAGAAAAGAAAGTTAAGTTCCAGTGGTCAGATAACTGTGAGAAGAGTTTCAGGATTTGAAGACTGGACTTACTTCACCCCCTGTGTAAATTTATCTGATGCTATAGATAGTTTTGTGGTGTATTTTGATGCCATTAGAATTGGTTTGGGTTGTGTGTTAATGCAAAGAGGTAAGGTTATAGCCTATGCCTCAAGACAATTAAAGTTGCATGAGAAGAATTACCCAACCTATGCTCTTAAGTTAGCTGCTGTGGTCTTTGCTTTTAAATAAAGATGTTCATGTTGATGTGTTTACTGATCATAAGAGCTTATAGTATGTGTTTACTCAGAGGGAGTTGAATCTTAGGAAGAGGAGGTGGTTAGAGTTGTTAAAAGACTATGATATGAGTATGTTTTATCACCCGAGCAAGGCCAACGTAGTGGCGGATACCCTTAGCAGATTGTCTATTGGTAGTTTTTCTCATGTAGAGAAAGGTAAGAAAGTGTTATCTTATGATGTGCATTGTTTGGCAAGATTAGTTGTTAGGTTTCTTGATTCAGTTGAGGAAAGTACTTTGTTGCAGAGTAGTTCCGAATCCTCTTTAGTTTCAAAAGTGAAGGAGAAGCAAGATAGAGATCTTAGTTTGGTCAGAATGAAAGAGGCAGTTAAGGACCAAAAGGTACAAGTTTCCTCCCAAGAAGGAGATGGAGTGTTAAGATTGTAGGGTAGATTCTGCATTCCGTGTGTTGATGATTTGAGGTAGAGGATTATGGCTGAAGCACATGGCGCGTGGTATTCTATTCATCCCAGCAGTACAAAGATGTACCGCAACTTATGGGAAATCTATTGGTCGAATGGTATGAAGAAGGATATAGTTGAGTTTGTACCAAAGTATACAATGTGTCAAAAGGTTAAGGTAGAGCACCAAAGACCAGGTGGGGTGATGCAAGAGTTTGGTATACCCACTTGGAAGTGGGGGGTGGTGAATATGGACTTCGTGATCAGTTTACCTCTTTCTTGTCATCATCATGATTCTATTTGGGTTGTTGTAGAAAAGATGACCAAGTCTGCACATTTATTGCCCATGCACACATCTTATACAGCTGAGGATTATGCTAAATTGTATATCCGGGAGTTAGTCAGGATGCATGAAGTTCCCTCATCCATCTTCTCGGATAGGGGCACTCAATTTACTTCTCAGTTTTAGAGGGTGTTCCAGTAGGGTCTTGGTACCCAAGTCCTTTTGAGTTCCACTTTTCATCCATAGACAAATGGTCAGGCTTAGAGGACCATTCAGACCCTGGAAGATATGTTGAGGGCATGTGCTCTTGATTTCAAAGGTGGTTAGGATGAGCATTTTCCATTGATAGAGTTCGCCTAAAACAATAGTTACTATGCTAGCATCGGGATGGCACCATTTGAGGCCTTGTATGGTAGGACATGTAGATCACCCATAGTTTGGTTTGATGTGGGCGAACCTATTGTGATTGGGCCTGATGCAGAGTCTGAAGCTATGGAGAAAGTTAAGTTGATTAGAGAAAGGTTAAAGACAACTCAGAGTCATCAAAATTCATATGCCGATGTGAGGAGAGGAGATCTTGAGTTTGAACTAGGTGATTTATTGTACTTGAATATTTCACCCATGAAAGCGGTGAAGAGGTTTGGTAAAAGGTGAAAGATTAGTCCCCGTTATGTTGGCCCGTATAGAGTTTCGAGTCGTGTTGGGAAAGTAACCTATGAGGTTGAGTTGCCCGCGGAGTTGTCAGCTGTTCATCTTGTTTTTCAGGCTACATGCTCAAGAATCACATTGGCGAATCCATTGTGGTAGATCCTTCAGAGAGTGCTGATATTCAGAACAGGCTTTCATTCGATGAGATTCCTGTTCAGATTCTAGACTTTCAGATCCGTAGACATAGGAACAAAGGGTTTCCCTTGGTCAAAGTCTTGTGGAGGAACCAGTCAGTTGAGGGCGCTACTTGGGAGGCAAAAGAAGACATGCTAGTCAAGTACTCGCACCTCTTTTCCTCGAGTTAAGATCAATCAGAAGGTATTATTCCTCCTTAATTCAGACCTTCAAATCTAAAGTTCAGCTATATATATCTGTTCTTGCATGAGTTCTTACAATTTTTTAGGCATTCGAGAGTTTTGAGAGATTTGGAACCCATTTTAGAAAGTTGCTTCAGCTATGTGTACTTTATTTTACTTTGTTCCAAGTATAACTATCAACATTCTAGGATGAATATTTCTAATGGAGAGATATTGTAAGACCCCGCAAAATTCCCTCGGAGTCTTAGCCTTAGAGTATGTCAAGCGAAGTATAATTCCGTCCCTAAAAGATTGAGAAGTGACTTCCCAAGTGATTGGTATTTAAACTATATAGAATTTTCTTAAATTTGACTTTTTTCATGTAGAGAATTAAATTAGCTTTCCAACGATAGCAGTTTCGTCAAAATCTGTCTTCAGGGTAAGAAGTTATTGTCGGTTTAATGACAGTTGTCAGAACTGCCCAGGTTTGACAGACGTACCGATGGACCGTCAAGTCTACCACGGACCGTTGTTTGACCCATCACAACCAAGGCAGTAACTTCCTTTTCTAGCCCAAGTGCGATGGCCAAAATGACAGACCATCAAGGCTGCGATGGATCATCGCTGGGACCGTCGTGCTCAGGCAGTGTGTCCTCATCCTGGCCAATTTACGACAGATGATCCGATGGACCGTCAGCCTAAGTGACGGACCTTTGCTTCGATCGTTACACCGAGGAAGTATGTTCTTTTTCTTACCAACGTGCAACGAACGACTCGACGGACCGTCAGGCTAGCGATGGACCGTCGCTTCGACCGTCGCAGCCCCCGTTCAGAATTTTTAAGTCCTTTATGAAAGGGACTTTTTGGTCTTTTACCTTTTAACCCTCAGATATATTCTAAACGAACTTGATAGCCTGATTATCTCCCAAAAGATCCAAAGGCTAGGGTTTTTCCCTCAAGAGAAAATCTAAAACCCTTCTCCAAGAAATCCAAGAACTCACCATGGATTCTACAAATTGAGTTGAGCTTTGAGTTCCCCAAGTTGAAATGTTGCAAGAACTCTCTCTCAAGAGTTGAAGAAAAGTTTTAAGCAAGATTGTTCATTCAATTTCATAATCTAAGGTATGTGGGGTTTTGAAAAAGGGTAATCCTCTCATCCTTGTGCCCAAAGTCTTATTTAAACTACAATTTTATGCAATTTATGTGATTTTACATGAAATTGAATTGGGGTTTTTCACCTATTGTTATTGGTTGCAAGCTTTTGATGGTTCCCATGAATTGATAGTCTAATGGGATGATTTTCACATGTTTTCTTAAGAAATTGAAGCTGGGCCTATACCCCATGATTTTAATCCTTGAGAAGTTAATAGTTGAAATGTTTGAGATATTAAAGTATATGAGTATGTTGAGATTTTGAGACAAATTGCTGAAATTTCCAGATTTCTACATGAGTTATGAATCAATATGTTAACTATTATTCTTTTGATGGGTTTTAACTTGAGAATGAATTATGGGTTATTGAGCCTTACTTGAGATTTTCATATTTATGAACGCTTATGCTATAAGCACCATGATTTGAGTATTCTGATATTATTGAGAAATGTTTTGACCTAATGGTCATTGAGTTTTGAAGTCCACTTCACCACATGAGATTACAAATTTGATTATTGGGTCCTTATTGATCCATGATATTATTCTAAAGTGGATTTACATGAGATGAGAGAGATAAACTAAAGGGAGTAGTATTTAGCGCCAAGTTGGGTAAGTTACCGGGGATTCTTACCCCAAAACTACATGCCACCGTAGGTTGGGCCTAAGTCTTAGAAGATTGTTTGTCCTAGGGCCAAGATATTAGGCCCGAGGCCAAGATAAGTGATCACTGAGTTGAGGTTATACTCCTTAGAAAGAGTATGACGCATCTCCCCAACGTGACGTCTTTTCCTTAGGAGGACAGAACGTTGGACTCCATGTAGCTCACATGGTTTATGTCAGTTAAGAGAACCTCCCTTGATACAAGTTATTTTCCTAAAAGTAAAGTAGCGGATTTTCTCCCTAAGACCAAAGTATTTTGCCTTGATATAATTATTTTTCCCTAAAGCTTGAAACGAGATATTTTCCTAATGTGAATGAAAAGCGTTCAAGTATGTTTATAGTTATATGATTCTGAATTCCAAGAACTTGAGTTCAAAAGAGTTATGAGTTCATGAGAACTAAAGAAGTTTTACTCTCCATAAGACATGTGAATAAGTTGAAAGTATTATTTAAAGTTTTCTTTAGCCTATGGGTGATGAAAATAAGAGAAAATTACCAATTTCAAAGTTAAAATATGACGACTCACGAGATTTATGTTATATGATCCTTTCTACATGATTCATGAGCCTTACATTTTATACTTATTCAAGCCATATGAGTCATTACTTATTGCATGCATGGTTTTATTAAAGAGTATTGATGGTGTTTTATAGAAATGCATACACCCACAAATACTCAGTACATTCCCAAGTGCTGATCCACATATACATCTATGTGCTACATTGTCTTATAATATAGGTTCAGGTGCTCAGTCCCAGGCTCGTCAGTGACTTCCGAGTAACTCTATCTACATCCCTACAGTGGTGAGTCCTCATGGTTCGAGGACCTATCTTCAAACATTTCTATATTTGAGAGACCATATTATTACTTTATGTTTATTTTGAGTCAGTTGGGGACCTATCCCAGTGGCTCTCTTGTTCATGGATTAGTCTAGACTTTGTCAGACTAGTTATCAGATTGTGGTTGTGTTGAGATTTTCTGGTATTGCTTGGTCGTTTGGATCGAGCATTTTCTCCTTATTTCCTTTCATATGATATGACTAAGCTAGTGTTTTAATTATTTTATCTTAAAATGAGTGTTATTAGTAGAAATAGGCTCAAAGAGTTAGCTTTGGGATACTTATAGACTTAAGCACCGTGTGACGTCCCGGGAGGCAATTTCGGGTCATTACAAACTTAGTATCAGACCTTAAGGTTTTAAGGAGTCCTAGAGAGTCTGAAAAGCCATGTTAAGTAGAGTCTTCATCATCAGTGTGTAGAGAACCACATATATGAGCAGTAGGCTGCGAGATATTTTAGGAAAAAGTTGTTTCTTCTTTCTGAATCTATCGTGCCTATAGTTGTCCCTCTCATCTAATAATTTATGCTTTTTTATTTCAGAAAATGCATCTCTGAAGTGAGAATGCCATCAGAAACGATGATGAGAAACCCTGACCTGTTGATTCTTTGAATGAGACTGTGTCTCATGCTGAGTTTCGGGCGGCCTTTCAGGCGTCAGCTCAAGCAGTCACCGCTAATGTTTGGGACAATAACAAGGCTGTAGTTGCTAATCAGCTGGGAGGTGGTGTATTTTCTTCTAGGATCCATGATTTCATGTGGTTGAATTCGCCAGAGTTTTATGGGTCCAAGGGAGGTGAGGACCCACAGTTGTACCTTGAGTGGGTGAGAAAGATCACGCAGGTGATGAATATTTCTGAGGAAGAAAGTGTTGAGTTGGTGTCTTGCAGATTGAAGGACATTGCTTATGAATGGGTTGTTTTGTGGAGGAAAGGTAGAGGTGAGGATGCTGCTCATATGACTTGGAAAGTGTTCCAAGATGCATTATTGGACAAGTTCTTTCAACTTGAGATGAGGGAGGAAAAGATTAAGGAGTTTATAAACTTGAGCCAGGGTTCCATGACTGTTAAGGAGTACTCCTTAAAGTACAACTAGTTATCCAAGTATGCTCCTAATTTGATTTGTGACACCCAGGCTAGTATGAGCAAGTTCGTGATCGGTGTTTCTGGGTTGGTACTGAAGGAGTGTAGGATTGCGATGCTGCATAGGGATATGAATCTGGCTAGCTTTATGATGAATTCCCAGTAGATAGAGGTGGATAAGATTAGACAGAGTGATAGAGTAAGGGGTACCAAGAGGTTTAGATCTGAGCATCATGAATTTAGGTAGTTTAGGTTCCATGGAGGGAACCATATTAAGTTTTAGAGACATCCATCTATGACATCACCTTCATCAACTAGTACTTCCGTGCCTAGAGGCAGGCAGGAGAAAGGGGATAGGTATTTTATGTATAATTCGTAGAAAAGTATTGGTAACAAGCTCCGTTATCCTCCTTATGTTAAGTGTGGTAGGGATTATCCCAGCGAGTGTTTCATAGATTTAAGAAGCTATTTGGGTTATGGCAAGAAGGGACACTGACTTAGAGATTTTCCTCATGCTAGATAGGGGAACAGAGATGCCCAACCTCAGTCATAAGATACTAGTGCACCAGCTCTTGTATCGCATCCCGCCCCTGCTCAAGGCACTTCATCTAGCACTACTGGCGATCAGCGTCAGAATAGATTCTATGCCTTACCATCCCGTTAGGAGTAGGAGGACTCTCCCGATGTTGTTACAAGTATGCTCCACGTTATTTGTTTTGATGATTATGTGTTGTTGGACCCTGGGTCAAGTCTCTCTTATCTGACCCTACTTGTAGCTGTGAATTTCAAAATAAGTCCCGAAAAGATTTCTGAGCCCTTCCTAGTTTCTATACCTGTAGGGGAATCAGTTGTTTGTATAAAAGTGTATAGAGATTGTCCTATTACTGTTCGTCATAGAGTCATACTTGTGGATTTGATAGAGTTAGACATGGTGGATTTTGACCTTATTTTGGTTATGGATTGCCTTCGTTCTTATTATGCATCTATTGACGATCGTACACATGTGGTCAAGTTTTATTTCCCTGATGACCCAGTTTTTGAGTGGCCCGGGAGTTTGGTATCTCCCAAGGGTCATTTTAATTCCTATCTCAAAGCCAAAGAGCTAATATCTAAGGTTTATATTTATTACCTAGTTGGAGTCAAAGACATTAAGTCTGAGGCTCTAACTATTCAGTCAGTCAATATTGTTAACAAGTTTCCAGATGTTTTTGAAGAAAATCTCCCAGAGGTACCTCCTGATAGAGAGATAGATTTCGGGATTCACCTTTTTCTCGACACTCTTCCCATTTCTATTCTGCCATACCGTATGGAACCTATAAATCTTAAGGAGTTGAATGAGAAACTCAAAGATCTTTTAAACAAAGGTGTCATAAGGGTAAGTATTTATCCTTTGGGCGCACCTATTCTATTCTTGTAGTAGAAATATGGTACTTTGGGTTTGTGCATTGACTATCATCAGCTTAACAAGGTCAAAGTAAAAAATAAGTACCCTCTTTCGAGAACTGATGACCTGTTTGATCAGTTGCAAGGTGTAAGTTATTTCTTCACGATAGACCATAGATCTGGCAATCATCAACTTAAAGTGAGGGAATGTGATATTCCATAGACAACCTTCCAAAACTGCTATGGTCAATTTGAGTTTCTAGTCATGTCTTTTGGGTTAACCAATGCCCCAACAGCTTTTATGGACCTCATGAATTGAGTGTTCAAGAAGTATCTCAATATAGTTGTCATAGTGTTCATAGATGACATCCTTGTATACTCCCGTAATATGAGTGACCATGCGAATCACCTTAACATTGTCTTGCAGACCCTTAGGGATCACCAGTTGTTCGCCAAATTCAGTAAGTGTCAATTTTTGCTAAGGTCTGTAGACTTTCTGGGTTATGTTCTTTCTGCCGAAGGTATTAGAGTTGATCCCCAAAAGCCAGAAGGTGTGAGAAATTTGACTAGACCTATCTCCCCGTCTGACATTAGAAGTTTCTTGGGTCTAGCGGGATACTACCAACATTTTGTTGAAGGTTTCTCTTCTATTGCGTCTCCCATGACCCGGTTGACTCAAAAGAAAGTTAAGTCCCAGTGGACGATTCCTGTGAGAAGAGTTTTCAAGAGTTGAAGACTCGACTTACTTCAGCCCCTGTGTTAACTTTGTCTGATGGTACAAATAGTTTTATGATGTCTTGTGATGCCTCTAGAATTTGTTTGGGTTGTGTGTTGATGTAAAGAGGTAAGGTTATAGCCTATGCCTCTAGATTGTCAAAGACGCATGAAAAAAATTACCCAACCCATGATCTTGAGTTATCTTTTGTGGTCTTTGCTTTGAAAATATAGAGATACCATCTTCATGGTGTTTATGTTAATGTGTTTACTAATCATAAGAGCCTGTAGTATGAGTTTACTCAGAGTGAGTTGAATCTTAGGAAGAAGAGGTGGTTAGAGTTGTTAAAAGACTATGATATGAGTGTGTTGTATCACTCGGGCTAGGACAACATAGTGGCAGATGCCCTTAGTAGATTGTCTATGGGTAGTGTTGCTCATATAGAGGAAGGAAAGAAAGAGTTATCTCGTGATGTGCATTGTTTGTCAAGATTAGGTGTTAGGTTGCTTGATTTAGTTGAGGAAAGTACTTTGCTGGAGAGTAGTTCAGAATCCTCTTTAGTTTTAGAAGTAAAGGAGAAACAATATAGCGATTCTAGTTTTGTCAGACTGAAGGAGGTAGTTAAGGACCAAAACATAGAGGTTTTCTCCCAAAAGGGAGATGGCATGTTGAGATTGTAGGATAGATTGTGCGTTCCGTGTGTTGATGCTCTGAGGTAGAGGATTATGGTTGAAGCACATGGCGCGCAGTATTCTATTCATCCCGGCACTACAAAGATGTACTGCGACTTACGAGAAATCTATTGGTGGAATGGTATAAAGAAGTATATAGCTGGGTTTGTAGCAAAGTGTGCAATGTGCCAACAGGTCAAGGTAAAGCACCAAAGATCTGGGGGTGTGATGCATGAGTTTGGTATACCCACTTGGAAGTGGGAGGTCGTGAATATGGACTTCATGACTGGGTTACCTCTTTTGTGTCATCATCATGATTCTATTTGGGTTGTTCTAGAAAGGCTGACTAAGTCCGCGCATTTCTTGCTCATGCACACATCTTATATAATAGAGGATTATGCTTGATTGTATATCCGGGAGTTAGTCAGGCTGCATGGAGTTCCCTCGTTCATCATCTAGGATAGGGGAACTCAATTTACTTCTCAGTTTTGAAGGGCGTTCCAGCTGGGTCTTGGTACCCAAGTCCTTTTAAGTTACGTTTTTCAACCACAGACAGATGGTCAGGCTGAGTGGACCATTAAGACCCTGGAAGATATGTTGAGGGCTTGTGCTCTTGATTTTAAAGTTGTTTGGGATGAGCATTTTCCATTGATAGAGTTCTCCTTTAACAATAGTTATCATGCTAGCATCGAGATGGCACCATTTCATGCTTTGTATGGTAGGAGATGTAGATCACCCATAGGTTAATTTTAAGTGGGTGAAGCTTCCGTGATTTGGCCTGATGTAGTGTCTGAAGCTATAGAGAAAGTTAAGTTGATTAGAGAGAGGTTAAAGATAGCCCCGAGTCATCAAAAGTCATATGCCGATGTGAGAAGAAGAGATCTTGAGTTTGAAGTGGGTGATTTGGTGTACTTGAAGATTTTACCCATGAAAAGGGTGAAGAGGTTTAGTAAAAAGGGAAAGCTTAGTCCTCGTTATATTAGCCCGTATAGAGTTTTGATCCCTATTGGGAAAGTAGCCTATGAGGTTGAGTTGCCTGCGGAGATGTCAGTTGTTCATCCTGTTTTTAATGTCTACATGCTTAAGAAACACATTGGTGATCCTGTTGTGGTAGATCCTTCAGAGAATGTTGATATTCAGAATAGTCTTTCATTTGATGAGATTCCTATTGAAATTCTAGATTTTCAGATCCGTAGACTAAGGAACAAAGAGGTTCCCTTGGTCAAAGTTTTTTGGCGGAACTAGTAAATTGAGGGCTCTACTTGGGAGGAAGAAGAAGACTTTTGAGTCAAGTGCCCGCACCTCTTTTCCGTGAGTTCAGATCAATCTTAAGGTATTATTATTCCTTAATTCATCCCTTCTAATCTAAAGTTCAGCTATATGTATCTGTTCTTGCATGAGTTCTTGCAATTTCTGAGGCATTCGAGAGATTAGAGTTATTTTGAACCTATTTTAGCAACTTGCTTCAACTATGTGTACTTGATAACGCTCAAACTACAGCTCTCGTAAGAGTGTAAGCGGTTGTTGTCAAATATAGAGCCCAACTGGGTTGGGTGTCGAATCCCACAGGGAATACTCGGTCACTAAGTATGCAACGATTAGTAGATTTTTGGTGAAAGTTCTGCGGATAAAGGGGGGATTTTATGCGTGAAGTAAAATTATCAAAATAGCAAAGTAAAAACGGAATGTTTAGTAAGATTTTAATCAATGAGAATTGTACGTTAGGGTTATGTCCACCTTATGAGTTTTACATATCTATTAGCTATGAGTTATGCGGAATTCAGACATGCATGCGCTTATAGAGATTCGTATTCTATGGTAAATCCTAGTTTCTTTCGACCATTAAGGATTATATCACTTTAACTCTTTTGAGCTTAAAGCGTATACTAATGGTACGAATTCTCGAAGAGGTTAATCCAGTTACAACACTAACTTTTAAATAGGGGTTGGTAGCCCTATTTCCTTGTCATTCTCTCTTTTCCAGACATGTAACTTTTCTTTCGAACAAGTTAATGCTATACTGGCGTATTCTATATGTTTGCAACCACAACAATTCAATTAAGATGAAGAGAGTAATGATATAAGCAACATACGTATCAAGAATTCACAAACTCATAGCAATAGATAGTGTCTCATAAGGCTTCCATAACCCTAACAGAGATGTTTAGCTACTCATGAGTGCAACGGAAATCACAATAGATATAATCATCATACCACAACCTAGAATAATCTTGGCGATGGAAGTGATATGGCGTCAAAAGCTCTCAAACGTTTTGCCCTAGCCGTTCTTCTCAAGAGAGCCTAGTTCTCTGTGTTAGACTTACAGAAATTGTAACGTGAATTAGGAGCAAAATTCGAATGAAAAAGACTTGAATTAATGAATGAGTGAATAATAAAATGCTTCGAATTAATGAATAACTGAATACTGAAAAATTCAGCATCATAGGGTTTTTATAACATCCTTGTCCTAGTCCTACTGAAATAGGGTTTTTATCCTTTTCCTAGTCCTACTGAATTACTGCATACTTGTCCTAATACTACTATGTTACTGCTAATCCCCCAAGTCTTTAGAAATGCTGTTTTTGCCCGGGACAAGTTCTCCATGCATCACTTTCAGTCCACAAGTTTCCAGAAGCTGCCCTCCTTCTTACGTGAAGTTTCCTTTGATGTCCAACAGTCCATAAAATGCTGAAATCTTCATCATAAATACTTGAAATCTTGCTAATCACGTTGGTTAGCTCACTTATAGGAAAAAGGACTAAAAGTGTAGGAATTATATATTTTGTCCTCAAAACTTAGCTAAAATATGGGTACATTAAGGTGCTTTAGGCGTGTAAATACGCCTAACATCAACACCCCACACTTAAAGCTTTGTTTGTCCTCGAACAAAATATTACGTTCATGCAATCATCTAACTAGAAATCACAGCAGTAACACAAAATATTCATCAAGACAGGCACGACAATTATAAAAAAAGAGTAGTTTTCTAATCACTTCTAGAAACAATTCAACCTCCAACATAGTCTCGTGATGATGGTTAATTCGTATTCAAAAGTTAAGGCACAAAGAATCATACAAAACTACCCAACCTTTCTACTTTCTTTTAATCTACCACCCCTTTTCACCTCTTTTTTTATTCAATTTTAAACAAAATTATCTTTTTATTTTTCTTTTCATATTTATTCTTCTCTTTTTTTTATAACACACCTCTATGATAGCCACTTTTTTTCATAACAAATTCAAGCACCAATACATTCTAAGGAATCACTCTCACACAATTTCCTCTTATTTTGTCATATGACTTTACAATTTAAAGCGCTTAGGAATTTGGATCAAATTATGGTCTTGAAAAAATGGATTAGTCTACATATGAGGCTGTCAAAGAAAATAGCTTAAAGGCTTGAAATGGGTTAACTAGGATAATGTCCACGGGTAGGTAAAAAGAAGGTAAACAATCACAGGCTGCCAAAGAAATGCCTAAATCATCTCCTAAACTAACACTCTTTATTTTGCTTTACACACACACCAGGCAAGTTCTAGTATCAGTCACAACACAGAATATACTATAACCTCACACACACAAGGCACATGGTCAACTTTATTGGGAGCAGTATAGACTCTTAACCCAACAGATGAATGAATTAAACCACACACTTATCACACAGTGA
Organism: Capsicum pubescens; assembly: GCA_030864215.1. Classification (NCBI taxonomy): domain Eukaryota; kingdom Viridiplantae; phylum Streptophyta; class Magnoliopsida; order Solanales; family Solanaceae; genus Capsicum; species Capsicum pubescens. The sequence continues at coordinate 365,044,818 of CM061548.1, read as the reverse complement.
GTCACACTTAGAGCCTAAACGTCTCAATAGTAATGATGATTTTGGCACAAACTCTTGTCATAATACCATGCCGCCTATCAGAACAATTTCATGCAAAATAAAAAATCTAATTACGACTAATTAAAGCAAACAAGAACTAGAATAAATGTAGGCAAAGCAGTACAAGAAGCATACAAATACCAGCACCCCACACTTAGACGGGACACACTGCCCTCAGTGGAAAATAAATAAGGAAAACCTAATTAGTCGGACTCCTCTTCTATGTATGGGGTCATACACCCTGCGTCGGAATCATCATCAGAGTCGTCATCCTCTGAGTTTCCTCAAAATGTACCCCACTTGATCCCAAAAGTGCGTCGAGGTATTTGTAGAGAGGAGGACTCAGTTTTCTCTTTTCTTGACCTTTTTAATCCTTTCTGTGAGGTGGACGCTTTTTCTTTTCCTTGTCGTACTTTTGGGGCCATTCTACTTGATGATGGATTCGTAAGATAAGCTTGCAAGATTAGATGAGCAAAAACAAATATGTTGAAAGAATAGGGAAGCTTGGGCAGCGCCTATATGGAGGAAACAATTTGATTTTGTCTTAAGGTTGAAGTTATATTTATTGACCAAGGCTTGGGTCGGGTTTGACCCATTTAAAATCGGATTAGGAGACCAAAAACTAAGCATAGGCGGCGCCTAATGCTTTGCCTATGCTTGGCATAGGCGGCGCCTTTTGCAAAGCCTAGTTGAGCATAGGCGCCCTATGCTATGGCATTGTTAGGCATAGGCGGCGCCTATGCTATGGAATTCTAGATTCAGAGAGCTTAGTCCATAGCATAGGCCTTGCCTTGTTCGTTGCCTAGATTTTCATAGGCAATGCCTAACTCATAGCCTTTTTCTTCTTCATTCCCAGCTTACCACCTTCAACATGCAATACCTCCAAATCAAAATTTGAAACCAATCTCCTCCTTTACACCTCTTTCACCTACACTTATTCAAAAAAAATTAGAACGATGGGTTGCCTCCCACCAAGCGCCTTAGTTTTGTTCGTGGCTCGACAAAATCCTAGGAAAACAAAAACAACAAAAACAATTAAAAACGATGGGTTGCCTCCCACCAAGCGCTTGATTTATTGTCGCGGCACGACATAGTTATATCGATTACTTAGACTTCATCGAGATATTTGGTGCATCATTTTCTGAATGGATTCAGACGACGCTGATGGTTAATTGTGGGCATGCAATCTTCTTCGTGATGCATCTTGTGCATACATATCCCAGGTGGGATACCAATTATATCATCAATAGACCAACCAATGTCTCTCTTGTACCTCTTCAGAGCATAGATGAGACCCTCTACGTGCTGTTCACCTAAATCAGACGCAACACTCACCGAAAGTGTATTTCCACTTCCCAAAAATGCATACCTTAGGTGACTGGGGACCTCTTTCGATTCTAGCGCTGGTATCTCTTCAATGGAAGTCTTCGCTGTTGGTGAAGATTGATTCTTAAGATCAAGGCCCAACTTCTTAGGAGCATGAGAATAGGAACTTATTCCTGTTAGAGCACAAACGGTTTCTTCATATTCTTCAACCTTCTCACGTTCAAAATTCAGTAGCAGATAAGATAGTGACTCAACAGTAAGCTGCTTCTCTATAGATATTTCTTTCTTATCCGTATAATAAACATCATCTATAGAGAACACATTCATATCGCTGGGATGCTTCATTTCTTTGCATACATCAAAATGGACCACTTCATCATTCAACCGAAATAAAAGCTCATTAGCTCGTAAATCAATAAGCACACTTCCGGTTGTGAGAAAAGGGCGTCCCAGGATTATGGGAACTTCAGAATCCACCTCACAATCCAAAATAAGAAAGTCTGCAGGAAAAATGAAGGTGGAAACCTTCACCAATACATCATATAAGATACCAACAGGTCATTTTACCGACCTATCTTCCATCACAAGCCGCATATTTATTGGTGTAGGATCACCCAACCCCAACTTCCTGTAGATAGATAGCGGCATCAAATTGATGCTAGCTCCTAAATCGCCAATGCCATAGCAAAATCCAACGATCTAATCTTGCAAGGAATAGTGAAAGCACCAGGATCTGCCTTCTTCTGTACTAGCGATCTTTTAGCGATTGCACTGCAATGATGAACATTATCTGCCAGCTCATAGCTTACTGCCCGCTTCTTTGTCAAAAGGTCCTTCATGAATTTAGCATACCCAGGCATCTGTTCCAGCGCCTCCACCAAAGGAACATTAATAGTCATCTGCTTCAACATGGTCATGAATTTACTGAACCTGGTGTCATCAGCTTTCTTCTTCAGTCTTTACGAAAAAGGTGGTGGTGGAAGCGGAATCGTTTTCTCCACCACTTTTTCTTTGTCTTGCTTCCGATTATCAACCTTTTCAGGAGTGTCATCAGCCTTCTTCTTTAGTCTCTGAGGAAAAGGTGGTGGTGGAAGAGGAATAGTTTTCTCATGAACGCCCTAATTCTGATTTGCAGCTTCTACAGAATCATCAAAATCTGCATCAATAACATTCTCCTCTGTATTATCAACTACCAGCTTGCCTTTGGACGGACTTTCCAACACCTTACCACTCCGGGTAGTAATAGCCAAACATGATTCTTCATTCTTTGGGTGTTGCACAGTGTCGCTAGGTAGCGTGCCAGCCTTTCTTTGGTTGAATGCCGCTGATAATTGACTCAATTGTTGCTCCAGCTATTTTATTGCAGTAGAATGTGAGTCAACCAATTGATTTATTGATGAAAAATCATTCTTTACCTCAATTACGCCCATGTTGGTTGCCTCCACTCCTTTCAACAACTTAGTCATCATATCTTCCATGGACATCTTTCCAGAGCCAGATGCCACAGCCTCACGGTTTCCAGGAGGAACATACAAACCACTGCTGTCAGTCTTATTCTTCCAACCACCTTGATCGTGCTCCTTGTATCCAGATTTATCATAATACTTCCGACCTTGGTTTCCTTGGGCATTTCCTCGGAAACCCCCCTGATTATTCAAGTAGTTCGCTTCATCCTTAGAGTCGGATTCATCTCTTCCCTGTGATACAACGGCCTTAACCTTTTCGGTCTTCCCTAATAATAAGTGCTTGGTAAGAAGATCCATCTGCGTTTTCATGTGAGCCATATCTTGGTCACGTTCCTCTTTTCTATGCCTCTGCTCTGCAGTCAAGCCAATAGATACGGTAGAGCTTGCTACCTCAGAATACCTGCTATTCCAAGCTCTACTCTACTTTGTCATACGATCTAGCATATCACTTGCCTCAAGAAAAGTAAGGTCCATGAATGACCCACCTGTAGCATTATCAACCACTGGCTTTGTCAGTGAGTTCAAAGCCCTATATAATATATCCATCAAGTGGATATTCGTCATCTGATAGTTTGGGCACCACATAAGCTTCTTCTTGAACCTCTCCCATGTTTCGTGGAGAGCTTCAGTTGGGAGCTGTCGAAAATTGCTGATCTCATCCCGTAATTGGGCTCTCTTGGATGGTGAAAAGAATCTTTCTAGGAAAACGTCTTTAAGTTGCCTCCAATTAGTAATAGAATCAGGAGTTAGCCCGTTCAACCATAGAGTTGCCTCCCCAGACAGAGACAATGGAAATAAGTTCAGTCGAATTGCATTCTGCCCAACTCCTGGATTGTCAAACGACTTACATGCTGAAATAAAGTTGATCAGATGCATATTCGGATCATCTTCTACGAGTCCACCAAATAACCCCTTGAGCTGCAATAACTGAATCATGGTGCCAGTGATATTGAACTTAGCTCCGGGTGCCAAGGGTGGGGGAATAATAGCCCCTGTGGCACCAGCTCCATCCAGATCGTCATCATCATCATCAAAAGGAGCCTGCATAGCTTGGCAGTCAGGTCTCACTCTAGCTTGACGATCTCTCCTGTTCACAGGCGCTGCCACCTCATCAGTACGCCTAGGATTCAATAACTCATCATCACCCAGGTCCTCATCATCAGGATTTGTTGCCCGACCTGGGTTATCAATATTCTATTGATGCACTTGAGCAGCTGCCAACGCAGCTAATCTAGCCTGATCCTATTAAGCAGCCCTTCTTTCAATGTCACGTTGTGCATACATTCTGCCAATAAGTTGAGGTTCAGGATTTATGGGTAATAACGGTTGACCTGAACTTCGAGTGTTTGGCATGCACTCAAACAAACCTGAATAAACCAAAAACAAAAACTAAAAGTAAAATCTGAGAATCTTTGACCAAAGGGTCTAGTAACTATCACAAACTTAGTTGACAACTGTATTCCCTGGCAGCGGCACAAAAATTTGATAACGCTCAAACTACAGCTCTCGTAAGAGTGTAAGCGGTCGTTGTTAAATATAGAACCCAACTGGGTTGGGTGTCGAATCCTACAGGGAAAACACGGTCACTAAGTATGCAACGATTAGTAGTCTTTTGGTGAAAGTTCTGCAAATAAAGGGGGGATTTTATGCGCGAAGTAAAATTATCAAAATAGCAAAGTAAAAATGGAATGTTTAGTAAGATTTTAATCAATGAGAATTGTACGTTAGGGTTATGTCCACCTTATGAGTTTTACGTATCTATTAGCTATGAGTTATGCGGAATTCAGACATGCATGCGCTTATAGAGATTCGTATTCTATGGTAAATCCTAGTGTCTTTCGACCATCAAGGATTATATCACTTTAACTCTTTCGAGCTTAAAGTGTATACTAATGGTACGAATTGTCCAAGAGGTTAATCCAGTTACTGCACTAACTTTTAAATAGTGGTTGGTAGCCCTATTTCCTTGTCATTCTCTCTTTTCCAGACATGTAACTTTTCTTTCGAACAAGTTAATGCTATACTGGCGTATTCTATATGTTTGCAACCACAAGAATTCAATTAAGATGAAGAGAGTAATGATATAAGCAGCATACGTATCAAGAATTCACAAACTAATAGCAATAGATAGTGTCTCATAAGGCTTCCATAACCCTAACAGAAAAGTTTAGCTACTCATGAGTGCAACGGAAATCACAATAGATATAATCACCATACCACAACCTAGAATAATCTTGGCGATGGAAGTGATATGGCATCAAAAGCTCTCAAACGTCTTGCCCTAGCCGTTCTTCTCAAGAGAGCCGAGTTCTCTGTGGTAGACTTACAAAAATTGTAATGTGAATTATGAGCAAAAGTCGAATGAAAAAGACTTGAATTAATGAATGAGTGAATAATAAAAAGCTTCGAATTAATGAATAACTGAATACTAAAAAATTCAGCATCATAGGGTTTTTATAGCATCCTTGTCCTAGTCCTACTGAAATAGGGTTTTTATCCTTGTCCTAGTCCTACTGAATTACTGCATACTTGTCCTAATCCTACTATGTTACTGCTGATCCCCCAAGTCTTTAGAAATGCTGTTTTTTCTCGGGACAAGTTCTCCATGCATCACTTTCAGTCCACAAGTTTCCAGAAGCTGCCTTCCTTCTTACCTGAAGTTTCCTTTGGCGTCCAACAGTCCATAAATTTCTGAAATCTTCATCATAAATACCTGAAATCTTGCTAATCACGTTGGTTAGCTCACTTACAGGAAAAAGGACTAAAAGTGTAGGAATAATATATTTTGTCCTCAAAACTTAGCTAAAATATGGGTACATTAAGGTGCTTTAGGCGTGTAAATACGCCTAACATCATTACTCTGTTTTCCTATGTTCCAATTCTAACTAGAAACATTCGAGGACGAATGTTTCCAAGGGGGATTATTTTAAAACTCCGCAAAGTTCCCTCGTAGTATGAAACTTAGAGCGTGTCAAACGAAGTGTAATTTCAGCACTAAAAGATTGAGAAGTGACTTCCCAAGTGATTGGTATTTAAACCATATAAAATTTTTCTTAAATTTGACTTTTTGTCATGTAGAGAATTAAATTAGCTTTCCAACGATACCAGTTTCGTCAAAATCCGACATCGGGGTGAGAAGTTATGGCTATTTTACTTAGAGTTGTCGGAACCGCCCAGGTGCGATAGACGATCCAACGGACCGTCGAGTATGCCACGGACCCTCTCTTGTCCCATCACAACCAAGGCAGATTCTCCCTGTTCTGTCCCAAGTGCCATGGCCAACATGATGGACCGTCAAGGATGCGACGGATCGTCGCTGAGACCGTCGCGCTAAGGCAGTGTGGCCTCATCCTACCCAATGTGCAACGGATGATCCGACGGATCATAAGACTAAGCAACGGACCATCACTTCGATTGTCACACCGAGGAAGTATGTTCTTTTTCTAACTAGTGTGCGACGGACGACTCAATGGACCGTCAGGCTAGCGATGGACCATCGCTTCGACCGTCGCAGCCCCCGTTCAGTATTTTTAAGTCCTTTTTAAAAGGGGATATTGGGTCATTTCCCTTTTAACCCTCATATATATTCCAAACGAACTTGATAGACTCATTATCTCCCACAACATCAAAAGTCTAGGGTTCCTCCCTCATGAGCAAATCTAAAACCTTTCTCCAAGAAATCGAATAACTCACCATGAATTCTACAAATTGAGTTGAGATTTGAGTTCCCCAAGTTCAAAGGTTGCAAGAACTCTCTCTCAAGAGTAAGAATAAGAGTTTAAAGAAATCTTGTTCATCCAATTTCATAATCTAAGGTATGTGGGGTTTTGAACAAGAGTAATCCTTTCATCCTTGTGCCCAAAGGCTTATTTAAACTACAATTTTCTGCAATTTATGAGATTCTACATGAAATTGAATTGGGGGTTTTCACCCATTGTAATTGGTTGCAAGCTTTTGATGTTTCCCATGAATTCAGAGTCTAATGGCATGATTTTCACATGTTTTCTTGAGAAATTGGAGTTGGGCCTATACCCCATGATTTTAATCCTTAAGAAGTTAATAGTCGAAATGTTTGAGATATTAAAGTATATGAGTATGTTGAGATTTTGAGACAAATTGCTGAAATTTCCAGATTTCTACATGAGTTATGAATTTATATGCTATCTATTATTCTTTTGATGAGTTTTAACTTGAGAATGAATTATGGGTTATTGATCCCTACTTGTGATTTTCAATTTTATGAACTATTATGCTATAAGCACCATAACTTGAGTATTCTGAGATTATTGAGAAATGTTTTGACCTAATGGTCATAGAGTTTTAAAATCCACTTCACCACATGAGATTACAAATTTGATTATTGGGTTCTTATTGAGTCATGAGATTATTTTAAAGTGGATTTTCATAAGATGAGCAAGATAAACTAAAGGGAGTAGTATTTAGCACCGATTTGGACAAGTTACCACGGTTTCTTACACAAAAACAACGTGCCACCATCGGTTGGGCCTAAGGCCGAGATGATTATTGGGACTAAGGCCGAGATATTTGGCCCGAGGCTGAGATAAATTATCACTGAGTTGAGTTTATACTCCTTTGCAAGAGTATGACGCCTCTCCCCAAGTGAGGTCTCTTCCTTAGGAGGACAAAACGTTGGACTATATGTAGCTCGCATGGTTTATGTCAGTTAAGAGATACTCCCTAGATACAAGTTATTTTGCTAATAGTAAAGTAGTGTATTTTCTCCCTAAGATCAAAGTATTTTCCCTTGATATAAGTATTTTTCCCTAAATCTTGAAACGAGATATTTTTCTAAAGTAAATGAAATGCCTTCCAGTATGTTTCAAAGTTATATTATTCTGAATTCCAAGTACTTAAGTTCAAAAGAGTTATGAGTTCTTGAGAATTAAAGAAGTTTTACTCTCCATGAGATATGTGAATAAGTTGAAAGTATTGTTTAAAGTTTCCTTTAGCCTATGGGTAATGAGAATAAGAGAAGATTACCGATTTCAAAGTTAAACTATGATGACTCACGAGATTTGTGTTATATGCTCCATTCTACATGATTAATGAGCTTTATATTTTATACTTATTCAAGCCATGTGAGTCATTACTTATTGCATGCATGATTTGATTAAAGTTTATTGATATTGTTTTAAAAAAATGCATGCACCCCCACATAATCAGTACATTCCTAAGTGTTGATCCACATATACGTCTTTGTGCTACATTGTCTTATAATGTAGGTTCAGGTGCTCAGTCCCAGCCTCGTCAGTGACTTTCGAGTACCTATGTCTACATCCCTACAGTGGTAAGTCCACATGGTTCGAGGAACTATCTTCAGATATTTCTGCATTTGAGAGACCATATTATTACTTTCAGTTTATTTCGAGTCAGTTGGGGACCTTTCCCAATGGCTCTCTAGTTCATGGATTAGAAGAGGCTTTGTCAGAGTAGTTATCAGATTTTTGTTGTGTTGAGGTTTTCCGATTTTGCTTGGTCATTTGAACTGAGAATTTTCTTCGTATTTAATTTCATATGATATGACTATGCTAGTGTTTGAATTATTTCATCTTGAAATGAGTGTTATTAGTAGAAACAGACTAAAAGGGTTAGCTTGGGGCTACTTGTAGCCTTAAGCACTGTGTGACATCCCGGGAGATGATTTTGAGTAGTTACAGTTGCCCTAGAGTAGACCATGATACATGTTATGGCGTGTCAAAAAAAATGGGAAATTTTCCATCTGACACAGGAGGCAAACTAGAAAGATATTCCAAATTATCAGCGGGAATTGGAGGAGGTGGGAACCGATTAGCCTAAGCTCAATGTATTTCTATCATTTGTTGCCTTAATTTTTGAATTTCTTCATTATCTCCTAAATTCTAATTCCCTAAACTCCCCATCTGAATAGTGACAACAACCTCGGTATACTTATTGTCCATAACTTTCTCTTCGACTTGGTGCAATATGGAGGACCAACCAAAATGCCACAAATCAACCACCTTAAACTAACTGAACAAGAGATAGCAAATGTGTTAGAGTTCAACACTTCCTCAAAATATTTTTCTTTTTCTTTGGAAAAGATCACCGAACCCGTGAAAAGCGCCTGAGTATCTCACTCCCGAGACAAGAGAATCAGGTGTGCATAGTTCGTGAAGTTTTCGCACAACATGGTCGATGAAACTCTCTTTCTTTCTTTTTTCTTTTGAAACGGTAAGGATAAAAGAAAATAACAAATTGTCAAAATAATTGACAAAAATCTTTTTGGGTTTTCATTTTTGAATTTCATACGAAAATTAAACTTGAAACTATTGAATGAAAATCTTTTTGTTGTTTTCTTTTAAAAGATGTGTATGACACCAACTCTAAACTAAGAGCGAAGAATTTTTTTTTGGATTTTTTAAATAAGACCGGAAACTCATAATAGGTTGACTATATATATCACTCCCAAGAGAGGAAAATTAGGAGTGCGTAGTTCGTCCTGATTGGACAATTAAAGAATAACAAACAACTGAACCATGACATGAGAGACATGACCAAGACAGACGAATAAAATCTTTTTTGAGTGTTCAATTTGACACTTCACATAACAATGACACCAACAACTATGAAAGATTTTTTTGTTGGTATTTTTATTATATGAAATGTACAAAACTTCTACCATCTCTTTTGAATTTTCCTTTTATAAAACACTCCTATTCAAAAAAAATATTTTTGATGTTTTCGAATTGTGACTGCTTACTAAATAAATAAAAAGAAAATCTTTTGGATGTTTTTGTTTTTGAAGAATGAGTGTAAAAGGCAAAAAAATATTTTTTGAATTTTTGTTCTTCTGAGAAAATAAATGCAAAAGGTAAAAAAAAAATTTTGAATTTTTGAGTTGTGACTAACAAAAGCCATAAAGAACTCTAAAAATAAACTACGAAACTCTTTTTTGATTCACCCTTTTCTTTTTTTCCGTTTCTTTCCAATTTTTTCTTGCCTACACACTATTTTGTAATTATAGCACATGATTTTCCAAATCAGTCCATCAAATGACCATGTTACCCTCAGAGATGAAACAATTAGAGAGTAGGGATGCTTTAGGGGTGAGTCTCCTACAAAAGACCAAGTGAGTCCCGAGAGGGCTCAATATGATGCAGATAAGCATGACCTAAAGGTTGACCTATGCTGGGGTCCACTAACAAGGTCATTCGGGGGAGCATATGGTCGATAGTGGTTACTTTTCTTTTTACCTACTCCATACATCCGACGGCTCCCCTCCTAAATAAGGGTGACTCAACTAGATTTCGTGTACTCGATATGTACTCCGGGACTTGTTGCGAAAGAAAAAACTCGGGTTATGCAAATGATAAGCGGTAACAAATAAAGAAAGACTGTAAATTAAAAGCACGTAAGCATCCAAAAATGTTAAAACAAAAACACAAATAATACCACCAAGAAAATGTCTACACACCCATACTGTCGAACTAAGTCGATACAACTCCAAAAATTAGATTGAATTCTGAAAAATCCCCAGCAGATTTGCAAGAACCATCACACCCCATTTTTATCAAATAGATTCAATTTTAAGGTTAAAATGGTTTTTATTATCATGGTGATAAAAGATGAAAGTTTGTTTCAAAAAAAGAGTTATTTACATATTTTATTCAGAGTCACCACTTGACATGAACTCGGTGTGCCAAGTCACCTTTGAAAATCCTTTTCAAAACTGTTTGACTCTTTAAAACTGTTTTGCGAAAAGAGATTCTGGTTAAGGAATTCTGTTGACCTGGGCCAAATGATATATTTTATGAAAAAAGCATAAATCAAAATCATTCAACGAATATTTTCATCAATCAAAAATCACAAGTCCTAATTTTACCTACCCGAACCTACTCTTTGCCTATCCTATTCGACCTATCATGATACTATTGAGTTCACAAACTTTACATTTATTCTGAATTAAGAAAAACAACAACAAACATACATTAATCTAAATTCACCCATTTTATCAATATCACAATTCCGCCCCAAATTCATTCTCAACCAATGGTTAACAAATTTTCCGATTATCAAATTACTTTTGAAAATCCGAAACCAACACCAAACACATACACCCAACAAAGATTCAAACATTTAAGCACATGAGTCATCCACCACAACAATTAACATTTGCTCAAAATATTCAAAACCGCACCACAAAATCACGACATTAACTAACTTTGAGATAATAAAAGAGTAGAGTTAAGAGATGGACCTTCAAAAATATGATTTCATTGATAATAATGTTTAAGAAATCCCAAACTTTAGAATTCCAAATAGAACCTCAACAGTGATAGACTCCAACTCCGTATAAAGAAGCGACAAATGCAGAAATTTAACCTGATTCGAACAGAATAAGAGTAGACCCTTAAACTATTGAACCGATCAAAGAAGAAAAATGAAAATAGACCGAGAAAAAGTCCGTAATATGATTTCTGGCAAATAATATGCCGAAGGAAGAACAAAAATCTGATCACTGCTTAGGGATTTTGGTCAACTTTCATCTATCTCCGACTGTTGTACTCGATTTTTGATCTGGGTCTCTTCAATATCTCAACTATTTTTATTTTTTCTACCTACTATGTCTAACGCCGTCGTGCGTGGGTGACGTTTTTATGGGTGAATTATGAATAAGTATCGATGGAACTCGTTGTGTGTATTCAGTGTATTGGAGTTGTGCGTGTATACTTGAAACTGCGTAAAAGAAATTTTGTGTTCCACTTCCGATTTCTGCATCTATGTATTATCTCCAGGGAAAAGAGAATGAAACCCCCTTTTTATCCCTTTCGTGTGTATATATGGTGTCAAAAAAAAAGCAAGAAGAAAGGATATGATCGCTGCCTTACCGTTTCCGGGGATATTCAAATGGAAAATGGTATCGGGAATGGCTTTTCGACGCGAGTGTGGTTGGAAAGAGATTAATGGAGCTTTATTGGTAGCTATTCTAGTCGGTCACCAGTGAGAGACTCACTGAAAATAGTCCAACGACCTCTCTCTCTCAATCTCTCTAGTTACAACTCCCTAGACTCCATTACTCTCCTTGTTGTTATATCCTCTCTCTCCCGATTTCATGTGTGTGTGTGAGTTTCAGTTGGTTTAGCTGTGGAGAAGAAGATGATTTTCAAGTGAGTGAAAGTTATGTAACGTGTGTGTCTGTGTATGTATGTGGTGTCTCAATCCCCTGAAAAATAGAGGAGTCTGCTTATTTTTCTTGCTCTGCATAAATTGTGTGAATGTGCTATATATGGGAAAAATGGAATCTTAGTCAATTCAATTGTTGTGTATGTGTTCTCTCTTGGAAAAACCATAGGGTAGGGGTGTTATGGGGTAGAGGGGTGTGGGGTAGGAGGGGTTCAGTTGTTAGGATAAGTTTTTATTTTTTGTTAGGAGTTTTTTATCTAGATTCTTGTAGGGGAAATATTAGATGGGTTAGGGTATGTGCTAAGGTGGGGTAACAAAAAAATGAATAAATTTAAACTTCAGGAGGGACAAAATTAGGTGTCTACATCAGACACTCCAATCTACTGCTCAGCAGGACCCAGGACTATTCCTCAGATCATGAAATATCGAGGGTCAATATAGATATACTGGTACGCAGAGGAATCCAAAATAATGTGTTTTAATACAACATAAGTGAGAGAAATTTTTAAAACACTTGACATAATATATATGAAAACACATAGGCATACTTAAAAGACATTGAACATTTATTTGAAATCAGAGACTCACACTTTATCTTACTTAGAGTTAGGTGGAACACCCTACAACTCTAATATCACATGGGCTATTTGGAATTTACCCTTAACTCAGCGGCCAATCCCCTAACCCAAGTTTGCCGAAAGGGTTGGAGTCTCTATCTCTAATACACCAAGGGGCACTAGGCAGCGTATGGTCCCTCTTGGGTACATATAAACCTGTATCGTCAAAACACGGTTTCCAGCAATGATCCATGACACTCAAATGACTTCTTTGAGCAACCACCTAACTCACTTTACGACAATTTTTAACTATTTAAGACAAGTACTCTTTGACATCAAAATACGAAAAAGGGATCTAATTCTGTTATGGCACTCTTCTGTTTGGTATCGTCATACCGAGACTTAGAAGTCATATCTCTAAGAAATAAAATATCAAGTTATGGATCTTTTATTCAAAAACAAAGCTTAGACAACTAAATCATTCAAACAGTATAAGAGGATTTTTATAACGTATCACATGAAACATATGTAAAGATTCTCTCCTTCAAGTCTTAAAACATATGGTGGTCCTTAATTTTGTAGCAAGGATTGCAACTCTTTAAATCATCACTTTTCTTTTATATTAATAAGGAACTCCCTCTCTTCCATTCATAACCCAAAAATCAAGTTTTAAACAGTAGTAAAGACAGTTGTAACATGTTTCTCAATATGCAATTGCATAAGTCATAACACATGAAATAAAAATACATCATAAAAAGAGAGGAATTATATATGTTCATTCTCTCATTGCAATATTCAAACTCAAACGCATACATACTTTTATACGATTGCAAATTAAATTTAGCGGAAAGCCTCAAGGCCAAAACATTATATCATTGAAAGAGTTCATAATGCATGTTTTTTAATGTAATTCAAAACACTTCATGAATGCATGATTTCTCATCATTCAAAACATTATTAAATATGATTCAACCATACCCATGTAGTTTAGGAAAATCCCACGTAACTTATATTTTTTATCTTGAAGATTGGAACCTTAATTTAACCCTTTTCTTGAAATCTTGAACGTAGAGGAAACCCTAATTTTCTCTTTTTCTTGAAAGTGAAGAGGATTTGAGATGTTTTAAAACTAATTAAAGATCGATTATAATGTGTTTTAGATGATTTAAATCATGTAGGAGAAATTTGGGGTGAGAAAAATACAAAAATACCCCTCGAAAAAGTATGGACAAATTGCAAAAATTTTCAGTTGATAACTTATCAACTAGTTGATGACTTATCAACTAAAGTCTTCACTTCTGTAGCTGGTATGGTTATGGGTGACTACTTGGTTAATAAGTCATCAACTAATGACTTATCACCTCAAGTCATCACTTTATGACTAACGTTGACCATATTTTATTTTTAGCTGACGACTTGGTTGATAAGTCGTCACTTGGGTGACGGCCTATCACCTCGAGTCTTTACTTGAAGCTGGAATTGGTCGCCTACTGGTTAAGGCTGATGACTTGGTTGATAAGTGGTGACTTAGTTAATGGCCTATCATCTCAAGTCATCAACTTGTTGACAGACGGACATGCTGAGGTAAAATGAGCATAACATTCCTCTCCAAAATCAGATTAAAGCAAAACCAAGTACATTGGAAAGAAGACTCAAGGACCTTTCTTTTTATATATAGAAGAACACCTGAATGGATATACTCCCAGATATACACTAATCTAAATTTGAACATATTTGAATAATTCGTTAAAACTTAATCGATGGAAAAGTCCTCAACTCGTTCTTGAGTTGCGAGGGTATTATGACTCCAATCAATGTACAAAGATATTCTCACATCATATATTTCATAATCCCACACATAGATACATAGAATTATTAGGTTCAATTCTATACGCATGCGAACCATGATTTGAATTTTTAGCCCGAAAATATGGGTCATTTCATTATCCCCCCTTGGGATCATTCGTCCCCGAATGATGACTCGACACACAACAAGTATGATTTGAAGCACTAAATGGAAGGAAAGGAGTAGTATAGGATTTGTACCTTCTATATCACCATCCATATTTTTGAAGAGGGTCGGGTACCTCACACGCATGTCATTTTTTAACTCCCCAAGTAGCTTCCCCAGTTTTTTTATTCTTCCACAAAACCTTAACCGAAGCTATCTCCTTACTCCTCAACCTCAGAACATGGCGATCCAAAATGGAAATAGGTTATTTCTCATATGATAGTGAGTCTTTCATATTAATCTCTTATATAGGAAAGAAACGATACTGGTGCTCAATACATTTCTTTAACATCGATACATGAAATACAGGATGCACAAAAGCTAATCTCATTTGGAAATCCAAATCATATGCAACCCCACCAATCCTCCTCGTAATTATATAAGGATCTATGTAATGAGGACTAAGTTTTCCTTTTTTTTGAATCGCATGACTCCTTTCATATGAGAGACCTTTAGAAATACCCAATCACCAACCTCCAACTCCAAATCCCTTCTTCTAACATCTGCATAGGACTGTTGGGGATTCTAAGATATCTTAAGTCTCTCTCTAATAACCTTCACTTTCTCCATCGCTTGATGAACAAGATCAGGACCAAACAACCGGGTTTCCCACAATTTATTCCACCAAATCAGAGACCTAAATCTCCTCCCATAAATTGATTCAAAAGGAGTCAACTGAATACTGGAATGGTAGCTATTGTTGTAGGTGAATTCTATTAATGGCAAATAATCCACCCAACTACCCTTAATGTCAATCACGCATCCCTAAACATATCTTATAAGGTATGAATGGTGCGTTCTACTTGCCCATCAGTCTGAGGGTGGAAACAAGTACTAAGGTTCACTTGGGTACCTAAACCCCTCTAAAAAAATCTCCAAAACTGAGACGAAAATTGAGTTCCTCGATCTAATATAATGGACATTGGATCCCTATGTAACCGGTCTATTTGTTGAATGTACAGCTTAGCATAGTCATCTCGCAAATAATTTGTCCGCACGAGAAGGAAATGGGAGGGTTTGGTCATCTGGTCTACAATTACCCAAATGGAATCATATTGGTTTCGGGACTTTGGAATCCTCGTAATGAAATAAATATTGATCTTCTCCCACTTCCACATAGGCAAAGCTATCACTTGGGAAGTGCCACCTGGTCTCACATGCTCTACCTTGACTTGCTGAAAATTCATACACTTAGAAACAAAATTAACAACATCTCTTTTCATATTATTCAACCAATAGATAGTCTTAAGATTATGATACATTTTTGTAGAGCCTGAGTGAAAAACATACCTTGATGTGTTACCTTTATTAAGAATCCCATCTCATAAACCATCCATGTTCGGTGCACATAGCCTACCCTAACACCCTAAAATCACATCACCTCCAATTTCAAATGCCATCATCTTTTGTTGACCATTATCTTCCTTAATATGCATCAAGATGGGGTCCTCAAACTGTTTCTCATTAACTTCAGCACATACGGAGGATTTAGCCATATCACGAACAATTACTCCTCCATCTTCAAAATCCAAAAGTCAAACTCCCATAGTTTCAAGCTGGTGCATATCCTTCACCATCTCTTTTTTTTCCTTCCTCAACATGAGAAAGACTTCCCTTTAACAACCTGCTAAGAGTGACGTCTATAAAATTGGCCTTGCCTGGATGAGGATGTTGGCTCATATCATAGTCCTTTAACAATTCTAACCACCACCTCAGCCTGAGGTTAAGTTCTTTCTACGGGAAAATATACTGCAAACTTTTGTGGTCAGTAAATATATCAGCATGCACCACATAAAGATAATGTCGCCAGATTATAAGTGCAAACAACAAAACTGCTAACTCCAAATCATGTGTGGGGTAATTTCACTCATGCACCTTTAACTTCCTAGATGCATAAGCCACTACCTTACCATGTTGTATAAGCACAGACCCAAGTCCCACTTGGGACGTATCACCGAACACAAAAAAACCTTCTGTACCCTCAGAAAGAGTCAAAATAGGTGAAGTAGTAAACTTGTCTTCTAGTTTCTCAAAACTATTCTCACAAGAGTAAGACCACAAGAATTTTACCTTTTTCTGCATCAATTTGGCTAGTGGAGAAGCTATGGAGGAAAAACTCTCAACGAACGTTCTGTAGTACCCTGCAAAAACCCAAGAAGCTCTAAATATCAGTTGGAGTCATAGGTCTGGGCCATTTTCTCACTGCCTCTACCTTTTTGGGATTAACCTTAATCCTCTCACTAGAAATAATGTGCCCCAGGAAAGCAATAGCACTAAGCCAGAATTCACACTTGGAAAATTTTGCATACAACTCATGATCTTTAAGGGTCTGAAGGATGATTCGGAGGTGATTGGCATATTCCTCTTCATTCTTACAATAAACCAAGATGTCGTCAATAAAGACTATGACAGATAGATCTAGAAATTGATGAAACACTCTATTCCTTAGGTCTATAAAAGTTGAAGGGGCATTAGTAAACCCAAATGACATAACTAAGAATTCATAGTGACCATATCGGGTTTGGAATATTGTATTGGGAATGTCAGCCTCCCTAACCTTCTACCAATGATACCCCGAACAGAGGTCTATTTTTGAGAAACATTTGGCACCCTGATGTTGGTCAAAAAGATCCTCAATTCTAGGAAGAGGGTATTTATTTTTAACAGTGAGCTAATTGAGCTGCTGGTAGTCTCCATACATATAGAGGGAGTAGTCTTTCTTACGCATAAAGAGTATAGGTGCACCCCAGGGAGAAATGATGATAGGCGTATTTACACGCCTGAATTACTATAATTTACTCATATTTTAGCTAAGTTTTGAGGACAAAATATATAATTCATGCACTTTTCGTCCCTTTTCCGGTAAGTGAGCTAACAAACGTGATTAGCAAGTTTTCAGGTATAAATGATGCAGATTACAGCATATTATGGATAACTTGACGCCCAAGGAAACTTCATGACAGAAGGAAGGGAAAGCTTGGATGCCAAGGACCAAAAATGACACATGGAATATCTGTCCCGGGCAAAAACAACATTTCCAAAGACTTTGGGGATCAGCAGTAACTTATTAGGATTAGGATAATGATGCAGTAACCTAGTAGGACTAGGATAAGTAATGCAGTAGCTTAGTAGGAATAGGATATGGGTGTTATAAATACCCTATTTTGTTAGAGATTTTAAGCATTCTACTTCTAGTTCCGAATCATTCTAATTCTTCCATCAATTCGAATTCTCATACTTTTACTTTTTATTCAATTAATTCTTATTACTTTCTCTTCATCTATTCGATCTTAAGTTACACAACAAGAGAAACTCTATTCTCAAAGGACTTCACGCCACAAGACGCATACTACACGTGAGATCCTATTTTGATATAATGATAATGTCTATTGTGATTTCCATCGCACTCATGAATAGCTAAATTTCTCTGTTGGGGTTATGGAAGCCTTATGAGATACTATCTATTGCTATGAGTTTGTGAGTTCGTGACTCGTATGATGCTTATATCATTATTCTCTTCATCTTAATGCAAATTCTTGTGGTTGCAAATGCATAGAATACGCCAGTATAGCATTAACTTGTTCAAAAGAAAAGTTATATGTCTGGAAAAGAGATAATGTCAAGGTAATAGGGCACCAACCCCTGTTAAAAAGTTAGTGCCGTAACTGGATTAACCTCTTCGAGAGTTCGTACCGTTAGACACGCTTTAAGCTCGAAAGAGTTAAAGTGAAATAATCCTTGATTGTCGAAAGACGCCTGGATTTACCATAGAATACAATTCTCTATAAGCACATGCATGTCTGAGTTCCGCATAACTCATAGCCAATAGAGACGTATAAATCATAAGGTGGACATAACCCTAACTCTCAATTCTCATTGGTTAAACATATTACTAAACATTCTTTCCTTTTTACTTTGTTATTTTCTGTTTTTACTCTACTATTTTGTTACATTATTGCACGCTACAAAATCCCCCCTTTTTACGAGACTTGCACCAAAATTCTAATAATCTTTGCTTACTTAGTGACAGGCTATTCTCTTTGGGGTCGATACCCAACCCAGTTGGGTTATATATTTGACAACGACCGCTTACACTCTTACGAGAGCTGTAGTTTGACCGTTATCATAAATTGGCGCCGCTGCAGGGGAATACCGTTGTCAAATAAGTTTGTGATAGTTACTAGACCCTTTGGTCAAAGATTCTCGTACTTTACTTTTAGTTTTTATTTTTGTTTTCTGCAGGTTTTGTTCAGTGCATACCAAATACTCGAAGTTCTGGTCAACCATTATTACCCATAAACCCTGAACCGTAACTTATTGGCAGAATGGATGCACAACGTGACATTGACAGAAGGGTGGCTCAATGGAAGCAGGCTAGACTAGCTGCACTGGAAGCTGCTCAAGTGCATCAACAGAATATTGATAACCCAGGTCGGGCAACAAATCCTGATAATGAGGACCTGGGTGATGAGAAGCTACTAAATCCTATCCGTACTGATGAGGTGGCGGCACCTATGCATAGGAAAGATCGTCAAGCTAGAATGAGACCTGACCGCCGAGCTGTGCAGTCTCCTTTTGATGATGATGATGATGATCTGGATGGAGCTGGTGCTACAGGAGTTATTATTCCTCCGCCCTTGGCACCTGGAGCAAAGTTCAATATCACTAGCACCATGATTAAACTATTGCAGCTCAAGGGATTATTTGGTGGGCGTGCAGGCGTTGATCCGAATATGCATCTGATCAACTTCATCACAACAAGCAAGTCATTCGACAATCTAGGCGTTGGACAGAATGCAATTCGGCTGCGCTTATTTCCATTGTCTCTATCTAGGGAGGCAACTCTATGGTTGAATGGGCTGACTCCTGATTCTATTACTAATTGGAGGCAACTGAAAGACGCTTTCCTAGAAAGATTCTTTCCGCTATCCAAGAGAGCACAGTTGAGAGATGAGATCAGCAACTTCTGACATCTTCCAACTGAAGCTCTCCATGAAACATGGGAGTGGTTCAAAAAGAAGCTTATACAGTGCCCAAATCATCATATGACCAATGTCCACTTGATGGAGATATTATACAGGGCTTTCAACTCAGTGACTAAGACAGTGGTTGATAATGCTGCAGGTGGGTCATTCATGGACCTTACTTTTCTTAAGGCAAGTGATATGCTAGATCGTATGACAAAGCAGAGTAGAGCTTGGCATACCAGGGATTCTGAGGTAGCAAGCTCTACCGTATCTGTTGGCATGACGGAAGAGCAGAGGCGTAGACAAGAGGAACGCGATCAAGATATGGCGCACATGAAAACGCAGATGGATCTTCTCACTAAGAACTTATTATCAGGAAAGACCGAAAAAGTTAAGGCCATTGTATCACAGGGAAGAGATGAATCCGACTATGAGGAAGAAGTAAACTACCTGAATAATCAGGGGGTTTCCGAGGCAATGCCCAAGGAAACCAAGGTCGGAACTACTATGAGAAATCTGGAAACAAGGACCAAGGTAGTTGGAAGAACAAGAATGACAATAGTGGTTTATATGATCCCCCAGGAAGATGTGACACCACTGTATCTGGGTCGGGAAATATGGAAGAGATGATGGATAAACTGTTGAAAGGAGTGGAAGCAACCAGCGTAGGAGTAACGGAGGTAATAAATGATTTGTCCTCAATGAAGCAATTGGTTGACTCATATTCCACTTCAATAAAACAAATAGAGCAACAATTGAGCCTACTTTCAGCAGCACTCAATCAAAGAAAGGCAGTCACTCTACCTAGTGACACTGTGAAAAATACAAGGAACGACGGATCATGCATGGCTATTACTACCAGGAGTGGTAAGGTGCTGGAAAATTCATCCCAAAGCAAGCAAGTGACCGAAAATAAGGAAGATGATGACACCATAGAAGCTGACCAAGACGTTCATGATGTCACGCCTCAACCTCCACAGTATGAAAATATCACTAAACCAAAACAAGATAAAAAAAAGTGGTGGAGAAAACTATTCCCCTTCCACCACCACCTTTTCCTCAAAGATTGAAGAACAAGGCAGATGATACAAGGTTCAGCAAATTCATGACTATGTTAAAACAGCTGACAATTAATGTGTCGTTGGTGGAAGCACTTGAACAAATGCCTGGGTATGCGAAATTCATGAAGGATCATTTGACAAAGAAGCGGGCAGCAAGGTATGAGTTGACAGATATTGTTCATCATTGCAGCGCAATTGCCACCCGATCACTAGTTCAGAAGAAGGCCGACCCCGGTGCTTTCACTATTCCTTGCACCGTTGGATCTTTGAATTTTGCCAAAGCATTATGTGATTTAGGAGCCAGCATCAATTTGATGCCATTATCTATTTACAAAAAGTTGGGGGTTGGGTGATCCTACTCCAACCAACATGAGGCTCGTAATGGCGGATAGGTCGGTAAAACGACCTGTTGGTATTCTATGTGATGTATTGGTGAAGGTTTCTTCATTCATCTTTCCATAAGACATCGTTATTTTGGATTTTGAGGAAGACTCAGAAGTTCCCATAATCTTGGGGTGCCTTTTCCTTGCAACAGGAAGTGTGCTTATTGATTTAAGAGCTAATGAGCTTTTATTCCGAATAAATGATGAAGTAGTTCGCTTTGATGTGTGCAAATCAATGAAGCACCCCAAAGAGCTGAATGTATTCTCGGTAGCTGATGTTTATATTGATGATGAAAAAGAATTATCTGAAGAGGAGAAGATTATTGACGACCCATTGGCGGTTGCGCTCATGAATCTTGAACACAAGGATGCTGAAAACTATGAAGAAACTATTGGTGGTCTAATAGGATTTGGGTCATATCCTCATGCTCCAAAGAAGCTGGACCTTGATCTTAAATATCGACCCACACCACCAGCTAAACCATCTATTGAAGAGCCACCCACGTTAGAGTTGAAGGAGTTGCCTAATCATTTAAAGTATGCATTCTTAGGAAGCGGAAGCACACTCCCAGTCATTGTGGCCACCGATTTGGGTGAGCAGAAAGTTGCAACTCTCATTGCTATTTTACAAAATTATATAAGATCCATTGGTTGGACCATCGCTAACATCATTGGTATTCCACCTGGGATTTGTACACACAAGATTCAACTTGAAGAAAATTTCACACCAACTATTGAGCATCAAAGGCGTCTCAATCCACCTATGCAAGAAGTGGTGAAGAAACACATTATTAAGTTGTTAGATGCAGGGGTTGTGTATCCAATATCTGACAGTACATGGGTGAGCCCGGTACAATGTGTTCCCAAGAAAGGAGGCATGACGGTAGTTGCGAATGAAAAGAATGATCTTATTCAACTCAGACCTGTTATAGTATGGAGAGTATGCATGGACTACCGAAAGATAAATTCATGGACGCTTAAGGACCACTTCCCAATGCCATTCATGGACCAAATGCTCGATCGATTAGCGGGGAAAGGATGGTTCTGTTTCTTAGATGGTTATTCCGGCTATAATCAGATTTTTATTGCCCCCGAAGACCAAGATAAGACAACATTCACATGACCATATGGTATGTTTGCCTTTAAACGCATGTCATTCGGGCTATGTAACGCACCAGCCACTTTTCAGCGTTGTATGATATCCATTTTTTCTGATATGGTTGAAGACACCTTGGAGGTGTTCATGGACGATTTTTCAGTTGTGGGTGAGTCGTTTGAATCATGCTTGACAAACCTAAGTACGGCGTTACAAAGATGTGTTGAATTCAACCTAGTGCTGAACTGGGACAAGTGCCACTTTATGGTTAAAGAAGGTATTGTTCTTGGGCATAAAATCTCTGAAAAAGGAATTGAGGTTGATTGAGCTAAAATTGAAGTTATCGAGAAGCTACCACCCCCAATTTCAGTAAAGGGAGTTCGTAGTTTCCTCGGTCACGCAGGTTTCTATCGACGGTTTATCAAAGACTTCTCCAAAATTGCTAGTCCATTATGCAAACTTTTGGAGAAAGATGCAAGGTTTGACTTCAATGAAGACTGTTTGAGGGCATTTGAATGCCTCAAAGGGAAGCTAATTGAAGCTCCTATCATTGTAGCACCAGATTGATCTTTACCGTTTGAAGTCATGTGTGATGCTAGCGGGGTAGCTTTGGGTGCTGTACTTGGCCAGAGAAGGGAAAAGTTATTCCACCCAATCTACTACACAAGCAAGGTCCTGAACAAAGCCTAGAAGAACTACACTGTCACAGAACAAGAGCTTCTAGCGGTTGTGTATGCTTTTGAAAAGTTCCGTGCTTATTTGTTGGGAACCAAAGTGGTAGTTCATACAAATCATCCAGCTCTGAGATATCTAATGACAAAGAAGGATGCGAAACCAAGGCTAATTCGATGGGTATTGTTGCTGCAAGAATTTGATTTCGAGGTAAAAGATAGAAGAGGTTGCGAGAACCAAGTGGCTGATCATCTATCTAGACTCGAGAATGAGCATATAGCGCATCCTGATCTTGAGATTGATGATGCATTCCCTGATGAAGAGATCTTAGCCACAATAATGGAAGAGTTACCATGGTGTGCAGACTTTGCGAACTTTGTGGTGAGTAATGTCATGCCTGCAAATCTATCTTTCCATCAAAAGTGGAAGTTCATGCATGATGTAAAACACTAATTTTTGGATGAGCCATATTTGTTTCGACGATGCGCGGATAGTGTTATCAGGCGATGCATATCCCATGTAGAGGTGCCGAATATATTGGAGGCATGTCACACTTCCCAAGTTGGGGGACATCACGCAGGTAATCGAACAGCAAAGAAGGTATTGCAAAGTGGATACTATTGGCCTTCGATATTTAGAGATGCCTACGAATTTGTGAGAAGATGCGACCAATGTCAGAGACAAGGCGCAATTTTGAAACACCATGAGATGCCCATGACTAAAATGCTTGAAGTTGAGATATTTGATGTATGGGGTATTGATTTCATAGGCCCATTCGGAAATTTCTTTGGAATGAAATACATCCTAGTCGCTGTAGATTATGTTTCAAAATGGGTCGAAGCAGTAGCATTGGACGACAATGAAGGAAAGCGTGTTGTAACATTCTTGAAGAGAAATGTCTTCTCTCGCTTTGGAGTACCACGTACTATCATAAGCGATGGAGGATCTCACTTTTGCAACAAGCTGTTCAAATCCATATTGGCCAAATATGGTGTGAAGCAACATAAGGTAGCCACACCTTATCACCCACAAACTAGTGGACAGGTAGAAGTTTCAAATCGAGAGATCAATAAAATCCTTGCTAAGACTGTAAATGCTAATAGGAAGGATTGGTCTCGGAAGATGGATGATGCACATGGGCTTATAGGACTGCATTCAAAATACCAATTGGCATGTCCCCGTACCAACTAGTTTATTGGAAGTCTTGTCACTTGCCCATTGAGCTCGAGCATAAAGAATTGTGGGTGTTAAAGCAACTTAATTTGAAGTGGGATGATTCCATGAATCTGAGATTGGAGCAGGTGAATGAGATGGATGAATTCCGTCTTCATGCATATGAAAGAGCAGACCTCTACAAGGAATGGATGAAAAAGTATCATGTTTAGCGGATTGTTCAACGAAACTTTCAAAAGGATGATATGGTACTTCTTTTCAATTCCAGACTGAAGCTATTCCGAGGTAAGTTAAATTCCAAATGGTCTGGTCCGTACAAAGTTACCCAAGTCTACTCGTCTGGAGTAGTTGATCTAGAAGACAATAATGGTGTTGTCTTTAAGGTGAATGGCCAACGAGTAAAACCATATATCGGTCCTCTTGACTCGATAAACTATATGGCCACCATCTACCTCGACGAAGTCTAAGTACTCGAGGTAACTATGTCGTGCCGCGACAATAAATCAAGCACTAGATGGGAGGCAACCCATCGTTTTTCATTCTTTCTTTCGTTCTACTAAGTGTTTGTTTTCGTTAAATAAAAATCCAAAAAGAAGAGTCATTCCACGACCAAAACTAAGGCTCTTGATGGGAGGCAACCCATCGTTCTAATCGTTTTTGTTGCTTTTGAGTAAGTGTAGGTGCAAGAGGTGTAAAGGAGGAGATTGAGTTCAACTCTTGATTTTGAAGAATTGCATGTTAAAGGTGGTAAGTTAGGATTGAAGAAGCAAAAGGCTATGGGTTGGGCATTGCCTATGAAAATATAGGCAAAGAACAAGACAAGGCCTATGTAAATCTAGGCCACGAACAAGGCAAGGCCTATACTATGGCCTAATCTCTCGGAATCTAGTGTGCCATAGCATAGGCGCCGCCCATGCCTATGTGTGCCATAGCATAGGCACCGCCTATGCAAAAGAATTTTGTCTCTGAATCTCATATGCCATGGCATAGGCTCCGCCTATGCCAAACAATTCCATGGCATAGGCGTCGCCTATTCTCAACAATGCTTTGCAAAAGGCGCCGCCTATGCCAAGCATAGGCAAAGAAAAAGGCGCCGCCTATGGTCACTTTTGGTCTCCAAATCCTATTTTAAATGGGTCAAAACCCGACCCAAGATTGCCCTGTAAATAAGAAACTTAGTCTTAGACCAAAAATACATTGCAAACCTAAGAAAAGCGCCGCCTACCTCTCCAAATTCTCTCAAAAATTTTCCTTTTGCTCTTTTACTTCACAAGAACATCTTCCAAAGGCATCAACCAAGTAAGTACTTCTTTGTTCTTCTTTTATATTCCGTAAGTACTACAATACTACGCCTACAATAAATTGTTAGATCTTGAAGTAGTATTGGTGATTTGAATGTGGTTGATTTGTTGTGATACTACTAAGTGAGTGAAAGAATACGTAAGGATGATGTTAACTTGTTTCAACTTGTCTTTGATTTTCATACACTGTCATACTTTTGCGGAATTGACATGGGCACGAAAATTGCATAATCTTGTAAATAGAAAGCTTACATGTTGGAATGACTTGTTCATCGAGATGAGAATCATGGTTAAACTACCAACTTGTGAGGTTGTGATTATTTCTAGATGTTATAACTTGATTCAATCTTTATGTAGTAGTCTTGATCAAAAGATGTATCAACCATGAAAGTATTGCAATGATTTTTTGGAAGTATGGCTGCACTAATTATATTGTTGGAATATAGCGCCTAAAACGTATATCGATGAAGTCTGAGTAATCGACATCGTTCACTTCACTAGTCCATACCAATAAAGAAAGTGTGGGGTGGTGCCACTACTGCTTGTTCATTGATTGTAGCCACCGAGATGAAGCTAACATGAATATTATTTTCATCTCAGGTACAATGGCACCAAAAGCAAGGCAAGGAAAGGATAAAGCAACCACTTCACAAAAAGGCCAGAAAAGGGGACGAAAAGAGCAAGGCAAATCCTCCTCGCTGCAAATACCTTGCCGTATGTTCAGAATTAAATGGGTCTTATAGGATAAAGGAAAGGAATGGTATACGAACAATAAAGAGAAGAAATATGTTCACATGGAGTTGATACACAAGGAGAGCCTAGCAAAGAAAGAACCTCGCATGTTGGCTAAAATAATGGCGTTACATCTTGATTTCATCTTCCGAGATATGGGAGAGTGCAATATCGATTTAACATGAGAATTCTATGCCAACTGGTAACCAAAAACTACAGGGAGTGAAGTTAAGATTCGGGGACAAGTTCTGCAACTAAATGCGGAGTTCTTCAACTCTTTTCTAGGCTTGCCATCTGTTAATCCCGCACCATTCAAGGAGCTTTATCGCAGACCTCCGTACAGGGAAATCAGACACACACTATGTGGAACAGAGAAGCTAGGATATGGCTGCGAATAGTCAACTCTTGCCTCATTCCAGGGACACAGTACATAAAGATAACACGAGATAGAGTGTGCCTGGTGTACGCATTGATGACGAATGTCCTTATCAATATTGGGGCAATTATTTGATCTACAATGCGGAAAGCTACGCTACACATGAGGTCCCACTTCAGCTTTGGCAACCTGTTGACTGCAATATTGAGGAAGGAAGACATCGAAGAGGAACCGGCTGATCATAAGCTTCCACACAACCCGAAGAAGGTTGACCTCACAATGGTTAAAGATGCTGAAACCATGCATGGCGTTAACCTAACCACTGCTGAAACACATGCTCGAGACGAAAGCTTCTCCCGCCATTTATATGGCATGATGAAGTTTACCATGATGAGCGGGGGTCGTGTTCCAACTGCTGCAGAGCTCCAACAGTTGGATTATGACTACCCAATGAATGAGCATGCGAGGGAGATGTATGGAGTAGGTGTATATTTTTAGGAACCTCTTGATGACGACATGCCAACCGATGATGATCGTCAAATGCCAGACTCCGACGTGTAAGAGAACTCTGATGACGACGACTCTGATGACGATTCCGATGCAGGGGGTATGACCCCAGACATAGAGAATGAGTCCGACTAATCAGGTTCTTCTTATTTATTTTTCACTGAGGGCAGTGTGTCCCGTCTAAGTGTGGGGTGCTGGTATTTGCATGCTATACTTCTTTATTTGCATTTGCATTTATTTATGTTATTTATGTTTGGTTGTTTGATTTAGTTAGTAGTCGTAGATTTTTTTTATTTTGATGCATGAAATTGTTCTGCTAGGCGGCATGTTGTTATGACAAGAGTTTGTGCTAGAATCATTACTATTGAGAAATTTAGGCTCTAAGTGTGACTCACTGTGTGATAATTGTGTGGTTTAATTCATTCATCTGTTAGGGTCAAGAGTCTATAATACTCCCAATAAAGTTGACCATGTGCCTTGTGTGTGTGTGAGATGATAGTATATTTTGTGTTTGTGACTGATGCTAGAACTTGCCTGGTGTGTGTGTAAAGCGAAATAAAGAGTGAGAGTTTAGGAGATGATTTAGGCATTTCTTTGGCAACCGATACTTGTTTACCTTCATTTTACCTACCCGTGGACATTATCCTAGTCAACCCCTTTGAGCCTTTAAGCCATTTTCTTTGACAACCTCATATGTAAGCCGAATCCATTTTTTTTTCCAAGATCATAATTTGATCCAAATTCCTAAGTGCTTTAAATTGTGAAGTCATGTGACAAAATAAGAGGAAATTGGGTAAGAGTGATGCCTTAGAGTGTATTGGTACTTGAATTTGTTATGAAAAAAGTGGCTATCATGGAGGTGTGTTATAAAAAAAGAAAAAAAAAAGAAAGAGAAAGAGAAAAGAAAAAAAATAGAAAAACCAAAAGATAAATTGTGTTGATGATTAAATAAAAAGATAGTTATGCTTGAATGGCAAAATAGGTGAAAAGGGGTGATAGATGAAAGAAGGTTAGCAGGGTTGATTAAAAGAGAGTATTAATGGCATAATGTGATGTATTAAATCGCTTAGGAACATAGTCACTATTTCTGGCCAAAATAGTCCTACCCGTCCCTTAGCCTACATTACAACCTGTAAAGACCTATTTGATCATAAGCTTAACATTCTGATATTAGTAGAGCATTACGCTAAGGGCAAGCCTATGGTCATATGTTGCAACATATGAATTCTTTGTGAGAGTGAGAGCAAGGATAATCTTATACCCATGTTCTGAAAAATGCAATATTTGAGAGTGATTATGGGTAATATCTTATGTGAGACACACATGGTTGATGAGTTTTGGGTAGTCTTGAATGATTCTTTGTGGCTTAACTTTTGGATACGAATTAACCATCATCACGAGTCTATATTAGAGGTTGAATTGTTTCTAGAAGTGATTAGAAAACTACTCTTTGTTTATAATTATCGTGCTTGTCTTGATGAAAATTTTATGTTGTTACTGTGAAACCCTAAGTAGATGTCTATATGGACATGATATATTGTTCAAGGACGAACAAATCTTTATGTATGGGGTGTTGATGATAGGCGTATTTACACGCCTAAAGTACTATAATTTACCCATATTTTAGCTAAGTTTTGAGGACAAAATATATAATTCATGCACTTTTAGTCCTTTTTCCTGTAAGTGAGCTAACAAACGTGATTAGAAAGTTCTCAGGTATAAATGATGCAGATTTCAGCATATTATGGATAACTTGACGCCCAAGGAAGCTTCACGAAAGAAGGAAGGGAAAGCTTGGACGCCAAGGACCAAAAGTGACACATGGAATATTTGTCCCGGGCAAAAACAACATTTCCAAAGACTTTGGGGATCAGCAGTAACTTATTAGGATTAGGATAATGATGCAGTAACCTAGTAGAACTAGGATAAGTAATGCAGTAGCTTAGTAGTAATAGGATATGGGTGTTATAAATACCCTATTTTGTTAGAGATTTTAAGCATTCTACTTCTAGTTCTGAATCATTCTAATTCTTCCATCAATTCGAATTCTCATACTTTTACTTTTTATTCAATTAATTCTTATTACTTTCTCTTCATCTATTCGATCATAAGTTACACTACAAGAGAAACGCTATTCTCAAAGGAATTCACGCCACAAGACACATACTACACGTGAGATCCTATTTTTATATAATGATAATGTCTATTGTGATTTCCATCGCACTCATGAATAGCTAAACTTCTCTATTGGGGTTATGGAAGCCTTATGAGATACTATGTATTGCTATGAGTTTATGAGTTCGTGACTCGTATGATGCTTATATCATTATTCCCTTCATATTAATGCAAATTCTTGTGGTTGCAAACGCATAGTATACGCCAGTATAGCATTAACTTGTTCGAAAGAAAAGCTATATGTCTGGAAAAGAGATAATGTCAAGGTAATAGGGCACCAACCCCTGTTAAAAAGTTAGTGTTGTAACTGGATTAACCTCTTGGAGAGTTCGTACCGTTAGACACGCTTTAAGCTCGAAAGAGTTAAAGTGAAATAATCCTTGATGGTCGAAAGACGCCTGGATTTACCATAGAATACAATTCTCTATAAGTACATGCATGTCTGAATTCCGCATAACTCATTGACAATAGAGACGTATAACTCATAAGGTGGACATAACCCTAACTCTCAATTCTCATTGGTTAAACATCTTACTAAACATTCTTTCCTTTTTACTTTGCTATTTTCCGTTTTTACTCTACTATTTTGTTACATTATTGCACGCTACAAAATCCCCCCTTTTTATGAGACTTGCACCAAAAGTCTAATAATCTTTGCTTACTTAGTGACCGGCTATTCTCTGTGGGATCGATACCCAACACAGTTGGGTTATATATTTGACAACGACCGCTTACACTCTTACGAGAGCTGTAGTTTGAGCGTTATCAAGAAACACTAAGGAAGATAAAGCCCTTGTCAAGAAGATATTTTAACTAATCTTTCCACTCTTTCAGTTATGCAGGGGCTATTCTATATGGCTAAATAGAAATAGGACAAGTGTCCAACAACAAGTCAATACAAAAATCTACCTCCCTTTTAGGTCATATCACCGTGAGATCATTAGGAAAAACATTTGGGAATTCATTAACTACCGGGACAAATGGTAACGCTCAAACACACTCTTGAATGGGTGTAAGCTATCATCGTCAATATAAAACCCAACTAGGTTGGGGTCCAATCCCACAGGGAATATGGTGTGAACTCAAGTCGTTTGCGATTTAATTCACTGATAGTTTAACGTTTCCTGAAATGGGGTTTTAAGTTTCACAAATGATTGTTTGTCACTTTAATTTTGATGTTTGTAACAAATATTTTAAGAAATAGCCAGAATTATGTTCACTAGGGCTTACGGTACATAACAGATGCTAGAGGTGACTCAAGATTCTCATGGTGGTTAGGATAACAAGCTATGTTTATCGATGATATGCTCAAATGTCTCTCGATCTATTTAAGCGTCTAATTTCCTAATCCTCTCGGACTTAGGAAATTTCTGTTCACTATCCAAATTTTACCTCAAGTTAACCAACCTTGTTACAGCGTTTATTATTAAACAAAGTATTTCCAAGTCCCAGTTGATAATTCACTTCCTACTAAATATGATTTCTTTCCCAAGAAAATCAAAGTAGGTGTGTCTACAATTTGCAACCAACAGAGGTTAATTAAAATTTCAGAATTATCAAGAAATCCTAACACCTATTAAATCTTGAGTGTTTAGCACATCGTCATGACCTAACCCTAGATCCCATAATTCGAGTTAATGGAGTTTATCTACTCATGATGCAAAGAACAAGTACATGAATTCAATTCATAAGTGAGAAGATTAACTTACAATGATAATGAAAATCAAGAAGTATAACTTGAATTGAACCACGGTACAAAACTCCCAAAATATGGTCTAGAGAGAGAGAGAAAAAAAAATCTTATGTTGCAAAGTATGTTGATTGATAAGTTCTGTCTCCCTCATGAAAACCCTAAAACAAGGCTTTAAATAGTTAACCCTAAATAAGGAAACAAAATACAAGTTTCATATTTTTCTCGGAATAAATGACGACATTAGTGATGACTTATCAGGAGTCTGATAGCTTATCACGGATGTCATCAGCTCCTCTGCATTTTCTGCTCTTACTGCCTAAGGATGACTATGATGATGATGGCCTATCTTGATCTTGACGACGCGTCATGCATGTCATCACAAAACTTTCTTCAACTTCCATCTTCTGTTTAAGGTTGATAGGATCCTTGATAGCTTATCACCAGGATGACAACATTTCATGGATGTCGTCATCCACACTTAGTCCTTTATTTACTTCATATTTTAGGCTTTTTTCTTCCTAGATTGGTGATTCCCCTTCATCTATACATTTACTGGAAAATGAAAGTAAACTAATAAAAAATAGCTAAAGTTGCTCAAGACCTTGCAATTATCTAGAGTTAAAAGCTGCAAATATGTTAACATAGGCTCGCACATCAACAAACTAGAGGGAAAGACTTGTAGTACTAAAATCTTTGACCCAAGTAAGATGATACAAATAGCCTTTGGATATAAGCTTGTGGAATATGAGATAGGATATGAACTTCCTCCTAGTTTCTAAAGAATACCCCTCCCACTCTATCACTGGCTCCCTTGGAAAAGAGAAAATAACTTTTTAAGTTTTACAATCTAAGGTGGCATAAGACCAATGGAACCAATCCATCCCCAAACTAACATCAAAGTCAAACATATCAAGTTCTACAAGGTCTGCCACAGTGTCACGGTTACAGATAGTCACAACATAATTTTTATACACCCTCCTATCCACCAACAGGAGTGGAAATAGAGAAAGGTTCTAGAATAATCTAAGGATCAAAACCAAAACTAACTGTGACATATGGAGTCACATAAAACAAGGTAGACCATGGGTTAAGCAACACATACATATTATGGGATAAAATTTGCAATGTACCCATCAGAATATCTGGAAAAGCCTTAGCATCTTGGCAGTTAGATAGATCATATAATCGATTTTGACCGCCTCAAGTAGTTGAAGTAGCACCCTTGG
Organism: Capsicum pubescens; assembly: GCA_030864215.1. NCBI lineage: Eukaryota > Viridiplantae > Streptophyta > Magnoliopsida > Solanales > Solanaceae > Capsicum > Capsicum pubescens. Next base: position 365,012,895 of record CM061548.1, on the reverse strand, counting down.
GTGGTGTTGGTGTCATGCAATTAGCTTGTGACCTAGAACCCCCTACATTACCTCTAACTATCAGACAATTTGTTTGAATATGGTCTGGCTGGCCACACACATAGCACACCATTATGCCACACTGACATCTTCCTGGGTGGTTCTTCTTGCACGAATTACAAAGAGGGTATTTCCTAAATTGTCGAGCCATACTTCCTTGGGACTGAGTACCCTGTGCTCCTGATCCATTGTTAGGGTGAAAATTTTGAAACCGCCGATCAAGTAGAGGTCTAGGCGCTAGGGCCCTGGTTGAAGACTAAATATTACTCCAGAACTTTTTGTTCGACCACTTGTTGCCCAAATTATTACAGCCATGGTGTCGACTATTATTATGGTCGGTAGGTCTAGCACTCGTATCTTGCCTCTCCATCTTCCTTACCTCAGCCAACCTTTTATTCTGCTCATCGACATGTGGCATATGAATGGACAACCTAGTGAAATCCATATCTCTATTCAGCATCGATCCCTTGCATTCTAGCACCAGATCATCTAAGAGACCGGATGCAAACTTCCTCATGCAAGCTCTTATGTTACCCACCAATTCTGGATCTTACCTGGATAGCTAGGTGAACTTCAATGTATACTATATAACACTCATTTTTCCTTCCTTCAAATTCATAAATTCTTCAACTTTTGACTCTCTCAGTTCCTAGGGAAAGAAACGATCAAGAAAATCTTCCATGAACTCACCCCACACATAAGGGTCAGCATCTCTACCCTTTAAATACTTTTATTCATTATACCACTTATTGACGACATCCTTCAACTGATAGACAGCCACCTCAACTCCTTCAACCTCATTCACATGCATAACTCTTAAAATCTTCTTTAGTTCATCAATGAACCTATGGGGGTCCTCCTCAACCTTCTTGCCAGTGAATAGAGGAAAGTTTAGTGTCATGAATTAACCAACACGTGTAACCTCAGATGAACTAGACACAGAAAACCATATCCTTAGACCGACAGGTTTGAGAGACCACTAACTGGGGTATCATATGGATGGACTATCGGAACTCGGCATTTGAAACTTCCCACTGAGGAGCCTAGGAATAGCTAACACTGGTCCGTGGATCCTGAGGAAGACTATTCTAAACAAGAGGAACTCCCAAAGTAGCCATAAACTATGGGGTACAAGATCTATTACGGGTACGCATTCCTTGAGTAGGACGGACATCCTAAGCTTGGGTGTTTTGTTAGTTGGTTCTACGAGAAGGAATAATCAGTTTTTGAAATATAGGGAATGATAGATTAGAGGACATTCAAACTCTATAGCATGAGATAAATTATTAAAGAAAGAGAGATATTCCTAAATGCTTGTAGCTTCCTCCCTATAAGTGTGGCACACTACACTCATATAAAAAAGACTCTACCCCATGCGATTTTTACAGACACCAAAGGATCATGAACTATTCTCTGATACCAAGTTTATCATAACCCAAGCCAAGACTTTGTTCGTGACAAGCAGCCTGAACCATGAAGGCCCAGACACCCTTTTCTATCTGGCAATCTTGCACTACGTCCATACAATATAAAGAAATGCGGAACAATTATTATACGGAAACATGGTCAATATTGTAATTCAATGGTACAATATGGAATGAAATTCATTAACCTCTAACAGCATTTAACATCAGTCTGTGAAATCTATAACACTTCAAAATCAACATCTTGTTTAAAACTTGGACAAGGCCCCCAGTCGGACCGTAAAAAAAAATGAAATAACAATGTCTAATAACCAGGCCTTCCAGAATAGTGAAGGATCACCAACTGCAAGTCACAGATACACCGATCTACTGCTTAGCGGGACCCCAGGACTGTACCTTAGATCTTAAAATGTAGGGGGTCAATACAGATGTACAGGTACACAGAGCAATCCAAAATATTGTTCTTTTATAAAACATAAGTGAGAGCAATTTATAAAACACTTTACATAAGATATATGAAAACATATGGGCATATTTAAAAGACTTTAAACATCTATTTTAAATCAATGACTCACTCTATATCTTACTTTGCATCTAGGTAGTACACCTACAACTCTATAATCCCACAAGCTAAATGAAATACGCACTTAACTCGCCGTCCAAACCCCCATTCCATGTTTGTCGCAATGGTTGGAGTCTTTATCTCTTATATGCTAAGGGGCACTAGCCCAGTATACGGTCCCTCTTGGGGACATAATAAACCTATATCGACAAAACACAATTTCAAGAAATGAGCCCTTACACTCAAATGCCGTCTTCGGGTAACCAACTAACTCTAATTAAGTTCATTTTTAAATATTTAAGACATGCACTCTATGACATCAAAATCTGAAAAGGGATCTGATTCTGTTATGGCACTCTTCTGTTTGGTATCGTCATACCAAGTCTTGCAAGTTATATCTCTAAGCCATTAAATATCATGTTAAAGCTCTTTTACTCCAAAACAACATTTAGATCACCAAATCATTCAAACAGTACAAGAGAATTTGTATAACAGATTACAGGAAACTTACGTAGAGATAATCTCCTTCAAGTCTTAAAACATGTAGTTTTCCATTATTTTGTAGCAAGGCATGCAACATTTTAAATCATCAATTTTGTTTTATATTAACAAGGAACTCCCTCTCTTCCATTCATAACCCAAAAATCAAGTTTAAACAGTATTTAAGACGGTTGTAACAAACTTCTGAATATGCAATTGACTAAGTCTTAACACATGAAATAAAGATACTTCATAACAAGAGAGGAATTATATATGTTCATGATCTCAATTCAACATTAAAACTCAAACACATACATACTTATATGTGATTGCAAATTAAATTTAGGGGATGCCTTAAGGCCAAAACATTATATCATTGAAAGAGTTCATCATGCATGTTTTTTAATATAATTAAAAACACTTCATGAATGCATGATTTCTCATCATTCAAAACATTATTAAAGATGATTCCACCATGCCCATATAGTTTAGGAAAACCCATGTACATTATATTTTTTAAATTGAAGATTGGAACCCTAATCTTTACCCTTTTCTTGAATTCTTGAACTTAGAGGAAACCCTAATTTTCTCTTTTTCTTAAGAGTGGAGAGGATTTGAGGTGTTTTAAAATGAATAAAAGATCAATTATAACGTGTTTTGGATGCTTTAAATCTTGTAGGATAAATTTGGATTGAGGAAAATACCAAAATACCCATAGGAAAAGTATGGAAAAATTTCAAAAATTTCCAGTTGATGACTTGAGTTGATAAATTATAAACTAGTTGATGACTTATCAACTCAAGTCCTCACTTCAGCAGCTGGTATGGTTATGGGTGCCGACTTTGTTGATAAGTCATCACATAGTTGATGACTTATCACCTCAAGTCATCACATTATGACTAAGGTTGACCATATTCTATTTTTAGGTGACGACTTGGTTGATAATTCATCACTTGGGTGTCGTTTTATCACCCTTAGTCTTCACTTGAATCTAGATTTTGTCACCTACTAGTTAAGGTTTACGACTTGGTTGATAATTAGTCACTTAGTTGATAGCCTGTCATGTCACGTCGTCACCTTGTTGACAGATGGACATGCTGAGATAAAATGAGTATAACATTCCACTCCGATATCGGATTAAGGCGAAACTAAGTACATTGGAAAGAAGGCTCAAATACATTTGTTTTGATATATAGAAGAACACCCGAATGGATATACTCATGTAGATATACTCAGCTAAAGTGGAACATATTTGGATACTTCATTAAAACCTTATCGATGGAAAAGTCTTCAACTCATCCTTGAATTAGAAAGGTATTACGAATCCGATCAATGTACAAAGATATTCTCACACATAGATACATAGAATTATTAGGTTCAATTCTATACGCATGGGAACCACGATTAGAATTTCAAGCCAGAAAATATGGGTCATTACATTATCCCCCCTTGGATCATTCATCCCCGAATGATGACTCGGGACACAACAAGTATGATTTGATACACTAGATGGATAGAAAAGAGTAGTATAGGATTTGTACATTTTATATCCCCATCCATATTTTTTAAGAGGGTCGGGTACCTCACATGCATGTCATCCTTTGACTCCCAAGTAGATTCCTCAACTATTTGACTCTTCCAAAACACCTTAACCAAAGCTATCTCCTTACTCCTAAACCTCAGTACATGGCGATCGAAAATAGCAATAGGTTATTTCTCATATGATAGTGAGACTGTCATATTAATCTCTTCCATAGGAAAAACAAGATAATGATCCCCAATATATTTATTTAACATCGATAAATGAAATACAGGATGCACAGAAGCTAATATCATTTGGAAATACAAATCATAAGCAACCCCACCAATCTTCTTCATAATCTGATAAAGTCCTATGTAACGAGGACTAAGTTTTTCTTTTTTCTAAATTGCTTGACTCCTTTCATAGGAGAAACCTTTTGAAATACCCAATCACCAACCTCAAGCTCCAACTCCCTTCTTCTAACATTTGCGTAGGAGTTTTGGCGACTCTAAGATATCTTAAGTCGATCTCTAATGACCTTCACTTTCTCTATCACTTGATGAACAAGATCAGGCCCAAACAACATAGTTTCACACACTTTATTCAACCCAATCAGAGTCCTATATCTTCTCCCATAATATGATTCAAAAGGAACCAACTGAATACTGGAATGGTAGTTATTGTTGTAGGAGTATTCTATCAATGACAAATGATCCACCCATCTAACCTTAAATTCAATCACGCAGCCCTCAACATATCTTCTAAGGTATGAATGGTGTGTTCTTCTAGCCCATCAGTCTGAGGGTGGAAAGCAGTACTATGGTTTACTTGTGTACCTAAACCCCTCTGAAAAGATCTCTAAAATTGAGACAAAATTGAGCACCTCAATCAGATATAATGGATATTGGATCCCTATGTAACTGGGATATTTCATAAATATACATCTTAGCATAGTCATCTCGGGAATAATTTGTTCGCACGGGAAGGAAATGGGCGGACTTGGTCATCCGGTCTATAATTACCCAAATGGAATCATATTGGTTTTGGGACTTTGGAAGCCCCGTAATGAAATCCATATTGATCATCTCCCACTTCCATATAAGAAAATCTATCACTTGGGAAGTGCCACCTGGTCTTACATGCTCTACCTTGACTTGCTGAAAATTCATACACTTAGAAACAAAATTAGCAACATCTATTTTCATATTGTTCAAACACTAGATAGCCTTAAGGTAATGATACATTTTTGTAGAGCATGGGTGAACAAGATACCTTGACATATGACCTTCATTAAGAATCCCATCTCGTAAACCATCCATGTTTGGTACACATACCCTACCCTGACACCCCAAAATCACATCACCTCCAATTTCAATTCCATCATCTTTTGTTGACCATTATCTTTCTTAATCTGCATCAAGATTGGGTCCTCGACCTGCTTCTCATTAGCTTCAGCACATAGGGAGGATTTAGCCAGATCACGCACAATTACTCCTCCATCTTAAAAATCCAGAAGTCGAACTCCTACATTTGTAAGCTAGTGAATATCCTTCACAATCTCTCTTTTCCCTTCCTCAATATGAGAAAGACTGCCCATTAACAACCTGCAAAGATCATCGGCTACAAAATTGGCCTTGTCTGGATGATGATGTTGGCTCATATTGTAGTCCTTCAACAATTCTAACCACCGTCTCTGCCTAAGGTTATGTTCTTTCTGCAGGTAAACATTCTGCAAACTTTTATGGTCAGTAAATATATTAGCATGCACCCCATAAAGATAATACTGCCAAATTTTAAGTGCAAACACCACAACCGCTAACTCCAAGTCATAGGTGGGGTAATTTCACTCGTGCATCTTTAACTTCCTAGATGCATCATGTTGCATAAGTACAGACCCATGTCCCTCCCGGGATGCATCATAGGACACAAAAAAACCTTTTGTAACCTCAGTAAGAGTCAAAATTATATCAGTAGTCAACTTGTCTTTTAGTTTCTAAAACCTATTCTCACAATAGTAAGACCCCAATAATTTTAACTTTTTCTACTTTAATTTGGTTTGTGGAACAGCTATGGAGGAAAAAATCTCTATGAACCTTCTATAGTACCCTGCCAAACCAAAGAAGCTCCAAATATCGGTTGGAGTCATGGGTCTGGGACGTTTTCTCACTGCCTCTACCTTTTGGGGATAAACCTTAATCCCCTCACTAGAAATAATGTGCCCCAGGAAAGTAATAGCACTAAGCCAGAATTCACACTTGAAAATTTTTTCATACAACTCATGATCTTTAAGGGTCAGAAGGATAATTTGGAATTGATTGGAATGATCCACCTCATTCTTAGAATTAACCAATATGTCGTCCGTAAAGACTATGACAAATAGATCTAGAAACTAATGAAACACTTTATTCATGAGGTCCATAAAAACTGTAGGGGCATTGTCAACCCGGTTGACATAACAAAGAATTCATAGTGGCTCTGTCGGGTTTCGAATATTGTTTTGGCAATGTCAGCCTCCCGAACTTTCAACTGATGATACCCCGAACAGAGGTGTATTTTTGAGAAATATTTGGCACTCTGAAATTGATCAAAAAGATCCTTAATTCTAGGAAGAGGGTATTTATTTTTAACAGGGAACATCTTAAGCTGCCGGTAGTCTACACACATATAAAGGGAGTCGTCTTTGTTACGCACAAAGATTTTAGGTACACCCCAGGGAGAAATACTAGGGAATATGAAACCCTTGTCAAGAAGATCTTTTAACTGTTCTTTCAACTCTTTTAGTTCTACAGGGGTTATTATGTATGGCAAAATTTAAATAGGACAAGTCTCCAGCAACAAGTCAATACAAAAATCTACATCCCTTCCAGGTCGTAACCCCGTCAGATTATTAGGAAAAATATTTGAGAATTCATTAACTACCGGGACAGACTAGAGGGAAGGACTTTCAGGACTAAAATCTTTGACCCGAATAAGATAATACAAACAACCTTTAGATATAATCATGTGCAATATGAGATAGGATATGAAATTCCTCCTAGTTGCTAAAGAGTACCCCTCCCACTCTATCACTGGCTCCCTTTGAAAGAAGAAAATAAATTTCCGGTTCTACAATTTAAGGTGGCATAACACCAATGGAACCAATCCATCCCCAAACTAACATTAAATTCAATCATATCAAGTTCTACAAGGTCTTCCACAGTGTCACGATTACAGATAGTCACAACACAATTTCTATACACCCTCCTAGCCACGAACAAAATTGGAAACAGAAAAAGGTTCCAGAATAATCTAAGGATCAAAACCAAAACTAATTTCCACATACGGTTCCACATAAGTCAAGGTAGACCCTGGGTCAAGAAACACAAACATTATAGGAGAAAATTTTTAATGTGCCCAGCACAATATCTGGCAAAGCCTCAACATCCTGGCAGTTCGATAGAGCATATAATGAATTTTGAACTTCTCTAGTAGCTGAAGTAGCACCCTTGGGTGGTGGTGGTGTCATGGAATTATCTTGTGATATAGCACCCCCTAAAATTACCTCTAAGACAATTTTTTAGAATATGGCCTGGCTGGCCACACGCATAGCACACCATTGTGCCAAACTGACATCTTCCAGGGTGGTTCTTCTTGTATGAATTACACAGAGGGTATTGCCTGAATGGCCGGGCCATACTTCCTTGGGACTGAGTACCCTTTGCTCCCGATCCATTGATAGGGTGAAAATTTTGGAACCGCCAATCAACTAGAGGTTTAAGTGTTAAGGCCATGGTTGAAGACTAAATATTAATCCGAAACTTTTTCTTCGACCACTTGCTGCTCCAATTATTACCGCCATGGTGCTGAATGTTATTCTGGTCTGTAGTTGTAGCACTCGTAGCTTTCCTCTCCTTCTTCCTTACCTCAGCCAACTTTTTATTCTACTCATCGACCTGTTGCATATGAATGGAAAACATGGAGAAATCCATATCACTATTCAGCATCGCTCCCTTGCATTCCAGCACCAGATCATCCGAGAGACCGAATGCAAACTTCCTTACGCAAGCTCTTCTGTTACTCTCCAATTCTAGAGCTTACCTAGATAGTTGGGTGAACTTAATGTATACTCCTTAAAACTCATTTTTCCTTGCTTCAAATTTATAAATTCTTTAACTTTTGACTCTCTCGATTCCTAGGGAAAGAAACGGTCCAAAAAAACTACCACAAACTCACCCTACACAAAAGGATCAGCATCACTACCCTTTGAATTCTCTCATTCATTATACCACTGATTGGACATATCCTTAAACTGATGGGCTGCCAACTCGACCCTTTCAACCTCATTCGCATATATAACTTTAAAAATCCTCTTCAATTCATTAATGAACCCGTAGAGGTCCTCCTCAACCTTCTTGATAGTGAACACAGGTGGGTTCAGCATCATGAATTAACCAACACGTGTAACCTCAAATGAACCAGACATAGAACCCACATCTTTAGACCGACGTATTTGAGAGACCACTAACTCATGTATCATATGGATGGACTGTCGGAACTCAGCATTTGAAAGTTCCCACTGAGGAGGCTGTGAATACCTAACACCAGTCCGTAGAGCCTGAGGTAGACTGGTCAGAACTGGAGGAACTCCCAGAATAGCCATAAACTCTGGGGTATGAGATTTATTATGGGTCCGCATTCTTTGAGTAGGACGAACATTCTCAGCTTAGGTGTTTTGTTAATTGGTTCTACAGGGAGGCATGATCAGTTTTTGAATTATAGGGAATGATAGATTAGAGGACATTCAGAATCTATAGCACAAACTAAATCATGAAAGAATGAGAAAAATTCCTAAATGTTGTAGCTTCTTCATTATAAGTGTGGCGCGCTACACCCACATAAAAAGGACTCTACCCGACGTAATTTTTGCTGACACCAAGGGGTCATAAACTTTTCTTTAATACTAAGTTGTTCAGGACCCAAGCCAAGAATCTGGTCACTACGAGCATCCTGAACCAAGAAGGCCTAGGTGCCCTTTTCTATCTGGCAATCATGCACTACATCCATACAATGTAAATAAATGCAGAAAAATTTTTATACGAAAACATGGTCAATATTGTAATTCAATGGAACAATACAGAATGAAATCCATCAACCTCTAATTGCATCTAACAGCAGTCTGCGAAATCTGTAACACATCAAAACCAACATCTTGTCTAAAAGTTGGACAAGTCCCTAGTCGAACCATAAACAAAAATGAAATAACAATGTCTAATAACCTGGCCTTCCGGAATAGAGAATGATCACTAACTACAAGTCTCAGACATATCAATCTACTACTTAGCGAGACCCTAGGATTGTACCTCAGATCTTGAAATATAGGGGGTTAATACAGATATACAGGTACGCATAGCAATCCAAAATTTTGGGCTATTATACAACATAAGTGAGAACAATTAATAAAACACTTTACATAAGATATATGAAAACACATGGGCATACTTTAAAGACTTTGAACATATATTTGAATTCAATGACACACTATTTATCTTGCTTCGCAGATTGGTGGTACACCTACAATTGTATAATCACACGAGATCTATGAAATTTTCCCTAAACTCGGCGGCCAAGCCCCCAATCCATGTTTGTCGCAAAGGCTAGAGTCTCTATCTCTAATATACAATGGTGCACTTTCCTAGTATACGGTTCTTCTTGGGGATATAATAAACCTGTATTGATAAAATATGATTTCCATCAATGAGCCCTTACGCTCAAATGCCTTCTTCGGGTAACCACCTAACTTTCTTTAAGCTTATTTTTAACTCATAAAGTATGTACTCTATGACATCAAAATATGAAAAGGGATCTGATTTTGTTATGGCACTCTTCTATTTGGTATCGTCAAACCACGACTTGAAAGTTATATCTCAAAGACATTAAATATCATGTTAAAGATATTTTTCTCAAAAACAACATGTAGACCACTAAATCATTCCAACAGTACAAAAGGATTTTTATAACGGATTACATGAAACTTATTCAGAGATTATCTCCTTCAAATCTTAAAATATGTGGTTTTCCATTATTTTGTAGCAAGGCATACAACACTTTAAATCATTAATTTTGTTTTATATTAACAAGGAACTCCCTGATGTGCGAGCCTATGCTAACAAATTTGAAGCTTTTAACTCTAAATAATTGCAAGGTCTTGAGTAACTTTAGTTGTTTTTGATTAGTTTACTTTGATTTTGCAGTAAATGTAGAGATGAAGGGGAATCACCAATAAAGGATGCAAAAAGCCTAAAATCTGAAGCAAATAAAGGATTAAGTGTGGCTGACAACATCTATGACATGAGATCAGCCTGGTGATAAGTTGTCAAGGATGCCGTCAGCCTTAAACAACTGATATAAGTTAAAGAAAATTGTTTGACAACATCCATGACAAGTCGTCAATATGGTGATAGGCCATCATCATCATCGTCATCCTTAGGCAGCAAGAGCCGAAAATACAGATGAGCTGATGACATCCGTGATAAGCCGTCAGAATCCTGATAAGCCGTCACTGATGTCGTCATTTATTCCGAGAAAAAAAATGAAACTTCTATTTTGTTTCCTTATTTAGGGTTAACTATTTAAAGCCTTGTTTCAGGGTTTTCTTGAGTGAGACAGAACTTATCAATCAACATACTTTGCAACACACCATTATACTCTCTCTCTCTAGACCAATATTTTGGGAGATTTTTACCGTGGTTCAATTCAAGTTGTACTTCTTGATTTTCATCATCGTTATAAGTTAATCTTCTCACTTATGAATTCAATTCATGTACTTGTTCTTTGCATCATGAGTAGCTAAAATCCATTAACTTGAATTATGGGATCTAGGGTTAGGTCATCAAGAGGTGCTAAATACTCAAGATTCAATAGGCGTTAGGATTTCTTGATAATTCTGAGATTTTACTTGACGTCTGTTGGTTGCAAATTGCAGGAATGCCTACTTTGATTTTTTGGAGAAATAAATCATAAATAGTAGGAAGTGAATTATCAACAGGGACTCAGAAATACGTTATTTAATAATCAGTGTTGTAACTAGGTTAATTAACCTGACGTAAAATCAAGGCAATGAATAGCGATTCCCCAAGTCCGAGAGGATTGGGAAATTAGACGTTAAATAGGTCGAGAGACATTTGAGAATATAATTGATAATGATAGATTGTTATGCTAACAACCATGAGAATCTTGAGTCACCTTTAGCATTTGTCATGTACCATAAGCCCTAGTGAACATAATTCTGGATATCTCATAAAATCTTGGTTACAAAATCAAAATCAAATTTTCAAACAATTACTTGTGAAACTTAAGCCCCCATTTTAGGAAACATTAAACTATTCGTGAATTAAATCGCAACCGACTTGAGTTCACCCCTTATTCCCTGTGGGATTCGACCCCAACCTAGTTAGGTATTATATTGACAACCATCGCTTACACCCATTCAAGAGTGTAGTTTGAGCATTATCAAAAATGGCTCCGTTGCTGGGGAATATGGTTGACAACTAAAAGTTGTGTGCACTAATTGACTATTAGTTAGGTGTCCTAGATTTACATTTATTTTTTGTTTTTGTTTATTGCAGGTCTCTTGTTGTTTATGCCAAAAACAAGAAGTTCTGGAGAACCGTTATTACCAATCAATCCGAAACCTCAGCTGATTGGGAGAATGGCAGAATGGATGAGGCTAACAGACTGGAAGCCTTGGCCAGGGCTCAGTTGAACGTACAGAAGCAAGCTCAACAAGTACGTCACCCTAACCATGGTGATGACGACTTGGGTGATGAGGAATTTCAAAATCCTCAAAACCCAAGGCGGGTAGAGAAAATTGTTGCACCAGTGCAGCGAAATTTCGATAGAAACCATCCAGTCAGAGGAAGGTATGGTAAATAGCCTGTCCATTACGAGGTTGATGGCGATGACGAAGTAATGGATGAAACAGGTGAAAAGGGTGCTATCATTCCTCCACTGTTGTCACCTGGTGTAAAATTCAGCATAATAAGTACTATGATTCAACTCCTGAATCTGAAGGGGTTGTTTGGAGGATTTCCTGGTGATGACCCAAACATGCACTTGGTGAACATTATCATTATTTTCAAATATTTTGATAATCTGGGAGTGAGCCAAAATACGATCCGATTGAGATTGTTTCCATTGTCTCTGTCTGGGGATGCAACAATGTGGTTAAATGAGCAGGAGCCCGATTCTATAACCAACTAGAGACAGTTGAAAGAGGCATTCCTAGAAAGGTTCCTTCCACCCTCAAGGAGGGTACAGTTTAGGGATGAAATCAGTAACTTCAGCCAACTCCCGACTAAAGTATTGCATGAAACTTGGAAGTTATTCAAGAAGAAGATTGCACAATGTTTGAACCACAATATGATGGAATTGCACTTGATAGAGACTTTGTACAAAGCTTTTAACTCTGTGAAAAAGACAATTGTAGATAATGCTACAAGTGATTCACTCATTGACCTTTTTTTCCAAGATGCTTCAGATATGCTGAATAGAATTACCAAATAGAGTCAGGCTGGGCATACCAGGGATTCTGTGGTAGCTAGCCTGACTTTTTTTGGTGGTATGACTACGGAGTAGCGCAAAATAGATGAGGAACGAGACCAATACATGGCCCGCTTAAAGACTCAGTTGGACTTGCTGACCAAGCACTTGCTGTCAGGAAAGACTGAAAAGGTTAAGGCTGTGAAATATCAGTGCACTGTTGCTATTGATGAAGATAAGGAGGCAAATTATGTTAATAATCAGGGGGGTTCTGAGGAAATAGCCAAGGGAATCAAGGTCGGAACTTTTATGACAAGCCTGATTATAAAGATAGGGAGAAAGGAAACTGGAGAAGCAATAATGATCGGAGTGGTTTGTATGTTCCTCCTGGAAGTTGGGAGGTTGCACCAACTATATCTGGAAAGATGTCCATGGAGGAAATGATGGAAAATTGTGGAAAGGAATTGAGGCCACCAGCTTGGGGGTAACCACTATGAAGAGTGAATTATCTACCCTAAGTCAGTTGGTTAGTTCACACTCAACTTCTATCAAGTAGTTGGAGTAGCAGATGAGCCAACTTTCTGCAACACTGAACCAGAGAAAAAGTGATACTTTACCTAGTGAAATAGTTCAGAATCTGTGGAATAGTGGCTCATGTTTGGAGATTACCACTAGGAGTGGTAAGATCTTTCCTGGCCCTTCTGTGGGCAAATTTGAGGATGCTGAGGTGACTGTTGATGAATCTAAAAAACCAAACCAGTGGAGTCTGAGAAGATGGATAGTTCTGCTGATGATTCAGAGAAAGAAAACTAGAAGGAAGAGGAAGTGGTGTTGAAATCTATCCCGAGACCACTACCTCCCTTTTATCAAGGATTGAAGAAAAAGGTTTATGATGCCAAATTCAGCAAATTCATGGCAATTCTCAAGCAATTAAAAATTAATGTGCCTTTGGTTGAGGCACTTGAGAAAATGGCAGGACATGCAAAGTTCATGAAAGACCTTGTAACCAAGAAATAGAAGGATAGCCATGAGCCGGTGGACAATCTTCTCCATTGTGGCGCTATCTCTACATGGTCTTTAGTGCAGAAAAAGGCAGATCCGAGAGCGTTTACCATCCCGTGTACTATTGGCCCCCTGAAGTTCACAAAAGCACTATATGATTTGGGCGCCAGTATAAATTTAATACCATTGTTTGTGTACACGAAATTGGGTGTGGGGTATCCTACCCCAACAAATATGTGGTTGTTGATGGCAGATAGATCTGTAAAGCGTCCTGTGGGCATACTGCACGATGTTTTGGTAAAGGTAGCCGATTTTGTTCTTTCTGCGGGGTTCGTAGTCCTAGATTGTGAAGTGGATTTTGAAGTTCCCATCATCTTGGGTAGGCCACTACTTGCAACTGGGAGAGTGCTAGTAGACATAGAGTTGAATAAGCTAAAGTTCAGGTTAAATGACAAAGAAGAAAGATTCAACATACACTCATCAATGACTCAGGAACATGAGATTAGAGTTTTCTCAATCGTTGAAATCTACTATGATGATGTTAAAGTGGTATCAACAGGTTGTCTTGGCAAAGTCAGAGTAGTCAAGACAACCAAGTCATGCTGCGATAGTAAATCAGGCACTATTGGGAGGCAACCCAAAGTTTTAATGTTTAAGAAAGTGTTTTTACTTTTATAATTAGGATTTAGTACAGAGAAGGTTAAAAATAAGGAGTTCAGCTTAAAGGCCATGACGACATCTCTGATAAGTCGTCACAATTATGATAAGTTATCAGAAATGTCGTTAGATAGGCCAAACTTGTGGCAACCTCTGCTTAGGCATGATGAAGATGGTGATAGGCTTTCACACTTGTGATAAGACTTCACAAGTCATCATCATCCCAAATCCTTAAAATCTAAAATTTTGGGCCTAGTTTAAATCAAATCCGACCAGGCTCAGCATAGGAACCTTTTAAAATTTCCGCAAGTTTTACTTCTTTTCCTTTAGTTTATTTCTTTCCTTAGTTATTTTATTTCCTACTCTTTGCAAAATAATTCAATAAAACAAGTTCCCTTGTGCATGGGTTTGAAATTCACAATCAAGAGATTCTCCTTACTTCTTATTTCCTCTTGTGTGTGTAATCAGATTAAGGGTCCCCTTCAGGTATACCCTAACCCTTAGTGAATTTTATTTTTATTTTAAGTTGAGGGTGTAGGTTAGGGTGTTGTAACATATTTTGTAGATAATTAGGAGCAATACAAGTACTTGAGGCAGCTAGCTTGTTTAGTGATTTTTGAGTACCTCTCTATTCGTTTGACATGTTGTTTACTGTGTGAATTGCATCAATTGTGACCATGGTGTATTTGTGGCATTAGTCAGGCAACTTAATAACCTTTGTTAAATAAGTGAATCAACCGGATAAGTAGTGATATGCAAGATACTTGTGTACCATGTGTCTGTAAGGTCTTACTCAGTTCCCATTGTGTGTTAAATCTAGAACTTGTTAGTCTTGCCATGGTCATAAGATGGGATTTAGGAAAGGATCATAGGTCTTGTTTGATTTTAGCCCATTTTAGCCTAAATAACCTTCCCACTGTGAAGAATATCTCTTTATCCCATTTTAAGCCCAATGAGCCTATTTCTTTCTTCGACACCTCACACCTTGCCGTTTACATCACAATGAACCTGTTTTGGCCCTGGTCCTTCTTGGACACTGTGTACCTCAACTTAGGAAAACATCCTAAGTTTAGGATGCCTATCATAGGGGTACGTGATACAAAATGAGTATGAAGAAAGGAAGAATAAAAGAAAAGAATAAAAAGTTGGGTGCGGTGAAAAAGGAATAAGAAATGAGAAAGCTATGTAAAAGATGATAAAAAGATAATGTGATAATTGAAAAGACAGCATCCATCTTAAGCATGTGTGATAAATAAAAGAGAGGAAGAAAATAAGGTTAAGAGTTGAAACCCCGAGAGTTTAGTGTAGTGTCAAGGAGGCGTAGTCACTCTAAAATTCTCATGAATATCATACCAGCCCCTGGCCAACGTTACAAGCTTAAGAAAAGCCCTATAGTGATCCTAACTGACCTGTCTGAAGACTTGGGTACTGACTATAAAGGAAAGCCTATGGCATTTGACATGCAACATTCGGAGAGTGAGTCTTGAATTTATCCCTTTGTTTATACACGTGAATTCTAATATGAGTGAAAAAAGGGATTTCTTTGTTGTGAGGGCACACTAGGTATGTTGCTAATCACTAACTCACTTGGATAGTGTGATTTGGGTATGATCTTGGTTATTATTACTGAGTTTTTTCCATAACTTGATCCTTGTAAGTTGTATGGTTGTTTTCAATAATAGATACAATTTCTTTTAATTTGACTAACCTTGGAGATGGTCAATGTAGTCTGAACTGATATGAGTAGTTAGGTGCCAAATTGTACTTTTTATACTCTTAGTTATGTTATGGTTGCTTGAGGACAAGGAATTGTTTATGTTGAGGGTGTTGATGTGAGAGCCTATGCTAACATATTTGAGGCTTTTAACTCTAAATAATTGCAAGGTCTTAAGCAACATTAGTTGTTTTTCATGAGTTTACTTTGATTTTGCAGTAAATGTAGAGATGAAGGGGAATCACAAATAAAGGAAGCAAAAAGCCTGGAATATGAAGCAAATAAAAGACTAAGTTTGGCTGACGACATCTATGACACGTCATCAGCCTGGTGATAAACAGTCAAGGATGCCGTCAGCCTTAAATTGAAGATGGAAGTTGAAGAAAGTTTTGTGACGACATCAATGACACATCTTCAAGGTGGTGATAGGCCATCATCATCATCATCATCCTTAGGCAGCAAGATCCAAAAATGCAGAGGAGTTGACGACATCCATGATAAGCCGTCAGACTCCTAATAAGTCGTCACTGACGTCGTCGTTTATTCCGAGAAAAGAGCTGAAACTTCTATTTTGTTTCCTTATTTAGGGTTAACTATTTAAAGCCTTGTTTTAGGGTTTTCTTAAGTGAGACAGAACTTATCAATCAACATACTTTGCAACGCACGATTATACTCTCTCTCTCTCTAGACCAATATTTTGGGAGTTTTTTACCGTGGTTCAATTCAAGTTATACTTATTGAATTTCATTATTGTTGTAACTTAATCTTCTCACTTATTAATTCAATTCATGTACTTGTTCTTTGCATCATTATTAGATAAACTCCATTAACCTAAATTATGGTATCTAGGGTTAGGTCATGAAGAGGTGCTAAATACTCAAGATTCAACAGGTGTTAGAATATCATGATAATTCTGAGATTTTAATTGATGTCTGTTGGTTGCAAACAGTAGGCATACGTACTTTCATTCTCTTGAGAAAGAAATCATAAACAGTAGGAAATAAATTATCAACGGGGACTCAGAAATACTTTGTTTAATAATCAGTGTTGTAATTAGGTTGATTAACCTGAGTTAAAATCTGGGCAGTGAATATCTATTCCCTATGTCCGAGAGGATTGGGAAATTTGACAGTTAAATAGGTCGAGAGACATTTGAGCATATCATCAATAAAGATAGCTTGTTATCCTAATCACCATGAGAATCTTGAGTCACCTTTAGCATCTTTCATGTACCAGAAGCCCTAATGAACATAATTCTAGTTATCTCATAAAATCCTTGTTAGAAACATCAAAATCAAAGTGTCAAACAATTACTTGTGAAACTTAAACCCCCATTTCTAGAAACATTAAACTATCAGTGAATTAAGTCGCAACTGACTTGAGTTCACACCTTATTCCCTGTGGGATTCGACCCCAACCTAGTTGGGTTTTATATTGACAACGATCTCCTATACCCATTCAATAGTGTAGTTTGAGCGTTATCACTCTCTCTCTCTTCCGTTCATAACCCAAAAATCAAGTTTTAAACGACAATAAAGACGGTTGTAACATGCTTCTCAATATGCAATTGAATATGTCATAACACATGAAATCAAGATACTTTATAATCAGAGAGGAATTATATATGTTCATGCTCTCAATTCAACATTCAAACTCGAATGCATTCAAACTTATATACGATTGCAAATTCAATTTAGGGGAAAGGCTCAAGGTCAAAACATTATATCAATGAAATATCTCATAATGCATGTTTTTTAATGTAATTCAAAACACTTTATGAATGCATGATTTCTCATCATTTAAAACATTTTTAAGATGATTCCACAATGCCCATGTAGTCTTTACTTCTGTAGATGGTATGGTTATTGGTGATGACTTGGTTGATAAGTCATCCCATAGTTGATGACTTATCTCCTCAAGTCATCACTTTATGACTAAGTTTGACTATATTTTGTTTTTAGGTGACAACTTGGTTGATAAGTCGTCACATGGGTGACGGCCTATCATCTCAAGTCTTCACTTGAAGCTAGAATTGGTTACCTACTGGTTAAGTCTTACGACTTGGTTGATAAGTAGTCACTTAGTTATGGCCTATAATCTCAAGTCGTTACCTTGTTGACAGACGGACAGGATGAGGTAAAATGAGCATAACTTTCCACTCCGATATAGGATTAAGGCAAAACCAAGTACATTGGAAAGAAGACTCCAAGACCTTTCTTTTGATATATATAAGAACACCTGAATGGATATACTCTTGGATATAAACTAATCTAAAGTGGAACCTATTTGGATAATCCATTAAAACTTTATCGATGGAAAAGTCCTCAACTCGTCGTTGATTTAGGAGGGTATTATGACTCCGATTAATGTACAAATATATTCTCACATCATATATTTGATAATCCCACACATAGATACTGAGAATAATTAGGTTCAATTCTATATGCATGGGAACCACGATTAGAATTTCTAGCCCGAAAATGTTGGTCATTATATTGCCCTCCCCCCCTTGGGTTCATTTGTCCCCAAATGATGACTCGGCACACAACAAGTATGATTTGAAAAAATAAATGGAAGGAAAAGAGTAGTATAGAATTTGTACCTTCTATATCACCATCCATATTTTTGAAGAGGGTCGGGTACCTCACACGCATGTCATCCTTTGACTCCTAAGTAGCTTCATCAGCTTTTTGATTCTTCCAAAACACCTTAACCGAAGCTATCTCCTTATTCCTCAACCTCAGAATATGGTGATCCAAAATGGTAATAGTTTATTTATCGTATGATAGTGATTCTTTCATATTAATCTTTTCCATAGTAAAAACAAGAGAAGGGTCCCCAATACATTTCTTTAACATCAATACATAAAATATAGGATGCATAGAAGCTAATCTCGTTTGGAAATCCAAATCATAAGCAACCCCACAAATTATCTTCGTAATATGATAAGGTCCTATGTAACAAGAACTAAGTTTCCCTTTATTTTGAATCGCATGACTCCTTTCATTGGAGAGACCTTTAGAAATATCCAGTCTCCAATCTCAAACTCCATCTCCCTTCATCTAACATCTGTGTAGGACTTTTGCCGACTCTAAGATGTCTTAACTTGCTATATAATGACCTTCACTTTCTCTATTGCTTGATGAACAAGATCAGGCCCAAACAACCGGGTTTCACATACTTTATTCCACCCAATCAGAGACCTATATTTCCTCCCATAAAGTGATTCAAAAGGATCCAACTGAATACTGGAATGGTAGCTATTGTTGTAGGAGAATTCTATCAATGACAAATGATCCACCCAACTACCCTTAAAGTCAATCACGCATCCCTCAACATATCTTCGAAGGTCTGAATGGTGTGTTCTACTTGCCCATCAGTCTGAGGGTGGAAAGCAGTACTAAGGTTTACTTGGGCACCTAAACCCCTCAAAAAAGATCTCCAAAACTGAGATGAAAACTGAGTACCTCGATCATATATAATGGAAATTGGATCACTATGTAACCGGGCGATTTCCTTTATATACAACTTAGCATAGTCATCTCGTGAATAATTTGTCCGTACGGGAAGGAAATGGACGAACTTGTTCATCCGATCTACAATTACCCAAATTGAATCATATTGGTTTCGGAAATTTTGTAGCCCCGTAATGAAATCCAATTTTGATCATCTCCCACTTCAACATAGGCAAAGCTATCACTTGGGAAGTGCCAACTGGTCTCACATGTTCTACCTTGACTTGCTAAAAATTCATACACATAGAAACAAAATTAGCAACATCTCTTTTCATATTATTCAACCAATAGATAGCCTTAAGGTCATGATACAGTTTTGTAGATCCTGAGTGAACAACATACCTCGACGTCTGACCTTTAACAAGAATCCCATCTCGCAAACCATGCATGTTCGGTACACATAGCCTACCCTTACACCCCAAAAACCCATCGCCTCAAATTTCAAATGCCATCACCATATGTTGACCAAAATCTTCCTAAATTTGCATCAAGATGGGGTCCTCGACCTGCTTCTCTTTAACTTCAGCACATAGGGAGGATTTATCCATCATAAGAACAAATGGCCATTAACAACCAGCTAAGAGCATCGGCTATAAAATTGGCATTGCCTGGATGATGATGCTGGCTCATATCATATTCCTCAATAATTCTAGCCACCGCCTCTGCCTGATGTTAAGTTCTTTCTGAGGGAAAACATACTGCAAACTTTTGTGGTCAGTAAATGTATCACCATGCACCCCATAAAGATAATGCCGCCAGATATTAAGTGAAAACACCACAGCCGCTAACTCCAAGTCATGGGTGGGGTAATTTCACTCGTGCACCTTTAACTTCCTAGACGCATAAGCCACTACATTACCATGTTGCATAACCATAGAACCAAGTCCTACCTGGGATGCATCACTGTACACAACAAAACCTTTCGTACCCTCGGGAAGAATAAAAATTGGTACAGTAGTCAACTTGTCTTTTAGTTTCTCAAAACTATTCTCACAAAAGTAAGACCACAGGAATTTTACCTTTTTTCTGCGTCAATTTGGTTAGTGGAGCAGCAATGGAGGAAAAACTCTCTACTAACCTTCTGTAATACCCTGCCAAACCCAAGAAACTTCAAATATTTGTTTGAGTCGTGGGTCTGGTACATTTTCTCACTGCCTCTACCTTTTAGGGGTCAACCTTAATCCCCTTACTAGAAATAATATGCCCAGGAAAGCAATAACACTAAGACAGAATTCACACTTGGAAAATTTTGCATACAACTCATGATCTCTAAGGGTCTGAAAGATGATTTGGAAGTGATTGGTATGATCCTCCTCATTCTTAGAATAAACCAAGATGTCGTCAATAAACACTATGACAAAAAGATCTAGAAACTGTTGAAACACTCTATTCATTAGGTCCATAAAAGTTACAGGAGAATTAGTCAACCCGAATGACATAACTATGAATTCACGTGGCCATATCGGTTTTGGAATGTTGTTTTGGGAATGTCAGCCTCCCCAACCTTCAATTGATGATACCCCGAACAGAGGATTATTTTTTAGAAATATTTGGCACCCTAAAGTTGGTTAAAAAGATCCTTAATTCTAGGAAGAGGTTATTTATTTTTAACATTGACCTAATTGAGTTGTCGGTAGTCTACACACATATAGAGGGAGCCGTATTTCATAAACTCAAAGAGTATAGGTGCACCCCAGGGAGAAACACTAGGGAATATGAAGCCCTTGTCAAGAAGATCTTTTAACTGTTCTTTCAACTCTTTTAGTTCAGCATGGGACATTCTGTATGGCAACAAAGAAATAGGACAAGTGTCCAGCAACAATTCGAAACCAAAATCTACCTCCCTGTCAGGTCATATCCCCGGGAGATCATTAGGAAAAACTTTCGGGAATTCATTAACTCCCAGGACAGACTGGAGGGAAGGACTTTCAGTACTAGAATCTTTGTCCCAACTATGATGATACAAACAGCCTTTGGATATAAGCTTGATGAATATGAGATAGGATATGAACTTCCTCCTAGTTTCTAAAGAATACCCCTCCCACTCTATCACTGGATCCCTTAGAAAGGAGAAAATAACTCTTTGGGTTCTACAATCTAAGGTGGAAAAACACCAATGGATCCAATCCATCCCCAAACTAACATCAAAGTCAATCATATCAAGTTCTACAAGGTCTACCACAGTCTCACGGTTACAGATATTCACAAAACAATTTATATACACCCTCCTAGTTACCAACTGAAGTGGAAATAGAGAAAGGTTCCAGAATAATCTGAGGATCAAAACCAAAACTAATTGCAACATACGGCCTCCAGTAGCTGAAGTAGCACCTTTAGGTAGTGGTGTTGTCGTGGAATTATCTAGTGACCTAGAACCCCCAATATTTCATCTAACTGTTAGATAATTTATTTGAATATGTCCTAGATGGCCACACGCATAGAACACCATTGTGCCAAACTGACATCTTCCTGGGTGGTTCTTCATGCACGAATTACACACAGGGTATTGCCTGAATGGCCTGGCCATACTTCCTTCGGACTTAGTACCTTTTTCTTCAAAACTATTATTAGGGTGAAAATTCTAAAACGGTCAATCCACTGGAGGTCTAGGCGCTAAGGCCCTGGTTGAAGACTAAACATTACTCCTGAAATTTTTCTTCTACCACTTGTTGCCCCAATTATTACCGCCATGGTGCTGACAGTTATTCTGGTCTGTAAGTCTAGCACTTGTAGCTTGCCTCTCCTTCTTCCTTACCTCAGCCAACCTTTTCTTCTGCTCATCGGACAGCTGCATATGAACGGACAACCTGGAGAAATCCATATCTCTATTCAGCATCGCTCCCTTGCATTCCCCCACCAGATCATCCAAGAGACCGGATGCAAACTTCCTCATGCAAGCTTTCATGTTACCCGCCAATTCTCGAGCATACCTGGATAGCTGGGTGAAATTCAACGTATACTCCTTAACACTCATTTTTTCATGCTTCAAATTCATAAATTCTTCAACTTTTGACTCTCTCAATTCCTAGGGAAAGAAACGGTCTAGAAAAGCGTCCACGAACTCACCCCACACAGAAGGGTCAGCATCACTACCCTTTTAATACTCTCATTCATTATACCACTGATTGGCCACATCCTTCAACTGATAGGATACTAACTCGACCCCTTCAACCTCATTCGCATACATAACTCTCAAAAGTTTCTTCAGTTAATTAATGAACTAGTAGGGGTCCTCCTCAACCTTGTTTCCACAGAACAGATATGAGTTTAGTGTCATGAATTAACCAATGTGTGTAACCTCAGATGAACCAGACACAGAACCCACATCTTTAGACCGACGGGTTTGAGAGACCACTAACTGAGGTATCATATGGAGGGACTGTCGGAACTCAGCATTTGAAACTTCCCACTAAGGAAGCTAGGGATAGCTAACGCCGGTCCATGGTTCCCGAGGTAGAATGATCAGATCTGGAGGAACTCCCAGAGTAGCCATAAACTCTGGGGTACGAGATTTATTATGGGTTCGCATTCCTTGAGTAGGACAGACATCCTCAGCTTGGGTATTTTGTTAATTGGTTCTACGATTACGCATGATCAGTTTTTAAAATATAAGGAATCATAGATTAGAGGACATTCAAACTCTATAGCATGAAAAAAAGCATGAAAGAAAGAGAGATATTTGTTAATGCATGTAGCTTCCTCGTTATAAGTGTGGAACTCTACAATCACATAAAAAGGACTCTACCCGACGTGATTTTTGCAGACACCAAGGGATCATGAACTATGCTATGATACTAAGTTCATCACGACCTAAGCCGAGACTCTGGCCGCGATGAGCATCCTGAACCATGAAGGCCTAAGAGCCCTTTTCCATCTGGAAATCATGTACTACATCCATATAATGTAAAGAAATGCAAAAAAATTGTTATAAAAAAACATGGTCAATATTGTTATTCAACGGAACAATATAGAATGAAATCCATAAACCTCGAACAACATCTATTATCAGTCTGAAAAATCTATATCATACCCAAACCAACATCTTGTCAAAAACTTGGACAAGGCCCCCAGTCAGACAATAAACAAAAATGAAATAACAATGTTTAATAACTAGGACTTATGGAATAGAGAAGGATCACCAACTGCAAGTCTCAGACACACTTATCTAGTACTTAGCGGGATCCTAGGACTGTAAATCAAATCTTGAAATATAGGGGGTCAATACAGATGTACAGGTACGCAGAGTAATCCAAAATATTGTGCTTTTATACAACATAAGTGAGAGAAATTTATAAAACACTTTACATAATTTATATGAAAACACATGGGCATACTTAAAAGACTTTGAACATCTATTTGAAATCAACGACTTACTCTTTATCTTACCTCGCAGCTAGGTGGTACACTTATAACTCAATAATCCCATGAGGTATTTGAAATACGCCCTTAACTCGGCGGCCATGACCCCAATCCAAGTTTGTCGCAACTGATGGTCTCTCTATCATTAATATGCTAAGGGGAACTAGCCCAGTAGACGGTCCCTCTTGGGGACATAATAAACCTGTATCGATAAAACACGATTTACAAACATGATCCCTTACATTCAAATGCCTTCTTTAGGTAACCACCTAACTCTCTTTAGGATAATTTTTAACTCTTTTAGTCATGCACTCTATGACATCAAAATCTAAAAAGGGATCTGATTCTGTTATGGCACTCTTCTGTTTTGTATCGTCAAACCAAAACTTGCAAGTCATATCTCTAATCCATTAAATATCATGTTAAATCTCTTTTACTCAAAAACAATATTTAGACCACCAAATCATTCAAACAGTACAAGAGGATTTGTATAACGGATTACATGAAACTTATATAGAGATTCTCTCATTCAAGTCTTAAAACATGTGGTTTCCATTATTTTGTAGCAAGGGATACAACACTTTAAATCATCAATTTTGTTTTATATTAACAAGGAACTCCCTCTCTTCCATTCATAAACCAAAAATCAAGTCTTAAATTGTAGTAAAGACGATTGTAAAATGCTTCTCAATATGTAATTGAATAAGTCATAACACATGAAATCAAGATACTTTATTATAAGAGAGGGATTATATATTTTCATGATCTCAATTCAACATTCAAATTCAAACATATACATAATAAATACCAGTGCAAATTAAATTTAGGGGAAAGCCTCAAGGCAAAAGCATTATATCATTGAAAGAGTTCCTAATGAATTATCTTTAATGTAACTCAAAAACCTTCATGAGTTCATGATTTATCATCATTAAAAACATTATTAAAGAGAATTTCACCATTATTGATGACTGAGTGAACTAATAGTGCTCATAACATATTCTAAAACTATTCTAAAGTTACTGAGACTAAGTAAACAACTAAGTTTTTGGGTATTCATAACTCAGGGACTAAATTGCAATAATAGTAAAATAGTACTTAAGCCTACATGACATAACATGAAATCTTTTATCAAACACTTAATATGCATAGTTTAAGCTAATCATGGGAATAGTATGAAACTTGGAGTAATAGAATGATTTCGACATCAATAAGACTTAATCATGGTTTTATTCAGTAAATAGAAATAATAAAACATGTGAGGTTTGATAAAAACAATAATTTCTTGTAAGCATGGTATGAAATCAATATTCATGAAGATTTATGGTTGAAAATCATTAAAACGTATAAAGATCATAACTTTGTATTTAAAATTAGATACTTGGGCTCCATGGGTAAAAGGAACCCATGGATTGACACTTAACATACCTGGGTTGATGAATTCGTGAGAATTGATGGTGAGTTCTTGAGATTTTTTCTTGAACTTTGAAGGCTAGGGTTTTCTATTTGATAGAGAATGCTCTTTATTTGAGAGGAATTGAATAAAATAATGACTAAGTAGGCTTTTAGGGCATTAATTTTATGTTTTGGACTGATTAGGGTCATAGAAAAAGACCCAATTGCCCCTGAAATAATTAAACATTTTCATCACTGGAATCTTATTTTTTAGCTTCACCGCGACACGGTGCCATCATGGTGAGCCACTGGAATTTGGCTAAAACTGTATTCCACAGACAAGTGCAAAAATGCACTTTGAAGAGTGTGAACTGGCACTCTAGTGCAACGCGGTGCTATCGTGTTGCGTCACTGGAAAAAGAATATTTTGAATTGTAATTTTGATGCAACAAGGTGCCAATCACGTAACCTCACTGAAAAGAGACAATTGCGAAATGGCACATCGGTGCAATGCGGTGCTGCTCGTATTGAGCTACTATTTTCACTAAAAGTGTCATAACTTCTCACCCGAGTATCGAATTTGGGTGAAATTGGTATCCTTAGAAAGCTAATTTAATTTTACACAACATGGTGGTTCTTGTTTTGCATAATTCTGAGTAGAGAAAAGATATTCTCATTTAAATTTTACTAAAGCATCATTCTTATCAAAATTTTAATTAGTAAGTTTTATTTTTATTCATCTACTAGCGGGGAGTTATTTGATAATTTAATATACATCAAACTAACTCCTAATTATACCAAATAACCATTATTTACTATTCATGAGCTTTAAACATGATGCTAACATTGGTTTGAATTTTTGGGGTATTACAATATCTCCCTCTTGGGAACATTCATCCTCGAATGAGACTGGTTAAGCTGAAAACTTTGAGGAACTTAGATTACATGATTAATATACATGATGAAAACATAAGTACATGACTAAGTCTTAAATATGATTCATGACTGAACTGGTTTTGTAATTTCCTGACTGATATGAGAATGATATGCATCTGAAACTGAGCATGGAAAAAAGAAATTCTATGAGGGTTGTTACCTTGAGCTGAGTCTGAGTTTGCGGAGAAAAGATGAGGGGACTTGGTATGCATATCTTCTTCTTCTTTCCAATTGACTCCCTAATGGACTGATTCCGCCAAAGAACTTTGACTTCATGAACTTCATTGTTCCTTAGTCTACGAACTTGTCGATCAAGAATTTTGACTAGAATTTCCTCGTAGGAAATACTGTTCTGAACATCTACATTTTCTAAGGGAATAACTACAGCCAGATTACCAATACAATTCTTCAACAAGGATATATGGAATATTGGGTGCACTGATGCTAAGTCTGAAGACAACTCAATCTCATAAGTCATCTTTCCTAAGAAGCTCAAAATTCTTAAGAAGCCAACATATCGGGAACTAAGCTTCTCCTTCTTACCAAATATCTTCATACCCTTTATGGCAGAGATCTTCAGATATACTAAATCACCAATCTCAAACTCAAGATCTTTATTCCACACATCTGCATATGATTTATGTTGGCTCCGAGATGCCTTAAGACTCTCGCTCATCATCGAAACTTTCTCTGAAGCATCAAATTCCATGTCAAGCCCTACTAGCGCGATTTCTCATATTTCAAACCAACCAATTGGAGATCTACGTCTATTACCATATAGAGCCTCAAATGGAGATATCTGAATACTAGAATAATAGTTTTTAATATATGCAAACTCAATCAAAGGAAACTGATTATCTCAACTTCCCTTTAAGTCAACTAGACACACACTCAACATATCCTTAAGGGACTGAAGGGTCCTTTCTTCTTAAACATATGTATGAGGGTTAATGGTTGTATTGAGGTGAAATTAGGTACCAAGACTCTTCTGAAAAGATTTCCAAAAGTGAGAGGTAAACTAAGTACCTCTATCTGGGATGATAGATAATGGAACACTGTGCAACCTAACCACCTCTCAAAGATTGAGCTTGGCATAGTCCTTAGTGGAATAAGAAGTATGGATAAATAAGAAATGAGATGATTTGGTCCTTCTGTCCACAATGACCCAAATCAAATCATGCTGCTGACGAGTACGAGGCAAACCTATCACAAAATCCATGTTCACTTCCTCCCACTTCCAAGTGGGAATACTGAACTGCTGCATAGATCCACTAATCTTCTGATGCTCAATATTAACCTGCTAATATGTGGAGCACTTAGATACAAACTCCGCAATCTCTCTCTTCATCCTTCTCAACCAATAGATTGCCCATAGATCGCGTTACATCTTTGTGGCCCCTGGATGAATTAAGTAACGTGCACCATGCACTTATGCAAGAATTATCTATCTCAACACATCAACACACAACACACACAGTCTACCCTGGCAACGCAATACACCATCTCCCCCTTGTGAGAAAATCTGTACTTTCTAATCTCTGATTGACTTCTTCAGCTTCACTAGAGTAAGATCCCTATCTTTCTTTTCTTTCACTTTAGCAACCAAATAAGATTCAAAACTATTTTGAACCTGCACACTACCCTCAGCTGAATAAACCAAATAAACACCTAATCTGGTAAGCTGATGAACTTTCTTCCCTAACTTCTTCTTATTGCCCTCGATATGAGAAACACTACCTATAGATAATCTACTTTGGGCATCTACCACTATATTGAAATTGAACGAGTGGTACAAAAGGCTCATATCATAATCTTTCAAAAGTTCTAACCATCTCCTCTAATGCAGATTCAAATTCTTTTGCAAAAAACACATACTGCAAGATTTTGTGATTTGTGAACATATCAACATGTACCCCATACAAATAGTGCCTATAAATCCTTAAGGCCAACGCAACAACTATTCATTTTAGATCATGGATAGGGTAATTCTTTTTATGGTACTTAAGTTATGTAGAGTTATATGCCACAACCTTACCCCTCTACATCAAAACACATCCCAACACAATTTTAGATGCATCACATTACACAACAAACCCATCTAAACCATCTGGCAATGTCAAAACTGGGGCTGTAGTGAGTCGAGTCTTCAACTCCTGAAAACTATTCTCACAAAAAATTTGACCACTGAAACTTAACTTTCTTTTGAGTCAATTTGGACATAGGGGATGCAATAGATGAAAATCCCTCAACAAATCATCGATAATAGCCATCCAAATCTAAGAAACTCCTAATATTTGGTGAAGAGATAGGTCTAGGTCAGTTTCTCACTGCCTCGATCTTTTGAGGATCAACTCTAATTCCATCACCAGAAAAAATATGGCCAAGAAAATCTACTGATCTTAGCCAAAATTTGCACTTACTAAATTTATCAAACAATTGATGGGCTCTAAGAGTCTGCAATACTATTCTGAGGTGGTCTACATGATTATTTTCATTAAAGGAGTAGACTATAGGCTCCAAGTACAGCTTGAACACTCGGTTCATCAAGTCCATAAAGATTGTTGGGGAATTCATGAGACCGAAGGACATGACTAGAAACTCGAAGTGACCATACCGAGTTCTGAAAGCTATTTTTGGAATGTCACATTCCCTGACACTGAGCTGATGATAACCGGATCTGAGTTTTATATTAGAAAAATAACTAGTACCTTGAAGTTGGTCGAACAAATCATCAATTTTGGGAAGTAGATATTTGTTTTTGATTGTGACTTTGTTCAACTGATGGTATTTAATACACGTTAAAGAGAACTGTATTTCTTACAAAACAATAGCACTGGTGCGCCTGTAATACCCCATACATTTCTAAGCTAGAACACGAACCATTGTTCCTACATGTGAAACCTCCTATCCTATAATTTTTATTTGATAACATGACTTACCATGAGTATCATAGTGATAATAAGATTATGATGTGTTAAATTATTTCATATGAGTCAGTTAATGTAATGCAAGCTAAGAGTTTTTGAATCCTTAAAGTTTTAATGTTTGATTTTGCAAGGGTCATTTTTGAACAAGCATAACTTAATGAATATGTGGTATTCTTGTATATTTTGACCCACCAAATTTTAGAGAACCGGATTATCTTTCCAACGATGCCAATTTTACAAAAATCCAACACCCGAGCAAGAAGTTATGCCTTTGCAAAGTGGAGTGTGTCGCCTAACCAATCGCATATGGCTACTGGAATGGGTGTGAGATAGGTTGTATGACACACACCCTCAAGTGTGCAATAAGGTGTGTAACGCATACCTTAGTTTGTGCGATAAGGTGTACGGCACACACCCTAGCATATGCAATAAGGTGTGCGATGCACACTTAGGGTTCTAGCAATGAAAACACTTCATTTTTGAGTGATTTCGAGGACAACTAAGTCTTTTAACACTCCTTACACATCCCTAAACTTAAACATAAGAATTGAAATATTCCTAATCATATCATAACCCTATTATCAGTTTAAGCACATCATCCAAGAGAACGATAGGAGAAAAACAACTAAGGTTACATAATAAAGATTGAAGGTCCAATCTTTCAATAATTTCGTTACCATAAAGGTATGTGGAGTTTTTCAACAAGAACACTCTTTCGTTCTTGTGCCCAAAGTTTGTTTTGTTTTACGAAGATACATGATTTTATACTTTATCCTATGAATTTGAAGTACGAATTTATACCTTATATTGCTTTCATGAGAATGTTGATATGGTTATACATAAAGCTGAACTTTTCAGATATAAAGTGACTTATATATATGTCTATGATATA
This sequence comes from Capsicum pubescens, assembly GCA_030864215.1. Taxonomy (NCBI): domain Eukaryota; kingdom Viridiplantae; phylum Streptophyta; class Magnoliopsida; order Solanales; family Solanaceae; genus Capsicum; species Capsicum pubescens. The sequence goes on along the minus strand of CM061548.1, from coordinate 364,982,957 downwards.
AAGCGTAAATCTTGAAGTTTTTATTGTGATATTGATATATGGGTCTTTAAACCCTATTTGAGATTATTATTTTAGAGAAATCATGTGTTATAAGTATCTTGAGAATTGAATTAATTGACATGATGTAGAAAGATCTGACCTTTTTGGTCGTGAAAAAGTTGATTTTGAACCCAAGTGAGAAAAGAAATCTACACCATTTGATTGAATTATGATAAAAGGGGTAGCATATTGGCTCCCAATGCAAAGTATTGAATTGTGTACGGTGGATTGTCTTTTAAATATTTTGAGCTAAGTCCAGGAGTAGTATTTATCACCAAGTGGGGAAGTGTGGTACTTCCCTATAACTACGTGCCCCCGTAGGATGTGAACCTAAGGTTGATATAGTGATCACTAGTGAATGAATGAATTATTAAAGTCCTACTCCGATGACAAGGATAGGACGGCTCTCCCTAACGTGGGTTGGACGTTGAACTGCATGTAGTTCACATGGTTTATGTCGGTTATGAAAAAATCCCATAGTGTGTCTCTACTCTATCTAAGATAAGTGTGTATGGTTTGAAAACTATGATTTCGGAGAAAGTTTCTTGTTTCCGAAAGATTGAAATGTATGGTCTAAAGAGAGGTGTTTAAAGACTTGATTACTTTACAAGTTTGAAATCGAGAAGAAAGTGAATTGAGAATTTATTGTAATGATTCACTTGTTTTACTTTACATGTATTATTCATTCATGATTATGATGGTTTATTTCAAGCTAAGTGAGGTATTTACATCAGCATGCATGTTTCTTATAAATATTATGATATTTTATTATTGAAACTGCACACACCCTCATACACTCAGTACATTTTCCATGGTACTGACCCACATACTCGATTGTGATTCCCGAGCACGTTGATCTAAATCTTCTGCTGTGGTGAGTCCTCATGATTCGAGGATGTGAGTTGATTGTTTTTGTTTCTTTGAGTTTGAGTCAATTGGGGTTTGTCCCAATGGCTCAATAGTACATTGAGTAGTTGAGGCTTGTCAGGATAGATTTGTCAGAATTGTCAGAGGTTCCGTATTTTGTTACTTTTACAGTACTTAGCCGTATTTCATTTAGACATTATACAATGGGTTTTTATGATATTGCTTTCAATATCTTTGTTTAAGTTTTTAGAGATGTTAGCAGGCTCAAAGGGTTAGCTTGGGGCTACTATAGCCTTAAGCACCGTGTGACGTCTCGGGACCCATTTATGGGGCATTACAAACTTGGTATCAGAGCCTTAGGTTTAAGGAGTCCTAGGGAGTCTGACAAGCCGCGTTAAGTAGAGTCTTGATCATTGGTGTGTAGCGCGCCACATCTATGAACAAGAGGCTATGAGACATTTTAGGAAAAAGTTATTCCTTTCTTTCAAGTCCATCGTGCTTAAACTTGTCTCTCTCAGATAATGATTTGTGCTCTTTTCCTTCAGAAAAGGCCTCCTAGTCGAGCTCATAGAAACAACAATGATCATCAACCTTAGCCCGTTGATCCTCTTACTGGAAATGTATCCCATGCTGAGTTCAGATTAGCCTTTCAGGCGCTGGCCCAAGCTGTCACTGCTAATGTTCACAAAAATTAGGCCCCAGTTCCACCTTAGTGCGGAGGTAACTCAGTTTCTGCTAGAATTCGTGATTTCATGTGGATGAATCCACCGGAGTTCTACAGGTCTAAGGTAGGTGAATAACTAAAGTTATTTCTTGAGGAGGTGAGGAAGATTGCGCGGGTGATGCACGTATCTAAGGAAGAAAGCGTTGAGATAGAATCCTATAGGTTGAAAGACATTGCTCATGACTGGATTGTTGCATGGAAGAATGAGAGAGAGAGAAGGGTGTTTCCCCTATACTTGGCAGGTATTCCAGGATGCATTCCTGGATAAGTTCTTTCCATTGAAGATGAGGGAGGCGAGAGTAGAGGAGTTCATGAATTTGAGGCAGGGCTCCATGACTATTAACGAGTACTGCTTGAAGTTCAACCAATTGGACAAATATACTCTTAACTTTATTATTGATGCTCACTCTAGCATGATCATGTTTTTGACAGGTGTTTTAGGTTTGGTGTTGAAGGAGTGCAGGACTATTATTTTAAATAGGGATATGGATCTGGCTAGGTTGATGCTTCATGCCAAGCAGATTGAAGCAGACAAGCTCATGGAGAGAGATAGATTAAGGGGAAATCAGAGAGCTATATTTGAGCAGCACGATTATGGTCAGACTAGGTCTCAGGGAGGGAATCGCCCTCAGTTTCAGAGTTGTTCATCTATGCCAGCACCATCATCAGCTAGATCTCCTACGCTTGGAGACAAGAAGGAGCAAGGAAATAAGCCATCTATTTCTAGGTATCATCATAGTATTGGTAGCAGGCCTAATTATGCTCCGTGTGCTAAGTATGGTAGGACCCATCCAGGTGAGTGTTGGGGTGAGAAGAGATACTTCTTTGGGTGTGGTGGCCTGGGTCACAGACTTAGACTGTGCCCGCATGCTAGGCAGCAGAAAAGTGATATTTGCCCTCAAACTCAGATTGCTAGTGCTCTAGCTCCGGTAACTCGTCCATCCCCTACTCAGGGCGCTTCTTCTAGAACCGCTGGCGGTCGGTGCTAGAATCGGTTCTATGCTTTGCCATCCCACCATGAGAAGGAGTACTCTCCAGATGTTGTTACTGGTATGCTCTGTGTATTCCATTTTGATATTTATGTTCTTTTGTTTCCCGGGTCAAATTTTTCTTATGTGACCCCACTGGCTGCTGTGAACTTTGAAGTGCTTCCCGAAAACAATCTATAGCCTATCCTAGTTTCTACCCCAGTGGGTGAATCTATTGTTGCCCAGAAAGTGTATAAAAAGTAACCTATTATAGTTTTTCGTAGAGTCATGTTTGCTGATCTGGTAGAGTTAGACATGGAGGATTTTGATGTTATCCTGGCTATGGATTAGCTTCACTCTTGCTATGCATCTATAGACTGTCATAGCCGTATGGTCAAATTTTACCTTCCTGGAGAGCCAGTTTTAGAATGGTCCGGAAATTTCATATCCCCTAAGAGTAATTTTATCTCATTTCTCAAAGCCAGAAAGCATATTTCCAAAGGTTGCATATATAATTTTTTTAGAGTCAAAGACACTATGTCTGAGACTCCAACTCTCCAGTCAGTCAACATTGTTAATGAGTTTCTTCACGTATTTTTGGAAAATCATCCAAGGATACCTCCCGATAGAGAGATAGAGTTTGGGATTGATCTTCTTCTGGACACCCAACCCATTTTTATTCCTCCCTACTGTATGGCACCCGCGGAACTTAAGGAGTTGAAAGAGCAACTCAAAGATCTGTAAGACAAAGGTTTCATAAGGCCCAGTGTCTCTTCTTATGGTGCACCTGTGCTATTCGTGTGGAAGAAAGATTATTCTTTGCGTATGTTCATTGACTATCGTCAGCTAACAAAGTCACTGTCAAAAAAAAGTATCCCCTTCCGAGAATAGATGATTTGTTTGATCAGTTTCAAGGTGCGAAATATTTTTCCAAGATAGTCCTTAGATGCGGCTATCACCAACTTGAAGTAAGGGAGTGTGACATCCCAAAAATAGCCTTCCAAACCCGCTATGGTCATTTTGAGTTTCTTGGTATGTCTTTCGGGCTAACCAATGCCCCTGCAGCTTTTATGGACCTCATGAATTGAGTTTTCAAGCCAGATCATGATATGTTCGTTATTGTGTTTATTGATGATAGATGGGTTTATGGTATACTGTGTTGCTTCGAGAGTGGGTTTAGGTTGTGTGTTGATGCAAGTGGAGAAAGTTACAGCCTACGCTACTAGGCAGTTGAAACTTCATGAGAAGAACTACCTGACCCATGACTTAGAGTTGGTTGCTGTAGTGTTTGCTTTAAAAATCAGGAGACATTATTTGTATGGTGTACATGTAGATGTTTTTACTGATCACAAAAGACTGCAGTATGTGGATACCTAGAGATAGGTGAACCTTAGACAGAGGAGGTGGTTAGAATTGTTAAAAGTCTATGATATAAGTGTGTTGTACAATGTGGGCAAGGCCAATGTAGTGGCAGATGCCCTTAGCAGGGTGTCCATGGGTAGTGTTTCATATGTTGAGAAAGGTAAGAAAGAGTTGGATCGTGATGGGCACTATTTGTTTAGGATGGGTGTTAGGCTGCTTGATTCTGCTGAGGGGAGTATGATAGTCCAGAGTATTTCTAAATGATCCTTAGTTTCAGAAGTAAAGGAGAAGAAGGACTTAGATGATACCTTGGTCAGACCGAAAGAGTCAGTCAAAGAACAAAGGGTAGAGGTTTTCTCTCGGGGGTAAGATGGTCTGTTAAGTCTCCAAGTAGGTTGTGTGTTCCGAATATTGATGAACTAAGGATGAGAATCATGGATAAAGAACATGGTGCACAGTATTCTATTCATCCCGGTGCTACCAAGATGTACCCTGACTTGCGGGAAATCTATTAGTGGTGTGGTATGAAGAAAAATATAGCTAAGTTTGTGGAAAAGTGCGCATTATGTCAGCAGGTTAAGGTTGAGCACCAGATACCTGGTGGTATGATGAAAGAGTTCAGTATTCCTACTTGGAAGTGGGAAGAGATTAATATGGATTTCGTGACTGGTCTACCTCTTTCCCGATTTCATCATGATTTTATTTGGGTTGTTGTTGATAGACTCACTAAGTCAGCGCATTTGTTGCCCATGTATACATCCTATTCAGCTGTGGACTATGCTAGATTGTATATTTGAGAGTTAGTCTGGATGAATGGAGTTCCCTTTTCTATCATTTTGGATAGGTGTACTCAGTTCACTTTTCAGTTTTTGAAGGCTTTTCAGAAGGGTCTGGGCACCCAAGTACATTTGAGTTCTGTGTTTCACCCGCAGAGGGATGGTCAGGCCGAGAGGACTATCCATACTTTGGAGGATATGCTGAGATCGTGTGCTCTATACTTCAAAGGTAGTTGGGATGAGAATTTTCCACTAATTGAGTTTGTGTATAACAACAGTTATTATGCTAGCATCCAGATGGCACCGTTTGAGACTTTGTATAGTAAAAGGTGTAGATCACCCATAAGCTGGTTCGAGGTGGGTGAGGCTACTACAGCTGGGCCTGATGCAGTATTTGAGGCAATGAAGAAGGTGAAGTTGATTAGAGAAAGGTTGAAGATAGCTCAGAGTCGCCAAAAGTCATATGCAGATGTGAGGCGTATAGACTTGGAGTTTGAAGTAGATGATCTGGTGTACTTGAAAATTTCTCCCATGAAGGGGGTAAAGAGGTTTGGGAAGAAGGGGAAGCGTATTCCCCTCTATGTCGGTCCCTATAGGATCCTAAATCATGTAGGAAGAGTGGCTTACGAGATTGAGTTACCTGCAGAGTTGTCAGCTGTTCACCTTGTCTTTCAAGTTTCCATGCTTAGGAAACACTTTGGTGATTGTGTTGTTGTAAATCTTTCTGAAATCCCTAGTGTACAAGACATTCTTTCGTTTGATGAGGTTCCTGTTGATATTTTAGATCACCAAGTCCGGAGACCAAGGAAAAAAAAAGTTCCCTTGGTCAAAGTGTTGAGGTAAAATCAGTCAGTTGAGGGTGCTACTTGGGAAGCCGAAGCTGATATGCAATCCAAGTACCCTCACCACATTCCCGCAAGTTCAGATCAAGCTGAAGGTACCATTCTTTCTTACTTCAATCGATATCTAATAAAGTTGTAGCTGTATAGCCATTCCTACTATGAGTTTATGCATTCTATGAAGTATAAGAAAGTTAAGGAAGAAATGGAATCCATTTAGCACAATGTTTCAGCTGTATACCCTTAGTTTTTCTCTATATTCATAACCTATCGAGCGTCATTCGAGGAAGAATGTCCCCAAGGAGGAGATATTGTAATACCCCGTACATTTCTAAGCTAGAAAATGAACCGTTGTTCCTGTATGTGAAACCTCCTATCCTGTAATTCATATTTGAGAATATGACTCACCATGAGTATCCAAGTGAGAAGAAGCTTATGACGTGTTAAATATATTCATATGAGTCACTTAAGGTAATGCAAGCTAAAAGTTTTTGAATCTATCAAGTTTTAGTGTTCAATTTTGCAAGGGTCATCTTTGAATGAGCATAACTTGATAAATATGTGGTATTCTTGTATATTTATACCAACCAAATTGTAGAGAATCAGAATAGCTTTCCAATGATACCAATTTTACTAAAATACGACACACGAGCAAGAAGTTATGGCTTTGCAAAGTGAAGTGCGTCGCCTAACCAATCGCACATGGCTACTGGAATGGGTGTGCGATAGGTTGTGCAATTCACACCCTCTAGTGTGCAATAAGGTGTGTGACGCATACATTAGCTTGAACGATAAGGTGTGCGGCTCACACCCTAGCATATGCGATTAGGTATGCGACGCACACTTTGGGTTCCTGCAATGAAAACACTCCGTTTTTGAGTTATTTCAAGGACAATTAAGTCTTTTAACATGCCTTACACGTCCCTAAACTTAACCTTACAAATTTAACTGTTCCTAATCACATCATAACCCTATTATCAGTTTAAGCGCATCATCCAAGAGCACGGTAGTAGCAAAACAACTAGGGTTACACAATCAAGACTAAAGGTCCAATCTTTCAATAATTTCGTTACCATAAAGGTATGTGCGGTTTTTCAACAAGAACACTCTTTCGTTCTTATGCCCAAAGTTGGTTTTCTTTTACGAAGATACATGATTTTATACTTTTTTCTATGAATTTTAAGTATGAATTTATACCTTATATTGCTTTCATGAGAATGTTGATATGGTTATACATAAAGCTGAACTTTTCATATTTAAAGTGATTTATATATATGTCTACGATATAAAGCGTAAATATTGAAGGTTTTATTATGATATTGATATATGGGTCTTTGAACCCTATTTGAGATTGTTGTTTTTGAGAAATCATGTGTTATAAGCATCTTGAGAATTGAATGAATTGACATGATGTAGAAAGATTTGACCTTTTTAGTCATGAAAGAGTTGATTTTGAACCCAAGTGAGAAAAAAATCTACACCATTTGATTGTATTATGATAAAAAGGTAGCATATTGTCTCCCAATGCAAAGTATTGAATTCTATGAGGTGGATTGTTTTTTAAAAATTCTGAGCTAAGTTCGGGAGTAGTATTTAGCACCGAGTGGGGAAGTGTGGTACTTCCCTAGAACTACGTAACCCCGTAGGATGTGAACCTGAGGCTGATAAAGTGATCACTAGTGAATGAATGAATTTTTAAAGTCCTACTCCAATGGCAAGGAAAAGACGGCTCTCCACAACTTGGGTTGGACGTTGGACTCCATGTAGCTCACATGGTTTATGTAAGTTATGAGAAACTCCCACAGTGTGTCTCTACTCTATCTAAGATAAGTGTGTATGATTTGTAAACTATGATTTCTGTGAAAGTTTCTTGTTTCCGAAAGATTGAAATGTATACTCTAAAGAGAGCTATTTTAATACTTGACTACTTTATAAGTTTGAAACCGAGAAAAAAGTGAATTGAGAATTTATTGTAATAATTCACTTGTTTTACTTTTCATGTATTATTCATCCATGATTATGATGGTTTAATTCAAGCTAAGTGAGTCATTTACATTAGCATGCATGTTTCTTATAAATATTGTGATATTTGAATATTGAAATTGTAAACACCCCCATATACTCGGTAGATTTTCCATGCTACTGACCCACATACTCGTATGTGGAATACATTTTCTCGTGATGTAGGTTCAGGTGCTCATTCCCAGCCTTGATAGTGATTCTCGAGCACGTTGATCTACATCTTCTGCAGTGATGAGTCCTCATGATTCGAGGTCGTGTTATTCAGACTTTTAGTTTCATTATGAGTTGATTACTTTTGTTTCTTTGAATTCGAGTTAGTTTTGGTCTGTCCCAATGGCTTAATAGTACATTGAGTAGTAGAGGCTTGTCAGGCTGGATTTATCAGAATTGTCTGAGGTTTCGTATTTTGTTACTTTTACAGTACTTATTCGCATTTCATTTAGACATTATACGATAGGTTTTCATGATATTTCTTTCAACATATTTATTTAAGTGTTTAGATATGTTAGTAGGCTCAAAGGGTTAGCTTGGGGCTACTTATATCCTTAAGCACTATTTCATGTCTCGGGACCCGTTTTCGGGGCGTTACAGTGCCACACGTGGAAACATTGGGCCTGATTAATCCCTTATCTAAGAGATCTTTCAACTGTTCTTTCAATTTTTTGAGTTTGGCTGGAGCCATTGTACATGGCATGAATAGGAATAGGCTGAGTATCTAGAAGAAGGACTATTCCGAAGTCAATTTCCCTCTCGGAAGAAACTCTGGGAACATCTTTAGGGAATACTTCTGGAAATTCCCTCGCTACTGAAACTGAATTAATATTAGGAGTCTCATAATTAGTGTCTTTGACTCAGACAAGATGATAAATACACCCCTTGGATATTATCTTTCTTGCTCTAAAGTACAAAATAAGTTGACCCCTAAGAGTTGTAGTACTGCTCCTCTATCAAGGATAGGTTAATTTGGAAACTAAAAATGAACTATTTTGTTTGTACAATCAACTAAAGCATAGCATGAGTGAGGACAATCCATGCCGAGAATAACATCAAAATCTATCATTTGTAACTCCACAAGATCAATTGAAGTAACTTTCTGAGATATTGTGACTGGACAGATCCTGTATACCTTCTTGGCTATAATAGAGACACCGGCTGGGGTAGATACTGAAAAGGGCTCTGCTAAGATTTCGAGACTGATTCCGAAGTTGATGGCTATATAAGGGGTTAAAAAGTAAGAGAAGCTCCAGGGTCTAATAAAGCATAAATATGTAAATGAAAGACATGTAATGTACCAGTAACTATGTCAGGAGAATTTTCCTGATCATGTTGGGAATGAAGAGCGTACAATCTTCTTGGACACTGACCAATGATAGCAATGGAAGTGGCATCCTACTGAGTCGGGCGGGCAACTGGAACTGATGGCTGATGGGACTGGAACTGTTGGTGCAAATCCCTACCTTTTTGAGAAACTACCCGACACTCCAAAATCCGATGGCTTGGCTTGCCACACCCAAAACATACATCACTGCCAACTCTACACTCACCCTGATAGTTCCTATCATATTTCTGGCAAAGAGGATTTGTACAATCACTATTCACACTACCTTGGGACTTAGATCCTGGCACCCTATCCCGACTATCATTTTTGAATTTAGGTGCTGGGGCACTAGCTGAAGATGGAGCAATGATTGAAGATTTTTGAAAAAATTAAGGATGGTTACCACATTCTAACCCTGGCTGTTTGAAACTAAAGCTACCTATTCTAGCCCTCTTGTTCTCCTTTTCTCTCTCCTTAGTCTTCTGCTCCTCAATCTATTAATCATGGACCATCAACCTAGACAAGTCCATCTCCTTAATCAGCATTGTAGTCCTAAACTCCTTGACCACACTGTCTGATACACCAGACACATACTTACTTATCTTGGACCTGCTATCAGCTACCCCATGAGGAGCATACCTAGCTAACTGAGTAAACTTGAAGGAATACTCCTTCACACTCATGTTTCCCTACCTCAAGTTAATAAACTCTAACAAATTATCTTCCCTAAACTCAAATGGAAAGAATCTATCTAAGAAAGTTGTAGCAAACACTTCCCATTCTATAGGCCCTGTATCTGTGACTTTATCTACCTTTCCCTACTTAAACCATGTATGAGACACATCTTGCAACTGATAGAAAACTAAATTAGCACTCTCACTAGCAGTTACCTCCATAATATATGTTACCTTTTGCACCATGTCTAAGAACTCCTGTGGATCCTTTACAGATTTGGATCTCAAAAATAGAGGAGGATTCATTTGGGTGAAGTCTTGAATCGTATATATGGTAGTATTGGCCACTGGTTTGGTTGGAATAGCGGTTGGCTGGGTAATCTGATCTGCTACAAAATGGGATAGAGTAGTGAATGCAGCCCTGAACATTGCATGAGAAACATTCTCATTCAGGGGATCTTCCTGAATGGGCGGAGGTGTTGGCTGGTTTACATTTCTTCTTCCTTTTGCCTTTTTAGGAGGTATGTTCTGTAAACATAAGGAAGAATAGATTAGAAAGAGTGTTTAACATGATCTCATGCTCAATAACACGACATGAATACTGAAAAAAGGGAAACTTTTCCTAAAACACCTCATAGCCTCTTGCCCATAAGTGTGGTGTGCTTCACACCCATGCACAAGACTATACTTGACGTGGATTTTAGAATTTCTAGGACACTTTTAAACCTTAGGCTATGATACCATGTTTGTGACGCCCCGAGAGTACACCCTGGGCATCATACGGTGCTTATAGTCCTGAGGAACCACAAGCTAACCCATGAGCTGGTACCTGATGTGAGCACTGAGTAAAACTGATAATGACATAATATATGTGGAATTTAACTGAGGAATACCATAAGGTTTTAAGTCATAACTCTGATAAAATTTGTAAGGCATAACTGATAATACTAATAAAACGTCTGACAATGACAACTGAAATCTGAGAAACTAACTAACTATCTGAAATAGTCTGAAAAGCCTCTACTAAATGACTGAGGAGTTGATTGGACAAACCCCCAACTAACTCCGACATAATGAAAATGGCTGAAACTAATAAAGTAATCTGATCTAACTAAATTATGTCCTCGAAATATGAGGACTCACCACTACTATGGCTGATAGTCTAGAAAATCTATACGTAATTCGGGAACTGAGTGTTCGAACCTATGATATGATACATCATAGCGTAAGAAAAGAGTATGTGATTAGTACATAGAATGTACTGGTATGCTAAATGAGTTAGGCTGATCTGCATGGTTTCATGAACATGAATAATAACTATCTTAATATATATACATAACATGAAGTGCTAAATAGAGTGCATAAAATCTGTAGATATTAAGGATACGTGAAATGTGTAAATACTGAGGATATATGACCAAACATATAACTTATTCTGAATATAATCTAAAAATACTAAAATTTGATAATTGAATCATTGATGTCTGTATGCTATGGTCAAGCAACTAAAACTTAATTACTGAACTGAGGTTATGGGAGCTATCATCTAACCGAAATGCCCCAATGAGCATGTTTGGGGTCCAACTTTTAACCCCAGTTGGAAGGGTGTTAGTACCTTACCATGGGTACTAACGTTGGCTGTGTGGATCCACTATACTGATTTACTGTCCCGAAGGACTACGGGTGCCAAGCCTAAATTGATGAGGGACCCGTGCGAGGTAGTCAAACCAAATTTGACAGGTGACTCCTCATATCCTATATTGGCTACATAGTTCTAGAGTACAGTGATTGCACTCTGCCTATCTTATGGGGAAGCTTCTATCCCTGCACTCGCTCGGTGCTAAATCTGACTCCCAACTGAACTGACTCGCAATGCTGAACTGTTCTAAGGTTAACTTACGTACTAAACTATAAGACTCATAACATATTCTGAAACTATTCTGAAGTTATTGATACTATGTAAATAGCTATGCTTTTCGGGTGTTCATAACCCCTATGACTCAATAGCAATAATAGTAAAATAGTACTTATGCTTGGAGGACATAACATGAAAGATTTTATAAAATATTCATTCTTTTAGGCATTTTATCAAATACTTGATATTCATAGTTTAAGCTAATCATGGGAATAGCATGAAACTTGGAGTAATAGCATGATTTCGACATCCATAACACTTAATCATGGTTTAATTTAGTAAATAGCAACATTAAAACATGTGGGGTTTGATAACAACAACAATTTCATGTAAGCATGGTATGAAATCAAGATTCATGGAGAGTTATGATTGAAATCACAATTTAAAATCATAATAACGTGTAAAGATTATAACTTTTTATTTAAAAATGGATACTTGGTATCCATGGGTGAAAGGAACCCATGGATGGACAGTTAACATACCGGGGTTGATGAATTCGTGAAAATTGATGGTGAATTCTTGAGATTTAATCTTGAATTTTAAAGGTTATGGTTTTCTATTTGACAGACAATGCTCTTGATAAGAGAGGAATAGAATAAAATAATGACTAAGTAGACTTTTAGAGAATTAATTTCGTGTTTTGGACTGATTAGGGTCATACATAAAGACCCAACTGCCCCTGAAATAATTCAACATTTTCGTCACTAGAATCGCATTTTTGGGCTTCACCGCAATGCGGTGTCATCGCGGTGAGCCACTGGAATTTGGATGAAACTATATTCCACGGACTAGTGTGAAAATGCACTTTAACGCGATGTGGTGGAATCGTGTTGCTTCACTGGAAATTGACGAGTGCGAACTGGCACTCTGGCGCGATGTGATGCTATCATATTGCGTCACAGGAAAATGACAATTCTGAATTAGAATTTTGGTGTGATACAATACGAATCGCAAGGCCTCACTGGAAAGCAACAATTGCGAAATGGTACATCGGCGCGACATGGTGCTGCTAGTATTGAGCTACTGCTTTCACTAAAAGTGTCATAACTTCTCACCCGAGTATCGAATTTGAGAGAAATTGGTATCGTTGGAATGAAAATTCAATTTTCCATAACATGGTGGGTTTTGATATGGATAATTATTAGTCTAAAAAACATATTCTCATTTGAATTCGGCTAAAGAAGAATTTTTATCAAAATTTAAATCGTTAAGGGTTATTTTGATTCATCTAATAGCTCGGAGTTATTTGAGACCTTAATATACATCAAACTAACTCATAAGTATAGCAAAGAACCATGATGTGCTATTCATGATCTTGAAACACAACGCTAATATTGGTTCCAGTTTTTGGGGTATTACAACATCACCTCAAGTCGTCACCTTATTGACAGAGGTAAAATGAGCATAGCTTTCCACTCCGATATCGGATGAAGGTGAAACCAAGTACATTGGAAAGAAGACTCAAAACCTTTTGTTTGATATATAGTAGGATACCTGAATTGATATACTCTTGGAGATAGACTCATGTAGTTGGAGAATCCGTTAAAACTTCATCGATGGGAAAGTCCTCAACTCGTCCTTGAGTAAGGAGGGTATTATGACTCCGATTAATATACAAATATATTCTCACATCATATGTTTAATAATCCCACACAAAGATACATAGAATAGTTGGGTTCAAGTCTGTAGGCATGGGACCCACGATTAGAATTTCTAGCCCAAAATTGAGGGTTATTACACTAGGGAATTCCGGGATCATCTTGATTGATATTTATACGTAAACCATTTCATTGATCATCATTTATATCTCATACACTTCTACTTGTTTAAGTATTTTCAAAGGGAGCCCCGGTGTTCCTCCAAACCCTGCAGCGGGGCTTCAGATAACGAAGTATTCCCTCATGAAGTGGTCAAGATAACTCCCAGGAACACCTTGATTGATATTTATACATAAGCCATTGCGGTGATCATTATCACTAGCTCGTACTCTTGTACTATTACTGTTAGTGTCTTTTCAAAGTGATCCCCAGAGTTTCCCCAAACACATCAGTAGGACTTCAAACAACAAAGTAAGTCCTCATGAAGTGGTCAAGGGAACTCTAGGGAACACCCTGATAAATATTTATACGTGAACCGTTGCATTGATCATCACCTCTAGCTCGTATTCTTGCACTTCTACATAACTGTGTATGTTTAATGTGAGCCCAGAAGTTTCCCCAAACACTTCAACAATACTTTAAAAAAATGAAGTAAGTCCTCATGAAATGTCAAGGGAACTCCAGCGAACACCTTGATAAACTTGAGAACCATTTTTGTTCATCGATCATCTCCAAGTTGTCCTCTTACTCTTCTACTCGTTTGTTTAATAATGTTGCAACATAGTACTGTCCTAAATATATGTATTGTTTTGGTAAGAAAAATCCATGGCAAATTTTAAAATTGGGTTTGAACTTGGATGTGGGGTGGCATTATTGAATCTGGCTACAAATATGGGTAGTATTTTTAGAATTTCACAGAACTAAAGGTAATATATTCCTTGTCCTAACCTTTTGTTTCATCCCATGTTCAACTTTTTCCTTTTCCTTTCATGTGTTAAAGGTTTTAAGCAGTGGCTTCACTTGCCAATTTTTATATCTAAAGTTTTACGTTAATAGTGATATTAAATATCTACGGACCTAATCAGTTACCATCTTCATTTGTTTTATTTCTTCAATTTTTTGGAATTAATGGATTTACCGGCTAATTCTTTGACTATAATACAACTTTTTTCAGATTTATTTATGCATGTCAATTTTATTTCTAGTAAATTTAAACAATCAGAATAATAATAATACACATCAAGATTGTTAAATACTTTTGACTCTTCTGTGACGGAGGGGGTATATATTTCATAAAGATCTTCTAGATTTTACTCAATTTGCTTTATGATTGGTAAAATTAAAAGGTCTCAACAGAAAACATAATGTTGAGTCAATGTTATTTCTGATTGGAATGTCCTCCTTTTATTTTTGTTTGAATTGTAAAAGACCATAATGAATATTAGGAAAGACCACTTATATTTGCCTTCACTTGGATAACAATATAGATCGGGTTCAATATTAAAACCTCAAGAAGAATATTCTAAGTCTATTGTACCCAAGAATATTTCTTTTCCAGAGTTCAGAAAGGCCATTTATCTAATTATATAAAGGAATTTTCACTTAAACTATAAAGGTCATTTAATATGTTACGAGAGCAAGTAGAGGTCATGAGCAGTGGCGGATCTAAAATTTTTATCAAGGAGATTTGTTTAATAAAATTGTTGTTGATCATTCAGGAGATAGTCAAGCTGCATGGGCTTCGGTTCATCCCGTTTTTCATGTGTTCATGCTCAAAAAGTATGTGGGTGATCCTTTCTTAGTGGTGCAAGTTGAAGATATCGGCGTTAAGAATTCGTTGTCCAACGAAGAAGTCCCGATTGAAATCTCGGATATGCAGGTTTTGAAATTGAGACCTAAGGAAATAACTTTGGTGAAGGTGCTTTGGAGAAACCAAAAGGTTGGCTTCATTGGAATCGGAAGAGGATATGAAAGCTAAATATCTGTTCTTGTATTCAATGTTGGGCGAAAGTTCTTAAGTTAAAATTTTACTTCCTTTCTTGATGCATTTTGAATTTTCTTCTTGAATCCCTCTATATTCTTCCTATTATCATGCTAAAGGAGTCCTAATGTCTCATTCGGGGAGAAATGATCCAAGGGGGATAATGTAAGACCCCAAAAATTTTGACGAATTTATTTTGAACCTTTACTCATGTTTAATTATAATTTTTTACTTGAATCATGATAAGGGATGTTTAAGGGATGATTAGGGAAAGTTTCGGATTTTTCGAAATGCATTCGGGATCATTTTGGGACGCCGAACCAGCGAGGGTCCGCGATAAGGTCTTGTCACGCCCGGTGCATTCCGTGATAGAGGCATACCACACTGTGTAGGATCCACAATAAGAGTGTGGCATGCCATGTAGGCTCAGCGATAGCGGCTTGTGATAACGCTCAATCTACAGCTCTCGTTTGAGTGTAAAGCGGTAGTTAGCAAATATAGAACCCAACCTGGGTTGGGTGTCGATCCCACAGGGAATAGCTTGGCCAACAAGTAAGTAAAATTACTAAACTTTTGGTGCAAGTCTCGTAAGAAGGGGGGATTCTTGTCTTGCAAGTAATGTAAACACAAGCTGAAAATAATAAAGTAAAAAGAGAGAGATTGTTACGTTGGTTGTAAACAATGAGAATTGAAGCGTTGGGGTTATGTCCACCTTCTGAGGTATACGTCTCTAATGGCTATGAGTGTGTAGAATTCTTTCATGCAATTGCTTATAGAGAATTGTAGTCGACGGTAAATCCAAGTGTCTCTCGACCTAAACAAGGACTATTTCACTTTAACTCTCTCGAGCTTAAAGCGTATCTAACGGTACGAATTCTCCAAGAGGTTAGTCCAGTTACGGCACTAGCTTTTTAATAGGAAAGGGGGTCCTACTACCTTGACATTATCTCTTTTCCAGACAAATAACTTTTCTCTCGAACAAGTTAAATGTTAGACTTGCGTATTCTTGCGTTTGCAACCGCAAAGAATGTAGATTAAGATGAAGAGAATAATGATATAAGCAATATACGTGCCTCGAACTCACAAACTCACAGCAATAGATAGTATATCATACGGCTTCCATAACCCCAACAGAGAAGTTTAGTTACCCATGAATGCGAAGGAAATCACGATTGACATTGTTATTATATCACGATATTGAGTAATGGCGTGTAGATCAAGTGATAGGCGTGAGGCGTGATTCCTTAGCAAGTAACGATTCTCTTGTTGTGGAATTTAAGAATAGAAGAGTAGAAGAAGAAAACTAGAATTAATGGAAAGATTAGAAGAATTGTAGAGTAATAGAATTGAATTGTAAGACGAGAAGTTAAGAAGATGTTCTAAAATCTCTAGCATGATAGGGTATTTATAATACCCATATCCTAATCCCACTAAGCTAATGAAATAAATAACCAAATCCTATTAGACTAATGAAATCCTTAACCCAAATGTACTAGGTTAAGGTAACATTATCATAATCCACATAAAATAATGAAATACATAACCTAATTGTACTAGGTTAATGTATCATTGTCAAAATCCAGCTTTGTGTCTGTAAGTCCCCAAAGTCTTCAGAATTGCTGTTTTAGCCCGGGACAGATTTTCCATGCAGCAGTTTTGGTCCTTAGGCGTGTAAACTCCCTTCCCTTCCTTCGTGAGCTTTCTTTTGCGTCAAGTAAGCCATAAAATGCTGAATTCTGCATCATTTATACCTGAAACTTTACTAATCACGTTCGTTAGCTCATTTACAGGAAAAAGGACTAAAAGTGCATGAAATATATAATTTGTTCTCAAAACTAGGCTAAAATATGGGCAAAATATATTGATATAGGCGTGTAAATCCGCCTATCATCAACACCCCACACTTAGAGCTTTGTTCGTCCTCGAACAACATATCATGTCCTTCTAAGCATCAACTTAAGGTTTTTACAGCAACAACACAAAACATTTATTAAGACAAGCACAACGATTATCAACCAAGAGTAGCTTTCCGATTATAAGTAGAAACAATTTAACCTCAAGTATAGACTCGTGATGGTGATCAACTCGCATGCAAACGTTAAAGTGCATAGAATCATATACAACTATCCAAAACTCATCAACCATGTGTGTCTCACCATATAGTACCCATAATCACTCCCAAATATAGCATATTTTTCAAACATGGGTATCAAAATGTCCTTGCTCTCACTCTCACAAAGAATTCATATGTAGCGACTGATGACCATAGGCTTTCCCTTAATGTAATACTCTACTAAATTTTGGAATGTTAAGATTAGGATCAAGTAGGTCTTTTGATGGTTGTAATGTAGGCTAAGGGACGGGTAGGACTATTTTGGCCAGGAATAGTGACTAAGTTCCTAAGCGCTTTAATACATCACTTTGTATCATTGACACTTTTTTCTTTCAACCTTTCTTCTTTCTTTTGTTATACCACCCTTGTTCTCCTCTTTTGTTTTTCAATTTTAAGCACAACTCGCTTTTCAGCTTTCTTTTTCCTTTTTCTTTTCACAACATACCTCTTATGATAGCACTTTTTTTTTCATAACACATTCAAGCACCATTACAATTTATAGCATCATACTCACCCAATTTCCTCTTATGTTGTCACATGACTTTTTCACTTTAAAGCACTTAGGAGTTTGGATCAAATTACGGTCTTGAAAGAAATGGATTAGGCTTACATACAAGGTTGTCAAAGAAATAGGCTAAAGGCTCAAAAGGGTTTAACTAGGATGATGTCCATGGGTAGGTAAAACTGAAGGTAAACAAATATGGGTTGCCAAAGAAATTCCTAAATCATATCCTAAACTTACACTCCTTATTTTCGCTTTGCATACATACCAGGCAAGTTCTAGCATCAGCCACAAACATAGAATATACTATTATCTCACACACACATGGCACATGGTCGACTTTATTGGAGGTAATATAGACTCTTGACCCAACAAGTGAAGGAATTGAACCACACAATATCACATAATGAGTCACAACTGGAGCCTAAACGTCTCAATAGTCATAATTTTAGCACATACTCTTGTTATAATCTCATGCTTCCTATTAGAATAATCTCATGCGAAGCTAAGTTAAAAAAAAATATTAACTACTAAAAAAATCTTAACTAAAAAATGAAACAAAAATAAAAGAAAAGAAAAAAAACATAGATGCGAGTAGAGAAGTATAGCATGCAATACCACCACCCCACACTTAGTCGGTACACTGTCCTCAGTGGAAAATAAATAAGAAGAACCTGGTTAGTCGGACTCATCCTCTGTGTCTGGGGTCATACCCCTTGCATTGGAATCATCATCAGAGTCGTCATCCTTAGAAGTTCCTCATATGTATCCCACTTAATTCCAAGTGTGAGTCAAGGTATTTGCAGCGAGGAGGGTTCTCCTTGCTCCTTGCGGCCTCTTTTCTTGCTCTTTTGGGAAGTGGTAGCCTTTTCTTTGCCTTGTCTTGCTTTGGGTGCCATTGTACCTGAGACATGAAATAGTGTTAATGGTAGCACAATCCCAATGGATACAATCTATACACAAGCAGTAGGGATACCACCCCACACTTAGTTTGTTGCTACAAATTAGTGAAGTGAAAGTGGTTGATTACTTAGACTTCATCGACATGCGTTTTAGGAGCTATATTCCAATGAGAAAATCAGAGATATATCACTTCTTGCAACCTTTGCAATACTTTCATGTTAGGTATAACAAGACTACTACATAGGGATTACATCATGGTATCGTTTCTATCAATAAACTCAACCTCCTATGTCGGTAGGCAGTTATAAGTCTTATTCCGATAAACGGGATATTCTCACATGTAAGTATTCAAGTGACAAGATTATGCAATGTTCATTACTATAGCAATTCTGCAAGTAGTATAACAATGCATCAAAATCAAATTCAAGTCGGACATAAGTTAAGAGCATCCTAACATACATGTTCACTCACTTGGTTTTGTATCAACAATTCAAACACATGAACATCACCAATAATCTTATATAATTTAGCAATTCATAATAGACATAGCAACGTAGTACTTACGAGAAATAAATGAAGAATAAGAGAGTACTTACTTGCTTGAAACTTGTGGAGATGGTTTTGTGAATTGGAAGAGCAAAAGAAGAAAATTTTGAGAAGATTTGGAAGAGTATGCGGCGCCTTTAGGGTATTTCCTATTGTGGTTGTGTTATAAAACTAAGTCCCCTTTATATTTGAAGAGTATGGGTCGGGTTATGACCCATTTACACTCGGTTTTGGAGACAAAAATCCTACATATGCGGCGCATAATACTCGGCATATCAATGACATATACGGCGCATTGTCTATGGCATAATGGGACATATGCGCCGCATAGTCTATGGCATTTGTAGACATATGCGCCACATAGTCTATGGCATATGAGATACTGAGACCAAATGCCATAGCATAGGTGGCGCATAGTCAAAAGCATACCTAGGAATAGGCGGCGCATAGTGTATAGCACACTAGATTCCGAGACCTTGGGCTATAGGATAGGTTGTGCATCGTTCGTGGCCTAGTTTTACCAAGGCCTAGCCTTCCTCGAAGCCTATTTTGGCGTGAGAAAGGCTCAATCCATAGCCTTATGCATCACCCTTCCTAACTTACCAACTTTACCATTCAATGCGTCCAAATCATCAATTGAAATCAATCTCCTCGTTGACTACTTCTTGCACCTATATTTGCTCAAACAAATGAAAATGATTAGTACGATGGGTTGCCTCCCACCAAGCACCTTAGTTTTGGTCATGGCACGACTCTTATTTTTGGATTTTTATTTATCAAAAGCAAAACTCATACTTGAACGAAATGAAAAATGAAAAATGATAAATGATAAACGATGGGTTGCCTCCCATCTAGTGCCTTATTTATTGTCGTGGCTCGACATAGTTACCTCGAGTACTTAGACTTCGTCGAGATAGATGGTTGGTCCTTTTCTGAATGGATTTAGACGACAATGAGGCTTACTTGTAGTCATGCAATCTTCTTCGAGAAGACTCATACGTCTCCCCGGAGGGTCACCAATTATAATAGTCCAACCCATAGCTCTCATGTATCTCTTCAGAGCAGAGATAAGATCCTCTACGTGTTGTTTACTTAAATCATCCGCACTCATCGGAAGTATATTTATACTTTCCAAGAACACATACCTTAGATAATCGGGGAGCTCTTTCGATTCTAACGTGGGTGGCTCTTCAATAGATGGCTTAGCTGGTGGTGTAGGCCGATTCTTGAGATCAAGATCCAGCTTCTTGGGAGTATAGCGATATGTTCCTAATCCCGATAGAGAACAAATGGCTTCTTCAGAATTTTCAGCATCTTCACTCTCTCCATTCATGAGCACAACCTCCAAAGGATCATCAAGAATTTGCTCTTCTTCAAGTCGTTCTTTCTAATCATCAAAGACAACATCAGCCACAGAAAATACACTCAGATATTTGGGTTTCTTCATTGATTTGCAAACATCAAATCGAACCACTTCGTCATTTATTCGGAATGAAAGTTCATTCGCTCTCAAATCAATGAGCACACTTCCTGTAGCAAGGAAAGGGCATCCCAAGATTATGGGAACCTCTGAATCTGCTTCACAATCCAAGATGACAAAATCTTCTTGAAAGATAAATGAAGAAACCTTTACCAAGACATCGCATAGAATACCAACCGGTCATTTTACCGACCTATCCGCCATAACAAGCCTCATATTAGTTGGTGTAGGATCTCTTAACCCCAACTTCTAGTAGATCGATAATGGCATCAAGTTGATTCTGGCTCCTAGGTCACATAATGATTTGGCAAAGTTCAAAGATCCGACGGTGCAAGGAATAGTGAAAGCTCCGGGGTCGGCCTTCTTCTGAACTATCGATCGGGTAGCAATTGCACTACAATGATGCACATCATCCTTCAGCTCATAACTTGCTGCCCTCTTCTTAGTCAAAAGATCTTTCATAAACTTCGCATACCCAGGCATTTGTTTAAGTGCCTCTACCAATGGAACATTAATGGTCAGCTGCTTCAACATAGTCATAAATTTGCTGAACTTAGTGTCATCCGCCACCTTCTTCAATCTTTGGGGAAAAGGTGGTGGTGGGTATGGAAGTGTTCTCTCCATGGCTTTCATCTCCTCTTGCTTCCGTTTTTCCATTTTTTCAGGCTGCACGTCACTGGGCGTGACATCCTTGACGTCAGGACTGGTTGTTGCGGCATCTTCTCCTTTTACGTTATCATCCATGTCCGCAACTTCGTCAACCACTTGCTTGCCTTTTTCTGAAGGTTCCAGCACCTTACCACTTCTGGTAGTGATGGCCATGCATGACCCATCATTCCTAGGGTTTTGCACAGTATCGCTAGGTAAAGTGCCAGCCTTTCTTTGATTGAGTGCTGCTGAAAGTTGGCTCAGTTGCTGCTCTATTTGCTTGATTGAAGTGGAATGAGAATCAACTAGTTGTTTCATGGAGGACAAATCATTAATTACCTCAGTAACTCCCGCGCTCGTTGCTTCCACTCCTTTCAATAATTTAGCCATCATGTCTTCCATACTTCCAGAATTAGATGTGGTGGTATAACGTCTACCAGGGGGAACGTACAAACCACTCTTTTCATTCTTATTCTTCCAACTACCTTGGTCCATGTTTCCAGATTTACCATAATAGTTCCGACCTTGGTTTCCTTGGGTATTGCCTCGGAAACCCCCCTGATTATTCAAGTAGTTGGCTTCTTCTTCCGAATCAGATTCGTCTCTTCCTTTTAGCGCCATAGCTTTCACTTATTCGGTCTTCCCTGATAATAAATGCTTTGTAAGAAGATCCATATGTGTTTTCATGTGCGTCATATCTTGATCACGTTCTTTTTGTCTTCTTCTTTGGTCTGCATTCATGCCTATAGATAATGTGGGGCTTGCTACCTCGGAATCCCTAGTATGCCAAGCTCTACTTTGTTTCGTCATGCGATCTAGCATATTTCTTGCTTGACCAAAGGTGAGGTCCATAAATGATCCTCCAGCCGCATTATCCACCACTGGTTTAGTGATTGAATTCAAGGCTCTGTATAGTATCTCCATTAGGTGAACATTAGTCATATGATGGTTTGGACACCTCACTAGCTTTGTCTTGAACCTCTCCCATGTTTCATGAAGAGCTTCAGTGGGAAGCTGACGAAAGTTGCTGATTTCATCTCTCAATTGTGCTCTTTTGGATGGCGGAAAGAATCTTTCTAGAAAAGCGTCTCTCAATTGCCTCCAATTTGTAATAGAATCAGGAGTCATCCTATTCAACCATAGTGTTGCCTCCCCAGACAGATACAATGGAAATAGACGTAATCGAATTGCATTCTGACCAACACCAGGATTGTCAAAAGACTTGCATGTAGAAATAAAGTTGATGAGATGCATATTCGAATCATCGCCTGCTAGTCCACCAAACAATCCCTTGAGTTGCAATAACTGAATCATGGTGCTTGTGATGTTGAACTTGTCTCCGGGCGCTAATGGTGGTGGAATTATAGCTCCAGTGGCTCCGGCACCATCAAGATCATCATCATCATCGTCGAAAGCTGGTTGCATAGCTTGGCGTTCAGGCCTAAACCTAGCTTGACGATCTCTTCTGTTGGCAGGTGTTGCGATCTCAGCGGTATGCCTAGGGTTTAGTAGCTCGTCATCACCTAGATCCTCATCGTCAGGATTTGGTGCTCGTGCAGGGTTATCAATGTTCTGCTGTTGAACCTAGGTTGCGGCAAGGGCAGCCAATCTTGCTTGTTCCTGTTGAGCAGCCATCCTTGCGATTTTAGCTTGTGCTTCTATTCTACCAATGCGTTGTGGTTCAGGATTGATTGGTAATAACGGTTGACCAGAACTTTGAGTATGGGGCATGCACTAAAATAAAAACCTGCAGTAGACAAAAACAAAAACTAAAAGTAAAAGTACGAGAATTTTTGACCAAAGGGTCTAGTAATTATTACGAACTTAATTGACACTTGTATTCCCCGGCAACGGCGACAATTTTTGATAACGCTCAATCTACAGCTCTCGTTTGAGTGTAAAGCGGTCGTTAGCAAATATAGAACCCAACCTGGGTTGGGTGTCGATCCCACAGGGAATAGCTTGGCCAACAAGTAAGTAAAATTACTAAACTTTTGGTGCAAGTCTCGTAAGAAGGGGGGATTCTTGTCTTGCAAGTAATGTAAACAAAAGCTGAAAATAATAAAGTAAAAAGAGAGAGATTATTACGTTGGTTGTAAACAATGAGAACTGAAGCGTTGGGGTTATGTCCACCTTCTGAGGTATACGTCTCTATTGGCTATGAGTGTGTAGAATTCTGTCATGCAATTGCTTATAGAGAATTGTCGTCGATCGTAAATCCAAGCGTCTCTCGACCTAAACAAGGGCTATTTCACTTTAACTCTCTCGAGCTTAAAGCGTATCTAACGGTACGAATTCTCCAAGAGGTTAGTCCAGTTACGGCACTAGCTTTTTAATAGGAAAGGGTGTCCTACTACCTTGACATTATCTCTTTTCCAGACAAATAACTTTTCTCTCGAACAAGTTAAATGTTAGACTTGCGTATTCTTGCGTTTGTAAACGCAAAGAATGTAGATTAAGATGAAGAGAATAATGATATAAGCAATATACGTGCCTCGAACTCACAAACTCACAGCAATAGATAGTATCTCATATGGCTTCCATAACCCCAACAGAGAAGTTTAGTTACCCATGAATGCGAAGGAAATCACGATTGACATTGTTATTATATCACGATATTGAGTAATGGCGTGTAGATCAAGTGATAGGCGTGAGGTGTGATTCCTTAGCAAGTAACGATTCTCTTGTTGTGGAATTTAAGAATAGAAGAGTAGAAGAAGAAAAATAGAATTAATGGAAAGATTAGAAGAATTGTAGAGTAATAGAATTGAATTGTAAGACGAGAAGTTAAGAAGATGTTCTAAAATCTCTAGCATGATAGGGTATTTATAATACCCATATCCTAATCCTACTAAGCTAATGAAATAAATAACCAAATCCTATTAGACTAATGAAATCCTTAACCCAAATGTACTAGGTTAAGGTAACATTATCATAATCCACATAAAATAATGAAATACATAACCTAATTGTACTAGGTTAATGTATCATTGTCAAAATCCAGCTTTGTGTCTGTAAGTCCCCAAAGTCTTCAGAATTGCTGTTTTAGCCCGGGACAGATTTTCCATGCAGCAGTTTTGGTCCTTAGGCGTGTAAACTCCCTTCCCTTCCTTCGTGAGCTTTCTTTTGCATCAAGTAAGCCATAAAATGCTGAATTCTGCATCATTTATACCTGAAACTTTACTAATCATATTCGTTAGCTCATTTACAGGAAAAAGGACTAAAAGTGCATGAAATATATAATTTGTTCTCAAAACTAGGCTAAAATATGGGCAAAATATATTGATATAGGCGTGTAAATCCGCCTATCATCAGCTTGCCATGTCCAAGGGCAAAAACTGCCTAGTTTCGATTTTTATAATTTGGGGCTAGGGCTTTTTGGTCTTTAACCCCACTAAACGACCATAAAAACTTCTCAACCCCTATTAGGTTACCAATTTATCAGTTTAATAATTTTTATTCCACTTTTCAACAAACAAGTGAAGAAACTAAGGGTCTTTCAAGAATTCGACACTCAGGGCCGTAAACTCAAGATTTTACCGAATTCACTTCATCAAAAGACAAGTTTGATACTCTCTATTTCCTTATGATATTATTGTGTCAAATTACTTGATATTTAAATATTTCTTGGTGTAACGCCCCGCATTTCGGGCTAGAATAAAATATATGACTCTGATGCGTTGATAATCCCCGAGCCTTAAATCCTATGCCAATTTGGCATGTTAATAAAGTTTGTAGTATGTGAATCCATTTGAGCATGAATTTAGACCATAGAAGTCCTTCAACTGAAGGACGAGTTAAAACTATTTCGATCGATTAAGTTTTAGTGGACGTTGTAATTTGTGTCAAATTCTATTGACCATAACTCATTGTATATGATGAACTGGGTGGCCTACTATATACCAAATTGTAGATATTTGAATAAGCTTTCCAACGATACCAGATTCGCCTAAAACGGACACCCGGTGAAGATGTTATGGCCTTTCAAAGTTGAATGTGTCGCCTATGCACATATAGGCGATGCATAGGGTGGCGCCTATGCAAATATAGGCGATGCATAGGGCGGCGCATATGTAAATTTAGGCAATGCAAAGGGCGGCGCATAGTTATGGTTTTAGATGACGAAAACACTCCGTTTTGAGTTACTTTAAGTGCAAGTTAGTCCTTACAAAACCCAAAATCGTCCTTACCCACTCCTAAACGGATTTGGGCCTACTAACAACATTGAAGCCTCCTATAAAATCCCAAAAATCTAATCCTTCAAGAACTTAAGAGAAGGAGCAACTAGGGTTTGAGAAAATAAGCTTGAAGGACCGATCATTCCGAAAATTCTTCGTGAAACAAATTACAGATTCGGAATCCTCTCGACGTAGGCTTCGATAGACACCAAAAATTCGTGGAGAATAAGGTACGCGGGGTTTTCCTAAAATCTCATGGGCATAGAAATCATGTTTTAAGAATTGGGTTTTCGAATTCATGTACATACTCATGTTTCAGAAGCTTTAATGATATATTTTTGGCCTTTTGGCTTTCCCCCAAAGTGATTTGAAAGTTATATGTATATATATATATATGCATTTGTCCTGAAATATGAATTTAGAGCATGATTTTCATGAAACCTCTCTCTTAATGTAGATTTTTCCATGTTTCACGTAATATACAATGTTTTGAACACGAAAGAGAGGGTTGTGAATGTTGAATATGCATGTAATGAAAGAAGGCATGGTTTTGCCAAAAATGCACATGACCACCATATGTTTGATGAAAGTTTTGCATGGATTTGACTTGAGTTTCGGAACATGACATCTTTAATGCAAATTACATGTTTTGGTGGTCTAAACTATGTTTTGAATGAAAGCTCTTGCTTAATACATTATGGCTCAGAAATAGGACTTGCAAGTCTTGGTATGACGATACCAACTCAGACAAATGCCATAACAGACACAGACTATTTCAGAAATCAGGTTTTTATCAGACTCTCATGATTTAGAAATTTCAGAATGATACATGTTCAGAAAAGGCTAAAATAGGGCATAAAGAGAGCTTAGGTGGTTCCCTGAAGAAGGCGGGAGTTTCAGACAACTCTTTGCCTAAAACCGTGGTTTGCCGACCCGGGTATATTATTATGCGCTAACTTAAATGTCCTGTGGCGTATCAGACTCAGACACTCCAACCCTTGCGGCACACTTGGGTTGGGGGCTTCCCCGCAGATTCAATGGCGGATTCCATACAGCCCGTGGAATATTCAGACTTGTAGGGGAATACCACCTAACTCAGAAGTAAAACACAGATCATGATTTGAAATGAACAGACAGGTTGCATGTTTTCAGAAAGTGCCCATGTATTTTTCAGAAACAGTTTTATACATGATGTCTTGATGAAAAATTTCTTTCCCTTAATATATATATATATATGTATGTTCCATTATACTATTTTTGATTGCTTCGCGTGCCATTACTTTTGTGCTGACCCCCCCCCTCCCCCCCCTCCTTCCAGGTCCTGAGGCACAGTCTAGGGGTCCAGCTACTCAGTAGACATTCTCGGGTTTGCAGACTTGATCTCACAGTGGTGGGCCTTCTATTATTCGGAAGGCCTAATTATGTCAGACACTATCTTATTTATTATGTTTTTGGTTTACTGGGGCCTTGTCCCAGCTTCTTTTCAGACAAATGTTTATGTTCCTAGTAGAGATTTCGCAGACTGATGTCAGATAGTATTATTCAGAAATATTGCAGGACTTGACCATGTTTTCCGTACTCAGTTTCAATTCCGCATTTTATTATGATTATGAATGTTGTGCATGATAACCAGATAGAGAATGGGTGTTCCGGGCCTTCATGGTTTGGAATGCTCGTCACGGCTAGGGCCTAGGCTTGGGTCGTGACACTTGGTTGTTTAATTCAAACTAAGGTTGAGGGATTTAGGTTGTTTTACACTTTCATTGACTTTTCCTTGTTTTAATGGTTTCTTTATGATTTAAATGATGAATTGTGAGCTGAATTTGGATCTTATGGTAATGGCGAAAATTTGGCAATATGGTTTCACAACCCATATCATAATTTGTTTTTTACAAAAGAATTTTATAGTGTATAAATTATCCTTTGGAAAATTGCATGATATTGATAGGTAAAAAGGTAAAAAGGTTTTGGAAATGCCCTTAGGAGCTTTGGTTATGTATTTTTAAACAGAAATTGAAGTCTAAATGGTTAAATGGATTATAGATATGATATGACATAATTTGAATGGCTTGCAAGTCTACTGATATGACGATACCAAGTTGGGAATGCCTTAGTAAATGACTCCATGAATGGTGTGAGAAAACTATTTTATTTGGGCTTAACGGGAATTGTGTAGTTCACCAAGAAAGTGTAGTCCTAGGTGGACCAACACTAAAAACAACATTTGCCATTGTTGGGAGTCTATGACCACTGTGTCAAATTTGGACAGTATATTTTTGGGAGGCTAATTGACTATTGGTAACTTTAGCCTAATTTCTCTGATTCATGGCCGGACCCATATAGCCCTAGGTACCTTTAGGTTGCTATGAGTCGTATAGTTCAGGATTAAATTTTTAAACTATCATGTCTCATGTTCCTTTTTCCCCTACCTCGACATCCTATTATCTTAAAGATTGATGAGAACATGTTTTTATGTATGGTTTTTGGTAAATATATTTTATTCATGATGTGTTTTATTACTGATTTGGTACTTGCATATTTTACTCTTTTTTCTTGGGTTGTATGCCAGCACTCGTCATACTGACCATCCATGGATGTTACACCATTTCATGAGGTAGGTTCTGAGGGTTTTTCTTGTGACCCTGTGAAGCGTTAGGTGATTTGGTACTCTTGTTGATCAGCTTTGTAAGTGGTAAGCCTTCCTTATTCAGAAGGCCTAATTTTTTTCAGTCTTTTTTTGTTTCAGTACCTTCTTTTATTTTTTTATTTTTAAATAGTTGGAGTCATGTCCTGACTTTATTAGTACTTCTTGGTTTAGAGGCTTTGTGGATACGGGTGGTTATTCCTTTGTGGAATTGGTTTGGATTATCAAACTTTATCTTTGGATTTTTATATCTCTCTCATTCTATAGGATAGGTTCTTCTGTGTATTATCATTATTATGCTCTTGAGGTAAGTCTAGGAGGGTTATTTCAAACCTTGGTTTGTTTGAGATGCCCGTTACGGCCAGGCCCCGGTTCGATTCATGAAAAACACCTTCTTTGCACTCTCCATCACTTAAATTGTTGCAATTGTCTTGGTGTAACTATTAGTCAAGATCAACCTTAGTTTTCTTACCCATAGCTAGTGCACTTCAGCTAATATGTGCGGGGAGAGTTTTTTGAAGCTTTAATCAACTAAAAGTACTAATTTAATGTAACACCCCGTATTTTGGGCTAGAATGAAAACCGTCATTTTGGTACTTGGCGCATCTCGGAGATGGTCTATTTGAAAATTGTCAAAATCCAGTAGCCTAGCGCTATTGTGGCGCATCGCGCTGAAGTTCCAGGTCCCAACCAGTGGGACAACGTGATGGCTCCGCATCGCGGTGGCCCATAAAATTGAGCTCCTAATTATATTTTATTTCGTCTCATTAAGAGTATGTTAGGTAATTTTCACCCCCCCTTATCATCTTAAACATGGGATTTTTCTCCCAAGTGATCACATTATTCATATGCTATTCAAAAATTCACAAGAAACTCTCTCTAGGGTTTCAAACTAAAAAACCCAATATTTTAAGATTTCACCGTGGGTTTTTAATAATTCTTCGAGATTCGTAATCCCCATTATTAGGGCTACAAGAAGCACCCATCAATTGTTCGAATAGCATTCCTAAAGCACGAGTTTATTCAAGAATCGTCCATTATTCCCCGTAATCGAGGTACGTGGGGTTTTCCTAAAATCTCATGGGTATAGAAATCATGTTTTAAGAATAGGGTTTTAGATTTATGATTTTTAATAATGTTTTTAGAAGTCTCAATGACATTGTTTTGGTCTTTAGGCCTTCCCCCAAGTTGATTTGAAATTCTATATATATGTATGCATGTGTTTAAGGATGAATATTCAATTGAGAGAATGAATTATAATGAACCCCTCTCTTGTTATGAGTTTTTCCAGCTTCCATATGATATGAATTGTTTTAAATTGCATCTTGAAAGAATGATATGAAATGTATTGATTTATGCTATAACTTGAATATGATTTTGAAATAAAAAGAGAGGGTTATGCATGTTGATAAATGTTGAATATGAATATAACAAAGAGTAGAATGATTTGCCAAAAGAACACATGACCACCATTTGTTTGAATAATCTCAGCATAGTTTTGACATGTGTTTCGGAACATAGAATCTCTTATACTGCTTGCTTGTTTAGGTGGTGTAAACTGT
Source organism: Capsicum pubescens (assembly GCA_030864215.1). Lineage (NCBI taxonomy): Eukaryota > Viridiplantae > Streptophyta > Magnoliopsida > Solanales > Solanaceae > Capsicum > Capsicum pubescens. The sequence continues at coordinate 364,953,298 of CM061548.1, read as the reverse complement.
GTTTTAATGAAAGAATTATGCATTATGCAATATGTCTCAGAAATAGGACTTTCAAATCTTGGTGTGATGACACCAATTCAGATTACGCCATGATAATTCAGAACAGAATAGAACCCATGTTTGAAATCAGACTTTTCAGATGTTGAAACTAGAAAGACGCTTGATTCAGAACAGGATAAAATTAGACATAAAGAGAGTTTAGGTGTGTAACACCCCATAAATTTTTTTGTACACTTATCGCGATTATATGGAGTCCTAAAGGCTTGCGTATGGGTTAAATTAAGTTTATGGTGTTCGGAAGTATCCCGTCAATAGTTTCATGTGTAGGTATTGGAATAATATTTCCAACGATATAAAGTTTGCCCAAAACAGAGGAGTATTTCATATAAGCGAGCACATTCGAAATTTCAAAACGGTGGCCGGGAAGCCTGTGAACAGTAAATCTGCAGGAAAATTACTGCAGCTAGGCAATTTTTTTTTTTGGATCAACTTTAGACGATCATAACTCCTTTTACAAAAAGAACTGTGTGAGATAATATATATCGACGAAAATCTCCGACAGTTTTCTTTCCGATGAAATTGGTTTCATCCAAATCAAATGTCTGAGTAAGGAGCTATACCCGTTTTACTACAGCCTATCCAAAAAAAAAACAGAATTTTGGAACAGATTTTTGGGTCAACTTTAATCGACCATAAATCCTTGTACAGGAAGAACTGGGTGGTATACTTTATATGAAAATGAAATACCTTTGAATTATATTTCCAATGCAATTGGTTTTACCCAAATCCGATACCGTAGCAAAGAGTTATGATCGATTTACTTCAGCCTGTCAAAACTGTCCTCTGGGGACAGATTCGGATTTATTTAAATTTTTAGGGCAAAATGGTCATTTTCTATTACCTCTTGGACGAAAATTGGTATCTATAAACATACACTTAGCCTCATATATATCATATATCATCCAATTATTAAGAGAAGGTGAAACCCTAGCCTAATTTCAACTTCAAATATTTTGTGATTCAACCGAAGAAAATTCGAATTGGTTACGTAGTTGTGTTCACCATCTCGAAAGCTTCGAGAAGCACCCCATGGTTATGTAAGGAGGATTCTAAATACAATAGATCATTGTTAAAGTATGAATATTGTTTATTCTTGATTCTTATCCATGAATAAGTATTGATAAAGGATTATGAGTATTGTCTTGATGTTGGAAGATAACTACACACATAGTTATGAATTGTTTTGTATAAATTGTTAGTAGTAAATTTTGGAAGTTGTTGTATTGGATTATGGAGGATGAATTGTGGTGATATATCATTATATTAGTGGTTATGTATGCCTAGTGATCATGTTGGTATTGGATGGTGATTAAGAAGGGAAATAAAGGCTAAGAGTGATGTTGAGGGATATTGCATGAAAATGCATGATATGTGAATGTAATAAGAGTATAAGAGGATGTATGTAGCACTCTTATTGATGAGTTAAAGGATTACTTCCTAGACATTATTTGGTGAAGTTAATACCTAAATGGTAAGGTTTGGTTGGTAATACTAGTTTGCCACAAATGACTTATTGTAGATAAGTGTTCGAAGAGTACGGGAAGTCAAGTTGGACTGTATTGAAGTGGTTATATCAAGGTATGTAAGACATACTCTATCTAATCTTTGGCATGAATAATGACCCATGGCACTCTCAAGTAATCTTCCAACATTGTCCTACGACACATGACACATAATAACATCATATGATCTTCGACACTACCAATTGAACTTGTTTTCACTTTTAACATGTCCGGCTAGTCAAAAAAATGTCCATCTACTATTGTTGACTCCAAAATGGTTTAATGAGGTATCCATGATTCTCTACTTCATTTTCATGATTTTTATTACCTATTTACATGTTTTTCCTATTGAGGTATCATGGTTTCAAGTTCCATAAGGTGTGACCACAAAGTAACCAATCTCAAAGATTAATTGAATTAAGAAATGGAATGTCTTTATTTTAAATTGATGATATGATGTATTGTATTAGTACCACTGATCAGTTGGCCATCGTATGACATATGTTATGTATTGATAAGGAATACGGGAAGTAATGATATGAAAGTAATGTGCAGGTATCCCATCAGCTCTTTTAAGTGTGGTCTACTCATACTGTTTATTCACTGGTATCTGGGTTCTGTTGATCTTTTGTATCTCATCTTGATACTCACTGCCTTACATACTCAGTACATATTTCAGTACTGACGTCCCTCACGGGGGACCTGTATTCATGCCTGCAGGAACAGGTACTTCAGGTCGTACACCTCCGCAGTAAGAGCTAGGACATTCTGTTGATAGTGGTGAGCTCCAGTTGTTTCGGGGCATCCCAAATGGTTTCTATATGTATTTTTGGTATTTGTATAAAAGTCCTTTGTGGGCGGGAGTTTGTCCCGACCCTAACTCAGTTGTGTATCTATGTAGAGGCTTTTGTAGACATATTGTACAGCCATAGGAGTGTTTGGTTGATAGACGTGATGTTTCTGACGTCCAATTACTGTTTATATATATATGCGTGTCTGCTGGGCTGATACAGGTACTGTTTTCTTCTATTTACAACGAAGTGCTGCCCAAATTTCTAATTTTCATAAGTAATGTAAATGTGAAAGTATAGGTTATGAACGGGTTCTCCCGGGCCTCCTCGGCTACGGGTGCTAGTCCGCTCCAATGGAATTTGGGGTATGACAGAAGTGGTATCAGAGAAGTTCGTCCTAGTGAGTCTACAAAGCCGTGTCTACGTAGAATCTCGTTTATCGGTGTCTTGTGCACCACATCTATAAACAGGAGGCTATTGGACATTTAGGGATTGTTTCCATTCTCCATTTCTTAGATCGTGCAATAGAGCCCATATTAGAGATAAAGTCATAATCGATCGCTTAATCTAATTGTTTTTTTTTTATTTATTTATTATAGTAACGATGCCGGTTACAAGGAGAAAGAATAAGTGGAAGCGAGTAGATGTAGTGGCCGGAGAAGGTACTAGTAAGTCACCACCGGCACAAGCTGAACAAAGTGAGTCTCAAGGTGATCATATATCAGGAGCTTCTTCTCCTACGGAAGGGCCATCGATTAATGCTGTTGGTCGAGAATTTAGGGATGCAGTACAACTTCTGACGCGTATAGTTGCCGGTCAAGTTCAAGGGCAAGCTATTCCTACCACGGGTTCTAGTGGTACGGATAGAGCAGCTAGCCTTCGGACATAGGATTTTCTGAAACTGGATCCTCCTACTCTTACCGGATCAGATATTAACGAAGACCCGCAGGACTTTGTCGATCAAACCCAAAGGGCGCTAGATGTTATGCACATATCCGGTAAAGATATGGTTGAGCTAGAAGCATATAGACTGAAAGGAGAGGCTATATTGTGGTACGAGGATTGGAAATGATCTAGGGGTATTGATGCACCTCCAACTACGTGGGGAGAGTTCAAAGATGCATTTATTGATCATTATCTTCCATTTGAGACTCGTCAGGCCCGTGCAGATCAATTCTTAAATCTTCGTCAGGGTAATATGAGTGTAAGGGAGTATAGTCTTCGATTTAACTCCTTGTCTCGATATGCTTCTAATATGGTAGCTACTATGGATGACAGAGTTCATCACTATGTGGATAGATTGGAACCATACTTGGTTAGATATTGTACCATTGCTGCTTTGAACAAGGACATGGATATAGCGAGGATACAAGCTTTTGCTCAGAAAATGGAAGATCAGAGGCAAAGAAGAAGAACCCAGGAATCAGAAAAAGGATATTCTAAGTGGGCCAGAGCTATAGGGCAGTTTATGGCATCTCAGGGAGGTTTTAGGCCTTCGTTCTCTCATAGATTGCCTAGCCCGTTATCTTTTTATCCTGCAATTAGTGCTCCACCGCAATTTCAAAGGTTCAGAGGTAATCAGTTCGGGCAAAGCAGTGAAAATCAGAGTTCGCGAACAGTGGGGTATCAAGGGCAAGGGAGTATGAGTCAATTGAGACCTCCACGACACCCGTGCCCCATATGTAGAAGATTTTACTTTGGTGAATGTCGTCTTGGAACGAACAATTGCTTTTGGTGCGGTAAGCCAGGGCATATGGCTAGAGATTGCCCACGCAGGACCACAGGTGGTATAGCACGACCTACCGGATCAGCTGTTGCATCATCATCGGTGCCTCCTTTGAGTAGGGGTGCACAACCTATGGGTCACGGTAGAGGTGATATAGGAGTAGCTAGTTCTAGCGGAGCTCAGAACCGTATGTATGCCCTAGCAGATCGGCAGAATTTAGAGGCTTCTCCAGACGTGGTTATAGGTACGTTGTCCATCTTTGCATTTGATGTGTATGCCTCAATTGATCCTGGTTCTACATTATCGTATGCTACTCCTTTGGTAGCGGGAAGGTTCAGAAGAACACCCGAATTATTAGCCAATCCATTTGAGGTATCAACGCCAGTGGGGGAATCTCTTATAGCTAGGAATGTTTATCGAAATTGTGTTGTGAATATTTGTTGTCGTGATACGATGGACGATCTTGTTGAGTTAGAAATGGTAGATTTTGATGTTATTATGGGCATGGATTGGTTAGCGTCTTGTTATGCTACAGTAGATTGTCGTTCTAAGAAGGTATATTTCCATTTCCCAAATGAGGCAGTCCTTGAATGGAAGGGTAATGTTGGCGCGCCGAGAGGTAGATTTATTTCTTACTTTAAGGCAAGAAAAATGATTTCCAAGGGGTACATATACCATTTGGTTAGAGTAAGGGATACAGAGGCAGAGCCGCCAACTTTTCAGACCGTTCCGGTTGTGAATGAATTTTCTGATGTATTTCCTGAAGAACTACCAGGTTTACCTCCTGAATGAGAAGTGGAGTTTGGTATTGATATGTTTCCAGACACACAGCCAATCTCAATTTATCCTTATAGAATGGCACCAGCAGAGTTGCGAGAATTGAAAGAGCAACTGAAAGAATTGCTAGAGAAGGGATTCATCAGGCCTAGTATGTCCCCTTGGGGAGCACCAGTATTGTTTGTGCATAAGAAAGATGGTTCGCTGAGGATGTGTATTGACTATCGGCAATTGAATAAGGTGACTATCAAGAATAAATACCCTCTTCCCCGAATTGATGATTTATTTAACCAGTTGCAGGGTGCCCAGTGTTTTTCCAAGATTGACTTGAGATTAGGCTATCATCAAGTGAGAGTCAAGGATAAATATATACCCAAGACAACTTTCCGAACACGGTATGGTCATTATGAATTCCTGGTTATGTCATTCGGGCTGACAAATGCATCCGCAGTTTTTATGGATCTGATGAATAGGCTGTTTAAGCCGTTTCTAGATGTGTTCGTTATAGTTTTCATAGATGATATTCTGGTCTACTCTAGATCAGAAGAGGATCATGTTAAACACTTAAGGCAGGCGTTGCAGATTCTTAGTGATCGTAAGCTGTATGCGAAGATTTCTAAATGTGAGTTTTGGCTCAAGTCAGTGGCATTTTTGGGTCATATTGTATCCAGTGAAGGCATAAAAGTTGACACTCAGAAGATTGAGGCTGTGAAGAATTAGCCAAGACCCACGACGCCTACGGAGATTCGTAGTTTCCTCGGGTTGGCAGGTTATTATAGAAGGTTTGTTGAAGGTTTTTCTTCTATTTCTGCACCCTTGACTAAGTTGACGCATAAAGCCTCCAAGTTTCAATGGAATGATTCCTGTGAAAAGAGTTTCCAAGATCTGAAAAGCAAGTTGACTTCTACACCGGTATTGGTACTTCCTGAAGGCACAGAAGGGTATGTAGTGTACTATGATGCTCCGAGAATTGGCTTAAGATGCGTATTAATGCAACATGGTAGAGTAATAGCCTATGGCTCTAGACAGTTGCGACCACATGAGAGGAATTATCCCCCGCATGATCTTGAGCTAGCTGCAGTTGTATTTGCTTTGATGATATGGCGCCACTACTTATATGGGGTTCATGTTGACATATATACCGATCATAAGAGCCTGCAATATATCTTCAGTCAGAATGATCTAAACTTGAGGCAGCGGAGATGGCTTGAATTGTTGAAAGATTACGATGTTGATATCTTGTATCATCCAGGGAAAGCGAATGTGGTAGCGGATGCACTGAGTCATAAGTCTAAAATGGAATCTATAGAAAAGCAGGGTATGATTAAGGATCTTCACCAACTAGCTAATTTGGGAGTTCGACTCCTCGAAACTCCAGATGAAGAGGTTATTGTACGTAATGCAGCGGAATCTTCATTGATAGCTGAAGTTAAAGAGAAGCAGTATGCAGATCCAATTTTATTGCAGCTTAAGGAGGATGTGCAGAGTGGCACGACAAAGGCATTTGAGCTTACGTGAGAAGGAGTGCTTCAGTGTCAGAATCGTTTATGTGTACCTGATGTAGTTGAGCTAAGAAAGAGAATTATGACAGAAGCACACTGTTCAAGGTATTTCATCCATCCAGGGTCGACTAAGATGTATCAAGATTTGAAAGCAATATATTGGTGGAATGACATGAAGAAGAATATTGCCGAATTTGTAGCTGAATGTCCTAATTGTCAAAGAGTCAAAGTAGAACACCAGAAACCCGGTGGTTACATGCAATGTATAGATCTTCCAGTCTGGAAGTGAGACAAGATCAATATGGATTTCATCACGGGTTTGCCTCGTACATTTCGGAAGTTTGATTCCATATGGGTGATCATTGATAGGCTTACCAAATCCGCGCACTTCTTACCAGTTAAGACAACTTATTAAGGAGATCGTTCGGTTACATGGAGTTCCAATTTCGATTATATCCAATCGAGGAGCCCAATTTACCGCGAATTTCTGGAAGTCTTTTCAAGGAGTTTGGGGACACAAGTAAATCTAAGTACGGTTTTTTATCCTCAAACGGACGGACAAGCGGAAGGTACCATCCAGACACTTGAAGATATGCTACGAGCATGTGTATTAGATTTCAAAGGCAACTGGGATGATCACCTACCTCTTATCGAGTTTGCCTACAATAATAGCTATCATTCAAGTATCAAAATGGCACCATATGAAGCATTGTATGGAAGAAAGTGTAGATCGCCAATAGGATGATTTGAAGCAGGTGATGCGGTCTTTTTTGGACCGGATCTTGTTTATCAAGCAATGGAGAAGGTTAAAGTTATCCAACAACGGCTTGAAACAGCTCAAAGTCGACACAAATCTTATGCAGATGTTAGAAGAAGAGGACTTGAGTTTTCTATCGACGATTGGGTATTCTTGAAAGTATCACCAATGAAAGGAGTGATGAGGTTTGGCAAGAAAGGAAAGTTAAGTCCACGATACATAGGTCAGTACAAGATCATTCAAAGATTTGGATAAGTTGCTTATGAGTTAGAGCTACCTCAAGAGCTCTCAGCAGTTCATCCCATATTTCATGTTTCGATGCTTCGCAAGTACATCGGAGATCCATCGCACATCACTTCTACGGAAGATGTACAAGTTACAGAAGATCTCACTTTTGAAGAAATGCCTATTGCTATTCTTGATCGCCAAATTAAAAAGATAAGGAATAAAGAGATAGCATCGGTAAAAGTAATTTGGAGGAATCAACAAGTTGAGGAGATCACATGGGAAGCCGAGGAAGCGATGAATATTAAGTACCCTTACCTATTCAATGATGAGGAGGAAGTTCATGCGACGGAAGAAGAACAATAACAAGTGTTTATTTTTATGCAAGTATGTTATGATGATGAATATGTTAATTGTAAGCTTGGACATGTCTTAATTGAGTAACTATGCTAACATTCGAGGACGAATGTTCTTAAGGGGGGAGAATGTAACACCCCGTAAATTTTTCCGTACACTTATCGCGATTATATGGAGTCCTAAAGGCTTGCGTATGGGTTAAATTAAGTTTATGGTGTTCGGAAGTATCCCGTCAATAGTTTCATGTGTAGGTATTGGAATAAGCTTTCCAACGATATAAAGTTTTCCCAAAACAGATGAGTATTTCATATAAGCGAGCACATTCGAAATTTCAAAACGGTGGCCGGGAAGCCTGTGAACAGTAAATCTGCAGGAAAATTACTGCAGCTAGGCAATTTTTTTTTTTTGGATCAAATTTAGACGATCATAACTACTTGTAAAAAAGGAACTGTGTGAGATTCTATATATCGACGAAAATCTCCGAGAGTCTTCTTTCCGATGAAATTGGTTTCATCCAAATCCAATGTCTGAGTAAGGAGCTATACCCGTTTTACTACAGCCTATCAAAAAGAAAAACAGAATTTTGGGACAGATTTTTGGGTCAACTTTAATCGACCATAACTCCTTGTACAGGAATAACTGGGTGGTATACTTTATATGAAAATGAAATCCCTTTGAATTATATTTCCAATGCAATTGGTTTCACCCAGATCCGATACCGGAGAAAAGATTTATGATAGATTTACTTCAGCCTGTCAAAACTGTCCACTGGGGACATATTCGGATTTATTTAAATTTTTAGGGCAAAATGGTCATTTTCTATTACCTCTTGGACAAAAATTGGTCTCTATAAACATACACTTAGCCTCATATATATCATATATCATCCAATTATTAAGAGAAGGTGAAACCCTAGCCTAATTTCAACTTCAAATATTTTGTGATTCAACCATAGAAAATTCGAATTGGTTCCGTAGTTGTGTTCACCATCTCGAAAGCTTCAAGAAGCACCCCATGGTTATGTAAGGAGGATTCTAAATACAATAGTTCATTGTTAAGGTATGAATATTGTTTATTCTAGATTCTTATCCATGAATAAGTATTGATAAAGGATTATGAGTATTGTCTTGATGTTGAAAGATAACTAGAAACATAGTTATGAATTGTTTTGTATAAATTGTTAGTAGTAAATTATGGAAGTTGTTGTATTGGATTATGGAGGATGAATTGTGGTGATATATATTATATTAGTGGTTATGTATGCCTAGTGATCGTGTTGGTATTGGATGGTGATTAAGAAGGGAAATAAAGGCTAAGAGTGATGTTGAGGGATATTGCATGAAAATGCATGATATGTGAATGTAATAAGAGTATAAGAGGATGTATGTAGCACTCTTATTAATGAGTTAAAGGATTACTTCCTAAACATTATTTGGTGAAGTTAATACCTAAATGGTAAGGTTTGGTTGTTAATACTAGTTTGCCACAAATGACTTATTGTAGATAAGTGTTCGAAGAGTACGGGAAGTCAAGTTGGACTTGTATTGAAGTGGTTATATCAAGGTATGTAAGACATACTCTATCTAATCTTTGGCATGAATTATGACCCATGGCACTCTCAAGTAAGCTTCCAACATTGTCCTACGACACATGACACATAATAACATCATATGATCTTCGACACTACCAATTGAACTTGTTTTCACTTTTACGATGTCCGGCTAGTCAAAAAATGGTCCATATACTATTGTTGACTCCGAAATGGTTTAATGAGGTATCCATGATTCTCTACTTCATTTTCATGATATTGATTACCTATTTACATGTTTTTCCTATTGAGGTATCATGGTTTCAAGTTCCACAAGGTGTGACAACGAAGTAACCAATCTCAAACATTAATTGAATTAAGAAATGGAATGTCTTTATTTAAAATTGTTGATATGATGTATTGTAATAGTACCACTGATCAGTTGGCCATTGTATTATAAAGATTATGTATATATGCTATTCCAGGGGTGGTCCCTGATGTATTGTATTAGTACCACTGATCAGTTGGCCATTGTATGACATATGTTATGTATTGATAAGGAATACGGGAAGTAATGATATGAAAGTAATGTGCAGGTATCCCATCAGCTCTTTTAAGTGTGGTCTACTCATACTGTTTATTCACTGGTATCTGGGTTTTGTTGATCTTTTGTATCTCATCTTGATACTCACTGCCTTACATACTCAGTACATATTTTCGTACTGACGTCCCTCACTGGGGACCTGTATTCATGCCTGCAGGAATAGGTACTTCAGGTCGTACACCTCCGCAGTAAGAGCCAGGACATTCTGTTGATAGTGGTGAGCTCCAGTTGTTTCGGGGCATCCCAAGTCGTTTCTATATGTACTTTTGGTATTTGTATAAAAGTCTTTTGTGGGCGGGAGTTTGTCCCGACCCTAACTCAGTTGTGTATCAATGTAGAGGCTTTTGTAGACATATTGTACAGCCATAGGAGTGTTTGGTTAATAGACGTGATGGCTCTGACGGCCAATTACTGTTTATATATATATATATATGCGTGTCTGTTGGGCTGATACAGGTACTGTTTTCTTCTATTTACAACGAAGTGCTGCCCAAATTTCTAATTTTCATAAGTAATGTAAATGTGAAAGTATAGGTTATGAACGGGTTCTCCCGGGCCTTCTCGGATACAGGTGCCAGTCCGCTCCAATGGGATTTGGGGTATGACAAGGTGCTTCCCCGAAGAAGTCATGAGTTCAGACAACTTATTACCCGAAATAGTGATATGCCGATCTGGGTACATTATATTATGTTGGCCTAGTGCCGTGTGGCGTATCAAAATTAGAAACTCCAACCCTTGCGGCACACTTGGGTTAGGGGCTTCCCTGCCGAGTCAATGGCGGATTTCATACAGCTCGTGGGTTTTTAGAATTGTAGGAGTGTACCACCTAACTCAGATGTAATACAAAGATCAGGCACTGCATTGACAAGAAAGTTTTATGATTATCAAAGATGCCCATGTGTTTTGGAATTTATATCATATATGATGTTTTATGACTAGATCTCACTATTTTATTTATATAAAATCTTTATTTGGGATTGCTCTGCATACCAGTACATCTGTATTAACCCCCCCCCCCCCCTCCCTCCAGGTTCTGAGGCACATTCTAGGAGTTCTGATAAGTAGTAGATTTCATCAGACATGAATGAAGAGTACCAGTTGGTGAGCCTTCTATATTTCAGAAGGCCTAGTTTCTTTCAGACAGTTAATATTTATTATGGTTTTGGTCTACTGGGGGTCTTGTCCCAGTTTTCAGACAGTTGTTATTTGATCATGTAGTAAAGATTTTGCAGACGGTTTTCAGAAGGTGTTTAGTTGATATTGGATTTTATTACTCATTGTTAAGTTAAATTTAGATTATGACCATGTTTCTGTAGCAGATTTTATTTCCACATTTCCTATTTATATATGAATGGTGTATCTGATTACAAGTTAGAAAGGCTCTCGGGCCTTCATGGTTCGTGATGTCTGTCACGGCCAGGGCCCTGGTTTGGGTCATGAAATTTAACTTACTTGTGTGTACTATACAACTATATGGCGGGCATAATTATTAAGTAAATAATTATTGAGCACATAATGAGAACAAGCTCCACTCGCCATATTTTTAATATAGAAAATGGTATCAATTATTGAGTGACATACATAACTTAACACACAACAACTACTAATCAACTAGTGATATTTATGATTTGAATTCTTATGATTTTACCAAATTGTTCATATTTAATATTGTTATAATTCTACAATATTAAACTAAGAGCTTGAAGAAAAGAGGGAATAAGATTCTAGAAGAAGAGTATTCTTTTAGTAACAGAATTTATCTTAAATCATTATGCCACTACAAGTTGGTATTTATAGAGTTAATTTGCTCCTTGTGATAGTTGTATAATGACAGCTGTCACACTTAATTAACTCACCCTTACAAATAACAAGCTAACTTCCTCTAACTAACATCAACTTGCTCATTACACTTTCAAGTAGCTGAACACTGCCCTTCATGTTGATGGCTTAAAGATATTCTTCATTCCTAGTTGACTTAGTAGACATTCATGCTAACTTTTCCCCAAGGCTTTTGTGAGAATGTCTGCTAGTTGCTCCTCTTTAGGCACATGATTTGGTTTTGATCATCTTCTGGATGATTCTTTCTATCACAAAATAATAGTTTATGTAAATGTGTTTTGTCCTATGTCACAGATTATAGGATTAGTGGCAATCTGTATTTCTTTTTTGTTATCACACATCAGTTCTCCAGGTTGGTTGATCTGATTTCCTAGTTCTTGAAACAGCCCAAGTAGCCAGGTGTTCTTTGCACTACAAGTAGCTATGCTTCTAAACTCTGCTTCTATAGAGCTCCTGCACAAAGTCTGTTATTTCTTTGATTTCTGAGAGACCAAAGCACCTCGAAACTTTATTACATACCTTGCAACTGATCTTCTAGTTTGTAAGCAAGCACCCCATTCAGAGTCATAGTAGGCTATCAATTTTTTAGAAGTTTCTGTAGCCATAAACAATCCTAAGCCAGGAATACATTTTATGTATCTCACTACTCTCAATGAAAATTCCATATAAGATGTCTTTGGAGTGTGAATGTACTGACTTAGTACCTGTACAACAAAGGACAAATCAGGTCTAGTCATGGTAATGTATAATAACCTTCCTACTAGTCTTTGATAGGCCGTTGGATCCCTTAGAGTTGTATCATCATCTACTGTTCCATTGGAAATATGGTTATCATATTCCATAGATGTTAGTTTTTGGTTCACTTCAAGTGGAGTAGTAGCAGCTTTTTCTCCACATAGCCTAGCCTTAGATATAAGTCCAAGAGCAAACTTTCTTTGATTCAGAACTATCTTGTAACACCCTCACATTTTGGGAATTTTATTTTTGGCTTTCCCATACTTGAAATATCAAACTTTGACTCAAATCATGTTCGGGGATGTTAAAAGGATAACCCGAAGCAATTTTAAAATTTTCAGACAAGGTTCGAGGCATTTTTGGGACACGGAGGAAGTAACACTCTATGATAGCCTCACGTCGTGGAGGCTGTGGTCCACGATGGGAACCGCATCACAGAGCCTATATTTACTGTAGTTCTATTCAAATTTATTATAGGGGATTTTTTGTATTTTTCCCTTGAAACCATTATCCACGATTTAAGACATCTCCAAAATGTATTATTACCTCTGTGAAATCCGTAAGTGTCATTCTATAGGTCAGAAGAAAGAAAACACCTAGGTCTTGAGAACTCCAACATCCAAAGAGTCAAATTTCTCTATATTTTTGTCATTATTGAGGTATGTGGGACAATCCAAAATCTGATGGGCTTAATTTTATCCTTTTTAACATGATTTAAAGATAAATGATTAGGTATATAAAAAGGAGGTTTTGAAATTGTTTGAGGGTAATGTGTTATGAACCCATTATGATGGAAGCAAGTACTTCCCATGAAATTTCATCATAAACATGAGTTACTTTTATGTGTACATGGGATTATGAGTTTGAAAATTGATACGAGAGCATGCCTTATGAAATTTCCTCTCCTGTTGTGAAATCTATTGTCTTAGCATGTTGTGGGTTTGCTCAAATGCATGATTAAAAGCTTGGGTCATAAGTTTTTATTATCCATGTTGAACTGGTTTAGTTTTGTGTTTCAAGAGAGAGTACTTTCTTTACTTTCAAATGTTCAAGAGTACTACAACTTCCTTTATAAACTATTTCTTGAAGAGATATGATTGTGTACTTTGAGATTGGAGTATTGTGTATGCTTACTTGAGTATTGTGTTTGCTTCTTGGTTCCTATGGTGCACTGTGTATGCTTCCCATGAGCATTGTGTAAGCTTCTTGATTTGATATAGGATATTGTGTATGTTTTTCTGAGTATTGTGTATACTCTTGATATATTTGTCGCATTGTGTATATGGTCCGAAACTCCTTGTATTGGTTAATTACTTTAATTATAAATTGTGATAAGTGCTTGGTATAAATTTTATTGAGATATATAGTTCCTGATTAACGATTGTTGGGTTTCATTGGTCCTCTTATTATGATATAATTTATGTGTGTAATAACTTAACGTTCTTGATTTTGTTGTGTTTTCTAATACTTGTCCTAGTAGTACTTAAAGTAGAGATCGGGGATCTTACTGGGTTTTATTTTATATATGTAGCTCACTCCTTACTTGCATGTGTGCAGATACTATAAAGAAAGTTGAAAATAGTGGGTGACGATTTGTAAGGATTTTATTGCTGAGGTGAGTCTTTGCATTGTTCGTGGAGGCTTTCGTTTTATCTTTAGCACTTTAGATTATATCTCTTTTCACTGAATTTGCATGCCCGAAAGTTGAACTCATGCAACTCTATTTTAGATGCTCCGTGGTCTTAGTGTGAGATTTGGGATAGAGAATTAGTTCTCGAATGATTGTTGAATTTATAGTTTGATTATGATTTTTTGTTGAATTGTTATTCATTATATATTGATGCATTGGGATTGCACATACTTTATCGTAGTGCTTATTAACTGGTAAATTGTAAGGAAGATTGGTTCCCCGACACGGTGTGTTTGGGGGGTGCCCATCACATCCAGCGATTATTTTGGGACGTGACAAAGTTATTTCTGTACTGATCTCAATTTCTCTTGCATTAGCTTTATTCAAGATAAGGAGGGGCATGGATGCCCCGGTTCGTAGGTGTGAGAGGCTAGCTTTGGATGGTTTTAGGCGGGGTAGGGGTAGGCCGAAGAAGTATTTGGGAGAGGTGATTAGGCGGGACATGGAGCAGTTACAACTCACTGAGGACATGACCCTAGATAGAAAGATCTGGAGGACGTGAATTAGGGCAGAAGGCTAGGGTCAGTTTGGGTCCCTAGTGTAGGGCATTACTTGGTGGGGGTATTATTCTTGTTATGATACCTTTTTTCATGCTTTATTACGAATCTATTTACTTTTCTCTGTTTACTATTACTTGTGGGTGTCGTATTTATGTTATGCAATCTTGTTCCATGCTTTACTATGAATTTGTTTATTATTTTGTGTCTCGTGTCGGGGGTCTATCCGAAATAGCCTTTCTACTTGTTTAGAGGTAGAGGTATGGACTGCGTATATCTTACCCTCCCCAGACCTCACTATGTGGGAATACACTGGGTTTGTCGTTGTTGTTGTTGTTGTTATTGTAGCTTTATTCAAGATATTACTAAAGTGTCTAGTATATATGTCAGCCTTTGAGTTTTTGTTTCAACCATTTAATTTACGCACAGCCTGAAATATGCCATATTCAACAATCACATCTTGCAATCCTCCAGTCACCAACTGCTCAAACTATAGATGAACCCTCTATGTATTACTGTCTTTGAATGCTCTCTTCTTCTTATAGTTAACCAGTAAGTAATGTCACAAATAGAGGGCTATGATCACTCACACCTTCAGAGAGAAATAAGGTCCTACAAATTGGCATGTTATCCAGCCATCACCATTAACAAAACATCGGTCTATCATAAAAAAGATTCTTCCAGATTCAATCATTCCAAGCATAAATTCATTTAATACTTGGTAACTCATTCAGCAATCTTGAAATCGACCACCTCTGTAAAGGTGAGTGTATTTCCTCAAAATGTACGACTGGGTTGAAATCCCCCAAAATTAACCAAGGCCCAACACAACTTGGCTTGACAAGTGAATTTCTGTGCATTCTCACTACATAATCTTATCTCATATATGTCTTTCTTCTACACTAACTATATTCTCCCATAATATAAACCTACACCTCTACCATTTTTATTTGTACTTACTCTTTTCTTCCATAGTTTAATGTTATTAGCTATTTCACTATCTTTTGAGCAATATGTGCTGCTGCAACAGGCTTTTGTGGTTGTATTCAACTTGATACATACTGAGTCTTTCCACCTTTCCCAATATGAGAAACTTCCTTAGCATTAGTCACAGCCTTGACTTGAGCAATAAGTTGAGTTGCTTCATATGCATTGTGTTTTCTCCTCAATTCTGAATAACTTTATTAGATTGAATTAACATTCTTCATGGATTCAATAATATATTTTGGTGCTAGTGTCTTAAGTCTTTCTTAGGCTAATAATTGTGGAAATGGTACATAAAGAATGTTTTCATTATTATATGTTTGAGTTATCACAGTCCATTTTTCATTTTTGAGAATTCCATCAATAAATCTGGAAAAACTCAAGCTCATTTTCCTTTCAGCTTGTCCATCATAAGAGGATTTCCCACAAGGCTTCCTATCGTACTTAGACCTCATGCTTAGAGAACTCCATTTTTTAGGTTTCCAAGCTTCCATGATCAATGGTGTATTATCAAAAAAGTATATCCCCCGAATAATATTAGTCTTCCTTTCTCATTATCAAATCTCACAACCATATTATTTTTCATCATAACTACTTTATTGATAACATAGTTACCCCATATTCTATGAATATATATGTAACACCCTTCATTTTCAAGCTAGAAATCGAACCGTTGCTCCTACGTATGTAAGCTCTAATAGCAATGATTTCCAAGTGTGTGTAAGTGTCATGATCTTTATCCTCGTGTTTGAAGTGCTTTCATGATGAAAAATGATCATAGGAATCACTTCGAGCGAAGTTGAGCTAAGAGCCTTTGATTCGGCTAAATCTTTGTATTCGATTCTACAAGGGTCTACTTTGAACATGTATAACTTTCTATAGACATATAATTTTGCATCTCAAGACCCACCATATTGTAGATAATTGAGTTATATTTCAAATGATACCAATTTCGCCTTAATTTGATGCCCGAGTAAAATGTTATAGCATTTTTTGTGAGAGGCAGTAAGACAACGCGATTGGGACGCGGCTCTCGGGTATCTTGACTTGATAGGTCATAGGCGATGGCTAGGAATCGCATTACCATCGCCTACCTTCACTGGAAATGTTAGACCATTTTTTAGGCGCCGCCCAACATGGGTTAGGCTCCGTGCAACCTGTGTTAGGCAATGAGTTAGGCACCGCCCAACCTGGGTTAGGCCATGGACTTCGCACTGCCTACCCTATATTTTGTAGTGTAGGGGCTCTGTTTTTGAGTTATTTCAATGGAAACTAAGTCTTTTTACATTACATAATCGTCCCTAAACATATTTACCTGAAATTAAGGATCCCAAATACCTTTCAACTCAATCAAATCCCTAAATCATCTTCTAAAACACAAGAGGAGAAAAATCAACTTAGGGTTTGTGCATTCAAGCTTAAAGGGTCAATCTTTTCATTATTTCTTTGTCATTAAGGTAAGTGGGACTATCCTAAACCTTATGGGCGTAGATTTACTATTTTAAACTATTTCTAAAGAGTATATACTTATGCATACGAAATGTGTTTCGAAAGTATTGATGAACATGCATTGATAATCCCTTTTTATGATGAAGTCTTGTAGAAATTATGGTGTTGTACTCGAAAATTTGAAATGTTTTAATGTGTTCATGTGATATTAAGTTTGAGAAGTTGAATGATAGCATGATTTATGTAAATTCCCTCTCTTATTATGAAACTCATTAGTTTTACATGTTGTGTGTTGATTATACAGATAGCTAAAAGCTCGAGATTGAAGGTTTATTGTCATGTGTGAATTGTACTATTTTTATTACTAAATGAGAGATGTTTTCTTTGAATTATAAATTTTCATGTTCCTAATACAGAATTGCATATAATTGATAAAAGAGATGACCACCATAGAGAAGGTATTGAAGAGAGAGAGTGTTTTGTTTTCATGTGATTTTGAAATATGAACTCTCGCCTAGTTTTTAAATCTTTTTGGTGGTCAATAACACACTTTGAAATAAGAAGGGAAGTAAAGATATTGTGTATTGAAATGAAGGTCTTGGAAGTCTGGATATGACGATACCCTATTGTGATATGACCTTAACAGAGTGATAAAAGAATTGTTTGTAAGCATGACATATGTTTTTAGGAGTCTAAAATTAGGCTTAAAGAGAGTTAGATGGTTACACAAAGAAAGTACAAGTTGAAAGAATCTATTCTGGAAATCGTGATTTGCCGACACGGGATTTTGATACCCTTCTTTTTGATCTTATGTACCTGTATTATGTCGTCTCAATTTGGGACTATAGTTAGGAGCCCCACTTTGTGATCTTGTACCCAACCATGACATTTTGATTTGTTATAGGGATTTTTCACCCTATTATGTGATCTTGCGTGTCCCCCCTCTTATTCATGCTCCAATACTTGCAGTAAACTTGAATTGGGGGCTTGGTCACTGAGTCAAGGGCTCATTCCATATAGCCCATGGAATTACAGATTATAGGGTGTAACATCTAGCTCAGTAGAGAAATGAAGAGTTGAGTCATGATTTCAAAAAGATGTTTTGAAGCTCACCAAATTATGCACATGTATTTTCAAATGTTTTATGCTGACATATTTTTATGAAATGCTCTCACCTATGTTGTATAAAAATATATTTTATTTTTAGATTATTCTACGTACCAATACATTTGAATTGACCCCCTATATTTCAGGATCGGAGGCTCAGTCCCAGGGTCCCACTAAGCTGTAGGTCGGTCTTGCAAGGCATTTGAAGTTGGTGAGCCTCTCTTATTTTGGAAGGCCTTGTTCCATGCTATATTATCATTTGATTTTTAGTTCATGGTCCAACCGGGAGACTTTTCCCGATCTCAGACAAATGTGTTTTCGTAATTTTAGAGATGTCGCAAACTAGTGTTATATGTTCTTGGAATGCTTATGAGCTTATATTTGTATTGTTTATTTGAAGTAAGAGAATGACCATGTTTCCTTTTTGCTATGTTTTCTGCATTTTCTTACAGTATATTAATTGTGTATATGATTGCCAGTTAGAGAAGGGCTCTCGGGCCTTCATGGTTCGGGATGCTCATCGTGGCCTGGACCTCGATTCGGGTCGTGGCAAAGCTTGAATTTTAAATGCTCTTTGTTCTAATAAAATTTTTTATGTGATTTATGCACGAGATGGTCACCCTATGTTTAAAGTCTTGAAAAGGAGCAATTTGCCTAAGCTTTATACCCTTTTAAATAAGAATTCTTATGTGATGTTTAAATCAGTTTGGTGGCCAAATAACATGCTTTTAAAGTAAAGCGCTATGGATATGATATGATATGATATGATATGATATGATATGATATGATATGATATGATAGGACTTGCAAGTCTAGGTATGACGATACCTTTTTTCGAGAATCCCTTTAATGAAGAATAGATGAATTTTACAAGAATGATTCTTGGTTTTAAGTGGTTAAAATGGGCTCTAAGAGAGTTAGATGGTTATCCTAAGAAGGTACGAGTTGAATGACTTATTGCTGAAAATTGTGTTTTGTCGACGCGAGATTTATGATATATTCCTGAAAGGCAAATAATTATGGTATGCCTGCTTTGTGATCTTGTATATCATCATATCATGTTGACCTGAAAAAGGGATTATGGCACCTTGGTTTATGATCTTATGTGCCTTCATTAGAGACTCCAATCCTTGTGGCAAACACGGATTGGGGGCTTGACCGACGAGTTAATGTTGGACCCATAAATCCTGATGGGTATTATGGATGTAAGAATATCATCTAGCGGAGAACTAAAATAAAGTGTTGAGTCTATATCTTACGAGATTGACTGAAGCTTTTTAACTATGCCCATGTGTTCTAATCTCATTTATGTTAAATTGTTGCAGAATCTCCTGATTTTTTTACATGAAATATACATTCTTTTTGGATTTTTCTACTTACGAATACATTTCAAGTATTGACTGTCCTTGGACGGCTATATTTTCTCATAATGTAGATTCTGAGGCTCAGTCCCGTAGTCCATCACATTAGTAGAACATTCAAATATGTCAGAGTTGATGAGTCATTCCTCTTCCTGAAGACAATTTATAGGTATGTTTATTTCTTTTATTTTATGGTCCAACTGGGGGCCTTGTCCCTGTTTAGAAAGTTAGTCCACAGTAGAGGCTTCGTAGGCTAGATTTGGCTATTGTTTTGTCAAAACTTTATTGACATAGTTTTATTAAAAGATTTCCTTAATCTCATTATATCTTCCACAGTTCTGTTTTCATAAGATTTACGGTTATGATAATATGCTAAGGGGTCTCTCGAACCTTCGTGGTTCGATATGTCCGTCACAATTAGAGCCTCGACTCAGATCGTGACACATGCATATCCTAACAAATAGTAATTAATCTATCTTATTTGAATTCTTGTAATTTAACCACATTCATATATAACACTTTGGTAACTTGTGATATTAAATGTAAAATTTAATCAGTGACTATCTTCAATTTTTTTCTTGCATCGACTTACTGGAAATTTATGTTTTTAGAAAAAACTTATTGAAATTAAATTTTAAAAGTCATTTTCATTTATATACCACTTCTGCCACTACTTGTGTTTTACACATTAAGGCTTCATTTATTTACACTTGATGAAAATCTTAAATTCAATCAACAGACATTATGTTAGAATCCTAATTATTCAGATTATAACGACTATGTACATTTTCTTAATATTACAACAAATAACTAAGTCAGAATAGATTGAAATACTTAAAATTTAAAACAAAGTGTTGATATTATTATTAAGTTTGTTAAAATATATCTATAAGGATAACAGTTCACCAATTTGAACCATTTACCACCACCGCCGTCATTCATCATTCACCATTATCAAACACTATAGCATCACCCACCAACCAAAACCACCATTACCCTTATATATAAGTGTGATCACGCAGGCAGGACACCGTTGTCCTCCTTGCTACTTCACCTGCTTCAGCTACTTCAATTCATAATTTTACTATATTATCTCTAACTAATTAATATAAATTATTTATATATTAAAAAATTAATATTATTTAATAAATAAAGTCAATAATTATTTATGTCATCTCTGCTTCAGCTGCTTCAACACGTAATTTTACTATATCACCCCTAATTAATTATTATAAATTATTTACACATTCAAAATTAATAACATTTAATAAAAAAAAAAATTGTTTATGACATTTCTACTTCAGCTACTTCAACCCGTGATTTTTCTATTCCACCCCTAATTAATTAATTATTATAAGTCACTAACATATTAAAAAATTAATAATATGTAATAAAGAAAAGAAAATAAAATTTATGACATGTCTGTTTCAATTGCTTCTATTTGTGGTTATAGTATATAATCCCTAATTAATTATTATAGGTCATTTAATTATTAGAAAATTAATAATATTTTGTAAGAAAAATAAAAATAGACATTTATGACATGTCTATTTTAGCTGTTTAAACCGTTATTGTACTATATCACCCTAATTAACTATTACAGGTCATAAAGTATTAAAAATTAATAATATTTAATAAAAAAAATAAAATAGACATAAAATGATAAATTAACTCTTGATGTTTTATATTAACTTGGTGTCTTACATGAGACCCATTTAAATTTTTTTCACAAGTATTTTTTTATAGAAGTTTTATTATATCACTTGTAATTAGTTATTAAGAGTCATTTAAGACATGTCTATTTCTCTAATTCAATCATAATATTTGGTTGACTCTCGAAATTATATCGGTGTCACTAAAATATGAATAGAAGAAAAAGTATTGTGAACCATAATATTTAAAAGCTTAAAATATAATTGACTACCAACACCACAAAAGTTTGGACAAGGAGAGAGTATTATAAATTACAATAGCTAATGGCTTAAAATAGTAAATTACAATGTCAAAAAAGTATGATAAATTACAATAGCTAGCAGCTTAAAATATCTAAAAAATATATTAAAAATATAACTGATTATATAAATTTTATTTATGTCACATAAATTGAGACCAAATGAATACGTAAGAAATGCTATAAATCACAATAATTAAAAAATTAAAAAAATTAAAAGATATAAAGTATTTGACGGACTCTCGAAATTATACCAGTGTCACTTAATTTGGAATGGAAGAAAAAGTATTTTAAATCACAATAATTAAAAATTTAAATTATTATAAATATATAATTGACTATCAGTACCATAAAAGTTTGGATAAGGAGAATAACATATATTAATTGCAAATTATAAGAAAAGTATTATAAATTATAATAGTTAATAGTTTAAAATGTCTAAAAAAAATAATTTGTTATATATTTTTTTTAAAAAAAAAATTATAAATCACAAAAATTAATAACATAAGAATTTAAAAGATGTGATATAAATGCTTGACTGCCAAAATTATATCAGTGTCACTTAAATTGGAATTAAAAAAATATATTATAAATCTCTATTATTAAAAACATAAATTATTTTTAAAATATAATTGACTATCAATATCATAAAAGTTTGGACAAGGAGAGTAACATATATTATTTGAAGCTTACACAAAAACTATTATAAATTATCATAGTTAACAACTTAAATGTCAAAAAATATATTAAAAATATGCTTAATTATCCAAATTCTATATGTGTCACATAAATTGAAACAAATATACATATTATTGGTTTGTACCAAATTCTATATGTGTCACATATATATATATATATATGTGTGTGTCATATATATATATATATATTGGGCCCGTTCTAGCACGGGCCATCGGCATCTAGTCCATACCACAACGCTCACTATCATCAATCATGATATTTTTCTGTAGAAGTTGCCATTCTTACAGGTGATCGAAGTATCCTAAATATAAAAAAATACATGTAATAATAGGTTAAAAAATGATTTTAATTTTTTAAAAAATAAAATATTGGTTTGTACCAATAGTATATAAATTAAATCTCATTCTAAGTGAAGTCGGGAATTCCCCCAAACACTCCAAACAATGACTAGAAGTGGTCAAGGAAAACCTGCTGAACAACATGATAGATTTATACATGAACCATCGTGTTCATCATCTCCATCTAGTACTCTTGCGCTTCAACTTGTTTGTCTGTTTTAAAAGTGAGCCCCTTCCTTCCCTCAAGCACTTCAGCAGAGCTTCAAACAACAAAGTAAGCCCTCATGAAGTGGTCAAGGGAACTCAAGAGAACACCTTGAAAGATATTTATACGTGAACCATTGTGTTGATCATCATCTCCAACTCGTAGTCTTACACTTCTACTTGTTTGTATATTTTCAAAGTGAGTCCCAAAGTTTCCCTAAACACTTCAACAGGGCCTCAAACAATGAAGTAAGCCCTCATATAGTGGTGCAAGGTAACTCCAGGAAACACCTTGATAAACACTTATAGGTGAACCATTGAGTTGATAATCATATCCAGCTTGTACTCTTGCATTTCTACAAGTTTGTATATATTAAATGTGATCCTCAGAATTCCCCCAAATGCTTCAGCAGTGGTTCAAACAATAAAGTAAGCCCTCATGAATTGGTCAAGGGAACTGTAACACCACCTATCATTCTCGACTTGGTTCCTCTCTTAGTTGCATGCATAGGAAGTTTAGGACCTGAAATTTTTCTATGTTTGGAAGGCTTACGCATATTTTAATCCTCTTAGTTTCAATGATTTTTAAATGGGACTACCCAACCCCGAGACGTAGATTTTTGAGTTGTTTTATGTTCAGGGGTTTAAAGGGCATGTCTCGAGAAAGTTTTGGATTTTTCGAACGAGGATTGGGGCACGTTTGGATTTCAATTCCAGAACCTCACCGTGATTACACTGCGTCACGGTGAGTATAGCGATGGAGGTGTCATCGTGTCGCGATGAGTCCCAAAAATGGGATTCAGTGAATATTGAAAGAAGTGCATGGTTTTCTACAAAGCGATTGACCACCACATGTTTAAGAATTGAAAGATGAGAATCTTTGTATAAGTTGTCATATATTTTGAATTAAAAGTTTCTTGCACTGTTTAAATGATTTGGATGATCCAATTAACATGTTTTGAATGAAAATACAGTAACATGATACTGTATGGATTATACGGCTTGCAAGTCTTGGTATGACGATACCGAATTAGAAAAATGTCATAATAAACTCGGACCAGATTAGACTACAGAAAGTTATCAAACATTAGACCATTTTTCAGAAAGATGCATGATTTAGAATGTTAAAAATGGTCTTAAAGAGAGTTAGATGGTAACTCGAAGAAGACGTGAGTATAAGGGCTCATCACTGGAAATCAACTTTTTCCGATTCGGGTGATATGATTGGCTAATTCCAATTTATACTTGTTCTTGAGACACTGATATACTAGACTAGTATGTAGGTCCCTTATCCTTGCGGCAAATTTGAATATGGGGGCTTGGACGGCAAGTTAATGGCGGACTCATATAGCCCGTGGGTACTAGACTTATAGGGTGTACCATCTAGCTCAGAAGTATGAGAAAGAGTGAGTCATAATTTCAAAGAAATGTTTCATAGTCTTTTCAGTATGCCCATGTGTTTTCATATATTGTATGAAAAAAATATTTTATGAATTGCCCTAACTTATGTTGTATAAAAAGTATGTTATTTTGGATTCCTCTGCATACCAGTACAATTGTATTAAACCCCTATATTTCAGTGTCAGAGGCACAGTCTCGGGGTCCCGCTAAGCAGTAGATCGGTTTATCATACTTTGAAATTGGTGAGTCTCCTTCATTCCAGAGGACCTTAGTTCATGCTATATCTTCATTTGCTTATAGTTCATGGTCTGATCAGGTCCTTGTCCCGGTCTCAGAAAAATATTTTTTTAATATTGTTAGACATTTCACAGACTAGTATTAGATGTTTCCAAATGTTTATGAACTCATATTCGTATTGATTAGTTGAAGTAAGAGAATGACCATGTTTTCGTTTTGTTATGTTTACCCAATTTCTTTATGGTATATGAATTATTCATATGATTTACAGTTATAAGGGGCACTCGGGCCTTTATGGTTTAGCATGCCCGTTGTGGCCAGGGCCTCAACTCGGGTCATGACAGGAACTCCTGGAAACACCTTGATAGATATTTATATGTGATCATTGCGTTGATCATCTTTTACAGACACTACTCTTCCACTTTTACTTGTTTTTTGTATTTTTAAAGTGAACCCCATAGTTCCCCCAATCACATTAGCAGGGCTTCACACAATGAAGTCAACCCTCATAAATTGGTCAAGGGAACTCCAGGAAACACCTTGATAGATATTTATATGTGAGTTATTGTGTAGATCATCGTCTCGACCTCGTACTCTTGCACCTCTACTTTTTGTGTATTATCAAAGTGAGCCTACGAGTTCCCCCAAAAACTTTAGCTTGGCTTTATAAAATAAAGTATGTCCACATGAAGTGGTCAAGGGAACTCCAAAAAATACCCTGATAGATATTTATACGTGAGTCGTTATGTTGATCATCATATCTAGCTTATACACTTGCGCTACTACTTTTTTGTGTATTTTCAAAGTGAGCCCTTAAGTTCCTCCAAACACTTCAGCAGGGTTTCAAACAATGAAGTAAGTCCTCATGAAGTGGTCAAGGGAACTCCAGGGAACACCTTGATTGATATTCATATGTGAACAATTACGTTGATCATCATCTCCACCTCGTACTCTTGCACTTCTATTTGTTTATGTATTTTCAAAGTGAACCCCGGAGTTCCCCCAAACACTTCAGCAGGGCTTCATGCAATGAAGTAATCCCTAATGAACTGGTCAAGGGAACTCCTGGGAATACCTCGATAGATATTTCCACGTGAACAATTGTGTTGATCATCAACTCCATCTCGTAATCTTGCACTTCTACTTGTTTGAGTATTTTCAAAGTGAGGCCCGGAGTCCTTCCAAACACTTCAACAGGGCTTCAGATAACGAAGTATGCCCTAATAACGTGGTCAAGGAAAATCCCAGGTATACACTTGATAGATTTTTATATGTGAGGCATTACGTTGGGCATCATCGCCAGCTCGTACTCTTGCGCTAGTACTTGTTTGTGTATTTTCAAAGTGAGCCAGGAGTTCGCCTAAAAACTTCAGAAGGGATTCAAACATTGAAGTAAGCCCTCATGTAGTGGTCAAGGGAACTCTATGGAATACCTTGACAAACATATATACATGAACCATTGCGTTGATCATCATATCCATCCCGTACTCTTAACTTCTACTTGCTTTCGTATTTTCAAACTGAGTCCCGGAGTTCCCCCAAACACTTCAGCAGGACTTCATACAACGAAGTAAGACCTCATGAAGTGGTCAAGGGGACTCCTGGGAACACGTTGGTAGATTTGGAAACCATTTTTTTTCATCAATCGTCTCCAAGTTGTTCCCTTACATTTATACTAGTTTGTTTAATATAGTTATAACATAAATTGTTATTACTGAAGTTTATGTTTCAATCAATTTTTTGGAACAAGTGCAGCGGTTAAAAGTGTTTTATGTTTCAATTAATATTGAAACAAATGCATTTTGAGTTATAAAGCAAATGAATGTGAAATTACAATTGAAATAAATGCATCTTGAGTTACAAATGCATTAACAATTGTAAATTCATTTACGTTTGAGGTTGTTGAAACTTGAAAGAAAGACAATATTTGTTCATGAACCTATTAACTATTGTTTAATTAATACATTTCACTTGCCTGAAAATTTTACTCTATAAATAGTGTTTCTTTTGTTTGGAAAAGACAAGCACTCAAAACTACTTTCCTCAAGAAAAACACTTGAGAGACATTGATCAAATGGTGAAATCACCAATTCAAGAATAGAAGAGCAACATTCTTTAATGCTACTTGTTTTGTGGTTTGAGCTAGGATATGGGGTGAACTATATTGAATTTGGCTAAGAATATGGGTGATATTAAAATTTTAGATTTCAGGGGAAAAAGGCAATATATATTTTTTCTCCTAACCTTTGTTCTTTCATCTCATCTTGTACTTTTCCCTTCTGCTTTTCATGTGTTTAAAGTTTAACTGATGGCTTGACTTGCTAATTTTTATACCTAAGGTTTTAACTTGTGATATTAAATATCTCCAAACCTACTCATTTACCTTCTTCATGTTTAACTTTTCTCATTCATTTTTCTGTAAATAATGGATTCACTGGTTATTCTTTGACTACAACATGAACATTTTCATTTATTTTTTTTACTTGTCAAGTTTTTTTAAAAATAAATTTTAATAAATGGATCATTCAATAATATTCACTCCAATTTTCTTAATTTAAATACTTTGACTCTTCTATGACGAAGGAGGTATATATTTTATAAAGGTATTCTAGATCTTGTCGAATTAGCTTTTTGAATGGGAAAATGAAATGGTGTCAACAGAAAATATAACCTCGAGTCAATTTTATTTGTGCATGGAATGTTCTTCCTTGTATTTGCCTTCACATGGATAACAGAGTAGACCAGGTTCACAACATTAAAACCTCAAGAAGTGTATTCTGAGCCAATTGTACAAAGGTGTTAGAGTGTGTGCCTATTGATTTCAATATTATACTCTACTGGTTGCCTATTTGTGGAACAAGTAAGCTAACGTGGTTCACAGAAGTAAAAGCTGAACACAGTATTTTTACGTGGAAAATACCCGATTCAAGAAAGGTGTAAAAAACCACGATCTGTACCTCTATAGCATTTAACCCCAACTTCACTATTACTCTTGAGCCTCAACAATCAAAAAATTACAAGACTACTTGTAATCTAGGAATTAAAACTACTAACTCCTATTTCTACAAAAACACAAATCTTCCCAAGATAAGTGTTCCCAAGTCTCCGAGTTCCCTAACTTGAAGACACAACTCCTAACTCAGTTTACACTTCACTGAGACTAGAACAAAAGACTCATTACAACTCAAAGAACCTACCTAGTACAATGTCTATGACTTGCTAAGTAAGGGACCAGGTTCTTCTTCAAGTAAGTGAACTATTTTGCTGATTTTTTATTATCTTGTCAGTGCATGAGTGAAACTTCGAATCTCGTATGTTTTATTTAAGACAATTCCTTAGTGAGTCCTTCAGCTGATGTATTCTTCTATCTTCAATAGGACACCTAAGTAGTTTCACTCTTTGTTGTTGCCATCTCTCTTCTTGACTGACTAGGATTCTTTTACTTCATCTCCTCATATAGCTGGACTCCTTGATCAAGTCAACCTCTAAGTGTTGCACTTATCTTCTCCTCAATCTTTTTTCCTGTATGTGATAAGCATTAGTAATAATTTTGAGCTTCCTTGCTTATCGACTTTTGTCTTAACGCCTTATCAGTCTTGCATCAACTTCAACATGTAGTACATGTGAGAACCAGTAACTTCTCTTTCTTCACTTGTGTGGAACAACTTGCACAACATGTTTCATTCACATGTCCATCATCAAAACTTCACATTCCTTAACAAATTCACCCTTTTTGATGATAACAAACTTAGCAGCACAACATTCATCACAAAATCCTGACATACTCAATAAAAGGATTAAACCAAAAGAACACAGAATGAAACAGGTTTGTTAATTGAGTTATAAGCATTGCATAATATATTCTTCCCCATTTTGACATCATCAAAAAGTTGGCCTAACAAGTGGAAAACGTCTAATAATTCATGGACACTGGGGCTCTCACTTTAATAATCAAAACTCAGAGCAAGAGAACAATTATGCAGTATGAAAAAAAAGAAGCAGATCACAATAAGAAATAAAGTCCATTTCATTCAAAAGGTAGGATACAATTCTCATCACCCAAAAATAGAAAAAAGATACAACAGGGACATAGGAAAGAAGTAAGGAAGACAGTCTTAAAGAACTAAGAGGGGTGGCTAAGTAGATGAAGAAGAGGGGATAAGAGAGGTCAGCTTCTTAACAATATCAGTATTCTCAGATCTTTCATGCTCCAAAGAGGCTATAAGTGAGGCAATCCGAGCTTGGAGATCACTCTTATAATCATCATGTCTAGCTTGAGCAGCCTCTTGTGCCGCCTGAGTAACCTCCAACTCAGCATGTTTTGCTGCAAGTGCATTCCTTAATCTTTGCACAAGATTATCAGCGCTCCTCATGGAAATAGGTAGTTGTACATGATCCATATTCCATATAATATCTTTTGTAGTCTGCAGGGACCACACTTGAATAGTTATACCATATTTCCCAAGCATAGGGGTGAGCCAAAATTCATAAGGAAGAGCATGGTCATTCACTTCCTTGAGGATAACCCTGTGCATATGCTTCAAAATAATCCTAGGCAAATCAATCTTGACCTCAGTGTCCAACAACTCCATAAGAATAAGGTCAAGAAAGCTAGCCACAGTTCTTCTTTCCTTTTTAGGAAGCAACATCTTGTGCACAACATCAAAGTAGAGTTGATAAAGTGAGGACATTTATCTCTTAAGAACCCTTCGATGATTTACCAGGTGAGAGTTTCTAGAAAACTTATGACAGTTATCAAGAGCAGAGGAAAGATTGTAAAGAGGTAGCCAAGTACCATTGACATAGTGACCCAAACTCCTAGAAGAAATATGTTGAATTCAAGCATGATCTGCAACATAAATGTTCATGGTGACTCATCGAACAGTGGTAGAGAACATCTCACCAATAGCTACCACATTAGTATAGAACCCATACACTTCAGGATTATTAAACCTCCTCTGGAGGTCACCCTGAAGAAATAGGTGTGACCATCCTTAAAACTCTAATTTTCTTAACAAAGTATTCATATCAACACCACTAAAACCACTAATAACCCGTCCTCTAGCTAGCTTACACTTTTGAAAATAAAGATAGTGTTCCTTAGGAGTGTCCTGATTTGAGGATGGTTCTTGAACCTCAAAGTCAGGGTCCAACTCAGCAGCAATGTCTAGAGGTGGGTTAGACTTAGATAAGTTATAAGGAATAGGTTTCTTTACCTATTTCTTTATACGGGAGAATGATTTTAGAGGAGAGACTTTGGAGAATGAGGAAGCTTTGAAAGTAGGGGTGGATTTAGAAGATGAAGAAGCTTTTGGGGTAGGCTGAGATGATTATTTATGAGAAGAGAAGGGTTTTGGATCTTTTCCAATCATTTTCTTCTTCTTTCATAATGAGCAAAGAAGAATATCAGTAGAGGATGCACGAGGAGGAGGAGTAGAAAATATAGCAACGCATTTCTTTTTACTGGCTTGAAGTGGTTCTGCGAAGGGAGCGTCTTCCCGTTTCTTTTTACCTCGAGTATGAGGAGCTTGAGGTATAGTGACAGCAGGGGAAGGCTTTACTTTAACATTTTCATCAATATCAATGACAGTGGAAGAAAGTTTTCGTTTTGCTTTAGATATGGACTTTTGAGGGATTAGGTCTTCAATAGGAATATCATCTCGATCAATAATATGAAGAGGGATTGGAGGTAGTAGTAAGGTCTTAGAAGATGATAGGGTTGGAAGAAAATTGGGAAAAAGGGTTTTGCAGATTCTTGAACATTGCAAAATCAGATAGTTTGATCGAAATTGGTGGAGGAATGAGTGGGGGTAATGTAATATCAGTATAAGGGATAATGGCTATTGAGGGAGTGGTGGTAGAGTCTATGGATAGGTTAGAGGATGAAGATGCCATGGCAAAGGAGAGGGAAAATAGTGATTTGTTTTTTGTTGTTTAAGTGGTAAATAATGACATGAGAAGAGAAAGAAGTGTATTTAAGGTAGAGAGAGAGAAGATGAATCATGGATTAAGTGTATTTGGTGAATGAAACGTAATGATGAAGAGGTTCAGTTTGATGGGAAAGGGTTGGCAACTTTTTGAAAAAGAAGGACTTTTGGATTTTTGGCGATTTAAGAGTAACAGAATGGACCAGGTAGACAACCTGTTTCTCTTTATGCTACTATAGGTAAGAAATAATAATACCTTAATTTTGAGGATAAAATGGACAAAATTGCCTCTGTGTTCCTGTATCTTCTGCAAAATCAACACATAAATGGGTCAATTTACTCAAAAATCTTGGAATTAGGGTACACAACTAAATGTGTAAGACTGAATTAATCAACAATCACTTAAGAACAGCTTATTCTAGTCAATCATTGAGGGAGATTTATACTATTTTAATCATCCCTAAGGCTAACCTATTCTTTTCAAAATGTTCTCTACTTAAAGCCTTAGTGAATATGCCTGCAGTTTGTTTCTCAGTAGAAGAAAACATAATTGATATATGGTTTTTTTAACATTATTTCTAAGAGAGTGATGTCTAATATCAATATCTTTTGTTCTTTTATGTTGAATAGGATTCTTGACTATATTAATGACACTTGTATTGTCACAGAAAATAGGAACACATCCAACATCTACACCAAAATCCATAAGTTGTTGCTTAATCCATAACAATTGAGCACAACAAGATCCAACAACAACATATGCATCTTCATTAGTAGACAAGGCTACTGAGTTTTGCTTCTTAGTGGATCAGGTAATCAAGCATGATCAAACGAAGTGTCTCATGACTGTAGTACTCTTCCTTCCAACCAAGTATCCTGCATAGTCAGGATCAGAATATCCATACAAGTTGAAGTTACTACCTTTTGGGTACCATAGACCAAGATCACTAATTCCTTGGAGATATCTAAAGATCCTTTTCACAGATTTTAGATGAGACTCTTTGGGATTTGCTTGAAATCTTACACATAGTACTACACTGAACACAATATCAGGCCTACTTACTGTGAGATATAGTAATGACCCTATCATCCCTCTATACATCTTTTGCTTTACAACAGGACCTGTTTCATCCAAATCAAGTTTTGTGGCAGTGGCTATTGGAGTGATGATCTCTTTTGCCTCTTCCATGGAGAATCTTTTAAGGAGTTATTTTATATACTTATGTTGATGGATCATTGTACCATATGTTATTTTTTTTATTTGCAATCCCAAGAAGTAATTTAGCTCCTCCATCATGCTCATCTCAAATTCACAATTCATGAGTTTGACAAAATCATGAGTCATGTTCATGTTTGTAGTGCCAAAAATAATGTCATCTACATATACCTGCACAACCAATAGATATTTTTCATTAGTTTTCAAGAAGAGAGTGTTGTCAATTTTACCTTTAGTATGATCATGCTCTAGTAGAAACTTTGACAATCACTCATACAAAGATCTTGGACCTTGTTTTAACCCATACAAAGACTTGTCCAATTTATACACATGATCAGGAAACTCCTTGCTTTCAAATCATGGAGGTTGTTTAATATATACCTCCTCTTTGAGAATGCCATTCAAGAATGAACTCATAACATCCATTTAATACAGAATGAACTTCATATAGGCAACAAAGACAACAAGTAATCTAATAGATTCAATCCAGACTACAGGAGCAAAACTCTCATCAAAATCTATACCTTTTTTTATTGTATCCTTGGAACAAAAATCTTGCCTTATTTCTTGTAACTGTTCTATGCTCATCAACTTTATTTCTATACACCCACTTCGTCCTAATTACTGTTCTATATTTTAGGAGAGGAAATAAGTGTCATACTTTACTTCTTTCAAACTAATTTAACTCTTTATACATGGCTATGATCTAATTAGCACCAAGCAGTGCTTCAGTTACCTTCTTTGGCTCAATTTATGTCAGGAATGCCTTAAAGGCACACATTCTTCTTAATCCAGAACATGTGGTGATCCCAAAAATAAGATTTGTGAGAACATTCTCAATAGGATGTGATCCTTGATAGTTATAACCTTTTGGAACCAAGCCTAGTGAGCTACTAGAATCACTGCAACTGTTCTGAGCTGGGGTAGTTAGTGGATCAGTTCCCCCTGTCACTGTACCTCCAGAATAATTTCCCCATGTTGAGGTACCTCCATGTTTGGTAGCTCCAGTCGATGAACAAAGTAGTGTAACCTGTTCCTAAGAGTCATTTTCTCCCTGCAGGTTAGTCTTAACAAAGGATTCATCAAAAACTACATACATGTTTTCTTAAACACAGTTTGTTATATTGTTTAGAACCCTATAAGCCTTACTATAAAGTAAATAGCCTAAGAAATTTACCTCATCACTTTTAGCATAAAAGTTTCTCAAATTATCCGTTCCATTATTGTGAATAAAAAAATTTACAACCAAAAGTTCTAAAATTAGAAATGTTTGGATTTCTTCCATTTAGTAATTCATAGGGAGTCTTCTCTAGAATAGGTCTGATCATGCATCTATTTATGATATATGTTGCAGTGTTAATTTCCTCAGCCCAAAGGTTTTTAGCAAGACTAGCTGCAAGCATTATTGTTCTAGCCATGTCTTCCAAGGTTCTATTTTTCCTTTCTACCACTCCATTTTGTTGTGGTGTTCTGGGAGCGGAGAAGTTATAATCTATACAATTTGCTGAACAGAACTCTAAAAATTTTACATTCTCAAATTATGTACCATAGTCAAATCTAATGGAAACTAGTGAAGTGCCCAGTTTCATTTCAATTTTCTTGATGAAAATGTAAATACATCAAAGGCATCATCTTTAGAGGCTAGAAATAATGTCCAGGTGAATTTGTAGTAATCATCAACAATCATAAAAATATACCTTTTTCCATCTCTGCTTTGAAGTCTCATTGGTCCACACAAGTCTTATGGACCAGGTCAAGAAACTTGATTGTGCTGACTTGGTTCTTTGACTTAAAAGATCTTACCTGTTTCCCCCTTACACAGGCACCACATAACTTTTCTTCCTTAAACTTGGTCTTGGGCAATCCCAATACCATATCTTTAGAAGAAAGTATGTTTAGTTGTTTCAGACTTGCATGTCCAAGTCTCCTGTGCCAAATGAGGGGATCATTTTCCATTACACTCGAACAAGTCAACGCTGGTCCTGGTGTTTCCATTATGTATGTTTTATATATATTTTTGTATCTCCTAGTAGTGAGCACAATCTCTTTGGTGTCTATCCTATTGACTTTGACTCCTGCAGAAGTAAAAATGACTTTATTACCTTTATCACACAGTTGTGAAATACTCAGCAGGTTGTTCTTCAATCTTTCTATTCGATAGACATCCTCCAATACTCTTGACTCAGATGAGCCAATTTTTTAAACTACAGTAATGATACCCTTTTTACCATCACCAAAAGAAACTCCTCCTCTATTTATTTTGGAAAGTGAAAGAAACTTTTTCTTATCACCAGTCATGTGTCTTGAACAAGCATTGTCCAGGTACTAATGTTTTTTGCTTCCTTTCACCTTCTCCTGCAAGAAATCAATGGTTAGACTTAGTAACCCAGACAAGCTTGGGTCATGTTTTATGAGTATATGGATGACTTAAATTTCTTCTAGTCCATGATGGGAACATGTAATATTACCTGTTTCTCTGACCTGAACCAGTTCTTTTTTTTTTGGTCTGAGAAAATCTATTTGCCAGGTTTTGACTTTTAGATTTGATTTTAGCAGCCAATGGACATTCAGTTGTTGGATGTCCTCGGTTACCACAGTTGTAACATAAATCTTTAGGATCATCAAAACCTTTGTGGAAACCCAAACCTGCCTTTTCATTGTGATTTTTTTCACTCAACTTGTGAATAATTCTTGAAGAATTTGTCCACCTATTAGCTCTTTCAAGATCAAGTTTTAGTTTAGAGACTTCTTGGCTCAGTTTATTTATCATTTTTTCTACATCACTACATTCTTGTTTGTACTTCTCTAATTCAAGTTCAGCAATTTCTTGTTCCTTACCCATGGACTTTTTCCCATTTTCAGTGAGTGTCAATTTTAGGACTTTAGACTTAAGATTATTATTTAAAGAATCCAGTTCTGCAACCTGTTTATTCAGTGTGTAATTTTCCTTTTCAACTGTATCCTTGCAAGCTTTTAAATCAATGAGATCAAATTTTAGACTTGCAAGACTATTGACAACTCATTCCTATAAGAAATTAATTCTTGGAAATCATCAATTAGTGCACTAATAAAGGAAACTAGTTTTGATTTAGAAAAAAAATGCAGCTTTTCTTTAAGTTCAAGTATACTTAACTCAGAAGCATCATCTTCTTCCTCTAAGTCTGAATCTACAAGAGACATGAATGCAGTTTCATCAATTTCATCATCATCTGAATCAGATCCATATGCTGCCATCATTGCATGCTCTTCCTTATCCTTCCTTTTGGTCTTTTCTTTTAGTTTTTTCAGCCCTTTCCTTTCTCCATTCTATTTCCCCGACAGGACAATCTCTGATCTGATGATCAGTCTTACCACACTTGTAGCATCCATTTGGATTGTCATTTGAATATTTCTTGCTAGCTGATCCCTTCTTTTTTTTAAAGAATTTGCTAAAGTTCTTAGTTATGAAGTAAACTTGCTGCTTGTCAAGTTCAATTTCTTCAACAGTATCAGATGCCTTAAAGGCAAAGATTTTCTCAGGAACTGCTTATTCGTTGATTCCATCAACTTTTATTTCGTAGGTCCTTAAATTCCCTACTAGTTCATCCAGGTTCATACCTGTGAGATCCTTATTTGCCTCCCTAATTGTTGTGACCTTAACATTCCATTTTTATTTTGGTAGTACCCTCAATACCTTTTGAACTTGTACCTCCTTAGTGATGACTTTTACCAAGGAAGTTAGCTGATTTTTTAAGGCAGTAAGATTTCTCATCATCTCATGCAAGGATTCACTCAGTAAAAAGAAGAGAAATCCTGAATTTTCTTAGTTGAGAAGTACCTTCATGTGCATTTACCAGTGCATCCCAAATTTGCTTAGCAGTAGTGCAGGTTAACACTCTATTGTATTAAGTTGGTCTTAGTCCATAGACTAAGATATTCTTAGCCTTAGCATTTTTCTTTAATGCCAATAAGTCATCAACAGTAAATTCACTCCTTACTTTCTTGACTGGTTCACCATCCACTAACTTCTTTGGAATAGTAGGACTATCAGTAATACTATCCTATAATTTGTAGTCTTCACCTTGAATGAACATCTCCATCCTGGCTTTCCACCATAGAAAGTGAGAAGCATCAAAGAGTGGAGGTCTAGCAGTTGACTGACCTTCACTGTAACCAGTAGTAGGTGTGGAATTCATCATTGTGATCTTTTCTTAGTTGCTAGCCTTATTTAAGACAATCTAGCTCTAATACCACTTGTTAGAGTGTGTGTCCTATTGATTTCAATATTATACTCTACTGGAACAAGTAAGCTAATGTGTTTCACAGAAGTAAAAGCTTAACACAATATTTTTACGTGGAAAATACCCGGCTCAAGAAAGATGTAAAAAAAAACGACTTGTACCTCTACAAGATTTAACCCCAACTTCACTATTACTCTTGAGCATTAACAATCAACCAATTACAAGACTTCTTGTAAAGTAGAAATTAAAACTTCTAACTCCTATTTCTACAAAAACACAAATCTTCCCAAGATAAGTGTTCCCAATTCTTCGAGTTTCCTAATTTGAATACACAACTCCTAACTCAATTTATACTTTACTAAGACTAGAACAAACCACTCATTATAACTGAAAGAACCTACCTATTACAAAGTATATGACTTGCTAAGTAAGGGACCAGGTTCTTCTTCAAGTAAGAGAACTATTTTGCTGATGTTTGATTATCTTGTCAGTGCATTAGTGAAACTTCGAATCTCGTATGTTGTATTTAAGCCAACTCCTTAGTGAGTCTTTCATCTGATGTATTCTTGTATCTTCAATAGGACTCCTAAGTACTTTCACTCTTTGTTGTTGCCGTCTCTCTCTTCTTGACTGACTAGGACTCTTTTACTTCATCTCCTCGTATAGCTGGAATCCATGATCAACTCAACCTCTAAGTGTTTCACTTATCTTCTCCTCAAACTTTTTTGTTGTATGCGATAAGCATTAGTAAAAATTTTGAGCTTCATTGCTTATCCATTTTTGTCTTAACGCCTTATCATCCTTACATCAACTTCAACATGCATTACATCAGAGAACCAGTAACTTCTGTTTCTTCACTTGTGTGGAATAGCTTGCACAACATGTTTCATTCACATGTCCATCATCAAAACTTCACATTCCCTAACAAAGGAAATATTTCTTTTAGAGTTAAGAAAGATCATTTGTTAAGAGAGCAATCAGAGAGCGTGAGTTCCAATCTAATCGTCGTTTATTTACAGAAAAGATATTTTATATGCTTGGAACCAAGAATATGATACCCATATGAGGCAACATGTTGCGGATATAAAATAACGAGTTAAGTATTAAAAATACACCTAAACTATCCCCTCCGCCCTTTTCCTTTTGAGTTTCACTCTGAAACTAATGGAAGTGTGAGAAACATACCTAAACTATCACTCTTAGTTTGAGAAACACCGCTAAATTATCAACTTATATTTTGAAAACACAACTAAACCATCACTTATTAATTTGAGAAACAACCTACAATCCTACTAGACCAAATATTTGTTTACAGACGCTTTATGTGTGTCTAGGGCCTAGCCATTAAACATCAATCTACGTGAGATATTTGGAAATGGTGATTTCTACCATAGGTCTACTTTAGTCTTCTTCATGCCTGTTACATTGGTTGCATTTGCTATTGTTTTCATAACCTCACTCATCTTACCAAAACCCTTACAGCCTTGATACAACACCTTCTTTGTACTCTACACCGCTTAATTTTTCATAATCATCTTGGTGTAACTATTAGCCGAGATCAAACCTTATCTTTCTTACCCCTGGCTAGCGCGCGTTAGCTTATATGTGTCGCGAGAGTTTTTGAAGCTTTAATCTATTGAAAATATTAATTTAATTAAACTTACTTGTGTATACTATACAACCATATGGCCAACATAACTATTAAGTAAATAATCATTGGGTGCATAATGAGAACGGGCCCCACTCACCATATTTCTAATATACAAAATGGTATTAATTAGTGAGTACTGGTGACATACATACCCAGCACACAACAACTACTAATCAACTATTGATATTTAATTATGATTTGAATTCTTATGATTTAACAAGATTGTTCATATTTAATCCTTTCGTAACTGATTAAAATTATTTAATTTAAAAAAGATATTGAATTTTAAAAGGAGATGTAATATGGCAAACAGTTGTTATGCCACATCATGTCACGATCCAAATTCGGGACCGTGATGGCACCTATCTCGCCTTGCGTGATAGGTAAGCCAAATACCCAATTTCAAGAACAGTATCTCAAACTCATAGAAGCGGAAGAAAATAAGAACATAACCAATTCCGAATAATCTCATAAGTAGATTAATAGACTTGTAAATCAAATCATAGATAATCCCTGGTCTGGAAGTCACTAATACAAGCCACTAAATACAGAACCAAAAGAAAGTTTAAGTCTTTCAAAATGCGGAAAATCCATAAGGACAAGGCTGAAGGAGATTCCAGTAGTCTCTAAAGCCAGTAGTAGCTACCTCAAATAATCACTGATGCTAGCAAAGTAGGAACCACAGGAATCAGTATGCGGAGATCGTCGAATTTGTACCTGCACATAGGGTGCGGAAAAAGCAAGAGTGAGTACGAAACCACATTTGCTAAGCAAGCATCGCCAACCGATCCTAATTCAAAGTTGTGACGAGTGACACCACGTAAATCATCTAAAAACAAACATATAGCCTGCACTCGGAAAAATCATCTTAATCTAACTGAATAGTCGAGTTTAACAGTCATAAGGTAATCATAACACAATTCAAGAATTTCTCAATCCAGTGAAATAAATAATACATATACAATAAGTACAATGTCAACAAATACAATTTAACCAATTTGAACAAAATGAATCAATGCAATGCAATGCATATGTTGTGTACACACCTACCGAGCAATGGCTTCAAGGTCAGAACCTATGGGCGGACTCACAAGATTCATGTACTGTGCAGGCATGCACTCCGATCCCAATAAATATACTGTGCAGGCGTGTGCTCCTATCCCAATAAATATATATAATATTCTGCAGGCATGCACTTCAATCCCATAAGAAATGCAATGCATGATGTGCAAGCGTGCAACTCTGACCCCAAATCATCAATAAAGTCAAGCAAAGCGCTTCGTGTCTTAAATGAGATCAGACATCAACTTCAAAGTCAACTCAACTTATCAAGTGAGAGTATCATCATTAGCTAGTTTTTTTAATAATTTATTTACCATAACAAATCAGTCCATCGAGCTAGCAAATAGGAGAAAACAGTTCAAACATATAATTAACTTATTTTATGCTCTCAAACAACACATGTACCCGCATAGATGCTCATCACACTCGCCTAACCAGGACCCCCAATTTTCATTACTCCCATTACACATAACTAACAAATATTCAAATAAGCACTTTGAAAAAGAGTCTAAAAAAAGTCTCAACTTGCCTCAAATCGAAGTCAAGCGTCAATCAACAAATTTGCCCTTATGTAAAGCTTCCAAATGATAAATATCTTTTTAAAAACGTAATCTCCATAAGAATACAAATTTAATAAAAACCCTACTATTAAAAGATTTTCTTTTTGATTAATTTAGAATTCACTTTAAAATTAATAGTGATTGAACCATTGTTGCCAACTAAAACTTGTTATAGTCACTGCCAATGATTGGCTCCTCATTACCCCCAAACATAATTGATGTTTTAAATTCTTTTCAACCTAACTGAAAACAAGAAACGCTGGCAGCAACATCTGCAACTGGATGGTAGTAACAAAATTTGACCAATTTCTTTGACATCTTACGGTATTATCCTTCTCTACATTCTTCTAATGATTAGAATTACCAACATTTAAAACAAATAATATTTGATCCACTAAAACCCAATTCCTACTCTATTTATCGAGTTAATCTATCTAATATAATAGTAACAATAGTATTAAACTCTTAACAGACCCTTACTTTGCCACTTACACCAAGGCATAAGCAACAACTATTAATTATTCCAAAGAGACAACTAACCTGGACCTGAAATTATAGAGAATTTCTTCAACGCCTGTGTATGAATTTCTCTGCAATGGTGAAAACCATCACTTCCGTAACCCCCTTTCTCTTAACTTTTGATCGTTATTATGGATTATTAATATATATAATAAACCCTTCCACTTAAATTTTTATTTTTATTTTTTGGTCTCAAGAGTTAAGAAAATATCAGTTTGACCCATTACTATAAATAATGTCTAAAAATTATGAGGAGGATTACAACATGACAAATTTATAAAATAAATTTGCAGAATCGTTACACATCATTACCACATAGGCAATTGAAATGAGAACTTAGACCAAAATTGTATATATAATAGATGGATATTTTGCTAAAATCAAACCTCTTTATCACTCTATAAAAAAGAAAAAAAAATTAGAAATACCATATATCTAAAAATCAGAAATGCAAGTTTACATTCTTTAAAACCAAAGATTTTCTTATGAAGTTGAAAAACCAAGTCATAGACTTGGTTCCAATTCTTCTTCTCAACCTGCTAAATTCATTCAAATCAACTTTTTTTTTTTCACAACTTATCATAATTGGAACTTGAGGGGACGACAACCAAATTCTAATATGGTAGTGTGTAACACCCCGCATTTTGGGCTAGAACGAAAATCATCATTTCTACGCATTGATGTTCCAAAAGTGATAAATCCTATGCAAATTTGGTATGTTAATCAATTATGTAGTGTGGGGACCTATTTGAGCATGAGTTGAGATCATAGAGGTCCCCTAACTCAAGGTCAAGTTGAAAACATTCCTATCGTTCGAGTTTTAGTGAGAGTCGAAACTTGGGTCAACTTCAATCGATCATAACTCTTTGTATATGACTTACTGGGTGGCCTACTATATATCAAATGAAATCTCTTTGAATTATATTTTCAACGATACCAATTTCACTCAAATCCTATATCGGAGCAAAACGTTATGCCCATTTTACTCCAGCATATCAGCCTGACAACTGAGTGATGATAATTCTGATGGCTTGTCACAAATCTGACGACTTATCAGAATATGTCGTCAGCCTTAGGAGGAAACTCATAAATTTCAGATCCTAGGTGACGACCTGGGTTGACGGACTATCACAGATCTGACGGCTTATCAGCCTTGGTCGTCAGCTGAAAATTTCAGCAACTGGAAAGTGATTTCGTAGGGGTATTTTGGTCTTTTCCTCACTCCAAAAAAACTTTCAAACGGATAAAATCACCCCTTAAGTGTTATTAATCCATATATTATCAGTTTTACAACATCTCAATCCTCTCTACTCTCAAGAACAAGATGGAAACTAGGTTTCCTCCAAGATCAAGAAATCTAGAAAATCAATCCTTCAGTTCAAGATTTCCAAGAAAACAAATCAAGATTTAAGTTTTCTTCCCTTAAATGGATCAAGCATTCATCCTCCTAAGTGAAGATGTTCAAGAAACAGATCTACATCCAGGTTTCATCTATCTATATCCGGTTTCCATCATTCAAACTAAATAATCTTAGGTGTGTAGGGTTTATCCTAAACTACATGGGCTTGTTGAAATATTCAAGCATGATTTAAAGATCTATCAAGCATGAATTTATAAAGGAGTTTTTAGATCCATGATTTTATTATGCATTATGAATGTTTAAAGATATTGATAATTTGGTCTTTAGGCCTTTTCCCCTTAAATTGATTTACATATATATGTATATGTAAGAAAAAAATTCAGATTTGAAGATTGTTTGAGAGTATAATTTATCAAATACCTCTCTTGTGATGACTTTAAATTTGTGGTCTTGTTGGGAATGATTTGATATGCATGATTTATGGCTTGAAAATAGTTTACTCAAATACCATAGTATTTTGAGAATGATTTAGATATTTTGAGAGGGAGTTTCTTGATATAAAAGTTTTTGTTAAAGAGTGAAAGATTTGTATAATATTAATGCTTTTGACATGACCACCTTGTATCATTTGAAATATTGTCAAAGAGAGTTGCATACATGTGATTACATGAGTAATTAAAGAAAGGGTTCTTCGAACTGATTTATTCATAAGGTGGTCTCAAATTTATGTTTTGGAAACAGAGATTCTAATATGCTAATAATGGCTCAAAGATGTGACTTGCAAGTCAATAGTATGACAATACCATAAGTATGTATGCCATAAGAGAGTATGTTTTTAGAAAATGTTTAAAGAATATGATTTCAGAGAATGTGTATTTTAAAGAGTTAAAAATGGGCAAAAAGAGGGTTAGGTGGTTATCCAAAGAAGGCTTGAGTTCAAGTAACTCTTAGCCTAAAAATGTATTTGCCGATACGGGTAGATTATTATTGTACGCTGGCGACGGACGTGTGGCATAGTAGATTTAGAGAATCCGACCCTTGTGGCATACTTGGATTGGGGGCTTGGCTGTTGAGTTATTGGCAGATTTCATATATCCCATGGAATTTTAGAGTTGTAGGGTATACCACCTAGTGCAGAAGTAAAACAAAGAGTGTCACAAAGTTCAGATAATTTTTCAGAGTCTCTCAAAAATGCCCATGAGATTTCTTACTATATGATATGTTTATGAACTGTTTTAAATTGCTCTCATATATGTTGAATACAAATTACTATTTTGGATTTGCTCTGCGTACTAGTACATCTGTATTGACCCCCCTCCCCTACCTCTCAGGTTCTGAGGCTCAGTCTAGGGGTCCCGATAAGTAGTAGATAATTTAGACAGTAGATTAGTTTGTGCAGTGGTGAGCCTTATCTATTCCAGAAGGCCTGTCCTTTCAGATTATTCATCTATTACAATTTTGGTCTACTGGGGGCCTTTTCCCAGTTTTCAGATAGTTGTCAGATTTTCATATAGTAGAGATTTCACAGACTATTCCAGATGTTGTTAATGATTTTCAGATTTCATTCCTTATTGTTAAACTTAATCTAGAGTA
Organism: Capsicum pubescens; assembly: GCA_030864215.1. Taxonomy (NCBI): domain Eukaryota; kingdom Viridiplantae; phylum Streptophyta; class Magnoliopsida; order Solanales; family Solanaceae; genus Capsicum; species Capsicum pubescens. The sequence goes on along the minus strand of CM061548.1, from coordinate 364,910,869 downwards.
TGACCATATTTCCGTAGTAGATCATAAATTCCGCATTTTCTTTTATTATATGAATCTTGTGCATGACTACCAGATAGAGTAGGACATCCGGGCCTACATGGTTTTGGATTCCATCGCAGCCAGGCCCTAGTTCGGGTCGTGACAAATATGGTATTAGAGCACGGTTCATGGTCCCAGGGTGTCTGCGAAATCGCGTCAGGTAAAGTATTGTTTATAGGTGTGTAGTGTATCATACTTACAAGCAGGAGTCTACAAGGCATTTAGGAATCTCTCTCTTTTTCATGTTCTAGTTCGTGCAATAGATTCAAAATTTTTCTCTTTCTTACTCTAATTCGTTCTATGGTGTCGCCCATACGAAAGAAAAGTTATCCTAAATTTTTCCTTACTCTGGTGTTCCCAGATTATGCTCTCAGATTTACTGGCAGAAATTTCAGAAGTCACACAAAAGACTGGAGAAGAGCTCCTTAGTTTAAAATTGTGTCCTCGTTCTTATGAGGCATTCAGTTAAGATAAGAGTAAGATGTGTATTCTTGGGTCATTGACTATTGTGTGTCAAGTTTCTATCTCTTGTAATCTTGATATCATTGTGTTATTGAAAACAAAAGTCTAATGAAGCCATGCGGGGCTCTTTCGATTCACTAGCATTGTTGCTTTGTTATTCGTTTTATTTTCTTGTTCAAAACACAAAAAAAATCAAAGTCTAGTGAAGCAGTGTGAAGTCTATTTCGATTCACTAGCAACTTGTTATTTATCTGGTTGTTCTTGTGTTTATTGGAACTGTATTTCTACCCGAGTAGTGGTATAAGTTAAAGTGTCAATGTCATGACCTATTGGTAGTGAAATTAGACCAAGAAGTTGGTGAGATGAAGTCACAAGTTTAGAGGTCAGAGTGAGGGTGAGTTTTGTGTAACTAAATATGTATAGTTTAATAACCATTAATTGAGAATGATTTACCATTTTGTGATGGTAGAATAATGTGGTAGTACCATTTATGGATTGTATGGTAGTCCGTGGAGGAAGTGTTTGACTCAGATTGTTTTTTTTTTTTCAAAATAGGGAAAGAGCCCAGAGTAGATATTTAAGGTGGTTATAGAAACCCCTTATAGTATGTGAATGAAAATGGATAGATTATCTAGTAAGTTGTAAGTATAGACATATTGTCGAATGTGGAATTTAAGGTAGTCTAAATGCCCGTTGGGGTTAGTAAGTGTGATGTGAGAAAGTCGTATAAGTATATAGGATTGTATGGGGTTATAATATAAGATTAAGGTTGACCATCTTTATTATGTGACTTTACCCCCCCCCCCCCCCCCCCTTGACCTTCTTTTCTTTGGTAGCTGTAAACTAGTACTACTTGTGAGAAGGCATGTAGTAGATTTTTGAGGTATATGGATAGAATGTCCCAATTTGATGGACTAGTACATATATTGCATTCTTCAATTGTGGTAGGTGTTTTATGCTTGACTATCGGCTTGAATTTAATGTAGAATGTGGATGTAAGAATCGTAAATTAAGATTAATGATCAATGTTTGTGAGAATTATTTGTAAGGTTGGGTTGTAAATCATGTTTAGCACGAGATATTAAGTTTTGACAGTTGATGGCCATGAAGGTGGATGTGATGATTTCTGGATTAATGATACAAGTTATATGGAAGTGATCTAATAGGCTTGAACAGTGTATGAAAGAGCTTAAGTTTATTTGATTCGTAATAAAGTGTGATGTTGTATGTATGATATAGAAGTATGCCTAAGGTGATATGGAGTTGCGGCATTTTCTAAGACTATTACATGTTGTGTGTAGTTAGTAGTACCTCTGAGTTGCTAGGTGGAGAAAGACTAGTTAGATGGTATGTGGTGTTCTAAATAGCCAAGTTAAGAAGTTTTGATTGATAGTGTTGAGCCTTTTTATATGATGTTGATTGTCATGGTAGAGTGATTAAGTTTGGAGTCGCGATATTGGTAGGCTATGAATGAAGTAGTATGGTTCATCAAAGGCTTGTTGATATCCATTTTAAGTGTTAGAATATAAGATTGAGTTCTTAAAGGTTGAGCTCATAGAAATAAGAGTTGAAGCGTTAGAGGGTGTGCCCTCCGACTATGGGGATACTTATGAAGATCCGAAGTAAGTAAGTGTTCTAGTATTATGTGATGACTACTGGGGCTATAGAATAATAGAGTGTGTCTCAGAAGGTGGTATTAGCAGTGGGTTTTTCCACTTCCAGGTAGAGTCATTCGGGTTAATGTCTATTAATTCGTGTATTGTCATATTCCATACCCCAGAGTGCAGTGAGTGTAGTTCAGTTTAGAGTCTAGTAAGGGATCTGTCGAACTTAAGATGATGGCTTAAAGCTAAGGGGGAGATGATAGAACAAATAACCAAGTCAGGCTCTCAGATTTTAGTAGTGATGCCAGTATGATATTGAACATCAGAAAGTGAGGGTGAGACTCAACCTATTCTTATCTCAGTATTTTTCAGTGATCCAAATACCTACTCATGCCTTACGATTCAGTTCCATGGTCATAGTTCATGTTCATGCATATGATAGAGAGTCATGTACTCTTCCAGTTCGAAAATAAGGATTTCCAGTTCATTCAGTAGTCGTAATCACATTCCATATGTTATGAACTTCAAATTGAGGTCATGCAGTTCATGACTCATGTACTCACACTTTATAGTGTGCTCAGTTCCTATAGTTCCTTCTATACAATTTATGATTGACAAGATGCAGCTTATAGTCATGTATGCCCAAATTCAGATCACTTTGATGAATCCCTGATGTTGATCATTTTTCCTCAGGCCTCAGTTAAGTGTCGAATTTTGTATAGTATACTTCCATACTTCAAAGTTTTATGTTCTAACCTTTTAGTAACTCCTCCTTATGTAATGATAGTGGAGATGATTAAATGGTTCTCATTGATGAAAGATCATTGTATTCCTGTTTTGGATAAGTCCATAAGTGTCAAGTAAGATTTGGGGAGAAGTCTTTGATACATGTGATGGTTAGTGGAAATTTGTGTGTGTATGTTCTTAGGGTAGAGCATAGGAGTTATATTGACAATGGTTTAGAGATTATGTGAAGTATATAGTTATGGGTTTTTTCCTTGAAGTTCATATGTGGTTATAAAGATAGGCTTGAATGACATGATGGGATTTATGTAGAGGAACGCAATATGCTCTAGTAAATCCATAGTAAGAGTTCAGAGTTAGTCATTGAAGTCGTAAGGCACGTTTTGCTTAGGGTGTGATCTTTAAAAAGATATAGAAGGTTGAATCATGTAGTTTATGCTAGTATCGTGGTGTGGCATGTTGTATTTTGTGATTTAGAATTAGGCTTGATTACAGTGAAAGGATTTAAACTACTTTAGATATTAGTAGAAAGATTTGTCAATGCTCATATGAGAATTATAATTTGAACCAATGAGTATGGTATTTAAGGGGAATAGTATAGTTAAGGGTGTATTCCAGGAGTGTGCTAAGCTTGAAAGTAAGAAGTTGCATCGCCTAAGGCCTGGAAATTCTATCCTAGTTTATGAGTTATATGTCCTTATTCCATGCTATAGAGTAGTGTAATTGTGGTGATTCCTTAGTTGGATTTCTTGTGTAAATCATGCCCAAGATTTTTTTTCTCCCTAATGCTACTTGAACTTCTTTAGAAAGAGTGATGAAGATATACTCCAGTTAAGTATAAGTGTCCGGTATAATTTAGTCTGTAATTCAGTTTAACAGTCAGGCAGACAAGTTACTATGGTTTTTCCACCTTTTCACCCAGTCCTACTATCCGAAGTCTCATTCGTATGTCCATCCCAAGGAGATAATCTATTCCATCCATATAAATTGTGAATTCATTTCATTCCAAGCATCATCTTTCAGATTCAGCTATCTATTCATGACTCGGTGCATAAGAGTTCAGCATATAATCTCAAAATTTTTCAAGTATTTCAGCTAAGATAGAGTAATACCCTTGTGCGATCTAAGTCTTGTTGTCTTATGATTCGTACTTTCGTAAGTTATCACTTCCCAATTTCAAAATGTATGATTGGATCATGAACATTTCAAGGGAATCCTAAATTTTCGGCACGAATCAGCTTCTTGAAGCAAGAAAAGTCAAGTCAGCTCAGAATTTAGTTTCATGATAGAAGTTTAAATATTTCAGATCAATTATGTACTTTCTTAGAAGGCACATCATGTCCGCGTTATTCCATACCTTTAAGCTTCAACAATTTCCTACCCATCATTCAGGAACGAATGATCCCAAGGGGGGGATAATGTAACACCCCGCATTTTGGGGTAGAACGAAAACCATCATTTCTATGTGTTAATGTTTCAAAAGCCATAAATCCTCTTCAAATTTTGTATGTTAATCAATTATGTAGTGTGGGAACCTATTTTAGCATGAATTGAGATCATAGAGGTCCCCTAACTCAAGGTCAAGTTGAAAGCTTTCTTATCATTTGAGTTTTAGTGAGCGTCAAAACTTGGGTCAAATTCAATCGACCATAACTCCTTGTATATGACGAACTAGGTGGCTTACTATAGATAAAATGAAATCTCTTCAAATTATCTTTCCAATGATATCAATTTCATCCAAATCCGATATTGGAGAAAAACGTTATGCCCATTTTACTCCAGCATATCAGCATGGCAACTGAGTGACAACGATTCTGACGGCTTGTCACAAATCTGACGACTTATCAGAATATGTCATAAACCTTAAGCAGAAACTCATAAATTTCAGCTCCTAGGTGATGACCTGGGCTGACGGGTAACCAGCCTTGGTCGTCAGCTGGAAATTTCAGCAACTGGGAAGTGATTTCGGAGGGGTATTTTGGTCTTTTCCTCACTACAAAAATCTTTCACATGTATTAAATCACCCCTTAAGTGTTATTAATCCATATATTATCAGTTTTACAACATCTCAATCCTCTCTACTCTCAAGAACAAGATGGAAACTAGGGTTTCCTCCAAGATCAATAAATCAAGAAAATCAATCCTTCAGTTCAAGATTTCCAAGAAAACAAATCAAGATTTAAGTTTCCTTCCGTTCAATGGATCAAGAATTCATCCTCCTAAGTGAAGATTTTCTAGAAATGGATCTAGATCCGAGTTCCATCAAACAAGATCCGGGTTTCATCTTTCAAACTAAATAATTTTAGGTACGTGGGGTTTATCTTAAATTACATGGGCTTGTTGAAATATTCAAGTATGATTTAAAGATCTATCAAACATGAATTTAAAAAGGGTTTTTTAGATCCATGATTTTATTATGCATTATGAATGTTTAAAGATATTTATGATTTGGTCTTTAGGACTTTCCCCCTTAAATTGATTTACATGTATATGTATATGTATGAAAAAAAATCAGATTAGAAGATTGTTTGAGAGCATAATTTATGAAATCTCTCTCTTGTGATGACTTTAAATTTGTGGTCTTGTTGGGAGTGATTTGATATGCATGATTTATATCTTGAAAATAGTTTACTCAAATACCATAGTATTTTGAGCATTTTGAGCATGATTTTGAGATTTTGAGAGGGAGTTTCTTGATATAAATGTGTTTTCTTAAAGCGAGAATGATTTGCATAAGATTAATGCTTTTGACATGGCCACCTTGTATCATTTGAAATGATGACAAAGAGAGTTGCATACATGTGTTTACATGAGTAATTATAGTAAAGGTTCTTCGAACTGAGTTATTGATATGGTGGTCCCAAATTTATATTTTGGAAACAGAGATTCTAATATTCTAATAATGTCCCATAGATGTGACTTGCAAGTCAATGGTATGACGACACCATAAGTATGTATGCCATAACAGAGTATGTTTTCAGAGTATGTCTTTAGAGAATGTTTTCAGAATTTGTTTTCAGAGAATGCATATTTTAAAGAGTTAAAAATGGGCATAAAGCGAGTTAGGTGGTTATCAGAATAAGGTTTGAGTTCAAGAAACTCTTAGCCTAAAACCGTATTTGCCGACACGGGTAGATTATTATTGTACGCTGGCGACGGCCGTGTGGCCTAGTAGATTCAGAGAATCCGACCCTTGTGCCACACTTGGGTTGAGGGCTTGGCTGCCGAGTTAATGGATGATTCCATATAGCCCATGGAATTTCAGAGTTGTAGGGTATACCACCTGGCGTAGAAGTAAAACAAAAAGTGTCACAGAGTTCAGATGATTTTTTAGAGTCTCTCAAAAATGCCCATGAGATTTATTACTAATGATATGTTTATGAACTATTTTAAATTGCTCTCATATGTGTTGAATGCAAATTACTATTTTGGATTTGCTCTGCATACCAATTCATCTGGATTAACCCCCTCACCCCTACCTCTAAGGTTCAGAGGCTCAGTCCTGGGTCCCGATAAGTAGTAGATAATTCAGAAAATAGATCAGATTATGCAGTGGTGAGCCTTCTCTATTCCAGAAGGCCTGTCCTTTTAGATTATGTCATCTATTACAGTTTTTGTCTACTAGGGGCTTTGTCCCAGTTTTTAGATAGTTGTCAGATTTACATATAGTAGAGATTTCGCAGACTTTTCCAAATGTTTTTAATGATTTTCGGACTTAATTCCTTATTGTTAAACTTAATCCAGAGTATGATCATGGTATTGAAGACTAATTCAATGTATGACCAAGTTAAATTCAATTTGTTAGTAGTTTCCTATTTTCTTGGACTATTAGCAGTCATGCTGCAGTATATTTTTAGTTAACAGAAAGTGGTTAGTTTATTGCTTAGTTAGTGGATAGTTGTTAACTTAGTGAGTTAGTGGTTTATTTGTTTTATAAGTCTATATAAAGGTTGTTTAATATACAAAAAAAGTTGAGTTTCAGCATGTTTTGAGCCCTCTTACTTTAAACCTCTGTTCTTTGTGTTTTTGCAGTCTATTGTCCGAACATCTGTGGTATCAGAGAGACATGGAAAGTAGCAACAATTCCTCGGGTGTGACACAACCACTCATTCCCATCTTCATGGGAGAAAGTTACGAATTCTAGAGTTTTCGTATGAGAACTATACTCAAATCCCAAAATCTTTGGGACTTGGTAGAAATTGGATTTGCAGATACCGATGAAGGAGATAACTGTGAAACAACAAGCAAAAAGATGCTAAGGCACTGGTGTTTATCCAGCAAGCTGTCCATGATAGTATTTTTTTCACGGATTACTGAAGCAACCACATCAAAGCAGGCTTGGTTCATTCTGCAGAAGGAGTTTCAAGGTGATTCAAAGGTCATTGTGGTGAGACTTCAATCACTTCGGCGTGACTTTGAAACCTTGATGATGAAAAGTGGAGAATCTATTGCTGATTTTTTGTCCAAAGTAGTGGCAATTGTTAGAAAAATGCGATCCTATGGCGAGAAAGTTACTGACCAGACCATTGTGGAAAAGATACTGCGAAGCTTGACTCTAAAATTTGATCATGTAGTTGCTGCGATTGAAGAGTCTAAGGATCTTTCAGTATTTTCCTTTGATGAATTGATGGGATCTCGTCAAGCTTATGAGGCGAAACTCAATCGATCTACTGAAAAGAATGAAGATAAGGCATTCCAGGTGAAGGATGCTACAACTAAGTATGGAGAAAACAATGGTCCAGCAAGCAGAGGCCGAGGAAGAAGACGATTCTGCGGTGGTCGTGGTCGTGTTTATGGACGAGGCAGAGGAAAGAATGACGAGCACAAGCAGTCCAATGAGTAAAGTAACCGGAAAAATGGCATTCAATGTCAGCGCTATGGGCATATAAGGGCTGACTGCTGGTATAAAGACCAGAAAATAAACTTTGCGGTAGGAGAAAATAAGGAAGAGAATTATCTCATCCTCACATGTTTCCATATTAGATCGTAAATTCCGCATTTTCTTTTATTATATGAATGTTGTGCATGACTACCAGATAGAGTAGGACGTCCGGACCTTCATGGTTCGGGATATCCATCACGGTCAGGCCCTAGTTCGGATTGTAACATAGTGAAAATCCCACATATATCAATCAGTATAACCATGGAAATACATGAATTTTCCAATGTGGATAAGACTCGTCACACCATATACATGGTGCTAAAGACGAATTTTTTCAAATCATGATATATTCCATCCGTTTTATTTTATGTGGCGTTATTTTCTTATTAATTAGGATATTTTGAATTATTGATAAATCTTTAAAAAAACTGTAAATATTTGAACTTTAAATTTCTCATTAAACTTATTGGGATGAATTTATAGCCTTATCTAATTCAATCACATGTTAAAGACCAAAATTTTCAAATATCTTCGTTTCCTTCTTGAAAACTCCGCCCACTATCTTGTGGGTGCAGAAGAATTGGCATGCTTTATATGTTAACTGCGAGAAGATTTCAAGAACGGAATGAGATGGCACATAAGTTTAGGCATCCCTTGGTGTGTCTCCATGGTTGGTCAACACTGCAATTAACTGTTAAGGTTAAATTGTTTAATCGCTATATCCCAATGAGAAAAAATATTAATAATATGATCACGTCAATTCTAGTAGTGGAAATTGCTTGATTTTCCAAAATGAGCTTGATGGTGATTTATAAGTTACAAGGATATCATGTTCACATATGTTTTGTATTAATTGTGTCAAAAGTTGGCTAGGGGAAAGTAATGGTTGCCCATCTTGTATTGTCAATGTTAATGACCTAGACAATATAATATCTAGTATGGAACTACAAAGTTCGGTTTATGAGACAAGATTTTAGTATTCTCTGAAGTGTCATTGGATTAAAAAAAAAAAATCATGTTATCTTTTTTTTTTCTTTTTGGATTATTATGTACTACGTTTGAAAGGGATAAATTTCACTAGAAATGTTCTTAGTTGTAATATGTTTTAAGTAATATATAAAGTATATATTTTGCAGTTTCATCATTTTTTATAGGTAAAAAGAATCTACTTCATGTAGCTTTGTGATTTTCCTGTAACTTCTATAACTTAGTGATTTTAGATAACAATGGTGGGCTGTGGATTTTAAAAAATAGTAACTATTCTCTTGGTTTTAATATATGTCGCGTCGTTCTGATTTCGAGTAATTAATTAATTGTAAAATGGTATTAGTGATTGGCATGCTGTAACACCTCACATTTTTGGGTTAAAGTTCGAACCGTCCTTCCTACGTGTATAGATCCGAACCCAATGATTTCTATTTAGATATAAGTGTGAATAACAATTCTTTAATGTGGGAAACATCTATGGAGATGAGTATATCATAAAAATCTGGGAAAAGGCATCGTTTCCACCCCAAACTATACCCGAAAAGTCGAAGCCACACCTAAACTATACTAGTGACCTATTACACACCTAAACTATAAAAAAGTGAAACTATTTACACCCTGTCAAGCTACCACCACTTGCATGTGGTGTAGTGTTTTACACGCGTTGCCACGTCAGCACCACGTCAATAAAAAGTATTTTTTTTTATAGTTAAGGTGTGTAATAGGTCACTTATATAGTTTAGGTGTGGATTCGACTTTTCGACTATATTTTGGGGTGGAAACGATGCCTTTTCCCTTATTGTTTTTAGTCATTTACTTTTGTTATTTAATAGGTTGGACGCACTTAAAATAAATGTAACACACGCGCCTTAGAATAGGGGTCGTGGGGAGGTAATAATATCACTTTTATATAGTTAAGGTGTGTAATAGGTCACTTATATAATTTAGGTGTGGCTTAGACTTTTCTTGTATAGAATGGGGTGGAAATGTTGCCTTTTCCCTAAAAATCTCCTAGCTCAAAGTTAAGTTGAGCATTTTCCTACCAATTGAATTTTAGTAGACGTTTTTACTTGGGTCAACTTCCAATGACCATTACTCCTAGAATATAACGAGTTAGGTGACCTTCTATATATTAAATCAAAGCCTTTTGAGTCTTCTTTTCAACGCAACTGACCGTTCGTCAATCTGAGTATAGAAAAAAAGTTTGTGACACTCGACATTTTCGAGCAAGAAATCGGACTTTCGTTCCTACGTGTGTAAACTCTAATCCCATGATTTAATTTTAAATTCATGTGTTATTATCTTTATCCTAGTGTGTTAAGTGATTATGAGGTGAAAAAATGTTCATAGGGATCACTTAGAGCGAAGTTGAGCTAAGAGCGTTTGATTCGGCTAAATCTTTGTATTCGATTCTACAATGGTCTAATTTGAATGAGCATAACTTATTATATATAGAGAATTTTGCAGCTAAATATCCACCAAATTATATATAATTGAATTTGTCTTTCCAACGATACCAATTTTTCCTTAATTCGATATCCGAGCAAAATGTTATGGCATTTTTTGTGAGAAGCAGTAAGCCGATGCGTTTGGGACGCGACACGTCGGTTGTCGACGCGATTGGCGATGTGATGTAATGGGAATTGCATTATAGAACTGTTTCACATTCTATTTCAGTTCCTAAAGGGTCTAGGGGCACTTTGGTCACTTTCCCTCACCCAAATCTTCCCATAACACTTAATTTCTGCCCCCAAAAGTATTATACACACTATTATTCAATTCTCTCTCAAAGAAACATCATACACACCTCCCAAGAACAAGATTCAACTCTTCTTCTCCAAAATAAGAATTCAAGCCATTTAACTTCAAGATTTTCAAGAAGAGAGTCAAGATTCAGGTTCTACTCTTTAAACCAAGTAATCTAAGGTACGTAGAGTTTTCCTAAACTACATGGACATGGTGAAATCATTTTAATAATGTTTAAATATTGAGAAATCATGAATTTACTAAAGTGTTTTGAATTTATATTTACAATTATGCATTGTGAACCCTCCTTGATAATAATGTTTTGGTTTTGAGGCCTCCCCCCACCTTAAATTTTATTTTTGTCATATATATGCATACATGTGGTTTGAGTTTTGAAAATTGAATTGAGAGGATGAAGATTTATACTCCCTCTCTTGTTATGAATTATACGATTGTATATTGAGAAGCATGATCTAAATGCTTTTACTATTGTTTGTTGACTTGGTTTTGGTGATGAATTGAAGAGAGAGCATTTTTCTCTATTACATAAATGAAAGTGATGAGTTAAAGAGATTTCATTGTTTGTTACAAGATACTTGACAACTACGTGTTTGTGAATTGAATTTAGGATCTTTACCTATGTTTTCATGAATTTTACTATACAGATCCCCTTATATTGTTTCACTAGTTTTGTGGTATGAAAATAATGTTTTGAAATAGAAGATTGTAACATGATAATGTATGGCTTAGAGATACGACTTGCAAGTCTTGGTATAACGAGACCACATCAGACAATGCCATAATAGATTTAGAATAGAACAGAAGTCAGATTTCCCTTAGATTTTTAAAACTTGAGATTTAAATATACATGTTCAGAAAAGGTTTAAAATGGACCTAAGAGATGTTTGGTGGTTACCCGAAGAAGACATGAGTTAAGAAAACTCATTGGACGAAACCGTAGGATATTATGTCCCTAAGAGGTATTATATGCTGGCCTAGTGTCCTGTGGTGTATCAGACTCAAAAACTCCAACCTCTGCGGGAAACTTGGGTTGGGGGCTTGGCTGCCGAATTAAAGGCGGATTACATTGATCCCGTGGAATATCAGACTTGTAGGGCATACCACCTAGCTCAGAAGTAAATCAAAGAATGGAATTACATCTACAGAATTATTTTAAGATCATTTGTGATTGCCCGTGTGTTTTAAATTATTTCATTCATAACATTTTCTTAAATACTCTCACTTATGTTATATATAAAATTACATTATTTTGGATTACTCTGCATACCGGTACATCTATATTGACCCCCTCTATTTCAAGATCTGAGACACAATCTTGGGGTTCAGCTAAGAAGTAGATTGGGTTGTCTAAAGTTTGCAGTTGGTGAGCCTCCCTTATTTCGGAAGGCCTTGTTGATTTGACATTTATATTTTATTTTCCTTTATGATCCGACTGGCAGCCTTGTACCAGTATTCAGATAGTAGTGTTTTTTGAGTTGTTATAGATTTCACAGACTAATGTCAGGTATTTATGAATGTTTCATGAACCCATTTTTGTATTGTTTAGTTAAAGCAAAAGAATGACCATGTTACCTCCTTGTAATGCTTTTTTTTGCATTTTCCTTATAGTATATGAATTATATATATAATTATCAGTTAGACAAGGGCACTCGGGCCTTCACGATTTGGGATGTCCGTCGCGGCAAGGGCCATGGTTCGGGTCGTGACAAACTTAGTATCAAAGCACGGTTCATGGTCCTAGGGTGTCTATGAAATTGTGTCTAGTAGAGTCTTGCTTAATTGTATGTTGTGCACAACACTTATAATCAGGAGGCTACTAGGTATTTAGGAGTTTTTTCTTAATCTCTCATACACTAGTTCGTGCTATAGCGTCGTCCATAAGAAAGTTATCTAAATTCCTTTCTTGTTCTAATTTCATGGGCCATGACTCATTGTCGAGGCAATACAAGTTTAAGAGTCTAGATCCCCTAGTGAAATGGTTCTCTTTGATTGAGTTATCCATAAAGTTATGAGATAGAACAAGGACTTGACAGGAGTACATTAGTTCTTCAAGGTGTCTTGATTCGAGGGTATACCTTTATCCTGAGGAAATTGTGCTTTTCAGCCTTAAGGTATGAAGTGTATTCGGTCCCCTTTTAAAATTCTTGTTGCAGATATCATGCATAAGATTAATGATGTGTAGAAGAATATTGGAACTGTATTTTCACTCGAGTAGTACTATATGTTAAAATGTCATGACCTATTGGTAGTGAGATAGGCCAAGAAGTTGGTGATATGAAGTCACAAGGTTAGAAGCTAGAGTGAGGGTGACTTGTGTGTAAATAAATAGTTTTAGTCGTATAACCATTGATTGGGGATGGTTTTCTATTTTATAGTGATAGACTAATATGGTAGAAATATTTGTAGATTGTATGGTAGTGTGTGAAGAAAGTGACAGGATATGATTATTATTTATTCAAAATAGGGAAGGATCCCAGAATGGATGGTTATGGTGGTTGTAGAAATTATTTATAGGCTGTGAATGAAAAGGGGTAGATTAGTCAATAAGTTATGGGTAGAAATTCATTGTTGTACATGGAATCTTGAAGGTATTAGTGATGTATGTATGGGTAAGTAGATATAATGTGAGGGAGTGGAATATGTTGATAAGATCGAAATGGGTAATGATATAAGATTAAGATTGACTGTCCCTATTATGACTTTACCCACCTCCTAATTGCCTTTACTCCAGTAGTTGTAAACTAGTACTTCTTGTGAGAAGATATGTAGTAGATTTTGAGGTGTAGTAGTAATGTCGCAGAGGGGGCGTGATTGAAGGTAGTAGTTAAATGAAATGAAGTATTTTGGGTTGATTTCCCAATTTAATGGGATAGTATAGTATGTGGCATACTTCATTGATGGTACATGATTAACGCTAAACTATAGGCTTAAACTTGAGGTGTGAATTGTGGTGGTAAGAGTAGTAGCTTAAGATTAATGATGCATGCTTTATTGGAATTAATTAGCAGGCTTGATGTGATGTGTGAAATGGCCTAGGTTGATAATTTATGAAAAGTTTAAGTGGTTGTCGTGACGTATATGTGTACATGAGGACTAGTGTTAACACAATGATTTGTGGTTGAATCATTAAGTGGATAAGAACGTGAGTATATAGGAATAAGTTGAGCCCCAAGTAGCAGGTTGATCGATAAAGTTTTATGTGTATAAATGTTTTTTGTACATAAATTTAGTTCTTGAATCTTGTAGTATTGAGAAGTCTGGGAAGTTATTGTATGGTTTTCTTTAGAGTTGAATTGAGGAGATATAGGTAGGCAATGTGCTCCTTTGGTATATTTTTACAGATTTTGTTAAGTTTTAGGTTATGTGATTAAAGGTGTAATGATAGTATTCTAAGGAATTGAAGATAGAGTGTTAAGTGTTTAGAAGCGTGGGTTTCTATGCCCATGAAAATGTTAGTTGTAAGTTGATGACTTTGGGAGTTAGAATAAATTAAAATTAGTGTCCCTGAAAGGGGATGTCCTAGAAAGAATTTAGTGTCTTATATTAGAGATTAATGAGAGGAGTTTGTGTTCATGTATATACTGATACCCCTTTTGGTGATAAGGACTGTGGATGTGTGCGCTCATGAGGGTGGGAGTTGTAGAGTGATGGCTAAAGAGGCTAGTGAAAGTTAAGAGTAGCATTTTCGTAAAGCGAGGCTTTCAGAGTATAGTTCATCAGGGAGTGTTTAGTGTTTGAATATATGGTGATGTCTCTATTGTTTTGAGAGTTGTGGCTATCAATTTTGATGTGAGGTTATGTCCGAAAGTCTAGGAGTGTGATATTGATCTAAGTGGGAGATGATGGATTAAAGTAGTTCTCAAATTTTCTTGTGGTGTCGAGTTTCAAGTAAGAATCATGATAAATCAGTTCCTATTCATGAAAGCTCCTCCTACTTCGATTTGAATTGACATCTACCAATGTCTTATGTATTGATGTCTTTCCAATGCCTAAGGTTTGAACCCTCTATGTAACTCATGTCATGTTTTTACCTCCAAACAAGAAGAAATAATGTCCCTCAGTGATCCAATATTCCAAGTATCCAATCCATATGTTATGTTTCTCATGATCCAAATTATGTCTCACAGCATGCTTGGTCCTATGCAAATATATTTCTATATGTCACGGAATCATTTTATGCCGAAATTAACCAAAGTGATAAAGTTTATGCTGACTCATGGTAAATATTAGTTCTTTAAATGAGGGTCAATCGCTTCAAGCGGAACACCTTGTCTTAGTTGTTAATTACATAAATTCTAGCTTTATATAGCTAAGAATATGTGCACCCATGTTTCTCACTATGGTCTGTCCAAGGAAATCATGTAGTGTTGTGTTTATGCCATACGACTCTTTACTTATGATCCAAACACTTGATATATGAAGCATTTCATGTCTATTCTATCATATATTCACCTCATGTCCCTCCTTGTAACGCCCCGAAACCGGGTCCTGAGACGCCACACGGTGTTTAAGGCTATAAGTAGCCCCAAGCTAACCCTTTGAGCCTGCTACTTCATATACTTACTTACTTAGAGATAGAATGCATGAACTTTAACATATCAATATCAAATGGTAAGAAAATATTAATGAAATACTTGGTTTGAACAAACTGCAACTCAAAGGAAACCTCAAAATACTGGTAATCTGATGACTAGTCTGACAAACCTTTACTATTCCAAACTAGAGAGTCGTTGGGATAGGTTCCCAACTGACTCATACCCAACTGACAAGAATTTAATAGTTACTAAATAAAATTGGAAGTCTGAGAATAACCAGTCCCCGAAACATGAGGACTCACCACGGCTGATATATAGATAGGACTGCTCGAAAAGATCACTGATGAGGCTGAGACTGAGCAACTGAACCTACATTACGAAAATAAATGACACACAGACAAAATATGTGGGTAAGTACTTTGGGAATGTACTGAGCATATGGTGGAGTGTGCAATTTAAATAGCCAATATCATAAGCTTCTATAGAAAACCTGCATGGTGTAAAACATACTCACATAGCTTGAAAAAAATATATGCCACAAGACTCATAAATCATCATACTTTTACTTAAAATCTCAAATTATCATGACACTTGAAATTATTAGGACCCTAGCTTTCAAAAAACTTATACTTACAAAACTTTATAACTTTAAGGCTAAAACTCTTTGAAACTTGGAAAACTTTAGGACTTAGAGAGCTTTAGGAAATTAGGGAGTTTCTCTTAACAATAAACCATGTGAGCTACATGGAGTCCAACGTCTTACCGACGTTGGGGAGAGCTATTCTATCCTTTTCATGGGATAAAACCTTAACTTTAGTGATCACTATCTTAACCCACTTGGGGTATATCAAGAATCAATGGGGACACGTAGTTATGGGGCATGAAACCTAGGAATCAAGCCCAACTCGATGCTAAATACTACTCCCTTACTTAGTTCAAAACTTTAGAAAGTCCACCTTAAAACAATTCAACAATATATATATATGTATATATATATATATATATATATATATATATATAATGCGAGCCAAAATGCATCCCCTTTACTTCAAACTCAAGAATGTGGATTTCTATCTTAACTTACAAACAAAACTCACTTCTTGATATTCTTAAAAAAAATCACTAACATCTCATTCTCAAACTAATGCTTTAACCATAAGGTTCAATTCACAACAATAGGACTTGAAATTCTCAAAACATGATATAGATGTTGAATTATGCAACTTAATCCATAAATTGACAATTTAAACTGTTAATATGCATAATAATATTACAACTCAAAGATTGGGTAAGACATAGTTTCATAAAATCTCACAATATAATAACATGATAGGATTCTCCATGAATTTACAAAATACTTTACTAAAATATGTAACTTTTGGGCACAAGAACAAAAGGGTGTTCTTGTTCAAAACCACATACCTTAAACTTGGAGCTTTTGGATGACTTCAAAAATTTTGAAAGGTTATTCACGAACTATTATGTGTCCCTCGTAGCCCTCTTAATGGGGAATTAAAATATGCAAAAATTATTGAATTCTCACGGTTGAATCTCTAGAAAATTGGGTTTTTATGTTGAAACCCTAACCTTGTGGTTGAAGGTGTGTAGAGAATTTTGAGAAGTTTAAATAAAGAGAATAGAAGAAAATACGTTCTCTGAGGGTTATAAGTCATGGGAAGTGCAGGAAAAAGACAAAAATACCCTTACTAAACTGCTTCCCAATTGTTGAAAATCTAAGGCTGACGATATTTGTGATAGGCCATCAAACTTTTGATAAGTCGTCACAAATGTCATCACTGGAGGGCTGGAATCTGCCTAAGAATGACGACATTGGTGATAAATCATCACACTTGTGATAACTTATCACAAAATGTCGTCACTGGGGTGGAAATATGCCTAAGGCTGACGGCATTGGTGATAAGTCGTCACACTTGTGATAACTTATCACAAAATGTCGTCACTGAGGGTGGAAATCTGCCTAAGGCTGACGACATTGGTGATAAGTCGTCACAGTTGTGATAACTTATCACAAATTGTCGTCAGTCAGTTTTTCAGGATGACATGCAGGAGTAAAATGGGCATAACTTTTTGCTCCGATATCGGATTCAGAGGAAATTGGTATCATTGGAAAGTTAACTCAATTATATATCTGCTGGTGGGTAATGAGCTCATAAATTCATTGTATAATGAGAGATATGCTCGTTTGAAGTTGACTATACCAATATCCATCTCAAGAATTGGATCGACAAGGAATATTTTGATTCGTCTAATAGCTAGGATACTTTTGAGGTATTAATACTCATCAAGCTAGATCATGTAGCTACCAAATCACTAACTTTATTTATAACGAGATGGAAATAGGGTTCTACTATTAGTTGAAATTCATGGGGTATTACAATATCTCCTCCTTGGAAACATTCGTCATCGAATGTCACTAGTTAAGCTGGGAATGCAAAGAAAATGAGGATGCACAGTTGGAATAGTTCTCTGAATTGAATCTATGTCATTCTAAACTTTCGAGTATTTCTAAGAGTGCACAAATTTGCAACAAAATAGCTATATAGCTGAATCTTTGGTTAGATAGGGGTTGAATTAAGAAAAGTAATACCTTGGGCTTGCTCTGAACTTGTGAAGAAGACGTGTGGGTACTTGGATCGCATATCTACTTCGGCTTCCCAAGTAGCACCCTCAACTGATTGGTTCCTCCATCAAACTTTGACCAATGGAACTTCTTTGCTCCTTAGTCTACGGACTTGGTAATCTAGGATCTCAATTGGAACCTCATCAAACGAAAGGTTATTCTTAACATCTAAGCTATCTAAAGAATCAACCATGATAGAATCACCAATATGCTTCCTAAGCCAGAAAATATGGAAAATAGGATGAACAACTGACAACTCTGCTGGTAACTCAACTTCATAGGCTACGTTCCCAACACGGTTGAGAATTCTGTAAGGGACAACGTAATGGGGACTAAGTTTCCCTTTCTTCCCAAACCTTTTCACCCCTTTCATGGGCGAAATTTTTAGATACACCAAATCATTAACTTCGAACTCAAGGTCTTTTCGTCTCACATCTGCATATGACTTTTGATGACTCTGAGTTGTCATTAACCTTTCTCTAATCAACTTCACCTTCTTCATCGCCTCAAATACTGCATCAGGTCCAACCAAAGTAGCTTTACCCACTTCGAACCAACCTACGGGTGATCTACATCTCCTACCATATAGATCCTCGAATGGTGCCATTTTGATACTAGCATGGTAACTATTGTTGTAAACAAACTCTATCAACGGCAAATGCTCATCCCAACTACCTTTGAAATTAAGGTCACACGCTCTCAACATGTCCTCCAATGTTTGGATATTCCTCTCAGCCTGACCATCTGTCTGCGGATAAAAAACGGAACTCATATGAACTTGGGTACCAAGACCCTTCGGAAACGCTCTCCAGAATTAAGTACCCCTATCCGAAATAATATACAGGGGAACTCCATGCAACCTGACCAACTTCTTAATATACAATCTAGCATAGTCCTCAGTTGTATAAGATGTGTGCAAAGGCAAGAAATGCGCTGACTTAGTTAGCCTGTTGACAACTACCCAGATGGAATCATGATGGCATCGGGAAAGAGGTACGCCAGCCACAAAATCCATATTTATCTCTTCCCACTTTCAAGTTGGGATACTAAACTCTTTTATCACACCAACAGGTCTTTGGTGCTCAACCTTAACCTATTGACATGTTGCACACTTCACCACAAAATCATCTATATCCTTCTTCATACCACACCACCAATAGATTTCCCGCAAGTCGCGGTACACCTTGGTAGTGTCGGATGAATAAAATACCGTGCACCATGCGCTTGAGCCATAATTCTCTGCCTTAAATTACCAATATCAGGAACACATAATCTACCCTGCAACCTCAAAACACTATCTCTCCCTTGATAGAAAACCTCTACCTTTTGGTCCTTAACTGGCTTCTTCAGTCTGACCAAGCTAGCATCTAATCCTTACTTCTCCTTCTCGTCCGAAATGAAATAGGATTCGGAACTACTCTACACCAAAATATTTCCCTTAGTGGAATCAAGCAACTTAACACCCAGTCTAGCCAGATGATGCACATAATGAGCCAACTTTTTCTTAACTTTCTCTATATGCGAAACACTACCCATAGACATCCTTCTAGGGGTATCTGCCACAAGATTGGCCTTGCTCGGATGATACAAAATGCTCATATCATAGTCTTTTAACAATTCTAACCACCTCCACTGCCTAAGATTCAACTCCTTCTGAGTCAAAACATACTACAGGATTTTGTGATCAGTAAAAACATCAACATGCACACCATACAAATAATGTCTCCAGATTATCAAAGAAAACACTATAGCAGCCAACTCTAAGCCATGTGTTGGGTAATTATCCTCATGAGGTTTCAACTGTCTAGAAGCATAGGCTATAACTTTACCCCTCTGCATCAACACACAACCCAAACCAACTCTCGAAGCATCACAGTATACCACAAAACTATCTACACTATCAGACAACGTCAACACAGGGGCGGAAGTGAGTTGAGTCTTCAACTCCTAAAGACTCTTCTCATAGGAATCCAACCAGAGGAACTTAACTTTCTTAACGGTCAACTGAGTCATGGGAGACGCAATGGAAGATAACCCTTTAACAAAACAGCGGTAATAGCCAGCTAGACCTAAGAAACTTCTAATATCAGATAGAGAGTTAGGCCTAGGACAATTTCTTACAGCCTCTGTCTTTTGGGGATCAACTCTAATACCTTCGGCTGAAATAATATGACCCAAAAATTCTACGGACCTTAGTCAAAACTCACACTTACTGAATTAGGTGAATAACTTATGATCTCTAAGAGTTTGCAAGATGATTCTAAGATGGTTTGCATGATCACCCTTACTTCTGGAATACACAAGGATGTCGTCGATAAACACAATGATGAACATATAAACATATGGGTTAAACACTCGATTCATGAGTTCCATGAAAGCTACTGGGGCGTTAGTTAGCCCAAAATACATGACAAGAAACTCAAAAAGACCATAGCGGGTTTGGAAGGCTGTCTTCGGGATATCACACCCCCTTACTTTAAGTTGGTGATAGCCGGATCTAAGGTCTATCTTGGAGAAATAACTTTCACTTTGCAACTGATCAAAAAAATTATCTATTCTTAGAAGAGGATACTTGTTCTAAACTATGACCTTATTAAGCCGACGATAGTCAATGCACATACGCAAAGAACCATCTTTCTTTCGCATGAAAAGGATAGGTGTGCCCCAAGGAGATACACTAGGCCTTATGAAACCTTTGTCTAAGAGATATTTGAGTTTTTCTTTCAAATCCTTAAGCTCTGCAGGTTCCATACGGTAGGGAGGAATGGAAATAGGCTGAGTGTTGGGAAGAAGATCGATCCCGAATTCTATCTCTCTATCATAAAGTACCCCAGGGAGATCTTCCAAAAATACATCAAGAAACTCATTAACAATGTTGACTAAATGGATACCTGGGGTTTCAGAATTAGTGTCCTTAACTCTAACCAAGTGATAAAAGCAACCCTTAGATATAAGTTTCCTGGCTTTAAGATAAGAAATAAAATGACTCTTGGGAGGTACTGAACTCTCTGACCACTCGAAAATTGGTTCATCAGGAAACTAAAATTTTACTACACCAGTACGACAATGTATAGATGCATAGTAGGAGTGAAGCCAGTCCATACCTAGGATAACATCAAAATCAACCATCTCTAACTCTATCAAATCAGCAAGTGTGACTCTATGAAGGACTGTAACAGGACAATTTTTGTATACTCTCTTAGCAACAACAAACTCCCCTACTGGAGTAGAAACTAGAATAGGCTCAGAAATACTTTCGGGACTCTTCTCAAACTTCACAGCAACAAGTGGGGACACATAAGAAAAACTTAACCTGAGTTCTAATAACACATATACATAAAAATGAAATACACGGAGCATACCAGTAATAACATTGGGAGAGTCCTCTTGCTCATGACAGGAAGGTAGGGCATAAAACCTATTTTGGCGCTGACCGCCAGCAGTACTAGAAGAAGTGCCCTGAGAAGGAGCTGGACGGGCTGAGAAAGCTGGCGCACTAGTGGCCTGGGTATGGGGTCGGGTATCTTTGATTCCCTGCCTAGAATATGGGCACTCTCTAAGCATGTGGCCTATCTTTCCACACCCAAAACAACCACGTTGTTCATCCAAACACTCACTTGGATGGGTCCTAACACACTTGGCACAAGGAGGGAAGTTGGGCTTGCTGCTTACACTCTGCTAAGGCCTGGACATAGAAGACCTGTTTCCCAGCTCTAGCCTGTATCTAGGCACTGGGGCACTAGAGTATAAGGGTGATGGAATAGAAGAACGACTCTGGAACTAAGGGCGGTTCCCTCCCTGGTATCTAGCCTGACTGTACTCGTTCTGTTCAGACCTGACTCTCTTTTTACCTTTCGTTCTATCTCTTTCCCTTGTATTATCCTCCTCTATTTTCTGTGCATAGATCATCAGGCTAGACAAATCCATCTCCTTGTTCAACATAGCAGTGCAGCATTTTTCAGTACTAAACCCGACACACCTATCACAAACTTTCTCATACCAGTTCGGGTGTCGGAGATCAAGTCAGGTGCATATTTTGCTAGCTGATTGAACTTTAAGCAGTACTCCTTAACAGTCATGGTGCCCTGCCTCAATTTCATAAAATCTTCAATATTCTCCTCCCTTAACTCCAAAGGAAAGAACCTATCCAAGAATGCATCTTGGAACATCTACCAGGTAATGGGAGCATCATCCTCCCCTCTACCCTTTCTCCAAGAAACCACCCAGTCATATGTAATGTCCTTTAACCTATAAGATGCTAACTTCACACACTCTTCTTCAGACACATGCATTACCTGTGTTTTTTTCCTTATCTCCTCAAGATATAACAGCAGGCCTTCCCCTGCCTTTGACCCATAAAACTCTGGCGGACTCATCCTCATAAAGTCATGAATTCTAGAAGTAGCTAAGTCACCACCCTGCTGCTGAGGAGCTTCGGCCTGATTGTCCTTGACAGTGATAGCTTGGGCCATTGCCTGGAAAATTGCCCTGAATTTGGCATGGGACACATTTTCATTCATAGGATCAGCAGGCTGAGGTTGTTGATTGTTGTTATTTCTTCGAACTCGATGGGGAGGCATATTCAAAAGTAAGAGAGCACGAATTAATAGCTGAGAGAGAAAAGTTTGAGCACGATGGACTTGAGAGGAAGAAATGACTTGTTCATAAATGTTTCATAGCCTCTTGCTCATAGATGTGGCTCGCTACTCACCGATGATCAAGACTCTACTTAACACATCTTGTCATACTCCCTAGAACTCTATAAACCTTAGGCTTTGTTACCAAGTTTGTAACGCCCCAAAACTAGGTCCTGAGACGTCACACGGTACTTAAGGATACAAGTAGCCTCAAGCTAACCCTTTGAGCCTGCTACTTCATATACTTACTTATTTAGAGGTAGAATGCATTAAATTTAACATAGAAATATCAAATTGTAAGAAAATATTAAACAAATACTTGGTTTTAATAAACTGCAACTCAAAGGAAACCTCAAAATACTGGAAATCTGACGACTATTCTGACAAACCTCTACTACTCCAAACTAGAGAGCCGTTGGGATAGGTCCCCAACTGACTCATACCCAATTGAAAAGAATTAAACAACTACTAAATAAAACTGGAAGTCTAAGAATAAACAGTCCCCGAAACATGAGGACTCACCACGGCTGATATGTAGATAAGAGTGCTCGAAAGGATCATTGATGAGGCTGAGACTGAGCACCTGAACCTACATTACGAGAATATATGACACACAAAAAATATGATAACTGATGACATTGATGATAAAACATCACACTTGTGATAACTTATCCCAAAATGGCATCACTGGGGTGGAAATCTGCCTAAGGCTGAGAATATTGGTGATAAGTCATCACATTTGTGATAACTTGTCAAAAAATGTCATCACTGGGGGTAGAAATCTGCCTAAGTCTGAAGACATTGGTGATAAGTTGTCACACTTGTGATAACTTATCGCAAAATGTCGTCAGTCAATTTTTCAGGCTGAGATGCTGGAGTAAAATGGGCATAACTTTTTGCTCCGGTATCGGATTTAGGCAAAATTTGTATTGTTGGAAATCTAACTCAATTATTTATATTTTGGTGAGTAATGAGCTAAGAAATTCATATTATAATGAGAGATATGCTTGTTTGAAGTTAACTATACTAATATCCATCTCAAGAATTCAATCAGCAAGGAATATTTTGATTCGTCTAATAGCTAGGACACTTTTGAGGCCTTAATACTCATCAAGATAGATCATGTAGCTACCAAATCACTAAATTTATTTGTAATGATCTTGAAATATAGTTCTACTATTAGTTGAAGTTCTCGGGGTATTACATTTCTTAAGTAGTGCAATAAGTATAAGTAATGGTTTGACAAGTGTTACTTCCATTCATGATGCTTACACTTGGGTCCCTCAATGACCCTCTGAATTTTAGTATAATGGTGGTTGTGGAAGCTTAGTAGTGTGTTAGGTGGGGGAGTAGATGTTCATGAAGGTGAAAAAAATTTGATGTGATTCTCGAGCTAAGGTTATAGGTTAAAGAGAAAAGAAGGAGATGATCTTTTGTTGTGTGAAATATCTAAGAAGGAGAAATATGGAAAAAATATTTGTGAGAGTGATTGAAAGTGTTGGTCTTAGTGGGAAGATCCATGTAGTTGGTGTAGTAATGATTAGGCTTGAATGTTGTGATTGTTGAAAATACAAACCAATGCATTGTGTGGTTAGTAATCCTTTATTTAAAACTTGAGTGTGTTTGGCAATAGTGATAAGGTAAATTAAATATTCTTAAAGAAATGTATAATATGGAGTACCATAGCTTAAACTAGCACCTCTTTTCTCTGAGTAAGGCTTCAACATAGGAGTAGTACGAGGCGAGACTCAAACTCTTATGGTTAGATGTGTTATGGGAGAATCATAAGTTGGAAAGTGTGAAGAATGCTATTAATTTTTTGGGGCGTAGACGAGTAGTTTCTCTAAGTTTAAGTCTATTTGTTGTACCTTGTATGGTAGAGAATGCTTCTAGTCCAATGCCACGCGAAGACCTTATTTTCAAGATTAGTACCGATGTATGGCAGGCCTATTATCATCGAATTAAGTCATTCCATAAGTTTTTATTATTATGATTCATAGAACACAAGTGCACGATTATCCCTATGTAAAGTCTCATTTCCTCATTTTTAGTGCTTACACATTTCACTAGGGGCTATCATGAAGCTCGTTTGATGCCTTTGTATATTTTGTTAAGGAAAAATATTCAATGCAAGATTACGTTCTTTATTCTGTACTTTTAGAGCTTCAAAAAGTTCCTACCCATCATTCGGGGACGAATGATTCCAAAGGAGAGATAATGTAACACCCCATATTTTTGAGCTAGAAATCGGACCGTCGTTCCTACGTGGATAAACTATAATCCCATGATTTGATTTTAAATTCATGTGTCATGATCTTTATCCTAGTGTGTTAAGTGATTATGAGGTGAAAAAATGTTCATAGGGATCACTTAGAGCAAAGTTGAGCTAAGAGCTTTTGATTCGGATAAATCTTTGTATTCGATTCTACAAGGGTCTACTTTTAACATGTATAAATTCTTATATACGTGGAATTTTTCAGCTCAAGACCCACAAAATTGTAGATAATTAAATTAGCTTTCCAACAATACCAATTTTTCCTTTTAATCCGATACCCGAGCGAAAAGTTATGACATTTTTCGTGAGAGGCAGTAAGCCGAAGCGATTGGAACGCGACACGTTGGTTGTCTACGCGATAGGCGATGCGACGCGATGGCAATCGCATTACAGAACTATTTCATATACTATTTCAGTTCCTAAATGTTCTAGGGGCACTTTGGTCACTTTCCCTTGCCCAAATCCGCCCATAACACTTAATTTCATCCCCAAAGCATTACACACACTATTATTCAATTCTCTATCAAAGAAAAACCTGATCCACCTCCTAAGAACAAGAATCAACTCTTCTTGTCCAAAACAACAATTCAAGTCATTTAACTTCAAGATTTTCAAGAAGAAAGTCAATATTCGGGCTCTACTCTTTAAACCAAGTAATCTAAGGTACATGGGATTTTCCTAAACTACATGGTCATGGTGAAATCATTTTAATAATGTTTAAATGTTCATAAATCATAAATTTACAAAAGGGTTTTGATTTTATATTTACAATTATGCATTGTGAACCCTCCTTGATAATAATGTTTTGGTCTTGAGGCCTTCCCCCTCATAAATTAGATTTTTTACATATATATGTATATATGTGGTTTGAGTTTTGAAAATTAAATTGAGAGCATGAAAACTTATACTCACTCTGTTGTTATGAATTATCTGATTCTATATTGAGAAGTATGATATAAATGCCTTTACTATTATTCATTGACTTGGTTTTGGTGATGACTTGAAGAGAGGGCGTTTTTCTTAATTACATAAATGAAAGTGATGAGTTAAAGAGATTTCATTGTTTGTTACAAGATACTTGAACACCATAGTGTTTGTGAATTGAATTGAGGATCTTTGTCTATGTTTTCATGAATTTTACTATACACATCCCCTTATACTGTTTGACTAGTTTGATGGTCTGAAAAAAATATTTTGAAAGAGAAGACTCTAACATGATAATGTATGTCTTAGAGATACGACTTGTAAGTCTTGGTATGACGATAACAAATCAGACAATACCATAAAAGATTTAGAACATAACAAAAGTTATATTTCACTTAGATTTTCAGAACTTGAGTTTTAAAAATGCATGTTCCGAAAAGGTTTAAAATTGGCATAAGAGATATTAGCTGGTTACCCGAAGAATACACGAGTTCAGAAAACTCATCGCCCGGAACCGTGTTTTGCTGATACGGGATATTATGTCTCCAAGAGGGATTATATGCTGGCCTAGGGCCCTATGGTGTATCAGACTCAAAAACTTCAACCTTTGCGGTAAACATGGGATGGGGGCTTGACTGCCGAGTTAAGGGATGATTTCATATAGCCCATGGAATATTAGACTTGTAGGGCGTAACACCTAGCTCAGAAGTATATCAAAGAATGGAATTGCATTGACAGAATTGTTTTAAGATCATTTGAGATTTCCCATGTGTTTTAAATTATTTCATGCGTAATATTTTATGAAATGCTCTCACTTATGTTATATATAAAAGTACATTATTTTGGATTGCTCTGCATACCAGTACATCTGTATTGACCGCCCTATATTTTAGGATTTGAGACACCGTCCCGAGGTCCAGCTAAGTAGTAATTGGGTTGTCTAAAGTTTGCAGTTAGTGAGCTTCCCTTATTTCGAAAGGCCTTGTACATTTGACATTGATATTTTATTTTTATTTATGGTCCGACTGGGACCTTGTCCCAGTATTCAGATAGTAGTGTTTTTGAGTTTTTAGAGATTTTGCACACTAGTGTCAGGTGTTTTTGAAGTTTCATGAACCCATTTTTGTATTGTTCAGTTATAGCAAAAGAATGACCATATTTCCATCTTGTTCTGTTTTTTCCATATTTTACTTTCAATATATGAATTGTGTATATGATTACAAGTTAGAGAA
Source organism: Capsicum pubescens (assembly GCA_030864215.1). NCBI lineage: Eukaryota > Viridiplantae > Streptophyta > Magnoliopsida > Solanales > Solanaceae > Capsicum > Capsicum pubescens. The sequence goes on along the minus strand of CM061548.1, from coordinate 364,884,140 downwards.
GGGCACCCGGGCCTTCACGGTTTGGGATATCAGTTGCGGCTAGGGCCTCGTTTTGAGTCGTGACAAAGTTATATGCATTTTTGTGAGTCACTTTCCAGGGACCGCGATAGGTCGCATGAGCCAAGGCTTTTCCTATGCGATTGGGGTCGCGGGGAACAGCTGGAGCCATACGATTGGTCCCAGGCGTGATCATGGTCCCTCCCATCATAGACATTAAAATATATGGTTTTCCTTATTTAATCAAGGGCAAATGTTCCTTTCAATCCCTTTAACTCCATCAGTCTGTTTTATAACCCTAAGGTCGGCCTAAACAAGTAGCAATCTCTCAAATTTCTTTTCCTCTTCCTCCCAAGAACATAAAGAAGTATTTCTAAATTCCAAGGCTTGTAGGTTCCAATATTAAGGTTTTTCTTCAAATTGTCCTCCATCAAAAGATATGTAGAACTATCCTTACACTCATAGGCTAAATTATGATTTCTCTATTTATTTCAAAGTGTATTTATGTATATATATATGTTATAAATTTTGAGAATTGATTTAAGGATATGATTTATGAAACTCCCTCTTTTATGGTGAAATCTATTTGCTTCTATACATTATGGATTGTTTACTCAGTTTGATTGTAAAACATGAATTACGAAACCCCTTTTTCATGATTAAATTTTGTATTAACTATGGGATTTTCTATAAACTTTAGTATTATAATTATGTACATGTGTTATGGATTTGAAATGGTTTTAGAGTATGTACTATAAACACCCTTTTTCGATCATGAATTTTATTTATTGACTCGTGATGGGATTTGCTTAATGACTTAAGATAATCTTGAGTTTTAAATTCTCTTTTCTCTAATGGAAAATTTTATGGGATTTATGCAAGAGATGGACACCCTATGTTTAAAGTCTTGAAAGGGGAGAAATTTTCCTAAGCTTTATACCCTTTAAAATAAGAATTCTTATCTGATGTTTAAATTAGTTTGGTGGCCAAATAACATGCTTTTAAAATAAAGGGATATGGACATGATGATATGATTTGATATGACTTTCAAGTCTAGGTATGACAATATATTTTTTTAGAGAATGCCCTCAATGCAGAAAAGATGAATTTTACAAGAATGATTCTTAGTTTTAAGAGGTAAAAAATGGGCTCTAAGAGAGTTAGATAGTAATCCTAAGAAGGCACGAGTTGAATAACTCATTTCTGAAAATTGGGTTTTGCCGACACGAGATTTATGATATATTCCTGAAAGGAGAATAATTATGGTATGCTTGCTTTGTGATCTTGTATACTATCATGTCATGTTGTCCCAAAAAAAGGATTATGGTACCTTGTTTTATGATCTTGTGTACCTTCATGCAGAGACTCCAATCCTTATGGCAAACTCGGATTGGGGGCTTGGCCGACAAGTTAATGGTTGACCCATATATCCCAATGGGTATTATGGATGTAAGAATACTATCTAGCTTAGGACTAAAACAAAGAGTTGAGTCTATGGTTTACGAGATTGACTGAAGCTTTTTAACTATGCCCATGTGTTCTAATCTCATTTATGTTAAATTGTTTCACAAGCTCTTGATTTTTGTACATGAAATATATGTTATTTTTGGATTGTTCTACATACCAATACATTTCAAGTATTGACCTTCCTTGGACGACATCATTGTCTCATAATGTAGATTGTGAGGCTAGGCCCCATAGTCCATCACATCAGTAGAACATTCAGATATGTCGGAGTTGATGAGTCATTCCTCTTCCTGAAGAAATTTTATACATATGTTTATTTCTTTTATTTTATGATCCAACCGGGGGCCTTGTCCCTATACGATCCCAAGTTCATAACACAAGAAACAAACAAAAACAAGAACAACAAGATGAACAATAAGTGCTAATGAATAGAAATAGATCACACACGGCTTCACTAGTCTTCAAGAGTCACGTTTTTAGAATAAGAATATGATATTAACAACAAGAACAAGAAATTCAATAATAATGCTAGTGAATCGAAAGAGCCTCACATGGCTTCACTAGACTTCAAGATTCCAACAACACAAGATTACCAAGATTACAAGAGGGATAGTAACTTGACACACAATATTCAATGATCTCAGAACCTTAAAAAGATAAAGGACCCTAAGATTAATAAATATTAATACCAAGCTCTTACTTGGACCAAGAGAAACTCAAAGAACCCCAAGAGCCTAGTTTCTAGCCAATAGACAACACTAGTATCACTCTACTAGAGAGTTTTTGGAATTGGGGCTTCTCCAATGGAAGAGAGAAGTTCCAAAATAATACGAAGTGTTTGTTGTCTTCAAAAATATGAATGAACTAACTCAAAAATAACCCTAACACTATCTATTCATATTAGTCCACAAAGTGAGATAACAAATGACCATCCTACCCTTGCCAAGGGGTGGCCTTGGAGTGTAAGTTTTTTACACTTTAAGTCTCCTTTCACACTTAAAAACATTTAATCCATTGTAAGTCTCAATTACCAACTCACACACGGCCATTTTCATGATCATAGCTTGGAGTTTTTGTAACTCCCGATCTTGGCTACGTGTGAATGGACGTGAACTTTTTGGACAGCTTGGTACACCCGTATCATCCTCTCTATCTTGAGAGGAATTTGACATCAAATTTGATATTTGGTCATCCTCAACCGGATCCACAAGAGAAAGATCACACACGTTGAAAGTGTTGTGCACTTGGTATTCCAGGGAAAGGTCAATCTTGTAGGCATTATCATTGATTATTTCAAGTACTTGGAATGGACCATCACCCCTTGGCATCAATTTGGTCTTCCTTTGAGATGGAAACCGATCCTTCCTAAGGTTCACCCATACCCAATCTCTCAGTTCAAGAATAAGTTTCTTTCTTCCTTTGTTTGGCCGCTTTGCAATCTCTTGATTTTTCTTCTTAAGTCAAAGCCGCACCTTCTCATGCAACTTTTTCATAAAATCTGCCCTTTTTCTTCCATCTAGGCTAATCATATGATCACTTGGCAAAGGATTTAAATCCAAAGGGGTAAGGGGGTTGAGGCCGTATACACACTCAAAGGGATTCATTCCCATACTTGAGTGTATGAAACGAATGTAGGAGAACTCAATCAATGGTAGGTGTTCCCCCCAAGAAGTCAATTTTCCCTTAATCATAGAATGTAGCATAGCACCCAAATTCCTATTTACTACTTCTATTTGTCCATCGGTTTGTGGGTGGCAAGAAGTGGAGAACAATAACCTGGTACCAAGCCTACCCCACATGGACTTCCAAAAGTGACTTAGGAACTTAGAGTCCCTATCAATCACAATGGTCCTCGGAACACCATGCAACTTGACAACATTAAACAAGCATAGAGGCCACACTAGGTGCATCATCACATTTAGATCATGGAGTAAAGTGTGTCATCTTAGAAAATCGATCAAACACAACAAAGATACTATCCCAACCTCTTCTAGTCCTTGGTAACCCTAACACAAAATCCATAGATATATCAATCCAATGATGTAAAGGGGTGGGTAGTCGGGTGTATAACCCATGAAGTTGGAGCCGAGATTTGGCTCCTTTTCAATCTACATATTAGCAGCAAATCTTAGACACATCCTTGTGTATTTTTGGGCAATAGAATTGATCCTCCAATATTCCGAGGGTATTTTCGACCCCAAAGTGACCCATTAGACTTCCATTGTGTGCTTCCCTCACAAATAACTCTCTCCAAGAGCTAGAGGGTACACACAATCGCCCACCTTTAAACAAGTAACAATCAAACTTAGCATAGGTATTTGAACCCCTAGCTGAATCCCATTTGTCCCTACCTCATCCTTCGCATTCCCTATAGATAGGAGAAAAGTGAGGGTCCTTGGGATACAATTCCTTTAAGATCTCAAAACCCATCAATTTTGAAGATAAAGTAGACACAAGAATGTGTTTTCGAGACAAAGCATAGGCAACCACATTGTCCTTAGCCTTCTTGTAATGAATAACATAAGGAAAAGTTACAAGAAACTCAATCCACTTGGCATGCCATTTTTTTAGCTTATCTTCTGCCCGAAGATGCTTCAAGGACTCATGGTCTGTTCGGATCACGAATTCTTTAGGCCATAAATAATGTTGCCAAGTGGACAAGGCTCTAATCAAGGCATACAACTCTAAATCATACGTATAGTAGTTTAGAGTTGATCCTTTGAGCTTTTCGCTAAAGTAGGCAATAGGCTTCAATTCTTTGAATAAAACTACACCTATACCAACTTTTCTAGCATCACATTCAACCTCAAAAGTCATGTCCAAATTCAGCAATTGTAACAAAGGGGCCGAGATGAGCAAAGATTTCAAGTCCTTGAAGGACTTATCTTGTTCATCTCCCCACTTGAAAGGACGATCCTTTTTAATCATTTCATTTAAGGAGGCAGTAATGGTGCTAAATCCTTTGACAAAACATCTATAAAAACTATCCAACCCGTGAAAGCTTCTCACTTCACCTATGGTCTTGGGAGTTGGCCAATTTTTGATAGCGTCAATCTTAGATTCATCCACTTTGACCCCTCTTGAACTCACCATAAAACCGAGAAATACAACTTCTTGGACACCAAAAGAACACTTTTCTAAATTAGCATATAACTTCTCCTTTCGGAGGACATCAAACACACATTGTAAATGTTTTCCATGCTCATCTAAGGACCTACTATACACCAACACATCATCAAAGTAGACAACAACAAACCTTCCGATAAAAGGCTTCATCACATTATTTATTAGCCTCATGAAAGTACTTGGACCGTTTATTAGGCCGAATGTCATAACCATCCATTCATAGAGACCAAATTTTGTCTTGAAGGAGATTTTCCATTCATAGCCCGGTTGCATACGGATTGGGTGATAGCCACTCCTCAAATCAATTTTAGAAAACAAACACTAACCACTCAATTCATCAAGAATATCATCTAGCCTAGGAATAGGGTGACAATATTTTAGCATTATCTTATTGATGGCTCGGCAATCAACGCACATACGCCAAGTCCCATCTTTCTTAGGAACTGGTAGCACCGGGACCGCGCAAGGGCTCATACTCTTCTTGATATACCCTTTGTTGAGGATTTCCTGAACTTGGCATTACAATTCCTTGGTATCCGTTGGGTTGCTCCTATAAGTCGGTTTGTTGGGCAATTGTGATCCCAGCACAAAATCTATTTGGTGCTCAATTCCCCAAAGTGGGGGCATCCCTAGTGGAATTTATTTGGGAAAAACATGTTCATAATTCTACAACACACAAGAAATCAAAGGAGAAATATAAGAATTAGTGGGGTTAGTGTTAAAACAATGTGCTAAATGAAGCATGGGTGTCTCCTCATCATGATCCACGAAGAGAACCTTCTTTCTAACCTACATCACCATGTTTTCTTTTCTCGTTGATGTTGAGTCATCCCCGTATATCCCCACTACCCCACCTATGGGTTCCCCCTCTTTTTCTTCATTTTTGGATTTCTTCCCCTTTTCTTCCAATTCTCTCATCCTTTGATGTAACTCGTTCACTTGTGAAGGCAAAAGTGGATGAAGTGTGACCTTTCGGCCATCCTTCTCAAGTGTATATCGATTAGACCTCCCATCATGTTTGGTAGACCAATCATATTACCAAGGTCTTCCTAACAACAAGTGACACGCTTGCATTGGTATTACGTCACAAAGCACTTCGTCGTGGTAGTTTCCTACCTTAAACCGTATCACACATTGCCTCATGACTTTTAATTTACCACATTCATTTAACCATTGCAACTTGTAAGTGCTAGTATGAAATGTAGTTGGCAATTTTAAGAAGTTCACCATAGCAACACTAACAATATTTGCACAACTACCACTATCTATCACCAAAGTGCACACACATCCCTTCACAAGGCATTTAGTATGGAATAGATTATCCTGTTGGCTAGGATTATCTATCGCCTTACTAATCATGGCGTGCCTCACTACAAAGTTTGGAACCACACACTCCCCTTCTTGTGCATAAGCATCCTCACAATCATGATCATCATCATTATGTGGCTTATTTTTTTGGTTCTTCTCCATCTCGAGGCTCGGCCTTATTCTCATCTTTTTTAAGGCCCACTTCCTCACCAAGGTAATACAATATCCCTTCCCTTAGGATCACATTGCGTCATTTTGGACATTCATTGGCTTTATGTTCCCAACCTTGGCACTTGAAACATTGGAACCCTTTAGGATTAGGATACTTGTGAGCTTCTTGCCGGGGAGAAAATTTGTGGACTATTTTAGGCTCAGGCAGCCTTATAGTGGCGGGTTGGTCCTTGTTTTTGGGCCAACCTGAATATGGTTGAACCATATCTTTGCTCCTCGGTCAACCCGAGGTTGATGGTCCCTTTTCCTTGAACGACGACCTCTCTTTAAGATCCCTTTCAATCTCAAGAGTCGCTTGGAAAATTCTTTCAACAGTATCAAACTTGTGAAGCATCAAATGAGTGTATAACTCTCTGTTCAACCTACACTTTAACCGAATGATTTCATGGCCAATTTGTTCTCCACAATGATCAAGATTCAACATGAGTTGTTGAAACTCATCATAATATGCCATCATACTTCGATTCCCTTGTCACAAATTGTACAACCTAGAAAGAAACTCATGACGATAACTTTCGGGAAGATACCATTGCCTCATTAGATACCTCAACCGAAACCATGGTGGTGGTTTTCCATCAATCAAATCATTACCAAACCGTTTGACATATTCTCACCATGTGTTAGCATAGCCTTCAAAGTGAGCTATGGCATAACAACTCTTCTTCTCCTCTGATATATCATTCACTTGAAACACTTTATCACACACCAACTCCCAAGTAAGATACACCTCGGTGTCACTTTCACCCTTAAAGATAGGTAGGCTCAATTTGATGGTATTGATGCCTACGTCTCTCCCTTGGTGTCGGTTTCCCCTTTCTCCATACCCTCGGTATATTATTGGATCCACACGTCACCCTCTTATATCCTCTTCCCTTATGTAAGCATTATCAAAGGCTCCATACCCTTCATAATACTCTCTACCATATTCCTTAAAGTGGACGGGACGGTTTTGGACATTTGGAACTTGATTTGGAGGGATTAGATTTTGTGGAGGTGGTGCTCTTTGGTTTAGAGGAGCTTGGAAGGGAGGGTTTTGATTTTGTGGAGGAATTTGACGTCCGATTCCCTCTTTCAAAACTTGAAGAATTTGGGAATGGGTTGTAACACCCCGTAAATTTTTTCGTACACTTATCGCGATTATATGGAGTCCTAAAGACTTGCGTATGGGTTAAATTAAGTTTATGGTGTTCGTAAGTATCCCGTCGATAGTTGTATGTGTAGGTATTGGAATAATCTTTCCAACTATATAAAGTTTGCCCAAAACAGAGGAGTATTTCATATAAGCGAGCACATTCGAAATTTCAAAACGGTGGCCGGGAAGCCTGTGAACAGTGATTCTGCAGGAAAATTTCTGCAGCTAGGCACTCCAACTTGAGACGATCATAACTCCTTGTACAAAAAGAACTGTGTTAGATGCTATATATAGAAGAAAATCTCCGAGAGTCTTCTTTCTAATGCAATTGGTTTCATCCAAATCCAACATCGGAGTGAGTTATACTCGTTTTACTTCAGCCTCTCAAAACAGTTTTTAAGGGTCAACTTCAAACGATCATAACTCCTTGTACAGGACGAAATGGGTGGCCTACTTTATATGAAATGAAAGCCCTTTGAGTTATCTACCCAACGATACCAATTTCACCCAAATCCGATATCGGAGAAAAGAGTTATGGTCGATTTACTTCCCTGTCAAAACTGTCCACTGGGGACAGATTCGGGATTTATTTCAATTTTTAGGGCACAATGGTCATTTTCTATTACCTTTGGACGAAAATTGGTCTTAAAAACCTGCACTTAGCCTCAATTTTATCAGATTTGATCCAAATTTTAGGAAAGGTGAAAACCCTAGCCAATTTCAACCTCAAATATTTTGTGATTCAACCGTAGAAAATTCAAATTGGTTCCGTAGTTGTGTTCACCATCTCGGAAGCTTCAAGAAGCACCCCATGGTTATGTAAGGAGGATACTAAATACAAGAGTTCATTGTTAAGGTATGAATATTGTTTATTCTTGATTCTTATCCATGAACAAGTATTGATAAAGGATTATGAGTATTGTCTTGATGTTGGAAGATAACTAGAAACATAGTTATGAATTGTTGTGTATAAATTGTTAGTAGTAAATTATGTGTTGGATTATGGAGGATGAATTGTGGTGATATATCATTATATTAGTGGTTATGTATGCCTAGTGATCATGTTGCTATTGGATGGTGATTAAGAAGGGAAATAAAGGCTAAGAGTGATGTTGAGGGATATTTCATGAAAATGCAGGATAGGTGAATGTAATAAGAGTAGAAGAGGATGTATGTAGTACTCTTATTGATGAGCTAAAGGATTACTTCCTAGACATTATTTGGTGAAGTTAATACCTAAATGGTAAGGTTTGGTTGCTAATACTAGTTTGCCACAAATGACTTATTGTAGATAAGTGTTCGAAGAGTACGGGAAGTCACTTGTATTGAAGTGGTTATATCAAGGTATGTAAGACATACTCTATCTATTCTTTGGCATGAATAATGACCCATGGCACTCTCAAGTAAGCTTCCAACATTGTCCTATGACACATGACACATAATAACATCATATGATCTTCGACACTACCAATTGAACTTGTTTTCACTTTTAAGATGTCCGGCTAGTCAAAAAAATGTCCACATACTATTGTTGACTCCGAAATGGTTTAATGAGGTATCCATGATTCTCTACTTCATCTTCATGATATTGATTACCTATTTACATGTTTTTCCTATTGAGGTATCATGGTTTCAAGTTCCATAATGTGTGACCACAAAGTAACCAATCTCAAAGATTAATTGAATTAAGAAATGGAATGTCTGTATTTTAAATTGATGATATGATGTATTGTATTAGTACCACTGATCAGTTGGCCATTGTATTATAAAGATTATGTATATATGCTATTCCAGGGGTGGTCCCTGATGTATTGTAATAGTACCACTGATCAGTTGGCCATTGTATGACATATGTTATGTATTGACAAGGATTACGGGAAGTAATGATATGAAAGTAATGTGCAGGTATCCCATCAGTTCTTTTAAGTGTGGCCTACTCATACTGTTTATTCACTGGTATCTGGTTTCTGTTGATCTTTTGCATCTCATCTTGATACTCACTGCCTTACATACTCAGTACATATTTCCGTACTGACGTCCCTCACGGGGGACCTGCATTCATGCCTGCAGGAACAGGTACTTCAGGTCGTACACCTCCGCAGTAAGAGCCAGGACATTCTGTTGTTAGTGGTGAGCTCCAGTTGTTTTGGGGCATCCCAAGTCGTCTCTATATGTACTTTTGTTATTTGCATAAAAGTCTTTTGTGGGCGGGAGTTTGTCCCGACCCCAACTCAGTTGTGTATCTATGTAGAGGCTTTTGTAGACATATTGTACAGCCATATGAGTGTTTGGTTGATAGACGTGATGGCTCTGAGGCCAATTACTGTTCATATATATATTTATGCGTGTCTGCTGGGCTGATACAGGTACTGTTTTCTTCTATTTACAACGAAGTGCTGCCCAAATTTCTAATTTTCATAAGTAATGTGAAAGTGAAAGTATAAGTTATGAACGGGTTCTCCCGGGCCTCCTCGGCTACGGGTGCCAGTCTGCTCCAATGGGATTTGGGGTATGACAGAAGTGGTATCAGAGAAGTTCGTCCTAGTGAGTCTACAAAGCCGTTTCTACGTAGAATCTCGTTTATCGGTGTGTTTTGCACCACATCTATAAACAGGAGGCTATTGGACATTTAGGGATTGTTTCCACTCTTCATTTCTTAGATCGTGCAATAGATCCCATATTAGAGATAAAGTCATAATCAATAGCTTAATCCAATTGTTTCTTTTTTATTTATTATAGTGACGATGCCGGTTACAAGGAGAAAGAATAAGTGGAAGCGAGTAGATGCAGTGGCCGGAGAAGGTACTAGTAAGTCACCACCGGCACAAGCTGAGCAACGTGAGTCTCAAGTTGAGCATATATCAGGCGCTTCTTCTCCTCCGAAAGGGCCGTCTATTAATGCTGTTGATCGAGATTTGAGGGATGCAGTACAACTTCTGATGCGTATAGTTGCCGGTCAAGTTCAAGGGCAAGCTATTCCTACCACGGGTTCTAGTGGTATGGATAGAGCAGCTAGCCTTCGGACTCAAGATTTTCTGAAACTGGATCCTCCTACTTTTACCGGATCAGATATTAATGAAGACCCGCAGGACTTTGTCGATTAGACCCAAAGGGCTCTAGATGTTATGCATGTATCCGGTAAAGAGATGGTTGAGCTAGCAGCATATAGACTGAAAGGAGAGGCTATATTGTGGTACGAGGATTGGAAGCGATCTAGGCGTATTGATGCACCTCCAACTACATGGGGAGAGTTCAAAAATGCATTTATTGATCATTATCTTCCATTTGAGACTCGTCAGGCCCGTGCAGATCAATTCTTAATTCTTCGTCAGGGTAATATGAGTGTAAGAGAGTATAGTCTTCGATTTAACTCCTTGTCTCGATATGTTTCTAATGTGGTAGCTACTATGGACGACAGAGTTCATCACTATGTGAATAGATTGGAACCATACTTGGTTAGAGATTGTACCATTGCTGCTTTGAACAAGGACATGGATATAGCGAGGATACAAGCTTTCACTCAGAAGATGGAATATCAGAGGCAAAGAAGAAGAACCCAGGAATCAGAAAAAGGATATTCTAAGCGGCCCAGAGCTATAGGGCAGTTTGTGGCATCTCAGGGAGGTTTTAGGCCTTCGTTCTCTCATAGATTGCCTAGCCTGTTATCTTCTTATCCTGCAATTAGTGCTCCACCGCAATTTCAAAGGTTCAGAGGTAATCAGTTTGGGCAAAGCAGTGAAAATCAGAGTTCGCGAACAGTGGGGTATCAAGGGCAAGGGAGTATGAGTCAATTGAGACCTCCACGACACCCGTGCCCCATTTGTAGAAAATTTCACTTTGGCGCATGTCGTCTTGGGACAAACAATTGCTTTTGGTGTGGTAAGCCGGGGCATATGGCTAGAGATTGCCCACGCAGGACCACAGGTAGTATAACACGACCTACCGGATCAGCTGTTGCGTCATCTTCGGTGCCTCCTTTGAGTAGGGGTGCACAACCTATGGGTCACAGTAGAGGTGATAGAGGAGCAACTAGTGCTAGCGGAGCTCAGAACCGTGTGTATGCCCTAGCAGATCGGCAGAATTTAGAGGCTTCTCCAGACGTGGTTACAGGTACGTTGTCCATCTTTGCATTTGATGTGTATGCCTTAATTGATCCTGGTTCTACATTATCGTATGCTACTCCTTTGGTTGCGGTAAGGTTCGGAAGAACACCCGAATTATTAGCCAAGCCATTTAAGGTATCAACGCCAGTGGGGGAAACTCTTATAGCTAGGAATATTTATCGAAATTGTGCTGTAAATATTTGTGGTCGTGATACGATGGCCGATCTTGTTGAGTTAGAAATGGCAGATTTTGATGTTATTATGGGCATGGATTGGTTAGCGTCTTGTTATGCTACAGTAGATTGCCGTTCTAAGAAGGTATATTTCCATTTCCCAAATGAGGCAGTCCTTGAATGGAAGGGTAATGTTGGCGCGCCTAGAGGTAGATTTATTTCTTACTTTAAGGCAAGAAAAATGATTTCCAAAGGGTACATATACCATCTGGTTAGAGTAAGGGATACAGAGGCAGAGCCGCCAACTTTTCAGACCATTCCGGTTGTGAATGAATTTCCTGATGTATTTCCTGAAGAACTACCAGGTTTACCTCCTGAACGAGAAGTGGAGTTTGGTATTGATTTGTTGCCAGACACACAGCCAATCTCAATTCCTCCTTATAGAATGGCACCAACAGAGTTGCGAGAATTGAAAGAGCAACTGAAAGACTTGCTAGAGAAGGGATTCATCAGGCCTAGTATGTCCCCTTGGGGAGCACCAGTATTGTTTGTGCGTAAGAAAGATGGTTCGCTGAGGATGTGTATTGACTATCGACAATTGAATAAGGTGACTATCAAGAATAAATACCCCCTTCCCCGAATTGATGATTTATTTGACCAGTTGCAGGGTGCCCAGTGTTTTTCCAAGATTGACATGAGATCAGGCTATCATCAAGTGAGAGTCAAGGATAAAGATATACCCAAGACAGCTTTCCGAACACGGTATGGTCATTATGAATTCCTGGTTATGTCATTCGGACTGACAAATGCACCCGCAGTTTTTATGGATCTGATGAATAGGCTGTTTAAGCCGTTTCTAGATGTGTTCGTGATAGTTTTCATAGATGATATTCTGGTCTACTCTAGATCAGAAGAGCACCATGTTAATCACTTAAGGCAGGCATTGCAGATTCTTCGTGATCGTAAGTTGTATGCGAAGTTTTCTAAATGTGAGTTTTGGCTCAAGTCAGTGGCATTTTTGGGCCATATTGTATCCAGTGAAGGCATAAAAGTTGACACTCAGAAGATTGAGGCTGTGAAGAATTGGCCAAGACCCACGATGCCTACGGAGATTCGTAGTTTCCTCGGGTTGGCAGGTTATTATAGAAGGTTTGTTGAAGGTTTTTCTTCTATTTCTGCACCTTTGACTAAGTTGACACATAAAGCCTCCAAGTTTCAATGGAATGATGCCTGTGAAAAGAGTTTCCAGGATCTGAAGAGCAAGTTGACTTCTACACCGGTATTGGTACTTCCTGAAGGCACAAAAGGGTATGCGGTGTACTGTGATGCTTCGAGAATTGGCTTAGGATGCGTACTAATGCAACATGGTAGAGGAATAGCCTATGGCTCTAGACAGTTGCGACCTTATGAGAGGAATTATCCCACGCATGATCTTGAGCTAGCTGCAGTTGTATTTGCTTTGAAGATATGGTGCCACTACTTATATGGGGTTCATGTTGACATATATACCGATCATAAGAGCCTGCAATATATCTTCAGTCAGAAAGATCTAAACTTGAGGCAGCAGAGATGGCTTGAATTGTTGAAAGATTATGATGTTGATATCTTGTATCATCCAGGGAAAGCGAATGTGGTAGCGGATGCACTGAGTCGTAAGTCTAAAATGGCATCTATAGAAATGCAGGGGATGATTAAGGATCTTCACCAACTAGCTAATTTGGGAGTTCGACTTCTCGAAACTCCAGATGAAGAGGTTATTGTACGTAATGCAGCGGAATCTTCATTGATAGCTGAAGTGAAAGAGAAGCAGTATGCAGATCCAATTTTATTGCAGCTTAAGGAGGATGTGCAGAGTGGCACGACAAAGGCATTTGAGCTTACGCGAGAAGGAGTGCTTCAGTGTCAGAATCGTTTATGTGTACCTGATGTAGTTGAGCTAAGAAAGAGAATTATGACAGAAGCACACTGTTCAAGGTATTCCATCCATCCAGGGTCGACTAAGATGTATCAAGATTTGAAAGCAATATATTGGTGGAATGACATGAAGAAGAATATTGCCGAATTTGTAGCTGAATGTCTGAATTGTCAAAGAGTCAAAGTAGAACACCAGAAACCCGGTGGTTACATGCAATGTATAGATCTTCCAGTCTGGAAGTGGGACAAGATCAATATGGATTTCATCACGGGTTTGCCTCGTACATATCGGAAGTTTGATTCCATATGGGTGATCATTGATAGGCTTACCAAATCTGCGCACTTCTTACCAGTTAAGACAACTTATACGGCGGAAGAGTATGCGAAGTTGTATATTAAGGAGATCGTTCGGTTACATGGAGTTCCAATTTCCATTATATCCGATCGAGGAGCCCAATTTACCGTGAATTTCTGGAAGTCTTTTCAAAGGAGTTTGGGGACACAAGTAAATCTAAGTACGGCTTTTCATCCTCAAACGGACGGACAAGCGGAACGTACCATCCAGACACTTGAAGATATGCTACGAGCATGTGTATTAGATTTCAAAGGCAACTGGGATGATCACCTACCTCTTATCGAGTTTGCCTACAATAATAGCTATTATTCAAGTATCAAAATGGCACCATATGAAGCATTGTATGGAAGAAAGTGTAGATCGCCAATAGGATGGTTTGAAGGAGGTGATGCGGTCTTATTTGGACCGGATCTTGTTTATCAAGCAATGGAGAAGGTTAAAGTGATCCAACAACGGCTTGCAACAGCTCAAAGTCGACACAAATCTTATGCGGATGTTAGAAGAAGAGGACTTGAGTTTTCTATCGATGATTGGGTATTCTTGAAAGTATCACCAATGAAAGGAGTGATGAGGTTTGGCAAGAAAGGAAAGTTAAGTCCACGATACATAGGTCCGTATAAGATCATTCAAAGATTTGGAGAAGTTGCTTATGAGTTAGAGCTACCTCAAGAGCTCTCAGCAGTTCATCCCGTATTTCATGTTTCGATGCTTCGCAAGTACATCGGAGATCCATCGCACATCACTACAACGGAAGATGTACAAATTACAAAAGATCTCACTTTTGAAGAAATGCCTATTGCTATTCTTGATCGCCAAATTAAAAAGATAAGGAATAAAGAGATAGCATCGGTAAAAGTACTTTGGAGGAATCAACAAGTTGAGGAGATCACATGGGAAGCCGAGGAAGAGATGAAGATTAAGTACCCTTACCTATTCAACGATGAGGAGGAAGTTCATGAGACGGAAGAAGAACAATAACAAGTAAGTGTTTGTTTTTATGCAAGGATGTTATGATGATGAATATGTTAATTGTAAGCTTGGACATGTCTTAATTGAGTAACTATGCTAACATTCGAGGACGAATGTTCTTAAGGGGGGGATAATGTAACACCCCGTAAATTTTTTCGTACACTTATCGCGATTATATGGAGTCCTAAAGACTTGCGTATGGGTTAAATTAAGTTTATGGTGTTCGTAAGTATCCCGTCGATAGTTTTATGTGTAGGTATTGGAATAAGATTTCCAACGATATAAAGTTTGCCCAAAACAGAGGAGTATTTCATATAAGCGAGCACATTCGAAATTTCAAAACGGTAGCCGGGAAGCCTGTGAACAGTGATTCTGCAGGAAAATTTCTGCAGCTAGGCACTCCAACTTGAGACATCATAACTCCTTGTACAAAAAGAACTGTGTGAGCTTCTATATATAGACGAAAATCTCCGAGAGTCTTCTTTCTAATGCAATTGGTTTCATCCAAATCCAACATCGGAGTAAGGAGTTATACTCGTTTTACTTCAGCCTCTCAAAACAGTTTTTAAGGGTCAACTTCAAACGATCATAACTCCTTGTACAGGATGAAATGGGTGTCCTACTTTATATGAAATGAAAGCCCTTTGAGTTATCTACCCAACGATACCAATTTCACCCAAATCCGATATCGGAGAAAAGAGTTATGGTCGATTTACTTCCCTGTCAAAACTGTCCACTGGGGACAGATTCGGGATTTATTTCAATTTTTAGGGCACAATGGTCATTTTCTATTACCTTTGGACGAAAATTGGTCTTAAAAACCTGCACTTAGCCTCAATTTTATCAGATTTGATCCAAATTTTAGGAAAGGTGAAAACCCTAGCCAATTTCAACCTCAAATATTTTGTGATTCAACCGTAGAAAATTCAAATTGGTTCCGTAGTTGTGTTCACCATCTCGGAAGCTTCAAGAAGCACCCCATGGTTATGTAAGGAGGATCCTAAATACAAGAGTTCATTGTTAAGGTATGAATATTGTTTATTCTTGATTCTTATCCATGAACAAGTATTGATAAAGGATTATGAGTATTGTCTTGATGTTGGAAGATAACTAGAAACATAGTTATGAATTGTTGTGTATAAATTGTTAGTAGTAAATTATGTGTTGGATTATGGAGGATGAAATGTGGTGATATATCATTATATTAGTGGTTATGTATGCCTAGTGATCATGTTGCTATTGGATGGTGATTAAGAAGGGAAATAAAGGCTAAGAGTGATGTTGAGGGATATTTCATGAAAATGCAGGATAGGTGAATGTAATAAGAGTAGAAGAGGATGTATGTAGTACTCTTATTGATGAGCTAAAGGATTACTTCCTAGACATTATTTGGTGAAGTTAATACCTAAATGGTAAGGTTTGGTTGCTAATACTAGTTTGCCACAAATGACTTATTGTAGATAAGTGTTCGAAGAGTACGGGAAGTCACTTGTATTGAAGTGGTTATATCAAGGTATGTAATACATACTCTATCTATGCTTTGGCATGAATAATGACCCATGGCACTCTAAAGTAAGCTTCCAACATTGTCCTACGACACATGACACATAATAACATCATATGATCTTCGACACTACCAATTGAACTTGTTTTCACTTTTATGATGTCCGGCTAGTCAAAAAAATGTCCACATACTATTGTTGACTCCGAAATGGTTTAATGAGGTATCCATGATTCTCTACTTCATCTTCATGATATTGATTACCTATTTACATGTTTTTCCTATTGAGGTATCATGGTTTCAAGTTCCATAATGTGTGACCACAAAGTAACCAATCTCAAAGATTAATTTAATTAAGAAATGGAATGTCTGTATTTTAAATTGATGATATGATGTATTGTATTAGTACCACTGATCAGTTGGCCATTGTATTATAAAGATTATGTATATATGCTATTCCAGGGGTGGTCCCTGATGTATTGTAATAGTACCACTGATCAGTTGGCCATTGTATGACATATGTTATGTATTGACAAGGATTACGGGAAGTAATGATATGAAAGTAATGTGCAGGTATCCCATCAGTTCTTTTAAGTGTGGCCTACTCATACTGTTTATTCACTGGTATCTGGTTTCTGTTGATCTTTTGCATCTCATCTTGATACTCACTGCCTTACATACTCAGTACATATTTCCGTACTGACGTCCCTCACGGGGGACCTGCATTCATGCCTGCAGGAACAGGTACTTCAGGTCGTACACCTCCGCAGTAAGAGCCAGGACATTCTGTTGTTAGTGGTGAGCTCTAGTTGTTTTGGGGCATCCCAAGTCGTCTCTATATGTACTTTTGTTATTTGCATAAAAGTCTTTTGTGGGCGGGAGTTTGTCCCGACCCCAACTCAGTTGTGTATCTATGTAGAGGCTTTTGTAGACATATTGTACAGCCATAGGAGTGTTTGGTTGATAGACATGATGGCTCTGACGGCCAATTACTGTTCATATATATATTTATGCGTGTCTGCTGGGCTGATACAGGTACTGTTTTCTTCTATTTACAACGAAGTGCTGCCCAAATTTCTAATTTTCATAAGTAATGTGAATGTGAAAGTATAAGTTATGAACGGGTTCTCCCGGGCCTCCTCGGCTACGGGTGCCAGTCTGCTCCAATGGGATTTGGGGTATGACATGGGTTGTTCTATTGAAGCCTCGGTTTAGGAGGTTATGAGTGGTTTGGCTTGTGGCATTTAGTGGAGCTAGTGAAGGATTTGGAAATTGTGGCCATGTTTCGGGAGTAACGGTGGCGGAGGAATTTCTATCATTTCCACTTGAGGAAACATGTCGAGGAGTATAAGGATGAGATTTCCTTTGACTCTCCACTTGTTCTAACCTCCCACTAATAGTTGTCACTTCTCCCCTTATGGCTCCCACTTCCGTACTCAACCTTTCAAGAGCTCGGGTCATAGCCTCAAGAGTGACCCTCATATTGTCCATTTCATTAGAATCCACGGTTTGAGTTGTGGTTCCCTCCATTGTCAAGGTATCACCTACACAAGAAACAAACAAGTTAGTTTAAAACCTATCCTCACTCACACACTCTCGGATCACTCGTACTCGAGCTTTACAAGTGTTGTAGATTGGCTAGTAACCCATGAATACTTAAGGTTTGAGTATGCTCTTGTCCGGAATAGATTCTTGTTTGAAACTCAAAGAATTCTTTTCGGACTAGAGTCAAGGAGTTACGACGTATTCAAACGACAAAAGCACACAAACAAACGATGACATGAATACAAGGCTTCAAAGGACTAATTGACAACCTAGTAGGAATGAACTAGCTTGCTAATTAGTTCTCGAGTCAATTAGAAGAAACTAAGAATCAATAATTAGAAACTAGAATATACAAATTGAACTTAATTAATGACGTGAACAGTGATTAAGGGATGTGGATGCATGGAATTGGTCACAGGTCCATACATTTTGTTCAACAACTTGAAGCCTTAATCTTCACAATTTTGTAATGGATGACTTTGCTTTTGGAGGGAAAGTAAAGTCTTGTAACTTTTCAACTTTTTTCAACTCAAAAAGATGAGGCTTGACTTTACTAGTTCCACAAGACAAGGATCCTTGTTTTAAGGGAAAGTGGTTGTTAAGTCAAGGAAGTAATGTTGGCAAGTCTTTTCACAAACAACTTTACAACCTTGTCTTACAACCTTTTTGGATCTATTTTAGTCTTTATAGTGGTCAAGATATGAGATGATGAGAAGATCAAGATGATCACAACAACAATACTTCAAGAACACAACTACAATTCACCAACAATATCCCACTTTAAAGTCAAGCAACAACACACAAACTCAGCCCACTTCAAGTTCATCATACTACCACTTCAAGTCCACAATAGCAATATCAATATGTTAAGCTCAAATTAGCTTTAGACACCTTTTGTGTTGATGAGAAAGAAATCAACACAAGAAACAAACTAGAAAAATAAAAGAACATCTAGATCTAAACACACAAACACCAATATCGGCCAAGACAACAACACAATTTTTTCGGCCAAGAACAAGATGGATAGATTTCTCTTTTTTTTTTCTAGAATTTTCAGATTTCAGCAACTTTATTTTTATTTTTTATTTTTATTTTTTTTGGTATTTTTCAACTACCAAACCCAAGATTGATTTTGTTGGAACGAAATCAACCACAAGCTTTGATACCAAATGATACGAGCCCAAGTTCACAACACAAGAAACAAACAACAACAAGAACAACAAGATGAACAACAAGTGCTAGTGAATCGAAATAGGCCACACACGGCTTCACTAGTCTTCAAGAGTCACGTTTTTAGAAGAAGAAGATGATATTAACAACAAGAACAAGAAAGTCAAGAATAATACTAGTGGATCAAAAGAGCCTCACACAGCTTGACTAGACTTCAAGATTCCAAAAACACAAGCCAAGACACAACACTAGTATCACTCTACTTGTGAGTTTTCGAAATTGGAGATTCTCCAATGGAAGAGAGAAGTTCCAAAATATTACAAAGTGTTTGTTGTCTTCCAAAATATGAATGAACTAACTCAAAAATAACCCTAACACTATCTATGTATATTAGTCCACAAAGTGAGATAACAAATGACCATCCTACCCTTGCCAAGGGGTGGCCATGCAGTGTAAGTTTATTACACTTCAAGGATCCTCTTCAGACTTAAAAACATTTAATCCATTGGAAGGCTCAAACACCAACTCACATACGGCCATTTGCGTGAACATAGCTTGGAGTTTTTGTAACTCCCGAGCTTGGATACGTGTGAATGGTCGTGAACTTTTTGGATAGCTTGGTACACCTGTATTATTGTCCCTGTTTAGACAGCTAGTCCTCAGTAAGGCTTTGTAGACTAGAGTTGGCTATTGTATTGTCAAAAGTTTATTGACATAGTCTTATTATAAGATTTCCTTGAATTCATTATATCTTCCACAGTTTTGCTTTCATAAGAATTACGGTAATGATAATATGCTAAGGGTCTCTCGAACCTTCATGATTTGGGATGTCCATCACAGCCAAAACCTCGACTCGGGTCGTGGCACATGCATATCCTAACAAATAGTAATAAATCTATCTGATTTGAATTCTTGTGATTTAACCACATTCATATATAATACTTTGGTAACTTGTGATATTAACTATATAACATTTAACCAGTTACTCTCTTCAATTTTTTTATTGCATCGACTACTGGAAATTTATGTGTTTAGAACATAAAACTTGTTGAAATTAAATTTTAAAAGTCATTTTCATTTATATACCACATCTGCCACTACTTGTGTTTTACACATTAAGGCTTCATTTATTTACACTTGATGAAAATCATAAATTCAATCATCAGATATTAGTCATTATGTTAGAATCTTAATTATTTAGATTTTAACGATTATGTACATTTTCTTAATATTACAACAAATAACTAAGTCAAACTAGATTGAAATACTTAAAATTTGAAACAAAGTGTTGATATTATTAATAAGTTTGGTAAAATGTATCTATAAAGATAACAGTTCACCAATTTGAACCATTTACCACCACCGCCATCATTCATCAATCACCATTATAAAATACTATACCATCACCCACCAACCAAAACCACCATCCTTACCACAACGGCCACTATCATCAATCACGATATTTAGCTGTAGAAGTTGCCATTCTTACAGGTGACCGAAGTAACCTAAATATAAAAAATACATGTAATAATAGGTTAAAAAATGATATTAATTTTATAAAAAATAAAATATTGGTTTGTACCACATACTATATAAATTAAATCTCATTCCAAGTGAAATTGGGAATTCCCACAAACACTCCAAACAATGAATAGAAGTGGTCGAGGGGAACCTGCTGAATAACATGATAGATTTATACATGAACCATCGTGTTCATCATTTCCATCTAGTATTCTTTCACTTCTGCTTGTTTGTGTATTTTAAAAGTGAGCCCCAGAGTTCCCTCAAGCACTTCAGCAGAGCTTCAAACAACAAAGTAAGCCCTCATGAAGTTGTCACGACCCGAGCCTAGGCCCTAGCCGTGACGAGCATCCCGAACCATGAAGGCCCGGAGCGCCCATTCTCTATCTGGTTATCATGCACAACATTCATAATCATAATAAAATGCGAAATTGAAACTGAGTACGGAAAACATGGTCAAGTTCTGCAACATTTCTGAATAATACTATCTGACATCAGTCTGCGAAATCTCTACTAAGAACATAAACATCTGTCTGAAAAGAAACTGGGACAAGGCCCCCAGTAAACCGAAAACATAATAAATAAGATAATGTCTGACATAATTAGGCCTTCCGAATAATAGAAGGCTCACCACTGTGAGATCAAGTCTGCAAATTCGAGAATGTCTACTGAGTAGCTGGACCCCTAGACTGTGCCTCAGAACCTGGAAGGAGGGGGGTCAGCACAAAAGTACTGGCACGCGAAGCAATCCAAAAAAATAGTGTAATGGAACATACATATATATATATATATACATATTAAGTGAAAGCAATTTTTCATCAAGACATCATGTATAAAACTTTTTCTAAAAAATACATGGGCACTTTCTGAAAACATGTAACCTGTCTGTTCATTTCAAATCATGATTTGTGTTTTACTTCTGAGTTAGGTGATATTCCCCTACAAGTCTGATATTCCACGGGCTGTATGGAATCCGCCATTGACTCGGTGGGGAAGCCCCCAACCCAAGTGTGCCGCAAGGGTTGGAGTGTCTGAGTTTGATACGCCACAAGACATTTAAGTCAGCGCATAATAGTATACCCGGGTAGGCAAACCACGGTTTTAGGTAATGAGTCGCTTGAACTCAATCCCTCTTCGGGGAACCACCTAACATCTCTGTATGCCCATTTTTAACCTTTTCTGTACATGCAACATTCTGAATGTCTAAAATCATGAAAGTCTGAAATGTTTGTTAGTCTGAGTCTGATATGGCATTAGTCTGAGTTGGTATCGTCATACCAAGACTTGCAAGTCATGATTTTTCCGAGCCATAATGTATTAAGCAAGAGCTTTCATTCAAAACATAGTTTAGACCACCAAACCATGTAACTGATGTAAAGGATTTCATATTCTGAAACTTAAAGTTCAATTCATGCAGAAATTTCATCAAACACCTGGTGGTCAAATGTCTTTAGCAAGTTCATGTTTTCATAATTGAAACACATTCATTCATATATGTATATAAACTGTCAAATCGTTTTGGAGATGGTCAAAAGACCAAAACAATGATGTTAAAACATCTTATACATAAATATATATACAAAATTTAAAACCCCATTCTAAAACATGATTTTTCTATGCCCATGAGAATTTAGGAAAACCCCGCGTACCTTGTTCTCCACGAATTTTGGGTGTCTATCGAAGCCTACGTCGAGAGGATTCCAAATCTGTAATTTGTTTCACGAACCCGCGGTTGAATCTTGAGTTCCTTGGGTTTTAATGTTGAAACCCTAGGGAGAGTTCTTGAGCAATTTTGGGTAAAGTATGTGTATTATGTTGTTTGAGGGATTAAATCCCATGTTGGTGGTATATATAGTGGTGGAGGATTACCAAAATACCCTTAAGGAACAATTAAGGTCAAATCTGTCCCTCAGTTGACAGTTTGGTAGACTGGAGTAAATCGATTATAACTTTTTACTCATATACTCAAATTTGATGAACCCAACTGCAATTGAAAGAGAACTCGAAGATCTTTTGTTTGATATATTATAGCTCAGACATTTCATTATATACAGGGAGTTATGATCATTTGAAATTGACCCTGAAATGCTGAAAACTGGGCAATAGTCTATGCGTTTTGCTACTGTTTTTAAATCCAAACGCAGCCTTATGCATTCCGAAAAATTTCGAAACTTATCCGATATGTACTATGAGATTTCCCGATCATAACACAAATTTAAAATCTAAAAGCGGATGTCGGGAAGGTTGAAAAGTTGTATCCCGAAGATTGCCTGCAAAAATGACTCTAAGTTCTCATTACACTTAGAAAAATTTTCAAGTTTTTAAGTCTAAGGGCACTCTATTAAAGGCTAATCCATGCACGACTTTTACAGGGTGTTACATTATCTCCCCCTTGGGATCATTCGTCCTCGAATGATGGGTAGGAACTTGTTGAAGCCTTAAATATATGGAATAAGCGGACATGACATGTCCTCTAATAAATATACACTGATCTGGACATTTGGAATCTGAATTTAATGCATGATGCATGAACTGGGCTATACTTGTAACTACTGGTATACTCTATCTTCGACTAGTAGCATGTCTGAGATTTCGAGTAGCATGAATAAGTGCAAAGATAAGAAAACAAGTCATGCGAATCTGACTGCTAAACTGACTTATTGGCCATACAGACTGAATTATACTACACCATAATACTTAACTGGAGTATTTTCTTCAATACTCTCTCTAAGGAAGCTCTAGCAGTAATAGGGAACCATGAATCTTGGGTATGGATTACACAAAACATCCCACTGAGGAAATCACAACATTGACACTACTCTGCAGTCTGGAATATAGACATATAACTCCTAAATTAGGATAGAATTTTCAGACCTTTGGCAATACAACTTCTTACTTTAAAGCTTAGAGCACTTCGCGAATATCCCTTAACTATACTATTCCCTATAAATATCATATTCATTCAACTCAGCTTAAAATTCTCATATGAGCATTGATAATGTTTTTTTTTCTACTAATGTCTAAAATATCTTAATCCTTACCCCGCGATCAAGCCTAACTCTAAATCACAAAAATACAACATGCTACACCACGCTATTATTCTAAACCATATGATGCCACCATCTATACCTCTTTTAAAAATCACATCCTAAGCATAACATGCCTTACCACTTCAATGACTACACTGAACTCTTAATATGAAGTCGCTAATGCATATGGCGACCTTCCACTACAATCCCAAAACGTCGTTCAAGCCTAATTTATAACCACATGTTAACTTCAAGGCAAACACCCATAAGTAGATACTTCACATAGTTTCTAAACTACTATCAATATAACTCCCACGCGCTATCCTAAAAACATACACACACAAACTTTTCCATTAACCATCACATGTATCAAAAACTTGGCCCCAAATCTTACTTCATACTTATGGCCTTATCTAAACAAGCATACTATGATCTTCCATCAATAAGAACATTTACATCAACACCACTATCATTGCATAGGAAGGGTCACTAAAAGGTTAAAACATAAGACCCTCAAGCGTGAAAAAGATCTTTATATGGGACTGAGCACACTATAAAGAGTGAGTACATGCATCATGAGTTGCATGACCTCAACTAGAGTTCAGAACATAAGGAATGTGATTCCGACTACTTGAATGAACTAGAACTCATTATCTTGGAATTAGAAGAGTACGTGACTCTCTATCATATACCGGAATCATGAACTATTATCACGGGACTACATCGTAAGGCATGAGTAAGCATCCGGATAACAAAAAAAAATTGAGGTAGGAATGGGTTGAGATTCACCCTTACTTTCTGATGTTCTAAATCACACTGCATCACTACTAGAATCTGAGAGCCTTACTTGGTTATTCGTTCTATCATCTCCCACTTAGCTTCAAGTCATCATCTAGCATTTGGGAGATCCCTTACCAGATTCTAACTGAACTACACTTACTGCACTCTAGGGTCTGAAAAATTGACAATACATGCATATCATAGAACTCAACCCGAATGACTACCTTCTGGGATCCACTCTATCATTCCATAGCCACCAATAGTCAAAGTATAATGCTTGCACA
Source organism: Capsicum pubescens (assembly GCA_030864215.1). Taxonomy (NCBI): domain Eukaryota; kingdom Viridiplantae; phylum Streptophyta; class Magnoliopsida; order Solanales; family Solanaceae; genus Capsicum; species Capsicum pubescens. The sequence continues at coordinate 364,859,535 of CM061548.1, read as the reverse complement.
CTTATTTCTATCCGTTCAACCTTCAAAACTCAAACTTAGATTCTAACACTTAACATGGATATCACCAAGCCTTTGACGAACCATACCAATTTTGTCCTAGCATACCAATATTGCTACTCCAAACTTATATCTCTCTACCATGAGAATCGAGATCACATCAAAATGCTCAACACTATCAACGAAGGCTCCTTAACTTGGCTATCTAGAACACCATATATCATCTAACTAGTCTTTTTCCAACTAGCAACTCCATGGTACCACTAGTCACACACAACATGTAATAGTCTTAGAGAAATGCCACAACTCCATATCGCCTTGGGCATACTTACACACCATACCCACAACATTATACTTCATTACGAATCAATTTAAACTTAAGCCATTTCACACACCGTTCAAGCCTATTAGATCACTTTCATATAACTAACATCATTGATCAAGAAATCATCACATCCACCTTTATGAACTTCAACTATTCAAACTTAATATCTAGTGCTATGCATGACTTACAACCCAACTTTACACAAAATTTTTACTTTGAAACTATAAGTAAACATCACGAAACACTAGTGCACTAGAACTTCATAACCACAATAATTGATCATGACCTAACGGTTTACCTTATCATCATTCCGTTAGCATGTACTATTTCAGCACCTCAAGCCTACTAAATTAATCCCACAAAATATGCATCAACAAACTCTTGCCACTATTTACCACCACACCATTTAAATTCAAGCCTATAGTTTAGTATTAATCATCTACCACCAATGAAGAATGCAACATAATATAAATACACTAATCCATCAAATTGGGATATTCTACCCAAATATCTCAAAAATCTACTGCATACCTTCTTACAAGTAGCACTAGTTTACAACTACCAATGAAAAGAGGGTCAAGGGGGTTAAAGCCTCATAATAGACATGGTCAACCTTAATCTTATATTATAACCCCGTACAATTGTATCTACTTATATGGATTTCTCACCTCATACTTACTCACTCATTCATACATTTAGACTGCTTTCAAATTCCTCAAACAACCATGAGTCTATAATCATAACTTACTCGCTAATATAGCCATTTCCACATTCAAGCAATCAACAAATCACCCTGACCAACAACTCCTTCTCTACCTTCAACTAATAACACACAAGGATGAATCACTTCATTACCAACTTTATCTCATGCAAACAGATTCAGCCATACATATATTAAACCAATGAAAGAACAACAAGTTTCTAGTGAATCAAAACAGGCCTCACACGGCTTCACTAGACTTTGGTTTTGTATTTTGAACAAGAAAATGAGATGGATGACAAGGCAACTATGCTAGTGAATCGAAAGAGCCCCACACGGCTTCACTAGACTTTAAATTTTATTTTATTTTCAAAAACATCATGATAACAAGATTACATATTACAAGGGATATAAAATTGACACCTAATATTTAATGGTCTAAGAATATACATATTATTCTGTATAAATAAAAATCTGAGTAAAACACTTCCTCCATGGACTACCATATAATCCACACATGCTGCTAGCTACCACATTAGTTTATCACTATAAAGGGGTAAATCATCCTCAAACATCGATTATTCAACTGAAATATTTATTTACACAAAATCACCCTCACTCTGACTTCTAACTTTGTGACTTTACATCACCAACTTCTTGGTCCAATATCACTACCAATAGGTCATGACAACAACACTTTAACTTATGCTACTATTTGGGTAGAAATATAGTTCCAATATTCTGCTATACATTGTCCACAACTGTAACAAGATTTTGAGAGGGACAATATACACTAAATACCTTAAGCTGGAATGCACGATTCCATCAGGATCAATATTTACATAAGAATCAACATATATTGATGCACTAACAGACTCCTATCGAGTTTTTCCATAATTTTTAAAATCTTATAGAACGTAATCGAAAAGGACTATATCATGTATACTCTAAACATTTTGCACTTGAATCAACCCAATAATGGGACAGTTTAGACTCTAAAGCACGAACTAAATCACAAAGAAGGGAAACATTCCTAAACGCCTAGTAGCCTCCTGTTTATAAGTGTGGCGCGCTACACACCCATAAACAGAACTCTACTCGACGCGATTTCGCAGACACCCTGGGACCCTGAACCGTGCTTTGATACCAAGTTTGTCACAACCCGAGCCTAGGCCCTAGCCGTGACGAGCATCCCGAACCATGAAGGCCCGGAGCGCCCATTCTCTATCTGGTTATCATGCACAACATTCATAATCATAATAAAATGCGAAATTGAAACTGAGTACGGAAAACATGGTCAAGTTCTGCAACATTTCTGAATAATACTATCTGACATCAGTCTGAGAAATCTCTACTAAGAACATAAACATCTGTCTGAAAAGAAACTGGGACAAGGCCCCCAGTAAACCGAAAACATAATAAATAAGATAATGTCTGACATAATTAGGCCTTCCGAATAATAGAAGGCTCACCACTGTGAGATCAAGTCTGCAAATTCGAGAATGTCTACTGAGTAGCTGGACCCCTAGACTGTGCCTCAGAACCTGGAAGGAGGGGGGTCAGCACAAAAGTACTGGCACGCGAAGCAATCCAAAAAAATAGTGTAATGGAACATACATATATATATATATATACATATTAAGTGAAAGCAATTTTTCATCAAGACATCATGTATAAAACTTTTTCTGAAAAATACATGGGCACTTTCTGAAAACATGTAACCTGTCTGTTTATTTCAAATCATGATCTGTGTTTTACTTCTGAGTTAGGTGGTATTCCCCTACAAGTCTGATATTCCACGGGTTGTATGGAATCTGCCATTGACTCGGCGGGGAAGCCCCCAACCCAAGTGTGCCGCAAGGGTTGGAGTGTCTGAGTTTGATACGCCACGGGACATTTAAGTCAGCGCATAATAGTATACCCGGGTCGACAAACCACGGTTTTAGGCAATGAGTCGCTTGAACTCAAGCCCTCTTCGGGGAACCACCTAACATCTCTGTATGCCCATTTTTAACCTTTTCTGTACATGCAACATTCTGAATGTCTAAAATCATGAAAGTCTGAAATGTCTGTTAGTCTGAGTCTGATATGGCATTAGTCTGAGTTGGTATCGTCATACCAAGACTTGCAAGTCATAATTTTTCTGAGCCATAATGTATTAAGCAAGAGCTTTCATTCAAAACATAGTTTAGACCACCAAAACATGTAACTGATGTAAAGGATTTCATATTCCGAAACTTAAAGTTCAATTCATGCAGAAATTTCAGCAAACACCTGGTGGTCAAATATCTTTAGCAAGTTCATGTATTCAAAATTGAAACACATTCATTCATATATGTATATAAACTGTCAAATCGCTTTGGAGATGGTCAAAAGACCAAAACAATGATGTTAAAACATCTTATACATAAATATATATACAAAATTTAAAACCCCATTCTAAAACATGATTTTTCTATGCCCATGAGAATTTAGGAAAACCCCGCGTACCTTGTTCTCCACAAATTTTGGGTGTCTATCGAAGCCTACGTCGAGAGGATTCCAAATCTGTAATTTGTTTAACGAACTCGCGGTTGAATCTTGAGTTGCTTGGGTTTTAATGTTGAAACCCTAGGGAGAGTTCTTGATCAATTTTGGGAAAAGTATGTGTATTATGGTGTTTGAGGGATTAAATCCCGTGTTGGTGGTATATATAGTGGTGGAGGATTACCAAAATACCCCTAAGGAACAATTAAGGTCAAATCTGTCCCTCAGTTGACAGTTTGGTAGACTGGAGTAAATCGATTATAACTTTTTACTCATATACTCAAATTGGATGAAACAAACTGGAATTGAAAGAGGACTCGAAGAGATTTTGTTTGATATATTATAGCTCGCACATTTCATTATATACAGGGAGTTATGATCGTTTGAAATTGACCCTGAAATGCTGAAAACTGGGCAATAGTCTATGCGTTTTGCTACTGTTTTTAAATCCAAACGCAGCCTTATGCGTTCCGAAAAATTCCGAAACTTATCCAAGATGTACTATGATATTTCCCAATCATAACTCAACTTGAAAATCTAAAAGCGGATGTCGGAAAGGTTGAAAAGTTGTATCCCGAAGATTGCCAGCGAAAATGACTCTAAGTCCTCATTACACTTAGAATTTTTTTCAAGTTTTTAAGTCTAAGGGCACTCTATTAAAGGCTAATCCATGCACGACTTTTACAGGGTGTTACAGAAGTGGTCTAGGGAACTCCAGAGTACACCTTGAAAGATATTTAAACGTAAACCATTGTGTTGATCATCATCTCTAGCCAGTACTCTTCCACTTTTACTTGTTTTTTGTATTTACAATGTGAACCCCATAGTTCCATCTCGTAGTCTAGCACTTCTACTTGTTTGAATATTTTCAAAGTGAGTCCCAAAGTTCCCCTAAACACTTCATCAGGGCCTCAAACAATGAAATAAGCCCTCATCAAGTGGTCAAGGGAACTCCAGGTAACACCTTGATAAATACTTATAGGTGAACCATTGAGTTGACCATCATATCCGGCTCATACTCTTACACTTCTACAAGTTTGTATATTTTCAAAGTGATCCTCAGAGTACCCCAAAACACTTCAGCAGGGGTTCAAACAATGAAGTAAGACCTCATAAAGTGGTCAAGTGAACTCGTGGAAACACCTTGATAGATATTTATATGTGAACCATTGCGTTGATCATCACCTCCAGCCAGTACTCTTCCACTTTTACTTGTTTTTTGTATTTACAATGTGAACCCCATAGTTCCCCCAATCACATCAGTAGGGCTTTACACAATGAAGTAAGGCCTCATAAATTGGTCAAGGGAACTCCAGGAGGAACCTTGATTGATATTTATATGTGAGTCATTGTGTTGATCATCATCTCGACCTCGTACTCTTGCACCTCTACTTGTTTGTGTATTATCAAAGTGAGCTTAGGAGTTCCCCCAAAAACCTTATCATGGCTTTATAAAATAAAGTAAGTCCTCATGAATTGGTCAAGGGAACTCCGGAAAACACCTTGATAGATATTTATACATGAGTCGTTGTGTTGATCATCATATCTAGCTCATACTCTTGCACTACTACTTTTTTGTGTATTTTCAAAGTGAGCCCCAAAGTTCCCCCAAACACTTCAGCAGGGCTTCAAACAATGAAGTAAGTCCTCATGAAGTTGTCAAGGGAACTCCAGGGAACACCTTGATTGATATTTATACGTGAACCATTACATTGATCATCTCCACCTCGTACTCTTGCACTTCTATTTGTATATGTATTTTCAAAGTGAACCCCAGAGTTCCCCCAAACACTTCAGCAGGGCTTGAAGAAATGAAGTAAGCCCTCGTAAAGTGGTCAAGGGAACTCCTGGGAATACCTCGATAGATATTTCCACGCGAACCATTGTGTTGATCATCAACTCCAGCTCCTACTCTTGCACTTCTACTTGTTTGCATATTTTCAAAGTGAGCCCTGGAGTTCCTCCAAACACTTCAGCAGGGCTTCAGATAATGAAGTATGCCCTAATAACGTGGTCAAGGAAACTCCCAGGAACACACTTGATAGATTTTTATACGAGAGACATTGCGTTGGGCATCATCGCTTGCTCGTACTCTTGCACTAGTACTTGTTTGTGTATTTTCAAAGTGAGCTCCGGAGTTCCCCCAAACACTTCAGAAGGGCTTCAAACAATGAAGTAAGCTCTCATGAAGTGGTCAACGGAACTCCAGGGAATACCTTGATAGATATTTATACATGAACCATTTCGTTGATCATCATCTCCAGCCTGTACTCTTAATTTATACTTGCTTGCGTATTTTCAAAGTGAGCCCCGGAGTTCCCCAAAACACTTCAGCAGGACTTCATACAATGAAGTAAGCCCTCATGAAGTGGTCAAGGGAACTCCTGGGAACACGTTGATAGATTTGAAAACCATTTTTTTTCATCGATCGTCTCCAAGTTGTTCCTTTACACTTCTACTAGTTCGTTTAATATTATTACAACATAAACTCCTATAATTATATACTTTGTTGGTCTGAGAATTCCATGAAGAATATGAAAGTGTGTTTTGAACTAGGATATGGCAGGAACTATATTGAATCTGACTAAGAATATGGGTGATATTAAAATTTTAGAATTTCAGGGGAAAAAGGTAATATATATTCTTTCTCCTAACCTTTGGTCTTTCATCCCATCTTGTACTTTTCCCTTCTGCTTTCCATGTGTTTGAAGTTTAACTGTTGGCTACGCTTGCTAATTTTTATACCTACGGTTTTAACTTGTGATATTAAATATCTCCAAACCTACTCATTTACCTTCTTCATGTTTAACTTTTATTAATTATTTTTCTGTTAATAAGGGATTACTGGTTATTCTTTGACTACAACATTAACTTTTTCATTTTTTTTTTCATGCATGTCAACTTTTTTAAAAAATAAAATTTAATGAATCGATCATACAATAATATTCACTCCAATTTTCTTAATTTAAATACTTTTACTCTTCTATGACAGAGGAGGTATATATTTTATAAAGGTATTCTAGATGTTGTCGAATTTGCTTTTTCAATGGGAAAATGAAATGGTGTCAACAGAAAATATAACCTCGAGTCAATTTTATTTGTGCATGGAATCTTCTTCCTTGTATTTGCCTTCACTTGGATAACAATGTAGATCAAGTTCACAACATTAAAACCTCAAGAAGTGTATTCTGAGCCAATTGTACAAAGGAATATTTCCTTTCAAGAGTTAAGAAAGATCATTTGTTAAGAGAGCAATCAGAGGGCGTGAGTTCCAATCTAATCGTCGTTTATTTTCAAAAAAGATATTTTATGTGCTTGGCACCAAGAATATGATACCCATATGAGGCGACATGTTGCAGATATAAAATAAAGAGTAAAGTATTAAAAATACACCTTCACTATTCCCTCCGCCCTTTGTCTTTTGAGTTTCACTCTGAAACTAATGGAAGAGTGAGACACATACCTAAACTATCACTCTTAGTTTGAGAAACACAGCTAAACTATCAACTTATAGTTTGAGAAACACAATTAAACTATCACTTATCAATTTGAGAAACACACCTAAAAGCCGACTAGACCAAACATTTGTTTACAGACTCTTTATGTGTGTCTAGGGCCTAGCCACTAAACATCAATCTACGTGACATATTTGGAATTGGTAATTCTACCATAAGGCTACTTGAGTCTTCTTCATCCCAGTTACATTGGTTGCATTTGCTATTGTTTTCGTAACCTCACTCATCGTACCAAAACCCTTACCGCCTTGATACAACACCTTCTTTGTACTCTCCACCACCTAATTTTTCATAATCATCTTGGTGTAACTATTAGCCGAGATCAAACCTTATCTTTCTTACCCCTGACTAGCGTGCGATAGCTTATATGTGTCGTCGGGAAAGTTTCTTGAAGCTTTAATCAATTGAAAATATTAATTTAATTAAACTTACTTGTGTATACTATACAACTATATGGCCAGCATAATTATTAAGTAAATAATTATTGGGTACACAATGAGAACAAAACAACTACTAATCAGCTATTGGGCCCCACTCACCATATTCTTAATATATAAAATGGTACTATTAATTAGCGAGTGACATACATACCCCAACACACAACAACTACTAATCAGCTATTTATATTTAATTATGATTTGAATTCTTATGATTTAACCAGATTGTTCATATTTAATCCTTTTGTAACTAATTAATATTAGTTAGGTAAAAAAAGGAGTTGAATTTAAACAGGAGACGTAATATGGCAAACAGTTGTTAAGCCGCATAGGCAACTTAAATAAGAACTTAGACCAAAATTGTATATATAATGGATGGATATTTTGCTAAAATGAAACCTCTTTATCAGTCTATAAAAAGAAAAAAAAGTTTAGAAATACCGTATATCTATAAATCAGAAATCCAAGTTTACATTTTTTTTTTTTTGGTTTCCCAAGATATCCCCACAGCCGGCAGCCGTGAGCCTAATCATCCATTCCTCAGTCAGCGCATTTTGCGGTAGGTAACTGGCCACAGAGTTTGCTCCATTCGCCAGAGGCGGAGATCGAACCTCCGACCTCTTGCTTAAGGGACATAACACTGAACCACTATGCCAACTCTGGTGGTTACAAGTTTATATTCTTTAAAACCAAAGATTTTCTTATGAACTTGAAAAATCAATTCATAGACTTGGTTCCAATTCTTCTTCTAAACCTGCTAAATTTATTCAAATCAACTTTTTATTTTGCACAACTTATCATAATTGGAACTTGAGGGGACGACAACCAAATCCTAACATGGTAGTGAAAAGCCCACAAATATGAACCAGTATGAAAGATTGAGAGAAAATAACTGGGAAAATTTTGTTGTATTCCTTTGTGCATGTCTCTTTCTTTATATACAAAATTCAAGTAATAAAAATAATCTAAATATGTACATTTTCTCTAATTCTAATTGGTTGTTGGAATAACCACTTATGACAAGAATATTCCATTGTATACTAAAGAAACCTCCACCTCAGCTGGGCCAAAATGAAATAGGTTTATTGTAAATTTGGGCTTGAGATTAATTGTGCTGCCAGCCCATTCTTTGACCCGAAATTAGTGATCCTTTGCCTTTTATCTTGGTCCAAAACTTTGGTCTTGTCGAATTCACTAAAGTCAAAGACTTCTCCTTTTCCTTTTCATTTCGTTCACACTTAGAAGAGGAAAAGAGAGAAACCTTGGAAACCATAGACAAGGGAGAAGAGGAAGGTTGGATTTCAACACCCCCTCAAGGTGGAGGGAAGGGTAGTGACCCCCAGCTTGCTCAGGATTCCATGATGTGTTGGTACACACAAAGATTTGGTAAAAATGTCCGCAAGTTGTTCTTTGGAGGGGACAAACTAGAGAGAGATGAGATCAGACAAATAGTGTTGGCGGATGAAGTGGCAATCGAGTTCTACGTGCTTCGTCTGTTCATGAAAGACTGGTTTTTAGCGATATGAATCACTGCTTGACTGTCTGAATGCGTTGGTACCGGTAGTGGAGCAACTGATAGATCCGCGAGTAAACAGGTAAGCCATGTCAATTCTGCTACCAATTTTCTCATTGATCGATATTCCTCCTCTGCGAAAGACAGAGATACTGAAACTTGTTTCTTTGATTTCCAGGAAACAGGAGATCCACCCAAGCTTATGAAGAATCCACTAATGGATCTTCAAGAATCTCAACAAGAGGCCCAGTCTGCGTTGAAAAATGCATTGAGAGAGAAGGAGGGTAAAGATGAAAGTAACAAAGCTTGATTTGGAAAATCCTTCAGGTAACGCACAACCCTTAAAAAAGCATTGTAGTAATGAATGCTTGGTTTTTCCATAAACTGTCTTAGGATTAACACGGCATGACAAAGATCAGGTTTTGTGTGCGTTAAATAGTTTAATTTTTAATAATGTGTCTGTAAGAAGTGGGATCAACCAAGGGTTCTGATATAGTTGATGTTATCTTCACTGTAGGATCCAAAGGGGATGACACAGAGGGTAAGTGAGAAACATCAAATTCCTATAAAAGATTTGATGTGTACTTCTTTTGGCTCACTATGATCCCTTGAGGTTTTCTCAGAACTTCCATCCCCAAGAAATAATGTAACAAACCAAGATTTTGATGTGAAATTCTGAATGAAGAAATTACATTAACTTTTTCATATGCATCACCTGTGATCAAGATATCATCAACATAAACTACAACAATAGCAACACACTCTCCTTGCTTCTTAAAAAATAGAGAGTAATCATTAAGTGATGCAGTGAACCCCTTAAAACTGAGGGCTCCTACAAGTCTGGCATATCACTGTCTTGAGGCTTTCTTGAGCCCATACAAAGATTTTTTGAGTCTACAAATCATGTTGGGAGAAGGTGGTTCCATCCTAGGAAGGAAGGTCATGTAAACTTCTTCTTGCAAATCACCTTGCAAGAAGGCATTGTTTACATCAAATTGATAAATCTCCCATCGTGTCTTTGCTTTAATAGCCAACAAATACCTTATAGTGGTCATCTTGACTACTGGAGAAAATGTCTCATTGAAGTCTATCCCTTCCTTTTGAATATCTCCTCTAATGACCAGCCTTGCGTTAAGTCTCTCAATGGTACCATTTGCATGTTGCTTTACTTTGTAAACCCATTTTCAAGGCAAAGTTTTACTTCCTTTAGGTAAGGGAACAATGTCCATGTCTGGTTCAATTTCAGAGCCTCAATTTCTGCTATTATAGCTTTCTTCCAACCTGCATGTGTGGAGGCAGCCTTGTAGCTAGTAGGTTCAAATATGTTGGACACAAATTTAAGAGTGACCTGACTAGGTATACAAAGAGCATTAAAAGACAGAATGTGAGGTTTAACAGGGGTAGAAAAATAGGAATCTGTCATATTTCCTAAGAAAACAGTGTTACAAAAATAGTCTTGGAAATATGATGGGATGATGCCCTTGTTTACTCTGTCTGATCTTCTCACTGAAATCTCAAAAAGGGGATTAGGTAAAGGGGAAGAGTGAGCATAATCAATATGTGAAGATGGAGAATGTGAGTAAGACTGGGGAATATGAGAGATAGCAACTTCATCTGTATCTGTATCTCTAGACACAAAGACGTCTCTATAGTCCAAATAGAGTAATTTGTAACCCTTTTGGTCACTAGGATATCCTAAAAACACACATTTTTTGGCTCTAGATTGAAATTTGTCCCTTCCTTGGGTTAAAGTGTTGACATAGCACAAACATCCAAAAGACTTCAAATTGAGATAAGAGGGGGCTTTTACATATATGACCTCATAAAGTTTTTTCCCTTTAAGTACCTTAGATGGAACCCTATTGATTAGGTATGTTAAAGTCAGTATGCATTCTCCCCAGTAGGTCAATGGCAGGTTAGATTAAAACATAAGAGCTCTTGTAATCTTTAGTAAGTGCCTATGCTTTCTTTCCACAACGCCATTTTGTTGTGGTGTAGCAAAACAACTAGTTTGATGAAGAATCCCTTTAGTTCTAAAGAATTGCAGACCTGTCTCACTTTTTTCCAATTCCCAGGGATTATCACATCTGATAATTTTAACTTTTCTCTCAAATTGCCTCTTAACCATAACAATAAAGTATTGTAGAATAGTAAAAGCATTGCTTTTAGTAGATAGTAGAAAGGTCCATGTTGCTCTACTAAAGTCATCAACAATAGTAAGGAAGTATCTATAGTTATTGTAAGTTGAAACCTTATAGGGTCCCCAAGTATCAATGTGTATGAGTTCAAGAGAATTCTTAGTGGTAATCTGACGGAGAGGAAAAGAAAATTTAGTGTAACACCCCGTAAAATTTTTTGTACACTTATCGCGATTATATGGAGTCCTAAAGGCTTGCGTATGGGTTAAATTTAGTTTATGGTGTTCGGAAGTATCCCGTAAATAGTTCTATGTGTAGGTATTGGAATAAGATTTCCAACGATATAAAGTTTTCCCAAAACAGAGGAGTATTTCATATAAGCGAGCACATTCGAAATTTCAAAACGGTGGCCGGGAAGCCTGTGAACAGTAAACCTGCAGGAAAATTACAGCAGCTAGGCAATTTTTTTTTTGGATCAACTTTAGACGATCATAACTCCTTGTAAAAAATAACTGTGTGAGCTTCTATATATCGACGAAAATCTTCGAGAGTCTTCTTTCCGATGAAATTGATTTCATCCAAATCCAATGTCTGAGTAAGGAACTATACCCGGTTTACTACAGCCTATCAAAAAAAACAGAATTTTGGGACAGATTTTTGGGTCAACTTTAAATGACCATAACTCCTTTTAAAGGAAGAACTGGGTGGTATACATTATATGAAAATGAAAGACCATTTAATTATCTTTCCAATGCAATTTGTTTCACCCAAATACGATACCGGAGCAAAGAGTTATGATCGATTTACTTCAGCCTGTCAAAACTGTCCACTGGTGACAGATTCGGATTTATTTAAATTTTTAGGGCAAAATGGTCATTTTCTATTACCTCTTGAACGAAAATTGGTCTCTATAAACATACACTTAGTCTCATATATATCATATATCATCCAATTATTAAGAGAAGGTGAAACCCTAGCCTAATTTCAACTTCAAATATTTTGTGATTCAACCGTAGAAAATTCGAATTGGTTCCGTAGTTGTGTTCACCATCTCGAAAGCTTCGAGAAGCACCCCATGGTTATGTAAGGAGGATTCTAAATACAAGAGTTCATTGTTAAGGTATGAATATTGTTTATTCTTGATTCTTATGCATGAATAAGTATTGATAAAGGATTATGAGTATTGTCTTGATGTTGGAAGATAACTAGAAACATAGTTATGAATTGTTTTGTATAAATTGTTAGTAGTAAATTATGGAAGTTGTTGTATTGGATTATGGAGGATGAATTGTGGTGATATATCATTATATTAGTGGTTATGTATGCCTAGTGATCATGTTGGTATTGGATGGTGATTACGAGGGGGAAATAAAGGCTAAGAGTGATGTTGAGGGATATTGCATGAAAATGCATGATATGTGAATGTAATAAGAGTATAAGAGGATGTATGTAGAACTCTTATTGACGAGTTAAAGGATTACTTCCTAGACATTATTTGGTGAAGTTAATACCTAAATGGTAAGGTTTGGTTGCTAATGCTAGATTGCCACAAATGACTTATTGTAGATAAGTGTTCGAAGAGTACGGGAAGTCAAGTTGGACTTGTATTGATGTGGTTATATCAAGGTATGTAAGACATACTCTATCTAATATTTGTAATGAATAATGACCCATGGCACTCTCAAGTAAGCTTCCAACATTGTCCTACGACACATGACACATAATAACATCATATGATCTTCGACACTACCAATTGAACTTGTTTTCACTTTTAAGATGTCCGGCTAGTCAAAAAAATGTCCATATACTATTGTTGACTCCGAAATGGTTTAATGAGGTATCCATGATTCTCTACTTCATTTTCATGATATTGATTACCTATTTACATGTTTTTCCTATTGAGGTATCGTGGTTTCAAGTTCCATAAGGTGTGACCACAAAGTAACCAATCTCAAAGATTAATTGAATTAAGAAATGGAATGTCTTTATTTTAAATTGATGATATGATGTATTGTATTAGTACCACTGATCAGTTGGCCATTGTATTATAAAGATTATGTATATATGCTATTCCAGGGGTGGTCCCTGATGTATTGTATTAGTACCACTGATCAGTTGGCCATTGTATGACATATGTTATGTATTGATAAGGAATACGGGATGTAATGATATGAAAGTAATGTGAAGGTATACCATAAGCTCTTTTAAGTGTGGTCTACTTATACTGTTTATTCACTGGTATCTGGGTTCTGTTGATCTTTTGTATCTCATCTTGATACTCACTGCCTTACATACTTAGTACATATTTCCGTACTGACGTCCCTCACGGGGGACCTGTATTCATGCCTGCAGGAACAGGTACTTCTGGTCGTACACCTCCGCAATAAGAGCCAGGATATTCTGTTGATAGTGGTGAGCTCCAGTTGTTTCGGGGCATTCCAAGTCGTTTCTATATGTACTTTTGGTATTTGTATAAAAGTTTTTTGTGGGCGGGAGTTTGTCCCGACCCTAACTCAGTTGTGTATCTTTGTAGAGGCTTTAGTAGACATATTGTACAGCCATAAGAGTGTTTGGTTGATAGACGTGATGACTCTGACGACCAATTACTGTTTATATATATATATATATGCGTGTCTGCTGGGCTGATACAGGTAGTGTTTTCTTCTATTTACAACGAAGTGCTGCCCAAATTTCTAATTTTCATAAGTAATGTAAATGTGAAAGTATAATTTATGAACGGGTTCTCCCGGGCCTCCTCAGCTACGGGTGCCAGTCCGCTCCAATGGGATTTTGGGCGTGACAGAAGTGGTATCAGAGAAGTTCGTCCTAGTGAGTCTACAAAGCCGTGTCTACGTAGAATCTCATTTATCGGTGTGTTGTGCACCACATCTATAAACAGGAGGCAATTGGACATTTAGGGATTGTTTCCATTCTCCATTTCTTAGATCGTGCAATAGAGCCCATATTAGAGATAAAGTCATAATCAATCGTTGAATCCAATTGTTTTTTTATTTAATATAGTAACGATGTCGGTTACAAGGAGAAAGAATAAGTGGAAGCGAGTAGATTTTGTGGCCCGAGAAGGTACTAGTAAGTCACCACCGGCACAAGCTGAACAAAGTGAGTCTCAAGCTGAGCATATATCAGGAGCTTCTTCTCCTCCGGAAGGGCCATCTATTAATGCTGTTGATCAAGATTTGAGGGATGCAGTACAACTTCTGACGCGTATAGTTTCCGGTCAAGTTCAAGGGCAAGCTATTCCTACCACGGGTTCTAGTGGTACGGATAGAGCAGCTAGTCTTCGGACACAGGATTTTCTGAAATTGGATCCTCCTACTTTTACCAGATCAGATATTAACGAAGACCCGCAGGACTTTGTCGATCATACCCAAAGGGCTCTAGATGTTATGCACATATCCGGTAAAGAGATGGTTGAGCTAGTAGCATATAGACTGAAAGGAGAGGCTATATTGTGGTACGAGGATTGGAAACGATCTAGGGGTATTGATGCACCTCCAACTACGTGGGGAGAGTTCAAAGATGCATTTATTGATCATTATCTTCCATTTGAGACTCGTCAGGCCCGTGCAGATCAATTCTTAAATCTTCGTCAGGGTAATATGAGTGTAAGGGAGTATAGTCTTCGATTTAACTCCTTGTCTCGATATGCTTCTAATATGGTAGCTACTATGGATGACAGAGTTCATCACTATATGGATAGATTGGAACCATACTTTGTTAGAGATTGTACCATTGCTACTTTGAAAAAGGACATGGATATAGCGAGGATACAAGCTTTCGCTCAGAAAATGGAAGATCAGAGGCAAAGAAGAAGAACCCAGGAATCAGAAAAAGGATATTCTAAGCGGGCCAGAGCTATAGGGCAGTTTATGGCATCTCAGGGAGGTTTTAGGCCTTCGTTCTCTCATAGATTGCCTAGCCCGTTATCTTTTTATCCTGCAATTAGTGCTCCACCACAAATTCAAAGGTTCAGAGGTAATCAGTTCGGGCAAAGCAGTGAAAATCAGAGTTCGCGAACAGTGGGGTATCAAGGGCAAGGGAGTATGAGTCAATTGAGACCTCCACGACACCCGTGCCCCATATGTAGAAGATTTCACTTTGGTGAATGTCGGCTTGGAACGAACAATTGTTTTTTGTGCGGTAAGCCGGGGCATACGGCTAGAGATTGCCCACCCAGGACCACAGGTGGTATAACACGACCTACCGGATCATGGAGTTCCAATTTCCATAATATCCGATCGAGGAGCCCAATTTACCGTGAATTTCTGGAAGTCTTTTCAAAGGAGTTTGGGGACACAAGTAAATCTAAGTACGGCTTTTCATCCTCAAACGGACGGACAAGCGGAACATACCATCCAGACACTTGAAGATATGCTACGAGCATGTGTATTAGATTTCAAAGGAAACTGGAATGATCACCTACCTCTTATCGAGTTTGCCTACAATAATAGCTATCATTCAAGTATCAAAATGGCACCATATGAAGCATTGTATGGAAGAAAGTGTAGATCGCCAATAGGATGGTTTGAAGCAGGTGATGCTGTCTTGTTTTGACCGGATCTTGTTTATCAAGCAATGGAGAAGGTTAAAGTGATCCAACAACAGCTTGAAACAGCTCAAAGTCGACACAAATCTTATGCGGATGTTAGAAGAAGAGGACTTGAGTTTTCTATCGAAGATTGGGTATTCTTGAAAGTATCACCAATGAAAGGAGTGATGAGGTTTGTCAAGAAAGGAAAGTTAAGTCCACGATACATAGGTCCGTACAAGATCATTCAATGATTTGGACAAGTTGCTTATGAGTTAGAGCTACCTCAAGAGCTCTCAGCAGTTCATCCCATATTTCATGTTTCGACGCTTCGCAAGTACATCGTAGATCCATCGCACATCACTACTACGGAAGATGTACAAGTTACAGAAGATCTCACTTTTGAAGAAATGCCTATTGCTATTCTTGATCGCCAAATTAAAAAGATAAGGAATAAAGAGATAGCATCGGTAAAAGTACTTTGGAGGAATCAACAAGTTGAGGAGATCACATGGGAAGCCGAGGAAGCGATGAAGATTAAGTACCCTTACCTATTCAACGATGAGGAGGAAGTTCATGAGACAGAAGAAGAACAATAACAGGTAAGTGTTTATTTTTATGCAAGTATGTTATGATGATGAATATGTTAATTGTAAGATTGGACATGTCTTAATTGAGTAACTATGCTAACATTCGAGGACGAATGTTCTTAAGGGGGGAGAATGTAACACCCCGTAAATTTTTTCATACACTTATCGCGATTATATGGAGTCCTAAAGGCTTGCGTATGGGTTAAATTAAGTTTATGGTGTTCGGAAGTATCCCGTCAATAGTTGTATGTGTAGGTATTGGAATAAGATTTCCAACGATATAAAGTTTGCTCAAAACAGAGGAGTATTTCATATAAGCGAGCACATTCGAAATTTCAAAACGGTGGCCGGGAAGCCTGTGAACAGTAAATCTGCAGGAAAATTACTGCAGCTAGGCCATTTTTTTTGGATCAACTTTAGACGATCATAACTCCTTGTACAAAAGAACTATATGAGCTGCTATATATCAACGAAAATATCCGAGAGTCTTCTTTCCGAAGAAATTGGTTTCATCCAAATCCAATGTCTGAGTAAAGAGGTATACCCGTTTTACTACAGGCTATCAAAAAAAAAACAGAATTTTGGGACAGATTTTTGGGTCAACTTTAAACGACCATAACTCCTTGTACAGGAAGGACTGGGTGGTATAATTTATATGAAAATGTAATCCCTTTGAATTATATTTCCAATGCAATTGGTTTCACCCAAATCCAATACCGGAGAAAAGAGTTATGATCGATTTACTTCAGTCTGTCAAAACTGTCCACTGGGGACAGATTCGGATTTATTTAAAGTTTTAGGGAAAAATGGTAATTTTCTATTACCTCTTGGACGAAAAATTGGTCATTATAAACATACACTTTGACTCATATATATCATATATAATCCAATCATTAAGAGAAGGTGAAACCCTAGCCTAATTTCAACTTCAAATATTTTGTAATTCAACCGTAGAAAATTCGAATTGGTTCCGTAGTTGTGTTCACCATCTCGAAAGCTTCGAGAAGCACCCCATGGTTATGTAAGGAGGATTTTGAATACAAGAGTTCATTGTTAAGGTATGAATATTTTTTATTCTTGATTCTTATCCATGAATAAGTATTGATAAAGGATTATGAGTATTGTCTTGATGTTGGAAGATAACTAGAAACATAGTTATGAATTGTTTTGTATAAATTGTTAGTAGTAAATTATGGAAGTTGTTGTATTGGATTATGGAGGATGAATTGTGGTGATATATCATTATATTAGTGGTTATGTATGCCTAGTGATCATGTTGGTATTGGATGGTGATTACGAGGGGAAATAAAGGCTAAGAGTGATGTTGAGGGATATTGCATGAAAATGCATGATATGTGAATGTAATAAGAGTATAAGAGGATGTATGTAGCACTCTTATTGATGAGTTAAAGGATTACTTCCTAGACATTATTTGGTGAAGTTAATACCTAAATGGTAAGGTTTGGTTGCTAATGCTAGTTTGCCACAAATGACTTATTGTAGATAAGTGTTCGAAGAGTACGGGAGGTCAAGTTGGACTTGTATTGAAGTGGTTATCTCAAGGTATGTAAGACATAATCTATCTAATATTTGGCATGAATAATGACCCATGACACTCTCAAGTAAGCTTCCAACATTGTCCTACGACACATGACACATAATAACATCATATGATCTTCGACACTACCAATTGAACTTGTTTTCACTTTTAAGATGTCCGGCTAGTCAAAAAAATGGCCATATACTATTGTTGACTCCGAAATGGTTTAATGAGGTATCCATGATTCTCTACTTCATTTTCATGATATTGATTACCTATTTACATGTTTTTCCTATTTAGGTATCATGGTTTCAAGTTCCATAAGGTGTGACCACAAAGTAACCAATCTCAAAGATTAATTGAATTAAGAAATGGAATGTCTTTATTATAAATTGATGATATGATGTATTGTATTAGTACCACTGATCAGTTGGCCATTGTATTATAAAGATTATGTATATATGTTATTCCAGGGGTGGTCCCTAATGTATTGTATTAGTACCACTGATCAGTTGGCCATTGTATGACATATGTTATGTATTGATAAGGAATACGAGAAGTAATGATATGAAAGTAATGTGCAGGTATCCCATCAGCTCTTTGAAGTGTGGTCTACTCATACTGTTTATTCACTGGTATTTGGGTTCTTTTGATCTTTTGTATCTCATCTTGATACTCACTGCCTTACATACTCAGTACATATTTCCGTACTGACGTCCCTCACGGGGGACCTGTATTCATGCCTGCAGGAACAGGTACTTAAGGTCGTAAACCTCCGCAGTAAGAGCCAGGACATTCTGTTGATAGTGGTGAGCTCCAGTTGTTTCGGGGCATCCCAAGTCGTTTCTATATGTACTTTTGGTATTTCTATAAAAGTCTTTTGTGGGCGGGAGTTTGTCCCGACCCTAACTCAGTTGTGTATCTATATATGATATATATGAGGCTAAGTGTATGTTTATAAAGACCAATTTTCGTCCAAGAGGTAATAGAAAATTACCATTTTGCCCTAAAAATTTAAATAAATCCGAATCTGTCCCCAGTGGACAGTTTTGATAGGCTGAAGTAAATCGATCATAACTCTTTGCTCCAGTATCGGATTTTGGTGAAACTAATTGCATTGGAAATATAATTCAAAAATATTTTATTTTCATATAAAGTATACCACCCAGTTCTTCCTGTACAAGGAGTTATGGTCGTTTAAATTTGACCCAAAATTCTGTTTTTTTTTTTTGGTAGGCTGTAGTAAAACGGGTATAGCTCCTTACTCAGACATTGGATTTGGATGAAACCAATTTCATCGGAAAGAAGACTCTCGTAGATTTTCGTCGATATATAGAAGCTCACATAGTTCTTTTTGTACAAGGAGTTATGATCTTCTAAAGTTGATGAAAAAAAAAATTCCCTACCTGCAGTAATTTTCCTGCAGATTTACTGTTCACAGGCTTCCCGGCCACCGTTTTGAAATTTCGAATGTGCTCGCTTATGTGAAATACTCCTCTGTTTTTGGCAAACTTTATATCGTTGGAAAGATTATTCCAATACATACACATAAAACTATTGACGGGATACTTCCGAACACCATAAACTTAATTTAACCCATACGCAAGCCTTTAGGACTCCATATAATCGCGATAAGTGTACGAAAAAATTTACGGAGTGTTACATTCTCCCCCCCTTAAGAACATTCGTCCTCGAATGTTATCATAGTTACTCAATTAAGACATGTCCAAGCTTACAATTAACATATTCATCATCATAACATACTTGCATAAAAATAAACACTTACCTGTTATTGTTCTTCTTCCGTCTCATGAACTTCCTCCTCATCGTTGAATAGGTAAGGTTACTTAATCTTCATCGCTTCCTCAGATTCCCATGTGAACTCCTCAACTTGTTGATTCCTCCAAAGTACTTTTACCGATGCTATCTCTTTATTCCTTATCTTTTTAATTTGGCGATCAAGAATAGCAATAGGCATTTCTTCAAAAGTGAGATCTTCTGTAACTTGTACATATTCCGTAGTAGTGATGTGCGATGGATCTCCGATATACTTGCGAAGCATCGAAACATGAAATATGGTATGAACTGCTGAGAGCTCTTGAGGCAGCTCTAACTCATAAGCAACTTGTCCAAATCTTTGAATGATCTTGTACGGACCTATGTATCGTGGAATTAACTTTCCTTTCTTGCCAAACCTCATCACTCCTTTCATTGGGGATACTTTCAAGAATACCCAATCGTCGGTAGAAAACTCAAGTCCTCTTCTTCTAACATCCGCATAAGATTTGTGTCGACTTTGAGCTGTTTCAAGCCGTTGTTGGATCACTTTAACCTTCTCCATTTCTTGATAAACAAGATCCGGTCCAAACAAGACCGCATCACCTGCTTCAAACCATCCTATTGGCGATCTACACTTTCTTCCATACAATGCTTCATATGGTGCCATTTTGATACTTGAATGATAGCTATTATTGTAGGCAAACTCGATAAGAGGTAGGTGATCATCCCAGTTGCCTTTGAAATATAATACACATGCTCGTAGCATATCTTCAAGTGTCTGGATGATACGTTCCGCTTGTTCGTCCGTTTGAGGATAAAAAGCCGTACTTAGATTTACTTGTGTCCCCAAACTCCTTTGAAAAGACTTTCAGAAATTCGCGGTAAATTGGGCTCCTCGATCGGATATTATGGAAATTGGAACTCCATGTAACCGAACGATCTCCTTAATATACAACTTCGCATACTCTTCCACCATATAAGTTGTCTTAATTGGTAAGAAGTGCGCGGATTTGGTAAGCCTATCAATGATCACCCATATGGAATCAAACTTCCGAAATGTACGAGGCAAACCCGTGATGAAATCCATATTGATCTTGTCCCACTTCCAGACTGGAAGATCTATACATTGCATGTAACCATGGGGTTTCTGGGGTTCTACTTTGACTCTTTGACAATTCGGACATTCAGCTATAAATTCGGCAATATTCTTCTTCATGTCATTCCACCAATATATTGCTTTCAAATCTTGATACATCTTAGTCGACCCTGGATTGATGGAATACCTTGAACAGTGTGCTTCTGTCATAATTCTCTTTCTTAGCTCAACTACATCAAGTACACATAAACGATTCTGACACTGAAGCACTCCTTCTCGCGTAAGCTCAAATGCCTTTGTCGTGCCACTCTGCACATCCTCAGCGAACCATCTTTCTTACGCACAAACAATATTGGTGTTCCCCAAGGGGACATACTAGGCCTGATTAATCCCTTCTCTAGCAAGTCTTTCAGTTGCTCTTTCAATTCTCGCAACTCTGTTGGTGCCATTCTATAAGGAGGAATTGAGATTGGCTGTGTGTCTGGCAACATATCAATACCAAACTCCACTTCTCATTCAGGAGGTAAACCTGGTAGTTCTTCAGGAAATAAATCAGGAAATTCATTAACAATCGGAACGGTCTGAAAAGTTGGTGGCTCTACCTCTGTATCCCTTACTCTAACCAAATGTTATATGTACCCCTTGAAAATCATTTTTCTTGCCTTAAAGTAAGAAATAAATCTACCTCTCGGCGCGCCAACATTACCCTTCCATTTAAGGACTGACTCATTTGGGAAATGGAAATATACCTTCTTAGAACGGCAATCTACTGTAGCATAACAAGACGCTAACCAATCCATGCCCATAATAACATCAAAATCTACCATTTCTAACTCAACAAGATCGGCCATTGTATCACGATCACAAATATTCACAATACAATTTCGATAAACATTCCTAGCTATAAGAGATTCCCCCACTGGCGTTGATACTTCAAATGGCTTGGCTAATAATTCGGGTGTTCTTTCGAACCTTCCCGCAACCAAAGGAGTAGCATACGATAATGTAGAACCAGGATCAATTATGGCATACACATCAAATGCAAAGATGGACAACGTACCTGTAACCACGTCTGGAGAAGCCTCAAAATTCTGCCGATCTGCTGGGGCATACACACATTTCTGAGCTCTGCTAGAACTAGCTACTACTCTATCACCTCTACCGTGACCCATAGGTTGTGTACCCCTACTCAAAGGAGGCACCGATGATGACGCAACAGCTGATCCGGTAGGTCGTGTTATACCACCTGTGGTCCTGCGTGGGCAATCTCTAGCCATATGCCCCGGCTTACCGCACCAAAAGCAATTGTTCATTCCAAGCTGACATTCGCCAAAGTGAAATCTCCTACATATGGGGCACGGGTGTCGTGGAGGTCTCAATTGACTCATACTCCCTTGCCCTTGATATCCCACTGTTCGCGAATTCTGATTTTCACTGCTTTGCCCGAACTGATTACCTCTGAACCTTTGAAATTGCGGTGGAGCACTAATTGCAGGATAAGAAGATAACGGGCTAGGTAATCTATGAGAGATCGAAGGCCTAAAACCTCCCTGAGATGCCATAAACTGCCCTATAGCTCTGGCCCGCTTAGAATATCCTTTCTCTGATTCCTGGGTTCTTCTTCTTTGCCTCTGATCTTCCATTTTCTGAGTGAAAGCTTGTATCCTAGCTATATCCATGTCCTTGTTCAAAGCAGCAATGGTACAATCTCTAACCAAGAATGGTTCCAATCTATCCACATAGTGATGAACTCTGTCATCCATAGTAGCTACCACATTAGAAGCATATCGAGACAAGGAGTTAAATCGAAGACTATACTCCCTTACACTCATATTACCCTGACGAAGATTTAAGAATTAATCTGCACGGGCCTGACGAGTCTCACATGGAAGATAATGATCAATAAATGCCTCTTTGAACTCTCCCCACGTAGTTGGAGGTGCATCAATACCCCTAGATCATTTCCAATACTCGTACCACAATATAGCCTCTCCTTTCAGTCTATATACTGCTAGCTCAACCATCTCTTTACCGGATATGTGCATAACATCTAGAGCCCTTTGGGTTTGATCGACAAAGTCTTGCGGGTCTTCGTTAATATCTTATCCGGTAAAAGTAGGAGGATCCAGTTTTAGAAAATCCTTTGTCCGAAGGCTAGCTGCTCTATCCGTACCACTAGAACCCGTGGTAGGAATAGCTTGGCCTTGAACTTGACCGGCAACTATACGCGTCAGAAGTTGTACTGTATCCCTCAAATCTCGATCAACAGCATTAATAGATGGCCCTTCTGGAGGAGAAAAAGCTCCTGATATATGCTCAGCTTGAGACTCACTTTGTTCAGCTTGTGCCGGTGGTGACTTACTAGTACCTTCTCCGGCCACTACATCTACTCGCTTCCACTTATTCATTCTCCTTGTAACCGGCATCGTTACTATAATAAATAAAAAAAAACAATTGGATTAAGCGATCGATTATGACTTTATCTCTAATATGGGATCTATTGCACGATCTAAGAAATGGAGAATGGAAACAATCCCTAAATGTCCAATAGCCTCCTGTTTATAGATGTGGTGTACAACACACCGATAAACTAGATTCTACGTAGACACGGCTTTGAAGACTCACTAGGACGAACTTCTCTGATACCACTTCTGTCACGCCCCAAATCCCATTGGAGCGGACTGGCACCCGTAGCCGAGGAGGCCCGGGAGAACCCATTCATAACCTATACTTTCACATTTACATTACTTATGAAAATTAGAAATTTGGGCAACACTTCGTTGTAAATAAAAGAAAACAGTACCTGTATCAGCCTAGCAGACACGCATATATATATATATAAACCGTAATTGGCCGTCAGAGTCATCACGTCTATCAACCAAACACTCCTATGGCTGTACAATATGTCTACAAAAGCCTCTACATAGATACACAACTGAGTTAGGATCGAAAAAAACTCCCGCCCACAAAAGACTTTTATACAAATACCAAAAATACATATAGAAACGACTTGGGATGCCCCGAAACAACTGGAGCTCACCACTATCAACAGAATGTCCTGGCTCTTACTGCGGAGTTGTACGACCTGAAGTACCTGTTCCTGCAGGCATGAATACAGGTCCCCCGTGAGGGACGTCAGTACGGAAATATGTACTGAGTATGTAAGGCAGTGAGTATCAAGCTTAGATACAAAAGATCAACAGAACCCAGATACCAGTGAATAAACAGTATGAGTAGACCACACTTAAACAAGATGATGGGATACCTGCACATTACTTTCATATCATTACTTCCCGTATTCCTTATCAATACATAACATATGTCATACAATGGCCAACTGATCAGTGGTACTAATACAATACATCAGGGACCACCCCTGGAATAGCATATATACATAATCTTTATAATACAATGGCCAACTGATCAGTGGTACTAATACAATACATCATATCAACAATTTAAAATAAAGACATTCCATTTCTTAATTCAATTAATCTTTGAGATTGGTTACTTTGTGGTCACACCTTATGGAACTTGAAACCATGATACCTCAATAGGAAGAACATGTAAATAGGTAATCAATATCATGAAAATGAAGTAGAGAATCATGGATACCTCATTAAACCATTTCGGAGTCAACAATAGTGTATGGACATTTTTTTGACTAGCCGGACATCTTAAAAGTGAAATCAAGTTCAATTGGTAGTGTCGAAGATCATATGATGTTATTATGTGTCATGTGTCGTAGGACAATGTTGGAAGCTTACTTGAGAGTGCCATGGGTCATTATTCATGCCAAAGATTAGATAGAGTATGTCTTACATACCTTGATATAACCACTTCAATACAAGTCCAACTTGACTTCCCGTACTCTTCGAACACTTATCTACAATAAGTCATTTGTGGCAAACTAGTATTAGCAACCAAACCTTACCATTTAGGTATTAACTTCACCAAATAATGTCTAGGAAGTAATCCTTTAACTCATCAATAAGAGTGCTACATACATCCTCTTATACTCTTATTATATTCACATATCATGCATTTTCATGCAATATCCCTCAACATCACTCTTAGCCTTTATTTCCCCCTCGTAATCACCATCCAATACCAACATGATCACTAGGCATACATAACCACTAATATAATGATATATCACCACAATTCATCCTCCATAATCCAATACAACAACTTCCATAATTTACTACTAACAATTTATACAAAACAATTCATAACTATGTTTCTAGTTATCTTCCAACATCAAGACAATACTCATAATCCTTTATCAATACTTATTCATGAATAAGAATTAAGAATAAATAATATTCATACCTTAACAATGAACTCTTGTATTTAGAATCCTCCTTACATAACCATGGGGTGCTTCTCGAAGCTTTCGAGATGGTGAACACAACTACGGAACCAATTCGAATTTTCTACGGTTGAATCACAAAATATTTGAAGTTGAAATTAGGCTAGGGTTTCACCTTCTCATAATAATTGAATGATATATGATATATATG
Source organism: Capsicum pubescens (assembly GCA_030864215.1). Lineage (NCBI taxonomy): Eukaryota > Viridiplantae > Streptophyta > Magnoliopsida > Solanales > Solanaceae > Capsicum > Capsicum pubescens. The sequence continues at coordinate 364,834,307 of CM061548.1, read as the reverse complement.
AGGCTAAGTGTATGTTTATAAAGACCAATTTTCGTCCAAGAGGTAATAGAAAATGACCATTTTTCCCTAAAAATTTAAATAAATCCGAATCTGTCACCAGTGGACAGTTTTGACAGGCTGAAGTCAATTGATCATAATTTTTTGCTACAGTATCGTATTTGGGTGAAACCAATTGTATTGGAAATATAATTAAAAGGGATTTCATTTTCATATAAAGTATACCACCCAGTTATTCCTGTACAAGGAGTTATGGTCGTTTAAATTTGACCCAAAAATCTGTCCCAAAATTCTTTTTTTTTTTTTGATAGGCTGTATTAAAACGGGTATAGCTCCTTACTCAGACATTGGATTTGGATGAAACGAATCTCATCGGAAATAAGACTCTCGGAGATTTTCGTCGATATATAGAAGCTCACACAGTTCTTTTTGTACAAGGAGTTATGATCGTCTAAAGTTGATCCAAAAAAAAATTTCCTAGCTGCAGTAATTTTCCTGCAGATTTACTGTTCACAGGCTTCCCGACCACCGTTTTGAAATTTCGAATGTGCTCGCTTATATGAAATACTCCTCTGTTTAGGGCAAACTTTATATCTTTGGAAAGCTTATTCCAATACCTACACATACAACTATTGACGGGATACTTCCGAACACCATGAACTTAATTTAACCCATACGCAAGCCTTTAGGACTCCATATAATCGCGATAAGTGTACGAAAAAATTTACGGGGTGTTACAGTAGCCTTGAGTTGTGTAATGTGATGTGATTGATTTCTGGTTCTTCCTTCCACTTCCTCCAATAACATAGCATTATCTCCCCTGACTTGTCCCTGAAATGCTTTATCATGTGTGACTGCTTGTCCCTAATTTTTCTTGTCATGTGTGAACTGAAAGTCTTCAGGAAAACCTATGAGTCTATAGAAATCCACCTCTGTATGACCAGTTTTTCCACAATAACCACAACTAAAATTACGGTTATATCTTGTTCTTTTTTATTTGAATCTTTGTTGCTATTTCTGATACTTTTGTATAGGTTGATGAAGCTCCATTTTGGGGTATAGATTACCTGCCAACTGAGTTTGAGTAGAAAACCTTTGAACCTGCTTCCCTTTGAAGTGATTGATCCCTCCAACCATGAAAGATAATGAATCTGTGGGTACGAGTGGATTCATATAGGTTTCCCTCTGATTCTCATCCTGTAAGATGAGTGAATAAGCATGATTTAGATCAGGTAGAGGGTTCATTATCAAAATGTTCCCTCTAGCTTGAGTGTAAGTATCATTGAGACCCATAACGAAGACTATAAGCCTCTCATCTTCCAATGATTTTTTTAGCTTTTACTTTTCCTCACAATGGCACACACAAGTGCACTTGACATTAGAGTTGAGAGAGTCAAGTTCGTCCCACAGTCTTTTTAGCTTGGTGAAGTAGGATGCAACACTATTATTTTCTTACGTCAACCTGCTTAATATCTTTTGTAAATGGAATAATTTTTCTCCATTTGTTTTCCCAAATCCATGTTCCAAGCTGGTCTAAAGTTCCTTAGCAGTGTGTGAATAGATTACACTGTCTGCTATTTCTTTTGACAGAGAATTCAGGAGCCAAGAGGTAACCATATCATTACATCTATTCCATTGAGGTAGATCTATAGAATCAGATAAAGGAGTGACAACACTCCCAGTGATGAAACCCAACATATTTTTGGCAGAAAGGGCTATATATGTGGATCTCTTCCAACCTTGATAACCCTTTTCATCAAAAGGGTTATGTACCAGTGCCATTCCAGGAGAATTAGAGAGATGGAGATAATATGGGTGATTGATGTCCACTGCCGAAGGGAGTGCAGCAGTAGGGACAGTTGTGGTAGATGGATCAGCAGTCATGGAAGGTTATTAGGGTTGAAAAGAACTACTTCTTTGATACCATGAAAGATTGAGAGAAAATAATTGAGAAAATTTTCTCGTATTCCTTTGTGCACGTCTCTTTCTTTATATACAAAATTCAAGTAATAAAAATAATCTAAATATGTACATTTTCTCTAATTCTAATTGGTTGTTGGAATAACCACTTATGACAAGAATATTCCATTCCATTGTATACTAAAGAAACCTCCAACTCAGCTAGGCCAAAATGGAACAGGTTTATAGTAAATTTGGGCTTGAGATTAATTGTGCTGCCAGCCCATTCTTTGACCCGAAATTAGTGGTCCTTTTCCTTTTGTCTTGGTCCAAAACTTTGGTCTTGTCGAGGTCACTGAAGTCAAAGACTCCTACTCTTCCTTTTCATTTCGTTCACACTTCGAAGAGGGAAAGAGAGAAGCCATGGAAACCATAGACGAGACAGAAGAGGAAGGTTGGATTTCAAAAATAACCATGGAAATACATGAATTTTCCAATGTGGATAAGACTCGTCAAACCATATACAAGGTGCTAAAGACTAATTTTTGCAAATCATGATATATTCTATCTGTTTTATTTTATGTGGCGTTATTTTCTTATTAATTAGGACATTTTGAATTATTTATAAATCTTTAAAAATTTGTAAATATTTGAACTTTAAATTTCTGATTACACTTGTTGGGATGAATTTATAGCCTTATCTAATTCAATCACATGTTAAAGACCAAAATTTTCAAATATCATTGTTTCCTTCTTGAAAAGTCCGCCCACTATCTTGTGGGTGCAGAAGAATTTGCATGCTTTATATGTTAACTGCGAGAAGATTTCAAGAACTGAATGAGATGGCACATAAGTTTAGGCATCCCTTGGTGTTGCTCCATGATTGGTCAACACTGCAATTAACTGTTAAGGTTAAATTGTTTAATCGCTATGTCCCAATGAGAACAAATAGTAATAATATGATCAAGTCAACTTCTAGTAGTGGAAATTGCTTGCTTTTCCAAAATGAGCTTGATGGTGATTCATAAGTTACAAGGATATCATGTTCACATATGTTTCGTATTAATTGTATCAAAAGTTGGCTAGGGGAAAGTAATGGTTGCCCATCTTGTATTGTCAATGTTAATGACCTAGACAATATGATATCTAGTATGGAACTATAAAGTTGGGTTTATGAGACAAGATTTTAGTATGCACTGAAGAGTCATTGGATTAAAGTTTTTTTTCTTCATGTTATATATACTTTTTTCCATTTTGGATTATTACGTACTAGTTTTAAAGGGATAAATTTCATTAGAAATGCTTTGAGTTGTAATATGTTTAAGTAATATATAAAGTATATCTTTCGAAAAAAAATAAAAAATTCATGATGTTTTTATAGGTGAAAAGAATTTACTTTATGTAACTTTGTATTTATTACAGTAATTTCAAGTAGGTTCTATAACTTAGTGATTTTTTATAACAAGGCGGGGTATAAATTTTTAAAAAATAGTAACTATTCTCTTTGTTTTAACTGATGTTGCGCCATTTTGATTTCGAGTAATTAATTATTAGATAAAATGGTATCAGTAAGAGGTATGCATCTCCTAAATGTTGGTGTAAAATATACAAATTAGATAATTATAGTTGAAAAGTAAAACAACAAAATGAATAAAAATTGAATAAATAATATTCAAGCTAGGGCACAGATATCTCACTCTTTTTAAGAAAATTCAAGTCCAATGCGAAATAATCTACATTGACCTAGCCGTATATCTCTTGACTTGTCCCCTCCAGAAACAACAACCCATCAGCGTCATAACTTAAGCAACTCCGGATTAGTTGAAGAGTCCAAAGCCCGCCAAAAGAACACCTTTGTTCATCATATATTTTTTGTATAATAAATATAGTTGGAGACTTAGAATATTATTTTTGTCTCAACTATCTCGTTCACTAAGGATAATCATTCTCTTTTCTATAATGAATATTGTTGGAGACTTAGATTTTTTTTTTTTTGCCTCAACTCTCTCTTTCACTCTTTTCACCTCTCTACACGCTACAATGTTTCCCACGCATCACATATTTCTTACCACTACTCATCTTATTATCTATCTCTTACAACACAAAGAAGGAAACACCCTTTATATAGGTATAGTATAATTCCATTTAGTAAACGAGAGAGTAGTGAAAATTAAGTGTAACACCCTGCAGCCTTCTCTACTCGATACCATCCGTAGTGCTTACTTAAGACACTTAGAACCTGAAAATAAAACTAAGTGTTGGAGACTTAGTCTCATTTTGACCACTTAAACTTTGATGATTTTATTTTTGACCTTTTCGAGGTCGTATTATTTGTTTCAAAATTGATTCATGATCGGGATAGTAAATAGTACATCTCGGATGAGTTTCAGAATTTTCGGACGAGCGTAAGGGCAAGTTTGGATAACCAAAACACAAGCAGCCCGCGATATGCCCACGTCATGCGCTCAAGACCGGTGCTACAGATCCCGTGTCGTGTGCTCATTCGGCCGCTATGAAATCCGCATCGTGCCCTCCATTGCACACTCTCGTAACTTTCCGCTTCTGATTTTCGTGTAATTAACGGCAATAGGGTCATTTGCCTCACCCAAAACCGTCCAAAACACAAGATTTGAACCCCCAAAGAGCATGGTACATCATTATTCTCTCTTTTTTCACTTCAAGAAAACCCTAGATCCCCAAAGATCATGAACCAAGCACTTAAGTCAAGATTTCCAAGAAATAAATCAAGAAGTGAGTTTTATCCTTTGAATTAGGTTATATAAGGTACGTGGAGTTTTCCTAAACTAGATGGTCATGTTGAAATCATTTTGAGTAAGGTTTAAAGTTACGAAATCACATGTTTATGAAGGGTTTTGAAATTACATTAACAAATATGCATTGTGAACCCTTTTAATGATAATGTTTTGGTCTTGAGGCCTTCCTAAAAAATCAAATTTTACTCGATATAAGTATGTATTCGTTTTGAGTTTGGAAGATGAATTGAGAGCGTGAATATTTATACTCATTCTCTTGTTATGACACCTCTTGATTTCACATGTTATGAATTACTCAACAACATGTCTTAAAGCAAGAACTAAGAGTTTTACTATTATTTATGAACTTTATGTCGATTGTGAATTGAAGAGAGGGATATTTCTGACTTGTAAATGCTAGTTGTGATAGTCGAAAGAATTGCATAATTGTCTTAAGAAATTGACCACCCTTTTGTTAAAATGTCGGAACAAGAGAATCTTTGCATAGTTTAACATATGTTTCGAAATAAGAACTTCCTTGCATTTTTAAATGTTTCTGGTGGTCAACTGATTTGATTGGATTGAAAAAAATAAAGAATATTATGATATGGTTGTGTAAATGACTTGCAAGTCTTGGTATGACGATACCAAAATAGATAATGCTATAGCAGACTCAGAACAGAATAGAAGTCAGATTTTATTTAGATTTTTTGAATTTGATTTCATAAAGATGTATGTTTAGAATGTTAAAAATGGGCTTAAGATATGTTAGATGGTTCCCGAATAAGGCAGGAGTTCAGAAAAGTTATTGCCTTAAATTGTGTTCTATTGATATGGGTTATTATGTCCAAAAGAGGGATTATATACTGGCCTAGTGCCTTGTAGCATATCAGAATCAGAAACTCCAACTCTTACGGCAAACTTGGGTTGCAGGCTTGGCCGCCGAGTTAAGGGTGAACTCCATATAGCCCGTGGGATCGTAGAATTGTAGGGTGTAGCACCTAACTCAGAAGTAAAGCAAAGAGGGTGTCATGTTTTCAAGAAACATTTCAAAGTCTTTTAAATATGCCCATGCGTGTTTGTTTATATTGTACGTAAAACTTTTCACAAATTGCTCTCACTTATGTTATGTAAAAGTGCATTATTTTTTATTTTCTGCGTACCAGTACATTTGTATTGACCCCCTATATTTCAGAATCTGAGGCACAGTCCCGGAGTCCTGCTATGCAGTAGGCTGAATTCTATCAGAGATTGCAGTTGGTGCGCCTCCCTAATTTCGAAAGGCCTGTTTTGGAACATTATTATTTTATTTGATTCATGGTCCAACTGAGGGCCTTCTCCCAGTTTTTATACAGATGTTGATTTTGATATTGTTAGAGATTTCGCAGACTGGTGTCGCATGTCTCTGAATGTTATGATCTCAAATTTTGTACTATTTAGTTGAATTAAGTGATTGACCATGTTTCCGTCTTAATTACCTTTTCTGCATATTGTTATAGTATATGAATGGCGTTCATGATTTTTAGATAGAGAAGGGCGCTTGGAGTTCATGGTTTGGGATGTCCGGCGCGGCCAAGGCCCCAGATCGGGTCATGAAAAACTTGGTATCAGAGCACGGTTTATGGTCCCAAGGTGTCTGCGGAATCACATCGGGTAGAGTCCCTTTTATTGGTGTGTAGTGTGCCACAGTTATAAGCAGGAGGCTATAAGGAGTTTACAAATGTCTCTTTTTTTTCATGGTTTAGTTCTTGCTATAGAGTCTGAATGTTCTCTAATCAATGATTTTTTGTATTTTTGAAAGTTACCATGCCTCCCAATCGAACCAATGAACAAAACACCCAAGCTGAGGATGTCCATCCCTCTCAAGGGATACGTACCCATAATAGAGCTCGTACCCCAGAGTTTGTTGCTACTCTGGGAGTTTCTCCAGTTTTGACTAGTCTACCTCGGGCTCTAAGGATTGGTGTTAACCCTCCTCAGAGGGAAGTTTTGAATGCTGAGTTCCGATTATCCATCCATATAATTGCTCAGCTGGTGGCCTCTCAGTCCCGTCGGTCTGAAGATGTGGGTTATGTTTTTTGTTTATCTAAGGTTACACGGGTTGGTCAATTCATGAGGCTGAACCCACCTATATTTACTGGCACGAAGGTCGATGAGGACCCCCAAGGGTTCATTGATGAGCTGTAGAAAATTTTCAGAGTTATGCATGCAAATGAGGTTGAAGGGGTTAAGTTGGAAGCCTATCAGTTGAAGGATATGGCCAATCAGTGGTATAATGAATGAGACGATTCGAAGGGTAGTGATGTTGAGCCTTCTGTGTGGGGCGAGTTTGTGGAAGCTTTCTTAGACCACTTCTTTCCCCAAGAATTACGGGAGTCAAAGGCTGAAGAATTTATGAATTTAAAGAAGGGAAAAATAAGTCTTAAGGAGTACACATTGAAGCTCACCCAGCTGTACCGATATGCTCCAGAATTGGCAGGTAACATGATAGCTCACATGAGGAAGTTTGCATCCGGTCTTTCGGATGATCTGGTGTTGAAATGTAAAGGAGCTATGTTGAATAGAGACATGGATTTCTCCATGTTATCTTTTCATATTCAACAAGTTAAGGAGCAGAAGAAAAGGCTAGCAGAGGCAAGGATGAAGGACAGGAAGGACAAGAGGGTCAGATCTATAGACCAGAATAACAGTAAGTACCAGGGTAGTAACAATTGGGTTAATAAGTTGTCGAAGAATAAGTTTTAGAGTAATGCTTAGTCTTAGGCTGGCACCTTAGCGCCCAGACCTCCAATTGATTGACGGTTCCAAAATTTTTAGACCAACAATAAATCAGGAGTGCAGGGTACCTTTTCCTAAGGTAGTGTAGATTAGTCGTATCGAACATTTCCATGATGTGGGACCTCTGGTAAACATCACCCAGGTAGGTGTCTGTTGGGCATATTGGTGTGTTATATTTGTGGTCAGTCTAGCCATTTTCAGAAAGATTGTCCTTCCACCAAAGAAAATTTCGATGGTCCTAAGTCTTAAGAAAATTCCTCAGCTCCACCACCTCCTAAGAGTACCACTTCAGCTACCGGGGACAGTCGCAATCGCTTGTATGCTTTATCTAACTGCTAGGATGCTGAGGCTTCGCCATATGTTGTCATAGGTACGTTACAAATTTTCTCTCGTGATGTGTATGCGTTTCTTGATCTTGGGTCTACCCTGTCTTATGTGAGCCCTTATATGGCCGTTAGTTTTGGTTTCAAACCCGAAAATATTCCTGAACCTTTCTCTATTTTCACTCCTGTTGATGACTTTATTATGGCTAGAAGGTTCTATAGAAATTGTGTGGTGTCTGTCGGTCATCGTGATACTGTGACCGACCTTATAGAGCTTGATATGATTGATTTCGATGCCATTCTAGGAATGGATTAGCTCCATTCGTGTTATGCCATATTAGATTGTAGAACCCAAAAGGTTACTTTTTATTTTCCAAGTGAGCCAGTGATAGAATGAGAGAGGTATTCCTTAGCACAAAGGGGGAAGTTCATATCTTATCTTAGAGCCCAGAAGCTTATATCAAAGGGTTGTTTGTACCATCTTATTCAGGTCAAAGATTCTAGTATCTAAAGTCCTTCCCTCCAGTTTGTCCCTGTAGTTAAAGAATTCCCCTAAGTCTTTCCTTATAATCTCCCAGTGATCCCACCTGACAGAGAGATAGATTTTGGTATTGACTTATTACCGAACACTCATCCTAGTTCAATTCCCCATATAGAATGGCTCCTGCAGAATTGAAAGAGCTTAAAGAACCGTTAAAATATCTTCTTGATAAGATCTTTATCTATCCTAGTATTTCTCCCTAGGGTGCACCAGTGCTCTTCGTGCATAAGAAAGATGGCTCCTTCCGTATGTGTATAGACTATCGTCAGCTGAATAAGGTCACTATTAAAAATAAATACCCTCTTCCTAGAATTGATAGTTTGTTTGATCAACTTCAAGGTGCCAAATATTTCTCCAAGATAGACCTTCATTCAGGGTATCATGAGCTGAAGGTTAGGTAGGCGGGTATTCCCAAAACAGCTTTTCGAACCTGATTTGGCCATTATGAAGTCTTAGTCATGTTCTTCAGACTGATTAATTCCCCTGCAGCTTTAATGGACCTAATGAATAGGGTGTTCCATCAGTGTCTAGATCGGTTCGTCATAGTCGTTATTGACAACATCTTGGTTTATTCTAAGAATGAGGAGGATCATGCCAATCACCTCCAAATCATCCTTTAGACCCTCAAAGATCTTGAGTTATATGCAAGGTTTTCCAAATGTGAATTCTATCTTAGTGCTATTGCTTTCATGGGGAACATTATTTTTAGTGAGGGGATCAAGGTTGACCCCCAAAAAATTGAGGCAGTGAGAAAATGCCCAGACCTACGACTCCAATCGATATTCAGAGTTTCCTGGGTTTGTCAGGGTATTATAGAAGATTTGTAAAGAGCTTTTCCTCTATAGTTTATCCCCTTACCAAATTTACTTAGAAAAAGGTGAAATTTTTGTGGTCGGACTCATATGAAAATAGTTTTGAGAAACTGAAAGATAAGTTGACTACCATGCTAATTTTGACTTTTCCTGAGGGTTCAGAGGGTTTTATCGTGTATTGTGATGCGTCTCGGGTAGGACTTGGGGGTGTTCTTATGTATCATGGTAAAGAGGTGGCTTATCTATCTAGGCAGTTGAAGGTGCATGAAAAGAATTATCCAACTCATGACTTAGAGTTAGCAGCTATGTTGTTTGCACTTAAGATCTAGCGGCATTATCTTTATGGGGTGCATGTAGATATATTTACTGATCACAAAAGTTTGTAGTATGTTTTCTCATAGAAAGAGATGAATCTCATGAAGAGGCGTTGGTTATAATTGTTAAAGTATTATGACATGACCCTGCACTATCATCCGAGCAAGGACAATGTGGTGGTCGATGCTCTTAGCAGGTTGTCAATGGGTAGTCTTTCTCATGTTGAGAAAGGGGAGAGGGAGATGGTGAAACATTTTTATCGACTTGTAAATCTGGGGGTTCAACTTCTGGATTCCAAAGATGGAGCAGTAATTGCTCATAAGGTAGCTAAATCCGCCTTATGTTCTGAAGTTAAGGAGAAATAGGCGAAGGATCCCATTTTGGCACAGATTAAGAAAGTTGTTGGTCAACAGAAGGTGATGGCATTTGAAATCAAAAGTGCTGGGATTTTTTTAGGTATCAGGGTAGGCTTTGTGTGCCAAACATGGATGGTTTGCTAGAGAGGATTCTTGATGAAACTCACACTTCAAGGTATGTGGTTCACCCAGGCTCTACAAAAAATGTATAATGACCTTAAGACTATTTACTGGTGGAATGATATGAAAAGAGATGTTGCTAACTTTGTTTCCAAGTGTTTAAATTGTCAAGAAGTCAAGGTAGAGCATTTGAGACTATGTGGCACGTCTCAAGAGATAGCTTTATCGGTGTGGAAGTGGGATATAATTAATATGGACTTCATTACGAGGCTTCTGGAGTCCTAGAACCAATACGACTCTATTTGGGTAATTTTAGACCGAATGACCAAGTCCGCTCATTTTCTTCAGTACGGGCGAACTATTCTGGGGATAACTATGCTAAGTTGTACATTCGGGAGATAGTTCGATTTCATGGTGCTCCCGTGTCCATTATATTCGATAGAGGTACGCAATTCTCTTCATAGTTTTGGCGGTCTTTCCAAAGGGGTTTAGGCACCCAAGTGAACCTGAGAACTGCATTCCATCCTCAGACTGATGGACAAGTTGAACACACCATTCATACCCTTGAGGATATGTTGAATGCCTATGCGATTGACTTCATAGTTAGTTGGGTGGATCATTTGATGTTGATAGAATTTGCCTTATAACAATAGCTACCATTCCAGTATTTAGATTTCCCCTTTTGAGGCGCTTTGTGGGAAAAGGTGTAGGTCACTAATTGGATGGTATGAAGTGGGTGAAACTCGATTTTTTGGACCTGGCCTTATTCATCAGGCAATGGAAAAGGTAAATATTATTCGGAAGCAACTTAAGACTTCTCAGAGTCACCCGAAGTCTTATGCCGATGTTAGAAGAAGAGATTTAGAATTCGGGGTTGATGATTGTGTTTTCCTAAAGGTCTCCCCCATGAAGGGGGTCATGCAATCTGGAAAGAATGAAAATCTTAGTCTTCGTTATATAGGACCATATCATATTGTAAGAATGATAGGTGGGGTTGCTTATGAGTTAGATTTGCCCACAAAACTGGCTTTTATTTATTCGGTATTCCAAGTATCCATGAAGAAGAAGTGTATTGGAGATCCTTCACTTGTGTTACCTGTAGAGGAGATTAATGTGGAAGACTCTTTTTCATATGAAGAAGAACCTATCACTATTTTGGATCATCAAGTTTGGAAACTGAGAAGTAAGGAAATAGCTTCAGTTAAGGTGTTATGGAAGAATAAAAAAGTTGAGGATCTACTTGGGAGTGAAAGGATGACATGATATCTAGATGCCCAAACCTCTTTGAGACTGGAGATGATGGCATAGAAGGTATAAATCATATACTACTCTCTCTCTATCTCTTTCTTAGTATGCTTGAAATCAAGCTTTTCTGTATTCCGTCATTCGGGGACGAATGATCCCAAAATGGGGATAATGTAACACCCCGTAGCCTTCTCGACTTGATACCACCCTTAGTGCTTACTTAAGACACTTAGATCCTGAAAATAAAAACTAAGTGTTCGAAACTTAGTCTCATTTTGACACCTTAAACTTCGATCATTGTATTTTTGACCTTTTCGAGGGCGTATTATTGACTTTAAAGTTGATTCATGATCGGGGTAGTAAGTAGTATATCTTGGGTAATTTTCAAAATTTTCTAATGAGCGTAAGGGTAAGTTTGGATAACCAAAACAATAACAGCCCGCGATATGCCCACGTCAGGCGCTCCAAACCGGTGCTACAGATCCCGCATCACTCGCTCATTCTGGCGCTATGAATCCCTAGTCTCTCCCTCTATCGCGTGCTCTCATCATTTCCAGCTTTTGATTTATGTGTAAATTAGAGCAATAGGGTCATTTACTTCACCAAAAACTATCCAAAACACAAGCTTTGAGACCCCAAAGAGCATGGTACATCATTATTCTTTTTTTTTCACTTCAAGAAAACCCTAGAGCTCCAAAGATCAAGAACCAAGCTCTTAAGTCTAGATTTCCAAGAAACAAATCAAGAATCGAGTTCCATTCTTTGAATTAGGTCACCTAAGGTACTTGGGATTTTCCAAAACTATATGGGCATGTTGAAATGATTTTGAGTAAGGTTTAAAGTTACGAAATCATATGTTTACTGTCACACCCCTTTTAACGCGTACTCCAAAATATTATGATTTTAAGTCCGAAAGGATTTTATTATTTAAGTGATAAGAAATAAAAATTTGTTTCAGAAAAGGATTATTTACATTTTTTATTCAGAGTCGCCACTTGGCATAATCCGGTGTGCCAAGTCACCTTTGAAAAATCCTTTTCGAAACCATTTGACTCTTAAACCGGTTAGCGAACAGAGATTCCGGCTAACGAATTCTGTTGAACGAGTGGAAGGTGTTAGGCACCCCTCGATCCCGTGGTTCAACCATGGTCGCTTGGTGGAGTGTATCGACTATTTTGGCATTATGAAATGTATAAACCACACAAAAGAACACAAAATAACCAAACAATAAACAAAACAAAGCAGTCCAAAAACGTAAAGTCCAGTCCAATTATACAGTCCGAAAAATAGGAAAAATACGAAAATATAAATCCTAGTCTAATCTAAACCTAGACTAAGCTCCAATTTCCTTACCTGACGCCGTGGGCCTTCATCACGATTATTTTCCGCCAACATGATACGTTGGGGCATTCCCCAGTGAATAAATACAAATGATCTCGGGGCATTCCCCGGCTAAATAAATATATCTGAATTAAACAGGATAATCTAGAAAGAGACATTCACACGCACATTCCAACATCCCACGAAACACTTATTCCTAAATTTTTGCCTGCCCGACCTATGTTTGCCTACCCGCTCGACTTACCATGATGCTATCACGAAATTGATAATTAGACGTGAAAGTAACAATAACGACAAATAAAAAAAACAACAAATCAAAATTAATCCTAATTCACTTTAACAATTTTTAAACTCGCGCCCCGAATTCCCTTTAAACAACATAATAAGTGCATGCTTTGATTTTCCAATCACATCTCATAATCCGAAACCAACATCAAACACAACACAAACAACGAAGATTCAAACCAAACACATGACAAATAAATCATCCACACCCACAACATCAATAAAAAGTCAAAATAAATTAAAGATTCGGTTAGAAGAAATGGACCTCGATGAAATTGATCCTTGTCGATAATAGAGAAATCCGAAGACCAAAATACTCGACCGGAGAACCTCACAACGAGCAAACCAAACTCGGTATTAAAATAATAACCGGACAGCTCCAAAACCAGTGAATAAAAACTTTACTATACCAAACCCAACCAAGAACGACGACGCGATTCGATAAAGACGACTCGAAATCCAATATTGACGACGAACCAAGAAATAGACGAAACCAAAACCCCTCGACAAACAACAAGAAACCAAAAACCCAACGCAGATCGAGCTCCGAGGAGCTCCGACGCCGGCGTCGGCAGATCTAGGCGGTGCGGTAGAAGCTGTGCGGCGCCATCGCTGGCGTCGGCATTGGTGGGCCGGCCGTCGTCGTTATGGTTGAAACGACAGCGGCGTCTTCACCGAAGTTGACTGTTCACCGCAGATCTAGGCGCTGCTAGTGTTGTTGTTGTTCCGAGAGAAAAAAAGGGGGAGAGAGGGAGTGACGACGGCGCTGTTGCTATCGTCGGAGAGAAAGAGAGAGGGAGATCGGAGTGACGACGGTGTTGTTGCGTCGTCGGAGAGAGAGAGAGAGGGAGTGAGTCGACGGAGAGAAAGAGAGAGAGAGGAGGGAAATATGGTGGTGTTGTGGTGGCCAGAGCTCCGGTCAGTAACCGGCGACGTTTTAGCGAGAGAGAGTAAAGTTTAGAGAGAGAGAGTGCTGATCTTTTTCATTTTTTCTTCTACTTTTCCTGATTTTTTTTTTGGTTCCTCCTCTTATTTTGTGTGTATGTGTGGGTATATATTATGCTCTTTCTTTTTGGACAAGAAAAAAAGAGGGGGGTGGGGTAACGTGGGGTAGGGGGTAGTGGTGAGGTGTTATGTTTTTATTGGGTAGGTGGTTAGGATAAGATAGGGTTACTTATTTTTGTCATTTTGTGGAGGGATTATAACACGGGTGAGGGTACACGGTAGTATAGGGTAAACAATAGGTAAAAACGATATTGGGGATGGACGAAATTAGGTGTCTACATCATGCCCCCTTTGAATGTAAACATGAAGTGTTTTCAGGCAAAGATGTAGACAACGAGATAGAATTTTATCCCGACCATTATTCAAAGAAAGAAACAGGAGAAAGAAGGACTATCGGGTCTTGAATTAGTACAGCTTACCCACCCAAGTTATGAAGGGATCAAGTGATAAGTATCTCCAACGATTGGACGGAGATGGACTATACCGAGTTAGAGAGTCAGGTGAGGTTCCGTCGAGGTTCCGGTCCGCGGCTCTGTTATTACATCAAAATGAAAATTACAAGCTAAAACATAAATGAAATTACAAAAATCCTATCTATACAGCTTCTGTTGGTTCTTGACTCGACTTTCATCACCCTATTCTTCAGGCGGGCTCCTGACTTGCAATTTCTTTCGACTTGTTGCTTGTCTTTCAATTACTTCGCTTTGTTGCATGACTTTTTATTTCTTCACCCTATTCTCCAGGCGGGCTCCGGACTTGCTATTTCATCACCCTGTTCTTCAGGAGGGCTCCTGACTTGCTATTTCATCACCCTGTTCTTCAGGCGGGCTCCTGAAACCCAACATTAAAACTAGAACAAAAATTATAGTAAAATAGCATTTCACTTTTGAAAGCGTTGTCCCATTTTCCAGGAGGGTCCTGAGCAGAAAGTAAAAAATCCATTTTTTAGGAGGGTCCTGAATTGAAAGCAAATTCCTATTTTCCAGGAGGGTCCTGAATTGAAAGTAAATTCCCATTTTCCAGGAGGGTCCTGAACATAAAGTAAAATCCCATTTTTCAGGAGGGTCCTGAGCTGAAAGTAAATTCCCATTTTTCAGGAGGGTCCTGAATTGAAAGTAAATTCCCATTTTTCAGGAGGGACCTGAACATAAAGTAAAATCCCATTTTTTAGGAGGGTCCTGAACAGAAAGTAAAATCCCATTTTTCAGGAGGGTCCTGAACATAAAGTAAATTTCCATTTTCCAGGAGGGTCCTGAACATAAAGTAAAATTCACGGATGTACATTTCCAATGGTAGCTGAATTAAGTGAAGCAAATTTCCCCTTATTTCAACAAAGAAAATTTGTCAGTTAAAGACTTAGTGGTGGCCTCTAGCTCTTGGCTTCTCGGGTATCTGCCCCAGCACATGTTCCTTTCATCTTTGTTCCAAATTGCTAACACTTTCCTTGTCTTGCCGCATCATTTACCAGGATCCAGATTGAGGGAAATGAGTTCTGACTCAAACAATGGGTTTCCATTTTACCATGCCCTGAGGTGCGCCCTTTTTCCAAATCTGAATACTTTCACGAATCCAACAGTCTGTCGGTTGATAGACTTCCTTTGTTTCATGTTGAATTACGATTATATTTCTTTCATGTGCCGGTCCTTGGCTTTTCCTCATATAATTGGAAAGACTGGTAGTAAATTTTGAAATCCTTTCTCGCTTTTTTTGACACAGACTTGACTTAAAAATGTAAAGAAACAATGGTGACTTTTATTTTGATAAATGACATAAAAAGACAAAAATCTTGAATATGTAAATGAAAGAAAAGGGCAATGTCCCATATTCAAAAAGAAAACCTTATCTGAATACAACAACCAACTCCAATGAGTATGACATGCATTTTGGATTGAGCTGCCTGATCTTCCTTTCCAAACTCCCCATTCGCTGTTGAGTTCGTGGCTTTGCCGCTGAGCCGCTTCTTCAAATCCATTGGACTCATTCATCACATTCGATTGTTGACATCTTAAATGACTTTTGCCAACAAATCTCTTTCTTTTCACTTTTCACTTTTCTCTTGAACTCTCCATTGCCTTACGGTGCCCGTGAGGGTTTTCACCAATAAGACTCTCTCATTTTTATTTCTCTCCACTCACCATCGTCTTATGGTTCCTGCAAGGGTTTTCACCAATAAGACTCTCTCATTTTTGTATTTCTCTCAACTCACTATCGCCTTATGATGTGCACGGGGGTTTTCACCAATAAGACTCTCTCATTTTTATATTTCTCTCCTGATTTCTTATGCCGAGGGAGACAAATGGAACCTCACAATGTATCATCAATATCCATTGCATGTTTAGCCTTTACATTATCAAAATTGATCTGAAGGACTTTCTTTGGTTGTAACTTGACTTTTGTTTAAGGTTAGAAAAAATGGTAAGGGGCTCAAACGATACTTGAAGTGGGGGTGGGACTTACAACTTTTGGAATCGACTCAAACAACATGTTAACTCATGCCCCAGTTTTTGTTGACCGGGTGAATCTTAAATCTTTATTTGGGTTAGACCGAGCCCGAAATAGGGCAGCCTACGTATCTCACTCCCGAGAGAGGAGAATCGGGTCGCACGTAGTTCCATCATCTTGTTCTTTGTTTTGATTTGATTTTTTTTCTTTTATTTTCAAACTCTTTCTTTTTTTCTTATTTTCTTGACATTTATCTTTGACTCTATTTTGATTCCAAAAGAGGGATATGAAAGAAAAATAAACGAGGCTCAAACGGGTAAAAAAGGGATGACACAATGTTTGGATAGAAGAATAAAATACCTTCACCATATCAATCTTAAAAAATGCAAGTACTAAAGATGCAATAAACTCAACAAAGTATCAAATATCATACATAGTATCTTTTGACCGCATCAGCATTGATAGTCATTTCTGCCATTTTGCCTTCAATATCTGTCAAATATAAGGCTCCATTGGGCAACACTTTCTTCACAACGAATGGACCTTGCCAGTTTGGGGAGAACTTTCCTTTCGCTTCAACCTGGTGAGGAAGGATACGTCTCAATACCAACTAACCAACTTTAAAATTCCTGGGACGGACCTTTTTGTTATACGCACGAATCATCCTCCTCTGATACAACTGGCCATGACACACAGACGTTAGCCTTTTTTCCTCGATCAAACTCTAATGTTCCAGTTGGGTTTTTACCCATTCGTTATCATCAATCTATGATTCTACAATGACTCGAAGAGAAGGAATTTCAACTTCTGCAAGGATGACTGTTTCTGTCCCATACACTAATAAATATGGAGTTGCCTCTGTTGAAGTGCGAATAGTGGTGCGATAACCTAGCAATGCAAACGACAACTTTTCATGCCACTGTCTAGAACCTTGTACCATTTTTCTTAGTATTTTTTTTATATTTTTATTGACGGCTTCTACAGCACCATTGGCCTTTGGGCGATATGGAGTATAATTTCGATGTGCGATCTTAAACTGTTGATACACTTCTTACATCAAATGACTATTGAGATTGGCAGCATTGTCTGTAATGATCATCTTAGGAATTCCAAATCTACAAATGATATTGGCATGAACAAAATCTACCACAGCCTTCTTTGTCACTGACTTGAAATTTATTGCTTCCACCCACTTTGTGAAGTAGTCAATGGCTACCAAAATGAATCTATGTCTATTTGATGCCTTCGGCTCAATCGGTCCAATCACATCCATTCCCCAAGCCACGAACGGCCATGGAGCGGCCATTGAATGCAACTCAAAAGGAGGAAAACGTATCAGATCGCCATGCACCTGACATTGATGACACTTTCGAACAAATTGAATAGAATCCCTCTCCATAGTAAGCCAGTAATAACCTGCTCGAAGAATCTTCTTTGAAAATACATGACCGTTCATATGCGACCCGCATACTCCAGAGTGTATTTCAACCATGATTGTCTAGGCTTCTTTTGCATCTACACACCTTAAAAGTCCCAGATCTGGGGTCCTCTTATACAAGATTCCCCCACTTAAGAAAAATCCACTAGCCAAACGCCTAATAGTCCTCTTTTGATCATTGGTGGCATATGTTGGGTATTCTCCTGACTGAATGTACCGCTTGATATCCAAAAACCAAGGTTCTCCATCGAGCTCTTCTTCAACCGCATTATAGTAAGCATGCTGATCACGACTCTCTATATGCACTGGATCGATATAGGCTTTGTCAGGATGTTGGAGCATTGAAGACAGAGTGGCTAAAGCATCAGAAATTTCATTATGAATCCTTGGAATATGCCTAAATTTTACTAACACAAATCGTCGACATAGCTCCTGCAAGCATTGTCGATACGGGATGAGCTTCAAATCTCGCGTCTCCCAATCGCCTTGAATTTGATGGACGAGCAAATCTGAATCTCCCAACACCAATAATTCTTGGACTCCCATATCAACAGCTAACCTCAAACCAAGGATGCAGGCTTCATACTCTGCCATATTGTTAGTACAGTAGAATCAAAGTTATGTTGTTACCGGGAAATGTTGTCCTGATTCAGAGATAAGAACCACACTTATTCTGACTCCTTTCATATTGACAGCTCCATCGAAGAATAACCTCCAACCTGGATCAGCATCCATAACGACTTCATCGACACACGACACTTCTTCGTTAGGAAAATATGTCTTTAATGACTCGTACTCTTCATCGATGGGATTCTCAGCAAGATGATCTGCCAAGGCTTGGGCTTTCATGGTGGTTCGAGTCACATATACGATGTCGAACTCGGTAAGCAATATTTGCCACTTTGCCAATCGACCTGTCAGCATAGGCTTCTGAAAGATATATTTCAAAGGATCCATGCGGGAGATGAGATAAGTAGTATAGGATGAGAGATAGTGCTTTAACTTCTGTGCTATCCAAGTTAGGGCACAACACGTCCTTTCAAGAAGAGTATACCTGGCCTCATATGCGGTGAACTGCTTGCTAAGATAATAAATAGCCTGCTCCTTTTTGCCTGTGACATCATGTTGACCCAGGACACAACCGAAAGAATTGTCCATGACTGATAAATATAAGATCAAAGGCCTACCAGGCTCCGGGGGTACCAGCACGGGCGGATTTAACAAATATATTTTGATTTGATCGAACACTTCCTGACATTTTTCAATCCATTTTACCGCAGCACTCTTTTTCAGCAACTTAAATATGGGCTCACAAGTGGTTATGAGTTGAGCAATAAACCTGCTAATGTAGTTCAGTCTACCAAGCAAACTCATCACCTCCGTTCTATTCTTGGGCGGGGGTAACTCCTGAATGACTTTGATTTTTGAGGGATCCAATTCAATTCCCCAACGGCTGACTACAAACCCCAACAGCTTTCCAGATGGAACTCCAAATACACATTTTGCCGGGTTGAGTTTGAGATTATACCTGGGAAGCCTTTCAAAGAACTTTCTTAAATCTTTAACATGGTCGGCCTGACTTTTTGACTTAATAATCACGTCATCCACCTAGACCTCAATCTCTTTATGCATCATGTCATGAAACATAGTGGTCATGGCTCTCATGTATGTTGCTCCAGTATTCTTCAAACCGAACGGCATCACTCGATAACAATAAGTTCCCCATGGTGTGATAAAAGATGTCTTCTCCGCGTCTTCATCATCCATAATGATCTGGTGATATCCGGCATAGCAATCCACAAAAGAGGCAACCTTGTGTTTAGCACAGTTGTCTAACAAAATGTGGATGTTGGGCAGTGGAAAATCATCTTTCGTACTTGCTCTATTCAAATCGCGGTAATCAACACACACTCGAATTTTGCCATCTTTCTTTGGTATGGGAACAACATTGGATAACTACATGGGATAACGAGACACTCGAATTACTTTGGCTTCAAGTTGTTTCATGATTTCCTCTTTGATTTTAATACTTACATCGGTTTTAAACTTCCTCAACTTCTGTTTGACAGGGGGAACGCGAGATCAGTTGGAAACTTGTGAGCCACTAATTTTGTGCTTTAACCTGGCATATCATCATAAGACCATGTAAAAACATCCTTATAATCAATTAATGCTTGAATCATTCCCTCTTTTATCTGTGGCAAAGCATGTACACTGATATTAGTTTCCCTAACATCTTCTTGATCCCCTAGATTTATTGGCTCAGTCTCATTCAAATTAGGATTCGGTTTGTCTTCAAACTGTTCCAACTCTTTGCTTATTTCTTCTAGTGCTTCTTCTTCATTATATTTCCCATCCCACTTCATTACATCTTGATTAGTTTGGATTTTAAGATCAGGTTGAAAATTTCTCATGCATGTTATGTCATTAGAATCAGCATAAAGAGAACTGTGTAAGAAAAAAAAACAAAATATATTAGACACAAAACAAAAAGGACATTGCATTTCATTAAATAAAAAGATAGAAGGGTTTAAACACAGATGCCAACATAACATAAACAAACTAAAATCCTAAATACAACCCTGAAATAACTCGGATAAACATAAAAAAAAACAAAAAAAACTACCAAAACTCCCTCCTGACGGGGAGAGGAGTGACTTCCCAATTATTGATCCGGACAGCTGGACCTATGAATTGCACATCTGCCATACTGGTACCTTCTCCTGCTTCGACCATATCAACTTCCATACAAAGGTTCTGGAAGTCATCAACCAATTCAACCTCAAATTCCACATGCTTCGTGACACCGCTCTTAACAAATGATTCACTGAGTAGTGGCATTGGGCGAGGGAGTGACCATATTTCCTTTTTCCTTCCCTTGGCTTTCTTCAGATCTTCAGCTGTAGGATCAAATCCCAGACCAAACGTGCCCACGTTCTCACTCGGACATATGGTATGAACTATACCGTGTAGAGACGCTCCCAAACCCTTTCCTGGCTCAAATCCGTATTTCCAAAGTTCACTCACCATCATGATAGAAGCAGAAGACAATTGTGGTCCCGGTATAGCCTGCCATTCAAGGATACGATTCACTGGCACTGTATCAAAAATTTGATAGACGAATGTCTCCTCTACGTTATTTGCTTCGATAAGAGACAAGGGAGAATCTTCGTAGGCTGACAAATCTCCTTCACCATGAATAACTACTTCTTGCCTGTCATGCTCAAACTTAATCATTTGGTGCAGTGTAGATGCAACCGCCTTGGCCTTGTGGATCCACGGCCTTCCCAATAACAGATTGTAAGAGGATTCTACATTCAATACTTGAAACTCTACGGCGAACTCAACAGGCCCTATGGTCAACATTAGTTCTATTTTGCCAATGGAACTTGATTTTGCACCATCGAAAGCCCTAACACATACATTGTTGGTCCTAATCCTCTCAGCACCAATATTCAGCTTTTGCAAAGTAGAAATAGGGAAAATATTTGTACCTGAACCTCCATCAATCATAACATAAGTGACATAGAAATCTTCACACTTCACTGTAATATAAAGGCCCCGGTTATGCCCTGTACCTTCAATAGGCAATTCATCATCAGAAAAGCTGATCCGATTGACCTCAAAGATTTTTCCAACCATTTTCTCAAGATGGTTGATTGTAATCTCCCTTGGAACATATGCTTCATTTAATACCTTCAGTAAAACATCACGATGCTCCTTGGAGTGCAACAGCAAAGATAAAAGGGAAATTTGAGCAGGGGTTTTCTTTAGCTGGTCTAATATTGAATACTCTGGCAATTTCATCTTTTTCAAAAATTCTTCGGCTTCTTCTTCGGTGATAGGCTTTTTGATAGATGACGGTCCACTCACCATTAGCTTGGACTTTCTTACCTAGTCAAACCCCCTACCTCATCTACATCTTCCACTACTTCTTTCCCATGATAGGTCACCACGGTCCGCCCATAATTCCAGGGAATCCTTTTCGTATCAACTATCGGAGGTTGGGTCATCGGTTTGAGGACAATAGGCACTGCCAGTGCTCCTTTCACCGTCAAGATGGGCTGACTCAGAGCTCCCACCACCGTCAACTTAGGTTTATCCTGACTTGAATCAACATACCTTCTGGCGCCTTGTACTGTGATCAGGGGCTTCTTTGTGCTTTCTTGGGCTTTATCTTCTCTCATTCCTTCCTAGCTCAATGACATTGCTTTCAAAGACTCCGCTACATTCACCGATTTCTCCTCAATGGTCTGTATCTTGACAATAGGCTTATAACCCCTCGAAGACTCTTCCCCATCATATATCAATTCTAACATATTGGCTTCAGCATGGGTTGACAGCGGATTCTGGTTAATGTTTGGACCATTCGGGGCCTGGACCAGCATCTGATTTGTGACAATAAAATCTTGGACAACTCTCTTTAAATGCCAGCATTTGTCGATATCATGGCCTGGCATATCAGAACAGTACGCACACCTTAAAAAATAATCGAGATTCCTTGGTGATGGATTTGAAAGCCTTCCTTGAATTGGGCTTAAAACCTTCAACTTTCTTAACCTATCAAACAAGCTATCATATGACTCCCCAAGAGGTGTGAATTGATTTTTTACCGCCTTCTCCTTCTTATACTCGGGCCTAGGTTGAAAACTAGGTATGGAAGGGTTTTGGTAATTTGGTGGAGCGAATGGGCGATTTTGTGGAGTTTGCGCACGCTACTGCGGGTAAGAAGGGGTTTGGGCATATGGTTACGCGCTATATACTGGGTACGGGGGTGGTGGAATGGAATATAAAGGGTTTTGTGGAGGGTATTAATGGTGGGGAGTAATATATGGAGCTTGGGCGTAGACTTGGGCTTGGGATTGGGGATAGGGGCGAGGTGGTCTTTTGGGATAGGAATGGGTTCCAGCTACAACAGTCGCCACATCCTCTTTCTTATTTTTACCTCCAAATGGGCCAGATCCACCTTGAATCGCTTATGTGGTGGCTTTCAATGCGGCAATACTCACTATTCGTCCGGTCTTGATTCCATCCTCTATCATCTCCCCCATTTTGAGGACTTCAATAAAAGACTTTCCCATTGCCGGGAGTAAATGATTAAAATAAGTCTCATCCTGTGCCTGAGTGAAAACCTCTACCAACTTACTTTCTTTCATCGGAGGCTTTACCCTGGCGGCCTGTTCACGCCACCTTATCGCGTATTCCCTAAAACCTTCAGTGCCTTTCTTCTTCATGTTGACCAAAGATTTTTCGTCCGGAATCAGGTCGATGTTATACTGAAAATGTTGCACAAACTCAGAAGCCAAGTCGTCCCAGCTGTTCCACTTGTCGATATCTTGATCGATAAACCATTCTGAAGCCAGATCAGAAAGACTCTCTCCAAAGAAAGCCATGAGCAGCTTTTCCCTTCCTCGTGCAGCTCTCAACTGGTTGCAATAGCGTCTCAAATGGGCCACGGGATCACCGTGTCCTGCATACTTCTCGAACTTAGGAATTTTAAAATCGAGGGGAAGGTTGATGTCTGGGAACATGCACAGATCTTTATAAGAAACACTCTTATAACGTCCGATTCCCTGTAAATTTCTTATGGCCTGTTCTAAACTTTTCAACTTCCACGCTATGACTTCCTGTTCCTCTGTTGCAACAGGTTTCTTTGAATCAAATGGAAATGCAGGTGGCTGAGTGTACCCATACGGTTCATTCATTCTCAAAGTCGGCTCCGGGGCATAATACTGACTATCTGGAACCTTCAATACTGGCTCACTGGCAGACCAAGGAAGCCTCATTGTGGGACGCACAGCATATATAGGAGTTTCATGTGGTGGCGGGGACACGAATATCGGTGTGATCGGTGGTGCTGTATAAGCAGGTGGTCTTGATTGGGGAGATGCCAAGGGTACACCAGAATTGCCAGGATAATAATATCGCGGAGTAAATCCTGGCGCGTGCTCAGGTGACTCAGTAGGAGCAGAGAATTGCGCCTGAGAGAGCGATGCGCCATTACAGATATTCCCAAGACCTTCAGGGAGCGGAGGAGGAGGCATTCCGCTGGCTCATGCCCAGAGCAAATCTATCAATTGTTGCCTTAGCCTTACTACCTCATCATTGTGTTCTAAAATTTCTTCCCTGTGATCCTGATCCGGGTCAATGAGCGAATTTTCAATCTCCCTGCTAGCCATGACAAGCTTTGCTTTGGATCTAGTGAAGTATGGGTGACTAGCCAGAATGCTGCAAACCTACCACTATTATCTGAAAGAACATGCTCATCAAAGACGACATCCGTTAGGATTAGGGAACACAACAAGCATGAGAGTCACATTGGTAAAATTTTCCTAAATTCATGTTCATTTCTACCAGCTTTTTAGGGTAGCGAGGTCATTTCAACATCATCCCGATTTTTATCTACACTTTTTTTTATATCCACCTCTATTCTTTTCACTTCTCTCGTTATCTACCTTTATTTTATTATTCTTTATGGCTTTTGTTTTTTTTCTTTAAAAAAGGAAAAATAATGAAAAACAACGAAACAAAATGATTAGATCGAACCCAAAAGTAGGTTGCCTATGTATCATGTTGTACATGAATCAGATCTTGCGTAGTTCGGGCAGTTTTGCCAAAATGCCCAATTAAATTCTTTTTTCTTTCTTGAAAGGAAGTGTCAAAAGAATTGATGAAAATCTTTTTTTTTTTAGGTTTAAATCTCTATACAAAATGAAACCTGTGATTACCAAAGAAAAAATCTTTTTGGGTTTTCAATTTTTGAATTTCATGTGAAAATGAAACTTGAAACTATTAAAGAAAAATCTTTTTGTAATTTTCTTTTAGAGATGTATATGAAACACCTACTCTAAGTGAAGAGTGAAAAAAATCTTTTTAAATTTTTCAGATTCCTGTACAACATTAAATCTATGGTTACCAAAGAAAATATTTTTGGATTTTCGATTTTAAATTTCATACGAAAATGAAACTTGAACCTATTAAAGGAAAATATATTTTTTTCTTTCTTTTAAAGATGTACATGAGACACCTACTCTAAATGAAGAGTGAAGAAAATCTTTTTTGAATTTTGAAATAAGATCCCCGAACCTAAAATAGGTTGCCTACGTATCTCACTCCCGAGAGAGGAGAATCAGGGGTACGTAGTTCGTCCCGATTGGACACTTAACGATTAACTAATAAATTGACCCTAACTTAAGAGACAACCAAAAACAAACGAGTGAAAACTTTTTGGATTTTCAACTTGAAATTTCAACTAAGACTGACACCACCAATTAAAAAAAAAATCTTTTTGGTATTTTGTTTTTGACAAATAAGTAGACAAAGCAAACAAAACCCTCTTTTTTTTTCATTCATTTTTTTTAACTTACGGTACTTTGAGAAGATAAATGCAAAACGTAAAAAAAATCTTTTTGTGTTTTGGGATCGTGAAGAAAAAAAGCCATAAAGAACTCTAAAATAAACTACGACACTCCTTTTGATTCATTCTTTTCGACTCACTTTTTTCCTTTTTTTTCTTTTTTTTTTCACACTTTACTTCTAACACATGTTTTCCCCAAATCGGTCCGTCAAATGACCACATTACTCTCAAAGATGCAACATTTAACACATAGGGATGCTTTAAAGGTGAGTCTCCTACAAAGGACCGTGTGGGCCTCGCTAGGTCTCAATATAATGCACATAAGAATGACATAAAGGCTGACCTACGTTGTGGTTTACTAACAAGGCCGTTCGGAAGAGCATATGGTCGATAGTGGCTGCTTTTCTTTCCACCTACTCCATACATCCAACGGCTCCCCCCCTAAAATAAAGGTGACTCAACTAGAGTTCGTGCGCATGACGTGCACTCCGAGACTTGTTGCAGAACGAAGGCCGGGGGGATGGACTCATGATGACAGATATAAAGCGGTAACACATAGGATAAATACTATAAACAAATAGCACGAAAACGCACAAAAGTGAAAACACAAACCAAAAATCACAAACAATGCTTATACACTCGTAATGCCAAACAAAGCCGATACGACTCCAAAAAAACTCGGATTGTTAAATAGGTCCCCAGCAGAGTCGCCAGAGCTGTCACACCCCCTTTAACGCGTACTCCAAAATATTATGATTTTAAGTCCAAAAGGGTTTTATCATTTAAGTGACAAGAAATAAAAATTTGTTTCGGAAAAGGATTATTTACATTTTTTATTCAGAGTCGCCACTTGGCATAATCCGGTGTGCCAAGTCACCTTTGAAAAAAAATTTTCGAAACCATTTGACTCTTAAACCGATTTGCGAACAGAGATTCCGGCTAAGGAATTCTGTTGACCGAGGGAAAGGTGTTAGGCACCCCTCGATCCCGTGGTTCGACCACGGTCGTTTGGTGGAGTGTATCGACTATTTTGGCAGTATGAAATGTATAAACCACACAAAAGAACACAAAATAACCAAACAATAAACAAAACAAAGCAGCCCAAAAACGTAAAGTCCAGTCCAATTATACAGTCCGAAAAATAAGAAAAATATGAAAATATAAATCCTAGTCTAAACTAAATCTAGACTAAGCTCCAATTGCCTTACCTGACGCCGCGGGCCTTCATCACGATTATTTTCCGCCAACATGATACGTCGGGGCATTCCCCGGTGAATAAATACAAATGATCTCAGGGAATTCCCCGGCTAAATAAATACATCTGAATTAAACACGATAATCTAGAAAGAGACATTCACACGCACATTCCAACATCCCCCGAAACACTTATTCCTAAATTTTCATCTGCCCGGCCTATGTTTGCCTACCCGCTCGACTTACCATGATGCTATCACGAAATTGATAATTAGACGTGAAAGTAACAATAACGACGAATCAAAACAACAACAAATCAAAATTAATCCTAATTCACTTTAACAATTTTTAAACTCGCGCCCCGAATTCCCTTTAAACCACATAATTAGTGCATGCTTTGATTTTCCAATCACATCTCATAATCTGAAACCAACATCAAACACAACACAAACAACGAAGATTCAAAAAAAACACACGACAAATAAATCATCCACACCCACAACATCAATAAGAAGTCAAAATAAATTAAAGATTCGGTTAGAAGAAATGGACCTCGATGAAATTGATCCTTGTCGATAAGAGAGAAATCCGAAGACCAAAATACTCGATCGGATAACCTCACAACGAGCAAACCAAACTCAGCATTAAAATAATAACCGGACAGCTCCAAAACCAGTGAATAAAAACTTTACTATAAGAAACCCAACCAAGAAAGACGACGCGATTCGATAAAGACGACTCGAAATCCAATATTGACGACGAACCAAGAAATAGAAGAAACCAAAACCCCTCAACAAACAACAAAAAGCCAAAAATCCAACGCAGATCGAGCTCCGAGAAGCTCCGGCGGCGGCGGCGGCAGATCTAAGCGGTGCGGCAGAAGCTGTGCGACGATATCGCTGGCGTCGGCGTTGGTGGGCCGGTCATCGTCGTTATGGTTGAAACGACAGCGGCGTCTTCTCCAGAGTTAACTATTCGTCGTAGATCTAGGCAGTGCTAGTGTTGTTGTTGTTCGGAGAGAAAGAGAGGGGGAGAGAGGGAGTGACAACGGCACTGTTGCCGTCATCGGAGAGAAAGAGAGAGGGAGATCGGAGTGACGACGGTGTTGTTGCTGTCGTCGGAGAGAGAGAGAGGGGGAGTGAGTTGATGGAGAGAAAGAGAGAGAGAGAGGGGGGAAAGATGGTGGTGTTGTGGTGGCCAGAGCTCCGGTCAGTCGCCGGCGACGTTTTAGCGAGAGAGAGTAAAGTTTAGAGAGAGAGAGAGTGCTGATCTTTTTCATTTTTTCTTCTACTGTTCCTGATCTTTTTTTTGGTTCCTCCTCTTATTTTGTGTGTATGTGTGGGTATATATTGTGCTCTTTTTTTTGGACAAAAAAAAGAGAGGGGGGACGGGGTAACGTGGGGTAGGGGGTAGTGGTGAGGTGTTATGTTTTTATTGGGTAGGTGGTTAGGATAAGATAGGGTTAGTTATTTTTGTCATTTTGTGAAGGGATTATCACACGGGTGAGGGTACATGGTATGATAGGGTAAACAATAGGTAAAAACGATATCGGGGAGGGACGAAATTAGGTGTCTACATTTACGAAGGGTTTTTAAATTACATAAACAAATATGCAATGTGAACCTTTTTGATGATAACATTTTGGTCTTAAGGTCTTCCCCAAAATTCAATTTTTACTTGATATAAGTATGTATGAATTTTGAGTTTGAAAGTTGAATTGAGAACATAAATATTTTTACTCCCTCTCTTGTTCTGACACCTCTTGATTCCACATGGTATGAATTTCTCAATTGCATGTCTTAAAGCATGAACTAAGAGTTTTACTATCATTTATGAACTTTATGTCTATTGTAAATTGAAGAGAGGAATATTTCTGACTTGTAAATGCTAGTTGTGATAATCGAAAGAATTGCATAATTGTCTTGAAAAATTGACCACCCTTTTGTTGAAATGTTGAAATGAGAGAATCTTTGCATAGTTTAACATATGTTTTGAAATAAAAAATTCCTTGTATTTTTAAATGTTTTTGGTGGTCAACTGATTTGATTGGATAAAAAGAACAAAAGAATATTATGATATGGATGTGTAAATAACCTGCAAGTCTTGGTATGACGATACCAAAACAGATAATGTTATAGCATACTCAGAACAGAATAGAAGTCAAATTTGATTCAAATTTTCAAAATTTGATTTCAGAAAGATGTATGTTTAAAATGTTAAAAATGGGCATAAGAGATATTAGGTGGTTCCCGATGTCACACCCCTTTTTAACCAAAAAAAAATCATTTTAAAGTTTGAAGGGATTTTTATTATTAAAGTAACAAAATAAAGATTTGTTTCAAAAACGGATTCATGTTGTTTCAATTAAATTAAGAGTCACCATTTGGCATAATCCAGTGTGCCAAGTCACCTTTGGAAAGTCCTTTTCAAAACGGTTTGCCTCTTTAAAACTGATTTGCAAACAGAGATTTCGGTTAAAAAATTCTGTTGACTGAGGGGAAGGTGATAGACACCCCTCGATCCCGTGGTTCGACCACGATCGCTTCGTGGAGTATATCAGCTAATTTTGACACTAAGAATGTATAAACTACATAAACACACAACAATTAAACAAACAAACAAAAATAAATGAATACTGAAAAATGTAATGTCCACTCCAATTATACAGTCCCTAAATTAAAAAAATGTGGAAATGTAAACCTACACTAATCCTAAACTACGCTCCAATGCTTTACCCAATTCCTAAGTCCTTCATCACGGACGTCCTCCGTGTACAAAATACTTCGTGACATTCTCCGGTGAATAAGTATAATATAATCACGGGGCATTCTCCGGCGAATGAATTACACTTGAATCAAATACGATAAACTAAAAGACATCCAACACACATTCCACATTCGAACATTCAATAAAACACTTATTCCTAAATTTGCCTACCTGAACCTACATTTGCCTATCCATTTCAACATATCATAATTCTATCACGTTTTGTATCAAATATAAATTAAAATTAATCCGAATCTACCCTTTTCGTCAATTTTCAATTCTCACCTCCAACTTCTTTTTTATCGATCACACCATTAAAATTAATCAAATTTGTTCATCATACCACCAAAGTTATATTATCAAGCACATACTCATAACATAAATAACATCAACAACATCAAACAATCGTAATCACCTAGCACATAATCATACCCAATTTAATAAATCAAGGTAAAGAAAAGAGAACTGGTTAAAGAAATGGACCTTCCAAAGAATCGATTTCGTTGATAATAATGTTTTTGAAAACCCAAACTTGGAATTTCGAATAGAAGAACCTCAACTGCGATGAAATCCAACTCTGTATAGAGAAACAACAACCCAAAAACTACTCACAAATGACCCGATTGAGACGAACAAAAATCAAATCCCCAACCAATACAAGCCCGGAACGTTCAAATAGAAATCGTGAGAAAACTCAAACGCAAATGATATTTTCTTAAGAAAATGACTCAAACATTGTTACGGATTCCATTTGACAGTGGAAGAATCCATCAAAAATCAACGGATTTCGACGAGTTTGAGGACTTCAAAACAGAGTACATTGAAATAGATGAACTAGTCACCGATTCTGGAAATTTTTTTGCAAGAAATTCATGAATAATGACCTATTCTCCCTCTCTGATCTCTCACTATCAATCCCCTACTGCATCTCTCTCTTTTGGTTTCTCAATCATACCCTTCCTTCGTCATTCCCTTTTTTTGGTGACCATCCATGTGATTTTTTTTCATGAATATCATGTGTGCGTCATGTATTTGT
Source organism: Capsicum pubescens (assembly GCA_030864215.1). Classification (NCBI taxonomy): domain Eukaryota; kingdom Viridiplantae; phylum Streptophyta; class Magnoliopsida; order Solanales; family Solanaceae; genus Capsicum; species Capsicum pubescens. The sequence goes on along the minus strand of CM061548.1, from coordinate 364,804,304 downwards.
AAAGAAAAATGGTGCTATTTTGGGTTCCCTCCAAGAAAAAAGATGATCCACCAGCCCCTCTCCTTTTTTTCGTGTGAACCCCCTATACTAAAAATGGAAAATCCTTTTTTTTCTGAGTCCCCCCCAAAAGAAAAAGAATAGATGAAGCTAGTGGTTTCTCTATTTTTCCGTGAGTGTATATCCCTTATCAGTATGTGTATCTAATGGTAAATGCCCAAAAAAATGTGTAAAAAAACAAATAAGGTAGATAGGGGGTCACGTGGGGTAGGGTGAAGGGGTATGGGGTGGGTGGTTAGGTGAGGGGTGTGAGTTGGTTGAGATAAAGTTTGTTAGGATAAGGGAATATTAGGGATTTGATTTGTTAGGGATTTATTTGAATTTTATTATTTTTGATATTTTTTGGGGGTATAATCACATGGGTGAGGGTGTATGATAACATAAGGTAAAAAATAGATAAATTGGGTTTTGGGAGGGAGAAAATTAGATATCTACATCATGGCCCTTTTTGGGTGTTAATACAAAGTGTTTTCAGACAAAAAAAGTAGGCAACAAGACAGAATTTTGACCCAACCATTATTCAAAGGAAGAAACAAAAGGAAGAAAAATCTATCGACTTGGAAATTCTAGTGAGGTCCATTCGAGGTTCCGGTCCGCGGCTCTATCATTACATTAAAAAAAAAATTACAAGTTAAAACATAAATGAAATTACAAAAATCCTATCTATGTAGCTTTTTTTGGACTCTTGACTTGAGTTTGATCACCTTGTTCTTTAGGCGAGCTCCTGACTTAAAATTTCTTCAACTGGTTACTTGGATTTCAATTGCTTCACCTTGTTGTTGGTTTTTCAACTTCATCACCATGTTGCTTGACTTTCAATTTTACCACCTTGTTCCTCAGTCGGGCCCCTGACTTGTAATTTTCTCACTCTGTTCTCTGGGTGAGCTCCCAACTTTCAATTCTATTACCCTATTCTTTGTGAGGGCTCCCGACTTTCATCTTCATCACCCTTGTTTTTCAGGGGGGATCCTGACTTTCAATTTCATCAGACTTATTCTTCAGGCGGGCTCCTGACTTTCAATTTTCATCACCCTTGTTCTTCAGGCGGGCTCCTGACTTTTAATTTTCATCACCCTTGTTCTTCAGGAGGGCTCCTGAATTTCAATTTTCGTCACCCTTATTCTTCAGGAGGGCTCCTGACTTTCACTTTTCAACACCCTTGTTCTTCAGGTGGGCTCCTAACTTTTGATTTCATCACCCTTGTTCTTCAAGCGGGCTTCTGACTTTTAATTTTCATCACCGTTGTTCTTCAGGCGGGCTCCTGACTTTTACTTTTCATTACCCCTGTTCTTCAGGAGGGATCCTGACTTTCGATTTCATCTCCCTTGTTCTTCAGGCGGGCTCCTGACTTTTAATTTTTCATCACCCTTGAGTTTCATCACCTTTGTTTTTCAGGCAGGCTCCTGACTTTCAATTTTCATCACCCTTGTTCTTCAGGCGGGATCCTAACTTTCAATTTTCATCACCCTTGTTCTTCAGGCGGGCTCCTGACTTTCACTTTTCATCACCCTTGTTCTTCAGGTGGGCTCCTGACTTTCGATTTCATCACCCTTGTTCTTCAGGCGGGCTCCTGACTTTCAATTTTAATCACCCTTGCTCTTCAGGTGGGCTCCTGACTTTAACTTTTCATCACCCTTATTCTTCAGACGAGCTCCTGACTTTCAATTTTCATAACCCTTGTTCTTCAGGCGGACTTCTAACTTTCAATTTTCATTACCCTATTTTTCAGGCGAGCTCCTGAAATCAAAATCAAAACTATAACAAAAATTATCCTAAACAATGATTATGATAAAGAATGATTCCATATTTTAGAAAAATAAAGTCTCACTTTCTAGGAGGGTCCTAAAGTGAAGTTTCATATATTATGAATTACTTTTAATTTTTTCTCCAATTTTGATCAAAAGCTTTTGCGGGTGTCAAACCCAATCACAACTACTTGCAAAAGTGCATAATACAAAGATCAATCAAGATCCTGATCAACAAATGCCCCTTATGAGGGTAATATTGAATGACTGAGACCAACAAGTCCCTCTCTTAAGAATGAAGGTGAAAGGTTCTTGCTAAAAGTACATCCTTTAGAATTAATGGTTCAAATTTTAGGACGTGCACCTCTTAGCCGTGAGACATGAAAAAACTAAATTAGAGAATGTGTCTCTTAGGGGTACAAGATGATGAGTTTTACCATAATTGCGATTACCAAACCTGCACAGCAGCACTGCTCTTGCATTTGAAGAAACGAGGAATTGCACCTCTAGACATATGCGCTTTGAAGCCTTTGATTTGAAGGTAGTAACTATTCTTGTTTCATACAAAGAAAACTTATGAATTTAAAATAGGGTGGTTGGCTTGCGGCTTTGGCTTTTGAGGTGAATTTTCTTGCACTTGTCCCATTAATTTTTCTTTCAACTAATGAAATATGTCATTGACTTGTTTCACAATTGATCCAAACTCAAAATATAAAAAATGACTCTGAAACAAACACAGTATCTCTGCTTTGCTAGTCTTCTCAGATAAACCGTTTGCACCTCGGTATTTCCATGAGTTCCAAAACTTGTTTGTTTACAAAACATTCTGCATGCCCTATTTCAGCTCACCATCATGTCTATTTCATGTGCTAGCCTTTTGTCTAGCTTTGTACAATTGAAGAAGTTGGTAGCTAGTTTTGAAATCTTTTCTCACTTGTTTTCACATGGACTTGACTCAAAGACACGAGAAAAATGACAATGATTTTTATTTGGATAACTGACTCAAGAAAAATAAAATAAAAATAAAGAGAACAAAGAAAAGACAATAAATATCCCCATTTGAAACAAAGAAAAGAAAAAATTATCTAAAAATGATAGTGAACTCTGATATTATGCCATGCATTTTGGATTAAGTTGCCTGATCTTTCCATCCAAACTTTCTACCAATTATTTTTGAGTTAATGGCCCTAAAACTGATTTACTTCTTTCTGCCAATTGCATTCGGAGACCTCATTCGGCTAGTGGCTCCCTAAAGGGTTTTCGCCAACAAGCCTCTCTCATTTTCTTCTTCTCAACTCGCCATTGCCTTATGATGTCTGTGAGGATTTTACTAATCAGACTCTCTTATTTTGATTTCTCTCAGCTCGTCATCATCTTACGGTGCCCATGAGGATTTTCACTAATAATTCTCTCTCATTTTTATCTTTCTCAACTTACCAGCGCCTTATGGTACCCGTGAGGGTTTTCACCAATATGACTCTCTAATTTTTATTTCTCTCCTAATTTGTTGTGCTGAGGAAAACAAGTAGTACCCAAAAATGTGTCATCATATCCATTGCATGCGAAGCCTTAACATTCCCAAAGATTGATCTAAAGGTTTTTCTTTGGTAGTATCTTGGATTTTGGATATGGTTAGAAAGAAAGGTTGACATGAGGCCCAAACGACACTTAAAGTTGGGTAGGACTTAAAACTTTTGGAATCGACTCAAACAATGAGGGTTAACTCATACCCCAGTTTCTTTTGACTGGGAGACTCTAAATTATTTATTTGGTTGGTCCGAGCCCCGAGTAGGGAAACCTATGTATCTCACTCCCAAGAAACGAGAATCAAGTCACACGCAGTTCCGACAACTTATTTTGCTTGATCCTAATTTATTTATTTTCTTTTGTTGACTTTTTTTCCCTTTAAGACCTTTTCTGACTCTATTTTTCTTGACACTTTTCTTTTTTTTTCTTTTTTTGACCTATTTTTCTTGTTCTTTTCCTTTTTTTTGAAATTTTTTTGACTCTATTGTTTTGATATACACTTCTCTTTTGAGCTTTGATAGCTTTATCTTGATTCCAAAAGAAGGGTATGAAAGAAAATAACACTAAGGCTCAAATATGGTAAACAAAGGATGACACAATGTCTGGGTAGCAGAATGAAATGTCTTCGTCATATCAATCCTTAAAAATTCTAGTACATAGCATACAATGTGAAAGTGCATGATCAATATCACTTATGACATATTTTACAACACTAACTTGCCCCGAGCATGTGTGCCACCTCTTCTTCTACACTTGTCAAACATACAACTCCATTTTTTTTGTACATCCTTCACATTGAATGACTCATGCTTTCGTGGAGTTGATTTTTTTTATATTCCTCTTGATATAGGGATCACACATCCTCTATCAATTAATGACCAAGTTATTCTTGTGATTCTCAAAATAATTTCCTTAATTTTGAAAGAAGGCTTCAACATGGTCACAAAATATGGCAAGACTCTATCAATTTTCTTAGATGCTTTTTCTAACTTTATCCCTCTAATTCAAAGTTCATGCTTAAACTGGATTTTAAGATCTAGCTGAAAATTCTGCTAGCATGTCATATTACTAGAATCAACATAAAATGTGTTCTGTAAAGAAAACAAACAACACATATTTAAAACACAAAGGGAAAGGGACACTTAATTTAGTTGAAATAAAAGATAGAAGGGTTTGAACATAAATCACAAAGGGATAAAACAAGATAGATCCCGAACTACAACCCTAAAATAATTTAGAAAATAGAAAAGAAAACAAAACAAACTACCTGACCTCTTTCTAGTAGGGAGAGGGGTGACTTCCCAATTACTGAGCTTAACATCTTAGACACTGGTTTGCATATCATCATAACTAGAGCTTTCATAATGATCAGACATATTCCCTTCAACAAATAAGTTTTGGGTCCCCATGCTTAACTCATTGCTTCTTACATATTGTGTAGTACCACGTGCGGGTGAAGAACTCTGTGGGACAGTTGAGGAGCCAATGTTTTTCACCACAATCAATTTTTCTTGAATTATTTTCTCTATTTATCTTTTCAAAATATGACAATTTTCAGTACTGTGACCTTGCATATTAGAATGATAAGCATATCATCTATTAGGATCAAAACTTTTTGAATGTGGATTGGGAGTATACCTAGGGATTGTAGTAATCATGCCTCATTATCTCAATGTCTGCAACAAACTGGTATAGGACTCCCCAATTGATATGAAATTATCCCTGGCCTTCCTCTTCATTGCAAAATCTGGACTTGAATGAAACTTGGATTTAGAGGTTCCTTGGTAACTTTGTGGGTGTCGAGGACAATGTTGAGGGACAGGTGCATGCCATTGTGGATAAAAAGATGGATGAGCATCCAATTGTGCATTGTACAAAGGTTATTGAGGAAGAGGAATGAGATTTCTTGGATATTGGAGAAAGAAACCTTGTTGCAAGTGGTTATGTGGATCTAATATGTAAGCGCGGGATTTAGGCTGACAGTTTTGGTGGGTTGGACCTCTTAAATTCTGCTTTGGCCCTGGCATTACAATAGGTGTGTTTTCCTTCTTCTTTCCTTCAGTTTCTCTTGATTGATTGCAATGTCATCCTAAATGTTTCACAGAATCCTTCTGATGTCCATCAGTCTCCTCAAACTTTGATGTCTCAAATCTTGGAGGAAGGTTAAAACTTGAAAACATGCCCCAATCTTTATATGAAACATCTTTTTTACCCGCGATTCCTAGAGAACTTTTCATAGCATTTTCTGCACCCTTCATTTTTCTAACTATTTTCTCCTGCTCTTCGTCCATGTCATACCTCTTGGTAAGATGGCATGGGAAACAACAACCGTTCGACGGATAGCCAATGTGGAAGCCTCAGTAGAGGGTTGAGCAGAAAAATCACAAATGGTATGTGGTGTTATGAATGTAGTAGGCTTATACTGAGGATCTAGAGAAGCGGTGGATGTATTGGGATGCAACTAACGTGGCATGAATTCCGAGGAATGTTGTGGTGCGTCAACAACAATAGGAAACTGACTTTGCAATTGTGATGGAAAACTCAAGATATTAGCGGGGTCAATAGTGGGGAATGGAGGAGGAGGTGGCCCACTGGCCCAAGCTCAATACATTTCCAACATTTGTTGACTTAATCTCAAATTCTCTTCCTTTAAACTCTTATTTTCTTGACTCTTTTTTTTATCTATGATGTCACTCTCTATATCCTTGTTGAACACAATTAACCTTTCCTTGAATTTGTTGTGATGTGGAGGACCATCTATAATGCCACAATGCCACAAACCAACCACCTTAAACTAACTGGACAAGAGATAGCAAATTTGTTAGAGTTCAACACTTTCTCAACTTTTTTTTCTTTTCTTTTTTTAAAAAATATCACCGAACCCAAGAAGGGTGCCTACGTATCTCACTCCCGAGAGAGGAGAATCAGGTGTGCGTAGTTTGTGAAGTCTTGCCAAAATGATCAATTAAACTCTTTCTCCATTCTTTTTTTCTTTTTCTTGAAACTTAAAAAAGAAAAGAAAATAACAAATTGTCAAAAGAATTGACAAAAATCTTTTTGCATTTTTCAGGTTTAATCATCCTATACAAAATGAAACATATGATTACCAAAGAAGAATCTTTTTGGGTTTTCGAATTTGAATTTCATATGAAAAATGAAACTTGAACCTATTAAAGGAAAATCTTTTTGTAGTTTTCTTTTAAAGATGTATATAGAACACCTACTCTAAATGAAGAGTGAAGAAAATCTTTTTGGATTTTTGAAATAAGATCCCCGAACCCACAATAGGTTGCCTACTATCTCACTTCTGAGAGAGGAGAATCAAGGGTGCATAGTTCGTCCAGATTGGACAATTAAGGATTAAATAACAAACTAAACTTTTACTTGAAAGACACGACCAAATATAGGCGATGAAAATATCAAAATAATCTTTTTGGGTTTTTCAATTTGACACTTCACATAAAACTGACACCAACAACTATAAAAGAAAAATCTTTTTGGTATTTTCGTTATATGAAATGTACAAAACTTCTATGATCTTTTTATTGAATTTTTCTTCTATAAAAGCTTCTATTGAAAAAAAATCTTTTTTAAGTTTTCAAATTATGAACGCTTACTAAAGAAACAAAAGGAAAATCCTTTTGATGGTTTTTGTTTTTTGAGAAAATGAGTTCAAAAGGTAAAACTCTTTTTGATTTTTTGGATTGTGAAAAACAAAAGTCATAAAGAACTCTAAAAAAATCTACGAAATTCTTTTTTGACTCACTTTTCTTCTTTTTCTCTTTTTTTGAAAATTTTCCTTGTCCACACACCTTTCTTTAATTCTAGCACATGCTTTCTCCAAATTAGTCAGTCAAATGACTCTGTTATCCTCAAAGATGCAACAATTAGCATGTAAGGATACTTTAAGGGTGAGTCTCCTACAAAGGACAGAGTGAGTCTCTCTAGGTCTCAATATGATGCAGATAAGAATGACCTAAAGGCTGACCTACGCTGGAATCCACTAACAAGGTTGTTCGGGGGAGCGTATGGTCGATAGTGGATGCGAGAGCTTTCCACCCACTCCATACACCCGAAGGCTCCCCCTCCTAAAATAAGGATGACTCAACTAGAGGTCGTGTACACTGGTGTACTAAGGACTTGTTGCATAAAGAATGACTCAGGTTATGCACATGATGCCAGATATAAAGCGGTAACACCTAATAAAAACTGTAAACATGCAGCACATAGGTAATCAACAATGATAAAATAAACACAAACGATAACACAACACAAACAAAATATTCATAGAACTATAGTGCCAAACCAAGCCGATACAACTCCAAAAAATTAGCTCAAATTTTGAAAACTTCCCCAGCAGAGTCACCAAAGCTGTCACACCCCTTTTTAACCAAAAAAAAAAGATTCATTTTAAAGTTCGAAAGAGTTTTTATTATTAAAGTGATAAATAAAGATTTGTTTCAAAAAAGGATTCATGTTGTTTCAATTAAATTCAGAGTCGCCACTTGGCATAATCCGGTGTGGCAAGTCACCTTTGAAAAGTCCTTTTCAAAATAGTTTGACTCTTTAAAACTAGTTTGAAAATAGAGATTCCGGTTAAGGAATTTTGTTCAACGAGGGAAAGGTGTTAGGCACCCCTCGATCCCTGGTTCGACCACGGTCGCTTGGTAGAGCATATCGGCTAATTTTTACACTAAGAATGTATAAACCACATAAACACACAACAATTAAACAAACAAATACAAACAAACGAATTTCGAAAAATATAATGTCTAGTCCAATTATACTGTTTCAAAATAAAAAAATGTGAAAATGTAAACCTACACTAACCTACACTAATCCTAAACTACGCTCCAATGCTTTACCCGATGCCTCGAACCTTCGTCACAGACTTTCTCCGTGTATAAAATACTTCGGGGCATTCCTCGATAAATAAGTACTATATAATCTCGAGGCATTCCCCGACGAATGAATACACGTGAATCAAATACGATAAACTAAAAGACATTCAACACACATTTCATATTCGAACATTCAACAAAACACTTATTCCTAAATTTGCCTACCTGAACCTACATTTGCCTATCTATTTCAACATATCATAATTCTATCACGTTTTGTATCAACAATAAATCAAAATTAATCCTAATCTATCCTTTTCGTCAATTTTCAATTCCCACCTCCAACTTTGTTTTTATCAATCACACCATTAAAATTAATTAAATTCGCTCCTCATACCACCGAAGTCACATTATCAAGCACATAAACAACATCAAAAAATCGTAATCACCCAGCATATAATCATAACCAATTCAACAAATCAAGGTAAAGAAAAGAGAACGGGTTAAAGAAATGGACCTTCCAAAGAATCGATTTTGTTGATAATAATGTTTCAGAAAGCCCGGACTTGAAATTCTGAATAGAAAAACCTCAACTGCGACAAAATCCAACTCTGTATAGAGAAACAGCAACCCAAAAACTACTCACGAATGACCCGATTGAGAGGGACAGAAATTAAATCCCAAACCAATATAAGCCCGAAACATTCGAAACAGAAATCGTGATAAAACTCAAATCCGAACGAGATTTTCGTAAGAAAATAATTCGAACAGTGTTACTGATTCCTTTTGACAGCGCCCAAATCTGTCAAAAATCAACGGATTTCGGCGAGTTTGAGGAATTCGGAACTGAGTACACTGAAACAGATGAACTGGTCAGCGATTCCGGTGAAAATTTTGCCAAAAATTCTTGAAGAACGACCAGATTCTCCCTCGCCGATCTCTCACTCGCGATCCTCTATTGCGTCTCTCTCTCTTTTTGTTTCTCGATCATACCCTTCCTTCCCCGTTCCTTTTTTTCGGTGACTGTGTGTGTGATCTTTTTTTTCGTGAATATCATGTGTGCGTAGTGTATTTGTGAAGAAAAATGGTGTTCTTTCTGGTGCCCTCCAAGGAAGAAGATGATCCACCAGGCCCTCTTTTTTTGCGTGTGAATCCCTTATACTAAAAATGGAAAATCCTCTTTTTCTGAGTCCCCCCCCCCACCCCCCAAAAGGAAAAGAAAAGATGAAGCTGGTGGTTCCTCTATTTTTTCATATATGTATACCCCTTATCAGTCTTGTGTATCTAATGCGAAATGCCAAAAAAAATACATGTAAAAAACAAATAAGGTAGGTGTGGGGTCACGTGGGGTAGGGTAAGAGGGGTATGGGGTGGGGTGTGAGTTGGTTGAGATAAAATTAGTTAGAATAAGGGAATATTAGGAATTTTATTTCTTAGGGATTTATTGAAATTTTTTTATTTTTTGTATTTTTGAGGGGTATAATCACATAGGTGAGGGTGTATGATAACGTAAAGTAAAAAATGGATAAATTGGATTTTGGGAGGGACAAAATTAGGTGTCTACCTTGAAGAAGGCACGAGTTCAGAAAACTTATTGCCTAAAATCGTGTTTTGCCGATACGGGTTAATATGTCCCCAAGAGGGATTATACGCTTGCATAGTGCCCTGTGGCGTATCAAAATCAGAAACTCCAACTCTTGCAGAAAACTTGGGTTGGGGGCTTGGCTGCAGAGTTATGGGAAGACTCCATATAGCCCGCGGGGTTCTAGAATCGTAGGGTGTACCACCTAACTCAGAAGTAAAGAAAAGAGGGTGTCATGTTCTCAAGAAACATTTCAAAGTCTTTTAAATATGCCCATGCGTGTTTCTTTATATTGTACGTAAAACTTTTCACAAATTTCTTTCACTTATGTTATGTAAAAGTACATTATTTTGGATTTCTCTGTGTACCAGTACATTTGTATTGGCCCTCTATAATTCAGGATCTGGGGCACAGTCCCGTAGTTCCGCTAAGCAATAGGTTGAATTCTGTAAGAAATTTCAGTTGGTGAGCCTCCCTTATTTCGGAAGGCCTGCTCTAGATCATTGTTTGTTTATTTGATTCATGGTCCAACTGGGAGCCTTGTCCTAGTTTTTAGACAGATGTTGATTTTGATATTTTTAAAGATTTCGCAGACTGGTGTCGCATATCACTGAATGTTATGATCTCAAATTTCGTACTGTTAAGTTGAATTAAGTGATTGGCCATGTTTCCATCTTTCTTACCATTTCCGCATTTTTTTTATAGTATATGAATCGTGTGCATGATTGCCAAATAGAGAAAGGCGCTCAGGCCTTCATGGTTCAGGATATCCGTCGCGACCAGGGCCCCGTCTCAGATCATGACATTAAGTAGAGAGATAAATGACCTAAAGATTACATATGTTATATGAGTTACAATACATAAAGAGGTAATAAAATAATGGTAGAAGTCACAATGAAACTATGGCCACATCTTACCACTAACTCATGAGATTAATTGTCATCAAAACAAGAGAGAGTAATTGACATAGAGCCATCAACGTCTGAAAGTTGCTTCACAATACAACAATGCAAACCGATGGGGAAGTGCATTAGCACATTACGATGCACTTTAATATTAAAATGTAACAATACTAACAAATAGTAATTATCTATTTGATTTGAATTCTTGTTATTTAACCTTATTAATGTATAACATTTTTGTAACTTGTGATATTAAATATGTAAAATTTAATCAGTTACCGTTTTCAAGTTTTTATCTTGCATCGACTTACTAGAAATTTGTGTTCAGAACTTACAATTTGTTGAAATTAAATTTTACAAGTCATTTTCATATGTATACAACATCTGCCACTACATGTGTTTTAGACATTAAGGATTCATTTTTTTACACTTGATGAAAATCTTAATTTCAATCATTCAGATATCATCAGTCATAATGTAAAAATATTATTTATTTAAATTTTAACGATTGTGTGCATTATTTAACTGTTACAACCTGTGAATGAGTTTGAATACATCAAAATATTTAAAATTTGAAACAAAGTCTTGATATCATTAACAAGTTTGTTAAAATATATCTATAAAGATGGTAGTTTCCCAATTTCAACCGGTCACCGCTACTGCCATCACTCATCAATCACCATTATCAAATACTATACCATCACCCACCAACCAAAACCACCATCCTTACAACAGTGACCACTATCATCAATCACGAGATTTAGTTGTAGATATTTTCCTTCATACAGGTGATCGAAGTAACCTAAATATAAAAAAAAAAAATACACATTATTATCGGTTAAAACACGATACAATTTTTTAAAAAAATAAAATATTAGTTTATACCGCATACTATATAAATTAAATCTCGTTCAAAGTGTGATACGGGACAAACAAGAGAACACAAAACAACTCTAAAACAGTCCACTAATCTTAAGGATTTGAGGATCCTTTTGAAGACCACTCTCGGATTCGCTATCAACAACACAATAACAAGATAAAGAGGTGTGTTTTCAACACAAAAACAGTCACAATATAAGATGAACACAATGGTTACAAAATTCGGATTCAACAAGTGACAAAAACAGTCCACTATGAATCTTCAAGTGCAATAAGATAAAGATAGGTAGATAGACAAAATGAGGGAATAATATTAACAACCCAAGACTTGTTACACTCTTGGACCTTTAATACTACACACAACACAAACCTATCTCTTACGTTGGTACAAGAGTGACCTCGATCTCCCAAGCATCCAACGTTTCCAAGCTTGAATCCAACACGAGTGTTTCCACACTCAAGTTGATTTCCCTAGTTACAAGTTTCAAATTTGTTGTCATCTCTCCTTAGAGAGGAAATGTTTCTAAGTGTTATACAACATCCATATTCAGCAAAGTCCCCTAACAAATGACCTAAAAGGTTCCTTATATAGTAGTTTACAAACAAGGTGTGAAATGTCCAAAATGACCCCTTCGTCTCAAGTCTTCAAGTGGGTGCCCTTGGAGAGCATTATATGGACGGTTTTGGACCCTTTTTAAGTCCTCATTTGCACTTCACTTTCACACTCCAAGTCTCGGGTTCAATACATCTCACAAACATACATCCTCGTGGTCGTACCCGTATCATCCTCCCCTTCTTGAAAAGGATTCGACCTCGAATATGTACCTTGCAAAATCAAGAGAAGACAAACAAGCACACATCCTCATGACATGAGGGGTTAAGGTTAGCAAAAATAACACATCAATATGCCATGCCGAGGTGGAACAAACTTGAAGTATATCCATGGATCCTTTGTGTTGGACTTAAAAAACTTAGTACAAATGGCACAAAGGAAGTGGTCACCACCAACAAAAAGAGATGAGGAAGAACCTTGTCTTCCTTCATTAGCACCCACAACCAAACATTGCTTGTCGTCTTGACCAAGCATTAAGTGGGGAGTGTAGAGATTTCCATATTCCAAGAGGGTGCCGGGATCAAATGGAAAAATTAGCCAAGGGCCTAAGCCGAGGCTAGCCCTTCCTTCCCCTAGAATGTCACTACCATATTCACACACAAAAATATTTTCATACACATGGTCTCTATGAACAAAACTAATTGCAATGTTTTTACCACACAAGATGTTCAAAGAGTCAAGTGAATTATCAAGATCAATTCTATAGACATCATCACTAACTTCAGAATTTTTAACCACACTATTCACATGCTCAAGTAGTGAACTACATTTAAGAGTAAATTGATCATCATGCACACCAAGAGTACTACCAAGAGTACTCATTTCTGAGACTACACATTCCTTGCCCATAACAGTACTCTCATCTTTCAAGAAGAGATTTCCATCTTTAGGAGGAATGTTGTCACACCATAGCGGGTTAGCATATCGGCTATAGCCTCCAAGGCAAGATATACCGTCATTTTCACCACTAGGTTCCTTAGAAGTGTTTCTATCATCTTCAAACAAAACATTAAACCTAAATAGAGCATGATCTATCTCACGAACAGATTTGGAACTAGCAAGTGCTTTGCTCTCCATAAGTTCACTATCACGTACCAAAGATGTTTCAATCTCCTCTTTACCTTGGTGTGGGTCGGGGAAGCCCACCTCTTTCTTCGGGAAGCTTTCATCGGAAGGTGCTTGGACAATTGGATTTTGTGGGTAGAGTTTGGGTAGCAATTGGCGTATAATTTCAATGTGCCATTTTATGTCTTCAATATTGTCATTGATGCAATCACATGTGGCATTGAAATTATGGGCAGCCATTGTACCTAACAAAAAGACACAACAAACAAAGAAAAACAAAACAAACTTGTTAGATAAAAAATGCCTCACCACACTCTCACTCTCGGTTTTACCTCGCACTTGGTTTCACAAGTGTTGAAAGTTGGCTTGTGCTTCGTGAGTGATTGAGTGTCGAGTCTACTCTTGTCTTGGAATGGATTTTTGCTTGAAACTCAAATGAAATCTTATAGGACTTGAGTCAAGAACTAACAATGAATTCAAAAAGATAAAAGTACACAACAAACGTAAACACGAACAAACGGACACAAAACTAACTTACAAGCTAGTAGGAGATTACTAGGTTGTCAATTAGTGTTCGAACCAACAAATGAACTAAGAGACAGTAAAATGAAACTAAGAAATCTAAAATTTGAGCCAAAATTGGATGCGTGAACAGTAACTTGATGACGTGCCAGCCACGTATTGGTTGTGGTTTCTAACAATTTTTGTTGTCCAATTTCAAGTCTTGGTCAATTTTCAATTTGGACTTTGGTGGAATTTGTTTAAGGAGGGAAATTCAAACAAGTCTTGGAGACCTTTTCAATTGCAAGTTTCAAGACTTTGACTTTACTTGTACTTTTCCTTAAAACATGGGTCCTTGAATCATGGAAAGTTGTTGGAAAGTTGTTGAAATGTGATTGACTAGTTGATGAGTGATGGCAAGTCTTTCAAGACTAACAAAGCTTCACCTTTTTCCCTTCACCTTTATAGATCTAAGGTTCACTTTATTTTAACAAGTTATGAAGGTTGTGAATAAATTCAAGTACAAAATCAACAATCACCAAAAACAACCAACAACAATTCTCCAAGAACACCAACAATTTCACATGGCCAACTTCCAATTTTTACAATACAATATCTTCAATACTTGGCCAAGACAACTACAACTTCAACAAAATGGTTCTTAGGCCACCAATGAACAACAATATCACGTGGCCAAGTTTATAACAACAACAAGATGAAGGCCACAAGGCCAAAATAGTCCACCACAACAATGTTCAACAACAAATCGGCCAAGTCCAAGTTCACGAAAACAACACCAACAATGTAAGCTCAAACTTAGATTTAGACTCAAGAGTGTTAGAGATGAAGAAAACTAACACAAGAAACAACAAAACAAGTAAAAATCTCGGCCAAGACTGTAACACCCCGTAAATTTTTTCGTACACTTATCGCGATTATATGGAGTCCTAAAGGCTTGCGTATGGGTTAAATTAAGTTTATGGTGTTCGGAAGTATCCCGTAAATAGTTGTATGTGTAGGTATTGGAATAATATTTCCAACGATATAAAGTTTTCCCAAAACAGAGGAGTATTTCATATAAGCGAGCACATTCGAAATTTCAAAACGGTGGCCGGGAAGCCTGTGAACAGTAAATCTGCAGGAAAATTACTGCAGCTAGGCAATTTTTTTTTGGATCAACTTTACACGATCATAACTCCTTGTACAAAAAGAAATGTGTGAGATGCTATATATCAACGAAAATCTCCGAGAGTCTTCTTTCCGATGAAATTAGTTTCATCCAAATCCAATGTCTAAGTAAGGAGCTATACCCGTTTTACTACAGCCTATAAAAAAAAAACAGAATTTTGGGACAGATTTTTGGGTCAACTTTAAACGACCATAACTACTTGTACAGGAATAACTGGGTGGTATACTTTGTATGAAAATGAAATCCCTTTGAATTATCTTTCCAATGCAATTGGTTTCACCCAAATCAGATACCGGAGCAAAGAGTTATGATCGATTTACTTCAGCCTGTCAAAACTGTCCACTGGGGACAGATTCGGATTTATTTAAATTTTTAGGGCAAAATGGTCATTTTCTATTACCTCTTGGACGAAAATTGGTCTCTATAAACATACACTTCGCCTCATATATATCATATATCATCCCATTATTAAGAGAAGGTGAAACCCTAGCCTAATTTCAACTTCAAATATTTTGTGATTCAACCGTAGAAAATTCGAATTGGTTCCGTAGTTGTGTTCACCATCTCGAAAGCTTCGAGAAGCACCCCATGGTTATGTAAGGAGGATTCTAAATACAAGAGTTCATTGTTAAGGTATGAATATTGTTTATTCTTGATTCTTATCCATGAATAAGTATTGATAAAGGATTATGAGTATTGTCTTGATGTTGGAAGATAACTAGAAACATAGTTATGAATTGTTTTGTATAAATTGTTAGTAGTAAATTATGGAAGTTGTTGTATTGGATTATGGAGGATGAATTGTGGTGATATATCATTATATTAGTGGTTATGTATGCCTAGTGATCATGTTGGTATTAGATGGTGATTAAGAGGGGAAATAAAGGCTAAGAGTGATGTTGAGGGATATTGCATGAAAATGCATGATATGTGAATGTAATAAGAGTATAAGAGGATGTATGTAGCACTCTTATTGATGAGTTAAAGGATTACTTCCTAGACATTATTTGGTGAAGTTAATACCTAAATGGTAAGGTTTGGTTGCTAATACTAGTTTGCCACAAATGACTTATTGTAGATAAGTGTTGGAAGAGTACGGGAAGTCAAGTTGGACTTGTATTGAAGTGGTTATATCAAGGTATGTAAGACATACTCTATCTAATCTTTGGCATGAATAATGACCCATGGCACTCTCAAGTAAGTTTCCAACATTGTCCTACGACACATGACACATAATAACATCATATGATCTTCGACACTACCAATTGAACTTGTTTTCACTTTTAAGATGTCCGGCTAGTCAAAAAAATGTCCATATACTATTGTTGACTCCGAAATGGTTTAATGAGGTATCCATGATTCTCTACTTCATTTTCATGATATTGATTACCTATTTACATGTTTTTCGTATTGAGGTATCATGGTTTCAAGTTTCATAAGGTGTGACCACAAAGTAACCAATCTCAAAGATTAATTGAATTAAGAAATAGAATGTCTTTATTTTAAATTGATGATATGATGTATTGTATTAGTACCACTGATCAGTTGGCCATTGTATTATAAAGATTATGTATATATGCTATTCCAGGGGTGGTCCCTGATGTGTTGTATTAGTACCACTGATCAGTTGGCCATTGTATGACATATGTTATGTATTGATAAGGAATACGGGAAGTAATGATATGAAAGTAATGTGCAGGTATCCCATCAGCTCTTTTAAGTGTGGTCTACTCATACTGTTTATTCACTGGTATCTGGGTTCTGTTGATCTTTTGTATCTCATCTTGATACTCACTGCCTTAAATACTCAGTACATATTTCCGTACTGACGTCCCTCACGGGGGACCTATATTCATGCCTGCAGGAACCGGTACTTCAGGTCGTACACCTCCGCAATAAGAGCCAGGACATTCTGTTGATAGTGGTGAGCTCCAGTTGTTTCGGGGCATCCCAAGTCGTTTCTATATGTATTTTTGGTATTTGTATAAAAGTCTTTTGTGGGCGGGAGTTTGTCCCGACCCTAACTCAGTTGTGTATCTATGTAGAGGCTTTTGTAGACATATTGTACAGCCATAGGAGTGTTTGGTTGATAGACGTGATGGCTCTGACGGCCAATTACTATTTATATATATATATGCGTGTCTGCTGGGCTGATACAGGTACTGTTTTCTTCTATTTACAACGAAGTGCTGTCCAAATTTCTAATTTTCATAAGTAATGTAAATGTGAAAGTATAGGTTATGAACGGGTTCTCCCGGGCCACCTCGGCTACGAGTGTCAGGCCGCTCCAATGGGATTTAGGGCGTGACAAAGACACAACAATAACACAATTTCGGCAAAGACCACAAAATGGACAGATTTGCTTTTTTTTAATTTTTCAGTTTTCTAACCCTTTTTTTTTTAATCTTCTATCAAGAAAGCCCAAGATTGATCTTGTAGGAACAATATCAAGCCATGCTTTGATACCAAATGATACGGGACAAACAAGAGAACACAAAACAACTCCAAAACAGTCCACTAATCTTAAGGATTTGAGGATCCTTTTGAAGACCACTCTCGGATTCCCTATCAACAACACAATAACAAGATAAAGAGGTGTGTTTTCAACACCAAAACAGCCACAATATAAGATGAACAAGATGAACACAATGGTTACAAAAATCGGATTCAACAAGTCACAAAAACAGTCCACTATGAATCTTCAAGTGCAATAAGATAAAGATAGGTAGATAGACAAAATGAGGGAATAATATTAACAACCCAAGACTTGTTACACTCTTGGACCTTTAATACTACACACAACACAAACCTATCTCTTACGTTGGTACAAGAGTGACCTCGATCTCCCAAGCATCCAACGTTTCCAAGCTTGAATCTAACACAAGTGATTCCACACTCAAGTTGATTTCCCTAGTTACAAGTTTCAAATTTGTGGTCTTCTCTCCTTAGAGAGGAAATGTTTCTAAGTGTTATACAATATCCATATTCAACAAAGTCCCCTAAACAAATGACCTAAAAGGTTCCTTATATAGTAGTTTACAAACAAGGTGTGAAATGTCCAAAATGACCCCTTAGTCACAAGTGTTCAAGTGAGTGCCCTTGGAGAGCATTATATGTACGGTTTTGGACCCTTTTTAAGTCCTCATTTGCACTTCACTTTCACACTCCAAGTCTCGGGTTCAATACATCTCACAAACATGCATCCTCGTGGTCGTACCCGTATCAAAGTGAAGCCGGGAATTACCCCAAATACTTCAAACAATGACTAGAAGTGGTCAAGGAAAATCTACTGAAAAACATGATAGGTTTATACATCAAACATCGTATTCATCATTTCCAACTAGTACTCTTGCACTTCTACTTGATAATGTATTTTCAAAGTAAGCCCCAGAGTTCCCCCAAACACTTCAGCAGAGTTTCAAACAACAAAGTAAGCCCTCATGAAGTGATCAAGGAAACTCCTTGATAGATATTTATATGTGAATCCTAGTGTTGATCACATCTCCAGCTCGTACTTTTGTATTTTACTTGTTTGCATAGTTTCAAAGGTAGTACCAAAGTTCCCCCCAAAGACTCCAACAAGGCTTCAAACAATGAAATAAACCCTCATAAAAAGGTCAAGGGAACTCCAGGAAACACCTTTATAAATATTTATAGGTGAATCATTGAGATGATCATCGTCTCCCGCTCACACTATTGCACTTCTACTTGTTAGTATATTTTTCAAAGTGAGCCTCGGAGTTAACCCAAACATTTCAATAGTGGTTCAAACAACAAAGTAAGACATCATGAAGTGGTCAAGGGAACTCCAGGAAACATCTTGATAGATATTTATACATGAGTCATTGTGTTGATCATCATCTCCAGCCCGTACTCTTGCACCACAACTTGTTTGTGTATTTTCAAAGTGAGCCTCGGAGTTCCTCCAAACAAATTAGCAGGGCCTCAAACAACGAAGTAAGACCTTATGAATTAATCAAGGGAACTCCAGGGAACTCATTTATAGATATTTATACGTGAATCATTGCGTTGATCATCATCTCCAATACGTACCCTTGCACTTCTACTTGTTTATGTATTTTCAGTGTGAGCCATGAAGTGGTCAAGGGAACTCCAGGGAACACCTTGATTTATATTTATATGTGAACCATTACGTTGATCATCATCTCCAACTTGTACTCTTGCACTATTACTTATTTGTGTGTTTTCAAAGTGAGGCCAGAATTCCCCCAACCACTTCAGCAGCGCTTCAAACAATGAAGTAAACCCTCATGTAGTGATCAAGAGAATTCATGGGATCACATTGATTGATATTTATACGTGAACTATTGCATTGATCATCATCTCTAGCTTATACTCTTGCACTTCTATTTGGTTGTGTGTTTTCAAAATGAGCTCGAGAGTTCCCCCAAACACTTCAGTAGTGGTTCAAACAACGAAGTAAGCCCTCATGAATAGTCAAGGGAACTCATTTATAGATTTTTATATGTGAGCCATTGCATTGATCATCATCTCCAGCTCGTACTCTTTCCCTTCTACTTGTTTGTGTATTTCCAACGTGAGCTAGGAGTTCCCCAAACACTTCAACGGGGCATCAAAAATGAAATAAGTACTCATGAAGTGGTCAAGGGAACTCTAGTGAACACCTTGATTTATATTTAGATGTGAACCATTACGTTGAATATCATCTCCAGCTTGTACTATTGCACTATTACTTCTTTCTGTATTTTCAAAGTGAGGCCTGAAGTTCCCCAAACACTTCAGCATGGCATCAAACAACAAATCAAACCCTCATGTAGTGATTAAGGGAATTCCTGGGAACACATTGATTGATATTTATACGTGAACTAGTGAGTTGACCATCATCTCCAGCTCGTACTCTTGCTCTTCTATTTGTTTGTGTATATTCAAAATGAGTGCGAGAATTCCCCCAAACACTTCAGCAGTGGTTCAAACAACGAAGTAAGCCCTCATGAATGGTCAAGGGAACTTCGGGATCATCTTGATTAATATTTATACGTAAACCATTTCATTGATTTTCATCTCCATCTCATACACTTCTACTTGTTTGCATATTTTCAAAGGGCGACCCGATGTTCCTCCAAAACCTTCAGCAAGGCTTCAGATAACGAAGTATTCCCTCATGAAGTGGTCAAGATAACTCCAAGGAACATCTTGATTGATATTTATACATGAGCCGTTGCATTGATCATTATCCCTAGCTCGTACTCTTGTTCTATTACTGTTTGTGTATTTTCAAAGTGAGAGCCCCAGAGTTCCCCCAAACACTTCAGTAGAGCTTCAAACAACAAAGTAAGTCCTCATGATGAAGTGGTCAAGGGAACTCTAGGGAACACCTTGATAAATATTTATACGTGAACCATTGCATTGATCATCACCTTCAGCTCGTATTCTTGCACTTCTACTTGATTGTGTATGTTTATGTGAGCCCAGGAGTTCCCCCAAACACTTCAACAGTACTTTCAAAAACGAAGTAAGTCCTCATGAAGTGTCAAGGGAACTCCAGCGAACACCTTGATAAACTTGAGAATCATTTTTGTTCATCGATCATCTCCAAGTTGTCCTCTTACTCTTCTACTCGTTTGTTTAATAATGTTGCAACATAGTACTCTCCTATATATATGTATTGTTTTGGTAAGAAAAATCCATGGAAAATGTGAAAGTTAGGTTTGAACTGGGATATGGGGTGGCATTATTGAATCTGGCTACAAATATGGGTAGTATTAAAATTTTAGAATTTCAGAGAACAAAAGGTAATATATTCCGTCCTAACCTTTATTCTTTCATCCCATGTTGTACTTTTTCCTTTTCCTTTCATGTGTTAAAGGTTTAAAGCAATGGCTTCACTTGCTAATTTTTATACCTAAAGTTTTAAGTTAATAGTGATATTAAATATCTACGGACCTAATCAGTTACCATCTTCATTTCTTTATTTCTTCAATTTTTTGGAATTAATGGATTTACGGGGTAATTCTTTGACTGTAATACAACTTTTTTCAGATTTATTATGCATGTCAATTTTATTTTTAGTAAATTTAAAGAACAATAATAATAGCACACATCAAGATTGTTAAATACTTTTGACTCTTCTGTGACGGACGGGGTATATATTTCATAAAGATCTTCTATATATTATTCAATTTGTTTATGATTGGTAAAATTAAAAGGTCTCAACAGAAAATATAATGGTGAGTCAATGTTATTTCTGATTGGAATGTCCTCCTTTTATTTTTGTTTGAATTGTTGTAAAAGACCAGAACGAATATTAGGAAAGACCACATATATTTGCCTTCGCTTGGATAACAATATAGACCGAGTTCAATATTAAAACCTCAAGAAGAATATTCTGAGTCTATTGTGCCCAAGAATATTTCTTTTCCAGAGTTCAGAAAGGTCATTTATCTAATTATATAAAAGAATTTTCACTTAAAACTATAAAGGCCATTTAATATGTTACGAGAGAAAGTAGAGGTAATGAGCAGTGGCGTATCTAATATTTTTATGAAGGAGATTTGAAAAAATAAAATTGTTGTTGATCATCCAGGAGATGGTCAAGTTGCATGGGGCTTCGGTTTATCCCCTTTTTCATGTGTACATGCTCAAAAAGTATGTGGGTGAACCTGTATTAGTGGTGTTGGTTGAGGATATCGGCGTTAAGGATTCGTTGTCCTACGAGGATGTCCCGATTGAAATCTTGGATAGGCATGTTTTGAAATTGAGAACTAAGAAAATAACTTTGGTGAAGGAACCAAAAGGTAGAGGAGGCTTCATGGGAATCGGAAGAGGATATGAAAGCTAGATACTCGTTCTTGTTTTCAATGTTGGACGAAAGTGCTTAAGGTATGAATTTTACTTCATTTCTTGATGCATTTTGAATCTTCTTCTTGAATCCCTCCATATTCTTCCTATTATCGTGCTAAAGGTGTCCTAATATCTCATTCGGGGAGAAATGGTCTAAAGGGGATACTGTAAGAACCCAAAAAAATTAACGAATTTATTTTGAACCCTTCCTCGTGTTTAACAATAATTTTTCACTTGAATCACGATAAGGGATGTTAAAGGGATGATTGAGGAAAGTTTCGGAATTCTCCGGACGCATTCAGGATTATTTGGGACCCCGAACCAGTAAGGGTCCACGAAAAGGTCTTGGCACGCCCTATGCATTTCGTGATAGCGGCATGACACACTGTTTAGGCTCCACGATAAGAGTGTGGCACGCCATGTAGGCTCTGTGATAGCGATGTGCCACGTGCAAGGGCAAAAATTGCCTAGTTTCATTTAATTATAATTTGGGGTGAGGGCTTGTTGATCCTTAACCCCACTAAATGAACTTAAACACTCCTCAACCCCTATTAGGTTATCAATTTATCAGTTTTATAATAGTTCTTCCCCTTTTGAACTGACAAGAGAAGAACTAAGGGTCTTTCAAGAACTCGACATTCAGGGCCCTAAACTCAAGTTTTTCTCGAATTCACTTCATCAAAAGGCAAGTTTGACACTCCTTATTTACTCACTAGGCACAAGAGTCCGTGCAAGCATGGGTCCAATATATGTTACTTTTTGGTCTCAATTATATGATACCGATAAATTTTGAAAAGTCAGTTAAAAATTTTGTGCGATGATTAAGTATTTTAAATTTTTAATAATATACAACACTTTTTATATAATTTTTAGACAATGCACGATACTTTCATTATTTCAATTTATGTGTCTGATGTAATTTAGAGAGTCAACCAAATTTTCTATAAATATATAGATGTTTGTATGATCTTTAAATTTTTTAAGTTTTTAATTACAGCGATTTTATAATATTTTTACATAATTTTCAGATATTATATGCTACTCGTATCTAATAACATAGCACTTTTACATAATCTTCAGATACTATATTTTACTCTTTTTATATCAATTTATGCAACAATGATAGGATATTGACAAAGTCAATCAAATTTATTATATATTTATAGATATTTTAAGTCGTTTATTATTATGATTTATAAGACTTCCTACATAATTTTCAAGTAATATATATTACTTGATCTATGTCCATTTATATGGCATTGATAGAATTTGAAAAGTCAAACAAAAAATTTATATATCCTTTCAAATATTTTTATTTAATTATTATTGTGATTTATATTACTTTTCACAAAAAAATTTAAATTATGTATCCTAAATTATATGATACACAAGCTCTACTAGATCAAAAGAAACAGAATACGTTAAGTATAGGTGTGCTAAACCCCATTAAATCAATATAACAGACTGATAAAATTATTATTGATTTATTGATATTGGGTTAACGATATTTTAATCATTTTGTAAAAAAATTTATTGGGCTATCGGTTCAATTTTTTATTTTAAAATTTTAGTTAATGGTTAAACCGATAACCCTATAAGATTATATTTTTATAATCATTTATATAATAGTGGTTTTAGTTTCTATATACTTATCTTATTGTCTTTTATATTTTATAGTTGTTGTCTTCGTTCTTTTAATTTGTGCAGACTTTAAACATAAAGATTAGTTTAGAACAAATGAAAATAGGAGAAACTAAAGAAAAAATAGGAATGTATTTTCTTATTGGTTAAACCGAAAATCGAATCCATTAAAGACGAAAAAATAATAAATCAAAAAATGATAACAAATATCTTATTATTGCTTTGGTTACCGATTTAGCGTGTTTAAAAATCGTAAATTGATAAATCTAACCAGTAATGGACTAAATCTGTAACACTCCGTAAATTTTTTCGTACACTTTCGCGATTATATGGAGTCCTAAAGGCTTGCGTATGGGTTAAATTAAGTTTATGGTGTTTGGAAGTATCCCGTCAATAGTTGTATGTGTAGGTATTGGACTAAGCTTCCCAACGATATAAAGTTTGCCCAAAACAGAGGAGTATTTCATATAAGCGAGCACATTCGAAATTTCAAAACGGTGGCCGTGTAGCCTGTGAACAGTAAATCTGCAGGAAAATTACTGCAGCTAGGCAATTGTTTTTTGGATCAACTTTAGACGATCATAACTCCTTGTACAAAAAGAAATGTGTGAGATGCTATATATAGACGAAAAGCTCCGAGAGTCCTCTTTCCGATGAAATTGGTTTCATCCAAATCCAGTGTCTGAGTAAGGAGCTATACCCGTTTTACTACAGCCTAGCAAAAAAAAAACAGAATTTTGGGACAGATTTTTGGGTCAAATTTAAACGACCATAAATCCTTGTACAGGAAGAACTGGGTGGTATAATTTATATGAAAATAAAAGCCCTTTGAATTATATTTCTAATGCAATTGGTTTCACCCAAATCCGATACCGGAGCAAAGAGTTATGATCGATTTACTTCAGCCTGCCAAAACTGTCCACTGGGGACAGATTCGGATTTATTTAAATTTTTAGGGCAAAATGGTCATTTTCTATTACCTCTTGGACGAAAAATTGGTCTTTATAAACATACAATTAGCCTCATATATATCATATATCATCCAATTATTAAGAGAAGGTGAAACCCTAGCCTAATTTCAACTTCAAATATTTTGTGATTCAACTGTAGAAAATTCGAATTGGTTCCGTAGTTGTGTTCACCATCTCGAAAGCTTCGAGAAGCACCCCATGGTTATGTAAGGAGGATTCTGAATACAAGAGTTCATTGTTAAGGTATGAATATTGTTTATTCTTGATTCTTATCCATGAATAAGTATTGATAAGGGATTATGAGTATTGTCTTGATGTTGGAAGATAACTAGAAACATAGTTATGAATTGTTTTGTATAAATTGTTAGTAGTAAATTATGGAAGTTGTTGTATTGGATTATGGAGGATGAATTGTGGTGATATATCATTATATTAGTGGTTATGTATGCCTAGTGATCATGTTGGTATTGGATGGTGATTAAGAGGGGAAATAAAGGCTAAGAGTGATGTTGAGGGATATTGCATGAAAATTCATAATATGTGAATGTAATAAGAGTATAAGAGGATGTATGTAGCACTCTTATTGATGAGTTAAAGGATTACTTCCTAGACATTATTTGGTGAAGTTAATACCTAAATGGTAAGGTTTGGTTGCTAATACTAGTTTGCCACAAATGACTTATTGTAGATATGTGTTCGAAGAGTACGGGAAGTCAAGTTGGACTTGTATTGAAGTGGTTATATCAAGGTATGTAAGACATACTCTATCTAATCTTTGGCATGAATAATGACCCATGGCACTCTCAAGTAAGCTTCCAACATTTTCCTACGACACATGACACATAATAACATCATATGATCTTCGACACTACCAATTGAACTTGTTTTCACTTTTAAGATGTCCGGCTAGTCAAAAAAATGTCCATATACTATTGTTGACTCCGAAATGGTTTAGTGAGGTATCCATGATTCTCTACTTCATTTTCATGATATTGATTACCTATTTACATGTTTTTCCTATTGAGGTATCATGGTTTCAAGTTCCATAAGGTGTGACCACAAAGTAACCAATCTCATAGATTAATTGAAGTAAGAGATGGAATGTCTTTATTTTAAATTGTTGATATGATGTATTGTATTAGTACCACTGATCAGTTGGCCATTGTATTATAAAGATTATGTATATATGCTATTCCAGGGGTGGTCCCTGATGTATTGTATTAGTACCACTGATCAGTTGGCCATTGTATGACATATGTTATGTATTGATAAGGAATACGGGAAGTAATGATATGAAAGTAATGTGTAGGTATCCCATCAGCTCTTTTAAGTGTGGTCTACTCATACTGTTTATTCACTGATATTTGGGTTCTGTTGATCTTTTGTATCTCATCTTGATACTCACTGCCTTACATACTCAGTACATATTTCTGTACTGACGTCCCTCACAGGGGACCTGTATTCATGCCTGCAGGAACAGGTACTTCAGGTCGTACACCTCCGCAGTTAGAGCCAGGACATTCTGTTGTTAGTGGTGAGCTCCAGTTGTTTCGGGGCTTCCCAAGTCGTTTCTATATGTATTTTTGGTATTTGTATAAAAGTCTTTTGTGGGCGGGAGTTTGTCCCGACCCTAACTCAGTTGTGTATCTATGTAGAGGCTTTTGTAGGCATATTGTACAGCCATAGGAGTGTTTGGTTGATAGACGTGATGGCTCTGACGGCCAATTACTGTTTATATATATATATATATATGCGTGTCTGCTTGGCTGATACAGGTACTGTTTTCTTCTATTTACAACGAAGTGCTGCCCAAATTTCTAATTTTCATAAGTAATGTAAATGTGAAAGTATAGGTTATGAACGGGTTCTCCCGGGCCTCCTCGGCTACGGGTGCCTGTCCGCTCCAATGGGATTTGGGGCATGACTGAAGTGGTATCAGAGAAGTTCGTCCTAGTGAGTCTACAAAGCCGTGTCTACGTAGAATCTCGTTTATCGGTGTGTTGTGCACCACATCTATAAACAGGAGGCTATTGGACATTTAGGGATTGTTTCCATTCTCCATTTCTTAGATCGTGCAATAGAGCCCATGTTAGAGATAAAGTCATAATCGATCGCTTAATCCAATTGTTTTTTTTATTATTTATTATAGTAACGATGCCGGTTACAAGGAGAATGAATAAGTGGAAGCGAGTAGATGTAGTGGCCGGAGAAGGTACTAGTAAGTCACCACCGGCACAAGCTGAACAAAGTGAGTCTCAAGCTGAGCATATATCAGGAGCTTCTTCTCCTCTGGAAGGGCCATCTATTAATGCTGTTGATCGAGATTTGAGGGATGCAGTACAACTTCTGACGCGTATAGTTGTTGGTCAAGTTCAAGGGCAAGCTATTCCTACCACGGGTTCTAGTGGTACGGATAGAGCAGCTAGCCTTCGGACACAGGATTTTCTGAAACTGGATCCTCCTACTTTTACCGGATCAGATATTAACGAAGACCCGCAGGACTTTATCGATCAAACCCAAAGGGCTCTAGATGTTATGCACATATCCGGTAAACAGATGGTTGAGCTAGCAGCATATAGACTGAAAGGAGAGGCTATATTATGGTACGAGGATTGGAAACGATCTAGGGGTATTGATGCACCTCCAACTACGTGGGGAGAGTTCAAAGATGCATTTATTGATCATTATCTTCCATTTGAGACTCGTCAGGCCCGTGAAGATCAATTCTTAAATCTTCGTCAGGGTAATATGAGTGTAAGGGAGTATAGTCTTCGATTTAACTCCTTGTCTCGATATGCTTCTAATGTGGTAGATACTATGGATGACAGAGTTCATCACTATGTGGATACATTGGAACCATACTTGGTTAGCGATTGTACCATTGCTGCTTTGAACAAGGACATGGATATAGCGAGGATACAAGCTTTCGCTCAGAAAATGGAAGATCAGAGGCAAAGAAGAAGAACCCAGGAATCAGAAAAAGGATATTCTAAGCGGGCCAGATCTATAGGGCAGTTTATGGCATCTCAGGGAGGTTTTAGGACTTCGTTCTCTCATAGATTGTCTAGCCTGTTATCTTCTTATCCTGCAATTAGTGCTCCACCGCAATTTCAAAGGTTCAGAGGTAATCAGTTCGGGCAAAGCAGTGAAAATCAGAGTTCGCGAACAGTGGGGTATCAAGGGCAAGGGAGTATGAGTCAATTGAGACCTCCACGACCCCCGTGCCCCATATGTAGAAGATTTCACTTTGGCGAATGTCGGATTGGAACGAACAATTTCTTTTGGTGCGGTAAGCCGGGGCATATGGCTAGAGATTGCCCACGCAGGACCACAGGTGGTATAACACGACCTACCGGATCAGCTGTTGCGTCATCATCGGTGCCTCCTTTGAGTAGGGGTACACAACCTATGGGTCACGGTAGAGGTGATAGAGGAGCATCTAGTTCTAGAGGAGCTCAGAAACGTGTGTATGCCCTAGCAGATCGACAAAATTTAGAGGCTTCTCCAGACGTGGTTACAGGTACGTTGTCCATCTTTGCATTTGATGTGTATGCCTTAATTGATCCTGGTTCTACATTATCGTATGCTACTCCTTTGGTTGCGGGAAGGTTCGGAAGAACACCCGAATTATTAGCCAAGCCATTTGAAGTATCAACGCCAGTGGGGGAATCTCTTATAGCTAGGAATGTTTATCAAAATTGTGTTGTGAATATTTGTGGTCGTGATACGATGGCCGATCTTGTTGAGTTAGAAATGGTAGATTTTGATGTTATTATGGGCATGGATTGGTTAGCGTTTTGTTATGCTACAGTAGATTGCAGTTCTAAGAAGGTATATTTCCATTTCCCAAATGAGGCAGTCCTTGAATGGAAGGGTAATGTTGGCGCGCCGAGAGGTAGATTTATTTCTTACTTTAAGGCAAGAAAAATGATTTCCAAGGGGTACATATACCATTTGGTTAGAGTAAGGGATACAGAGGCAGAGCCGTCAACTTTTTAGACCGTTCCGGTTGTGAATGAATTTCCTGATGTATTTCCTGAAAAACTACCAGGTTTACCTCCTGAACGAGAAGTGGAGTTTGGTATTGATATGTTGCCAGACACAGCCAATCTCAATTCCTCCTTATAGAATGGCACCAGCAGAGTTGCGAGAATTGAAAGAGCAACTGAAAGAATTGCTAGAGAAGGGATTCATTAAGCCTAGTATGTCCCCTTGGGGAGCACCAGTATTGTTTGTGCGTAAGAAAGATGGTTCGCTGAGGATGTGTATTGACTATCGGCAATTGAATAAGGTGACTATCAAGAATAAATACCCTCTTCCCCGAATTGATGATTTATTTGACCAGTTGCAGGGTGCCCAGTGTTTTTCAAAGATTGACTTGAGATCAGGCTATCATCAAGTGAGAGTCAAGGATAAAGATATACCCAAGACAGCTTTCCAAACACGGTATGGTCATTATGAATTCCTGGTTATGTCATTCGGGCTGACAAATGCATCCGCAGTTTTTATGGATCTGATGAATAGGCTGTTTAAGCCGTTTCTAGATGTGTTCGTTATAGTCTTCATAGATGATATTCTGGTATACTCTAGATCAGAAGAGGATCATGTTAATCACTTAAGGCAGGCGTTGCAGATTCTTTGTGATCGTAAGCTGTATGCGAAGTTTTCTAAATGTGAGTTTTGGCTCAAGTCAGTGGCATTTTTGGGCCATATTGTATCCAGTGAAGGCATAAAAGTTGACACTCAGAAGATTGAGGCTGTGAAGAATTGGCCAAGACCCACGACGCCTACGGAGATTCGTAGTTTCCTCGGGTTGGCAGGTTATTATAGAAGGTTTGTTGAAGGTTTTTCTTCTATTTCTGCACCCTTGACTAAGTTGACGCATAAAGCCTCCAAGTTTCAATGGAATGATGCCTGTGAAAAGAGTTTCCAAGATCTGAAGAGCAAGTTGACTTCTACACCGGTATTGGTACTTCCTGAAGGCACAGAAGGGTATCCAGTGTACTGTGATGCTTCGAGAATTGGCTTAGGATGCATATTAATGCAACATGGTAGAGTAATAGCCTATGGCTCTAGACAGTTACGACCACATGAGAGGAATTATCCCACGCATAATCTTGAGCTAGCTGCAGTTGTATTTGCTTTGAAGATATGGCGCTACTTATATGGGGTTCATGTTGACATATATACCGATCATAAGAGCCTGCAATATATCTTCAGTCAGAAAGATCTAAACTTGAGGCAGCGGAGATGGCTTGAATTGTTGAAAGATTACGATGTTGATATCTTGTATCATCCAGGGAAAGTGAATGTGGTAGCGGATGCACTGAGTCGTAAGTCTAAAATGGCATCTATAGAAAAGTAGGGGATGATTAAGGATCTTCACCAACTAGCTAATTTGGGAGTTCGACTTCTCAAAACTCCAGATGAAGAGGTTATTGTACGTAATGCAGCGGGATCTTCATTGATAGCTGAAGTGAAAGAGAAGCAGTATGCAGGTCCAATTTTATTGCAGCTTAAGGAGGATGTGCAGAGTGGCGCGACAAAGGCATTTGAGCTTACGCGAGAAGGAGTGCTTCAGTGTCAGAATCGTTTATGTGTACCTGATGTAGTTGAGCTAAGAAAGAGAATTATGACAGAAGCACACTGTTCAAGGTATTCCATCCATCCAGGGTCGACTAATATGTATCAAGATTTGAAAGCAATATATTGGTGGAATGACATGAAGAAGAACATTGCCGAATTTGTAGCTGAATGTCCGAATTGTCAAAGAGTCAAAGTAGAACACCAGAAACCCGGTGGTTACATGCAATGTATAGATCTTCCTGTCTAGAAGTGGGACAAGATCAATATGGATTTCATCACGGGTTTGCCTCGTACATTTTGGAAGTTTGATTCCATATGGGTGATCATTGATAGGCTACCAAATCCCCGCACTTCTTACCAGTTAAGACAACTTATACGGTGGAAGAGTATGCGAAGTTGTATATTAAGGAGATCGTTCGGTTACATGGAGTTCCAATTTCCATTAAATCCGATCGAGGACCCCAATTTACCGCGAATTTTTGGAAGTCTTTTCAAAGGAGTTTGGGGACACAAGTAAATCTAAGTACGACTTTTCATCCTAAAACGGACGGACAAGCGGAATGTACCATCCAGACACTTGAAGATATGCTACGAGCATGTGTATTAGATTTCAAAGGCAACTGGGATGATCACCTACCTCTTATCGAGTTTGCCTACAATAATAGCTATCATTCAAGTATCAAAATGACACCATATGAAGCATTGTATGGAAGAAAGTGTAGATCGCCAATAGGATGGTTTGAAGCAGGTGATGCGGTCTTGTTTGGACCGGATCTTGTTTATCAAGCAATGAAGAAGGTTAAAGTGATCCAACAACGGCTTGAAACAGCTCAAAGTCGACACAAATCTTATGCGGATGTTAGAAGAAGAGGACTTGAGTTTTCTATCGACGATTGGGTATTCTTGAAAGTATCACCAATGAAAGGAGTGATGAGGTTTGGAAAGAAAGGAAAGTTAAGTCCACGATACATAGGTCCGTACAAGATCATTCAAAGATTTGGACACATTGCTTATGAGTTAGAGCTACCTCAAGAGCTCTCAGCAGTTCATCCCATATTTCATGATTCGATGCTTCGCAAGTACATCGGAGATCCATCGCAAATCACTACTACGGAAGATGTACAAGTTACAGAAGATCTCACTTTTGAAGAAATGCCTATTGCTATTCTTGATCGCCAAATTAAAAAGATAAGGAATAAAGAGATAGCATCGGTAAAAGTACTTTGGAGGAATCAACAAGTTGAGGAGATCACATGGGAAGCCGAGGAAGCGATGAATATTAAGTACCCTTACCTATTTAACGATGAGGAGGAAGTTCATGAGACGGAAGAAGAACAATAACAGGTAAGTGTTTATTTTTATGCAAGTATGTTATGATGATGAATATGTTAATTGTAAGCTTGGACATTTCTTAATTGAGTAACTATGCTAACATTCGAGGACGAATTTTCTTAAGGGGGGGAGAATGTAACACCCCGTAAATTTTTTTGTACACTTATCGCGATTATATGGAGTCCTAAAGGCTTGCATATGGGTTAAATTAAGTTTATGGTGTTCGGAAGTATCCCGTAAATAGTTGTATGTTTAGGTATTGGAATAAGCTTTCCAAAAATATAAAGTTTGCCCAACACAGAGGAGTATTTCATATAAGCGAGCACATTCGAAATTTCAAAACGGCGGCCGGGAAGCCTGTGAACAGTAAATCTGCAGGAAAATTACTGCAGCTAGGCAATTTTTTTTTGGATCAACTTTAGACAATCATAACTCCTTGTCCAAAAATAAATGTGTGAGATGCTATATATCGACGAAAATCTCCGAGAGTCTTCTTTCCGATGAAATTGGTTTCATCCAAATCCAGTGTCTGAGTAAGGAGCTATACCCGTTTTACTACAGCCTAGCAAAAAAAAAAACAGAATTTTGGGACAGATTTTTGGGTCAAATTTAAACGACCATAAATCCTTGTACAGGAAGAACTGGGTGGTATAATTTATATGAAAATAAAAGCCCTTTGAATTATATTTCTAATGCAATTGGTTTCACCCAAATCCGATACCGGAGCAAAGAGTTATGATCGATTTACTTCAGCCTGCCAAAACTGTCCACTGGGGACAGATTCGGATTTATTTAAATTTTTAGGGCAAAATGGTCATTTTCTATTACCTCTTGGACGAAAAATTGGTCTTTATAAACATACAATTAGCCTCATATATATCATATATCATCCAATTATTAAGAGAAGGTGAAATCCTAGCCTAATTTCAACTTCAAATATTTTGTGATTCAACCGTAGAAAATTCGAATTGGTTCCGTAGTTGTGTTCACCATCTCGAAAGCTTCGAGAAGCACCCCATGGTTATGTAAGGAGGATTCTGAATACAAGAGTTCATTGTTAAGGTATGAATATTGTTTATTCTTGATTCTTATCCATGAATAAGTATTGATAAGGGATTATGAGTATTGTCTTGATGTTGGAAGATAACTAGAAACATAGTTATGAATTGTTTTGTATAAATTCTTAGTAGTAAATTATGGAAGTTGTTGTATTGGATTATGGAGGATGAATTGTGGTGATATATCATTATATTAGTGGTTATGTATGCCTAGTGATCATGTTGGTATTGGATAGTGATTAAGAGGGGAAATAAAGGCTAAGAGTGATGTTGAGGGCTATTGCATGAAAATGCATGATATGTGAATGTAATAAGAGTATAAGAGGATGTATGTAGCACTCTTATTGATGAGTTAAAGGATTACTTCCTAGACATTATTTGGTGAAGTTAATACCTAAATGGTAAGGTTTGGTTGCTAATACTAGTTTGCCACAAATGACTTATTGTAGATAAGTGTTCGAAGAGTACGGGAAGTCAAGTTGGACTTGTATTGAAGTGGTTATATCAAGGTATGTAAGACATACTCTATCTAATCTTTGGCATGAATAATGACCCATGTCACTCTCAAGTAAGCTTCCAACATTGTCCTACGACACATGACACATAATAACATCATATGATCTTCGACACTACCAATTGAACTTGTTTTCACTTTTAAGATGTCCGGCTAGTCAAAAAAATGTCCATATACTATTGTTGACTCCGAAACGGTTTAGTGAGGTATCCATGATTCTCTACTTCATTTTCATGATATTTATTACCTATTTACATGTTTTTCCTATTGAGGTATCATGGTTTCAAGTTCCATAAGGTGTGACCACAAAGTAACCAATCTCAAAGATTAATTGAAGTAAGAGATGGAATGTCTTTATTTTAAATTGTTGATATGATGTATTGTATTAGTACCACTAATCAGTTGGCCATTGTATTATAAAGATTATGTATATATGCTATTCCAGGGGTGGTCCCTGATGTATTGTATTAGTACCACTGATCAGTTGGCCATTGTATGACATATGTTATGTATTGATAAGGAATACGGGAAGTAATGATATGAAAGTAATGTGCAGGTATCCCATCAGCTCTTTTAAGTGTGGTCTACTCATACTGTTTATTCACTGGTATCTGGGTTCTGTTGATCTTTTGTATCTCATCTTGATACTCACTGCCTTACATACTCAGTACATATTTCCGTACTGACATCCCTCACGGGGGACCTGTATTCATGCCTGCAAGAACAGGTACTTCAGGTCGTACACCTCCGTAGTAAGAGCCAGGACATTCTATTGTTAGTGGTGAGCTCTAGTTGTTTCGGGGCATTCCAAGTCGTTTCTATATGTATTTTTGGTATTTGTATAAAAGTCTTTTGTGGGCGGGAGTTTGTCCCGACCCTAACTCAGTTGTGTATCTATGTAGAGGCTTTTGTAGACATATTGTACAGCCATAAGAGTGTTTGGTTGATAGACGTGATGGCTCTGACGGCCAATTACTGTTTATATATATATATATATGCGTGTCTGCTGGGCTGATACAGGTACTGTTTTCTTCTATTTACAACGAAGTGCTGCCCAAATTTCTAATTTTCATAAGTAATGTAAATGTGAAAGTATAGGTTATGAACGGGTTCTCCCGGGCCTCCTCGGCTACGGGTGCCAGTCCTCTCCAATGGGATTTGGGGCGTGACAAAATCAAACTGAACCGACTGATGCACACCCTTTTACCTATATCTAGAAATAAATTTACAATAAATAAGTCACAACTTCTTGTTATAGTTTAAATAATGGGTCAAAAAATACACAAATACACAACTTATGTTTCAAATATTATAAAAAATCCCAACTCCCTACAATTGGTATCAGAGTCTATGTTAATTAAAGTTACGGAAGTAGTATATATTTGGATTTATTATTTGATTAATTTATTTATTTGATTGATTAATTAATTATGGAAGACCATTTAACTAATTATTCAGAATATACAAGTCCAAATAAAACAAAAGAAGACTTCCATAGATTAGCCTACCTAATTAGTTTAATATCTAGTATTGAAGAAAAATTAATAAT
Source organism: Capsicum pubescens (assembly GCA_030864215.1). Taxonomy (NCBI): domain Eukaryota; kingdom Viridiplantae; phylum Streptophyta; class Magnoliopsida; order Solanales; family Solanaceae; genus Capsicum; species Capsicum pubescens. The sequence goes on along the minus strand of CM061548.1, from coordinate 364,769,930 downwards.
TCATTTAAAATCTAGAAGAATGAGACACATATCACCTAATTATGATAAAATCAGATTTAGATGTCCACCAAAATATTATAGATATTGTTTAGATGAATAACGAACAAAAATTAAAAAAATATAAAGAGTTAAAACAAATAATATCTGAAAAATGTAGAGAATTTAAAATAAGGATAGAAAGACTACAGTCTAACATAATTGTCGGAGTTAGTAAAAATTCAATAAATGCACAAAAAGAAGAAATATCAAATTTAGAATCAACAATAGATAGTCTAGAATATATATATCAACATAACCTATATACGTTTAAATAAAATGAACAAAGAAGAATTTATAATAGATGAAAAAATATATGAAAATCACGAAGAATTAAAAATAAAAATAGTATTCTCTAATCTAGGAAGAAGATATAAGAAAATAGGTGAACATTTATATTTAATGTTAGAAAAAGAAGAATTAAAATTAGAAGATAAGTTGTCAGCCATGGTAAGAATAGAAAGAGAAAACGAAGAAATAGACAGAAAAAAAAGAAATAGATAAAATAAAAAAACAAACCACAGAAGCAATACGAAAAATAGAAGAAACTAAAAATAGTAGGATTGTTGAATTAGAAAAAGAACAACAAATGCTAAAAGATTTGTGTGAAAAAAGACAGAAAGAAAAAAATAAAAAGATAAAGAACAAAAATTATTAATTGAGATAAATCAATTTAAAGAAAAATTAGAAGACAAAAATAAAAAATTAGAAACCAGTGAATTAGAAATAAATACAATAGATGCTGAAGAAACAGATAATTATGATTCGGAAGATAGTGAAACATATTCATAAATTCTAGAAAACTTAGGAAAACTAGAAATTAATGAAAAACAAGAAGTAATTAATAAAGAAAATCTAGAACTAATAAATACAGAAGTAAATACTTAAGATAAAAATATAATACCTAGTAAATCAGAAATAAGAAAATCAACATCGAATTACAAAAGTAAGTTTAAAAGATATAATCCAAAGGATGAATATAATAAATGGACACCAGAACAAATAATTAATTACAACTTTTTAGATTTAGACTATGTAATAGACACAAATAAAATAATACAACTATGGGTAGGATATATGTCAAAACAATTATTAGATAATAAAATAGATACAACAAACACACCAGAATATATAGAAAAGACATTAATAGGAACAGTAAAATTATGGTTTTTAAACCTAGCCGAAGCAAGTAAAAAGGTATTAAGATCTGATAATAAAACAGAAGGAACATCAACAACTACTAAAATACTACCAACAAAAATATTGAAAAAATATGAAATAGCTATAAGAGATGAATTTAGCAGTATGACAACAGAAGAAGCAAAACAAAATAAAGAAAAAGATATAAATAGAAATTTAATGTTAAAACTAGCAATATGTAATATGTGCTATATAGATGAGTATACGTGCGCATTTAAAGAATGTTATTATAAAGGAACATATAATACAGAAGAAAGTAAAGAAATAAGAAGATTATATTTTAGTAAATTACCCGAACCATTTAGTTCAAAAATAATAAAGAGTTGGGATGAAACAAAAAATAGTAGATACCCTAGGAGCAAGAATAAAATTTTTACAACAATGGTCTAGAAATCTATGTGAAAAGAAATAAAAATGGAAAAAATATTAATAAGAAATTGAGCATGTTGCAAAAAAAAAAATAGCACCTCAATTTGGATGTGAAGAAAGATATTATAAGAAAAGAAACAGACATAAAAAGTATAAGAACTATAAAAAATTAAAATATAAGTATAAGAAACCAAGAAAAAGATATTATGTAAAAAAATTATGTCCATAAAAGACCATATAGGAAAAAGAAATCTATAAAAGAATGTACATGTTATAATTGTGGAAAACTATGACATTTAGCTAGAGATTGTAAATTACCAAAAAACCCAAAAAAGAAACAAATATAAGAAATAAAAATAGAAAATACAGAATATATGCAGATAGATTATATAGATTATGAATTAGAAAGTGAAGATAGTATATATGAAATTTCGGAGAATGAAACAGATAATGTAATAGATAGTGAATTAGATGAATCAAATGACTGAAGAAGATATAAAAATTAACCAAATAACTGAAGAAGATATAAAAATTAACCAAATAACTGAAGAAGATATAAAAATAATAACAAGGGAAGAATATATAAATGAAGAAGGAACAGATCAAAAAATAATATTTTACAATAATATATTTGATGAAATAAAAGGAAAAGAGTTAGACTTAAGTGTAGAGAAAATATTTAAAATATCAAAAATAAAAAATATATTTAGTAGGAAAAAGGAAGAATATTACGTAATAAGCCAAAAAGAACATGTAATAGACTGTAGATATATAAAAAGAAGAGCTAGTATACCACTAGTAACAAAGAGAATGATTAATAAAGAAATAAACGATATAAAAAGTAAAGTCCCAATAAAATATGTACACCTTGGAGGAACAGAGATATTAATAAAAGCATGTTTTAGAGAAGGAATAGATACACCAATAGAATTATATTTAGCAGATGATAGAATTATCAAACCTATAGAAAAAAGTATAATAGCTGCCATAAAAGGAAATTAAATATACCAAAAATTTAAATTTATAATAAGTGAAAATTATTCAGTAGCAATAACAAATAAAAATATAGATAAATCATTAGTGTTATATTGGAAAATATCAGGAATAGAACTAACCCCAGGAAGTAAAATATTTACAGCAAGATGTAAAAATCTATATGTATTAACAACAAAACATAAAATAACAGGAAAAAATAAAATTAATAAAATACAGATAGAAAGTCCTTTTGAACAATTCGTAAAAGCAATTGATAATAATGATTATAGTTACAAAAATATAGACATAGAAAAAGATTTAGAAATAATAAATGATAGAATAAGTACATCAAAAAGAATAACTCATGAAAAAACAGAATCATCAAGCTCATAAAAAAGAACAAGTTATGAAACAACTTCAATAGTTAATTTAAACCAATATTACATAACAGGAACAATAAATGAAAAAGAATATTTAATACTCTTAAACACAGGAGAAGAAGAAAATTATATAGCAAAATATCTAGTAAAAAGTGAAGAAATAAAAGCTAATAGTAATATATTCCCAGATCTACCAAGGAGTCTAATAAACATTAAAGATACGACTGAAAAAAGAAACAATGATAGGAGTTAGAAAAATAAAAATAGAATTTGAAATAAAAGAAGAAATGCAAAAAGCAGATATAATATTAGGAATAAAATGGTTAGAACAAATAAAATCATACAATATAGAACATGCACAATTATCTATAACATATAATAAAGAGAAATTATTCATAAAAAGAACTTTGACATGACATGAAAATATATGTACTTGTAAAAATAATAGTAGAAGGATATTATAATAGGTATTATACACCTATGACAGATACAGGAGCAGAAGCAAACTTATGTAGATACAACTGTTTACCAAAAAGTAAATGAGATAAATTAAAAACACCAATAGTAGTCAAAGAATTTAATAATGAAGGAAGTTTAATTACATATAACGCTAAAAATGTAAAAATACAGTTATGGGATAAAATAATAACAATAGAAGAAATCTATAATTATGAACTAACATCAAAAGATATGCTTTTAGGAATGCCATTTTTAGATAAATTATACACACATATAATAACTAAAACAGATTGGTGGTTTACAACACCATGTAAACAAAAAATAAGAGCAAAAAGAGTTATTAATAAAATAAGAAAGAAAACTGATTGGATAAAAGGAAGTGAAAAAATTACACAAAAGTTAGAAAATATAAAAATACAGAAGACATAGTAGAACTAGTTGTATTTTTGATAAATAAAAAGAAATAACTATATTTTCAATAGATAAGGTAGAAATACTAAAGAAAAAATTAAGAAAACTATATAGTGAAGATCGATTAAAAGGATGAGGAAAAAACATAAAACTACTATAAAAATTGAATTAATAGATAAAAATAGCATAATAACTCAAAAATCATTAACATATAATTTTGACGATCTAAAATAATTTAAAATGCATATAGATGAATTATTAGAAAAACAATATACACAAAAAAGTACTAGTAAACACAATAGTCCAGCATTTATAGTAAATAAACATAGTGAACAAAAAATAAGAAAACGTAGAATGGTTATTGATTATAGAAATTTAAATGCAAAAACTATGACATACAATTATCCAAAACCATATAAGATATTAAAAATAAGACAAATACAAGGATATAACTACTTTAGTAAATTTGACTGTAAATCAGGATTTTACTACTTAAAGTTAGATGAAGATTCTAAGGAATTAACCACATTTACGGTACCACAAGGATTTTATGAATGGAACGTATTACCATTTGGATACAAAAATGCACCAGGTAGATACCAACACTTTATGGATAGTTACTTTAAATAATTACCTAATTGTATAGTATACATAGATGATATACTACTATATACAAAAACTAAAGAGGAACATTTAAAATTATTAGAACAATTTACAGATATAATAGAAAAATCGGGAATAAGTTTAAGTGAAAAGAAAGCCGAAATTATGAAAAACCAGATAGAGTTTTTAGGAATACAAATAGATAAAAGTGAAGTAAAAATGCAACAACATATAGTACAAAAAATAATAAATTCAAAAGAAGAATTAGATACATAAAATAAATTACAATCATTTTTAGGATTAGTAAACCAAGTAAGAGAATATATACCAAAATTAGCAGAAAACCTAAAACCTTTAAAAAAAAAGGATGTAGAATAATTAGAATGAAGAAGATAAAAAACAAGTTCAGAAAATAAAAATACATTGTAAAGAATTACCAAAATTACAATTTCCAGATGAAAATAAAAAAATTACATATATAGTAGAAGCAGACGCAAGTGAATGTAGTTATGGAGAAGTACTTAAATATAGATATGAATAAGAAAAATTAGAACACCATTGTAGATACTACTCAGGTACATTTAATGAAACAAAAATAAAATAGAAAATAAATAGAAAAGAATTATGTTCATTATATAAATGTTTATTAGCATTTGAACCATATATTGTATATAACAAATTTATTGTGAAAACAGATAATATCCAGGTTCGATGGTGGTTAACAAGAAAAATACAAAACTCAGTTACGACGAAGGAAATTCGGAGATTAGTAGTGAATATATTAAATTTTACATTTACAGTTGAAGTAATCAAGACTGACAAGAATGTTATTGCAGATTACATATCAAGAAAAAGCTACACAAACTGATTTACCAATGGAAGAAGCTGATGTAAAAGATACCCAAACAAACTTAATATTACAAGTGTTTGAACAAATGAAGTTATTACAAGAACGAGTTATCACATTAACTACTGAAGTTACAGATGTAAAAGTTCAGGTTGAGCACTATAAAAAACAAGAAAAAGATATTAGCAAAGATACTGTGCAGGAAGAGCACATTAAAAAACTAGACCTAGAAGGTGACGATGAGAAACACCTAAAAACTCAAATTACTAACGAAATTACAGTTACAGTTGCAGGCGTAGGAGATCTTTCCAAAGGAAAAATATAGTCACTCAAAATAAACCTGAACCACCAAAGAAAAAGAATTATAACCTCAACCAGATATTCTCAAAACCATATACACCAAATATACAAAAATCAGAGTCATCTATACCTCCCCAGATACACACATATTCTGAATCACTCAATCAACAAAAACAGACTTATAACCATATCACTCGTATATATATTGATAATATTTATACTTTACAAAAATTGTTAAATACAAAACCTATCCAAAGTAAAGATTTAGCAAAACAACACCAAGGATATATTACACAAAAATTTCAGAACTATAACAAACTTATTGCTTTGCCTGGCACCAGTGCAAACTTAATTACTTCATGTTACTTTTATGGATTATTATCTACAGTTTACACAACTACTGGTGAAGAGTTAACAGGAATTCCAGATATTTACAAAGGATTTATGGATTATAATAGGATTACGAAAGGACAGTTATTCTATCCGTTTCTACTCAGCACCAGCAAAAATATTATTTGATGAAATAAAATAGACAATTACTGTTGTCAAGATAGGAATGACACAAGATTATATTATCCCTGAAGATATATGCGAACAAGAAGAGATAACCAAAAATCAGATACCGGACTTCTACCGAAATAAGAGAGTTATTGGACTTAGCAGTATATTGACTGAGTTAGCAAATAATTATAGAAATCAAAACCCAGTTTTGATTTTACTATAACAGAAATCAATTATTAGTTTACTCTACTTGTAAAAATATTAGAGAAAATGACAGAGAAGAGATAAGAAAATGGGTCATGACGATCCTAAAACCAGAAGAGTTACCAGTCACAAGATCTATTACGAAAGGAGTTATTTCAGTAGAAGATATGGATCAATTATGTAAACAGGTTGGCCAAAGATACGATGATCACGTATGCAGTAGATGTAGTGGCAGACACAACTTTATTCCAGATGTGATGCTACAATAGCAAAAAGATGAAAAAGTCGCAGATACGATAAGAATAAGATAAAAAGAAGACAACAACGGAGCAATAATAGAAGAAGACAAAGAATTAAAGATAGGAAAATGACATATGAAGAAAAAGCTAAACTTCCAACGTAAATTATTGTAAAGTCCTAATAGTCTTTTTGACTTTTCTTTTCATTTATTACGCTTTTTGACTTTTTGGCCATAAAACTATTATTAGTTTTTGTTTTTTAGTTAGCTTTAAGTCTTTCTTTTCAGAATGTAAAGACTTCTTTGTAAATCAGATAGAATACGTGTAAAGTAGGAACAGTATATAGATAGTATACGCGTTTTCATTTTTTAGGTTATAAATAGAGAGTGAACTTGCTCAGATAAGGGCATGTCTTCATGAGTTGAAGTAAAACCCTCTCTTGTACACAAAAAAAAACTTTTGAATTATTTAATAAAAACAGGTATATTTCCAAGGAAAAGCTATGAATCATCAAACAACTATGGAAAATCTAGAATTATCAAATTTACTAGAACAAGTATTTATATTTGTGATTATGAATAGCTAAATTCATAAATTCCTGACAATCATGATATGATAAAATAAGTTCATGTTATTTACTTTATAGTAGAATTATTCGAAGAATAGCTGGTTAAGAAGTTTATTAGCAAAAAGGAAAAGGAGAAAAATCCCTAAGAACTATGTCATCCTAAAGGTGAAACCGGTGAGTCAAGAAAGTCGTGATTGGGGAGTAGCCAGAGTAGAGGTGTTGTTTAAGGAAAAAATATCCATATTACCATGCAAATAGTGACCAAAGAACATGTTATTTAAGAATAATCTAGTATATAGTAATCTAAAATGATCATATTTTGTTATGTATTATTGAAGGGAATATTTTGGAAAAAGCATCATATGAAAAATGAATATTGATTTATCTGACGAAATGGTAGATAAATTTAAAATACTTGTTTTATATATACTTAAAGATATACAAATTGTAGATATAAGAAAAATCATATTGGAAAAAATATTTGATAAATATTTTATGACTAGAATAAATTACATACCTCACCTACATACTTATTCTTACAGATACTTACATACCAAACCTACACATCAACCATGATAAATTACGTATATTTAGAATATTGGAAAATGGATATGAAAAATATACAATTAATAGAAAAACTAATGAAAATAAATCTAGAAAAATATATGAGAACTAAAGATATAAAATATATAGAATTCCTTAATGAAAATATACAAGAATTATTAAGATTAAAACAAACAACTAATAAATACTATGATAAAACATTTAATTACTAGAATCTAATTCCAAGTTAATCATAGAAACCAAAGCATAATATGAATAATATGACAAGTTATATATCTGATGAAACTAAGATACTTGTTTTATATATCATAAAAGACATTGAATTAGAAGACATAAAGAAAATAATATGGGAAAAAATATTTGATTTTGAAGATGAGTTACTAAATACTAATTGGATAGAAGATGAATTAGAAAATATAGATTTCTATGGTAGAAATTATTATTCGGATAGTTATTATTTAGATGGATATTATACAGATTAAAAATGCTAGAATATATTCAAAGAGTTAGAGAAAAACAAAGTTGTCTATACGAAGAAATTAATTATAGAAACTAGCGTAGAAAAGGAAGAGAACAATTAAAATAAAGATTAATTTGGATAAATAAAACCATAAAACTACTAGAATTAAAAGAAAGTTTAGAATATGATTTAGACATAGAATTATTTATAGATGAAAAATACAGTATAATTAACAAAATAGATAACCTAGAATTTAATATCAGATATAGTACTATTAGAATAAATTATTACAAAGAAATTTGCAGTATTACAACTACTTTAGGATAAAATGATAGACTATGAGTATTTAAAATATTAGTGACAAGATATGGAAGAAATAAGAGCAATAGAGATACTTATGAAAGAGAATTTAATTGAATATTTTATAACAAAAGATATAGAATATTTAGAATACCTTCAAAATAATATACAAGAATTACAAAGACTAAGAGAAAAAACTAAAGAATATTATAGTAAAACATTTAATGAAATACCATCCAATCACCCCACAAGATATGAACATTAATAAAATTAAAATAAATAAACTAAAAATAAAAATATTTAGAGAAGTTAAGAAACATGGGGGTTTGGGCCACAGGTGACAAAAAAGTTTTAAAATGAGGTGTAGGTGACACAAGTCTTAATTATTAGTTGGAGATGACAATTACTTTATTATGTATTAAGAAAGTTGGGGAAGTTTTAAAATAACCCACAATTTTTTAAATTTATACTTTGATCCCAATGTATACCTAAAATACTGAGAAACGGAGGATAAAAAAGGCACATTTCTCTCTCTTCTCATCCATTGTTGTTTTCTCTCTCTTAGCGATTTTTGTTGTTTATTGTTTCTATTTCTGCTGCTTTATTCATCATGTTCTGCTTTATCTTCTTCTTGTCGACCATTTGTTGTTGTTGTTGTTGGTACAACGCTACTGCTGCAATATGATCAATTTCTTAGGTCAAATTTTGTTTACTACATCACTTTCCACTTTGGCATTACTTCATAGGTTACTTTGGTAAGTAAAATTATGATTTTTATTCATATTTTTCATCTGGGTACACTTCTATTTTTCCAACAATGGATAGAACCCCCATTATGAATCCAACACAAGTGCCCATAATTTAAATAGATCAATCATCTGGTGCATCAGATGAGTAATCTGTTGCATCAGACTATTTATCTATTGCATCATTGTATTATCTGTTGCATCCGACGTATTATCTGTTGTATCAGGATGTTTATCTGTTGCGCTAGACTAATTATCTGTTGCATCAGAATGTTTATCTGTTGCACTAGACTAATTATCTGTTGCAATGAATGATTAATCTGTTTGAAACAACACAAATCAACCCCTGCAAAAACCCAACAGATAAATCTTGCTATTGCTACTGAATTCTAAATTATTCCTTTTTACGTCGAATCATCGAAATATTTGTTGAGAAGATAATAGACAGAATGAAAATTAAATATGAATTAAAACATCAAAGATCAAACATAATTTATTTATTAAACAAATAAAAATACATATAATAGACTAAAAGAAAAATAATAGTAAAATTATTATTATTATTATCAACATCATCATTGCTAGCCGACCAATCTTTAACCGGAAGTAGCAACAAGGCCCTCCTCAGCCTGCATATCTCCTAGAGCTTTCTTGATCTAACTCCTCCCAATTCCCATTGCAGATCATGAACTTGATTCCGAAGTTCATTCATGGCGTCTTGTAGAAAAGAAACGTCCCACACTGGGTTAGCCATAATCTTATCTTCTAGAGTGTACTATGAAAGACGAGATGCAATAAATAAATAGGGTGTGTATTTGAATGAACTATTGAGTAAGAACGGACCTATTTATAGAGGATTGAATTTGAATGATAGGCAAAAAGGCGCGACTATTTACCTCCATACATTAATTAAATTTTTTATTAAATTAAGAAAATAAATATTGTGATATAAGTCATGACTTTTCAAATTATTGTTATTAATTAGTCTTTCGAAGAACCGTTTTTATTGAGTTGTGGCAACAGATTCTATATCTGTTGCATCAGATAACACATCTGTGACAACAAATATATTATCTGTTGTAACAAATATAAAATATGTTGCATCAGATAACATAACTGTTGCAACATATAATCTAACCGTTCACCTCTATTTATTAATTATATTTTTTATTAATGTGAAAAGTAATGAATTAATTAAATTAAAAAATATTGTGATAAACTATGATTTTTCAAATTATTATTATTAATTAGTTCTTTCCAAGAACTTCTTTTATTGAGTTGTGACTCGATATAGGTTGCATCAGATAAATCATCTGTGACAACAGATATATCATCTGTTCCAACCATAGTGAACCTGTTCCATCAGATAATTTAATTGTTGCAACATATAATCTACATTTTTTTTTTAAAAAAATAACTATATCATCATATCATTAATCCAAATTTGCTTACTTTTTTATTTTATAAATAAAAAAAACACCTTTTCAAATTTCTTAATAAAATAATAATCATTTTATTATATAATAAATAATTTAAAAATAAAAATGGTGAAAAGTCACGATCAGTTATTAAAATTGTGGTTATAAATTATGTTTATTATTTATTTCCTTATTATTTATTTACGAAACATTTTTCATATTAAATAATCTAAGCTCCGAGTCATGTCTTTCTTTTCACCCTCTCAATAACAATAATAGCCCTTTTTTATTATTAACCGTCTGGTGCAACATATGATCGCTCTGTCGTAGCAGATTAACCTCTAACTGTTGACACAAATTGTTGCTCAATCCCTACCACCAACCGTCGATATGTTGAGGACAAGGAATAAACAGAATGATTATTATTAAACACTAAATAAGAATTACAAATTCAAAGTCGACAACAAAATGAAATGAATGTTCATAGATTTTTGAATCCCTTGGGTAGATTTGATATACAAAAGGAAGAAAATAATCGCTAAAATAAAAAACATTACCTAATTATTATTACTACTATTATTATTATTGTCAATCAAACATCTCTCATTTATCCGGCAGCCTTGCTCCGAAGTCAGCCAAATATCTCTCTGAAGTTCATCAATCAAACTGCCTTTGAAGTTCACACAAGGACTCGATATGAATATTCTTGTACGGATATGGATCATCCATATTTGTAAGGAGGGACCTATTTATAAATTATTGTATCTCGAAAAGAAAAGAAAATTGCTTTAAAATAAATTTAACAGATGGGTAATCTGTTACAAAATATATTCTTTCTGTTAGATAACTTACAACATACTGGCAATATTTTTGCAACAAATGTATATATATGTTTGATTTCTGCAACAGGTTGATCACTGTCGTAACAGATGTCTCCAATTGATTGACAATATAAACAGATGTGTCATCTGTTGCAACAAACTAGTCATCTATTTATTCAATTTAAGTCATAGATGGGATAGGAAGAATAAGGTGCGTGCAGATGGATCCACTATCATATGTATGCGAGTTAAGTATGTATTACTGATAAGGTTACCGGGACAACACACACAAAGTACAATGTTTTTGTGAATGTAGTTTTTAACCGATTAGGCATTGATCATTCAAAAAAGATCCTGCATTGTACTGTTAAGTTTGATGGGTTCGAAATTGATAAGGATGAGGACCTTATGAAGATGGTGCAGTACCCTATTACGAATTACTGACGGTTGGTGCTCGTGTTTATGCATGTCAAGTTTGGAGAAGGGATCAATATTTGTCGTCACTGCAGAGAACCAATAGCAATTGGACTTAACTTTAAGTGTGCATTGGACCCTTGAAGGGCCCTCGAAGCCTCACACTACATCAAACAAGAATGGAAAACCAATATAGTTATTGCCCTGGCCAAAATTTATATGGTTGGATTGCTCGCTTGTGTTGATGATTATATGCCAGAAGGTACAGTAATGGTTTTAAATTTCATCCCATCTTCTTGTTTGTATTTATGATCAGGTCCACTGCCGCTGACCTGATCGGAACCACAAATGAGATTGATAGGAAAATAGAGTATCATTGCTTCCTTAGCAATATGGTTATAATTGATTGTGTTTTCTTGCCTTGACATGCTTTCAACATTCCTTGGAGAAGAACAGATGCTTGTTGTAGTATGTGAATTAGTTTTCAAGCTTGCCTCCAACTTGTTGATTCTTTACTCAAGCTGGTCGTTACCATCTTCGAAGTTGGTAAGGAGTTCCTCGTCTCTTGTGAGCTCGATCAGGAACACTACCTTCAAAGTTGTGGCATTCTAGAAGCCCTTTATAACACTTTCTCTTCAGAAGCTTTAAAGGATACATGGAGGGTCGCAGTGTTTGTTTTAGTTCAAAATATGTTGATGCACGTTGAAGATGTGGTTCCAAAAGTTGAACAATACACTTTTATCTAGCGTTGCTCCATGCATCTTACTCAACCAATTTGATAAATTAGTGAGCATGGAGTTACGTAGAATGTGATTTAAACCGGATCTACAAAGCCTATCAAACGTTACGTAACTCCAAGCTCATTACCCTATCAAAACAATATGCCCTAGTTAGTGCACGTAGAAAAAAAGCCCAATCTGTCAACCTTTCTGTTGATCAATATTCTCCAATATAGATGACAAGATATCTGCTATGCAAAAGTCTACACCATCGCCAGACATGATTTCTTGGGAACATGTCTGGCGACGGTGTAGACTTTTGCATAGCAGATATCTTATCATCTATATTAGAGAAGAGCAATCAACAGAAAGGCTGAGAGATTGAGCTCATTCAATTTGTTCTCTAACTCGGTCATATTTTTTTGATAGAGTAATGAGCTTAGAGTTATGTATCATTTGATAGGCTTGGTATAGTCGGTTTAGATCACACACTACGTAACTCCATGCTTACTAATTTATCAAATTGGTTGAGCAAGATACATAGAGAAATGCTAGATAAAAGTGTGTTGTTCAACTTTTGGGACCACATCTTCAACATGCATCAACACATTTTGACCTAAAACAAACACAGAGACCCTCCATGTATCCTTTAAGGCTTCTGAAGAAACTGTTCTGAAGGGCTTGTAGAATGCCACAACTTTGAAGGTAGTGTTCCTGATCGAGCTCACAAGAGACGAGGAACTCTTTACCAACTTCGAAGAGGGAAATGACCAGCTTGAATACAGAATCAACAAGATGGAGGCAAGCTTGAAAATTAACGGGATTCACATACTACAACAAATATCTGATCTTCTCCAAGGAATGTTGAAAGCATGTCAAGGAAGAAAACACAATCAATTATAACCATATTGCTAAGGAAGCAATGATACTCTATTTGCCTTTTAATCTTGTTTGTGGTTCCGATCAGGTCAACGATAGTGGACCTGATCGGAAACACAAACAAGAAGGCATATGATGAAATTTAAAATTCAGAAATTTGTCGCCTTTGCTTAGATTCCTTATTTTAATTGCAGTTGCTGTTGGCATACGTTTTCTAGACTTGTTGTACATCATTTCTACCCTCGATGCCCGTGAGGCTTCTTTGTTGGTCTTTTCCTATTTTCTATCTAGGTGATAATACCGACCACACAGCTCCCTAGCAAAGTGTCCATCTGTATTGTTTTTCTTTCAGAGACACAACAGATGAAATTACATTACCGGATACACTTTCATATTTTCACTTGATTCAGATCTCGCATCTGTTAAGATAATTCCACCGGCCAGATTCGTTAGAAGTTACTTTCTACCCTATGTCTCTTCTTTAATTATCTCTCAGATGATATAGTCTTGCATCAACCACCCATTTTCCTTCAAAATCATTCTCCTACCGCACATTCTAGAATAAAATATCACCCCGAGCGAGCAACCCAACGATATAAATTTTGGCCAGGGCAATAAATATATTGGTTTTTCGTTCTTATTAGATGCAGTGCTAAGCTTCAAAGGCCCTCTAAGGGTCCAATGCACCCTAAAAGTTAGTCCAATCGCTATTGAATCTCTTTACAATGACACAAAAATTATATACCTTCACAATGCTTGACAAATAAACATGAGCAACAACCGACATTAAATCTTAACAGGCTATCAGAACCATATTCATGGTCCCTCATCCTTATCCGTTCGGACCTACCAAACTTAACTGTAAAATTACAGATATCTTGTTTGAACGATCTATGACTAATCAGTAAAAACATTATTCACAAAATCAGTCACTCTAAGTGTGTTTCCACAATAAAATTATCAGTAACACATACCTCCCACATATGAAGTGGTTCCATCTACATGCAACTTATTCCTCTGACCCTATCTTTACTGCAGCCTCTTGAGATAGTCCGTCAAAAGTTGATCAACTGTTAGTTCCTTATATCTACAAAGAAGAGAAACAAAATTGATGTCACAAAAAGAACATTGTCCATCTGTTGCATCAGATTTGGAGTCTGTTGCAACAGACGTAGAGTCTGATAGAATACATCAAACCAACCTTTCTGGTGGTTTTATTTGTTACAACAGTTTCTCCATCTATTGCAACATCAACAACAGCATAATCATCAACAAAAAAGAAACTACATTTGTTCCAACAACATCATCAACAATAAAGAAGCAACATCCTTTGTGCCAGAACTATCAACAACACCACAAGTTCCAACAACGCCAACCCCACCAACAACATCAATAACTGCATCAACAATAATGAAAAAAATAAAATACATACAAAAAAAATGATACTGCCAACAAGGCTTTTAAACTTCTCCCAACATATGACTTTTTTCTCATATTGTAATAAAAATTCTCGGATTGTTTATTCAACACTTACAAGTTCCTTAAAAATTTTTTAGTAAATATGATATGGGTAAATAGTAATTAAATAAAAAAATAGATGTAAATAACATGCAAAGAAGAAGACGAGAATGAAAGAGCAATAATGAACGATACCTTAATATCAAAAAGGGGATCAAAACAGAAATTTAAGCCGAGGAAAGATATGGATGGGTTTAGATCCAAAAAGATATTTATGAGAAGAGAAGATAAAAGAGAGAAAAAAGGTTGTTACCGTCAAGAGGAGAGAGAAAAAGATGAGAGTTGAATAAAATAAACTGCAGCTGAAGGAAAAGATGAGATAATTTCTACAGATGCATTGTGTACGTAGACGTGGTGGTTTTCAATAGTCAATAATTAATTTTCATTAATTTAATTAATAATTTAAGGGGCATGAGGAAGACTAAGGCTACTTACATTGAAAAGACAAGACAAGACTACTCAATGAACTCACTTTTGAGATATCCAAGAAATATTTTTACCGCCTTTAGTAGTAAGTACTACTACTTGATATTATCTACTCGGACCAGAAGCTTCTTGCTTTAAAATTAAAAGAGATAAAAAGATTTTCTAACAGATATGTTATCTGTTGCAACATATATAAATATCTGTTTAGAAATCCGAACAGCTCAGTCATCTGTTACAATAGATATAAATATCTGTTTAAAAATCCCAAAAGCTCAATCATCTGTGACAACAGATGAAAATGTTTATTTGATAATTAATAAAATCAGATATGTCATCTGTTACAACAGATATAAATATTTTTTTGAAAATTTCCCACAGCTCAGTCATCTGTCACAACAGATGCAAATATCTATTTGATAATTAAATCAAATATGTCATCTATAGCAACATATATGTACCTATTTGAAAATTTTCAACAGCTTAGTCGTTTGTTGCAATAGATTTTATAGTAAATAATTTAGGTGGAAATAGGGATGAATGAATGAGCTTGCAGGGTCAAATATAAATCCAATCAAGTCTTTGCAATTACATAGTGTTGGTATTGCGTTCATACCGACCTGAGTCATCGATCGATCACTTTGAGTTGAAATGAGTTCTCATCAACTCAATGTTAGGATAGTGATAGTACCTAAGTTGATTTAGGTGGAATTAGGGATGAATGAGTGAGCTCGCAGGGTTAACTACAAATCCAATCGTGTCTTTGCAATTGCATAGCATTGGTATTGCATTCATCCCAATCTGAGTCGTCGATCGATCACTCTAAGTTGAAATGAGTTCTCATCAACTCAATGTTAGGATAGTTATAGTACCTAAGTTAATTTAGGTGGAACTAGGGATGAATGAGTTATCTCGCAGGGTCAACTATAAATCCAATTGAGTCTTTGCAATTGCATAGCATTGGTATTGCATTCATCCCGACCCGAGTCATCGATCGATCACTCTAAGTTAAAATAAGTTCTCATCAACTCATTGTAAGGATAGTGATAGTACCTAAGTTGATTTAGGTGGAACTAGGGATGAATGAGTGAGCTCGCAGGGTAAACTAAAAATCCAATCGAGTCTTTGTAATTGCATGGCGTTGGTATTGTACTCATCCCGACCCGAGTCGTCGATCAATCACTATGAGTTGAAATGAGTTCTCATCAACTCAATGTTAGGATAGTGATAGTACCTAAGTTGATTTAGGTGGAACTAGGGATAAATGAGTGATCTCTCAGGGTCAACTATAATTCCAATTGAGTCTTTGCAATTGCATAGCGTTGGTATTGAGTTCATCCCGACCTGAATCATCGATCGATCACTCTGAATTATAATAAGTTCTCATTAACTCAATTTTAGGATAGTGATAGTACCTAAGTTGATTTAGGTGGAACTAGGGATGAATGAATGAGCTCGCAGGGTCAACTACAAATCCAATTGAGTCTTTGCAATTGCATGGCATTGGTATTGCATTCATCCCGACCCGAGTCATTGATCGATCACTCTAAGTTGAAATGAGTTCTCATCAACTAAATGTTAGGATAGTGATAGTACCTAAGTTGATTTAGGTGGAACTAGGGATGAATGAATGAGCTCGCAGGGTCAACTACAAATCCAATCGAGTCTTTGCAATTGCATGGCATTGGTATTGCGTTCATCCCGACCCGAGTCATCGATCGATCACTCTAAGTTGAAATGAGTTCTTATCAACTCAATGTTAGGATAGTGATAGTACCTATGTTGATTTAGGTGGAACTAGGGATGAATGAATAAGCTCGCAGGGTCAACTACAAATCCAATCGAGTCTTTGCAATTGCATGGCGTTGGTATTGCGTTCATCCCGACTCGAGTCATCGATCGATCACTCTGAGTAGAAATGAGTTCTCATCAACTCAATGTTTTAAAAACTATATCTTTTAAAAATTTTAAAACTAATTAAGATCAATTCGGACCAAATTAGCAAATTCAAAACTTGTCATTCCTTTCCAAAATTACAAATCAACCCATACAAATCATCCATTTGCGCGAAAAACTTTTCATTTGTAATCTTAAGTTCTCTCTCTTCTCTCTCTCTCTCTCTCTCAGGTTGTCCTCTCCCTATCAACAATAGAAAAAATACAAACAACAACTACTCAACATATTGCTCAACCTTTCAAAACAGGTCGATTTTCTTCCCATTTACGACTACAAATAGTTGTTTTTTTTGACTTCATTCCTGCTTGTATCCATTGTTTTCTCTATCTTCGCATGTAACAGAGTTCGAAAAGAGTTCTACATTTTTTCTTTATTCTAAAAAATAGGGATTTTAGTTAATGATAAAAAAAAGACTTTTAGTTGTATTATCTTCGAGAATGGGTTAACAATTTTGAGTTTTGATGCTGAAAAAGTAGGAAGCACCCGAGAAAACCCTAGTTTTTCTCTCAGTGTTTTGTTGACTGTCGTGGTATTGTTGGATGGTGTTTGTGGTGTTGTTGGTGGCTGTTGTTGGTGGTGTTGGTATTTATGTTTTTTTGCGGTGGTGTCGGTGGTCTTGGTGTTGGTGTTGGTATTGGTGGCATTGGTGGTGGTCTTGGTGGCATTGTTTGTGGTGGTGGTGGTCCATCTGTTGCAACGGGTAGAAGATCTGTTGGGAGATATTAAATAGGTCTTCAAACCGATTTCCCATCTGTTCCAACTGATGGGTTATCCGTTGGAGTATTTTCTTGTAATGTGGCAGAGGATAATTTATTAAAATTTCTCCACCTGTTGCAACAGGTGGAATATATGTGGGGACATATTAAATAGGTCTTCAAACAGATTTGGGTTCCCCATCTGTTCCAACTGATGGGTTGTCCGTTGGAGTATTTTTTTTGGTTATGTGGTAAGAATAATTTATTAAAATTTGTCTCACCTTTTTTTAAAAAAATTATACAGACATCAAATGCAATGTATTTTTTATTTTTCTTTTGTTTGTAGTTAAAAGATGTCTCCCAAAAGAAAAGAAACAGAAAGTGGTGAAAGTGGATCAACTTCCGATCACCAAACAAAAAAGGTTAGAGTACAGATAGATTCAGAAGAACTTCCAGAACAATCTCAGTCAGGGAAAAATAAAGCCGAGGAAAGTGATAACTTTTCCTCACCAATGGGGCGTTAAATAATATCCAAATTCCAGCATGATTCTGTCAAAACTAATAGTATTGACAAGTTTTGAGTTGCGATGCCGATGAAAAACCCTAATGCAGTATTTGGTTATAAATAGAGAGTGCACTTGCTCAGATAAGGGCAAGCCTTCATGAGTTGAAGCAAAACCCTCTCTTGTACACAAAATTTCTGAATTATTTAATAAAAACAGGTATATTTCCAAGGAAAAGCTATGAATCATCAAACAACTATGGAAAATCTAGAATTATCAAATTTACTAGAACAAGTATTTATATTTGTGATTATGAATAGATAAATTCATAAATTCCTGACAATCATGATATGATAAAATAAGTTCATGTTAGTTACTTTATAGTATAATTATTCGAAGAATAGCAGGTTAAGAAGTTTATTAGCAAAGAGGAAAAGGAGAAAAATCCCTAAGAACTATGTCAACCTAAAGGTGAAATCGGTGAGGCAAGAAAACCGTGATAGGGGAGTAGCCAAAGTAGACGTGTTGTTTAAGGGAAAAGTATCCATATTACCATGCAAATAGTGACCGAAGAACATGTTATTTAAGAATAATCTAGTATATAGTAATCTAAAATGATCATATTTTGTTATGTATTATTGAAGGGAATATTTTGGAAAAAGCATCATATGAAAAATGAATATTGATTTATCTGACGAAATGGTAGATAAATTTAAAATACTTGTTTTATATATACTTAAGGATATACAAATTGTAGATATAAGAAAAATCATATTGGAAAAAATATTTGATAAATATTTTATGACTAGAATAAATTACATACCTCACCTACATACTTATTCTTACAGATACTTACATACCAAACCTACACATCAACCATGATAAATTACGTATATTTAGAATATTGGAAAATGGATATGAAAAATATACAATTAATAGAAAAACTAATGAAAACAAATCTAGAAAAATATATGAGAACTAAAGTTATAAAATATATAGAATTCCTTAATGAAAATATACAAGAATTATTAAGATTAAAACAAACAACTAATAAATACTATGATAAAACATTTAATTACTAGAATCTAATTCCAAGTTATTCGTAGAAACCTAAGCATAATATGAATAATATGACAAGTTATATATCTGATGAAACTAAGATACTTGTTTTATATATATCATAAAAGACTTAGAATTAGAAGACATAAAGAAAATAATATGGGAAAAAATATTTGATTTTGAAGATGAGTTACTAAATACTAATTGGATAGAAGATGAATTAGAAAATATAGATTTCTTTAGTAGAAATTGTTATTCAGATAGTTATTATTCAGATGGATATTATACAGATTAAAAATGCTAGAATATATTCAAAGAGTTAGAGAAAAATAAAGTTGGCTAAACAAATAAATTAATTATAGAAACCAGCTTAGAAAAGGAAGAGAACAATTAAAAGAAAGATTAATTTGGATAAATAAAACCATAAAACAACTAGAATTAAAAGACAATTTAAAATATGATTTAGACATAGAATTATTTATAGACGAAAAAGACAAGATAATTAATGAAATATATAACCTAGAATTTAATATCAGATATAGTACAATTAGAATAAATTATTACAAAGAAATTTGCAGTATTAAACTACTTTAGGATAAAATGATAGACTATGAGTATTTAAAATACAAGATAAAAAACTAAAGAATATTACAGTAAAGTATTTAATCAAATACCATCCAATCAACCCCCAAGATAAGAATATTAATAAAATTAAAATAAATAAACTAAAAATAAAAATGTTTAGAGAAGTTAAGAAACATCCACGCACAAATAAAAATAGATCCATTAGAGCTATAATAGATCTATTTAAGTTACCCAAGTTATCCGCACCCCCCTACAATTGGTATCAGAGCCTATGTTACTTAAATACCAATCCATTTGAAAGTAATTACACTCTCTCCCACTTTTTTAATTACTTTACTCTCTCTCTCCCTATTAATATACATAAATAGAAGACATATACATAACATTTTGTGTATATGTTGGGATTTTTGTAATATGTTTAGAGAGTTGGGATCTTTTGTAATATTGGAAACATAAGTTGTGTATTTGTGTAATTTTTAGAATTTTAAATCATAAATTTAAGCCCAATTCACTTAATCTGCAAGCCCACCTAATTTTTTATGGTGGAAGGACATGGTCTGACCACTTTGAAAAGAAATGACCCACAATTTGAAAATGTGGACAATTGGAGCCAGTCGACCCAATTTATTTCCATTTTTAGCCATTGTGCCCAATTGGACACATGCAGTCTCTATACTCAATTGATACACTTTTATACCACATTGATACACTTTTATACAATTATTATATAAAATACGTATTTGTATTTAGTATCAAAGTTTCATGTATTTGATATCATATATTGTATTTGATTGATAAAAAAGAAGAGCAACAATTGCAATGTTATAAAATCGTATTTGATTGTTAGAAAAACTACACCAATTAAAAGATTAGCTTTTTAAAAAAATTGGAGCTGCGAAAAAAATAGTGAAGAAAAAGACAAAAAGATTTTTTTAGAAAAAGAGGGCAAACAATGAATTTTTTAAAAAAGTGTAGCAGCAATTTTAAAAAATATAGTTAAAAGACAAAAAAAACATGAAGTCAGTAGAAAAAAATGTCCTAAATGGCTATATTTTTGAAATTCAAAATCAATGGCCACTCGGCGGCAATTCTTTTAGCCGAGTGGCTATTCTTGTCCATTCCCCGTTTTTTATTTTAATCTCAATCGTCCACACCCTTTAATCACACGGTTCATTTCCATCGTTCACATTTTCCTTTTATTTTACCCTAACACCCCTTAGTTACATTACCTCAAAGCCCAACCGCCAGTCTCTTGAGAAAATAGAACGAAAGGTGTCTTTTAAGTCTTGAATGAAGGATTGGTGACATTGACCAACTTAAAGGGTAAAATATCGTTAGAAAACTTGATTAAGTTAATTTAGGACTTGATTAATATTTTCAAAACTTTTTAATCTTTTCAAAAATACAAATCAATCCAACCCACACCCCTCTTCAATCCAAATCAACGAGTCTCTCTCCTCTCTCTCAACAGTTTCTCTCAACGCTCTCTCAACCAATAGTTCTTCAAATTTCTGCTTTCAATCCTCGGCGACTTCAACATCTGACGATAAATAGTTGAGCTTTGAGTTCCTTTTCGACTTCATCCTTAAATCGACGTGACAGCCTTGCTCTCCAACTACAATAGCTTCAAATTCATCATCATTCCTTTTCTTCTTTCATAGGTAAAAATTTATGGCCTTTTTAGTTTTGAAGAAAACGAGGAACTTGAGCCAACTTCTCTTATAGTATTGGTTAACAATTTCAATATTTGTTGCTTTAATTTGAAATGTGGTTTGAACAAAATCCTAATTTCTGGTATTTCTTCTTTTCTCTTTTCAAGGTGAATTATTATTTTTTGTTGTTTGTTGCATTTTTTTAAAGTTTGATTTTTGTTGTTTGTGTTTCTAAAAACAAAACAACGATTTGGGTTGATTTGTTCTGTTCTTATTCTTGGTAAAAATGGTAATATTGTTGTTTTTCTATTGAACAAAATTGTTCTACTATTTTTGTTTTATCCAACAGATTATCCATCTGGTGCAACATATTAACCATCTAATGCAACAGATTTGTCAGATGATGCAATAGATCAACCATCTGATACACTAGAGGAACCATCATATTACAATTTTGATACAACAGATTAACCATCTGATACAATAGATTAAGAATATGATGCAATAGTTTAACTATTTGATACAACAGATTAACCATATGTTGCAACATATTAAGCATCCGATAAAAAATCTGATGCAATTGATTAACCATCTGATACAATGGAAGAACCATCAGATTAATGATCTAATGCAACAAATGAACCTCCTATTGGATAAAATCCTATCAACTCTTCCAACAGGACATGTCTAAGACATGATTTTTCCAACTGATCATTTATCTGCCGCGATAGATGACCCAATGTTGGAATAAATCTAAATAATATTGACCGTTGATAACTGTTCCAACAAATTACTCATGTGTTGCAACAGATGTGTGACCTGTTGCACAGAACATTCATATTTCTCAATGGATGAGTGATATGTTTTGTATTATTGCAACAGAGTACTCAGCCGTTGCTGCAGGTTAGTTAACTATTTCGACAAATCACTCATATGTTATAATAGATGTGTGAGCTGTTGCACAGACCATTCATCTTATTAACAAAAAAGTGATATGTTTTGTATTATGGCAACAAATTACTCAATCATTGCTACAAGTTATTTAATTATTCCAACAGATCACTCATATATTACAATAAATGATGTTACAACAGATGCGTGATCTGTTGCACAAACCATTCATTTTTCTCAATAAATGAGTTATATGTTTTGTATTATCACAACAGATTACTCAGCCATTTCTACAAGTTATTTAACTATTCCAACAAATCACCCATATATTATAACAGATGATATTGGAACAGATGTGTGATCTGCTGCACAGACCATTCATTTTTCTCAATAGATAAGTGATATGTTTTGTATTGTTACAACAGATTACTCATCCGTTGTAATAGGTTATTTAACTGTTCCAACAGATCACTTATGTTACAATAATGTGTGATCTATTACACAGACCATTCATCTATTTTAAAAGATGAGTGATACATTTTGTATTGTTGTAACAAATTGCTTATCTGCTGTAACAGGTTTTTTATATGCTGCAACAGATATACCACCTGGTACAACAGATAAGTGATCTGTTGGAATTGTTATTTTACTATTTTTCTTGTTATATTTACTATTATCCTTTTTTAACTATGCATTAATCAACTATAATATATTTTTTTATGTTCCTGCTAATTTTAGATAATATGGCTCCCTAAAGAACAGAAGCCGAATCAAGTCCAAGAAAAGGAACAAGTGAAGAAGCTAGGCTACATCCACCACTCTATAAGCGTACTTTACAAGAGTTATCTCAATCTGGAGGAGAATATGATGAACACGGGGAGGAGGAATATTTTAAAAGAAACGATCCAAATGCTAATTTCCCTTTCGCCGAAGAGTTGGTCAAAACCTTTAGCATTGATCGTTATCTTGTGAGAATACAGTGCGATGGTGCCACAGATTTAACGGATGATTTCGTGGTTAAGTCAGCCATGGGAAAATCTTTCGACGCCTTTAGAAAAATACTTTGAGAATAAAAATTGGATGCTTATTTTAGGGACAGCTGCTTTGGGAAATATTTTGATTTGCCAGAGGACAACAATGGTTGTTTCAAAATTAAAGTGGTATATGAACTTCTCAAGTGTAGATTTATGTATGAAAACAAAGATAAGATGAATGAGATGTGGATAAATTACTGTGGCATGCCTGTTTGTTTTGGTTTGAAGATGTTTATCATAGTTACTGGACTAAAATGTTATCTTCCTTCTCAAGTTATACCTATTCTAACCCAAGAAAAGCACCCCGCACACCCAAAAAAGGAAAAGGCAAGTCGTGTAATTGTGATGATCTGGTGTCCATTGTTGGTCCAAGCTTCAAAAACAAAAAATTGATAGAAGCGTTGAAAGATAAAGAACTTTCAAAGAAGCACAAGTAGTAACTGTTCTTTGTTTGGTTTGTACATAATATTATTTGGGTGAGAGACGTTAACAACAACATAAGTGTTGGTTTAATAAAGCTCTCCGAGGATCTTGAAGCGTTTAACAGCTATCCTTGGGGTTATGAAAGCTTCAAAATCTCTGTCCGATATTTGTTGACTCCGTTAGCGCCAAAGACAGTCAACTTATATGGCTTTCCATGGACTTTCATGGTAAATATTTTATTTCTTTTTTTATTATGATACCATTCACTTTTTTACTCAATAATGATTTTAATTTTTTGGCGTTATTTATAGGATTAGGCATTTGAAGCCATTCCTCATTTGAGACAACAAGTGAACTACCAGGAAGAAGTTTCCTGTCCAAGAATCTTGAGATGGTTGTCGGCCAAAAATGATAAAAGTACAAAATTCTTGATCACTTCAACCCCCCGAAAGACGCAGTAAGTATAATTATAATTAAGTTTTTATTTTAATTAATGATTTTTTTGAATGATTTAATCATCATTCTAAAATATGTAATAATTTATGTTAGATTGTGCATCCGTCTCTAGTTCCAATCAATCTAGTGTTGAAGATGTTGTTTATTCTTACTTTACGGTCTGTACAAACTTTATTGGACCCTAAGGTCATCGGGAATTATTCGGAGCAACAACTATTACAAGAAAAATAATTTTGGAGGGTAGGCTTGTTATTGTTGATGTTCTTAGTGGTGATGGAGCTGTTGGTGGTGGTAGTAGTGCTGCTGTTGGTGCTAATGATGCTCCTCTTATAGTATTTAAAATAAACCATTATGAGTATGATCATACTGGTTATACAGATTTTGCCTTTCCCAGCAAATATTTTGTATGCAAATGTCAAGACTGCAGGGCAAAACATGATGTAGTGATTAATGCTATTAATGTATTAACTGCTTTTGTAAAGGAATTAACATCTAAGAGGGGTGTCATTCCATCGAATAGGATTTTATTTTCATCCACTCCATTAGAGATTAAGGCTAAGAGGAGAAGGAAAATGATTTCCAAGGCATTATCAAGCATCCAAAAGAGCAAAATTGCAACTCCTTTGTCCGTGTGTTGCACTGAGCAATGTACAATTTCCAAAGAAGAGCAGCACGAGCTGAACAAGGTGAATATACATGTCTTCCAACTAACAAACAAACACATTTCTATTTCAACAGATGACACATCTGCTAAATATTATCAAACAGATATATACATCTGCTGAAACAGTTGACTAACTTGTTGCACCAGATAAAGTACCTATTGCGACATATGTCTCGTCTGTTTTAGAAAATCAAACAACCCTTCATATCGCTTTTATTTGTACCAACAGATGACCTATCTACTCCAATAGATGAGTCATATGTTGCAATAGATGGTTCATTCGTTGGAAATTATCATATAGGTCTTCCTCATGTAGAAATTTGACCCAACAGTTGATTCATTATTGCAACAGAAATATAATCTATTTGGGATAATTTAAAACAGAAGGAAGACCTATTTAATTTTCTAGAACAAATGAGTTATCCTTTTCCGTTTTATTGTATCTCCGTGATTAGCATTGACCAATTCTAGCTTTTCACGTGGATGTAGAAGCTACTGCTGAACAACATTGATAATATTATACTCTACTCTTTTTATGGAAATACAGAGAATAGAAAGCACAAAAACTGTACGTAAGCGATAATAAAGATCCACGATGAGCAAAGATGAATTCCATAGCACCGGATGAAGAAAAACTTGTCCATATTGAGTAGATCTTTATAGCTTGAGTTGAGTCTGTCAAAGTACTAACCTCACCCCTCCTTAGGAATCCTTGGCATCAATACTTAAATTATTGATGTATTTGTTGAGATCTGTACCCATAATAATTTTTTTACTTTTCATTTATTCTTTGATTTTATTTCAGCTAATTTCTTAAGGCTTCGATTTATTTTATTTTGTCTATGAATTTTATTTTTTTCTTAGATTTGAACTTATTAATTGAAATAAAATACTAGATTCAAATATTGCAACTGATAATGTATATGTTGCAACAGATAGAACATCTATTGTAAAATATCGAATAGATTTGACATATGTTACAACAGGTAGGTAATCTGTTGAAATTTATCAAACAGGTCTTCCCACTGCTGCAACAGATAGACTTAGATAGAAACATGAAACACCAACATAATGCAACAGATGACCAACCTATTGCAACAGATAAACTATATGTCAGAATAGGTAGAATATCTGTTACCACGGATGGAGAATCTGTTGCATTAAAAAAATTCAACTTTCACTGGACATAAAAAAATTGCCACTACGTGTAAAAAAGTGAAAGTGAATTGAAATAAAAAAGGCGGAACCCATCGACAATGTTCTATTCAAACACCTAAAATAAAATAGGCATCAAGTAGACAGTGTTCATTTTAAACACGTAAAATAAAATAGGCACAAATGTGTTAGGTTGGCACTTTTTCCTGACTTGGCGTCTGATTTTACCCCCAACGGTCATTGTTTCCTCCAATGTATTATATATTCATATTCTTTCTAAAATTTAACCCTAAATTTCCAAATCTTCTTCTTCATCGTTATCTTTTTTTTATCTATCCTAATTCTTTAAATTATTTGCATTTGGTCTTTCTTTTCTTCATCTTTTTTTCATTTTTTCCAACTGAGCTTGACAATGTCGAGTGCAACTTCAATTGTTTTTTGTGATAATGATTTGCGATATTGTAAGTGCGGTCATGAAACTCTATTGAAGACTTATTGGACTCAACAAAATCTAGGTCGTAGGTTTTTTACTTGTAAGATTTCAAAGATAATATTTTTTTTATTTAATTAGTTGATTAATTATTGACTTGTAATTGTTTTGTAATTGTGTTCTTGTTTTATAAAAATTGGGTGGATGCGATTACTTTGATTGGTATGAAGAGCGACACCCTTTACAAGCAAATCATGTAATCTGTGGTTTGTTGAAGAAAGTCAAGGCTTCTGAAGAGAAACGAAATTGAGCAAGAAGATATTACATTGTTGCCGTTATTGCTACTGGTTTGGTGGTGTAGGGCACATGGATTTTCAAGCCTAATTGCTGAAATTTTCATGGTGGTGTATTTTTTAGTGGTTTGGTGTTGTCGAGCACATGGATATTTAAGTGTGTAATTGTTGCAAAATATCAAACAGATTTAGGCATATGTTGTAAAATTAAGGTCATCTGTTGGAAATTATCAAACAGGTCTTTTCGATGTTGCAATAGATTAGACTTAGATTAGATAGAAGTAACATCGATATAATGCAACAGATGACCAACATATTGCAACAGATAAACTATCTGAAAGAACAAACAGAATATATTTTACAACAGATTGACAATCTACTGCATTATAAAAAACTCAACTTTCATTCATCAGTAAAAAATTATTGCCACTACATGTATATGTAATTTAAAGTAAAGTGAAGTGTGACTTGAAATAAAAAATTGTTATTTCACAGGCTCTTCTATATACACAGGCTCTAAGCGTCCAGTTAGTACTCCATAAGGCCAGACGTCTTGCAAGTTTGCCATAGAGTTGTCACACAAAAAGGTCATTGGCTCGACTATTTCTATACCAGTCATCAAACATTCGATGTGTGCAAGAGCATGCGAGCCGCTCGCATAACCAACATCATTTTTTGAAAGGGTTATTCCCTTGTTTCAACCTTTAAAATCCCATGATTTCTTCATCAACACTTCCTTTGGAAAATGATTCATCAGTTTACTCTCCCTCAACAAGATTGGCAACAGCTCCATCAATGGCTGCACGAGGAGAAAAAAATTGACATCGTCGACAAGAGGTTCATTGCAGTCATAAACTTTGATCTTTCCCTCCTCGATTAGTATAACCAGCTGTTGCAACAAATTTCACATCTGTTGTGTAGCTTTTTCTTCATGGGGTAGATTAGATTAGAAGGCTAGGTTATGAAAAGTACACTTGCCTTGTCCTAGTAACACATATTCATATCTATCGTAGTTTGAAAGTCTTGGGGGGGAAATGGAGGCTTGGGGTAATCTTGTGCGCTTGGCTTGGCATTCTTGGCCTATCGCAGATCCCTCCTCTCTTTGGCACCAAGTTCTACATATATGTACACCTTCTTCAATGGCCCCTAAACTTCAATAGCTTTTTGAGAGGGAGGAGTTGCAATTATTTTTATTTCCGACAGGAGAGTACATCGATTATTGCTCTTTTCTTCCTCCTAACCAACACTATAGAAGTGTATCGCTCCCTCAACTTCTTGGATGGTATAATACCCTTCTATGATTTGAATTCCTCGACAACTTTAGATATAGCCTCTACTTTTTCAAATAGTTTATCTGGGCTGTCCTTTCACTCTTCGCATTCGCAAAGAGAACATGAGGGTGAAGAAGGGGTGAGAGGGACCTGTGTAAGGGTGAAAAAAGGGTGTTTTCAAACATATTTATTTTTTCTTAAGCATCAACATGCTCATCATCACGAGTGGTAAAAGCATCAGCATGCCTGCCACCAACACCAACAACTCCACCAGAAGAAACACCCGGATCTGCCTTGGTAGGTTGGTTATGAAGAGCCTCAACATTAGGCTGAGCTTGCCTAACTGCTCTTCTTATGGTTGTTTTTCCATCCAATTCCTTCCTTATTAACTCCACCGTTGGGTCTGCTATAGTATCAACATGACCTAGAGTAATATAAGAAATCATCAACGACTCCTCCTCAGTAGGCACGATCCATGGATGCACAACCTAGAAAAAAAAGACAGATACATTTAAATCATATAATATAATAATTTTCACAGTTGGGTTAACATTTTAACATTTCTCCAGGGATAATTATTGAATTTATCAAAATCCTCAGCACACGCCAATAAATCATCTTCTATGACCTTGTTGACGTCTATTGCCAATATAACCGAATGAGCAAATCAAACAAAGCATAATTTCTCCCTGTACTGCTTTTGTATGTTTTATCCATGATATCTGTCAACAAATCCAAAGCTTTGTAGCCACGTCGAGCAATGTCAAACAACTCATCTATCTTTTACTTGTGTTTTCTTGCCTTGGATCTTTTGTGGGTTGTTCCATTGGCGATAGGTGGTTCTTCTGGACGATGGTATCTCAAGCCTGTCACTATGGAAAACTCTTGCAAGACAAAACAAACTAGCATGCCACAGTAGTTAATCTAGATTTCATCCATATTTTTGTTTCCCCCTCCTTTGGATCTTCATCATCCCCCATGTACTTGATCCTGCGCTTGAGAAGACCATATACCATCCTCATTGGGAAACAGGTAGGGGCGTCCTCTGCCAGCTCAAGAAAGCATCCAAAGTAGCTCTTCTTAAAAAGTTTGTCTATGTTTTCGTCCTTCATAATTTTCCCAAAATAAATAAATTTACTCCTTATCTCACATTTAAGTACAATTTCATCAGTTAGTTCTTCTTTTGCTTTTTCGTCATTTATCGGCATCGCAACTTGAAACTTGTCAATACTAAAAGTTTTGACAGGATCATGCTGGGATGTTGACATTAATTCATGCCCCGATGGTGATTCATTATCATCATGTTAATGGTCATCCTCTTTCTCTTTATCTTTCTCACTCTCTAATTCCTCTTCTTTCTCACTTTTATTTTCTTCATTACCATTTACAAACCATTGTCCACCCCCTTCAATATTGGTTTCATATCACTCCTCAGCTTCACTTTTTTTCCCTGACTGAGATTGTTCAGGAAGCTCCTCTGAATCCCTCTGTACTGTAGCTTTTTTTTAGGGGTGGTCAGACATTAGTCCACTTTCACTTTCTTTTCTTTTGGAAGACATGTTTTACCTACAAACAATAGAAAAACAAAAATTACATTATAATTAATGTATGCATAAATTTTAAAAAATACATTACAAACACCACCAATAACGACACTCCAACAGACATCACCACCACAAACACCACCAACCAATGCCACAAACACCACGAATACCGACACCACCGAAAACCACCACAAACTAATGCCACCATAAACACCACCAATCAATGACACCACGATGACGATGACGAGGACGACCATCACCACAAACCCCACAAACACCATCCAACAATACTATGATAGTCAACGGAACACTATGATAGAAACTAAGGTTTTCTTGAGTTCTTCCTATGATTTTACAATCAAAACTCAAAATTATAAACCCATTCTTGAAGATAATACAATGAAAAGTTTTATTTTTCATCATTAACTTAAAAACCCTTATTTTTTAGAAAAAATAACAAATATAGAACTCTTCTCAAACTCTGTTACCTACAAAGACAGAGAAAATAACTGATACAAGCAAGAATAAAGTCAAAAATAACACCTATGTGGTCGGAAGTGAGAAGAAAATTGATCTATTGTGAAGGGTAGAGCAATTTGTTGAGTAGTTGTA
This sequence comes from Capsicum pubescens, assembly GCA_030864215.1. Classification (NCBI taxonomy): domain Eukaryota; kingdom Viridiplantae; phylum Streptophyta; class Magnoliopsida; order Solanales; family Solanaceae; genus Capsicum; species Capsicum pubescens. The sequence goes on along the minus strand of CM061548.1, from coordinate 364,739,353 downwards.
TTTGTTTTCTGTACTGTATAATTGAGTGAGAAAGAGAAAATAGCGAGAACTCAAGATTTGAAATGATGAAACATTTTTCTCGCAAATGAATGATTTGTATGGGTTGATTTGTATTTTGGAAAAGAATGGCAAGTTTTAAAAATGTTAATTTGGTCATAATTGATCTTAATTATTTTTTAAAATTATAAAAGATATGCCTAATTTTTAACCCTCTCATCATGCAATTTCCAAAAGACTCAATTAAAGTTGTAGTTGACCCTATGAACTCACCCACCCCTGGTCCTAGATTAATCAATTTAGGTATATGAACTCAATTGAAATTGTATAAAAATAAATGTTCAACTTGTTGCATCAGATACTCATCTGTTGCAAATTATCAAAGATATTAAGTAATCTGTTGCAACGATTACCCATCTGTTGTAAATTATCTAATGGATTGTCATATCTCACAAAAAGGCTACCCATCTATTATAAATTATCAAATAGGGGTTTCCATCTGTTGTAGTTGACCCTATGAGAACTCAGCCCTAGTCCAAGATTAATTAATTAAGGTATTGGTCTAACATATGATGCGGTAAGAATAGGTTCAGCTCAGAGTGATCGATCGATGACTCTGGTCGGGAGTAACGCAATACCGTCTCATCATTCAATTGCCAAAAGACTTAATTGAAGTTGTAGTTGAACCTATGAGAACTCACCGCTGGTCCTAGATTAATCAATTACGGTATTGGTCTAGCATATGAGGTGGTAAGAATTGGTTCATCTCAGAGTGATTGATCGATGTCTCTGGTCGGAAGGAACACAATATCGTCTCATTATTCAATTTCCAAAAGACTCAATTAAAGTTGTTGTTAACCCTATGAGAACTCACCCCTGGTCCTAGATTAATCAATTTAAGGTATTGGTCTAACTATGAGGTGGTAAGAATCAGTTTAGCTCAGAGTGATCGATCAATGACTCTTGTCGGGAGGAACACAATACCGTCTCATCATTCAATTGCCAAAAGACTCAATTGAAGTTGTAGTTTAACCTATGAGAACTCACCCCTGGTCTTAGATTAATCAATTAGGGTCTTAGTCTAACATATGAGGTGGTAAGAATCGGTTCATCTCAGAGTTATCGATCGATGACTCTAGTCGAGAGAAACACAATATCGACTCATCATTCAAGTTGTAGTTGACCCTATGATAAATCACCCTTTGACCTAGATTAATCAATTAGGGTATTGGTCTAACATATAAGGTGGTATGAATCGGTTCAACTTAGAGTGATCGATCAACGACTCTGGTTGGGAGGAACACAATACTGTCTCATTATTCAATTTCCAAAAGACTCAATTAAAGCTATAGTTGACCCTATGAGAACTCACCCCTAGTCCTAGATTAATCAATTTAAGGTATTGGTCTAATATATGAGGTGGTAAGAATTGGTTTAGCTCAGAGTTATCGATCGATGACTCTGGTTGGGAGGAATGTAATACCGTCTCATAATTCAATTGCCAAAAGAATCAATTGAAGTTGTAGTTGACCCTATGAGAACTCGCCCCTGGTCCAAGATTAATTAATTAGGGTCTTAGTTTAATGTACCAGGTGGTAAGAATCAGTTCAGATCAGAGTGATCGATCAACGACTTTGGTCGGGAGAAACGTAATACCGTTACATCATTTAATTACAAATAACTCAATTGAAGTTGTAGTTGACCCTATGATAACACACCCTTGGTCCTAGATTAATCAATTAGGGTATTGGTCTAGAATAACAGGTGGTAAGAATTGGTTCAGCTCAGAGTGATCGATCGATGACTTTGGTCGGGAGAAACGCAATACTGTCTCATCATTTAATTACCAAATGACTCAATTAAAGTTGTAGTTGACCCTATGAGAACTCACCCCTAGTCCTAGATTAATCAATTAGGGTATTGGTCTAACATATGAGGTGGTAAGAATCAGTTCAGCTTAGAGTGATCGATCGACGACTCTAATCGAGAGGAATGCAATACCGTCTTATTATTCAATTGCCAAAAGACTCAATTGAAGTTGTATTTGACCCTATGATAACTCACCCCTGGTCCTAGATTAATCAATTAAGGTATTGGTCAAACATATGAGGTAGTAAGAATCGGTTCATCTCAGAGTGATCGATCGACAACTCTGGTCGAGAGGAACACAATACCGTCTCCTCATTCAATTGCCAAAATACTCAATTGAAGTTGTAGTTGACCCTATTATAACTCACTCTTGGTCCTAGATTAATCAATTAGGGGTCGTTTGGTAGAGTGTCTAAGAACTATACAAAATATAGTGTATTAGTTATGCTTGCATTAGTAATACTTGTATTATTTGTGCTTGTATTAGTTATACATGTATTATTTCTTATACATTATTTGGTTTGATGTAGAACAAATAACACATCTCACATAATTTCTATAAAAGAAATTTTTGCTTACAAAAATACCTTTCTTTAATTTTGTACATTTTTTTTGCAACAAAGTTCTTTTGTTATTTCAAACATAATTAATATTGTTGAACTATTATATAGAACTTCAGGATTAATTTCAATACCTTCGTCTTTGCGCAATAATGTTACGCCGAGGGATTAACATAGTCGAAATAAAAATAAAATACAAGACGTAAAATTAAAAAATAGTCTCAATTTTTTTAAAAATCTTTTTAAAGACTCTCGAAGCAAAGAAAAAATATGTTATAGTTATTTAAATCAACCATTCATTGTTGTAAATTCAAATAGGGGGAGAAGAAATGGTGAAATATTTTGAAAAGATTCACTAGTGCAAACTAAAATGGCGGGAAAAGGAATGGTGAAATATTTTGAGGGGGAAATTCAGGGGTATTAAGGTCATTTAATAAGTTAAATGCATGTGTTTAAGTCTGTGTATTACTAACACATTGGAAATAGAGTGTATTACTAATACACACTTCAATACACAATAGAGTGTATAACTAATGCATGCATTATATTTTACAATACACTCTACCAAACAACCCCTAAAGGTATTGGTCTAACATATGAAAACAATTGAAATTGTATAAAATAAAATATTTAACCTGTTGCAACAGATGTCTTTTCTGTTAGAATTAATCAAACAGATTAAGTCATCTGTTGTAACATATTACGCATCTATTGCGATGGATGTTCGAGCTTCAGAATATTTCAAACATAATTTGTTATTTGTTGCACTTAGATTTTTTAAGATCCTTTTTTTTAAAAGAAATTTAGGTATTTCCTGTCCAAGATAAAAAAAGTTGAAATACTAAGGCGGTAAAAACTATTACTTGGATAACTCAAAAATCTCCTGAGCAAGTAGTCTTATCTAGTCATTTCAATGTCACCGTCTCCTCGTGCCCCTCAAAAGTCAATAGCTAATAATGAATATTTAAAACCCATATCTAGAAGAATACTCTCTCGTTCATCCATAACATAAGTAAGACTCATCACTCTTTCTTCTTTATTCTTAATTCTCTTTCTTTCTTTTTTGCCTTTTTTTTCTCTTTTTTCGGATGAGGATCCTTTCGGATCTCAACCGATCAATATATTTTCTCGACTGAACTGGATGTTCTGATCCCTTTGGTTTTTCACATTGAAGGTATGGTTCACTACTGCTCTTTCCATCTCGTCTTTATCTTTGTATGTCATTTAAATTAGATATTTACATCTGTTGCTATTGATGATTTACCCATTACCAGTTTCCTATTTATTGAAAAAATATAAGGAAAGGTGACTTTTAAGTCTTGAATGAATGAATAGTTGTTTTTATATCTATTGCAAAATGCCTCATCGGTTGAACAAATGGGTAATCTGTTACATCATATTGGTCATCTGTTGATTCACTCAATTTTGTGTTACCATTTTGTACAGATGGAGAGACTGTTTGAAGAAATCAAACCAGTAGAAAGGCTAGTTTGATTTATTCCAACAGATGACCCATCTGTTGCAATATGTCATTTATATGTTGTAACAGATGCCTCATCAGTTGAGTAGATGGGCTATCTATTGCATCAGATTGGTCATCTGTTGATTTTATTAATTTTGTGTTACCCTTTTGTAATGTTCTTTTTCTTCTTCTCTTGTTTGACATCAAATGTATTTCTCTTGTTTGTATAAAAAATAAAGTGATACTAGATTTATTTTTTCCTGACCAGCATTAAAGGCTAGAGTAAAGATGGGGTTCGAAGGAATAAGATATTTGCAAATAGAGCCATTTCATATGTGGGAGGTATGTATTACTGATCAACCTATCGTGAAAACACACATCCAGTTTAATGATTTTGTGAATGTTTGTTCTTTACCTATTAGGTGTTAATTCTTCAAACGAGATATGGCATTTTACAATTAATATTGTTAGGTTCAAACTGGTAAGGCTGAGGGACCAAGTTTGAGGTGTCTATACCCTGTTATAATTTAATGACCGTTTATGCTCATGTTTTTATGTCAAGTTTGGGGAAGGGTTCAAGTTTTTAGTGGCAGTGTAAATATCTAATAGTGATTAGACCAGTTTTAATGGATCAATAGACTTCTTGAAAGGCCTCTAAAGCCTCACACTGCAACAAACACCGGTGGAACCAATAGAAATTCCCCTGGTTCAAATTTATATAGATGGGTTGCTGAAGAAGACTATTATACATTAGTAGGTGCTTGGGAGAATACCTGTGTGGGTAGGGGGAGGTAGAGAAGTCCATATATCATCTCCAACCTTGTTTAAAAGGACACACAGGGTAGGAAGGAAAGTGTAGCGAAATTGGCTGATGAAATTAACATGAAAAATGAAAAAACTTGATGATCTGCGAATGTGAAAGCGTATCCAAAAATGAAAAACCATCAGTCGTTGAAGTAAAGAAGAATGGTCAACAAGACTGGAGATGGACACTTTGCTAGAGAATGCAACTAGTGAGCGTGGCCTCAATGAAGACTCACACAAAGTGCAGGACCAGAACTCTAAGGAAGAAGTTTTGCGGGCACAGGAAGTTGATACTATTGTCGGTCAATTGAAACCTGGACCAACTACTCCTAAATAAAAAATATGGGATCAGGCTAAGGTGGCAATTTCTCAAGTTAAACTTGCATCCCATGCCGCCTGTTTATGGCTCTTTATAGGTCAAAGGCAGTGGAAACAACAAGGCATGCGATTTCTACCCAACTTCAGACCTTTTTGTTTCTGTTGCCATCGACCTGAACAGAGCCATAAACAGGAGTCATGGGATGCAATTTTAACTTGAGAAATTTCCACCTTGGCTTGATCCCATATTTTTAATTTAGGAGTAGTTGGTGTAGGTTTCAACTAACCGACAATCGTATCAATTTTCGGTGCTCGCAAAACTTCTTCCTTAGAGTTCTGGTCCTGCACTTTGTGAGTGTTTTCATTGAGGCCACGCTTACTAGTTTCATTCTATAGCAAAGTGTCCATCTCTAGTCCTGTTGGCCATTCTTTTTTTTTTTCAACGACTGATGGATTTTTATATTTGGATACACTTCCACATTTGAAGCTCATCCAGTTTTTCAATTTCTCATGTCAATTTCATTGGCCAGATTCTCTAGAATGTCATTGCTCGATCCCTTGTGTTTCCTCTTAAACAAGGTCTGAAATGATATATGTACTTCTCCACCTCCCCCTTCCCACCCAAGTATTCTGCCAAGTACCTTCTACTATATAAAAGTCTCCTCCAACAATCCATCTATATGAATTTGGAATTGGAGAATTTCTATTGGTTACGTCATTTTTTTCTACAGTGCGAGGCTTCGGAGGCCTTTAAGAAGTCCATTGCGCTATTAAAACCAATCTAATCACTTTGGATATTTACACTACCTCCAAAAACTTGAACCCTTCCCCAATATTGACACAAAAATATAAGCATAGACCATCATTAAATTGTAACAGGTTATCGACACCACCATATTGGAACCCTTTAGCCTTATCAGTTTGCACTATCAAACTAAATTGTACAATGCAGGATCTTGTTTGAAGGATCAGTGTCTAATCAGTAAAAAACTGCATTCAAAATATCATTGCACTCTATGTATGTCTATCGCGGTAGACTGATCAAAAATAGATAACTCCCATGCATGAAAGTGGATCAATTGTACGCACTTTATTCTTCCTACCCCATCAAAGACACTATAGTGTTGTTTATTCATCTACACGTATGTGATGACTATTAAAAAAGAGGTGTGAAGAGTCTTGACTTTTTTATCTTAACACATTCAAAATAGCTAATGAATCGAAATCTTCATCTGTTGCAACTGATGAATTAGCTGTTGGAAGAAATCAAAACATCTTCTCCAACATATTGTAGCAAATTGTAACAGATAATCCATCTATCATAAAAGATAATCCATATGTTGTAACAGATTGTAAATCTGTTGCGATAAACCAGACATTATTTATTCATCTGCACGCATGCGATGACTATAAAAAAAAAGGTGGAGTCAGGACTTTTTATCTAACAAATTCAAAACAACTGATGAATCAAATTCTCCATCTGTTGTAACTGATGAATCAGTTGTTAGAAGAAATAAAAAAATCCCCAATATATGGTCCATCTATCACAACAGATAATCTATATGTTGCAACAGATGGTCAATTTATTGCTGCAGATAGACGATCTATTGTAACAACTCAATAATAACGGTTGTTATCAAGTCTTCTCAAAACCATTTTGAAAAGGTGCGAAGTATTAATGTAAATAAAAGAGTCGCGACTTTTCACAGAAAAAAAAATGCCACCAGTTTGAATATAATTAATACAATAGAGCTTAACAGACGTGCCTTTTGTCCTTACACATCCAGATTCAATCCTCTATAAATAGGTTCGTGCCTTTTGTCCTTACACCCTACTGCTGTGAGTTGATTGGCTAGCTATCATTAATGATGATAATGATGATGATAACCATAATAATTAGAATGTGTTGTTTCTTTTAGCGTATGTATTTTAATTTTTCTATATCAGATCTATACCTAATGTATTTTATTTTTCGTTTAATGAAAAAATTATTTTAGTCGATTTTGGCTTTTTAATTCTTATTCAATTTTCATTCTGTCTATATCTTCTTCTAAACATTTTACATGCTAACATGTCGACGGTTGGAGGTAATGTAATTCCCCAAAAATCTTTTCTGAGATGTCACACAGTGCTTAGGACCATAAGTGATCCCAAGCTAACCCTTCTACTGGCATAACTCATAAGCAACTGAATGATATGCATAAAACGATTGAGTTTACTATGCGGAAACATTATAATAATGGAATCTGGGAAAAATACAATATCAATACAACTTTTACGTTCTGATAAAGTCTGAAAGAGGGACTAAAAATACATAACTGACTCTAACTGATATCTGTGAAGCCTCCACTATACTGACTATAGATATCTAGGATGCGACCCCAACTATCACTAATCAATACATAAGAGTAACAAAGTATAGTACCTAAATAACATCTAACTAAAGTTCCCGAAGTAGGAGGACTCGTCATCTGCTGGCTGGAATCTGTAAGCTGTCTGAATATGGTATGCATTATACAACTCGTACCTACATTATGAGACAATGTAGCACTTAGACATATATGGGGATCAGTACTTTGAGGATGTACTAAGTATATGGGGTGAAGTTCATAAGTAAAATATTATCTCATCATCAAAATTTATAAAACAATGCATGCTAAATGTAAATGACTCACATAAGCTGAAATATCTGAAATACTGAAATATGTAGCAATAAGAAGCAAAACATACTTTATAAATCTTGTGAGCCATAACATTTAGTTCTAAAAATTATACTTGTATACTCCATTTAAATCATTTTGTCTAAGTGTAGAAGGATTCACTACTGAATCTGAAATCTGAAAGGTAAAAATCTATAGCTATTATCTTTTCTGTAAGGTATAATCTGAGTAAAACTTGTGAGCCTTTACACTTAGTTTTCTAAAAGTTTTTTTGTTCTTATTTTACTATTAAGGAGAATACTTTATCTCTTATCAGAAAGGAAATACTTTAAAACTGTTCTGAAAACTGTTACTTTTATTAGCATGGAGGTTCTCTTAACCGACATAAACCATGTGTGCTAACATGGAGTCCAACGTCTCGTCCTCCTAAGGAAGAGACCTCACGTTGGGGAGAAGTGTCATACTCTTGCCAGGGAGTATAACCTACCCATGTGATCGATCACAAGCTAAATTTTTCATCCATATAGAAATGGGAATAATCTGATAATCTATACCTACGTTGGCTACGTAGTTATGTGGAAGTAGGATGCCCTAAACCCACATTTCTCGCTCGGTTCTAAATACTACTCCCTTTTTTTATTTTCTACGCTCATTCTATTGGAAATCCACTTTAAAACTAGCATAAGGGTTTATCTAAAACCAAATATGCATTTATATTTTTAAATCTATAAATAAAGCTGATCTAAATTTTGTAAAGTGGATTCCATAGCTAAACTGATGATCAAAGATCAAAGCTTTTCTGAAAATCTGAAAATAATATGTTCATAGGATGCTTAAAGCATTATCTTTCTTGAAGTAACCATATTCTATCTTGGGATCAATAACCCATGCATCAATCTTAGGTTAAATCATCAAAATGTTCATGCTTGATAATATGATTATTGATAAATCAACTCAAAATCTGGAAATTTTTCAGCAATAAACATGGAAACATAAGCATAATCATTTAATTCAACTTCTAAATCATGTAAAATCTTATAATCTTGCAAATAATGATAATGGGTATAAACCCTAACTTGAAATTCATGAAAAATCATATATAATTCAGAAAGTTTGTAATTAAAATAAAGTTTTGGGCACAAGGATGAAAGAATTATCCTTGTTCAAACCCCACATACCTTGGTTGATGATTAGATGAAAAAGCTTGAATTATTGATTCCTATTTGAGTTCTTGAAGATGGATTATTGATTATCTTGCCTTGGAAATCCTCAATCTTAAGCTTTCTTGCAGAAACCATGGTGGAATTTGATTTCTTGGACAAGGAGCTTTGAACTCTAAGGTTTTTGTTTGAGACAAAATTGATGAATATAAGCCTAATGTGCTTAGAATAGGCTTAAATCTTATGTTTGGACGGATTAGGGTCTTGGGTATTGACCAAAATGCCCTATTTAATTTTCTGGATGGAACTAAAAATGTAGCATTTTTCCGATTTGGGTAGCCACCGCGATGCGCCATAATTGCAGTGGCTTATTGGAAAAGGACGAGTGGGAACTGGGCTTTCTCTGTGATGCGGAACTATCGCGGTGACCTATAGTTTTGCCATTTTGGCCACTAACGTGATGCACCACTATCGCGTAGGCTTGCTTGAAATTGACAAATGTGAAATGGGACTCCTTCGCGACAATGGAATCGCGAAGTCTCACTGGAATTTGACAACTGCCAATTTTCTTAACTCCACGACGTGCTGAGAGTCCAGGTGACACACTGTCAACTTAAAAATGCCATAACTCCTTCATCGAGTGTCGGATTTAGGCGAATTAGATATCGATGAAAATTTTATTAAATTTCCCACACAATAAAAAGTTGAAATCGTGAAAATACCGTATGAAATAAATGGCATTCATATTTGAATAAAATTCTTGTCATTCTAGGGACGAATTTAAGCTAGGAAAAGTATGGGGTATTACAATATATCCCCTTTCGGAACATTCGTCCTTGAATGTGGCTAATTAGACTAAAATTACTGAAGAATTTGAGGATATAAGCTATCATGAACAACTGAAATAAAGTGTATGACTAAATCCCAATGTAGTGGGCTACTAAACTAATCTATGAGTGCATAAAATTTCATAAAAGTAGCTATATGGATGAGATCAAAACGTGAGAGTCAATTCAGGGGTAACAATTTCTTTAGGTTGGATCTGATTTAGTAAGGAAAGATGAGAGGTTTATGACATGAAAACTTGGGACATTACAACATCTCCCCCTTGGGATCGTTCATCCCCGAATGATACTGATTTGGTTGAGATACTAGGAAAAGACTGAGATGATACGTGAAATACCTATGAACTGGATCATGACTTAATATCTTTATCTAAAACTGATGCATATACTGAGTTGAATCTGTAATTTTCATGGATACGAACAAGTTTCCTCTTGGGGTGGCCCTGCCCAACCCGCGAGACTTTGGGTAGTAGGACTAAATGGAAAATTAGAAATCTATAGGATCTTATCATCTGTTGGAGGAAAACATTCCATTTTTATGGAACTATGTTGTGTTCTTCCAGAAAATATCCATCTGTTGCCATAGATGGGTAATCCATTGAAAATACTTGTGGTCTGTTGTATTGTTTAACAGTTCATTTTTTGCCTATTTTTATTGATGCTCAAGTTATTAAAAAGATATTTTATATATAATAAATGATAACACTACGTTCACAACAATGAGTTAAATATATAAAAGTCCACAATAAACAACTATACAAGTTTCTGCAATTACAATGATCCTGGTGGATTACGATTCAGGCATGTAGTTCTTTTGTGGTCAGCGAGCTTACATACGGAGCACTTGTTTCTTCTTAATGAAAATGATTCTCCGACTCCACGCCTTCTCTTATATGGATTTCTTCCCAATTTGATATTGCTTGGGTCAATATATGAAGGAGGTATTAATCTCCCCATAAGCTCTGCAGGAACAACCCAACATTCTTTGGGAGGCACCAGAGTAATATGCCCACTATATGTCATTTCATATTTTTTCACCGAATAATATTGAGAGGAGTACTCGTAAACTTCAGCTCCATATTTATGACCGTATTGATCTCGAAGCGCTACCATAGCATGTGGACAAGATATTTTGTTCAAGTCAAAAACTCTGCACGTACAAGATCTTATTTGAAGATCGACCGTGGCAACATCACCATGAACGGTGATACTGAATTTGTAATCTGCTATTTTATAAGATAATAACCTATTCCCCAAACTGACATTCATTGATATTATTTTGTCAATTTCGACAACAAATCAGAATATTTTTTTGTGCACTTGAACTACACACGCCTTTCGTTAAAAATTTCGCCATACTTCTTGCTTATTTTTTCAAACATAGCCTTGATGGGAAATTCTCTTTAATTTCCAAACAATGAATTCACCGATTCAGCTATGTTTGGTGTCATAATATTATAACTATACAAAAGAATCACTTAGTACGAAATCATACTAAACTTGTAACTCAAACAAGACATTAAATCGATAAGAATGTACCTATCTACTAGACAGAATGCCTGGGTCCATCTCTCGAAATCGACACATACGAGAAATTCTGCTACCTTGGGATTCATATCCATTATTTGATTGAAATGGTCTAAAAACTCCTCTCTACTATATGCTTTAGTTGTTCTATAAAAAAAGGTCACTACCCTTTTGTTGTGATAGTTGGTCTGAATGTTCTCTCCAAGATGTCTGATGCAACAACCAAAGAAAGATGAAGTAAGGAAACATGAACCCATCTTTGGAATACCTGGATGCCTATCCAATACAAAACACAACTTTTTCGTATCTTCAACGCAACTTCACAGTTGTTCAAAAAAAATCCATAAGAGGCATCACATTCCTTGTCTGCTACACAAAAAGCGACAGGAAAGATGTGATTATCTGAATCCTACATCACCGCCGCTAGCAGAACTCCATTATACCTTCTCCTCAAGAAGGTACCGTCGCCGGCTATGCCTTTTCTCAAATGTTGAAAACCTTGAATCCAAGCACCATAGGATACAAAAAAGTACTTAAACATTTTGTTTTTATCAAGATGAAATGCCATCTTAATTCCGGGATTTGTGAACTCAATCATGTAACGGTAGGCATCCAGGACTGCATACCCATGCTCGAGTGTCCCCCTAACCAATTCTTTGGCAATCCCCATGGCCGTATATATCTTCCAATAACTGACCATGACACCCAATTCCATAAGGATTTGATTGGTCATAACCCTTGTTGTATGGCCTTTGCCATCGGGGAAACTACTCCTGAAATATTCACCAAGGACCTTTGCCATGGCGTGAAGATTTTGGCCGAGATGTCCTCCAAACCACATATATGATGATTTTCAGGTTTATGAATGACGAATCTGTCAGAACTTGCATACTTAACCGCTCTCAACCACCACTTGCAGTTCAAATTAGCATATTTGAAGCAAAAGACACTGCTCGAATTAATCACCTTCTTTATTCTGAAAAAAAATTTCAAGCAAGAAATAAACAAAGTGGTAGATTGTTCATTCTTGTCCTTGAATGAAATTCCAATAAAAAAGCCATTCCCGTAGTCTTGAATATTTCCAGACTGTGTCGATTGAGAAGAACTGCACATCGTATTGGTCGCATCAATGGGCGTAGGTGTTTGATCATCATCTGGAATATTCATGTCTAGATCATTCAACCTATCATCAAAGATTTCTTTTTATTGTTCTTCTTTTACATTCTCATTCTCATTCCCTCACGTCTTTTCAACCACGTACATCCTTAACACTAGCTTGGATGAATCACTAAGATAAGCACGCAACTGAACCTGATCGATTATCTTAAAAGGCGGTACCCTCTGATTTCAAAGGAGCTGTGCATGTAGCGATGATGAGTTCTTTCGGTTGACAATTCAATCCACAATAACTAATGATTAAGTTCACAAAATCATCATACGAAACATTACTTTGGGATATCATAGCTATCATCTCTAGGATTTCACCCTCGTTCCAATGCCATACATATCGATTGCTCTTCTCGATCCATTGACCATGACAATCCATCCCTATTATTATTGATCCCTCCATTAGTGGTACCTTAATAAAGTCATTTGTTAACAAAAGTTAATAGTGATTTTATAGTTCCATAAATGAATCCCAACAAATGTGTAATCAGTCGCAACAGATTACTTACCTATTGGGATTCATGTTATGCTCCTGAAGTTGATTTCAACAGATGAATCATCTGTTGTAATAGGTGAATCATCTATTGTAACAGACTATATATCTGTTGGGATTGATATTACAGTACTGAGGCACCATTGAAGCTGATTCCAATAGATGAGTGATATGTTGCAATAGATAATTAACATGTTGCGACAGATGACTTACCTATTGCAACAGACGATGATCTATTGGAATCGAGGTTAGGTTCTATCATAAAAGGTTACTAATATGTTGAAACAGATATTTATCATCTTTTGGAATCAAGTTTGGGTTCTGTTGCAACAGGTTAATAATCTGTTGCAACAGATACATACCTTGTTGCAACAGACAACACGTCTGTTGGAATCGAGTTCAGGTTCTGTTGTAATAAGTTTATAATATGTTGCAACAGATATTTACCATGTTGCACCAGATAACTAATCTGTTTAAATAGATAAATCGTCTATTGCAAAAGATGACCCATCTATTCGATTCATGTTACGATAAATAGAACCATAAACATGAATCCAACATATCAGTCTTCCATTGAGTAGATGTCTCATCTATCGCAACAGATGATTTATCTATTTAAACAGATGGCTCTTATGTTGGATTCATGATTGGGCTCTATCCATTGTTGGAAAAATAACATAATAGAAGTTACCTAGATGAATAATTAAATTAAAAATCATAATTTGACTTACCAAAGTCTCCTATGAAGTAATGCCAAAGTGGAAAGTGATGTATGAAATAAGATTTGACCTCATAAATTGGTGAAATAACAATAGTAGCAGTAACACCAACAACGACGAAAATGGTCAATAAGAAGAAAATAAAGATGATACTGAAGTAGAAGATGATGATAATGAAGAAGAATTTGATGAATAAAGCAACAACAACAATGAAAAACAAAAATTGCTAATAGAGAGAAAACAACAATGGCTGAGAAGAGAGAGAAAGACGCCTTTTTTCCCCTCTGTTTCCCATTTTATTAGGTAAACATTTGGATCAAAGTATAAATTTAAAAACTTGTGGGATATTCTCAAACTTACCAAACTTTCTTAATCCATAATAAAGTAATTGTCACTTCAACTCAATTATTAAGACTTGTGTCACCTACACTTCATTTTAAAATTCTTTTGTCTCCTACAACCCAAAGCCCCCAGTCTCTTCTTCCATCCTCTTTCTCCTCCAATCTCCTCCACCGTCAAACCATCGTCGGAATACCCATTGTCGTTACATTATCATTTTGCATTTTCCAAGAAAAGAAACAAAAGAGAAGAAAAAACTTCCGTCTGATTAAATCTGTTACATTAAAATTCATTTGAGAAAACTCAATCTTCTCTCTTTTTCTCCTTTCTCTGTCTAGCTTTGTTAATTTTTGTTGGTGAAATTTGTTTTTCTTCATTTTTTTTTTGTAAATTTGATTTTGAATTTAACAATTATGAAGAGATAATTTTTTATTTGAGTATTGGATTTAATAGTAATTTTTGACTCAAGTATTGAGATGTTCTAGATTTGTTGATTTCTATTAGTGAAATATTTTTTTTCAACCTTTTCGTAAATTTAATTTTGAATTTAACAATTATGAAGAGATAATTTTCTATTCGAGTATTTGATCTAAAAGTAACATTCAACTTAAGTATTTAGATGTTGTATTGCCGGATTCCTTCTGAGAAATGTTACTTTAGAAATGGATGTTGATGGTAGCATGGAAATGGACCAATTTATCCCTATCTGTGGCGGCATTGAATGCTTAAAATGGTGGTATTTGCGGCGGCTGATGTTTCTGTGAAAGAACATGAATGCTCTTGACCTTTATGCATGAAATAACAAAATTTCCCTTGGCCTAAGATGGCAAGACAACGGTCTCCTGCCTGCTTTAAGCCATTTATATATATTAGTAATTATATTATTGCATCAAATTACTTGATATTTACATGTTTATTGGTTATTTAATTTAAACTAGGGTTGAGGGATTTATGTTGTTTTACACTTGCATTAACTTTCCCTTGTTTTAATGATTTCTTCATGATTTAAATGGTGGATTGCAAACTTAATTTAGATCTTATGGTAATGGTGGAAATTTGACAATATGGTTTCACAATGTTAATGGCATTTTTGCATGATTCTAATGACATGAACCTCAACCAATATCATAATTTATTTTTTAAACAAGGATTTTATAGTGTCTAAATTGTCCTTTGGAAAATTGTATAATATTGACAGGAAAAAAGGTTTTGGAAATTCCCTTAGGGACTTTGGTTATGTATTTTTAGACAAAAATTGAAGTCTAAATGGTTCAATGAATTTTGGATATGATATGGCACAATTAGAATGGCTTGCAAGTCTATTGGTATGACGATACCAAGATGGGAATGCCTTAATAAATGACTCAATTAAGGGTGTGTGAAAACAATTATAATTAGGATTAAAGCAAATTGTGGCTCACCAAGAAAGTGTATTCCTTGGTGGACCAACACTTGAAACTACGTTTGCCAACGTTAGGAGTCTATGACCACTATTTCAGATTTGTATAGTATATTTTTGGGAGGCTAATTGACTATTGGTGTCTTTAGCCTAATTTCTCTGGTTCATGCAGCTAACATGGACTGGGGTCCTCTCGAAAGGGGGAGCCGGACCTGTAGACACGTAATTTTGTATCTCCCCAAAATTAATTTTTACCAATTTTTACCCCGTCTTACCATGTACCTTCACTCATGTGATAAGTTTCATACAATAACAAATCCAACAAATTCTTAACAACTTGGGGAACCTCTACTTAACAAAAATAACAACCTATACCCCCTACCCCCACATATTACTCCTTCATCGATACACTCTCAACAATAATTACACACAAGCACATACAGATATACACACAGAGAAAACATAGACCATTATTTACACACACAAAACACTACACTCACACATAAAAAAATTTGCGAGAAAATATGGAAAACCAGTGAAAGAGAGGGAGAAATGAAGAAAAGAGTGAAAAGAAGAGAAAACGGTAGGGAAAGGGGAGGAAAAAAGTTCGGTCACGTGGGTTTTCTGGAGAAATTCCATCGGTAAACGGAATACTATAAAAAATTTGACCAAATCCACCCTAAACCGACCTTTATCCACCCACCGTTATCAGAGCTCGCCGGAGCTTCGGTGAGACAGTAACAACAAAACAACTCCCTTTTGTCCCTATTTTTCGACAATACCGGTGACCACCGGTGATTCCCATCAGAAAACCCCCAAAACCTAACCCCCATTCTTCTTTCTCATAAATACTCATCGGGAAAGAGTGAAACCGTGTCATTGCTTACGACATCGGATACGGGTTTCTCTCCGCTTGTGACTTCTGGTTTGGTTTAGGAAAAAAATAGTAAAGGATATATTGGAGCTTGGTTTGTTCATTTTATGAGGTTTGGTCTGAGATTTTGGATGCGGTTCTATTCGAAAGGATTATTTCAATTTAAAAGCATTTGAGGTCGAATTATCTCTTTTTTTTCTTTTAATTTTTATGTGATTGTGAATGATTTGTATGTTTAGAATGCTTGAATATTTGTTGTGTATATGCGGTTGATGTTGGAATTTAAATTTTGGAAAATTGAAGTGATAGTCGAAGAATTAGTTAATTCGGAATGAGAATAAAATTTGGGGCGGGAATTATAAAAAGAATAAAAAGTTGAATATTGATTGGTTTAATTCATTAATCGTTGATTGATTTGAAATTGATGCTAATTTTGTCAAACTCGATAGTATCATATGTTAGGCTAAGAATCGATAGGCAAATCATAGGCTTGGGTAGGCAAAACTAAGGGATTGTGAATTGTTGAATGTTCGAATGTGTTGAATGATTTTTGTTTCATAGTATCTAAATCCCTTGTACTCATTTGGCTAGGAAATGCCCCGACAAAAGTTGTATTCATTCGTCGGGGAATGCCCTGAAATATTATGTACGCAGATGATATTCGATATCAAGACCCGATGCACTGGGTGGAGCGTAGTTTAGGATTAGCATAGGTTTACATTTCAGTACCTTTTTATTTTGGGTCTGTAATAAATTGGATTGGACATTATTTTTTTTGAGGTTTGAACTATTTGGTTGTTTGTTTTCTTTTTTTGTGTGTGTTTTGTTGGTTTATACATTTCATAGTGTCATACTAGCCGATATAGTTCACGAAGCAACCATGGTCGAACCACGGGATTGAGGGGTGACTAACACCTTCCCCTCAGTAAACAAAATTCCTTAACTCGAATCTCTATTCGTGGATCAGTTTTTAGAGTCAAACCATTAGAAAAAGGATTTCCTAAGATGACTTTGCATACCAAATTTATGTCAAGTGGCAACTATGAGTTTTGATTGTTAAAAGTACTTTTTGAAATAAATTATTTTATTTTTTCACTTAATAATAAAAATCATTTCAAACTTAAAATATAATCTTTTTGGTTAAAAAAAGGGGTGTGATAGCGTTGGCGATTCTGCTGGGGATTTTTCAGAATTCGAGCTTATATTTTGAGTTGTATCGGCTTAGTGTGTTATCGTGTGTTATTGGTTTATCGTTTTTGAGTTCCTACGTGCTACGTGCTTACAATTTTTCTCTTATGTGTTACCGCTTTATATCTGGTATCATGTGCATTACTCAGAGTCATTCATTCACAACAAGTCCCCTAGTACACATGTGTAAACGACCTAAAGTTGAGTCACCCTTATTTTAGGAGGGGGACCCTTTGGGTATATGGAGTAGTTGAAAAGCTATCGCAACTACTATCAACTATACGCTCCCTCGAATAGCCTTGTTAGTGGGCCCCAGCCTAGGTCATCCTTTAGGTCATGCTTATCTGCATCATATTGAAACCTAGTGGTGCCTACTTGGTCCTTTATAGGAGACTCACCTTAAAAGCATCCCTACGTGCAAAATATTGCATCTTTGAGGGTAACTGAGTCATTTAACAGATTGATTTGGGAAAAACATGTGTTAAAATTAAAGGGGCGTTTGTTTAGGCAAGGAAGAAGAAAAGAAGGAAAAAAAAAAGTCTCATAGTTTCTTGGAGTTTTATGACTTTTGTTTTTCCAAAATAAAAAATTCAAAAAGATTTTTTTCTTTTTGCACGTCATTTTTTCAAAAAAAAAAAAGATCAAAAAGATTTTTCCATTGTTTCCTTTAGCAAGCATTCATAATTAAAAAATTTCAAAAAGATTTTTTTAATAGGAGCTTTTTATAAAAGAAAAAAATGAAAAAAAAAGGTGGTAGAAGTTTTGTACATTTCATAAAACAAAAATACCAAAAAGATTTTCCTTTTATAGTTGTTGGTGTCATTGTTATGTGAAGTTTCAAATTGAAAACTTAAAAAAGATTTTATTGAAGTTTTTCATCGTCTGTCTCGGTCGTGTCTCTCAAGTTGTGGTTCAGTCTGTTCGTTATTGTTTAATTGTCTAATTTGGTCAAACTACGCACACCTAATTCTTCTCTCTCGGGAGTGAGATACGTAGGCAACCATTCTAGGGTTCGATGATCTTATTTCAAAAATTCAAAAAGATTTTCTTCACTCTTCATTTAGAGTAGATATCATATACATCTTTAAAAGAAACCTATATAAAAAATTTCCTTTAATAGTTTCAAGTTTCATTTTTGTATGAAATTCAAAATTAAAAGCACAAAGATTTTTCTTTCGCAATCATAGATTTTATTTGGTGTAAGAAGCTGAAAAATTCAAAAAGATTTTCATCAATTTATTTGAAAATTTATCATTTTATTTTCTCTAAAGTTTCAAGAAAAAAAAAAGAAAAAGACAGAGAGTTTGATTGGCTATTTTGTGGCCAAACTTCACGAACTATACACACCAGATTCTCCTCTCTCAGGAGTGAGATACGTAGGCTCCCTTCTAGGGTTTGTGATCATTTTAAAAAGAAGAAAAAGATTTTGAGAAAATATTGAACTCTAACGCATTTGTTATCTCTTGTTTCAGTTAGTTTAAGATGGTTGGTTTGTGGCATTTTGGCTCGTCTTCTACATCACACCAAATCCAAAGAAGGGTTGGTTGTGTCCAACAAGGATATAGATAGTGACATCATGGATCAAACAAGGAGTCAGGAAAATGAAAGTTTAAAACAAGAGATTGTGAGACTAAGGCAACAAATGATGAAAATGTATCGAGTTTTGGCTAGTGGGTTGCCTCCTCCTTCATTCCCCACTATTGACCCCGCAAATACCTTATGTTTTCCATCACAATTGAAAATTCAGTTTTCTAATGTTGTTGCTGCACCACAATGCCAACAAGACCCAAACTACTCCACCAATAATTCTCTAACTACTCAGTATAAGTATATGACATTCACAACACCACATATTGTATATACTTTTATTGCTCAACCTTCTATTGAGGCTCTCTCTTTATCTATCCACCAAATGGGTCTTCTTCCCCATGCTGCTAGTGAAACTATGTTCAATACTCTTGATGATCACTACTATACTCCCGAGCCTATATTTAAGTTAACGGGACCACCAAAATTTCTTAACAAGAAGCCTGGCATGCCAGAAGAGTAA
This sequence comes from Capsicum pubescens, assembly GCA_030864215.1. Taxonomy (NCBI): domain Eukaryota; kingdom Viridiplantae; phylum Streptophyta; class Magnoliopsida; order Solanales; family Solanaceae; genus Capsicum; species Capsicum pubescens. The sequence goes on along the minus strand of CM061548.1, from coordinate 364,719,922 downwards.
GGGAAAATAGTTGAAAAAATGAAGAGTGCAGAAAATGCTATGAAAAGTTCCTTGGGACTTGGGGTTAAAAAATGTTTCATATACAGAAGGGGGCATGTCTTTAAGTGTCAACCTTCCTCCAAGATTAAAGATATCAAAATTTGAGGAACATGATGGACATTAGGATATCGTGAAACATTTGGGATGATATTGCAATCAATTAAGGGAAACTGAAGAGAAGAAGAAAAAAAACATACCTGTTGTCGTTCAAGGGACAAACCAGAGCTTGAGAGGTCCAACTCAGAAATGCTTACATATCAAATCGACTTGGTCACCTGCAACAAGATTCCTCTTTGCAAAATTTAAGATACTCTATCCCACTTCCTCAGTATTCTTTGAACAATGCCCAACGGTATACTCATCCATATTCTTATCCACAATGGCATGCACCGGGCCCTCAACACTGTCCTCGACCACCGCATATTTACCTAGGAAATCTTAAGTCCAAGTTTCAATCCAGGCCATAGTTAGCAAAGAGGAGGAAGTCAAAGCATAATTTTACACCAATTGAGAAGTCGTATGCGAGTTTATTCCAGAGATTGAGAGATTTGGGAGTGATCATTCCTCTCCTTGGGTGTACTCATGGTCCATATTCAATAAATTTTGATCCTCATGTACGATGTGCATATCATTCTGATGTTCAGGGTCACAGTATTGAAGGTTGTAGTGCTTTGAAAATAGAAATAGAAAGAATGATTCAAAAAAAATTAATCGTAGTGCAAAACATTGACACTACAAAGGTCACACAGAATCCTTCCTCAATGCATGGTAATGCACAATATGTGGGAAGCAATGAGTTAAACATAGGTATCCAGAACTTATTTTTAGAAGGGAATGTGTTTGACAGTGGTGGAAGCTCTAGTCATGCTGATATGCAAACCAGTGGCTAAGATGTCAGGCTCAATAATTGAGAAGTCACCCATCTCCTTACTAGGAAGAGGTCTGTAGTTTGTTTTATTTTATTTTTTGTTATCCGAATTATTTTAGGGTTGTAATTCGGGATCTATCTTTTTTTTCCCCTTTGTCGGTTATGTTGAAACCCTTCAATTTTTCATTTTAACTAAATTGAGTGTCCCTTTTCCCTTTGTGTTTTAAATATGTGTTGTTTTTTTGTTTTTTTTTACACAGTACATTTTATGTTGGTTCTACTGATATGACATGCTGGCGGAATTTTTAGCTAGATCTTAAAGTCCATTTTAAGCATGAACTTTGAATTAGAATGTTTCATTTGGAAAAAGAGCATCAGATAAAATAGGTAGAATGTGAGATAGTTGGTGACAAAGTTGAAGTCTTCTTTGAAATTTAAGGCAATTATTTTGAGAATCACAAGAATAACTTGGTCATCAATTGAAGTTCATATCTCAATAAGGTCAAACAATAGGTGTGCGATCCTATATCAAGAGGGACAAAAAAAATCAGTTCTACGAAAGCATGAGTCGTTCGATGTGAGGAATGTACAACAAAGATGGAGTTGTATGTTTGACAACTGTAGAAGAAGATGTGACACACATTCTTATTTAAAGTTAGTATTGTTAAAGTTTCACAAAAGATCTTCATTTTTCATTTCAAATTGCATGATATGTACTTACATTTTCAAGGATTGATATGACGAAGACATTTCATTATGCCATCCAAACATTGTGCCATGCTTTGTTTACCCCATTTGAGCCTTAGTTCTATTTTCTTTCATACCCTTCTCTTGGAATCTAGATAGAGTCAGCAAAGTTCAATAAAAAGTGTTGAGTAAAAAAAATAGAATCAGAAAAGTTTAAAAAAAGAGAAAAAATGTGTCAAAAAAAATATAAAAGAGGAGTATTAAGAAAAATACAGTCAGAAAAGGTCCCAAAGAAAAAAGAGAGAATAAAAGAAAAAAAGAAATCAGAATCAAGAAAAAGAACAAGTTGTCGAAACTACGTATTACCTAATTCTCCTCTCACGTGGGTGAGATTCATAGGCAGTCCTACTCTGGACTCGGTCCAACCAAATGAACAATTTAGAATTACCCAGTCAAAAGAAATTGGGGCACGAGTTAACTTTTATTGTTTGAGTCAATTTCAAAAGTTGTAAGTCCCACCCCACTTCAAGTGTCGTTTGGGCCTCATGCCATCTTTTCTTTCTAACTCTCTCCAAAATCCAAGTTACAACCAAAGAAAGACCTTTAGATCAATCTTTGAAAATGTTAAAGCTAAGCAAGAAATGGATATGATGATGCATTTTAGGTACTATTTGTCTTTCTCAACAAAGAAATCAAGAGAGAAATAAAAATGAGAGAGTCTAATTAGTGAAAACCTTCATGGGCACTGTAAGAATATGTTAGTTGAGAAAAATAAAAATGAGAGTCTTATTGGTGAAAACCCTCATGGGTACCATAAGGCATAGTAAGTTGAGAGAAATGAAAATAAGAGAGTCTCATTGGTGAAAACCCTCACGAACTCCATAGGGAAATGGTAAGATGAAAAAAAAAAATAAGAGAAGTTTATTGGAGAAAACCCTTCAAGGCATCACTAGCCGAATAAGGTCTATAAATGTGATTGGTCTAAGGAAGAAACTCAATTTTAGGGCCATTAACTCAACAACATTTGGTGAAAGATTGGATGGAAAAATCAGGCAGCTCAATCAAAAATGCATGTCATAATCATTAGAGTTGACTGTCACTTTCAGATAAATTTTTCTTTTCTCTATTTCAATGGGGACATTCATTGTCTGTTCTTTCTTCTTTATATATATTTTTTATTTTCTTGAGTCAGTTATTTAAATGTAAATTCATTTTTCTTGTGTGTTTAAGTTAAATCAATGTCAAAGCAAATGAGAAAAGATTTAAAAACCGGCTACCAACTTCATTAATTACACCAAGCAAGACAAAAAGGCTAGCACATGAAAGAGACATGATTGTGATCCGAAATAAGGCATGCGGAAAGTTTTGTCAATAGACAAGTCTGGGAACTTATGGAAATATAAAGGTTCAAAGGGTTTATCTTAGGAGCATGGCAAAACAGAGATACTGTATTTGTTTCAAAGTCACTCTTAATAATCTAAGTTTGGGTCAATGATTCAGCAAGTGAAGGACATATGCTAATGGTTAGAAGAAAGATTCAATGTGACGAGGGCAAGAGTGATTTCCACGAAAGATAAAACCACAAACCATCCACCATAGTTTTAAACTCACAATTTTTCTTTATATGAAACAAGAACACATGTTACATTCAAATCAAGGATTTCAAAGCCTAAACATCCAAGGCCGTAATTTCTCACTTCTACAAATGCAAGAGGCAATTTCTCTACACAGGTTTGGTAATCAAAACCATGGTAAAACTCATAATCCAATATCTCTAGGAGACACACTTCCTTATCCGAGTAATTCAGGTTTATTTATTAGGTGATGCATTTCCTAAATTGATCCTTCACTCCTAGAAGTTGCACTTTCTAGTTGAGTCCTTCTATTTAATCTTTAGGAGACACATTTCCTTATTTGGTCAATCCAAGCAGCATATGTTAGGAGACACATTTTCTTGGGTAATTCAAGTGGAATTTGTAGGGAGATGCATTTCCTTGTCTAGGTAATTTAAGTGTTATTTGTAAGGAGACACATTTCCTTGTTTGGTTAATTCAAGCAGCATATGTAAGGAGATGGATTTCCTTGTCTGGGTAATTCAAGTGGCATTTTTAAGGAGACTCACTTCCTTGATCGGGTAATTCAAATTTTACTTATTAGGTGATGCATTTCCTAACTTAAGTCTTGACTCCTAGAAAATTCACTTTCTAGTCAATCCATTCCACTTGACCTTTAAGAGACACACTTCCTTGGTGGGTATTCAAGTTTCTCTTGTTAGGTGGTTCACTTCCTAACTTAAGTCTTTACTTCTAGAAAATATACTTTCTAGTTGAGTAGTTAACCCTTAGGAGACACACTTTCTTCTCAGGGTGATTCAAGTTTCACTTATTAGGTGGTTCACTTCCTAACTTAAGCCTTTACTACAAGAAATTGCACTTTATAGACGAGTCATTCCTCTGAACCCTTAGAAGACACACTTCCTTGTTAGTGTAGTTCAAGTTTTGGCTTGCTAGGTGACATACTTCCTAACTTAAGACTTTACTCCTTGATGATGCACTCTTTAGTCGAGTCCTTTCATGCAACCCCTAGGAGATGTACCTCCTTATCTGAGTAATTAAGGTTTTATTTATTAGGTGATACACTTCCTAAATTGAACCTTCACTCTTAGAAACCACATTTTCTAGTCTAGTCATTGCACTTAACCATTAGGCGACGCACTTCCTTGTCAGTTTTCATTTGTCAGGTGACATACTTTCTCACTTAAACCTTTATCTCTATAAGACGCTTGGAGTTCCTCACCCTAATTTTTAGGAGACGCACTTCCTAGTCTTGGTCATTTAATTTTATCCTCGAGATGCAATTATTGACCAGATTCTTGATTCACCTTTGCATTACGCATTTTTAAGTAGTTATGATTGGGTTTGATACCCACATAAGTTTTGATGATAAACTGGGGAAAAAATTAATTCCTGTTATTTGGAACATCAATTTTGGACCCTCCTAGAAAATAAGACTTTACTTTTCTGGCAAATGGAATCTTTCTTTATAATAATCTTTGTTTGGGGTAATTTTCTTTCTAGTTTTATTGTGATTTCAGGAGCCCGCCATAAAAACAAGGAGAATAAATGGAAAGTCAAGAAACAAGGTGAAGAAATTTAAAGTCAAGCAACAAGGTGAAGAAATGGAAAGTCAATAGATTGAAGAAATAGCAAGTCAGGAACCTACCTAGAGAACAGGGTGAAGAAATTGAAAGCCAAGAAACAAAGTGATGAAATTGCATGTCCGTAGCCCGCCCAGAGAACAGGGTGATGAAATAGCAAGTCAAGAGCCAAGAAAAGCTGCATAGATATGACTTTTGTAATTTTATTTATGTTTGTAACTTGTAATTTTCAGTTTTGATGTAATGACAGAGTCACAGACCGGAACCTCAAGAGGACCTCACTTGACTCTCCAACTCGATGTTGTCCTTCTCCTTCCAAACATTTGAGATACGTATAACTTGATTCCCTCATAACTGGGATAGGTAGGATATCCTAAATCAAGACTCGGTGGTACTCTGGCCTTCTTTTTCTGTCTTTTAAATAATATTTGGTTAAAATTTTGTGTCGTTGTCTACTTGTTTGTCTGAAGACACTTTGTGTTTACACCTAAAGAGGGGCATGATGTAGACACATAATTTTATCCCACCCCAAAATAATTTTTTACCATTTTTTACCCTGTCTTATCACGTACCTTCACTCATGTGATAAGTTACACATAATAATAAATCCAACAAATTCGTCACAACTTGGGACACCCCGCTCTAACAAAAATAACAACATATACCCCTACCCCTACATACCACTCCTCTATCGATACACTCTCAACAACAATTACATACACGAATATACAGATATACATAAAAAAAAACATAGACCATTATTCACACACACAAAAAAATACACACACATAAGGAAAAATCAGTGAGAAAATATAGAAAACCAGTGAAAGAAGAGGAGAAACGACGAAAAGAGATTGAAAAATAGAGAAAATAGTATGAAAAGAGGAAGAAAACAAATCGATCACCTAGGTTTTCCGGTGAAATTTTGTCGGTAAATGGAATACTATAAAAAAATTGTCCAAATCTACCCTAAAACGACCCTTATCCACTGCTACCAGTGCTCGCTAGAGCAACGGTGAGATAGTAACAATAAAACAGCTCCCTTCTATCCCTATTTTCTGACAAAACCGGCAACCACCGGTGATTCACATCAGAAAAACCCCAAAACCCAACCCCCATTCTGGTTTCTCATCAATACCCATCCATAAAGAGCGAAACAGTGTCATTGCTTACGACATCAGATACGGGTTTCTCTCCGCTAGTGATTTCTGGTTCGGTTTGGGCAAAAAACAATAAAGGATATACCAGAGCTTGGTTTGTTCATTTTATAAGGTTTGGTTTGAGATTTTGGACACGGTTCTATTTGGAAGGATTATTCCAATTGAAAAACATTTGAGGTCCAATTATCTCTTCTCCCCCTTTTAATTTTTATTTGATCGTGAATGATTTAGGTGTTTAGCATGCTTGAATCTTTTTTTTGTGTGTAGGTGGTTGATGTTGGGATCCGGATTTTGTAAAATTAAAATGATAGTCGAGAATGAGTTAATTGTAAGTGAGAATAAAATTTAGGGAAGGAATTGAAAAAAGGATAAAAAGTTGAATATTGATTAGTTTGATCATTAATCGTTGTTTGATTTGAAATGTACGCTAATTTTGTGGAACTCTATAGTATCACATGTTAGGCCGAGAATCGATAGGCAAATCTTAGGTTTGGGTAGGCAAAACTTAAGGATTGTTGATTGTTGAATGACTTTTGTTTCAACGCATCTGAATCTCTTGGACTCATTTAGACAGGGAGTTCCCCGAGGAAAGTTGTATTAATTCATCTGGAAATTCCCTGAAGTATAATGTACACATAGGATGTTTGTAATCAATACCCGATGCACCGGGTGGAGCGTAGTTTAGGATTAACGTAGTTTTACATTTCAGTACCTTTTTATTTTGGGTCTGTAATAAATTGTACTAGAAATTATATTTTTTGAGTTTTGAACTATTTGGTTGTTTGTTTTCTTTTTTCGTGTGTTTTATTTATTTATACATTTCATAGTGTCATACTAGCCGATATAGTTCACGAAGCGACCGTGGTCAAACCACAGGATCGAGGGATGCCTAACACCTTCGCATCGGTCAACAAAATTCTTTAACCGGAATCTCTATTCGTGGATAAGTTTTTAGAGTCAAACCATTTTGAAAAGGATTTTCCAAGGTGACTTGGCATACAAGATTTATGCTAAGTGGCGACTCTGAGTTTTGATTGTTAAAAGTCCTTTTTGAAATAAATTATTTTCTTTTGTCACTTAATAATAAAACCTTTTTCAAACTTAAAATATAATCTTTTTGGTTAAAAATAGGGTGTGACAGAACCCATATAGCTCTGGGTGTGTTTATGTCGGTATAACCCACATTGTTCAGGATTAAATTTTTAAACAGTCATATCGTATGTTCCTTGTTCCCCTAACCCGACATCCTATTATGTGGATGATTAATGATAACATGTTTTTATGCCTGGTTTTTGGCAAATATATTTTATTCATGGGTTTAATTACTGGTTTGGTACTTGCATATTTCATCCCTTTTCCTTGGATTGCATGCCAGTAGTCACCGTACTGACCATCCATGTATGCTACATCATTTCATGATGTAGGTTTCGAGAGTTTGTTTGTGACACTGTGCAATGTTAGGTTATTTGGTACTCATGTTGATCAGTTGTGTAAGTGGCCAGCACTTCTTTATTCAGAAGGCCTAATTTATTTCAGTCTTTTATGGTCTTAGTACCATTTTTTATTTATTTTTTTGGAATAGTCGGGGTCATGTACTGACTTGGTTAGTACTTTTTGGCTTGGAGGCTTTGTGCATAGTGGTGAGTCAGTACTTCTTCGCTTAGAGTCTTTGTGGATAGTTTTAATGCCCCGAGTCTATACCCCGAACATTATACGATGCTTACGAGCCTGAAGGATCACAAGCTGACCTATGATTGATATCAACTGTGAGCATTGAAACACGATACTGTAATAAATGTAGAATAATAGAATGAAATTCCATAAGGTTCAAAACATATGAAATACTGATAAACTATATCTTCTGAAATAACAATTTATAAAATTGAACACTATTTGAAAATTAGTCTGAAAAGCCTCTAACTGAAACTGTCTGAAAGTGGAGTTGATGGGACAATCCCCCAACTAACTCCTTTTACTTAAATACTGAGTCTACTAAAATAATAAAATAAAAGAATATCTTTGAATGATGAGGACTCACTGCTAATCTACTGCTACTAGATGAATCTGAGTCTATCTATATGCGGTCGGGAATCTGAGCGTACGAACCTATGATATGAGACATTATAGTGAAAAGAAAGAGTATGCGTTAGTACGTGGAATGTACTGGTATGCTAGATGAGGTAAGGCTGAATGCAAGGGTTTATATGCATGAACAATAACTGACTGAATGATATAGAGTAATTGAATATGAGAGTATATGGATAACTGATACTGCTGTAAATACTGAGTATGCACTAATGTGCAAATAAATAAATACTGTGACTAAGATTTTCTGAAGCTAAGTCCTGAACTCTGAAACCGCGTAACTGATATCTGAAGTTACTGATAACTAATTTACTGATATTGGTTGACTATATCTGACAGTTTTGATTCTGTAGAACTGAACCGAGTTGTATTCTGAAGACTGAGAATAAGACTGTGGGAGGTAATCATCTAACCGATATTCCCCAAATAAGATAAGATAACTGAGTTGGGGTCTAACTTATGACCCCAGTTGGAAGGGTGTCAGTATCATGCCATTGGTAAGGACACTGAATAGTTACCATCATCTGGCAGGTACTCTAATGAGAACAATGGAACCCTTATCTGTCAGGTTAAAACACGTCATCAACCCTTAATTGGCAGGTTTGATGTCTCAACCTACGCTGGCGAAGTAGTTCTGGAACACAAGGATTGCTTCTAGAGATTACACACTCTACTGGTAGGTGAGTCCCCATCCTTGAGTTTACTCGGTGCTAAATCCTACTTCCAACTGAAAGATACTGAATTGAGTATACTGAACTGGAATGAACTGATACTGAGCTTACTGAGTTTTCTTGAATTCGGTAACTGACTGAGTTCTATAACTGACTGATAGTACTACTGATCATGACCTGACTGGGATTCTTTAACTGAACTGGCTCTAGGAACAAAGCTAAATAGTTAGGTATTAAATACCCTCAGGACTCGATATCTTGAAAAATAAAGCATAATATACTCTTGAAAGTCATAACAATGTATACTTATCCATAGTTCACTCAGAGAGGCATTTAATCAAACAATTGTAATGTATCTACGTATACATGAACGGGGAATACATGCTATCATGTTATAATGGCACTATTTCGTTCACAGAGGAATTTTATCAAACAATGGGGGAGCATGCTTACGTTATACAATAATCAAAACATATAGTTATCATGGCTACATCAATCAACTTGAAAATTGAAGGGTTTATCAGGAAGATCATGTAATTCAACACATACTATGATTTATTTCATAAAAGCGTGTAATTTAATCAGGGACTAAAACCTAATAATAACATGAACATGAATTCAATTCAATTCAAGCATGGACGTTCATAATTCAACAATCTTGTATTTTGAAAATTGATTCATGGACTCTATGGGTGAAAGGAAACCATAGATGAATACCTAACATACCTTAATTTGTGAGTTTCTTGAACTTCTTGGTGAATCATTTGAGATTACACTTGATTTCTTGAAGCTAGGGTTTGTTGTTCTGAGAGATAATGCTTTTAATTTGGGGATAGATTGAGTGAGTAATGACTTAAAACATTTTTTAGAGATTAAATCCCGTATCTGGGCATGTTAAAATCATGGGAAAATACTATTTTAACCCTGGACAAAATATTTAATTTCCATCGAAATTTTCTAAAATAGGCACCTGGCGCGACGCACCGCTATCGTGCCAAGCCACTGGAAAATAACAACTAGGAATGTGGCTGGTGGCGCAACGCAGTCGAATCGAGTTGGAATACTAGATGGGACCTGGAATCATGGCATGAAACAGTACAATCGCGTTGCTTTACTGGAAATTGAAAAATGTGAACTGGATCCTTGGCGCGATGCGCCAATATCGCGGTCTCTTACTGGAATTGGACAATTGGGAATTGGAAGCCCTCCGCAATGCGGTGAGATTGCAGAGTCACATTAGAAATTGACAATTATCATTTGGAGTGGCTCCGCGATGTGCTAGTGATCAAAATGATGGTGTTTAATGACTGAAACTTAAAATTTCCATAACTTCTTACCCGATTATCGGATTAGGGCGAATTTTATATCGTTGGAAAGTTAATTGAATTTCCTATGTAATGGGAGGCTATAAACTAAAAAATAATGAGCAAATCAATTTTTTTTTATGTTGGTTAACTCGGGAACTAAGAATTAATTTTAAGCTAAGAAAATACGGGGTATTACAATATCTCCCCCTTGGGAACATTCATCCTGGAATGAGTCTAATTAAGCTGAGACATTGATAGACTGAATTTACACACTGAACATGTATATCTGATGCATGACTATGTGACTGAACTGATTCATGAATGCATGAATAAATATGCAACGGTAATGGATACTAAGTTATAATTATAGCTGAACATGGAACTGAGTAAAGCTAAGGAAGACTGTTACCTTGAGCTGGATCTAAGGTTGCGGAGAAGGGGTGAGGATACTTGGTCCACACATCTACTTCTGTTTCCCAAGTAGCTCCCTCAACGGACTGATTCCACCAAAGAACTTTGGCCAAGGGAACTTTTTTGTCCCCAGTCTACGAATCTGATGATGGAGGATCTGGACTGGAACCTCTTCGAAAGAGAGATCATTCTAAATATTTACATCCTCTAAGGGGACTATGACTTCTGGGTCACCAATGCATTTTTTTAGTAGGGAGACATGGAATACTGTATGTACTGATGTTAGATCTGAAGGCAACTCAAGATCATAAGCTACCTTTCTGAAATGACTGAGATTTCTATAAGGACCGACATATCGAGGACTGAGCTTTCCCTTCTTGCCGAACCTCTTTACCCCCTTCATAGGAGAGATTTTCAAGAACACAAAATCACCGATCTCAAACTCGAGATCCTTTCTCCTCACATTTGCATAGGATTTCTGTCGGCTCTAGGCAGCCCTAAGTCTTTCTCTGACTAACTGAACTTTTTCTAAGGCATCAAAGACTAGATCGGGCCCTACTACTGAGGCCTCACCTACCTCGAACCAATCGATTGGAGATTTATATCTCCTACTATATAGAGCCTGAAATGGGGCCATCTGAATACTGGAATAATAGCTGTTATTGTATGCGAATTTGATCAAAGGAAAGTGGTCATCCCAACTCCCCTTAAAATTGAAAACGCATACCCTTAGCATATCTTCTAGAGTCTAAATGGTCCTTTCTTCTTGACCATCTGTCTGAGGGTGGAAGACTATACTGAGGTGAACTTGGGTACCATGAACCTTTTGGAATGATTTCCAAAAATGAGAGGTAAACTAAGTACCTCTATCTGAGATAATGGATACTGGAACTCTGTGTAACCTGACCAACTCTCTAATATAGAGTTTGGAGTAGTCCTCGGCTGAATAGGAAGTATGAACTGCAAGAAATGAGTTGATTTTGTCATCCTGTCTATGATAAACCAAATACAATTATGATGATGACGAGTATGAGGCAAACCCATTCACAAAGTTCATGTTTACTTCTTCCTATTTCCATGTAGGAATACCGAACTCCTCCATGGACTGACTAGGCTTCTGCTGCTCAATATTAACTTGCTGACATGTAGAGTATTTAGCTAAAAATTCTGCAATATCCCTCTTTATTTCACTCTACCAATAGATCTCCCGCAAATCGCGGTACATCTTAGTGGCCCCTGGATGAATCGAGCAACGCATACCATGTGCTTCTGGAAGAATTCGTTGCCTTAATTCATCTACACCTGGCACACATAAACAACCCTGGCAACGCAACATACCATCTCCCCCTTGGGAGAAAACCTCTACTTTCTGATCTCTGACTAACTCTTTCAACTTAACAAGACTAGGATCTCTATCCTGCTTTTCCTTCACCTTGGAAACTAAAGAGTATTCGAAATTGTTTTGAACCCACACACTACCTTCTGATGAATCGACTAAGTGGACACCTAGTCGGGAAAGATGATGAACTTCCTGAACTAACTTCTTCTTACTGTTACACCCCTTTTTTGCCCGAGGGTTCGAAGGTCGAAGGGTTTTTCCAATTAAAGCGATGGTTTTGAATAGGGATTAATTTATTGCAGATTCGCCACTTGAAATTGAGTTATGGTGTTCCAAGTCACATTTTTGAATCCCTAGTCAAAAGGAAACAACTCTTATTTTGGTCTGCGAAAATAGAAGACTTGGTAAGGAATTCTGTTGACCGAGGGGAAGGTATGAGGCACCCCTCAAATCCCGTGGCCTTAGCACGGTCTCTTTTATTGACTTATCTTGACTTAAAACTATTTTTAAATTATGTTAATACCTAAGTTCGCTCATTATTAATATCTAAAAATTTGTCTAAAACTCTCGTATTAACTCAATGAAAAATTAATTTTTAGAAAAATATATGTCAAGGTGCATTATTGCATCCTTGAATTTTAAAATGTCTCAGAAAGATGCGTACGCCGCATTCTTAATTGAGACGAATACATCTTAAACATGCTTATAATTTGCCTAACATTGAAGGCTTTAGTTCGTCACTTGTTAAGTTGTAATCATTTTATCTATTCGAGACGCTATTTGTTTTGAACAATAAACTAAAGCAATATTCAGTTTAAATGATAAATTAATTTAGTTAAAATAATTATTGAGTTTTTTAATGACTATAAAATAAAATAAAATAATAAAATAAAATAAAGACATCCCATTTTTAATGGGTTTTGCTGGAAGAATAAATTTCTTGGTTAGATATGAACATTGTTTTTGACTTTAAACAAATGATAATTATTCACATTGTATTTAAATATGTTTTAACTCTTTAAACATAAAATAAATAAGTCTACGAGCAAGATATACAAAATAAAGTTAAATGACAATGGGAGAGATAATGAAAGTCCTTAACCACCTAGGCCTTTGGGTCCACATTTTATAGATTCTTATTTATAAAATAAAATAAGAGACAAGCTAATAAACAATACTAAATGGAAATTTTAATATGTTTGGTTAATTAGTAAACTTCATCTTCATAATAAGAAACTTATTCTTCATCTTGTAATTTAATGGGACAGGGAAAGGGGAAGGAGCGGAAGAACCGGAATGTCATTTACACCTGCCATGGTTGGCCGAAATCCGAAAAAAAAAGCTGGCGGTGTGCGTTTTCCGGCCAGATCTGATGGTTGGCGGCGCTGGGCTTTGCTGATTTCGTGTTTTTAGACGGTTTTCGGCGATAATTTCACCGTTGGTGGTGTCACCAGTGGCGGGGAAAGGAGAGAAGAGAGGCGACACTGGTTGGGCTTCACCGCTGATGAAGATTCCGGACAGATCTTCGGTGGATTAGTCGTCGAAAAGGTGATGGAAGCATCTCCCCGTGGAGATTCCGCAGATTACTGGAAGTTGGTGGTTGTTTTACTTGATGGGACGATGATTCTGGCGATATACTTCCAAATAGATGTGTTTTTTCTCATTTTCCATTCGCTTCTGTCCATTGTCTCTTGTCCCTTCTGTCTGTTCACTCTCTCTCTCTAGTTTTTCTATTCCTGTGGGTGTTGAAATCAGTGAGGTCTACGTGAATGGGTGTCCTCTGTGTTTGATATGTTCGATGATGAGTGTTTGTCTGTTTAGTATAAAAATGGAGTGCTCAATTGAAAAATCCGATCCCATAATATTCACATATAAGTATTCTGTAACCTAAACATATCACACATAGTAATGAACAAGTTCACGTAATAAACAGATAGCGCATATTGAATATCACATGAAATTATTAAAATAACTTCATTTATAGTTTGATTTCTAATAAAGTATAGGATTGAAGAAAAATTTGTTGATGATTTAAAACAAAAATTTGAATGTTGCTACCGGAAATTCGAACGAAACTCTAACTTTCATCTTTTCTCTCTTTTGCTTGATGTTTTTCTCCTGATGATTTTGAATATTTCAATCTTTGATTCACTCTCTCTTTTTACTCTGACATGTTTTGTTTTAGTGACTGATAGTATATATTGCAGAGTACGTCCTCTTCTCTCTTGGGGTGGGAGTCCTTTAAGTAAGGGACTTTTTGGGGGAAAGGATATTTTTTAGGGGGAAGCAGATAATAGTCAGATAGAGATAAGATTTAAAATTTAAATTAAATAATTTTTTTGAATAAAAGGTACTAATAATAATAGATAAAGATAATAATAAGAAATAAATAAAATAATAATAATAATAATAATAAATATAATAATAACTAATTAATTTTTATAATTAGAAAAACATAATAAAAATTGATAAATAGCCAAAATAAATAAAATATTACTAAAAACTACTAATTTATTAAAATTTAGAATATATATATATATATATATATATTCTAAATTTTAATTTTTTTTTTGCATTTAAAAATAAATAACTAAAAATAATAATAATACAAGGATTGAAAATCAAGTGGTAGAGCAATCTGAGTCTGAGCAAATACTAAAAATTGGTAAGAATGCTAACCAGGTGGTTCCTACTGCTACTATGGTGGAGAATATGGAGAAATCAATGAAAGGAAAGGAAATATCAGGGGAGCAAACTGAGATTAATGATCGAGGTGGAGATCAATTTCAACTCCCATGATCGTTTGTTCCTGGAATATCAGAGGGCTTAATAAGCCCTTTAAACAGAAGGAGTTGAAGCTCTTTTTGAGAAAGAATAAAGTGGAGATAATGGGTATCATTGAAACTAGAGTGGGGAGTCACAATGCTGCAAAAGTGAAAACAAATATAGCCAGAGATTGGAATGCTCAGTTTAACTATAATTATGCTGTAAATAGGAGAATCTGGCTTATCTGGTAAAAACACATTCAGTTGCAGATACTACAAATTGGGAATCAATTTATGCATTGTATGGCAACTAATACTAACACATTGTTCGCATGTATGTTGACTATAGTGTATGCCAGTAGTGAATTGATGAAAAAACAGGAGTTGTGGAAGGAACTTCTAGCCATGGGAAGTCAGATAAAGTTTGAGTGGCTGGTTTGTAGAGATTTTAATAATGTGTTGAGCTCAGGAGATATAATTGGTAATCCAGTCACTCAAGCTGAAGTGTAGGGATTTAAGGATATGGTAGAAGCAAATCAACTCACTCCTTTGAGAAGCACAGGATGCCACTTCACATGGTGTAATAAGCAGGCAATAAAATCCAGAGTTTATAGAAAAATTGACTGGTCTTTTGGGAACTATTGTTGGTTACAAAGACAAGGGCACATCGAGGATAACTACATGGTTCCAGGGGTATCTGATCACTCACCAATTGTGATCAACTGCAACTCACAAATACCCAAGGCACTACATCCAAAACCTTTTAAACTATACTCTACTGTGATGAGTTACCCCAAGTTCAAAAGTAAGGTCAAAGAGGCTTGGAATAAGAGAGTAACTGGGGATCCAATGCAGGTTATTTGGAAAAAACTGAAGGCAGTGACAAGTTCTATTAAGGAGTTGAAAAAACATCTTGCAGCTTACCAGCAACACTTAGAGACTACCAGGACAACATTAGAAGTAGTGCAAACAAAAATTGCAGTGGGTCAAGAAAATGACCAACTTTATAAGCAAGAGAAGAGAACATTGACAGAAATGGAGAAATGGAGCAAAATAGAAGAACAGGTAATGAGACAAAAAGCTAGATCTTCTTGGATACAGAGTGGTGATCCAATAAAAGATATTTCCATGCACAATGGAAAATGAAAACAAGTAACAACACCATCACATCTGTACATGACGAGAATGGGGTCAAGTTAACAATACCTGAGGACATTGAAGTAGAGTTTACTTCATTCTTTTCGAACCTGATGGGGCAGGAAGGGGAGATGCATCCTTGCCCTGATGCTGAGGTAGTTCAGGAGAGATACTGTCTTAATAGGGAGAAGCAGATGTTCTTGATCCAACAAGTAACACCTGAGGAGGTCTGAGCTGCAATCAACCAAATACCCAAGGAAAAAGCACCTGGAGTCGATGGCTTTCCTATAGAATTTTTCACTAACTTCTGGGAGGAGGTACATACTGAGTTGTTGAATGCTATATTTCACTTCTTCAATAGTAGTGTAATGGATAAAAGAATCAACTGTACTGCTGTAACTTTGATTCCCAAAGTAACCTCTCCCACTCAAGTTAAGGGTTACAGGCCTATTGCATATTGTACAACAGTATATAAGATAATCACTAAGGTGATTACCAGAAGACTAAAGAATGTTATAGGGGACTTGATAGGGGATACACAATCAGCCTTTATAGAAGGGAGGTGCATTACAGATAATATTATTTTTGCTCATGAATTATTCAAAGGCTATAACAGGAAAGACATTTCTCCAAGATGTATACTCAAAGTGGATATAAGGAAAGCATATGATTCACTTGACTAGGATTTATTAAGGAAATTGATGATAGAGATGGGATTTCTAAGCAAATTTGTAGGATGGGTTATGGCATGCATAACTACTGTGTCTTATTCCTTAACCATTAATGGTGGCCTAACTAAAGAATTCCAAGGCAAGAGAGGTATAAGACAAGGTGACCCAATGTCACCTTATGTATTTGTCCTTGCTATAGAATACTTGAGAAGATTGCTGAATAAATTGGACAGGAATAAGAGTTTCCAATTCCATCCAATGTACAAGAAGCTGGGGGTGATACATATGTGCTTCGGTGATGACCCACTCATGTTTTGTAAGGAAGATAAATGGTACATCAGGATACTCAACCAGACATTTAGCAATTTATCTAAAGTATCAGGGTTAGAAGTAAATGTAGACAAAATCTCTCTATTCCTGGATGGCATCTCAGAAAACTTGAAGCAAGAAATCTTGGAGGAGACAGGTTATAATGTAGGCACATTTCTGTTTAAGTACCTGGGGGTACCTATTGTTGCAAGGTAGTTATCTATAGCTCTTTGTTGACCATTGATTGAGAAGATAACAACAAAGATTAATTGTTGGTCTGCAAGGTTATTAAGCTATGCAGGCAGGCTATAATTAATCAAGGCAGTGATATTTTATATGCAGGCATACTGGGTACAGGTGTTCCAGATCCCCAAAAAAGTACTCAAAGACATTGAAACTATATGCAGAACCTTCTTATGGATTGGAAATAATGAAATATCAAAAAAGGCTTTTGTAGCTTGGGAAAAAGTGTGCCTACCACAGAGTGAAGGGGGGCTGAATATAATAAACCTTTACTTATGGAACAAGGTTGCAATAGCTTAGAATCTATGGGTAGTAGCAATGAAAAAGGACTTCATGTGGATAAAATGGATCCACACCTTGTACATAAAGCAGCAGGACTTAGAGCAACTCAATCAACCCAAGGATGTCTCTTGGGTGATTAGAAAGATTTTGAATACCAGGAAGCTGATAATGGAGACACAATAGGGGCATGGAAATATGCTAGACAGGCTAAAGTTATTGCAAAAAGAAAGGAAATTCAGCATCAAGAAGTTGTACTTACTGCAGATTCCTCAACACCCGAGAGTGTCATGGAAGAAGCTGATTTTGCAACCCCACATGCAGCCAAGTCATAAATTCAATTTTTGGTTAGCTCTACAACACAGGTTGGCAACAGTGGGGAGATTACTGAAGATTGGTATACAGGTTCCTCAATCATGTGTATTTTGTGGTACAGCTGATGAATTGTTTGACCATTTATTTTTTGAATGCAACATCACTAAAGGTATTTGGAAAAGACTGCTTATATGGCTAGGACAATCGAGATAAATTGAAAGCTAGAATGCAGAGATAAACTGATTGGTGACAGGGCTGAAGAATGATATAGGGTACAGAGAAATTATGGCCGCAACATTCAGTATGATGCTCTATTCCATCTGGACAGCAAGGAATCACCTCAGATACCAGAAGATACCTTACTCTAGTGATGCAATTTGTAGAAGTATAGCATCGCATATACATATGAAAGGAAATTATGTAAATAAGTGGCACAAATAGTTACAAAAGTTAAATTCTTATCCTTGATGAATGTGTAGCTAGCCAGGATATGTGTGTATATGAGTAATAGTAGAATGTGAGAGGTAATTGGTCAGCAATTACCTGGTTTTGTAATGTTAAATTTGGTGGAATGAAAAGTCCGTTTACCAAAAAAATAATAATAATAAATTAAATAAAATATTTTAAAATTAACTTTATTTTTAACTAAAAGTTTACTAAAATGAAGTAAGATTTAAAATAATATCGAATCGATATTAATATTTAATATTCATAAATAAATTAAAATTCACGGAGGATAAAAAATCACGTGTCTACATTTTTGTCCCTCTTTGTGTGGAATCTCGAAGAGTTTTCATAAAAGAAGTAGACAAGATATGATTTTTGACCCTCCAATTATTTGAAAGGTAAGGATAAAATTTCCAGTAAAAGGTAAAACATGATTGAGTCCTGGTTTTTTGACCTCCTACCTATCCCAGGTTATAAGGGAATCAGGTCACAAGTAGTTCAAAGGTAAAAAAAGTGAGAGAAAGATATAGATGTCGAGTGAAGTTCCGTCAAATTTTTGGTTCACGACTTCTGCATTTTACATCAAATGACTAACAAAAATAAAAAATGAAAAATACAAATGAAAAATGCAATTTCTCTTGAATTTTAATTTGAATCTCCATGATTTGAACTTGAAAATTCAGCTTATTGTTTAGGCAGGTTCCTGGCTTGCTTTTCCTTTACCCTGTTCTTCAGGTGGGCTCCTGGACTTTGTTTTTCTTCACCCTATTCTTCGGATGAGCTCCTGGACTTCCTTTTTCTTCACCATGTTCTTCAGGCGGGCTTCTAGACTTACTCTTTCTATTCACCCTGTTCTTTAGGTGGGATCCTAAACTTTCTTTTTCTTTACCCTATTCTTCAGGCGGGCTCCCTGACTCAAAGTAAATAGTGAAACAGAAAAATAACATCTCATTCTTCAGGTGAGTCCTGTATAAAAATAAATTATCATTCTTCAGGTGGGTCCTGAGCAAAGATAAATTCACAGAAAAATAACATCTCATTCTTCAGGTGAGTCCTGTATAAAAATAAATTCTCATTCTTCAGGTGGGTCCTGAGCAAAGATAAATTCTCATTCTTCAGGAGGGTCCTGGACATAAAATAAATTCTCATTCTTCAGGAGGTTCCTGAGCATAAAAAATAAATTCCCATTCTTCAGGTGGGTCCTGAGCAAAAATATATTTCCATTTTTCAGGTGGGTCCTGAGCAAAAATAAATTTCCATTCTTCAGGTGGGTCCTGAGCAAATAAATTCCCATTCTTTAGGAGGGTCCCAAGTATAAAATAAATTCCCATTCTTTAGGTGGGTCCTAAGTAAAAATAAAATCTCATTCTTCAAGAGGGTCCTGAGCAAAAAATAAATTCTCATTCTTCAGGTGGGTCCTGAGCAAAAAATAAATTTTTATTCTTTAGGAGGGTCCTGAGCAAAAAATAAATTTCATTCAACAGACATAAAAATATTTTCCCCAGTTTGTACTGGGAAATTTTATCTGTCATCGGATCTTAATGTTTGAAATATAGTGAAAGAATAAATCGAAGCCTGAAATATCTTTGGTAAATACATATCGCAAAGAATGAAATTTACCATAACCGAGATCCAGCATCATGTGTTGTAATCATGCTTCTTGTGTTGACAGAAGTGTGAAATTACATCCCTTTATATGAAAATAACATTTCATCTCTATTCCAAACAAAGAAAAATTGTGAGTTTTAAAACATGTGTGGTTGGTTTGTGGTATTTGTCCTTTGAAGTGACCGCTCTTGCATTTGTCATGCTCAACTCCTTTTCGAATCCTTGATAAATATTTGTTGACTTGTCATAATTCTGATCCAAAATTATAACTACTGAGACTCTCAACTCAAAATATATTTCTCTTGTATGATGTCTCTGGGTTTAACTTTCAATACACCTTTTATCTTTTCACGAGTCCAAAATTATCAAATCACAATCATTCTGGGAACTTTATTTTACCTTGAAATGGTGTCCTTGTGCATCAAGCTTTTGTCTCGCTTTGTACAATTTTGAAGGAGTTGGTAGCAAGTTTGAAATCCTTTCTCATTTGACTTGACGTGAAATTGACTTAAAAATACACAAAAGATGACAATAAATTTTTATTTGACGACGAGGACATACAGAATAAAAAATCAAAATAAAATAAAAGAAAACAGAAAAGACAATAGGCATCTCTTTTCAAATTAAAGAGGAAAACTTATCTGATTGAGGAAGCCGACATCAATTATTATCAACTTTTGTCCACTTATTGAACTTGAAATTAAGCCAATCTCAAACTTGTTCCTTATGGATAACAATCCTCCTTCGGCTAGTGGTACCTCAATGGGTTTGTTGACAATGAGCCTATTTTATTTTCATTTCTTTCTCAACTCACAGTCGCTTTATGGCTCCCAAAAGAGTTTTCACCAATAAGACTCTTTCATTTTCATTTTCATTTTCATTTTTATTTAGAAAAATAACACCCGAAATATGAAATATCATGCACTCATAACATGTTTAGCCTTGACATTCCCAAAATTGATCTGAAGGTCTTTCTTTTGTTGTAACTTGGCTTTTGAGAAAGGGTTAGAAATAAAGGGCGGCATGAGGATAAAAAATTTACATAACATTGGGTGAAGCATGCAACTTTTGGAATCGACTCTTTAAGAAAAAAAACTTTTGCTCCAGTTTTATTTCATTCTGGGTAACTTGAATTTTATTTTGGTTGGACCGAACCCTAGAGTAGGCATCCTACCTATCTTGTCATAGCAAGAATCAGGTCAAACGTAGTTCATGAAATTCATTCTTTTGCTTGATTTTGGATTTTTAATTGCTTTTTTTTTCAACTCCCCCTTTTTTCAACAACCTTTTTTTTTCCAACATTTTTTTTATTTTCTGACTTTAATTTGATTCCAAAAGAGGGGTACGAAGAAAGATAAAAACTCAAAAGGGGTAAGCAAAGGTTGTTATATTATTCGGATAGTAGAAAAAAATGTCTTTATCATTTCAATCATTTAAAATGTAAGTACAAAACATACATAACATAATTGTACATGAATATCATACATAATATCTTTTAACGACGTCAGCATTGACTGGCATTCCTTCCATTTTTCCTTCTACATCAGTCAGATATAACGCACCATTAGGTAACACTTTCTTCACCATGAATGGTCCTTGCCAATTCGGAGAAAATTTGCCTTTGGCTTCAATCTGATGAGGGAGGATGCATCTTAATACTAACTGACCAGCTTCAAAATGTCTGTGATGCACCTTTTTGTTGTATGCTCGTGCCATCCTCTTCTGATATAATTATCCATGACATACTGAAGTCAATATTTTTTCATCAATTAAGATTAATTGCTCCAATCGAGTCTTGACCCATTGATCATCATCAATTTCAGCTTCCACAACTACTCGAAGAGATGAAATCTCAATTTCTGTAGGTATAACTTCTTCAGTTCCGTACACCAATGAGTAAGGAGTTGCACCAATTGAAGTCCAAACTATAGTACGATAACTCAACAAAGAATAAGGTAACTTTTCATGCCATTGTTGGAAACTCTGCACCATCTTACAAAATATTTTCTTTAAGTTCTTGTTGGAAGCTTCTACATCTCCATTCTCCTTTGGTCGATAAGGAGTTGAGTTTCGATGAATAATCTTAAATTGCTGGCACACTTCTTGCATTAAATGACTATTGAGATTTGCAGTATTATCCGTGATAATTATCTTTGGAATGCCGAACCGACAAATGATGTTGGAGTGAACAAAATCAACCACTGCTTTTTTAGTTACTGACTTGAAAGTCACTACTTCTACCCACTTCATGAAATAATCACTGGCTACCAAGATGAACCTATGTCTATTCGAGGCCTTCGGTTTAATTGGTCCAACTACGTCCATTCCCCAAGGCATAAAAGGCCATGGAGCATTCATTGTATGCAAGTCAGATGAAGGAGAATGTATCAAGTCCCCGTGTACCTAGCATTCATGATATTTATGAAGAAAACTGATGGAATCTCGTTCCATGGTGAGCCAATAATAACCTGCTCAAAGTATTTTCTTTGCCAAAACATATCCGCTCATGTGCTGTCCACAAATCCCGGAATGTACTTCAGTCATGATTTTTGAAGCTTCTTTAGCATCTATACATCTTAAAAGTCCCAAATCTGGAGTTCTCTTATACAAGATTCCTCGACATAGGAAAAATCCATTAAAGAAACGTCAAATGTTTCTTTTTTGGTTACCATCAACATATACAGGATATTTTCCAGTCTGAATATATTCTTTGATATCATGGAACCATGGCTCCCTATCAAGTTCTTCCTCAACCACATTGCAATATGCATGTTGACCATGAATCTGTATATGCAAGGGATCAATGTAAGTCTTGTTGGGATGTTGGAGCATAAAAGATAAGGTCTCCAAAGCGTCAGCAGTCTCATTATGAGCTTTGGGAATATGCTTGAACTTTATTGATACAAGTCGTTGATAAAGATCCCGCAAACAACCTCGATATAGTAGGAGTTTTGAATCACGAGTTTCCCAATCTCCTTGGATTTGGTCGACTAACAAATCTGATTCTCCTAACACTAACAGTTCTTGGATTCCCATATCAATGGCTAGTCTTAAACCCAGAATGCAAGCTTCGTATTCTGCCATATTGTTGGTACAGTAGAATCGAAGTTGGGCTATTATAGGATAATATTGTCCTAATTCATAAATAAGAACTGCCCCTATCCCTACTTATTTATATTAACGGCTCCATCAAAGAACAACTTCCAACCTGAATGACAATCGTCAGAAATAACCTCATCAATAAACAATACCTCTTAATCTAGAAAATAAGTCTTCAATGGCTCATATTCCTCATTAATAGGATTTTTAGACAAATGATCTTCCAAGGCTTGATCTTTCATTGCAGTTGATGTCACATAGACAATATCAAACTCTGTGAGTAGCATCTGCCATTTTGTGAGTCTGACTGTGGGAATAGGCTTCTAAAAGATGTACTTTAAGGGATCCATACGGGAGATAAGATAAGTAGTATAAGATGACAAATAATGCTTCCACTTTTGTTCTACCCAAGTTAAGGCGCAGCATGTCTTTTTAAGAAGAGTGTACTTAGCCTCATAAGTGGTAAACTTTTTTCTAAAAGAGTAGATGGAATATTCTTTTCTGCCCGTGACATCATGTTAACCCAATACACAGCCAAAATAATTGTCTAACACAGACATATACAATATCAAGAGTCTGCGGAGGAACCAAAATAGGCAGATTCAACAAGTACCTCTTATCTCTGCCAAATGCCTCTTGACATTCTTCAGTCCATTCAATCTTAGCATTTTTTTAACAACTTGAAAATTAGCTCACAAGTCATCATGAGTTGGGCAATGAATAATTCAACCTTCCAAGTAAGCTCATCACCTCCGTTTTGTTCTTTAGTAGAGGCAAATCTTGAATAGATTTTATTTTTGAAGGATCTAACTCAATGCCACGTCGACTGACTATAAACCCCAATAGTTTTCTCGACGGGACTCCAAATACTCATTTCATTGGGTTAAGTTTGAGATCATACCTTCGAAGCCTTTCAAAGAATTTCCTCAGATCTTTGATATGGTCAGATTGCTCTCTTGATTTAATGATCATGTCGTCCACATAAACTTCAATCTCTTTGTGCATCATGTCATGAAACATTATGGTCATTGCCCTCATGTAAGTTTCCCCAGCATTCTTTAATCTGAAATACATAACTCAATAGCAATATGTCCCCCATGGCATGAAAAATGATGTCTTTTCTGTATTTTCTGGATCTATAATGATCTGGTGATACCCCACATAACAATCCACATAAAACACAAGATTATGTTTGGCACAGTTGTCCAACAAAATATGAATATTAGGAAGTGGAAAATTATCTTTCGGACTCTCTTTATTTAGATCATGATAATCAACACACATCCGAACTTTGCCATCTTTCTTTGGAACAGGGACAATATTTGCCAACCAAGTAGGATATTGGGGCACTCGAATGACTTTATCTTCAAGTTGCTTCATGATTTCCTATTTGATCATTACACTCATGTCAGTCTTAATCTTCCTTCACTTTTGCTTGACATGAGGGAAAGCAGGATCAATTGGCAACTTATGAACTACCAAATCAATGGTTAAACCGTGCATATCATCGTAAGACCACACAAAGATGTCTTTGTACTCAGTCAAAGCCTCAATTATAGTTTTATTTTCTTGTGGTTGAGAATGTACACTTATCTTAGTCTCCCTAATATTTTCATGATCTCCTAAATTAATCGCCTCAGTTTCATCCAAATTGGGATTTGACAATTCTCAAACTGTTTGAAATTTTTGCTTATATCCTCGAAGGCTTCCTCCTCATCGTATTCAACTTCTTTATTCATTATTTCATAATTAGATTAGTTTTTTAAATCTGGTTGATAATTCTTTATGCATGTCATATCATTAGAATCGGCATAGAAAGAACTGTATAATAGAAAATAAATATTAGTCTCAAAATAAAACAAAGGGAAAACTACATTTCAATAAAACAAAGATAGAAAGAGTTTTATCCTAAAATACCAAGGCAAAGGTTTGAATTACAACCCTAAAATTATTCAAGTTACAGAAAGAAAAACAAACTAACTACCAAGACTGAAAGAAAAACAAACAAACTACCAAGACTCTTTCATAGTAGGGAGAGGAGTGGCCTCCAAATTGTTAATATGGACATTAGGCCCGATAAACTAGATATCTGCATTATTGGTACCTTCCCCAATTTCAAACATATCATATTCAATGAAAATGTTCTAAGAAAGGCCAATCAACTCTATATCATCATCATTCATTGACTCTGCAGCAGACTCAACAACACTGACTTTGATGAAGGACTCATGAAGTGGCGGTATCATCTTGATAAGTGACCACGACTCTTTCTTATGATTTTTTGCCTTCTTTACGTGCTTAAAAATGGGCTCGTATCCCAAACCAAAGGTACCAAAGTTCTCATGGATGTTTATTGGATGAGCCCTGCCTTGCAAAAACATCCCTAAACCTTTTCCTGGTTCAAAACCATGCTTCAACATTTCATTCACAACCATACCAGATGTTGAGGACAATTGTGGTCTTACGATGAGATTCTCCTCGAGGATATGCTCAACAGTCACTACCTCAAAATCTTGATGAATTAGTACTTTATTTGCAATATCTGCTTTAATGGAGGAAACAGCGTTGTCTTTATACATGGATAAGCCTCCTTCACCATGAACAACTATCTCTTGCTTGTCGTGTTCAAATTTGACCATTTGGTGCAACGTTGATGCAACTTCTCCAGCACTATGAATCCATGGCCTTCCAAATAACATATTATATAAAGCATCATTGTTCAGCACTTGGAAATCCATAGCAAAATCCACAGGACCGATTGTCAATATGAACTCAATTTCCCCATTGGCATCAGTTTTTTCTCCTTCAAAACCTTTGATGCATACATTATTAGGTCGGATCCTTTCCATATTAACATTCAAATTTTGCAAATTTGACATAGGTTAAATGTTAGCGCCTGATCCTCCATCAATCAACACTCGAGTGACGACAGATTGCTCATATTTCACAATAATGTAGAGACCTCTGTTATGTTTAGTACCTTCTATAGGCAATTCATCATCTGAGAAAGTGATCTTATTTACATCAAAGATCCTTCCAAAAAAAATTTCTAGTTGATTCAACTTAATTTCACTGGGAACACATGCCTCGTTAACAATCTTCATTATGGCCTTGCGGTGATCTTCTGAATGTATCAATAAAGACAATAAAGAAATTTTTGTTGGTGTCTTCTTCAATTGTTATATAACAGAATATTCTGGCGATTTCATTTTCTTTAAGAATTTTTCATCAGTAACTGGCTTCTTGACTGTCATTCTTTCTTCATTGCCTTGTTTATTCTTTCTTAAATCTACTGGGGCATAACATCTCCCAGATTGAGTTAATCTCCCTATTTAATCTATATCTTTAATTATTTCGTTCCCTTTGTTCATCACCACAACGCTATCGTAATTCCAGGGGACCGCCTTGGTATTAACCATAGGCAGTTGTGACACTTGTTTAGTAACAATAGGAGCTATGGCCTTTTATGATTAAAAGAGACTTAATGGGTCTTCCAGGAACAATGAGCATTGGTTTTATTTGACCTGACCCAACACTTTATGAAATCTTTTTCCCCACGACCAAAGGAACTTTTGATGATTCATATTTTATTATCATATCCTCCACTTTTGCAGGTTTTTCTTTCGTCAAATCTACAGTATTTGCTGATTTTTTTCAAATCAGTTTTAATTTTAATGATCGTCTTGAATAAAATCACAGCATCTTCACCACTGGGTATCACTTCGAGCATGTTTGTTTCATTATGATCTGGCAATGGATTTTCATTAACATTTGGAGCATCTGGACTTTGTACCATGATATTCTATGTGTTAATCAGCTCCTGAATAGTAAAAAGTAAGTGATGGAAATAATCAGGTTCTTGTGCTTGCAGAAACATATTAATCATTTTAGATTCCTTTATCGATGTTCTGACTCTTGAAGCCTGCTCTCTCCATCTGATGGCATATTATTAGAAACATTCAGTCATGTTTTTCTTATATTGCAAGCGTAATGCGATCTGGCACAATCTCAATGTTATATTGAAATTGTTGAATAAAATCTAGAGCCATGTCATCCCACACGTGTCAACGAGAAATGTCTGGGTTAATAAACCATTCAGAAGCTATTCCTGTCAGGCTTTCTCCAAAGTAAGCCATGAGTAATTCTTTTTTTCCTCTTGCTCCCCTTAATTGATTGCAGAACTCTTTTAAGTAAGCCACAGGATTGCCATGACCTTCATATTTGTCAAACATAGGCCTTTTGAACCCCATCGGCAAATGGACATCTGGAAACATGCACAAATCTTTATATAAAACACTTTTTGGTCCTCCTAATCCTTGCATATTTCTCATACTCTGCTCCAAGCTTTATACTTCCCTAACCATCTCCTTTTGCTCTTTATTCTTAATAATCTTCTCAATCACGATAGGATAATCGTGTTGATGAACATGATAATGTGGATTTTAGGGTTTGAAAGTCATTTCAGGAGGATACAATAGATCATGACTTAGTTCCCTCATACTCTTCTGTACTATCAATTGAACACCCGCAGTAGCTGGTGCAACAAAAGTGAAAAGTAGGTTATTTGTGACAGATGGATTTGGTGGGTGCATGGTAGAAGTACTTACAGTGCCAGAAACATTAGCATATGGGACGAATCCAGAAAGGTAAAATGGATAGCTAGTTTAAGCTTAAGAAGGATTTAGATTATTCATATTCGCAAGTTCAGGGATTGAGGAAGACGGGGCTTATCCATTTAACTAAGCTTGGTACAGCTCCACCATCTGTTATTTCAATAACTTAACCTCTTCCATTGATGCTAATTCTGGCAAAATCAACAGATTTGACTCCTTCTCACTGTCAGATCCTACACCTTCTTTGAGGGTCATTTTTCTTTTTCCCTTGTATCTGGTGTTGAACGGATGTGATGGCAGTTTAAACCACAAACCAACCACCAACTACTTTATCTTTCTGTGACCAAGTAGCAAATGGGTGAGTGTTATATATTTAACATATTATAATGTCACGTTGTATGCTATGCTTCTAGATGCATTTTCCAACCTATCAGGGAAGGCTTTATGTTTCATCCCGGCTTTCTAGGCGCACTTTTTTAAAAAAATTTGATCGAACCCTTTAGAGGGTTTCCTACGTATCATTCCAGGACATGAATCAGATCTTGCGTAGTTCGGTAAAAAATGATTGATTTTTTTTTAAGAAAATAAATAAAGTAAGTGAAGTAAAATTTATATAATATATATAGGAATAAACGGTCAATTTCACTACATTCCATAATTTTTAAATACAAATATGATAAAATAAATGACCCAACTCCTAAGATAAAACCTACTAACTGACATCTGATAAATAAAACTAAACTTAAACAAATACAATTAGCTACAAGACATAACATCTGAACAAGAAGTTTTTAAATTGAAACTGAAAAACTATGACAAAGAAAACAACTATCCACTCGTAATACTGAACCCTAATGTCTCAAAATCTTCAACTGATTCTTGTAGCTTCAACATACTCAATCAACGAGACTTCGTCTTAATATGGCCTCCCAAATGCAAGTATATGTCCTCCAATGAAGCGGTGAGATGTTGTGCGAAGGCTGGTACTTGTGCTAAAAAGTCTTCACGATCCAACTACTGATAATCCAAACCCATTCTGGCAGTATCCTGTGCTACAAGGCGGACCTTCCCTATAAGTGAACCTATGGCCTAATCCCATTCTTGGGCCAGTCGATCTCGGGAATCAACCATCTCTCTTGCACATTCTTCACGAGCAGAAGTAACCTCTAATTATTCTTGCAATATCCCTCTTTCACGGATCCACTGAGATCTCTCTCGATCAAATTCTTCTTGCATGTTCTTTTCAACTTCTTGAAACTGTTGTCGATGAGATAAGGCAAGTTCTGCAACGTATGACCCCCTAGTGGTAGCCAATTTGATTTGTCCCCGAAGTGCAACCTCACTATCTGCTGACTTAGCTTTCTCTTCAGGAAATTCCCTTTATTGTTCTTTTATTTTTGCCCTGGCATGCTCTAATTACCCTCGCAAATCTAAGTTGGCTTCATGATGTTCTCGTATGGCTCTCTCGATCCCTATCCTAATTGCAACTTTTTGATGTATAGGTTCCTTAACCATTCTTTCTGATCTGACTGGTGGACTCGACTATTTTTCAAACCATTCATGGTAGTCTAGGTGTACTTCTCCTTTCTTACTCTCTATAACCATTGTTTCAATTTCGATGATATGGAAACCATCCCAAATATGCTGGGCCAATCCCTCCGAAAGTGGAATCTCTGGTTTGACCTCAAATACAAACTCAGTCATATTTTCCGTTATGGGAATTACTTGACAGCTGCCTAGATGACGTAGAACTCTCAATGGAACATACGGTTGAACACCCCTAATACCCATTAATAATAAGAATGGAAGAATGACAGAACCATGTATGACATGCCTCCAAGGGAACCAATGAAGATTCCAAGTGATTTTATCTGCCATCGGAGAACGAAAAAAGGTTATACCAATCTCTAATTCCTTTTGGAAACTTAAATTTCTCCACCCTTTTCTCGTAATTGTTGCTATGATTGAATCTTTCAGGATTAAACCTTGCCACTGTAGGACGTCGATAAAGATGCTCCACAATCCACATCTGTAGCAAGATATTACATTCCTCGAAAATATCGGCCAAGATCATTGGTACCATAGTGTAATCTTTCTTAATCAGTATATGTACCACTCCAGCTAAACGAATATAATTTTTTTATTTTCTCCTCGAGAAGACCATAGTGCCTAAAAAGGCTACCATGAATGCAAATCGTCTGTGAACTTTCCAATACTTAAAACTCCACTTATTACAAAGTTGTTTACCGTACTTTTCAAACCTCTCTTGTCTTCCGTACCTGTCGTACAAAAACTGTAAGGAGACCTAACCTTTTTTCATTGATTCTTCTTTTGAGTTTAGTAAGTTCATGAGCTTATAGAATCTATTTATTGAGATGATTCTTGGGGATATAAGTTTTTCTGATGCATATCCCCATATCCAACATAGCCCGCTATCTCCTCTAAAGTTGGTGTCAACTCGAAATCTGAAAAGCGGAATACATTATTCCTCGGGTCCCAGAAATTCAGCAATGCATCAATCACCTCCCTATTTGGGTTGATTGTCATGATACTTGTAAAAAAATCCAAATACTTATGTATCTCAGCATAATCAAATGAATCCATTTCGTTCCACCACAACCAAAACTGCAGAGAGGTACAATCTACAACCTGAAGTGGTATACTTCCATCCCTCTTTATTTTTTGACGCTTTCCACGAACAGGAGGAGACATTTTATACCTATTGACAAGGACATGAGACTAATAAATGTCTAAGCTTAGGCGGAACTTGATTTATTAATTTTTTAAAAGAATTTTCAACTTGACTCGTGAGAACTAGTGCGGCCATTAAATTGGGCCTTAGATGCAAAGAACAATTTTATCAAAAATCAAAGTGAGAGAAACAGGAATGATAATAATTTTAGGAAAAACACTTATTTAAATCGACTCTATCAAAAATTTTGCAATAACAGACCTCTAGAAAATTTTAACTATATGTTTTGGAGACAATACCCCCTAAGTACACTTAAAAGAACAAAAAGAAAAAAAAATAAAATGACTTAGAAATAAAGAAAAAAGGAATGATTGTTTTATGTATAAAGTTGTATAAAATTTCAGCCTCACGACCCCTAAAGGTTCAGAATTGTTAAGATATACATCTACATATTTTATTACTTTATAAAAATTCAGCTCACGACTCCAAAAGGTTCAGGATATTATGATTTGTATTAAAAATAATTTTGATGATAAAAAATAAAAAAATAAAGACAATAATATTCATGAAAATGATTATTTTTTAATTTTATTTTTTTATTATTATTATTTTTTCAAAAATATCCTTCAATAAATTTGTGAATAAATATTTTTTTTAAATATAGGGTCGTATCCCGATCAGGATTTCCTACGTATCTCACTAAAGAGTGAGAATTAGACCCTCGTAGTTTATGAAGACCGTAAAACTATGTTACTAAAAAATTTCTTTTCTTTTTAAAATAAAACTTTTCTTTGAAAAATTGATTCACTAAATGTGAGAATAAATTAATCTCTTGCATTTTAAAGTTGCCTAAAGCCGGTCAACAAACAAATAACCTTCCAAACAAATGTCAAAGAGCACATAGGATGCACATGTTGGTCTTTATAAAGTAGGTCACCTATCCTAGACAGACTCGGTCCCTGTGCCGAGTCCCGCTAAGTCAAATGCATATGATGCAAATAAAGCGTCACCTAATAGGGATAACCAGATTTTGAGTTTTTAGTTCTTCTAACTTTAAGCCTAATAGGGATAGGTGTCTAGATTGGATTACTCGAGCGGACACTCGAGCCGGGGAGAGACAACTTGGTTGGTAGCAGGGCAATTTCGCCTTCATTGCCGATCCGAACTTCGCCTAACATGTGTGACTATAATCCTTCACCAGGTGTCACGCCCCAAATCCCATTGGAGCGGAATGGCACCCGTAGCCGAGGAGGCCCGGGAGAACCCGTTCATAACCTATACTTTCACATTTACATTACATATGAAAATTAGAAATTTGGGCAGCACTTCGTTGTAAATAGAAGAAAACAGTACTTGTATCAGCCCAACAGACACGCATATATATATATATAAACAGTAATTGGCCGTCAGAGCCATCACGTCTATCAACCAAACACTCCTATGGCTGTACAATATGTCTACAAAAGCCTCTACATAGATACACAACTGAGTTAGGGTCGGGACAAACTCCCGCCCACAAAAGACTTTTATACAAATACCAAAAATACATATAGAAACGACTTGGGATGCCCCGAAACAACTGGAGCTCACCACTATGAACAGAATATCCTGGCTCTTACTGCGGAGGTGTACGACCTGAAGTACCTGTTCCTGCAGGCATGAATACAGGTCCCCCGCGACGGATGTCAGTACGGAAATATTTACTGAATATGTAAGGCAGTGAGTATCAAGATGAGATACAAAAGATCAACAGAACCCAGATACCAGTGAATAAACAGTATGAGTAGACCACACTTAAAAGAGTTGATGGGATACCTGCACATTACTTTTATATTATTACTTCCCGTATTCCTTATCAATACATAACATATGTCATACAATGGCCAACTGATTAGTGGTACTAATACAATACATCAGGGACCACCCCTGGAATAGCATATATACATAATCTTTATAATACAATGGCCAACTGATCAGTGGTACTAATACAATACATCATATCAACAATTTAAAATAAAGACATACCATCACTTACTTCAATTAATCTTTGAGATTGGTTACTTTGTGGTCACACCTTATGGAACTTGAAACCATGATACCTCAATAGGAAAAACATGTAAATAGGTAATCAATATCATGAAAATGAAGTAGAGAATCATGGATACCTCATTAAACCATTTCGGAGTCAACAATAGTATATGGACATTTTTTTGACTAGCCGGACATCTTAAAAGTGAAAACAAGTACAATTGGTAGTGTCGAAGATCATATGATGTTATTATGTGTCATGTGTCGTAGGACAATGTTGGAAGCTTACTTGAGAGTGCCATGGGTCATTATTCATGCCAAAGATTAGATAGAGTATGTCTTACATACCTTGATATAACCACTTCAATACAAGTCCAACTTGACTTCCCGTACTCTTCGAACACTTATCTACAATAAGTCATTTGTGGCAAACTAGTATTAGCAACCAAACCTTACCATTTAGGTATTAACTTCACCAAATAATGTCTAGGAATTAATCCTTTAATTCATCAATAAGAGTGCTACATACATCCTCTTATACTCTTATTATATTCACATATCATGCATTTTCATGCAATATCCCTCAACATCACTCTTAGCCTTTATTTCCCCTCTTAATCACCATCCAATACCAACATGATCACTAGGCATACATAACCACTAATATAATGATATATCACCACAATTCATCCTCAATAATCCAATACAACAACTTCCATAATTTACTACTAACAATTTATACAAAACAATTCATAACTATGTGTCTAGTTATCTTCCAACATCAAGACAATACTCATAATCCCTTATCAATACTTATTCATGGATAAGAATCAAGAATAAACAATATTCATACCTTAAAAGTGAACACTTGTATTCAGAATCCTCCTTACATAACCATGGGGTGCTTCTCGAAGCTTTCGAGATGGTGAACTCAACTACGGAACCAATTCGAATTTTCTACGGTTGAATCACAAAATATTTGAAGTTGAAATTAGGCTAGGGTTTCACCTTCTCTTAATAATTGGGTGATATATGATATATATGAGGCTAAGTGTATGTTTATAAAGACCAATTTTTCGTCCAAGAGGTAATAGAAAATGACCATTTAGCCCTAAAAATTTAAATAAATCCGAATCTGTCCCCAGTGGACAGTTTTGACAGGCTGAAGTAAATCGATCATAACTCTTTGCTCCGTTATCGGATTTGGGTGAAACCAATTTAATTGGAAAGATAATTCAAAGGGATTTCATTTTAATATAAAGTATACCACCCATTTCTTCCTGTTAAAGGAGTTATGGTCGTTTAAAGTTGACCCAAAAATCTGTCCCAAAATTCTGTTTTTTTTTTGATACGCTGTAGTAAAACGGGTATAGCTCCTTACTCAGACATTGGATTTTGATGAAACCACTTTCATCGGAAAGAAGACTCTCAGAGATTTTCTTCGATATATAGCAGACCACACAGTTCTTTTTTTACAAGGAGTTATGATCGTCTAAGGTTGATCCACAAAAAAAATTGCCTAGCTGAAGTAATTTTTCTGCAGATTTACTGTTCACAGGCTTCCCGGCCACCGTTTTGAAATTTCGAATGTGCTCGCTTATATGAAATACTCCTCTGTTTTGGGCAAACTTTATATTGTTGGAAATATTATTCCAATACCTACACATACAACTATTGACGGGATACTTCTGAACACCATAAACTTAATTTAACCCATACGCAAGACTTTAGGACTCCATATAATCGCGATAAGTGTACGAAAAATTTTACGGGGTGTTACATTCTCCCCCCCCTTAAGATCATTCGTCCTCGAATGTTAGCATAGTTACTCAATTAAGACATGTCCAAGATTACAATTAACATATTCATCATCATAACATTCTTGCATAAAAATAAACACTTACCTGTTATTGTTCTTCTTCTGTCTCATGAACTTCCTCCTCATCGTTGAATAGGTAAGGGTACTTAATCTTCATCACTTCGTCGGCTTCCCATGTGATCTCCTCAAATTGTTGATTCCTCCAAAGTACTTTTACCGATGCTATCTCTTTATTCCTTATCTTTTTAATTTGGCGATCAAGAATAGCAATAGGCATTTCTTCAAAAGTGAGATCTTCTGTAACTTGTACATCTTCCGTAGTAGTGATGTGCGATGGATCTCCGATGTACTTGCGAAGCATCGAAACATGAAATATGGGATGAACTGCTGATAGCTCTTGAGGTAGCTCTAACTCATAAGCAACTTGTCCAAATCTTTGAATGATCTTGTACGGACCTATGTATCGTGGACTTAACTTTCCTTTCTTTCCAAACCTCATCACTCCTTTCATTGGTGATACTTTGAAGAATACCCAATCGTCGATAGAAAACTCAAGTCCTCTTCTTCTAACATCCACATAAGATTTGTATCGACTTTGAGCTGTTTCAAGCCGTTGTTGGATCACTTTAACCTTCTCCATTGCTTGATAAACAAGATCCGGTCCAAACAAGACTGCATCACCTTCTTCAAACCATCCTATTAGCGATCTACACTTTCTTCCATACAATGCTTCATATGGTGCCATTTTGATACTTGAATGATAGCTATTATTGTAGGCAAACTCGATAAGAGGTAGGTGATCATCCCAGTTGCCTTTGAAATCTAATACACATGCTCGTAGCATATCTTCAAGTGTTTGGATGGTACGTTCCACTTGTCCATCCGTTTGAGGAAGAAAAGCCGTACTTAGATTTACTTGTGTCCCCAAACTCCTTTTAAAAGACTTCCAGAAATTCACGGTAAATTGGGCTCCTCGATCGGATATAATGGAAATTGGAACTCCATGTAACCGAACGATCTCCTTAATATACAACTTCGCATACTCTTCCGCCGTATAAGTTGTCTTAACTTGTAAGAAGTGCGCGGATTTGGTAAGCCTATCAATGATCACCCATATGGAATCAAACTTCCGAAATGTACGAGGCAAACCCGTGATGAAATCCATATTGATCTTGTCCCACTTCCAGACTGGAAGATCTATACATTGCAGGTAACCACCGGGTTTCTGGTGTTCTACTTTGACTCTTTGACAATTCGGACATTCAGCTACAAATTCGGCAATATTCTTCTTCATGTCATTCCACCAATATATTGCTTTCAAATCTTGATACATCTTAGTCGACCCTGGATGGATGGAATACCTTGAACAGTGTGCTTCTGTCATAATTCTCTTTCTTAGCTCAACTACATCAGGTACACATAAACGATTCTGACACTGAAGCACTCTTTCTCGCGTAAGCTCAAATGCCTTTGTCGTGCCACTCTGCACATCCTCCTTAAGCTGCAATAAAATTGGATCTGCATACTGCTTCTCTTTCACTTCAGCTATCAATGAAGATTCCGCTGCATTACGTACAATAACCTCTTCATCTGGAGTTTCGAGAAGTCGAACTCCCAAATTAGCTAGTTGGTGAAAATCCTTAATCATCCCCTGCTTTTCTATAGATGCCATTTTAGACTTACGACTCAGTGCATCCGCTACCACATTCGCTTTCCCTGGATGATACAAGATATCAACATCATAGTCTTTCAACAATTCAAGCCATCTCCGCTGCCTCAAGTTTAGATCTTTCTGACTGAAGATATATTGCAGGCTCTTATGATCGGTATATATGTCAACATGAACCCCATATAAGTAGCGGTGCCATATCTTCAAAGAAAATACAATTGCAGCTAGCTCAAGATCATGCGTGGGATAATTCCTCCCATGTGGTCGCAACTGTCTAGAGCCATAGGCTATTACTCTACCATGTTGCATTAATACGCATCCTAAGCCAATTCTCGAAGCATCACAGTACACTGTATACCCTTCTGTGCCTTCAGGAAGTACCAATACCGGTGTAGAAGTCAACTTGCTCTTCAGATCTTGGAAACTCTTTTCACAGGCATCATTCCATTGAAACTTGGAGGCTTTATGCGTCAACTTAGTCAAGGGTGCAGAAATAGAAGAAAAAACTTCAACAAACCTTCTATAATAACCTGCCAACCCGAGGAAACTATGAATCTTCGTAAGCGTTGTGGGTCTTGGACAATTCTTCACAGCCTCAATCTTCTGAGTGTCAACTTTTATGCCTTCACTGGATACAATATGGCCCAAAAATGCCACTGATTTGAGCCAAAACTGACATGTAGAAAACTTCGCATACAGCTTACGATCACGAAGAATCTGCAATGCCTGCCTTAAGTGATTAACATGATCCTCTTCTGATCTAGAGTAGACCAGAATATCATCTATGAAAACTATCACGAACACATCTAGAAACGTCTTAAACAACCTATTCATCAGATCCATAAAAACTGCGGGTGCATTTGTCTGCCCGAATGATATAACCAGGAATTCATAATGACCATACCGTGTTCGGAAAGCTGTCTTGGGTATATCTTTATCCTTGACTCTCACTTGATGATAGCCTGATCTCAAGTCAATCTTGGAAAAACACTGGGCACCCTGCAACTGGTCAAATAAATCATCAATTCGGGGAAGAGGGTATTTATTCTTAATAGTCACCTTATTCAATTGCCGATAGTCAATACACATCCTCAGCGAACCATCTTTCTTACGCACAAACAATACTGGTGCTCTCCAAGGGGACATACTAGGCCTGATGAATCCCTTCTCTAGCAAGTCTTTCAGTTGCTCTTTCAATTCTCGCAACTCTGTTGGTGCCATTCTATAAGAAGGAATTGAGATTGGCTATGTGTCTGGCAACATATCAATACCAAACTCCACTTCTCATTCAGGAGGTAAACCTGGTAGTTCTTCAGGAAATACATCAGGAAATTCATTCACAACCGGAACGGTCTGAAAAGTTGGCGGCTCTTTCTCTGTATCCCCTACTCTAACCAAATGGTATATGTACCCCTTGGAAATCATTTTTCTTGCCTTAAAGTAAGAAATAAATCTACCTCTCGGCGCGCCAACATTACCCTTCCATTCAAGGACTGCCTCATTTGGGAAATGGAAATATACCTTCTTAGAACGACAATCTACTGTAGCATAACAAGACTCTAACCAATCCATGCCCATAATAACATCAAAATCTACCATTTCTAACTCAACAAGATCGGCCATCGTATCACGACCACAAATATTCACAACACAATTTTGATAAACATTCCTAGCTATAAGAGATTCCCCCACTGGCGTTGATACTTCAAATGGCTTGGCTAATAATTCGGGTGTTCTTCCGAACCTTCCCGCAACCAAAGGAGCAGCATACGATAATGTAGAACCAGGATCAATTAAGGCATACACATCAAATGCAAAGATGGACAACGTACCTGTAATCACGTCTGGAGAAGCCTCTAAATTCTGCCAATCTGCTAGGGCATACACACGGTTCTGAGCTCCGCTAGAACTTGCTGCTCCTCTATCACCTCTACCGTGACCCATAGGTTATGTACCCCTACTCAAAGGAGGCACCGATGATGACACGATAGCTGATCCGATAGGTTGTGTTATACCACTTGTGGTCCTGCGTGGGCAATCTCTAGCCATATGCCCCGGCTTACCGCACCAAAAGCAATTGTTCGTTCCAAGCCGACATTCGCCAACGTGAAATCTTCTACATATGGGGCACGGGGGTCGTGGAGCTCTCAATTGACTCATACTCCCTTGCCCTTGATACCCCACTGTTTGCGAACTCTGATTTTCACTGCTTTGCCCGAACTGATTACCTTTAAACCTTTGAAATTGCGGTGGAGCACTAATTGCAGGATAAGAAGATAACGGGCTAGGCAATCTATGAGAGAATGAAGGCCTAAAACCTCCCTGAGATGCCATAAATTGCCCTATAGCTCTGGCCCGCTTAGAATATCCTTTTTCTGATTCCTGGGTTCTTCTTCTTTGCCTCTGATCTTCCATTTTCTGAGCGAAAGCTTGTATCCTCGCTATATCCATGTCCTTGTTCAAAGCAGCAATGGTACAATCTCTAACCAAGTATGGTTCCAATCTATCCACATAGTGACAAACTCTGTCATCCATAGTAGCTACCACATTAGAAGCATATCGACACAAGGAGTTAAATCAAAGACTATACTCCCTTACACTCATATTACCCTGACGAAGATTTAAGAATTGATCTGCACGGGCCTGACGAGTCTCAAATGGAAGATAATGATCAATAAATGCATCTTTGAACTCTCCCCACGTAGTTGGAGGTGCATCAATACCCCTACATCATTTCCAATCCTCGTACCACAATATAGCCTCTCCTTTCAATCTATATGCTGCTAGCTCAACCATCTCTTTACCGGATATATGCATAACATCTTGAGCCCTTTGGGTTTGATCGACAAAGTCCTGCGGGTCTTCGTTAATATCTGATCCGGTAAAAGTAGGAGGATCCAGTTTCAGAAAATCCTATGTCCGAAGGCTAGCTGCTCTATCCGTACCACTAGAACCCGTGGTAGGAATAGCTTGCCCTTGAACTTGACCGGCAACTATACGCGTCAGAAGTTGTACTGCATCCCTCAAATCTCGATCAACAGCATTAATAGATGGCCCTTCCGGAGGAGAAGAAGCTCCTGATATATGCTCAGCTTGAGACTCACTTTGTTCAGCTTATGCTGGTGGTGACTTACTAGTACCTTCTCCGGCCACTACATCTACTCGCTTCCACTTATTCTTTCTCCTTGTAACCGGTATCGTTACTATAATAAATTAAAAAAAAAACAATTGGATTAAGCGATCGATTATGACTTTATCTCTAATATGGGCTCTATTGCACGATCTAAGAAAGGGAGAATGGAAACAATCCCTAAATGTCCAATAGCCTCCTGTTTATAGATATGGTGCACAACACACCGATAAATGAGATTCTACGTAGACACGGCTTTGTAGACTCACTAGGACGAACTTCTCTGATACCACTTCTGTCACGCCCCAAATCCCATTGGAGCGGACTGGCACCCGTAGCCGAGGATGCCCGGGAGAACCCGTTCATAACCTATACTTTCACATTTACATTACTTATGAAAATTAGAAATTTGGGCAGCACTTCGTTGTAAATAGAAGAAAACAGTAACTGTATCAGCCCAGCAGACACGCATATATATATATATAAACAGTAATTGGCCGTCAGAGCCATCATGTCTATCAACCAAACACTCCTATGGCTGTACAATATGTGTACAAAAGCCTCTACATAGATACACAACTGAGTTAGGGTCGGGACAAACTCCCGCCCACAAACGACTTTTATACAAATACCAAAAATACATATAGAAACGACTTGGGATGCCCCGAAACAACTGGAGCTCACCACTATCAACAGAATGTCCTGGCTCTTACTGTGGAGGTGTACGACCTGAAGTACCTGTTCCTGCAGGCATGAATACAGGTCCCCCGCGAGGGACGTCAGTACAGAAATATGTACTGAGTATGTAAGGCAGTGAGTATCAAGATGAGATACAAAAGATCAACAGAACCCAGATACCAATGAATAAACAGTATGAGTAGACCACACTTAAAAGAGCTGATGGGATACCTGCACATTACTTTCATATCATTACTTCTTGTATTCCTTATCAATACATAACATATATCATACAATGGCCAACTGATCAGTGGTACTAATACAATACATCAGGGACAACCCCTGGAATAGAATATATACATAATATTTATAATACAATGGCCAACTGATCAGTGGTACTAATACAATACATCATATCAACAATTTAAAATAAAGACATTCCATTTCTTACTTCAATTAATCTTTGAGACTGGTTACTTTGTGGTCACACCTTATGGAACTTGAAACCATGATACCTCAATAGGAAAAACATGTAAATAGGTAATCAATATCATGAAAATGAAGTAGAGAATCATGGATACCTCATTAAACCATTTCGGAGTCAACAATAGTATATGGACATTTTTTTTACTAGCCGGACATCTTAAAAGTGAAAACAAGTTCAATTGGTAGTGTCGAAGATCATATGATGTTATTATGTGTCATGTGTCATAGGACAATGTTGGAAGCTTACTTGAGAGTGCCATGGGTCATTATTCATGCCAAAGATTAGATAGAGTATGTCTTACATGCCTTGATATAACCACTTCAATACAAGTCCAACTTGACTTCCCGTACTCTTCGAACACTTATCTACAATAAGTCATTTGTGGCAAACTAGTATTAGCAACCAACCCTTACCATTTAGGTATTAACTTCACCAAATAATGTCTAGGAATTAATCCTTTAACTCATCAATAAGAGTGCTACATACATCCTCTTATTCTCTTATTACATTCACATATCATGCATTTTCATGCAATATCCCTCAACATCACTCTTAGCCTTTATTTCCCCTCTTAATCACCATCCAATACCAACATGATCACTAGGCATACATAACCACTAATATAATGATATATCACCACAATTCATCCTCCATAATCCAATACAACAACTTCCATAATTTACTACTAACAATTTATACAAAACAATTCATTACTATGTTTCTAGTTATCTTCCAACATCAAGACAATACTCATAATCCCTTATCAATACTTATTCATGGATAAGAATCAAGAATAAACAATATTCATACCTTAACAATGAACTCTTGTATTTAGAATCCTCCTTACATAACCATGGGGTGCTTCTCGAAGCTTTCGAGATGGTGAACACAACTACGGAACCAATTCGAATTTTCTACGGTTGAATCACAAAATATTTGAAGTTGAAATTAGGCTAGGGTTTCACCTTCTCTTAATAATTGGATGATATATGATATATATGAGGCTAAGTGTATGTTTATAAAGACCAATTTTTCTTCCAAGAGGTAATAGAAAATGACCATTTTGCCCTAAAAATTTAAATAAATCCGAATCTGTCCCCAGTGGACAGTTTTGACAGGCTGAAGTAAATCGATCATAACTCTTTGCTCCGGTATCGGATTTGAGTGAAACCAATTTCATTGGAAATATAATCCAAAGGTATTTCATTTTCATAAAAATTATACCACCCATTTCTTCCTGTACAAGGAGTTATGGTCGTTTAAAGTTGACCCAAAAATCTGTCCCAAAATTCTGTTTTTTTTTTGCTAGGCTGTAGTAAAACGGGTATAGCTCCTTACTCAGACATTGGATTTGGATGAAACCAATTTCATCGGAAATAAGACTCTCGGAGATTTTCTTCGATATATAGCAGATCACACATTTCTTTTTGTACAAGGAGTTATGATCGTCTAAAGTTGATCCAAAAAAAATTGCCTAGCTGCAGTAATTTTCCTGCAGATTTACTGTTCACAGGCTTCCCGGCCACCGTTTTGAAATTTCGAATGTGCTCGCTTATATGAAATACTCCTCTGTTTTGGGAAAACTTTATTTCGTTGGAAATCTTATTCCAATACGTACACATACAACTATTGACGGGATACTTCCGAACACCATAAACTTAATTTAACCCATACGCAAGCCTTTAGGACTCCATATAATCGCAATAAGTGTACGAAAAAATTTACGGGGTGTTACACCAGGTGCCTTGACACTCTGGCTATCTCAAAAAAAAGTAGGATGCATGCGTTGCATTCCTTTTATCCTATTTTTAGAGACTCAGAGGGGGTGTGCAAGAAAGATAGTAAATAATACTTTTCAATCAATATCAAAACAATAAATAAGCGACAAGTAGCAACATAAGGCCAACAAACACAATATAAACAATAATTAAAGCAAGTATAAGTCAATATAAAAAGCTCGAATTCTTATTATTCCCCAGCAGAGTCGCCAGAAATGTCACACCCTTTTTCGCCCGAGGGTTCGAAGGTTTAAGGGTTTTTCCAATTAAAGTGACTGTTTTGAATAGGGATTAATTTATTACAGAGTCACCACTTGAAATTAAGTTATGGTGTTCCAAGTCACCTTTTTGAATCCCTAGTCAAAAGGAAACGACTCTTATTTTGGTCTGCGAAAATAAAAGACCGGGTGAGAAATTCTGTTGACCGAGGGGAAGGTATGAGGCACCTCTCGAATCCCTTGGTTCTAGCACGGTCACTTTTATTGACTTATCTTGACTTAAATCTATTTTTAAATTATGTTAAGACCTTAATTCGCTCATTCTTAATATCTAAAAATTTGTCTAAAACTCTCGTATTAACTCAATAAAAAATTAATTTTAGAAAAATATTTGTCGAGGTGCATTATTGCATCCTTGAATTTTAAAATGTCTCAGAAAGATGCATATGCCACATTCTTAATTAAGACGAATACATCTTAAACATGCTTAAAAATTGCCTAACATCGAAGGCTTTAGTTCGTCACTTGTTAACTTGTAATCATTTTATCTATTCGAGACGCTATTTATTTTGATCAATAAATTAAAGCAATATTCATTTAAAACGATAAATTAATTTAGTAAAAATATTGATTGAGTTTTGTCAATGACTATAAAATAAAATAAAATAAAATAAAATAAAGACATCATATTTTAAATGAGTTTTGCTGGAAGAATAAATTTCCTAGTTAGATATGAACATTGTTTTTGACTTTAAACAAATGACAATTATTCACATTGAATTTAAATATGTTTTAACTCTTTAAACATAAAATAAATAAGTGTACGAGCAAGATATACAAAATGAAGTTAAATAACAATCAGAGAGATAGTGAAAGTCCCTCACCACCAAGGCCTTTGGGTCCACATTTTATAGATTCTTATTTATAAAATAACTAGTGAGGTGTTGCCTGTGTAAGGCACGGGCCCAACAATTAGAAAACAATAGAGAATAATAGTTTCTTCACAGAAAGAGTTCTTTTATGCTCTCTATCGTGAAATACTATGATTGACAATTTTGCATGACACTTTATAGGCATAAATTCCTTGAACTTTAGAGAAGAGGATAATAAATTTTGGTACTGAATAAAGGGGAAAAATGAAGTTAAAAGACATGTTTAGGAAACCCTCTTGAGTAAGGCCACATTGTGCAAATTGAATGCCTTTCAGTATTCGCAAAACCAAACATTTCCTTACATCTATTGTTAACAATGGGGATTCTGCTGAGGATACAAGTTCTGTAGAATTGCAGAAACGTTAACTATGTGTCTTTGTTCAGATTGAAAAGTTAATATGGTTCTGTTGAGAAATTAGATGTCTCATCAGCTGCATCCATTTCAGTTGGACTCTCGAGTAGCATGGTGGTGCATTTAGATATCTTGATAGATTACCTCTCTGATGGAGTGTGTGCGTCTGTCGAGACACCAAATAAATTCATCGGAGTCGGAGCTTTCCTCGTCAATTCCAAACTTTTTCATATCGATGTCATTAGATAGGCCATTACTGGTCACTATACAATCTTCAGCTTCACAAAGAGGAGCTCAGAAAAATTGGGAATGAATTTTCAGAATCTGATTAATGTCAACAGTAAGAGATAATACTTTAAAAAAAGAGAGGATAGAATGAAAGAGAGTTACCATTGCAACCTCTAGGGCTGCCGCCTACATGCCAATATTGTTTGGTGCAGAAGCCATATTTATCCTTAATACCACAATTAAATAATTACAATTGGTGTTTGTAACAACTTATAATTAGTATCACAAAATATAGAAGCCAAATTATAGAGAAGTTATTTCAGGACCAAAAACAACTTTGTGGAAAGTGTGTAACTTTCTTGATAAATATTTCTAAACTCTTTATCCAAAGACGAGAGGTTGAGGCAAAATCATCCACAAAATCAAGAATTCTAAAATTGTTAAAATTAGCAAAACTTAGTCATAGCTTTATGGACCAAAAAATTCACACAACAATTACTTCATAAACTTGAAACCATTCAAAAGCAAGGCAAGTTATTCTGAAATATCAACAAAGAACAACACAATAAATGTGACCAAATCAATCAGCTCCAACAAATCAGTACCAAACATAGAATCTCAACATACATTTATATCATAGTCAATTTACTAATCCAACAATAAAAAGACTTGAACTTTAGCCCGTCACCCCCTCAATCCCCACCCCTCAAAAAAACACCCAAAAGAGCTTACAGCAAAGGGGCTAATTTTTGCTTAGTGGAAGAAATTCCTGCAGATATTAAATAAGCCAACATCTTCAAAATGCATGAACAATTAAGAAAATAGAAGTAAACTTAAGCAAGATATTGACATCCTCAAAGAGTAGCAATTTAGATGAACTAAAGTTTACCTGGAGTGCACTGATTATGATAGGATTAACTCGCACCAACATTTCACTTCCAAATTTTTCATCCGTCCTCTATGCAGATTTATCCTCTACATCAAGAATATTTAAATCACAAAAAGGTGAATGCATGACAATAATACTTAAAAAAATCATTTTGATCATGTAGACATATAAATACATACCTTGAATAATTTGATGAGTTGGGATCTTAAATAGGCCTTGACCATCAGTTTGAATGATGTCTTTAAGTATCTTCAAAGGAATGCTATCAGTAACGGCTTTCAACAGAGGTTTTTGAGGAAACTTGATTTCTCCTTCATAAAGTTTAAGTACTTCCTTACTGGTATGAAACTCATTAGGTGTGTTATCAAACAACGCCTTAAACCCTGGCAGAAGTGTTTGCATAATGGATATTAAGGAAAATC
Source organism: Capsicum pubescens (assembly GCA_030864215.1). Taxonomy (NCBI): domain Eukaryota; kingdom Viridiplantae; phylum Streptophyta; class Magnoliopsida; order Solanales; family Solanaceae; genus Capsicum; species Capsicum pubescens. The sequence continues at coordinate 364,675,390 of CM061548.1, read as the reverse complement.
TCAAGAAGTCTGTCATCTTTACATGACCAAGTCGCTCGTCTCTTGGGACGTATATGTCTAAGCTTATAAGCAATGAGATGTTGCTGTCGGAATTAGGATCTGGAGATAATAAAGAGCAATTGTTAAGACAATTTGAGATTATTAAAGTTGTTGAATAACAAAAATACATAGTATTGTGAGTGTCCTAACATATTTTGGTTGGGTTACGACCTGTCCTGCCTCTTCGAGGATAACGATAGTCAAAGGATTCTCCAAGGATAGCTTTGGCATACTCTTAGCCTTTGTCTGGTTTATCTGAGTTATTGTAACAAAATACAACAGGTCCTTCACATAAATGTTAACACAACTGAACACAAAAACATCTTATTTTCTCTAGTTTTAAGACATTTTCCAAGAAACAGATGCTGTAAATTCAATTTTATTGTAATATTTAAAACAGACAGATAGAAACTCTTATTTGAATTTCCATTTACAAGTTACTGTAAGTTATAAAATCTAGTCCCTTCCATTTTAGATTTAAGGAAAAAAGGAAAAGAACAATAACGACAACAACATATCCAACAAAAAGGAGTTCAACAAAAAGGAGATTGTTCAATTTCTTTTGAGAGCTTTAGTGTAGCGGGATGTCCCTTTTATTTTAAGTAAGTCTATCCGTAGTGGAGGAATTCTGGTCAATTTTTTCTAAATATGACCTTCCTCTCCCATAAAGAGAGTTTCTTGTTCCTTTTCTAACAAGGATGATGAGCGACAATGACATGAAACAAGAACGAACGATGAAATATAATATGAGCTAAAGTTAAAAAAAATGATTTAGTTGCAAATGTCGGTCAAATCCAAAGAAGATATTAAAGGAGGAAGACATGTCAACATGGAGTGAAGTCATACAAAATGAGTTATTAAATAAGCAAAAGAATGAAATACATGAGAGCTGCATAGCTTGGATGAAAACTTAGGATAAGCAGCTTCAACTCTAGTTGAAATGGCGCATTTTTCAGCAGTAGCAGAAAGTTGCAAAGGAAATTTTCACAAAGTAAATAGAAGCAAAGGCATCATTGTCTAAGGTATGATAAGGCTTTATGAATAATTTCATCGTACACCACATTGTGTGTTGAATAATCATCATTACTTTCTGCTATAGGTGAACGGATTAATGTTTTCACACATTTTGAAGTTTTGGCCCTTGACAAAGCTACATAGAGTTGACCATGCGAAAAAACAGGTTCGCATAAATAGATTCAAACAAAATCTAATGTTTGACCCTAAGCTTTGTTTATGGTCATAGCAAAACACAATCGTAGAGGAAACTGCGTTCTTTTAAATTGAACGGGAATGATTTCATCCTATGATGTTAACAATGGTATTCTTGGAATAAAAATATGTGTATTCTTAAAATCACCACTTTCAATTTTTGCACTTATGACATGTGTTTTAAAGTCACAACATACTAATCGTGTGCCATTACATAAACCTTCACAAGGATTTAAATTTCCCAGCAATATAACTTGACAGTTCTCTTTTAAAGTAAAACTTATAAGGAGGTAAATCGGGAGGATCTAAAGTGTGTAAAAAATCCTCAAATTGGCTTTGATCATTTGCTTCAACAGTTTCATCTATTGCAACATATGTTCTAGATTTTTTTGGAAATTTTGTAATTAACATATCATTTATCTGATTTACGAAATCATTCTTTGTTGTTAAAATAACACGAGAAGATATCACAGAAGAATTAGAAGAAAATGCATACAAATTAGGATATGTTAAATAATGTATCTAAGAATTATTCTTCAGTTATAAATGGAATATTAAGAGAGTCAGGAATCTGAATTTTATTTTCAGAATTAAGTGTTTCTTCTCCGTTTCCAATTCTAAGCAAATATTCACAAAATGTTGGATCATTTCTTGCGCACATATTTTCAGATAAATGCAATTTCTCAAGCTTATTCCATATGTTAGAATATAATAAGCTTTCATAAATAAAATATTCTTTTTTTTCATTTCTAACAACAGGAAGAGTTTGTCTAAAGTCACCGCCTAATACAACTACTTTACCACCAAAAATCATGCCGACATCCATAATATCTTTCAAAATTATGTTAAGAGCTTCAATCATTTTCTTTTTTTTCCATTGATGCTTCATCCCACACAATTAATTTTGCATCTCGAATTAAACATGCAAGTGAACTTTGTTTACTCACATTATAGGAAAAGTTATCATCTATCTCGATAGGCATTTTGAAACGTGAGTAAGCAGTTCATCCTCCGGGAAGAACATAAGTTGCATTTGCTAAAGCTATGAATCCTTGAGAACAAATAGTTGCTAATAATGCACGATATAGGAAAGTTTTACCTGTTCCTCTAGGACCATCAATGAAAAAAGCTCCTGGCTTGTTAGAATATATTCTTTCCATAATTGTATCATATGACTAAAGTTGTTTTGCATTTAATCTCTTCGGCAAGGACAAGTCCTCTTCCCTATCAATTATATGTCTTTAAAAATGAATGTCTCTTGCATCTTTTGCAATTTCAGAAGGTTTGATATTCTCTAAGACAAGCTTATACTCATTTATATCATGTACCATAGAATGTAAAATGTCATTGATATGAATTAAAACCATATACCAAACACTTTTTGCTTCAATATTGCGCAAATTTTTGAAGTCTTCAGATAGTGAATCCTCAAACATTTCCCATAATTGTTTTGGATTAGTAGGGCTACAATATACTAACAATGTAGAAAATAAGCATCCTAAAATATATGGAATTTGATATCCTATGGCCTCCAACATGCATTCAATTAGACTATTACTGCAGTATAGTAATCCTCTTTTTTCGACAGATTCTCTAAATATGCTACAAGGCACTTCATTAATTGTGAGAAGATCTTTATACAATGTTGGTGCCCTTACATTCATCAACAATAGCCTAAGGTAATACCTTTGTCCTTCTGTTACATGGCATGTAACAACACGTCCAATTACATCACGTTTCTGTCGGCGTGTCCACATTTTATCACTTGGAAACCAAACAAAGTGTTTTGGAAATTCTTTGTACAATAATTTCATATTTATAGCATGATCATTCATTCTATTCATAGCAAAAAATTCAGTCAACATTATTTTTTGATCAGTGGATTATTTAGAATTTTATTCACACTTTCAGTACTTTTAAAAGAAACAAATTTTTGGCCTTCTAAATGTAATTGAAGATGATACACACTTGGAGTCATTTCACTAATTGGAAACAGAAATAAACTCCATGCTACTTCAAGTGGTGAAACCCACCTAGCTAATCGATATTCCTTTATTTCGTCTATTTCCACATTGTTATGTACGTAAAAGGCATTTTTGTCATGTCCCTTGCATATATATATTTATATATATATTTCACAACTTTAATATCAAAACAAATTTCAACATTCATATGAGAATCAAATTTACAAAGCAAGTATGGGTTATATGGGACTACCCATGAATTATCCATAAGATGCTTTCTCATGTATACCGTTTTTCCTGTATTGCGTCTCCTAAAGTGGGTATGAATTTTTACCTTTTGATGCTTGTTCAACAAACTCTTTTGGATATTGGGATTTACATAAGCCATTTTTGGCCATACATGAATTCGTAGGATTTATATTACCACAAGGACACAACATCATATGTTGAAGGACACATGAATAAAGGTAGTGGTCATTGGAATCAGGTACTTCAGCGCAGACAAATCTATCATATGATTCAGGTGTCAACAATTTGTATTCAGCAGCAAGTATGACAAGAAAATGAGCATGCGGAAGACCACGTTATTAAAATTCTATAGTGTACATAAAAGTAGCAACTTTTCCAAAGATATGTCTTTTCAAAATGTCTACTTTTACTTCTTCTACCTTAGCTCTGAATATGTGTGATATCAAATCAGGTCTGTTTTTAGTTTCATCGGTCGACAACATATGTTGTTTTATTTCTGGCCAGGATGGATTACATGTCATGGTCAAGAAAAGATCGGGTTTTCCAAAATGTTGTACCAAAGCGATAACATCCATATATCTGTGATGCATATCCCTCGGTCCGCCAGTAAAACTAACAGGGAGGAATGTTTTTCTGTCAATTTTTGAAGCTTCTGTTTCACCAAGTCTTAAAAAATCAATAATACCTTGTAACATATCAATTCGAAATAAGTCTTGGTTAAATGTAAAAAAATCTATCCTTTGTGTTTCAAGTTTATGAACACATCTACTATGAATTGTTGAAGTAATCTTCCACAATGTAATATTCCATTTTCATCATTTTCTCTTATCTGAATTTTATAACAGTAATATTCACAGCAAGAAACCATATCTTTTTTTTCGTTTTCCTTTATTAAAGACTTGAGCTTCCATATCAAGAACTCCATCAATAGAGCATATATTTATTGCGCTTGGGAGTTCTTCATGTTCACAATAAGATTGATTTCTTCCCTTAATTCTTTTTATACCACAATGCCAGCCATTTTGACCATATGGATATAATAATGAATATTATAATGGATCATAACAACCATAGTAATAATTTACTAATCGAGTGTTATTACTATGAGTATATATATGAATATGCGACGCAGAAGCAATATCATTAGAATCATCTTGAGTCCATATCCCAGCTATTTCAGATGCAAACGGTAGATTATATACACGTTGATCTAAAGTTGGGTGACATTTAAGTGCAATATAAAAATCAAATATATTTGGAATGTTCATTAACGACTTTATGAAGATGGAGTATGGATTTTTTGAGAGTATGTTCATAAGTTTGTGAACAGTTGATTCATTAATATGTGTTGAACATGACATCCTATTAAGTAGCTCACTTTCATTATCATAAAAGTATAATTGCAGATTCTTTGGCTTTTCACCGGAAGGAATAAAATGATACATTTGACCCTGAACTCGAAATGTATGTATACCATGATATCTCTTCGCTAAAGCTTTGTCGTAAGTTACACCAAGTGAGGTGAATGCAAACATATTATTGTATGTTCTAATATAGGTTCGGAAGTAAATAGATTCTTCTGTATTTCCTGTATGCCTGTATGCAGATCAAAAAAGTCATTAGCCAATTGATACAAAACTAACTTAACTGAGCCTTTGCTACAACAAAATCCAGCTGATTCATACTGAAATCTTTTTGCATTGCAAAATTTACAGTTTTGAACATTTTTTAAACAAACATATCTCGATTGATTATCATTAATTTTTTGGCAAAATATTTTGTTCAATGTACAACCTGTATGTTGCAAGCATTATTAAAACAAAACGTAGTGTAACATTGCAGTAAGATAATGAGCAAAATGACCTTTATCTGAAATTAATACTAACCTTTCTTTGCAGGAATTTCAGGAATGACATTTTGTTGTCTCTTATATGTATTTGACGTTGAGCCTGAGGAATAAATGTTTAACATCTAAGTGTATGCTTAAGAGACATAGCAGTAAGAAAGTTAAAGACATAGTTCATTGCATTACCGCTTTCAAATATAGGAAACGGCTGAAGCACTTGTTTTCTTTTGGTAGAAGAACTCGATAAAGTATTAATTTCACGATACGTGCTATCTGCGTGGAAGACAAATATATTGCATGTTAGGTTAATGCAAAACTTTAAGTCTATATTTTGACAGTAAAAGGGTAGAAGAAGCAATTTGTTATTCTAACCTTGGGCATTGCCAGAAGGAGGCTCTCTTATAGTAATAGCAACTTTTTTTAACGATGTAGGATTGCGTGGAGATTTTAATTTTTCACCTGGGCAGCCAGTAACTGATTTGTTTTTTTGTAGTTCCAGTTCTTTGGTGCGTCTTTGTAATAGCATTGCCTGTTTTCTTTCAGCTGTTATCTTCATATAGGTATCACGCCTTCTGAGTTTCATTTGATAATTTTTCTCTTCTGTACATGAGCTTGTTACAACTATTGTTAGAACTAAAGATAATGTAAGATTTAAATAAACTAAGGACTAAAATTACCGTGATATGAAAGTAACACCAACCTTTATTCGAAACAATTTTAGGAGTGCCATTTTGTTGGTCGCCAGATGCGGTGGATGTTGAGCCTGAGGCATAACTTATGAAAACCTAATTTTCTGATGTAGTAATGAAGCATATGGCAGAGCTTATAGAATTACCCTTTTCAAATACACAAAAAGGTTCGACGGCTAGTTTTCCTTTGGCAGAAGAGCTGGGTGGAGTATTAACTGCAGTGTATGTGTTTGCTATGCAGAAGATGAAATATAGTAGATATTAAGTTAGTACAGAGCTACATCGATATATTATGACATTCGAAGAAGTGAAAAGAAGCAATTTGTTATTCGAACCTTCGATATTGATTGGAGGAGGCTCTCCTATAGCAAGAGGGGTTTGCTGCAACGATGCACAATAATAGTGAGGCTTTATTGGTTTCAACAGGGCTTTAACCTACTGAGTTATTTTGTTGTAGCTGTAGTTCTTTAGGGTGCCTCTCTGCAGGTGTTGGTTGTTTTGTATCAGTTGCTATCTTCGTATAAGCACTACGTCTGTTGAGTGTCTTTTGACAAATGCACTCCTTTGTATATGGGAGTCTAAGTCTTTGCTTGGAAGGCATTTTTTCATAATTCTTTACCGCAAAATATCTGCATTTAAAATAGTTCATATATAGTGTAGAAAATGACATAATAGGCTATAAACAACATAATATATTGGTGTGATGTAGTCTTTGTAACCATCTGTAGACCAAAGAACATGCAGTGAAGACGTAATACTTTAATAAACCCCAAAAAATAGATTGCTGGAGAAGTCGTAAAGAGAATAGAATACACGGGATTAGCTCAACAATAGCTAGATTGAGTTCTGTGGGGCTGTCCTCCATAGTCGCTCCCGCAGGAAGGACACCTAATTTTTCAATTCACACCACCAATCCCAAAAGAAATCCACATAGGCCATAGACAACAGAAAGGTCTGTAGAGTCTAAAATTCGCATACGATGAAGAATTAAACGTAAAAAAACCACAATTATGATAAACGGAAATTCCACACTAAGCAAAGAAAGAAAACAGATCTTTCAAAAGGGTAATTAAGTAACCAAGTCAACATAAAAATACAATAATATAATTTCCAACAAGGTATATAAAATATATATTTTGTTAACAGAAAACTAACGTGAACATGCTTATACTTGTACGAACTCACAGTTGACAAAGAAAAGATTTTGCTTAGCTTAAATGCCATGGAATTAATCGAAGAACCCAAGACACAAACAAAGATGATATTTAGCACCCACAAGATAGAAATGAAGACTAAGAACCAAGTGGACCGAAGTCCAAAAACTCAAGTATAAAAAAATACAAAGCTTTAAAATTTAAAATTCCCACATAATCAAAGAATTGAGCATGAAAAATCCGTATAAACAACAAAAGAAGAAAGCTGTAAGGTTTAAAATTCCCAAAAATGAAGAACCAAATAATTAAATATTACAAAGGATACCAGATAGCAATTGCACTCCTTCCATTTAGCAGCACAAGAATTGAAAGATCCAACATAATTTTGGGAATGAAATTTCAATCTAATGCATACTAAATCCCAAACAAAATTAAAAATTCAAACAACAGAAAACACAACAAGCAAAAAGACCACCCAAAAAAACGAAACAAATTACGAAAAAAACACCAGTAAAAGAAGGCACACCTAGGGATCAAAATGACGGTGTTTAACGACTGAAACTTAAAATCGCCATAACTTCTTACTCAGTTATCGGATTTGGGCGAATTTTATATTGTTGAAAAGCTAATTGAATTTCCTACACAATGGAAGGCTCTAAACTGAAAATAATGAGCATTTTAAAAAAATTTATGTTGGATAACTCATGAACTGAGAGTTAATCTTAAGCTAAGGAAATATGGGGTATTACAATAGTTGTGGTTATTTCTGTTTGGAATTAAATTGGACTCTCAAGCTTACTATTTTGATTTCTATATCTCTCTCATGCTATTGGATAGCTTTCGCAATTTGTTATCATTATTATGCTCTCGAGGTAAGGCTGCGAGGGGGGAGGGGGGGCATCCCAAGCCTTGGTTAGTCAGGGATTCTTGTTACCGTCAGGGCCTGGTTTGGTTTGTGACAAACACCTTCTTTGTACTCTCCACCACCTAATTTGTCGCGATCATCTTCGTGTAACTATTATCCGAGATCAACCTTAGTTTTCTTATCCATAGCTCGTGTGTGTCATCTAACAAGTGCGTGGAGAGTTTCTTGAAGCTTTAATCAATTGAAAATATTAATTTATTAAACTTACTTGTGTATACTATACAACTATATGGTGGATATAATTATTGAGTAAATAATTATTGGGTACATAATGAGAACAGGCCCCACTCACCATATTTTTAATCTAGAAAATGGATGAATTAGTAAGTGACATACATACATAACACACAACAACTACTAATCAACTAGTGATATTTATGATTTATATTCTTATGATTTTACCAAATTGTTCAAATCTAAAACTGTTAGATTTTTACACTATTGAGCTAAGAGATTGAAGAAAAAAAGGAAGAAGATTCCAGAAGAAGAGTATTCTTTCAGCATCTGAATTTGTCTTAACTTATTATGCCACTACAAGTTGGTATATATAGAGTTAGTTTGCTCCTTGTGACAGTTGTTCAACGACAGCTATCACACTTAACTAACTAACTAACTCACCCATATAAAACACACACTACCTTCCTCTAATTAACATCAACTTGCTCATTACACTTTCAACTAGCTCTACACTCCCCCTCAAGCTGATGGCTTAAAGATATTCTTCATTCCCAGTTTACTTAGTGGATATTCATGCTAACTTTTCCCTAAGGATTTTGTGAAAATGTCTGCTGGTTGCTCCTCTGTAGGTACATGATTGGTCTTTCTCATCTTCTGGATGATTCTGATTCTTTCTCTCACAAAATGACAGTATATGTCAATGTGTTTTTCCTATCATGTAATATAGGATTAGTTGCAATCTGTATTGTTGTTTTGTCATCACACATCAGGTCTATAGGTTGCTTGATCTGAATTCCTATTTCTTGAAACAACCTAAGTAACCAAGAGATCTCTGCACTACTAGTATCAATGTTTCTAAACTCTGCTTCTACAAAGCTCCTGGAAAAAGTATCTTGTTTCTGTGAATTCTAAGAGGCCAAATCACCTCCAAACTTTACTACATACCCTGCAATTGATCGTTTAATATGTTAGCAAGCACCCCAGTCAGAGTCGTAGTTGGCTGGAAATTTGTTGGAAGTTTCTATAGGCATAAACAATCCCAAGCTAGGATTACCTTATATGCACCTCACTACTCTCAATTAAGATTCCATGTAAGATGTCTTTGGATAGTGCATGTACTGACTTAGTACTTGTACAACAAAGGAAAAGTCAGGTCTAGTCCTGGTAAGGTATAATAACCTTTCTACTAGTCTTTGATAGGCTGTTGGATCCTTCAGAGTTGCATCATCATCTAATGTTCCATTGTAAATGTGGTTATCATAATCCACAAATATTCATTTCTGGTTCACTTCAAGTGGAGTAGCAGCAGGTTTTCCTCCACTTATCCCAGTCTCAGATATAAGTTCAAGAGCATACTTTTATTGATTCAGAACTATCCCTTCCTTTGACCTGGCCACCTCTATGCCAAAGAAAAACTTTAGATCACCAAGGTCTTTCATTTTAAACTTCTGTTGCAGGTCTGCTCTAGCTTGATTTGTCAAGGTGAGGTTGTTTCTTATTATCAACAGATCATCCACATAGACAAGAATAATAACAATCTCATTTTCTAATTTTTTGGTAAACAAGGAGTATTCATAATGACTTTGAATGAACCCCATTTGTGAGAGAGCATCAGTCATCTTCTTATTTCACTATCAAGGAGCTTTCTTTAGGCCATACAAGAACTTGTGTAATTTGAAGGCTTTCTGAGTCTCCTCCTGTTTGCAAAAACCATTAGGAATATGCATGTATAACTTTTATGCTAGATCATAATTAAGAAAATCATTGTGCACATCCATTTGAAAGAGTAATCATTGTCTAGCTGCAACAAGAGCAATGAGTGATCTCACAATCACCTTCTTGGCCACAAAAGAGAATGTATCTGAGTAACCTACCCCAGCCTTTTAACTTTAACCCTTTGCTACTAGTCTGGATTTATACCTTTCTACCTCTCTATACCCCGGAAATTTTTTCGTCGAAATTTTGTGCGTAAACGTATTGGGTCCTATCTTTTAGAATGATTTATAATTTTTCTGTGTGTCATTTCTTGGATTTCAACCCACCATTTCGTAGAGCATCGAATAATCTTTCCAAAGATATGTGGATCACCCAAAACGGACACTCGAACGATGCGTTACGACCATTCCGATCAAACTACGACCATTCCGATCGAACTGTGAACAGTAAAATGTACAGGAAAAAAAAATACTGCAGCCAGGCGATTTTTTTGATCAACTTCAAACGATCATAACTCCTTGTACATAATGATCTGGGTGAGATACCATATATAAACGGAAATCTCTGCGAGTCCTCTTTCCAATAAAATTAGTTTCATTCAATTTGGATATTGGAGTAAAACGTTATGGTCGATCTACTTCAGCCTATCAAAACAGTCCCCCATGGACAGATTTGGGTTTTATTTGTTTCTTAGGGGCATTTTGGTCTTTCACCACTCTTTTAGACCTCTATAAATACCCCATTCAGCTGAGAACTTGTATTATTTTCCTCTCATTTCTCTTATATGTATATATATATATATATATATATCAAGTTAGGGTTAGGGTTTTGAATTGGAGGAAATTAATTGGAGGCTTTGATTCAAGAATTCCTTCCGTCAATCTCTTCCAGCTACGGAGTCTAAGGTATGCAAGTGTTTATCTATGGACTCCTTTCGTCCATAGAGTCCACGAATCCCTTTTCCCTTTTTGAAAGTTCAAGTTATGTATATATATATATATATATATATATATATATATATATATATATATATATATATTTTCTAGACTTTGATGATGTATATATATATATATGTTGATTGATATTTGATGGTTGAGATATATATGAGGATTATGTATGTTACTTGATAGATATATATATGATGATTATGCATGTTGGTTGATATATATATATGTGTGGTGATGGTGTATGTTGGGTGATACATGCATGTGATGATTATGTGTGTTGGATGAGATATATGGGGTGGCGGAAAACATGAGAATTTGACGAATTCACCAATGTCTAAAAGTGCATGTAAGGTGTTTGTGGAATTGTCTAAGAGGCTATAAATTTATGTTCTTAGGATATAATAAGTTCTAAATGACTAAACTACTTTCTATGTATACGTTCAACATGAACTCCATGTTTTTTTCTAAAATTGGGGATATTGTGTGGAAGGCTTATGATATGGTTGTAAGTGCGGACGAGGTATTTAGTTGGTGGAATTAAGATGAATGATGGTGTTGTAGCATATGTAATTGTTCATACTGACCTATACCCTAAATGGTGCATGCAAAGTAATTGTAGAAATGCCTAGTTGAAGAAGAATGGATCGTATGACCCCTTGTGATCGAAGTGATGAGTTCATACCATACTTGCATGCTACGTGTTTACTATGATGATTAAGGGAAATGATAAGGCCATTAGGCCACACCAAGTGTGAAATGTCTAATTATGGGTCGAATTGCATATATCAAGATCTTAAAGGAAAGAACCTTGAGAAGTGAACCATGATGTGTTGAATGTATGTTATTTGTGTGTATCCCGATTGGATGAACTATGTTATGTTGTATTCTTCCTCAACCATATGCATCCTTGTTGAATGATCTATGATGTAATGGCATGAGATCCCAATACTTGTATATGAATATGATCTTCAAATGATTGGTGTGAGGTGTTAATGAATGCATGGTGCATGATGGCCTGTGGGCATGTGAGTATGCGTTGTTGTATACTACGTATTACTTATGTTATTGATTGCTGGGGGTATGTATGCCCGAAATAGTCTGCTGGTCTAGAGCTGAATCAGTTCCGCGATAATCTTAGTCGTGCTACGATCGATGAATTTCCGATGATTTGAGAACTTAAAATGAATTCCGTGAGAACTTAGTATGTGGGGTTTTGAACAAGAATATCTTTTCATTCTTGTGCCCAAAGAATTGATTTTATCATTGGAATTTCATGATTTTGTAAAGTGGGTAAATACTCAAGATGTTTTAATGACGAATTATGAGGTTATGAAAATATAAATTGTTTAAGCTTTGATGTACATGATTACTTTATTATTCCCAAGTTATGATTTGATATGGTGAATTTCATATTTCTACCATGAGTTGATATTTCAAGTGTTTTCAAGATATGATTTATGGAACTTTGAATCGTCCAATATTGGTATACATAATAACCTTATTATCTTGTTTTCTTGAATTGAGATTTTATGCCATAAATTGCATACCACTACTATGAAATTGTTTTTTTGAGGATTCTTGATATAAGAGCCATAATTTGAGTTACATTATGACATACAAAATCTTACTATGATTTGAAGATCTTAAATGCTTTTCAAAAGCTATTGTCATGATTTGAATATTGAAATGAAAGAATGATCATTTGAGAATATTGATTTGCATCCGCAGAGTCAGGATGATTTATATTGATTTTAAGCTCGCAGATACGAAATGCTTTTGTTATTGATACCATGTTGATGTTGAGGAAATTTAAAATGTTTTGAGCTAAAATTTGTTGAGTTAGGAATCCACAAATTGATATGATTTGATAAATGAGAAAGAGATTTGATTTCGTCTTTATGGTAGACCCTTGTGATGTGGTGGTGGATTTCCTAACGCGTTTTGAGCTAGTCAGGGAGTATTACTTAGCACCGAGAGGGAAATTTGGTATTTTCCCAAACCTATGTGCCACCGTAGGATTGTTGATGATGATATTGTTGGCTAGAGAGCCGAATTGTGATTATGAAATCTTTAAGGTTGTACTCCCTGGCAAGAGTACAACACTCCCGCCAATGGGAGTGCTCTTCCTAGGAGGGAAAACGTTGGTATTCCAAGAGGCTCACGTGGGGTTGTCGGTTATAGGAAACTCCCCTGTCCATAAGAGTATGTTTCTTGAACTATCGAGTCGCTCCGAGTCTTGAGTTGATGAGTTTGGTTGTCTATGATGAGTCATGAGAATTTATGATGAATATTGATGACTTTATGATGATTTATGGGATTTTACTTATGTTTTCCTCTCTATAATATTATGAGAAGTATGGATAATAAAATTCAAGCCATGTGAGTCTTCATTTTTCGTACGCATGTTTTACGAAATCAAAGATATTATTCAAATTATTGTGTGCACCCCCACATATTCAGTAGCTTATGAGGAGTCATGGTGAGTTATGTAACTACTTCCCATAGTTTCTGTGTCAGTATAAATCTTCAGGAGTCAGGGGGGGGAGTGTATTTGATTGATCAGTGTTGGTATCCTCTGATTCAGTAATGCAGTACCCCAGTATAGTAGTGAGTTTCGAGGACAGTAAAGTGGTATCCGAGCTATGGTATCTGGAGTCGTTATAATTGTTATAGTGGTTGTGAACTGTGCATTCATATATGTGTACTCGTTCGTTATTCTCATTATTATTCTGTTGATTAAATGTTCATGCATAAGCCCTTGCATTTAGCCTTCCTTGCTTGCATACTCAGTACATCTTAGTACTGAAGCATTCACGCTATAATGTTCTTTTATTTTGGGGCACCATAGGTTCAGGGGAGTGAAACTTGGAGAATCTTAGAAGTCACTTGTATAGCAGCAGTGGGTGCTGCAGTGAGTCCTCATCATCTGAGGATGTTGTTATTACAGTATTTGATTTTAGTAGACGGAGTTAGTTGGGGAATTGTCCCTTCAACTCCACAGTTCAGGCAGTGTAGAGGCTTTTTAGATAGATGTATTAGTGTGTGGTTTAAGGTATTGTATATTTCTAGATGTTTGAACCTTATGGAAAGTGTTAGCCAGTTTTCACATATATTTTATTATATTATGCAGTGAACAGGTATAGATATCAGAAAAAGGGTTAGCTTGTGGTCCTTCGGGATCATAAGCACCGTGTGGCGTTCCGGTTCTCGGGAATCGGGGAGTTACATATATTTTCCTTGTACTTCACTTTGTACACCCACCTACAACCAATAGGAACTTTACCAGGTGGCATATCAATAATAGACCATGTATGATGCTTCAACCCAAGAGGGATCTTTGGAGGTTTTAAGAATAGATAGAGAGAGCTTGATTATAATAAGGAAAGAGTTGGTACTATGTAACATAGGAGGATAAAGGATACAAACATTGGTGAGTTGATACATGCTTAGCAGTGAAAAAATCATGGATCCAACTGGGAGGCTTCTTACTTCTCATGTATTTTCTAAGGATCGGAGGTTTGGGATGAGACGTAGAAGGATGAGTAGGAGATAAAGTTGAAGAAGAAGGAATAGGTTTATGCTCCATCTCTATAACACCCCGGGAGTACCCTCAAGACATCACATGGTTTTTAAGACTACAAAGAGCCCTAAGTTAAGACATGATATCTATTTAGCTTGGGAACTCACACGAGAAGTGACTAGAAAATATAGAAATTGAATATAAACTATTTTGTATATTAATGAAAATCTTTAACTTGGAAATCTTTAAACAAATTCTTTGAACTAGAAACATAATAAGTCTGACAATCCTCTACTAATGTCTAGAGAGCCACTAGAACAGACCCCAGCTAACGTAAACATAAACAAAAATCAAATTACTGAAACACTATCAATAACGAGCAGAAGTTTGATAAAATGGGTCCTCTGACTATGAGGACTCACCAAAAGTTCGGATATAGGTGATGATTCCCGTAATCAATCATACTGCTGGAGATGAGCACCCAAACCTATATTATAAGACAATGTATCACATAGACATCTAAGTGGGTCAGTACCTCTGGAATGTACTGAGTATGATGGGGTGAATGCATAAGTAAAATGATAGTTGAATATGCATATAAGATTTCAAATGATGCATGCTATGTATAAATGACTCCCCTTGAATCTGAATAAGACAAAAGACTGTGAGATCATAAACACTAAATGATGAAGCATAAGAATAAACTTTTTGAGCCATGACACTTAGTTTCTAAAAGCTTTACTTTTAATTCTTTCTTATGGGGGATTCTTCTAACCGACATAAACCATTTGAGCTACCATAGAGTCCAATGTCTTACAACGTTGGGGAGCGTTGTTCTATCCTTGCAAAAGGAATAAAACCTTAACCCAAGTAATCCCTGAACTGCATCCATTTTGGGATAAAGCTTAAACTATGGTGGCTCGTAGTTTCTAGGAATTTAGGTACTCATCCGGATTCCATTCTCGGTGCTAAATACTACCCCCAGAATACTTGTATACTCATACTTTAAGAAATCCACCTTAAGATAGCATAAAGGTTTATAGAATGAAAACTAGTTATGCTTTTGTTTTCTTTAAATCATAATCAAGATGAATAGCTGTGGAATTCATATCTTATCTTCATATCAAAAGATCAATCTTTATTGAATTATCCTATAATGTATATGAATGAAGTTTCAAAATCTTAAACTTCTTTATAAACTTAATGCCTGTACTTGGGACTTGGGTTCATGCTTTATTTCATAGGATTTCTTAATAAAACAACATGCTCAATAATCACCTTGAAATCTTTCAATAATATCTAGTTAAGATAATGAAATTCAAATCATAATACAAATCTTACATGTCAAAAAATGAATATATATAATCCTTGATGCGCTTAAAACTTTCAATCACATGGTAGTATCATACTTTAATAATATGGCTATTGGGTATGAACTCTAATTCAAAATAAGTAAATTAAATAGCAAAACCATGTACTTTGGGCACATGAATGAAATAATAACCTTGTTCATAAATCCCACATACCTAGAATTTTTTGACTTGTGAAGAGAGTTTGAATCTTAGGACTTGAAAGATAAATTTATGTGAGGATCCCTAATCTTGATATTCTTGGTGATGGCAGGAGGTAAGTGTCATACCCCAAATCCCATTGGAGCGGACTGGCACCCGTAGCCGAGGAGGCCCGGGAGAACCCGTTCATAACCTATACTTTCACATTTACATTACTTATGAAAATTAGAAATTTGGGCAGCACTTCATTGTAAAAAGAAGAAAACAGTACCGGTATCAGTCCAGCAGACATGCATATATATATATATATATAAACAGTAATTGGCCGTCAGAGCCATCACGTCTATCAACCAAGCACTCCTATGGCTATACAATATGTCTACAAAAGCCTCTACATAGATACACAATTGAGTTAGGGTCGGGACAAACTCCCGCCTACAAAAGACTTTTATACAAATACCAAAAATACATATAGAAACGACTTGGGATGCCCCGAAACAACTGGAGCTCACCACTATCAACGGAATGTCCTGGATCTTACTGCGGAGGTGTACAACCTGAAGTACCCCTTCCTGCAGGCATGAATACAGGTCCCCCGTGTGGGACATCAGTACGGAAATATGTACTGAGTATGTAAAGCAGTGAGTATCAAGATGAGATACAAAAGATCAACATAACCGAGATACCAGTGAATAAACAGTATGAGTAGACCACACTTAAAAGAGTTGATGTGATACCTGCACATTACTTTCATATCATTACTTCTCGTATTCCTTATCAATACATAACATATGTCATACAATGACCAACTGATCAGTGGTACTAATACAATACATCAGGGACCACCCCTGGAATAGCATATATACATAATCTTTATAATACAATGGCCAACTGATCAGTGGTACTAATACAATACATCATATCATCAATTTAAAATAAAGACATTCCATTTCTTAATTCAATTAATCTTTGAGATTGGTTACTTTGTGGTCACACCTTATGGAACTTGAAACCATGATACCTCAATAGGAAAAACATGTAAATAGGTAATCAATATCATGAAAATGAAGTAGAGAATCATGGATACCTCATTAAACCATTTAGGAGTCAACAATAGTATATGGACATTTTTTTGACTAGCCGGACATCTTAAAAGTGAAAACAAGTTCAATTGGTAATGTCGAAGATCATATGATGTTATTATGTGTCATGTGTCGTAGGAAAATGTTGGAAGCTTACTGGAGAGTGCCATGGGTCATTATTCATGCCAAAGATTAGATAGATTATGTCTTACATACCTTGATATAACCACTTCAATACAAGTCCAACTTGACTTCCCGTACTCTTCGAACACTTATCTACAATAAGTCATTTGTGGCAAACTAGTATTAGCAACCAAACCTTACCATTTAGGTATTAACTTCACCAAATAATGTCTAGGAAGTAATCCTTTAACTCATCAATAAGAGTGCTACATACATCCTCTTATACTCTTATTACATTCACATATCATGCCTTTTCATGCAATGTCCCTCAACATCACTCTTAGCCTTTATTTCCCCTCTTAATCACCATCCAATACCAACATGATCACTAGGCATACATAACCACTAATATAATGATATATCAACACAATTCATCCTCCATAATCCAATACAACAACTTCCATAATTTACTACTAACAATTTATACAAAACAATTCATAACTATGTTTCTAGTTATCTTCCAACATCAAGACAATACTCAAAATCCTTTATCAATACTTATTCATGGATAAGAATCAAGAATAAACAATATTCATACCTTAACAATTAACTCTTGTATTTAGAATCCTCGTACATAACCATGGGGTGCTTCTCGAAGCTTTCGAGATGGTGAACACAACTACGGAACCAATTCGAATTTTCTACGGTTGAATCACAAAATATTTGAAGTTGAAATTAGGCTAGGGTTTCACCTTCTCTTAATAATTGGATGATATATGATATATATGAGGCTAAGTGTATGTTTATAGAGAACAATTTTCGTCCAAGAGGTAATAGAAAATGACCATTTAGCCCTAAAAATTTAAATAAATCCGAATCTGTCCCCAGTGGACAGTTTTGACAGGCTGAAGTAAATCGATCATAACTCTTTGCTCCGGTATCGGATTTGGGTGAAACCAATTGCATTGGAAATATAATTCAAAGGGATTTTATTTTAATATAAATTATACCACCCAGTTCTTCCTGTACAAGGAGTTATGGTCGTTTAAAGTTGACCCAAAAATCTGTCCCAAAATTCTATTTTTTTTTTATAGGCTGTAGTAAAACGGGTATAGCTCCTTACTTTGACATTGGATTTGGATGAAACCAATTTCATCGGAAATAAGACTCTCGGAGATTTTCTTCGATATAGAGCAGATCACACAGTTCTTTTTGTACAAGTAGTTATGGTCGTCTAAAGTTGATCCAAAAAAAAATTGCCTAGCTGCAGTAATTTTCCTGCAGATTTACTGTTCACAGGCTTCCCGGCCACCGTTTTGAAATTTTGAATGTGCTCGCTTATATGAAATACTCCTCTGTTTTGGGAAAACTTTATATTGTTGGAAAGCTTATTCCAATACCTACACATACAAATATTGACGGGATACTTCCGAACACCATAAATTTAATGTAACCCATACGCAAGCCTTTAGGACTCCATATAATCGCGATAAGTGTAGGAAAAAATTTACGGGGTGTTACATTCTCCCCCCCTTAAGAACATTAGTCCTCGAATGTTAGCATAGTTACTCAATTAAGACATGTCCAAGCTTTCAATTAACATATTCATCATCATAACATACTTGCATAAAAATAAACACTTACTTGTTATTGTTCTTCTTCCGTCTCATGAACTTCCTCCTCATTGTTGAATAGGTAAGGGTACTTAATCTTCATCGCTTCCTCGGCTTCCCATGTGATCTCGTCAAATTTTTGATTCCTCCAAAGTACTTTTACCGATGCTATCTCTTTATTCCTTATCTTTTTAATTTGGCGATCAAGAATAGCAATAGGCATTTCTTCAAAAGTGAGATCTTCTGTAACTTGTACATCTTCCGTAGTAGTGATGTGCGATGGATCTCCGATGTACTTGCGAAGCATCGAAACATGAAATATGGGATGAACTGCTGAGAGCTCTTGAGGTAGCTGTAACTCATAAGCAACTTGTCCAAATCTTTGAATGATCTTGTACGGACCTATGTATCGTGGACTTAACTTTCCTTTCTTTCCAAACCTCATCACTCCTTTCATTGGTGATACTTTCAAGAATACCTAATAATCGATAGAAAACTCAAGTCCTCTTCTTCTAACATCCGCATAAGATTTGTGTCGACTTTGAGCTGTTTCAAGCCGTTGTTGGATCACTTTAACCTTCTCCATTGCTTGATATACAAGATCCAGTCCAAACAAGACCGCATCACCTTCTTCAAACCATCCTATTGGCGATCTACACTTTCTTCCATACAATGCTTCATATGGTGCCATTTTGATACTTGAATGATAGCTATTATTGTAGGCAAACTCGATAAGAGGTAGGTGATCATCCCAGTTGCCTTTGAAATCTAATACACATGCTCGTAGCATATCTTCAAGTGTCTGGATGGTACGTTCCGCTTGTCCGTCCGTTTGAGGATGAAAAGCCGTACTTAGATTTACTTGTGTCCCCAAACTCCTTTGAAAAGACTTCCAGAAATTCGCGGTAAATTGGGCTCCTCGATCGGATATAATGGAAATTGGAACTCTATGTAACCGAACGATCTCCTTAATATACAACTTCGCATACTCTTCCGCCGTATAAGTTGTCTTAACTGGTAAGAAGTGCGCGGGTTTGGTAAGCCTATCAATGATCACCCATATGGAATCAAACTTCCGAAATGTACGAGGCAAACCCGTGATGGAATCCATATTGATCTTGTCCCACTTCCAGACTGGAAGATCTATACATTGCATGTAACCACCGGGTTTCTGGTGTTCTACTTTGACTCTTTGACAATTCGGACATTCAGCTACAAATTCGGCAATATTCTTCTTCATATCATTCCACCAATATATTGCTTTCAAATCTTGATGCATCTTAGTCGACCCTGGATGGATGGAATACCTTGAACAGTGTTTTTCTGTCATAATTCTCTTTCTTAGCTCAACTACATCAGGTACACATAAACGATTCTGACACTGAAGCACTCGTTCTCGCGTAAGCTAAAATGCCTTTGTCGTGCCACTCTGCACATCCTCCTTAAGCTGCAATAAAATTGGATCTGCATACTGCTTCTCTTTCACTTCAGCTATCAATGAAGATTCCGCTGCATTACGTACAATAACCTCTTCATCTGGAGTTTCGAGAAGTCGAACTCCCAAATTAGCTAGTTGGTGAAGATCCTTAATCATCCCCTGCTTTTCTATAGATGCCATTTTAGACTTACGACTCAGTGCATCCGCTACCACATTCGCTTTCCCTAGATGATACAAGATATCAACATCGTAATCTTTCAACAATTCAAGCCATCTCCGCTGCCTCAAGTTTAGATCTTTCTGACTGAAGATATATTGCAGGCTCTTATAATCGGTATATATGTCAACATGAACCCCATATAAGTAGTGGCGCCATATCTTCAAAGCAAATACAACTGCAGCTAGCTCAAGATCATGCGTGGGATAATTCCTCTCATGTGGTCACAACTGTCTAGAGCCATAGGCTATTACTCTACCATCTTGCATTAATACGCATCCTAAGCCAATTCTCGTAGCATCACAGTACACTGCATACCCTTTTGTGCCTTCAGGAAGTACCAATACCGGTGTAGAAGTCAACTTGCTCTTCAGATCTTGGAAACTCTTTTCACAGGAATCATTCCATTGAAACTTAGAGGCTTTATGCGTCAACTTAGTCAAGGGTGCAGAAATAGAAGAAAAACCTTCAACAAACCTTCTATAATAACCTGCCAACCCGAGGAAACTACGAATCTCCATAGGCGTCGTGGGTCTTGGCCAATTCTTCACAGCCTCAATCTTATGAGTGTCAACTTTTATGCCTTCACTGGATATAATATGGCCCAAAAATGCCACTGACTTGAGCCAAAACTCACATTTAGAAAACTTTGCATACAGCTTACGATCACGAAGAATCTGCAATGCCTGCCTTAAGTGATTAACATGATCCTCTTCTGATCTAGAGTAGACCAGAATATCATCTATGAAAACTATCACGAACACATCTAGAAACGGCTTAAACAACCTATTCATCAGATCCATAAAAACTGCGGGTGCATTTGTCAGCCCGAATGACATAACCAGGAATTCATAATGACCGTACCGTGTTCGGAAAGCTGTCTTGAGTATATCTTTATCCTTGACTCTCACTTGATGATATCCTGATCTCAAGTCAATCTTGGAAAAACACTGGGCACCCTGCAACTGGTCAAATAAATCATCAATTCGGGGAAGAGGGTATTTATTCTTGATAGTCACCTTATTCAATTGCCGATAGTCAATACACATCCTCAGCGAACCATCTTTGTTACGCACAAACAATACTGGTGCTCCCCAAGGGGACATACTAAGCCTGATGAATCCCTTCTCTAGCAAGTCTTTCAGTTTCTCTTTCAATTCTCACAACTCTGCTGGTGCCATTCTATAAGGAGGAATTGAGATTGGCTGTGTGTCTGGCAACATATCAATACCAAACTCCACTTCTCGTTCAGGAGGTAAACCTGGTAGTTCTTCAAGAAATACATCAGGAAATTCATTCACAACTGGAACGGTCTGAAAATTTGGCGGCTCTGCCTCTGTATCCCTTACTCTAACCAAATGGTATATGTACCCCTTGGAAATTATTTTTCTTGACTTAAAGTAAGAAATAAATCTACCTCTCGGCGCGCCAACATTACCCTTCCATTCAAGGACTGCCTCATTTGGGAAATGGAAATATACCTTCTTAGAACGACAATCTACTGTAGCATAACAAGACGCTAACCAATCCATGCCCATAATAACATCAAAATCTACCATCTCGAACTTAACAAGATCGGCCATCGTATCACGACCACAAATATTCACAACACAATTTCGATAAACATTCCTAGCTATAAGAGATTCCCCCACTGGCGTTGATACTTCAAATGGCTTGGCTAATAATTTGGGTGTTCTTCCGAACCTTCCCGCAACCAAAGGAGTAGCATACGATAATGTAGAACCAGGATCAATTAAGGAATACACATCAAATGCAAAGATGGACGACGTACCTGTAACCACGTCTGGAGAAGCCTCTAAATTCTACCGATCTGCTAGGGCATACACACGGTTCTGAGCTCTGCTAGAACTAGCTGCTCCTCTATCACCTCTACCGTGACCCATAGGTTGTGCAACCCTACTCAAAGGAGGCACCGATGATGATGCAACAGCTGATCCGATAGGTCGTGTTATACCACCTGTGGTCTTGCGTGGGCAATCTCTAGCCATATGCCCCGGCTTACCGCACCAAAAGCAATTGTTCGTTCCAAGCCGACATTCGCCAAAGTGAAATCTTCTACATATGGGGCACGAGTGTCGTGGAGGTCTCAATTGACTCATACTCCCTTGCCCTTGATACCTCACTATTCGCGAACTCTGATTTTCACTGCTTTTCCCGAATTGATTACCTATGAACCTTTGAAATTGCGGTAGAGCACTAATTACAGGATAAGAAGATAACGGGCTAGGAAATCTATGAGAGAACGAAGGCCTTAAACCTCCCTGAGATGCCATAAACTGCCCTATAGCTCTGGCCCGCTTAGAATATCCTTTTTCTGATTCCTGGGTTCTTCTTCTTTGCCTCTGATCTTCCATTTTCTGAGCGAAAGCTTGTATCCTCGCTATATCCATGTCCTTGTTCAAAGCAGCAATGGTACAATCTCTAACCAAGTATGGTTCCAATCTAACCACATAGTGATAAACTCTGTCATCCATAGTAGCTACCACATTAGAAGCATATCGAGACAAGGAGTTAAATCGAAGACTATACTCCCTTACACTCATATTACCCTGACGAAGATTTAAGAATTGATCTGCACGGTCCTGACGAGTCTCAAATGGAAGATAATGATCAATAAATGCATCTTTGAACTCTCCCCACGTAGTTGGAGGTGCATCAATACCCCTAGATTGTTTCCAACCCTCGTACTACAATATAGCCTCTCCTTTCAGTCTATATGCTGCTAGCTCAACCATCTTTTTACCAGATATGTGCATAACATCTAGAGCCCTTTGGGTTTGATCGACAAAGTCCTGCGGGTCTTCGTTAATATCTGATCCGGTAAAAGTAGGAGGATCCAGTTTCAGAAAATCCTGTGTCCGAAGGCTAGCTGCTCTATCCGTACCACTAGAACCTGTGGTAGGAATAGCTTTCCCTTGAACTTGACCGGCAACTATACGCGTCAGAAGTTGTACTATATCCCTCAAATCTCGATCAACAACATTAATAGATGGCCCTTCCGGAGGAGAAGAAGCTCCTGATATATGCTCAGCTTGAGACTCACTTTGTTTAGCTTGTGCCGGTGGTGACTTACTAGTATCTTCTCCGGCCACTACATCTACTCGCTTCCACTTATTCTTTCTCCTTGTAACCAGCTTCGTTACTATAATAAATAAAATAAAATAAAATAAAAACAATTAGATTAAGCGATCGATTATGAATTTATCTCTAATATGGGCTCTATTGCACGATCTAAGAAATGGAGAATGGAAACAATCCCTAAATGTCCAATAGCCCCCTATTTATAGATGTGGTGTACAACAAACCGATAAACAAGATTCTACGTAGACACGGCTTTGTAGACTCACTAGGACGAACTGCTCTGATACCACTTCTGTCATACCCCAAATCCCATTGGAGCGGACTGGCACCCGTAGCCGAGGAGGCCCGGGAGAACCCGTTCATAACATATACTTTCACATTTACATTACTTATGAAAATTAGAAATTTGGGCTGCACTTCGTTGTAAATAGAAGAAAACAGTACCTGTATCAGCCCAGCAGACACGCATATATATATATATAAACAGTAATTGGCCGTCAGAGCCATCACATCTATCAACCAAACACTCCTATGGTTGTACAATATGTCTACAAAAGCCTCTACATAGATACATAAATGAGTTAGGGTCGGGACAAACTCCTGCCCACAAAAGACTTTTATACAAATACCAAAAATACATATAGAAACGACTTGGGATGCCTCAAAACAACTGGAGCTCACCACTATCAACAGAATGTCCTGGCTCTTACTGTGGAGGTGTACGACCTGAAGTACCTGTTCCTGCAGGCATGAATACAGGTCCCCCATGTGGGACGTCAACACGGAAATATGTACTGAGTATGTAAGGCAGTGAGTATCAAGATGAGATACAAAAGATCAATAGAACCCAGATACCAGTGAATAAACAGTATGAGTAGACCACACTTAAAAGAGCTGGTGGGATACCTGCACATTACTTTCATATCATTACTTCCCGTATTCCTTATCAATACATAACATATGTCATACAATGGCCAACTGATCAGTGGTACTAATACAATACATCAGGGACCACCCCTGGAATAGCATATATACATAATCTTTATAATACAATGGCCAACTGATCAGTGGTACTAATACATCATATCATCAATTTAAAATAAAGACATTCCATTTCTTAATTCAATTAATCTTTGAGATTGGTTACTTTGTGGTCACACCTTATGGAACTTGAAACCATGATACCTCAATAGGAAAAACATGTAAATAGGTAATCAATATCATGAAAATGAAGTAGAGAATCATGGATACCTCATTAAACCATTTCGGAGTCAACAATAGTATATGGACATTTTTGTGACTAGTCGGACATCTTAAAAGTGAAAACAAGTTCAATTGGTAATGTCGAAGATCATATGATGTTATTATGTGTCATGTGTCGTAGTACAATGTTTGAAGATTACTTGAGAGTACCATGGGTCATTATTCATGCCAAATATTTGATAGAGTGTGTCTTACATACCTTGATATAACCACTTCAATACAAGTCCAACTTGACTTCCCGTACTCTTCGAACACTTATCTACAAAAAGTCATTTGTGGCAAACTAGTATTAGCAACCAAACCTTACCATTTAGGTATTAACTTCACCAAATAATGTCTAGGAAGTAATCCTTTAACTCATCAATAAGAGTGCTACATACATCCTCTTATACTCTTATTACATTCACATATCATGCCTTTTCATGCAATATCCCTCAACATCACTCTTAGCCTTTATTTCCCCTCTTAATCACCATCCAATACCAACATGATCACTAGGCATACATAACCACTAATATAATGATATATCACCACAATTCATCCTCCATAATCCAATACAACAACTTCCATAATTTACTACTATCAATTTATACAAAACAATTCATAACTATGTTTCTAGTTATCTTCCAACATCAAGACAATACTGATAATCCTTTATCAATACTTATTCATGGATAAGAATCAAGAATAAACAATATTCATACCTTAAAAATTAACTCTTGTATTTAGAATCCTCCTTACATAACCATGGGGTGCTTCTCGAAGCTTTCGAGATGGTGAACACAACTACGGAACCAATTCGAATTTTCTACGGTTGAATCACAAAATATTTGAAGTTGAAATTAGGCTAGGGTTTCACCTTCTCTTAATAATTGGATGATATATGATATATATGAGGCTAAGTGTATGTTTATAGAGACCAATATTCGTCCAAGAGGTAATAGAAAATGACCATTTTGCCCTAAAAATTTAAATAAATCCGAATCTGTCCCCAGTGGACAGTTTTGACAGGCTGAAGTAAATCGATCATAACTCTTTTCTACGGTATCGGATTTGGGTGAAACCAATTGAATTGGAAATATAATTCAAAGGTATTTCATTTTCATATAAAGTATACCACCCAGTTCTTCCTGTAAAAGGAGTTATGGTCGTTTAAAGTTGACCCAAAAATCTGTCCCAAAATTCTGTTTTTTTTTTATAGGCTGTAGTAAAATGGGTATAGCTCCTTACTCAGACATTGGATTTGGATGAAACCAATTTCATCGGAAAGAAGACTCTCGAAGATTTTTGTCGATATATAGAAGATCACACAGTTCTTTTTGTACAAGGAGTTATGATCGTCTAAAGTTGATCCAAAAAAAAATTGCCTAGCTGCAGTAATTTTCCTGCAGATTTACTGTTAACAGGCTTCCCGGCCACCGTTTTGAAATTTCGAATGTTCTCGCTTATATGAAATACTCCTCTGTTTTGGGCAAACTTTATATCGTTGGAAAGCTTATTCCAATACCTACACATACAACTATTGACGGGATAATTCCGAACACCATAAACTTAATGTAACCCATACGCAAGCCTTTAGGACTCCATATAATCGCGATAAGTGTACGAAAAAATTTACGGGGTGTTACAGTAAGTGTTGTTAATGGAATAAGGAATAGATAAAAATAACACCATTTTGGGGGTTATAGGTTGGGGATTGGAGTTATAAGAGGGGAAAAAATCAAAAAACCCTTTAACTAAACATTACAGAAATTGATCGTCAGTCTTCATGACTCAACCATACGACTTGTATGGTGAGGGTACAACTAGGACCATCAACTCGTAAGCTTTGAAAAATCAAGGATGGTATACACTGATCATCATACGAGTGGTAACAAATGACTAGTATCATCTCCATATGACTTATAGCCCCCTACTCGTAACTTGGACAGAATCTTAGGGAGCATACACTAATAAACTTATGAATTTCCTTCACACGACTTATATGGTAATCTTATGACTTTAAGGCTCAAGTTGTAACTACAATAGAATGTTTTCCATGCCACACTATCTTAGATATGACTATAACATACTTCTCGTATGTTGTATGTACTACTCAAGGGAGTGAGTCGTATAATGCACAAAAACTTCCAGACATGAGGTATTACAAGCTTAGGTGAGACAAGATAAGTATCAGGAGTAGGTAAGGAAAGGAATGAGAAAGAAGGTACTGAATTATCAATTAAGCTTAATTCAGGACAATAAATAATGGACAACCAGTGGTGAGTTTTTGAAGGAAAGGAAAAGTGGATTCTTGAAAACTAGCATTTCTTCTAGTGGCGAAGACTCTAGTATGAGAATCATATAGTTTGTAACCTTTTGAGTAGATGAATATCCCATAAATATACAAGAAATTTCCCTAGCAGCAAATTTATATGAACGATGGGTACTAAAGGCATAGCCTAGATAGCCAAAAACTTTTAGACGAGATAGTGAAGGAGCCTAGTGATGTAGCAAATCATAAGGAGATT
Source organism: Capsicum pubescens (assembly GCA_030864215.1). Lineage (NCBI taxonomy): Eukaryota > Viridiplantae > Streptophyta > Magnoliopsida > Solanales > Solanaceae > Capsicum > Capsicum pubescens. The sequence goes on along the minus strand of CM061548.1, from coordinate 364,648,096 downwards.
TATAATAAAATATTTTTGAAGGGATTCTATTAATCAAGTACACATCAGTGTCTACATATTTACCCCAAAACATGAGAGGGATACCTGCTTGAAATTTGAGGGATTATGCAATTTCCAAAATAGTTCTATGTTTTCTTTCCATCACTACATTCTGCTGAAGGGTATAGACACATGAAGTTTAATACAAAATACCAAGATTATAAGTTTTATATTCTAGCCAGGAAATCTTTAAGTACAACAATCACTTCAGACTTAAACTCGATAAAAAAAACCAAGTAAATCTAGAATAATCATCAACAATGGTAACAAAGAACCTCGTGTTATTATAGGTAGGCACTCTATAAGGTCCCCATATATCACAATGAAGTAGATAAAAAAGAGCCTTTGACATAGAGGTGCTATGCTGAAAAGGAAGATTAGTCAGCTTAGCAAGGGGACACACAATGAAAATATGATCTTCAACCTTCAATTGGCTTAGTACAGCATACCTTTTAAGCACCTCAACAGGTGCATGGCCCATTATTTTATGCCAGAGAACACTAGAATCTGAAAGCAACTACACACTATTAGCACATCTATTTACACTTATTAGCAGTGAAGAAGTATTTTGATGAATGTAAAACCCTTGATCTTCTTTACCAATCCCCAACACCATTCCAGTACAAAGATCCTAGAAGATGCACAACTCAAGAAAAAATTTCACTGAACATTGCAACTCCTTGGTAAGTTTTGATATAGATGGGAGATTATATTTAAACTCAGGCAGATATAGGACATCAATAATGAGAGAATTGATAAGTACACTAGAGGTGCCTTTGTGAGAAAATGAAACCTCATCACCTATTGGAAGATATTCCTTACTTTGTAAAGACTGAGATATTTCATGACAATTATGCAATATATCAGGGTTAGAAACCATATGATTAGTATCACCGGTGTCAGTCATCCAACTATCACCTACAGTAGGACTGATTGGAGTTATCATGATACCTACATTTATTGTAAGTGGAGTGGAATCCTTTTACTCCATCCCTTTGTTGAGTTGCATGACAATCTGCTGATATTGTTCAGGTGTAAAAGGAGAAGTTGTGGTAGAAATAGCCTATGATGAACTAGATTGAGACAGCTTATCATGGGTAGAGTATGTGTCCACAAAGTATGCAGAATTAGGACAATTATGAGGAGCAGTGTTTCCTACTAAATGTACATATTGTCCTGCTCCTTTCTTCTTGGATTCGGGCCAATCTGATAGGTAACCAATCATTTTGAAACATTGCTCCTTAGTATGACCATTATAACCACAAAACTTACAGATCACTAGTGGTCTTTTCTGTGTAGCACCTCTATAGGTGAAAGCTATTGTTCTCCCCTCATAGATACCTACAACCTTAACTGAATTGGTATTTTCTAAACCACTAGGTCCTAAATACACTCCTTTTCCTTTGTAACCTAGTTTAAGTGTAAAGAAGATTGTTGCATCCAGTGTATTATTAAGATAACCCACAGAGAAACTAATAGCTATAGATCACTGACTTTCATGATCCACAATTATGGAATATACCTTGTTAATGGATAGTATATGGGTCATTAAAAAAATTTGGCTTCTACACTGAGAGTATGTCTCATTCAGACCAATTAGGAACCGTAACACTCTTTGATAATCAAAGTGTTGTCCATAGCTTCTAGATTCAGGGCAGCTACATCTAGGAGAGGGAATGAGAGCATTTAAGTCATCCCAAAGAGATCTCATATGAGAAAAATAATAAGCAACTGATAGAGTTCCTTGAGAGTGTGTAACAATTTTTCTATTCAAGTAGAACACTCCAAAGCCATTTACCTAATCAAACCTTTTCTTTTAATCTATCCACACATTATGAGCATTAGAGGCATAGATAATACTACTCAACTGATCCTTTCGTACTAAATTCATAATCCATGACAAAAAAATAACATTAAATCTCTCCCACTGATCATGGACTGATTCATCAAAGTAATTTTTAGAATATCACCCATCAACAAAGCTTATTTTGTTCTTACCTAACAGACTCAAGGTCATGGATCTACTTCATAGGGTAAAATTTTTAGAGCCAGTAAGCTTAATAGAAATAATGGAGCTACCTGGAGTGTTGTTTGGATATAGATACAAGGGGTGATTGTGGTCAATTTCAATTGTAATAGCTAATGTAAATGTATTTCCAGGTGCTGCAGTTGTAGTTGCAGGTTTTGCAGCTGAGTTTCGAGTAACGTCCATTTAATATCTTTGCAAGCAATGGAATAGTAGCTGTCATTCTCACTAATCAGGTGAAAACGACAATCTCTAGCATCAATTACAACCAACGATCTATAATTTCTCTGATACTATGTTAGATTTCTACACTATTGAACTAAGAGCTTGAAGAAAAGAGGGAAGAAGATTCTAGAACAAGAATAGTATCTGAATTTGTCTTAACTCATTATGCCACTAAAAGTTGATATTTATAGAATTAGTTTGCTCCTAGTGACAGCCGTACAATTATAGCTGTCACACTTAACTAACTAACTAATTCACCCCTACAAAATACACGCTAACTTCCTCTAACTAACATCGACTTGCTCATTACACTTTCAACTAGCTCAACAAATCCTTTTGTAACTAATTATGATTAGGTAGTTAAAATAAGGTAACAAATTTAAAAACGAGACCTAATATGGAAAATAACAAGGCTACATCATTACCACACATGCAACTGAAATGTGAACTTAGACCAAAATTATATATATATATATATATATATATATATAATAGATGGATATGGTGATAAAATTAAACCTCTATATCAGTCTACAAAAAAAAGTTTTAGAAGTACCATATCTATAAATCAGAAATGTAAGTTTACATTTACCAAAACCCAATATTTTCTTATGAACTTGAAAAACCAAGTCATAGATTTGGTTCCAATTCTTCTTCTCAGCCTGCTAAATTTATTCAAATCAACTTCTATTGCACAACTTATCATAATTGGAACTTGAGGGGACGACAACCAAATCCTAACATGGTAGTGAAAAGCCCAAAAATATGAACCATTATAACCATGGATAAGACTCGCGAAACCATATACAAGGGAACTTAAAATTTCTTATTACCCTTAGTGGGATGAGTTTATAGCCATACATAATCCAATCACATGTTAAAGATCGAATATTCAAATATCTTCATTTCCTTTTTAAAAACTTTGTGTTCTATCTTGTAGGTGCTAAGGCATTGGCATGCTTCAGATGTTAACTGTGAGAAGATCTTTGAAGAACTGAATGATATGGCACATAATCTAGGGATCGCTTGGTGTTGTCGATGGTCGGTGAACACAACAATTAACTATTAAGGTTAAACTGCCTAATCGATATGTTCCGATGGGAACAAATAGCAATGACATGATCACGTCAACTTCTAGTGGTGGAAATTGCTTGCTCTTCTGAAATGAGCTTGTTGGTGATTTGAAAGTTAGGAGGATGTCATGTTCACATATGTTTCATATTAATTGTATCAAAAGTTGGCTAGGGGAAAATAATGGTTGCCCATCTTGTATTGCCAATGTTAATGACTTAGATAATATGATATCTAGTATGGAACTATAAAGTTGGGTTTATGAGACTGGATTTTAGTATTCATTGAGAAGTCATTGGATTAATGTTTTTTTTTTCATGTTATCTTTTTTTTTTTTTACTTTTGGATTATTATGTACTAGGTTCTAAAGGGAAAAATTTCACTAGAAAAGTTTCGGATTGGAATATTTAAGTATGATATAAAGTATATCTTTTTCAGTTTCATGATTTTTTATAAGTGAAAAGAATCTACTTCACTTAGCTTTATGTGAACACAAGAGGAAGAGTTAATAATATGAACATCAAAAATGGGATTTGAAGCTTAAAACACGCGCGGAACACTTTCCTAAAAATGATATTTGCTCCCTCTTCTCTCCGAGATTGCTATGAAATTTAACACAACTTGTTTTAGTGGATATGACAAGCCTTCAGATTTCTGTACCTAGCAAATAGTGAAGATAATCCTACTGAAAAGCAAGAACTCTAATACTTGATCTTTTGTGGGGAAGAAAAAGTTTTTTTTGTAGAGAGTTAAGAAGAAAGAAAAATTTTTCTGCAAAACAACACTTGAAGAGTTTATATAGTTTAACTTCTAATCACAACACCCTTTCATAAGAGACGTACCCTTTCAATGAAAGACCTATCCTTTCATAAGAGACACACTCTCTCAATAAAAGATATATTCTTTCATAAAAGACACACACTTTCAATAAAAGGAAACTCTTCATTCAAAACCTTTTTAATTAATTTATTTTAAACAAAAAATTGAACAATCTCCCACTTCTTTAGATATAAATTAGGATACAAAGATCAAGTAATGTTCACGCATAGATTAATGTATCTTTCAATTTGAACATCACCATAGTGCAATGTCACAAGATGAAATCAAAATTCCACGTAGCATAATAGTTTTAAACGTGTTATTCCTTGTGATATCATTGGTGACTTTACATGCATAAACTTTTCATTCCTGCTTTCCACTCAAACATGCTTAGCACTTATTTTTCTAGTGTCCTTTTCATATTTGAGACACTTGTTCCACGAACAGAACCTCATTAAGAGTAACAAAACTCAACCCTCCAATCTATGACAACCAGTACTAGTATATCTCTTACTTAAGTACTAAAACATCCACGTATCAACAATTTGTTGTTACCCTTTGAACCTAAAACTATTCAATTCATAGTGTTGGGTAGGATTGCCATCATTGGTGGGCCCAATTAAGGAGTTTTTACATAATTATACTTAAAGATGTATTCAACAACTTCCTTTTAATAGGTTTAGTAAATAGATTAGCCAAATTCATTTGATTTCACAAATGTGGTAGAAGTTATAGTTCAATCCTGAGTTAACTTTCTTACATAGTCAAGGACTTATAATATGTAGCACCCCACACTTTCGGGCTAAAGTTGAACTGTCTTTACTACCTTTATAAACACAAACCCAATGGTTTCTATTTAGATATAAGAGTGAATAACATTTACTAAGTGTGGGAACATCCCTGGAGATGAATATTGTAACATTCCGTACTTGTATCACTAAATAACTCCCTCTAAAATGACCTTTAGAACCCTCGTATGGATGGTAGACCAAGTCTGGACGTTGTAGGTTGCAAAGGGGAGTTTCAAGACCTTAAAACAAGTAGGTGTCATACAATTGACCCTTTGCAAAGGTCAGGCATCACATGAAAAATGCACAAGTCCACTAGAAAGGGTTTGCAATTGCCATGCGTCGCCCACTTGGGGTTGTGCAATGGCCATGCATCACGCACTTTGGCCTGTGCAATTATTGTGCTCCGCATGGCAACGTAAGTGCTTTGTTTTGTATTATTTTAGGGATGTTAAGGTCTTTTCACACCCCTTAACCATCCCTAATAACTTGTAGAGGAAATTCAGATCCTTAAATGTGTATTAACACCCATAAAATGAAGATATAATGTGGTATAAAATGAAGGATCTGTAAGTCTAGGTATTACGATACCATGTTATGATGTGCCCCAAGCAGAATAAGAAAAGAACTATTCATAAGAAGGAAGTATTATTTTAAGAGACTAAAATGGGGCTTAAAGAGGGTTAGATGGTTACCCAAAGAAGGCACGAGTTCAGATAACTCATTGCCCGAAATCGCGTTTTACCAACACGGGTTTTATTTTTCCCTAAAATAGGGGATTGTATGATGTCAATGTCCTTGTGGCATAGTAGAGAGCAGACACTCCATCCCTTGTGGAAAACATAGTTTGAGCGATTGGTTGTCGAGTCAAGGAAGGATTCCATATAGCCCATGGAGTTACAAAATTATAGGGTGTACCATCTAGCTCGAAAGTAATACAAAGAGTTGAGTAAGTGTTTTTACAAGATTGGTTGAAGCCCATTAAAATTATGCCCATGTATTTTCAATTGTTTTATGATGTCATGATTTTACGAAATGCTCTCACTTATGTTATACAAAATATATTTTATTTTTGGATTGTTCTACATACCAAGACTTTTGAGTATTGACACCCTATATTTCAGGTTTTGAGGCCCAGTCCCATGGTCCTACAACCCAGTAGATTATTTTAGACTTTCAGAGATTGGTGATCCTCTCTTACTTCAAAAGGTGTCATATGCATTGTGTTAGTTTTTAGTGGTGTTATGGTCTGCCCGAGGGCCTTGTCCTTGTTTAGACAAACTATTTTTTTCTATTTTAGTAGAGGCTTCTTAGATTGTTTTAGGTTGTTTGGTTTTCCCCTTTGATACAATATTATGAAGTTTTAAGTTTGATTAAGGGACTACCATGTTTTTAGTTTATATTTCACCCTTTGATACCAAATGAGTTATGCTTATGATTTCACGCTAAGGGTCTCTTGGGACTTCATGATTTGGGATAATCTCCATGGCCACGGTCCCAACTTGGGTCATGACAAGTTTGGTATCAAAGCACGATTCATAGTCTTGGGGTGTCTACGAAGCAATGTCTAGTAGAGTCTTGCTTATGGGTGTGTTGTGGACTACACTTATAATTAAGAGGCTACCAGACATTTAGGAGTTGTTTCTCATTCTATCATACTCTAGTTCATGCTATAGCATCGTCCATACGAAAGTTATCAAAATTCCTTTCTTGCATTAATTTTATGGGCCATGCCTCATTGTCGAGGTGATATACGTCCAAGAGTTTAGAACCCCAATGATGTAGTCCATTCTGATTGAGTTATATATGAAGTTATGTTATAGCATAATGACTTGAGAGGAGACCATTAATGCTTCAAAGTATATTGATTCGAGTGTATATCTCTATCGTAATGCAATCATACTTTCTAGAATGAGGTAAAAAGTGTATTCAATCTCTTTCAGAATCCTTGTTGTAGATGGCATGCTTAAGGGTAGAGATATGTAGAAGAATATTGGAACAATATTTCTACCCAAGTAGTATTATATGTTAATGTGTCAAGACCTATTGGTAGTAAAATGGTCCAGAAATTAGTGATATGGAGTCACAAATCTAGAAGTTAGAGTGAGGATGACTTTTGCATAAAGAAGCTAGTCTTAGTTGTATAACCTTCGATTGAGAGATGGATTGCAATTTTACTGTGATAGACTAATGTTGTAGCAAGATTTATGGATTGTATGGCAGTCTTTGAAGGAAGAGATTGGATATGATAGTTATTTATTCAAAATAGGGAAGGAGCATAGAGTGGATAGTTATGGTTGTTGCAGAAATCATTTATAGATGGTAAACAGAAAGGGGTAGGTTATCCAATAAGTTATAATTATAGAATAACTTAAGTAAAACTTAGTGATGTTTAAGGAATTTTGAAAGTAGTCTAAATGAGTGCACAGGTAAGTAGATTTACTATGAGAAAGTAGAACATGTTAATAAGATCACAATAGGTTATATTATAAGATTAAGGTCGACTATCCGTATTATGTGTCTTTACCACCCTTGGTTATCTTTTCTCTAGTAGTTGTAAAGTAGTATTGCATGTGAGAAGGCATGTGGTAGATTATAAGGTGTGGTTGTAATGTCGTGGAGAGAATGAAATTATGGGTCGTAATTAGGTGAAATGAGGAATTTTGTGTTGATTTCCCCATTTGATGGACTATTATAATATGTGGCATGCTTCATTAGTAGTACGTGATTTATTCTCGACTATAGGCTTGAACATTAGATGTGGATTATGGTGGTAAGAATAGTAGCTTATGATTAATGATGCATGTTTTGTATGAGTAAGTAGTTGGCTTGATTTGATGTGTGCAATAGCCTAGATTGGAAACTTCAAGATTAATGAGTGGACAATTTTTATATATATATGAGGACAAGAGTAAAATGATGAATAGTGGTTGAGTTATTAAGTGGATATGAGCGTAAATATATAAGAATAAGTTGTACCGCCAGGTAGCATATTGTTAGATAAGGTTTTATATGTATAAGAGTCTTGTGTACCTAGTTCATGTTCTTGAATTTTGTATTATGGAGAAGTCTGGGGAGATATTGTACGGTGTTCTTTAGAGTTGAATTGAGGAAATATAGACAGGCAATATGAACTTTTGGCATAGTTTTACAAATTTTGTTAAGTTGTAAGTTATGTGATTAGAGATCTAATGTTAGTTTGTTAAGTAGTGGAGAATGGATTGTTATGTGATAAGGAGTGTGGATGTGTATACTTATGAGAGTGTGAGTTGTACGGTGATGGCGATGGAGGCTAGCGAAAGTTAAGAATAGCATTCCCGAAAAGCAATGCCTTCAGAGTATAGTTTATTAGGGGGAGTTTAGCATTTATGTGTATGGTGATACCCCATTGTGCCGAGTGTTGTGCTTGTAGATTTAATGAGAGGTTATGTCCGCAAGCCTAGGATTATGGCTTTGATATGAGAGGGAGATGATATACTAAGGTAGTTTTTGAATTTTCTCATGGTGGCAAGTTTCAGGGAAGATTCATGGAAAATATATTAGCAAGATCCTCCTACTTCAACTTAAGATCTCATTCTACTAATGTCTTATGTATTCAAGCCATGCCTATTCCTAGGTTAGAATTCTCTATGCAACTTATGTCCATGTTCTGACCTCCAAAATAGAAGCAATAATGTCCCTCGGTGATCTAATATTCCAAGTATCCAAGCTCTATGTTATGTTGTTCATGATCAATAGCTCCATGTTTCATGTCATGCTTAGTTCTAAGGAATTGTATTTTTATATGTTACCGATTCATTTTATGTCAGGATTAGCCAAATTGATAAGGTTCATGCAAACTCATGACTATCTCACCTCTGAAAATAAGAAGCAATAGCTTTAAGTATCAGTCCATGTATCAATCGTTGACTTGATGAATTTTGGCCTTTTGTTATACAACTCATGATGTATGCGCTCATGCTTCTCATGGTTCCCAGTCCTAAGAACTCATGTTGTGTATGTTTACATTCGAAAGACTCTTTATTTATGATCTAGGCATTTGATATATAAAGCATTTTGTGCCTATGGTATTGTATCTTACTGTAACACCCCGTACTTTCGGGCTAGAATTTAGACTGCCGTTCCTACGAGTATAGACCCGAACTAGATGATTCCTTGTGAATATATTATGGGGATAAATCCTATTGTGTGGGAATATCTTTGAATATGAATTGAGGTCAAGAAAAAAATCCGCAAACTCAAAGACGAGTTGAAAACATTTCTATCGATTAAGTCTTAGTGGACGTTTTAACTTGAGTCAACTTCCATCGGCCATAAATTTTTGTATATATAGAATTAGAGAGCCTACTATATATCAAATGAAAGGCCTTCGAAGTATTTTTCCAATGATACCAATTTTGCCTAAATTCTATAACCGAGGCAAAAGTTATGACTTTGCAAAGTGAAGTGTGTCGCCTAACAAATTGCCTAAGTCCACTGAAATGGTTATGCTATAAGTTAGGAGCCATCCAACCTAGCTTAGGCAATGGGTTAGGCGCTGCCCAGCCTAACTTAGGCAATAAGAATGCGCCGCCCAGCCTAGCTTAGGCGATGGGCAATGCGGCGCATACCTTATGGCCCAACAATGTAATTTCAGCATTTCAAGTCATTTTAAGGGAAACTAAGTCTTTTCACATCCCAAAACCATCCCTAATCATCCCTAAATTAATTTAGGCTTATTAGTAACGTCTAAACTCTCCTAAGATCTCTAATTCATCCTTCAAGAACAAAAGAGGAGAAAGCAACTAGGGTTTTCGCAATCAAGCTTAAAGGTCCAATCTTTTTGAAACTTCTTCACGAATTCTTTTCAACTAAGGTAAGTGAGGTTTATCCTAAAACTACATGGGCTTGTTGAAACACTTTCATATGGTCTAAAGTTTATCAAGCATGAAATTATAAAGGAGTTTTGGAATCTATGTTTTAAATTATGCATCCTGAATGTTTCCATGCTATTATTGTTTTGGCCTTGAGGCCTTTCCCCTTAAACTGAGTTATACTCATATGTATATGTATGAAATTAAGTTTTGAAGATTGACTGAGAGCAAATTATGAAGTCCCTCTCTTGTGATGAATTGAAGTTTATAATCTTATTGGGAATGATTTGAAATGCATGTGTTATGGGTTAGAAGTGTTTTTTTCTTGATTTTATAGTATTTGAACATGATTTAGAGACGATGAGAGGGATTCTTCTTGCTAAACTATACCTTTGTTTTAAAGAGAAAGAATTTATTTGATTGAGTAAATTGACATGACCACCTTATGTTATTGAAATGTTGAAAAAAAGAAGGTTTCTTGTATTTGTTTACATGAGTTCATTAGATTGATTTATTGATATAGTGGTCCCAAACCTTATGTTTTGAAAATAGAGATTATACTATGTTATTAATGGCTCAGAGATGCGACTTGCAAGTCAATGGTATGATGATACCATATAAATGTATGCCATATTAGAGCTAGAGTTTTTAGAGTTTAATTTCAGAGAATACATGTTTTAAAGAGTTAAAAATAGGCTTAAAGAGGGTTAGGTGGTTACCCGAAGAAGCCACGAGTCAATCGACTCATTGCCCAAAATCGTGATTTGCTGACACGGGTTTATGACACCTGAAAAGAAAATTGTACGCTGTCGATGACCCTATGGCATAGTAGGGAAACAAAGACTCCAACCCTTGCAGCAAACTCGGGTTGGGGGATTGGCTGTCGAGTTAAGGGCCTATTCCATATAGTCTGTGGAATTGCAGAATTGTAGGGTATACCACCTAGCATAAAAGTAAGATAAAGAGTATGACACAGAGTTCAGATGATTGTTCAAAGTCTTTTAAAATACCTATGTGTTTTCATATCATACGTTATATTTATGAACTATTTTTGAACTGCTCTGACCTATGTTGAATAAAAATTATTATTTTGGATTTTCTCTGTGTACCAGTACAATTGTATTGACCCCCTACCTTTCATACGGTCTGAGGTTCAGTCTAGAGGTCCTGCTAAGCCGTAGAGTTTTCAGATAGAAGTGAAGTGTGCAGTGGTGAGCCTTTTTTATTCCGAAAGGCCTATGTCTTTCAGACTTTGTCATTTATTTTTTGGTTTAAGTCCACTGGAGGCCTTGTCCTAGTTTCAGACAGTTGTTATTTTTGTACGTAGTAGAGATTTCACTGACTGATTTAGATATTGTCTAGATGTTGTTGGATTTCTTTCTTTATTGTCAAATTGAACTCAGAGTATGACCATGGTTCCATCATGATTTATTTTCCACATCTTTTCTTTATTGTATGAATGTTGTGCATGATTACCAGACAGAGAAGGGCGTCCGTTCCTTCGTGGTTCAGGATGCTCCTTACGGCCAAGGCCTCAGCTTGGGTCATGACAAACTCAGAATCAAAGTGCGGTTCATGGTCCCAGGGTGTCTGCAAAATTGCATCAGGTGGAGTCTTATTTATGGATGTGTAGCGCGCCACACTTATAAATAGGAGGCTACAAGGCATTTAGGAATGTCTCACTTTCTTCATGTTCTAGTTCATGCTATGGAGTCAGAATATCCCACTTTCATACTCTAGTTCATGCTATGGTGTTGACCATATGAAAGTAAAGATATCCCAAATCCTACTCTGATGTTCTCAGATATGTCTCGTTATGGAGGTAATTCAAGTGCAGGTGTCTAGAATATAAATGGTATGGTCCTTTTTGATTGAGTCATGAAAGATTATAAAATTGTACAAGGACTTGAGGGGCTTCCATGAGTTCTATAAAGTGTATTGATTCAAGCTTATACCTTTATCTACATCAATCGTGCATTTGAGCCTGAGGTGTGAAGTGTATTCATTCCCTTTCAAGATTCTTATTGCAGATATCATGCATAAGGGGAATAATGTATAGTAGAATGTTGGAACTATTTTTTTGCCCGAGTAGTAGTGTATGTTAAAGTGTCATGACCCATTGGTAATGAGATTGGACCAATATATTGGTGATATAAAGTCACAAGGTTAGAAGTTAGAGTGGGGGTGACTTTTGTGTATATAAAAATTTTTAGTTGTATAACCGTTGATTGAGGGATGATTATCCATTTATAGTAATAGACTAATATGGTAGTAATATTTGTATATTGTAAGGTATTCGATAGAGGAAGTATTTGGTTGTGATCATTATCTATTCAAAACTAGGGAAGGGGCCTAGAGTAGATAGTCATAGTGGTTATAGAAACCTCTTATAGGATGTTAATGGAAATGGTTAGATTAGCGAATAAGTTATAATTATAGATTCATTGTTGTATGTGGAATTTGAAGGCAATTAAGTATGAAGTGAGAAAGTAGAATACGTAGATAAGATCGAATTGGGTTATGTTATATTCTTAGAATCGACTATTCCTATTATGACCTTACCCCCTTTTTTTATTGACTTTATTTTGGTAGTCGTAAACTGGTACTTCATGTGAGAAGGTATGTAGTGGATTTTGAGATGTAATAGTGATTTCTTGGAGGTGATTTGGTTGTAGGTAGTATCTAAGTGAAATGAGGTATTTGGGTTCAATTTCCCCATTTGATGTACTAGTATCATATGTTGCATGCTTCACCGGTGGTACGTGATTGTTGCTAGACTATAGGCTTGAACTTTAGATATAGAATATGGTGGTAAAAGTAGTAGCTTAAGGTTAATGATGCATGTTTTGTTGGAATTAATTAGTTGTCTTTATGGGATGTGTGAAACAGCCTAGGTTGATAATTTATGAAAGATTTAAGTGGTAATTGTGAGATATGTGTATATGAGGATCAGTGTTAAAATGATAAGTTATAGGTGAGTCATTAAGTGGATAAGGGTGTAAGTATATAAGAACAAGTTGGCCCCCCATGTAGCATGGCGTTAGGTTAGATTTTATGATATAAGTTATGCGATTAACGATCTAATATTAGAAGGTTAAGCAGTAGAGAGTGGATTTTTATTTTATAAGGTATGAGGTTGTGTATGATCTTGGGACTGCGATTTGTAAGTTGATGATGATAGAGGATAGCAAAAAAAAAATTAGGAGCAGCGTTCTTGGAAAGCAATGCCTTTAGAGTATATTTAAAAAGGGAAAGTTAAGCATTTACGTGTATAAGTGTTTTGCATACCTAGTTTGTGTTCCTGAAATTATGGAATGGAGAAGTTTGGGGAGTTCTTGTATAGCGTTATTTAGAGTTGAATTGAGAAAATATGAGTGGCCAATATGCGCCTTTGGTATAGTTTTACAAATTTTGTTAAGATGCAAGTTATGTGATTAGAGGTGTAATACTAAGTATTCTCAGGAGTTGAAGATGAAGTGTTGTGTGCCTAAAAGTGTGGTTGTCTATGCCCCGGATAACTTTAGCCATAAATAGATGACTTTGGAGTTTGAAGGATGTTAGGATTCGTGCACCTGAAGGGGATGTTCAAGCATAAGAATGAGTTTAGTGTCCTTGTTAAAAAATCTATAGACGGGAGTTTGTGTTCATGTGTATGTTGGTACCCCCTTTGTGATTAGGTGTGTGGATATCAGGAGGCTCAGTGCTTCAACTAGTCTCCATGTTCCTCGAATGGTTGGCGCATCTGATTTACGTGAGTATGGGTTACAGGGTGATAACTATAGAGGCTAGCGAAAGTAAGAGTAGAATTTACGGAAAACAAGACCTACAGCGTATATTTTATTCGAGAGGAATTAGCGGTAATGTGTATGGTGGTATATCTCTTGTGTTAAGAGTTATGGATATATATTTGATGAGAGGTTATATCTGCAAGTCTAGGATTATGGATTTTGTCTAAGGGGGAGATGATGAGTTAAAGTAGTTCTAAAATTTTCTTATGGTGTCAAGTTTTAAGTAAGATTCATGATAAATCTATTGCAATTCAAGCAAACTCCTCATATTGAATTTACGAGGTCACTCTGCTAATGCCTTACGTTTTGTATCCAAGTCCAACCTATGTCTAAGTTTTGAGCACTCTGTGTAACATATGACATGTCCCGACTTCCAAACTAGAAGAAATAATGTCCCTTGATGATCCAATATTCTAAGTATCCAAGCTCTATGTTATGTTTCTCATGAACAACAAATTTGTGTCCCAAAGTCATGATTAGTTCTAAGGAACTATGTTTTCGTATGTTAACAATTCATTTTATGTCGGGATTAGCCAAAATGATAAAGTTGTGTGAACTCATGACTATTTCAATTCTAAAAATGAGAAGCGATAGCTTCGAGTAGAAGTCCTTGCCTAAATCGTCGACTTCATGAATTCCACACTCATGTTATAAGAATCATGATGTAAGAGCTCATGTTTCTCACTATGGTTGTCCTAAGAACTCGTGTTATGTTGAGTTTATGCCAGAAAGACCCTCCACTTGTGATCCAAACACTTGATATATGAAACACTCTATGATTGTACCGTATCTTCAACTCATGTCCCAGCTTGAGTATGGCAATAAGTATATGTTATAACCAAATAGTGTTACTCCGTTTCATGATGCTCTTACTCCGGACCTTTAATGACCATCTGTATGCTAGTATGGCGGTGGTTGTGGAAGCGTAGAAGTGTTTTAGGTGGGGGATTAGATGTTGTTGTAGGTGAAAATTTTGATGTGATTTCTTGAGCTAAGGTTAGAAGAGCAGGGGAAGGAAGGAGATAAATATTCTTTATGTGAAATAGTTAGGATGGAAGTATATGGCAAGAATCTTGGTGAAAATGATTGAATTTGCAGGTTTTAGTGGAGATGTCCATAAAGTGGGGTGTGGTAGTGGTAGGCTGAAATTTTGTGATTGATGAAAACACAAACTAATGTGCTATGCGGTTAGTATTCTTTGAATTAAGACTTGAGGTTGTTGGATTATAGTGATGAGGTGAGATGATTTCTTATGTGATGTAGAGTACAGGGTCCTGTAGTTTAAATTAGCACCTCGTTCCTCCGAGTTAGGCTTCAACATAGAAGTATTATATGATGCGATACAAATTCTTGTGATTAGATGTGTTATGGAAGAATTATAAGTTTGAAATGATTAAGTATGTTGATTAATGTTGGGATATAGACAAGTAGTGTTGCTAAGTTTAAGTCTTTTCGTGGTAGCTTTAAAGATTGGTATAGACAAGTACGATGGATTAATGTTCCGCGAGAAGCTTATCTCATCTCTTGTACCAATCTTAATTAGGCCAAGGACTCTTAGGAAAAGTTATGTCTTACAATGTTTTAATCATGTTCCATAAAACACATGCCAAGATCATGTCGACGTAAAGTTTTGTTATCTCATGTTTCGTGCTTACCCATTTCCCTAGGGGTTATCTTGGAGATCGTATGGTATCTTTGAATATTTTTGTTGAGGAAAAATGTTCAAATAAATAACACGTTCTTTATTCCATACTTTTACAGCTTCAAGAAGTCCCTACTCATCATTTGGGTATGAATGAACCTATGGGAGAGATAATGTAACACCCCGTACTTTCGGGCTAGAATTTAGACCGTCGTTCCTAAGCGTATAGACCTAAACTAGATGATTCCTTGTGAATATATGTGAGGTGATAAATCCTATAGTGTGGGAATATCTTTGATTATAAATTGAGGTCAAGAAAAAATCTCCAAACTCAAAGACGAGTTGAAAACATTTCTATCGATTAAGTCTTAGTGGATCTTTTAACTTGAGTCAAATTCCATCGACAATAATTTTTTGTATATATCGTATTAGAGGGCCTACTATATATAAAATAAAAGTTCTTCGAAGTAGCTTTCCAACGATACCAATTTCGCCAAAATCCGATAACCGAGCAAAAAGTTATGAATTTGCAAAGTGGAGTGTGTCGCCTAACAAATCGTCTAAGTGCACTGGAATGGTTATGCCTTAAGTTAGGCACCGCAAAACCTAGCTTAGGCAATGGGTTAGGTGCCTCCCAGCCTAACTTAGGTGATGGGCAATGTGCCTACCAGCCTAGCTTAGGAGATGGGCAATGCGGCGCATACCTTATGGCCCAATGATGTAATTTCATCAGTTTAAGTCATTTTAAGAGAAACTAAGTCCCTTCACATCCCAAAACCATCCCTAATCATCCTTAAATGAATTTAGGCTTATTAGTAACATCTAAACTCTCCTAAGATCCCTAGTTCATCCTTCAAGAACACAGGAGGGGAAAACAACCAGGGTTTGAGCAATCAAGCTTAAAGGTTCAATCTTTTCGAAACTTCTTCATGAATTCTTCACAACTAAGGTACTTGGGGTTTATCCTAAAACTACATGGGCTTGTTGAAACACTTGAATATGATCTAAAGTTTATCAATAATGAAATTATAAAAGGGTTTTGGAATCTATGTTTTAAATTATGCATCCTGAATATTTCCATGGTATTATTGTTTTGGTCTTGAGGCTTTTCCCCTTAAACTGAGTTATACTTATATGTATATGTATGAAATTAAGTTTTGAAGATTGATTGAGAGCATAATTATAAAGTCCCTCACTTGTGATGAATTGAAGTTTATAATATTATCGGGAATGATTTGAAATGCATGTGTTATGGGTTGAAAGTCAATCATCATACCATATCATTTCCCAAAAGAAGGCACAAGCTAATCGACTCATTAACATTATCGTACAAAATTAATATTATCGTCATACGAATGACTTGCAAGTTGTATCTCTGAGCCATTAATAGAATAATATAATCTCCATTTTCAAAACATAAGGTTTGGAACCGCTATATCAATAAATCAATTCAAAAAACTCATGTAAACAAATGCAAGAAACCCTTTCTTTTTCAACATTTCAGTAACATAAGGTGGTCATGTCAATTTACTTAATCATATGAAATTCTTTCTCTTTAAAACAAAGGTATAGTTTATCAAGAAGACTCTCTCTCATCGTCTCTAAATCATGTTCAAATACTATGAAATCAAGAAAAAAACACTTTCAACCTATAGCACATGCATTGCCACCTGAAAGGGTTTGCCGATATGGGTTTATGACACCTGAAAGGGAAATTGTACGCTGGCAATGGCCTTGTGGCGTAGTAGACAAATAGAGACTCCAACTGTTGTGGCAAACTTAGGTTGGGGGCTTGGTTGTCGAGTTAAGGGAAGATTCCATATAGTCCGTGGAATTGCAGAATCGTAGAGCATACCACCTAGCACAGAAGTAAGATAAAGAGTATGACACAGATTTTGGATGATTGTTCAGAGTCTTTTAAAATGCCCATGTGTTTTCATATCATACGTTATATTTATGAACTATTTTTGAACTGATCTCACCTATGTTGAATAAAAATTATTATTTTGGATTTACTCTATGTAACAGTACAATTGTATTGACCCCTTACCTTTCAGGGTCTGAGGCTCAGTCTAGAGGTCCTGCTAAGCCGTAGAGTTTTCAGACAAAAGTGAAGTGTGCATTGGTGAACCTTCTTTATTCTGGAAGTCCTATGACTTTCAGACTTTTTCATTTATGTTTTTGTTTAAGTCTACTGGGGGCCTTATCCCAGTTTCAGACAGTTGTTATTTTTGTATGTAGTAGAGATTTCGCAGACGGATTCAGATGTTGTTGGATTTCTTTCTTTATTTTCAAATTGAACTCAGAGTATGACTATGGTTCCATCATGATTTATTTTATGCATCTTTTCTTTATTGAATGAATGTTTTGCATGATTACCAGAAAAAGAAGGGGGTTCGGGCCTTCGTGGTTTGGGATGCTCGTTATGTCCAGGGCCCAGGCTCGGGTCGTGACACTTACATCTCAGGTCCCACATTGAGTAGTGCAATAAGTATAAGTTATAATCAAATAGTGTTAATCCCATTCATTATGCTTATTCTTGGGTCTCTTAATGACCCTCCATTGTTAGTATGATGGTGGTTGTAGAAGTGTAATAATATTTTAGGTAGGGGAGTAGATATTCTTGAATGTAAAATTTTGACGTAATTTCTCAAGCTAATGTTATAGGTGAAGGTGGAAAGGAGGAGATGAACTTTCATTGTGTGAAATAGTTAGGAAAGAGATATGTGGAGAAAATCTTTATAAGATCAATTGACTTTGCTGGTCTTTGTGGGGAGATCAATAATATGGGTGTAGTAATGATAGGCTTGAATATTGTGATTAATGAAAACCCAAACCAATGTTCTATGTGGTTTGCACTACTAGAATTATGAAATGAGGTTGTTGGATTATAGTGATGAGGTGAGGTGATATTCTTAATGGGAGGTGGAGTACAGGGTCATGTAGCTTAAGTTAGCACTATTTAACTTCGGGTTAGGCTTCAACATGGAAGTATAATGTGGTGGGACTCAAACTCTTTTGGTTAGGTGTCACGCCCCAAATCCCATTGGAGCGGACTGGCACCCGTAGCCGAGGAGGCCCGGGAGAACCCGTTCATAACCTATACTTTAACATTTACATTACTTATGAAAATTAGAAATTTGGGCAGCACTTCGTTGTAAATAGAAGAAAACAGTACCTGTATCAGCCCAGCAGACACACATATATATATATATATAAACAGTAATTGGCCGTCAGATCCATCACGTCTATCAACCAAACACTCCTATGGCTGTACAATATGTCTACAAAAGCCTCTACATAGATACACAACTGAGTTAGGGTCGGGACATACTCCCGCCCACAAAAGACTTTTATAAAAATACCAAAAATACATATAGAAACGACTAGGGATGCCCCGAAACAACTGGAGCTCACCACTAACAACAGAATGTCCTGGCTCTTACTGCGGAGGTGTACGACCTGAAGTACCTATTCCAGCAGGCATGAATACAGGTCCCCCGTGAGGGACGTCAGTACGGAAATATGTACTGAGTATGTAAGGCAGTGAGTATGAAGATGAGATACAAAAGATCAACAGAACCCAGATACCAGTGAATAAACAGTATGGGTAGACCACACTTAAAAGAGCTGATGGGATACCTGCACATTACTTACATATCATTACTTCCCGTATTCCTTATCAATACATAACATATGTCATACAATGGCCAACTGATCAGTGGTACTAATACAATACATCAGGGACCACCCCTGGAATAGCATATATACATAATTTTTATAATACAATGGACAACTGATCAGTGGTACTAATACAATACATCATATCAACAATTTAAAATAAAGACATTCCATCTCTTACTTCAATTAATCTTTGAGATTGGTTACTTTGTGGTCACACCTTTTGGAACTTGAAACCATGATACCTCAATAGGAAAAACATGTAAATAGGTAATCAATATCATGAAAATGAAGTAGAGAATCATGGATACCTCATTAAACCATTTCGGAGTCAAAAATAGTATATGGACATTTTTTTTACTAGCCGGACATCTTAAAAGTGAAAACAACTTCAATTGGTAGTGTCGAAGATCATATGATGTTATTATGTGTCATGTGTCGTAGGACAATGTTGGAAGCTTACTTGAGAGTGACATGGGTCATTATTCATGCCAAAGATTAGATAGAGTATGCCTTACATACCTTGATATAACCACTTCAATACAAGTCCAACTTGACTTCCCGTACTCTTCGAACACTTATCTACAATAAGTCATTTGTGCCAAACTAGTATTAACAACCAAACCTTACCATTTAGGTATTATCTTCACCAAATAATGTCTAGGAAGTAATCCTTTAACTCATCAATAAGAGTGCTACATACATCCTCTTATACTCTTATTACATTCACATATCATGCACTTTCATGCAATATCCCTCAACATCACTCTTAGCCTTTATTTCCCCTCTTAATCACCATCCAATACCAACATGATCACTAGGCATACATAACCACTAATATAATGATATATCACAACAATTCATCCTCCATAATCCAATACAACAACTTCCATAATTTACTACTAACAATTTATACAAAACAATTCATAACTATGTTTCTAGTTATCTTCCAACATCAAGACAATACTCATAATCCCTTATCAATACTTATTCATGGATAAGAATCAAGAATAAACAATATTCATACCTTAACAATGAACTCTTGTATTTAGAATCCTCCTTACATAACCATGGGGTGCTTCTCGAAGCTTTCGAGATGGTGAACACAACTACGGAACCAATTCGAATTTTCTACGGTTGAATAACAAAATATTTGAAGTTGAAATTAGGCTAGGGTTTCACCTTATCTTAATAATTGGATGATATATGATATATATGAGGCTAATTTTATGTTTATAAAGACCAATTTTTCGTCCAATAGGTAATAGAATATGACCATTTTGCCCTAAAAATTTAAATAAATCCGAATCTGTCTCCAGTGGACAGTTTTGACAGGCTGAAGTAAATCGATCATAACTCTTTGCTCCGGTATCTTATTTGGGTGAAACCAATTGCATTGGAAATATAATTCAAAGGTATTTGATTTTCATATAAAGTATACCACCCAGTTCTTCCTGTACAAGGAGTTATGGTAGTTTAAAGTTGACCCAAAAATCTGTCCCACAATTCTGTTCTTTTTTTTGGTAGGCTGTAGTAAAACGGGTATAGCTCCTTACTCAGACATTGGATTTGGATGAAACCAATTTCATCGGAAATAAGACTCTCGGAGATTTTCGTCGATATATAGCATCTCACATAGTTCTTTTTTTACAAGGAGTTATGATCGTCTAAAGTTGATCCAAAAAAAAATTGCCTAGCTGCAGTAATTTTCCTGCAGACTTACTGTTCACGGGCTTCCCGGCCACCGTTTTGAAATTTCGAATGTGCTCTCTTATATGAAATACTCCTCTATTTTTGGCAAACTTTATATCGTTAGAAATCTTATTCCAATACCTACACATAAAACTATTGACAGGATACTTCCGAACACCATAAACTTAATTTAACCCATACGCAAGCCTTTAGGACTCCATATAATCGCGATAAGTGTACGAAAAAATTTATGGGGTGTTACATTCTCCCCCACTTAAGAACATTCTTCCTCGAATGTTAGCATAGTTACTCAATTAAGACATGTCCAAGCTTACAATTAACATATTCATCATCATAACATACTTGCATAAAAATAAACACTTACCTGTTATTGTTCTTCTTCCGTCTCATGAACTTCCTCCTCATCGTTGAATAGGTAAGGGTACTTAATCTTCGTCTCTTCCTCGGCTTCCCATGTGATCTCCTCAACTTGATGATTCCTCCAAAGTACTTTTACCGATGCTCTCTCTTTATTCCTTATCTTTTGAAAAGACTTCCAGAAATTCGCGGTAAATTGAGCTCCTCGATCGGATATAATTGAAATTGGAACTCCATGTAACCGAACGATCTCCTTAATATACAACTTCGCATACTCTTCCGTCGTATAAGTTGTCTTAACTGGTCAGAAGTGCGCGGATTTGGTAAGCCTATCAATGATCACCCATATGGAATCAACCTTCCGAAATGTACGAGGCAAACCCGTGATTAAATCCATATTGATCTTGTCCCACTTCCAGACTGGAAGATCTATACATTGCATGTAACCACCGGGTTTCTGTTGTTCTACTTTGACTCTTTGACAATTCGGACATTCAGCTACAAATTCGGCAATATTCTTCTTCATGTCATTCCACCAATATATTGCTTTAAAATCTTGATACATCTTAGTCGACCCAGGATGGATGGAATACCTTGAACAGTGTGCTTCTGTCATAATTCTCTTTCTTAGCTCAACTACATTAGGTACACATAAACGATTCTGACACTGAAGCACTCTTTCTCGCGTAAGATCAAATGCCTTTGTCGCGCCACTCTGCACATCCTCCTTAAGCTGCAATAAAATTGGATCTGCATACTGCTTCTCTTTCACTTCAGCTATCAATGAAGATTCCGCTGCATTACGTACAATAACCTTTTCATCTGGAGTTTCGAGAAGTCGAACTCCCAAATTATCTAGTTGGTGAAGATGCTTATTCATCCCCTGTTTTTCTATAGATGCCATTTTAGACTTACGACTCAGTGCATTCGCTACCACATTCGTTTTTCCTGGATGATACAAGATATCAACATCGTAATCTTTCAACAATTCAAGCCATCTCCGTTGCCTCAAGTTTAGATCTTTCTGACTGAAGATATATTGCAGGCTCTTATGATCGGTATATATGTCAACATGAACCCCATATAAGTAGTAGCGCCATATCTTCAAAGCAAATACAACTGCAGCTAGCTTAAGATCATGCGTGGGATAATTCCTCTCATGTGGTCGCAACTGTCTAGATCCATAGGCTATTACTCTACCATGTTGCATTAATACGCATCCTAAGCCAATTCTCGAAGCATCACAGTACACTGCATACCCTTCTGTGCCTTCAGGAAGTACCAATACCGATGTAGAAGTCAACTTGCTCTTCAGATCTTGGAAACTCTTGTCACAGGCATCATTCCATTGAAACTTGGAGGTTTTATGCGTCAACTTAGTCAAGGGTGCAGAAATAGAAGAAAAACCTTCAACAAACCTTCTATAATAACCTGTCAACCCGAGGAAACTATGAATCTCTGTAGGCGTCGTGGGTCTTGGCTAATTCTTCCCAGCCTCAATCTTCTGAGTGTCAACTTTTATGCCTTCACTGGATACAATATGGCCCAAAAATGCCACTGACTTGAGCCAAAACTCACATTTAGAAAACTTCGCATATAGCTTACGATCACGAAGAATCTACAATGCCTGCCTTAAGTGATTAACATGATCCTCTTTTGATCTAGAGTAGACCAGAATATCATCTATGAAAACTATCACGAACACATCTAGAAATGGCTTAAACAGCCTATTCATCAGATCCATAAAAACTGTGGGTGCATTTGTCAGCCCGAATGACATAACCAGGAATTCATAATGACCATACCCTGTTTGGAAAGCTATCTTGGGTATATATTTATCCTTGACTCTCACTTGATGAGAGCCTGATCTCAAGTCAATCTTTGAAAAACACTGGGCACCCTGCAACTGGTCAAATAAATCATCAATTCGGGGAAGAGGGTATTTATTCTTGATAGTCACCTTATTCAATTGCCGATAGTCAATACACATCCTCAGGGAACCATCTTTCTTACACACAAACAATACTAGTGCTCCCCAAGGGGACATACTAGGCCTGATGAATCCTTTCTCTAGCAAGTCTTTCAGTTGCTCTTTCAATTCTCGCAACTCTGTTGGTGCCATTCTATAAGGAGGAATTGAGATTGGCTGTGTGTCTGGCAACATATCAATACCAAACTCCACTTCTCGTTCAGGAGGTAAACCTGGTAGTTCTTCAGGAAATACATCAGGAAATTCATTCACAACCGGAACGGTCTGAAAAGTTGGCGGCTCTGCCTCTGTATCCCTTACTCTAACCAAATGGTATATGTACCCCTTGGAAATCATTTTTCTTGCCTTAAAGAAAGAAATAAATCTACCTCTCGGCGCGCCAACATTACCCTTCCATTTAAGGACTGCCTCATTTGGGAAATGGAAATATACCTTCTTAGAACGGTAATCTACTGTAGCATAACAAGACGCTAACCAATCCATGCCCATAATAACATCAAAATCTACCATTTCTAACTTAACAATATCAGCCATCGTATCACGACCACATATATTCACAACACAATTTTGATAAACATTCCTAGCTATAAGAGATTCCCCCACTGGCGTTGATACTTCAAAGGGCTTGGCTAATAATTCGGGTGTTCTTCCGAACCTTCCCTCAACCAACGGAGTAGCATACGATAATGTAGAACCAGGATCAATTAAGGCATACACATCAAATGCAAAGATGGACAACGTACCTGTAACCACGTCTGGAGAAGCCTCTAAATTCTGCCGATCTGCTAGGGCATACACACGGTTCTGAGCTCTGCTAGAACTAGATGCTCCTCTATCACCTCTACCGTGACCCATAGGTTGTGTACCCCTACTCAAAGGAGGCACCGATGATGACGCAATAGCTGATCCGGTAGGTCGTGTTATACCACCTGTGGTCCTGCGTGGGCAATCTCTAGCCATATGCCCCGGCGTACCGCACCAAAAGCAATTGTTCGTTCCAAGCCGACATTCGCCAAAGTGAAATCTTCTACATATGGGGCACGGGTGTCGTGGAGGTCTCAATTGACTCATACTCCCTTGCCCTTAATACCCCACTGTTTGCAAACTCTGATTTTCACTGCTTTGCCCGAACTGATTACCTCTGAACCTTTGAAATTGCGGAGGAGCACTAATTGCAGGATAAGAAGATAACGGGCTAGGCAATCTATGAGAGAACGAAGGCCTAAAACCTCCCTGAGATGCCATAAACTGCCCTCTAGCTCTGGCCCGCTTAGAATATCCTTTTTCTGATTCCTGGGTTCTTCTTCTTTGCCTCTGATCTTCCATTTTCTGAGAGAAAGCTTGTATCCTTGATATATACATGTCCTTGTTCAAAGCAGCAATGGTACAATCTCTAACCAAGTATGGTTCCAATCTATCCACATAGTGATGAACACTGTCATCCATAGTAGCTACCACATTAGAAGCATATCAAGACAAGGAGTTAAATTGAAGACTATACTCCCTTACACTCATATTACCCTGACGAAGATTTAGGAATTGATCTGCACGGGCCTGACGAGTCTCAAATGGAAGATAATGATCAATAAATGCATCTTTGAACTCTCCCCACGTAGTTAGAGGTACATCAATACCCCTAAATCGTTTCCAATCCTTGTACCACAATATAGCCTCTCCTTTCAGTCTATATGCTGCTAGCTCAACCATCTCTTTACCGGATATGTGCATAACATCTAGAGCCCTTTGGGTTTGATCGACAAAGTCCTGCGGGTCTTCGTTAATATCTGATCCGGTAAAAGTTGGAGGATCCAGTTTCAGAAAATCCTGTGTCCGAAGGCTAACTGCTCTATCCGTACCACTAGAACCCGTGGTAGGAATAGCTTGCCCTTGAACTTGACCGGAAACTATAAGCGTCAGAAGTTGTACTGCATCCCTCAAATCTCGATCTACAGCATTAATAGATGGCCTTTCCGGAGGAGAAGAAGCTCCTGATATATGCTCAGCTTGAGACTCACTTGTTCAGCTTGTGCCGGTGGTGACTTACTAGTACCTTCTCCGGCCACTACATCTACTCGCTTCCACTTATTCTTTCTCCTTGTAACCGACATCGTTACTATAATAAATAAATAAATAAAACAATTGGATTAAGCGATCGATTATGACTTTATCTCTAATATGGGCTCTATTGCACGATCTAAGAAATGAAGAATGGAAACAATCCCTAAATGTTCAATAGCCTCCTGTTTATAGATGTGGTGCACAACACACCGATAAACGAGATTCTACGTAGACACGGCTTTGTAGACTCACTAGGACGAACTTCTCTGATACCACTTCTGTCACGCCCCAAATTCCATTGGAGCGGACTGGCACCCGTAGCCGAAGAGGCCCGGGAAAACCCGTTCATAACCTATACTTTCACATTTACATTACTTATGAAAATTAGAAATTTGGGCAGCACTTCGTTGTAAATAGAAGAAAACAGTACCTGTATCAGCCCAGCAGACACGCATATATATATATATAAACAGTAATTGGCCGTCAGAGCCATCACGTCTATCAACCAAAAACTCCTATGGCTGTACAATATATCTACAAAAGCCTCTACATAGATACACAACTGAGTTAGGGTCGGGACATACTCCCGCCCACAAAACACTTTTATACAAATACCAAAAATACATATAGAAACGACTTGGGATGTCCCGAAACAACTGGAGCTCACCACTAACAACAGAATGTCCTGGCTCTTACTGCGGAGGTGTACGACCTGAAGTACCTGTTCCTGAAGGCATGAATACAGGTCCCCCGTGAGGGACGTTAGTACGGAAATATGTACTGAGTATGTAAGGCAGTGAGTATGAAGATGAGATACAAAAGATCAACAGAACCCAGATACCAGTGAATAAACAGTATGGGTAGACCACACTTAAAAGAGCTGATGGGATACCTGCACATTACTTTCATATCATTACTTCCCGTATTCCTTATCAATACATAACATATGTCATACAATGGCCAACGGATCAGTGGTACTAATACAATACATCAGGGACCACCCCTGGAATAGCATATTTACATAATCTTTATAATACAATGGTCAACTGATCAGTGGTACTAATATAATACATCATATCAACAATTTAAAATAAAGACATTCCATCTCTTACTTCAATTATTCTTTGAGATTGGTTACTTTGTGGTCACACCTTATGGAACTTGAAACCATGATACCTCAATAGGAAAAACATGTAAATAGGTAATCAATATCATGAAAATGAAGTAGAGAATCATGGATACCTCAATAAACCATTTCGGAGTCAACAATAGTATATGGACATTTTTTTGACTAGCCGGACATCTTAAAAGTGAAAACAAGTTCAATTGGTAGTGTCGAAGATCATATGATGTTATTATGTGTCATGTGTCGTAGGACAATGTTGGAAGCTTACTTGAGAGTGCCATGGGTCATTATTCATGCCAAATATTAGATAGATTATGTCTTACATACCTTGATATAACCACTTCAATACAAGTCCAACTTGACTTCCCGTACTCTTCGAACACTTATCTACAATAAGTCATTTGTGGCAAACTAGTATTAACAACCAAACCTTACCATTTAGGTATTATCTTCACCAAATAATGTCTAGGAATTAATCCTTTAACTCATCAATAAGAGTGCTACATACATCCTCTTATACTCTTATTACATTCACATATCATGCATTTTCATGCAATATCCCTCAACATCACTCTTAGCCTTTATTTCCCCTCTTAATCACCATCCAATACCAACATGATCACTAGGCATACATAACCACTAAATAATGATATATCACCACAATTCATCCTGCATAATCCAATACAACAACTTCCATAATTTACTACTAACAATTTATACAAAACAATTCATAACTATGTTTCTAGTTATCTTCCAACATCAAGACAATACTCATAATCCCTTATCAATACTTATTCATGGATAAGAATCAAGAATAAACAATATTCATACCTTAACAATGAACTCTTGTATATATATTCCTCCTTACATAACCATGGGGTGCTTCTCGAAGCTTTCGAGATGGTGAACACAACTACGGAACCAATTCAAATTTTCTACGGTTGAATCACAAAATATTTGAAGTTGAAATTAGGCTAGGGTTTCACCTTCTCTTAATAATTGGATGATATATGATATATATATGAGGCTAATTTTATGTTTATAAATACCAATTTTTCGTCCAATAGGTAATAGAAAATGACCATTTTGCCCTAAAAATTTAAATAAATCCGAATCTGTCCCCAGTGGACAGTTTTGACAGGCTGAAGTAAATCGATCATAACTCTTTGCTCCGGTATCGGATTTGGGTGAAACAAATTGCATTGGAAGATAATTCAAAGGGATTTCATTTTCATATAAAGTATACCACACAGTTCTTCCTTTACAAGGAGTTATGGTCGTTTAAAGTTGACCCAAAAATCTGTCCCAAAATTCTGTTTTTTTTTTTGTTAGGCTGTAGTAAAACGGGTATAGCTCCTTACTCAGACATTGGATTTGGATGAAACCAATTTCATCGGAAATAAGACTCTCGGAGATTTTCGTCGATATATAGCAGCTCACACATTTCTTTTTGTACAAGGAGTTATGATCGTCTAAACTTGATCCAAAAAAAAATTGCCTAGCTGCAGTAATTTTCCTGCAGATTTACTGTTCACAGGCTTCCCGGCCACCGTTTTGAAATTTCGAATGTGCTCGCTTATATGAAGTACTCCTCTGTTTTGGTCAAACTTTATATCGTCGGAAATATTATTCCAATACCTACACATACAACTATTGACGGGATACTTCCGAACACCATAAACTTAATTTAACCCATACGCAAGCCTTTAGGACTCCATATAATCGCGATAAGTGTACGAAAAAATTTACGGGGTGTTACATTAGGTGTGTTATGGGGGAATTGTCAGTTTGAAATGATGAAGTATGTTATTTATTGTTTGGGTCATAGTAAAGTAGTGTCTCTAAGTTTAAGTCTATTCGTTGTACCTTGCAAGGTAGAGAATGCTTCTATTCCTATCTCCTACAAAACCTTATTCAATGTCGAGTATCAATGTAAATCAGGCCTATCATCACCAAATAAACTAATTCCTTATGTAGTGATGATTATGATCCATAAAACTCTTGTGCAATGTCGTCTCTAGGTCAATTCTTATTATCTCACACTTCGTGCTTATACGATTCACTATGGGTTATCATGAAGCTCCTTTGATACATTTACATATTTTGTAGTGCAAAATGTTCAATGTGAGGTTACGTTCTTTATTCCATAACTTTAGAGCTTCAACAAGTTCCTACCCGTCATTCTAGGATGAATGATCCCAAGGGGGAGATAATGTAACACCCCGTACTTTTGGGCTAAAGTTGAACCGTCTTTCCAACATTTATAGACCTGAAACCCAATGGTTTTTATTTAGATATAAGAGTGAATAACATTTACTTAGTGTGGGAGCATCCTTGGACGTTGTGGGTTGCATGGGGGGAGTTTTAAGACCTTAAAACAAGAAGGCACCTCACAATAGACACTTTTCAAAGGCCATGCATCACATGACAAACGCACAAGGCAACTGGAAAATAGTCATGTGTCTCCCACTTGGCGATGTGCAATGGTCATGCGTCGCACACCTTGGCCTGTGTAATTATTGTGCACCGCATGGCAATAGCATAGCAGTGTAAGTGCTCTATTTTGTATTATTTTAGGGGATTTAAGGTATTATCACACCCCCTTAACCTTCCCTAATCACTAATAGACGAAATTATGGTCCTTAAACACATATTAACACTCGCAAAATCCTCAATTCTTCTTCCTTAAGCACAAAAATATAAAACTAACTAGGGTTGGAGAAATTAAACTTCAAGGGTCAATTTTCTCAATGTTTTCATCAATTCAAAGGTATGTGGGACTATCCTAAATATCATGGGTGTAATATTTAACATTTTACAAGCTTTAGAGTATATATGTATGTACGTATGAAAAAGGGGTTTTCAAATTATTAAAGAGCATGCATTGTGAACCCCGTTTTATGATAAAATCTTGTTTAAACTATGAGGGTTTTCCCTAAACTTGAATTATATTCATAAGTATGAATTTTATGAATTTTGAGAATTTATATGAGAGAATGATTGACAAAGTTACCTCTCTTGTTATAAAACCCATTATTTTTATAAGTTGTGCGTTGATTATAGGGATGGTTAAAAGCTTTAGTTTAAAGGTCTACTGTCATTTATGAATTATACTATTTTTATGACTAAGTGAGAGGGTGTTTCCTTTATTTATAAATGCTCATGTTCTTGATAGTGCAATGCATGTAATTGATGAAAGAGATGACAACCATATGTTAGACTATCGAAAAAAGAATATTTTGGCATATGTTTTCATGTGCTTTTGAAATGTGAACTCTCATATGTTGTTTAAATCTTTTGAGTGGTCATTAACATGCTTTCAAATAAGGAGGAGTAGATATGATGTGGTATGAAATAAAGGACTTGCAAGTCTGGGTATAACGATACCATGTTATGATGTTCCCTAAGAAGAATAAAAAAAGAACTATTCATAAGAAGGAAGTATTATTTTAAGAGACTAAATAGGGGCTTAAATAGGGTTAGATGGTTACCCAAAGAAGGCACGAGTTCAGATAACTCATTGCCCGAAATCGCATTTTACCAACACGGGTTTTATTTTGCCCTAAAATAGGGGATTGTATGATGGCGACGGCCTTGTGGCATAGTAGAGAGCAGATACTGGCCTGGTGTTGACCATATGAAAGTAAAGTTATCCCAAATCCTACTCTGATGTTCTCAGATATGTCTCATTGTGGAGGTAATTCAAGTGCAGGAGTCTAGAATATAAATGGTATGGTCCTTTCTGATTGAGTCATGAAAGATTATAAAATTTCACAAGGACTTGAGGGGAGTCCATGAGTTCTATAAAGTGTATTGATTCAAGCTTATACCTTTATCTACATCAATTGTGCATTTGAGTCTGAGGTGTGAAGTGTATTCATTCCCTTTCAAGATTCTTATTGCGGATATCATGCATAAGGGGAATAATGTAAAGTAGAATGTTGGAACTTTTTTTTCACCCGAGTAGTAGTGTATGTTAAAGTGTCATGACCCATTGGTAATGAGATTGGACCAAGATATTGGTGATATAAAGTCACAAGGTTAGAAGTTAGAGTAGGGGTGACTTTTGTGTATATAAATATTTTTAGTTGTATAACCATTAATTGAGGGATAAATTGTCATTTATAGTAATAGACTAATATGGTAGTAATATTTGTAGATTGTAAGGTATTCGATAGAGAAAGTGATTGACTGTGATCATTATCTATACAAAACTAGGAAAGGGGCCAAGAGTAGATAGTCATAGTGGTTATAGAAACCTCTTATAGGATGTGAATGGAAATGGTTAGATTAGCGAATAAGTTATAATTATAGATTCATTGTTGTATGTGGAATTTGAAGGCAAGTACGTATGAAGTGGGAAAGTAGAATATGTAGATAAGATCGGATTGGGTTATGTTATATTTTTAGAATCGAATATTCCTATTATGACTTTACCCCTTTTTTTATTGACTTTATTTTGGTAGTCGTAAACTGGTACTTCATGTGAGAAGGTATGTAGTGCATTTTGAGATGTAATAGTAATTTCTTGGAGATGATTTGGTTGTAGGTAGTATCTATGTGAAATGAGGTATTTGGGTTCAATTTCCCCATTTGATGTACTAGTATCATATGTTGCATGCTTCACCGGTGGTACGTGATTGTTGCTAGACTATAGGCTTGAACTTTATATATAGAATATGGTGGTAAAAGTAGTAGCTTAAGGTTAATGATGCATGTTTTGTTGGAATTAATTAGCAGTCTTTATGGGATGTGTGAAACAGCCTAGGTTGATAATTTATGAAAGATTTAAGTGGTAATTGTGAGATATGTGTATATGAGGATCAGTGTTAAAATGATAAGTTATAGGTGAGTCATTAAGTGGATAAGGGTGTAAGTATATAAGAACAAGTTGGCCCCCCATGTAGCATGGCGTTAGGTTAGATTTTATGATATAAGTTATGCGATTAACGATCTAATATTAGAAGGTTAAGCAGTAGAGAGTGGATTTTTATTTTATAAGGTATGAGGTTGTGTATGATCTTGGGACTGCGATTTGTAAGTTGATGATGATAGAGGATAGCAAAAAAAAAATTAAGAGCAGCGTTCTTGGAAAGCAATGCCTTTAGAGTATATTTAAAAAGGGAAAGTTAAGCATTTACGTGTATAAGTGTTTTGCATACCTAGTTTGTGTTCCTGAAATTATGGAATGGAGAAGTTTGGGGAGTTCTTGTATAGCGTTATTTAGAGTTGAATTGAGAAAATATGAGTGGCCAATATGCGCCTTTGGTATAGTTTTACAAATTTTGTTAAGATGCAAGTTATGTGATTAGAGGTGTAATACTAAGTATTCTCAGGAGTTGAAGATGAAGTGTTGTGTGCCTAAAAGTGTGGTTGTCTATGCCCCGGATAACTTTAGCCATAAATAGATGACTTTGGAGTTTGAAGGATGTTAGGATTTGTGCACCTGAAGGGGATGTTCTAGAATGAGTTTAGTGTCCTTGTAAAAAAATCTATAGACGGGAGTTTGTGTTCATGTGTATATTGGTACCCCATTTGTGATTAGGTGTGTGGATAGTAGGAGGCTCAGTACTTCAACTAGTCTCCATGTTCCTCGAATGGTTGGCGCATCTCATTTACGTGAGTATGGGTTACAGGGTGATGGATGTAGAGGCTAGCAAAAGTTAGAGTAGAATTTTTGGAAAACAAGACCTACAGAGTATAGTTTATTCGAGAGGAATTAGCAGTAATGTGTATGGTGGTATATCTCTTGTTTTAAGAGTTATGGATATATATTTGATGAGAGGTTATGTCTGCAAGTCTAGGATTATGGCTTTGGTCTAAGGGGGAGATGATGAGTTAAAGTAGTTCTAAAATTTTCTTATGGTGTCAAGTTTTAAGTAAGATTCATGATAAATCTATTAAAATTCAAGAAAACTCCTCATACTCAATTTACTAGGTCACTCTGCTAATGCCTTACGTTATGTATCCAAGTCCTACCTATATCTAAGTTTTGAGCACTCTGTGTAACTCATGACATGTCCCGACTTCCAAACTAGAAGAAATAATGTCCCTTGATGATCCAATATTCGAAGTATCCAAGCTCTATGTTATGTTTCTCATGAACAACAAATTTGTGTCCCAAAGTCATGATTAGTTCTAAGGAACTATGTTTTCGTATGTTAACGATTCATTTTATGTCAGGATTAGCCAAAATGATAAAGTTGTGTTAACTCATGACTATTTCAATTCAAAAAATTAGAAGCGATAGCTTCGAGTAGAAGTCCTTACCTAAATCGTCGACTTCATGAATTCCACACTCATGTTATAAGACTCATGATGTAAGATCTCATGTTTCTCACTGTGGTTGTCCTAAGAACTCGTGCTATGTTGATTTTATGCCAGAAAGACCCTCCACTTGTGATCCAAACACTTGATATATGAAACACTCTGTGATTGTACCGTATCTTCAACTCATGTCCCACCTTAAGTATGGCAATAAGTATATGTTATAACCAAATAGTGTTACTCCCTTTCATGATGCTCTTTCTCAGGTCCATTAATGACCCTCTGTGTGCTAGTATGACGGTGGTTGTGGAAGCGTAGAATTTTTTTAGGTGGGGGATTAGATGTTGTTGTAGGTGAAAATTTCGATATGATTTCTTGAGCTAAGGTTAGAAGAGCAGGGGAAGGAAGGAGATGAATATTCTTTACGTGAAATAGTTAGGATGGAAGTATATGGCGAGAATCCTTGTGAAAATGATTGAATTTGCAGGTTTTAGTGGAGATGTCCATAAAGTGGGGTGTGGTAGTGGGAAATTTTGTGATTGATGAAAGCACAAACTAATGTGCTATACGGTTACTATTCTTAAAATTAAGACTTGAGGTTGTTGGATTATAGAGATGAGGTGAGATGATTTCTTATGTGATGTAGAGAATAGGGTCCTGTAGTTTAAATTAGCACCTCGTTCCTCCGAGTTAGGCTTCAACATAGAAGTATTATACGATAGGATACAAATTCTTGTGATTAGATGTGTTACGGAAGAATTGTAAGTTGGAAATGATTAAGTATGTTGATTAATGTTGGGATATAGACAAGCAGTGTTGCTAAGTTTAAGTCTTTTCATGGTAGCTTAGAAGATGGGTATAGACAAGTACAATGGATTAATGATCCGCGATAAGCTTATCTCATCTCTTGTACCAATATTAATTAGGCCAAGGACTCTTAGGAAAAGTTATGCCTTACAATGTTTTGATCATGTGCCATAAAAAACATGCCAAGATCATGTCGACGTCAAGTTTTGTTATCTCATGTTTCGTGCTTACCCATTTCCCTAGGGGTTATCTTGGAGATCATATGGTGTCTTTGAATATTTTTGTTGAGGAAAAATGTTCAAATAAATATTACGTTCTTTATTATATACTTTTACAGCTTCAAGAAGTCCCTACTCATCATTTGGGTATGAATGAACTTAAGGTAGAGATAATGTAACACCCCGTACTTTCGGGCTAGAATTTAGACCGTCGTTCCTAATTGTATAGAAATGAAATAGATGATTCCTTGTGAATATATGTGTGGTGATAAATCCTATAGTGTGGGAATATCTTTGATTATACATTGAGGTCAAGAAAAAATCTCCAAACTCAAAGACGAGTTGAAAACATTTCTATCGATTAAGTCTTAGTGGATCTTTTAACTTGAGTCAACTTACATCGACTATAACTTTTTGTATTTATCGTATTAGAGGGCCTACTATATATAAAATAAAAGGTCTTCGAAGTAGGTTTCCAACTATACCAATTTCGCCTAAATCCGATAACTGAGCGAAAAGTTATGAATTTGCAAAGTGGAGTGTGTCGCCTAACAAATCGTCTAAGTGCACTGGAATGGTTATGGTTGAGTTAGGCACCGCCAAACCTAGCTTAGGAAATGGGTTAGATGCCGCCCATCCTAACATAGGTGATGGGCAATGTGCCTCCCAGCCTAGCTTAGGAGATGGGCAATGCGGCGCATACCTTATGGCCCAATGACGTAATTTCATCATTTTAAGGGAAATTAAGTCCTTTCACATCCCAAAACCATCCCTAATCATCCTTAAATGAATTTAGTCTTATTAGTAACGTCTAAACTCTCCTAAGATCCCTAGTTCATCCTTCAAGAATACAGGAGGAGAAAACAACCAGGGTTTGAGGCTTAAAGGTCCAATCTTTTCGAAACTTCTTCACGAATTCTTCCCAACTAAGGTACTTGGGGTTTATCCTAAAACTACATGGGATTGTTGAAACACTTGAATATGATCTAAAGTTTATCAATAATGAAATTATAAAAGGGTTTTGGAATCATTGTTTTAAATTATGCATCCTGAATATTTCCATGCTATTATTGTTTTGGTCTTGAGGTTTTTCCCCTTAAACTGAGTTATACTTATATGTATATGTATGAAATTAAGTTTTGAAGATTGATTGAGAGCATAATTATGAAGTCCCTCTCTTGTTATGAATTGAAGTTTATAATATTATTGGGAATGATTTGAAATGCATGTGCTATGGGTTGAAAGTCAATCGTCATACCATATCATTTCACAAAAGAAGGCACAAGTCAATCGACTCATTAATATTATCGTACAATATTAATATTATCGTCATACCAATGACTTGCAAGTCGTATCTCTGAGTCATTAATAGAATAATATAATCTCCACTTTCAAAATATAAGGTTTGGGACCGCCATATCAATAAATCAATTCAAAGAACTCATGTAAACACATACAAGAAACCCTTTCTTTTTCAACATTTCAATATCATAAGGTGGTCATGTCAATTTACTCAATCATATGAAATTCTTTCTCTTAAAAACAAAGGTATAGTGTATCAAGAAGACTCCCTCTCATCGTCTCTAAATCATGTTCAAATACTATGAAATCAAGAAAAAAGCACTTTCAACCCATAGCACATGCATTGCCACCTGAAAGGGTTTGCCGAAACGGGATTATGACACCTGAAAGGGAAATTGTACGCTGGCAATGGCCCTGTGGCGTTGTCGAGAAATAGAGACTCCAACTGTTATGGCAAACTCAGGTTGGGGTCTTGGATGCCATGTTAAGGGCAGATTCCATATAGCCCGTGGTATTGCAGAATCGTAGGGCATACCACCTAGTGCAGAAGTAAGATAAAGAGTATGACACAGAGTTCGGATGATTGTTCAGAGTCTTTTAAAATGCCCATGTGTTTTCATATCATACGTTATATTTATGAACTATTTTTGAACTGATCTCACCTATGTTGAATAAAAATTATTATTTTTGATTTGCTCTGTGTACCAGTACAATTGTATTGACCCCCTACCTTTCAGGGTCTTAGGCTCAGTCTAGAGGTCCTGCTAAGCCATAGAGTTTTCAGACAGACGTGAAGTGTGTAGTGGTGAACCTTCTTTATTTTGGAAGGCTTATGTCTTTCAGACTTTTTCATTTTTTTTTTGTTTAAGTCTACTGGGGGCCTTGTCCCAGTTTTAGACAGTTGTTATTTTTGTATGTAGTAGAGATTTCGCAGACGAATTCAGACGTTGTTGAATTTCTTTCTTTATTTTCAAATTGAACTCAGAGTATGACCATGGTTCCATCATGATTTATTTTCTGCATCTTTTCTTTACTGAATGAATGTTTTGCATGATTACTAGACAGAGAAGGAGGTCCGGGCCTTCGTGGATTGGGATGCTCGTTATGTCCAGGGCCCAGGCTCGGGTCGTGACACTTATATCTCAGGTCCCACCTTGAGTAGTGCAATAAGTATAAGTTATAATCAAATAGTGTTAATCCCATTCATTATGCGCATTCTTGGGTCGCTTAATGACCCTCCGTATGTTAGTATGATGGTGGTTGTAGAAGTGTAATAATATTTTAGGTAGGGGAGTAGATATTCTTGAATGATAAAATTTTGATGTAATTTCTCAAGCTAATGTTATAGGTGAAGGTGGAAAGAAGGAGATGAACTTTTATTGTGTGAAATAGTTAGGAAAGAGATATGTGGAGAAAATCTTTATGAGAAAAATTGAATTTCCTGGTCTTAGTGGGGAGATAAATAATATGGGTGTAGTAATGATAGGCTTGAATATTTTGATTAATGAAAACCCAAACCAATGTTCTATGTGGTTTGCACTACATCAAATATGAAACGAGGTTGTTGGATTATAGTGATGAGGTGAGGTGATATTCTTAATGGGAGGTGGAGTACAGGGTCATGTATCTTAAGTTAGCACTTTTTAACTTTGGGTTAGGCTTCAACATGGAAGTATAATGTGGTGGGACTCAAACTCTTTTGGTTAGGTGTGTTATGGGGGAATTGTAAGTTGGAAATGATGAAGTATGTTATTTATTGTTTGGGTCATAGTAAAGTAGTGTCTCTAAGTTTAAGTCTATTCATTGTACCTTGCAAGGTAGAGAATTCTTCTATTCCTATCTCCTACAAAACCTTATTCTATGTCGAGTATCAATGTAAATCAGGCCTATCATCACCAAATAAACTAATTCCTTATGTAGTGATGATTATGATCCATAAACTCTTGTGCAATGTCGTCTCTAGGTCAATTCTTATTATCTCACACTTCGTGCTTACATGATTCACTATGGGTTATCATGAAGCTCCTTTGATACCTTTGCATATTTTGTTGTGGAAAATGTTCAATGTGAGGTTACGTTCTTTATTCCATAACTTTAGAGCTTCAACAAGTTCCCACCCATCATTCCGGAAGAATGATCCCAAAGGGGTGTTAATGTAACACCCCGTACTTTGGACTAAAGTTGAACCGTCTTTCCTACGTTTATAGACCTGAAACCCAATGGTTTTTATTTAGATATAAGAGAGAATAACATTTACTTAGTGTGGGAGCATCCTTGGAGATGAATATTGTAATATCCTGTAGTTGTATCACTAAATTAGTGCTCTCTTAAATGACCTTTAGAATCCTCGTATGGATGGTAGACCAAGTTTGGACGTTGTGGGTTGCATGGGGGGAGTTTTAAGACCTTAAAACAAGAAGGCGCCACACAATAGACACTTTTTAAAGGCCATGCATCACATGACAAACGCACAAGGCAACTGGAAAAGTTGTGCAATAGGCATGTGTCGCCCACTTGGCGATGTGCAATGGTCATGCGTCGCACACCTTGGCCTGTGTAATTATTGTGCACCGCATGGCAATAGCATAGCAGTGTAAGTGCTCTGTTTTGTATTACTTTAGGGGATTTAAGGTATTATCACACCCCCTTAACCGTCCCTAATCACTTATAGACGAAATTAAGGTCCTTAAACACATATTAACACTCGCAAAATCCTCAATTCATCTTCCTTAAGCACAAAAATAGAAAACTAACTAGGGTTGGAGAAATTAAGCTTCAAGGGTCAATTTTCTCAATGTTTTCATCAACTCAAAGGTATGTGGGACTATCCTAAATCTCATGGGTGTAAGATTTAACATTTTTACAAGCTTTAGAGTTTATATGTATGTACGTATAAAAAAGGGTTTTTGAAATTATTAAAGAGCATGCATTGTGAACCCCGTTTTATGATTAAATCTTGTTTAAACTATCAGCGTTTTCCCTAAACTTGAATTATATTCATAAGTATGAATTTTATGAATTTTGAGAAGTTATATGAGAGAATGATTTACAAAATTACCTCTTTTGTTATAAAACCCATTATTTTTACAAGTTGTGCGTTGATTATAGGGATGGTTAAAAGCTTGAGTTTGAAGGTCTACTGTCATTTATGAATTATACTGTTTTTATGACTAAGTGATAGGGTGTTTCCTTTATTTATAAATGCTCATGTTCTTGATAGTGCAATATGTAATTGATGAAAGAGATGACAACTGTATGTTAGACTATTGAAAAAAAAAGTGTTTTGGCATATGTTTTCATGTTCTTTTGAAATGTGAACTCTCATATGTTGTTTAAATCTTTTGAGTGGTCATTAACAGGCTTTGAAATAAGGAGGAGTAGATATGATGTGGAATAAAATAAAGGACTTGCAAGTCTGGGTATAACGATACCATATTATGATGTTCCCTAAGCAGAATAAGAAAATAATTGTTCATAAGAAGGAAGTATGATTTTAAGAGACTAAAATGGAGCTTAAAGAGGGTTAGATGGTTACCCAAAGAAGGCACGAGTTCAGATAACTCATTGCCCGAAATCGCGTTTTACCAACACGGGTTTTATTTTGCCCTAAAATAGGGGATTGTATGATGGCGACGGCCTTGTGGCATAGTAGAGAGCAGAGACTTCAGCCCTTGTGGAAAACATAGTTTGAGGGATTGGTTGTCGAGTCAAGGAAGGATTCCATATATCCCATGGAGTTACAGAATTATAGGGTGTACCATCTAGCTCAGAAGTAATACAAAGAGTTGAGTCAGTGTTTTTACAAGATTGGTTGAAGCCCATTAAAATTATGCCCATGTATTTACAATTATTTTATGCTTTTATGATTTTATGAAAGGCTCTCACTTATGTTATACGGAATATATTTTATTTTCTGATTTTTCTACATACCAAGACTTTTGAGTATTGACACCCTATATTTCAGGTTTTGAGGCCCAGTCCCATGGTCCTACAACCCAGTAGATTATTTTAGACTTTCAGAGATTGGTGATCCTCCCTTACTTCAAAAGGTGTCATATGTATTGTGTTAGTTTTTAGTGGTGTTATGGTCTGCCCGAGGGCCTTGTCCTTGTTTAGACAAACTATTTTTTTCTATTTTAGTAGAGTCTTCATAGTTTGTTTTAGAATGATGTTTTTAGTGACTAAATATCATAATATGAGATTAAAAAATAATTGGACACTCGATCAAATGAGTATAGGGGAGGGCAATGGTAGTAGCAACCAATTACTCAGAACATGTGTCTCTATTGAGAAGGACTCCTTGTTCTTAGACACTACTTGTCCATTGAACACTTACAAATAATAACACCACTCTTCCTTATGGTCACCACACACGTCTAATCTCTTGTCATGATATGTAGTCGTTCTTTAGTGGTTGGATGATTAATATTTATTTTAATTTATTTTATTTCCTCTCCTTTTTTGTGTCATCTCAATTATCTACGACTACTCTGTGTCTTAGATAACACTTGATCATGTACAAAAGTGATTGAGCTCACAATTGATGTATCTAAATTGCTTTACAATGTTCTAATGGTGTTAATTGACATACTTTAATTTTATTTTATTTAATTTCTCCTTTTTTGTCATTATTTTAAGTTGTCCATATATTCAGTAAGTTGATCATAGATTGTATGATATGTCTATAATCGACCTCAGTCTAAATCGATAATAAGTCAATATCCAGGATCATCAACCCTGATATCTGTATATAATTCATACGGGACCCAGTCGATTATAGAATTCGTATTTACCATAGTTGTATTTATTCGTACTGTACTCTGAGTTTAAACAATAGTTGCAAATCTTTATACTTACACTACTGTAAAAACACCAACAA
Organism: Capsicum pubescens; assembly: GCA_030864215.1. NCBI lineage: Eukaryota > Viridiplantae > Streptophyta > Magnoliopsida > Solanales > Solanaceae > Capsicum > Capsicum pubescens. The sequence goes on along the minus strand of CM061548.1, from coordinate 364,608,447 downwards.
AGACTAAGAGACATAAAATCATAATAGATAAATTAGAATATCATGAAAATAGAAACTTGTTTATAGATAGATAGATGTTCATTGCATCTATATTTACAATTTTGGGGGGGAAATCCCAAACAAAAAGACAAAAATGAAACTTTAAATTACATAATCCTACTATGATAGCGTCATTCAGCAATGAACTAAAAAACAAATAAAACTAAACTAAACTAGAGGGATGAAGAGGGGGTGATGAGTTCATGGGGGTCCAGGTTGAGCCTCTCAGCTATGGCTGGAAGATAACGAGTCATTTGTTAGAGCTCTCTGTCCAGCTAACATTGATCGGTGGCAATACCCTGGAAAAGGAAATCCAGGTCGCTGAGAATCCTAAGCAACTCTATATTGTTGATGGTTGTCATTCTATGCATATGTCGTAGTGTATTCCTCCTTCTAGCCATCTACTTCTCTCCTTAGTTTTTTTTCACAAATTTGGTTTACAATCGAAAAGGGCATCTTTGAATAGACCAAATCATAAGACAATCGACCAATAGAAGCTATACATGTGTTAATGAAAGGGGAGAAGGAGTGTGAGAATAGAAAATGAAAAGTCACATTGGTTGTAGCAGTTAAGTCATTTCAAACGATCGTGTTTCTTAAAACATAATAATTATATTGAAAGGTTCAGTGTTTTGGGAAAAGGGTTTCTTTAATAGACTACACGATTGGTCGATGATATACTATGTAGTTTAACTATACCATGTAGACCATGCATTGATCTATTATATATTTTGAGTCTAGTCGATGTGTAATGTGTATAGTCGATTTAAGAACTTGATATGGTAATTTTCAAATTAGCACCATTTCAAATGCGTCATAATAATTTTGAATTCAACATTGTATAAAGAAAAGGGTTTGTTCAATAGAAAATCAGGTAGGTTTATTATACACTACGTATTGAATATTTACTCTGTAGACCAAACATTGATATATTATATATTATGAGGATGGTCAATTATTTAAGTCTATAATCTATTTAGTACGTAGTATATAATATATGAACTAGAATCAATAATGCACAACAAAAAAAATCGATTTTAACTGCAGTTCAATGGTTTTCAAAACAAAATACACATTACATACTGTCCAGTGCATTTGAACAAATCAAAAACATAAAATACAACGCCAATCATATTATCCCATGTTAAGGTTGCATGTTGTTATCTTATGTCCTGACCTTTTGGACTTGGAGCACTAGTATCTTTTCTTGTACCTTGAAGGCTACAATACACCCTTAACGTGGTTCACCTTCTTCCTGAGTTTGGGATCGAAATCGGGTGGAAGAACTTGCATTATTAGATACTCTCGCTCCATACTCCACTCCGACTCCAGTGGTGTTTCACAAATAGGTTTCAAGTATACAAGAAGGTATGATTCTTTCGAATATATTTGTGAAGAGTAGTTTTAAATACTATTGTCGTATTTGTCCCCGTGCTTCAAATACGACGCTGTCATTGCATGAGCCCATAGCAATTTCACTAAGTCGTACTTTCTGCAAGAACATGATTGTCTCGAAAGATTAACTTTGGCGGAACGACCATAACCAAGAACGGTGAATTCGTCAGTGCTTCCGTTTATATTATTCACATATAATTTGTCACCCTCGGTCATATTTTCCCTCAAGATCATCTTAGCTACGGGAATGAATGTTCTCTTTGAATTTTCCACCTCCATATACTTGTTCCTAAATATTTTTCAAAATCTATGTGCAATTGAATTGAAGATGGCCTCCACAGGTTTAGAGTTTGAGGTTGGAGATTGGGTGTTTCTCAAGGTTTCTCCCTTGAAGGGGGTCATGCGGTTCGGGAAGAAAAGTAAGATGAGTCCATACTACATAGGACCATATCAGATTTTGAGAAGGGTAGGTGCAGTCACGTATGAGTTAGAATTGCTTGCCAGTTTGGGTTCCGTTCATCCAGTATTTCATATATCTATGTTAAAGAAGTGTATTGTAGACCATTCTTTAGTGTTGCCTGTCGAAGAAATCAAAGTCACAGACTCCTTATCCTATGAAGAAGAGCCTGTAGAAATTTTGGGTCGCCAAGTTAGAAAATTGAGAAACAAAGAGATTGCCTCTGTTAAAGTGTTGTGGAGAAACCAGAAAATTGAAGAAGCAACTTGGGAATCCGAAGTTGACATGAGAGCTAGGAACCCAAACCTTTTTGACCCAGTGGATGAAAAAGTAGAAGGTACCATCCTTGCCTTATTCTTTCTATGCCTCAGTATGCTTGAAGTCATGCTTGTCTGTGTTCCGCGTCAATATTCGGGGACGAATGTTCCCAAAGGGGGGATATTGTAATGCCCCGAAAGTTTCCAAGATAAAATTTGTCCCAAAAAGTATGAAGCATGGGATTTTAGAGTGAGTTATACTTAGCTACCTGTGGAATTCTTTAAATATTAACTTTTCATTACGTAGGTGACTGAATAAGGTTTCCGTTGATATAAGATTCGTCCAAAACGGACACTCGGTGATGGAGTTATGGTTATTTTATGTGCTAGTTGTAAAACATCGTCATTCAGGTGTTTAGCACATCGCGGAGGATCCTAATTTCGCATTCGTCAATTTACAGTGAGACTCCACGATCGTGGCGCGTCGAGAAGTGAGACAATTTCCCAATTGGCAATTTTCAGTGAGCCACCGCGATTGTGGCGCGTTGCGGTGGCCCATAAAATTGGGCACTAGTTATATTTTTACTCCATCTCATTAAGGGTAAAAATAGTACTTCTCCAACCCCTTATCATCTCTAACACGGGGTTTAATCCCAAAAACACCAAAGTAAGTTTATTTTCATCAAAATCTCTCAAGAAACTCCATTAGGGTTTCAGACTAAAAATCCTCATAGCTCAAGATTTAACCGTGGGTTTTAGAAGATAATTGGAGATTTGTAATCTTCACATCGTAGGCTCCAAGAATCATCCATTTACTTTCTCAAATAGAGGTACGTGGGGTTGTCCCAAATTTCATGGGCATGATTTTTGAAAAGAATTTACACAAGACCTTACTATCTATACGTATACATATGTTTTTACAAGTGGGGTTTTGTTTTAATATCAATATCATGTTTTGTGATATGGTTTTGAAAGAAATATTGAAATATCATGGGGTTGTTGGCTTGCATATATTTCAATTGTTGAATTGTGAACATGTGATCTGAATTTCGAAAAGGTGTGATGTATATGAATTGTGAATTCTTTAAATCCCCCATGATAATGTTTTTTACCCCACACTATACTTGTGTTAGACCATCGGGAGCATGGGTTTTTGCAATTGAAATGACATTACTCATAAATGATAAAGTTTCTTGAAACTATTACATGTTGAGAACCATGGTGCATGTGTTTGATATGTGTAAAAGTTTTATATATGTGCATGTTGTAAATGGCATAAAAAGTTGGAGAATTGATGTGGTACTGTGACTTGAAAGTCAATGGTATGACGATACCATATAAATGTATGTCATGACAGAGTTAGAGTTTGATTTAAGAGAGTTAGATAGTTACCCGAAGAAAGTACGAGTTGAAAGACTCTATGCTAGAAACCGTGATTTGTCGACATGGGATTATGGTACCATGCTTTGTGATCTTGTGTACCTTGATTCATGTCGTCCCAAATTGGTACTAGTGTTAGGTGCCCTGCTTTGTAATATTGTGCACTACCATGACATGTTGACTTGATTAGGGATTTTGGCACCCTGTTGTGTGATCTTGCGTGTCCCCCTTATAGATACTCCAATCCTTACGGCAAACTTGGATTGGGGGCTTAGCCTCCGAGTCAAGGATGGATTCCATATAGCCCGTGGAATTACAGATTGTAGGGTGTACTATCTAGCCAAAAAGTAAGACAAAGAGTGAGTCATGGTTTCAAAGAAATGTTTCAAAGTCTTTAAAATGCCTATTTGATTTCTTACTATATGATATGTTTATGAACTGTTTAAAATTTCTCTCATATATGTTGATTATAAATGACTATTTTGGATTAGATCTGCGTACCAGTACATCTGTATTGACCCCCCTGCCCCTCCAACCTCTCAGGTTCTGAGTCACAGTCTAGGGGTCAAGATAAACAGTAGATAATTCAGACTGCGGAAGAGATTGTGCAGTAGTGAGCCTTCTATATTGTAGAAGGCCTAATGTCTTACAGATATTCATCATTCTACAGTTTTAGTCTACTGGGGGCTTGTCCCAGACTTCAGATAGTATTATGTTGAGATTTAGTAGAGATTTCGCTGATTGAGTCAGATGTTATTTAGATATTATTGGAGTTTTCCTTCATTGTTAAACTAATTTCAGAGTATGACCATGTTTCCGTATTAGATTTATAAATTACATTTTCCTTTTATTTTATGAATGTTGTGCACGATTACCAGATAGAGTGGGACATCCAGGCCTTCATGGGTCGGATGTCCATCATGGCCAGGCTCTAGATCGAGTCATGACATTTTCCCCCTCCCATTTATCAAGTAACTAATTACCACCTCGCTGTGATCACAACTTAATTTACCGCTCTCTATTATGCTTTTAACCATATCAATGTATGAACCGTTGCAACGAAGGACAATGTACAATGTCTCCTTAGACGCGGTTTTCCAAACCCAACATTTAGGAGTCTCCTCCCATTCGCTAGAAAATGTACCACCAACAATCTATAATAGACATGATATACCTCGATAATAGTATTTAATAGAGTTGAATAGTGGTTTATACGCCTAGACTTAATAGTCATCTTCTTAGCTGTTGTCCGTACAGTGCATGATCGACCCTTTTCTGACAACCACTGGAATAATCCAACGAATTTCAGCTTAAAACAACCTAAGGATTGTTGGGATGTTGCTATTGAGCCAAGAATCGATTTTGAAATATGGGACTGATTTTCAAGATTTTTGTATGAAAATGAAAGAAAAATTAGAGCTTAAAATAAGCGAAAATGGCTTAAAACAATGGAGATAATGTCACTTTTCGATGGATGCCGAAAAATTCGACGAAAAATGGTCGGAATATTGAGGAAATGGCACCAAAATTGGGTGGTTGGTAGTGGATTGGTTGAGATGCTTTGGAATTTTTTTTATAATAATTATCCAATATTTATATTTTTGGAGATGGACAAAAGTATAATTTTAAAAAAATTGGGGCTCAAATGGGGAAAGGGGTTAAAGTGTATATTTTGTAACTTGAGTGCTAGGGTTGCATTTTCTTTTTGTGTTCCCATTAAAGTTTTTATTTTTCCAATTAAAAAAACTTGGTGTCTAAATGTCAAAAAAGATTTGGAAAGTCGCCTTTTAGCCAACTCCCCCTTGTGTTTTTCACATTAAGGTTTCATTTATTTACACTTGATTAAGATTTTAATTTCAAACATTCATATATCAGTCATTATGTCAAAATCTTATTTATTCAAATTTTAACTATTAATCATATTTTCTTATTGTTACAACAAATAAATGAGTTAGAATAGATTGGAATACTTAAAATTTGAAGCAAAGTCTTGATATCATTAACAAGTTTGATAAAATATATCTATAAAGATGGCAGTTCACCAATTTCAGCCATTTACCACCACCGCCGCCATTCTTCAATCACCATTATTAAATACTATACCATCATCCGCCAGCCAAAACCACGATCCTTACCACAACGACCACTATCATCAATCACAATATTTAGCTGTAGATGTTGTCATTCTTACAGGTGATTGTAATAGCCTAAATATATAAAAGAAAAAAAAAACAATACATATTATAATAGGTTAAAACACAATATTAATTTTTTCAAAAATAAAATACTGGGAATTTCCCCAAACACTCCAAACAACGACTAGAAGTGGTTAATTAAAACCTACTGAACAACATGATACGTTTATACATGAACCATCGTGTTCATCATCTCCAGCTAATACTCTTGCACTTCTACTTTTTTATGTATTTTCAAAGTGAGCCCCAGAGTTCCCCAAAACACTTCAGTAGAGCTTCAAACAACAAAGTATGCCCTCATGAAGTGGTCAAGGAAACTCCAGGGAATACCTTGAAAGATATTTATACGTGAGCCATTGTGTTGATCATCATCTATAGCATGTACTCTTGCACTTCTACTTGGATGTATATTTTCAAAGTGAGTCCCAAAGTTCCCCCAAACACTTCAGCAGGGCCTCAAACAATGAAGTAAGCCCTCATGAAGTGGTCAAGGGAACTCCAGGAAACACCTTGATAAATACTTATAGATGAACCATTGAGTTGATCATCATATCAAGCTCGTACTCTTGCACTTCTACTAGTTTATCTATTTTCAAAGTGTTCCCCGGAGTTCCCCCAAACACATCATCAGCAAGGGTTCAAACAATGAAGACCTTATGAAATGGTCAAGGGAACTCCAGGAAATACCTTGATAGATATTTATAAGTGAATCATTGTGTTAATCATCATCTTCAGCCCGTACTCTTACACTTCTACTTTTTTGTGTATTTTAAAAGTGAACCTCGTAGTTCCACCAAACACATCAGCAGGGCTTCAAACAATGAAGTAAGCCCTCATGAATTGGTCAAGGGAACTCCAAGGAACACCTTGATAGATATTTATGTGTGAGTCATTGCATTGATCATCATCTCCAGCTCGTACTCTTGTACTTCTACTTGTTTCTGTATTATCAAAGTGAGCCCAGAAGTTCCCCCAAACAGATCAACAGTGCTTTAAAAAATAAAGTAAGTCCTCATGAAGTGGTCAAGGGAACTCCAGAGAACACCTTGATCGGTACGTATTTATACGTGATCCATTGTGTTGATCATCATAATATACAGCTCGTATTCTTGCACTACTACTTGTTTGTGTATTTTCAAAGTGAGCTTCAAAGTTCCCCCAAACACTTCAACAGGGCTTCCAACAACGAAGTAAGTCATCATGAAGTGGTTAAGGGAACTCCAAGGAACACCTTGATTGATATTTTTATGTGAACCATTACATTGATCATCATCTCCACCTCATACTCTTGCACTTCTATTTGTTTATGTATTTTCAAAGTGAACCTCGGAGTTCCCCCAAAGACTTCAGTAGGACTTCAAACAACGAAGTAAGCCCTCATGAAGTGGTCAAGGGAACTGCTGGGAATACCTTGATAGATATTTATACGTGAACCATTGTGTTGATCATCAACTCCAGCTCGTACTCTTGCACATCTACTTGTTTGCGTATTTTTGAAGTGAGCCCCGGAGTTCCTCCAAACATTTCAGCGGGGCCTCAGATAATGAAGTATGCCCTCATGACGTGGTCAAGGAAACTCCCACGAACACCCTTGATAGATTTTTATACGTGAGTCATTGCGTTGGGCATCATCGCAAGCTCATACTCTTGCACTATTACTTGTTTCTGTATTTTCAAAGTGAGCCCCGGAGTTCCCCCAAACACTTCAGCAGGGCTTCAAACAATGAAGTAAGTCCCGATGAAGTGGTCAAGGGAACTTCGGGGAACACCTTGATAGATATTTAGACATGAACCATTGCGTTGACCATCATCTCCAGCTTGTACTCTTGCACTTCCACTTGTTGCGTATTTTCAAAGTGAGCCCAGGAGTTCCCCAAACACTTCAGCAGGACTTCATGCGACAAAGTAAGCCCTCATGAAGTGGTCAAGGGAACTCCTGGGAACTCGTTGATAGACTTGAGAACCATTTTTTTCGTCGATCATCTCCAGGTTGTACCTTTACACTTCTACTTGTTTGTTTAATAATGTTAAAACATAAACTCCTATAAATATACACTGTGTTGGTCAGAAAATTCCATGAAAAATATGAAAGTGGGGTTTGAACTAGGATATGGGGTGAACTATGTTGAATCTAGCTATGAATATGGGTGATATTAAAATTTTAGAATTTCAGGGGAAAAGTTAATATATATTCTTTCTCCTAGCATTTGTTCTTTCATCCCATCTTGTACTTTTCGCTTTTCCTTTTCATGTGTTTAAAGTTTAAGTGATATTATACCTAAGGTTTTAACTTGTGATATTAAATATCTCCAAACCTACTCATACCTTCTTCATGTTTAACTTTTCTTAATCATTTTTCTGCTAATAATGGATTCACTGGCTAATTCTTTGACTATAACATGAACTTTTTCATATTTCTTTTATGCATGTCAATTTTTTAAAAATAATAAATTTTAATGAATCGATCATACGATGACATTCACTCCAATTTTCTTAATTTAAATACTTTGACTCTTCTGAGACGGAGGAGGTATATATTTTATAAAGATATTCTAGATCTTGTTGAATTTGCTTTTTGATTGGAAAAATGAAATGGTATCGACAAAAAATATAACGTCGAGTCAATTTTATTTGTGCATGGAATGTTCTCCCTTGTATTTGCCTTCACTTGGATAACAATGGAATGTTCACAATATTAATAAAACATAAAGAAGTATATTCTGAGCCTATTGTACACAGGAATATTTCTTTTCAAGAGTTGAGAAAGATCATTTGTTAAGAGAGCAATCAGCGGGCGTGAGTTCCTATCGATCTCATTGTCGTTTATTTTCTAAAAAGATATTTTATATGCTTGGCACCAAGAATATGATACCCATATGTGGCGACATGTTGCTTGCAGATATAAAATAAAGAGTAAAGTATTAAAAATACACCTAAACTATCCCCCCTCTTGTTTTTTGAGTTTCACCCCTAAACTAATGAAGTGTGAGAAATAAACTTAAACTATCACTCTTACTTTGAGAAACACAACTAAACTATCAACATATAGTTTGAGAAACATAACTAAACAATCACTTATTAGTTTAAGAAACACACCTAATAGCCGACTCAGACTCTTTATCTGTGTCTTGCCATTCAACATCAGTCCACGTGACATATTTGGAATTGGTGATTTCTATTGTAGGGCTACTTGAGTCTTCTTCATCCCTGTAACATTGGTTGCATTTGCTATTGTTTTCGTAACCTCACTTATCTTGCTAAAACCCTTACCGCCTAACTATTAGCTAATATGTGCGGGGAGAGTTTCTTGAAGCTTTAATCAAATGAAAATATTAATTTAATTAAACTCTTAGCCCGTCTAAGCGCGGGTCCAACATATATTATTTGTGTTATCTTACTTTATGTAGTACAAATAGCATTTGGAGTAGAGCTGTCAATATGGGTCGACCCAGCCCAAATGGACTTTGAGTTTGACGGGTCAAGCCGGGCTGGCCATCAAAATGATGGGCCAAAAAACACCAAGCCCACACCATTACTCTGTGGGTTGCGGGCCTCACGGGCCAGCCCACTTTTAAAAAAATAATATTTTATAATTTAATTTTAGAATGTTAATAAATATAAATATTACCAGACAATATTACATAGTGTTAATACTTGTTAATCAAGTCTCCAATACCCCCCAAAAAAACTTCTAATAGCAAAATTAAATAACTTTTGACATGATATCCTTGAATCAAATAAAAATACTAATAAGCAATTTGAATAGATGCATGTATTTGACTTATGGGCCGGCACACAGGCTAACCTAACCCACATTGCTTAAGCCCCACGGGCCACGGGTTTAAACGGGACAAGCTAAAAAGTCATGTTCTTAAATGGGCTATAAAAACTAAAGTCCAACTCCATCAAATTACAGGTCGGGTCGGGCCAACCCTTATTGATGGCTCTAATTTGGAGTGTCAATCAAATTTTTATTAATATAAATTTTTAGATAATTAAAGTTGTTAATAATTGTGATTTATAGTATTTTTTACGTAATTCTCAAACAATTTATGTTACTTTCTTTGTCCCAATTTTAGAATTTAGAGACTCGATTAATTTTTTACTAATATATTTTAAGTTGTTAATCGTAGTGATTTATAGTGTTTTTTTAATGTAATTTCAAATAATTTATGTTGCTTTATCACAACTTATGTGACACTACAAGAATTTCAAAAGTCAATTATATTTTTTACTATATGTATTAAAAGTATTATAAGATGTTAATAGTTATGACTTATAATTATTAATTTTTGCATAATTTTTAAATATATAAAATTTTACCAAAATAAAATAAATAAATTAAAATAAAAAAAGTACTAAATTTTCAAAACATGTTAAATTCGAAAACATCATTTGAATCAACAAATTACTAAATTAAAACATTAAAACGTGCAAACTATAAAATGTCAAAACTACCCCTGGATGTGACACAAAAATAATTTTGATAATCAATCATATTTTTAATATGTTTTTAGATATTTTAAATTATTAGATATTGTAATTTATAATACTTTTTTTATAATTTTATAATATATGTTACTCTACTTGTCCAAATTTTTGTGGCATTGATAGTCAATTATATTCTTAAAACAATTTAAGTTTATAATTATTATGATTTATAATACTTTTTATTCTATTTCAATTTAAGTGGCACTGATATAATTTTGAGAGTCAATCATTTTATGATTGAAGCAGCAAAACAAATATGTCCTAAATGATTTATAATACCTAATTAGAAGTGATATAGCAAAATTACTATAAAAAAATATTTGTGAAAAAAAATTAAATGAGTTTCATATAAGATGTCATGTTAATTTAAAACATAACGAATTAATTTATCATTTTATGTCAAATTAAATTTATTTTTTATTAAATATTACTCCCTCCGTTTCAAAAATAATGACCTACTTTGACTTGACACAAAGTTTAAGAAAATAAAGAAGACTTTTGAATCTTGCGGCCTTAAATTAAAGTAGTGTCAAATGTACCAAAATGCCCTATAATCTTGTGGTCATAAACATGTCAGGTAGAATGTTGAAATTAAAGTATTGTCAAAAAAGGAAATGAATCATTTTTTTTAAACTGACTAAAAAGAAAATAAGTCATTCTTTTTTAAAAGGGGGGGGGGGGGGGTAGTATTATTTTTCTAATACCTAAATGACTTATAATAATTAATTTGGGGTGATATAGTAAAATTACGGTTGAAGCAATTGAAGCAGACATGTGATAAATGTCTATTTTATTATTTTTTATTAAATATTATTAATTTTCTTATATGTAAATGACTTACAATACTTAATTAGGGTAATATAGTAAAATCATAGAGCAAAAATATTTGTGAAAATTTTTTAAATGAGTCATATATAAGATGTCCTATTAATTTAAAACATCAAAAATGAATTTATCATTTATGTCTATTTTATTATTTATTAAATATTATTAATTTTTTAATACCTAGATGACTTATAATAATTAATTAGAGGTGATATAATAAAACTATGATTGAAGCAGCTGAAACAGACATGTCATAAATGTCTATTTTATTTTTTATTGAATATTATTAATTTAATTATATATATATATATATATATATATAATTGACTTACAATAATTAATTAGGGATAATATATTAAAATGGGCAAATTAATTAAGGTTGACAAAAAAGTTTCAAAACTAAAAAAGAGTGACACAAGTGTTAAATATTGAGTAGATGTGACAATTTTAAGATTTGTGTTAATGACGCTAATTTTAAAATCCTCAAATTTTATTATTTACACAAAGATCCATACATTATATTTACAAAAAGGTCCCTACACATCACCACTACTACTCCTCCACACCCTTTTTGTTGCCGCCGCCGCCGCCACCTCCTCTTCCTCCACTATCACTATCACTACCATTGTCACCTCTTCTAGATTCACCATTATTTCCTCCCTTTACATAAATATCTCCTATTTTTCTTCTTTCTTTTCCACCACCATCGCTATCAACGCCGCAACAAATGTCATCTTCTCATTCGGCGTCACTACCAGCACCACCACCTCCCTTTTTACCATAAATATCACTTTTTTGTGGGCTCCTCCTCCAACCACATCCTTTTTCAGAAATTAAGTAAGTATCAAAGTTGTTACAACAACTTCGATAATTGCTGCAACAACTTCGATAGTTGCGGTAACACAACAACTAATAGTAGTTGTTGCAGCAATTACCGTAACTATTGTAGCAACTATGGTAGTTGCTAAAGCAACTCTCATAGTTGCTAAAGCAACTCTCATAGTTGCTGAATTATCTAAATTATTTCTTCATTCATTTTTAAAAGAAATAAAAAAAATTCTTTTCAAACTTCACTCTTCTTTCACAACAAACTTTTGAATATTTATTAAAAATAGGTATATTTCAATGGAAAAAGCTATGGATGAACAAAGCTTAGAATTATCAAACCTACCAGAACAGGTATATTTATTTATGATTTTGAATAGCTAAATTCATAAATTCCTGACAATCATGATATGATAAAATAAGTTCATGTTAGTTGCTTTATAGTAGAATTATTCGAAAAATAGCATGTTAAGAAGTTTATTAGAAAATTGGAAAAGGAGAAAAATCCCTAAGAACTATGCCATCCTAAAGGTGAAACCGGTGAGGCAAGAAAGCCATGATAAGGGAGTAGCCAGAGTAGAAGCGTTGTTTAAGGGAAAAGTATCCAGATTACCATGTTAATAGTGACCAAAGAATATGTTATTTAAGAATAATCTAGTATATAGTAATCTAAAATGATCATATTTTGTTATGTGTATGATTGAAGGGAATATTTTGAAAAAGCATTATATGAAAAATGAATACTTATTTATCTGACAAAATGGTAGATAAATTTAAAATACTTGTTTTGTATGTACTTAAGGATATAGAAATTGTAGATATAAGAAAAATCATATAGGAAAAAATATTTGATAAATATTTTATGACTAGAATAAATTACATACCTCATCTACCTAACTACTCTTATAAATACTTACGTACCAAACCTACACATCAACCATAATAAATTACGTATAGTTAGAATATTGGAAAATGGATATGAAAAGTATACAATTAATAGAAAAACTAATGAAAACAAATTTAGAAGAATATATGAGAACCAAAGATATAAAATATATAGAATACCTTAATGAAAATATAGAAGAATTAATAAGAATAAAACAAACAGCTAAAGAAAATTATGAAAAAGCATTTAATTAACCCACCTAAATGACAGATAATTTTGAAGTACTAGTTTTATACATACTTAGAGATATAGAAATTATAAACGTAAAGAAAATAATATGGGAAAAAATATTTCACATTGAAGATGAAGAGTTAGATATAAATCAGATAGAAGACGAGTTAGGAGAAATATACTTAAGTGATGACAATAACTATTACTACTTAGATAATTATTTAGATGGATATTATACAGATTAAGAAATGTTAGAATATATTCAAAGAGTTAGAGAAAAACAAAGTTGGCTATACGAAGAAAGTAATTATAGAAACCAACTTAGAAAAGGAAGAGAACAATTAAAAGAAAGATTAATTTGGATAAATAAAACCATGAAACAACTAGAATCAAAAGACAGTTTAGAATACAATTTAGATATAGAATTATTCATAGATGAAAAAGACAGGATAATTGACGAAATAGATAACCTAGAATTTAATATCAGATATAGAACAATTAGAATAAATTATTACAAAGAAATTTGCAGTATCACAACTACTTTAGGATAAAATGATAGACTATGAGTATTTAAAATATTAGAGACAAGATATGGAAGAAATAAGATTGACAGAAATACTTATGAAAGAAAATTTAATTGAATATTTTAGAACAAAAGATATAGCATATTTAGAATACCTCCAAAATAATATACAAGAATTACAAAGACTAAGAGAAAAAACTAAAGAATATTACAGTAAAGCATTTAATCAAATACCATCTAATCACCCCCCAAATATGAACATTAATAAAATTAAAATAAATACACTAAAAATAAAAATGTTTAGAGAAGTTAAGAAATATCCACGCACGAATAAAAATAGATCCATTAGAACTATAATAGATATATTTATTACCCAAGTTATCCGCACCCCCTCCAATTGGTATCAAAGCCTATGCTATTTAATAATTATGATAAAAATTAGATTTAGATATCCACCAAAACAACATTTATAATATTTGATGAATAACGTACAAAAACCACAACAATATAAAGAATTAAAACAAATAATATCTGAAAAAAGTAAAGAATTAAAAATAAGGATAGAAAGACTACAGTATAACATAATTGCCGGAGTTAGTAAAAACTCAATAAATGCACAAAAAGAAAAAATATCAAATTTAGAATCAACAATAGATAGTCTAGAATATATATATATATATATATATATATATATATATATATATCAACATAACCTATATACATTTAAATAAAATGAACAAAGAAGAATTTACAATATACGAAAAAACATATGAAAATCACGAAGGATTAAAAATAAAAATAGTATTCTCTAATTTAGGAAGGAGATATAAGAAAATAGGAGAACATTTATATTTAATGTTAGAAAAAGAAAAATTAAAATTAGAAGATAAGTTGACAGTCATGGTAAGAATAGAAAGAGAAAACGAAGAGATAGACAGAAAAAAGGAAATAAATAAAATAAAACAACAAACCATAGAAGAAATACGAAAAATAGAAGAAACTAAAAATAGTAGGATTGCTGAATTAGAAAAAGAACTACAAATGCTAAAAGATTTATATGAAAAGAGACATAAAGCAAAAGAACAAAAAGATAAAGAACAAAAATTATTAAACGAGATAAATCAATTTAAAGAAAAATTAGAAATAAAAAATAAAGAACCAGAAACCAGTGAATTAGAAATAAATGCAATAGATGCTGAAGAAACAGATAATTATGATTCGGAAGATAGTGAAACATATACAGAAATTCTAGAAAACATAGGAAAACTAGAAATTAATGAAAAACAAGAAGTAATTAATAAAGAAAATCTAGAACTAATCAATACAGAAGTAAATACTCTAGATAAAAATATAATAGCTAGTACCTCAGAAATAAGAAAACCAACCTATAATTAAAAAAATAAGTTTAAAAGATATAATCCAAAGGATGAATATAATAAATGGACACCAAAACAAATAATTAATTACAACTTTTTAGATTTAGACTGTGTAATAGATACAAATAAAATAATACAACTATGGGTAGGATACATGTCAAAACAATTATTAGACAATAAAATAGATACAACAAATACACCAGAATATATAGAAAAGACATTAATAGGAATAGTAAAATTATGGTTTTTAAACTTAGCCAAAGCAAGTAAAAAAGTACTAAGATCTGATAATAAAACAGAAGGAACATCAATACCTACTAAAATACTACCAACAAAAATATTGAAAAAATATGAAATAGCTATAAGAGA
This sequence comes from Capsicum pubescens, assembly GCA_030864215.1. Taxonomy (NCBI): domain Eukaryota; kingdom Viridiplantae; phylum Streptophyta; class Magnoliopsida; order Solanales; family Solanaceae; genus Capsicum; species Capsicum pubescens. Next base: position 364,593,198 of record CM061548.1, on the reverse strand, counting down.
AGAATTTAGTAGTATAACAATAGAAGAAGAAGAGCAAAATAAAGAGAAAGATACGAATAGGAATTTAATGTTAAAACTAGCAATATGTAATATATGCTATATAGATGAGTATACATGCGCATTTAAAGAATATTATTATAAAGGAACATATAATATAGAAGAAAGTAAAGAAATAAGAAAATTATATTTTTGTAAATTACCTTAACCATTTAGTTCAAAAATAATAAAGAATTGGGATGAAGCAAAAATAGTAGATACCCTAGGAGCAAAAATAAATTTTTTACAACAATGATATAGAAATCTATGTGAAAAATATAGAGAAGAAATAAAAATGGAAAAAACATTAATAAGAAATTTAGCATGTTGCAAAGATAAAATAACACCTCAATTTGGATGTGAAGAAAGATATTATAAGAAAAGAAAAAGATATAAGAAATATAAGAAATACAAAAAATCAAAATATAAATATAAGAAACCAAGAAAAAGATGTTATGTAAAAAACTATAAACATAAAAGACCATATTGTCACACCCCTTTTTCAACTCCAAAAAAAAGATATGTATTTTAAGGTTTGAAAGGGTTTTTTATTAAAGTGACAAAATGAAGATTGGTTCCGAAAAAAGATTGTTTTTACATTCAAAATCAGAGTCGTCACTTGGCATAATCTGGTATGCCAAGTCACCATTGGAAAATTCTTTTTGAAACCATTTGACTCTTTAAACCGGTTTACGAACAAAGATTCCGGCTAAGGAATTCTGTTGACCGAGGGGAAGGTGTTAGGCACCCCTCGATCCCGTGGTTCGACCATGGTCGCTCGGTGGAGCGTATCAGCTAATTTGACATTACAAATTTACAAACCACATAAACACACAAAACAAGCAAACAAATAAATCACACAAAATTCAAAACAAACAAAAATAATGTTCAGTCCAAATTATACAATCCAAAATAAAAGAGGTACTGAAATATAAAACCTATTTTATTCTAAACTAATCCTAAACTAAACTCCACCCGACGTTCCGGGTCTTGATCACGAGCCTCCTTTGCGTACATGCTACTTCAGGGCATTCCCCGGATAAATCAATACAAATCCTTCGAGGCATTCCCCGGCCAAATGAGTACAATTTAAACTTTTCGTGCAATAAAGTAGAAAGTACCATTCACGCACATATTCAAACACTCCAATAAATTGTTATTCCTAAATTTTCCTAACCGGCCTACGTTTGCCTACCAAGTTCAACATATCACAATTCTATCATGTTTAACATTATCAATACATCAAAATTAATCAATATTCATTTTTCTCCATTTTTAATCCCCACCTTAATTCATTTTTAACCACGTGATTAACCAATTTCGATACACAATCCACCAATCGAGAATAACGAAAATTCACCAATCATGCTTAGCACATCACACACCCAAATGTCACCAACAATTCACATCAATAAACAAACCACGATATCGAATCACAATCACATAAGAATTAAATAAAAGAGAAGAAAGAATTGGACCTTAAATTTGAAGCTTTCAAACTCAATATTATTCGAATAAAGAGAGTCCGCACCCGAAAACCTCGAGCCGAACCTTAACACCAACAATCCAACTCGACAAATAATGACCCGTTCACCATCACTTTTCACGCCGTCACTGTTCACCGGTACTGTTCATCGGTATTGTTCACCGGTCACTGTTCACCGGTACTGTTCACCGGTTACTTTTTTTTTTTTCGTTGTTGTTCTTGTTCTTGTGAGGAAGATTATTTGGTGATTCTTGTTATTGTGGAGAAGATGATGATCAAAGAATGAGCCTCTTTTTTCTTCTTAGAATTTTTCTTTTATAATGAGCATGGATTTGTTATGATGTGGGAATTTTGGTGGGTCCCCCATATATTCTTTCTTTGTAGACAAGAAAAAGGAGGGGGGGGGGCAATCACATGGGTGGTTAGGGTAGATGGAAGCTTTTGATTGGGTAGGTTGTTAGGATAAGATAAATTAGTTAGAGGTATTTTTTGGTTTATTTTTGTATTTTCGTGGGATATAATTACATGAGGTTGGACACATGGTAAGGTGAACTAAAAATGAATAAAATTAGACTTCGGGAGGTACAAAATTAGGTGTCTACACATATAGGAAAAAGAAATCTATAAAAGAATGTACTTGTAATTATTGTGGATAACTAGGACATTTAGCTAAAGATTGTAAATTACCAAAAAACCCAAAAAATAAACAAATACAGAAATAAAAATAGAAAATACAGAATATATGCAAATAGATTATATAGATTATGAATTAGAAAGTGAAGATAGTATATATGAAATTTCGGAGAATGAAACAGATAATGAAATAGATAGTGAATTAGATGAATCAAATGACTGAAGAAGATATAAAAATTAACCAAATAACTGAAGAAGATATAAAAAGAATAACAAAGGAAGAATATTTAAATGAAGAAGGAACATATCAAAAAATAATATTTGACAGTAATATATTTGACGAAATAAAAGGAAAAGAGTTAGACTTAAGTGTAGAAAAAATATTTAAAATACCAACAATAAAAAATATATTTAGTAGAAAAAAGGGAGAATACTACGTAGTAAGTCAAAAAGAACAGATAATAGACTGTAGATATGCAAAAGGAAGAGCTAGTATACCACTAGTAACAAAAAGAATAATTAATAAAGAAATAAACGATATAAAAAGTAAAGACCCAATAAAATATGTACACCTTGGAGGAACAGAGATATTAATAAAAGCATGATTTAGAGAAGGAATAGATACACCAATAGAATTATATTTAGCAGATGATAGAATTATAAAATCTATAGAAAAAAGTATAATAACCGCTATAAAAGGAAATTTAATATACCAAAATTTTAAATTTATAATAAGTGTGAATTATTCAGTAGCAATAACAAATAAAAATATACATAAATCATTAGTATTATATTGAAAAATATCAGGAATAGAACTAACCTCAGGAAGTAAAATATTTACAGCAAGATGTAAAAATCTATATGTACTAACAATAAAACATAAAATAACAGGAAAAAATAAAATTAATAAAATACAAATAGAAAGTTCTTTTGAACAATTTGTAAAAATAATTGATAATAATGATTATAGTTACAAAGACATAGATATAGAAGAAGATTTAGAAATAATAAATGATAGAATAAGTACAACAAAAGAATAGCTCATAAAAAACTAGAATCATCAAGCTCATAAAAAAGAACAAGTTATGAAACAACTTCAACAGTTAATTTAAATCAATATTATATAACAGGAACAATAAATGAAAAAGAATATTTGGTACTCTTAAACACAGGACAAGAAGAAAATTATATAGCAGAATATTTAGTAAAAAGTGAAGAAATAAAATCTAATAGTGATATATGCCCAGATCTACCAAAGAGTCTAATAAACATTAAAGATACGGCAGAAAAAGAAATAATAATAGGAGACAGAAAAATAAAAATAGAATTTAAAATAAAGGAAGAAATGCAAAAAGCAGACATAATATTAGGAATAAAATGATTAGAACAAGTAAAACCATACAATATAGAACATACACAATTATCTATAACATATAATAAAGAAAGATTATTCATAAAAAGAACTTTAACATGATATGAAAATATATGTACTTGTAAAAATAATAGTAGAAGGATATTATAATAGGTATTATACACATATGATAGATACAGGAGCAGAAGCAAACTTATGTAGATACAACTATTTACCAGAAAGTAAATGGGATAAATTATAAACACCAATAGTAGTCAAAGGATTTAATAATGAAGGAAGCTTAATTACAAATAAAGCTAAAAATGTAAAAATACAGATATGGGATAAACTAATAACAATAGAAGAAATCTATAATTATGAACTAACATCAAAAGATATGTTTTTAGGAATGTCATTTTTAGATAAACTATACCCACATATAATAACAAAAATAGATTGGTGGTTTACAACACCATGTAAACAAAAAGTAAGAGCAAAAAGAGTTATAGATAAAATAAGAAAGAAAACTGATTGGATAGAAGGAAGTGAAAAAATTACACAAAAGTTAGAAAATATAAAAAATACAGAAGATACAGTAGACCTAGTTGTATTTTCAATAAATAAAAAAGAAATAACTATATTTTCAATAGATAAAGTAGAAATAATAAAGAAAAAATTAAGACAATTATATAGTGAAGATTCATTAAGCAGATGGGAAAAACATAAACCACTATAAGAATTGAATTAATAGATAAAAATAGCATAATCACTCAAAAATCATTAACATATAATTTTGACGATTTAAAATAATTTAAAATGCACATAGATGAATTATTAGAAAAACAGTATATACAAAAAAGTAATAGCAAACACAATAGTCCAGAATTTATAGTAAATAAACATAGTGAACAAAAAAGAGGTAAAAGTAGAATGGTTATTGATTATAGAAATTTAAATGCAAAAACTATGACATATAATTATCCAATACCAAATAAGATATTAAAAATAAGACAAATACAAGGATATAACTATTTTAGTAAATTTGACTGTAAATCAGAATTTTACCACTTAAAGTTAGAAGAAGAATCTAAGGAATTAACCGCATTTACGGTACCACAAGGATTTTCTGAATGGAATATATTACCATTTGGATATAAAAATGCACCAGGTAGATATCAATATTTTATGGATAGTTATTTTAAACAATTACCTAATTGTATAATATACATAGATGATATACTACTATATACAGAAACTAAAGAGGAACATTTAAAATTATTAGAACAATTTACAGATATAATAAAAAAATCAGGAATAAGTTTAAGTAAAAGAAAGCCGAAATTATGAAAAACCAGATAGAGTTTTTAGGAATACAAATAGATAAAAGTGGAGTAAAAATGCAACAACATATAGTACAAAAAATAATAAATTCAAAAGAAGAATTAGATACAAAAAAGAAATTACAATCATTTTTAGGATTAGTAAACCAAGTAAGAGAATATATACCAAAATTAGCAGAAAACGTAAAGCCTTTACAGAAAAAATTAAAAAAGGATGTAGAATATAATTACAACGAAGAAGATAAAAAACAAGTTCAAAAAAATAAAAATACTTTGTAAAAAGTTACCAAAATTACAATTTCCAAATGAAAATAAAAAATTTACATATATAGTAGAAGCAGATGCAAGTGAATATAGTTATGGAGGAGTACTTAAATATAGATACAAAAATAAAAAATTAGAACATCATAGCAGATACTACTCGGGTACGTTTAATGAAACAAAAATAAAATGAGAAATAAATAGAAAAGAATTATGTTCATTATATAAATGTTTATTAGCATTTGAACCATATATTGTATATAACAAATTTATAGTGAGAACAGATAATACCCAGGTTCGGTGGTGGCTAACAAGAAAATACAAAATTCAGTTACAACAAAAGAGATTCGAAGACTAGTATTGAATATATTAAATTTTACATTTACAATTGATGTAATTAGTATTAACAAGAATGTTATTGCAGATTACATATCAAGACAAAGCTACACAGACTGATATAATAGAAGATGATGCTTTAGAAAAGATACTCAAAACCCTAACTACGCTTTCAATGATAGTGAACAGTATGGGTAATGAAATAGAAAAGCTAAAGACTAATGAAATTAAACTGAAGTCTGAAGCTACAAATCAGCTAACTTAGCAGTGTGCAGAGCTATGTCGATCGGAAGACATTAAAATTTCAGAGCTAAAAGGAGACGTTGGGACACTCCATAAAACCCATAACGTTTATCAATCTACAATTGCAGGTACAAGCAAAGGAGTTAGTGGACAAAGATACCAGAACATGAACATGAATAAGATATTTGAGAAGCCATTCATACCAAAAATACAAAAAGGCCCCTTGTACATACCCCCACAAATTACCATATATCGAGATAGCTTGAACCAAGATAAAAAAACTTATAACCATCTAGCCCTAGGATACATAGAAAATATCTACAAAGTACAAACTTTTCTAAATCTTAACCCCAGAGCTACAGGTATCCAAGAACCAAACATAAACTATATAACCCAAAGATTGCAAGGTCATAACAAGCTAATCGCACTACCCAAAACTAACCCAAGCTTAGTAAAAACTTGTTTCGACTATGGATTATTAAATACCATATATACTCAAGATGGAGAAGAACTATCACCTATGGAAGAATTACATAAAATATTCCCTTAAATCATACACATAACAAAATATGATCATTTTAGATTACTATATACTAGATTATTCTTAAATAACATATTCTTCAGTCACTATTAGCATGATAATCTTTTCCCTTAAACAACGCCTCTACTATGGCTACTCCCCTAATAACGAAATGAAAAGAGGAAGAAAAAGAAGAAGAGAAGATGGAAGAAAAGAAAAATCTAGAGAGAGAAAAAAATAAGAAGAAGAAGGTGGGGAGAAAGAAATTTGGAGAAAGAAAGAAAAAAAAAGAAGAAAGATTGAAAGATAAGAAAAAGAGGGAAATTCTAAAATTTGAAATTTAAAGTTGAATGACTTTTTAAAAAATTTAAAAGATTTTAAAAATCACACTTTACACCCTAATTAACTTAAGAATTTAAATGAAGCTTTGACCTTAGTTGGTTAAAGTTGTCATCATTTTTAATTTAAAGACTTTTTTATCACCTCCCATCTAATTTTCTCGAGTAAATCACATAGCAACTGAAGCATGCGAAGAACCAAACATGTTGACGAAGAACTGCTTCTTCACACTTATTAATAGTAGTAAAATACAACTATATAGGCGGCATAATTATTAAGTAAATAATTACTGGGTACATAATGAGAATGGGGCTCCGCTCGCCATATATTTAATATAGAAAATGGTATTAATTAGTGACATACATACCCCAACACAGAACTACTAATCAACTAGTGACATTTATGATTTGAATTCTTATGATTTAACCAGTTTTTTCCTATCTGATGCTTTTGTAACTAATTAAGATTAGTTAGTTAAAATAAGGTATCGAATTTTAAAAGGAGATATAATATGGCAAATAGTTTTTAAGCCACATCATTACCATATAGGCAACTGAAATGAGAACTTAGACCAAAATTGTATATATAATAGATGGATATTTTGCTAAAATTAAACCTCTTTAACAGTCTACAAAGAGAAAAAAGAAAGTTTAGAAATACCTTATATCTATAAATCAGAAATGCAAGTTTACATTTATTAAAACCAAAGATTTTCTTATGAACTTTAAAACCCAAGTCATAGACTTGGTTCCAATTCTTTGTAACGACCCATTTTGTCGTTACTAAATTATTCATATAAATTCAGAATTTTCATTCCTCAATATTAACTTGGGTCCAAAATAGCCAATATATTATTTATTATGCCACCTTGAATTTTTCGGTGATGATTCTAACCTTCGAGTGTGTCTAGATAGACTCAAGCTCGATCAATTTAATTATTCATGAGTGTTAATATCAATAATTTAGTTTGAAATTTCTTTATGTATGAATTAAGATCGTACAATATCCCTAGCACAAAGTTAAGTTTAAAACTTTATTTCCGCTACAGTTTCGATATGAGTTTAAATTAGAGCTAACTTAAAATGACCATATCTGATAGAATATAAAGAGTTAGGGGGCCAATACCTATAAAATTAAAGATATTTGAGTCCTCTTTCCAACACAACAAACTGTTCATCAATTCGAATTCGGAGTAAAATGTTATGACTGTTTTACTAAGCACTATCCTGAAATGGAATTTCGCTGTAGCAAAAATTCTAATGGTATTTAAATCAGCTTCAGTCGTATTTTAGGTCTAAAAATTCCAAATTTCATTCTCCAACCCTAGAGAGGTGATTTCACAAAGCTTAAGGTGAAACTCCTTCATTGAGGTAAGTTTTTTCATTATTTTCTTCGTCTTTTAATCCTTTAACATCTTAGAATCCTTAGAAAAACCTTTAATAGTGAAATTTTTTTTGGAGAAAATTCATGGGTGTTTTTAATATGACCTAGAGATGGTTCTAAATTATAAATTAAAATTCCTAACATGAATTTCGTAAACTCTATAATGAATTTTGATAGTTAGGAACCTTGAATTCCATAAAGATGAGACCTTTACCATAAAAACTCTATTAATGGAGATGAGTTAAGCTTGAAAGAGCTAATTAATGTCTAACTGACATTGGAGAATGATATATACCTTGAAGTAAGGATAGAACTAGTGAGTTTGAATCCCCAAGATATTTGTTTGAAGAGTAATTGTTTAATTACTCTTATTATTGATTGATTTTTAGATGGTTGATTATTCCAAGGCATGAAGGAAAAGAAATAGCATTCTAGTTGCGGCTTGCTTCTTTCAAAAGCTTGAGTCTAGGTAGGCCAGGTTTAATGAGAAGAAGATTGTGTTATTTTATATTTTCATAATTTAGAATTGATGGGAGAAAACATGCCTTGGCCTGTGGGCATGGAGTTGAGGCGGATAAGGACATGAGGATTTAACTTTAATTCCTAAAACTATACTATTGATTAATTATGTGATATTTATGATAGTATGTGCTATGTGCCAGCATGAAAATTGTTGTAAATGAAGTATGTGGACATAATAGTTCTTAGTTGTTCTAGTGATGAACCTAGTTGAGTTATAATGATACTATGTTGTATGTATTGGACAATAATATGATGAGCAGAATCATGCTAGGATCAAGTAGTGATGAGCGTAGTAATATCTAAAGGATAGATGACTTGAATTAGTGCGATGATTGTATTATATAGAAAGAAATAGTGTCATTTTTATAATTAATGAGTAAGTAATGCTCCAATAGTGACTTGCATGCTTAAGTGTTAAATTGTGAATTATTTTATGATATTCTTGTTTTGGTATTAATAAAAACACTTTATCTATTGGATGTCCATGATAGGCTAAATTGGTGATAATGATGATTTTTTAAATTGTGCCTATGAGAGGCTTGTTTGATAATGATAAATCCTTGAATTAACTCCATGAATGGCCTATTGATGATCGTGATGAATTATTGAAATAATACCCCGTGAGAGGGTCAAAATATTGATAAATGAAAGAACTTGATCAAATTTTTTATAATTTTAAGTGCACTTGCAAATTTAGTACTTCGTATTGCATTCCAAAAGATAGTGTTAATTAAATAAAATATATATAATAGTTATATATGGAGGATCGGGTACCACGCCGGTATGGATATGAATATTGATAATATTTATTTATGGAGGATCGGGTACCACGTCGGTATGGATATGAATATTGATATTACTTATTTAAGGAGGATCGGGTACTACGCTGATACGAATATGAATATTGTTAATTTTTATTTATGGAGGATCAGGTGCCATACCGATATTAATATAAATATTGATATTACTTATTTATGGAGGATCGGGTACCGCGTTGGTACGAATATGAATATTGATAATATTTATTTATGAATGATTGGATACCATGTCGGTATAGATATGAATATTCATATTACTTATTTATGGAGACTCGGGTACCTCACTGGTACGAATATAAATATTGATAATATTTATTTATGGAGGATCGGGTACCACACCGGTGCGGTACATGGACTTATATTGTCCCCTGAAGGTCATGACTAGTTGGGAAAAAATAAGTCCCTTAGCGTGTGTGTACAAATTAGTGTTGATTTTGAAAGGTCGTGTGGTTTAATAAGCTGATAACATGTTGATGGTGTTCTAATTATGAGATTTAGAAGGACGTAATTGTTACTTATGGGAAGATTGTTAGTAGCAATGTGGACGATGCTAAAGATTGCTAATGAGACTTGAGTTCTCTAGTGTGTCTTATTAAGATGTGAGTTTACTTGTATTCCCTACATGATTATATCCTTGAGATTGATTGTGTGATATGTATTTGAAAAAGAGAAACTTTGTAGCTACTTATGTGTTGGTTGACTTACTTTGTTTATTTGTGTTATAATCATAGCTTACCAGAATGGCTAGTTATCATTCTTTAATATTATAAAAGAGCATTTGGTTGTTAGCCCGAGAGTTTAGTGTGGGTTGTCTATGATTACGGGTTTATTCCTGTGAATATGAGTAATGAAAAAAATAAGGTGAATAAAGAGGAATATTTATGTTTTAGCATTGGATTGTGGTTGATGGTGTGAATTAATGAGGCTAGAGTATGTTAGTAGCGAATATAATATTGATGGAGTTAGAAGAGTAGTTGGATGATGTGACTTATATAGGTAAAGTAATAATGTTATTACAACCTTAGTTGAATTATATTCCATTCAAGATGTCATGATTTATTTTTCTTATTCTATTTTATGATTATATGGACTAACACGGTCGGCCGATGATGCCTACCAATACGTATGGTAGTACTGACCCTACTCTTCTGCATTCCTTCTTGGGGTGTAGACTGGATGCAAGTTAGTTTGCAGTTACCAGATGGATGATGATATTCAACACCAATTTCTGCAATTTCTTTCTGGCAGATATTAGAGTCTTTGTATTATTTATTTTATTGCCAATCAATGTCGTAGTAGATAGCTCTTGTACATGTCTGACCAAGTCTTGGATAGTGAATGACACTTGTAAGAAGTTTTTGAAAAAGTTTATTTATTAATATTTAATTTACCTTATTATATTTAATCTAGTATTTCCTTAAAATAGAAGTACCCCGCATATTTTTAGTAGAGTAATAAGGGTTCTCCTAGCTGCTAAAAATAGTGTAGGTGCCTGCACAGTCTAGTGGTTTAGGTCATGACAATTTGTATCAGAGCGTTAGGTTCACCGGTCCAACAAGTACAAGAGCAACGTCAAGTAGAGTTCTGTAGATTGGTGTGTAGGGCCCCACACCCAATCATCAAAAGGCTATGAGATATGTAGAAGTCGTTTTTCTTTCTTTCTCTCTATCGTGTCGTCCTAATCTTTGACTATTGAATTGGATCCAATTGGTATCTAGATGATTCTAATTGGTATCTTAACATAGCTTAATTGAAATGTAGTTAATTCCAATTGGTATCTTAATATTTTTTAGTAGAATTCTAGGAGATTTCAATTGGTATCTGTTAATAAGGGCTAAAGGTTATTATTAATTGGAAAAGACTTGTGAAAGTAGTGAACTTATTGGTTGCTTTTCTTTGATATTTGGATGAATTTGGGCTGCTAGATTGTTGTTAATTATTTTTTTTTGAATTTTAGTGATGAAAATTGACTAAGTTGTTTTTGTTGATAATTGTGATGAGATTATTTGATTTCTTGTTGTTGTGAAGCTAGTAATTCTATGGTGCTTACTTATTTTTGGTACTATTATACTAATAAAATTGATCATACGAGAATTGAGAAGATGATATGAGAACATGATGTCAAGAAAAAATGGTGAAAAAAGACATGAATAAAAGACTAAGGTGATATGTGTTTTCCGCAATGAGAGGTTCTTGCTAATGATGTTGTGGATGGATCCTTGTGTGGTTCAATTATTTGATATTATGTAGGGATCCTTGTGTGTTCCGATTATTGAGACTGTATATATAGAATTTTTGGGCAATTCTACCATTGAAATTATCATGGGTTCCTTTTGAGGACTAGCTAAGTGACATTATCTTTGAGTTTCTTATGTGAACGGATTCTTAATGCTTGGAAAAATAATGAATTTTAAATGAAAGTGGAAAAAACTAGTAGACGTTGTTGATACGTACAAAATTTATCAATAAATTTTCACGATTGTGATATTAGTGATGAGACTGTTAATGACCTGTAATCGATTTATTTTGTTTGCCTTTGCTTATGTGCTAGTGATGATAGGAACACTCTTGAGGTATTTAAGAGTTAAGTAAAGCCTATAATAAAAATATTGTTAGGTAGAAATAAGAATGACTCTTTATATCTAAAATTGGTGTTAGTGATATAAGAGTGGTTTGGATTGATCATGAAGCATTTGTCGTTGAAAAATATTGAGTTAGTGATTGCCTGGCATAGGTTTTAGCTGTGGATTTATGCATTAGGTAAAATCTTGAGAGGATAAATTATTGTTGACTTGACCTTATGGCTGATTTATGCATTTACATGTCCTAGTAGAGTTGTGTAACGCCCCGATTTTCTGAACCGGAATGCTACACGGTACTTATGACCCCGAAGGACCACAAGCTAACCCATGACTGATATTTGTACCTGTGCACTACAATATATAATGTAATAATGCGGAAAACATGAACATGTAGGCCATAAGGTTCAACTGAATAAAGAATCTGTAAAATAGTAACATCCGTGTGGGTGAAAGATACCCAAAATAACTAAAAACTGAATCTGAAAGCTAAATCTAAGCGTAAATCCGAAAGCCTCTAAGTATTGTCTGAAATAAAGAGTTGAAGGAACATGTCTCCAACTAACTCCGTAAAACCGAACTGAAGAAATAAATGAATAAATCAAAGAATGTCGTCCTCGAATGAAGAGGACTCACTGCAACTCTGTATATTGAATGCGACTGCTACTGCAGGTCTGGGACTCGTACCTCTGAACCTATGGTGTAACATGAAAAGAAAGCACCACAACGCAAATATGTTAGTACAACTGGAGTACTGATTATACGAGTGAGGTAGGCTAATGCAAGGGTTTACGTGCATGAATAATACTACTGACTGACTGATATGAACGTAAGAGTACAAACATACATACATAGTAACTAAGATCATGAGTACGTGATGGCTAAATCTGTACGCTAATACATGGCTAGAATCGTACTTCTGATAACATAGATGACTGTATCTGACAACCTTGAATCTGGTTGAACTCTCTCAGTTCCGTGCTACAACTGAATTTGACCGTATCTAACAGTCCTGGTATACTAATATCTGAAGAACTGTCTGAGTTCTTTTACTGAGACTGATACTGAAACTGTGGGAAGTAGGTATTTAACCGACATGCCCCATATGTGCCATTATGGCTAAGATGGAGTACAATATCTGCCTTGACTAGAAGGGTGTCAATACCGCGCCACTGGTAAGGACAACCTGTGAGCAACCTTCATATAACAGGTAACTCTAGTGAGAACGGTGGGAACCCTCATATAACAGGTTAAGCCACCTCATCTACCCTCATATAACAGGCAGCGATGTCTCAACCTATGCTGGCTACATAGTTCTGGAATGCAAGGATGACTGTTAAGAATCACACCCTCATATACAGGTGAGTTCCCATCCTTGGGTTCACTCGGTGCTAACTCCTACTCCCATCTGAAGAGACTAAACATGATTCAACTAACTGTACATGGACAGATTAACTGACTTCCATTGACTGACGGAGTAGTACTATTATCTGAGAGTTAACTGGGATCATGAGATTTCTGAGGTTTCCTGAGTCACATGACTGAATGAGTTCTATAGATTATAGTTTGGCTGAGATTATCGTGACAACATGACATGGCTCTAGGCACACAACTATGTTTTTCAGGTAGGAATACCCCCAGGACTCGATAGAAGAAAACTGACACACATGACATGACTTGATCATAAGATTGGAGTCCACAATTCGCTATATCGTAAGTAGGAGATAGTATGCTTCATGTATTTAATCAATACCTCAAACATGGTAAGGAAAGCATGGATATAATTCGCACACAAAATTCATATTTCCATCATCATACATACTTCATGCCATCACCATAAGAATACATAAATAGCATGGGCATTCATATTGAAGTGTATCCTAACATAGACTTGTCATTTAGATATCATGAAATCATGTAAATATGAACTTCTAACATCCTAGGCATTTTATCAAACACCTTACATACATTCTTTAAGGCATAGGTGGATTTCAGACTTGCATTAGTTCAACCCACCCAAAGTTCATGATTTTCAACCAACAATCACATATATTCCATGAAAAACATCCTTAGATATCATCTTGAAACTTGAACAACAATCATCAACGTGTACATGCTTATATCACCACAAAAGTTCACAAAATAACATTTAAAAGCATGGTTCTTGAACTCTATGAACGAATTGAATCTATAGATGAACACTACGCATACCTTAAAGCTTGATCTTGAAAGAGATCTAATATTTCTGAAGGTTCCTGAAGAAATCCTTAGGCTTGCCCTTGATTTTTCTTGACTAGGGTTTAACCCATTTGGGAAAGAATGCTCTTGTTCCTGAGGAGATGATCTTGAGAGAAAACCCTAATCTTGTGGTTGAAAGTGTAAGAGAGGGTTTTTAAGATGTTTTAACTAAAGAGAATGGAAGATAATACATTCCTTGAGGGTTATAAGTCATGGGAAGTGAAGGTAAAATACCAAAGTATCCTTATGAAATAAATTCCCAGTTGCTGAAAATCATAGCTAAGGACATTTGTGACAAGGCGTCAAAAGTGTGGTAAGCCATCAAAAATGTCGTCACACAGGAGATGGAACTGATGGTTTCTTCCTAAGTCTGATGACCTTCATTGTAGGGCATCATAAATGTGGTAATCTACCACGAATGTCATCACTTAGGAGCTGGTTTCTGCCTAAGGATGACGACCTTCGTGGTAGGGCATAACAAATGTTGTAAGCTACCACGAATGTCATCACTTAGGAGCTGGTTTTTGCCTAAGGCTGACGACCTTCGTGCTAGGGAGTCACAAATATAGTAAGCTACCACGAATTTCTTCACACAGGAGTTAGATTCTTCCTAAGGCTGACGACCTTCGTGGTAGGGCATCACAAATGTGGTAAGCTACCACGAATGTCGTCACATAGTTTCCAGCCTGACATGCTGGAGTAAAATAGGAATAACTCTTTGCTCTGATATCGGATTTTGGAGAAATTGGAATAGTTGGAAATCTAATTCAATTATCTATCTGTTGATAGGTCATGATCTCAAAAATTCCAAGTATAATGAAAGATATTCTCGTTTGAATCTGACTATGGTAATATCTTTCTCAAGAATTCTATCGGTGAGGAATGTTTGATTCGTCTGATAGCTGGGAGTTATTTGAAGCCTTAATATACATCTAAACTACTCATAAAACTATAAAAGAACCATGATGTACTATGCATGATCTTGGTACATGGCTCTAATATTGGTTTGGATTTTTCGGGGTATTACAATATCTCCCCCTTGGAAACATTCGTCCTCAAATGATGACTGCTTGAGAGGGGAGAAAAGATAAAACAACGCATACACTGATCATGCTCAACTGGCACATGATTTTAGGACTGAATTGAATTCTAAACTGAATATAGCCTAACTGAACATGCATGACTGATAAGTTGAACTCATGAATGCATGATAAGCTATGCACTGATACTTGATACCAATTTTATACTGGAATTTTGAACATGTAACTGAATAGGCTTAAGGAAAATGGTTACCTCGAGCTAAGTCTGAATTAGCGGAGAAAAGATGAGGGTACTTGGTTCGCATGTCTGCTTCTGCTTCCCAAGTAGCTCCCTCCATGGACTGTTTCCGCTAAAGAACCTTGACTAGAGGGACTTCTTTGTTCCTCAGTCTACAATTTTGATAGTCGAGGATTTCGATTGGAATCTTTTCATAAGAGAGGCTATTCTGTATGTCAACGCTCTGAATAAGGACTACAACTGCTGGGTCACCTATGAACTTCTTGAGCAAAGAGACATGGAAGACTGGATGAAATGAGGCTAGATCTTAAGGCAACTCGAGCTCATAGGCTTCCTTGCCGAAGCGACTGAGAATACTGAACGGATCAACATATCGGGAACTGAGCTTTCCCTTCTTGACGAATCTCTTCACTCTCTTCATGGGAGAGATCTTGAGATATACATAGTCATCGACCTCAAATTGGATATCCTTTCTACAAACATTCACATAAGACTTCTGTCGGCTCTGAGCAGCCCGGAGTCTTTCTCTGATTAACTAAACTTTCTCTAAGGCATCAAATACTAAGTCAGTCCCTGTGACTGTGGTCTCACTAACTTCGAACCAACCGATTAGAGACCTACATCTCCTACCATAGAGAGCTTCGAATAGAGCCATCTGAATACTGGAGTGATAGCTGTTGTTGTATGCGAACTTAATCAAAGGAAAGTGGTCATCCCAGCTTCCCTTTAAATTAATTGCACACGCCCTTAGCATATCTTCTTGAGTCTGAATGGTTCTTCTGTTTGACCATCTGTCTGAGGATGAAATGCTGTATTGAGATGAATTTGGGTACCAAGACCCTTTTGGAATGCTTTCCAGAAGTGAGAGGTGAACTAGGTACCTCTGTCTGAGATGATAGATAGTGGAGCACTGTGTAATCTGACCAACTCCCTGATATAGAGTTTGGCATAATTGTCGACTGAGTAAGAGGTATGAACTGGAAGGAAATAAACTGACTTGGTCATTCTGTCTACAATGACCCAAACTGAATCATGCTGATGACGTGTTCTAGGCAAACCCGTCACGAAGTCCATGTTCACTTCTTCCTACTTCCAAGTAGGAATAGTGAACTCCTTCATGGAACTACTAGTTTTTTGATGCTCTATCTTAACCTGTTGACATGTAAAGCACTTAGCCACAAACTCTGCAATATCTCTCTTCATCCCACTCCACCAATAGATCTCCCAAAAGTTGTGGTACATCTTAGTGGCCCCTAGATGAATACAGTATCACGCACCATGTACTTCTGCAAGAATTTTCTGCCTCAAGTCATCGACACCGAGAACACACAGACGACCTTGACAATGAAGAACACCATCTCCCCCTTAGGAGAAAACCTCTACTTCCTGACTCTGAACTGACTTTTTTAGCTTGACAAGTCTAGGATCCCTGTCTTGCTTCTCTTTCACCTCAGAAACTAGAGATGAATCTGAACTACTCTGAACACATACACCACCCTATGAAGAGTCGACTAAGCGAACGTCTAGTCTGGTAAGCTGATGAATCTCCTGAGCTAATTTCTTCTTACTATCCTCAACATGGGAAACACTACCCATAGACAGTCTACTGAGTGCGTCGGCCACTACATTGTCCTTTCCAGGATGATAAAGGACACTCATTTCATAATCTTTCAAGAGCTCTAACCACCTTCTCTGACGAATATTAAGATCTTTCCAGGAAAAGACATACTGAAGGATCTTATGATCTGTGAAGACGTCTACATGAACACCGTATAGATAATGCCTCCAAATATTTAAGGCAAAGATAACTGCTGCTAACTCAAGGTCATGAGTAGGATAATTCTTCTCATGGGGCTTTAATTGTCTGGAGGCGTAGGATATGACTTTACCATGCTGCATAAGGACATAACCTAAACCTACTCTGGATGTATCATAATATACTATGAATCCATCGGAAATATCGGGAAGTGCTAAAACTGGAGCTGAGGTGAGTCAAGTCTTCAACTCCTGAAAACTCTTCTCGTAAGGTTCTGACCACTAAAACTTGACCTTCATCTGAGTCAATATGGACCTAGGAGATGCAATAGAAGAAAATCCCTCAACAAACCATCAGTAATAGCCAGCAAAACCCAAGAAACTCCTGATATCTGATAGAGAGATAGGGCGAGGCTAGTTTTTTACCGCTTTTATTTTATTAGGATCTACTCTAATGCCATCACCAGAAAAAATGTGGCCAAGGAATGCTACTGATCTTAGCCAAAATTTGCACTTACTGAACTTGGCGAACAACTGGTGATCCCTAAGAGTGTGAAGAACAATTTTGGGATGGTCTGAATGATCACGCTCTGTGAGAGAATAGACCAGAATATCATCTATGAAGACTATGATGAATGTGTCCAAGTACTGCTTGAACACCGGGTTCATCAAGTCCATGAAAGCTGCAGGGGCATTGGTAAGACCAAAGGACATGACTAGAAATTCAAAGTGACCATACCGAGTACGAAAAATTGTCTTTGATATGTCACATTCTCTAACTCTGAGCTGATGATAGCCTGATCTGAGGTCTATCTTGGAGAAATAACTGGAACCCTGAAGTTGGTCAAACAAGTCGTTTATCCTAGGCAGCGGATACCTGTTCTTGACCGTGACTTTGTTGAGCTGACGGTAATCAATACACATTCTGAGAGAACCGTCTTCTTGCGCACGAATAAGACTGGAGCACCCCATGGGGATACACTTAGCCTGATGAATCCCTTATCTAAGAGATCCTTCAACTGATCTTTCAGTTCCTAGATTTCTCCTAGTGACATTCTGTATGGAGGAATAGAAATAGGTTGAGTATCTAGGAGAAGGTCTATGCCAAAGTTTTTTTCCCTTGCGGGAGGAATGCCTGGAAGATCTTCTGGAAATACATTTGAATATTCATTATCCACTGGGACTGATTCGATACTGGGAGATTCAGAACTGGAATCCTTAACATGCACGAGATGATACACACACCCCTTAGAAATTATTTTCCTTGCCCGAAGGTAGGAAACAAGATGACCCCAAAAAGATGAACTGCTACCCTTCCACTCTAGGACGGGCTCATTTGGGAACTGAAACTGAACTGTCCTGTTTCTACAGTCGACTAGGTCATAGCAGGAATGAAGCCAATCCATGCTGAGAATGACATCAAAATTAGTCATCTCTAACTCGACTAAATCTACTGACGTGGATTTTTGAAATATCATAACCGGGAAGTTCCTGTATACCCACCGAGCTATGATGGTTTTACCCACTGGGGTAGAGACTTAAAAGGGCTCTGCTAAAATTTTCGAACTGATTCTGAAATTTCCTTCTATGTATGGAGTGACAAAAGACAAGGATGCACCTGGATCTAGCAAAGCATAACATGAACATGGAAAATCTGTAACGTACCAGTAACAACATCAAGAGAATTTTCCAGATCCTTTCGGGTCTGAAGAGCATAGAGTCTGTTTGGGCGTTGCCCACTAGTAGCACTGGAAGTGGAACCCTATAGGTTCGGGCGACCGGACTGAGCTGTGGAACGATTCTGCTGACCTTGAGGACCTAGATTAGGATAGTCCCTAACTCTGTGTCCTGGCTTTCCATAACCAAAACAAATTCCTTGACCCACTCTACACACACCCTGATGGTGCTTACCACAGGTCTGACACTGAGGATAAGTGCGGGCACTGCTAACACTGCTCTGAGATTTAGAGCCTGGTGCTGTGTCTCTGTTGCCATCCCTAAACTTTGGCACTTCGGTACTAGCGGAGGAAGGGGCAGGAACTGCTGACTTAGGACAAAACTGTGAACGATTTCTTCCCTCTGATTTGGGCTGAGCAAAAATAAAACTTCCTGCTCTTGCTCTCTTGTTCTGCCTCTCCTTAGTCTTAACCTTCTTCTCTTCTATCTTTTGAGAGTGGGTCATGAGCCTGGCTAAAGTCATATCACTGTTCAGCATCGCATACCTACACTCATTTACCACATTATCATTCACCCCTGACACAAACTTTCTCATCTTAGCCCTGTTGTCTACAACCACATGAAGGGCATATCTGGCTAGCTGAGTAAATCTAAGAGAATACTCTCTAACTGTCATATTTCCCTGCCTGAAGTCAAGAACTTTGGCCTCTCTCATCTCTTGGGGAAAGAATCTTTCTAAGAAAGCCATGACAAATTCTTCCCACTAAACATGACCTGCATCCTCTAACCTTTCTTCTAACTACTGCTTGTACCAAGTGTGAGAGAAATCCTGTAATTGGTATTCGGCTAACTCGGCACTCTGAGAAGAAGTGACTCCCATGATATCAATGACCTTCTGGACTTGGTCGATGAATTCCTGAGGATCCTCGTCTAGCTTAGACCCAAAGAAGGACGAAGGGTTCATTCGGGTGAAGTCCCAAATCCTAGCTGCTGCTGAATTGGTCACTGGGTTGGCTGGAACGACTACTGATCATTTATTCTGGGCAGCTACAAACTGAGCAAGAGCCGTAAATGTGGTCCTGAACCCCGCATGAGAAACATGTTCTCCCAAAGGATCTTCGGGCTGAGGAGCTTCCTGATTTCTTCTCTTTGGAGGCATGTTTAAAAAATAAGAGAAGAGCGGATTAGACTGAGAGACTGACTTGAAATTATTCTTACTAGAACGACATGAATACTGAAGAAATAGAACTATTCCTAAAATATCTCATAGCCTCCTTTACATAAATATAGCGCGCAACACACCCATACATAAGACTCTACTAGATTGGCTTTCAGAATTCCTAGGACTTTATTGAACCTTAGGCTCTGATACCAAGTTTGTAACGCCCTGATTTTTTGAACCGGAATTCTACACGATACTTATGACCCTGAAGGACCACAAGCTAACCCATGACTATATCTGTACCTGTGCACTGCAATATATAATGTAATAATACGAAAAACATAAACATGTAGGCCAGAAGGTTCAATTGAATAAAGAATCTATAAAATAGTAACATCCGTGTGGGTGAAAGATACCCAAAACAACTGAAAACTGAATCTGAAAGCTAAATCTGAGCATAAATTCGAAGGCCTCTAAGTACTGTCTGAAATAAGAAGTTGAAGGAACATGTCTCCAACTAACTCCATAAAAATGAACTTAAGAAATAAATGAATAAATCAAATAAAGTCGTTCTCGAATGAAGAGGACTCACTGCAACTCTGTATGCTGAATGCGACTGCTACTACTGGTTTGGGACTCGTGCCTCTGAACCTATAGTGTAACATAAAAAGAAAGCACCAAAGAGAAAATGCGTCAGTACAACTAGAGTACTGAGTATAAGAGTGAGGTAGGCTAATGCAAGGGTTTACGTGCATGAATAATACTACTGACTGACTGATATGAACGTAAGAGTACAAACATACATACATAGTAACTAAGATCATGAGTATGTGATGGATAAATCTGTATGCTAATACATGGCTGGAACTGTAGTTCTAATAACATGGATGACTGTATCTGACAACCCTAAATCTGGTTGAACTCTTCGAGTTCTGTGCTATAACTGAATTTGACTGTATCTAACAGTCCTGGTATACTGATATATGAAGAACTATCTAAGTTCTTTTACTGAGACTGATACTAAAACTATGGGAGGTAGTTGTTTAACCGACATGCCCCATATATGCCATTATGGCTAAGATGGGGTTCAATCTCTACCTTGACTGGAAGGGTGTCAACACCGCACCACTGGTCAGGACAACATATGAGCAACCTTCATATAACAGGTAATTTTAGTGAGAACAGTGGGAACCCTCATATAACAAGTTATGCCACCTCATCTACCCTCATATAACAGGCTGCGATGTCTCAACCTATGCTGGCTACATAGTTCTGGAATGCAAGGATGACTGCTAAGAATCACACCCTTATATACAGGTGAGTTCCCATCCTTGGGTTCACTCGGTGCTAACTCCTACTCTCATCTGAAGAGACTAAACATGATTTAACTGACTGTACATGGACAAATTAACTGACTTCCGTTGACTGACGGAGTAGTACTATTATCTGAGAGTTAACTGGGATCATGAGATTTCTGAGGTTTCCTGAGTCACATGACTGACTGAGTTCTTGGATTATAGCTTGACTGAGATTATCGTGACAACATGAAATGGCTCTAGGCACACAACTACATTTTTGGGGTACGAATAGCCCCAGGACTCGATAGAAGAAAACTGACACACATGACATGACTTGATCACAAGATAGGAGTCCACAATTCGCTATCTCATAAGTAGGGGCTATTATACTTCATGTATTTAATAAACACCTCAAACATGGTAGGGAAAGCATGGATATAATTTGCACACAAAATTCATATTTCCATCATCATACATACTTCATGCCATCACCATAAGAATACATAAATAGCATGGGTATTCATATTGAAGTGTATTGCTAACATGGAATTGTCATTTAGATATCATGAAATCAGGTAAATATGAACTTCTAACATCCTAGGTATTTTATCAAACACCTTACATGCATTCTTTAAGGCATAGGTGGATTTCATACTTGCATTAGTTCAACCCACCCAAAGTTCACGATTTTCAACCAACAATCACATATATTCCATGAAAAACATCCTTAGATATCATCTTGAAACTTGAAAAATAATCATCCACGTGTACATGATTATATCACCACAAAATTTTACAAAATAACATTTTAAAGCATGGTTCTTGAACTCTATGAACGAATTGAATCCATAGATGAACACTACGCATACCTTAAAGCTTGATCTTGAAAGAGATCTAATATTTCTGAAGGTTCCTGAAGAAATCCTTAGGCTTGTCCTTGATTTTTGTTGACTAGGGTTTAACCCCTTTGGGAAAGAACGCTCTTGTTCCTGAGGAGATGATCTTGAGAGGAAACCCTAATATTGCGGTTGAAAGTGTAAGAGAGGGTTTTTAAGAAGTTTTAACTAAAGAGAATGGAAGATAATACGTTCCTTAAGGGTTATAAGTCATGGGAAGTGAAGGTAAAAGACCAAAATACCCTTATGAAATAAATTCCCAGTTGCTGAAAATCATAGATGACGACATTTGTGACAAGGCGTTAAAAGTATTGTAAGCCGTCAAAAATGTCGTCACACAGGAGCTGGAACTGATGGTTTCTTCCTAAGTCTGACGACCTTCGTGGTAGGGCGTCACAAATATGGTAATCTACCACGAATGTCGTCACTTAGGAGCTGGTTTCTGCCTAAGGCTGACCACCTTCGTGGTAGGGCATCACAAATGTGGTAAGCTACTACGAATGTCGTCACTTAGGAGCTGGTTTCTTCCTAAGGCTGACGACCTTCATGGTAGGGAGTCACAAATGTGGTAAGATACTATGAATGTCATCACACAGGAGTTGGATTCTTCCTAAGGCTGACGACCTTCGTGGTAGGGCATCACAAATGCGGTGAGCTACCACAAATGTCGTCACACAGTTTCCAGCCTGACATGCTGGAGTAAAATAGGAATAACTCTTTGCTCTGATATCGGATTTAGGTAAAATTAGAATCGTTGCAAAGATAATTCAATTATCTATCGGTTGAGAGGTCATTTTATCAAAAATTCCAAGTATAATGAGATATATTCTCTTTTGAATCTGACTATGGCAATATCTTTCTCAAGAATTCGATCGGTGAGGAATGTTTTGATTCGTATGATAGATGGGAGTTATTCGTATGTACTATGCATGATATTGGTACATGTCTCTAATATTGGTTTGGATTTTTCAGGGTATTACAAGTTGACTAATATATGACACTTTCAGAGGATAGTAATTCCCATGATGGTGGCAATGTAAAATCAAATGACTTAGTTATACTCATAAAATAATTGGTGGCAATGTAAAATCAAATGACTTAGTTATACTCATAAAATAATTAAGAACGACGCTGCATGGGAGAATAAGTACATTGTTAAATGGCATGATTGATATTTTCTTGGGTTATTCTCGGTGGATATGCTTGTTGAGTAATTCAGATATGATGATTAAATGGATATTAACAATATTGTGGAGGAGAATGTGTTGTAGGCTCTAATTCTATGGAATCTCTATGGCTAATACTTTTAAGTTTGTGTAATGAGTGAGAGGTTGTGTTTTCACCTATATATTGTAACGCCCCTAGATCCCATCCCGAGATGTCACATGGTGATTATGGACCCGAAGGACTAGAAGCTAACCTTTTTTTGATATCTGTACCTGTACACTGCATAATATCTAGAAAAAAAATATGGAAACTTGCCATAAGGTTCAACACATCTATAATACTCAAAGCTGAAAACTGAATACTAATACATCCGTCTGAAAAGCCTCTAACTATCTGAACTGTGGAGTTGATGGGAAAGGTCCCTAACTAACTCCGTCAACAAAAAATAAACAAAGTCTAAAACAATAGTGGTAAACTGAAACTCGTACTCGAAAGAAGAGGACTCACTGCTACTGCTGCTGACTGGGACCAAACTGCTGAGGATAAACTGGATCCTGTGCCTCTGAACCTCTGGTGTCAAATAAAATACCATAGAGAAAATGCGTTAGTACAAAAATATACCGAGTATGTAGACGGGGTAGGGTAATGCAAGGGTTCATGCATGCGCAATACAAAAATTGAATAATCATAAAAATTCCGTATGAGAACACATACATGAATGCACAGAACATGAAAACAATTATCGCAACTCTAGATACTGAAACTCAGATACCATTTTACTGCATACTAAACTCACTACTGACAGTGAGATACTAAATCACTGACTCAGCTGATACTGATAACTGAGGATCTAGATGTGCTTACATCAGTGATTGAATTCTTAGACTTGCTGCTTTCGACTGACAGGATTAGAGATCAACCTTTCTAATAGATGATTTCGAAAGATTTATCAATGATAAGAAACATGAATATATCTGAATCTGATAACTAGAATACTCAATAGAAATCTGAGACTGTGATCAATCTTGTCCGACAGCATATCTCTGAATATGATATCAAATAACTGTATGTGAGACCAAGTCTATCTGATGGGATGGTCCATAAATCAATGGAACTATCTGAGTTCCTCATAATGATAGATGACTGTATCTGACAGTCCTGATTTTTGAAGACTGATTCTGAAACTGAGACTGAATCTGAAACTAAAACTGTGGGAAGTAGTCACTTAACCGACATACCCCGACCGACCACAAGTGGGGTCCAACCTGTGCCCCAGTTGGAAGGGTGTCATTACCGCACCACTGGTAAAGACAACTCTATGTGACCCTCATCTAGAAGGTCCTTAAGTGAGAATGGTGGAGCCCTCATCTAGCAGGTCAAACCACCTCATCTACCCTCATCTAGCATGTATGATGTCTCTCATCTACCCTCAACTAATAGGTGTGATGTCTCAACCTACACTGTCTACGTAGTTCTGGAGAACAAGGATTTCTTCTAAGAATCACACCCTCTACTAGTAGGTGAGATCTCATCCCTGAGCTCGCTCGGTGCTAGTTTCTACTCCCAACTGAAAGACTTAGAACTGAATTCTCAACTGAACACTGGTTGAACTGAATCTGACCCTAATCATATTACTCAAAAGTTTTGACTGAGTTACGCTGACATCACTTGGTTCCGTATCTGACAAACAAGATATCGAATCATGGTATCTGACTGACGATATAGAGCTTGAATAGATTACTCGAATCGCTTCTGAGATTAGGATATAATGACTTGAATTCTATTAGAACTGAGTTGATACAGGTCTGAGGCTAGATTACTAGCGATACAAAGATTACAGAGATAACTGAGATTACTGAGCTTTATTAAGATTCGCATTTATCTGAGGATACAGAGTTTTATAGTTCACTGAGTTCTGAGAATCATGGCTTGATTGGAATTATCGAGAAACTGACATGGGCTCTAGACAACAACTCTATTTTCAGGTATAAACACCCCCAGGACTCGACAACATAAAAGTAAGACATAATCATTCTTCATCACAAATCATTCATGCATCATCACGGTCATCCATTCATCACTACAATCA
Source organism: Capsicum pubescens (assembly GCA_030864215.1). NCBI lineage: Eukaryota > Viridiplantae > Streptophyta > Magnoliopsida > Solanales > Solanaceae > Capsicum > Capsicum pubescens. The sequence continues at coordinate 364,567,791 of CM061548.1, read as the reverse complement.
TTTATTCATCATTACAAGCATTCATTCATGATTACAATCATTCATGTATTATCACAATCATTAAAGAATTACTTCAAGTAGTTGGACATCATAATATACTTTCCCTCTCAAGATCCTTAGTACATCGCATTATGCATTTAGGAAACATAGACCTCTATTCATCATCACAACCACCAAAGGGTTACTCCAAACTTTTAAGGATCATCAACATCGATTCACTATCATATACCAGCATAGGGAAGACATGCTATTAGATTATACCCCATTTAATGAGATCTTACATCAAGTACTTCATACCTATATAGGTTTTTCATGTATTTAGATATCACTTGATTTGGGGGAAACTTCATACTAACACATCACTATTTACTTTCTAACTACTTGACATGTATTAAAAGCTTAGCATATATCAAAGAGCACAAAATCGGGGAATTTACAACCATCATGTCTCGACTTGTTCACTAGGATCTTTCAACAACCATTAGACACGACCGATTTTACACCTACTTGGGGATTTCATGCTATCTTGGCACATTTCACTCACTAAGGCATGCATGGACTAGCTCACAATTTGGGGTTTCCTATTCAACATACTATAGTGGCCCTTATGCTTCACCTAAGCTCTTTATCAAATCTACGGGGATCGTTCTTCACTTATTCAATCATTTCTACACCCAAAAGTCATGAACACATCACATAGAAAAACAACTTCAAGAGGCTCTATCACAAACATCACATGAATTCCACATACTAGGGTCAAAGCTCATAAATGTTGTAGGCAAACATAAATCAAAACTCAACAACACATTAAACATCCATTTCAACTCATACAAATCATTAACAACTCATAAACATAAAAATCTTTTAGTTTTAAAAAGGGTTCCTGAGCTTCTTGGATGAAAGGGACCCAAGAATAAACATCTACATACCTTAACCTATGAAATTGGATAAACTTTAGTGCTTGAAACTTTATCCACACTTGAAATAAATAAATTCTTGAATCCCACACTATGAGGAACTTGATTCTGGAAGAAAGCTTGAAGATTTATGGATGAATTTTGGGAGGATTAAGGTTCTTGAATTGAAACCCTAGATATTCTCTCTTTAGAAAATCGGAAGAGAAATGGAGAAATTAGGGTTTGAATGAGGGTTCCTCATATTTATAGAGTCTCAAAAAAGTGAGAAATTACCAAAATACCTTTGCAAAAATGCCCTTGAATTGCTGGAAAAAATGTTCTTGACACCATCCGTGACAGGCCGTCAGGTCCGTGATAGGCCGTCACGAATGGTCGTCACAAAAGGGGTCCAATTCTTGATTTTCTGCCTAGGTCTGACGATATCATCATAAATGTCGTCAAAATGTGACAACGTCATAAAAACGGTCGTCAGAAATGTGATAGCCCGTCAGAAACGTCGTCCCAGTTTTCTAGCTTGACATGCTGGAGTAAAATAAGCATAACTCTTTTCTCCGATATCGGATTTAGGCTAAATTGGTATCGTTGGAAATATAATTCAAAGATTTTTAATTTTATATATAGAAAGCCACCCAGTTATTTATATACAACGAGTTATGGTCGATTGATGTTGACCTAAATTTTAACGGTCACTAAAACTTGAATGATAGGAAAGTTTTCAACTCTTCCATAAGTTACGGGACCTCTATGATATTAATTCATGCTCAAATAGATTCTCACATGATTCAAAGTATTTCATACTTGGGTGGATATTTTTGAAACATTTTGACTCGGATTTTCGCTTTAGCAAATACGCTCTAAAGTTCAGACTAGAAGAGGATTGTGCGGGGCATTACATTATCTCCCCCTTGAGAACATTCATCCTCGAATGTCGCTTGATAGACTGAGAATACAGATCAACAGAACTTACTCAAGAAATGGAAACATCTTATATCAGGACTACGCAACTGGAATGACTGACATATAGAGTTCTCACACTGTGCATGCAGATATGATGCATGGAATACTCGATTGATGATACTCATAGCTGAATTCTCATAATACACATGCATATCTGATGCATGGACTCATAACTGGGATGATCTTATGAATACATGACTAACACATGCTGACAAGCTGAACTCTTTCTACTGAATGTGCATATCTAATGCATGAATGTCCGGCTAAGCTGACTTTTGAAAGCACAACTGACAATGCAATAATGATTGACAATGCAGTGACAACTGATGTTAATTTCATAAAGAAGATCTGAACATGCATCTGGATGAATCTAATGGCATGCAACATCATAATACCATGGGGTATCTCCTCCTTGGGGCTCTATATCCTACTAAATAAACTTCGCTGAAATACTGGGGCAGTGAGCGGGGCACTTACAACTGGGTCATGATTGACCGATCAATATCTAAAACTTATGCATGACTCATGGTAACATATAAGGCGAAAATGGAAGCAAAGGACCTAACAATGCATATCATAAAGAAGAAGGGCTCATAACTTACCCAGGTATATTTCAGGGAATCCTTCTCGATCAAGGCGAGTCTGAAGCGCCTGAAGTCTACTAGTTTGAGTCAGCACTCTATATTCTCACATTCTATGGCCTGATTCACTGCACCCAAAACACACATCGCTACTGGCTCTACACACACCTTGGTGGCTCCTACCACACTCTCCATAATGCGGATGGGTATGAACACTACTAGTAGTACTGGAAGTGGCTTCCTGCTGGCGCGAATCTCTACCCCTCTGAGCTAGTATTCTACACTCTCACAACTTGTGGCCTAGCCTACCACATCCAAAACACCCCCTACTGCCGGATCTACATACACACCTGTGCTGTCTACCAAAATTTTCGCAACATGGGTAGGTAAGAACACTCTTCCCACGACCTAGTGACTTAGAGCTTGATGCTCCCTCTCGATTAGCATTCTTAGGTTTAGTTACCGATGCCTGGACTTATAGCGAAACTGGTGCTGAGGATCTCAGATGGAATTGGGAGCAGTTACTACTCCTTAATCTTGGAGTAGAGTTATTGGTTCTAGTCATCTGATCCATCCTACGCTCTCTCCCCTCATTCTGTTGAGTGTCAGCTAAAAGACTAGATAGGAAAATGTTCTGCAAACTATTCTGAGCAGCTATTGCCTGGGCTAAGGTAGTGACTGCAGCTCTGAACTCTGCATGCGACACACCCTCATTCTCAGGATCTACTGGCTGTGGGGGCTGGTCATCTACCCCAAGGACAAAATCTCTGCGAGGAGGCATACTCTGTAATTGGAAGAAACAAGTGGATTAGACTGAGGGTCAACTTGAGCTCATGCTCACTCGCACGATCTGAAAACTAAAAGAAGGGAAACTACTCCTAAGTACATCCTGTAGCCTCTTGTACATAAATGTGGCACGCTACACACCCATGCACAAGACTCTACTAAATTCTACTTTTCCGACTCCCTAGGACACTATTGAACTTTAGGCTCCGATACCAAGTTTGTAACGCCCCCAGATCCCATCCCGAGATATCACACGGTGCTTATAGACCCGAAGGACCATAAGTTAACCCTTTTTTGATATCTGTACCTGTACACTCCATAATATTTGGAAAAGAAATGCGGAAACTTTCCATAAGGTTTAACACATCTATGTATACTCAAAGCTGAAAACTGAATACTAATACATCTATCTGAAAAGCCTCTAACTTTCAGAACTGTGGAGTTGATGGGTCATTTCCCCAACTAACTTTATTAACAGAAAATAAACAAAGTATGAAACAATAGTAGTAAACTGAGACTCGTCCTCAAAAGAAGAGGACTCACTACTGCTGCTGGTGATTGGGACCAAACTGCTGAGGATAAACTAGATCCTGTGTCTCTGAACCTATGGTGTCAAATAAAACACCATAGCACAAATGCGTCAGTACAAAAATGTACCGAGTATGTAGATGGGGTAGGGTAATGCAAGGGTTCATTCATGCGCAATATCAAAACTGAATAATCATGAAAATGTCGCATGAGAACACATACATGAATACACAGAACATGAACATAATTATCGCAAATCTAGATAATGAAACTCAGATACCACTTTACTACAGACTGAACTCACTACTGACACTGAGATACTAAATCACAGACTCATCTGATACTGATAACTGAGGATCTGGATGTGCTTACATTAATGACTAAATTCTTAGAATTACTGCTTTCGACTGATAGGATTAGAGATCAACCTTTCTAACAGATGATTTCGGAAGCTTTATCAATGATAAGAAATATGATTATATCTGAATCTGACAACCAGAATACTCAATAGAAATCTAATACTGTGATCAAGCTTGTCTGATGGCATATCTCTGAATATGATATCAAATAACTATATGTGAGACCAAGTCTATCTCATGGGATGGTCCGTAAATTAATGGAACTATCTGAGTTCCTCACAATGATAGATGACTATATCTGAAAGTCCTAATTTCTGAAGACTGAATCTGAAACTGAGACTAAATCTAAAACTGAATCTGTGGGAAGTAGTCACTTAACCGTCATGCCCCGACCTACCATAGGTGGGGTCTAACCTGTGCCCCAGTTAGAAGGTTGTCATTACCACGCCACTGGTAAACACAACTCTATGTGACCCTGATATAGCAGGTTCTCAAATGAGAATGGTGGATCCCTCATCTAGCAGGTCAAGCCACCTCATCTACCCTAATCTAGAAGGTATGATGTCTCTCATCCACCCTAAACTAACAGGTGTGATGTATCAACCTACGCTGGCTATGTAGTTCTGGAGTACAAGGATTGCTTCTAAGAATCATACCCTCTACTAGTAGGTGAGATCCCATCCTTGAGCTCGCTTGGTGCTAGTTTCTACTCCTAACTGAAAAACTCAGAACTGAATTCCCAAATGAACACGGGCTGAACTGAATATGACACTGAACTTATTAGTCAAAAGGTCTGACTGAGTTACGCTGAGATCACTTAGTTTTGTATCTGACGGAAAATATATCTAATCATAGTATATGACTGACGATACAGAGCTTGAATAGATTACTTGAATAACTTCTGAGATTAGGATTGAATGACTTGAATACTATTAAAAATAAGCTGATTACAGGTCTAAGTCTAGATTACTAGTGATACAGAGATTACAAAGATAACTGAGATTACTGAGCTTTATTAAGCTTCACACTTGTTTGAGGATACAGAGTTCTATAGTTCACTGAGTTCTGAGAATCATGGCTCGATTGGAATTATCGAGAAATTGACACGGGCTCTAGACAACAGCTCTATTTTTGGGTATAAATACCCCTAGGACTCGACAACACAAAAGTAAGACATAATCACTCTTCATCACAAATCATTCATGCATCATCACGGTCATCCATTCATCACTACAAGCATTTATTCATCATTACAAACATTCAGGAAACATAGACCTCTATTCAAAGTATTTCATACTTGGGTGGATATTTTTGAAACATTTTTACTCTGATTTTCGCTTTACCAAATACGCTCTAAGGATCAGACTAGAAGAGGATTTTGCGGGGCATTACATATATAGTAGTAAACACTATGGTTAAACCATGAGTGATCTTGAGGTAAAGGGGATAGTGGTTGTGATATGTTGAAGATAGATTTATATGATAAATTTAGTAGTCTTGATTAAGTGCATGCGAGTATCTAAGTTATGTTACTTGTAAATGGTGTGGTGACTTGCATATGATCAAGATGTAGATTCTCCATAGGATAGTCTTGGATAAAAACTGAGTCAGGTGTCTCAGTGAGAGATTGTGTGTTGGGTGGATTAGGTATGACTTATTTATTGTTGAAATTCGAATAACAGATTCATGTAGCATCTTGTAGCACTTTTCAAAATTGAATTCGGGACTCTAGAGCTTCAGTAGTGAAAAAGAGATGCTTTTGGAAGTTTGTCTTCTTCAAGGTGAATCTTTTAACCATCTTTATCGTGCTTTTGTAAAACTCAATTTCAGACTTAGGCCGTTGAAAGGAGAATAAGTGATTCATGTGTAATTATTTGGCTCCGGATCTTCGTATTTTGAAAAGTTTTAATAGAATGATTGCGTACAGAATGTGGGTTGGTTGATAAGGATATTGAGTGAGTGAACAGGGTATAGTATAAACAATTTTGTTACTAATGTCTCTCTAATTCCAACCTCATGCTTTTCTCCACTGAATGCACGTTCTAGGATGAACGAATGGTAAATAGGTATCTGATTGTAACAACCTATTTCGTTGCTACTAAATTATTCATAATAAATTAATGAAAATTCTTAATTTTCATTCCTCAATATTAACTTGGGTCCAAAATAGCCAATATTTTATTTATTATGTCACCATGAATTTTTCGGCGAAGATTCAAGCCTTCGAACGTGTCTAGATAGACTCAATATTGATGAATTTAATTATTCACGAGTGTTAATATCAATAATTTAGTTTGAAAGTTCTTTAGGTATGAATTAAAGTCATACAATATCCCTAGCGCAAAGTTAAGTTTAAAACATTCTTTTCGATACAATTTTAATATGGGTTTCTATTAGGGCTAACTTAAAACGACCATATCTCATAGAATATGAAGAGTCGGGGGGCCCAATTTGTAATGCCCTAGATTCTGAACCTCGGACGCTACACGATACTCATAATCCCGAAGGAACACAAGCTAACCCATGACTGATATCTGTGACTGAGCACTGAATAACATACTGTAAAATGTTGAAATCTGGAAAAAACTTGCCATAAGTTTTAAAATTAAAATACAACTGTATAAGGTATAACAATACCAAAACAAAAATATCTGTTTGAAAATACTGTAGTCTGAAAAGACTCTAAACTATCTGAATAAGGAGTTGATGGGACAATCCCCCAACTAACTCCATCTATTGAAATACTAAATCTAATGCAATAATGAAATAAAGAACATCCTCAAATGAGGAGGAATCACTGCTAAGTCTAGTGTTGCTGGCTGAATCTGAACTGCTAAGGATGCTCGGGATCCCATGCGTCTGAACCTATGGTATAAAACACCATAGAAAAGGAGAAAAGTATGTGTCTGTATGTGGGAATGTACTGGTATGCTAGATGAGGTAAGGCTGAATTCAAGGGTTCATATGCATTAACTATAACCGACTAAGTAACGTGAACATGACTGAGTGAGAATACATGCATGAGGACATAAACTATAACTAAAGTTGTAATGACACTGACTATTGAGTTCCGAATAATGTCTAACTATTATCTGAGTTTAATAACACTGTAATACTAATAACTAGGTCTGCTAGTACTAGATTACTGATGACTACTGTGGGGTTGATCCTATCTAATGGGTGACCCCTAAGATTAGGCCTATCTAGTGGGTGATCCCCGAATCTGCTGATACTAATTGTACATAACAGTCCTAAATCTGTAGAACTATCTAAGTTCTTAACTGAGCAGAGTGACAGTATCTGACAGTCTTGATTTTTGTAATACTGAACTGAGTTCTATTCTGAAGACTGAGATTGAAACTGAGACTATGGGAAGTAATCATCTAACCGACATGCCCTAAATCTAAACTAGTGGGGTCTAACCTATAACCCCAGCTGGAAGGGTGTCAGTACCGTGCCACGGTTAAAGACACTATTGTGGCTAAGACTCTCTGATGAGTGACCCTGAACAGGAAGTCAAGCCTAATCTGACAGGTGACCCCTGGGAGGTAGCCAAGACTTGATCTGATGGATGACTCCTCATCCTGCGCTGGCTACGTAGATATGGAGTATAGGGACTACTACTAATGACTTATCCTAACTGATGGGGAATCTGTCATCCTTTCTCTCGCTTAGTGTTGAATCCTACTCCCAACTGAATAATTACTGAACTGATTCTTAGACTGTACTAGAATGGGATAAATCTGTTACTGATCATGTTGCTAGACTGATCTAACTGAGCTCACTTGGTTCTGTTGACTGACATAATACCACTAAATTCTGTTAACTGATTGAATGTTACTGAGTTTCGAACTGATTACGGAAACTGGATTGGACTGATACTAAGATTTCTGAGTTTTCCTAAGATCTGTAACTAACGGAGTTCTACTGATCATGGCATGACTGATATTATGTTAAAACTGATACTGGCTCTAGGTAATCAGCTAAATTGTTGGGTATTAAATACCCCTAGGACTCGATAGCATGGATAATATAAAGAATGACAATTTTTGAATAACATGACAATAGTTTATCATTCACACTACAATCAATGAGGCATTTCTTCATACACCTGAAATTCATAAACTTGTACATGAACAGGAATGCATATTAGTATGTCATGATTCATTCACTAAGGCCTTTCATCAAACACTGAGCATGCATTAACTTGTACATAAATAGGGATCTCATTTTGACATGTTATAATGGCACTACTTCATTCACATAAGCATTTTATCAAACATACAGGAAACATGCTTTAGTTATACAACAATTACTATATCTAAGTATCATGGCTACATCAATAAACTTGCAACTTGAAGGGTTTATCATGAACATCATGCAAATCATCACATACTAGGATCAAATCTATGAACTTGTAATCTAAAACATGAATCAACACCCAACAACATCATAAACATGAACTTCAATTCAGGTAAATCATGAAAAACTCATAGATACACGATCTTGTACTTTAAAAAGAGATTCTTGAGAATCATAGGTGGAAGGAACCCATGAATAAACATGTAACATACCTTAATTCGTGAGTTTCTTGAAGTTCTTGGAGAGATTCTTGGGATTAACCATGATTCTTGAGACTAGAGTTTGCTAATTTGAGAGAGTGTGCTTTTGTTCTTCAGGAATAGTGAACATAATGAGCAATTTTGGATATTAACGGTATAAATCCCATATTTATGCTGATTAGGGGCTTTGGGAAATTACCAAATAGTCCCTGAAATTAAAAAACAGAACCTGAACAAAAATCCTAATTTTACATGATGGCGCGACACGATGATATCGCGCTAGCTCACTGGAAAGTGGACGGCTGGGAAACTGGTTGGTGGCGCAATGCGGTGGTATCGCGTTTCCACCTTGGATGCAAACTGGAAGGTCACTACAATGCAGTGGGATCACGTTAGTGCATTGGAAATTGATAATTTTGAAATTGAGTCTTGGCGCGACGCGCAAATATCGGCGGAGGCTCACTGGTTTTGGCTCTGCGACGCGCTAAAGTACCAGGTGATACAATGTCTCACTAAAATGGCTCTAAGTCTTCTCCTGAGTGTCATGTTTGGGTGAATTTGGTATCGATGGAAAGGTTATTCAATTTCCCACATAATGAAAAGTCAAAATCTTAAAATTTCCACATGCATAAAGGTGTATTCATCTCTAAAGAAAGAATTTTACATTTTTAGAATGAATTTAAGCTAGGTAGAAGTACGGGGTATTACACAATGCCTATAAAATTAAAGATCATTGTGTCCTTTTTCCAACACATCAAACTGATCATCAATCCAAATTTGGAGTAAGAAGTTATGACTATTTCACTAAGCACTGTCCGGGATGAAATGAGATTTCGCTGTAGCAAAAATTCTGATGGTATTTAAATCAGTTTCAGTCGTATTTTAGGTCTAAAAATCCCAAAATTAATTTTCCAACCCTAGAGAGGTGATTTTCTAAAGCTTACGGTGAAAGTCCTTCACTGAGGTATGTTTTCCCACTATTTTCTTTGTTTTTTAATCCTTTAACATCTTAGAATCCTTAGAAAGACCTTTGATGGTGGAATATTTTTTAGAATGGGAGTTTTTAATATGACCTAGAGCTAGTTCTAAATTATAAATTAAAGATTCTTAACATGAATTTCGTAAACTCTATTATAAATTTTGATGCTTAGGAACCTTGAGTTCCATAAAGATGAAAACTTTAGCATGAAAACTCCATTAATGGAGATGGGTTAGACTTGAAAGAGAGAATTAATTTCTAATTGACATCGAGGAATGATATAGACCTTGAATGATATAGACCTTGAATTAATGATATTTGTTTGGAGATTAATTTTTTAATTTCTCTTATTATTGCTTGATTTTTAGATGGTTGATTATTCAAAGGCATGAAGGAAAAGAAATAACATTCTTGTTGCGGCTTGCTTCTTTCAAAAGCTTGGGGTCCAAGTAGGCTAGGTTTAATGAGTTGAAGATTGTGTTATTTTATATTTCATAATTTAGAATTGATGGGAGAAAGCATGTCTAGTCCTACAGGCATGGAGTTGAGGTGGATAAAGACACGAGGACTTAACTTTAATCCAGAAAATTATATTATTGATTAATTATGTGATATTTATGATAGCATGTGCTATGTGCCCGCATAGAGATTATTGTAAATGAAGTATGTGGACATGATAGTTCTTATTTGTTCTAGTGATGAACCTAGTTGACTTTTAATGATATTAAGTTATATGTATTGAACAATAATATGATGAGGAGAATCATGCTAGGATCAAGTATTGGTGAGCGTAGAAATATCCAAAGGATAGATGACTTGAATTAGTGTGATGATTTTATTATATAGAAAGAGGTAGTGATATTTTAATAATTAATGAGTAACTAATGCTCCAGTAGTGATGTGCATGCTTAAGTTTTACATTGTGATTTATTTTACGATATTTTTGTTTTGGTATTGATAAAAATAGTTTATCTATTGGATGCCCATGATAGGATAAATTGGTGATAATGATGATTTTTTGAATTGTGTCTATGAGAGGCTTTTTTGATAATGGTAACTCCTTGAATTAATGCCATGAATGACTTGTTGATGATCGTGATGAATTATTCAAATAAAGCCCATGAGAGGGGAAAAATATTAATAAATGAAAGAACTTGATTGATTTTTTTATGATTTTAAGTGCACTTGCAAATTTAGTACTTCGTATTGCATTTCGAAAGATAGTGTTAATTAAGTAAAATATATATAATATTTATTTTTGGAGGATCGGGTACCACGCCAGTACGGATATGAATATTGATAATATTTATTTATGTAGGATCGGGTACCACGTCGGTATGGATATGAATATTGGTATTACTTATTTATGGAGGATCGGGTACCGTGCTGGTACGAATATGAATATTGCTAGTATTTATTTATAGAAGATCGGGTACCATAACGGTACGAATATGAGTATTGATATTACTTATTTATGAAGCATCTGGTACCGTACCGGTACAATTATGAATATTGATAATATTTATTTATTAAGGATTGGGTACCATGACGGTACAGATATGAATATTGATATTACTTATTTTTGGAGGCTTGGGTACCGCATTGGTATGAATATGAATATTGATAATATTTATTTATGGAGGATCGGGTACCACACCGGTGCGGTACATGGACTTAGATTTTCCCCTGCTTTGTACCTACTTATATGTTGGTTGACATACTTTATTTATATGTGTTGTAATCGTAGCTTACCAGAATGGCTTGTTATTATTCTTTAATATTATAAAAGAGCATTTGGTTGTTATCCCGAGAGTTTAGTGTGGGTTGTCTATGATTACGGGTTTATTCCTGTGAATATGAGTAATGAAAAAAATAAGGTGAATAAAGAGGAATATTTATGTTTTAGCATTGGATTGTGGTTGATGGTGTGAATTAATGAGGCTAGAGTATGTTAGTAGCGAATATAATATTGATGGAGTTAGAAGAGTAGTTGGATGATGTGACTTATATAGGTAAAGTAATAATGTTATTACAACCTTAGTTGAATTATATTCCATTCAAGATGTCATGATTTATTTTTCTTAATTCTATTTTATGATTCTATGCACTCACAGAGTCGGCCGATAATGCCTACTAGTACGTGTCGTTGTACTGACCCTAATCTTTTACATTCCTTCTTGTGGTGTAGTCTGGATGTAGGTTAGTTTGCAGTTACTAGATGGATGATGATATTCAGCACCAATTTCTGCAGTTTCTTCCAGGCAGATGTTAGAGTCTTTGTATTATTTATTTTATTGTTAGTTTATGTTGTAGTAGATAGCTCTTGTACATATCGACCAAGTCTTGGGATAGTGAAGGACACTTGTAATAAGTTTTTAAAAAAGTTTATTTATTAATATTTAATTTACCTTATTATATTTAATCTAGTATTCCCGTACAATAGAAATCTTTCACATATTTTTAGTCGGGTAATGTGGATTCTCCTAGCTACTTAGAACAGTGTTGGTAACCACACGGTCCAGTAGTTTGGGTCGTGACATTCTTCTTCTCAACCTGCTACATTTATTCAAATCAACTTTTTTTTCCACAACTTATAATAATTGGAACTTGAGGGGACGACCACCAAATCCTAACATGGTAATGAAAAGTCCACAAATATCAACCAGTATAACCATTGAAATACATGAATTTTCCAATGTGGATAAGACTCGTGAAACCATATACAAGGTGCTACTGATTACTTTCATCAAAACATGATATATTTCATCTGTTTTATTTTATGCGGTGTTATTTTCTTATTAAATAGGATATTTTGAATTATTGACAAATCTTTAAAAATGTGCAAATATTTGAAATTTAAATCTCTCATTACACTTAGTGATATGAATTTATAGCCTTATTTAATTCAATCACATGTTAAAAGTCAATTTCAATTATCTTCATTTCCTTCTTGAAAACTCTGACCACTATCTTGTCTAAAGAATTGGCATGCTTTATACATTAACTGTGAGAAGATCTTCGAAGAACTGAATGAGATAGAACATAAGTTTAGGCATCGCTTGGTGTTGGTCAATGGTCAGTGTAATGACCCGAGCCGAGGCCCTGGCCACGACGAACATCCCGAACCACGAAGGCCCAAAATCCTCCTTAGTATACTATCATATGTATAATCCATACATATATCAAAGTGTGGAAGATATAATAATATTCAATGGAAACTTATAATCCAGAATGTGTCAATGAAATTATGACAATACAATACTCAAATTCCATCTGCTCTAATGAAAACTTACTATCTAGGTCGGATAAATTCCCCGACTAGGCCATATACTGAAATACTTAACATATAAGTAAATACCTTTCGAAAGATGGATAGTTCACCAATTCTGTCATCCCCCAAGTGTTCTACTAATGTGATGGGCCATGAGAATATACCACAGAACCTGAAATATGGGGGTCAATACTTGAAAGTACCGGTATGTAGAACAATCCAAAAATAACACATACTTCATGTAAAATAAGTGAGAGCATTATGAAAACAATTTATCATAATATATATAGAAACTCATGGGCATAATCAATGAGCTTCAAAACACTCTTGTAAGTCATGACTCAACTCTTTGTTTTACTTATGATCTAGATGTTACACCCTACAAGTCTACAATCCCATAAGCTATATGGGATACGCTATTAACTCGTTGGCCAAGCCCCCTATCCGAGTTTACCGCAAGGATAGGAATGTCTAGTCTGGTATACCTCTGAGCGAAGAAAGTATACAATGATCATCCATAATTTGGGACAAGATCAATCTCGTATCGGTGAAACACAATTTCGGGAAATGAGTTTTCTTAACTCATGCTTTCTTTGGGTAACCATCTAACTCTCTTAGAGCCCATTTAAGCATTTTAAAACATTCATCTTTCTCAAAACATGGCTTGAAGTCTGAAAATTCTATAGTCTAGTCTAGTCTGAGTCTTTTATGGCATTTGTCTAATTTTGTATCGCCATACCAAGACTTGTAAGTCATATAAGTCATATCATATCATATCTTAGTCTTTTCAACCGAAAAACATGTTATTGGACTACCAAAATATTTAATTAATATAAGAGAGTTCTTATTTCAAAAGCATATGAAAACTTATGCAAAACATTCTCTTTTTAACACATAGTGGCCTGTTCTTTCATCAATCACATGCAATTTCTTTATTAAAACATAAGAGCCTTTAGCATAAGAATCACCTCTTTGAAAACATGTAAAACAAAAAGCATAATTGATAAAGAGACATTTATAACTCAAGAAATATAATTAGTCATAAAGCAACCCCAATATTAGACACATATAAATCTCAGGATCAAAAAGGGGACTTATAATTCATGCTTTCAAACCCATTTCACAATTCATAACATGTTAAGACCATAAATTTCATCATGGGGAAAGAAATTTCACAAATGATGCTCATAAATCACTTTCCAAACTCAAATATGTATGCACAAGATTAGAAATCAAGCTTATGAAAAAAAACCCATGATAACTACGTACTTTCATTAAAACGGGTTCATGAAGCATGCTATTTAAACGATTTCTAAAACCCATTACATATAAATATATGTATATATATATATCTTTAAAACTTGTTAAAAACTTAAAATTTATGCCCATGAGATTTAGGATAGTCCCACATACCTTTTGATGAAGAAAAATCGAAGAGAATGTAGAGAGATTTGCCCTTGGAGATCAAAATCCTCAAACCCTAGGTGGTTTCTTCTCTCTTTATTAAGGGAAGATGATTTCGGGATTTGAGAAGTAAAATAACGTATGTTAATACCTTATTTCGTCCATATATGATTAGGAATAGTTATAGGATGATAAAAGACCTTATTGCCCTTAAAACAGAATAAAATGGAGCTCTTTTTGACTCTTGGGAATGGTCTTGCGGCGCACAGCCAAAGCCAACCTCAGGGTTGGTGGAACATAACCAAATACAACCTGAGACAGTGTGCTTTGGCGATTACTCCATGACGCAGGGCCAATGCAGACCCTAGATAGGGTCCCGCGCAAATACTCATAACCTTTGACTCTGAACTTGGATTGACGAATGGTCAGTGGAGTTGGATAGAAAACTCAAAGGGATTTAGTTTGATATATTATGGGCCACATAAATCCTCAAATTCTAGGATTAATAGTCGCTGGAAGTTGACCCAAGAAAAATCATCAACTAAAACTCAACCGGAAGAAAATGCTCAACTTAACTTTTATCTAGGAGACTTTTACGATGTATACTCATCTACGAAGATATTCTGACACTATAGCATTCTTATTCACACTTATTTCCAACTAAAAACCATTGGATTCAGGTTTATTTACATTGGAATAATGGTTCAACTTTATCCCGAAAAAACGGGGTGTTACATTATCTCCCTCTTAGTATCATTCATCCTCGAATGATGTGTAGGAACTTGTTGAAACTATAAAATTATGGAATAAAGAATGCATCCTCGCACTGGACATTTTTCCTCAAAAAAATATGCAAAGGCATCAAAATAGCTTCATGATAACCACTAGTAAATTATACCAGCACGAAGTATGAGATAGTGAGAATCGACATAGAGATAGCTTTGTGCATGAATTCTATGGATTATAATCATCACAATGTAAGGCATAGGTTTATTTTACGATCATAGTTTTTGATTTGTGTCGATACTCGATATAAAATAAGGTTTGCGGGAGATTGGAATAGAAGCATTCTCCACCTTACATGTTATAACGAATAGACCTTAAACTTAGAGGCACTACTCGACTATGCCCTAACTAATAAATAACATACTTCATCATTTCCAACTTACAATTCTCCTATAACACACCTAACCAGAAGAGTTTGAGTCCCACTATATAGTACTTCTATGTTGAAGCCTAACTCAGCATAAAAAGGTGCTAACTTAAGATACAGGACCCTGTACTTTTCATCCCATTAAGAATATCACTTCACCTTACCACTATAATCCAATAATCTTAGGTCTTAAATCAAGGAGTACTAACTACATAACACATTGGTTTGTGTTTTCATCAATCACAACATTCAAACCTATCTTTACTACACCCATTTTAAGAATCTCCCTACTAAAAACTGACAACTTTACTCACTCTCACAAAGATTTTCATCACATATTCACTTCCTAATTTTCTACACATAAAGAAAGATCATCTCCCTCCTCCCTCTTCATCTATAACCTCAGCTTAAGATAGTCATACCCAAATGTAAAACAATACGAAAGATCCACTCTCTTATTTAAAACATTACCACGCTTCTGTAACCACTAACATACTAACATAAGAAGGTTAATTGAGGGACTAAAATTAATTAGGACTTATATTAGTTATCCACTGAAGGTGGGGCATGAGATGTAAGATATGATACAATAGGCACAAAGTGCTTCATATACCAAGTGTCTAGATAATAAATTGACAGTGGATTGGGCATAAACATAAACAACATGAGTTCTTAGGACTGGCCATAGTGAGAAACATGAGCGCATATATCATGAGTTGTATAACATAAAAGAGAAATTTGTGTAGTCAACGATTGAGACAAGGATTTACACTTGACGCTATTGCTCCACATTTAAAGAACTGAAAATAGACATGAGTTTGCATAAACCTTATCACTTTTGGCTAAACCCGACATAAAATGAATCAGTGACATATAGAAGAACATAGTTTCTTAGAACCAAGCATGATGTGAGACATGGGTTTATGGATCATGAGCATCATAACATAGATCTTGAATACTTGGAAGTTAGGATTGTTGAGGGACATTATTTCTTCTAGTTTGGAGGTCGGAACATAGACATAGGTTGCATAGAGAACTCGAACCTTAGGCATAGGCATTACTTGAATACATAATACAATAGTAGAATGACCTTGTAAATTAAAGTAGGAGGAGTTTTCTTTCACAGGAATAGATTTATCATGACTCGTCCCTGAAATTTTCCACCATGAAAAAAATTGGGAACTACCTTAATGCATCATCTTCCCCTTAGATCAAAGTCACAATCCTAGACTTAAGAATATAACCTCTCATCAAATCTATATCCGCAAATCTACACATAAATGGGGGGGGGGGGGATAACCATACACATGAATTCTAGGCTCGTACTAATACATGATTATATGAAAAGTTATAACTTATTGGTATGACATCCTCCCAGAGGCACTACTCTTGACTTTTGCCAGCCTCTATATCCATCACCTTAAAACTCACACTTTCGTAAGCATACACATCCACACTCCTTATCACATAACAATCCATTCTCCATAACTCGACATACTAGCATTAAACCTCTTATCGCATACCCTTACAACTTAACAAAGTTTTTAAAACTAGACCAAGAGCTCACATTATCTATCTATATTTCCCCAAATTAGCTCTAAAGAACACCATATAGTAGCTCTCTAGGATTCTCTATACTAAGAAATTTGAGAATATGAACTATGTAAACATGGAACTTATACACATAAATCCTTACCTCACCACATACTACCTTGGGCTCAACTTATTCTTATAAACCTAACGCTCTTATCTGCTTAATGACTCAACTATAATTCATCGTTTTTAACACTAGTCCTTATGTTTATATATATCCCAATTATCCACTCATTTTTCCATAAGTTTCTAACCTAGGCTATTGTAAACATCAAATAAAGCCTACTACTTACTCCCACAAAACATGCATCATTAATCTTAAGCTGTTATTCTTACCACCACAATCACATCTAAAGTTTAAGCCTATTGTCTAGAACCAATCATGTACCACCAATGAAGCATGCCACATATTATACTAGTCCATCAAGTGGGGAAATCAACCCAAATTCCTTATTTCACTTAACTACGGTGTACAATCATATATTCTTCACAACGTCATTACTACACCTTAAAATTTACTATATTTCTTCTCACATACTATACTTGTAAACTATATGTCTTCTCACATACTATACTTGTTTACAACTTCTAGAGGAAAAAAAGAGTCACAGGGGATAAAGTCACATAATAAGGATAACTAATTTTAACTTTACAATCTATCCCATTACGGTCTATTACCACATCCTTTTTTTCTCACATTATACCTACTTACCCATGCATAAATTTAAACTACTACCATAATTCAATAAATATCAGTGAGTCTCTACTTGTAACTTTTTGGCTAATCTACCCCTTTTCATTCACAACCTATAAATGATTTATACAACCACCATAGCTATCTATTTTGAGATCCTTCCCTATTTAAATTAATAGTAATCATAGCTAATCACTCCCTCCATGGGCTACCACATGGTCTACTTACCTTGCTACAAAATTACCCAATCACCATGAAAGGGAACACCACCCTCTACTTAAAGGTCACACAACTACATCTACCTTTTTCACTCAAGAGTTACCCTTACTTTTACCTTCTAAACTTATGGCTTCATAGCACTAACCTTGGGACCATCTTACTACTCATAGGTTATGACACCTTATCATACATTACTAATTGGATGGAAATACTATTCCAATATTCTGACACATATAATTACCCTTAAGCATGACATCTACAACAAGAATTTTGAAAGGGAAAAAATACACTTCATACCTTAGGATAAAATGCATGATTGATATATTTAGGGGTATAAGCTTAAATCAACACAATTTGAAGCACTAACAGACTCCTCTCAAGTTCTTGTGCAATTTCATAACCTTTCATGACTCAATTTGAAAGGACCACACCATTTATACTCTAAGATTTTGTACTTGAATTGTCTCGACAATGAGACATAGCTAATAAAATCAAAGTAAAGAAAGAATTTGGATAACTTCCATATGGACAACATAATGGAACAATCTAGAGTATGAAATTATGGGAAACATCTCCCAAATGCCTCATAACTTTATTCTTATAAGTGTGGCATTCTACACACCCATAAAAAGGACTCTACTCAACACAACTTCATAGACACCCTAAGCTGTGCTCTGATACCAAGCTTATCATGACCTAAGCTGAGGCCTTGACCGCAATGGATATACCAAACCATGAAGGCCCGAGAGATCCCTTAGCATACTACAATAAGCATTATCCATACATAAATCAAAGTGCGGAAGATATAATAATATGCAATGGAAAATTATAATGCAAAATGTTTCAACAAAATTATGACAATACCATACTCAAATTTAGTCTATGAAGTCCCTAAAGAAAACTAACTATCTGGGCCGGGACAAAGCCCCCGACTGTGCCATATACTGAAAGACTCGACATATGAGTAAATGTCTTTTAAAAGATGGATGGCTTACTAATTCTATCATCCCCCAAGTGTTCTACTAATGTGATGGACCATGGGACTATATCATAAAACCTGAAATATGGGGTCAATACTCGAAAGTACTGGTATGTAGAAAAATACCAAAATAACACATACTTCATGTAAAGTAAGTGAGAGCATTATGAAAAAAATTTATCATAATATATATAGAAACACATGAGCATACCAATGAGATTCAAAAAATTCGCGTTAGTCATGACTTAATTCTTTGTTTTACTTCTGATCTATATGGTACACCCTACAAGTCTACAATCCCATAGGCTATATGGAATCTGACATTAACTCTCGACCAAGACTTTTATCCAAGTTTTCCGCAAGTATAGGAGTGTCTGGTCTAGTATACCTCTGAACGAAGCAAATATACAATGATCATCCATAATTTGGGATAAGATCAATCTGCATCGAATAAACATAATTTTGGGAAATGAGTTGTCTTAACTCATGTCTTATTTGGGTAACCATCTAACTCTCTTAGAGATCATTTTTAGCATTTTAAAACATGAATCTTTCTAAAAATATGGTCTGAAGATTGAAAAGTCTATAGTCTAGTCTAGTCTAGGTCTGTTATGGTATTTGTCTGATTTGGTATTGTCATATCAAGACGCAAGTCATATAAGCCATACCATATCATATCTTAGTATTTTCAGTCGAAAAAAATGTTATTGGACCACCAATACATTTAATCAATATGAGACATTACTTATTTAAAAAGAATAGGAAAACTTATGTAAAATGCTCTCTGTAATACCCCGTGCTAATCTTAGCTTAGATCAACTTTTAGTTTCATCCATAAGGGGATTAAGGCCTGTAAACTTTACTAAATGTCTAGGACTTAGAAATTTTCAAGATATCTAGACTTTGTGGATTTTTAAATAGACCATCCCGACCACGAAATATTGGTTTTTAAGTTGATTAATGATTAGGGAGGTCAAAAGTATATGTCGGGTGAGTTCCAAAACTTTCAGACAGGCGTAGGGTTATGTTTGGAAAACAAAAATAGTAGCACCAGCGGGATAGACCTATGCACTTGGTTTAGTTCCCAAGGATAGAGACTACGGCATGGGGTTTACCCCGCCGTACTAAAGCCTGCGTTACTCGGTGCCTTCATATGTAACTTATGATTTTAAATGCCCAAGGGGATTTTTGGTCATTTTCCTGTATCCAATTTTGTCCATAACACAAATTGAGGCTTCCAAAATGGCATTCTTTGCCTCTTTTACTCAAATTGCTCCCAAGAAAACCCTTCTTCGTCCCCAAGAACAAACCCAAACTCTTCTTAAAGAAAACTAGGGATTCAAGATTTCTTCATCAATTAAGAATCTTAAAGTACGTGGGGCTATCCTAAATCTCATGGGCATAGGTTTTACGATTTTAAGCAAGTTTTTCAAAGTATATATTTTCGTACATGAGATGGGTTTTTGATATGGTTGAAGAGCATGGATTGTGAATATGTTTTATGATGAAACTAGTATAACTTATGAGGTTGTTTCTCTAAATTTTAATTTGTTTTCACGTATACGAATGTTATGAATTTTGACAAGTTATATGAGAGCGCGATTTTACGAGATTCCGTCTCTTGTTATGAAATGTATTGTTTAAATGTATTGTTTTAGGGTCTAAGGCCTAGTCCCGTAGCCTTACAAACCAGTAGATCACTTCAAGACTTTCAGAATTTAGTGAGCCTCCCTTACATCGGAAAACATCTATTTCATATGTTATTACCTCTTTGGTATTAGGGTCAAGCCGGGGGTCTTGTCCTAATGTAGGTAGATTATGGTTTTCAATTCAGTAGAGACTTCGTAGACCTGTTCAGTATGGATTAGGGGTTTTTTATGGGTTATGTCTGAATAATTAAGTTTGAAAAATGGGGTGTCTATGTTTCATTTATCTTTTGTATTTTATATCTTATGACTCGTTCTTATGATTACATTCTAAGAGGTCTCTTGGGGTCCCAGGATGTCTGATAAGTCATGTTGAGTAGATTCTTTTTTATGGATGTGTAGCGCACAACACTTATAAGAAGGAAGCTACTAGGCATTTTAGGAATGTTTTTCTTTCTTCCATGTTCTAGTTCATGCTCTAGAGTCTGAATGTTCCCTAACTCATGATTTCCTATATTTCAAATCATGTCTCCCTATAGATATAATAATAAGGAAACCCATGCTGATGATGTTCACCCTACTCATGAGATGCATACCGTATAGAGATCTTACACCAGAATTTATTGCTACTCCAAGAGTTCCTTCAGTCCAATCTAGTCCACCTCGGGCTCCTCGAACCGGTGTTAACCATACTTAGCCTCTTCAAAGAGAAGTCTTGAATGCTGAGTTCCATCAATCCATCCATATGATTGCATAGCTTGTGGCTTCTCGGTCCTATCAGTCTGAAGATATGAGTTCTATGACTGGTTCATCTGAAATCACTCAGGTTGGCCAATTAATGAGGCTGAACCCACCCATATTTACTGGCATAAAAGTTGAGGAGGACCCTCAAGGGCTTATTGATGAAATAGAGAAATTTTTTAGAGTCATGCATGCTAGTGAGGTTAAAGGGGTTGAATTAGCATCCTATCGGTTGAAGGACATAGCTAACCAGTGGTACAATGAGTGGGAAGATTTTAGGGGTGAGGGTGTAGAACCTGTTGTATGGGGTAAATTTATAGAGGCCTTCCTGGATCATTTCTTTCCCTAGGAGCTAAGGGAAGAAAAATCTAAAGAATTTGTAAATCTGAAACACAGAAAGATGAGTGTCCAAGAATATGCATTGAAGTTTACCTAGTTGTCCCGTTATGCTCTAGAGTTAGTGGGAAATATGAGGGCTCGCATCAGTAAGTTTGCATCTACTCTCTTAGATGATTTGGTTTTAGAATATAAGGGATCAATGCTGAACAAAGATATGGATTTCTCCAAGTTATCAGTGCAAACATAGCAGGCAGTAGAGGAGAAGAAGAAGATATAAATAAGGGAAAAAGAAAGATAGGTTAAGAGAGCTAGGTCTGCAGATCTAAATGTCAGTCAACATCAAGGTGGAAATTGGGATAAGAAATTATATAACAAGAAATTTTAGAGCAATGCCCAGTCTTCAGCAAGTTCACGTACGCCTAGGCCTTCAGGTGAGCAGCGGTTCTAGTTAGGAGATAGGTCTAGAACTCAGGGTACTCAGTCCCATAGGAGTGTGACTCGTCCTGCTAGATTGTACCCTCACTGTAGTTATTGTGGAAAGAATCACTTGTGGAGATGCTATTTGGAAGTAATGTGTGCTATTGTTTTTAGGCAGGCCATATCCAGAGATTTTATCCAATGACTAGAGGGAAACCTGGGAGTTTGAAGGCCCAAACTACTCTAGCAACTCCTTCAACTAAGGTTACCACTTCAGCTACTGGGTGTCTATAACTGGTTATATGCTTTATCGACTTGCCAGGACTCAGAGGCTTCACCAGAAATGGTTACTTGTATGTTATAGATCTTCCCCCGTGATGTGTATGTGTTACTTAATCTCGTGTCAACCTTGTCTTATATGACCTCTTACATGGCAATTAGTTTTTGTTTTGAACCTGAAAAGATTCCCGATACCTTTTTTGTTTCCACTCTTGTTGGTGATTCTATTGTTGCTAGGAGAGTTTATAGAAAATATATGGTGTCTATTTTTCATCGTGATACTTTAGTTGATCTTATAGAAGTGGGCATGATTAATTTTGATACCATTCTGGGAATAGATTGGCTCCATTCATATTATACTACCTTAGACTATAGAACTAGAAAAGTCACCTTCTTTTTTCCTAATGAGCCAGTATAGAGTAGGAGGGATATTCTCCAGCACCTAAGGAAAAATTCATATCTTATCTTAGAGCCTGTAAGATCATATCAAAGGTTGTTTGTATCATCTTTTTTGGGTTAAATATCCTAGAATTGAGAGTCCTTACCTCCAGTTTGTTCCTGTTGTTAAAGAATTTCTAAAAAACTTTCCTTATGATCTCCATGGGATACCACCAGATAGGGAGATAGATTTTGGCATTGACCTATTGCCGAACACTCGACCTATTTCTATTCGTCCATACAGAATAGCTCCTGAGAATTAAAAGAGTTAAAAGAACAGCTAAAAGACCTTCATAAAAAATTCTTTATTCATCCTAGCATCTCTTTTTGGGGTGCTCCAGTGTTTTTTGTTCGTAAGAAAGACGGTTTCCTCCGCATATGTATAGATTATCATCATCTGAACAAAGTTACAGTTAAGAATAAGTACCCTCTTCCCAAAATTGATGACCTCTTTGACCAACTCTAGGGTGCTAAATATTTCTCCAGAATAGACCTTCGTTCAGGGTACCATCAGTTGAAGGTTAGGGAGGCTGACATCCCCAAAATAGCCTTCTGAACCAGATACGATCACTATGAATTCTTGGTTATGTTCGTTGGGCTGACTAATGCCCCCGCAACATTTATGGACCTAATGAATAGGGTGTTTTATCAGTTTCTAGATTTGTTCATCATAGTCTTTATTGATGAAATCATAATTTACTCTAAGAGTGAGGTGGAACATGAAAACCACTTCTGAGTCATCTTTCAAAATCTTATGGACCATGAGTTGTATGCAAAGTTTTCCAAGTGTGAAATCTGGCTTAGTGCTATTTCATTCCTAGGGCATATTTTTTCTAGTGAGGGAATTAATGTTGACCCCCAAAAGTTTGAGGCAGCAAGAAAATGGCCCAGACCCATGACTCCAACCGACATTCGGAGCTTCTTGGGCTTGGCAGGGTATTATAGGAGATTTGTAGAGATTTTTTCATCCATATATCCTTCACTTACTAGATTGGCTCAGAAAGAGGCGAAGTTCTTGTGGTATGACTCCCGCGAGAATAGTTTTGAGAAATTGAAAAAAAAAGTAGACTACGACACTAGTTTTGACCCTTTCTGAGCGTACAGAGGGATTTGTGGTGTACTGTGATGCGTCTCAGGTGGGACTTGGGCGTGTACTTATGCAGCACAGTAAGGTAGTGGCTTATGCATCTAGTTGAAGACACATGAGAAGAACTATCCCACACATGATTTAGAGTTGGAAGTTGTGGTATTTGCACTAAAAATCTGGCTTCATTATCTTTATGGGGTATATGTTGATATATTTACTAATCACAAAAGTTTGTAGTATGTTTTCATGCAAAAAGAATTGAATCTCAGACAGAGACGATGGTTGGAGTTGTTGAAGGTCTATGACCCAACCCTGCATTATCACCCGGGCAAGGCCAATATGGTGGATGACCCCCTTAGCAGGTTGTCCATGGGTAGTCTTTCTCATGTGGAGGAAAGAAAGAGGAATATGGTAAGATATATTCATCGGCTTACTAATTTAGGAGTTCGACTCTTAGATTCTAAGGATGGAGGGGTATTCATACAAGGGGTAGCTAAATCTTCCCTATGTGCAGAAGTTAAGGAAAAGTAGAACAGAGATCCTGTATTGATGCAGATTAAGGAGGATATTGGTCAGAAAAAAGTAATGGCATTTGAAATTGGTGGTGATGGGGTTTTGAGGTACCAAGGTAGACTATGCATGCCGGATGTGGATGGGTTGTGAGGGAGAATTGTTGACAAAGCTCACACTTCTAGGTATGTTGTTCACCCTGGCTCTGATAAAATGTATCATGATCTCAAGGAGAATTATTAGAGGAATAACATGAAGAGAGATATTGCTAACTTTGAGGCTAAGTGTTTGAATTGTCAACAAGTTAAGGTGGAACATTAGAGGCCAGGTGGAACTTCCCAAGAGATTGCCTTGTCTCTTTGGAAATGTGAGATAATCAACATAGACTTTATTATAGGACTTCTGAGATCCTAAAACCAATATAAGTCCATTTGGGCTATTGCAGACAGGATGACCAAGTCTGCCCATTTTCTTCCAGTGCAGACAAATTATGGGGATGATTATGCTAAGCTGTACATTCATGAAATAGTTCGTTTGCATGAGGATCTAGTATCTATTATATTCGATTGAGGTACACAATTCTCTTCTCAGTTTTGGAGGTCTTTTAAAAGGGGTTTAGGTACCTAAGTAATAATTAGTACCCCCTAACACCCTCAAACAGATGAGCAAGCAAAGGGCACCATTCAGACCTTAGAAAATATGTTGAGGGATTGCATCATAGACTTTAAGGGTAGTTAGGTGGATCATTTGATGTTGGTAGAATTTACCAACTACAATAGCAACCACTCTAGAATCCATATGGCTCCTTTTAATGCCCTTTATGGGAGAAGGTATAGGTTACCAATTGGTTGGTATACAGTAGGCGAGACCCATTTTTTTGGGCCTGACCTTGTTCATTAGGCGTTGGAGAAAGTGAAAGTCATTAGGGAGCGACTTAAGACATCTCAAAGAAACCAAAAGTCTTATATTGATGTTAGAAGAAGGGAGTTAGAGTTTGAGGTTAATGATTGGTTATTTCTAAAAGTCTCCCCTATGAAGGGAGTCATTCGATTCGGAAAGAAAGAAAAACTTGATCCTTGTTATATAAGCCCTTCAAATTATAAAAAGTGTTGGTGGAGTTGCTTACGAGTTAGAGTTACCTACAATCTTAGATTTAGTACATCCCATATTTCATGTGTCAATGATTAAGAAATATATTAGAGATCATTCACTTGTATTGCCTATTGAGGAGATTGATGAGAAGGATTCCTTATCGTATGAAGAAGAACCCATTTCTATACTAGATCGGCAGGTTAGAAAGTTGATAAGAAAAGATATAGCTTTGGCTAAATTTTTATGGAAGAATCATAGAGTTGATGAAGCTACTTGAGAGTCAGAGTATGATATGTGTGCAAGATACACATCACTCTTTGAATTCGTGGATGATATGAAAGGTATTGATCATATCTTACTTGTTTTTAGTTCATGTAATTCTTTAAATCATGCTTAATGTGTTTTGAACTATCATTCGGGGACGAATGATTCCAAGGGGGGATAATGTAATACCCTGTGCTAATCTTATCTTAGTTTAGCTTTTAGTTGCATACATAAGGGGCTTAAGTCTAGAAAACCTTACTAAGTGTCTAGGACTTAGTCATTTTCAAGACCTCTAGACTTTACAAATTTTTAAATCGATCGTCCCGACCCTGAAATGTTGGTTTTTAAGTTGATTCATAATTAGGGAGGTCAAAAGTACATGTTAGGCGAGTTTTAGAACTTTTGGACGGGCGTAAGGTCATGTTTGGAGAACGAAAATAGTAGCACCACTGGGATAGGCCCACGACGCCCGGTTTAGTCTGTTGGGATAAAACCCGCGGCCCGGGGCTTACCCCGCTAGTTTAAAGCCCACGGCATAGGGCTTACCCCGCCATTCTAAAGCTCGCGTCTCCCGATGCCTTCATGTGCAACCTTTGATTTTAAATGCCCAAGGGTTTTTTTTGTCATTTTCCCTCATCCTATTTCGTCCATAACACGAATTGAGACTTCCAAAAGGGCATTATTTGCCTGTTTTACTCAAATTGATCCCAAGGAAACCCTTATTCTTTCCTAAGAACAAACCCAAACTCTTCTTCAAGAAAACTAAGGATTCAAGCTTTCGTCACCAATCAACAAGCTTAAAGTACGTGGGGCTATACTAACTCTTATGGGCATAGGTTTTACGATTTTAAGCAAGTTTTTCAAAGTATATGTTTTCGAACATGAGATGGGTTTTTGATATGGTTGAAGAGCATGGATTGTGAATCTTATTTATAATGA
Source organism: Capsicum pubescens (assembly GCA_030864215.1). NCBI lineage: Eukaryota > Viridiplantae > Streptophyta > Magnoliopsida > Solanales > Solanaceae > Capsicum > Capsicum pubescens. Next base: position 364,541,057 of record CM061548.1, on the reverse strand, counting down.
AATTAATATAACTTATGAGGTTGTTACTCTAAATTTAAATTTGTTTTCACGTATATGAATGCTAAGAATTTTGACAAGCTGTATGAGAGAGTGATTTTATGAGACTCACCCTCTTGTTATGAAATCTATTGTTTAAATATATTGTGAGTTATTCATTTTCATGAACTATAAGTTTGAAAGTAAATTCTTTATTATCATTATGTTGGACATTGTTTATGACATGATGTGAAGGTACTTTCCTTGTTTTTAAGTGTTTACTCTGTTAATTGAAAGTTTGGCATGTGTTTTATGAAAAGGAACGTCTACCACTTGATAAAGTGTTAAAAGTGGAGTATTTTGCATATGTTTGCACGTGTTTTAAACTAAGAACTCTCTTCTGAAATATTTGAATCTTTTGGGGTGGTCATCTATATGATTTTGAACGAAAGGGGGCTATGATTATGACATGACATGATATGGCTTGCAAGTCTGGGTATGACGATACCTATCACGAGATTCCCTTAACTTGAAACAAATAAATGTTTTAAAACATGAAGGATGGTTTTAAAGGACTAAAAATTTGGCTTAAAGATAGCTATATGGTTACCCGAAGAAGGCTTGAGTTCAGATAAATCCTAGCCCAAAATCGTGTTTTGTTGATATGGGTTATGTACTATTCGACAAGTAGGATAGAATGGTATGTTAGCAAGTTGGGCATACCTTTTCATGATACTCTAATCCATGTGGCAAACTCAGATTAGGGGCTTGACCGGCGAGTCAAGGGAGGACCCATATAGCCAGTGGGTATTCATGTTTTGTAGGGTGTACATTTCAGCTCAGAAGTAAAAATAAAGAATTGAGTCATGATTTCAAGGTGGCTTTTTGAAGTTCGTCAAATTATGCCCATGTGTTTACATTTTCTATATGCTACATTATTTTATAAAATTCTCTCACTTATGTTATATACAAAATATGTTATTTTGAATTGTTCTGCGTACCAGTACTTTAGAGTATTGACCCCCTATATTTCAGGTTCTGAGGCCCAGTCTCATAGCCTTGCAAACCAGTAGATCACTTCCAGACTTTCAGAATTTAGTGAGCCTCCCTTATATCGGAAGGCATCTATTTCATATGTTATTTCCTTTTTGGTATTATGGTCCAGCCGGGGGCCTTATCCCGGTTTAGACAAATTATGATTTTCAATTCAGTAGAGACTTTGTAGACCTGTTTAGTATGGATTTGGGTTTTCTTATGGGTTATATCCGAATGATTAAGTTTGAATAATGGGGTGGCTATGTTTCATTTATCTTCCGCATTTTATATCTTATGACTCATGCTTATTATTACATTCTAAGGGTTCTCTCGATCATTGATGGTTCGAGATATACATCGCGGCCCTCGTCTCTGGTCGTGACACTCTCCTTTTAACACATGGTGGTCAATTCTTTCATCAATCACATGCAATTTCTTTATTAAAACAGAAGAGCCTTGAGCATAAAAATCGTCTCTTTAGAAAAATGTAAAATAACAAAGCATAATTAATAAAGAGTCATTTATAACTCAAGAAATATAATCATTCATAAAACAGCCCGAATATTTGACACACATAAATCTCATGATAAAAAAGGGACTTACAATTCATGCCCTCAAACCCATTTCATAATTCATAACATGTTAAGACCATAAATTTTATAATGAGGAAAGGAATTTCACAAATCATGCTCATAAATCACTTTTCGAACTCAAATCTTGTATGCACAAGATTATAAATCAAGCTTATAGAAAACCCCCATGATAACTATGTACTTTCATCATAACGGGTTTATGATGAATCCTCTTTAAAAGATTTCTAAAATTCATTACATATATATATATATATATATATATATATATCTTTAAAACTTGTTAAAAATATAAAATTTACGCCCATGAGATTTAGGATAGTCCCACATACCTTTTGATGGAGAAAAATCAAAGAAAATGTAGAGAGATTTGCCCTTGGAGATCAAAATCCTCAAACCTTAGGTGTTTTCTCCTCTCTTGCTTAAGGAAAGATGATTTGGGAGTGAAGTAACATTTTTTAAGACCTTATTTTCATCCATATATGATTAGGAATGGTTATAGGATGATAAAAGACCGTATTGCCCTTAAAATAGAATAAAACGAAGCACTTTTTAACTCTTGGGAATGGCCTTGCAGCGCACAGCCAAAGACAACCTTAGGGTTGGCAGAGCACAGACAAAGCCAACCTTAGGTAGTGTCCTTTGGTGATTTCTCTGTGACGTAGGACCAACGCGAACCCTAGACAGTATCTCACTCAAACACTCATAACGTTTAACTCTAAACTCGGATTGACAAACGGTTGGTGGCGTTGGAAAGAAGAATCAAAGGTATTTAATTTAATATATTAGGGGACACATAATATTATAAGAGTAATGGTCGCTGGAAGTTGACCTAATAAAAATCATCGACTAAATCTCCACCGGTAAGAAATTGCTCAACATAACTTTTAGCTAGGAGACTTTTACGTGGTATAGTCATCTCCAAAGATGTTCTCACACTAAATAATTGTTATTCACACTTATTTCCAAGTAGAAACCATTGAAATTGGGTCTATATACATCAAAAAGATTGTTCAACTTTAGCCAGAAAAAGCGGGATGTTACAGTCAGTCGACACTGCAATTAACTGTCAAGGTTAAATTATTTAATCGCTATGTTGCAATGAGAACATATAGAAATGATATGATCGCATCAACTTCTATTGGTGTAAATTTCTTGCTTTTCCAAAATGAGCTAGATGGTGATTTAAAAGTTACAAGGATGTCATTTCCACATATGTTTCATATTAATTGTATCAAAAGTTGGCTAGGGGGAAATAATGGTTGCCTATCTTGTGTTGCCAATGTTAATGACCTAGACAATCTGATAGAACTATACCGTTGGGTTTATGAGACAGGATTTAGTATCCGTTGAAGACTCATTGAATTAATGTTATTTTTTCATGTCATATTTTTTTTTCTTTTTGGATTACTATGTACCAGGTTTTAAAGGGATAAATTTCACTAGAAATGCTTGGAGTTGTAATATGTTTAAGTAATATATAAAGTATATCTTTTGCAAAAAAATTATTTTCATGATTTTTTTATAAGTGAAAAGAATATACTTTATGTAGCTTTGTGTTTATTAAAGTAATTTCAAGTAGGTTCTATAACTTACAGATTTTAGATAACTAGAGTGGGTTATAGATTTTAAAAAATAGTAACTATTCTCTTTGTTTTAATAAATGTTGCGCCATTCTGATTTGGAGTAATTAATTAATAGATAAAATGGTATTAGTGAGAGGAATGCATATCCTAAATGTTGGTGAAAAGTTCCCAAATTAGATAATTGCAGTTGAAAAGTAAAAAAACAAAAAGAATAAAAATTGAATAAATAATATCCGGGCTAAGGCGCAGATATCTCTCTCTCTTTAAGGAGATTCAAGTTCACTGCGACATAATCTACACCGATCTAGTAGTATATCTCTTGACTTGTTCCCTTCGGGATACAACGGCCCATCAACGTCATACTCAATCAACTCTGGATTAGTTGAAGAGTCCAAAGCTCCACCAAAAGATCACCTTTCTTCAACATATATTTTTTGTATAATTAATATAGTTGGAAACTTGGAATATTATTTTTGTCTCAACTCTCTCATTCACTAAGTATAATCATTCTCTTTTGTATACTAAATATAGTTGGAAACTTAGAGTTTTTGTCACGATCCGAGTCGAGGGGCATCCCGAACCACAAAGGCCCGATAGACCCCTTAGCATGCTATCACAAGCATAATCCATATGAAATAAAGAGCAGAAGATAAACTAAAATATGAAAATCCCATCGTCAAACTTGATACTTCATGACAACAATCCATAAAACAAAGAACACAATCTAGTCTACGAAGCCTCTACTAAACTGAACAAACTAGTCGGTCTAGACCAGGACAAGGCCCCCGGCCGGACCTTAAAATAACTGAAACTAACATATGGATAAGATGACTTCCAAAGTAATTAGGGAGGCTCACCAACTCTGACTATCTGGGGAAAATCTACTGCTAAGATGGGCCACGGTATTGTGCCTCAGAACTTGTAGGGAAGGTGGTCAATACTTGAAAAGTATTGGTATGTAGAACAATCCAAAATAATGTATAATTCATGTAAAATAATTGAGAGCATTTCGAAATCAATCTAATATAAAATAGGTAGAAGACATGGGCATAATTCAAGAGTTTCAAAACATTCTTATAAATCAAGAACTCAACTCTTTACTTTAGTTCTGAGCTAGATGGTACACCCTACATTTCTATAATCCCACAGGATATAAGGAATCCGTCCTTAACTCAGCGACCAAGCCCTCTAATCTAAGTTTTCTGTAAGGATTGGGGTCCTACATACTATTCTAGTATATCAGTGCTTCAGTGGAAAGCATACATTGACCATTGCCAATCATGTCTCCCAAATCGGCAAAACTCGGTTTCCAGCAATGAGCCCTTACACTTAAATGCCTTTTTCGGGTAACCACCTAACTCTTTTTAAGCCCAGTTTCATATCTTTAAAACCTTGCTTCATAGAAAATTTTGTTTACTCTCAAGTAAAAGGAATTTCATAATAGGTATCTCATACCTAGACTTGCAAGCCATATCATATCATACCAAAACCATAGCCCTTCTCATTTCGAAAATATATTATAAACACTAAAAGATTTATTAAATCACATGAGAGTTCTTATTTCAAAAGCATATGAAACTTATGCAAACAAACTCTCTTTTCAAAAATTTAAACATATGGTGGTCACTCCTTTCATTAATCACAAGCAGTTTCTTCAATAGGACATAAGAGCCTTTAGCGTAAGAAATTTCCCTTTTAAAAGTGCAAAACACCAATGCATAATGGTTTAAGAGGAATTAAACCCAAGAATTATCATCATTCATAAATCATCCCAATATTAGTCACACATAAATCTCATGATAAAAAAGAGGACTTATAGTTCATTCTCTCAAATCCTTTTCACAATCCATAACATGTTTAGACAATAAATTTCATCAGGGGAGAGGGAAATTCCACAATTCATGTTCATAAATCACGTGTCAAAATCCATAACATTTATACATATAAATATAATTCAAATTCATGGAAAATCCCATAATAAATGCATTCTTCCGTCATGATGGGTTCATGGTGAATTCTCTTCAAACGGTTTTCAAAACCCATAATTACATCTCATAAAAACTTATTAAAATGATAAACTTATGCCCATGAGATTTAGGAAAGTCCCACATACCTTGATAACGACAAAAACATAGAGTAATTGACCCTTGAAGCTTAAAATCCTCAACCCTAGGTAGTTTCTCTTCTCTTGCTTAATGAAAGATGACTTGGGGATTTTGAGATGTGAAATAACGTGTTTTAAGACCTGAATTTCATCTATAAAGGATTAGGAACCGTTATAAGATGTGAAAATACCTCAACGCTCTTAAAATAACTGAAAACGAAACACTTTTTGACGCCTGGGAGGAGCTCCAAAAGCAAGGCCAGGGGTTTGAGGCGCGGAACCATACCCCTTCCAGTGGAATTTTGTGATTCTATGTGGCGCCAATCCCATTTTAAAGCCTAAAAGTACCCCAAACACACACCATCCTAACTAGACATGGTTTACCATTGATATAGGGGTCCTAAATTTCATTTTAATGCATTATTTGAGCAATTAAAGCACATGGTGTTACATTATCCCTTTCTTGAGATTATTCATCCCTGAATGATGGTTCGAAACATGCTAAGCATGATATTAATTGCAAGGAATAAAATGAGTAAGATTAAGTTAATACCTTCTATAACATTATCCGCGTATTCAAAGAGGGTTGGATATCTTGCACGCATATCATTTTCCGACTCATAAGTAGCTTCCTTATCTTTATGATTCTTCCACAACACTTTAACTGAAGCTATCTCTTTACTCCTCAACTTCCAAACTTGATGATCTAAACTAGCTATGGTTTATTCTTCATATGATAATGAATCCTTTACACTAATCTCCTCAATAGGCAATACGAGCAAATGATCTCCAATACACTTCTTAAGCATCAATATATGAAATATGGGATGAACAGAAGATAAATTTGCGAGAAAATCCAACTCATAAACAACTCCACCAATCCTCCTCATAATCTGGTAAGGACCTATGTAAAAAGAACTGAGTTTTCATTTCTTCCCAAACTTCATGACTCCCTTCATAGGGGAGACCTTTACAAATACCCAATAATCAACTTTAGATTATAACTTCCTTCTTCTAACGTCGACGTAGGACTTCTGGCGACTTTGGGCAGTCTTAAGCCACTCTCTAATAACTTTCACTTTCTCCATTGCCTGATAAATAAGGTCAGGCCTAAATAATTGGGTTTCACCCACCTCATACCATCTAATCGGTGACATAAACCTTCTCCCATATAAAGCCTCAAAAAAAGTCACCTGGATGCTAGAGTGGTAGCTATTGTTATAGGTAAATTCTATCATCGACAAGTGATCCACCCAACTACCTTTAAAGTTAATTACACAAGTTATCAACTTATCTTCTAAGGTCTAAATGGTACGCTCCACTTTCCCATCCATTTGAGGGTGGAAGACGATGCAAAGGTTTACATGGGTACTTAAACCTCTCTAAAAAGTCCTCCAAAATTGAGAAGAGAACTGGGTATCTCTTTTGGAGATAATAGATACTGGAGCACCGTGCAATGAACTATTTCCTAGAGATACGACCTCACATAATCATCTCCCAAGTAATTAGTCCTTACAGGTAGAAAGTGAGCCGACTTGGTCATCCTATCTACAACCACCCAAATAGAGTTGTATTGGTTCCAGGTGGCGGAATTCCTATAATAAAGTCCATGTTAATCATTTACCATTTCCATAAAGTCAAGTCTATCTCTTGGGAAATGCCACTTTCCCTTAGATGCTCCACCTTAACTTATTGACAATTCAAACACTTCACCACAAAGTTAGCAACATCCTTTTTTCATATTATTCCACCAATTAATCTCCTTGAGAACATGATACATTTTATTGGAGCCATGTTGAACAATATACCTAGAAGTATAAGCTTCATCAAGAATCGTCTCTCACAGCTCATCCACATTTGTCATACATGAACTACCTTGGTATCTCAAAGTACCATCTCCTCCCATTTCAAAGGACATCACTTTTTGCTGACCAACGTCCTCCTTGATTTGCATCAAAATGGGATCTCTGGTCTGTTTTTCCATAACCTCTGCACACAAGGATTATTTAGCTATCTTTTGTACAAACACCACTCCATCTTCGGAATCTAGGAGTTGAACTCCCAAATTAGCAAGCCAATGAATATACTTCACCAAATTCCTCTTTCCTTCCTCCACATGAGAAAGTCTTCCCATGGACAACCAGCTTAGGGTGTCAGCAACTACATTGTACCTATATGATAGTGTAGGCTCATGTCGTAATTCCTCAACAATTCTAACCACCACCATTTCCTGAGATTCAGCTCCTTTTGAGTGAAAACATATTATAAACTGTCACACCCCTTTTTGTATCAAAAAGATTATTATTTTAAGTTTGAAAAGGGTCTTATTATTAAGTGATAAAAGATAAAAATTTGTTTAGAAAAGAACTTTTAACAATTAAAACTCAGAGTTGCCACTTGGAAAAAATGTGGTGTGCCAAGTCACCTTTGGAAATCCTTTTTCAAAATGATTTTTGACTCTTTAAAACTGATTTTTGAAAAGAGATTCTGGCTAAGGAATTCTATTAACCGAAGGGAGGGTGTTAGGCACCCCTCAGTTCTATGTATCAACCATGGTCGCTTCGTGAAGTATACGACTAGTATGACACTATGAAATGCATAAACCAAACAATAACACACAATACACAAAACAAACAATCAAACTGTCAAAACTCAAAAATAGCGTCCAGTCCAATTTATTACAAACCGAAATAAAAAATGCTGAAATTAAAACCTAAACTATTCTAACTATCCTACACTTTTCTTTACTCGATGCCCCGAGCCTTGATCACGATCGATCTTCCATGTACAAAGAATCGCGGGGAATTCTATGATAAAAATATAATTTTTCTCGGGGAATCCCCCGGCCAAATAAGTACAAGGAGTTTAGATGTTATGAAATAAAGGCCATTCAATGCATTCAAATGTTCAACAATCCACAATCCCCTAAGTTTTTCCTACCCAGCCCACCATTTGCCAATCAATTTTTGGGCTAAGGCATGACACTATCGAGTTCAACAATATCAAAGTTTAATTTGAACAAAACCACCATTAATGAATAAAAACAAAATCAATATTCACTTTTCATCAATTTTCAACCCCTCCCCAAATTCATGCTGAATAAAATGATTAATCAATTTCAATATAAAATCAACCAATTAAACCACAATAATTACAAAACCCCATATACATTCAAAACACACCACAAAATCACATCATTAAAGACATTAAAGTAATAAAAGGAGTAAATTTGAGAATTAGACGCCAATTTTATTTCAATTCGTCAAATTAACAGAGTAGAGCTGCTAAATCGGAACTTAAAACTAGGAACCTCAGTTTTTGTATAACTTAATAACCCGAATCTAGATTAAAACCAGAATTTCCACCTGAGATTCCAACACTTGAATTCCCACTGTTTTGACCATCTTGAAGACCAATGAAATTTGTCCTCAATGAAATTTATTGGCTTTTTATTGATAGTTTAATAACTCGTCAATAGTGTAAGGGGTCGATTTTGGGATTTTTAAGCTGAGTTTTCTAGTGATTTCATTTGGGGTAGTTTTGCTACTGATTTTCGGTGGGGGTGAGTTGCTTTGGCATTTTCCCAGTGGGTTTGGTGATGGAAGTGAGCTGGGTCATTGTTATTGCTTCAACGGAGCTCTGGTGAGCTCAGCGATGGAGGAAATTAAATAAAGATGGGACAAATTTCTGACCCCCATTGATATTTTTCTCTCTCTCTCTCCTTTGTCGCTTCTTTCTTTACCTTTCTCCTAACCTCTAATTCACCCTCACCATTTCTCTCTATTGTTCACTATTTTCTTACTCTTTTTTTTCATTTCCAACTCTATTTTTTGTCTCAATTCATTCCATCCACTTAATTTCTCTCACTGTTATCCCCTTTTTGTACTATCTCTTTGCCCGTTACTTCATCTACTATGTGTGAATATGTGTATTTTATGATTGTGAGATGTGTTGGTGTGTGTTTTTTGTGAGGGAGTGATGTTTACCAGAATGGAGGAGTATGTTTATTGTATCATTGTGGTGTGATCTATATGAGGTGTATATATAACCATCTTCTATTAAGAGTGCACTATGCGTGTATCTAGTTGTGCGTATAGGCAAAAAAATGGGCCCCTCGAGATGAATTGTGTTAGTGTAGTACAAAAATATGATTAAGGAGAGTATATGGGGCACATGGGTAGGGGTAAGGTAGGTAGAAGTTGAGTGGTTAGGATAAGGTGAGGTGGTTAAATTTGATTGGGTGTGGTATTAATTTATTAGGAATTTTGTTATTTTTTTCTTTTGTGAAAGGATCATCACATTGGGGTAAGTGTGTGGTAAAGCGGGGTAAATGGGTAAATTTGGCTTTTGGGAAGGACAAAAATACGTGTCTACATTATGTCCCTCTTTGGATGTAAACAGAAAGTGTTTTCAGACAAAGAAGTAGACAAACAAGACAGAATTTTTTCACGACCATTATTCAAAATAATAAAACAGAAGCATAGAGTGCAACCGAGTCTTGATTTTGGATATCCTAACCATCCCAAGTTATGAGGGAACCAAGTCACAAGTATCTCAAAAGATTGGAAGGAGAGGGACTATATCGAGTTGGAAAGTCGAGTGAGGTCCTATTGAGGTTCCACTCTGCAGCTCTGTCATTACATCAAAATGAAAATTACAAGTTAAAAAGATAAATGAAATTACAAAAGTCCTATCTATGCAGCATCTCTTGATTCTTGTCTTAGGTCTCCGATGCTTTCAAAAGTGACAAAAGATCTGATATTTTTTGGGTTGAACTTGAGAATAGATTCTTTCTCCATACAACATTTTGTTTTGGAGATGAACTTGAACATTGACCATGTTTTTTCATATGGGACTTCTGAACTTTGAACTTGAATTTGAAAATCCTCACCCTATTCTTCAGGTGAGCTCTTGACTTACAATTTCTTCACCTTGTTACTTGGTTTTGCATTTCTTCAACCTGTTCTCCATATGGGCTCCTGAATTGCTATGTCTTCAATAATTTTATTTTCAATTTCATCATTCTGTTCTCCTTGCGGGCTCCTGAAATCACATCAAAACTAGAAAGAAAATTATCCCAAATAAAGAATATGATAAAGAGAGATCTCACTTTTCCAAAATAAAGTCTCATTTTTCAAGAAGGGTTCTAAATGATGTTTCCAATAGCATGAATTAAATTTTTTCCCCAGTTTATCATCAGAAAACTTTTGTGGGTTTCAAACCCAATCACAACTACTTGCAAAAGGCGTAATGCAAAGGTGAATCAAGACTTTGGTCAAGAAATGCATCTTTTGACGATAAAATTAAATGAACAAGACTAGGAAGTGTGTCTCATAAAAATTAGAGTGAGAAACTCTAACTAGAAAGTGAGTTTTCTAGAGATAAAGGTTTAAGTTTATAAGTATGTCACTCGACAAATGAAAATTGAAATACCCCGACAAGAAAGTGTCTCCTAAGGGTTAAGTGGAATAAATTGACTAGAAAATACAGCTTCTAGGAGTGAAGGTTCAATTTAGGAAGTGCATCACCTAATAAATGAAACCTGAATTACTCAGATAAGGAGATGTATCTCCTAGAGGTTACATGGAAGGACTCGACCAAAAAGTGTATCTTCTAGGAGTAAAGGCTTAAGTTAGAAAGTATGTCACCTAGCAAGACAAAACTTGAACTACCCTGACAAGAAAGTGTGTCTCCTAAGCATTAACTACTCAACTAGAAAGTACATTTTCTAGGAGTAAAGGCTTAAGTTAGGAAGTGAACCCCCTAACAAGCGAAGCTTAAATACCCACCAAGGAAGTGTGTCTCCTAAGGGTCAAGTGGAATGACTCGACTAGAAAGTGCATTTTCTAGGAGTAAAGACTTAAGTTAGGAAGGGAACCATCTAACAAGTGAAACTTGAATTATCCTGATTAGAAAGTGTGTCTCCTAAGGGTTAACTACTCAACTAGAAAGTACATTTTCTAGAAGTAAAGGCTTAAGTTAGAAAGTTATAATACTCCATACTTTTACCTAGCTTAAAAATCATTCCAAAATGTTAAAGACTTTCTTTAAAGGATGAATCCACTTTTATATATGTGGAATTTTCAAAATTTTGATATTTTGTTGTATGGAAAATTGAATAAGCTTTCCATCGATACAAAATTTGCCTAAATTTGATAGTGGGGTAGAAAGTTATGGCCAAAATATGGAAAGCAGTCTGAACTGCCCAGGTGCAACGAAAAGGGCCGACGGACCGTCGATCAAGCGATGGGCCGTCACCCAAACCATTGTAGCGGAGGCAGTGAGTCGACCTTCTAGCTAGGAGTGACGGAATGGTCGATGGACCATCGACCTAGCGATGGACCGTCGCCCAAACCATCATAACCAAGGCAGAAAGATCACATTCTAGCCTAGTATGATGGGAAGATCGATGGGTTATCAATCCAGAGACGGACTGTCACCCAAGCCGTCGCAGATCCCGTTCAAAAATTTAAAGCCATTTTTATAAGGGTGTTTGGGTCTTTTCCACCCTTTTTAATACCTAATTATATCATACCAGGTCTCATAACTTCATTATTTATCTACAACACAAAATTAGGGTTTCTCTCAAAGATCAATCCCCAAGAAAAATAACCCAACCCTTTTTCAAGAAACTAAGAGACTCAAGTTCTTCAAGTCTAAGAACTTCAAGAAACTTCCATTGAAGGTATGTAAAGTGTTGATTCATGGGTTCATTTCACCCATGAAGCTCAAGAAACCCCTTTCAAAAATATAAATTTTGGATTTCATGTTATGAATTGAATCATATCCATGTTTATGTTGTTGTACAATTACCAAGTTGAAATTTTTAATACATATAATGAAATTATGTTAGCATATGGTTGGAATTCTTGTATTTGAAGTGAAAAATGTTGCCATGATGTATTATTTTAATGTTCATCCCTCAGCCTCAAGTTATGCATGCAGGGTGTTTGCTAAAATGCCTAAGAGAATAAGAGTTATGCTTTATAACTCAATTGTGATCAAATCGATGAATCCATGCTTTATCCTTATGTTCACAATGACCTCCATGTTATTATTATGCATTGTAATGGTTTGGTGGAATGCTCATGAGATTAGACTTATGAAATTATGACATATTTATATGTATTCCTATTCATGTGGAAGCGTATGACATACAAATACTTTATGAAAATCCCCAACGTTTGTACTATAAAGTGTTGACTATGGTCATGTGTTTAAGAAGTATCTTGTCTTTTCATTTTCATGCTATCGAGTCTTGGGGGGTACTTGTACCCGACAATTTAGCTGTGTGCCTAGAGCCAGTGTCAGTTTTATGATAATCTCAGTCACACCATGATCAGTAGTATTCTTAGTTGGTTTCAGAACTCAGTAGAATTCAGTCAGTTAGATGACTCAGGAAAACTCAGTAATCTCATGAACTAAGTTCAGTAATATTCCGTCAGTCCACGAAGCTCAGTGAACTCAATCCAATTCATCTTAGTATAATTAGTTCAGTGTCTATTTAGTTGGGAGTATGATTCAGCACCGAGCGAACCTAAGGATGAGGGAACACACTGACTGTTGAGGATGTGACCCTTAGAAGCAATCCTTGCATTCCAAAACTATGTCGCCAGCATAGGTTGAGACATCAATACTGACAGTTGAGGGTTGATGAGGTGGATTAACACTTCTAGTTAAGGGTCCCACCATTCTCCTTTGGGGACACTGCCAGATGTGGGTCACTCACAGCTTGTCCTTACCAATGGTATGGTATTGACACCCTTCCAATTATGGTTACAGTTTAGACCCAACTCTATACATAAAAGGGGCATTTCAATTAGATGACTACTTCCCACAGTCTCAGTCTTAATCTTAGTAAAAAAAACTCAGATAGTTCTTCAGATTCAGGACTATCAGATACAGTTATTTAGTTCAGGATGGAACTCAGCTAGTTTCATCAGAATCAGGACTGTCAGATATAGTCACTCAGTTAACAGTATATCAGTTATATGAAACTGATGTTATCTGTATTCAGACTCAGTAGTTAGTATTATCGTGATCTCATTTACAGTTACGTTTTCATGCATGTATTCTCACGTTCATGTTATCAGTCAGTTAGTACTATTCATACATATGAACCCCATGCATTCAACCTACCTCACTTTGCATACCAGTATATTCAGACGTACTGACACATACTTTTCTTGTGTGCTATGGTGTTTTATACCATAGGTTCGGACGCTCAAGTTCCCAATTGCACTTAGCTTCAGATTCAGCTAGCAACAGTAGATTTGCAGTGAGTCCTCATCATTCTAGGATCTCATGATAATTTCATTACTTTATTATTTCAGTTTTAGTAGACGGAGTTAGTTGGGGACATGTCCCATCAACTCTACAGTTTTTAGATAGTTTATAGGATTTCAGACTAGCATGTTCAGACAGTTTATTTTATTTTTAGTATTGTTATACCGTGTTTCCAGTGTTATATTTTATTAGATATTTGAACCTTATGGCCTTTCAACCCTTTTATTCCATATTTATACAGTATATTATATAGTGCTCAGTTACAGATATCAGTCATAGGTTAGCTTATGGTCCTTCGGGATTGCTAGCACCGTGTAACATTTTGAGTATCTGATTCAGGGCGTTACAAACTTGGTATCAAATCCTATGGTTCAACAGTGTCCTAGGAAGTCTGAAAATCCACATCTAGTAGAGTCTTGTGCATGGGTGTATTGCACACTACATTTAAGTACAAGAGGCTATAAGATGTTTTAGGAACAGTTTCCCTTCTTTTAGTATTCATATCTTGCCAGTGAGTATAAAATCAAACTTAAACTCTCAGTCTAATATGCCTCTTTCTTTCATTTACATAACATGCCCCCAATATGAATTACAAAAGAAGAACAGGGAATCAGTCAGCACCTCCGCTCGTTCAGGCAGATTCTCTTGGCAAGTATGTCTTTCATGGCGAATTTAGAATCGATTCCCTTACTTTATCGTACTCAATAGTTATTCAGAGAAATTAGCAGGCTGTTATTCCCCCTAGGCATATGATTTATACCCAGTATATTAAGGTGGGGAAGCATAGGATGAGAGAAAATAAGAAAGCGAGAACAGGTAATTTCAACTTCGCTTAGTCTAAGTCAGAAGGTGGTAATCGTTTTAAGTTCTACCCGAAATCCTCAGTTCCAGCTCGGTCTCCATCCAGTATACCAGTACCTAAGTTCTAGATTGACAGTTATAAGGGGGCGCCAGTCTCCAAAACCTAAGGTAGTGCAAGCAGGGGTCTTACGTATCCACTTTACGAAGAGTGTGGTAAGAATCATAAAAGTGTGTGTAGAGATAGTAGTGATATGTGTTTTGGATGTGGCGAGACAGGACACAAAGTTTGAGAATAACCTAAGTTCGGTCCACGAAGATAGCACGGTCGTCCTTCAGCTTAGTTCGGTCACCCGAATCAGCACGGTGTCACTTCTAGTGCCGCCAGTGGACAACACCCAAGCAGACTCTATGCACTTCAGTCCTGACAAGATTAGGAAATTTCTTCTGATATAGTCAATGGTATGTTACCGATATCTTATTTACATATTTATGCACCTTCAGATCCATGAGCTTTTTTTCTTTTGTAACTCTATGCATAACAGTCAATCTTAAGGTCATATCAAATATTAACAGGACCCTCCTCGGTCTCTACCTCAATGGATCAGTCTATCATAGCTCGACAGGTATACAGGAACTGTCCGCTTATGATATCTCAGAAATGTCAGGCCTTCAGATTCTAGTAGTAATGCTAGTATGTGTAAGGAATCAATAGGGGAAGGTAATTCCCAACCCTTTCTTATCTCAGTGCAAATTTTTGTGCTACAGTCAACACGATAATTACGCATGCTTCACGTCTCAATTCCATGAACACAGCTCACATTCACGCACTTCTTATAGAATTGGATACGATTCCAGTTCCTAGTATGAGGAATCCCAGTTCACTTAGTGTTACAAATCATGTTCCATGAATGCAGAAAACCCCAGAATCAGGTCATGCAGCTCATGACTCGTGCACTCAAGTCAAGTTTTACAGTATGCTCAGCCCTCATGATGCATGCTCCACTCCTAATGATCAGCCAAACTCAGATTATATCATGTATACCCTTAGTTTAGATCCCTCATTAAATCTGTGGTATTGATGCTCTATTCCTCACGCCTCAGTTATAGCGTCGATTCAGTAGTCGATATTTAGTCAAGGACTCAGATAGTCCTACAGAACCATGGCTTTTAGCTATTAGTTACTTAGCTATCTGAATTTATTACTTCAGTACCAGTCTAACCCTCAACTATCCGAAACTAGCCTCTAGTCCCAGTTACAATCTTAGCTACAGTCTTCGATATAGTCTTAGTTATAGTGTCAGTCTCAGCTTCAGTTCAGTAATCAGATCAATAGCTCAGTTTAATTTCAAATTTTCTTGACCATAGCATACAATTATCAGTTACTCAGTTATCAATATCTCAGTACCTTAGTTTATAGAATGTTTCAAAATTATGTTATGCACTTGGTATTGCATTCTCAGATAATACAGTTTTCATGAATACATGCTCAGTTATCTCATGTTTCCCAGTCATTCCTTACCTCATATGTACAATGATCCGCAATTTCAGTCCAGCCATTTAGACTAAGCACAGTTTAGTCTTACATGCCTAGTATTCAGCTATTAGTCATGCAGTTAATCAGATAAGTTAGTATGTTCATGCATTCATTCTCAGCACCCATGCGGATATCTTCAATAGCCTCAGGTGAAGTGTCTCACTAAGGTAGAGAGTATAGTTGGGTTTAAGTTTCAGTATAAGTTCATCTGTAAAACCAGTAATTCAGTTTGCCAGTCAGATGGACAAGCTCATATATTGTGAGTTCCCATCTTTTCATCCAGCCGCCCTATTCGAAGTCTCATGAATGTAATAATTCTGACATGGACCAACCAGGTAGAGACGTGTCCAACTCAATTCATGTATCATTCCTTAGTTTCAGATCCTAAATATTTAGTCATGATTCAGTTTGTAGGTTCCCTGTGCATCGCCTCAGTTTTCCCCAGTATCTCAGTAAGGTAAGTGTTCTTAGAAGGATATAATATCCCAATGGGGAGATACACTATAATACCGAGCAAACTTAAGGATGAGCGCACACACTGACCGTTGAGGGTGTGACCCTTAGAAGCAATCCTTGCATTCCAAAACTATGTAGCCAACATTCGTTGAGACATCAACACTGATAGTTGAGGGTTGATGAGGTGGATTAACACTGCCAGTTGAGGGTCCCACCATTCTCCTTTGGGGACACTACCAAATGAGGGTCACTCATAACCTGTCCTTACTAGTGGCGTGGTATTGACAACCTTCTAATTGGGATTACAAATTGGACCCCAACTCTATACAGAAAAAAGGCATGTTGGTTGGATAAATACTTCCCACAGTCTCAGTCTTAGTCTCAGTAAAAGAACTCAGATAGTTCTTCATATTTAGGACTTTCAGATACAGTCATTCAGTTCAGGACGGAACTCAGCTAGTTTCATCAAAATCAGGACTGTCAAATACAGTCACTCAATTAATAGTATATCAGTTATACGAAACTCATGTTATCAGTATTCATACTCAGTAGTGAGTATTATCATGATCTTATTTACAGTTATGTTTTCATGCATATATTCTCACATTCATGTTATTCAGTCAGTTAGTATTGTTCATGCATATAAACCCCACGCATTCATCCTACCTCACTTTGCATACCAGTACATTCAGACTTACTGACGAATACTATTACTGTGCACTATGGTGTTTTATACCATAGGTTCGGACACTCAAATTCCCAATTGCATTTAGACTCAGATTCAGCCGCAGCAGTAGATTTGCAGTGAGTCCTCATCATTCGAGGATCGGATGATTATTTCATTACTTCATTATTTCAGTTTTAGTAGAAGGAGTTAGTAGGGGACATGTCCCATCAACTCCACAGTTTTCAGATAGTTTAGAGGCTTTCAAACTAGCATGTTCAGAAAGTTTATTTCTGTTTTGGTATTGTTATACCGTGTTTCTAGATATTATATTTTATCAGATATTTCAACCTTATGGATTTTCAGCCCTTTTATTCCATATTTATACAGTATATTATGCAGTGCTCAGTTATAGATATCAATCATAGGTTAGCTTATGGTCCTTCGGGATTACTAGCACCATGTAGAATTTTGGGTATCAGATTCAGGGCATTACAGAAGTGAACCACCTAACAAGCAAAACTTGAATACCCACCAAGGAAGTGTGTATCCTAAGGGTCAAGTAGAATGAATCGACTAGGAAGTGAATTTTCTAGGTGTCAAGACTTAAGTTAGGAAGTGCATCACCTAACAAGTAAAATTCGAATTACCCAATCAAGGAAATGCATCTCCTTACAAATGCCACTTTAATTACCCCGTTAAGTAAATGTGTCTCCTTACAAATGCCAGTTAAATTACCCAAACAAGTAAATATGTCTCCTTAAAAATGCCACTTGAATTACCCAAAGAAGGAAATGCATCTCCTTACAAATATAGCTTGAATTACCCAAACAAGAAAATGTGTCTCCATACAAATACAACTTAAATTACCTAGACAAGTAAATGTGTCTCCTTACAAATGCCACTTGAATTACCCAAGGAAATGCATCTCCTTACAAATGTCGCTTAAATTACCCGAACAAGGAAATATGTTTCCTTACATATGCCGCTTGAATTACCCAAAAAAGGAAATTCATCTCCTTAAAATGACACTTAAATTACCCAGAAAAGGAAATACGACTCCTCACAAATGCCACTTGAATTACCCAAGGAAATGCCTCTCCTTACAAATGTCGCTTAAATTATCCGAAAAAGGAAATGTGTCTTCTTGAGATTAAAAGAAAGGACTCAACTAGAAAGTGCGACTTCTAGGAGTGAAGGTTCAATTTAGGAAGTGCATCACCTAATAAATGAACTTGAATTAGCCAGATAAGGAAGTATGTCTCCTAGAGGTATTAGATTATGAGTTTTACCATGATTTTGATTACCAAACCTATACAGAAACATTGCCCCTTGCATTTGTAGACGTGAGAAATGATGAACTTTGATGTTTTGACTTTGAACTCCTTGATTTGAAGGTAACATGTTTTCCTTTTTCATGCAAAGAAAACTTGTGAGTTTAAAAACATGGTGGTTGGTTTGTGGCTTTATCTTTCGAGGAAATCGCTCTTGTACTTGTCACCTCTAATCTTGCTTCCAACTAATTCCATATCAATGTCTTGTTTCACCATTGATCCAAACTCAAATTATTACGACTAATTTTAAAACAAACATATCTCTTTTTTGCTATGATCCTTAGATAAACCCTTTGAACCTTGGCATTTCCATGAGTTCCCAGACATGTCTGTTGACAAAACTTTCTACATGCCTTATTTCATCTCACAATCATGTCTCTTTCATGTGCTAGCCTTTTGTCTTGATTTGTGCAATTGAAGAAGTTGGTAGCCAATTTTAAAATATTTTCTCACTTGCTTTGACATTGATTTGACTAAAAGACATAAGAAAAATGACTTTCCATTTGAATAACTGACTCAAGAAAATAAAAATAGTAATATAAAGAATAAAGAATAGACAATGAATGTCCTCATTGAAATAGAGAAAAGAAAAATTTATCTAAAAGTGACAATCAACTCTAATGATTATGACATGCATTTTGGATAAAGCAACTTGATCTTTCCATCCAACTTTTCACCAATTGTTCTTGAGTTAATGGCCTTGAAATTGAGTTACTTCCTTGGGCCAATCATATTTAGAGACCTCATTCGGCTAGTGACGCCTTGACGGGTTTTTTCCTACAAGCCTCTCTTATTTCTTTCTCTCAGCTCACCATTTCCCTATGGTGTCCATGAGGGTTTTCACTGATGAGATTCTCTTATTTTCATTTCTCTCAACTCATAATCATCTTACAATGCCCGTGAGGGTTTTTACTAATATGACTCTCTCATTTTTATCTCTCTCAACTTACCATCGCCTTATGATTCCCGTGAGGATTTTCACCAATAAGACTCAACTTACCATCGCCTTACGGTGCCTGTGAGGGTTTTCACCAATAAGACACCCTTATTTATATTTTTTATAATTCCTTATGCTGAGGAAGACAAGTAGTAGCCAAATGTCTCATCATATCCATTGCATGCTTAGCCTTAACATTCTCAAAGATTGATCTGAATAGAGCCGTCGATATGGGCTAGGCCTGTTGGGCCGGTCCGACATAGCCTGTTGGGCCGGTCCGACATAGCCTGTTGGGCCAGCCCGACCCAGCCTGTTGGGCCGGCCCGACCCAGCCTGTTGGGCTGATCTGACCTGACCTATAATTTGATGAAGTTGGGCTTTAATTTTTGCAGCCCATTTAAGAACAAGGCTTTTTAGCCCGGATAAGCCCGTGGCTCGTGGGGTTTGAGTAATGTGGGTTGGACTAGCGCGTTAGTTAAATAATAAATAGTTTAAAAAGAAAATAAAGTACTAAAAATAATAAAAGAGTTCAAAGTCCACTCAAAAACTATTTAAGTAGTACTTGCTAGGTTTAAGAAAATTAAACATGAAAGACCACTGTGTTCTCACCAAATATAGAAGTTGCATCCATCATGAAAATGTCCAAACACTTGTTACTACTCGAAATTGGTTCCATAGTTTCTCTCACATTGGTAATATTTTTTGCATACGTGTAAAGTATTATTAGTTCTTAAATTTTATTATTGTGTAAGGTTTAATTAATTAGTATTGTATATAAATTTTAGATGAAAATTAAAATTTTGAGACAACTTTACCAGAAAGTGATTCAGAGATGCTTGATGAAGATAAAGTACTGATGTTAGACACATAATAAGTGTCTTGAAAGCTTTTATCATTTTTATTTTTAATGAATAAAATATTGACATTTTTTCTGTTTTATATTTTTTGAAATATTGAAACAAAATTAGGTTAATATTTTAATTATCAATTATATTTTTATTCATTGACTATTTACATTGCTTATTAGTATTTTTATTTGGTTTGAAAGATATCGTGTAAAAAGTAATTTAATTTCACTATTAAGATTATATTTTGGGGTGTTGGAGACTTGATTAACAAGTATTAACACTATGTAATATTGTCTTGTAATATTTAAGTTTATTAACATACCAAAATTAAATTACAAGATATTATTTTTTAAAAAGTGGGTTGGCCCGTGAGGCCCGCAGCCCACAGAGTAATGGTGTGGGCTTGATATTTCTTGGACCATCATTTTGATGGGCCGACCCGGCCTGGCCCGTCAAACTCAAAGCCCGTGTGGGCTATCCCGAATAGGCTGGGCCAACCCGTATTGACAACTCCAGATCTGAAGGTCTTTCTTTGGTTGTAATTTAGTTTTTGGATAGAGTTAGAAAGAAAGGATGATACAAGGCCCAAACGACACTTAGAGCAGGGTAGGACTTAAAACTTTTGGAATTGACTCAAACAACGAAGATTAACTCATGTCCCCATTTATTTTAACTGGATTATTCTAAATTATTTATTTGGTTGGACTAAATACATAGTAGGTCTTCCTACGTATCTCACACTCAAAAGAGAAGAATCAGGTCATATGTAGTTCCGACAACTCGTTCTTTTGCTCAATTCTAATTTCTTATTTTTCTGACTTTATTTTTCTTAACACTCTTCTCTTTTCTTTCTTTTTGGACATATTTCTCTCTCTCTCTCTCTCTCTCTCTTTTTGAAACTTTTCAGTGTCTATTATTTTGCTCGGCATTTTTATTTTAAGCTTTGCTGACTCTATTTTGATTCCAAAAAAGGGGTATGAAAGAAAACAGAACTAAAATTCAAATGGGATAAACAAAGGATGACACAATGTTTGAATAGCAGAATGAAATGCCTTTGTCATATCAATCTTTGACAATGCAAGAGCACATCATGTAATATGAAGTGAAATATGAAGATTATTTGTGACACTTTAACAACACTAACTTTAACTGAGCATGTGTGTCACTTCTTCTTCTACACTTGTCAAACAAACAGCTCTACTGTTATTGTACATCCCTCACATCAAATGATCCATGCTTTTGTGGAGCTGAGAATCTTTATATATCTCTTGATATAGGGATCACACGTCCACTATTTGAACTAATTGAGATATGCCTTTCAATTGATGACCAAGTTATTCATGTGATTCTCAAAATAATTGCCTTAATTTTTAAGAAGGTTTCAACTTGGTCACCAAATGTCTTATACTCTACCTATTTTATCTGATGCTCTTTTTCTAAATAAAACATTCTAATTCAAAGTTCAAGCTTAAACTGGATTTTAAGATCTAGCTGAAAATTTTGCCAGCATTTCATATCACTAGAACCAACATAAAATGTACTATGTAAAGAAAACAAACAAACA
The DNA here is from genome assembly GCA_030864215.1 of Capsicum pubescens. NCBI lineage: Eukaryota > Viridiplantae > Streptophyta > Magnoliopsida > Solanales > Solanaceae > Capsicum > Capsicum pubescens. The sequence goes on along the minus strand of CM061548.1, from coordinate 364,519,342 downwards.
ACACATGTTCTATACACAAAGGGAAAAGTGACACTCCATTTAGTTAAAATTAAAGATGGAAGAGTTTGAACATAAATGATAAAGGAACAAAACAAGATAGATACCCAAACTACAGCACTGACATAATTCGGATAACAAAAAAAAAAAAAAACAAACTACAAGACCTTTTCCTAGTAAGGAGAGGAGTGATTTCTGAATTGCTGAGCCTGACATCTTAGCCACTAGTTTGCACATCAACATGACTAGAGTTTTCACCACTATCAATATTCTACACCATAATCAATTTATCTTGAATCATATTTTCTATTTCTCTTTTCAAAGAACTATAATCTTCAATACTGTGACCCTGAACATCAGAATGATATCAACATTGTACATTAGGAACAAAATGTAATACCCAGGGAAATTTTTTGTTGAAATTTTGTGCGTAAACGTGTTCGGTTCTATCTTCTAGAATGAATTATAAATTTTCCACGTGAAGTGACTTAGATTATGACCCACCATTGCGTAGAGTATCGAATAATCTTTCCAACGATATATGGATCATCCAAAACGGACACCCGAGCGACGAGTTATGAACATTCCGATCGAACCGTGAATAGTAGTGAACAGTAAAACGTGCAAGAAAAAAAGTATTGAGGCCTGGCATATTTTTGCTCCAACTTTAAACGATCATAACTCCTTTTATATAATGATATGGGTGATCTACTATATATCAACGGAAAGCTCTGCGAGTCCTGTTTCCGATGAAATTTGTTTCATCCAATTTGTCTATCAGAGCAAAAAGTTATGGTCGATCTACTTCAGCCTACCAAAAATAAATTTTTGGGTCAACTTCAAACGATCATAACTCCTCATACACAATGATCTTGGTGACATACTATATATAAACGGAAATATATGAGAGTCCTCTTTCTAATGAAATTGGTTTCATCCAATTTGGATATCGAAATAAAACGTTATGGTTGATCTACTTCAGACTGTCAAAACAGTCCACCAAAGGACAGATGCGAGAATTATTTGATTTTTAGGGGCGTTTTGGTCATTCCCCCTCACCCAAAATCCATCCAAACCCTATATTAAAGCCTATTAGAAGCATTATATGTTATGTTTCATCAAATTTCCTCAAAAGGAAAACCCTAAGCTCCTAGATCAAACTTCAAGAACCTCCAAAGTTCACCATTAATTCTGCAAATTTATTCAAGATTCCAAGTTCCTAGTTCAAGAACTCCAAGAACCATCATTCAAACGCACGATTAACATCTCAAAAATGAGTATCGATCTAAAGTTCATCATTCAAGGTATGTGGGGTTTTTCAACAAGAACAATCTTTCGTTCTTGTGCCCAAAAGTAATTTTCTTTACGAAGATATGATTTTTATATGTTTATTATGATTTTGGAGCATGAACTTATATTCTATCTTGGTTATCTTGAGATTATGATATTTATGACTTTGAAAAGTCGAATTTATATGAAATTATGACTTAAAGCATGATGCTTGAAAGAAATTTACTATGATTTTGATATTTGCGTCTTGAACCCCATTTGAAATTGTGTCTTTGAGAAAATATGTGCTATATGCAAGTTGATGTTGAATATTTGAGATATTTTGAATGATTTGACCTTTTGATCGTGAATGAGTTATTTTGAACTCGACTGTGAAAGAAATCCATGTTTTTATTGATTATGATAAAGGGGTAGCAAATTGGCTCCCGATGAAAATTGTTGAAGTGTTTATTGTGGATTTTCTTTAATGTGAGCCTAAGGCTGATTTAAATTTCTGAGCTAAGTTCGGGAGTAATCTTTAGCACCAAGTGGGAGGTATAAAGTGACGTTACTTCCCTAGGACTAGTGCCCTCGTAGGATGTGAGCCTGAGGCTAATTTATATAGTGATCACTAGTGTTTTTGAATTGATACTGGAAGTCCTACTCCGATGGCAAGGATAGGACAGGTCTCCCCAACGTGGGTTGTACGTTAGACTCCATGTGGCACACATGGTTTATGTCGGTTATAGGATCTCCCAATGTATGTGTGTGTACTCTTCTATCTGAGATGAAAACATATTTGCTTAAAAGGCTGAGTTTGAGAAAGTCATTATTCTTAAAAGATTTAAGGGATATATTTTAATGAGAATTGACATGAGATTTGATTGTTTTGATGATTTAAAATTGAGATGAAAGTGAATTGAGAACGTATTGTAATGACTCGCTTGTTTTACTTTACATGTATTATTCATCCATGATTTTGATGATTCATTTCGAGCTAAGTGAGTCATCTATATCAGCATGCATAATTTTATAAACGATGATGATATTAAGATAGTATTTTATAGATGCATTGCACCCCCATATGCTCGGTATATTTCTATGGTACTGACCTACATATTCTTATGTGGGCTACATTTTCTCGGAATATAGGTACAAGGTATAGTTGCACCTTTGAATCCAGTCAGTTCGTGGTATCAAGTCAACAGGTGATGAGTTCTTTTGATTCAAGGGCTTGGGTTAGTTATGCAGAGTTTATAGTATTGTATTTTCTTAATTCAATCGTATTGAGTTGGGGTAGTCGGGAGTCATGACCCGGCTACCTACAGTCAGTACTAGTAGAGGCTTCATAGACGGTCAGTAGAAGTTGATGTATTTTGTTTCAATTTTGGTTGTAAAGGCAAAATTGTAATCCTGTAAAATTCCATTTTTGTATCGATCAGATTTAGAAAAGAGTTAATTTCTACTGATTTGTATGGATTTGTATTTTTATTCAGTTGCTTATGAGTTATGTCAGTAGAAGGGTTAGCTTGGGGTTACTTGTGACCCCAAGCACAGTGTGACATCTCGGGACCCGATTTCGGGGCGTTACAAACTTGGTATCAGAGCACAGAGTTCAAGTGTCCTAGGGTGTCTATGAAGTCGTGTCTAGTAGATTCTTATGGAATGGTACAGAGACATCTGTACTTTTCTTCGAGAGGCTACAGGGAATTTAGGAAATATTTCCCTTCTTTCAAATCTAAGATCGTTCTATAAAAAGGTTCTCCAAGAAGCTTATATAGATTCTCATCTTACTCTATTCTGGACAACTCTGCCTTATTTTCAAGGTATCAGTAACAGTTAAGCTTAATTCTCTGTAGATAGTTATGGGATTATAAGAGAGCCAGAAAGTATCCTGTCAGTGCTTTTGAGTTCCAAAGATTGAAGTACTTTATTCATGTTCATAAAAGTCATGAACTAAGCCTAGGTTAGATGTGCTTTCAGATTCCTCCTCAGAATCTACAATGTTAATCTATACTTCTCCCTCTATGTATTATTTTTAAGATAACATGAATGCTTATATATTTTCTAGAAGAAATTTCAAAAGTTACACAAAGGGCTTGAGAGGAGCTCTCTAGTGTGTTAAGTTCCTTAAGTTGAAAGTTATGCCCTCATTCATATGAGTTATTTAATTAAGACAGAGTAAGGTGTATTCTTAGATCGTTGAATGTTGTGTGTCAAGTCTCTATCTCTTGTATTATGTAATCTTGTTATCATTATGTTTGTGAAAAATCAAAGTCTAGTGAAGCCGTGTGGGGCTCTTTCGATTCACTAGCATAGTTTCTTTGTTATTCATCTCATTTTCTTGTTCAAAATACAAACCAAAGTCTAGTGAAGCCGTGTGGGGCCTATTTCGATTCACTAGCATAGTTACTTTTTTATTCATATAACTTTCTTGATCAAAACACAAAACCAAAGTCTAGTGAAGCCGTGCGAGGCCTATTTCGATTCACTAGCAACTTGTTATTTATCTTGTTGTTCCTGTGTTAGTTGAAAGTATGGGTTTAGAAGTGTAGTGACAAGAAAGATGGTAAGGGCGATTTATTGAATATGTATATCTGAATTTTTGCTTGTGATTGAATTAGTAATGAAGTGATATACCCTTTTTTTTTTAATTTAGTAAAAGTTAGAGGAGGAGTTATTAGTTAAGGTGGATTGTTGTTTGCTTAGGGTAAGGAAAGAGTTATTGATGGTATTTGTATGACAGAGAGTATAGGTTAGTGATGGAAGTACTCGGTGGGTAAGTGTTGTTAATCTAGGCGCTCTCCAGATTGCAAGAGGAAGTTAAGTTAAGATGTATAGAGCTATGAACTATGTTAAGTTGTGTATGAAGGATAGATAGTAGTGACAGGTGAAAGAAGGACGTGTTAATGGATTGTGAATAAGATAGGCTATATGATTAGGACCAATTATTATTGTTATGAAGTTTAAGTGGGCTAGTGTTCATGGATGTGTTATTTTATAATCTTCACGTGGGAGTTATGCGTGAGATGGAGTTGTAAATTATGTGAAGTGTGAGACCTTAAGTTTGAACGATTGGTGATCATGAAGCCGAATGTGACGGTTTCCGAATTAATGGTATTAGTTGCCGGAAGTGACCTAATAGGCTTGAACAGTGTACACAAGAGTTTAAGTGTAGTTGACTTGTAATTAAGTTTAATATTATATTATGATAAGAAAGTTCACCAAAGATATTATGGGACTGCTTTAATTTCGAGGATTCGTGTATGTGGTATAGTGAGTCGTGCCATGGGATTGTTTGATGGATAAATACTAGTTAGACGATGGATGATGTTTTGATGGCTAAGTTAAGGTGAGGCGTATGATTGGAAATGTTGAGCCTCTTAAGTGTGATTTTGATTCTTATGGGTTAGAAACATAATTTCATAGGCATGGTATTAGAGGGAGAAGACAAAAGTAGCATGGTCTATCAAAAGGTTAGAAAGTATTCAAGCTGAGCTAATAGAAATAAGAGTTGAAACACTAGATGGTGTACATTCCGGCGATAGAGATGTTCGTGGAGATTCGAAATTAGTAAGCATTTGAGAATTTGAGTGGTGGCTTAAAGCTAAGGGGGAGATGATAGAACAAGTAGTCAAGTCAAGCTTTTACATTTTAGTAGAAGTACCAGTAAGTTGTAAATTTGTTGTGAGAAAGATCGGTGATTGACCCAATGTTATTTCAGTATTTTCAGCTGTCCCAAAACCCACTCATGCTTTACATTTCAGTTCCATGATCTTAATTCATGTTCATACACGTGATGGAGAATTACATACTCTTCTAGTTTCCAAAAATGAGAAATTCCAGTTCTTCTAGCAGTTGGAATCACATTCCATAAGTTATGAGCTCTAAATTCAGGGCATGCCGCCCATGACTCATATACTCAAGTGTTACAGTATGTTCAGTTCCAGTACTCAGGCAATACTCTTATTGATCAGTGAGATTTAGTTTCCGTTATGGGTGTCTTCAGTTTTGATACCTTAATGAACCCATTGTATTTGATATTTTATTCCTAAGGCCTCAATAGAGAGAGTCAAGTTATTTACATTATCTCTTCATGTTTCAGGTCTTCATGTTTTAAAATTTTGTGACCTTTTCATTAAGTCAAGCTAATGGTGTTGAGCAGTTGTTTAGAAGGGAGAGAAGATACTTCCTTATCTATGATAGAAGGTTGTGTGCTCACGACGGTGAAGTGAAGTTAGATTGAGGCTAAGTCCTTGATACATGCCGTGGTTAGTTGAAGTTTTAAATGTTTATTTGGAAAGATTGTTGTGTGTTGGTTTTATGCACTTCTATGAGGTTGTAGGAATAGTAATACAGAGTTTTTGTGTATAGTTCAATTGGTTGAGAAAATGTTATGTGTGCCGTTTAAAGAATTGACCAGTATGTGTGAATGATGTAGTTGATGGAATCTTAGAGAAAGCGAGGAAGAAGCTTTATGAGTGTTCGTTTAGAGGTGCATGTGCGAAGTGCGTATGTGGTTATGAGTATAGGCTTGAATGTTATGGTTGTATATCTAAAAGAATGCACCGCAAGTTAGCGGATCCCTAGTATAAGATTGTATGTGGTTGTTGGAGTAGCAATAAGAGTTATGTTTGAAATGAGGAGTTATGAGGCTCAGTGTGTATTGAGGTTTATGATATAGATTAATATTATAGTGTTATGTGGCGTATCTCATGAGTACTTGGAGTTAGGCTTGAACATAGTCGAGGGAGTAGTTGGGAAGTGTTGCTAAGTTTGGAAGCAAGGAGTTATGTTTCCCAAGACCTAGAAATTCCTATCTTAATTTATGCCATATGGGTCCATGTTCCCATACGATAGGATTGTATCAAATTATGGTTCATTTTCTCCCCGAACAATGTCATTTGAATCTTTTGGAGGGAGTGTTGAGGGACGTTTCATTTGGGCCCAAGTGGTCCTTCTTTTGATGAGATCCCCTTCGAGACCTTTGATTCTCAGTCTCCGAATAAACCAAAGATATTGATTCCTTAAAATCAGTCTCCTTTGTTTAAGATCCAACTATGTGACCATTCTCATTATGAATCCCATGTTCTATGAAGTATTCGAAAGTTTGGAGTGAAGTAAGTGGATTGATTTCGTTATCCCACCCTTTTGTCATCATTTCCATGGTATTCTGTACTTATTCATCGACATTCGAGGACGAATGTTTCCAAGGGGGAGATGATGTAATACCTCGGGAAATTTTTCGTTGAAATTTTGTGCATAAACGTGTTGGGTTCTATCTTCTAGAATGAATTATAAATTTTCCACGTGAAGTGACTTAGATTATGACCCACCATTGCGTAGAGTATCGAATAATCTTTCCAACGATATGTGGATCATCCAAAACGTACACCCGAGCGACGAGTTATGAACATTCCGATCAAACCGTGAATAGTAGTAAACAGTAAAACGTGCAGGAAAAAAGTACTGAGGCCTGGCGTATTTTTGCTCCAACTTTAAACGATCATACCTCCTTTTACATAATTATCTGGGTGATCTACTATATATCAACGGAAATCTCTATGAGTCCTCTTTCTGATGAAATTTGTTTCATCCAATTTGTCTATCGGAGCAAAAAGTTATGGTCGATCTACTTCAGCCTATCAAAAGTGAATTTTTGGGTCAACTTCAATAGATCATAACTCCTCGTACACAATGATCTGGGTGACATAATATATATCAAAAGAAATATATGAGAGTCCTCTTTCTAATGAAATTGGTTTCATCCAATTTGGAAATCGGAGTAAAACGTTATGGTTGATCTACTTCAGACTATCAAAACAGTCCACCAAAGGACAGATGCGAGAATTATTTAATTTTTAGGGGCGTTTTGGTCATTTTCCCTCACCCAAAATCAGTCCAAACCCTATATTAAAGCCTATTAGAAGCATTATATGTTATATTTCATCAAATTCCCTCAAAAAGAAAACCCTAAGCTCCTACATCCAACTTCAAGAACCTCCAAAGTTCACCATTAATTCTGCAAATTTATTCAAGATTCCAAGTTCCTAGTTCAAGAACACCAAGAACCATCATTCAAAGGCACGATTAACATCTCAAAAACGAGTATCGATCTAAAGTTCATCATTTAAAGTATGTGGGGTTTTTCAACAAGAACAATCTTTCGTTCTTGTGCCCAAAAGTAATTTTCTTTACGAAGATATGATTTTTATATGTTTATTATGATTTTGGAGCATGAACTTATATTCTATCTTGGTTATCCTGAGATTATAATATTTATGACTTTGAAAAGTCGAATTTATATGAAATTATGACTTATAGCATGATACTTGAAAGAAATTTACTATGATTTTGATATTTGCATCTTGAGCCCCATTTGAAATTGTGTCTTTGAGAAAATGTGTGCTATATGCACGTTGATGTTTAATATTTGAGATGTTTTGAATGATTTGACCTTTTGGTCGTGAATGAGTTATTTTGAACTCGACTGTGAAAGAAATTCATGTTTTTATTGATTATGATAAAGGGGTAGCAAATTGGCTCCCGATGAAAATTGTTGAAGTGTTAATTGTGGATTTTCTTTAATGTGAGCCTGAGGCTGATTTAAATTACTAAGCTAAGTCTAGGAGTAATCTTTAGCACCGAGTGGGAGGTATAAAGTGACCTTAGTTCCCTAGAACTAGTGCCCCCGTAGTATGTGAGCCTGAGGCTGATTTATATAGTGATCATTAGTGCTTTTGAATTGATACTGGAAGTCCTACTCCGATAGCAAGGATAGGACGGCTCTCCCCAACGTGGGTTGTACGTTGGACTCCATGTGGCTCACATGGTTTATGTCGGTTATAGGATCTCTCAATGTGTGTGTGTGTACTCTACGATCTGAGATGAAAACATATTTTCTTAAAAGGCTGAGTTTGAGAAAGTCATTATTCTTAAAAGATTTAAGGAATATATTCTAATGAGAATTGACATGAGATTTGATTATTTTGATGATTTGAAATTAAGATGAAAGTGAATTGAGAACGTATTGTAATGACTCACTTGTTTTACTTTACATGTATTATTCATCCATGATTTTGATGATTTAATTCGAGCTAAGTGAGTCATCTATATCAGCATGCATAATTTTATAAACTGTGATGATATTAAGATATTATTTTATATATGCATTGCACCCACATATGCTCGGTATCGTTCCATGGTACTGACCTACATATTCTTATGTGGGCGACATTTTCTCGGAATGTAGGTACAAGGTATAGTTGCACCTTCAGATCCAGTCAGTTCGTGGTATCCAGTCAGCAGGTGGTGAGTCCTTTTGATTCAAGGGCTTGGGTTAGTTATGCAGAGTTTATAGTGTTGTATTTTCTTTATTTAGTCGTATTGAGTTGGGGTAGTCGGGAGTCATGACCAGGATACCTACAGTCAGTACTAGTAGAGGCTTCATAGACAGTCAGTAGAAGTTAATGTATTTTGTTTCAATTTTGGTTGTAAAGGAAGAATTGTAATCCTGTAAAATTCCATTTTTGTATCGATCAGATTCAGAAAAGAGTTAATTTCTACTAATTTGTATGGATTTGTATTTTTATTCAGTTGCTTATGAGTTATGCCAGTAGAAGGGTTAGCTTGGGGTCACTTGTGACCCTAAGCACCGTGTGACGTCTCGGTACCCGATTTCGGGGCGTTACACAAAATTTCTTAAATATGGGTCAGGAGTGTACCCAAGGAGAAGAGTGATCATGCCCCACTGTACCAATCTCTAGAATAAACTGGCATACAACTCTCCAATTGGTGTGAAACTATCTCTTGACTTTTGCCTCATCTCATTATTTGTCTTGTATCGAAAATTAGGCCTAGAAGAACTTTTGTAATTTTATGAAGTTGATGGATGACTTTGGGGAGTTGGTTTATGCCATTGTGAGTAAGATGGGTTCCAAACATGTGGTTTTGTGTTACATACTCGATATGGAGGTGGTGGAATGACATATAATAGGTTTTGGGAGTGATTATACAGAGCTTGGGTATGAACTCAGGCTTGGGATTGAGGGTAACGATGACATGGTCTTCTTGGATGTTCCCGTTGTCCAGCTATAATGGCTTCTACATTTTCCTCATTCTTCTTCCTTCCAACACTTCCTGAACCTTTTTGAATTGCTTTAATAGTTGCTTTCAATGTTGCAAAACTCAGAATGTGACCGGTCTTAAGTCCATCTTCTGGCATCTCCCTCATTTTAAGGACCGCAATAAATGGCTTGCCTAATATAGGTAACAAGTGTTAATAGTATGTTTCATCCTACGCTTGAATAAACGCCTCCACTATCTTACTTTCTTTCATTATCAGTTTCACCCTAGCAGTTTGTTCACGCCATCTAATCGCATATTCCCTGAAACTTTCAGTACTCTTCTTTTTCATATTAGTTAGAGATTTCTCATCAGAAATCAACTCCATATTGTGTTGGAATTATTGCACGAATTGATTAGCTAGGTTATCCCAACTATTTCACTTGTTGATGTCTTGGTCAACCAACTATTCTGAAGCCTACACCTGAAAAACTTTCACCAAAATAAGCCATTCATAATTCTTCCTTCCCTCCAAAGCCCCCTTAGTTTGTTATAATCATGCCTAAAATGTGCCACTGGGTCACCGTGCCCGTCATATTTCTCAAACTTCAGCATTTTAAAACCAAGAGGGAGATTAACAAGTGGAAACATACATAGATCTTTATATGAGACACTTTTATAACCCCCTAACCCATACAAGTTTCTCATGGTTTTTTATAAACTCTTTAATTTTGGTAGCATGACCTCCTGTTTTTCTCTCATAATAGGCTTCTTAGTGTTAAGAGGAAATTCAAGAGGTTGAGTGTAGACATAATGACCAGTCGACTTAAATGTGGGCTCGAGAGCATAATGTTGATCAGCAGAAATATTCAATACAGGATCTCGCGTAGAGTAGGGAGGCATAATCGGTGGCTGAACATCAAAAGTAGGAGCTTCAGGTAGGACTAATGCTGCAAAAACATAAATAGTAGGTAGAGCTGAGCATGTGGTAGTTTTGTGTTGAGAGTGAGGAAATGAATATTGGAAGTGGTTGGATAGTGTTGCCCCAGAGTAGACCCTGATGCATGTTGTGGTGTGTCAACAAAAATAGGAAATTATGATTGTCACATAGGGGGCAACCTAGACAGATATTCCAGATTATCAGTGGGAATTAGAGAAGGAGGCAAACCATTAGCTCAAGCTCGATGCATTTCTATCATTTGCTACCTTAATTTTCAAATCTCTTCATTAGATTCTAAATTGTCATTCCTCGAACTATCTATTTGATTAATGACAACAACCTCACTATCCTTGTTCGCCATAACTAACTTCCTTTCGGACTTGGTGTAATATGAAGGATCAACCAGGATGCCACAAACCAACCACCTTAAACTAACTGAATAAGAAATTACAGAGGCGTTACAATGCATTACTTTTCAAAACTCTTTTTCTCCTTTTTTTCTTTTGAAAAGATCACCGAACCCAAGAATGACACCTGTGTATCTCAACCCTAGGAAGGGAGAATCAGGTGTGCATAGTTCGTGAAGTTTGACAAAAAATGGTTAATCAAACTCTCTTTCTTTTTATTTTTTTTGAAACTTTAATAAGAAAAAAAAATAACAAATTGTCAAAAGTATTGACAACAATCTTATTTGAATTTTTTTCAGCTTTAAAAACCCTATACAAAATGAAACCAATGATTACCAAAGAAAAATCTTTTTGGGTTTTCAATTTTGAATTTCATACGAAAATGAAACTTCAAACTATTAAAGGAAAAACTTTTTGTAGTTTTCTTTTAAGGATATCTATGAAATACCTACTCTAAATGAGTGAAGAAAATCTTTTTGGGTTTTTTAAATAAGATCACCAAACCAACGAAGGGCTGCCTAAGTATCTCACTCCCGAGAGAGGAGAATTAGGTGTGCGTTGTTCGTCCAGATTGGATAATTAGGGATTAACTAACAGATTGACCTCAACTTAAGAGACACGACAAACAAAAGATTATGAACAACGTCAATAAAATATTTTTGGAATTTTTAATTAGACACTTCACATAAAACCGATACCAACAACTATGAAAGAAAAATTATTTTTGGTATTTTCATTATATGAAATGTACAAAACTTCTACCATCTTTTTGAATTTTTCTTTTATAAAAAGCTCCTACGAAGGAAAAGTCTTTTTGAAATGTTCGAATTATGAATGCTTACGAAAGAAACAAAAGGAAAATCTTTTTGATGTTTTTGTTTTTGACAAATGAATTCAAATGGTAGAAAATCTTTTTTAATATTTTTGGATTGTGAAAAACAAAAGCCATAAAGAACTCTAAAAAGAAAAACTACGAAACTCTTTTTTTTACTCACTTTTTTTAAAAAAAAATTAAATTTTTTCTTGCCTACACACTTTTCTTTAATTCTAGGTCATGTTATCCCCATATCAGTCTGTTAAATGACCCTGCTATCCTAAAAAATGCAACAATTAGCACGCAAGGATGCTTTAGGGGTAAGTATTCTATAAAGAACCAAGTGAGTCCCTCTAGGTCTTAATATGATGAAGATAAGTATGACCTAAAGGCTGACCTACGCTGGGGTTCAACTAACAAGGCTATTCGGGGGAGTGTATGGACGATAGTGGCTATGATAACTTTTCATCTACTCTATGTCAGCCGACGGCTCCCCCTCCTAAAATAAGGGTGACTCAACTAGAGGTCGTGTACATAGTGTGTATTACAGGACTTATTCCGAAAGAAATGACTTGGGTTATGCAAATGATGACAGATATAAAATGGTAACACATGAGAAAAACTGTAAACACGCAGCACATAGGAACTCAAAAATGATAATTCAATAACACGATAACACAAACAAATTCTATACACCCATAATGTCAAACTAAGCCGATACAACTCAAAAAATAAGCTCGAATTCTGAAAAATCCCCAGCAGAGTTGCAAGAGTTGTCACACCTTTTTTGTTTCAAAAATATTATTATTTTATGTTTCGAAAGGGTTTTATTATTAAGTGACAAAAGATGAAAATTTATTTCGAAAAAGACTTTTAACAGTCAAAACTCAAAGTTGTCACTTGGCATAAATCTGGTGTACCAAGTCACCTTTGGAAGTCTTTTTTCAAAATAATTTTTGACTCTTTAAAACTAATTTGCGAAAAGAGATATCGTCTAAGGAATTCTGTTGAACGAAGAAAAAGTGGTAGGCACCCCTCGATCCCGTGGTTCAACAACAGTCGCTTTGTGAAGTATATCGGCTAGTATGACACTATGAAATGCATAAACCAAAAAATAACACACAACACACAAAACAAAAAATCAAACAGTCAAAACTCAAAAATAGTATTCAGTCCAATTTATTACAAACCTAAATAAAAATGTTGAAATTAAAACCTAAACTATTCTAACTATCCTACACTATGCTTTACCCGATGCCTCGGGCCTTGATCACGATCGGTCTTCTGAGTACAAAGTATTGCGGGGCATTCCTTGATAACAAATATAATTTTTCTCGAGACATCCCCCATCCAAATGAGTACAAGAAGTTTAGATGCGATGAAATAAAGGCCATTCAATGCATTCAAACGTTCAACAATCCAAAATCCCCTAAGTTTTGCCTACCCAACCTACCATTTGCCTATCAATTTTTGGGCTAAGGCATGACGCTATCGAGTTCAACAATATCAATATTTATTTTGAACTAAACCACCATCAATGAATTAAAACGAAATCAATATTCACTTTTCATCAATTTCAACCCCTCCCCGAATTGATGCTCAACGAAAAAATTAATCAATTTCAATATAAAATCAACCAATCAAACCACAACAATTTCAAAATCTCAAATGCATTCAAAACACACCACAAAATCACATCATCAAAAACATTGAAGTAATAAAAAGGAGTAAAGTTGAGAATTAGAGGTCAATTTTATTTCAATTTCTCAAATTATCTAAGTGGAGCTGATTCACCGGAACTCAAAACAAGGAACCTAAGATCTTGAGTAAATTAATGACCCGAATCTTAATTAACTCCAGAATTTCCACCTGAGATTCCAAAACTCAAATTCCCACTGTTTTTACCCTCTTGAACACCAAAAAAATTCGACCTCAACGAAATTTATGGTCTATTCGGTGACAGTTTTTGACTAGTCGACATGTAAGAAGTCAGATTTAGGATGTTTAAGTCGAGTTTTCCGGTGAGTTTTTTTGGGGTGGTTTTGCTACTGATTTCCGATTAGGGTGAGTTACTTTGGTGTTTTCCCGACGGGTTTGGTGATGGGAGAGAGATAGGTCGTTGTTATTGCTTCGACGGAGCTCCAGCGAGCTTATCGGTAGAGGAAATCAAAGAAAGATGGGGAAAAATTCTGACCCCATAGATCCTTTTCTCTCTCTCCTTTCTTGCCTCTTTATCTACCTCTCTTCTAATCTCTAATTCCCCTCACTGTTTCTCTCCATTCTCTACAGTTTTCTTACTTTTTTTCTTTCAATTTTCATCTATGTTTTTTCTCTCAATTCAGTCCATCTCTCTCAATTTCTCTTACTGTTATCCCCTTTCCACACTCTCTCTTTGCCCGTTACTCTATCTACTATGTGTGAATGTGTGTATTTTATGATTGTGAGGTGTGTTGGTGTGTGTTTTTAGTAAGGAAGTGATGTTCACTGGAATAATAAAGTATGTGTATTGTATCATTATGGTGTGGTCTATATGAGGTGTATGTATAACCGTCTTCTATTGAGAGTTCACTATGTGGGTATATAATTGTGTGTATAGATGGAAGAATGAGGACCTCGAGATGAATTATGTTAGAATGGTAAAAAAAATATGATTAAAGAGAGCGTGTGAGGCACATGGGTAGGGGTGGTGAGGTGGGTAGGAGTGTGAGTTTTTAAGATAAGGTGAGGTGGTTAAATTTGATTGGGTGGGGTGTTAATTTGTTGGGAATTTTATTATTTTTGTCCTTTTGTGAAGGGATCATCACATGGTGGTAAAGTGTATAGTAAAGTGGGGTAAGTGGGTAAATTCATCTTCCGGAAGGGACAAAAATACGTGTCTACATAAACTTTTGTGATCAGTAAAGATGTCAACATGCACCCCATAAAGATAATGATGCCAAATTTTGAGTACAAACACCACAATCACTAGTTTTAAATCGCAGGTGGTATAGTTTTTCTCATGGACCTTCAACTGCCTGGATGCATAGGCCACCATCTTACCATGTTGCATAAGTACACACCCAAGTCCTACCCGGGATGCATCACAATAAATCACAAATCCTTATGTACCCTCAAGAAAGGTCAAAGCCGATGCAATTGTCAACTTATCTTTCAATCTTTCAAAACTTTTCTAACATGAGTCAAACCATAAGAATTTTACCTTCTTCTTAGTCAATTTGGTAAGTGGGGTAGCTATGGATGAAAAAACCCTTTACAAATATCCTGTAATACCTTGCCAAACCCAAGAAGCTTCGAATGCCGGTTGAAATCGTGGGTCTGGCTAACTTTTTCACTACGTCAACCTTTTGGGGGTCAACCATAATTCCATCACTAGAACCAATATACCCCAGAAAAGCTATTGCACCAAGCCAGAACTCACAATTGGAAAACATCGCATACAACTCATGGTCTTTAAGAGTTTGAAGGATAATTCGGAGGTGATTGGCATGGTACTCCTAACTCTTAGAGTAAATCAAGATGTCATCAATGAATACTGTGATAAATAGGCCCAAAACTGATGGAACACCATATTCATAAGATCCATAAATGCTGCAAGGGCATTAGTTAGTTCGAAGGACATGACCAGGAATTCATAGTGACTATATCAGGTTTAGAACATTGTTTTAGGAATGTTAGCCTCCCTAACCTTCAACTGCTATTAAACTGATCGAATGTCTATTTTAGAAAAATATTTAGCATCCTGAAATTGGTCAAAAAGATCATCAATTCTTGGAAGAGGGTACTTATTCTTAACTGTGACATTGTTCAGCTGGCGATAATCTATATACATACGGAGAGAACCACCTTTATTACATACGAAGAATATCGGAGCACCCAAAGGGGGAGACATTAGGACAGATAAAGCCTTTATCAAAAAGGTCATTTAATTGTTCTTTCAACTCTTTCAATTCGCCAGGAGCCATTCTTTATGGCGGAATAGAAATAGGTCGAGTGTCTAGCAACAGGTCAATACCAAATTCTATCTCTCGATCTGGAGGTATGCTAGGAAGGTCATTAGGAAAGACTTTTGGGAATTAGTTAACTACAGGAACTGACTAGAGAAAAGGAATTTCAGTGCTAGAATCTTTGACCCGAACTTGATGGTACAAACAACCTTTGGATATGAGCTTACGGGACCTAAGATAAGATATGAACTTCCCTCTAAGTGCAAGAGAACACCCCTGTCACTCTATTACTGGCTCATTAGGGAAAGAGAAGGTGACATTTCTGGTTCTACAGTCTAATGTAGCATAACATGAATGAATCCAATCCATTCCTAGAATAGCATCGATATAAACCTTAACAAGCTCTATAAGATCAACCATTGTATCTCGATAGAAAATAAATACTACATAATTTTTATAAACTCATCTAGCAATAATAGTGTCACCAATTAGGATGGAGATAGAGAAAGATTCTAATATATTTTTGGGATCAAAACTAAAACTAACTGCCACATAAGGGGTCACATAAGACAAGGTAGAGCCGAGATCAAGTAACACATACACATTATGAGAGAAAATCTGTAACATACCTGTAACCACATCTGGTGAGGCCTCTGAGTCCTGGCGAGTAGATAAAGCATATAACCAATTGCGACCACCTCTAATAAAAGAAGTAGTACCCTTAGGTGTCAGAGCTGTAGAAGCATCTTGGAACTTAGCGCCTCCAAAATTTCCTCTAGATGAAGGGCATTCCCTATTTAAGTGGTCTGGCTAACCATAAGTATAGCACAAACGCTCACTATAATTGCACTTTCTTGCGTCCTTTTTCCAACAATTGGCATAACGTGGATATGGCTTAAAGGTTTGGGCCACACTACCCTAAAATTGAGCACCCTGGATCATCGACCCACTGCTTAACTAGGTCGTTGATCGGTTGGAGGTCTGGGCATCGGGGCGCTAGCTGATGACTGTGTATTGCTCTAAAATTTCTTCTTAGACCATTTCTTATCCCATTTCCACCTTGTTGCTGACTGAAATTTTGATATACATACTTTGCTCTCTTAGCCTGCCTTTCTTTTTCCTCTACCTCTTCATGTCTCTCTTTCTCCTCTTCTACCTGTTGCATATACATTGTTAGCCTGGAGATATCTATGTCCTAATTCTGCATTTCCCCCTTACATTCTAACACCAAATTATCCGAGAGACCAGATGTGAACTTTCTCATACGAGCCCTCATATTGCACACTAATTCAAGAGCATAGCGGGATAGTTGGGTGAATTTCTAAGCATACTCCTTGACACTCATTTTTCCTTGTTTTGGGTTAACAAATTCCTTATCCTTGGCCTCCCTTAATTCATGAGGAAAGAAGTGATCTAGGAAGACCTCTAAAAACTCCTCCCAGGTAGCAGGTGTAACACCCTAACCCCTCAACTCTTCCCTTACCTCATTTCACTAGTTGACTATGTACTTCTATTGATAGGCCGCCAATTATACCCCCTCAATAACACTAGCATAAATAACTCTACATATTTTCTCCATATCATCTATGAACCCTTGGAGGTCCTCCTCAACCTTGGTACCCGTAAAAGTGGGTGGGTTCAGCCCCATAAACTGGCCAACATAAGTGATTTCAAAAGAACAAGGTACAGAATTCACATCTCCAGATCGACAGGACTGAGATGCCACAAGTTGGGTAATCATATGGATGGACTGACGACACTCAGCATTCGAGACTTCTCTCTGAGGAGACTGGGTATGATTAACATTGGGTTGAGGAGACCTAGGTAGGCTAGTTTGGACTGGAGAAATTCCTGTAGTAGTAGTGAACTCTGGGGTAAGATCTCTGTAATGGGTCTACATCCCATGAGTAGGGCAAACTTCTTCAGCATTTTGCCTAATAGGGAGAGTTCCCAACGGTGGCCGTGATATTGGATCTACGGGGAGCATGATCTGAAATATGGAAAGTCATGATTTAGGAAATATTCAGACTCTATAGCATGAACTAGAACATGAAGAAAAGAGAAACATTCCTAAATGCCTTGTAGCTTTCTTCTTATAAGTGTGGCGCGCTACACACTCATAAAAAAAAATCTACTCGACATGGTTTCATAGACACCCTGGGACCCTGAACTGTGCTCTAATACCAAGCTTTTCATGAGCTGAGCCGAGGACTAGGACGACACGGCGATCCCAAACCACAAAGGTTTAAGAAACCCCTTAGCATACTATTATAATCATAATCCATATGAAATAAAGTGCGGAAGATAAACTAAAACATGAAAATACCATAGTCAAACTTAATACTTTATGATAACAATCCATAAAAGAAAGAACTAAATCCAATCTATGAAGCCTCTACTAAACTGAACAAACTAGTTTGTCTAGACCAGGACAAGGCCCTCGATCGGACCTTAAAACAATTGAAACTAACATATGGATAAGATTCCTTATGAAGTAAGGGCTCTATAACGGGTCCGCATCCCATTAGTAGGGCGGACTTCTTGTCCATTTGTCCCAATAGGTACGGAGTTCACAATGGAGGTGTCCTGGATATTGGTCCTACGGGAGGCATGATCTAAAATGTGGAAAGTCGTGAGTTAGGAAATATTCAAACTCTATAGCACGAACTAGAACATGAAGAAAAAAGAAACATTCCTAAATGACTCGTAGCTTCATCCTTATAAGTGTGGCGTGCTACACACTCTTAAAAAGGATTCTACTGATACAACTTAGTAGACACCTTGGGACCCTAAACCATGCTATGATACCAAGCTTGTCCACGACCTGGGATGAGTCCTTGGCCACGACGGGCATCCCGAACCACAAAAGTCTGAGAGACCCCTGAGCATACTATCATAAGCGCAATCCGTATGGAATAAAGTGAGGAAGATAAACTTAAACATGAAAATCCCATAGTCAAACTTAATACTTCATAACAACAATCCATAAAATAAAGAACCCAATCCAGTCTACGAAGCCTGTACAAAACCGAACAAACTAGTATGTCTAGACTGGGACAAGGCCCCCGGCTGGACTATAGACAAACTGAAACTTTCATATGGATAAGATTTCTTCCGAAGTAAGGGAGGCTCACCAACTCTCACTATCTGGGGTAAGTCAACTGCTGATCTGGACTACATGTTGTGCCTCAGAACCTGTAGGGGAAAGGGGTCAACACTTGGAAAGTATTAGTTTGTAGAATAACCCAAAATAACGTAGAATTCATGTAAAATAAATTAAGAGCATTTCGAAATCAATATAATATAACATAGGTAAAAACACATGGGCATAATTCAAGAGTTTCAAAACATTCTTGTAAATCATGAACACAAATCTTTACTTTATTTCTGAGCTAGATGGTACACCCTGCATTTCTAAAATCCCACGGTCTATATGGAATCCTCCCTTAACTCGGAGGCCAAGCCCCCTAATCCAAGTTTGCCGCAAGGATTGGGGTCCAACATACTATTCTAGTGTACCAGTGCCTCAGGGGAAATTACACATTGGTCATTGCCAATCATGTCTCCCAAATCGGTAAAACTTAGTTTCCAGTAATGATCCCTTACACTCAAATGTCTTCCTCGGGTAACCATCTAACTCTCTTAAAGCCCAATTTTATTTTTTTAAAACCATGCTTCATACTCAAAATGTTTATTTACTCTCAAATTAAGGGCATTTCATAATAGGTATCATCATACCTAGACTTGCAAGTCATATCATATCATACCAAAACCATATCCCTTCTCATTTCAAAAACACATTAATGACCACCAAAAGATTTATAAAATCACATGAGAGTTATTATTTCAAAAACATATGAAACTTATGTACGTACACTCCCTTTTTAAGACTTCAACACATGGTGGTCACTTCTTTCATTAACCACAAGATGTTTCTTCATTAGGACACAAGAGCCTTTAGCGTAAGAAATTCCCCTTTTAAAAATACAAAACACCAATGCATAATAGTTTAAGAGGCAGTAAAAACTCAAGAATCATCATCATTCATAAATCAGTCCCAACATTAGTCACACATAAATCTCATGATAAAAAAAAGGGACTTATAATTCATGCTCTCAAATCCATTTCATAATCCATAACATGTTAAGACCATAAATTTCATCACGAGAGAGGGAAATTCCATAAGTCATGTTCATAAATAACTTGTGAAAAAAAAATAAAGTTTATACAAACATACATATAATTCAAATTCATAGGAAAACCCCATAATAAATGCATACTTCCGTCAAGATTTGTTCAAGATGCATGCTCTTCAAACGATTTCCAAAAACCATGACATATACATAATTACATCTCTTAAAAACTTATTAAAATGATTATCTTATGCCCATGAGATTTAGGATAGTCCCAAATACCTTGATAACGACAAAAACGTAGAGTAATTCACCCTTGGAGATTAAAATCCTCAACCCTAGGTAGTTTCTCTTCTCGTACTTAAGGAAAGATGATTTGGTGATTTTGAGAAGTGAAATAACGTGTTTTAAGACCTTAGTTTCATCCATACAGGATTAGGAACGGTTATAGGATTTGAAAAGAACTCAACGTGTTAAAGTAACTCAAAACGAAATACTTTTTGACGCCCGGGAGGGGCTCTATATTGCGTCCCTATCACGGACCACCAGGTCTGTAGCGCGGATCAAAAGAAAAGCCAGGTGTCCGCAGCGGGAAGCCATAGCAGACCCCTTCATATGGCGTTTTGTGATGCTTCCGCGGCACAGGGCCTTTGCGAAGCGTCCCTTTGTGACGCCAGCCCTTTTTCAATGCCTAAAAGCACTCCCAACTCGCCCCATCTCAACTAGACATGGGTCCTAAAGTTCATTTTTAATGCATTATTCGAGCGATTAAAGCACGGGGTGTTACAGTTTTCCTTGCCTCAACTCTCTCTTTCACTATTTTCACCTCTCTACATGCTACAATGTTTCCCACACATCACATATTTCATACTACTACTCATCTTCTTATCCATCTCTTACAATACAAGGACGGAAACATACTTTATAGAGGTGTATTATAATTCCATCTAGTAAATAAGAGAGTAGTAGATATTTAGTGGGAGATGAATGACTTAAAGGTTACATATGTTATATGAGTAACAATACATAAAGAGATAATAAAATAATGGTAGAAGTCACAACAAAATTATGACCGCATTCTACCACTAACTCATAAGATTAATTGATATCAAAACAAGAGAGAGCAATTGACATAAAGCCATCAACGTTTGAATGTTGCTGCTCAGTACAACGATGCAAACGGATGGGAAGTGCATTAGCACATTACGATGCACTTTAATAAAAATGTAACAATACTAACAAATAGTAATTATCTATATGATTTGAATTCTTGTGATTTAACCATATTCATGTATAACATTTTTGTAACTTGTGATATTAAATATGTAAAATTTAAGCAGTTACCATCTTCAAGTTTTTTTTCTTGCATCGACTTACTAGAAATTTATGTGTTTCAAACTTAAAATTTGTTGAAATTAAATTTTACAAGTTATTTTCATTTATATACAACATTTGCCGCTACTTGTGTTTTAGACATTAAGGTTTCATTTGTTTACACTCTATGAAAATCTGAATTTCAATCATCCAGATATCATCAGTCATTATGTCAAAATATTAATTATTCAGATTTTGACGATTGTGTGTATTTTTAAACTGTTACAACCCGTGAATGAGTCTGAATAGATTACAATACTTAAAATTTGAAACAAAGTCTTGATATCATTAATAGGTTTGTTAAAATATATCTATAAAGATGGCAGTTCCCCAATTTCAACTAGTCACCGCTACAACCGTCATTCATCAATCACCATTATCAAATACTATACTATCACCCACCACCAACCAAAACCACCATCCTTACAACAACGACCACTATCATCAATCACGATATTTAGCTGTACAGGTGATTGAAGTAACATAAATATAAAAAAGAATACACGTTATAATAGGGTAAAACACGATATTAATTTTTTCTAAAATGAAATATTTGTTTGTACCGTATAGTATATAAATTAAATCTCGTTAAAAGTGAAGCCGAGAATTCCCCCAAATACTTCAAACAATGACTAGAAGTGGTAAAGGAAAATACACTGAAAAACATGATAGATTTATACATGAACCGTCGTATTCAACATCTCCAGCTAATACTCTTGCACTTCTACTTGGTTATGTATTTCCAAAGTGAGCCCCAGAGTTCCTCCAAACACTTTAGTAGAACATCAAACAATGAAGTAAGCACTCATGAAGTGGTCAAGGAAACTCCAGGGAGCACCTTGATAGATATTTATACGTGAACCATAGTGTTGATCATCATTTCCAGCTCGTACTTTTGTATTTTACTTGTTTGCAAATTTTCAAAAGGAGTCCTGGAGTTCTTCCAAACACTTCAGTGGGGCTTCAAACAATAAAATAGTCCTTCATGAAGAAGTCAAGGGAACTCCAGGAAACACCTTTATAAATATTTATAGGTGAACCATTGAGTTGATCATCGTCTCAAGCTCGTCCTCTTGCACTTCTACTTGTTAGTATATTTTCAAAGTGAGCCTCGGAGTTAACCCAAACACTTCAGCAGGGGTTCAATCAATGAAGTAAGACGTCATGAAGTGGTTAAGGGAACTCCAGGAAACACCTTGATAGTTATTTATACATGAGTCATTGCATTGATCATCATCTCCAGCCCATATTCTTGCACTTCTACTTGTTTGTGTATTTTCAAAGTCAGCCCCGGAGTTCCTCCAAAAACATCAGCAGGGCTTCAAACAACGAACTAAGCCCTCATGAATTGGTCAAGGGAACTCCACGGAACACATTGATAGATATTTATACGTTAGCCATTGCATTGATCATCATCTCTAGCTCGTACTCTTGCACTTCTACTTCATTGTGTATTTTCAATGTGAGCCCAAGAGTTCCCCTAAACACTTCAGCAGGGCTTCAAGAAATGATGTAAGTACTCATGAAGTGGTCAAGGGAACTCCAGGGAACACCTTGATTTATATTTATACGTGAACCATTACATTGATCATCATCTCCGGCTCGTACTCTTGCACTATTACTTAATTGTGTATTTCCAAAGTGAGCCCCGAATTTCCCCCTACCACTTCAGTAGGGCTTCAAACAATGAAGTAAGCCCCCATGTAGAGATCAAGGGAATTCCTGGGAACACATTACTTGATATTTATACGTGAACGATTGTGTTAATCATCATCTCTAGCTCGTACTCTTGCAGTTCTATTTGTTTGTGTATTTTCAAAATGAGCCCCAGAGTTCCCCCAAACACTTCAACAGGGGTTTAAACAATGAAGTAAGCCCTCATGAAGTTGTCAAGGGAACTCCAGTGAACACCTTGATAGATATGTATACATGAACCATTGCATTGATCATCATCTCCAGCTCGTATTCTTGCACTTCTACTTGCTTGTGTATGTTTAATGTGAGCCAAGGAGTTCCCCAAAACACTTCAATAGTACTATAAAAAACGAAGTAAGTCCTCATGAAGTGTCAAGGGAACTCCAGCGAACACCTTGATAAACTTGAGAACCATTTTTGTTCATCGATCATCTCCAAGTTGTACTCTTACTCTTCTACTCGTTTGTTTAATAATGTTGCAACATAGTACTCTCCTATATATATGTATTGTTTTGGTAAAAAAATCCATGGCAAATGTGTAAGTTGGGTTTGAACTGGGATATGGGGTGACACTATTGAATCTGGCTACAAATATGGGTGGAATTAAAATTTTAGAACAAAAGGTAATATTTTCCTTCTCCTAACCCTTATTCTTTCATCCGATATTGTAAAAGGTTTAAGTAATGGATTCACTTGCTAATTTTTATACCCAATGTTTTAAGTTAATAGTGATAGTAAATATCAACGGACCTAATCAGTTACCATCTTCATTTCTTTTATCTCTTCAATTTTCTGGAATTAAGGGATTTACTGGATAATTCTTTGACTAACTTTTTTCAGATTCATTTTATGCATGTCAATTTTATTTTTGATAAATTTAAAGAATCATATCATAATACACATCAAGATTCTTAAATACTTTTGCTTCTGTGACCGACGTGGTATATATTTCATAAAGATCTTCTAGATTTTATTCATTTTGCTTTATGATTGGTAAAATTAAAAGGTGTCAAAAGAAAATATAACGTTGAGTCAATTCTATTTCTGCACGGAATGTCCTCCTTTTATTTTTGTATGAATTGTTGTAAGAAAACAAAACGAATATTAGGAAAGACCACTTATATTTGCCTTCACTTGGATAACAATACAGACCAGGTTCAATATTAAAACCTCAAGAAGAATATTCTGAGTCTATTGTACCCAAGAATATTTCTTTTCCGGAGTTCAGAATGGCAATTTATCTAATTATACAAAGGGATTTTCACTTAAAACTAAAACGGCCATTTAATATGTTACCAGAGCAAGTAGAGGTCATGAGCACTGGCGGATCTAGAATTTTTATCAAGGAGATTTGAAAAATAAAATTGTAGTGTTTCAGATTTCAACCTCTTGTCATGTGTTCAGAGAATTCGAAGTTATTTATTATAAACTGCTAATTTATAAAAGTACATTATATATATTGAAATTATAGTTGAAAGTCCCCTCCTAGATCTGCCCCTTGTCATGAGTTTTAATCTCACCGTCATTTATTTTTACAAAATATATTTTATATGCTTGGCACCAAGAATATGATCCCCATATGCAGCGTCATGTTGCAGATATAAAATAAATGATAAATGTATCATTTTTGTCACACCCTTTTTTATTATCAAAGAAATATCGATTTTAAGTTCGAAAAGAATTTTATTTATCAAGTGACCTAAAAAAAAATTATTTCAAAAGGATTTTTTCTTTTAAAATTAAACTCAGAGTCACCACTTCGCATAAATCTGGTGTGTCAAGTCACCTTTATAAATCTTTTTTCAAAATGGTTTTTGACTCTTTAAAACTGGTTTGCGACAGAGATTCGGTTAAGAAACTCTGTTGACCGAGGGAGAGGTGTTAAGCACCTCTTGATCTCGTGGTTCGACCACGGTCGCCTCGTTGAGTATATCAACTAGTATAACACTATGAAATGGATAAACCAACAAAAACACATAAGCAAGAAACAAACAACCAAAACAGTCAAAAACTCCGAAAAATAGTGTCCAGTCCATCCCAAAATTAATAAAAATGCCAAAATGAAAACCTAAACTATTTCTAATCACCCTAACTATGTTTTATCCGATGTCTCGGGCCTTGATCACGAACCTCCTTTTCATACATGATACTTCGAAACATTCCCCGATAAATAAATATAATTTTTCTCAGGGCATTCCCCAGCAAATGAATACAATTTTAATTCCGTGCGATAAAATTGACATCATTAAAAAATCATCCAAATATTCAACAATCCATAATTCCTAAATTTCCCTACCCAACCTACAATTTTCCTATCAATTTCGATCTATCATGGTACTATAGCGTTCAATAACATCAATGTTTGTTCCAAATTAAACCACAAACAATGAATCAACAAAACCACATTCACTTTTATCAATGTCAATCTCTCCCCGAATTTCCTTTTAACACAAATTTCTTACATGAAACTAGTTATCCAAACTCATACTAACATCAAGATCGTACCATGATCAATTATTAACAAACATCAAACATCAACAAAGTCACCCAATTGCAATCATCAAAACACATAATCATAACATCAATACACTAAATTAAGTAAAATGAAGAGAAAAAGTTGAATTGAATCTTACAAATACTTTTGATTGACTTAAGGAGAGAATAAAGAGTTGCACCGAGAACAATATCAAAATCTCAACTATGAACCAACTCCATGTGGAAAAAATCCCCAAAATCTGATCCAAGCAGAAATCCATGGAAGTAACGAGTGACCCAAAATAAAAGTTACGAAAACAGAAGACTCGTATGGAAATTTTCGATGAGTCTTCACTGGAATAAGCTTAAATGGTCGATTTTGGATGATTTGGTTGCTGGACAAACGTTTCCCGATGAGATTTCATTGGAAAAATCAAGAAACAAAGAGAGTTTTAGGGATTTCGAGACTGGGGGTAGATTTTTAGGTCCGTGGTACCTAAAACCGATAAGAAATAACCAATTCTAGTAAAGAATTTACTTGAAAACTCAACTCCATCCGTACCCCCCATCGATTTCCATTCACCCTTTCTCAATTTCTCTCTATTTTCTCTCCCTTTTTCTTCTATTTATATTGATTTTCACCCAATTTTTCTCCCTTTTTTCTTCTCTTTGATTTTTCACTGTGTGTATGTTTTTCGATATGTGAGAGTATGGATGTTGTTGGTGGATCTCTCTTCTACGTGTCTTCAATTCTAGTGAGAGAGTGTGTATCTCCTAATTGTGATAATTATGTATGTTTATATGATTGTGAGGTGTGTGTGTGACTCTATTTTTCCAATGAGCTCGCTCAGCATGTGTAATATGTATTGAGAGTTTGTGTGACTCCATCTGTCAAAGGAGAAGGGGGGCTGAGGGAGAGGGGGGTACGTGGGTTAGGGAGTGGGGGTGAGAGGGTGAGTTGTCAATATTTTGTTAGGGAGGTTGTTATTTTTTTATGAAATGGGTATATTGTCTTTTGTGGAAATTTTATTAAATAGGGTGGGGTGTATGGTAAGGTTAAGTAAAAATGGATAAAGTTCACCTTTTGGAGGGGAAAAATTATGTGTCTACACCCCTCTTTGATTGTAAACACAAAATGTTTTCGGACAAAGAAATAGACAATGAGACAAAATTTTGATCCGACCATTATTCAAAAGGAAGAAATAGAAGGATGGAGGTCAATCAAGTTTGATTTTGGGTACCCTACCTATCCCAGGTTATATGGGGATCAGGTCATATGTGGTTCAAAGGGTTGAAAAGAAAAGACTATACCGAGTTGGTGAGTTGAGTGAGGTACCCTCGTGGTTCCAATCCACGGCTATGTCATTACATCAAAATAAAAATTACAAGTTAACCAGATAAATGAAATTACAAGAATTCTTATCTATACAGTTTCTCTTGATTTTTGTCTTGAGTCTTCAATTCTTTCTCAAGTGATAAGATATCCATTTTTCTTTGAATCAAACTTGCAAATAGATTCTTCTCTCATGAAAAATTTGGTGTTGAAGATGAACTCGAACATTGACCATGTTCTTCCATATTGGGCTTCTGAACTTTGACCTTAAATTTGAAATTTTCACCCTATTCTTCAGGCGGCCTCTTGACTTACAATCTCTTCCTCTTGTTGCTTGGTTTTCAATTTCTTCACTGTGTTCTCAAGGTGGACTCCTGACTTGTTATTTCTTCCATCTATTGGTCTTTAATTTCTTCACCTTGTTTCTTAACTTGTAATTTCTTTATCCTGTTCTCCAGGCGAGCTCCTGACTTGCTATTTCTTTAATCTGTTGACTTTTAATTTCATCACCCTATTCTTCGAGTGGGCTCCCAACTTAAAATTTCCTTACTTTGTTGACTTTCAATTTTATCACATTGTTCTCCGGGCAGACTTCCAATGTGCAATTTCCTCACCCTGTTCTCCAGGGGGTTTCCTGATTTGCAATTTTATTACTTTGTTTACTTTCAATTTCATCACCCTGTTCTCTAGGTAGGGCTCCTAACTTGGAATTTCCTCATCCTGTTCTCCAGGCGGGCTCCTAAATTGCAATTTTATCCCCCTTTTCTCTGCGAGGGCTTTCGACTTGCAATTTTCTCACCCTGTTCTCCAAGAGGGATCCTAACTTGCAATTTCATCATCGTGTTCTCTGGGCGGGCTCCCAACTTGCACTTTCATCACCTTATTTTCCAGGCGGACTCCTCACTTGCAATATCATCACCCTGTTCTCCAGGTGGGTTCCTGACTTGCACTTTCATCACCCTGTTCTCCCGGTGGGATCCTAACTTTTATCTCTCTCTGGGTGGGCTCCCGACTTTTAATTTTATCACACTGTTCTGTCGGCAGGGTCTCGACTTTCAATTTCATCACCCTATTCTCCAGCCGGACTCTCGACTTGAAATTTCCTCACCTTGTTCTCCAGGCGGGCTCCTGATTTGTAATTTCATTACCCTGTTCTCCGAGAAGGCTCCTGGCTTGCAATTTCATGACCCTGTTCTTTAGGTAGGCTCCTGACTTTCACTTTCACTACCCTATTCTTCGGGCGGGCTCCCGACTTGCAATTTTCTTACCTTGTTCTTCAGGAGGACTTCTGACTTGCAACTTCATCACCTTGTTCTTCCGTAGGCTCCCGATTTGTAATTTCATCATCCTATTGACTTACAACTTCCACACCTTGTTCTCTAGGTGGGCTCCTGAAGTCAAAGTCAAAACTAGAACAAAAATTATTCCACACAAAGATTATGATAAAGAAAGATTTCATTTTTGAAAATTAAAATCCCATTTTCCCGGAGGGTCCTAATCAGCATGAAAACTCACGGATATGTTTTTCCAAAGGTATCTGAACTTAGTGAACTAAATGTTGCCCTGTTACAACAAAGAAAAATTTGTCAGTAAAACACTTAGTGGTGGCTTGCAGCACTTGGCTTTCCAGGCACCTGCTCCAGCTCTCGTTCCCTTCATCTTTGTTTCAGATTGTTGGTATTTTCCCCTGTCTTATTGTGTCATTGACCCAATCCCAAATTAAGGGAAGTGACTTTGATTCAAATACCAAATTTCTAATTTACCATGTCTCTTAGATACACCTTTTGAATCCTGATATTTCTATGAATCCAGAAACTTGTCGGTTGATAAACTTTCTTTGTGCTTTTTTTTAATTTATTATCATGTTTCTTTCATGTGTTGGTCCTTGGTTTTGCTTCATGCAATTGAAGAGACAGGTAGCAAGTTTTAAAATCTTTTCTCACTTGTTTTGACACAGACTTGACTCAAAGATGTAAGAAAATGATGGTGATTTTCTTATTTTGATGAATGACATAAAAAGACAAAAAAATATGAATATGTAAAGAAAGAAAAAGACAATGTCCCTTTTTCAAAAATGGTAAAAAGAAAAACTTATTTGAACATGACAACCAACTCCAATGATTTTGACATGCATTTTGGATTAAGCTGCACGATCTTTCCACCCAAACTTCACCATTTGTTGTTGAGCTAATGCCCCTGAAACTAAGTTACTTTTTCAAA
Organism: Capsicum pubescens; assembly: GCA_030864215.1. NCBI lineage: Eukaryota > Viridiplantae > Streptophyta > Magnoliopsida > Solanales > Solanaceae > Capsicum > Capsicum pubescens. The sequence continues at coordinate 364,490,677 of CM061548.1, read as the reverse complement.
CCCATTGGACTCATATACCTCATCTAATTAGTAATGCTTTAAAGGTTTTTCGCCAACAAGCCTCTTTATTTTTATTTTTCTCAACTCCCTATCGCCTTACGGTGCCTATGATGGTTTTCACCGATAAGACTCTCATTTTTATTTCTCTCAACTCACCATTGCCTTACGGTGCTTGTAAAGGTTTTCACCGATAATACTCTCTCATTTTTATTTCTTTCAACTCACCATCATCTTACGGTGCCCTTGAGGGTTTTCACCACTAAGACTCTCTCATTTTTACTTCTCATATTTTCCCATGATGATGCAGAAAATATAATGCCAAAAAACATTGTAATATATACATCGCATGTTTTGCCTTAACATTCTCGAAGATTGATCTGAAGGTCATTGTTTGCTTGCAATGTGGCTTTTGAATAGGGTTAGAAATAAAGGATGGAATAATTCTCAAATAATACCTAAGTGGGGTAGACTTATAACTTTTGGAATCCACTCAAACGATGAAGATTAACTCTTGTCCCAGTTTCTTTTTACTAGGAAATTCTAAATTATTTATTTGATTGGACCAAACTCATAGTCGGCTACCTATGTATCTTCCCTCCGAGAGAGAAGAATCATGTCAGAAGTAGTTCAGGCAACTTGTTCTTTTTCTTGGTTTGATTTTTTTTATTTTCTTTTTATTCTTTTCTTTCTTTTGGTGTTTTCCAAATTGATGATGATTTTTTTTTGTACTTTTTTAATTTTGTTCTTTTTTTGACACTTTATCTTTTCTGGTTTTATTTTGATTCCAAAAGAAGGATATGAAAGGAAAATAAGACCAAAGCTCAAAAGGGTAAACAAAGGATGACACAACATTGGGATAGCAGAATAAAATGCCTTCATCATATCAATGTTGAAAAATGCAAGCACTAAAGTAAAGATCATACATAATATCTTTTAACTGCATCAGAATTGATATCCATTCTGCCATTTTCGCTTCTACATCTATCAAATATAAAGCTTCAGTGGGCAACACTTTCTTCACAATGAAGGGCCCTTGCCAATTTGAGGAGAACTTGCCTTTAGCTTCGATCTAATTAGGGAGGATGCACTTTAATACTAATTGCCCGACTTTAAAACTCCTGGGATGCACCTTTCTTTTGTATGCCCAGACCATTCTGTTTTGATGCAATTGGCCATGACACGCTGATGTTAATTTTTTTTCATCAATCAAACTCAACTTCTCCATTCGGGTTTTGACCCACTAATTATTATCTATCTCTGCTTCCACAATGACTCGAAGAGATGGAATTTCAACTTCAATAGGTTTGACCACTTCTTTCCCATACACTAATAAGTATAGAGTTTCCCCTATTAAAGTGCGAACAGTAGTACGATAACCTATTAATGCTAATGACAACTTCTCATACTATTGTCTAGACCCTTGTATCATTTTCTGCAGTATCTTCTTGATATTCTTGTTGGCGACTTCTATGGCGCCATTTTTCTTTGGATGATATGGAGGGGAATTTCGATATGGTATCTTGAAATGTTGGCACACCTCTTGCATCAAATGACTATTGAGATTGGTAGCATTATCTGTAATGATCACCTTTGGAATGCCAAATCTACAAATGATGTTATCATGAACAAAATCTACCACCGCCTTCTTTGTTACTTACTTTAAAGTTTCTGCTTCTACCTACGTTGTAAAATAATTAATGGCCACCAAAATGAATCTATATCTGTTTGATGCTTTTGGTTCAATCGGTCCAATCATATCCATCCCCCAAGCTACAAAAGGCCATGGAGCAGACATCGTGTGTAACTCAGCAGGATGAGAATGTATCAAATCACCGTGAACCTGACATTGATGACATTTTTTAACAAAACGAATAAAATCTATTTCCATTAAAAGACAATAATAACCCACTCGAAGTATCTTCTTTGATAATACATAACCGTTCATATGCGCCCTACATACTCTAAAATGCATTTAAACCATGATTTTCAAAGCTTCTTTAGCATCTACACACCTCTGTATATGCACTGGATTGATGTAAACCTTATTAGGATATTGGAACATCAAAGACAAAGTGGCTAAAGCATCAGTAATCTTATTGCAAATTCTTGGAACATACCTAAACTTACTGACACAAACCGTTGATATAGATCTTGCAAGCATTGTCGATACGGTGTGACCTTTAAATCCCATGTCTCCTAATTTCCTTGAATCTGATGGACAAGAAAGTCTGAGTCCCCTAACCCTAATAATTCCTGAATCCCCATGTCAACAACTAGCCTCAGCCCTAGAATGCAAGCTTCATATTTTGTCATATTGTTGGTACAATAAAATCAAAATTATGTTGTTACCGGGAAATGTTGCCCCAATTTAAAGATAAGAACTGCACCTATTCCAACTTCTTTTATGTTCACAGCTCCATCAAAGAACAGTTTCCAACCTGAATCAACATCTATAATGACTTCATCAATGCACATCACTTATTCATCAGGAAATTATGTCTTCAATGGTTCATGCTTTTCATCAATGGGGTTCTTAGAAATATGATCTACCAAAGCTTGGGATTTCATGGCAGTTCGAGTCACGTACATAATATCGAACTCAATAAACAATATTTTCCACTTTGCCAGTCAACCTGTTGGCAAAAGATTTTGAAAGATATACTTCAAAGAATCTATGTGGGACATGGATAAGTAGTGTAAGATGAAAAATAATGCTTCAACTTCTGTGCTACTCAAGTTAGGGCACAACACGACCTTTCAAGAAGAGTGTACTTGCATTCATATGTAGTGAACTTCTTGCTTAGATAATAGATAGCTTGGTCTTTTTTGCCTGTGACAACATGTTCACCCAACACACAAATGAAAGAATTATTCATAGTTGATAAGTACAAAATAAAAGGCCTAGAAGGCTCATGTGGTTCCAACATAGGTGGATTTGACAGGTTTTAATTTTATCGAACACTTTCTAACATTCCTCAGTCCACTCAACCGCAACATTCTTCTTCGGCAACTTGAAAATGGGCTCACAAGTGGTTGTGACATGAGCAATGAACCTACTGATGTAGTTCAATCTACCTATAAAACTCATCACCTTTGTTATATTCTTAGGTAGCAGCAAATCCTGAATAGTTTTGAAGGATCCAATTCAATACCCCGACGACTGACTAAAAACCCTAATAGTTTTCTAAACGGGACTCCAAATACATATTTTGATGCATTGAGTTTGAGATTATACTTGTGAAGTATTTCAAAGAACTTCCTTAGATCTTTAACATGGCCATCCTGATTCTTTGACTTAATAATTACAGCATGTACATAGACTTCAATTTCCTAATGCATCATATCATGAAACATAGTGGTCATTTCCCCCATATATGTTGCTCCAGCATTCTTCAAACCAAACGACATCACTCAATAATAATAAGTTCCCCACGGTGTGATAAAAGATGTTTTTTCTACATCATCATCATCCATAATGATTTGATGGTACCCCACATAACAATCCACAAAAGATACAACCTCATGTTTAGCGCAAATATCTAGCAAAATGTGGATATTGGGCAGTGGAAATCATCCTTCGAACTTGTTTTGTTCAAATCACGATAATAAATACATACCCAAATCTTGCCATCTTTCTTTGGTATAGGAACACCATTGGACAACCAAGTAGGATAATGAGCCACTCGAATGACTTTGGCTTCAAGATGTTTCATGATTTTCTATTTAATTTTCACACTTACATCGATTTTAAATTTTCTCAACTTCTGTTTGACTGGAGGAAATGCAGGATCAGTTGGTAATTTATGGTCGACTAACTCAGTGCTTAAACAAGACATATCATCATAAAACCATGCAAAAACTTATTTACAATCAATTAATGCTTGAATCATTACATCTTTTAATTATGGAAAAGCATGTACACTTATTTTAGTTTCCCTAACATCTCCAATATTAATTGGCTCAGTTTCATACAAATTATGATTCGACTTGTTTTCAAATTGTTTCAACTCTTTGCTTATTTCTTTTAATGCCTCTTCTTCATCATATTCTACCCCTTGCTTCATTATATATTTATTATATTAGATTTTAACATCAGTATAAAAATTTTGCATGGATGTAATATCACTGAATCAACATAAAGAGAACTTATAAAGAAAAAGACAAACAAAATATATTAGACACAAAAATAAAAGGGACATTTCATTTCATTAAAAGGAAAGATAGGTGGGTTTAGACAAAAACAACAACAGAACATAAACAAGATAAATCTTGAATTACAACCCTAAAATAACTTAGATAAAAGAAAGAGAAACAAAAAAAACTACCAAAACTCCCTCAAGAATGGAAATGAGTGACTTCTCAATTATTGAGTTGGACATTAGGACCTATGAACTGCATACCATCCTTATTGGGACCTTTCCCACTTCAACCATATCAACTTTAACAAACAGGTTCTAAAAATCATCAACTAACTTAGCTTCAACCCCTCTATGGGCTTGATGACACAACTTTTGACAAACGACTTACTAAGTAGTGACACTACGCGGGGGAATGACCATGTTTCCTTATTTTGTTTCATGGCTTTTTGTAACGCCCCGCATTTCGGGCTAGAATAAAATATATGACTCTGATGCGTTGATAATCCCCGAGCCTTAAATCCAATGCCAATTTGGAATGTTAATCAAGTTTGTAGTATGTGAATCCATTTGATCATGAATTTATACCATAGAAGTCCTTCAACTCAAGGACGAGTTAAAACTATTTCGATCGATTAAGTTTTAGTGGACATTGTAATTTGTGTCAAATTCTATTGACCATAACTCATTGTATATGATGAACTGGGTGTCCTACTATATACCAAATTGTATATAATTGAATAATCTTTCCAACGATACCAAATTCACCTAAAACGGACACCCGGTGAAGAAGTTATGGCCTTTCAAAGTTGAATGTGTCGCCTATGCACATATAGGCGATGCATAGGGCGGCGCCTATGCAAATATAGGCGATGCATAGGGCGGCGCCTATGTAAATTTAGGCAATGCAAAGGGCGGCGCATAGTTATGGTTTCAGGTGACGAAAACACTCCATTTTGAGTTACTTTAAGTGCAAGTTAGTCCTTACAAAACCCAAAATCGTCCTTACCCACTCCTAAATGGATTTGGGCCTATTAACAACATTGAAGCCTCCTATAAAATCCCAAAAATCTAATCCTTAAAGAACTTAAGAGAAGGAGCAACTAGGGTTTGAGAAAATAAGCTTGAAGGACCGATCATTCCGAAACTTCTTCGTGAAACAAATTACAGATTCGGAATCCTCTCGACGTAGGCTTCGATAGACACCAAAAATTCGTGGAGAATAAGGTACGCGGGGTTTTCCTAAAATCTCATGGGCATAGAAATCATGTTTTAAGAATTGGGTTTTCGAATTCATGTACATACTCATGTTTCAGAAGCTTTAATGATATTGTTTTGGCCTTTTGGCTTTCCCCCAAAGTGATTTGAAAGTTATATGTATATATATATATGCGTTTGTCCTGAAATATGAATTTAGAGCATGATTTTCATGAAACCTCTCTCTTAATGTAAATTTTTCCATGTTTCACTTTATATACAATGTTTTGAACACGAAAGAGAGGGTTGTGAATGTTGAATATGCATGTAATGAAAGAATGCATGGTTTTGCCAAAAATGCACATGACCACCATATGTTTGATGAAAGTTTTGCATGGATTTGACTTGAGTTTCGGAACATGACATCTTTAATGCAAATTACATGTTTTGGTGGTCTAAACTATGTTTTGAATGAAAGCTCTTGCTTAATACATTATGGCTCAGAAATAGGACTTGCAAGTCTTGGTATGACGATACCAACTCAGACAAATGTCATAACAGACACAGACTAGTTTAGAAATCAGATTTTTATCAGACTCTCGTGATTTAGAAATTTCAGAATGATACATGTTCAGAAAAGGCTAAAATAGGGCATAAAGAGAGCTTAGGTGGTTCCCTGAAGAAGGCGGGAGTTTCAGACAACTCTTTGCCTAAAACCGTGGTTTGCCGACCCGGGTATTTTATTATGTGCTGACTTAAATGTCCTGTGGCGTATCAGACTCAGACACTCCAACCCTTGCGGCACACTTGGGCTGGGGGCTTCCCTGCCGAGTCAATGGCGGATTCCATACAGCCCATGGAATATTCAGACTTGTAGGGGAATACCACCTAACTCAGAAGTAAAACACAGATCATGATTTGAAATGAACAGACAGGTTGCATGTTTTCAGAAAGTGCCCATGTATTTTTCAGAAACAGTTTTATACATGATGTCTTGATGAAAAATTGCTTTCCCATAATATATATATATATATATAAATGTATGTTCCATTATACTACTTTTGGATTGCTTCGCGTGCCAGTACTTTTGTGCTGACCCCCCCCCCCTCCTTCCAGGTCCTGAGGCACAGTCTAGGGGTCTAGCTACTCAGTAGACATTCTCGGGTTTGCAGACTTGATCTCACAGTGGTGAGCCTTCTATTATTCGGAAGGCCTAATTATGTCAGACACTATCTTATTTATTTTGTTTTTGGTTTACTGGGGGTCTTGTCCCAGCTTCTTTTCAGACAAATGTTTACGTTCCTAGTAGAGATTTCGAAGACTGATGTCAGATAGTATTATTCAGAAATATTGCAGGACTTGACCATGTTTTCCATACTCAGTTTCAATTCCGCATTTTATTATGATTATGAATGTTGTACATGATAACCAGATAGAGAATGGGTGTTCCGGGCCTTCATGGTTCGGGATGCTCGTCACGGCTAGGGCCTAGGCTCGGGTCATGACAAACTTGGTATCAAAGCATGGTTCATGGTCCCAGGGTGTCTGCAAAATCGCGTCGGGTAGAGTCTTATTTATGGGTGTGTAGCGCTCCACACTTATAAACAGGAGGCTACTAGGCGTTTAGGAATGTTTCCCTTCTTTGTGATTTAGTTCGTGCTTCAGAGTCTAAACTGTCCCCTAATCAATGATCTCTTGTATTACAGTGAAACACGACTATGCCTCCCCGTCACAACATCGATCAGAGTGCTCAGGCAGATGTGGTCCGTCCCACCCATGGGATGCGGACCCGTAATAGAGCTTCCACGCCAGAACTTATCCCTACTCCGGGAGTCCCTCCAGTTCCAACCAGTCCACCTCGGGCTCCACGGACTAATGTCAACCGTCCACCAACTGCTCAGAGAGATATCTCAAATGCAGAGTTCAGGCGGTCTATCCATATGCTGACACAGCTGGTAGCTAACCAAGCTCAACGATCGAAAGATATTGGGTCTACATCCGTTATGTCTGAGGCTACTAGAGTCGGGCATTTCATGAAGATGAATCCACCTAAGTTCACTGGTACAAAGGTGGAGGAAGATCCACAGGAGTTCGTGGATGAGATGGAGAAGATCTTTAAGGTAATGCATGTAGATGAGATTGAAGGAGTGGAATTGGCAACTTATCAGCTTAAGGATGTTTCAAATCAGTGGTATGCAGACTGGGAAAATGCAAAAGGTGAGAGTGTTGAGCTCACAGTTTGGGGTGAGTTTGTAGAAGCTTTCCTTGACAGATTCTTTCCTCTGGAGTTGAGGGAGGCCAAAGCAGAAGAGTTCATGAATCTGAAGCAGGGCAGTATGAGTGTACAGGAGTACACTTTGAAGTTTAATCAACTATCCCGCTATGCACCAGAATTGACTAGCAATATGAGAGCCCGGATGAGGAAATTTGCATCCGGCCTTGCTGATAACCTGATACTTGAGTGCCAGGGGGCAATGCTGAATAGGGAGTTAGACTTTGCTAGACTGACAGTCCACATGCAACAAGTGGAAGAGAAGAGGAGAAAGATCGTTGAATCTAGAGAGAAGGACAGATAGGCCATGAGAGTCAAATCTGCGGATCGGCACCAGAGTCAGCCGCAGAGTGGTAATTGGGGAAATAGGTGGTCGAAGAAGACGAGGTTTTGGAATAATACACAGTCAGCGGCTAGCGCCCCAGCGCCCAGACCCCCTGCAAATAGACAGACTCAGAGCTTTCAGACTCCTCATGGATCTAGAGCACCAGATACTCAGTCGCAGGGTAGTGTGGCTCAGCAGCATCGCACTTACTCGCGATGTGAAAATTGTGGTAAGAATTATCCGGGGAAATGTCAGTTGGGCACACTTGTATGTTATTCATGTGGTCAGTCAGGCCATTTTCAGAGGGACTGTCCATCTGCTAGGAGGAGTGCTGGTGGTGCGAAGTTTCAGGGAATTTCCACAGTGCCATCCCCATCTCAGAAGGGCGCCACATCAGCTGCCGGGAACAATCGCAACCAGTTATATGCCTTGACCAACCGCCAGGAGGCGGAAGCTTCCCCAGATGTTGTTACCGGTACGTTACAAATCTTTTCCCGTGATGTCAGTGTGTTACTTGATCCCGGATCCACCTTATCCTTTGTGACCCCTTATGTGGCTGTTGGTTTCGGGTTTGAGCCCAGTGTGATTTCTGAACCATTTTCTGTTTCTACCCCGGTGGGGGATTCTGTTGTTGCTAGAAAGGTATATAGGGGTTGTGTGGTGATTGTTGGTAGTCGGGATACGGTGGCAGACCTTATAGAGTTGGACATGGTTGCATTTGATGCTATCTTAGGGATGGATTGGCTCCATTCATGCTACGCCATATTGGATTGTAGGACCCGTAGAGTTACCTTTTCTTTCCCGAATGAACCAATGATAGAATGGGAGGGACATTCTTTAGCACCCAAGGGGCACTTTATATCTTATCTCAGAGCCCAAAAAACTCATTTCTAAGGGTTGCTTGTATCACCTTATTCGAGTCAAGGACTCTAAAGTTGAAAATCCTCCTCTTCATTCTAACCCTGTGGTGAATGAATTTCCAGAAGTCTTTCCCGAAGATCTCCCAGGGGTACCCCCTGATAGGGAGATAGAGTTTGGTATTGATGTGTTGCCAGATACCCGTCCCATATCTATTCCTCCATATAGAATGGCTCTCGCAGAACTAAAGGAGTTGAAAGAGCAGCTAGCAAACCTCCTAGATAAGGGATTTATACGCCCCAGTGTATCTCCTTGGGGTTCACCTGTACTTTTCATGCGTAAGAAAGACGGTTCCCTTCGTATGTGCATAGATTACCGTCAGTTGAACAAGGTCACAATTAAAAACAAATATCCTCTTTCGAGGATTGATGATCTTTTTGACCAGCTTCAGGGTGCTAGATGTTTTTCAAAAATAGACCTTCGTGCGGGCTATCATCAGTTGAAAGTTAGGGAGACAGACATTCCCAAAACAGCTTTCCGAACCCGATATGGTCACTATGAGTTTCTCGTCATGTCCTTCGGGTTAACTAATGCCCCTGCAGCCTTTATGGATCTTATGAACAGAGTTTTCCGTCAGTTTCTTGACTCGTTTGTCATTGTATTTATTGATGATATTCTGATTTATTCTAAGAGTAAGGAGGATCATGCCGATCACCTCCGAATCCTTCTTCAGACCCTTAAGGATCATCGGTTGTATGCCAAATTTTCCAAGTGTGAGTTCTGGTTAGATGCTATTGCCTTCTTAGGGCATATTGTGTCCAGTGACGGGATTAGAGTGGATCCCCAGAAAGTTGAGGCAGTGAGAAGATGGCCCAGACCCACGACTCCAACCGATATTCGGAGCTTCTTGGGTTCGGCAGGTTATTACAGAAGATTCGTAGAGGGTTTTTCATCCATAGCAGATCCACTCACTAAACTGACTCAGAAAAAGGTAAAGTTTGTGTGGTCTGATTTATGCGAAAATAGTTTTGAGAAGTTGAAAGACAGACTGACCACTGCACCTGTTTTGACTCTTCCCGAGGGTGTTGATGGTTTTGTGGTTTACTGTGATGCGTCCCATGTGGGACTTGGCTGCGTTTTGATGCAATATGGTAAGGTGTTAGCTTATGCATCTAGGCAGTTGAAGGTGCATGAGCGGAACTACCCTACTCATGATTTGGAGTTAGCGGTTGTGGTGTTTGCCCTTAAGATATGGCGGCACTACTTGTACGGTGTTCATGTTGATATCTTCACTGATCACAAGAGTCTGCAGTATGTCTTCTCGCAGAAAGAATTAAATCTCAGGCAGAGGCGGTGGTTGGAACTCCTGAAAGACTATGATATGAGCCTGCATTACCATCCGGGCAAGGCAAATGTTGTGGCCGACGCCCTCAGCAGGTTGTCTATGGGTAGCCTTTCTCATGTAGAAGAAGAAAAGAAGGAGATAGTGAAGGATATTCACCGCCTTGCGAATATGGGAGTGCGACTGTTAGATTCTGAAGATGGAGGGGTAGTTGTTCATGAGTTAGCTAAGTCATCCCTTTGTGCTGAAGTGAAGGAGAAGCAGGTTGAAGATCCCATCTTGATGCAAATCAATAAAGATGTGGGTCAACAGAAGGTGATGTCTTTTGAAATTGATGGTAATGGCATCCTGAGGTTTCAGGGTAGATTATGTGTTCCGAATGTCAACGGGCTTCGAGAAAGAATTCTTGATGAAGCTCACACCTCGAGGTATGTTGTTCATCCTGGTTCTACTAAGATGTACCATGATTTGAAATCTATGTTTTGGTGGAATAATATGAAATGAGTTGTGGCTAACTTTGTTTCTAAGTGCTTGAATTGCCAACAAGTGAAAGTAGAACATTTGAGGCCAGGAGGTACTTCCCAAGAAATAGCGTTGCCCTTGTGGAAGTGGGAAATGATCAATATGGACTTTATTACAGGACTTCCGAAGTCCCGAAATCAGTATGACTCTATATGGGTGATTGTAGATAGGCTGACCAAGTCAGCTCACTTTCTGCCTGTCAGGACTAACTATTCGGGGGAAGATTATGCCAAGTTGTTCATTCCAGAAATTGTCTGTTTGAATGGAGCGCCTGTCTCCATCATATCCGACCGAGGTACGCAGTTTTCTTCTCAGTTTTGGAGATCGTTTCAGAAAGGTTTAGGTACCCAAGTGAACTTAAGTACAACATTCCACCCTCAGACTGATGGGCAAGCTGAACGCACCATCCAGACCCTGGAGGACATGTTGAGGGCCTGTGTGATAGACTTTAAAGGTTGTTGGGTTGATCACTTGCCACTGATAGAGTTTGCCTATAACAACAGCTTCCACTCTAGTATTAAGATGGCACCTTTTGAGGCATTGTATGGTAGGAGATGTAGGTCTCCAATAGGCTGGTATGAAGTAGGTGAGATGCAGATGTATGGGCCTGATCTTTTTCATCAAGCAATGGAGGATGTGAAACTCATTAGGGAACGACTAAAGGCAGCTCAGAGTCGTCAGAAATCCTATGCCGACGTCAGAAAAAGAGAGTTCGAGTTTGAGATTGGAGATTGGGTTTTCCTCAAAGTTTCTCCCATGAAGGGGGTTATGCGTTTCGGGAAGAGGGGTAAGCTAAGTCCTCACTATATAGGCCCGTATCAGATTATAAGAAGAATAGGTGGAGTTGCGTATGAATTAGAATTGCCTGCAAGTTTGGGTTCTGTTCATCCAGTATTCCACATATCCATGTTGAAGAAGTGCATCGGAGATCACTCTTTGGTGGTTCCCATTGATGAAATCAAGGTGAGCGATTCCTTGTCTTACGAGGAAGAGCCCGTGGGAATCCTAGATCGACAAGTGAGAAAATTGAGGAGTAAAGAGATAGTCTCAGTTAAAGTGTTATGGCGAAATCAGAAAGTTGAAGAAGCAACTTGGGAGTCGGAGCATGACATGAAAGTGAGATACCCGAGCCTATTTGAATCAGCAAGAGACGAATTGAAAGGTACAATTATTGCTTTATGTTTCCTTCTATGTATGAATCTGTTTGAAATCGTGCGTGACTATTTCCGCGTCATCATTCGGGGACGAATGATCCCAAGGGGGGGGATAATGTAACGCCCCGCATTTCGGGCAAGAATAAAATATATGACTCTGATGCGTTGATAATCCCCGAGCCTTAAATCCAATGCCAATTTGGAATGTTAATCAAGTTTGTAGTATATGAATCCATTTGAGCATGAATTTAGACCATAGAAGTCCTTCAACTCAAGGACGAGTTAAAACTATTTCGATCGATTAAGTTTTAGTGGACGTTGTAATTTGTGTCAAATTCTATTGACCATAACTCATTGTATATGATGAACTGGGTGTCCTACTATATACCAAATTTTATATAATTGAATAATCTTTCCAACGATACCAAATTCACCTAAAACGGACACCCGGTGAAGAAGTTATGGCCTTTCAAAGTTGAATGTGTCGCCAATGCACATATAGGCGATGCATAGGGCGGCGCCTATGCAAATATAGGCGATGCATAGGGCGGCGCCTATGTAAATTTAGGCAATGCAAAGGGTGGCTCATAGTTATGGTTTCAGGTGACGAAAACACTCCGTTTTGAGTTACTTTAAGTGCAAGTTAGTCCTTACAAAACCCAAAATCGTCCTTACCCACTCCTAAATGGATTTGGGCCTATTAACAACATTGAAGCCTCCTATAAAATCCCAAAAATCTAATCCTTAAAGAACTTAAGAGAAGGAGCAACTAGGGTTTGAGAAAATAATCTTGAAGGACCGATCATTCCGAAACTTCTTCGTGAAACAAATTACAGATTCGGAATCCTCTCGACGTAGGCTTCGATAGACACCAAAAATTCGTGGAGAATAAGGTACGCGGGGTTTTCCTAAAATCTCATGGGCATAGAAATCATGTTTTAAGAATTGGGTTTTCGAATTCATGTACATACTCATGTTTCAGAAGCTTTAATGATATTGTTTTGGCCTTTTGTCTTTCCCCCAAAGTGATTTGAAAGTTATATGTATATATATATATGCGTTTGTCCTGAAATATGAATTTAGAGCATGATTTTCATGAAACCTCTCTCTTAATGTAAATTTTTCCATGTTTCACGTAATATACAATGTTTTGAACACGAAAGAAAGGGTTGTGAATGTTGAATATGCATGTAATGAAAGAATGCATGGTTTTGCCAAAAATGCACATGACCACCATATGTTTGATGAAAGTTTTGCATGGATTTGACTTGAGTTTCGGAACATGACATCTTTAATGCAAATTACATGTTTTAGTGGTCTAAACTATGTTTTGAAGGAAAGCTCTTGCTTAATACATTATGGCTCAGAAATAGGACTTGCAAGTCTTGGTATGACGATACCAACTCAGACAAATGCCATAACAGACACAGACTAGTTCAGAAATCAGATTTTTATCAGACTCTCGTGATTTAGAAATTTCAGAATGATACATGTTCAGAAAAGGCTAAAATAGGGCATAAAGAGAGCTTAGATGGTTCCCTGAAGAAGGCGGGAGTTTCAGACAACTCTTTGCCTAAAACCGTGGTTTGCCGACCCGGGTATATTATTATGCGCTGACTTAAATGTCCTGTGGCATATCAGACTCAGACACTCCAACCCTTGCGGCACACTTGGGTTGGGGGCTTCCCCGCCGAGTCAATGGCGGATTCCATACAGCCCGTGGAATATTCAGATTTGTAGGGGAATACCACCTAACTCAGAAGTAAAACACAGATCATGATTTGAAATGAACAGACAGGTTGCATGTTTTCAGAAAGTGCCCATGTATTTTTCAGAAACAGTTTTATACATGATGTCTTGATGAAAAATTGCTTTCCCTTAATATATATATATATGTATGTTCCATTATACTACTTTTGGATTGCTTCGCGTGCCAGTACTTTTGTGCTGACCCCCCCCCCCCCCCCCCCCCTCCTTCCAGGTCCTGAGGCACAGTCTAGGGGTCTAGCTACTCAATAGACATTCTCGGGTTTGCAGACTTGATCTCACAGTGGTGAGCCTTCTATTATTTGGAAGGCCTAATTATGTCAGACACTATCTTATTTATTATGTTTTTGGTTTACTGGGGGTCTTGTCCCAGCTTCTTTTCAGACAAATGTTTATGTTCCTAGTAGAGATTTCGCAGACTGATGTCAGATAGTATTATTCAGAAATATTGCAGGACTTGACCATGTTTTCCGTACTCAATTTCAATTCCGCATTTTATTATGATTATGAATGTTGTGCATGATAACCAGATAGAGAATGGGTGTTCCGGGCCTTCATGTTTCGGGATGCTCATCACGGTTAGGGCCTAGGCTCGGGTCATGACACTTTTTTCCAATCTACAGTTATTGGTTTGAATCCTAAACCCAAAGTACATAGGCTCTCACTTGGTCGTATTGGATGAACTATATCGTTCAATGACATTTCTAAACCCTTTTCTGGCTCAAATCTATATTTTAACATCGCATTAACCATCATTATAGAAGTAGGAGATAACTGTGGCCCTGGAATAACAGGTCCTCCAAAGATATAATCCACAGATACTATATCAAAAGATTGATAAACCAATGTCTCCTATGCATTATTTACTTTGATAATGGGAATGGAAGAGTCTTTATAGATGGACAAATCCCCTTCAGCATGAACAATCACTTCTTGATTGTTTTGTTCAAACTTGATCATCTGATGTAACGTATATGTGACTTCACCATCCTTATGAACCTATGGTCTTCCGAATAACAAATTGTAAGAGGAATCGATATTCAACACTCAAAATTCTATGGAAAATCAAACAGGCCCTATAGTTAACATTAGATTTATTTCACCAATGGAATCTATTTTTTCTCCATCAAAAGCTCTGACACATACATTGTTGGGTTGAATCCTCATGATACTGATGTTCAATTTTTGGAAAGTAGATGGAGGACAAATATTAGCATCAGAACCTCCATCAATCATGAAATGAGTGACATATAAATATTCATACTTCACATTAATGTAAGGGTTCCAATTATACCACATACATTCTATAGGTAATTCATCATCAGAAAAGATAATCATGTTTACTTCAAAGATCTTTCCTATAATTTTCTCCAACTGATTCACTATAACTTCTCTAGGGATATAAGCTTCATTCAACACTTTTAGAATAACATTATGATATTCATCAAAATATAGCATCAAAGAAAGAAGGGAGATTTAAGATGGAGTCTTCGTCAACTTATCTATGATTGAATATTCTGGCAATTTCATCTTTTTCAATAACTCTTCGGCTTCTTCATTAGTGACAGGCATTTTTAGAAATGATCGTCCATTCATTATTGGTTAAACTTCCTCAAACCCTTTAGAAAATAACATCTTTCTAAACAAGTCAAACCCCCTACTTCATTTACTTCATCCAAAATCTCCTTCCCTTGATAAGTCATTACAATCTTTTTATAATTCCAAGGGACCTTTTTGGTGTCGACCAACGGGAGTTGTGTCACTATCTTGAGGATAATAGGCACTTCCAGTACTTATTTTATAGTCAAAATAGGCTTATTTTCAGCTCTTACTACCATTAACTTGGGTCTGCCCTGACTTAGACCACCGGTTTTTCCAACTCCTTTAACATTGAGCACGAGTTTCTTCTTATTTACTTGAACTTTATCATCTACTGTTTCTTTTAGGCTTAACAACATTGTTTTCATCAAATCTTCAACATTCACTAATTTTTCCTCATTAATTCGGATCCAAACGATAGGCTTGTAAGACACCATAGACTCTTTACCATCATATATCAACTCCAACATATTCGTTTCAGCATGGAGCGGCAATGGATTTTGATTGGTGTTTGGAACCTCCGGGGCTTGTATCATAATTTGATTTATATCGATTAGATCCTGAATTATTTTCTTCAAATACCAATGTTTTTGTGTATCATGACACGACATATCAAAATAATACAAACATCTTAAAGAGTAATCAATATTCCTTAGAGGTGGATTTGAGATCTTTCCATCAATTGGGCTCAAGACATTCATCGCTCTTAGTATCTGAAACAAACTAGTGTATGACTCCCCGATAGGTGTGAAATCATTCTTGACTGCCTTTTCTTTCTTATACTTGGTCCTAGAATAAACCAGATTTGGAAGGGTTTCGGTAATTTTGTGAAGTTGTAGGACGATTTTGAGTAGTTGGTGCATGCTATTGTGTGTAAGAAGGGGTTTGAACATATGGTTGTGTGCTATAAACTTGGTATGAGGGTTTGAACATAGAAGCTATATCTTTTTTCTTCTTCTTTTCTCCAAAAGTTCTTGAACTACTCTGAATTGCTTGGGTAGTAGCCTTCAATGCAGTAAATCTCACAATTCATCTAGTTTTAATACCATCTCCTATCATTTCTCCTATTTTGATGGCTTCAATAAATGATTTACCCATTTCCAAAAGCAAGTTTCAAAAATAAGTTTCATCTTATGCCTGAATGAAAACTCTACCAATTTAGTCTCATTCATCGATAGTTTCACCCTAGCAGCCTATTCATGCCACCTTACGCATACTCTCTGAAACTTTTAGGACTATTCTTCTTCATATTAGTTAGGGATCTCTGGTCAGGAATAAACTCCACATCATATTAGAATTGTTTCACAAATTCATTAGACAGGTCATCCTAACTATTTCACTTATCGATGTCCTGATCAACAAAGCATTCTAAAGCTAGACTCAAAAGACTCACTGAAGTAAGCCATGAGTAATTCATATTTCTCCCCAACACCCTTTAATTGGTTACAGTAACGCGTCAAATATGCACCAGATTATCATATCTATCATACTTCTCAAACTTCAGCATCATAAATCCAAGAAGAAGATTAACACCTAGAAATATGCATAGATCTTTATACAAAACACGTTTATAACCATTAAGTCTCTGCAAGTTTCTCATGGCCTATTCTAATCTCTTCATTTTTTATGCCATGCCTTCCTGCTCTTTTTTCAAAACCAGCTTCTTTGTATCGAAGGGAAATGTAGGTGGATGATTATAACAATGCAGATCATTCATATTCAAGGTAGTCTCCAAATCATAATGTTGATCATCTAAAATCTTAAACACCGGTTCACTATAAGATCGAGGGAGCATGGTTGTTGGATGAACAACATAAGTAGGAGATTCAGGTGGTGGTAGAGATAATAACGCCCAAACTACAGCTCTCGTAAGAGTGTAAGCGGTCGCTATCAAATATAGAACCCAACTGGGTTGGGTGTCGAATCCCACAGGGAATACTTGGTCACTAAGTGTTGCAATTATTAGTAGACTGTTGATCGAAAACTCCACGGAAAAGGGGGGATTGGATTGTGGCGTGAATTAATGCTATCAAAGTAACAACAGAATGCTTTGTTTAGTAAGATTTAACCACAGAGAAAAATAAGTTAGGGTTATGTCCACCTTATGAGTTCTACGTATCTATTAACTATGAGTAATGCGGAATTCAGACATGCATGCACTTATAGAGATTCGTATTCTAATGGTAAATCCTAGTGTTTCTTAACCATGAAGGATTATTTCACTTTAACTCTCTCAAGCTTAAAGTGTATAACTAACGGTACGAACTCTCCAAGAGATTAACCCAGTTACGGCACTAACGTGTAAATAGGGGTTGGTAGCCCTATTTCCTTGTCACACTCTCTTTTCCAAACATGTAACTTTTCTCTCGAACAAGTTAATGCTATAATGGCCTATTCTCTATGTTTGCAACCACGAGAATTAAATTAAAACGAAGAGAGTAATGATATAAGTAGCATACGCATCAAGAATTCACAAACTCATAGTAATAGATAGTATATCAAAAGGCTTCCATAACCCTAACAGAGAAGTTTAGCTACTCATGATTACAACGGAGATCACAATAGATATAATCATCATACCACAACCTAGAATAAACTTGGCGATGGAGATGGTTTAGGCGTCAACTAGGGTTTGACGTTTTCCCTTCTCCGTAGCTCACAAGAGCCGTGCTTTCTCTGTCAGAAAGTAACGTGAATAATCCAAAAGTGGCGTCTTAATTATGAAAAACAATAATGAATGAATCAATGTATGAATGAATGAATGCTGAAAAATTCAGCAAATAGGGTTTTTATAACATCCTTGTCCTAGTCCTATTAAGTTACTGCTGCACCCCTAAGTATTTAAAAATACTGCTTTTTCCCGGGACAATCTCTCCATGCGTCACATTCAGTCCATAAGCTTCCAAAAGCTGCCTTCCCTCTTCTGTGAAGTTTTCCTTTGCTGCCCAAAGGTCCACAAAGTGCTGAAATCTTCATCATTAATACCTGAAAACACACTAATCATGTAGGTTAGCTCACTTACAGGAAAATGGACTAAAAGTGCAGGAATTATATATTTTATCCTCAAAACTTAGCTATAAAATGGGTAAATTATGGTGTTTAGGCGTGTAAATACACCCAACATCAACACCCCACACTTAAAGCTTTGTTCGTCCTCGAACAAAATATTACGTCCATGCAAACATCTAACTAGTATTTCATAGCAGTAACACAAAATATTCATCAAGACATGCACGGCAATTATTAACAAAGAGTAGTTTTCTAGATCACTACTAGAAACCATTCAATCTCCAACATAGACTCGTGATGCTGGATAATTCGTATCCACAAGTTAAGGCACCAAGAATCATACAAAACTACCCAAAACTCATCAACCATGTGTGTCTCACACAAGATATCACCCATAATCACTCACAAGTTTTGCATTTTTCGGAACATGGGTATTAGATTCTCCTTGCTCTCACTCTCACAAAGAATTCATATGTTGCAACTGATGACCATAGGCTTGCCCTTAGTGTAATGCTCTACTAATATCAGAATGCTAAGCTTAGGATCAAATAGGTCTTTACAGGTTGTAATGTAGGCTAAGGGACAGGTAGGACTATTTTGGCCAGAAATAGTGACTATTTTCCCTAAGCGCTTTAATACACTATGTTATGTCATTAATACTCTCTTTTAAACAACCCCTCTACTTTCCTTTCATCTACCACCCCTTCTCACCTATTTTGTTATTATAAACACAACAATCTTTTTATTTTTCTATTTCTTTTTCTTTTCTTTTTCTTTTCTTTTCTCTTTTTTTTTATAAAACACCTCTATGATAGCCACTCCTTTTCACAACAATTTCAAGTACCAATACACTCTGAGGCATCACTCTCACCTAATTTCCTCTTATTTTGTCACATGACTCTACAATTTTTAAAGCGCTTAGGAATTTGGATCAAATTATGGTCTTGAAAAAAAATGGATTAGGCTACATATAAGGCTGCCAAAGAAAATAGCTAAAGGCTCAAAGGGGGTTCACTAGGATAATGTACAAAGGTAGGTAAAAAGAAGGTAAACAATTACAGGCTGCTAAAGAAATGCCTAAATCATCTCCTAAACTCACACTCTTTATTTCGCTTTACACACACACCAGGCAAGTTCTAGCATCAGTCATAACACAGAATATACTATAACCTCACACACACAAGGCACATGGTCAACTTTATTGGGAGCAGTATAGACTCTTGACCCAACAGATGAATGAATTAAACCACACACTTATCACACAGTGAGTCACACTTAGAGCCTAAACGTCTCAATAGTAATGATTTTGGCACAAACTCTTGTCATAATACCATGCCGCTTATCAGAACAATTTCATGCAAAATCTAAAAAAATCTAAAATTAAACTAACTAATTACGACTAATTAAAACAAACAAGAACTAGAATAAATGTAGGCAAAGAAGTACAGGAAGCATACAAATACCATCACCCCATACTTAGACGGGACACGCTGCCCTCAGTGGAAAATAAATAAGGAAAACCTGATTAGTCGGACTCCTCTTCTATGTCTGGGGTCATACCCCCTGCGTCGGAATCATCATCAGAGTCGTCATCCTCAGAGTTTCCTCAAAATATACCCCACTTGATACCAAAAGTGCGTCGAGGTATTTGTAGAGAGGAGGACTCATCTTTCTCCTTTCTTGACCTTTTCTGTCCTTTCTGTGAGGTGGACGCTTTTTCTTTTCCTTGTCGTCCTTTTGGGGACATTCTACCTGAGATTAAAATAGAGTCATGTTAGCTTCATCTCGGAAGATTCAATCGAAAAACAAACAATAGTGGCACCACCCCATACTTAATTTGTTGGCACAGGCTAATTAAGAGAGTGATGTCGATTACTCAGACTTCATCGACATACATTTAGGCGATCGGTTCCAATCAACATGTTCAGCACAGTCATACGTTCATGTCATCTTAACTATCCTTTCCAATTCTATTTCATGTAATCTTGTCTATACTTTCATGTTTGGATGAATGCACTTTTTGAACAAAACTACCACATAAGGATCGTACCACAAATAGAAACAAGTTATTGCATAGGCATAATCACACCATCTTATGCTTGTGGTTAATCATAATCGGTATCTCGATGAACGAGTCATTCAAACATTCAAGCTTTCAACTTACAAGATTATGTATTAACTTCACAATTTCGACCTCATAAAACTATGACAATGTATAACAATCAAATACAAGTCGGAACAAAGTCAAGAACACCCCACACGTATTCTTTCACTCAACTAGATGTATCATAATAAATCAACCACATTCTAATCACAAACACCACTTCAAAATCTAATAAATCATTATAAATGTAGCATTCCAACAACTACGGAATATAAAAGAATAACTTACTTGGTGATGGATTCGGAAGATAAGCTTGCAAGATTAGATGAGAAAAAAGAAAGATTTTGAAAGAATGGGGAAGCTTGGGCGGCGCCTATATGGAGCAAACAATTTGATTTTGTCTTAAGGTTGAAGTTCTATTTATAGACCAAGGCTTGGGTCGGGTTTGACCCATGAAAAATTGGGTTAGGAGTCAAAAATCATAAGTAGGTGGCGCCTAATGCTTTGCCTATGCTTAGCATAGGCGGCGCCTATGGTATTTCCTAGTTGGGCATAGGCGGCGCCTATGCTATGGCCTAGTTGAAACAGTGAGCATAGGAAATGGCATAGGCGGCGCCTTTAGCTTTGCCTAGTTGAACATAGGCGGCGCCTATGCTATGGCCTAGTTGGGCATAGGCGGCGCCTATGCTATGGCATTGTAGATTCAGAGAGCAAAGGCAATGGCATAGGTGGCGCCTTAAGCTTTGCCTAGTTGAGCATACGCGGCGCCTATGCTATAGCATTGCCGATTCAAAGAGCAAAGGCAATAGCATAGGCCTTGCCTTGTCCGTTGCCTAGATTTACATAGGCCTTGTCTTGTCCATTACCTAGATTTGTATAGGCAATGCCTAACCGAAAGCCTTTTGCTCCTTCATTACTCACTTACCACCTTTAACATTGATCACTTTCAAATCAAAATTTGAGACCAAGCTCCTCCTTTATACGTCTTCCCCTATACTTAATCAAAAACAACAAAAACGATTAGAACGATGGGTTGCCTCCCACCAAGCGCCTTAGTTTTGGTCGTGGCTCGACTCTTCTTTTTGGATTTTTATTTAACAAAACAAACTCCTAGGAAAACAAAACGACTAAAAATGATGGGTTGCCTCCCATTTAGCGCTTGATTTATTGTCGCGGCACGACATAGCTATCTCAATTACTTAGACTTCATCGAGATATATGGTGCATCGTTTTCTGAATGGATTCAGACGACGCTGATGCTTACTTGTAGGCATGCAATCTTCTTTGAGATGACTCTTGTGCATACATATCCCAGGAGGGATACCAATTATATCATCAATAGTCCAACCCATAGCTCTCTTGTACCTCTTCAGAGCAGAGATGAGAGCCTCTATGTGTTGTTCACCTAAAGCAGCCGCAACACTCACCGGAAGTGTATTTCCACTTCCCAAGAACGCATACCTTAGGTGACTGGGGAGCTCTTTCGATTCTAGCACTGGTGGTTCTTCAATGGAAGTCTTCGTTGTTGGTGAAGGTCGATTCCTAAGATCAAGGTCCAGCTTCTTAGGAGCATGAGAATAGGACCTTATTCCTGTTAGAGCACAAACGGTTTCTTCATATTCTTCATCCTCTTCACGCTCAAAATTCAACAGCACAGCAGAAAATGGATCAACAGTAAGCTGCTTCTCTACAGATAATTCTTTCTCACCCTCATAATAAACATCAGCTACAGAGAACACATCCACATCTCTAGGCTGCTTCATTGATTTGCATACATCAAAATGGACCACTTCGTCATCCAGCCAAAATAAAAGCTCATTAGCTCTTAAATCAATCAGCACACTTCCAGTTGAGAGGAAAGGACGCCCCAAGATTATGGGAACTTCAGAATCCACCTCGCAATCCAAAATAACAAAGTCTGTAGGAAAGATGAAGGTGGAAACCTTCACCAACACATCATATAAGATACCAACAGGCCATTTTACCGACCTATCTGCCATCACGAGCCGCATATTGGTTGGTGTAGGATCACCCAACCCCAACTTTCTGTAAATAGATAGCGGCATCAAATTGATGCTAGCTCCCAAATCGCACAACACCTTAGCAAAATCCAACGATCCAATCGTGCAAGGAATAGTGAAAGCACCAGGATCTGCCTTCTTCTATACTAGCGATCTTGTAGCGATTGCACTGCAATGATGAACATTATCTGCCAGCTCATAACTTGTTGCCCGCTTCTTTGTCAACAGTTCCTTCATGAATTTAGCATACCCAGGCATCTGTTCCAGCGCCTCCACCAACGGAACATTAATAGTCAGCTGCTTCAACATGGTCATGAATTTACTGAACCTGGTGTCATCAGCTTTCTTCTTCAGTCTCTGCGAAAAAGGTGGTGGTGGAAGGGGAATCATTTTATCCACCACTTCCTCTTTATCTTGCTTCCGATTATCAACCTTTTCAGGAGTGTCATTAGCCTTCTTCTTCAGTCTCTGAGGAAAAGGTGGTGGTGGAAGAGAAATCGTTTTCTCCACCACTTTCTTTTTATCTTGCTTCCGATTATCACTCTTTTCAGGCTGGTGACATCTAGGTGTAACATCATGAGCACTCACTTCAGCTTCTACGACATCTTCAAACTCTGCTTCATCAACATTCTCTGCTATATCATCAACCACTTGTTTGCCTTTGGATCGACTTCGGGTAGTAATAGCCATACACGATCCGTCATTCCTTGGGTTTTGCACAGTTTCACTGGGTAGCGTGCTAGCCTTTCTTTGGTTGAATGTCACTGATAATTGACTCAATTATTGCTCCAACTGTTTTATTGCAGTAGAATGCGAGTCAACCAATTAATTTATTGATGACAAATCATTCTTTACCTCAGTAACGCCCATATTGGTTGCCTCCACCCCTTTCAACAGCTTAGCCATCATATCATCCATGGACATCTTTCCAGAGCCAGACGCCACAGCCTCACGGTTTCCAGGAGGAACATACAAACCACTCCTGTCAGTCTTATTCTTCCAACCACCTTGATCGCGGTCCTTGTATCCAGATTTATCATAATAGTTCCGACCTTGGTTTCCTTGGGCATTGCCTCGGAAACCCCCCTGATTATTCAAGTAATTTACTTCCCCCTCAGAATCGAAATCATATCTTTCCTGTGATACAACGGCTTTAACCTTTTCGGTCTTCCCTGATAATAAATGCTTGGTAAGAAGATCCATCTGCGTTTTCATATGAGCCATATCTTGGTCACGTTCCTCTTGTCTACGCCTCTGCTCTGCATTCATGCCAACAGATAAAGTAGAGCTTGCTACCTCAGCATCCCTGGTATGCCAGGCTCTACTCTGCTTTGTCATACGGTCCAGCATATCACTTGCCTCAATGAAAGTAAGTTCCATGAATGACCCACTTGCAGCATTATCAACCACTGGCTTTGTCACTGAGTTCAAAGCCCTATATAATATTTCCATCAAGTGGATATTCGTCATCTAATGGTTTGGGCACCGCATAAGCTTCTTCTTGAACCTCTCCCATGTTTCGTGGAGAGCTTCAGTTGGAAGCTATCGAAAATTGCTGATCTCATCCCGTAGTTGGGCTCTCTTGGATGGCGAAAAGAATCTTTCTAGGAAAGCGTCTTTTAGTTGCCTCCAATTAGTAATGGAATCAGGAGTTATCTCGTTCAACCATAGAGTTGCCTCCCCAGACAAAGACAATGGAAATAAGCGCAGTCTAATTGCATTTTGTCCAACTCCTGGATTGTCAAACGATTTGCATATTGAAATAAAGTTGATCAGATGCATATTCGGATCATCACCTGCCAGTCCACCAAATAATCCCTTGAGTTACAATAGCTGAATCATGGTGCTAGTGATATTGAACTTGGCTCCGGGAGCCAAGGGCGGAGGAATAATAGCCCCTATGGCACCAGGCCTATCAAGATCGTCGTCATCATCATCAAATGGAGCCTGCACAGCTCAGCGTTCAGGTCTCATTCTAACTTGACGATCTCTCCTATGCATTGGTGCCGCCACCTCATCAGTACGCCTAGGATTCAGTAACTCATCATCACCCAGGTCCTCATCATCAGGATTTGTTTCTCGCCCTGGGTTATCAATATTCTGTTGATGTACTTGAGCAGCTGCCAACGCAGCTAATCTAGCCTGCTCCTGTTGAGCAGCCCTTCTTTCAATGTCACGTTGTGCATCCATTCTGCCAATAAGATGTGAGGATTTATAGGTAATAACGGTTGACCTGAACTTCGAGTGTTTGGCATGCACTCAAACAAACCTGAATAAAACAAAAACAACAACTAAAAGTAAAATCTGAGAATTTTTTACCAAAGGGTCTAGTAACTGTCACAAACTTAGTTGACAACTGTATTCCCCGGCAGCGGCGCCAAAATTTGATAACGCCCAAACTACAGCTCTCGTAAGAGTGTAAGCGGTCGCTGCCAAATATAGAACCCAACTGGGTTGGGTGTCGAATCCCACAGGGAATACTTGGTCAGTAAGTGTTGCAATTATTAGTAGACTGTTGATCAAAAATTCCACGAAAAAGGGGGGATTGGATTGTGGCGTGAATTAATGCTATCAAAGTAACAACAGAATGCTTTGTTAAGTAAGATTTAATCACAGAGAAAAATAAGTTAGGGTTATGTCCACCTTATGAGTTCTACGTATCTATTAACTATAACTAATGCGGAATTCAGACATGCATGCACTTATAGAGATTCGTATTCTAATGGTAAATCCTAGTGTTTCTCAACCATCAAGGATTATTTCACTTTAACTCTCTCAAGCTTAAAGTGTATAACTAACGGTACGAACTCTCCAAGAGGTTAACCCAGTTACGGCACTAACGTGTAAATAGGGGTTGGTAGCCCTATTTCCTTGTCACACTCTCTTTTCCAAACATGTAACTTTTCTCTCGAACAAGTTAATGCTATAATGGCCTATTCTCTATGTTTGCAACCACGAGAATTAAATTAAAATGAAGAGAGTAATGATATAAGTAGCATACGCATCAAGAATTCACAAACTCATAGTAATAGATAGTATATCAAAAGGCTTCCATAACCCTAACAGAGAAGTTTAGCTACTCATGATTAGGAAGGAGATCACAATAGATATAATCATCATACCACAACCTAGAATAAACTTGGCGATGGAGATGGTTTAGGCGTCAACTAGGGTTTGTCGTTTTCCCTTCTCCGTTGCTCACAAGAGCCGTGCTTTCTCTGTCAGAAAGTAACGTGAATAATCCAAAAGTGGCATCTCAATTATGAAAAACAATAATGAATGAATCAATGTATGAATGAATGAATGCTGAAAAATTCAGCAAATAGGGTTTTTATAACATCCTTGTCCTAGTCCTATTAAGTTACTGCTGCACCCCTAAGTATTTAAAAATACTGCTTTTGCCCGGGACAATTTCTCCATGCGTCACATTCAGTCCATAAGATTCCAAAAGCTGCCTTCCCTCTTCTGTGAAGTTTTCCTTTGCTGCCCAAAGGTCCACAAAGTGCTGAAATCTTCATCATTAATACCTGAAAACATGCTAATCACGTAGGTTAGCTCACTTATAGGAAAATGGACTAAAAGTGCAGGAATTATATATTTTATCCTCAAAACTTAGCTATAACATGGGTAAATTATGGTGTTTAGGCGTGTAAATACGCCCAACATTAAGAGACACGAACATAAGTGCCATAGGTGGTGTTGGATGGGAAGTGGGTTGTTGAGGAACTGCCAAGGGCACACTAGAAGTTCTAGGATAGTACTGATGCAGGGTGAATCCTAGAACGTACTGAGGTGTTTCAACGAGAATAGAAAATTGCGCTTGAGAAAGCAACGGGTAATTGGAAGTGTTTCCAAGATCGTCAGGGTATGGAGGAGGAGGCATTTTACTAGAACATGCTCGATGCATCTCTGTCAGTTGTTTTCTGAGTCTCAATATCTTCTCATTATGTTCTGAACCCCCTTCCACAGGATCTGGTTCGGGTTAATGAGCAAATTTTCTACCTCTTTTTTATCCATGGAAAGCATTGCTTTTGATCTGGTGAAGTAAGTATGACTATCCAAAGTGCTACAAACCAAACACTTCTTATCTGAAAAAATATGCTCATCAAATACAAAACCCGTTCGGATTAGGTCACACAACAAGCATGGAAATCATATTGTGTGTTTGCCCTAGATTCATTAGCATTTCTACCTACCTTTTAGGGTAATGAGGCCATTTTAACATCATCCCAATCTTTTCCTTACACTTACTGCTTCTTACACTCTGCTTGCATTTGTTTTCTCTACTTTTCTCCCTCGTTTCTCTTTTCTTTGCACAACACTCTTTTCTTCTCCCTTTGTTCAATCTTTATTTTATTTATCTTTTTCTCTCACTACTATTATTTCTTTTTTATCATTCTTTAGGGATTTTGCTTTCTTCAAAGGAGGACAGTTAAGGATAAAATAAAAATAAAATAAACAAATGATTAGATCGAACCCACAAGTTGGTTGTCTACGTATCATGTTGTACATGAATCAAATCTTACGTAATTCGGGAAGGATGCATAAGTATCACAGAAACTGATAATTTGATTTTTTGATTTTTTTATTTTTTTAATAAAGAACAAATGGGGAAGACAGACCACAAAAACATCACTAGATTTTTCTTCATAGAATATATAACAAAATAGACTCCAAGACTAAGATACTTTGATAACAATTATAACAACTAAGCAGCGCTCTAGACTGACAAAGCAACGTACATAACATCTATAATGAAACTCAAATACTAAAACAAACTTACTATCGACCTACAAAGACATAACAAGGATAGAAAAAAACAATGGACTCCAACCAAAGAAAAGATAGGAAATGCCCATTCAAACTGTTATGCCGCATGATGACCCTGGTTTTGATGGATCTGGTCGTGCAGGACTTGGCTGTGAAGTTCTCACTCTCCCACTCAGATTTTGTAACATATCTTGTAGTGACACTTTAATATTTGGGAGGAAACCTCTGGTGCGTGTCCCTGCCTCTTAAGGAGTACACCTAAGAAGGTTTTTTTTGTATCCCCCCACATTTGTAATCAAACCTGATAACTGAACGCTTAATGACTCCACTTTACCCCCCGCATCTTTATCCTCATTGTCATCAACTAAGAATGTTTCCCGTATCCACCCTCTAAGTTGTGCTGGTAATGGACTACTGATACCTTGAGGTATAGATTGTAGACAGGTCCCGTATCACTGAGTGTACCCCAAATTATCTGAACCTTTTATGAGTGTATCAATACCTCACTGCGTTGCATTATGTCAAAATTGCTCATATTTGATCTCATCCACATCTTGATCCCAAAAGTACTTAATATCCTTTTGAACATCCATTATCGGTGGAACGTCTTGCAATTTACCTAATTGGCATATTACCATAGAAGGAGTGTACGGTCTACTCCAGTTGAGCCCTATCATAACTAGAAAAAGTTACATGCCAATTGACCAAGATTACTTTCAGATGGAGACACAGGTAGGTCCATAGGATGCTGTCGTTAGTTATTTATTTGAGAAATTTGATCCAAGCATTGACTCCGACAGGTAATAAAAATTATCAAATTGCATTCTCTGTTTTGTGGATTTCACTCGATTAGGAAAACAACTGTCAACCATACCCGATTTAATCAAAGACAGAGCGTGCAAATGCTCCATCATTCATAGTTGTAATACCAAGTTGTTTCCTTTGAAAAATCGCATCCCCCCTTTTACTTCAGTCAAGGCCTTATATATTTCCACTAAAATCATAGGTACAATAGTGATCTTGTCTCCTTTCTTCTCATTAAATAAGGTTATCACTACAGATTGCAAACGATAATTAACACGACTTTCTTCTAGTGGGAGCACTAAATTTCCTAACAAAGTGAGGGTGAAGACTTCAAGATGCTTCCTTTCCCAACTCTTCTTAGTCATATAAAATTCATTTCAAAAACAATCAAAACCTTCGAAGGATACGAATCTAGCGAATAAATAGTCTAAGGAGATCCATGATTGATTCAGGCATTCCAAATGTTTATTACTACTCTTCAACCCATAAACCTGTAGAAATCTCATGCTAAAATGATTTTGGGCTCAGATCATCCCTTTATCGATATAAGACAACTTAAACAAACCAAATATTTCTGCCAAAGTAGGCATCATTTCACAATGTCCAAACCTAAACACAAAACTATTTAGGTCCTAGAAGGTTGTCACAACCTCTATTAGATTTGGATGGGGTGTAACATGCAGGGGCATCGTAAGATTACCCAACACTTTCTTTAGCTCGTGCTGTTCAGAGTTGTTGAACATGCCCCACCACTTGATTATTTTTTTGGGAACTTTAGAAACCATAAGAACTCTAGACCTCGTGGATGGATCCATCCTGTAATAACACACAAGACTTACCACTCAAATTTCAACAAAAGAATGAGAATTTCCGACCCTCGAGATTTTAACATAGAGAAGTGTCATGTGACACAAAGGGACAGACCAACTTGTAACTTAAATCCACTAAATGGTACTGCTGAATGAAATTATCCTATTTGTCTATGACCAACCAGTGACACTAGACTAAGAGAAAAATGACCCTAGGCTAGAACTAAGACTATGACCAAATTAAAAGATTGCCGAACCCACCGAGCTTTGCCTACATATCCCTTCTCGAATGGTGAGAATTGGGTATGCGTAGTTCATTTGAATTGGACAATTAAATAATAACAGATAAATTGACCCACGACTTGAGGGACACGACCAAGATAGACAAATGAAAAACGTCAATATAATCTTTGTGAGTTCTCAGCTTGAAACATCATATAAAAAAGAGACTTACAACTGCGAAAGAAAAATCTTTATGTATTTTCAAATAAAATTGTTCAATAATAAAGCACCACCACAAATAAAATAATTTTTAAAATTTGCGACATACAAAAAAACATGAAGAACTTAAATGAAAAATCTTTTTGAAATTTTCATTATATGGAAAGTGGTAAACTTCTAACATTTTTTAATATATTTTATAAAATTTTCTTCTAAAAAAAATTGTATAAAGATCCTACAAAATAAAATCTTTTTGAAATTTTTAATGTTATTATAATACCCCGTAAAAGTCTTAACTCATTTCAGTTCCCAGTTGCATGCATAAGGGGTCCAAATCGTAGAAATTAGCTTAAGTGTTGGGACTTATTCATTTCCAAGACTCCTAAACTTAGATGATTCTATTTTTTACCTTCCCGACCTCAGAATGTCGAGTTTTGAGTTGATTCATGATCGGAGTTATTCAAAGTGTGTCTAGGGTAAGTTTTGGAATTTTCAGACGAGCATAAGGGCATGTTTGGAGAACCAAGGCAGTAGAACCACCATGATTAGCCCATACTGTTCCCACCAATACACCGCTCCAGAGCCCACATTTCTCCCCTAGTGCACCACTCCAGAGCCCGTGCCACCCGCTCTTGTTCGGTGCTCCAGAGCCGGCGTCACCCCTCTCTTTTTTGTCCAGCTTTTGTTCCTCGTCCTTTAAGGGAATTTAGGTCATTTCCCCACACCCAAACTCGTTCATAACACAAAATATAGGTCCCCAAGGAGCATTATTTTCCCTATTACTCATAAAATCTCTCAAGAAAACTATATTCTATCTCAAGAACAAACCCTAACCCTTACTCAAGCAATCAAGGAATTAAGGCTTCAATCTTAGGAAATTCTCAAGAATCTTCATGAATTTATATAGTGAGGTATGTGTGATGTTCTTCCATGGATTTCTTTCACCCATGGAGTCCAAGAATCCCTTTTTGGTTTTAAATTATGAGTTTTTCATGTTTAAGTTGAAATATCTCCATGAATCTCTTGCTAATTCAATAACAAGTTATGTTTATAAGTGTTATTCAAGTGGGATGAGCCATTACATATTTTAAATGTTGTAATCTTTGCGTTAAATCCCTAAGTTATGATTTTAGTCTTGTAATCATGTTATTCTCGCATGCTTTACCGATTCGCATGTTTAAGTTCATGACTCTCATGTGTTTGATGAAATACCAAGTGTTGGGTTTTAGAAATGATCCCCTACCATGGTTTTAAAGTGTTTATATGGCATTCTTGTTAATTCCATTCAGTGTTGGTGGGTTATAAACACCCAATACCTATATGATTTACATAAATTCAGCTTTTCAAGTACTCAGATAGTTAATCCATAACTCTTATCAGTATACTTACATATTTATGATCATGATGAGAACTATCAGTTAAGTAATAATGTTCAGTCTAGTTTAATCCATTACAATATCAGTGTCAGTTCAGTTGGGAGTAGGATTTAGCATCGAGCGAACTCATTGATTAGGGCTCACTTGACAATAGAGGGTGTGACCCTTAGTAGCAATCCCCGTGTTACAAAACTACATATCTAGCATAGGTTAGTGATGTCTACCTACCAGTTGAGGGTTGACTAAGTATCTACCTACTAGTTAAGGGTAACACATATCTCATTAGAGCACCTGCCAATTGAGAGTGGGTCATTAGTCCTTCGGGACACCAGTTTAGTAGATCCACACAGCCAGTGTTAGTACCCATGGCATGGTACTGACACCCTTCGAACTGGGGTTATAGGTTGGACCTTGATTAGCTCAGATTGGGGCATGTCGGTTAGATGATACCTCTCACAGTCTTAGTACAGTATTTCAGTGTATACTCAGTTCAGGTTTGCTTGACCAAGTGTACAAGCTTTCAGTTATTTAGTTATACAGTTTACAGTCTTTCAGATTTCAGACTTATTTAATATTATAGATTTATTCTTGGTCTTGTATTCTCAGATGTTACAGTTTTTGTGCATTCATGTTTAGTTATCGCATGCTATTCAGTTAGTCCTTATTTCATGTGCATGGTACCCTATGTATATCAGGCTAACCTCATCTCATATACCAGTACATTGAAAGTACTAACATCATAATCTTCTCTGTGCTATGACTTCTTATATCATAGGTTTGGACGCATAGTTTCCCAA
The DNA here is from genome assembly GCA_030864215.1 of Capsicum pubescens. NCBI lineage: Eukaryota > Viridiplantae > Streptophyta > Magnoliopsida > Solanales > Solanaceae > Capsicum > Capsicum pubescens. The sequence continues at coordinate 364,459,374 of CM061548.1, read as the reverse complement.
TCGCAGTTAGACAGCTCAGCGTAATCCAGCAGTTATCGTGGTGAGTCCTCGTCCATCGTGGACATGTTATGATTATTCAGTTATTTCAGTATTTCATTCTATTCAATCTTTTGGAGTTAGTTGGGGATCTATTCCATCAACTCCTCAATCAGTTTAGAGGCTTTCAGACATTTAGAAAATCAGTTAGGCAGTCAGTCAGTTGTTTCAGCATTACTAGACCTTTTTGGTTAAGCAGTTGATTTCGAGTATTTTATCAGTTGTTCGGACATACTTTGATGCATTTTGCAGTATTCATATTTCAGTACTATGTCAGTTTATTTTCCACTCATTATTTCATTACTATCTAGACAGTGCTCACAGCAGGTACCAGCTCATGGGTTAGCTTGTAGTCACTTGTGACTGGAAGCACCATTTCGCGACTCTCAGGTCGTGGAATTTATGAATGCATGCTAAAGTAAACAATGGAAAATTCTTCTTGATGCTTTGCTTTTTGAGAAAATGCATGCAAAACTGTAAAAAAATCTTTTTGAATTTTGATTGCGGAAAACAAAAGCCATAATGAACTCCTATAAACTACAGAGTACTTTTGTTTTTGACACACTCTTTCTCTTTTTATTTTTTATTTTTATCTTTTTTTTTCAAACTTTTCCTTGCCTAAACACACATTTTTTCTTAATTCTAGCACATGCTTCCCCAAATTAGTCTATTAAATGACCCTAGTACCCTCAAAGATGCAACACTTAAAACGTAGGAATGCTTAAGGGTAAGTCACCTACAAAGGACCAAACAGGTCCTGCTAGGTCTCAATATGATGCAAATAATAATGACCTAAAAGGCTAACCTACGTTGGGGTCCACTAACAAGGCTATTCAAGGGAGCATATGGTCGATAATGGTTGCGATATCTTTCCACTCAGTCCATACACTCAATGAATCTCCCATCAAAATAATGGTAAGTCAGTGAATGTTCGTGTACACACGTGTACTAGGAAACTTATTGCGAAAAAATAACTAGGGTGATGTAAATGATGGTAGATATAAAATGGTAGTACATATGGAAAAGCTGTAAATAAAGAGCACGTAGGCATCCAACAATGATAAAATAATAAATAAAAACAACAACACAAACAAAATCTATAAACATCTATAGTGCCAAACTAAGCCGATACAACTCAACAAAGAAGCTCGAATTCTAAAAGTCCCCAGCAAAGTCATCAATGATGTCACACCTATTTTTTTTACCAAAAAGATATTGATTTTAAGTTTAAAAAGGGTTTTATTTATAAAAGTGAATAAAAATAAAAATTTTGTTTCGAAAAAGATTTTTTTATACTTAAATTTAGAGTCGCCACTAGGCATAAATCTGGTGTGCCAAGTCACCTATCAAAATACTTTTTCAAAATGATTTCTGACTCATTAAAACAAGTTTGTAAACCGAAATTTCGATTAAGAAATTCTGTTGATAGAGGGAAAGGTGTTAAGCACCCCTCTATCCCGTGGTTTGACCACGGTCGCCTCGTTGAGTATATCGGCTAGTACGACATGATGAAATATATAAACCAACAAAAACACATAAGTAAGAAAATAAACAACCAAAAAAGTCTGAACTGAGACTCTAGACATGAAGGACATCCCGAACCAAGAAAGACTCGAATAAATTCCTTAGCATTCTATCATAGGCATAGTTATAACTGGAGTGTGGAAAGACAATATAATCAAATGAATCCTTTCAAGCCTTGAAAGTCATATTAATCATATTATCTTTTATCTTTATCACTTTATTCAAAACATATCAATGACCACCAAAATGATTCAAAAATTAAATAAGAGCTCTCTTTCAAAATTCATGTACAAATTTCGGCAAAACAACATTTTTTCTAGACATCTCTGTAACTCTCAAAGGTGGTCATCTTTTTTTATAATTTTATACAATTTTCATGGGAAAACAAGAGCATTTAGAATATAACAAAACACCTTTCGAATCCTTATAAGCAACCACTATATAATTTGCTAAATAAACCTTTGAAACTCAATTTTTTTATCATTCATTAAATAATCCACAACACCAGTTAAACGCATAATTATCATCATAAAGAGTGGTTTGTAATTTATGCTCTTCAAATGATTTCATAACCCACACCATATATATATATATATATATATATATATATATAAAAAAAAACTAGAGTTTAGTAAAACATGATTTTCCAGCCCATGAACAGTAAGGTCATTCAAGATATCTCTTCGTCGAAGGAATAGACTTAAAATGATCCTTAAAGCTGAAGAATCTTGAACCCTAGGTAATTATCTTTGCTATTACTTCAGGAATGTTTACAAAGTGATTTTTAGTAAAGGTATTCATTCTCATGGACTTAATAATGTATTGGGTGAATGAGGAGTTTCTTAAGCATGTAAAAAGACCCATACACCCCTAAAATATCATTAAAATGATGTTTTATAGACACAACCTAGCGTCGCGGCCCTATTGCGGGGAAGCAACCTCACATCGTGACCCCTTTGTTGTGCATGGGCTCTCCTTATGGGTAAGGCAGTGGCCTCCCGCATCGGTTCACTCAACGCTAGTCTAGGACGTGTGGTCTGCCTTGCAACGCATGGCTTATTTTCACGTCTAAAATTGCCCCCAATACTTTCTAACCCATTCCTAGGTGGTTTATACTCCATATAGGGGTCATGTGTGCTTGTTCTTAGCTCTATTGGCGTGTCAAAACACTCGGGCGTTACATTATCCCCCCTTGGGATCATTCGTCCCTGAATGATTACTTGGAACAAGTTAAGGACAATTTAAGGAAATTCATTATGAAATGAGAGTAAGAGTAAGATTAAGATTAGTACCTTCCATGGACTTGTCGGAAGATTTGAATGATGAGGGATATCTAACATGTATATCATCTTTCGATTCCCCAATAGCTTCTTCTTGTCAAAGCCTAAACTGGGGCCCTGGTTGTGATGGTCAGCCCAAGCCAACCAAGGCGTAAGGTATCCCCCTTTGTCTTTCATCATAAGCCCAAAAGTATAAAGAAATTGTGGAAGCCGATCCATGAAAAGAAAAGAGTTTAATAAGTAATAAAATGAAGTTTGAAACGTAAATCCATGATCAAAAGAACAATAATCCCCACACTGTCTACAATACTCGATCCATAAAGTATTTACTAAGCCGAGACATGACCCAAACTATGCCAGAAGAAAATCCAAAGGAACCAATAACATAAATAGACCAAAAAATAACATGGTCTTCCGGGGGATGGAGAGCGTACCACTTCCCACCATTTGAAAAATAGAGTGACGATTCACCTAATGCTATAGAGTGTTACAAAAAAAAGTCTCCGAACCTACATCCTGAAATGATGTAGCATCCGAGGACGGTCAGTACAATGGGTAGTGACATGCAACTCAAGGGAAGGGATTCACCAAATATTAGTTATAAATAATAAGCACAAAACCACAGAGATAATAAAATACTGGGGTAGGCACACAGACATGAAGCATGATCATTTAAAAATTTAATGGTAAACTATGTAGCTCATACTAACCTTCAGACACCCACAAGTTATATGAGTTTGTCTCTCTCTGTCGGAAGGGACCCAGTACATGTTAGCGGCCTGGAACAGAGAATAGGTTAAAGTTACCAATACCATAACCTTCAAATAAAATAACTATGTACTACTGCGCGAAGCAAGCACACAGTGGTCATCAATATTTCAGGACAAGACCCCCCCAATGTCAGCAAATGCGGTTTCCAGTGTTGGACCCACTAGGACTACATATTCTCGATGAAGCAACATAATTTCCTTTTCAGCCCAATAAAAATATTCTTCACCTACCATTAATTAATAACCATGGTGATTGCATTTATTAAGGCATATCCGAATGGCTGTCAATGAACGTTGTTTCTTCTGCCATGGTATCGTTGTACCAAAAGAACTTGCAAGTCATTTCAATTATTTCAAACCATTCCATTGAACCATTTAAACTCCAAATTCAAATTCCAACAGTCCAATGTAAACCATTTTTCGTTAATGCAATACTGTTTCCATTTAGCCATGCAATATTTCAAAAGATGGATTAACATTATAAATATCTCTTTTAAAAATCAGATTCATGAAGTGGGCTAAGGTTCATATTTATATCATGCAAAGGCCATAAAGATCCTGAAACCATATCATCAAATTCCTCTTACCATAAAATATAATTTCATTTTTCAACCCAATATTTAAACTATAGAAAAATAATTGAAATAAGGTAAGCCAATGCAAGTATATGTAATAACCCAAATTCCTCAACCCTAGTTTGCACAACCATCAAAACATGATAATATCAAGTAAATTTTGTAATTTAAATCTAAGTAAAAACAAGAGAGTGTCGAACATTCCTATTTAGTAGAATGAAATTGAGAAGAACTTAAATTGGGGCCTTGTGAGTTGAATTCTAGAGGAACCCTAAGATTAGTTCTTTTAATGTTGAGAAAGGAAGAATAAGTATAAAAGTGAAAAATGATGGGTTAATAGGGTTTAGAGGGTGTTTAAAGTCATATAATAGCGTAAAGGACCAAAAATCCCTTGCCCCAATTAAAAAAATGATCTGGGCATTTTGACCCCTTGGGTATGGCATGTCGCTATTGTGGAGGACCAACGATATGCCCCGCTGTTATCACAGAGCCTATATGGGATGGAATGTAGCAATCGTGGAATGTGAAGGGTGTGTCACGCCTTTATCGTAGACCATCGCCGGTTCAGGTCCCAAAATGACCCTAAATCTTTTTCAAAATTTTTGAAACTCTCTCCCACCATCCCTTTAACATCTCTTATCATGATTCAAGTCAAAAATTATCATTAAACACGAGGGAGGTCCAAAATAATATCGTTAAAATTTTTGGGGTCTTAGATTATCCCCCCTCTTTGGATCATTCGCCCTTGAATGATAGATTAAGACACCCTTAGCGTGATAATAGGAAGAGTATAGAGGGATTCAATAAGAAATACGAAATGTATCAAGAGATGGAGTAAAATTTGTACCTTAAGCACTTTTGTCCAACATTAAAATCAAGAACGGGTATTTATCTTCCATATCATCTTCCAATTTCCTGCAGCTTCTTCTACACTTTGGTTCCTCCAAAGCATCCTCACAAAAGCCATCACCTCAGTTCTTAATTTTTGAATCTGTAGATCCAAGATTTCAACCGAGACTTTCTTGTAGGATAATGAATCTCTTAGTTCTCAATTTCCAAACCTGCCTATCCATGATTTCAATTGGGACAACCTCGTAGGATAACGAATCTTAAACACCAAAGCCAAACTTGCCGATAACTCCAATTCATAAGCAACATTTCCGATTCTTCTTATAATTTGGTACATAGCAATGTAACAGGGACTAAGTTTCCACATTTTTGCAAATCTCATAACACCTTTCACATGGAAAATCTTCAAGATACCCAATCATCGACTTCAAACTCCAACAATTTTTACCTCATATCCGCATAACACTTTTGGTGACTTTGAGCAGTCTTAAGTCTTTCTCGAATCACAATCATATTTTCCATAGCTTGGTGAACCAAATCAAGCCCGAAAAACCTAGTTTTGTCCACCTCAAACAATCTTATTAGAGACCTACACCTTCTATCATAAAGAGTTTCAAAAGGGGTCATTTGGATGATGGAATGATAGCTATTATTATAGCAAATTCAATAAGAGACAAATGATCAACCCAAATACCCTTAAAATCAATCACACATGCCCATATAATATCATCCAGAGTCTTTATAGTGTGCATCGCTTGTCCATACATCTGAGAATGACAAGTGGTACTAAGATTTACCTGAGTACCCAACCCTTTGTGAAACAAATGCCAAAAATGAGAGAAAATTGAGTAATATGGTAAGAAACAATAGACATCGTGGCCTCATACAACTTAACTATCTTCTGAATGAACAGCTTAGCATAATCCTCTCATGAGTAGTTAGTTCTCATAGGCAAGAATTGAGTAGACTTAGTTATTCTGTCCACAATGAGCCAAATAGAATCATACTAATTTCAAAACCGCAGAAGACCCATGATGAAATCTATATTAATTATCTCTCACTTCCATATGGGAAATTCTATATCTTGAGAGGTTCCACTTACCTCAAATGCTCAACCTTGACTTATTGACAAACTATGCACTTGGCAACAAAATTTTCCACATCTCTTTTCGTATTATTCCAACAATAAATTTCTTTTAAATAATGGTACATCTTCGTGGAACCCGGATAAACCGTATATTTGGACACATAGGCTTCGGTCAAAATCCTTTCTCGCAGCCCATCTATATCAGAAATGCATAATCTTTCTTGATATCTCAGGATGCCATCTCCCCTAATTTTGAAAGACATAACCTTCTGCAACCGATATCATCCTTAATTTGCATAAGTATGGGATCCATAACCTGTGACTCCTTGACCTTGGTCCCAAGAGAAGATTTAACCACTTCTTGAGCGATTACTCCTCCATCCTCGGAGTCTAAAGGATGGACTCCCAAATTGGCAAACTAGTGACTATCCTTCACCAAACCCCTCTTTTCCTCCTCAATGTGAGACATAATCCCCATGGACAACCTACTAAGAGCATCAGCAACAACATTAACTTTACGTCGGTGGTAGTCAAACTCATGTCGTAATCCATAAGCAATTCAATCCACCGCCTCTACCTGAGGTTCAATTCCTTTTATGTGAACACATACTGCAAACTTTTATGATCTAAATAAATATCTGCATGCACCCTATAAAAAAGTGGTGCCAAATTTTCAAAGCAAAAACCATAGCCGCTAACTCTAGATCGTGAGTCAGATAATTTCTCTCATGAACCTTAAGCTCCCTGGAAGCGTAAGCTACCACCTTTTCGTGCTGCATCAAAATGCAACCAAGTCCCACACGGGATGAATCACAATACACAATGAACCCCTCAGTACCCTCGAGTAGGGTCAAAACAAGAGAACAAATCAACTTATCCTTAAACTTCTCAAAGTTACCCTCGCAAGCATCAGACCATATAAACCTTACCTTTTTCTGAGTGAACCTTGTAAGCGAAGAAATAATAGATGAGAAACAATTCATAAATCTCCTATAGGAACCTACCAAGACCAAGAAAGCCCTATTGTCAATTGGATTCGTGGCTCTAAGCCATTTCTTAAATGCCTCAATCTTTTGTGGATCCATCTTAATCCCATTACTGGATACAACATGTCAAAGAAAAGTCAAAAAACTTTAAAAAAAGTCACACTTAGAAAATTTTGCATACTTCTTCTGATCCTTTAAGGTCTAGAACACAATTTGGAGGTGATTTTTATGTTCCTCCTCACTTTTGGAGTACACCAAAATGTCATCATTAAAAACTATAACGAACAAATCCAAAAACCACCTGAATACTAGGTGCATAAGGTCAAAAAAAGCAGTTAGGGAATTAGTCAATCCAAAATACATGACCAAGAACTCAAAATGGCCATAACGGGTATGGAAACAATCTTGGAAATATCAGCATCCCTAATTTTCAATTGGCGATAACCCGAATAGAGATCTATTTTAGAGAAACACTTGGCACCCTGAAGTTGATCAAAGAGGTCATCAATTCTAGAAAGAAGGTACTTATTCTTCACTGTGACCTTATTCAACTAATGATTTTATATACACATCTGGAGAGGCTCGTCCTTCTTTCACACGAAAGGCACTGAATCAACCCAAGGAGAAACACTAGGACTGATGAAACCCTTATCAAGGAGATCTTTAATTGTACCTTTAGTTCCTTCAAATCTAAGGGAGCCATCCTATAAGGATAAATGTAAATAGGATGGTATCTAATAGGAGATCAATATAAAAGTCTATTTCTCTATCAGGAGGAATCCCAGGAAGATCATCAGGAAAACCTTTAGGAAATTCATTTACTACGGACTGCAGGGAGGAACTTTTAGAGTTAGAATCCTTGAACCTAACTAAACGATACAAACCCCCTTTGAATATCAATTTCTAAACCCTGGTGTAAGAAATAAACTTTATTTTTGATACTAGGGAACTCCCCTCCCATTTAATTACCGATTTATTAGTAAAACAAAAAGTGACTTTTCGGATCCCACGGTCCAGAGAAGTATAGGACGAATGAATCCAATCCATCCCAAGATCAGATCAAAATTCACCATATCAAGCTTTATTAACTCTACCAATGTCTCCCTATGAAAGATGGACACCACATAACTCTTATAGACCTTTCTAGCAATAAAAGACTCACCCACCGGGGTAGAAACTGAAAAGTGGTCGAAAATACTTTCAGGACCAAAACCAGAGTGTACAACCACATAAGGAGTCACTTAATATAGTATAGAACTCAAATCAAGCAAGAAATGAACATCACAAGAGAAAATTTGCAACATACCAGTGACAACATTCGGGTATGCCTTGAATTCTTGACGAGTAGAAAGATCGTGAGGCAGTTTCAGACATTCCATGTCACTGAAGTAACACCCTTCACTGTAGGAGCGAATGAAATAGAAATTGAAACCTTATTAGCCCCAATGGAAACCCTAGATGAGGGGAAATCACGTTGCATATGACCGAGCTGATCATATTTGTAACATAAACTCGTCTATACTCAGAATACCCATGATGAAGCTTGCTATAAAAATAAAAGTGAGGGTAAGGTGGAGCCAACTGATCTATCCTGAGATTGGGTGCCTTGTTCCCTATGACCACTGATAGGTTGGAAATACAGATTATCCAAAGGCTTAGGGGAAGGATCACTAGCTTTCGAATACAAATTTTCCCAAGTTTTCTTCTTGAACCATTATCTACCCCCGTTTCCACTTTTTGCTGACTCACACCCTGCTTTGCATATCTAGTCTTTTTACTCTATCATTCCCCCATTTCAACCTACTTTTTCTTCTTATCCTTCACTTGCTGCATATAGACCACTAATCTCAATATATTTATGTCATTATTTAGCATAGCCACCTTACATTCTAACACCAAGTATAGAGACAATCTTGAAGCAAACTTTCTCAACCTGGACCTCATACTAGATAAAAGCTTTGGAGCATAACAGGATAGTTAGGAGAACTTCAATGCATACTCTTTAACACTCATCTTACCCTGCGTTAGATTCACAAACTCTTTAGCTTTGGCTTCTTTTAACTCCTGAGGGACGAAATGGTCAAGAAAAGCACCCTAGAACTCTTCCCACACAGCCGACTCAGAATCTTCACCTCTCAACTCTTCCTACTCCTCATACCACTAATAAACCACTTTTTTCAACTGTTAAGCTACAAACACAACCCCCTATGAATCACAAGCATGCATTACCCTGAAGATCCTCTCCATCTTATCAATAAAACCCTGAGGATCCTCTTCAACCGCAGAATTTGTAAAGGTTGGGGATTCATACTCATAAACTGGCTAACCTAATGACCTCAAATGAACTAATAGCAGGACTAATATGATCTAAAATATGCGACTAATGCCATTATCTAAGCAAGTATGTGGATAAATGGATGGAACTCAACATTTAAAACATCTCTCTATGGGGACTGAGTATGAGTAATGCTAGCCCAAGTAAACTGAGAAGTACAAGTAGGAATTGGTGGAACCCGGGAGCAAAAGTAGAGTTGGGAGTATGGGCCCTATACCGAGTCTGCATTATCTGAGTAGGGTGTATCTCCTCAATATTTTCCCTTATTGGAGTAGAGGTTCCAGTTGGATTCCTACGACCATAAGATATTCATGGAGGCATAATTTGAAATTCAAGCAAGCCAAAATTTAGAGAAAATCAATAGTAACCAAACTCTCTAGCACAAAATAGAACACAAAGAAGGAAAACCATTCCTAAATGCCTCATAGCCTCCCCCTTATAAGTATGGCACACTACACACCCATAAATAGGAATCTACTAGACACGGCTTGTAGACACTCAATGACCCTAAAACGTGCTGTGATACCAAACTTGTCACGACTCGAATCGGGGCCCTAGCCTTTATAGTCATCCTAAGCCAACTAAGGTGTGAGGTTTCCCCTTTGCATTTTACCATAAGTATAATATTATAAAGAAATTACGGAAGCCATCCCATGAAAAGGAAAGAGTTTTATAAATAATAAAGCAAAGCTCAAAACTCAAACAAGATCGAAAGAACAATAATCCCCATATAGTCTACAAGCCTCTACCCATAAAAAATTTACAAAGCTGGGACATGAACCTAACTATGACAGAAGAAAATTCAAAGGAACCAACAACATAAATAGATCAAAAATTAATATGGCCTTTTGAAGGATGGAGGGCTCACCATTTCTCACCAGTTGTTCAATAGAGTAATGATGCACCTAATGCTTCATAAGGTAAAAAAAAAAGTTCCCCGAACCTATATCATGAAATGATGTAGTATCCGGAGATGGTCAGTACGTAGAGTACTGTTATGCAACCCAAGAGAAGGGATAAAATATGCAATTCACCAAAAATTAGTTCTAAATCATATACACAAAACCACCAGGATAATAAAATGTTAGGGTAGGGACAAGGGACATAAAGCATAATCATTTAAAAATTTAATCCTGAACTATGATGCTCATACCGACCTTTAGGAACCCACGAGTTTTATGGGTCCGACTACGCCTGCTGGAAAGGCTCTAGTCCATGTTAACCGCATGAATCAGAGAATAGTTTAAAATCACCAAGACCATAGCCTCCCAATAATGAATTCATTCACCAAATTTTCCATCTATGAAAATGAAAGAGATTTTGTAAAGTTTGGATTCATGAAAGCAACAAAGGAAGCAAGTTTAGAGAACATAGAGATGGAAAGAGATGGATTTTTCCAAGCTGTTGTCAGACCAATTCCCATTCGCGCGAAGCAAGCACACAATGATCATCCATATTTTAGGACAGGACCCCCCCTCCTAATATTAGCAAATATGATTTCTAGTTTTGGTTCTCCCCGGGACTACACTTTCTCAATGAAGCTACACAATTCCCTTTTAAGACCAATTAAAACATTTTTCACATATAATTAACCAATAACCATGGAGTTTTCATGTATTAAGGCATATTTGAATTTGGAATCGTTATACCAAAAGAACTTGCAAGCCATTCCAATTATGACAAACTGTTCCATTAAACCATTTAAGCTCCAAATTCCAATTGCAACAATCCAATGTAAACCATTTTTCCATTAATGCAATACTATTTCCATTTAAAATGTAATATTTCAAAAGATGGGTTAACACTATGAAAATCTCTTTTAAAAATCAAATTCATGAAGTGGGTTGAGGTTCATATTTATATCATGCAACGGCCATAAAGGTCATGAAACCATATCACCAAATTTCCCCATTACCATAAAATATAATTTTATCTTATAACCCAATATTTAAACCATACAAAAACCATTAAAACAAGGTAAACCAATGCAAGTATATTTAATAACCTAATTTCCTCAACCCTAGTTTATACAACCATCAAAACATGATAATATCAAGTAAATTTTGTAATTTAAATATAAGTAAAAACAAGAGAGTGTCCAACATGCCTTTTAGTAGAATGAATTCGAGAAGAACTTGAATTGGGGCCTTGTGAGTTGAATTCTAGAGGAACCCTAAGCTTGCTTCTTTTGAATGTTGAAAAGGGGGAGGAATAATGATGAAAGTGATAACTGATAGATTCATAGGCATTAAAGGGTGTTTAAAGTCATGTAATAGGGAAAAGGATCGAAAAGCCTTTGCCTCAATTGAAAAAAATGATCTGGACATTTTGTACCCATGAGCGTAGCATGCTGCTATCGTGGAGGCCCAAGGGCGTGACATGCTCTTATCGCAGAACCTACATGTTGTGGAACACCATTATCATGAAATGTACAGGGCATGCCAAGGACTTATCATGGGCCCTCACTAGTTAAATAACCCTGAACCCTTTCTAAAAATTCCAAAACTCTTCCCAACCATCCCTTTAACATCCCTTGTAATGATTCAAGTCAAAAAATTATCATTAAACACAAGAGAGGGTCCAAAATAAAGTTTTCAAAATTTTTGGGGTAGCACACTTCTTCCTTCTTATTTCTCTATATTACTTCGACCAAAGCTATCTCTTGGCTTCTCAACTACTGTACTTGCCTATCCAAAATTGCTACGGTGACCTCTTAATACGATAAAGAGCCCATCAATCCAATATCCTCTATAGGAACAATAAGAGAATAATCCCCAACACTCTTCTTAAGCATAAAAACATGTAAGACGGGATGAACCGAAGCCAATTACACCGGTAAATCTAATTTGTAGAAACTTATAGAAATGGCATGAATTCGATATAATGGTATTAAATCATGGTTTAATTCAATAAATAATAATATTAAAACACGAAGGATTGAATAATAACAATAATTTCATGGTAACATGGTATAAAATCAATAGTACATGGAGATTCATGGATGAAATCATAATTTAAAATCAATTTACTTGAAAAGATCACAATTTTATAATTTAAATAGGATATATGGACTCCATGGATGGAACGAATCCATGGATGAATATCTAACATACCTTAACTGATGAATTTCTTGAAGTTCTTGGTGAATTCTTGAGGATTGGCCTTGAATTTGAAAGTTAGGGTTCTTAATTGGGAGAGAATTTTCTTTGATTTGGGGGAAAACTTATCAAAATAATGAAATAATGGGTTAATTAGGGTGAATTTCATGTTAAAGGCTTACTGGGGTGAGGGGAAAAGACTGTAATGCCCTCCAATTTAAAACTCAAAATTACTGAAAAATTTCCAATTTTGTGAGCTGACGCGACACGGCGCTATCGCGTCGTGTCACTGGAATTGAACAACTGGGGACTGAGGGTCTGGTGCGACACGGAGGAATCATGGTGCCCTTTTGATTCTGAAATTCACCCTTGGCGCGAGCGCTATTATCGCGATAGGACACTGGAAAAGGACAATTGGAATTTTGGCTGACGGCGCGACGCGGTGGTTTCATGGAGCTTCACTGGAAATTGACAATCATCATTTATGTTGTCTCCGCGACGCACTAAGGTTTAAAATGACGGCGTTTAATGACTGAAACTGAAAATCGCCATAACTTTTTACCCGGTTATCGGATTTGGGCAAATTTTATATCGTTAGAATGTTAATTCAATTTCCTACACAATGGCAGGCTCTAAACTGCGTTTCAAAAATTTTATATGTGAATACTCATGTATTAGGACTTATATTATGCTATGGAAATACAGGGTATTACAATATCTCCCCCTTGGGATCATTCATCCTCGAATGAGACTGGTTAAGCTGAGGGAAAATTGATGGACTTAGCTTACGCACTGAGCATGCATATCTGATTCATGGAATGCATGACTGAACTGACTCATGAATGCACGACTGACATGAACATGATGTACAACTAAAACTGAGCATGATAGAGAGAAATCTTAAGAAGGTTAGTACATTCTACTGAATATGGATTCGCGGAGAAGAGACGAGGATACTTGGTCCACATATCTGCTTCTTCTTCCCAAGTGGCTCCCTCAACGGAATGATTCCGCCAAAGAACTTTAACCAATAGAACTTCTTTGTTCCTTAGTCTATGAACTTGATGATCAAGAATTTTGACTGGGACTTCCTTAAAGGAAAGACTGTTCTGAATATCTACACTTTCTAAGGGAACAACTACAGCTGGATCACCAATACACTTTTTAAATAATGAGACATGGAACACAGGGTGTACTGAGGGTAAATCTGAAGACAACTCAAGCTCCTAAGCTACCTTTTTGAAATGACTGAGAATTCTGAAGGGACCAACATATCGGGGACTGAGTTTCCCTTTCTTGCCAAATCTCTTCACTCCCTTCATGGGAGATATTTTCAAGTACACAAAATCACCGACCTCAAATATGAGATCCTTTCTCCTCACATCTGCATATGATTTCTTCTGACTCTGGGCAACCTTAAGCCTTTCTCTGATCAAATAAACCTTCTCTAATGCATCAAATACAAAGTCAAGCTTTACTACTAAGGCCTCACCTACTTCAAACCAACCAATTGGAGATCTATATCTGTTACCATAAAGAGCCTCAAATGGAGCCATACATATACTGGAATGATAGTTGTTATTATATGAGAATTCAATCAAAGGAAAGTGGTCATCCCAAGTACTTTTAAAATCAACTATGCATACTCTCTACATATCTTCTAGAGTCTGAATGGTCCATTCTGCTTGACCATCTGTCTAAGGGTAGAAAGTTGTACTGAGATGGACTTAGGTACTAAGACCCTTTTGGAATGCTTTCCAGAAATGAGAGGCAAATTGGGTACCTCTATCTGAGATGATAGATAAGGAAACACCATGCAACCTGACCAAATCTATGAGATAGAGTTTGTCATAGTCCTCAGTTGAATAAGAGGTATGGACTAGCAAGAAATGAGCTAATTTGGTCATCCTATCTACAATAACCCAAATAGAATCATGCTGATGAGGAGTACGAGGAAAACCCATCACAAAGTCCATGTTCATTTTCTCCCACTTTTAAGTGGGAATACTGAACTCCTGCATGGACCCACTAGGCTTCTGGTGCTCAATCATAACTTGCTGACATGTATAGCACTTAGCCACAAACTCTAAAATATCCCTCTTCATCCCACTCCACTAATAGATCTCCCACAAATTGCAGTACATCTTAGTGGCCCCTGAATGTATAGATTAATGCGCACCATGCACCTCTGCAAGAATTCATTGCCTCAAGTCATCTACACCAGGCACACACAATCTACCCTAACAGCGAAACACACCATCTCCCCCTTGGGAGAAAACCTCCACTTTCTGATCTCTGACTGATTCTTTAAACTTAACTAGACTAGGATCTCTATCCTGCTTTTTCTTCACCTTGGAAACTAGAGATGATTCTGAGCTACTCTACACCCATACACTACCTTCTTCTAAATCAAGTAAGCAGATACCTAGTCAGGCAAGAAGATGGAGTCTTGAGCTAACTTCTTCTTACCATCCTCAACATGAGCAACACTACCCATAGACATTCTACTGAGAGCATCAGCCACTACATTATCCTTGACTGGATGATACAGAACACTCATGTCATAATTCTTTAATAACTTTAACCACCATCTCTAACACAGATTTAAATCTTTTTGAGAGAACATATACTGCAGGCTCTTATGGTCAGTGAACATATCAACGTGCACCCCATATAAGTAATGCCTCCAAATCTTTATGGAGAATCTGACTGCTACTAACTCAAGATCATGAGTCAGATCATTCTTCTCATGGGGTTTAAGTTGTCTAGAGGCATAGGCTATGACCTTACCTCTCTACATAAGGACACAACCCAAACCTATTTTGGATGCATCACAGTACATAACAAACCCATCTAAACCATCTGGTAAGGTAAGAACTGGGGCTGAGGTGAGTCGAGTCTTCAACTCCTGAAAACTCTTCTCACAGAAATCTGACCACTGAAACTTAACTTTCTTCTAAGTCAATATGGATATGGAGGATGCAATAGAAGAAAATCCTTTAATAAACTGACGGTAATAGCCAGCCCAACCCAAGAAACTCCTGATGTCTGATGGAGAGATGGGTCTAGGCCAGTTTCTCATGGTTCAGTTTTTTGAAGATCAACTCTAATGCCATCACTAGAAATAATATGGCCAAGAAAAGCTACTGATCTTAGCCAGAATTCACACTTACTGAATTTAGCGAATAACTGGTGAGCTCTAAGAGTTTGCAATATTATTCTGAGTTGGTCTGCATGATCAGTTTCGCTATGAGAGTAAACACGAATGTCATCAATGAAGACTATGATGAACATGTCCAAGTACTACTTGATCACTCAGTTCATCAAGTCCATGAAGGCTGCTGGGGCATTTGTGAGACCAAAGGACATGTAGAAATTTAAAGTGACCATACCGAGTTCGAAAAGTTGTTTTCGGAATCACATTCCCTGACTCTAAGTTAATGATAGCCTGATCTGAGGTTTATCTTAGAAAAATAACTAGCTCCCTAAAGTTGGTCAAACAAATCATCGATTCAAGGAAGTGGATATTTATTCTTGATTGTGACTTTGTTTAATTGACGATAGTTTATACATATTCTGAGAGAACTATCTTTCTTACATATGAATAGAACTGGTACGCCTCTCGAGGAGATACTGGGTCTGATGAATCCCTTATCTAGGAGATCCTTCAACTGTTCTTTTAATTCTCTGATTTTAGCTGGAGCCATTCTTTATGAAGGAATAGATATGGGTTGAGTATCTGAAAGAAGGTCTATTCCGAAGTTGATTCCCTTTCAGGAGAAACTCCGGGAAGATCTTCGGGAAATACATTTGAGAATTCATTTACTACTGGAAGTGATTCAAGAGTTGAAGTTTCTGAGTTAGAGTATTTAACTCAAACAAGATGATAGACACATCCCTTGGATATCATTTTTCTCTCTCTAAGTTATAAAAACAATTTTCCCCCTAAGAGTTGTAGTACTACCCCTCTATTCAAGGACTGGTTCATTTGGGAACTAAAAATGAACTATTTTTTTTCTAAAATAAACTGAGGCATAGCATGAGTGGAGACAATCCATGTCGAGAATGACATCAAAATCCGTCATCTCTAACTCCACGAGATCAACTGAAGTGACTTTTAGAGATATTATGATCGAACAGTTCCTGTATACCTTTCTGGCTATAATGGAAACAATTACTGGGGTAGACACTGAAAAGGACTCTACTAGAGTTTCAGGACTAACTCTAAAATTGATGGCTATATATGGATTTACAAAAGAAATAGAAGCTCCAGGGTCTAGTAAAGAATAAACATACAAGTGAAAGACCTGCAACGTACTAGTAATTATGTTAGGAGAATTTTTCTAATCTTTGCGGGACTGAAGAGCATATAATTTTTTCGGACGCTGACCAATGGTAGCACTCTAAACGGCACCCTGCTGAGTTGGGCGACCAGATGGAACAGAAGACTGATGGGACTGGCCCTGTTGGTGCACATCCCTACCTTTCTGAGAAACTACCCAACAGTCCTGAATTCGATGGCCTGGCTTCCCACTCCCGAAGCACACATCACTACCCACTCTACACTTATCCTAATGGTGTCTTCCACATTTCTGACATTAAGAAATTGTACGAGCATTGCTAACACTGACATGGGACTTAGAGCCTGGTGCTCTATCCCTATTATTATTTATGAATTTAGGTACGGGAGCACTGGATGAAGAGGGTGCTGGGTCTAAAAACCTCTGATGAAACTGAGAACGATTAGCACCCTCTGACTTTGGCTGACTGAAGTTAAAACTACCTGTCCTATCCTTCTTGTTTCCTCTCTCCCTCTCCTTAATCGTCTTCTCCTCTATCTATTGAGCATGGACCATCAGCCTAGACAAGTCCATCTCACTAATCAGTATTACGGTCCTGCACTCCTTGACCACACTATCAGATATGCTAGACACAAACTTACTCATCTTAGGCCTGTTATCAACTACCACATGAGGAGCATATCTAGCTAACTAAGTAAAATTGAGGGAATACTCCCTCACGCTCATATTGTCCTACCTCAATTTAATAAACTCTAACACCTTGGCCTCCTTCAACTCTAATGGGAAGAATTTGTCTAAGAAAGCTATGGCAAACTCTTTTCATTCTACCGGCCCTACATCAATACCCCTGTCTACCTTCCACTGCTTAAACCATGTATGGGCTACATCCTGCAACTGATATGCAACCAACTTAGCACTCTAACTATAAGTCATCCCCATAGTATCCATTATCTTTTGAACTATATCTAAGAATTCATGTGGATCTTCTTCAGACTTGGATATCATGAAAGGAGGATTCATTCGGGTAAAGTCCTAAATTTTGTTAGCAGAAGTATTGGCCACTAGGTTGGCTAGAACAGTAGTTGGCCATTTATTCTGTGATGTTATGGAGTTTTCTATAGAGGTGAATACAGCTCTGAATTCTGCGTGATAAACATGCTCGTCCAGAGGATCTGCCTGGACGGACTGAGGGGTTGGCTGATTTCATGTTCTTCTTCTATTCTTCTTGGGAGGCATGTTCTATAAATAGAAGGAAAAATGGATTAGACAGGGGGTTTAACTTGAGCTCATGCTCACTTGCTCCATATGATTACTGAAAGAAGGAAAACTTTTCCTAAATTCCTTGTAGCCTCTCGTCCATAAGTGTAGCACACTACACACCCATGAATAAGACTCCACTTGACGCGGCTTTTAGACTTCCTAGGAAACCCTAAAACATTAGGCTCTGATACCAAGTATGTAATTCCCAGAGAGTAGACCCTGGGCGTCACACGGTGCTTACAGTCCTGAGGGACCATAAGCTAACCCATGATCTGGTACCTACTATGAGCACTAAATAATAATACCATAATTGCGGAAGAACAACTGATATGACATAAGGTTTTAATAACTGAATTCAAAACTGAAATATGAGTCTATAGAAATAACTGACTGAATCTGATAAAATACTGATAAACTGGATAACTAAATATAATGTATAAATACTGGATAACTGACTCTAATGTCTGATAAGCATCTAAAACTAAATAACTATGAGTTGATGGGATAGGCACTAACTAACTACTAAGTTGAGACATGGAATAAAGTAAGCCTATCCTCAAAGTATGAGGACTCACCACTGGTACTGCTGAGGATCTGATAAGTCTAATTATGAGCTAGGAACTGAGCATCATAACCTATGATATAATACATCATAGCGCAAAATAAAAGGTATGGATCAGTACTTTGAATGTACTGGTATTCTAAATGAGGTAGGCTGATATGCATGGTTTCATGAACAAAACTAATAATTAACAGAATATGCAAGTAAAGGATCGAGTACTGAATAGAGAGCATGAAATCTGTAGGTACTGAGAATATATAGAAATCTATAATTATTGAGTATGCATGAAAATCAGTAAATACTGAGGATGCATGACCAAGCATATAACATGAACTGAGTAAAATCTGTAAACTGAAATACTGAAATAACTAAAATTTGTATGCTTTGGTCTAACAACACTAAGACTGAATAATTAAACTGATACTGTAACTAAGACTGTATCTGAAACTGTGGGGGGTATCATCTAACCGGCATGCCCCAATCTGAGCTAATCGGGGTCCAACCTGTAACCCCAGTTGGAGGGTGTTAATATCGTGCCATGGGTAATAACGATGGACGTGTGGATCCACTAAACTAATATAATGTCCAAAGGACTAAGGGTGTCAAGCCTGAACTGACGAGTGACCCCTGCGAGATAGTTAAACCTAATCTGACAGATGACTTCTCATTTTCAATGCTGGCTACGTAGTTTTAAAGTATAGGGATTGCTACTAATGGCTCTGCCTATCTTATGGGGTAGATTCCATCCCTACACTCGTTCGGTGCTAAATCCTACTACCAACTGAAAGACACTGAAATGCTAGACTGTTCTGAGTTTAACTGACATATATTTGACTGTTCTAATGATGCTCATAGTATGTTCTGAAGACTATTCTGTAATGTACTGAGACTAGACTAAATAAATAGATATGGTTTTTGGGTATTCAATACCCCAGCACTCAAAACAACAATAGTAAAATGACACTAAAGCTTGGGGGACAAAACATGAAGGCTTTTATTAAATCAATCGCTCTTGTAGGCATTTTATCAAACACTTGTAGTTCATGGTATTAAACAATCATAGGACTGTCATGGAACTTATAGAAATAGCATAAATTCGATATAATGGTATTAAATCATGGTTTAATTCAATAAATAATAATATTAAAACATGGAGGATGGAATAATAACAATAATTTCATGGTAACATGGTATAAAATCAATAGTACATGGAGATTCATGGATGAAATCATAATTTAAAATCAATTGACTTGAAAAGATCACAATTTTGTAATTTAAATAAGATATTTAGACTTCATGGATGAAAGGAATCCATGGATGAATATCTAACATACCTTAACTGATGAATTTCTTGAAGTTCTTGGTGAATTCTTGAGGATTGGCCTTGAATTTTAAAGCTAGAGTTCTTGATTGGGAGAGAATCTTTTTTTATTTGGGGGAAAAGTTATCAAAATAATGAAATAATGGGTTAATTAGGGTGAATTTTGTGTTAAAGGCTGACTGGGGTGAAGGGAAAAAGACTGTAATGCCCTCAGATTTAAAACTCAAAATTACTGAAAAATTCTCGATTTTGTGAGTTGGCGCGATGTGGCGCTATAGTTTCATGTCACTAGAATTGGACAATTGAGAACTGAGGGCTTGGTGTGACGCGGAGGAATCGCGGTGCCCTTTTGATTCTGAAATTCAACCTTGGCACGATGCGCCATTATCACAACTGGACACTGAAAAGGATAATTGGGATTTTGGCTGACGGCGCGATGCGGTGGTTTCGCGGAGCTTCACTCGAAATTGACAATTGTCATTTTTGCTTGCTCCGCGATGCGCTAAGGGTTAAAATGACGATGTTTAACGTCTAAAACTTAAAATCTCCATAACTTCTTACTCGGTTATTGAATTTGGGCAAATTTTATATCGTTGGAATGCTAATTCAATTTCCTACGAAATGAAAAACTCTAAATTAGAATATAATGAGTGTTTCAAAAATTTTATATACAAATACTGATGTATTAGGACTTAGATTATGCTAAGGAAATGCAGGGTATTACACAAACTCTTGAGGATTTTCCTCAACCTTGGAACCCATAAAAGTTGGTGGGCTTAGCCTTGTAAACTGACCAACCTGTGTGACTTTAGATGAAACAGTGACAAAACAAACATTACTAGATCGATGAGACTGTGATTCTATCACGCCCCAAATCCCATTGGAGCGGACTGGCACCCGTAGCCGAGGAGGCCCGGGAGAACCCGTTCATAACCTATACTTTCACATTTACATTACTTATGAAAATTAGAAATTTGGGCAGCACTTCGTTGTAAATAGAAGAAAACAGTACCTGTATCAGCCCAGCAGACACGCATATATATATAAACAGTAATTGGCCGTCAGAGCCATCACGTCTATCAACCAAACACTCATATGGCAGTACAATATGTCTACAAAAGCCTCTACATAGATACACAACTGAGTTAGGGTCGGGACAAACTCCCGCCCACAAAAGACTTTTATACAAATACCAAAAATGCATATAGAAACGACTTGGGATGCCCCGAAACAACTGGAGCTCACCACTATCAACAGAATATCCTGGCTCTTACTGTGGAGGTGTACGACCTGAAGTACTTGTTCCTGCAGGCATGAATACAGGTCCCCCGTGAGGGACGTTAGTACGGAAATATGTACTGAGTATGTAAGGCAGTGAGTATCAAGATGAGATACAAAAGATCAACAGAACCCAGATACCAGTGAATAAACAGTATGAGTAAACCACACTTAAAAGAGCTGATGGGATACCAGCACATTACTTTCATATCATTACTTCCCGTATTCCTTATCAATACATAACATATGTCATACAATGGCCAACTGATCAGTGGTACTAGTACAATACATCAGGGACCACCCCTGGAATAGCATATATACATAATCTTTATAATACAATGGCCAACTGATCAGTGGTACTAATACAATACATCATATCAACAATTTAAAATAAAGACATTCCATTTCTTAATTCAATTAATCTTTGAGATTGGTTACTTTGTGGTCACACCTTATGGAACTTGAAACCATGATACCTCAATAGGAAAAACATGTAAATAGGTAATCAATATCATGAAAATGAAGTAGATAATCATGGATACCTCATTAAACCATTTCGGAGTCATCAATAGTAAATGGACATTTTTTTGACTAGCCGGACATCTTAAAAGTGAAAACAAGTTCAATTGGTAGTGTCGAAGATCATATGATGTTATTATGTGTCATGTGTCGCAGGACAATGTTGGAAGCTTACTTGAGAGTGCCATGGGTCATTATTCATGCCAAAGATTAGATAGAGTATGTCTTACATACCTTGATATAACCACTTCAATACAAGTCGACCTTGACTTCCCGTACTCTTCGAACACTTATCTACAATAAGTCATTTGTGGCAAACTAGTATTAGAAACCAAACCTTACCATTTAGGTATTAACTTCACCAAATAATGTCTAGGAAGTAATCCTTTAACTCATCAATAAGAGTGCTACATACATCCTCTTATACTCTTATTACATTCACATATCATGCATTTTCATGCAATATCCCTCAACATCACTCTTAGCCTTTATTTCCCCTCTTAATCACCATCCAATACCAACATGATCACTAGGCATACATAACCACTAATATAATGATAAATCACCACAATTCATCCTCCATAATCCAATACAACAACTTCCATAATTTACTACTAACAATTTATACAAAACAATTCATAACTATGTTTCTAGTTATCTTCCAACATCAAGACAATACTCATAATCCCTTATCAATACTTATTCATGGATAAGAATCAAGAATAAACAATATTCATACCTTAACAATGAACTCTTGTATTCAGAATCTTCCTTACATAACCATGGGGTGCTTCTCGAAGCTTTCGAGATGGTGAACACAACTACGGAACCAATTCGAATTTTCTACGGTTGAATCACAAAATATTTGAAGTTGAAATTAGGCTAGGGTTTCACCTTCTCTTAATAATTGGATGATATATGATATATATGAGGCTAAGTGTTTGTTTATAAAGACCAATTTTTCGTCCAAGAGGTAATAGAAAATGACCATTTTTCCCTAAAAATTTATATAAATCCGAATCTGTCCCCAGTGGACAGTTTTGACAGGCTGAAGTAAATCGATCATAACTCTTTGCTCCGGTATCGGATTTGGGTGAAACCAATTGCATTGGAAATATAATTCACAGGGATTTCATTTTAATTTAAAGTATACCACCCATTTCTTCCTGTACAAGGAGTTATGGTCGTTTAAAGTTGACCCAAAAATCTGTCCCAAAATTCTGTTTTTTTTTGATAGGCTGTAGTAAAACGGGTATAGCTCCTTACTCAGACATTGGATTTGGATGAAACCAATTTCATCGGAAAGAAGACTCTCGGAGATTTTCGTCGATATATATCAGCTCACACATTTCTTTTTGTACAAGGAGTTATGATCGTCTAAAGTTGATCCAAAAAAAAAATTGCCTAGCTGCAGTAATTTTCCTGCAGATTTACTGTTCACAGGCTTCCCGGCCACCGTTTTGAAATTTCGAATGTGCTCGCTTATTTGAAATACTCCTCTGTTTTGGGCAAACTTTATATCGTTGGAAATATTATTCCAATACCTACACATACAACGATTGACGGGATACTTCCGAACACCATAAACTTAATTTAACCCATACGCAAGCCTTTAGGACTCCATATAATCGCGATAAGTGTACGAAAAAATTTACGGGGTGTTACATTCTCCCCCCCTTAAGAAAATTCATCCTCGAATGTTAGCATAATTACTCAATTAAGACATGTCCAAGCTTACAATTAACATATTCATCATCATAACATACTTGCATAAAAATAAACACTTACCTGTTATTGTTCTTCTTCCGTCTCATGAACTTCCTCCTCATCGTTGAATAGGTAAGGGTACTTAATCTTCATCGCTTCCTCGGCTTCCTATGTGATCTCCTCAACTTGTTGATTCCTCCAAAGTACTTTTACCGATGCTATCTCTTTATTCCTTATCTTTTTAATTTGGCGATCAAGAATAGCAATAGGCATTTCTTCAAAAGTGAGATCTTCTGTAACTTGTACATCTTCCGTAGTAGTGATGTGCGATGGATCTCCGATGTTCTTGCGAAGCATCGAAACATGAAATATGGGATGAACTGCTGAGAGCTCTTGAGGTAGCTCTAACTCATAAGCAACTTGTCCAAATCTTTGAATGATCTTGTACGGACCTATGTATCGTGGACTTAACTTTCCTTTCTTTCCGAACCTCATCACTCCTTTCATTGGTGATACTTTCAAGAATACCCAATCGTCGATAGAAAACTCAAGTCCTCTTCTTCTAACATCCGCATAAGATTTGTGTCGACTTTGAGCTGTTTCAAGCCGTTGTTGGATCACTTTAACCTTCTCCATTGCTTGATAAACAAGATCCGGTCCAAACAAGACCGCATCACCTGCTTCAAACCATCCTATTGGCGATCTACACTTTCTTCCATACAATACTTCATATGGTGCCATTTTGATACTTGAATGATAGCTATTATTGTACGCAAACTCGATAAGAGGTAGGTGATCATCCCAGTTGCCTTTGAAATCTAATACACATGCTCGTAGCATATCATCAAGTGTCTGGATGGTACGTTCCGCTTGTCCGTCCGTTTGAGGATGAAAAGCCGTACTTAGATTTACTTGTGTCCCCAAACTCCTTTGAAAAGACTTCCAGAAATTCGCGGTAAATTGGGCTCCTCGATCGGATATAATGGAAATTGGAACTCCATGTAACCGAACGATCTCCTTAATATACAACTTCGCATACTCTTCCGCCGTATAAGTTGTCTTAACTGGTAAGAAGTGTGCGGATTTGGTAAGCCTATCAATGATCACCCATATGGAATCAAACTTCCGAAATGTACGAGGCAAACCCGTGATGAAATCCATATTGATCTTGTCCCACTTCCAGACTGGAAGATCTATACATTGCATGTAACCACCGGGTTTCTGTTGTTCTACTTTGACTCTTTGACAATTCGGACATTCAGCTACAAATTCGGCAATATTCTTCTTCATGTCTTTCCACCAATATATTGCTTTCAAATCTTGATACATCTTAGTCGACCCTGGATGGATGGAATACCTTTAACAGTGTGCTTCTGTCATAATTCTCTTTCTTAGCTCAACTACATCAGGTACACATAAACGATTCTGACACTGAAGCACTCCTTCTCGCGTAAGCTCAAATGCCTTTGTCGCGCCACTCTGCACATCCTCCTTAAGCTGCAATAAAATTGGATCTGCATACTGCTTCTCTTTCACTTCAGCTATCAATGAAGATTCCGCTGCATTACGTACAATAACCTTTTCATCTGGAGTTTCGAGAAGTCGAACTCCCAAATTAGCTAATTGGTGAAGATCCTTAATCATCCCCTGCTTTTCTATAAATGCCATTTTAGACTTACGACTCAGTGCATCCGCTACCACATTCGCTTTCCCTGGCTGATACACGATATCAACATCGTAATCTTTCAACAATTAAAGACATCACCGCTGCCTCAAGTTTAGATATTTCTGACTGAAGATATATTGCAGGCTCTTATGATCGGTATATATGTCAACATGAACCCCATATAAGTAGTGGCGTCATATCTTCAAAGAAAATACAACTGCAGCTAGCTCAAGATCATGCGTGGGATAATTACTCTCATGTGGTCGCAACTGTCTAGAGCCATAGGCTATTTGTAACACCCCGTAAATTTTTTCGTACACTTATCGCGATTATATGGAGTCCTAAAGGCTTGCGTATGGGTTAAATTAAGTTTATGGTGTTCGGAAGTATCCCGTCAATAGTTTTATGTGTAGGTATTGGAATAAGCTTTCCAACGATATAAAGTTTGCCCAAAACAGAGGAGTATTTCATATAAGCGAGCACATTCGAAATTTCAAAACGGTGGCCGGGAAGCCTGTGAACAGTAAATCTGCAGGAAAATTACTGCAGCTAGGCAATTTTTTTTGGATCAACTTTAGACGATCATAACTCCTTGTACAAAAAGAACTGTGTGAGATGATATATATCGACGAAAATCTCTGAGAGTCTTCTTTCCGATTAAATTGGTTTCATCCAAATTCAATGTCTGAGTAAGGAGCTATACCCGTTTTACTAAAGCCTATCAAAAAAAAAAACAGAATTTTGGGACAGATTTTTGGGTCAACTTTAAACGACAATAACTCCTTGTACAGGAAGAACTGGGTGGTATACTTTATATGAAAATGAAATCCCTTTGAATTATCTTTCCAATGAAATTGGTTTCACCCAATTCCGATAGCGTAGCAAAGAGTTATGATCGATTTACTTCAGCCTGTCAAAACTGTCCACTGGGGACAGATTCGGATTTATTTAAATTTTTAGGGCAAAATGGTCATTTTCTATTACCTCTTGGACGAAAATTGGTCTTTATAAACATACACTTAGCCTCATATATATCATATATCATCCAATTATTAAGAGAAGGTGAAACCCTAGCCTAATTTCAACTTCAAATATTTTGTGATTCAACCGTAGAAAATTCGAATTGGTTCCGTAGTTGTGTTCACCATCTCGAAAGCTTCGAGAAGCCCCCCATGGTTATGTACGGAAGATTCTGAATACAAGAGTTCATTGTTAAGGTATGAATATTGTTTATTCTTGATTCTTATCCATGAATAAGTATTGATAAAGGATTATGAGTATTGTCTTGATGTTGGAAGATAACTAGAAACATAGTTATGAATTGTTTTGTATAAATTGTTAGTAGTAAATTATGGAAGTTGTTGTATTGGATTATGGAGGATGAATTGTGGTGATTTATCATTATATTAGTGGTTATGTATGCCTAGTGATCATGTTGGTATTGGATGGTGATTAAGAGGGGAAATAAAGGCTAAGAGTGATGTTGAGGGATATTGCATGAAAATGCATGATATGTGAATGTAATAAGAGTATAAGAGGATGTATGTAGCAATCTAATTGATGAGTTAAAGGATTACTTCCTAGACATTATTTGGTGAAGTTAATACCTAAATGGTAAGGTTTGGTTTCTAATACTAGTTTGCCACAAATGACTTATTGTAGATAAGTGTTCGAAGAGTACGGGAAGTCAAGTTGGACTTGTATTGAAGTGGTTATATCAAGGAATGTAAGACATACTCTATCTAATCTTTGGCATGAATAATGACCCATGGCACTCTCAAGTAAGCTTCCAACATTGTCCTGCGACACATGACACATAATAACATCATATGATCTTCGACACTACCAATTGAACTTGTTTTCACTTTTAAGATGTCCGGCTAGTCAAAAAAATGTCCATTTACTATTGATGACTCCGAAATGGTTTAATGAGGTATCCATGATTATCTACTTCATTTTCATGATATTGATTACCTATTTACATGTTTTTCCTATTGAGGTATCATGGTTTCAAGTTCCATAAGGTGTGACCACAAAGTAACCAATCTCAAAGATTAATTGAATTAAGAAATGGAATGTCTTTATTTTAAATTGTTGATATGATGTATTGTATTAGTACCACTGATCAGTTGGCCATTGTATTATAAAGATTATGTATATATGCTATTCCAGGGGTGGTCCCTGATGTATTGTATTAGTACCACTGATCAGTTGGCCATTGTATGACATATGTTATGTATTGATAAGGAATACGGGAAGTAATGATATGAAAGTAATGTGCAGGTATCCCATCAGCTCTTTTAAGTGTGGTCTACTCATACTGTTTATTCACTGGTATCTGGGTTCTGTTGATCTTTTGTATCTCATCTTGATACTCACTGCCTTACATACTCAGTACATATTTCCGTACTAAAGTCCCTCACGGGGGACCTGTATTCATGCCTGCAGGAACAGGTACTTCAGGTCGTACACCTCCACAGTAAGAGCCAGGACATTCTGTTGATAGTGGTGAGCTCCAGTTGTTTCGGGGTATCCCAAGTCGTTTCTATATGTATTTTTGGTATTTGTATAAAAGTCTTTTGTGGGCGGGAGATTGTCTCGACCCTAACTCAGTTGTGTATCTATGTAGAGGCTTTTGTAGACATATTGTACAGCCATAGGAGTGTTTGGTTGATAGACGTGATGGCTCTGACGGCCAATTACTGTTTATATATATATATATGTGTCTGCTGGGCTGATACAGGTACTGTTTTCTTCTATTTACAATGAAGTGCTGCCCAAATTTCTAATTTTCATAAGTAATGTAAATGTGAAATTATAGGTTATGAACGGGTTCTCCCGGGCCTCCTCGGCTACGGGTGCCAGTCCGCTCCAATGGTATTTGGGGCGTGACACTATTACTCTACCATGTTGCATTAATACGTATCCTAAGCCAATTCTCGATGCATCACAGTACACTGCATACCCTTCTGTGCCTTCAGGAAGTACCAATACCGGTGTAGAAGTCAACTTGCTCTTCAGATCTTGGAAACTCTTTTCACAGGCATCATTCCATTGAAACTTGGAGGCTTTATGCGTAAACTTAGTCAAGGGTGCAGAAATAGAAGAAAACCTTCAACAAACCTTCTATAATAACCTGCCAACCCGAGGAAACTACGAATCTCTGTAGGCGTCGTGGGTCTTGGCCAATTCTTCACAGCCTCAATCTTCTGAGTGTCAACTTTTATGCCTTCACTGGATAAAATATGGCCCAAAAATGCCACTGACTTGAGCCAAAACTCACATTTAGAAAACTTCGCATACAGCTTACGATCACGAAGAATCTATAATGCCTGCCTTAAGTGATTAACATGATCCTCTTCTGATCTAGAGTAGACCAGAATATCATTTATGAAAACTATCACGAACACATCTAGAAACGGCTTAAACAGCCTATTCATCAGATCCATAAAAACTGCGGGTGCATTTGTCAACCCGAATGACATAACCAGGAATTCATAATGACCATACCATGTTCGGAAAGCTGTCTTGGGTATATCTTTATCCTTGACTCTCACTTGATGATAGCCTGATCTCAAGTCAATCTTGGAAAAACACTGGGCACCCTGCAACTGGTCAAATAAATCATCAATTCGGGGAAGAGGGTATTTATTCTTGATAGTCACCTTATTCAATTGCCGATAGTCAATACACATCCTCAGCGAACCATCTTTCTTACGCACAAACAATACTGGTGCTCCCCAAGGGGACATACTAGTCCTGATGAATCCCTTCTCTAGCAAGTCTTTCAGTTGCTCTTTCAATTCTCGCAACTCTGCTGGTGCCATTCTATAAGGAGGAATTGAGATTGGCTGTGTGTATGGCAACATATCAATACCAAACTCCACTTCTCGTTCAGGAGGTAAACCTGGTAGTTCTTCAGGAAATACATCAGGAAATTCATTCACAACCGGAACGGTCTGAAAAGTTGGCGGCTCTGCCTCTGTATCCCTTACTCTAACCAAATGGTATATGTACCCCTTGGAAATCATTTTTCTTACCTTAAAGTAAGAAATAAATCTACCTCTCGACGCGCCAACATTACCCTTCCATTCAAGGACTGCCTCATTTGGGAAATGGAAATATACCTTCTTAGAACGGCAATCTACTGTAGCATAACAAGACGCTAACCAATCCATGCCCATAATAACATCAAAATCTACCATTTCTAACTCAACAAGATCGGCCATCGTATCACGACCACAAATATTCACAACACAATTTCGATAAACATTCCTAGCTATAAGAGATTCCCCCCACTGGCGTTGATACTTCAAATGGCTTGGCTAATAATTCGGGTGTTCTTCCGAACCTTCCCGCAACCAAAGGAGTAGCATACGATAATGTAGAACCAGGATCAATTAAGGCATACACATCAAATGCAAAGATGGACAACGTACCTGTAACCACGTCTGGAGAAGCCTCTAAATTCTACCGATCTGCTAGGGCATACACACATTTTTTAGCTCCGCTAGAACTAGCTGCTCCTCTATCACCTCTACCGTGACCCATAGGTTGTGTACCCCTACTCAAAGGAGGCACCGATGATGACGCAACAGCTGATCCGGTAGGTCGTGTTATACCACCTGTGGTCCTGCGTGGGCAATCTCTAGCCATATGCTCTGGCTTACCGCACCAAAAGCAATTGTTCGTTCCAAGCCGACATTTGGCAAAGTGAAATCTTCTACATATGGGGCACGGGTGTCGTGGAGGTCTCAATTGACTCATACTCCCTTGCCCTTGATACCCCACTGTTCGCGAACTCTGATTTTCACTGCTTTGCCCGAACTGATTACCTCTGAACCTTTGAAATTGCGGTGGAGCACTAATTTCATGATAAGAAGATAACGGGCTAGGCAATATATGAGAGAACGAAGGCCTAAAACCTCCCTGAGATGCCATAAACTGCCCTATAGCTCTGGCCCGCTTAGAATATCCTTTTTCTGATTCCTGGGTTCTTCATCTTTGCCTCTGATCTTCTATTTTCTGAGCGAAAGCTTGTATCCTCGCTATATCCATGTCCTTGTTCAAAGCAGCAATGGTACAATCTCTAACCAAGTATGGTTCCAATCTATCCACATAGTGATGAACTCTGTCATCCATAGTAGCTACCACATTAGAAGCATATCGAGACAACGAGTTAAATCGAAGACTATACTCTCTTACACTCATATTACCCTGATGAAGATTTAAGAATTGATCTGCACGGGCCTGACGAGTCTCAAATGGAAGATAATGATCAATAAATGCATCTTTGAACTCTCCCCATGTAGTTGGAGGTGCATCAATACCCCTAGATCGTTTCCAATTCTCGTACCACAATATAGCCTCTCCTTTCAGTCTATATGCTGCTAGCTCAACCATCTCTTTACCGGATATGTGCATAACATCTAGAGCCCTTTGGGTTTGATCGACAAAGTCCTGCGGGTCTTCGTTAATATCTGATCCGGTAAAAGTAGGAGGATCCAGTTTCAGAAAATCCTGTGTCCGAAGGCTAGCTGCTCTATCCGTACCACTAGAACCCGTGGTAGGAATAGCTTGCCCTTGAACTTGACCGGCAACTATACGCGTCAGAAGTTGTACTGCATCCCTCAAATCTCGATCAACAGCATTAATAGATGGCCCTTCCGGAGGAGAAGAAGCTCCTGATATATGCTCAGCTTGAGACTCACTTTGTTCAGCTTGTGCCGGTGGTGACTTACTAGTACCTTCTCCGGCCACTACATCTACTCACTTCCACTTATTCATTCTCCTTGTAACCGACATCGTTACTATAATAAATAGAAAAAAAAACAATTGGATTAAACGATCGATTATGACTTTATCTCTAATATGGGCTCTATTGCACGATCTAAGAAATAGAGAATGGAAACAATCCCTAAATGTCCAATAGCCTCCTGTTTATAGATGTGGTGCACAACACACCGATAAACGAGATTCTACGTAGACACGACTTTGTGGACTCACTAGGACGAACTTCTCTGATACCACTTCTGCCACGCCCCAAATCCCATTGGAGCGGACTGGCACCCGTAGCAGAGGAGGCCCGGGAGAACCCGTTCATAACCTATACTTTCACATTTACATTACTTATGAAAATTAGAAATTTGGGCAGCACTTCGTTGTAAATAGAAGAAAACAGTACTTGTATCAGCCCAGCAGACACGCATATATATATAAACAGTAATTGGCTGTCAGAGCCATCACGTCTATCAACCAAACACTCCTATGGCTGTACAATATGTCTACAAAAGCCTCTACATAGATACACAACTGAGTTAGGGTCGGGACAAACTCCCACCCACAAAAGACTTTTATACAAATACCAAAAATACATATAGAAACGACTTGGGATACCCCGAAACAACTGGAGCTCACCACTATCAACAGAATGTCCCGGCTCTTACTGCGGAGGTGTACGACCTGAAGTACCTGTTCCTGCAGGCATGAATACAGGTCCCCCGTGAGGGACGTCAGTACGAAAATATGTACTGAGTATGTAAGGCAGTGAGTATCAAGATGAGATACAAAAGATCAACAGAACCCAGATACCAGTGAATAAACAGTATGAGTAGACCACACTTAAAAGAGCTGATGGGAAACCTGCACATTACTTTCATATCATTACTTCCCGTATTCCTTATCAATACATAACATATGTCATACAATGGCCAACTGATCAGTGGTACTAATACAATACATCAGGGACCACCCCTGGAATAGCATATATACATAATCTTTATAATACAATGGCCAACTGATCAGTGGTACTAGTACAATACATCATATCAACAATTTAAAATAAAGACATTCCATCTCTTACTTCAATTAATCTTTGAGATTGGTTACTTTGTGGTCACACCTTATGGAACTTGAAACCATGATACCTCAATAGGAAAAACATGTAAATAGGTAATCAATATCATGAAAATGAAGTAGAGAATCATGGATACCTCATTAAACCATTTCGGAGTCAATAATAGTATATGGACATTTTTTTGACTAGCCGGACATCTTAAAAGTGAAAACAAGTTCAATTGGTAGTGTCGAAGATCATATGATGTTATTATGTGTCATGTGTCGCAGGACAATGTTGGAAGCTTACTTGAGAGTGCCATGGGTCATTATTCATGCCAAAGATTAGATAGAGTATGTCTTACATACCTTGATATAACCACTTCAATACAAGTCCAACTTGACTTCCCGCACTCTTCGAACACTTATCTACAATAAGTTATTTGTGGCAAACTAGTATTAGCAACCAAACCTTACCATTTAGGTATTAACTTCACCAAATAATGTCTAGGAAGTAATCCTTTAAGTCATCAATAAGAGTGCTACATACATCCTCTTATACTCTTATTACATTCACATATCATGCATTTTCATGCAATATCCCTCAACATCACTCTTAGCCTTTATTTCCCCTCTTAATCACCATCCAATACCAACATGATCACTAGGCATACATAACCACTAATATAATGATATATCACCACAATTCATCCTCCATAATCCAATACAACAACTTCCATAATTTACTACTAACAATTTATACAAAACAATTCATAACTATGTTTCTAGTTATCTTCCAACATCAAGACAATACTCATAATCCCTTATCAATACTTATTCATGGATAAGAATCAAGAATAAATAATATTCATACCTTAACAATGAACTCTTGTATTCATAATCCTCCTTACATAACCATGGGGTGCTTCTCGAAGCTTTCGAGATGGTGAACACAACTACGGAACCAATTCGAATTTTCTACGGTTGAATCACAAAATATTTGAAGTTGAAATTAGGCTAGGGTTTCACCTTCTCTTAATAATTGGATGATATATTATATATATGAGGCTAAGTGTATGTTTATAAAGACCAATTTTTCGTCCAAGAGGTAATAGAAAATGACTATTTTGCCCTAAAAATTTAAATAAATCTGAATCTGTCCCCAGTGGACAGTTTTGACAGGCTGAAGTAAATCGATCATAACTCTTTGCTCCGGTATCGTATTTGGGTGAAACCAATTGAATTGGAAATATAATTCAAAGGTATTTCATTTTCATATAAAGTATACCACCCAGTTATTCCTGTAAAAGGAGTTATGGTCGTTTAAAGTTGACCCAAAAATCTGTCCCAAAATTCTGTTTTTTTTATAGGCTTTAGTAAAACGGGTATAGCTCCTTACTCAGACATTGTATTTGGATGAAACCAATTTCATCGGAAAGAAGACTCTCGGAGATTTTCGTCGATATATAGCATCTCACACAGTTCTTTTTGTACAAGGAGTTATGATCGTCTAAAGTTGATCCAAAAAAAAATTGCCTATCTGCAGTAATTTTCCTGCAGATTTACTGTTCACAGGCTTCCCGGCCACCGTTTTGAAATTTCGAATGTGCTCGCTTATATGAAATACTCCTCTGTTTTGGGCAAACTTTATATCGTTGGAAATCTTATTCTAATACCTACACATACAACTATTGACGGGATACGTCCGAACACCATAAACTTAATTTAACCCATACGCAAGCCTTTAGGACTCCATATAATCGCGATAAGTGTACGAAAAAATTTACGGGGTGTTACAGATGCCACAAGCTGAGAAAGCATCTGAATGGACTGATGGAACTCTGCATTCGAGACCACTCTTTGTGAAGACTGAGTATGGTTTATAGCTATCCTAGGGGTCCGAGGAGGACTAGTTTAGGCTAGTATAACCCTAGGAGGAGCAGAGAAGTTGGGAGTACAGGCTCTATATCAGGTCTGCATCCCATGGGTAGGGCAGACCTCCTTAGCATTTGCCCAGTAGGGACGGAGGCTCCAACTAGATTTGTTTTACCAGTAGATCTTCATGGAGACATAATCTAAATTGCAGCAAAGTTAGGATTTAGAAGTATTCACATCAACTAGACTCTCTAGCACGAACTAGAACATGAAGAAGGGGAAATATTCCTAGAAGTTTCGCAGCCTTTCTCTTATAAGTGTGGCACGCTACACACCCATAAAAGGGACTTTACTAGATATGACTTTGTAGGAACCCTAGGACCCTGAACTGTTCTTTGATAAAAAGCTTATCATGACCCAATCCGAGGCCCTAACTGCGACAGGCATCCCAGACCACATAGGCCTAGGAAGACCCCTTAGCATTCTTTCAAAAGCATAACTTACATAAAAGTGCAAAAATAAAAATGAAATATAAAGAAGTCTGTGAAACTAAATTAAAATGAAAGTCCTAAACATTGAATAAACATCATGACCAAAAACATATGTCGAACCCATTCTATTAAGCTTCTAATCATGACTAAATAGTCTAAGCCGGGATAAGGCTTGCCAATACCCTTAAATGAAGAGAAATACTAAAACATCTAAACTAGTCCGTCTTTCGAAAGATAAAGTCTAACCAACTCTGGATGATGTATGACCAAATCCTAGTGTTGCACCAGATCGTGAAAATGTGCATCTAAACCTACACCATGAGACGATGCAGCCGCCTGAGAATGGTCAATTCATGAAATGTATTGGCATGTAGAACAACCCAAAACAACATATATTTTATACAAAATGGAAAGGATCATTAGGAAAGCCATTTACAAAATAGAAATGTAAAACATATGGGCATAGGTAAAGGCTTCCTCTTAAAAATATAGACTCAACTCTTCTCATTAATTTTGAGCTTGATGGTATTCTGATATTCTATTTACCCCACGGGTTTTATGGTTTTGGCATTAACTCATCGGCCAAGCCCCCAAATCCAAGTTTGACGCAAGGATTGGGGTTTCTACTTACTAGTATACCAAAAATACAAAGTAAGTATACCATGATAATCCGCATTTCAGGACCGGATTAATCCCCTATCAAAAAAATATGGTTTCAGGTAATGAGCCTTCAACCCGTTCCTTCTCGGATAACCATCTAACTATCTTTAAGCCCATTTTTAATTTCTTAATGTTACGACCCGAGCCAAGGCCCTGTCCGCAATGAGCATCCCAAACCACAAAGGCCTGAGAGACCCCTTAGCATACTATCATAAGTATAATCCATATGAAATAAAGTGCGGAAGATAAACTAAAATATGAAAATCCCATAGTCAAACTTAATACTTCATGACAACAATCCATAAGAGAAAGAACCCAATCCAATCTACGAAGCCTCTACTAAACTGAAAAAACTAGTCTGCCTAGACCGGGACAAGGCCCCCAACCAGACCATAAAACAACTGAAACTAACATATGGATAAGATTCCTTCCGAAGTAAGGGAGGCTCACCAACTCTGACTATCTGGGAGAAATCTACTACTGAGATGGTCCATGAGATTGTGCCTCAGAACCTATAGGGGGAGGGGTCAATACTTGGAAAGTACTAGTATATAGAACAATCCAAAATAATGTTAATTCATGTAAAATAATTGAGAGCATTTTGAAAGAAATCTAGCACAATATAGGTAAAAACACATGGGCATAATTCAAGACCTTCAAAACTTTTTTTGTAATCATGAACTCAACTCTTTACTTTACTTCTGAGCTAGATGATACACTCTACGACTTACTGCCCACGGTCCATATGAGTCCGACATTAACTCGTCGGCCAAGCATCCAATTCCATTTTACCGCAAGGATTGGAGTATCATAAAAGAGTATGCCCAACTTATCGGCATACCATGCTATCCCACTTACTGAATAACATATAATAAAATCCGTATCGGCAAATCACAGTTTGGGGCTATGAGTTTTCTGAACTCGTTCCTTCTTTGGTTAACCATCTAACTATCTTAGAGCCCATTTTTAGTCTTTCAAAACATGCATCTTACTTAAGACATTCTTTTCTTTCATGTTAAGGATATTCCATAATAGGTATCGTCATGCCTAGACTTGCAAGCCATATCATAACAAATCTTGTTCATATCCCTCTTTATTCAAAAGCAAGTTAATGACCATCAAAAGATTTAAACATCATATGAGAGTCCTTATTTCAAATAGCACATGAAAC
The DNA here is from genome assembly GCA_030864215.1 of Capsicum pubescens. NCBI lineage: Eukaryota > Viridiplantae > Streptophyta > Magnoliopsida > Solanales > Solanaceae > Capsicum > Capsicum pubescens. Next base: position 364,423,189 of record CM061548.1, on the reverse strand, counting down.
ATATGCAAAATTCTCTCTTTTCAATAATATAACATGGGGTGGACAATTCTTACATAAAACACATGCACTTCTTCATTTAGACAGAAGAGTATTTATAAGTTAATAAAACACCCTCTCAGTAGATCATAAAGCAATGCAATTTCACAAATGAAAGTAAAACATTCAAATCAAACTTTTAACCATTCGTATAAACACCACAACATGTTAGGACAATGGATTTCGTAACAAAAGGGGGAATCCCGTAAGTCATGCTCTCATATAAATTCTCAAAACTCATAACATATGTACACATGAAAACAATTCAAGTTTAGGGGAAAACCCCATAGTTTATACAAGATTTCATCATAAAACGGGATTTACAATGCATGTTCTTTAAGAATTTCAAAACCCATCTCATATATGTAATTATATACCTTAAAATCTTTTTTAAACAATAAATTTATGCCCATGATATTTAAGATAGTCCCACATACCTTGATAACGACGAAAACGTTGGGAAAATTAACCCTTGAAGCTTAAATCTTCAAACCGTAGGTAGTTTCTCTTCTCTTCCTTATAGAATGGTAAATTAGGAATTTAGTGAGTGATAAAACGTGTTTAAACCTTAATATTCATCCAAAATGGGTTAGGGACGGTTTAGGAATGATAAAAGACCTTAATGCCCTTAAATAAAATAAAATGGAGTACTTTTTGACGCACGAAAAGGGTTTTGCGGCACAGCCCCATCGCGAACCTGAGGGTTTGCGACGCAGACCCAAAGCAAACCTCAAGGTTTATGGTGTGGACCCAACACGAACCTGAGACAATATCTCACTAAAACCTCGTAACTTTTGATTGAGAACTCAAATTGACGAACGGTCTATTGCATTGGAAAGAGGACTTGAAGGGCTTTAATTTGATATAAAACGGGCAACATAAATCCTTATATCCTAAGAGTAATGGTATCTGGAAGTTAACCCAAGAAAAATTGTATACGAAAATTTGATATGTAGGAAAGTGCTCAACATAACTTTGAGGTAGGTGACATTCAAGACTTCAATCCATTTCCGAAGATGTTCCCACCCTAAAGAATCATTATTCACACCTATTTCTAAATAGAAATCATTTGGTTTGGGTCTATATACATAGGAACGACAGTTAAAACCTTAGCCCGAAAATGAGGGGTGTTACACTTACAAACATTCACCATTCTTGAAAATTCATCTCTCATTAAGGGAATTCTCTTATTTGGTATTGTCATACCAAGACGTGCAAGTGATACTACACTTCCGAACCCATCCCAAGGTGGTTTATACTCAATCTATGGGTCGCGTGGACTCGTTCTTAGCTCTATTTACGTGTCAAAACACCCGGGTATTACATAGCGAGAGGAAAATTTTTATTTTTATTTTTAAAGTGAAGATGGGCACAATGGGTAATAAATCAATCCGCCAACTTGCAGAAAGTTTTAATTTCAATTGCAGAAAGTTTTATTTAAATATTTTGATAAAAAAAAAAATTATCGATTAATCTGAGCTATCAGTCCGACATTTGAACGACTAAAATTTAGACGGATCAATATGAATTAAGTTACTAAATGAATGGATCACTAACTCTACTTAAATTTGAATAAGTTGGTCGAGTCATATTTTAATTTTTGGATCAATTTTACCACCCAATAAAAATTCATATACACAACAAAGGTGGATCTAGAATTTAAAGGTTGTGGGTTCCTAACTTATAATTTTTACCACTAGATCAATAACACACTTTGTTTGTGGGTTCCCAACTTATAATTCTTATATATTTACTAATTTTTTCAATATAAATTCAAGAACCGTACGAAAGTTAGTGGGTTCCCGGGAACCCGCACGTTTAACTCTACATCCGCCCCTGATACACAATCTTAACTTGTATGGGTTTCATGAGGTGGAGGTGTTATCATTTTATTGTTATACAAAGTAAACTCCATATAGGGACATGGAAGGTGTTTCGGCTGACACCTATGTGGATCATAAATCAATTACGTACCAATGATATGTATATAAAACTAAAAAGTAAGATGGTGACATGGATGAAATCTCTAACAAAACAATAAGAACTGCGAAAAATAAAAAAAACTGACCAACCTATGTAAGGCACTTTCATACAGGAAAGTATAATTGTTAACTAAAAAGAAGCTACTCTTCCATATCTTCTACTCAAATATAAATGAAAAATGTCATTTATCTTGTTGAATTAAACCTTTAGCCTCTCTAGAAATTAAGTTGTTGTGAAGAGGCATACAAGGTTTCAGTTCCACAAGAGGATGCCATTTTAGCTAAATATTTAGCCACTTAATCAGTTGATTGACCTCTCCGAATCAATGAGTGATAATCACTTCAATTAGTACCTCTAATATTGTTGTTGGTATATGAATAATCTGATTAAACTTCATATTGAAAGTATTTTTGTTGATTGACATATTTGTAATCACTATAGAGTCCAATTCCAGTTGGAATATATTAAATCCATAATCGAAACACCATTGATTCACATATTTTGCAGAAAAAGCCTACGTTTGATTGTTGCTAGAGTAATGAAAGCCATTAGTACCTCCCTGTTGATGTCTCTATTTGATACGAATACGACCATGAGGATGGACGAGAACGAGTGCGTATTGAATCTGTCCAAGGAAGTGCACAAGTGAAGTGTGAAAGAGGGCCTAAATGCACTAAAAATAGCCCCTAAGTTACACTTGATGGGCACCGCACCCTTGAGGGGTATTGTGGTCATTTTATATTCTATTTTGTAATACACTATATATAGAACATCTTAGGATTTTTAGTCTTAGATGTTTATTGATATTGAAAGTTGTAAGAAGAACATTTCTCTCTTGTGACAAAGGCCTATGGCCGAAACATTGTAACTAGGATTTCCAACTTGAGTGTGAAATCATTCGTGTTGGATTCATGCTTGGAACGTTGGGTGCTAGAGGAGGTTGAGGTCTCTCTTGTGATCACCGAAGAGATAGATATTTTTAGTGTGTAGTGTTAAGGGTCCAAGAGTGGAATAGGCTCTTGGGTTCTTAAAATTATACCTTCACTTTGTCTATCTATCTATCTTTACGTACATTTGTTGGACTCTTTGTTGTTGTTCTAGTCAAAACCGTGTGTTGTTGTTTCCATTCATCTTGTTCTTCATCTTGTTATCTTGATACTCTCTTTGTTAGTTTGTGGTGGCTGATTTGGTGTCAAATACACTATTGTTATCTCGTATTATTGTTGTTGTAGTGAATCCAAGATTGGTCTCCAAAAAGGAAATCGGATCCTTAAGATTAGTGGACTGATTTGGATTGTGTTTTCGTGCTTCTGTTGTCTTTCTCGTATCATTTGGTATCAGAGCATGGCTTGATCTTGTTCCTACAAGATCAATCTTGGGCTTGCTTTTAGAAAATTCAAAAAAAAAAATTGTTGTTGAAAAAACTGAAAATTCCAGAAAAAAAAAATAGAGCAATCTGCCCATTTAGTGTTCTTGGCCGAAAATTGTATTTTTGTTGTGTATTGGACAATATTTTTACTTTTCTTTGTTTTCTCTAAGTGTTAGTTTTGTTCCTCACTAACACGTTGAGTCTATATCTTAGATTTGAGCTTGAAATATTGATGTTGTTAATGTGAACAAAGTGTGGCCGATTGTTGTTGGCATTGTTGTTGCGGGTTCAAGACTTGAACGTGTGATGTGTTGTTGGTTCAAGTTTTGAACGTATATTGTGGAGATTGTGTTGTGGAATTTAAGCTTGGGAAGTTGTTGTTGTTGTTTGGGAGGTCCAACTTGAACCTTAGAACTTCAAAACTCAAAGTTTGTGTTCTTGGTGTTGTTGGTGTTCTTCACCATCTCCATATATTGTTGACGAAAAAAGTGGTTGTTGATCTTAGAAGTTGAAGAAAAAGAGTGTGTATTGTGTTAATCTTGCAAGACATAGATCCAAGTTTCAAGGTGTAGTACTTGTGACTCAAAGACTTTTCCTATACACTAAAGACTTTACATCACTTCTCAACCACTTTCCCATGAAACAAGGGTCCATGTTTTAAGGAAAAGTACTACAAAAGTTAAGTCTTGAAATGTGAAACTTGAAAAAAAGGCTCCAAGACTTATTCTTCCCTCCTTAAAACAAATTCCATCAGTTCAAATTAAAATTGGTCAAGACTTAGACTTTGGAAAATAAAAATTATAGAAATCGCAACCAATACGTGGCTGCCACGTCATCAAGTTACTGTTCACACATCAAATTTTGGCTCAAATTTTAGATTTTCTTAGTTTGTATTTATTTTTCCGTAGTTTCGTTTGTTGGTTCCAATACTAATTGGCAAACTAGTACTCATCTACTAGATTGTTAGTTAGTTTTTGTGTTCGTTCATTCGTGTTTAGCGTTTGTTGTGTGCTTTTTTTTTTCTCTTTTTTGAATTCGTTGTGTCTTGTTGGTTCAAGTCCGTAAATAATTTTTCTTTTGAGTCAACTCAAACGAAAATCTATTCCGAGAAAAGATGGACTCATTCCTCAATCACTCACGAAGTACAAGCCGACTTTCAACACTTGTGAAACCAAGTGTAAGGTAAAACCGAGAGTGAGGGTGTGGTGAGGCATTTTGAACTAACAAGTTTGTTTTGTTGTTTGTTGTTGTCCTTTGCTTTAGGTACCATGACTGCCACTAATCTCGATGCCACATTTGATCGCATCAATGATGATATTGAAGAAATAAAATGGCACGTGGAAAGGCTACGCCAATTGTTACCTAAACTTATCCCACAAAATCCAACTTTCCTTGTCCAAACACCTTTTTCCGAAAGCTTCCCGAAGGAAAAAGTGGGCTGCCCCGACCCACACCAAGGTAAAGAGGAGATTGAAACATCTTTAGTACTTGATCGTGAACTTATAGAGAGTGAAGTACTTGCTAGTTCCAAATCTGTCTGTGAGATAGATCATGCTCTCTTTAGGTTTAATGTTTTGTTTGAAGATGATATAAACACTCCTAATGAACCTAGTGGTGAAAATTATGGTATAGCTTGCCTTGAAGGCTATAGCCGATATGCTAACCCACTATGGTATGACAACATTCCTCCTAAAGATGAAAATCTCTTCTTGGAAGATGATAGTACTCTTATGGGCAAGGAATGTGTAGTCTCGGAAATGAGTACTCTTGGTGTTCATAATAATCAATTTACTCTTAAATGTAGTTCACTACTTGAGCATGTAAATGAAGTGCTTAAAAATTCGCAAGTTAGTGATGGTGTCTATAGAATTGATCTTCATAATGTGCATGACTCTTTAAACATCTTGTGTGGTAAAAGCATTGCGATTTGTTTTATTCATAGAGATCATGTGTATGAAAATATTTTTGTGTGTGAATGTGGGAGTGACATTCTAGGGAAAGGAAGGGCTAGCCTCGGCTTAGGCCCTTGGATAATTATTCCATTTGATCCCGGTACCATCTTAAGGTGGGAAAGGATGACTCTCGGCCTATTTTTCTTTTGTCTTGATGCTTGTCCGAGCCACTTCCTTTGTAGCAATTGTACAAATATTTTCATGATTAAAACAAAGGACCCGTGGCTATACTTCAAAGTTGTCCCGCCTCGGCATGGCATGTTGATGTGCTATTTTTGCTAACCCTAACCCCTCATATCATGAGGATGTGTGCTTGTTTTCTTCTCTTGATTAGCAAGGTACGGATTCGAGGTCGAATCCTTTTCAAGAAGGGAAGGATGATACGAGTACGACCACGAGGATGGACGAGAACGAATGCGTATTGAATCTGTCCAAGGAAGTGCACAAGTGAAGTGTGAAAGAGGGCCTAAATGCACTAAAAATAGCCCCTAAGTTACACTTGATGGGCACCGCACCCTTGAGGGGTATTGTGGTCATTTTGTATTCTATTTTGTAATACACTATATATAGAACATCTTAGGATTTTTAGTCTTAGATGTTTATTGATATTGAAAGTTGTAAGAAGAACATTTCTCTCTTGTGACAAAGGCCTATGGCCGAAACATTGTAACTAGGATTTCCAACTTGAGTGTGAAATCATTCGTGTTGGATTCATGCTTGGAACGTTGGGTGCTAGAGGAGGTTGAGGTCTCTTTTGTGCTCACCGAAGAGATAGATATTTTTAGTGTGTAGTGTTAAGGGTCCAAGAGTGGAATAGGCTCTTGGGTTCTTAAAATTATACCTTCACTTTGTCTATCTATCTATCTTTACGTACATTTGTTGGACTCTTTGTTGTTGTTCTAGTCAAAACCGTGTGTTGTTGTTTCCATTCATCTTGTTCTTCATCTTGTTATCTTGATACTCTCTTTGTTAGTTTGTGGTGGCTGATTTGGTGTCAAATACACTATTGTTATCTCGTATTATTGTTGTTGTAGTGAATCCGAGATTGGTCTCCAAAAAGGAAATCGGGTCCTTAAGATTAGTGGACTGATTTGAAGTGTGTTTTCGTGCTTCCGTTGTCTTTCTCGTATCACTATTGATCACTCCACCAATGCCAGTTTTTCCATTACTCTTGATGTATCTACCATCTAAGTTAAGTCCTGATATCTCCAACTTCTGGTTTGTTCCAGGCAACCTCTGCTTGATAGTTTGTCAGTCTGTTTATACTAGTCAAACATATAGCCAAGTGCCAGTGAAACTGTATTTAGGAAAGATAATGTACAACACAACTTGAATGTTCCAAAATTGTATGGTTCTCAATTTATGTTAAGATACATCTTTCTTTGTTCACATATTTGCTTCCCTCCAAATTTCTTAAACTTATAATGACTGGTGCAAATTTCATAATCAGTTCATGGAAATTATTTTCAGTAATCATGTCACCAACGTTTAATAGTCCTGGCAAACGATTAGTACCAATGGGGCTCCAATGTACTTCCATATATATGTGATTAGTGAGTAGCAATTTCTAGCTCCTTCAGAGAAATTGTGTTGTATAGAGTCATTGGCAGACCTTCTATAGCATAAACAAGTGGCAATAGTGTGATTCCCAAATCTTGCAACCACTTAATTGAAACGAAGTTTCCCATGACAAATTAAGCCTCCAACACAAAATCGAAATCTTAAAAGCTTAAGATTTGTGCCACGACTAGCTTAAAAAATTGTCAATTTGCTTGGAAAGTATGATCCTCTATCTAAGTAATTTTGACGGTAAATTTGTACATGGTAGCTTTAAGGGCATAATACATAAATATGTCGTTTAACTTGGCCTCATCTCGCATCTATAACCTCCAAGTTTGGATATGCACAAGTACATACATAAACTTGTATAAAGTTGAACAAGTAGACATACAGGTCGTATGTGGCATAATACACATAGGAAAGAACGTAGGACACAAAGTGGTCACGCAGGAAGCCACATCGACACATGTGTTTAATTGTTCAACTTTACACAAATTTATTGGCCTACTTGTGCACACCCAAAATTGGAGGGCATAGATGAAAATTGAAGCCAAGATAAATGACATATTTATATATTATGCATTTTCATTTCAATTGAGAAAATAGAATTAGTAAGTGGCCTGCGTATCCCAATAAATAATAGTCAATATTATTTGAATTCTTTTGATTTAACTAGATTCCTATTCAACACTTTGGTAACTTATGATACTAAATATGTAAAGCCTAATCAGCTACCATCTTCAAGCTTTTTTCTTGCATTAGTTTGCTGGAAAATTATGGGTTTAGAATTTAAAATTTTGTTGAAATTAGATTGTACTAGTAGTAGTCCTCATTTATATGCATGTTGTTTTAATGTTACAACAAATGTTTCAAAGTATATCTGAATGATTAATTAATATTTGTAACAAAGGCTTAATACAACATTAAGAGGTCTATTTTAAATTATAGAAAGAATCGCAGTTCGCCAATTCCAATTATTCACCACGACTCCACCATTATAAACTATCCTCACCCATTACCCACCACCCACCACCCACCACCCTTAGCCACAACTACCACCATTATCAATCACAATTAGTCGATGTTGCGTGCCTCTCCTTAGTAGCAAGTCTGCCACCTAGTTCTGGAGAAAGCACAACTTTAGCAACTTCAATGTAAGTAAGCAAACTGAAGGTTAAAATAATCTTTAGAATTAAATAATTATGGATAGACGCATTTAAACTAGTAACCTAAGTAAAAAATGAGTTAAATTACATGTTATAATAAGTTAAAAAACAGAAAGTAACTGTTGAAAATTTGTTTAAAAAATACTACTGTTATAGTATATTTATTAAACCTTTTAGAAAAAGAAGAGGGCAGTTTCCCCAAACACTTCAACAAGCTTCAAATCACGTAGTAAGACCTCATGAACCAATGTGGTCATCATATTCAGCTAGTACTCTTGCACTCTACTTTGTACATGTAATTCTCAGAGTGAACATGCATGGAAGTTCCCCCAAAAATTTCAGCAGGGCTTCAAACAATGAAGTAAGCTCTAATGAGGTGGCCGGTCAAGGGAACACCTTATTAGATTTATACGTAAACCATTGTGTTGTTCATCTCCAACTATTACTCTTACACTTCTGCTTATTTGTGTAATTTTCAAATTGGACCCGAGAGTTCTCCATACTAGTAGTCTTGCACATCTACTTGTCCGTGTAATTGTCAAAATGAATTAGGGAACTCCCCCAATACTTTAGTAGGGATTCAAACAACGAAGTAAACCCTCGTCATGAAGCTGTCAAGAACACTTTAGGGAACACCTTAATAGATTCATTTATACATGATGGACCATTACGGTCGTCTTCTCTAGCTTGTACTCTTGCATTTCTACTTGTTTGTGTAATTTTTAAAGTGAACCCAAAAGTTCCCCAAACACTTTAGCAGGGCATTGTTGGGGTTTTAAGAGGTGTGAATGGAAAATAAATAGTTTTTTTTTTTCAAAAAGACAACACGAGAAGGATGCAATTTGAATAGGCACATTTTCGGATTGAACGGTTATGACCTTTCCAATGGGTGGTGACTTTTCCGAAAATTTGCACCTTGTCCGAAGAGTTGCACCTTTTCCGAAGAGTTGCACCTTTATGAAGGGTACACCTTTCTTCATGAAGCAACACCTTGATGGCTATAAATACATGAATTTTTCCTCAGGTAAAGACAATTTTGAGTAGAAAAAAAATCATCTTCTTCTTGTAAAAACTCTCGTGTGATTATCAAATTGTTGAGAGTATTCAAAGTTTCTAAAAATTTGAGGTATCATTATTTTCAGAAAGACAATCATTTTATCCTGGGAGGAAAGATTCCATAACCTCGGGTACTTGAGGGGAATGAATTTCTTAAAGACACACCGCGTATTCGGTGGACTTGATTCTACAATTTTTTGCCTCATCTTCTTTCTTACAGTTGATAAACACTTTATTTTGATAGTTCATTCGATTATTCATTTGGACTTGTGTTTGAAGTTGTTGTAACTTCATTGTATTTCTTGAAAGTTGTTCTTGAACTTAGTATTGAAGTTTGGGTTGAAACATACAGACTTTTGTACCCGGAACAATAATTTTAAGGAATTTATTGAAAAAAATATTTTTTTTTTGTTCTTGTTTGGTGAAAAAAAAAATTCACCACTTATAAATAAAGTACTTGCATAATCTGTATTATATGATTTGTAGAGATTAAAGCTTGTTGATTTCTACTCTATTTGGACTTGATAGTGATTTGAGGATGAAAACTTCATCACGAGTTAAAGTTCATTCCGTTGACGATTAGAAGAACATAAAAACTTCAGCGTTAAACTAGAAACAAGTTGGTGTTTAAAGTTTACAAAACTTTAAAATTAGTATTCTGACATACTAAGTTGGTTGTCTTTTTGTGACAGCAAAATGGATACCGAAAGTCATGTAAATGATGGAGTGGTAAGTGTAGCAGCAACAACTGTTGCTACGATAAGCCATACAAATACTGCACTCGCAATGGTACCTGCGGAGAAACCCAAAAAGTTTTCGGGTATAGAATTTCAAACGTTGGCAGCAAAAGATATTTTTTTATTTGACGACCCTAAGTCTTCAAAGGTTCATTTCTCAAAATGCTTCAGAATTGCCCGAAGAGACACCGTACAAGGAGCGGTTTATTGTAATTGAGTCATGGAAACACTCAGACTTCTTATGCAAGAATTATATATTGAGTGGCCTCCAAGACGACCTGTACAATCTGTACAGTGGTATGAAGACCTCAAAAGAGTTGTGGAATGCTTCGTAATGAAAGTATATAACTGAGGACGCAGGAACTAAAACTTTCTTTGTTGCAAAGTTCCTTGACTGCAAGATGATTGACAATTAAATTGTCATCTCTCAAGTATAAGAATTGCAAGTAATCGTTCATAATCTCCTACTAGAAGGTATGAATATAGTAAATGCTTTATTGGAACATGTTAAATGTGTTCTTGATAATCACATGACCTTTGTTGTAAGTTTGATTACAAATGAGGCTTTTCAAGTAGCGGCTATAATAGAGAAGTTGTCACCTTTGAGAAAGGACTTCAAAAACTATTTGAAGCATAAGAGGAAGGAGATGTCAGTTGAAGACCTCATTGTGAGGTTGCATATTAAAGAAGATAACAAAGCTTTTGAGAAGAGATCAAAAGGGAATTCCGCAATCAGTGAAGCTAACATTATGGAGGATGACCCTAACAACTCAAAAAAAACTAAGAAAGTTGTTGGACAACAAAGCAATATGCCAAAGAAGAAATTCAAAGGAAAGTTCTTTAATTGTGGCAAGGCTGGCTATAAGTCTGTAGATTGTCGGGCCCCTAAGAAAGGCAAGAAGAAGGATCAAGCCAATATAGTTGAATCCAAAAATAAAATGGATGATATATGTGCCATGTTTTCAGAATGCAACTTGGTCGGTAATTCTAGAGATTGGTGGATAGATTTCGGTGCCACCTGTCATGTCTGTGCAAACAAAGTGTTGTTTGCTTCATATGCTCCAGCTCAAGATGAGAAGAAGATTTATATGGCTAACTCCGCAACAGCAAAGGTTGAAGAGGAGGGAAAAATCTACTTGAAAATGACGTCAGGCAAAGTGTTGACTCTCAACAATGACCTTTATGTGTCGAAATTGAGGAAGAACTTGATTTCTATATCACTTCTAACCAAAAATAGATTCAAATGTTTATTTATTTCTAATAAGGTTGTAATTTTCAAAGCAAAAGTATATGTAGGAAAAGTCTACCTCACCGAGGGCCTGTTTAAGATCAATGTAATGACTGTTGAGATAAATAAAAGTTCTAATTATTCTTACTTACTTGAGTCTAATGAGTTGTGGCATGAACTATTAGGACATGTCAATTACAAAACTTTACGAAAACTGATTAACTTAGAAGTTTTACCAAACTTTGAGTGCAATAAATCAAAGAGTCAAACGTGTGTGGAATCAAAGTATGATAAGCATCTGTATACGTCCGTTGAAAGGAATTCCAATCCCTTAGACTTAATCCACACAGACATTTGTGTTATGAAGTCAACACCATATCGTGGTGGAAAAAAATATTTTATAACTTTTACTGACTATTCCACTTGGTACTGTTATGTTTATTTGCTAAATAGTAAGGATGAAGCAATAGATGCATTTAGGAAATACAAAACAGAAGTTCAAAATCTGTTAGAGAAAATGATCAAAATGATAAGAAGTGATTGGGGTGGAGAATATGAATCTCTTTTCTATGGAGATATGTGTAGAAAATGGAATTATCCATCAAACTATTACCTGTATTCACCTCAATCAAATAGAATTGCGGAAAGGAAGAACTGAACATTAACAAAAATGATGAATGTCTTACTCATAAGTTCTGGTTTACCGCAAAACTCGTGGAGGAAAGCTATCATGAAAGCTAACTGTATACTCAATAGAGTGCCCCATAATAAAACACTTTCAATACCATATGTAAAATAGAAATAAAGAAAACCCAACATGAAATCTTTCAAAGTATGGGGGTGTCTAGCAAAAGTTCAAGTCCCTATGCCTAAAAGGGTGAAAATAGGACCTAAGACTGTGGACTGCATGTACATTGGATATGCTAAAAAAAGTAAAGCATGTAGATTTTTGGTTCGTAAATTCGAACATCCAGATATCAATAAAAATATGGTAATTGAATTAGATAATGTTAAGTTCTTTGAACATATTTATCCGTATAAAACTGGACATGAGCAGTCTAGTGGGGGGTGATCTAAACTACCTCGACATGAACTAAGAGAGAATATGCATAATGATGAGAATCCAAGGCGTAGTACACATCAACGAACGTCAACTTCCTTTGGATTAAATTTTGTAACATTTCTCCTAGAAAATCAGTTCAAACGTTTAAAGAAGCTATGTCATCTTCAGACCGATCCTTATGGAAAGAGGCAGTCAATAGTGAGATTAAATCAATCTTGAGCAACCATACTTGGAAATTGATTGATCTTCTTCCAAGAAATAAAACTTTAGGTTCTAAATAGATCTTCAAAAGGGAAATGAAAGTAGATGGTACTATTGACAAGTACAAGGCAAGACTTGTAGTGAAAAGATTTAACCAAAAGGAAGGTCTTGATTATTTTGATATATACTTACTTGTAATGAGGATAACATAAATTTGGAAGTTAGTTGCCATGGCTAAAATATATAGTCTGGAAATTCATAAAATAGATGTGAAAACACCATACCTAAATGGAGAATTGGAGGAAGAAATTTACATAGAACAACCTGAGGATTTTGTGGTTCCTGGTAAAGAAAAAAAGGTGTGCAAACTTGTTAAGTCACTTTATAGACTAAAACAAGCACCCAAACAGTGGCATGCAAAGTTCGACCAAGCTATGTTGGCAAACGTCTTTAATATAAATGAATGTGATAAATGTGTTTACATTAAAGACACACCAAATCACTAAGTCATTGTTTGTTTATATGTGGATGACATGTTGATCATCAATATATAGAGATGTTTCTAACATAAATGCTATGAAACGAATGCTTGAGAGCAAGTTTGATATAAAAGACCTTGGAGTTGCGGATGCGATCTTAGTCATAAGAATCCATAAAACTCTACAAGGTTTGGCATTGTCACAGTCTCATTACATTGAAAAAGTACTTGACAAGTTTAAGTATTTGGATTTCGGTATTGCCAAGACTCCATTAGACGTGAGTTTTACACTTCAAAAGAATGAATGTGAAAGTGACTCACAGTTAGACTACCCAAGAGTGTTGGAAAGTTTAATGTATATCATGAATTGTATGCGACCAAAAATAGCATGTGCTATTAGTAAATTGTGCCGGTACACTAGTAATCCCAATCAAACTCATGGATGACAATGAAAAGAGTTTTTGGGTATCTAAAACATACTCAAGACTATGCTTTGCATAATAACAAATATCCAGTGGTAATTGAAGGATAAGTGATGCAAATTGAATCACTGAATGAATGAAGTAAAATCTACGAGTGGATATGTATTTACGTTAGGTGGAGGAGCAGTCTTTCAGAAATCATCCAAACAGATATGTATTGCCCGCTCTATAATAGAATTTGAATTTATCGCATTAGATAAAGTTGGTGAAGAAGCTAAATGGCTCCAAAATTTCTTGGAAAATGTTCCTTATTGTCTTAAACCATTAGCACCAGTATGTATAAATTATGATAACCAAGCGGTGATAAGTAGGGCAGGGGGCATGATGTATAATGCTAAATCTCGTCATATAAGATGGAGACATACTACTGTTAGAGAACTACTCTTTAGTGGAATTACCACTGTTGACTATGTGAAGTCAAAGGATAATGTGTCGGATCCACTTACAAAAGGCCTATCTAGAGAGGGAGTTAAGAGATCATCGAAGGAAATAGGTCTAAGGCCTAGGAAAAGTCAGCATAGCGGTAACTCTACCTAGCAGAATGGAGATCCTAAGATCTAGGTTCAAGAAGATCAAATAAAGTTGTGATTGATGGTACAACATTGTCAATATACTCAATTTATTCTCATGATGAAGACAATGTTCAGATAACAAGGATAAGGCTTATGGTTTGAAGCTTTTAATGGTTTCTAAGTTTGGCAGGTTTGACCAAATAGTTTGATCTATGTGACTAAATACTTAGGAATCACCTATGTGAAGGTTAAGTGTGGAATCCATTTTAAAGAGAATGTTCGTAAAGGATGTTCGTAAAGGACTATTCTCTACGTTTTCATTAAATTAGGACATGTTCATAGCCGAAACAAATAAAACTATGAGAACCATAAATGATAAAAGGTTGGTTGTGTGATTTGTGTTGTCTAAGTGTACATTAAAGTTTGACGGTTCAAAGACAAAATCTATCGATTGATCGAGTGCATCCGATGCATGTTCACTACGGAAAGTTCAAAGAAAAACCTACTTATCAAGATACAATTAGTCTTTGCTTGTTAATCACACACCTTTCTTTAAATGTCTTGTTAAAATAGCCACTCCCCATTCATGTGGGGGGATTGTTGGGTTTTTAAGAGGTGTGAATGGAAAATTAATAGGTGGTATTTTCAAAAAGACACTAAGATAAAGGATGTAATTTGAATAGGCACATTTTTAGATTGAATGGTTATGACATTTCTAATGGGTTGTGACTTTTTTTAAGAGTTGCATCTTTTTCGAAGAGTTGTACCTTTATGAAAGGGTACACCTTTCTGAACCATTGCTTCTCTTCATGAAGCAATGCCTTGATAGCTATAAATACCTAAATTTTTCCTTAGGTAAAGACAATTTTGAGTAGAAAAATGATCTTCTTCTTCTTCTAAAAGTTCTCGTGTGATCATCAAATCATTGAGTGTGTTCAAAGTTTCTAAAAATTTGAGGTGACGCTATTTTCAGAAAGAGAATCATTTTATCCTGGTAGGATAGATTCCATAACCTTGGGTAATTGAGGGGAATAAATTCCTTAAGGGCACACCATGTATTCGGTTGACTTGATTCTATAATTTTTAGCTTCATCTTCTTTCTTAAAGTTTATAAACACATCATTTTGATAGATCATTTGATTATTTATTTGAACTTGTGTTTGAAGTTATTGTAACTTCATTGTAGTTCTTGAAAGTTGTTCTTGAACTTATTATTGAAGTTTGGGTTGAAACATACAGATTTTTATACTCGAAACAACAGGAATCCGACAATGAATTAAGTCTTGATGAAAGTGGTCAAGGGAACTCAAGGGAACACTTTGATTGATGTATACGTGTAACATTGTGTTCAAGAACTCCAACTAGCTAGTACTCTAGAACATGTTTTTGTCCATGTAGTTTTCAAAGTGAACCTAGGATTTCCCCGAAACACTTCAGTCGAGCTTCAAACAACAAAGTAAGACCTCATGAAGTGGTCAAGGGAACTCTCGGGAACACCTAGATAGATTTATACCCAAACCATTGTATTCTTTATCTCCAGCTAGCGCCCTTGCACTTCTGCTTATTGGTGTAATTTTCATAGTGAGCCTAGGAGTTCCACCAAACACTTTAGCAGGACTTCACACAACGAAGTAAGACCTCATGAATTGGTGAAGGAAACACTCAATGACACCTTGATAGATTTATACTTGAATTATTGGGCCTATAATCTCCAGCTAGTACCTTTGCACTTCTGGTTGTTTGTGTAATTTTCAAAGTGAACCCAAGAGCTTTACCAAACTCTTCAGCAGGACTTCACACAATAAAGTAAGACCTCATAAAGTGGTTAAGAAAACTCTGAAGAGCGCCATGATAGATTTAAACATGAAATATTGTGTTCATCATCTCCGGCTATTACACTTACACTTCTGCTTGTTTTTGCAATTATTAATGTGAACCCAGGCGTTCCCCCAAAAACTTCAACAAGGCTTCACATAACGAAGTAAGCCCTTATGAAGTGGTCAAGAGAACTCTCAGGAATACCTTGACAAATTTATAAGCGAACGATTGTGTTCATCATGATATCCAGGGAGAATTTCTATTTGTTTGTGTAACTTTTAAAGTGATCCCTATAGTTCCACCAAACGCTTCAGCAATGCCTCAAACAACAAAGTAAGCCCTTATTAAGTGGTTAAGGAAACTCTCAGGAACACCTTGATGAATTTAGACAAATAATTCATAGTCTCCAACTAATACTATATCACTTCTACTTATTTGTGTAATTTTCAAAGTGTTGAGATGTATAATGTTTGGTGATTGACAAGATAATTAAAACATATTAGTTGAAGTGGTCCATTGATATGCAGAGTCAAGGATGCAAGTCCACTAATACATGAAGACAAAAACACTTGGTTTCAAAAATGGATAAGCTGATACAGTTGATAAACTCAAAGTATTGATCACGTGTGAAATAGAATACTTTGAGGATGATTACAATACTTGAGGATAAGAGTGGTTGAGCTAAAGTAGGAGTTCTACTTGAATAAGGAGTTTCACTTCACAATAAATTTTGAAGAGTTGAGAGTTGCACAAGTGATGGATGTCTAATATGATGAAGGACTCTTTGGAGAGTTGTGGTTAAATAGAGATATTGACTTGAACAGTTACTCATGCACTTAAAAAGGAAAGGGCGATTGGCAAATTGACTTGCGGTTTCATAGCTTAAAGAAACACATAGTTGAACCTGGTGCTATTACTTAGAAAATTAGGTGTCTTAGTTTCTATATATTATGTTGGTTCTTGGGTTGTAATGTTTATGTAATTCTAGTCTTAGTGAAGTATTAATTTAGTTAGGATCACTGTCTTCAAGTTGGGGAACTCGAAGACTTGGAAACACAAACCTTGGGAGGTTTGTGTGTTTTGTAGAAGTAGGAATTAGAGTTTATAATTACTAGATTACATAAGTCTTGTAATGTGTTGTTTGTTGAGGCTCAAAGTTGTTTGGTGAAGTTTGGGTTAAAATCCTGTAGAGGTACAGGTGGTGATTTATTACAACTTTTTGAGCCGGGTGTTTTCCACGTGAAAATCATTATCTCATTTACTTACTGTTTTAGCTTTGTTGAAACACGTTAGACAACCTGTTTCATTGATAGAAAACTATTAAGCTAAAATAAGTAAATCAGTATGTCTAGTTCTCTATCACAAAGTGATCTCAAGAGTTCCCCTAAAAACTTCAGTAGCATTTCAAAGAATGAATAAAGCACTAATGAAGTGGTCAAGGGAACACCTTGATAGATTTATATGTGAACCATTGTGTTCATCATCTCTAGTTAGTTCTCTCTTGCACTTGAACTTGTTTGTATAGTTTTCAAAGTGAACCCAAGAGTTCCCTCGAACACTTCAGCAGGGCTTCACACAAAGAAATAAGCCCTCATGAAGTGTTCATGGGAACTCTCAGTAACATCTTGATAGATTTATATGTGAACCATTGTGTTCATCATCTCAGCTAGTACTCTTGCACTTTTGCTTATTTATGTAATTTTCAAAGTGAACCCGAGAGTTCCCCCAAACACTTTAGCAGGGGTTCACACAAAGAAATAAGCCCTGATGAAGTGGTCAAGGGAACTCTCAGTAACATCTTGATAGATTTATATGTGAACCATTGTGTTCATCATCTCAGCTTGTACTCTTGCACTTTTGCTTGTTTGTGTAATTTTCAAAGTGAACCCGAGAGTTCCCCCAAACACTTCAGCAGGGCTTGATATAAAAAGTAATCCCTCATGAAGTGGTCAAGGGAACTCTCAGGAACGCCTTGATAGATTTATACGTGAACCATTGTGTTCATCATCTCCGACTAGTGCTTTTGCACTTCTACTTAATCAACTGTGTAATTTTCAATGTGAACACTTGGAGTCCCCCCAAACACTTCCCCGGAGTTTCAAACAATATATGAAGTAAGCCCTCATGAAGCTTTCAAGGAAATTAGAAGAAAAACCTTTATATATAGACTTGATAACCAATTTTGTTCAGCTATCATCTCCTAGTAGTACTCTTGAACTTCTACTTGTTTGTTTAATCTTGTTACAACATAGATTCCTGGCTGTTTATATTGTGTTTGTACGTAAGAAAATTCCTTTCCAAATGTGAAAGTGGTGTTTGAACTGCGTTATGGGGTGACACTACATTGAATCTGGCTACAAATATAGGCAATATTAAAGTTTGGGAATTTCAGGATAAAAGGGTAATATATTCCTTCTCCTTACCTTTGTTCTTTCAATCCTTATTGTGCTTTTCCCTTTTTTCCTTTTATGTCTAAAAGTTTGGGTGATGACTGCACTTGCTAATTCTTATACCAAGGTTTTAACTTCTTTTAAAAAGAAAATAAAAATTGTGATATTAAATATGGACAAACCTAGACCATCTTCATTATTTTTTCTTTCATCAATTTTCTGGAAATAATGGATTCACTGGCTAATTCTTTGAGTACTACATTATGACTATTTTCATATCTTGTTTTATCTACGTCAATTTTCTGTTAAATAAATTTAAAGAATCATATAACTACACCAAAAAGTTTAGCTACTTTGACTCTTCTGTGAAGGAGGAGGTGTATATTTTATAAAGATCTTCTAGATATCTTGTCCATTTTGCTTTATGACTGATAAATAAAAAAGTGTCAACAAGAAATATATATATATATAAAAGCTTCATGAATTAATTTTATTTGTGCATGGAATGTAGAACCCTTTATTTTTGTAGCTACAAGCTGAGGCTGGTAAGAACATAGAATTCTTCTAGGTATTTTATAAATTAAATTGTTTAAAATGGTGGGGGTGTTTTATAAGACTAAAAGAATGTTAGACAACCACTTATTTTTGCCGTCACATGGATAACAATGCAAACCAAATTCAATATTAAATCTTAAAATTATATTCTGAGCCTTTTGTATCAGGGAATTTTTCTTGTTTCGAATTCAGAAAGGCTATTTACCTAAACTATAAAGGTCATTCAATATGGTATACAGCGATTACAGAATTAGACAAACGTCAATGTCTATTTAAATAACCATCCCTAATTAACTTTTAAAAAATTACAAAACAACAAGTATCTTCAAGATACACGGGTATATAAGGACAGTGACGTACGTAGGTGTCACGATCCGAACCGAGGTTCTGGCCGCGATGGGTATCTCGAACCACGAAGGCACGAGAGATCCTTAGCATACTATCATAAGCATAATTCATACATAAATCAAAGTGTGGAAGATATAAAGAAATTCAAGTTGATCCTATGATCAATATATATCAATAAGGTTATGACAATGCAATACTCAAATTCCGTCTATGAAGCCTCTACTGAGAACTAACTGTCTAGGCCGGGATAAGGCCCCCGACTGGACCATAAACTAAATTAGATAAACATATGAATAACATGACTTCCGAAAGATGGATAGCTCACCAACTCTGTCACATCCATAGTTTCTACTAATGTGATGGACAATGGGATTGTACCTCAGAACCTGTACTATGGGGGGTCAATACTTGAAAAGTATTGGTATGCGTAACAATCCAAAAATAATATATATTCTATATAACATAGTCAAGAGAATGTTTGAAAACTACATAACATAATAGAGTTTAAAACACATGGGCATAATTCAAATTCAATGCACATAATCAAATGCATATATATATATATACACACATACATACATGCATATATCTCACATGCCGATATAGGGAACAAGGCTTAATATGCAATTTAAAACCTTAACCTGGGATATGTAGCTTAATCATCATAAAATCCACCCACGAGTTATATGGGTCCAGTGTCCCCACCTACCCCCCACCCCCTCCCGGATGGACCCTAGTGCGTGTTAGCAGCACGAACTGGAGATATCATCAAAGGCTGGGGGTTCCTATGTACCCTTCGCCAACCATGATACAATTATATATACACTTTGACGATTTTCGTTGTACCCCACAAGCACACGGTCATTAAGACCAATCCTCACATCGGCAAACATGAGTTTTCAATATCAGTCCTCCGGACTCACACCTTCATGGCTATCTAACACAACCCCCTTTAATCCTAATTAAAACATTAAGTACATAACCCATACACCAATTGCAAAAATCAATTATTAAGGTATTATTAAGTGGTATCATCATACCAACTATAGCTTGCAAGCAATGTCAATAATCCAACACTTTGGGGATTTCTTCATACCCCACAAACTCCATTAATAATATCACTTGGGGGATTCCTTCGTACCCCACAAGGTTTTCATAATCTTTCTTATCCATTTTTTCATTTATGCAATGCATTAGTTTCAAAGAAAATAAGCCAAACTAAATGATAATTCACATTTCAAAATCAATTATGCAAATGAGTTTAGGTTATTACCAATTTCCATACCAAAATCAATTATTTGGGGATTCCTTTGTACCCTTATTGCCATGTTCTACAAATTTGGGGAATTCATTGTACCCCAATTTCATCCACCATTTACATGCACCCCAATAAGTGTACAAACCAACTATTTAATGTATAATAGTTCAATAGAAATCATGGAAAAAATATTCAAACAATTTATACCCAAAATCTTCAACCCATAGTTCAAAAGCCAGGATCAAAACCATGAATAATAAACCAATTTTCATGTCTTTAAGAAAATATAAGTTCAAGGAGAGAGATACATGCACTTAAATCACTTTTCAAAACTCATAGCATATGTACACATGACTAACTCAAGTTCATGGGAAAAAAACCCTAGAAATTTCATAATTTCACCAAACATGGGTTCATGAATATGCATGCTCTTTTAGCGGTTTTCAAAACCATTACATATACATAATTATATATCTTTAAAGCTTGTTAAAATATAAAATCTACGCCCATGAGAGTTAGGATAGTCTCACATACCTTGAAAACAAAGAAAACGTAGAGAAATTTAACCCTTGGAGATTAAAATTCTCAAACCCTAGGTAGTTTCTCCTTTCTTGCTTATGGAATGATATTTAGGGATTTACATATATGAAATAACGTGTTTTAAGACCTTATATTTGTCCATAAAGAGTTGGGAATGGTTTAGGGATGATAAAAGATCTTAATGCACTTAAAATAAAATAAAATAAAATAGAACAAAATTTGATCCCCGAAAGGGGCTCTGCATCACGCCCCTATCGTGGACCACAAGATATACGGCACAAACCAAAAGTGGAGGTGGAGGTCCATGATGTGGAGCCATACAATATCTCCTCCAATGGATCTTCGCGATCCCTCCATGGCGCGGTCCCAACGCAGACCTGACGTAGTGCCTCACTAAAGCACACATAACTTACGATTCAAAACTCGAATTGACGAACGATGAGTTACGTTGGAAAGGGGGATCAAAGGAATTTAATTTGTTATATAATGGGCCACATAACTCGTTATATTATAAGAGTAATAGTCATTGAAATTTGACCCAAGAGAAATCATATACCAAAATTCAATGGATAGGAAAGTGCTCAACTTTGAGTTAGGTGATATTTAAGACTTCAATCCATCTCCGAAGATGTTCCTACCCAAAAGAATCATTAATCACACTTATTTATAAGTAGAACCCATTGGGTTCGGGTCTATATATGTAGTAAAGATGGTCCAACTTCTAGCCCAAAAATGCAGGGTATTACATTATCTCCCCCTTGGGATTATTCGTCCTCGAATGATGGGTAGGAACTTGTTGAAGCTCTAAAAGTATGGAATGAAGGAAGTAACCTCCCATTAGCAATTTTTCTCAACAAAACTTGAAAGGCATCAAAAAAGTTTCTTGATAACCCCTAGTGAATCATGTAAGCACGAAGTATGAGATAATCAGAATTGACATAGATATGACTTTGCACGTGAGTTCTATGGATCATAATCATAACAACATAAGGCATGAGTTTATTTGGTGACCCTAGGTATGATTTACATTGGTACTAAACATGAAATAATATTTCGCGAGACATAGGAATAGAGGTACTCTTCGTCTCACATGATATGAAGAATAGTCTTTAAGCTTAACAACACTCTCCAACTATGCATTTTACCACGAAAAACCCACTTCATCATTTCGAACTTACAATTCCCCCACAACATACCTAACTACAAGAGTTTGAGTCCTACTGCATAGTACTTCCCTGATAAAGCCTAACACGGAGTCAAAGGTGCTCGCTTACATTATGGGATCCTATACTCTACATCCCTTTAAGAACATTACTTCACCTTATCACAATAATCACACCCCCTCAGGTCTTAAATTAAGGAGTACTAACCATATAGCGCATTGGTTAGTGTTTTCATAAATCACAACATTCAAGCCCATCTTTACTACATCCACTTTATGAATCTCCCCACTTAAATCAGCAACTTTAATCACTCTCACAAAGATTTTCACCACATATCCATTTCCTAAATTATTTCACACAAAAAAATTCCTCTCCTTCTTCCCTCTTCGCCTACAACCTTGGCTCGAGTAGTCACACCAAAATTTAACACAATAAGAAACATCTACTCTCTTATCTAAGATACTATTATGATTTTATTATCGCTATCATACTAACATACGGAGGGTCATTGAGGAACCAAAGCACAAGCATCAAGAATAGGAGTAACACTATTCAATTAGAACTTATATTAGTTTATCTACCCAGAGTGGAGACCGAGATGTAAGATACGATATAATAGGCACAAGTGCTTCATATAGCAAATGTCTGGATCATAAATAGAGAGTCATTCGGGCATAAACATACACAGCATGGGTACTTAGAACTAGGCATAGTGAGAAACATGAGAACATATATCATGAGTTGTATAGCGTAAAACCTAAATTCATGTAGTCAATGATTGAGACAAGGATTGCCACTTGAAGCTATTTCTCCTCATTTAAAGAACTAAAAGTGGACATGAGTTTGCATAAACCTTATCGATCTAGGCTAGAGCCGACGTAAAATGACTCGATAACATATAGAAAGAATAATTTCTTAGAACTAAGCATAAAATAATACATGGAATTATGGATCATGAGCATCATAACTTAGAGCATGAACACTTGGAATCTTGAATTGTTGAAGGACTTTATTGCTTCTGGTTTAGAGGTCGGAACATTGACATAAGTTGTATAGAGGACTCAAACCATAGGCATAGGCATAACTTGAATACATAAGACATTGATAGATATCCTCTTAAATTGAAGTATGAGGAGTTTACTTGAATAGAAATAGATTTATCATGACTATTTACTAAAACTTGTCACCATGAGAAAATTCAAGAACTACCTTAGTCCATCATCTCCCCCTTAGATCAAAGACACAATCCTATACTTATGGATATATCCTTTCATCGAATCTATAACCATAAATCTCAACACAATTGGGAGGGGGGTATCACTATAAACATGAACGTCAGACTTGCCCTGATGAACTATATAGAAAAAGTACTAACTTCTTGCTATGACATTCCTCCCAGGTGCACTACTCTTAACTTTCTCTAGCCTCCAAGATTGAAATCTAACCTCACTACCTATCAACCTTATCTTGGGAAAAAGAGTGACTGTAATACCCCAAACTTTCTTTAAGTCAAATCTAGTCTCCAAAAGAGTTAGTGATGACTTCCTAAATGATTAATGTTTAAATCAGTTAGAATTTCCCCAATTTCAAATTTTTATCATATGGGAAATTGAATTATTTTTCCAATGATACCAATTTCTTCTAACTCCAGTATCGGAGTAAAAAGTTATGGACGTTTTACAGAGAACTGTCGGAACTGCCCAGAATCGATGGTCAGGCCAATGGACCGTCGAGCTAGCGATGGACCGTCGCCCAAGTCGTGCAACTAAGGCAGTGAACACGACTTCTGGTCAAGTGCGACGGCCAGGACCAATGGACCATCGAGATAGAAACAGACCATCGCCCAAACCATCGCAGACGAGGCAGAAAGTTCAGGTCCTGGCCAAGAGCGACGATCAGGACCGACGGACCGTCGACCAAACCGTCGCCACTTCCGATCAGCAATTTTAAGCCATTTTTCCACCCATTTTGACCCCTAATTATACCAGACCAGAGCTCATAACTTCTTTATTCATCCACAACACTAAATTAGAGTTTCTCTCAAAAATCAATCCTCAAGAACAAGAAACCCTAGGTTCTTAATTCCAAGTCAAGAATTCAAGATTTCCTCCACCGATCTTTAAGAAATCATCCACCCAGGTATGTCAAGTGTTGATTCATGGGTTCCTTTCATCCATGAAGCTCAAGAAACCTTATTTGAAATATAACTTTGGATTCCATAGTATGAATTGAAACCAAAATTGATGAATCCATGTTTCTCCCTTATGTTTGATATGACTCCCACGTTATTGCTATTCTTTGTAATGTATTGACGTAATGCTCATGAGAATAGGCTTATGAAATTATGATAAGTTTAAATGCATTCCTATTCATGTGTAAGCTTATAGTATGTGAATACTTCATAAAAATGCCCAATGATTGTACTATGAATTGTTGACTAAGGTCATATGTCAAGAAGTGTCATGTCTTGTCAGTTTCATGCTATCGAGTCCTGGGGGTACTTGTACCCAATAATTTAGCTATGTGCCTAGAGCCAGTGTTATGTTTTCCAGATACTCTCAGTCAAGCCATGATTCATAGAACTCAGTCAGTCATCTGACTCAGCAAAACTCAGTAATCTCAGAAATTTATTAATCTCAGTAGTGTTCCGTCAGACAACGGAACTCAATGAACGTAGTCCAGTTCAATTTAGTTAATCATGTTCAGTATCTATTCAGATGGGAGTAGGATTCAGCACTAAGTGATCCCAAGGATAGGAACTCAACTGTTATTAGAGGGTGTGATTCTTAGAAGCAATCCTTGCGCTCCAGAACTACATAGTTAGCGTAGGTTGAGACATCAAACCTACTAGATGAGGGTAGATAAGGTGGCTTATTCTATTATATAAGGGTCCCACCATTCTCCTTAGAGTACCTATTAGATGAGGGATTACTCACAGCTTGTCCTTACCAGTGGTGTGGTATTGACACCCTTCTAATTGAGGTTACAGATTGGACCCCAACTCAATTATATCATCTTATTTGGGGCATGTCAGTTAGATGACTACTTCCCACAGTTACAGTCCCAGTCTCAGTAATAGAACTCAGATAGTCTATAGAATTCAGAATTGTCAGACACAGTCATTCAGATAATAGTATATCAGTTACACAAAATTTATGTTATCAATATTCAGATTCAGTGATGTCATGATCTCAGTTACAGTTCACATATTCATGCATGTATTCTCACGTTCATGTTATTCAGTTAGTTAGTATTGTTCATGCATTTAAACCCCTTGCATTCTACCTACCTCACTTGCATACCAGTACATTCAATTATACTAACGCATTTGAAATATGGTGTTTTATACCATAGGTTTAGAAGCACAAGCTCTAGAGCATCCTTAGTAGATCAGACATTCAGCAGCCAGACTAGAAGTGAGTCTTCATCATTCGAGAATATCATGGTTATTTTATTACTTTATTATTTTGGTAGTTCGAAGATAGTTGGGGATATGTCCCATCAACTCCACAGTTTTTAGATAGTTTAGAGGCTTCCAGACTATAGCATGTTCAAACAGTTATTTCAGATTTGTTTTGGTATTGATATACCGTATTTCCAGATGTTATATTTTATCATATATTTGAACCTTATGGCCTTTGAGCCTTTTTCTGCATTTTTACAGTATATTATGCAGTGTTCAGTTATAGATATCAGTAATGGGTTAGCTTGTGGTCCTTCGGGGTCATGAGAACTGTATAGCATTTCGGGTACCAGATTCGGGGCGTTACAGTGACCCTTAGAGAGTAAACAGGAGTTTAAAGGCTTAAAAATGGGTTATAAAATATTGGACAGCCTATTGGAAATAAAATGACCAAAATAACCTTAAAACACTTTTAAAATGAAACCCCTTCGACGAAATAAGGGAGGTCCGCGGTGTGAAGCCCAAGGCAAACTCACCCCTTTGCGATGCACGACCTAATTTTCATGCACAAACTTTCCTCAATACATTAGAACCTATCCTGGGATGTCTTATATTCAATCTAGGGACCATGTAGGCTTGTTTAAAGAACAATTTAGACTCCACAAACACTCAGGCTGTTACAAACTCATTACTCCAGCACTAATCCTCATGATATACATATATATACATCACAATTTTTCCGCTCAAACTTCTCATAAGTTATCAACCTAGGCCTTTTTCACATATTACATCAAGCCTACTAATTCATTCCCATAAAATATGCATCATTAATCTAAAGTTATTATTCTTATCACCACAATCCACATCTAAGGTTCAAATCTATAGTCTAGAATCAATCATGTACCACCGATGAAGAAAGCCACATACTATATTAGTCAATCAAATTGGGAAATCAACCCAAATTCCTTCTTTCACTTAATTACGACCTATAAACACATCCCCTCCATGACATTACTACTATACCTCAGAATCTACTACATACCTTCTCACATGTTGTACTAGTTTACAACTATTAGAGAAAACAAAACCAAGTGGGGTAAAGTCACATAGTAAGGATAGTCGATCTTACTCTTATAATATAACCCATTACGATTTAGAGAATATTCTACTTTCACTCAACATATCTACTTACACGTGCATACAACCCAACTACTTTCAAGATTGTATAAACACCAGTGGGGCCCTACTTATAACTAATTAACTAATCTACCCCCTTTGTAATCACAACCTATAAATGATTTCTACAACCACCATAACTATCTATCTTGAACTCCTTACCTATTTTATATAAATAATAATCATAGAAAATCACTTCCTCTACAAACTACCATACGGCCTGCAAACCTTGCTACAATATTAGGCCATCACCATAAAATGGTACACCACCCTTCACTCAAAGGTTATACAACTAAAACTAACTTCTTTACTCAAAAGCTACCCTCATTATGAATTCTAAACTTATGACTTCATATCACTAACTCTGGGATCATCTTAATACTCATTGGTAATAACACCTTAACTTATTTATCTCTCAGGTGGAAATATTATTCCAAAATTTTGCTACATATCATTACCCTTAAGCATTACATCTGCAATAAGGATTCTAAAATAGATTTAATACACTTCGTACCTCAGGTTGAAAAGCATAATTTCATTAATATAGAGGTATACACTCAAATCAATACAATTTGAAACGCTAACGAACTCTTCTCAAGTCCTTGTGCTATTTCATAACTTTATGGATAACACTATCAGAAAGGAACCCATTGTTAAGAATCTAAACTCTTGAACTTATATCGCCTCGACTATGAGGCATGGCCCATAAAATTAGAGCAAGAAAGAAATTTGGATAACTTTCAAATGGACAACACTATAGCACGAACTAGAATATGAAAGAATATGAAACATCTCCTAAATGCTTATAGTCTCTTGATTATAATTGTGGTGCACAACACACTCATAAACAAGACTCTACACACCCTGGGACCATGAACCATTCTATGACACCAAACTTGTCATGAACTGAGTCGAGGCCCTAGCCGCTAATGGGTATCCCAAACTATGAAGGCCCGAGAGACCCCTTTGTATACTATGATAAACATAATCCATACATAAATCAAAGTGTGAAAGATATAAAGAAATTCAAGTTGATACTATGATCAATATATATCAATAAGGTTATAACAATGCAATATTCAAATTTCGTCTATGAAGCCTCTACTAAGAACTAACTGTCTAGGCCGGAACGAGGCCCCCGATTGGACCATATGAATAACATGCCTTCAGAAAGATAGATGGTTCACCAACTATGTCATATCCATAGTTTCTACTGATTTGATGGGCCATGGGATTGTGCCTGAGAACTTGTACTATGGGGTCAACACTTGGAAAGTATTGGTATGCGAAACAATCCAAAAATAACATATATTTTATATAACATAGTTGAGAGCATTTTTTAAAAACAACTTGACATAACAGAGTTTAAAACACATAGGCATAATTCAAATCCAATGCATATATACATATATATATATATATCACATGTCGAGATTGGGAACAAGGCCTAAAATGCAATTTAAAACCTTAGTCTGGAATACGCAGCTTGACCATTAAAAAATCCACCCATGGGCTATATGGACCCAGTGTCACACTCTGGATAGGCCCTAGTATGTAATACCCCGTACATTTCTAAGCTAAAACACGAATCGTTGTTCCTGCATGTGAAACCTCTTATCCTGTAATTCGTATTTGAGTACATGACTTACCATGAGTATCCTAGTGAGAAGAAGCTTATGATGTGTTAAATGTACTCATATGAGTCACTTAAGGTAATGCAAGCTAAGAGTTTTTGAATCCATCAAGTTTTAGTATTTGATTTCGCAAGGGTCATCTTTGAATGAGCATAACTTGATGAATATATTGTTTTCTTATATATTTCGAACCACCAAATTGTATAGAATCGTATTATATTTCCAAAGATACCAATTTTACCAAAATCCAACACCCGAGCAAGAAGATATGGCTTTGCAAAGTGGAGTGCATCGCCTAACCAATCGCACATGGCTACTGGAATGGGTGTGTGATAGGTTGTGCGACGCACACCCTCAAGTGTGCAATAAGGTGTAAAACGTATACCTTAGCTTATGCGATAAGGTGTGCAGCGCACACCCTAGCATATGCGATGAGGTGTGCGACGCATACTTAGGGTTACAGAAACAAAAACACTCTGTTTTTGAGTTATTTTGAAGACAACTAAGTCTTTTAACACTTCTTACACGTCCCTAAACTTAACCTTATGAATTTAACTGTTCCTAATCACATCATAACCCTATTATTAGTTTAATCACATCATCTAAGAGTACGATAGGAGCAAAAAACTAGGGTTACACAATCAAGATTGAAGGTCCAATCTTTCAATAATTTCATTACCATAAAGGTATGTGGGTTTTTTCAACAAGAACACTCTTTCGTTCTTGTGCCCAAAGTTGGTTTTCTTTTACGAAGATACATGATTTTATACTTTTTCCTATGAATTTGAAGTATGAATTTATACCTTATATTGCTTTCATGAGAATGTTGATATGGTTATACATAAAGCTGAACTTTTTAGAATTTAAAATGATTTATATATATGTCTACGATATAAAACGTAAATCTTGAAGGTTTTATTGTGATATTGATATATGGGTCTTTGAACCCTATTTGAGATTGTTATTTTTGAAAAATCATGTGTTATAAGCATCTTGAGAATTGACATGATGTAGAAAGATTTGACCTTTTTGGTAGTAAAAAGGTTAATTTTGAACCCAAGTGAGAAAAGAAATCCACACCATTTGATTGAATTATGATTAAAGGGGTAGCATATTGGCTCCCAATGCAAAGTATTGAATTATGTAAGGTGGATTGTCTTTTAAAAATTCTTTGCTAAGTCCGGGAGTAGTATTTAGCATCGAGTGGGGAAGTGTGGTACTTTTCTAAAACTACGTGCCCCCGTAGGATGTGAGCCTGAGGCTGATATAGTGATCACTAGTGAATGAATGAATTATTAAAGTCCTACTCCGATGGAAAGGATAGGACGGCTCTCCCCAATGTGGGTTGAACGTTGGACTCCATGTAGCTCACATGAATTATGTCGGTTATGAGAAAGTCCCATAGTGTGTCTCTACTCTATCTAAGATAAGTGTGTATGATTTGAAAACTATGATTTCTGAGAAAGTTTCTTGTTTCCGAAAGATTGAAATGTATGCTCTAAAGAGAGTTGTTTTAAGACTTGATTACTTTACTAGTTTGAAACCGAGAAGAAAGTGAATTGAGAATTTATTGTAATGACTCACTTGTTTTACTTTACATGTATTATTCATCCATGATTATGATGGTTTAAATTAAGCTAAGTGAGTCATTTATATCAGCATGCATGTTTATTATAAATATTGTGATATTTGATTATTGAAATTGCACACACACCCATATACTCGATATATTTTTCCATGGTACTGACCCACATACTCGTATGTGGACTATATTTTCTCGTAATGTAGATTCAGGCGCTCAGTCGCAACCTCAATAGTGATTCCCGAGCACGTTGATCTACATCTTCTGCAGTGGTGAGTCCTCATGATTCGAGGACGTGTTATTCTGACTTTTAGTTTCATTATAAGTTGATTACTTTTGTTTCTTTGAGTTCAAGTTAGTTGGGGTCTGTTCCAATAGCTCAATAGTACATTGAGTAGTAGAGGCTTGTCAGGCTGGATTTGTCAGAATTGTCGAAGGTTCCGTATTTTGTTACTTTTACAGTACTTATCCTCATTTCATTTAGACTTGATACAATGGGTTTTCATGATATTGCTTTTAACATCTTTATTTAAGTGTTTAGATATATTAGCAGGCTCAAAGGGTTAGCTTGGGGCTACTGATAGCCTTAAGCACCGTGTGACATCTCGGTACCCATTTTCGAGGCATTACAAAGTTGGTATCAGAGCCTAAGGTTTAAGGAGTCCTAGGGAGTCTGACAAGCCGTGTTAAGTGGATTCTTGATCATCGGTGTGTTGCGTGCCACATCTATGAGCAAGAGGCTACGAGATGTTTTAGGAAAAAGTTATTCCTTTCTTTCAAGTCCAGCGTGCTTAAACTTGTCTCTTTCAGATATTGATTCGTGCTCTCTTGCTTCAGAAAATGGCTCCTCGTCGAGCTCGTAGAAACAACAATGATCAGCAACCTCAGCCCGATGATTCCCTTAATGTAAATGTATCCCACGCTGAGTTTCGGGAAGCCTTTCGGGCGCTGGCCCAAGATATCACCGCCAATGTTCAGGCAAATCAGGACCCAGTTCCACCTCAGCAGGGAAGTGACTCAGCTGCTGCTAGAATTCATGATTTCATACGGATGAATCTGCCAAAGTTCTACGGATCTAAGGTAGGTGAAGACCCACAGTTATTTCTTGAGAAGGTGGTGAAGATTACGTAGGTGATGCACATATCTGAGGAATAAAGTGTTGAGATAGCATCCTACAGGTTGAAAAACATTGCTCATGAATGGGTTGTTACGTGGAAGAAGGAGAGAGAAGAGGATGTTGCCCCTATGACTTGGCAGGTACTCCAGGATGCGTTCCTGGATAAGTTCTTTCCATTGGAAATGAGGGACGTGAGAGTAGAGGAGTTCATGAATTTGAGGAAGGGACCCATGATTGTTAAGGAGTACTACTTGAAGTTCAACCAATTGGCCAAATATGCTCTTAACTTGATTGTTGATGCTCGCTCTAGCATGAGCAAGTTCGTGACAGGTGTTTCAGGTTTGGTGTTGAAGGAGTGCAGGACTGCTATGTTAAATAGGGATATGGATCTGGCTAGGTTAATGTTTCATGCCCAGCAGATTGAAGCAGATAAGCTCAGGGAGAGAGATAGAGTAAGGGGAAATAAGAGGTCTAGATTTGAGCAGCACGATTATTGTCAGACCAGGTCTCAGAGAGGGAATCGCCCTCAGTTTCAGAGTCGTTCATCTATGCCAGCACCGTCGTCAGCTAGCGTTCCCACGCCTGGAGGCAGTCAGGAGCAAGGAAATAAGCCATCTATGTCTAGGTCTCATCATAGTATTGGTAGCAAGCCTAATTATCCTCCGTGTGCTAAGTATGGTAGGACTCATTCGGGTGAGTGTTGGGGTGAGAAGAGAGGCTGCTTTGGGTGTGGTGACCTGGGTCACAGACTTAGAGTGTGCCCGCATGCCAGGTCGGGGAAAAGTGATATTCTCCCCCAGACTCAGACTACTAGTGCTCCAGCTCCGGTAACTCGTCTAGACCCTACTCAGGGCGCTTCTTCTAGCACCGTTGTTGGTTAGCGCCAGAACAGATTCTATGTTTTTCCATCCCGCCAGGAGAAGGAGGACTCTCCAGATATTGTTACTGGTATGCTCCGTGTTTTCCATTTTGATGTTTATGTGCTTTTGAATCCCAGGTCAAATTTTTCTTATGTGACCCCACTGGTTATTGTGAACTTTGAAGTGCATCCTAAAAATATTCCTGAGCCTATCCTAGTTTCTGCCCTAGTGGGTGAATCTATTATTTTCCAAAAAGTGTATAAAAAGTGTCCTGTTACAGTCCTTCGTAGAGTTATGTTTATGATCTGATAGAGTTAGACATGACAGATTTTGATGTTATCCTGAGTATGGATTGGCTTCACTTTTGCTATGCATCTATAGACTGTCGTACTCGTATGGTCAAATTTTAGCTTCCTAGTGAGCCATTTTTAGAATGGTCTGGAAATTCCATATCCCCTAAGAGTCATTTTATCTCATATCTCAAAGCCAGAAAGCTTATTTCCAAAGGTTGCATATATCATTTGGTTAGAGTCAAAGACACTAAGTCTGAGACTCCAAATCTCCAGTCAGTCAACATTGTTAATGAGTTTCTTGACGTGTTTTCGAAAAATCTTCCAGGGATACCTCCCGATAGAGAGATAGATTTTGGGATTGATCTTCTTCCCGACACCCAACCCATTTCTATTCCTCTCTACCGTATGACACCCGCAGAACTTAAGGAGTTGAAAGAGCAACTCAAAGATCTGTTAGACAAAGGTTTCATAAGGCCCAGTTTCTCTCCTTATGGTGCACCTGTGCTATTCGTGAGGAAAAAATATGGTTCTTTGCGTATGTGCATTGACTATCGTCAGCTTAACAAAGTCACTATCAAAAAAAAGTATCCCTTTCCGAGAATAGATAATTTGTTTGATCAGTTACAAGGTGCGAGTTATTTTTCCAAGATAGACCTTAGATCCGGCTATCACCAACTTAAAGTAAGGGAGTGTGACGTCCCGAAAATAGGCTTCTGAACCCGCTATGGTCATTTTGAGTTTCTTGTCATGTCTTTCGGGCTAACCAATGCCCCCGCAGCTTTCATGGACCTCATGAATCGAGTGTTCAAGCCATATCTTGATATATTCGTTAGTGTTTATTGATGATATTTTTGTATATTCCCGCAATGAGGATGACCATGAAGACCATCTCTGAATCGTCTTGCAAACTCTTAGAAATCATCAATTGTTCACCAAGTTTAGTAAGTGTGAATTTTGGCTAAGGTCAGTTGGGGTTTTGGGTCATATTATTTCTTCCGAAGGTATTAGAGTTGATCCCCAAAAGACAGAAGCTATAAAAAATTGGCCTAGGCCTATCTCTCCATCTGATATTAGGAGTTTCTTGGGTCTAGATGGCTATTACCGCCATTTTGTTGAAGGGTTCTCTTCTACTGCGTCTCCCATGACTCGATTGACCCAAAAGAAAGTAAAGTTTCTCTGGTCTGATTCCTCCGAGAAGAGTTTTCAGGAGTTGAAGACTCGACTCACTTCCGTCCCTGTGTTGACTTTGCCTGATAGTGTAGATGGTTTTGTGGTATATTGTGTTGCTTCAAAAGTGGGTTTGGGTTGTGTGTTGATGCAAGGGGGGAAAGTTATAGCCTACACTTCTAGGCAGTTGAAACCTCATGAGAAGAACTACCTGACCCATGGCTTAGAGTTGGCTGCTGTAGTGTTTGCTTTAAAAATCTGGAGACATTATTTATATGGTGTGCATGTAGATGTTTTTACTGATCACAAAAGCCTGAAGTATGTGTTTACCAAGAGAGAGTTGAACCTTAGACAAAGGAGGAGGTTAGAATTGTTAAAAGACTATGATATGAGCGTGTTGTATCATT
Organism: Capsicum pubescens; assembly: GCA_030864215.1. Taxonomy (NCBI): domain Eukaryota; kingdom Viridiplantae; phylum Streptophyta; class Magnoliopsida; order Solanales; family Solanaceae; genus Capsicum; species Capsicum pubescens. The sequence goes on along the minus strand of CM061548.1, from coordinate 364,389,655 downwards.
CGGGTAAGGCCAATGTAGTGGCAGATGCCCTTAGCAGGGTGTCCATAGGTAGTGTTTCGCATGTTGAGGAAGGTAAGAAAGAGTTGTCTCGTGATGTGCACCATTTGGTTAGGATGGGTGTTAGGCTGCTTGATTCTGCTGAGGGGAGTATGTTAGTTCAGAGTAGTTTTGAATCATCCTTAGTTTCAAAAGTAAAGGAGAAGCAAGACTTAGATCCTAGCTTGGTCATAATGAAGAAGTCAGTCAAATACCAAAGGGTAGAGGTTTTCTCCCAAGAGGGAGATGGTGTGTTAAGGCTGAAGGGTAGGTTGTGTGTTCCGAATGTTGATGAACTAAGGCTGAGAATCATGGCTGAATGCGCGCGGTATTTTATTCATCCCGGTGCTACCAAGATGTGTCGCGACTTGTGGGAAATCTATTGGTGGTTTGGTATAAAGAAAGATATAGTTAAGTTTGTGGCAAAGAGAGCAACATATCAGCAGGTTAAGGTTGAGCACCAGAGACCTGGTGGTGTGATGCAAGAGTTCAGTATTCCTACTTGGAAGTGGGAAGAGATTAATATGGATTTCGTGACTGGTCTACCTCTTTCCCGACGCCATTATGCTTCTATTTGGTTGTTGTTGATAGACTGACTAAGTCAGCTCATTTCTTGCCCGTGCATACATCTTATTTGGCTGAGGACTATGCTAGATTGTATATTCGGGAGTTAGTCATGATACATAGAGTTCCCTTGTCTATCATTTCGGATAGGGGTACTCAGTTCACTTCTCAGTTTTGGAAGGCTTTTCAGAAGGGTCTGGGCACCCAAGTTTATTTGAGTTCTGCATTTCACCCGCAGACGGATGGTTAGGCCGAGAGGACCATCCAGACTTTGAAGGATATGTTGAGAGCGTGTGCTCTCGACTTCAAAGGTAGTTGGTATGATAATTTGCCACTAATTGGGTTCGCGTATAACAACAGTTATCATGCTAGCATCCAGATGGCACCGTTAGAGGCTTTGTATGGTAGAAGGTGTAGATCACCCATAGGTTGGTTCAAGGTGGGTAAGGCTACTATAGTTGGGCCTGACGCAGTATTTGAGGCAATGGATAAGGTGAAGTTGATTAGAGAGAGGTTGAAGATAGCTCAGAGTCGCCAAAAGTCATATGCAGATGTGAGGCGTAGAGACTTGGAGTACGAAGTGGATGATCTGGTGTACCTAAAAATTTCACCCATGAAGGGGGTGAAGAGGTTTGGGAAGAAAGGAAAGCTTAGTCCCCGCTATGTCGGTCCCTATAAGATCCTAAATCGTGTAGGAAGAGTGGCTTATGAGATTGAGTTACCTGCAGAGTTGTCAGCTGTTCACCCTGTCTTTCATGTTTCCATGCTTAGGAAACACGTTGGTGATTGTTTTGTTGTAAATCCTTCAGAAAGACCTAATATGCAAGACAGTCTTTCGTTTGATGAGGTTCCTGTTGAGATTTTAGATCACCAAGTCCAAAGACTAAGGAACAAAGAAGTTCCATTGGTCAAAGTGTTGTGGCAAAATTATTCAGTTGAGGGTGCTACTTGGAAAGATGAAGCAGAAATGCGATCCAAGTACCCACACCTCTTTCCCGCAAGTTCAGATCAAGCCGAAGGTACCATTCTTTCTTACTTCAATCCATTTCTAATAAAGTTGCAGTTGTATATCCATTCCTACTATGAGTTTATGCATTCTATGAAGTATTCAAAAGTTTAGAAAGAAGTGGAATCCATTTAGCAAGATCTTTCATCTGTGTACCCTTAGTTTTTCTCCGTATTCATAACCTATCGAGCGGCATTCGAGGAGAATGTCCCCAAGGGGAAATATTGTAATACCCCGTACATTTCTAAGCTAGAACACGAACCGTTGTTCCTACATGTGAAACCTCTTATCCTGTAATTCGTATTTTGGTACATGACTTACCATGAGTATCCTAGTGAGAAGAAGCTTATGATGTGTTAAATGTATTCATATGAGTCACTTAAGGTAATGCATGCTAAGAGTTTTTGAATCCATCAAGTTTTAGTGTTCGATTTAATAAGGGTCATCTTTGAACGAACATAACTTGATTAATATGTGGTATTCTTGTATATTTCAACCCACCAATTTGTAGAGAATCGGATTAGCTTTCCAACGATACCAATTTTACCAAAATCCGACACCCGAGCAAGAAGTTATGGCTTTACAAAGTTGAGTGTGTCGCCTAACCAATCGCACATGGCTACTGGAATGGGTGTACGATAGGTTGTGCGACGCACACCCTCAAGTGTGCGATACATACCTTAGCTTGTGCGATAAGGTGAGCGGCGCACACCCTAGCATATGCGATGAGGTGTGCGACGCACACATAGGGTTCCAGCAACGAAAACACTCTGTTTTTGAGTTATTTCGAGGACAACTAAGTCTTTTAACACTCCTTAAACATCCCTAAACTTAACATCAGCATGCATGTTTCTTATAAATATTGTGATATTTGATTATTGAAATTGCACACACACCCATATACTCGGTACATTTTCCATGGTACTGACCCATATACTCGTATGTGGGATACATTTTCTCATAATGTAGGTTCAGGTACTCAGCCCCAGCCTCGATAGTGATTCCCGAGCACGTTGATCTACATCTTCTGCAGTGGTGAGTCCTCATGATTCGAGGACGTGTTATTCATACTTTTAGTTTCATTATAAGTTGATTACTTTTGCTCCTTTGAGTTCGAGTTAGTTGGGGTATGTCCCAATGGCTCAATAGTACATTGAGTAGTAGAGGCTTGTCAGGCTGGATTTGTCAGAATTGTCAGAGGTTCCGTATTTTGTTACTTTTACAGTACTTATCCACATTTCATTTAGACTTGATACAATGGGTTTTCATGATATTGCTTTCAACATCTTTATTTAAGTGTTTAGATATGTTAGCATGATCAAAGGGTTAGCTTGGGGCTACTTATAGCCTTAAGCACTGTGTGACGTCTCGGGACTCATTTTTGGGGTGTTACATAGTGCATGTTAGCCGTACGAATCGGAAATATCATCGAAGGTCGAGGATTTCCATGTACCCTTCGCCAACCATGATACAATTATATATACACTTTGGGGATTCCCTTGTACCCTACAAGCACATGGTCATCCCTCACATCGGCAAGTATGAGTTTCCAGTATTAGTCCTCCGGACTCACACCTTTAGGGCTAGCTAACACAATCCCCTTTAAGCCCAATTAAAACATTAAACACATAACCCATCCACCAATTTCAGGAATCAATTATTAAGGCATTATTAAGTGGTATCGTCATACTGATTATAGCTTGCAATAAATGTCATTAAGCCAACATTTTTGGGATTCCTTCGTACCCCACAAGGTTTTCATAATCTTTCTTATCCATTTTTTTCATTTATGCAATGCATTAGTTTCAAATTAAATAAGTCAAACTAAATGATAATTCGCATTCCAAAATCAATTATGCAAGCGAGTTGAGCTTATTACCAATTTTCATACAAAAACTAATTATTTAGGGATTCCTTTGTACCCCTATTGTCATGTTCTACAAATTTGGAGAATCCATTGTACCCCAACTCTATACACCATTATCATGCACCCCAATGAGTGTATAAACCAACCATTTAATGTATAATAGTTTAATAGAAATCATGGGAAAACATTCAAATAATTTATATCCAAAACCCTCAACCCATAGTTCAAAATCCAATATCAAAATCATGAATAATAAATTAATTTTCATGCCATTAAGAAAATATAAGCTCAAGGAGATAGATACATGCTCTTAAATCACATTTCGAAACTCATAACATATGTATACATGACTATAACTCAGTTCATGGAAAAAAACCCTAGAAATTTCATAATTTCATCAAACATGGGTTCATGAATATGCATGCTCTTCACACGGTTTTCAAAGCCATTAAATATGCATATATATATATATATATATATATAAAGATTGTCAAAACATAAAATCTACACCCATGAAAGTTAGGATAGTCCCACATTCCTTGAAAATGAAAAAAACGTAGAGAAATTTGACCATTGGAGATTAAAATCTTCAAACCCTAGGTAGTTTCTCCTTTCTTTCTTATGAAATGATATTTAGGGATTTATAGAGGTGAAATAACGTGTTTTAAGACCTTATATTCGTCCATAAAGAGTTGGGAATGGTTTAGGAATGATAAAAAACCTCAATACCCTTAAAATAAAATAAAGCGGAACTAAATTTGACGCTTGGGAGGGGTTCCGCGCAACGCCCCTATCGCAGACCACAAGATCTGCGGCGCGGACAAAAAGTGGAGATGGAGGTCTGCGGTACAGAGCCATATCAGACCTCCTCCAGTGGCTCGTCGTGATCCCTCCGTGGCGCGGACCTGAAGCAGTGCCTCACTAAAACACTCATAACTTATGATCCAGAACTCGGGTTGACGAACGGTAAGTTGCGTTGGAAAGAGGAACTGAAGGGCTTTAATTTGATATTTAATAGACCACATAACTCGTTATATTCTAAGAGTAATAGTCATTGAAAGTTGACCCAAGAAAAATCGTATACCAAAATTCAATGGATCGGAAAGTGCTCAACTTAACTTTGAGCTAGGTGATATTTAAGAATTCAATCCATCTCCGAAGATGTTCCCACCCTAAAGAATCATTACTCGCACTTATTTCTAAGTAGAACCCATTGAGTTCGGATCTATATACGTAGGAAAGATAGTTAAACTTGTAACCCGAAAATGTAGAGTGTTAAAGTAGGATTTTTGTAAGCGGGGTCGATATTTAGTGTAGAGAATGGAGGAACATACTAGAGAGAAAAATGATTAATTTTTTTAACGTTAGGATTTTAGGTTTAGCTTGAATGACAATTAATACTTTTTCTATTAATTTAAGAATTCTAAATTAAGAAAATAAATAGAAAAGACTTTCTTATTATAGTTAAATTCTTAAATTTACGGTAATTATTTTTAATGATAAAAGATTTTTAATCAAGAAAATTAATTCTAATTATGATAGAAAACTAGGCAAACCCGGATATAAAAGAACAAAAAGCTAAGGACTCTTTGCATCAATATCTTATTAATAATGTAATTATTAGTGAATTGAAGTCCTCAATATTTTTGTTAAAGAGAAAACAGTTACATTTTCCTTCTTACCCATTATTGAATCCAAGTTTACCTAAAATAAAAAAAAGATTTTTATATAAGAATCTTAATGAACCATTTATTTTAGGAATTTTTAATTAATAATTGTTAGTTTTCCTAATGCCAAACATTAGACCTTGTAGAATATTTTTCCGTTTTTAGAGACAAAATAAATGCGGTTAATAGTTTTACCAAAAAGATTTTAATTGTTCAGTTCTTCCCTATTTGAACTAACATTAAGTCCTAATATTTAACACTTTTAAATGTAATTGATCTAAATCATGACATTTAACACTTCTAAATCAATTTAAATTTTATCTTATCTAAAAATAATTTTTTCAATTATATTTAAGCAATAGTTTAAATCAAAATTAACAAGAAACAAAATGTCTTCATGTACTTCTATTTTTTCTTGTCATATTTTGATTTTGATTCAAGTGTTCTTCTTGCCTTCATTATTATCATCCTTTGTTTTCTCATTATTTTTTTCTATGAATAGCTTTAAAAATTGTTATGAATTATACGTAATTAACAATTGATCTCAATAAATTCTCCCGTCTTCATAATTTCTCGTGTTTCTCTTTCAGTTGAAAATTTTGCTGGAAAAATTGGACGAAAGCATATTGAAAAAATATAAGGTTCATCTTTTTTTTTTTTTCCCATTTTTTGTGGAATTATGAGTTGATTTTGATTATGTTATTTAATTATATTTTGAAATATCTTTAATGTTGTAGTTGGATCTTTCGTTAAAATTATTTGTTTAATTTAAATGTAAGATTGTAGTTAAGTGTCGAATCTGGATATGGAGAGTTTTATTTTAAAAAGGAACCTATAGATTTAGGATTATAATCCACTTTTTCAATTTTGGATTTACTAATTACGTTAGAAGTTGGATCAAGTACATTATTTATTGTAAATAAAGTTTAATCTATCCATCTATCTATGTTATTAATAAAGCATGAATAATAGTCCTTAATTAGAAGACTCTATAATGGGCAAAATTAATTTTAAATTCTCTTATTTGTTCTTGACATCTCATATACAAAGGTGGTTATGGGCTCTGATGGGTAGACAAAACTCTTGATAAAAGTTTGTTGGAACATGTATTCTAGAGCAAGAGGAGTCTTGCTGCAACTGCTCATACTTGCATACATTTACGGGCGAAATTTTGCATGTAATATTGAAAATCGTTTAGAAGGTATGTATTAAATTGATCGGTTGATTTATCATAAAGCTACATGTGTAAGATGTTATTGAGTTATGCAATCACTTATTTTGGATGTGGAACAAGCTGCAAATTTGTTCTTAGTATTAATTCGATATCTTGTGTTTGGGAGCTAAATGTACTCATCCAATTCTTATTTTGGACTAAATCTTTTATTTGATATTAATGTAAATAATTTATTGGTGTTGAAAAAATCAGAAAATAAACTATATTTAAATAGTGAAAAACTTAATTGACATTATAGCTATCATGTGGTTAACTTAATTGTGTAATAGACGAGTGAAAAAATACAAATAAAGAAAATTAAATTATAAGTGTTTGATATGAATACTTTATTACGTGGTATTATGTTCAACTGAAATATATTGCAGTTTGAGTGTCTAAATGAATTTTTCTTGCAAGTTTAAGGAGATGTTGGTGTATTCCACTAACATGTTTGTATCTTAATATAATAAGCTATCTGTATTTACAATACTATATACCTAATTCAACTTACTTCATTTTACACTTAATTAAAAGTTTCGCAATCGACAAAATTATTTAATTTTAAATAATCAAACGTTACATGTGTGAGACACGTGCGAATAAACTAGTATAACAAAAAGTGTATATTTGGATCGAAAGTATAATGAGGGGTGGGTAAACTACGAAAATGTAGGAGCTTTAGACCATAATGATAGTGCGAAACATAGGTGTTAAGAATTTAAAGTATATGTTTAGATATATTGATTGAGATCGTGTATCTATGTATCTTCATCTATTTATTCTTTTAATTTAGAATTCTTAAACTAATGGAAAAAATATTAGTTGTCATTAATTCTGATGACTTCTAATAAAGAAAGGTTTTACTATAAATGTATTTAATTAATTTTTAACTCTTAAATACTAGGAGAATATAGTGAAAAGACGATTTTATCTAAAGCGGAGACTTCTAATAAAAGAAAAAAAAGTTCAAATAACTTATCTAAGGGTCTTCACACTTTTAACATATTATAGATAGATGTTTAATTCAAAATTTTAATTTCATTGTGTTTAATTTGATGAATTTGATATTTAATTACTTAAAAATTTATTGTATTTGTGTATTTGAATTTATAGTTGAAAATTTAAATTAATTGGAGAGGAATTTTAAATATTTGAAATAATTTTTTTTTTTATAATTTTTAAAAGTTATTTATTTAATTAATTTTTTTAAATATTTAATTTCGTATGTGACATTTTAAAAATGACGTGAAATTTAATGCAAAATTTAAAAATGACGTGAAAGCTGACGGCAGCAATTGTGTTGCACACACCAAAATAGAGTTTAAAATGTTGAGTTTTATTGAGTTGGCCGGTTCAGATGACAAAAGTCTAAGTAGATACATTCACTTTACAAATTCGAACAAATACAAAGGTCCATCAAATTATTTTACCTGCAATATAAAAGAATGTGTATCTTCAAATATACATGTATCTAAAGATACACAAGTATTTAACATCTTAGGCGCTTTTGCAACGTGTATCTTCCGACAAGGGCAGACCCATCTCTTATAGAAAGGTGTATCATCTGACACCACTTCATCGAAAATATTAATCAATACATATATATAATACTATGACAAAAACCGAATCACATACACATATTATACAATGACACTAAATTAACATAAAAATCCGAATCACATACACATATTATACAATGACACTAAATTAACATGAAGATCACTTGGTTCGTCCGTTAAGAGTCTCTCGGATGTCCTACTGTCCAGGAGATTGAACCTCATTGGCCGCATTTTTTTTTGCAAGCATTAATTGCTAAAAAATAGTAGCATATCATTAATAGAATTCGAACCCTAAAAAACCAAATATCGACCCCGCTTACAAAAATCAAGCTAAACCTAAAATCTTAACGTTAAAAAAATTAATCATTTTTCTCTCTAGTATGTTCCTCCATTCTCTACACTAAATATCTTCATCTATCTATTTTCTTAATTTAGAATTCTTAAATTAATAAAAAAAGTATTAATTGTCATTAATTCTGATGACTTCTAATTGACCCCAAAATATAAAAGAAAGTGTATGTAGAATCGAAAGTATATTGAGAAATATATTAAAATTATTTCTAATAGTATAGATGTTTATTTGGTCCTTATCCATAATTTAAATTACGTAATCTTAAAATTGTCATGTAGAATATTAAAATCACAAATTTTATTAATATTAAAAGAGATACGTTTTTAGAACAACTCAAAAAAGTAATTAAGACACAGATGGGGATTAATTAATGTCCTATCTGACACCAAAAGTTTAAAAGGTAAATGCATTTTGGTTAGGTTGAACCTAGTCACAATTGTGTGTTGAATTCAAGAAATGGAATCACATTTTGTGACAAGTGACCACAAATCTATCTACTAGCTTTTGGATTGAAAGTTTAACGAGCGGTATATTTAAATTATTTCTAATAGTTAGGTGTCATAATCCAAGAGTACTCTCAAATCGTAATACGGTGATTAGAGTAATAAGTGAACCCAAACTAACTCATGACCTGACATGACAGTAAGAATACTGAATAAAACTAAATAACATTGTGCGGAAGCTACAGGATATTTGATAAATGAACATCAAAAGCAAATATCCATGTTAAAACAAAAATGGAAAATCACTGAACATTACATAAAACTGAATCTACTGCCTGTCTGAAAGCCTCTACTAAAACGAGTTGTTGGGACAAGCCTCCAGCTAACTTTAACTGTTTTAACCTGAAATAAAATAAATTGAAATATTGATATTAGTCCTTGAAAGATGGGAACTCATCAAAGTAGTACTACTTATGTAGGAGAAGATCGTACTAAGCGTCTGGATATTAAGTGTCAGAATCTATATTATGAAATAATATAGCGCAAAAGAAAATATGTGATTAGTACTTCGAATGTACTGAGTATGTGATATAGGAAATAACTTATATAGGTTGAATATGATGCATGTAACATAGTAAACTGATGCAAGACCAAGTAATAAACATATACTGTATGATAAACCGAATAACTAAATACAAGGTCATGTAAGTATCTGAATCTGAACTATAAATTATGGACTGTGGAAGCTACTAATAACCAACACATCCTAATTTGAGTTAATAGGAGTACAATCTGTAGCCCAATTAGAAGGGTGTTCAATACCTGCTAAGGGTACAAATATTGACTGGCGTGGATTCGCTAAACAGATGTCCAAAAGGACTAAGGTATCAAGCCTGATCTAATGGATACTTACCCTTTAGAACCTATGGCGGCGCCATAGTTTTAAGACTTAAGGAATTCTACTAAAGGTATCAGTCTAACTGATGGGTGAGCCTTCATCCCTGCATCCTCTCGGAGCTAAGTATACTCTCAACTGAATGATACTAATAATTGCAATGTTCAATAATAATAATAATAATCTGAAGACTGAAAATAAATGTATTATTTAAAAGCATTCAAAAATATGTAAGCTGGAGTACTCATAAGTATATTCATGAAATCTAAGGTCATCGGGTGTTTATAACACATCATCTCTGATAAATGCAACTATTATGTCAATTTCATAAACTGAGTGAATTTAAAGAATTTATTAACTCAAATTCAATAATCAGGTGTTCACAATGTAATTAGGGTTTATGATTATAACATGTAATGGTACTGAAATTCATGTTAAAGCATGGGTTTATAAGTCAATGGTATCAAGGAACTGGAATATCAAAAAATTCACAACATTCATGAACCCTGGGCTCTGGGGAAAGAATTAAACTAAGGAGTTTAGTTAACTTTGGGACTCAAAGGATAAAAGGAGTCCCATTAATGAAATTCCACATACCTGGAGATGAAAATCCTAAAGAAATCTTTGAAATTGGGGACTGAAGTTGAAGAACCCTAATTTAGCCTTGAAAAAAGAAAACTGCCTCTTTATTTATGTTAAATCTAAGTGTCGATTGTTTACTCTGTAACGAAGGATTAGGGTATTATTGACTTTAATAATCATACTTGAATTAGTTTAAACAACGTAGTTTTGATATTAAAAGAGTAAAAAAAAAAACTAATATGCCCTCTTAAATTCGTAACTGATAAGTTGCTAAAAGAGACGTATAAGATCTTTCCATGATCGTGGTTGGGAGCATGATGTGAGCTCTCTGAACTCCACCAGACGAGCCTTGATACAATCGTGAAATCCACCTACGATCGTATCTTGGTTTGTAGGTTCTAGGTTCTAATCAGATGAATTTTAGAAGTCAAGATCGTACCTAAAATCGTGGTTTCTAACCACGATCATGGTTTCATATCATGGTTAAAAGGTATACTAGTAAAAGGATGCTGCAGATAGAGATAAAAGAATTGCATAATGCGATATTGTACAGGAAAAAAAATTTGTTGTGAAACACGAGAACGTGAAAATTGTTGCAGCTCCAAAACCTCTTGACTTGCAAGCGAAAAATTCCAACAATAAAAAGAATGCATCTGGAAATTGGAACCTTATTACACACAAGAAAACACTTGATAGTCGTATTGGTTCTTCAGCAAGTCAAAGTAATTCTCCAAGTTGGAAAAAGGGTGCAAATGGAGGTGGCGATCCCAATTTAATATAATCAACTCAAAATATTTTTGAACCATTGTCTGTTACCGAAAACATCCAATAAGGGCATTACATAGAGAAAGATATGACATCAATCTCTCAAGCTAATTTCATAAATGAGTTGATTATTGCTAAGGAAGCACAAGGGGAGATAAGTGTTTCTAGGTGAGCGGATTTCGTTGATGAAGAAGAGCGAGTTTCACCTCCTCCTTTGAATAGAAAATTAAGTACAGAAGCTTCAGTATTTGTGCCTAAAAGTGCGATCGCAGAGAAGAATGAGTCAAGAGCTTTAGCATCGAGACTTAATGTTTTTGCTAGTGATGAGGACCTTTCTGAGGAGGAAGAAGAAGAGTTGGATATATGCTTTGAAAAAGTAGCTAGGGATAGGGATCTCTCACCAAGGCAACAAAGAAGTGGAAATAACAAAAACAAAAAAAAAGACACATGGAAGGCAACATAGTTGAGATGGTAAGGTTACTGGGTAATTTATTCCAAGGCACCTACTGACGCGACTCGATAAGCAAAATCATATGACAGTGTCAACAACTTCAATAAAATCCAATAAATCAAAGAAGTGATGAACTATCAAGTGCTATTGGATAGACTTGAAGAAGAAAACATGGAAAAAATACCTCAAGTTACATTAGACGGGCAAACTATCTTCTTTAGATCATATATGCATAAAAGAAAGTTTGAGGATGATAACTCAACCTTCTTCTTGACATTTATCTTTTGGCATTATGTAAGCGTCCTAATCAGTAATATCATCATAGAATGTATTATAAACTCTGTGATGAGCATAGAATACCTAGTTTTCTCTAGCTCTTATTTTCTTCATGCTGGTTAATTAGTAGGGATTTTGTTACCTCATTAGGATTGATAAGGTAAAGTCTAGCCCCCCTTGTACTTATTCACATTGAGGATTTTATTATTAATAAAAGACCGCTAGACACTCAGTCTAGTGGTATTAATTTTTTTTATTTTTTTTAAAAGGCAAATGCATTTTGGTCAGGTTGAACCTGGTCACAATTGTATGTTGAATTCAATAAATGGAATCACATTTTGTAACAAGTGGCCACAAATCCATCTACCTTTTACATTTGTGTACAAAGTTTCTACAAGAGACATCTATAGATTATACTATATCCAGGAATATTCTGGCAAAATATATCGTAGCTTACAAACTTTTGGTTAGGAAGTTAATGAATTAGTGGAGTTACAAATTTTTTGAATTCATTCGAAGCATAATGACCAAAAAAAAAAATATAATACGTATCTTTTTCGTAGAAAAAAGTTATTTGTGGAAAACTTATTCTAGAAAAATAAAACAGTAACCTTGTCTCTTTTGATTCTCATCCTTCATCTAGCCACTAAATTCAAAAACCACATTCTTTTTCCGTCCATTTCTCTCTCTTTTCTTTCGATTATATCTCGGTGTGAGAGTTAATTTCATCTATGTACTAACAAACATCATTATAATTCTCTAAGCAAACTACCAACTATCAAAGCAAAGCCTTAAATACAACCTAGTACCTTTCTTGATCAAAACCATGAGGCTTACATCATATTTTTAGTATAAATATTTAAATTAGCTCGAATTATCGATATGTATCTCGAATTAAAATGCTTAAATACAAACATTGTTATCTAGTAAATAAAATTAATTCAGATACAATAATTCTGAATGAAGAGTTCAATTGGAACAAGTTATTTTAAAAAATGAATAGGAGAAAAATGGAGAATAATTACGTACGTTTTTGAAAGAGAGAGAACAATTAATGTCTACGATCACTGCAATTTTTTAGTACAGAGTTATGAAATTCCACCAACGTGAGCTTCACAAAGCATAGCGTATATAAGAGAGGAGGGATCCCAGAATTGTTGTATCTGTACTACAAAAATTGCCTTTAAGTTTCATCCTAAGCCGTCTATTGAATCGTTGTTTGCTTTGTTAAGGATTGACAGTGATCGAAGACACTGACACCGCCGTCGTTTCTTGTTTCTCCGATGAATACTCTGGCGGAGGATATGGAGACACTAGTTTTCTAAAAAATACTTTGAAGGAGGAGGAGGTCATACATTAATGGTATTAAATTGGTGAAGAGAAGATATTAAGATAAATTTGTAGGGGTAATAAATATATTCTAATTTTTAGGATAGGAGATTTAAAGAAAGAGAATGTAAATAAGGGATATTTATAATTTTTATTAAGCGAAAGGATTTTTAGTAATTTAGATATCTTAAGTTGTGATTTCGTGAAATTTCCACCCTTTTTTTCAATCTATATTTGAACTAATTGGTTTGGCAATTCATTTATACTTCTAACATATTATTATATAATTTATATAATTCTACGATGATTTATAATACTTTTAACATTAATACATCGTCAAACACATTCGAATTTGTTGATTAAATAATCTTAATTAACATCACCTTCATCTAAATTCATATGCAAATTTAATAAGTTAAGTTAGACATCAAAAATCAATAATATTTAAAATTTACTTACAAATATTATTGTTTTGAATTTGGATAATATTGTGCAATCGATTGCGAGTAGTTGCAATACGTGTTTTAACGTTTCATGATGGATGCAATTTTTATATTTATGGTTAGAAATTTTAGCATTAGCATTTTAGTGCTAAATGAGTAAAATATTGTGTAAGATACGAGCGAGAATTTATTGAGTAATCAATATTTATATGTTTAATTCTTTTTGCTTATATTTTTCTATCAATTTCAAGTTTAAATTGAATAACAATAATAAATGAAACAACTATACTTGGTGGTTAAGATTTAACATTTAGTAAGTTAAATATTATGACGAATATTAAATTTATTCCGTAACAACTATTCATAGTTAGCATTTTTTTTTTCTTGTTTAAACCACCCGGTGTCCGGTATCCGTTTTTTAGGAGTTCGACTATATCCGGATTCGCCCCGCGTCGGGCCTCATTTGGGGGGGGAGAGCTCTCAACAGAGTGTTTGTCCATACCCAGGGTCGAACCCTCGACCTCTGGGTAGGTTGGGGCATCCCCTTTCCGCTGCGCCACCACTGTTGTTGGTTATTCATAGTTAGCATTATTTTTTCTTTCACAATATTCATATATTTTTAATTTAAATTAAATAGTTTTTGGGTTCACGGGCCAGCCAGCCTTGCCTCAGTCAAGCCTCAAGGACCAACGAATTGACTTAGATTGAGCTTATAAGCCTCGGTTTTAAATGAGCTCAAAAATCATAATCCAACTCTATCCTAATAGCAGATTGGGTTAGGCCAACCTCAAGGATCAAGCTCATTTTGATGGCTCTACTGATCAATAATGAAGAAAGAGTCAATATTTTGTGTTTTAAGAATTTTGAAGAAAAATAGATCTCTTTAGATATATCATCCCATTTGACCATAAGCATATGATATCATTAATAATATGTGCAGCAATAGACACTAGAAATTGTGATATAACTTTCACGCAAAGGGGATAAGTAGAAAACTCACTTGGAAACACTGACAAACTAGATATCTAAGTTCCTATTTTCTCCATCCAACAATACTTGTTCACTATGAGCTTGACACACATGTTAAGAAAAAATAAATAATAGAGGTAGTTTTACTATATTATTTTTTGAATATAATAAATTTAATGCCTTGAGAAATGCATTGTGATGAATAGTATTTAATAGCAAGGATAAAATGGACAAAAATGGATAAACTATCTATTATTTTTTCAAATTAGACAAATAATATTTGATATCTAAAAATAATATAATGGACAGCTATTGATAGACGGAAGGAGTAACTCTCCGGGCTTTATGAGCTCGTATCTTTCAAGTACTTTGATGAAATGTAAATATGAGTACGTGTATAATAATATATATTAAATATTAAATATATGATTTTGAACTTGGGGCTTGGACATGGACACAGATCGAATTTTAAAATATATAATTTTATAATTTGAAATTCTCTCTTATTTGAATTTTTAAGTTTTAAATTTGAGTAAAACTGAACATGTCTATTTAGAAACAAAACAAAAGTGTTCTTTTCAAAAGGTCTAATCTTTGCTCTATAACATAACTAGTGTTTTTTTCCTGCGAAGTTGTATAAAGAAAAATTTGCATGTACGAACTTCGGTTCTTGTTTTTTGAAGAAGAGTATTTGTATTTTCCCCAGTCACTAAATGTGCATTGTCTTTAAGGAGAACCAATTTCATGCCTCAAGTCTTTTATTTAATTCTTGTTGTTTCATTTTATCAATTTTTCAACAATTTTAAAGAAAACACTGCGCTATGGAGGACATTTTGTCTGTTATTGAAAATTCAAAGGAAATCATCAAACTCGAGATCAAAATTACTAGTTGGAATTTGAAAGGATATGATGATTTTCATACTGACTGCTTTGAAATATTTTTAATCCGCAATTTAACAATACTGACAGAAGATGTGAAATCAAAAAGGAAGAATCATAGAGATAGATAGTTACTCTACGGCTTGAACACAGCAGTAGCAACAAAGATTTGATATTGTTACTGTCAAATGAATCATACACAATCTCACAGACAAATACACATATTCTAAATTCATAAAAGAATATGGAGTTATCATCCATATGTTTACAGGACGACATGTTGACTTTTGGCATCAATATACTCTAAACTCTTTGCTTTTGAAATCATAAAGTATGATCGGTATGAAGTAGATATTATTTTTCGTGTCAATCCCTCATTATTGCTATTTAACCTCTTATAACAAAATTATTTCCTCATGTTTTTTTTATCAGGTTAATTGCTACTTATCACTCAAAATTTATGAGTAGTTACTTTCTTTTTCAGTCATAATTGAATTAGTCCTCTCACCTCATATTTTAAGTAAATTAAACACCTAATTGTACTATTGATATTATTAAATGTTGAAATTGCACGAATTGTCCTTAAAATGAGCTGGTCTTTAATTTTTTCCTTTCATAATCCAACTTAAGCCAAGTGGGGCATAAATAAATTCTTTAAAAGCTGAAGTAATATGAGACGTAACTTGGGCAATATTATGATACAAAAAATATATATTTAAGCCCTACATTTATTTGGTTGTTGCAAAGTATGTAAATTAAAAGACCAACACTTTACCAAAAAAAATAAAAGACCAAGACAATATAAGGACATAAATGCCATCGCGATAAATTTTCATACCTCAGAGAGGATCCACTTAGGTACACAGTTGGTTAATACATACTCTTAAGGAAAAGTCTCAAAGTATATCCTGTAATTTGCCTCGTTGTAAAAGCATTACTTAGTAGTTCGTGTTGCTTCTCTAGTGAAATTTGTGGTGTCAAAAATGCCAGAATATAATGTAGCTTATTTCATTTAGAACCTTTTTTCTTTTGGAACGAAAAGGTAGTGCTAATAAAATTGAGTCTAGTTCCAAGGTAACTGAGAAAGTTTTCAGACACCTCTAATTCAGATTTTTGAAGTTGTTCAAGGTGGTGATGAGACAAACCCCACACTACACAGTTAAAGTCTTAATGAACATAGGTGAATGACTATGAAGGAAGATTTTACTTTGTGATTGACGCATGGATGTTTAAAAGACTTCAAACTTTCGATGAAAGAGAAACATCCAATAATTTAGGATAGATTACTTTGTAAATATAGTCTCATTTAGCATGGCTTGAAGAAATTTAGGAAATGTTTCTCCTCAAGAAAGACCTCTCTAATGAAGAAATTGTGCTTTCCTGCAGTTGTCATTTGCTGACCAGAAATTTATTTACTCCAAATACACCCATTTGATGTTACTAAAGCTATATATACGCACAGAACCAGTTAAAGCCAAAATCATTTTATTCATATGACTTAATAGCATCCACAATAGTGTGAATGATGACTAGATGCAGGTCAAAACACTAGTTCAGATGGCATGCCACAATGATGAGCAGTGCGCAGAGAGGTCTGAAATTCTAATTAGTTCAGCAGAACCAAGGTATTCAAAAAGGGTATTTAATAATGGATGCAAAACATAACATTGCTCTTCACAAATTGTGCAACAGACTAGTTCATAACTCAGTAACGCACCTATTAATATTTGTATGAATCACAACGTCCCTAATAGCTACTGGATTCCATGATATCTTTAACGAGGATATTTATGTCTCTGAGAAGCCCATGAATATAACCTCAGCTTCACATTAATTTCTTCATCTTCTACCAGCTCATGTCGCTTAAGAAGCTTATAATACTGTTGATAAGGTTCAAAAACAAAATTCACAAAAGATAAACTGATATTTTTCACCAGAAAAGGAAAGAACAAATAAGTATCAAGCAGTTTGGAGAGGCAAAGCAAATGTCATCAGGAAACAACATTTTCCTGTACATGCTTGATAATTCAAAAGAAATGAGGGCAATTAGTCTAAAACAACAGGTAAAAAAAGCATACAATTTTATCTGGAGCGAGGAAATACCATGTTCGGTACTCCTTAGCCTTTAATTTGAATCTGAAGATCGTATTCCATGCCGTTTGAAGAACTCACGAAATCCGTAAGCACTTACATCATAGTTGAACTGAAATTAAAAGAATATTAATAATCAGAACCGCTTTTAATACAAGATGAGTTCGGTTTACATACTAACTTTCCAGCATGCTCTATTCTATCATACATGAGATAGATCTCACTCATATATCGTATGATGGTGGAGATCAAGTAGAAAAGCCAGATTACCATGGCAGAAAATTCTCGCCGATGGACGATGAAGCAAGTGATGGATATGGAAGAGCTGACAAAACTCTGTGAACTGGATACTAGACTTATATGTTAACTAGCACCAAATATGGACTCATTAGTAACATTACTGATGACCATTCTTCTTAACAAAGACATGTGTAAAATGAAGGACAAGTACGGGAACACTTGAATCCAGTCTGCAACAGAGGTTCTTGGGCTAAGTGTTGGGTAGTATGGTTGCTGGGTTTCTCCTTCACGAGGATCTTATTAACCATAATATTGCACCTAACAACATTCCACCTAGAATAAAGTTGGTCATGAACTCATTGGGTATCTGGTGGCTCCGTCAACAAGCGAATCTGGAACATCAACTAATATATTGTTGAATTCGGAATCAAAAAAAGCCAAGATATGAACAAAGAGACCAAAATAAGTCACCGCTTGTCACACCCCTTTTTCGCTCGAAGGTTCGATGGTCGAAGGGTTTGTCCAACTAAAGTGACGATTTTGAATAGGGATTAATTTAATTACAGAGTTGCCACTTGGAATTGAGTTTAAAAAACTTACAAGATTTTATTTATGAAGAAAACATTGCAGAAAACATTACAAGAGAAGAGTTAGGCAGGAAGAAGATTTCTTTTATTGTGAGAAATTTTCTTATGCCTTCTCTGGGTTTACAATAAGTCTTTAAATAGACAAGAGTAGAGAATGGAATACATCTAGAGTGTACAAGTGTAAGGCTAAGATGAATTCTTAGCGGCCGACAGTCCTTTTACAACAGGCTGTTGAGTGTGCTTTTGCTTTTAGAAAAACTGATTGTTTTATCCTTTACAGGCTGTAGAATGCTTTTACTTTTAGAAAAGCTGTGGTCCTAAAGATTCCTATAGGAATAGTAGAGTGCCCTTTCGAAAAAGATAATTCCAGTTCTTTGAACCTCTATCTTTACCGAAAGGTCATTTCCCTATTCTCAATAGGGGTCCATGTAGGCCATAGCTATTCCCGTGGGATTTAGCATATCTCCATTGTTGTCACTGCTTCCTGTGGAGGAGGCTTCTTCGAGAAGTTGTAACACTTCTTCTTCAGTTGTTTCTTGGCTTTCCATATCATGTAAAGCGTTCTTCAATTTTTCTTTGAGTGTCTTCTTATTTAGTGAAGCACTGGTTGAGGATGCAAAGGGAGAAGTTGTTTTCCCCTTATCTGGTGTTTTTGGTGCTACTGGCTTAGGAGTCCAGCCTTTGACTTTAATCTCTTTGGATAAATATTTAATACGATCTTGCTCTCCTTTAGCAAAGTTCCAAGAGATGATGTACGAAACACGCTTCTTGATAAAGAACTTGCACATTTGAATGTGCTCTGGGAGGGTTACACACCCTTCTTTTGTACAAAAATCATTGAATCTGCTAATGAATTGTAGGGGAAGAATCTCTTTGATTCCTCCGAAATAAATCCACCATTCATAGAACCGTCTTGGAATAATGGCTTCTTCCATAGCTGGACAGTATTTAATAAACCAGGTGTGTCCTGGTCTGACATATAAAAAATTGAACCATGCTGATTTGTAATCATACCAATTATAAGTTTGCGGCCTGTGTGGCATGAATAATGCAATCGGAGTATGCAGGTGATCTACGAACCAATTAAAAGGGGTCAATACCCTCTTGATAGTGAACCTAGAATAATCAATATACTCTGGATTCCTTTCATTCATAGAATGCTCGACTTCAATGGAGTCGGTGTCTACGAGGATAGCTTCATAATATCTTCTTTTTTTGAGTGGATTTTCAGTATCCACAAAGTTCTTATCGTTGTAGACCGGTTTGATTAGATGATCTAGTGGATATACTTCATATTCTTTGTCCAACGCGATGATTGGCATTACCTGAGTGGTAATGAATTTGAATTCCTCTTTGATAGGAGGAGTTGTTGTTGTTTTGGCTGCTGAGGGGTTTACAGCTTGTGCGAAGGTTTTAGGAGCCTTCATAGCGTAACTCTGCTTCGATTGGACCGATGAACTCGATGATTGTCCTTTGTCAAAAGTTTTACCTGTCTTCATATCAACCAATTTAGTTGGTATTGGTGGAGGGAGCTTTGGAAATTCTGCCAAAGCTGCATATTTGTTCTGAAATAGTAACTGGAGTTCCGATTTCAATGTAGGCCTCTGGGGGAGGATAAAATAAAATAAAATAAAAAATGTGATCGAGTCCTGGTTTTGAGTCGCCTATCTATCTCGGGTTATAAGGGAATCAGGTCACGTGTAGTTGAAAGAGGTAAAATGGTGAGACAATGAGTTAGAGGTCGAGTCAGGTTCCGTCGAGTCTCCGGTTTGCGACTTCTGCTTTTACATCCAAAAGATAAAAAAAATAAAAAATAAAGATACATCTTATGCAACTTTTCTGGAATCTTGACTTGAATCTTCATGACTTTTCAAGTGGTGGAGATAGTCGTTATTTTGAGTTGAAGTTGAAACTTGAAATGTTCCTCCATGTTGGCTCTTAGCATTGGAGAGGAACTTGACAATTGACTTATTCTTTGGACTTTCTTCTGACTTGGATTTGAAAATCCTAACCCTTTTCTTCAGGCGGGCTCCTGACTTGCTATTTTTTTCACCCTATTCTTCAGGCGAGTTCCTGAACTCAAAGTAAATAGTGAAATAGAAAATAAACGGGTTCCTGAACTCAAAGTAAATAGTGAAATAGAAAATAAAGTCCCATTTTCTAGGAGGGTCCTGAGCAGAAAGTAAATTCCCATTTTTCAACAGGGTCCTGAGCTGAAAGTAAAATTCTATTTTCCAGGAGAGTCCCGAGCAGAAAGAAAATTCCCATTACCAGGAGTCCTGAGTAGAAAGTAAAATCTCATTTTTCAGAAGGATCCTGAGCTGAAAGTAAATTCCCATTTTTCAGGAGGGTTTTGAGCAGAAAGAAAATTTCCATTATCCAGGAGGGTCCTGAGCAGAAAATAAATTCCTATTATACAGGAGGGTCCTGAGCTGAAAGTAAATTCCCATATTTTAGGAGGGTCTTGAGCTGAAATAAATTTTCATTTTTCAGGAGGGTCCCGAGTAGAAAGTAAATTTCCATTATCCAGAAAGGTCCCGAGTATAAAAAAAATCCTATTTTCCAGGAGAGTCTTGAGTTGAAAGTAAATTCCCATTTTTCAAGAGGGTCCTAAGCTAAAAGTAAATTCTTATTTTCCAGGAGGGTCCTGAGCATAAAATAAAATCTCATTTTCCATGAGGGTCCTGAGCACAGTGTTTTGGACGGCGAAAGGCGACAAGAGGCGACAAGGCCTCGCCATGCGGCGAGGCGAGCGCCGAGGCGAGCGCCCTTTGAATGTATGACGACAATTAATATAAAAAATTAAAATAATATATAAATGATCAAAATTTCAATAACACTAATATATTAGGAAATATTTCAAGTCAAGAATTAAAAATAGATGGAAGATAGATACTAAAAGTCTAGAACTTAAATGACTCAACAATTCAATATCCATAAAACAAGTTTATTCTTCTTCAAGATTTGCATAATCTTCAATTCCGACATGCATTTCATTATACTGCCCCTCATCTTCTTCCTCTTCGGATTCTTTATCAACTAGGGCCCGAGTCTGGCTTGAACTTGTCGTTTTTCCCTTGTCATGTGACTTTGACCTTGACTTTCTCCTAAGACCATAGATATTATCTTCATCAGCTCCAGCTGCCATAGCAACAGTGCCTCAATTAAGATCACCTTCCTCATACACCAGTTCATCTTCTTGATCTTCGGGGCCAACAAGTAACCATTCATTAGCATCTTCAATATTTTTCAAGATAATAAGATCAATGGTATCGCGAATATCATAGCGACGTGCCAATGTTCTATTGTACTTAACGTACACTAGATCATTGAGATGCGATAGCTCAAGCCTATTTTTCTTCTTGGAATGAATTTGTACATAATAAAGTAGTTACTAATTAGATTCGAATAATAATCACTTTAATATAGAAAGTTGAATATAATAACTCGTTCTCACATGTTCAAAGACACTCCAGTTTCGCTCGCATCCAGATGCACTACAAGTTAAACTCAGAACTCTCATGGCAAATCTTTGCAAATTTGGAGTTCCGCTGCCAAATAGGGACCACCACTCAACTATAGAAAAAAATTGAAGGTTAGCAAGTATAAAAAAGTCATTAACTTGAGGTGCTTTAAAATAAAGATAACTAAACCAATTCAATATTCACTAACGCGGTGACCTTGTGTCTCTGGCTCTAACTCTTGACCAGAACCAAACAATCTATCTGCACTCTTGTACTTAGCAAGCTCAGCAAGTAGTAAATCTTGTGTGGAAAGATCGGGGACCATCGTCTCAACACAAGTGTAGTAATTCTCCCACACTTTAGCAATTTTCTCCTCACTCATCGTTGATTCAAAATATACCCGGTGGAGTGAAACGGTCGCTTGAGTTGGTCAGTCCACCTTGAATCAATTATTTTGAGGACTTTCTCATAATGCCTCGAAACTTCATCAAACCCTCGTTGAATAGCTTTCTTCGCCTTATCCATTGCTTCAGGCATATAGCCCATTGGGGGTCTTTTTTACCCATCCACCAAGCGAAGGAACGAGACCAAAGAACCACAAACTTTAAGAGCCTTGACTATATCATTCCAAAAATATGCAGAATAAAGAATGGCGGAAACTTCTTTCCCCAAAACTTCCTTTGCAAATTTACTAGAACTTCATTCATTGGAGATGTTCAAGGTTCTCAAATTCTTCCTTTGTTTGTACATAGCCTCCAAAGTCAAAAAGGCTGTTGCGAATCTTGTCTTGGCCGATTTCAACAAATTTTTCCTATTGGTGAATTTTCTCATCAAGTTCAACAACAACGGCCTTTGACTTATGTAAGAAACCACCTTTGTGGCCTTCTTAAAAACTGTAAAAGACATTATATCAACTATTAGCTTAATAAATATTCAGACTTTAGTAATAAGTAATAACTCAAAAAAGAGGTGTTAATTATTACCTGAGGCAGATGGATTAATCTTGAATATGTCTTGCAACATCAAATTGATGCAATGAGCAACACATGGAGTCCAGTAGTTATGTAAGGATCAAGAAATATACAACGGAAGTATTTGAAATAGTAAGAAGATTTAAAAAACTTACAAGATTTTATTTATGAAGAAAACATTGCAGAAAACATTACAAGAGAAGAGTTAGGCAGGAAGAAGATTTCTTTTAGTGTGAGAAATTTTCTTATGCCTTCTCTGGGTTTACAATAAGTCTTTAAATAGACAAGAGTAGAGAATGGAATACATCTAGAGTGTACAAGTGTAAGGCTAAGATGAATTCTTAGCGGCCGACAGTCCTTTTGCAACAGGCTGTTGAGTGTGCTTTTGCTTTTTGAAAAGCTGATTGTTTTGTCCTTTACAGGCTGTAGAATGCTTTTACTTTTAGAAAAGTTGTGGTCCTAAAGATTCCTATAGGAATAGTAGAGTGCCCTTTCAAAAAAGATAATTCCAGTTCTTTGAACCTCTATCTTTACCGAAAGGTCATTTCCCTATTCTCAATAGGAGTCCATGTAGGCCATAGCTTTTCTCGTGGGATTTAGCATATCTCCATTGTTGTCACTGCTTCCTGTGGAGGAGGCTTCTTCGAGAAGTTGTAACACTTCTTCTTCAGTTGTTTCTTGGCTTTCCATATCATGTAAAGCCTTCTTCAATTTTTCTTTGAGTGCCTTCTTATTTAGTGAAGCACTGGTTGAGGATGCAAAGGGAGAAGTTGTTTTCCCCTTATCTGGTGTTTTTGGTGCTACTGGATTAGGAGTCCAGCCTTTGACTTTAATCTCTTTGGATAAATATTTAATACGATCTTGCTCTCCTTTAGCAAAGTTCCAGGAGATGATGTACGAAACACGCTTCTTGATAAAGAACTTGCACATTTGAATGTGCTCTGGGAGGGTTACACACCCTTCTTTTGTACAGAAATCATTGAATCTACTAATGAATTGTAGGGGAAGAATCTCTTTGATTCCTCCGAAATAAATCCACCATTCATTGAACCATGCTGATTTGTAATCATACCAATTATAAGTTTGCGGCCTGTGTGGCATGGATAATGCAATCGGAGTATGCAGGTGATCTGCGAACCAATTAAAAGGGGTCAATACCCTCTTGATAGTGAACCTAGAATAATCAATATACTCTGGATTCCTTTCATTCATAGAATGCTCGACTTCAATGGAGTCGGTGTCTACGAGGATAGCTTCATAATATTTTCTTTTTTTGAGTGGATTTTCAGTATCAACAAAGTTCTTATCGTTGTAGACCGGTTTGATTAGCTGGTCTAGTGGATATACTTCATATTCTTTGTCCAACGCGATGATTGGCATTACCTGAGTGGTAATGAATTTGAATTCCCCTTTGATAGGAGTTGTTGTTGTTGTTTTGGCTGCTGAGGGGTTTACAGCTTGTGCGAAGGTTTCAGAAGCCTTCATAGCGTAACTCTGCTTCGATTGGACCGATGAACTCGATGATTGTCCTTTGTCAAAAGGTTTACCTGTCTTCATATCAACCAATTTAGTTGGTATTGGTGGAGGGAGCTTTGGAAATTCTGCCAAAGCTGCATATTTGTTCTGAAATGGTAACTGGAGTTCCGATTTCAATGTAGGCCTCTGGGGGCTCAAAGTGAACCCAAGAGCTTTACCAAACTCTTCAGCAGGACTTCACACAATAAAGTAAGGCCTCATAAAGTGGTTAAGAAAACTATGAAGAGCGCCATGATAGATTTAAACATGAACCATTGTGTTCTTCATCTCCGGCTATTACACTTACACTTCTGTTTGTTTATGCAATTATCAATGTGAACCCAGGCGTTCCCCCAAAAAATTCAACAAGGCTTCACATAACGAAGTAAGCCTTTATGAAGTGGTCAAGAGAACTCTGAGGAATACCTTGACAAATTTATAAGCAAACGATTGTGTTCATCAGGATATCCAGGGAGAATTTCTATTTGTTTGTGTAACTTTTAAAGTGATCCCTATAGTTCCCCCAAACGCTTCAGCAATGCCTCAAACAACAAAGTAAGCCCTTATTAAGTGGTTAAGGAAACTCTCAGGAACACCTTGATGAATTTAGACAAATAATTCATAGTCTCCAACTAATACTATATCACTTCTACTTATTTGTGTAATTTTCAAAGTGTTGAGTTGTATAATGTTTGGTGATTGAAAAGATAATTAAAACATGTTAGTTGAAGTGGTCCATTGATATGCAGAGTCAAGGATGCAAGTCCACTAATACATGAAGACAAAAACACTTGGTTTCAAAAATGGATAAGCTGATACAGTTGATAAACTCAAAGTATTGATCACGTATGAAATAGAATACTTTGAGGATGATTACAATACTTGAGGATAAGAGAGTTCTACTTGAATAAGGAGTTTCACTTCACAATAAATTTTGAAGAGTTGAGAGTTGCACAAGTGATGGATGTCTAATATGATGAAGGACTCTTTGGAGAGTTGTGGTTAAATAGAGATATTGACTTGAACAGTTACTCATGCACTTAAAAAGGAAAGGGCGATTGGCAAATTGACTTGCGGTTTCATAGCTTAAAGAAACACATAGTTGAACCTGGTGCTATTACTTAGAAAATTAGGTGTCTTAGTTTCTATATATTATGTTGGTTCTTGGGTTGTAATGTTTATGTAATTCTAGTCTTAGTGAAGTATTAATTTAGTTAGGATCACTGTCTTCAAGTTGGGGAACTCGAAGACTTGGAAACACAAACCTTGGGAGGTTTGTGTGTTTTGTAGAAGTAGGAATTAGAGTTTATAATTACTAGATTACATAAGTCTTGTAATGTGTTGTTTGTTGAGGCTCAAAGTTGTTTGGTGAAGTTTGGGTTAAAATCCTGTAGAGGTACAGGTGGTGATTTATTACAACTTTTTGAGCCGGGTGTTTTCCACGTGAAAATCATTATCTCATTTACTTACTGTTTTAGCTTTGTTGAAACACGTTAGACAACCTGTTTCATTGATAGAAAACTATTAAGCTAAAATAAGTAAATCAGTATGTCTAGTTCTCTATCACAAAGTGATCTCAAGAGTTCCCCTAAAAACTTCAGTAGCATTTCAAAGAATGAATAAAGCACTAATGAAGTGGTCAAGGGAACACCTTGACAGATTTATATGTGAACCATTGTGTTCATCATCTCTAGTTAGTTCTCTCTTGCACTTGAACTTGTTTGTATAGTTTTCAAAGTGAACCCAAGAGTTCCCTCGAACACTTCAGCAGGGCTTCACACAAAGAAATAAGCCCTCATGAAGTGTTCATGGGAACTCTCAGTAACATCTTGATAGATTTATATGTGAACCATTGTGTTCATCATCTCAGCTAGTACTCTTGCACTTTTGCTTATTTATGTAATTTTCAAAGTGAACCCGAGAGTTCCCCCAAACACTTTAGCAGGGGTTCACACAAAGAAATAAGCCCTCATGAAGTGGTCAAGGGAACTCTCAGTAACATCTTGATAGATTTATATGTGAACCATTGTGTTCATTATCTCAGCTTGTACTCTTGCACTTTTGCTTGTTTGTGTAATTTTCAAAGTGAACCCGAGAGTTCCCCCAAACACTTCAGCAGGGCTTGATATAACAAAGTAATCCCTCATGAAGTGGTCAAGGGAACTCTCAGGAACGCCTTGATAGATTTATACGTGAACCATTGTGTTCATCATCTCCGACTAGTGCTTTTGCACTTCTACTTAATCAACTGTGTAATTTTCAATGTGAACACTTGGAGTCCCCCCAAACACTTCCCCGGAGTTTCAAACAATATATGAAGTAAGCCCTCATGAAGCTTTCAAGGAAATTAGAAGAAAAACCTTTATATATAGACTTGATAACCAATTTTGTTCAGCTATCACCTCCTAGTAGTACTCTTGAACTTCTACTTGTTTGTTTAATCTTGTTACAACATAGATTCCTAGCTGTTTATATTGTGTTTGTACGTAAGAAAATTCCTTTCCAAATGTGAAAGTGGTGTTTGAACTGCGTTATGGGGTGACACTACATTGAATCTGGCTACAAATATAGGCAATATTAAAGTTTGGGAATTTCAGGATAAAAGGGTAATATATTCCTTCTCCTTACCTTTGTTCTTTCAATCCTTATTGTGCTTTTCCCTTTTTTCCTTTTATGTCTAAAAGTTTGGGTGATGACTGCACTTGGTAATTCTTATACCAAGGTTTTAACTTCTTTTAAAAGAAAAAAAAAATTGTGATATTAAATATGGCAAAGCTAGACCATTTTCATTATTTTTTCTTTGGGAAAAGGCATCATTTCCACCCCATACTATACAAGAAAAGTCTAAGCCACACCTAAATTATATAAGTGACCTATTACACACCTTAACTATATAAAAGTGATATTATTACCTCCCCGCGACCCCCATTCTAAGGCGCGTGTGTTACACTTATTTTAGGCGCGAACAGCCTATTAAATAACAAAAGTAAACGGCTAAAAACATTAAGGGAAAAGGCATCGTTTCCACCCCAAACTATAGTCGAAAAGTCGAATCCACATCTAAGCTATATAAGTGACCTATTACACACCTTAACTATAAAAAGTGATACTTTTTACTGACGTGGTGCTGACGTGGCAGCGCGTGTAAAACACTACACCACATAGGTCACTAGTATAGTTTAGGTGTGACTTTGACTTTTCGGATATAGTTTGGGGTGAAAACGATGCCTTTTCTCTTTTTTCTTTCATCAATTTTCTGGAAATAATGGATTCACTGGCTAATTCTTTGAGTACTACATTATGACTATTTTCATATCTTGTTTTATCTACGTCAATTTTCTTTTAAATAAATTTAAAGAATCATATAATTACACCAAAAAATTTAGCTACTTTGACTCTTCTGTGAAGGAGGAGGTGTATATTTTATAAAGATCTTCTAGATATCTTGTCCATTTTGCTTTATGACTGATAAATAAAAAAGTGTCAACAAGAAATATATATATATATATATATATATATATATATATATATATATATATATATATATATATATATA
Source organism: Capsicum pubescens (assembly GCA_030864215.1). Lineage (NCBI taxonomy): Eukaryota > Viridiplantae > Streptophyta > Magnoliopsida > Solanales > Solanaceae > Capsicum > Capsicum pubescens. The sequence continues at coordinate 364,361,935 of CM061548.1, read as the reverse complement.
TATATATATATATAAAAGCTTCATGAATTAATTTTATTTGTGCATGGAATGTAGAACCCTTTATTTTTGTAGCTACAAGCTGAGACTGGTAAGAACATAGAATTCTTCTAGGTCTTTTATAAATTAAATTGTTTAAAATGGTGGGGGTGTTTTATAAGACTAAAAGAATGTTAGACAACCACTTATTTTTGCCGTCACTTGGATAACAATGCAAACCAAATTCAATATTAAATCTTAAAATTATATTCTGAGCCTTTTGTACCAAGGAATTTTTCTTGTTTCGAATTCAGAAAGGCTATTTACCTAAACTATAAAGGTCATTCAATATGGCATACAGCGATTACAGAATTAGACAAACGTCAATGTCTATTTAAATAACCATCCCTAATTAACTTTTAAAATATTACAAAACGACAAGTATCTTCAAGATACACGGGTATCTAAGGACAGTGACGTACGTAGGTGTCACGATCCGAACCGAGGTCCTGGCCGCGATGGATATCTCGAACCACGAAGGCACGAGAGATCATTACCATACTATCATAAGCATAATCCATACATAAATCAAAGTGTGGAAGATATAAAGAAATTCAAGTTGATCCTATGATCAATATATATCAATAAGGTTATGACAATGCAATACTCAAATTCCGTCTACGAAGCCTCTACTGAGAACTAACTGTCTAGGCCGGGATAAGGCCCCCGGCTGGACCATAAACTAAATTAGATAAACATATGAATAACATGACTTCCAAAAGATGAATAGCTCACCAACTCTGTCATATCCATAGTTTCTACTAATGTGATGGACAATGGGATTGTGCCTCAGAACCTGTACTATGGGGGGTCAATACTTGGAAAGTATTGGTATGCGTAACAATCCAAAAATAACATATATTCTATATAACATAGTCAAGAAAATGTTTGAAAACTACATAACATAATAGAGTTTAAAACACATGGGCATAATTCAAATTCAATGCACATAATCAAATGCATATATATATATATATATATATATATATATATATATATATATGTACACACGTACATACATACATATATCTCACATGCCGATATAGGGAACAAGGCTTAATATGCAATTTAAAACCTTAACCTGGGATATGTAGCTTGATCATCATAAAATCCACCCACGGGTTATATGGGTCCAGTGTCCCCACCCACCCCCCACCCCTTCCCGAATGAACCCTAGTGCGTGTTAGCAGCACGAACCGGAGATATCATCGAAGACTGGGGGTTCCCATGTACCCTTCGCCAACCATGATACAATTATATATACACTTTGGTGATTTTCGTTATACCCCACAAGCACACGGTCATTAAGACCAATCCTCACATCGGCAAACATGAGTTTTCAATATCAGTCCTCCGGACTTACACCTTCACGGCTATCTAACACAACCCCCTTTAATCCTAATTAAAATATTAAGTACATAACCCATACACCAATTGCAGAAATCAATTATTAAGGTATTATTAAGTGGTATCATCATACCAACTATAGCTTGCAAGCAATGTCAATAATCCAACACTTTGGGGATTCCTTCATACCCCACAAACTCCATTAATAATATCACTTGGGGGATTCCTTCGTACCCCACAAGGTTTTCATAATCTTTCTTATACATTTTTTCATTTATGCAATGCATTAGTTTCAAAGAAAATAAGCCAAACTAAATGATAATTCACATTTCAAAATCAATTATGCAAATGAGTTTAGGTTATTACCAATTTCCATACCAAAAGTAATTATTTGGGGATTCCTTTGTACCCCTATTGCCATGTTCTACAAATTTGGGGAATTCATTGTACCCCAATTCCATCCACCATTTACATGCACCCTAATAAGTGTACAAACCAATCATTTAATGTATAATAGTTCAATAGAAATCATGGAGAAAATATTCAAACAATTTATACCCAAAATCTTCAACCCATGGTTCAAAAGCCAGGATCAAAACCATGAATAATAAACCAATTTTCAGGTCTTTAAGAAAATATAAGTTCAAGGAGAGAGATACATGCACTTAAATCACTTTTCAAAACTCATAGCACATATGCACATGACTAACTTCAAGTTCATGAAAAAAAAACCTAGAAATTTCATAATTTCACCAAACATGGGTTCATGAATATGCATGCTCTTTTAGCGGTTTTCAAAACCATTACATATACATAATTATATATCTTTAAAGCTTGTTAAAACATAAATTCTACGCCCATGAGAGTTAGGCTAGTCTCACATACCTTGAAAATGAAGAAAACGTAGAGAAATTTAACCCTTGGAGATTAAAATTCTCAAACCCTAGGTAGTTTCTCCTTTCTTGCTTATGGAATGATATTTAGGGATTTACAGAGATGAAATAACGTGTTTTAAGACCTTATATTTGTCCATAAAGAGTTGGGAACGGTTTAGGGATGATAAAATATCATAATGCACTTAAAATAAAATAAAATAAAATAGAACAAAATTTGATCCCCGAAAGGGGCTCTGCATCACGCCTCTATCGTGGACCACAAGATATACGGCACAAACCAAAAGTGGAGGTGGAGGTCCGCGATGTGGATCCATACAATATCTCCTCCAATGGATCTTCGAGATCCCTCCGTGGCGCGATCCCAACGCAGACCTGAGGCAGTGCCTCACTAAAGCACTCATAACTTACGATTCAAAACTCGAATTGACGAACAATGAGTTATGTTGGAAAGAGGGCTCAAAGGAATTTAATTTGTTATATAATGGGCCACATAACTCGTTATATTATAAGAGTAATAGTCATTGAAATTTAACCCAAGAGAAATCATATACCAAAATTCAATGGATAGGAAAGTGCTCAACTTTGAGTTAGGTGATATTTAAGACTTCAATCCATCTCCGAAGATGTTCCCACCCAAAAGAATCATTAATCACACTTATTTATAAGTAGAACCCATTGGGTTTGGGTTTATATACGTAGTAAAGATGGTCCAACTTCTAGCCCAAAAATGCAGGGTATTACATTATCTCCCCCTTGGGATTATTCGTCCTCGAATGATGGGTAAGAACTTGTTGAAGATATAAAAGTATTGAATGAAGGAAGTAACCTCCAATTAGCAATTTTTCTCAACAAAACTTGAAAGGCATCCAAAAAGTTTCTTGATAACCCCTAGTGAATCATGTATGCACGAAGTATGAGATAATGAGAATTGACATAGATATGACTTTGCACGTGAGTTCTATGGATCATAATCATAACAACATAAGGCATGAGTTTATTTGGTGACCCTAGGTCTGATTTACATTGGTACTAAACATGAAATAATATTCTGCGAGACATAGGAATAGAGGTACTCTCCGTCTCACATGATATGAAGAATAGTCTTTAAGATTAACAACACTCTTCAACTATGTATTTTACCACGAAAAACCCACTTCATCATTTCGAACTTACAATTCCCCCACAACATACCTAACTACAAAAGTCTGAGTCCTACTGCATAGTACTTCCCTGATAAAGCCTAACACGGAGTCAAAGGTGCTCGCTTACATTATGGGATCCTATACTCTACATCCCTTTAAGAACATTACTTCACCTTATCACAATAATCACACCCCTTCAGGTCTTAAATTAAGGAGTACTAACCATATAGCGCATTGGTTAGTGTTTTCATAAATCACAAGATTCAAGCCTATCTTTACTACATCCACTTTATGAATCTCCCCACTTAAATCAGCAACTTCAGTCACTCTCACAAAGATTTTCACCACGTATCCATTTCCTAAATTATTTCACACAAAAAAAGTTCCTCTCCTTCTTTCCTCTTCGCCTACAACCTTGGCTCGAGTAGTCACACCAAAATTTAACACAATAAGAAACATCTACTCTCTTATCTAAGACATTATTATGCTTTTATTACCGCTATCATACTAACATACAGAGGGTCATTGAGGAACCAAAACACAAGCATCAAGAATAGGAGTAACACTATTCAATTAGAACTTATATTAGTTTATCTACCCAGAGTAGACACCGAGATGTAAGATACGATATAATAGGCATGAAGTGCTTCATATAGAAAATGTTTGGATCATAAATAGAGAGTCAATCGGGCATAAACATACACAACATGGGTACTTAGAACTGGGCATAGTGAGAAACATAAGCACATATATCATGAGTTATATAGCGTAAAACCTAAATTCATGTAGTCAATGATTAAGACAAGGATTTCCACTTGAAGCTATTTCTCCTCATTTAAAGAACTAAAAGTGGCCATGAGTTTGCATAAACCTTATCGATCTAGGCTAGAGCCGACGTAAAATGACTCGATAACATATAGAAAGAATAATTTCTTAGAACTAAGCATAAAATAAGACATGGAATTACGGATCATGAGCATCATAACTTAGAGCTTGAACACTTGGAATCTTGAATTGTTGAAGGACTTTATTGCTTCTGGTTTAGAGGTCGGAACATTGACATAAGTTTTATAGAGGACTCAAACCATAGGAATAGGAATGACTTGAATACATAATACATTGATAGATATCCTCTTAAATTGAAGTACAAGGAGTTTACTTGAATAGAAATAGATTTATCATGACCCTTCACTGAAACTTGTCACCATGAGAAAATTCAAGAACTACCTTAGTCCATCATCTCCCCCTTAGATCAAAGACACAATCCTAGACTTACGGATATATCCTTTCATCGAATCTATAACCATAAATCTCAACACAATTAGAAGGGGGGTATCACTATACACATGAACGTCAGACTTGCCCTGATGAACTATATAGGAAAAGTACTAACTTTTTGCTATGACATTCCTCCCAGGTGCACTACTCTTAACTTTATTTAGCCTTAAAGATTGAAATCTAACCTCACTACCTATCAACCTTATCTTGGGGAAAAAGAGTGACTGTAATACCCCAAACTTTCTTTAAGTCAAATCTAGTCTCCAGAAGAGTTAGTGATGACTTCCTAAATAATTAATGTTTAAATAAGTTAGAATTTCTCCAATTTCAACTTTTTATCATATGGGAAATTGAATTATCTTTCCAACGATATCAATTTCTTCTAAATACGGTATCGGACTAAAAAGTTATGGACGTTTTACAGAGAACTGTCGGAACTGCCCAGAATCGACGGTCAGGCCAATGGACCGTCGAGCTAGCGATGGACCATCGCCCAAGTCGTGCAACTAAGGCAGTGAACACGACTTTTGGTCAAGTACGATGGCCAGGACCAATGGACCATCGAGATAGAAACAGACCATCGCCCAAACCGTCGCAGACAAGGCAGAAAGTTCAGGTCCTGGCCAAGAGCGACGGTCAGGACCGACGGACCGTCGACCAAACCGTCGCCACTTCCGATCAGCAATTTTAAGCCATTTTTAAAAGGATATTTGGGTATTTTTCCACCCGTTTTGATCCCTAATTATACCAGACCAGAGCTCATAACTTCTTTATTCATCCACAACACTAAATTAGAGTTTCTCTCAAAAATCAATCCTCAAGAACAAGAAACCCTAGGTTTTTAATTCCAAGTCAAGAATTCAACCTTTCCTCCACCAATCTTTAAGAAATCATCCACCCAGGTATGTCAAGTATTGATTCATGGGTTCCTTTCACCAATGAAGCTCAAGAAACCCTATTTGAAATATAACTTTTGATTCCATAGTATGAATTGAAACCAAAATTGATGAATCCATGTTTCTCCTTTATGTTTGATATGACTCCCACGTTATTGCTATTCTTTGTAATGTATTGACGTAATTCTCATGAGATTAGGCTTATGAAATTATGATATGTTTAAATGCATTCCTATTCATGTGTAAGCTTATAGCATGTGAATACTTCATGAAAATGCCCAATGATTGTACTATGAATTGTTGACTAAGGTCATGTATCAAGAAGTGTCATGTCTTGTCAGTTTCATGCTATCGAGTCCTGGGGGTACTTGTACCTGAAAATTTAGTTGTGTGCCTAGATCCAGTGTTATGTTTTCCAGATACTCTCAGTCAAGCGATGATTCATAGAACTCAGTCAGTCATGTAACTTAGGAAAACTCAGTAATCTCAGAAATTCATTAATCTTAGTAGTGTTCCGTCAGTCAACGGAACTCAATGAACGCAGTCCAGTTCAATTCATTTAATCATCTTTAGTGTCTATTCAGATGGGAGTAGGATTCAGCACCAAGTGATCCCAGGGATGGGAACTCAACTGTTATTAGAAGGTGTGATTCTTAAAAGAAATCCTTGCGCTCCAGAACTACATAGCTAGCATAGGTTGAGATATCAAACCTTCTAGATGAGGGTAGATAAGGGGATTAACCTATTATATAAGGGTCCCACCATTCTCCTTAGAGTACCTATTAGATGAGGGATTACTCACAGCTTGTCCTCACCAGTGGCGTGGTATTGACACCCTTCTAATTGGGGTTACAGATTGGACCCCAACTCAATTATATCATCGTATTTGGGGCATGTCGGTTAGATGACTACTTCCCACAGTTACAGTCTCAGTAATAGAACTCAGATAGTTCTATAGAATTCAGGACTGTCAAATACAGTCACCCAGTTCAGTAGGAACTCAGCTAGTTCCATCAGAAACAGGACTGTCAGACATAGTTATTCAGATAATAGTATATCAGTTACACGAAATTTATGTTATCAATATTCAAATTCAGTGATATCATGATCTCAATTACAGTTCACATATTCCTGCATGTATTCTCACGTTTATGTTATTCAGTTAGTTAGTATCGTTCATGTATTTAAACCCCTTGCATTCTGCCTACCTCACTTGCATACCAGTACATTCAATCGTACTAACGCATTTGAACTATGGTGTTTTATACCATAGGTTTAGAAGCACGAGCTCTAGAGCATCCTTAGTAGATCAGACATTCAGCAGCCAGACTAGCAGTGAGTCCTCATTATTCGAGAATATCATGGTTATTTTATTACTTTATTGTTTTAGTAGTTCGAAGATAGTTGGGGATATATCCCATCAACTCCACAGTTTTTAGATAGTTTAGAGGCTTCCAGACTATAGCATGTTCAAACAGTTATTTCAGTTTTATTTTGGTATTGATATACCGTATTTCCAAATGTTATATTTTATCATATATTTGAACCTTATGGCCTTTGAGCCTTTTTTTTTGCATTTATACAGTATATTATGCAGTGTCCAGTTACATATATCAGTAATGGGTTAGCTTGTGGTCCTTCGGGGTCATGAGCACTGTATAGCATTTTGGGTACCAGATTCGGGGTGTTACAGTGACCCTTAGAGAGTAAACAGGAGTTTAAAGGCTTAAAAATGGGTTATAAAAATATTGGATAGCCTATAGGAAATAAAATGACCAAAATAACCTTAAAACACTTTTAAAATGAAACACCTTCGATGAAAGAAGGGAGGTCCGCGGTGTGAATCCCAAGGCAAACTCACCCCTTTGCGACGCACAACCTAATTTTCATGCACAAACTTTCCTCAATGCATTAGAACCTATCCTGGGATGTCTTATATTCAATCTAGGGACCATGTAGGCTTGTTTTAAGAACAATTTAGACTCCACAAACACTCAGGTTGTTACAAACTCATTACTCCAGCACTAATCCTCATGATATACATATATATACATCACAATTTTTCCGTTCAAACTTCTCATAAGTTATCAACCTAGGCCTTTTTCACATATTACATCAAGCCTACTAATTCATTCCAATAAAACATGCATCATTAATCTTAAGTTATTATTCTTATCACCACAATCGACATCTAAGGTTCAAATCTATTGTCTAGAATCAATCATGTACCACCGATGAAGCAAGCCACATACTATATTAGTCAATCAAATTGGGAAATCAACCCAAATTCCTTATTTCACTTAATTATGACCTATAAACACATCCCCTCCATGACATTACTACTATACCTCAGAATCTACTACATACCTTCTCACATGTTGTACTAGTTTACAACTATTAGAGAAAAGAAAACCAAGAGGGGTAAAGTCACATAGTAAGAATAGTCGATCTTACTCTTATAATATAACCCATTACGATTTAGAGAATATTCTAATTTCACACAACATATCTACTTACACGTGCATACATCCCAACTACTTTCAAGATTGTATAAACACCAGTGGGGCCCTACTTATAACTAATTAACTAATCTACCCCCCTTGTAATCACAACCTATAAATGATTTCTACAACCACCATAACTATCTATCTTGAACTCCTTACCTATTTTATATAAATAATAATCATAGAAAATCACTTCCTCTACAAACTACCATATGGCCTGCAAACCTTGCTACAATATTAGGCCATCACCATAAAATGGCACACCACCCTTCACTCAAAGGTTATACAACTAAAACTAACTTCTTTACTCAAAAGTTACCCTCATTATGACTTCTAAACTTATGACTTCATATCACTAACTCTGGGATCATCTTAATACTCATAGGTAATAACACCTTAACTTATTTATCTCTCGGGTGGAAATAATATTCCAAAATTTTACTACATATCATTACCCTTAAGCATGACATCTGTAATAAGGATTCTAAAATAGATTTAATACACTTCGTACCTCAGGTTGAAAAGCATAATTTCATTAAGATAGAGGTATACACTCAAATCAATACAATTTGAAGCGCTAACAAACTCTTCTCAAGTCCTTGTGTTATTTCATAACTTTATGGATAACACTATCAGAAAGGACCCCACTGTTAAGAATCTAAACTCTTGAACTTGTATAACCTCGACTATGAGGCATGGCCCATAAAATTAGAGCAAGAAAGGAATTTGGATAACTTTCAAATGGACAACACTATAGAAAGAACTAGAATATGAAAGAATATGAAACATCTCATAAATGCTTATAGTCTCTTGATTATAAGTGTGGTGCACAACACACTCATAAGTAAGACTCTACACACCCTGGGACCATGAACCATTGTATGACACCAAACTTATCACGAACTGAGTCGAGGCCCTAGCCGCTAATGGGTATCCCAAACTATGAAGTCCTGAGAGACCCCTTTGCATACTATGATAAGCATAATCCATACATAAATCAAAGTGTGAAAGCTATACAGAAATTTAAGTTGATCCTATGATTAATATATATCAATAAGGTTATAACAATCCAATATTCAAATTCTGTCTATGAAGCCTCTACTAAGAACTAACTGTCTAGGCCGGAACGAGGCCCCCGATTGGACCATATGAATAACATGCCTTCCAAAAGATAGATGGTTCACCAACTATGTCATATCCATAATCCAACTATGCCTTCCAAAAGTTTAAGCACATCATCTAAGAGCACGATAGGAGAAAAAAAACTAGGGTTACACAATCAAGATTGAAGGTCCAATCTTTCAACAATTTCATTACCATAAAGGTATGTGAGTTTTTTCAACAAGAACACTCTTTCGTTCTTGTGCCCAAAGTTCGTTTTCTTTTATGAAGATACATGATTTTATACTTTTTCCTATGAATTTGAAGTATGAATTTATACCTTATATTGCTTTCTTAAGAATGTTGGTATGGTTATACATAAATCTGAACTTTTTAGAATTTAAAGTGATTTATATATATGTCTACGATATAAAGCGTAAATCTTAAAGGTTTTATTGTGATATTGATATATGGATCTTTGAACCCTGTTTAAGATTGTTATTTTTGAAAAATCATGTGTTATAAGCATCTTGAGAATTGAATGAATTGATATGATGTAGAAAGATTTGACCTTTTTGGTCGTGAAAGAGTTAATTTTGAACTCAAGTGAGAAAAGAAATCCACACCATTTGATTGAATTATGATAAAAGGGGTAGCATATTGGCTCTCAATGCAAAGTATTGAATTGTGTAAGGTGGATTATCTTTTAAAAATTCTTTGCTAAATTTGGGAGTAGTATTTAGCACCGAGTGGGGAAGTGTGGTACTTCCCTAGAACTACATGCCCCCGTAGGATGTGAGCCTGAGGCTGATATAGTGATCACTAGTAAATGAATGAATTATTAAAGTCCTACTCCGATGGCAAGGATAGGACGGCTCTCCCCAACTTGGGTTGGACGTTGGACTCCATGTAGCTCACATGGTTTATGTCGGTTATAAGAAACTCCTATAGCGTGTCTCTACTCTATCTAAGATAAGTGTGTATGGTTTGAAAACTATGATTTCTGAGAAAGTTTCTTTTTTCCAAAAGATTGAAATGTATGCTCTAAAGAGAGCTATTTTAAGACTTGATTACTTTACAAGTTTGAAACCGAGAAGAAAGTGAATTGAGAATTTATTGTAATGACTCACTTGTTTTACTTTACATGTATTATTCATCCATGATTATGATGGTTTAATTTAAGCTAAGTGAGTCATTTACATCAGCATCCATGTTTCTTATAAATATTGTGATATTTGATTATTGAAATTGCACACACACCCACATACTCGGTACATTTTCCATGGTACTGACCCACATACTCGTATGTGGGCTATATTTTCTCGTAATGTAGATTCAGGTGCTCAGTCCCAACCTCAATAGTGATTCTCGAGCACGTTGATCTACATCTTCTGCAGTGGTAAGTCCTCATGATTCGAGGATGTGTTATTCATACTTTTAGTTTCATTATGAGTTGATTACTTTTGTTTCTTTGAGTTCAAGTCAGTTGGGGTCTATTCCAATGGCTCAATAGTACATTGAGTAGTAGAGGCTTGTCTCAGAATTATCGGAGGTTTCGTATTTTGTTACTTTTACAGTACTTATCCGCATTTCATTTAGACTTGATACAATGGGTTTTCATGATATTGCTTCTAATATCTTTATTTAAGTGTTTAGATATATTAGTAGGCTCAAAGGGTTAGCTTGGGGCTACTGATAGCCTTAAGCACCGTGTGACATCTCTGGACCTATTTTCGGGGCATTACAAAGTTGGTATCAGATCCTAAGGTTTAAGGATTCCTAGGGAGTCTGACAAGCCGCGTTAAGTGGAGTCTTAATCATCGGTGTGTTGCGCGCCATATCTATGAGCAAGAGGCTACGAGATGTTTAGGAAAAAGTTATTCCTTTCTTTCAAGTCCAGCGTGCTTAAACTTTTCTCTCTCAGATATTGATTCGTGCTCTCTTGCTTTAGAAAATGCCTCCTCGTCGAGCTCTTAGAAACAACAATAATTAGCAACCTCAGCCCGCTGATCCCCTTAATGTAAATGTATCCCACGCTGAGTTTTGGGCAGCCTTTCGGGCGCTAGCCCAAGCTATCACCGCCAATGTTCAGGTAAATCAGGACCCAGTTCCACCTCAGTAGGGAGGTGACTCACCTGCTGCTAGAATTCATGATTTCATACGGATGAATCCGCCGAAGTTCTACGGGTCTAAGGTAGGTGAAGACCCACAGTTATTTCTTGAGGAGGTGACGAAGATTACGTAGGTGATACACGTATCTGAGGAATAAAGTGTTGAGATAGCATCCTACAAGTTGAAAAACATTTCTCATGACTGGGTTGTTACGTGGAAGAAGGAGAGAGAAGAAGATGTTGCCCCTATGACTTGGCAGGTATTCCAGGATACGTTCCTGGATAAGTTCTTTCCATTGGAGATAAGGTAGGTAAGAGTAGAAGAGTTCATGAATTTGAGGCAGGGACCCATGATTGTTAAGGATTACTTCTTGAAGTTCAACTAATTGGATAAATATGCTCCTAACTTGATTGCTGATGCTCGCTCTAGCATGAGCAAGTTAGTGATAGGTGTTTCAGGTTTGGTGTTGAAGGAGTGCAGGACTGCTATGTTAAATAGGGATATGGATCTGGCTAGGTTGATATTTCATGCCCAGTAGATTGAAGCAGACAAACTCAGGGAGAGAGACAGAGTAAGGGGAAATAAGAGGTCTAGATCCGAGCAGTACGATTATGGTCAGACCAGGTCTCAGAGAGGGAATCTCCCTCAGTTTTAGAGTCGTTCATCTATGCCAGCACCATCGTCAGCTAGTGCTCCCACGCCTGGAGGCAGACAAGAGCAAGGAAATAAGCCATCTATGTTTAGGTCTCATCATAGTGTTGGTAGCAAGCCTAATTATCCTCCGTGTGCTAAGTATGGTAGGACCCATTCGGGTGAGTGTTGGGGTGAGAAGAGAAGCTACTTTGGGTGTGGTGACCTGGGTCACAGACTTAGAGTGTGCCCGGATGCCAGGCAGGGGAAAAGTGATATTCGCCCCCAGACTCAGACTGCTAATGCTCCAGCTCAGATAACTCGTCCAGGCCTTACTCAGGGCGCTTCTTCTAGCACCGCTGACGGTCAGCGCCAGAACCGGGTCTATGTTTTGCCATCCCGCCAGGAGAAGAAGGACTCTCCAGATGTTGTTACTGGTATGCTCCGTGTTTTCCATTTTGATGTTTAAGTGCTTTTGAATCTCGGGTCAAATTTTTCTTATGTGACCCCACTGGTTGTTGTGAACTTTGAAGTGCGTCCTAAAATTATTCCTGAGCCTATCCTAGTTTCTACCCTCAGTGGGTGAATCTATTATTTTCCAGAAAGTGTATAAAAAGTGTCCTGTTACAGTCCTTCGTAGAGTCATGTTTGCTGATCTGATAGAGTTAGACATGATGGATTTTGATGTTATCCTGGGTATGGATTGGCTTCACTCTTGCTATGCATCTATAGACTGTCGTACCCGTATGGTCAAATTTTAGCTTCCTGGTGAGCCAGTTTTAGAATGGTCCAGAAATTCCATATCCCCTAAGAGTCATTTTATCTCATATCTCAAAGACAAAAAGCTTATTTCCAAAGGTTACATATATCATTTGGTTAGAGTCAAAGACACTAAGTCTGAGACTCTAACTCTCCAATCAGTCAACATTGTTAATGAGTTTCTTGACGTGTTTCCGAAAAATCTTCCAGGGATACCTCCCGATAGAGAGATAGATTTCGGGATTGATCTTCTTCCCGACACCCAACCCATTTCTATTCCTTCCTACCGTATGACACCCGCGGAACTTAAGGAGTTGAAAGAGCAACTCAAAGATCTGTTAGACAAAGGTTTCATAAGGCCCAGTTTCTCTCCTTATGGTGCACCTGTGTTATTCCTGTGGAACAAAGATGGTTCTTTGAGTATGTGCATTGACTATCGTCAGCTTAACAAAGTCACTGTCAAAAAAAAGTATCCCTTTTCGAGAATAGATGATTTATTTGATCAGTTGCAAGGTGCGAGTTATTTTTCCAAGATAGACCTTAGATTCGCCTATCACCAACTTAAATTAAGGGAGTGTGACATCCCGAAAATAGCCTTCTGAACCCGCTATGGTCATTTTGAGTTTCTTGTCATGTCTTTCGGGCTAACCAATGCCCCCGCAGCTTTCATGGACCTCATGAATCGAGTGTTCAAGCCATATCTTGATATGTTTGTTATTGTGTTTATTGATGATATTTTTGTATATTCCCGCAATGAGGATGACCATGCAGACCATCTCTAAATCGTCTTGCAAACTCTTAGAAATCATCAATTGTTCACCAAGTTCAGTAAGTGTGAATTTTGGCTAAGGTTAGTTGGATTTTTGGGTCATATTATTTCTTTTGAAGGTATTAGAGTTGATCCCCAAAAGACAGAAGCTATAAAAAATTGGCCTAGGCCTATCTCTCCATCTGATATTAGGAGTTTCTTGGGTCTAGCTGGCTATTACCGCCGTTTCGTTGAAGGGTTCTCTTCTACTGCGTCTCTCATAACTCGATTGACCCAAAAGAAAGTAAAGTTTCTCTGGTCTGATTCCTGCGAGAAGAGTTTTCAGGAGTTGAAGACTCGACTCACTTCCGCCCCTGTGTTGACTTTGCCTGATAGTGTAGATGGTTTTGTGGTATATTGTGTTGCTTCAAAAGTGGGTTTGGGTTGTGTGTTGATGCAAGGGGGAAAGTTATAGCCTACGCTTCTAGCCAGTTGAAACCTCATGAGAAGAACTACCTGACCCATGACTTAGAGTTGGATGCTGTAGTGTTTGCTTTAAAAATCTGGAGACATTATTTGTATGGTGTGCATATAGATGTTTTTACTGATCACAAAATCCTGCAGTATGTGTTTACCCAGAGAGAGATGAACCTTAGACAGAGGAAGTGGTTAGAATTGTTAAAAAACTATGATATGAGCGTGTTGTATCATTCGGGTAAGGCCAATGTAGTGGCAGATGCCCTTAGCAGGGTGTCCATAGGTAGTGTTTGCATGTTGAGGAAGGTAAGAAAGAGTTATCTCGTGATGTACATCGTTTGGTTAGGATGGGTGTTAGGCTGCTTGATTCTGCTAAGGGGAGTATGTTAGTTCAGAGTAGTTCCGAATCATCCTTAGTTTCAGAAGTAAAGGAGAACCAAGACTTAGATCCTAGCTTGGTCATACTGAAGAAGTCAATCACATACCAAAGGGTAGAGGTTTTCTCCCAAGGGGGAGATGGTGTGTTAAGGCTGAAGGGATGGTATGTTAAGGCTGAAGGGTAGGCTGTGTGTTCCGAATGTTGATGAACTAAGGCTGAGAATCATATCTGAAGTGCATGGTGTGCGGTATTCTATTAATCCCGGTGCTACCAAGATGTGTCGCGACTTGTAGGAAATCTATTGGTGGTGTGGTATGAAGAAAGATATAGCTAAGTTTGTGGCAAAGAGTGCAATATGTCAGTAGGTTAAGGTTAAGCACCAGAGACCTGGTGGTTTGATGCAAGAGTTCAGTATTCCTACTTGGAAGTGGGAAGACATTAATATGGATTTCGTGACTGGTCTACCTCTTTCCCGATGCCATTATGCTTCTATTTGGGTTGTTGTTGATAGACTGACTAAGTCAGCACATTTCTTGCCCGTGCATACATCTTATTTGGCTGAGGACTATGCTAGATTGTATATTCAGGAGTTAGTCAGGATACATGGAGTTCTCTTGTCTATCATTTCGGATCGGGGTACTCAGTTCACTTCTCAGTTTTTGAAGGCTTTTCAGAAGGGTCTGGGCACCCAAGTTCATTTGAGTTCTGCATATATGTTGAGAGCGTGTGCTCTCGACTTCAAAGGTAGTTGGGATGAGAATTTACCACTAATTGAGTTCGCGTATAACAACAGTTATCATGCTAGCATCCAGATGGCACCGTTTAAGGCTTTGTATGGTAGAAGGTGTAGATCACCCATAGGTTTGTTCAAGGTGGGTGAGGCTACTATAGCTGGGCCTGATGCAGTATTTGAGGCAATGGAGAAGGTGAAGTTGATTAGAGAGAGGTTGAAGATAGCTCAGAGTCGCCAAAAGTCATATGCAGATGTGAGGCGTAGAGACTTGGAGTACGAAGTGGATGATCTGGTGTACCTGAAAATTTCACCCATGAAGGGGGTGAAGAGGTTTGGGAAGAAGGGAAAGCTTAGTCCCCGCTATGTCGGTCCCTATAGGATCCTAAATCGTGTAGGAAGAGTGGCTTATGAGATTGAGTTACCTGCAGAGTTGTTAGCTGTTCACCCTATCTTTCATGTTTCCATGCTTAGGAAACACGTTGGTGATTGTTTTGTTGTAAATCCTTCAGAAAGCCCTGATGTTCAAGACAGTCTTTCGTTTGATGAGGTTCCTGTTGAGATTTTAGATCACCAAGTCCGAACACTAAGGAACAAAGAAGTTCCCTTGGTCAAAGTGTTGTGGCAAAATTATTCAGTTGAGGGTGCTACTTGGGAAGCCAAAGCAGAAATGTGATCCAAGTACCCGCACCTCTTTCCCGCAAGTTCAGATCAAGCCGAAGGTACCATTCTTTCTTACTTCAATCCCTTTCTAATAAAGTTGCAGCTGTATAGCCATTCCTACTATGAGTTTATGCATTCTATGAAGTATTCGAAAGTTTAGAAAGAAGTGGAATCCATTTAGCAAGATCTTTCATCTGTGTAACCTTAGTTTTTCTCCGTATTCATAACCTATTGAGCAGCATTCAAGAAGAATGTCCCCAAGGGGGAGATATTGTAATACCCCGTACATTTCTAAGCTAGAACACGAACTGTTGTTCCTACATGTGAAACCTCTTATCCTGTAATTTGTATTTTGGTACATGACTTACCATGAGTATCCTAGTGAGAAGAAGCTTATGATGTGTTAAATGTATTCATATGAGTCACTTAAGGTAATGCAAGCTAAGAGTTTTTGAATCCATCAAGTTTTAGCGTTCGATTTAACAAGGGTCATCTTTGAACGAGCATAACTTGATTAATATGTGGTATTCTTGTATATTTCGACCCACCAAATTGTAGATAATCGGATTAGCTTTCCAACGATACCAATTTTACCAAAATCCGACTCCCGAGCAAGAAGTTATGGCTTTGCAAAGTGGAGTACGTCGCCTAACCAACCGCACATGGCTACTGGAATGGGTGTGCGATAGGTTGTGCGACACACACCCTCAAGTGTGCAATGCATACCTTAGTTTGTGCGATAAGGTGAGCGGCGCACACCCTAGCATATGCGATGAGGTGTGCGACGCACACTTAGGGTTCCAGCAACGAAAACACTCTATTTTTGAGTTATTTCGAGGACAACTAAGTCTTTTAACACTCCTTACATATCCCTAAACTTAACCTTACGAATTTAACTATCCCTAATCACATCATAACCCTATTATCTATTTAAGCACATCATCCAAGATCACGATAGGAGCAAAACAACTAGGGTTACACAATCAAGATTGAAGGTCCAATCTTTCAACAATTTTGTTATCATAAAGATATGTGGGGTTCTTCAACAAGGACACTCATTCGTTCTTGTGCCCAAAGTTGGTTTTCTTTTATGAAGATACATGATTTTATACTTTTTTCTATGAATTTGAAGTATGAATTTATACCTTATATTGCTTTCATGAGAATGTTGATATGGTTATACATAAAGCTAAACTTTTCAGATTTAAAGTGATTTATATATATGTCTACGATATAAAGCATAAATCTTGAAGGTTTTATTGTGATATTGATATATGGGTCTTTGAACCCTATTTGAGATTGTTATTTTTAAGAAATCAAGTGTTATAAGCATCTTGAGAATTGAATGAATTGAAATGATGTAGAAAGATTTGACCTTTTTGGTTGTGAAAGAGTTGATTTTGAACCCAAATGAGAAAAGAAATCCACACCATTTGATTGAATTATGATAAAAGGGGTAGCATACCCAATGCAAAGTATTGAATTGTGTAAGGTGGATTGTCTTTTAAAAATTCTGAGCTAAGTCCGGGAGTAGTATTTAGCACCGAGTGGGGAAGTGTGGTACTTCCCTAGAACTACATGCCCCCGTAGGATGTGAGCCTAAGGCTGATATAGTGATCACTAGTAAATGAATGAATTATTAAAGTCCTACTCCGATGGCAAGGATAGGACGGCTCTCCCCAACTTGGGTTGGACGTTGGACTCCATGTAGCTCACATGGTTTATGTCGGTTATGAGAAACTCCTATAGCGTGTCTCTACTCTATCTAAGATAAGTGTGTATGGTTTGAAAACTATGATTTCTGAGAAAGTTTCTTTTTTCCGAAAGATTGAAATGTATGCTCTAAAGAGAGCTATTTTAAGACTTGATTACTTTACAAGTTTGAAACCGAGAAGAAAGTTAATTGAGAATTTATTGTAATGGCTCACTTATTTTACTTTACATGTATTATTCATCCATGATTATGATGGTTTAATTCAAGCTAAGTGAGTCATTTACATCAGCATGCATGTTTCTTATAAATATTGTGATATTTGATTATTGAAATTGCACACACACCCATATACTCGATACATTTTCCATGGTACTGACCCACATACTCGTATGTGGGCTACATTTTCTCATAATGTAGGTTCAGGTGCTCAGCCCCAGCTTCGATAGTGATTCCCGAGCACGTTGATCTACATCTTCTGTAGTGGTGAGTCCTCATGATTCGAGGACGTGTTATTCATACTTTTAGTTTCATTATAAGTTGATTACTTTTGTTCCTTTGAGTTCGAGTCAGTTGGGGTCTGTCCCAATGGCTCAATAGTACATTGAGTAGTAGAGGCTTGTCAGGCTTGATTTGTCAGAATTGTCGGAGGTTCCGTATTTTGTTACTTTTACAGTACTTATCCGCATTTCATTTAGACTTGATACAATGGGTTTTCATGATATTGCTTTCAACATCTTTATTTAAGTGTTTAGATATGTTAGCATGATCAAAGGGTTAGCTTGGGGCTACTTATAGCCTTAAGCACCGTGTGACGTCTCGGGACTCATTTTCAGGGCGTTACATAGTGCATGTTAACCGCACGAATCAGAAATATCATCGAAGGTCGAGGATTTCCATGTACCCTTCGCCAACCATGATACAATTATATATACACTTTGGGGATTCCCTTGTACCCTACAAGCACATGGTCATCCCTCACATCGGCAAGTATGAGTTTCCAGTATTAGTCCTCCGGAATCACACCTTTAGGGCTAGCTAACACAATCCCCTTTAAGCCCAATTAAAACATTAAACACATAACCCATCCACCAATTTCAGGAATCAATTATTAAGGCATTATTAAGTGGTATCGTCATACTGTTTATAGCTTGCAAGAAATGTCATTAAGCCAACATTTTTGGGATTCCTTCATACCCCACAAGGTTTTCATAATCTTTCTTATCCATTTTTTCATTTATGCAATGCATTAGTTTCAAATAAAATAAGTCAAACTAAATGATAATTCACATTCCAAAATCAATTATGCAAGCGAGTTGAGCTTATTACCAATTTTCATACAAAAACTAATTATTTAAGGATTCCTTTGTACCCCTATTGTCATGTTCTACAAATTTGGAGAATCCATTGTACCCCAACTCTATACACCATTATCATGCACCCCAATGAGTGTATAAACCAACCATTTAATGTATAATTGTTCAATAGAAATCATGGGAAAACATTCAAATAATTTATATCCAAAACCCTCAACCCATAGTTCAAAATTCAATATCAAAATGATGAATAATAAATTAATTTTCATGCCATTAAGAAAATATAAGCTCAAGGAGATAGATACATGCTCTTAAATCTCATTTCGAAACTCATAACATATACATGACTATAACTCAGTTCATGGAAAAAAATCCTAGAAATTTCATAATTTCATCAAACATGGGTTCATGAATATGCATGCTCTTCACGCGGTTTTCAAAGCCATTAAATATGCATATAAATATATATATATATATATATATATATATATATATATATATAAGATTGTTAAAACGTAAAATCGACACCCATGAAAGTTAGGATAGTCCCACATTCCTTGAAAATGAAGAAAACGTAGAGAAATTTGATCATTGGAGATTAAAATCTTCAAACCCTAGGTAGTTTCTCCTTTCTTGCTTATGGAATGATATTTAGGGATTTATAAAGGTGAAATAACGTGTTTTAAGACCTTATATTCGTCCATAAAGAGTTGGAAATGGTTTAGGAATGATAAAAAACCTTAATACCCTTAAAATAAAATAAAACGGAACTAAATTTGACGCCTGGGAGGGGTTCCGCGCCACGCCCCCATCGCAGACCACAAGATCTGTGGCACGGACCAAAAGCAGAGATGGAGGTATGCGGTACAGATCCATATCAGACCTCCTCCAGTGGCTCGTCGCGATCCCTCCGTGGCGCGGTCCCGACGCGGACCTGAAGCAGTGCCTCACTAAAACACTCATAACTTATGATCTAGAACTCGGATTGACGAACGGTAAGTTGCGTTGGAAAGAGGAATCGAAGGGATTTAATTTGATATTTAATGGACCACATAACTCGTTATATTCTAAGAGTAATGGTCATTGAAAGTTAACCCAAGAAAAATCGTATACCAAAATTCAATGGATAGGAAAGTGCTCAACTTAACTTTGAGCTAGGTGATATTTAAGAATTCAATCCATCTTCGAAGATGTTCCCACCCTAAAGAATCATTACTCTCACTTATTTCTAAGTAGAATCCATTGAGTTCGGGTTTACATACGTAGGAAAGACGGTTAAACTTCTAACCCGAAAATGTGGAGTGTTACAGTAGGATTTTTGTAAGCGGGGTCGATATTTAGTGTAGAGAATGGAGGAACATACTAGAGAGAAAAATGATTAATTTTCTTAACGTTAGGATTTTAGGTTTAGCTTGATTAATTCAGTATAAATTTGGTTTCAAGGAATTTAATGTCTAGGGGTTATTTATAAATGAATCTTTGTTGGTTTTTTTAGGGTTCGAATTCTATTAATGGTATGCTACTATTTTTTAGCAATTAATGCTTGCAAAAAAAATTGCGGCCAATGAGGTTCAATCTCCTGGACAGTAGGACATCCGAGAGACTCTTAACGGACGAACCAAAGTGATCTTCATGTTAATTTAGTGTCATTGTATAATATGTATATGTGATTCGGTTTTTTATGTTAATTTAGTGTCATTGTATAGTATGTATATGTGATTCGGTTTTTGTCATAGTATTATATATATGTATTGATTAATATTTTCGATGAAGTGGTGTCAGATGATACACCTTTCTATAAGAGATGGGTCTGCCCTTGTCTGAAGATACACGTTGTAAAAGCGCCTAACATGTTAAATACTCGTGTATCTTTAGATACACCTATATTTGAAGATACACATTCTTTTACAGTATAACCTCGATAAATTAATACTCGATAAATTAATAACCTCGCTAAAATAATAATTTTCTTCGGTCCCGAGTCGGGATCAACGTGGTAAATTAATAATTCGCTAAATTTATAAGATAATACAAAAAAAAAAAATCATATAGGTCCCATTTGATATATAAATTAATAATTCATCTGTATCAAAATATTTCATACATAATACATAAGTAAACTAAACAGGTTTCTGAAAATATGAATTTAATGTTGTTTGTTTCTTCTTGAAATCAATATCACCTTGAATCTCATCTCTAACCCTTCTTACTGCATTAAGAATATCAGGTGTAGTCTTCTCATATTGCAAAAGAAAGTGATGTAAGGTGATTGTTGCTTTCAGAGCATCTTTGCGCGAAACTTGTTCTAATTCCACACTATCATCTTCCACTTCATCTTCTTTATGTGTTTCCATAACACTCTCAATTATTTGTTCATCCGTAGGTAGCTCAAAACTCGTATCATTTTCTCCCGGATAATTCAAAACATCTTCAACATTCATTGCATTTCGATACTTCAATCCATTGATTAGATTCTGCAATTGTTGTAAGCCATCATTATTCAACTGTTCTTGATTTTTCGAGGATTCATCATCTAACAACCTAAGTTTACAATGCTTAAAACAATTTGCAATTGTACTTGAGTTGACATCCATTTTCCATGCCGAGATTGCAAGATTCATTGCATCTAAAACATTAATCTTTTCTGGATTTGAGATCCCAATTTCATAACCCTCCAAAAGATTTCGATAAAATCGCCTACGATAATGCATCTTAAAAGCTCTTATGATCCCTGCATCACAAGGATGAATCTTTGATGTTGTGTTAGGTGGTAAAAAAAACAATTCAACATTTCTCAAACCTTCGACATTTTTTGGATGAGCAGGACAATTATCAACAATTAAAAGAATTTTCCTGCCGTCCATTTTTGCATCAAGTTGTTGAACATATTCTTGGAATAGAATCCCAGTCATCCATGCTCTTTTATTGGCTCGATATTCACAATCCATGCTTCCCAAATTCACATTCTTGAAACAACGTGGTTTTAAATACTTCCCAATGATCCATAAAGGAATTTTCTCAGAACCATCCTCATTACAGCAAATAACAACTGTAAGTCTTTCTTTATCTTGTTTCTTACCTTCAAGTTGCTTCGTTGCAAGAGAATGATCTGGTTGTAGCCTAAAGAACAATCTAGTTTCATCCATATTGAAAACATCTTTCTTAGCAAACTGATCAAGTTTCTCTCTGATGGATTGTAAATTGCTCTCCATGGCCTCCATATTAACTGATCCACTTTCTCCTAAACGACGATATTGCTTGATACCGTGTCTTGATTTGAAACGCTCTAGCCAGCCTTGAGAAAAATGAAAATCAGGTGTATCGATGGGATACATCTTTTTTAGAAGCTTTTTTCCCTTCGTTACAACTAGTTCCCCATTCATATTAACACGCTCTTGGTAATGAATAAACCACTCGAACAGAGCCTTCTCTAATTCTGGAAATTTGGCAGCTTTATGTCTTTTAGCCTCATCTTTTGGAATGTCGGCTGCTGATAGATACTCTGCTGACCTCTTGATCGTGTTTGATATTGTGGCTTGACTCACTTGCAAATTAAACTTCTCTAACACCCATTGTTGCAATTGCTTTTGAGTGCATGCTAGATTTTGTTGTTTATACTCACACAGTTCTCTACGTATACCATTAGTCATGGTTGATTTTTTAACATCTTTGAGATGAGAAGCCATTTTTTTTGTTTTTTGATTTGAAGACTTGCATAATACATCTATTTATATAGTAACTTAGTTAATGTATGTACGTGTAACTACATTAATAATTGAGTGGATTTATACATTTTAATGAATGTAGGTACATGTAACTACATTAATAATTAAGTAGATTTATATATTTTATTAAGATATACATAGAACATTGAAAATGTATCAGCAAAAATACATGAATTTGGTTAAGTATGCATAATTAATAGTCAATGTAGAAATTCGTTTTCACGTTCACCTAGGTACATTCATAACATGGACCCAAAAAGTATATAATTTATAAATTAATAATTATTAATTTATACGATTAATTAATACCTCGCTAAATTAATAAAATTTGACGGTCCCAACAGTATTAATTTATCGAGGTTATACTATTGTAGGCAAAATAACTTGATGAACCCTTGTACTTGTTTGAATTTATAAAGTGAATGTCTCTACTTAGACTTTTGTCATCTGAACCGGTCAACTCAATAAAACTCAACATTTTAAACTCTATTTCGGTGTATGCAACACAATTGTTGCTGTCATTTTTAAATTTTGCATGAAATTTCACGTCATTTTTAAAATGTCACATAAGAAATTAAATATTTAAAAAAATTAATTAAATAAATAACTTTTATAAATTATAAAAATAAAAAAAAATGATTTCAAATATTTAAAATTCCTCTCCAATTAATTTAAATTTTCAACTATAAATTCAAATACAAAAACACAATAAATTTTTAAGTAATTAAATATCAAATTCATCAAATTAAACACAATAAAATTAAAAATTTGAATTAAACATCTATCTATAATCTATAATATATTAAAAGTGTGAAGACCCTTAGAAAAGTTATTTGAACTTTTTTTCTTTTATTAAAAGTCTCCACTTTAGATAAAATCGTCTTTTCATTATATTCTCCTAGTATTTAAGAGTTAAAAATTAATTAAATACATTTATGGTAAAACTTTTCTTTATTAGAAGTCATCAGAATTAATGACAACTAATATTTTTTCCATTAGTTTAAGAATTCTAAATTAAAAGAATAATAGATGAAGATACATAGATACACGATCTCAATCAATATATCTGAACATATACTTTAAATTCTTGACACCTATGTTTCGCACTATCATTATGGTCTAAAGCTCCTACATTTTCGTAGTTTACCCACCCCTCATTATACTTTCGGTCCAAATATACACTTTTTGTTATACTAGTTTATTCGTACGTGTCTCACACGTGTAACGTTTGATTATTTAAAATTAAATAATTTTATCGATTGCGAAACTTTTAATGAAGTGTAAAATGAAGTAAGTTGAATTAGGTATATAGTATTGTAAATACAGATAGCTTGTTATATTAAGATACAAACATGTTAGTGGAATACACCAACATCTCCTTAAACTTGCAAGAAAAATTCATTTAGACACTCAAACTACAATATATTTCAGTTGAACATAGGACCACGTAATAAAGTATTCATATCAAACATTTATAATTTAATTTTCTTTATTTGTATTTTTTCACTCGTCTATTACACAATTAAGTTAACCACATGATAGCTATAATGTCAATTAAATTTTTCACTATTTAAATATAGTTTATTTATAGACTTTTTCAACACCAATAAATTATTTACATTAATATCAAATAAAAGATTTAGTCCAAAATAAGAATTGGATAAGTACATTTAGCTCCCAAACACAAGATATCGAATTAATACTAAGAAATACTAAGAACAAATTTGCAGCTTGTTCCACATCCAAAATAAGTGATTGCATAACTCAATAACATCTTACACATGTAGCTTTATGATAAATCAACCGATCGATTTAATACATGCTTTCTAAACGATTTTCAATATTGCATGCCAAATTTCGCCCGTAAATGTATGCAAGTATGAGCAGTTGCAGCAAGACTCCTCTTGCTCTAGAATACATGTTCCAACAAACTTTTATTCGGAGTTTTGTCTACCCATCAGAGCCCATAACTACCTTTGTATATGAGATGTCAAGAACAAATAAGAGAATTTAAAATTAATTTTGCCCATTATAGAGTCTTCTAATTAAGGACTATTATTCATGCTTTATTAATAACATAGATAGATGGATAGATTAAACTTTATTTACAATAAATAATGTACTTGATCCAACTTCTAACGTAATTAGTAAATCCAAAATTGAAAAAGTGGATTATAATCCTAAATCTATAGGTTCCTTTTTAAAATAAAACTCTCCATATCCAGATTCGACACTTAACTACAATCTTACATTTAAATTAAACAAATAATTTTAACAAAAGATCCAACTACAACATTAAAGATATTTCAAAATATAATTAAATAACATAATCAAAATCAACTCATAATTCCACAAAAAACGAGAAAAGAAAAAAAAAGATGAACCTTATATTTTTTCAATATGCTTTCGTCCAATTTTTCCAGCAAAATTTTCAACTGAAAGAGAAATACGAGAAATTATGAAGACGGGAGAATTTATTGAGATCAATTGTTAATTACGTATAATTCATAACAATTTTTAAAGCTATTCATAAAAAGAAATAATGAGAAAACAAAGGATGATAATAATGAAGGCAAGAAGAATACTTGAATCAAAATCAAAATATAACAAGAAAAAATCAAAGTACATGAAGACATTTTGTTTCTTGTTAATTTTGATTTAAACTATTGCTTAAATATAATTGAAAAATTTATTTTTAAATAAGATAAAATTTAAATTGATTTAGAAGTGTTAAATGTCATGATTTAGATCAATTACATTTAAAAGTGTTAAATATTAGGACTTAATGTTAGTTCAAATAGGGAAGAACTCAACAATTAAAATCTTTTTGGTAAAACTATTAACCGCATTTATTTTGTCTCTAAAACCGGAAAAATATTCTACAAGGTCTAATGTTTGGCATTAGGAAAACTAACAATTATTAATTAAAAATTCCTAAAATAAATGGTTCATTAAGATTCTTATATAAAAATCTTTTTTTTATTTTAGGGAAACTTGGATTCAATAATGGGTAAGAAGGAAAATGTAACTGCTTTCTCTTTAACAAAAATATTGAGGACTTCAATTCACTAATAATTAAATTATTAATAAGATATTGATGCAAAGAGTCCTTAGCTTTTCGTTCTTTTATATCCGGGTTTGCCTAGTTTTCTATCATAATTAGAATTAATTTTCTTGATTAAAAATATTTTATCATTAAAAATAATTACCGTAAATTTAAGAATTTAACTATAATAAGAAAGTTTTTTCTATTTATTTTCTTTTTGTAGGGGGGTGCGGATTAGGTGCGATACCATCACTAGTCTTTGTGGGTTTTCTTTTGTTTTATTTAGACTTATATATTCTGAATAATTACTAATTAAAGATTCTTTAATTTTTCTAAAAGCTTCTCTGTTTTTAAATGGTCTTCTCATAATTAATCAATATAAATTAATCTCAAGTAAATCCAATCTAAATTCAAACATGTATGCTACTTGTGTATTTTTTAAATAACTGGGCTTTGATACCATTTGTAGGGGGGTGCGGACTAGGTGTGATACCATCACTAAATAATACCTATACATTTGTAGGTATTTATTTTTATATAATGTATTTTCTAAATATTGGAATAATTTTCATTTTTATCTTCTTGACTTAAGATGTTTTATTAATTCATATTCTAGATTAGATATTATCGTAATTAAATTATCTAGTATTTTAGGATCCTCGTTAGTATCATGTAACCTTTTGTATTCTAGGTATAAACTATATAGTTGAGTTTCTATTTCTTTTAATGATTTATTCTTTTCTTAAGATATATTCATTAATTTGTGTAGTTTATTATTTTATTCTGTAGTAATTGTAGAGTTACAGATTTCTGTATAATAATTTATCCTAATTGTACTGTAATGTATATCTAATTCAAGATTTTCAATGTTATTTATTATCTTGTGTTGTTCTTCTCGTAGTGAGTTTTTTAAATTATATAAACTATCACATGTACTTTTTCCTAAATTTTCTAAGGTTTCTTCTATCCATATTAATTTTTCTTTTAGATTCTCCATTATTTTTCTAATTCGATTTCTATAATTAATTTCGTCATTTAGATTATTTTGATTTTCTCTAGTTTTTCTTATATATTCTAACATCTTTTAATCTGAATAATATCCATCTGGATAATTATTCAGGTATAACTGTGTTATCCAATTTATAGTTTCAATTTCATAGTCTAATACTTTTTCTAATATTATTCTCTTAATATCTATAATTTGTATATCTCTAAGTATATATAAGATTAAGACTTTAAGATTATCTATCAGTTAAAATTGACTAAATATTTTATTATAATATTTTGTAGTTGTTTGTTTTAATCTTATTAATTCTTTTATATTTTTACTAAGAAATTTTATATATTTTATATCTTTAGTTTCCATGTATTTGTCTAAATTTACTTTCATCTGTTTTTCTATTAATTTAATGTTTCTCATATCTTTTTTCAAAAATTCTAGATATATGTAATTTATCATGGTAAGTATTTGTAAGAGTAGTTAGGTAGGTATGGTATGTAATTTATTCTAGTCATATAATATTTACCAAATGTTTTTTCTAATATGATTTTTCTTATATCTACTACTTTTATATCCTTAAGTCCATACAAAATAAGTATTTTAAATTTATCTACCATTATATCAGATAAATAATTATTCATTTTCATAAAATTGCTATTTTCAAAATATTCTCTTCAATCATATACATAACAAAATATGGTCATCTTAGATTACTATATACTAGATTATTCTTAAATAACATGTTCTTCGGTCACTATTAGCATGGTAATCTGGATACTTTTTCCCTTAAACAGCGCCTCTACTCTGGTTACTCCCCACCACGGCTTTTTGCCTCATTGGTTTCACCTTTAGGATGACATAGTTCTTAGGAATTTTTCTCCTTTTCCACTTTGCTAATAAACTTCTTAACATATTATTCTTCGAATAATTCTACTATAAAGTAACTAACATGAATTTATTTTATTATACCATGATTGTTGGGAATTATGAGTTTAGCTATTCATAATCATAAATAGATATACCTGTTCGGGTAGGTTTGATATTTCTAAACTTTGTTCCTCCATAGATTTTTTCATTGAAATATACCTGTTTTTAATAACTAAGCAAAATATTTGTTGATTTGTTGTGGGCAGGAGAGAGTTTTTGTGCTTCAACGCATGAAGGTTTGCCTTGCAATGCCTTCGGTTCATCTTATTTATAGACTGAATGAATCTTTACAAGAGTATTCACGTTTTTTAAAATTAGTCTACTTTACAAAAAGTCTTCTAATAAGACAAAAATTATTAATGCCTAAACTAATAGTCAAAAAGTCTAAAACCTAAAAGCCTATACAAAAGTTTTTAATACTTTACGTAAAATAAATTGTGAAAGTTTACATGTTGCTTTCACAATTTAATAGCTTGTCTTCTATTATTACTCCGTTGATATCTTCTTGTTGCCGTATCTGCTGCTTTTTCATATCTCCATTATTGCTTCTTATCTTGTATCTTCCAGCTGGCGTTCTTATCTATTTGGTTCTTTTATTCTAGGTGGACTTCTGGGATAATATTATCTTCTCCATTACACCTCGATCATTGATGGTCTGAATATTTGTGTCCAATTAGCTTGCAATATCTTGTCAATAATCCGTCTGAAATAAATCCTCTCTTAATTGCTCTTGCAGTAGATTATTTTTCTGGGTTAAGTAATGTCATTATCCATTGTCTAATATCTTCCATATCTGTTTGTCGTAGTTCTTTTGAATTTGAATAAATCATCTGATGATCTCTTGAATAATAGCTCCATATTGGGTTTCCATTGGTATAATTATTTGCTAATTCTTGAATAATTGTAGCTAGTCCAATAAGTCATTTATTTGCGTAGAAATCAGGTATTTCATTTCTGGATATCTCTGGCTGCTGCACAATATCTTCTGGTATAATCATATCTCTGGTTAATCCTATTTTTACAACTTGTATAACTGGTTTTATTTCGTCGTACAATATCTCTGCTGGTGCAGTATAACATTTTATATAAAATAGATTTTCTTTGGTTATTTTTTTATAGGTGGTGAATATTTTATGTAATTCTTCCATAGCTGCTAGTTCTTCTCCGTCTTGGGTATATATGGTATTTAATAATCCATAGCCAAAACAAGTTTTTATTAAGCTTGGGTTGGTTTTGGGTAGTGCAATTAGCTTGTTGTAACCTTGTAATTTTTGGGTTATATAGTTTGTGTTTGGCTCTTTCATATCTGTGGCTCTGGGGTTAAGGTTTAGGAAAGCTTGTACTCTATAAATATTTTCTATGTATTTTTGGGTTGTATAGTTATAAACTTTTTTATCTTGGTTCAAACTATCTCGGTATGTGGTAATTTGTGGGGGTATGAACAAGGGGTCTTTTTGTGTTTTTGGTATGAATGGTTTCTCAAATATCTTATTCATATTCATATTTTGATATCTTTGTCTACTAACTCCTCTGCTTGTACCTGCAATTGTAGATTGATAAACAGTATGGGTTTTATAGAATGTCCCAACGTCTCCTTCTAGATCTGGAATTGTACTGCTGAGTTAGCTGATTTGTAGCTTTAGACTTCAGTTTATCTTTATTAGTCTTTAGCTTTTCTATTTCATTACCCATACTGTCCACTTTCATTGAAAGCGTAGTTAGGGTTTTGAGTATCTTTTCTAAAGCATTGTCTTCTATTATATCAGTCTGTGTAGCTTTGTCTTGATATGTAATCTGCAATAACGTTTTTGTTAGTACTAATTACTTCATTTGTAAATGTAAAATTTAATATATTCAAGACTAATCTTCGAATTTCTTTTGTTGTAACTGAATTTTGTATTTTCTTTGTTAGCCACCAACGTACCTGTGTATTATCTGTTCGTACAATAAACTTGTTATATACAATATATGACTCAAATGCTAATAAACATTTGTATAATGAGCATAATTCTTTTTTATTTATTTCCCATTTTATTTCTGTTTCATTAAGCGTACCTGAGTAGTATCTACAATGGTGTTCTAATTTTTTTTGCTTCATATCTGTATTTAAGTACTCCTCCATAACTACATTCACTAGCATCTGCTTCGACAATATACATAAATTTTCTATTTTCATCTGGAAATTGTAATTTTGGTAATTCTTTACAAAGTATTTTTATTTTCTGAACTTGTTTTTTATCTTCTTCGTTATAATTATATTCTACATCCTTTTTTAATTTTTTCTGTAAGGGCTTTAGATTTTCTGCTAATTTTGGTATATATTCTCTTACTTGGTTCACTAATCCTAAGAATGATTGTAATTTCTTTTTTGTATCTAATTCTTCTTTTGAATTTATTATTTTTTGTACTATATGTTGTTGCATTTTTACTCCACTTTTATCTATTTGTATTCCTAAAAATTCTATCTGATTTTTCATCATTTCAGCTTTCTTTTCACTTAAACTTATTCCCGATTTTTCTATTATATCCGTAAATTGTTCCAATAATTTTAAATGTTCTTCTTTGGTCTTTGTATATAATAGTATATCGTCTATGTATATTATACAATTAGGTAGTTGTTTAAAATAACTATCCATAAAATGTTGATATCTACCTGGTGCATTTTTATATCCAAATGGTAGTACATTCCATTCATAAAATCCTTGTGGTACCGTAAATGCGGTTAATTCCTTAGATTCTTCTTCTAACTTTAGATGGTAAAATCCTGATTTACAATCAAATTTACTAAAATAATTATATCCTTGTATTTGTCTTATTTTTAATATCTTATTTGGTATTGGGTAATTATAAGTCATTGTTTTTGCATTTAAATTTCTATAATCAATAACCATTCTACTTTTTTCTCTTTTTTGTTCACTATGTTTATTTACTAAAAATATTGGGTTATTATATTTACTATTACTTTTTTGTATATATTGTTTTTCTAATAATTCTTCTATATGTATTTTAAATTCTTTTAAATCATCAAAATTATATGTTAATGGTTTCTGGGTTATTATGCTATTTTTATCTATTAATTCAATTTTTATAGTGGTTTTATGTTTTTCCCATCCTTTTAATGGATCTTCACTATATAATTGTTCTAATTTTTTCTTAATTATTTCTATCTTATTTATTGAAAATATAGTTATCTCCTTCTTATTTATTGAAAATGCGACCAGTTCTATTGTATCTTCAGTATTTTTTATATTTTCTAATTTTTGTGTAATTTTTTCACTTCCTTTTATCCAATCAGTTTTCTTTCTTATTTTATTAATAACTCTTTTTGCTCTTACTTTCAGTTTACATGGTGTTGTAAACCACCAATCTGTTCTAGTTATTATATGTGGGTATAATTTATCTAAAAACGGCATTCCTAAAAGTATATCTTTTGATGTTAGCTCATAATTATAGATTTCTTCTATTGTTAATATTTTATCTCATACTTGTGTTTTTACATTCTTAGCTTTATAAGTAATTAAGCTTCCTTCGTTATTCAATCTTTTAACTATTATTGGTGTTCTTAATTTATCCCATTTACTTTCTGGTAAACAATTATATCTACATAAATTAGCTTCTGCTCTTGTAGCTATCATAGGCGTATAATATCTACTGTAATATCCTTCTACTACTATCTTCATTAATACATATATTTTCATTTTATGTTAAAGCTCTTCTTAAGAATAATTTCTCTCTGTTATATGTTATGGTTAATTGTGTATGTTCTATATTATATGGTTTTACTTATTCTAGCCATTTTATTCCTAATATTATGTCTGTTTTTTGCATTTCTTCTTTTACTTCAAATTCTATTTTTATTTTTCTTATTCCTATTATTATTTCTTTTTCTGCTATATTTTTAGTATTTATTAAACTTCTTGGTAGATCTGGGCATATATTATTGTCAGTTTTTATTTCCTCATCTTTTACTAGATATTTTGCTATATAATTTTCTTCTTGTCCTGTATTTAAGAGTATTAAATATTCTTTTTCATTTACCTTTCCTGTTATGTAATATTGGTTTGAATTATCCATTGAACTTGTTTCATAACTTGTTCTTTTTGATGAGCTTGATGATTCCGGTTTATCATAAGCTATTCTTTTTGTTGTACTTATTC
The DNA here is from genome assembly GCA_030864215.1 of Capsicum pubescens. Classification (NCBI taxonomy): domain Eukaryota; kingdom Viridiplantae; phylum Streptophyta; class Magnoliopsida; order Solanales; family Solanaceae; genus Capsicum; species Capsicum pubescens. Next base: position 364,330,355 of record CM061548.1, on the reverse strand, counting down.
TGCCATTTATTATTTCTAGATCTTCTTCTATGTCTATATTTTTGTAACTATAATCATTATTATCAATTTTTCTTACGAATTGTTCAAAAGGGCTTTCTATTTGTATTTTATTAATTTTATTTTTTCCAGTTATTTTATGTTTTATTGTTAATACATATAGATTTTTACATCTTGCCGTAAATATTTTACTTCCTGGGGTTAATTCTATTCTTGATATTTTCCAATATAATACTAATGATTTGTCTATATTTTTATCCGTTACTGCTACTGAATAATTCACACTTATTATAAATTTAAATTTTTGGTATATTAAATTTCTTTTTATGGCAGTTATTATACTTTTTTTCTATAGGTTTTATAATTCTATCATCTGCTAAATATAATTCTATTGGTGTATTTATTCCTTCTCTAAAACATGCTTTTATTAATATTTCTGTACCTCCAAGGTGTACATATTTTATTGGGTCTCTACTTTTTATATCGTTTATCTTTTTATTTATTATTCTTTTTGTTACTAGTGGTGTACTAGCTTTACCCTTTGCATATCTACAGTCTATTGCATGTTCCTTTTGGCTTACTACATAATATTCTTCCTTTTTTCTAGTAAATATATTTTTTATTGTTGGTATTTTAAATATTTTTTCTACACTTAAGTCTTACTCTTTTCCTTTTATTTCATCAAATACATTGTTATCAAATATAATTTTTTGATCTGTTCCTTCGTCATTTAAATATTCTTCTTTTGTTATTATTTTTATATCTTCTTCAGTCATTTAATTCATCTAATTCACTATCTATTTCATTATCTGTTTCATTCTCTGAAATTTCATATATACTGTCGTCACTTTCTAATTCGTAATCTATATAATCTATCTGTATATATTCTGTATTTTCTATTTTTATTTCTGATATTTGTTTATTTTTTGGTTTTTTAGGTAATTTACAATCTCTAGCTAAATGTCCTATTTTTCCGTAATAATAACAAGTACATTCCTTTATAGATTTTTTTTTCCTATATGATCTTTTATGTTTATAATTTTTTACATAATATCTTTTTCTTGGTTTCTTATACTTATATTTTGATTTTTTGTATTTCTTATATTTCTTATGTCTTTTTCTTTTCTTATAATATCTTTCTTCGCATCCAAATTGAGGTGCTATTTTATCTTTGCAACATGCTAAATTTCTTATTAATGTTTTTTCCATTTTTATTTCTTCTCTGTATTTTTCACATAGGTTTCTATACCATTGTTGTAAAAATTTTATTCTTGCTCCTAGAGTATCTACTATTTTTGTTTCATCCCAACTTTTTATTATTTTTGAACTAAATGGTTCAGGTAATTTACTAAAATATAATTTTCTTATTTCTTTACTTTCTTCTGTATTATATGCTCCTTTATAATAATATTCTTTAAATGCGCAAGTATATTCATCTATTAACATTAAATTCCTATTTGTATCTTTCTCTTCATTTTGTTCTTCTTCTGTTGTTGTCATGCTACTAAATTCGTCTTTTATAGTTGTTTCATATTTTTTTAATAATTCTATAGGTGTTAATTTAGTTGTGGTTGTTGATGATATTCCTTCTGTAGGTTTGTCAGTCCTTAATATTCTTTTACTATTTTCAGTTAGATTTAAAAACCATAATTTCACTGTTCCTATTAGTGTTTTTTCTATATATTCTGGTGCATCTATTACACTTATATTATTATCTAATAATTATTTTGTCATATATCTTATCCATAATTGTATTATTTTTTCTGTATCTATTACACAATCTAAGTCTAAAAAGTTATAATTTTTATTAACTATTTGTTTTGGTGTCCATTTGTCATAGTCATTCTTTAGATTATATCTTTTAAACTTATTCTTATAATATGTAGGTTTTCTTATTTCTGATGTTCTAGGTATTATATTTTCATCTTCTTTTTTATCAAGAGTATTTATTTCTGTGTTGATATTTTCTAAGTTTTCTTCATTAATTACTTCTTGTTTTTCATTGATTTCTAAATTTTTTGTATTTGTTAATATTTCTGTATATGTTTTACTATCTTCTGAATCATAATTATCTGTCTCTTCTACCTCTATATTATTTATTTCCAATTCCTTGTTTTTTATTTCTTTATTGTTTATTTCTAATTTTTCTTTAAATTGATTTATCTCGTTTAATAGTTTTTGTTCTTTATATTTTTCTTCTTTTTCTTTCTGTCTTATTTCATACAGATCTTTTAATATTTGTAGTTCTTTTTCTAATTCAGTAATCCTACTATTTTTAGATTCTTCTATTTTTTGTATTTCTTCTGTAGTTTGTTGTTTTATTTTTTCTATTTCCTTTTTTCTATCTATTTCTTCGTTTTCCCTTTCTATTCTTACCATTGCTGTCAATTTATCTTCTAATTTTAATTCTTCTTTTTCTAACATTAAATATAAATGTTCACCTATTTTCTTATATCTTCTTCCTAGATTAGAAAATACTATTTTTATTTTTAATCCTTTGTGATTTTCATATATTTTTTCATCTATTATAAATTCTTCTTTGTTCATTTTATTGTAAATAGTTCATGTTGATATATATATTCTAAACTATCTATTTGTGATTCTAAATTTGATATTTCATATTTTTGTGCATTTATTGAGTTTTTACTAACTCCGGCAAATATATTATAACTTAATCTTTCTATCCTTATTTTTAATTCTTTACGTTTTTCAGAAATGATTTGTTTTAGTTCTTTGTATTTTTGTATTTTATTCATTTAAACCATATTTATAGTATTTTGGTGGATATCTAATTCTGATTTTATCATAATTGGGTGGTATGTGTCTCATTCTTCTAGATTTTAAATGGATTATTAATTTTGCTTCAATACTAGATATTAAGGTAATTAGGTAGGCTAGTCTTTGTGGGTTTTCTTTTGTTTTATTTAGACTTATATATTCTGAATAATTACTAATTAAAGATTCTTTAATTTTTCTAAAAGTTTCTCTGTTTTTAAATGGTCTTCTCATAATTAATCAATATAAATTAATCTCAAGTAAATTCAATCTAAATTCAAACATGTATGCTACTTGTGTATTTTTTATATAACGGGGCTCTGATAACATTTGTAGGTGGGTGTGGACTAGGTGCGATAACTTCACTAAATAAATACCTACGTACTTAAACTAATAGAAAAAGTATTAGTTGTCATTAATTCTGATGACTTCTAATGAGGAAATGTTTTACCATAAATATATTTAATTAATTTGCAATTCTTAAATACTAGGAGAAAATAGTGAAAAGATGATTTTGCTTTTAATGAAGGGTGAAAAGTTCAAACAACATTTTTAAGTTCCCTCACACTTTTAATATATTATAGATTATAGATAGATTATAGATATAGATATAGATTTGGGTCAAAATATGCCCCTGTATTATTGAAATTGTCTAAATATTCCTCTCGTTATACTTTCAGTCCAAATATACCCTTTTTGATATACTTTAATTTGGTCCCTCGTTATACTATTATGTTGATTTATCCTTATTTTTGACATCCACCCATCTACAATCTCAATTCCCTTCACTTTATGTCTTTTCTTTTCTTGTCATCTTCTATTTTCTTTTCTCCTCTTTTTTAATGATCTTCTTCTCGTGAATTCAAACTCTTTAAAATCTTTGCTCCACCTATTTTTGCATATTTTTTCGTTGACATTAATAATCCATCTATCATATATAGAATACTTTTCCTACATTTATGTATTGTAATCTTTCTTAGATGATTATTTCAGGTATAAGTTTTAAGATTTAATATTAGATCAAAAGATGATGACAATAAAAAATAATTTTTTTTTATATATCAAAACTTCAAAACTTTTCGTTAAAGAATTTTATCTGTTTTAATATCAGGAAAGACTTAGATGATAGGGGTATACATTATGAGTATGTGTATTATTTTGAATGAATCGAGGGAATGGACCATAGATAGATTAAATGGATGAGTTTGTAAAGTAAATTGCGCAGATATTAATATTTGTTGATGAGTTATTTTTGTTTTGAAGCTCATCACGGGTTCATTTATTAAAAAAAGGGATAAATCACCTTTATAAAAAAATGAAAGGAGGGGGAGAGGGGGGCAAATCAGCAAAAAAGTGTAGTGAGGGGTATGAAAATGATTTTTTCCCGTACGAAGATTGGATCAAAAATATAGCAGGAGGGTATATTTGGACTCAAAATATACCGAGAGGGGTATATTTGAACTTAAAATATACCGAGAGGGGTATATTTGGACTGAAGGTATAACGAAGATATTTACACTATTAAAAACTATTCATGGGTATATTTGACCCCAAAATATAAAAGAAAGTGTATGTAGAATCGAAAGTATATTGAGAAATATATTAAAATTATTTCTAATAGTATAGATGTTTATTTGGCCCTTATCCATAATTTAAATTACGTAATCTTAAAATTGTCATGTAGAATATTGAAATCACAAATTTTATTAATATTAAAAGAGATACGTTTTTAGAACAACTCAAAAAAGTAATTAAGACACAGATGGGGATTAATTAATGTCCTATCTGACACCAAAAGTTTAAAAGGTAAATGCATTTTGGTTAGGTTGAACCTAGTCACAATTGGCCTTGCAAAAGCGGGTGTGCGGGAGAACAGAACTGAGCATCAAGGTTCGAAGAAGGAAGGTTCCCGCGTGCAGCCCTTCTCCGGCAGCTAGTTCAATGGTTTCTAAGCTGGATGACTGGTATTCTCTGGATGGACGGTAAATCCAGGTATGCTGCTGGTCTTTAGAAGGACCAAGGGAATCCTGGTCTTCTCTCCTAACGAATTTCCCCTTTGCTACTCCCTTTCGCTACCTGGAGCCAGGTTTTTTCTTATTATAGATAACGTACGCACAGGTGATCTATCTAATTAATGGACTAGCTTCAGGCCATGATTAGTATAGATCATACCTTTGCCAAGATAACCTTGTTGAGTTCAAGAAATGGAATCACATTTTGTGACAAGTGACCACAAATCTATCTACTAGCTTTTGGATTGAAAGTTTAACGAGCGGTATATTTAAATTATTTCTAATAGTTAGGTGTCATAATCCAAGAGTACTCTCAAATCGTAATACGGTGATTAGAGTAACAAGTGAACCCAAACTAACTCATGACCTGACATGACAGTAAGAATACTGAATAAAACTAAATAACATTGTGCGGAAGCTACAGGATATTTGATAAATGAACATCAAAAGCAAATATCCATGTTAAAACAAAAATGGAAAATCACTGAACATCACATAAAACTGAATCTACTGCCTGTCTGAAAGCCTCTACTAAAACGAGTTGTTGGGACAAGCCTCCAGCTAACTTTAACTGTTTTAACCTGAAATAAAATAAATTGAAATATTGATATTAGTCCTTGAAAGATGGGAACTCATCAAAGTAGTACTACTTATGTAGGAGAAGATCGTACTAAGCGTCTGGATATTAAGTGTCAGAATCTATATTATGAAATAATATAGCGCAAAAGAAAATATGTGATTAGTACTTCGAATGTACTGAGTATGTGATATAGGAAATAACTTATATAGGTTGAATATGATGCATGTAACATAGTAAACTGATGCAAGACCAAGTAATAAACATATACTGTATGATAAACCGAATAACTAAATACAAGGTCATGTAAGTATCTGAATCTGAACTATAAATTATGGACTGTGGAAGCTACTAATAACCAACACATCCTAATTTGAGTTAATAGGAGTACAATCTGTAGCCCAGTTGGAAGGGTGTTCAATACCTGCTAAGGGTACAAATATTGACTGGCGTGGATTCGCTAAACAGATGTCCAAAAAGACTAAGGTATCAAGCCTAATCTAATGGATACTTACCCTTTAGAACCTATGGCGGCGCCATAGTTTTAAGACTTAAGGAATTCTACTAAAGGTATCAGTCTAACTGATGGGTGAGCCTTCATCCCTGCATCCTCTCGGAGCTAAGTATACTCTCAACTGAATGATACTAATAATTGCAATGTTCAATAATAATAATAATAATAATCTGAAGACTGAAAATAAATGTATTATTTAAAAGCATTCAAAAATATGTAAGCTGGAGTACTCATAAGTCTATTCATGAAATCTAAGGTCATCGGGTGTTTATAACACATCATCTCTGATAAATGCAACTATTATGTCAATTTCATAAACTGAGTGAATTTAAAGAATTTATTAACTCAAATTCAATAATCAGGTGTTCACAATGTAATTAGGGTTTATGATTATAACATGTAATGGTACTGAAATTCATGTTAAAGCATGGGTTTATAAGTCAATGGTATCAAGGAACTGGAATATCAAAAAATTCACAACATTCATGAACCCTGGGCTCTGGGGAAAGAATTAAACTAAGGAGTTTAGTTAACTTTGGGACTCAAAGGATAAAAGGAGTCCCATTAATGAAATTCCACATACCTGGAGATGAAAATCCTAAAGAAATCTTTGAAATTGGGGACTGAAGTTGAAGAACCCTAATTTAGCCTTGAAAAAAGAAAACTGCCTCTTTATTTATGTTAAAGCTAAGTGTCGATTGTTTACTCTGTAACGAAGGATTAGGGTATTATTGACTTTAATAATCATACTTGAATTAGTTTAAACAACGTAGTTTTGATATTAAAAAAGTAAAAAAAAAAACTAATATGCCCTCTTAAATTCGTAACTGATAAGTTGCTAAAAGAGACGTATAAGACCTTTCCATGATCGTGGTTGGGAGCATGATGTGAGCTCTCTGAACTCCACCAGACGAGCCTTGATACAATCGTGAAATCCACCTACGATCTTATCTTTGTTTGTAGGTTCTAGGTTCTAATCGGATGAATTTTAGAAGTCAAGATCGTACCTAAAATCGTGGTTTCTAACCACGATCATGGTTTCATATCATGGTTAAAAGGTATACTAGTAAAAGGATGCTGCAGATAGAGATAAAAGAATTGCATAATGCGATATTGTATAGGAAAAAAATTTTGTTGTGAAACACGAGAACGTGAAAATTGTTGCAGCTCCAAAACCTCTTGACTTGCAAGCGAAAAATTCCAACAATAAAAAGAATGCATCTGGAAATTGGAACCTTATTACACACAAGAAAACACTTGATAGTCGTATTGGTTCTTCAGCAAGTCAAAGTAATTCTCCAAGTTGGAAAAAGGGTGCAAATGGAGGTGGCGATCCCAATTTAATATAATCAACTCAAAATATTTTTGAACCATTGTCTGTTACCGAAAACATCCAATAAGGGCATTACATAGAGAAAGATATGACATCAATCTCTCAAGCTAATTTCATAAATGAGTTGATTATTGCTAAGGAAGCACAAGGGGAGATAAGTGTTTCTAGGTGAGCGGATTTCGTTGATGAAGAAGAGCGAGTTTCACCTCCTCCTTTGAATAGAAAATTAAGTACAGAAGCTTCAGTATTTGTGCCTAAAAGTGCGATCGCAGAGAAGAATGAGTCAGGAGCTTTAGCATCGAGACTTGATGTTTTTGCTAGTGATGAGGACCTTTCTGAGGAGGAAGAAGAAGAGTTGGATATATGCTTTGAAAAAGTAGCTAGGGATAGGGATCTCTCACCAAGGCAACAAAGAAGTGGAAGTAACAAAAACAAAAAAAAAGACACATGGAAGGCAACATAGTTGAGATGGTAAGGTTACTGGGTAATTTATTCCAAGGCACCTACTGACGCGACTCGATAAGCAAAATCATATGACAGTGTCAACAACTTCAATAAAATCCAATAAATCAAAGAAGTGATGAACTATCAAGTGCTATTGGATAGACTTGAAGAAGAAAACATGGAAAAAATACCTCAAGTTACATTAGACGGGCAAACTATCTTCTTTAGATCATATATGCATAAAAGAAAGTTTGAGGATGATAACTCAACCTTCTTCTTGACATTTATCTTTTGGCATTATGTAAGCGTCCTAATCAGTAATATCATCATAGAATGTATTATAAACTCTGTGATGAGCATAGAATACCTAGTTTTCTCTAGCTCTTATTTTCTTCATGCTGGTTAATTAGTAGGGATTTTGTTACCTCGTTAGGATTGATAAGGTAAAGTCTAGCCCCCCTTACTTTTGAGGATTTTATTATTAATAAAAGACCGCTAGACACTCAGTCTAGTGGTATTAATTTTTTTTATTTTTTTTAAAAGGCAAATGCATTTTGGTCAGGTTGAACCTGGTCACAATTGTATGTTGAATTCAATAAATGGAATCACATTTTGTAACAAGTGGCCACAAATCCATCTACCTTTTACATTTGTGTACAAAGTTTCTACAAGAGACATCTATAGATTATACTATATCCAGGAATATTCTGGCGAAATATATCGTAGCTTACAAACTTTTGGTTAGGAAGTTAATGAATTAGTGGAGTTACAAATTTTTTGAATTCATTCGAAGCATAATGACAAAAAAAATAAATATAATACGTATCTTTTTCGTAGAAAAAAGTTATTTGTGGAAAACTTATTCTAGAAGAATAAAATAGTAACCTTGTCTCTTTTGATTCTCATCCTTCATCTAGCCACTAAATTCAAAAACCACATTCTTTTTCCGTCCATTTCTCTCTCTTTTCTTTCGATTATATCTCGGTGTGAGAGTTAATTTCATCTATGTACTAACAAACATCATTATAATTCTCTAAGCAAACTACCAACTATCAAAGCAAAGCCTTAAATACAACCTAGTACCTTTCTTGATCAAAACCATGAGGCTTACATCATATTTTTAGTATAAATATTTAAATTAGCTCGAATTATCGATATGTATCTCGAATTAAAATGCTTAAATACAAACATTGTTATCTAGTAAATAAAATTAATTCAGATACAACAATTCTGAATGAAGAGTTCAATTGGAACAAGTTATTTTAAAAAATGAATAGGAGAAAAATGGAGAATAATTACGTACGTTTTTGAAAGAGAGAGAACAATTAATGTCTACGATCACTGCAATTTTTTAGTACAGAGTTATGAAATTCCACCAACATGAGCTTCACAAAGCATAGAGCATATAAGAGAGGAGGGATCCCAGAATTGTTGTATTTGTACTACAAAAATTGACTTTAAGTTTCATCCTAAGCCGTCTATTGAATCGTTGTTTGCTTTGTTAAGGATTGACAGTGATCGAAGACACCGACGCCGCCGTCGTTTCTTGTTTCTCCGATGAATACTCTAGCGGAGGATAGAGAGACGCTAGTTTTCTAAAAAATACTTTGAAGGAGGAGGAGGTCATACATTAATGGTATTAAATTGGTGAAGAGAAGATATTAAGATAAATTTGTAGGGGTAATAAATATATTATAATTTTTAGGATAGGAGATTTAAAGAAAGAGAATGTAAATAAGGGATATTTATAATTTTTATTAAGCGAAAGGATTTTTAGTAATTTAGATATCTTAAGTTGTGATTTCGTGAAATTTCCACCCTTTTTTTCAATCTATATTTGAACTAATTGGTTTGGCAATTCATTTATACTTCTAACATATTATTATATAATTTACATAATTCTACGATGATTTATAATACTTTTAACATTAATACATCGTCAAACACATTCGAATTTGTTGATTAAATAATCTTAATTAACATCACCTTCATCTAAATTCATATGCAAATTTAATAAGTTAAGTTAGACATCAAAAATCAATAATATTTAAAATTTACTTACAAATATTATTGTTTTGAATTTGGATAATAATGTGCAATCGATTGCGAGTAGTTGCAATACGTGTTTTAACGTTTCATGATGGATGCAATTTTTATATTTATGGTTAGAAATTTTAGCATTAGCATTTTAGTGCTAAATGAGTAAAATATTATGTAAGATACGAGCGAGAATTTATTGAGTAATCAATATTTATATGTTTAATTCTTTTTGCTTATATTTTTCTATCAATTTCAAGTTTAAATTGAATAACAATAATAAATGAAACATCTATACTTGGTGGTTAAGATTTAACATTTAGTAAGTTAAATATTATGATGAATATTAAATTTATTCCGTAACAACTATTCATAGTTAGCATTTTTTTTTTCTTGTTTAAACCACCCGGTGTCCGGTACCCGCTTTTTAGGAGTTCGACTATATCCGGATTTGCCCCGCGCCGGGCCCCATTTGGGGGGGGGGGGGGAGAGCTCTCAACAGAGTGTTTGTCCATATCCAGGGTCGAACCCTCGACCTCTGGGTAGGTTGGGGCATCCCCTTTCCGCTGCACCACCACTGTTGTTGATTATTCATAGTTAGCATTATTTTTTCTTTCACAATATTCATATATTTTTAATTTAAATTAAATAGTTTTTGGGTTCACGGGCCAGCCAGCCTTGCCTTAGTCAAGCCTCAAGGACCAACGAATTGACTTAGACTGAGCTTATAAGCCTCGGTTTTAAATAAGCTCAAAAATCATAATCCAACTCTATCCTAATAGCAGATTGGGTTAGGCCAACCTCAAGGATCAAGCTCATTTTGATGGCTCTACTGATCAATAATGAAGAAAGAGTCAATATTTTGTGTTTTAAGAATTTTGAAGAAAAATAGATCTCTTTAGATATATCATACCATTTGACCATAAGCATATGATATCATTAATAATATGTGCAGCAATAGACACTAGAAATTGTGATATAACTTTCACGCAAAGGGGATAAGTAGAAAACTCACTTGGAAACACTGACAAACTAGATATCTAAGTTCCTATTTTCTCCATCCAACAATACCTGTTCACTATGAGCTTGACACACATGTTAAGAAAAAATAAATAATAGAGGTAGTTTTACTATATTATTTTTTGAATATAATGAATTTAATGCCTTGAGAAATGCATTGTGATGAATAGTATTTAATAGCAAGGATAAAATGGGCAAAAATGGATAAACTATCTATTATTTTTTCAAATTAGACAAATAATATTAGATATCTAAAAATAATATAATGGACAGCTATTGATAGACAGAAGGAGTAACTCTCCGGGCTTTATGAGCTCGTATCTTTCAACTACTTTGATGAAATGTAAATATGAGTACGTGTATAATAATATATATTAAATATTAAATATATGATTTTGAACTTGGGGCTTGGACATGGACACAGATCGAATTTTAAAATATATAATTTTATAATTTGAAATTCTCTCTTATTTGAATTTTTAAGTTTTAAATTTGAGTAAAACTGAACATGTCTATTTAGAAACAAAACAAAAGTGTTCTTTTCAAAAGGTCTAATCTTTGCTCTATAACATAACTAGTGATTTTTTCCTGCGAAGTTGTATAAAGAAAAATTTGCATGTACGAACTTCGGTTCTTGTTTTTTGAAGAAGAGTATTTGTATTTTCCCCAGTCACTAAATGTGCATTGTCTTTAAGGAGAACCAATTTCATGCCTCAAGTCTTTTATTTAATTCTTGTTGTTTCATTTTATCAATTTTTCAACAATTTTAAAGAAAACACTGCGCTATGGAGGACATTTTGTCTGTTATTGAAAATTCAAAGGAAATCATCAAACTCGAGATCAAAATTACTAGTTGGAATTTGAAAGGATATGATGATTTTCATACTGACTGCTTTGAAATATTTTTAATCCGCAATTTAACAATACTGACAGAAGATGTGAAATCAAAAAGGAAGAATCATAGAGATAGATAGTTACTCTACGGCTTGAACACAGCAGTAGCAACAAAGATTTGATATTGTTACTGTCAAATGAATCATACACAATCTCACAGACAAATACACATATTCTAAATTCATAAAAGAATATGGAGTTATCATCCATATGTTTACAGGACGACATGTTGACTTTTGGCATCAATATACTCTAAACTCTTTGCTTTTGAAATCATAAAGTATGATTGGTATGAAGTAGATATTATTTTTCGTGTCAATCCCTCATTATTGCTATTTAACCTCTTATAACAAAATTATTTCCTCATGTTTTTTTTATCAGGTTAATTGCTACTTATCACTCAAAATTTATGAGTAGTTACTTTCTTTTTCAGTCATAATTGAATTAGTCCTCTCACCTCATATTTTAAGTAAATTAAACACCTAATTGTACTATTGATATTATTAAATGTTGAAATTGCACGAATTGTCCTTAAAATGAGCTGGTCTTTAATTTTTTCCTTTCATAATCCAACTTAAGCCAAGTGGGGCATAAATAAATTCTTTAAAAGCTGAAGTAATATGAGACGTAACTTGGGCAATATTATGATACAAAAAATATATATTTAAGCCCTACATTTATTTGGTTGTTGCAAAGTATGTAAATTAAAAGACCAACACTTTACCAAAAAAAATAAAAGACCAAGACAATATAAGGACATAAATGCCATCGCGATAAATTTTCATACCTCAGAGAGGATCCACTTAGGTACACAGTTGGTTAATACATACTCTTAAGGAAAAGTCTCAAAGTATATCCTGTAATTTGCCTCGTTGTAAAAGCATTACTTAGTAGTTCGTGTTGCTTCTCTAGTGAAATTTGTGGTGTCAAAAATGCCAGAATATAATGTAGCTTATTTCATTTAGAACCTTTTTTCTTTTGGAACGAAAAGGTAGTGCTAATAAAATTGAGTCTAGTTCCAAGGTAACTGAGAAAGTTTTCAGACACCTCTAATTCAGATTTTTGAAGTTGTTCAAGGTGGTGATGAGACAAACCCCACACTACACAGTTAAAGTCTTAATGAACATAGGTGAATGACTATGAAGGAAGATTTTACTTTGTGATTGACGCATGGATGTTTAAAAGACTTCAAACTTTCGATGAAAGAGAAACATCCAATAATTTAGGATAGATTACTTTGTAAATATAGTCTCATTTAGCATGGCTTGAAGAAATTTAGGAAATGTTTCTCCTCAAGAAAGACCTCTCTAATGAAGAAATTGTGCTTTCCTGCAGTTGTCATTTGCTGACCAGAAATTTATTTACTCCAAATACACCCATTTGATGTTACTAAAGCTATATATACGCACAGAACCAGTTAAAGCCAAAATCATTTTATTCATATGACTTAATAGCATCCACAATAGTGTGAATGATGACTAGATGCAGGTCAAAACACTAGTTCAGATGGCATGCCACAATGATGAGCAGTGCGCAGAGAGGTCTGAAATTCTAATTAGTTCAGCAGAACCAAGGTATTCAAAAAGGGTATTTAATAATGGATGCAAAACATAACATTGCTCTTCACAAATTGTGCAACAGACTAGTTCATAACTCAGTAACGCACCTATTAATATTTGTATGAATCACAACGTCCCTAATAGCTACTGGATTCCATGATATCTTTAACGAGGATATTTATGTCTCTGAGAAGCCCATGAATATAACCTCAGCTTCACATTAATTTCTTCATCTTCTACCAGCTCATGTCGCTTAAGAAGCTTATAATACTGTTGATAAGGTTCAAAAACAAAATTCACAAAAGATAAACTGATATTTTTCACCAGAAAAGGAAAGAACAAATAAGTATCAAGCAGTTTGGAGAGGCAAAGCAAATGTCATCAGGAAACAACATTTTCCTGTACATGCTTGATAATTCAAAAGAAATGAGGGCAATTAGTCTAAAACAACAGGTAAAAAAAGCATACAATTTTATCTGGAGCGAGGAAATGCCATGTTCGGTACTCCTTAGCCTTTAATTTGAATCTGAAGATCGTATTCCATGCCGTTTGAAGAACTCACGAAATCCGTAAGCACTTACATCATAGTTGAACTGAAATTAAAAGAATATTAATAATCAGAACCGCTTTTAATACAAGATGAGTTCGGTTTACATACTAACTTTCCAGCATGCTCTATTCTATCATACATGAGATAGATCTCACTCATATATCGTATGATGGTGGAGATCAAGTAGAAAAGCCAGATTACCATGGCAGAAAATTCTCGCCGATGGACGATGAAGCAAGTGATGGATATGGAAGAGCTGACAAAACTCTGTGAACTGGATACTAGACTTATATGTTAACTAGCACCAAATATGGACTCATTAGTAACATTACTGATGACCATTCTTCTTAACAAAGACATGTGTAAAATGAAGGACAAGTACGGGAACACTTGAATCCAGTCTGCAACAGAGGTTCTTGGGCTAAGTGTTGGGTAGTATGGTTGCTGGGTTTCTCCTTCACGAGGATCTTATTAACCATAATATTGCACCTAACAACATTCCACCTAGAATAAAGTTGGTCATGAACTCATTGGGTATCTGGTGGCTCCGTCAACAAGCGAATCTGGAACACCAACTAATATATTGTTGAATTCGGAATCAAAAAAAGCCAAGATATGAACAAAGAGACCAAAATAAGTCACCGCTTGTCACGCCCCTTTTTCGCTCGAAGGTTCGATGGTCGAAGGGTTTGTCCAACTAAAGTGACGATTTTGAATAGGGATTAATTTAATTACAGAGTTGCCACTTGGAATTGAGTTATGGTGTTCCAAGACACCTTATTGAATCCCTAATCAAAAGAAAATGACTCTTTATTGGTCTGCGAAAACGGAAGACCGGGTAAGGAATTCTGTTGACCGAGGGGAAGGTGTGAGGCACCCCTCGAGGTTCTAGCACGGTCGCTTTTATTGACTTACAGTATTTTGATAAATTATGTCAGGGCCTAGGTTCGCTAACTTTTAATATCTAAAATATGCCTATACCTCTTGTATTGAGCGGTGAAAGTTGATTAATTTTTAAGACGATTTTTGCCGAGGTGCAATATTGCATCCCCGAATTATTTTTACACGTCTCAAAAAAAAAAGATGTGTACGCCACATTCTTAATCGAGACAAAGCATTTTAAACGTCCCTAAAGCTCATCTAGCGTCAAAGGCATTTGTTTCATCTCTCGTAAACTCGAGACAATTTTTCCTATCTATTTTTATTCTTTTTTTTCAATCTTTATTTTGCAACGAGTTTTGGATTATTCCGCAACTCGCCTCGCTCCTTCACAAACAGGTTTTTCCTCTCTTTTCTTTCCTTTTATGCGATGGGGTTTAGAATAAATCCGCGTCCCATCTCGCTCCCTTACAAATATTATATTTTTCTTTTTATTATTTATGACGAATTTTAGATAAATTCGCAATCTGTCTTGCTCAATCCTTACAATTAAACTACCCAGACACTATGTATTAGTCTAAGACCAAATTCCCCCTATCAACTTATTAAATAGATGTGTAAGGATCAATTAATTTAAATATCAAGGCAGATTAGATAAAAAGGAAACAAACAATAGCTAAACCTACATGCTACTAATTCAAGTCTTGTTATTATGTGACTAATAATGTTACAAGAATATTTCAAAACAAACCCAATTGATTTTTTCTCAACAATAACATCCGTTTTTCCTCCTCCTTCTTTAAGCTCCGTTTCTTCAGATTTTGGATCTTTACTCGAACCAAGTTTGACCCGATTAAAGGATCCGAATTTCGAGTAACTTCGAGAGTTGAACAACCAAAGAATTTTGGATCAAACTAAAAGGAACATCCAAAATTCGAAACTGAATTCATTGAATCGAATTTTTCTAAGCTTGATCAGAGTTGAGATTTTCAGTGTCGGAGTTTGACTGGGATTTGGGGGGTTTTCGGCGGGTTTCGTGACGGGGTATGTTGGAGGCTCGCTGGCGGTTAAATTCGGCGAGATAACAGCGTGGGGAAAAGAGGGAAAAAGGGAGCAACTGTTGCTATCCACCGATGGCAGCAATAGGGTTCACCGGTTGTTGTCGTCTGACAGGTGGCGGCTTCGCCGGCCAAAATGGAACAACGGTGCGTGGATGGCTATCTGGTTTATTTGCCGGTGACCAAATCCAGTGAAGCAACAAAGGAGAAGTGGAGGCGACATTGGTTGCCGACAGCGGCTCGCCGGTCATCACTTTCGGAGAGAGGTGACGAAAAAGATAAAGAAAGAGGAGATGGTGATCGAATTTCACGACCGGGCAGCGATTCCGGCGAAACTTCACCGGAAAAACTAAGTCGGAGTCGACTTTCGCCTTTCGCCAGTTTGTGGTTTAAACTAGCATGTCATCCTTACAGCACAAGATACAAAGGAAAGAGAAAGATGACCCACAAAGAGGGTGTAGAGTCTAACAATGAGGAAGATCAAAATCAGTTGATTCCATAAGAACTCGCATCAATGGAAGAAAATAGGTTATTGAAACAACGGAGATGTATCAAGCTTGGATGAATGGGCAAGCCCTGCCTTCCTCAATTCATGGACTTTTGAATACGAATGATCCAAGTTCCACTCTAGCCCAAAATGTTGATCCACTTTATCCACCTGGATTTAGCCCATACGCTAATGTGTCTAGTGTTGCTGGTACCTCTACCTTGCACACACCAAATCCATCTCTCACAAACAACCCGTTTTTCATTCCTGTAGCACCAGCTAATGCGGGTCCTCAATCGATAGTACAAAAGACTATGGGTGAACCAAGTCATGATCAATTGTATCCTCCTGAAGTGACTTACAAACCCTCAAATTCATATTACCCCGCCCAAGAACAAGGTTCCCCTATTATGATTGAGAAGACTGTTAAGAATGAGGAGCAAGAAGAGATAGCCAGGAAAGTGAGAAGTTTATAACAAAATATGAGGAATATGCAAGGACTAGGAAGGCAAAAGAGTGTTTCATACAAAGATTTGTGTATGTTCCCTAATGTCCATTTGCCGCTAGGATTTAAAACTCCTAAGTTTGACAAGTACGAAGGCCATGGCGATCCCGTAGCTCATTTGAAAAGGTTTTGTAATCAATTAAGAGGAGCAGGGAGAAAAGAAGAATTGTTGATGGCTTACTTTGGAGAAAGTCTGGCAGGGATAGCTTCATAATGGTTCATTGATCAAGATATTTCTCGTTGGTACGTCTGGGATGACATGGCTCGGGATTTTGTCCAGCAATTTCAATATAATATTGATATAGTGCCAGATCGCACCACACTTGCCAACATGATAAAAAGACAACTGTAACTTTTTGAGAATATGTTGTTAGATGGAGGGAGCAAGCTGCAAGAGTCAGACCATCAATAAAAGAGTCGGAGATGATTGATATTTTTTTACAGGCTCAAGAACCTAACTATTTTCATCATTTGTTTTCTACTATTGGAAGTCCATTTGTTGAGATCATTAAGGTCGGAGAATGGTAGAAAATGGAATTAAGTCTGGAAAAATCACAAGTCAAGTTGTTCTGAAAGCAACAGCGCAGGCAATTCAAAATGGTTCGGGAAGTTTTGGTGGGAAGAAAAGAAATGAGGATGTAACTACTGTTGCGCCAGGTCCACAACAAAATTTGAGAGGTCTGCGTCAACCATACGCACAATCTCAATCTCAAATTTATGTCCAAGATCCATATAATCATCCACGATACTATGCTCCGCCCCAAAATCCATTATATTTCATTCCATCCCTTCAGTATCCTATCTATAATGCACAACCATATGCTCGAGCTCCTTCTTACCCGCAATGGCGTGCTCCAGCCATTAAGAATCACCCTCTAATCCCACAAGTTTAACAAGGCCCCCCTAAATCAAATTTCCGGCCCAGAGCAGATTACAAGAAGGCTAACATAGGCAAAGATAATTTCACTCCTATCGGAATATCTTATGTCAACTTATTTCAGAGACTGAGGGACATGAATGTTCTAAGCCCCATTGAGAGAAGGATCCTGAATCCTCCTCCGAAAAACTTGAATTATTCTAGAAGATATGCATATTGTTCCAATGCCCCAGGGCACGACAAAAAAAAATACTGGTACTTGAAAAAAGCAATTCAATATCTGATCGACACACAACAAATTGTGGTACAAAGTCCAGACGCTCCAAACATTAATCAGAATCCACTGTCGACTCATACTGAAACAAATATGCTCGAGTTGATACCTAGTGGTGAAAAGGCTGTAATTTCCTTCAAGCCTATCATTAAGATCAAAACTGATATGGAAAAGTTAGCAAATATTATGGATTTGACGAATGTAAAACCTTCAAAAGTAGAAGAGGTAGTAACAAAACCCAAACCATCGAATACTTCTTTAGTTATAGGGAAAGAAACTTCAGAAAGTGTTGGGTCAATTCAGATAAAACCAAAGCTTATGGTTCCCGAAAGGCCCACCAAGCCTCTCTTAATCGTAAAAGGAGCTCCCATTATTATTAAATCGGTGTCAGAACTTCCTATGGTTGACACCAAGACAGTCCCTTGAAACTACAATCCCATTATAGTGACATACAAGGGGAGGGAAGTTATTGAAGAAGTGGATGGAGCAGAAGAATTAACCCATTCGGGGAGGTGTTATGCCCCAGATGAGTTAAGAAAAGCTAATCAAAGCAATAAAGACCAAATTACAGTCAAGAAATCAGTAACCGAAGAAGAGGCTGAAAAAGATGAAGTTGCCGGAATATTCTATTGTGGAACAATTGAGGAAGACGCCAGCCCAAATTTCTTTTTTGTCTTTACTAATACACTCGGATGATCATCGCAAAGCTATAATGAAGATTTTGAATGAGGCACACGTGCCCAGTGAGATTAACGTGAACCAATTGGAGAAAATTATAGGTAGAATCTTTGAGGTAAATAGGATCACTTTCTCAGATGATAAATTACCCGCAGAAGGTACTGGACATAATCGAGGCCTCTATATTACTGTGAAGTGTGAGCATTCCTATGTCACTCGAGTATTGATTGATGGAGGATTTGGTGTTAATATCTGTCCTATGTCAACCTTGCAAAAGTTAAATGTTAATGTGAAAAGAATCCGACCTAATAATGTATGCGTCAGAGGATTTGACAGAACAAAAACAGATGACATTGGTGAGATAGAGCTTATACTGACAATAGGGCCTGTGGATTTTGCCGTGGATTTCCAAGTGCTGAACATCGATGCGTCATATAATATGTTATTGAGAAGGCCATGGGTTTATAGGGTTGTGGCAATCACATCTACGTTATACCAAATGGTCAAGTTTGGAAATGACAAACAAGAAATAGTTGTTCATGGTGAAGGGGATTTGTCCATATATAAAAATTATTCAATTTCATCTATTGAGCCTGACAATGCAGATAGAGCGCCAATTTATCAAGCTTTTAAGGCCGTGGTTGTTGAGCATATCCTCGAGGGAAATCTCATTGCAAGACCACAATTGTCCTCTGCATCTGTTATGGTAGTGAACGAAATGTTAAAGCATGGTTTTAAACCAGGGAAAGGTCTAGGGATGTCTTTACAAGGCAGGGCTCATCCAGTATACCTCCATGAGAGCTTTGGTACCTTTGGTTTGGGGTACGAACCCACTTTTGAGGATGGAAGGAGGGCTAAGAAGAGGAAGAAAAATTCATGGTCACTTGTCAAATCAGTACTGACACTCAAAGAGTCTTTCATCAAAGTCAATGTTGTTGGGTCCTCCACATTTCCTACCACAGAATCATACAAAATCAATGAATGATGATGATACAGAGTTGATTTTCCTCTTCCGGAATAAGTTTATTGAAGCTGATATGGTTGGAATTGGGGAAGGTACCAACAATGCAGATGTGCAGTTTATTGGCCCTGATGTCCAGCTCAACAATTGGGAGGCCACTACTCTCCCTACTATGAAGGAGTCTTGGTAGTTTATTTGTTTTCTTTCTGTAATTTGAATCATTCTAAGGTTGTAATTCAGATCTTTATCTTGTTGTTTTTAGGTTAAAACTCTTCTATCTTTGCTTTTAATGAAATGTAGTTTCCCTTTGTTTTATTTTGAGTCTAATATTTACTTATTTATTTTTTATTATACAGTTCTTTCTATGCCGATTCTAGTGATATGCATGCAGAATTGTCAACCAGATTTTAAAACCCAATCTAATTATGAAATAGTGAATAAAGAAGTTGAATACGATGGAGAGGAAGTGTTTGAGAAATAAGCAAAGATTTCAAACAATTTGAGAATATGTCAAACCCCAATATGGATGAAACTGAGGCGATCAGTATAAGGGATCATGAAAATATTAGGGAGACTAAAATAAGTATACATGCTCGACTATAACAAAAGAAAGATATAATTGAAGTCTTGCTTGATTACAAGTATATCTTTGCATGGTCTTACGATGATATGTCTGGTTTGAACACTGATTTGGTAGTTCATAAGTTTCCCATTGATCCTGTTTTTCCTCCTATCAAACAAAAGTTAAGGAAGCTTAAAATTGACATGAGTCTGAAAATCAAAGAGAAAATCACAAAGCAACTTGAGGCTAAAGTCATTCGAGTGGCGCAATATCCTACTTGGTTAGCAAATATTGTCCCTGTTCCCAAGAAAGATGAAAAAGTTCGGATGTGTGTTGATTATCGTGATCTAAATAAAGCAAGTCCGAAAGATGATTTCCACTTCCTAATATCCATATTTTGTTGGACAATTGCGCCAAGCATGAGCTTGCATCTTGTGTGGATTGTTATGCGGGGTATCACCATATCATTATGGACCAAGAAGATGTGGAAAAGACATCATTTATCACATCATGAGGGACATTGTTATCTAGTCATGCTATTTGGACTAAAGAATGCTGGAGCAAGTTACATGAGGGCAATGACCACAAAGTTTCATGACATGATATTGAAGTTTATGTGGAAGATGTGATCATTAAGTCAAAAGAGCAGTCCGACCATGTCAAAGATATGAGAAAATTCTTCGAAAGGCTTCGCAGGTATAATCTCAAACTTAATCCAGCAAAATGTGTATTTGGAGTCACGTCTGGAAAGCTCTTAGGGTTTATAGTCAGTAGACGTGGTATTGAGTTAGATCCTTCAAAGATAAAAGTTATTCAAGAACTGCCTCCACCAAAGAACAAAACGGAGGTAATGAGCCTACTCGAAAGATTAAATTATATCAGTAGATTCATTGCCCAACTCACGAAACCTGCGAGCCAATCTTCAAGTTATTGAAAAAGAATGCTAAAGTTGAATGGACTGAAAAATGTCAAGAGGCATTTGACAAAGTCAAGAGATACTTGTTGAATCCACCTGTTTTGGTTCCACCAGAGATAGGTAGACCTTTGATATTGTACATGTATGTTTTAGATAACTCTTTCGGGTGTGTATTGGGTCAAGATGATGTCACGGTTAGAAAAGAACAAGCTATCTACTACCTTAGCAAAAAGTTTACTACGAGGCTAAGTACACTCTTCTTGAAAAGACATGCTGTGCCTTGACTTGGGTGGTACAAAAGCTAAAGCATTACCTTTAATCTTATACTACTTACCTTATTTCTCGTATGGATCCCTTAAAGTATATTTTTAAGAAGCCTATGCCCACAGGCCGACTCGCGAAATGGCAAATGTTGCACACAGAATTTGATATTGTCTATATAACACAAACTGCAATAAAAGCTCAAGCTTTGGCAGATCATTTGGCTGAAAATCCTATTGATGAGGGATATGAGCCATTAAAAAATTATTTTTCGAATAAAGAGGTATTGTGTGTTGATGAGGTTATTTCTGATGATTGTCACTCAGGTTGGAAGTTGTTCTTTGATGGAGTTGCTAATGTAAAAGGAGTAGGGATAGGAGCAGTTCTTATTTCTGAATCGGGACAATATTATCCTCTAACAGCCCAACTTCGATTCTACTGTACCAATAATATGGCGGAATACGAAGCTTGCATTCTAGGTTTGAGACTAGTTGTTACATGGGAATCCAAGAACTGTTGGTGTTGGTGTTAGGAGACTCAGACTTACTAGTCCACCAGATCCAAGGAGATTGGGAGACTCGTGACTCAAAGCTTATATCATATCGAGGCTGTTTGCAAGATCTTTGTCAACGATTTGTATCAGTAAAGTTCAAACATATTCCCACATCGTTGATGCTTTGGCGACTTCTTCTTCGATGCTCCAACATCCTGACAAGACTCATATCGACCTCTTGCATATACAGATTCGTGATCAACATGCCTATTGCAATATGATTGAGGAAAAACTTGATGAGGAGCCTTGGTTCCATAATATCAAAGAATATATTCAGGCTGGAAAATATCTAATACATGCTGATGGTAACCAAAAGAGAACCATTCGACGACTGGCTAGCGGATTTTTCTTGAGTGGGGGAATCTTGTATAAGAGGACTCCAGATTTTGGACTTTGAAGATGTATAGATGCCAGAGAAGCTTCAAATATCATGACTGAAGTACATTCTGGGATTTGTGGACCGCATATGAACGGGTATGTTTTAGGAAAGAAAATACTTTGGGCAGGTTACTATTGGCTCACCATGGAGCGAGATTCCATCTGTTTCATTCGTAAGTGTCATAAATGTCAGGTACATGGGACTTGATACATTCCCCTCCATCTAAGTTGCATACAATGACTGCTCCATGGTCTTTCGTCGCCTGGGAAATAGACGTAATTGAACCACTTGACAAAAGCATCGAATGGACATAGGTTCATCTTGGTGGCCATTGATTATTTCACAGAGTGGGTGGAAGCAACGCTGTGGTTAATTTTGTTCACTCTAACATCATTTGTCGGTTCGGCATTCCAAAGATAATTGTCACGGATAATGTTGCAAATCTCAATAGTCATTTGGTGCAAGAAGTATGTCAGCAATTTAAGATTATGCATCGAAATTCAACTCCTTATCGCCCAAAGGCGAACGGAGCTGTAGAATCTGCCAACAAGAACCTAAAGAAGATATTCCGCAAGAAGGTACAAGGATCCCGACAATGGCATGAAAAGTTACCTTTTGCTTCATTGGGTTATCGTACTACAGTTCGAACTTCAATTGGCGCAACTCCTTACTCATTGGTATATGGAACTATAACAGTTATACCTACAAAGATTGACATTCCATCTTTTCGAGTAGTTGTGGAAGCCGAAATTGATGATGATCAGTGGGTCAAAACTCGATTGGAGCAATTAAGACTGATTGATGAAAAATAATTGACGTAAGTATGTCATGGCCAACTATACCAAAAGAGAATGGCACAGGCATATAACAGAAAGGTACGGCCCAGACATTTTGAAACCGGTCAGTTAGTACTAAGACGCATCCTTCCCCATCAAATCGAAGCTAAAGGCAAGTTTTCCCCTAATTGGCAAGGTTTGTTCTTGGTGAAAAGAGTGTTACCCAATGGTCACCATTATATTTAACTGATGTAGAGGGCAAAACGAAATAAATGGCTGTCAATGTTGATGCAGTTAAGAGATATTATGTATGATATCTGATGATAGGCGAATTTACACGCCTATATCAATATATTTTGCCCATATTTTAGCCTAGTTTTGAGAACAAAGTATATATTTCATGCACTTTTAGTCCTTTTTCCTGTAAATGAGCTAACGAACATGATTAGTAAAGTTTCAGGTATAAATGATGCAGAATTCAGCATTTTATGGCTTACTTGACGCAAAAGAAAGCTCGCGAAGGAAGGGAAGGGAGTTTACACGCCTAAGGACCAAAACTGCTGCATGGAAAATTTGTCCCGGGCTAAAACAGCATTTCTGAAGACTTTGGGGATTTGCAGTAACTTAGTTGGATTTGGACAATGATACATTAACCTAGTACAATTGGGTTATGTATTTCATTAGTTTATTTGGATTATGATAATGTTACATTAACCTAGTATAATTGGGTTAAGTATTACATTAGCCTAGTAGAATTTGGTTAGATATTTTATTTATCTAGTAGGATTAGGATATGGGTATTATAAATACCCTATCATGCTAGAGATTTGAAAAGAAATTTGAAGCGGGGAGACCACAATACTTTCTTCCATCCCTCTCATCTTCCACTACAAACAATTCTACAACTCTTCTAATCTTTCCATTAATTCTATTTTTCTTCTTCTACTCTTCTATTCTTAAATTCCACAACAAGAGAATCGTTACTTTGCCTAGGAATTCACGCCTCACGCCTACCACCTAAGCTACACGAAATTACTCAATCTTGTGGTATAACAACAATGTCAATCGTGATCTCCTTTGCATTCATGGGTAACTAAACTTCTCTGTTGGGGTTATGGAAGCCGTATGAGATACTATCTATTGCTGTGAGTTTGTGAGTTCGCGACACGTATACTGCTTATATCATTATTCTCTTCATCTTAGTCTACATTCTTTGTGGTTGCAAACGCAAGAATACGCCAGTATAACATTTAACTTGTTCGAAAGAAAGGTTATCTGTCTGGAAAAGAGATAAGATCAAGGTAGTAGGGTCACCCCCTAAAATTCCCTACTAAAAAGCTAGTTCCGTAACTGGACTAACCTCTTGGAGAATTCGTACCGTTAGACACGCTTTAAGCTCGAAAGAGTTAAAGTGAAATAATCCTCGAATAGGTCGAAAGACGCCTGGATTTACCATCGAATACAATTCTCTATAAGCAGTTGCATGTCAGAATTCTACACACTCATAGCCAATAGAGACGTATACCTCAGAAGGTGGACATAACCCCAACGCCTCAATTCTCATTGTTTACAACTTACGTAACAATATTTCTCTTTTACTTTGTTATTTTCAGCTTTTATTTAATTGTTTTGGTGACACATTACAATCCCCCCTTTTTACGAGACTTGCACCAAAAGTTTAGTAATTTTGCTTACTTGTTGGCCAAGCTATTCCCTGTGGGATCGACACCCAACCCTGTTGGGTTCTATATTTGCTAACGACCGCTTTACACTCCTACGAGAGCTGTAGATTGAGCGTTATCAATATCCATGTACAATTATGTTATCTATGTTTTGTACTTACATTTCAGAAAGTTGAAAGAATGAAAATGACACGATGAAAAAAAAATCAACATCAAAAATCAAAATCAAGCAAAAGAATGATTTGCCTGAACTACGTTTCACCTGATTCTTGCTACGACAAGATACGTAGGCAGCCCTACTCTGGGGTTCGGCCCAACCAAGTGAAAATTCAAGTTACCCAGTATGAAATAAAACTGGGCAAAAAATTATTTTCCTTAAGAGTCGATTCCAAAAGTTGTATGTTTCACCAGTGTCATGCAAATTTTTTAGCCTCATGCTGCCCTTTCTTTCTAACTCTATCCAAAAGTCAAGTTACAACCAAAGAAATACCTTCAAATCAATCTTTGAGAATGTCAAGGTTAAACATGTTATGGGTGCATGATGTTTCATATTTTGGGCGTCGTTTCCCTTCATTAAAAAAAATGACAAGAGAGACCTATTGGTGAAAACCCTCTTGGGCACTATAAGGCGACAGTGAGTTGTGAGATCAATAAAATGAGTCATATGGATGAAAACCCTCATGGGCACTATAAGGCAACGGTGAGTTGAGAAAGAAATGAAAATGAGATAGTCTCATTGGAGAAAATCCATTGAGGTGCCACTAGCATAAGGAGGATTGGAACCCAAAGGGAACAGGTTCAAGAATGGCACTATTTCCAATTCAAATGAGTGAGCAAAAGTTGATAATGATTAGTATGGGTAGATCAGGTTGTTAAATTCAAAATGCATGTCATAATCACTGGAATCAAATACCACACCGAGATAAGTTTTTTTTTATCGTTTTGAAAAAAAAAATGCCTATTGTCTTTTCCTTTTCTTTTTATTATTTTTATTTTTAATTTTTGTCTTTGTTGTCGACTGAAAAATCACTATCGTCATCTTTCGTGTATTTTGAGCCAAATTCATGTCAAGACAAGTGAGAAAGGACTTCAAAACTTGCTACCAACTCCTTCAATTGTACAAAGTGAGACAAAGGGCCACACGTTTCAAAAATAACACAAGGTACTCAAGAGTGTTGCTGGTCATCCGACAGCTTTTGGACTCATGGTAGTATAGAAGGTGTATTTGAAATTAAACCCACAGGCATTATGCAAGAGAAATGTGATTTAAGTCAAAAAGTTTGAGTAGTCAGAATTTGGGGTCAAAAGTACAAGTCAATGATACGTATCAACAATTTGAAAAGCCTCTGAGTATGACAAGTGCAAGAGTGGTCACCTCAATAGCCAAATGCCACAAACTAATCACCACATTTTTAAACTCACAAATTTTTTTCGTTTGAAACAGAGATGGAATGTTGCTTTCACATTAAAGTTTTCAAATAAAGGATGCAATTCCACACTTCTGTCAACGCAAGAAGCAATGTTACAACACAGGACGCTGAATTACAGTCATAGCAAATTTTATTCTTTGTGAGATGTACTTAACAGGGCTATTCCAGGCCTTGATTCATCCTTTTACTTATTTTTTAAAAAATTTAAGATCCGACGACGCACAAATTTTCCCAGTACAAACTGGGGCAAAAAAGTTTTATGTGTGCTGTATGGGATGTTATTTTATGCTCAGGACCCTACTGGAAAATGAAAATTTAATTTCAGCTCAGGACCCTCCTGAAAAATGGGATTTTACTTTCTGCTCAGGACCATCCAGGATAATGGGAATTTACTTTCTTCTCAGAACCCTCCTAGATAATGAAAATTTACTTTCTGCTCAGGACCCTCCTGGATAATGGGAATTTACTTTCTGCTCAGCATCCTCCTGAAAAATGGAAATTTATTTTCGCTGGGTCTTGGAAAATGGGAATTTACTTTTTGCTCAGGACCCTCCTGGATAACGGGAATTTACTTTATGCTCAGGACCCTCCTGAAAAATGGAAATTTACTTTATGCTCCGGACCCTCTGGAAAATAGGAGTTTACTTTTATCTCAGGACCCTCCTGAAAAATGAGATTTTATTTTATGCTCAGGCAGTGTTGTAAAAGGCGAGCGCCTCGTCGCCAATGGCGAATGGTGAGGTGGGGCGAGGCTATGTCGCCTCTTCAGTTCGTGGCGTTGAGAAAATCAAAAGGCGACGCCTTTGCGAGAAAGGCGACATGGCGAGGCGAGGCAACGACAATGGCTTCGGTTTTTAATTTTTTTTAAAAAAAAATAGGGTTTTAGGTATATAAGCTAATTTTAGGGCTTATTTACACATTTTAACTCTACCAACTTACTAATTGGTGACTGCGGCTGCTACCATTCATCTCACAAGTTTGATTCCGGCGACTTCCGCTACACCGGTAAGCAGTGATTTCTATTTTTTTTTCTTCTTTCTTCTTCTTCTTCTTAATCCAGCGATTGGACTTGTATATTGGTGTTGTTTTTATTTTCTTCCTCTTTTTATCTTTTTCTTCTTTTATTTTTCGGTCGGCGTCACTATATCTGTAACAGTGAACTTGTCTTATAAGACATACATTGTTATAGTGTTATAGTGTTAAGCTCTTAATTCTTATTATGTAATTTTTTTTAATAACTTATGTAGAATTAACATAGTATGATGGTAATATACTAATTAAATTATTTGATCATTAACAGCTTTCAATTTCAATGGCGTCTCAATCTACTAGTAACAAACAAAAGGAGATAGGATGGAGTTATGGTACACAAGGATCAACAAAAGATGCGGTGATATGTAATTTTTGTCGACGTACTATAAATGGCGGTATTACTTGATTCAAACAACACTTGATAGGTGGAAACAAAAATGTGAGGATATGTCAAACTTGTCCGGCAAACATTAGGGACGAAGTAAAGGCATTTGTTGATAGCAAAGCCGCAACAAATCCAAAGAATCAAAGATATATGCCATCATACAATATTGTTGATGATGATGATGACATGAATGAACATGAGAAAATGATGCCTCCCTCCAAATATCAAAAAATGTCTTCGAGTGGTAGTGTATCATCCTCGGCATATGTGACGAAAGGTCCTATGGATAAGTTTTATCTACAAAAGCCACAACATAACACCGGCTTTGAAAAGGCGGGAGTAGGAGGAGGACGGGGAATTAATGACACAAAAAAAATCTTAAGAGAGCGGGCGGTAAATGCTTTCGCGGTATGGATGTATGATGCGGGCCTCTCATTCAATTGTGTTTCATTTACTAACTTCATAGAAGTGGTAGGACAACATGGCCCGGGAATAGAGCCACCTGCCTATTATGAAGTTAGAGTTTCTCAATTAAAGAAGGAAGTAAAGAAAGTTGACGAACTTGTTGAGAAGCATAAGGTACAATGGAAAAAGTATGGTTGTTCCATTACGATGGATAAATGGACAGCTCGTAATGGAAAAATGATCATTAATATTTTGGTCAATTGTCCGATAAGGAGCATCTTTCTTGGTTCTGTTAGTGCTAGCAATGAGTCCAGCACTGGCACTAAGATGTACAGCTTGTTTGAGAAGACAATTGAGGATATTGGACCGAAAAATGTTGTACAAGTTGTAACTGATATTGCCAGTGAGAATGTAAAAGCGGGGGAGCTTATGAGGGTTGTGTACCCACATAACTACTGGACTCCATGTGCTGCTCATTGCATCAATTTGATGTTGCAAGACATATTCAAGATTAATCCATCTTCCTCAGGTAATACTTAACATCTTTTTTTTTAGTTATTACTTATTACTAAAGTCTGAATATTTATTAAGCTAATAGTTGATATAATGTCTTTTACAGTTTTTAAGAAGGCCACAAAGGTGGTTTCTTACATAAGTCAAAGGCCGTTGTTGTTGAACTTGATGAGAAAATTCACCAATAGGAAAAATTTGGTGAAATCGGCCAAGACAAGATTCGCAATGGCCTTTTTGACTTTGGAGGCTATGTACAAACAAAGGAAGAATTTGAGAACCTTGAACATCTCCAATGAATGAAGTTCTAATAAATTTGCAAAGGAAGTTTTGGGGAAAGAAGTTTCCGCCATTCTTTATTCTGCATATTTTTGGAATGTAGTCAAGGCTCTTAAAGTTTGTGGTCCTTTGGTCTCGTTCCTTCGCTTGGTGGATGGAAAAAAAAGACCCCCAATGGGCTATATGCTTGAAGTAATGGATAAGGCGAAGGAAGCTATTCAACGAGGGTTTGATGAAGTTTCGAGGCATTATGAGAAAATCCTCAAAATAATTGATTCAAGGTGGACTGACCAACTCAAGCAACCGTTGCACTCCGCCGGGTATATTTTGAATCCGAGATTGTACTTTAAATCAACGATGAGTGAGGAGAAAATTGCTAAAGTGTGGGAGAATTACTACACTTGTGTTGAGACGATGGTCCCTGATCTTTCCACACAAGATTTACTACTTGCTGAGCTTGCTAAGTACAAGAGTGCGGATAGATTGTTTGGTTCTGGTCAAGAGTTAGAGCCAGAGACACAAGGTCACCGAGTTAGTGAATATTGAATTGGTTTAGTTATCTTTATTTTAAAGCACCTTAAGTTAATGACTTTTTTATACTTGCTAACCTTCAATTTTTTTCTATAGTTGAGTGGTGGTCCCTATTTGGCAGCGGAACTCCAAATTTGCAAAGATTTGCCATGAGAGTTCTGAGTTTAACTTGTAGTGCATCTGGATGCGAGCGAAACTGGAGTGTCTTTGAACATGTGAGAACGAGTTATTATATTCAACTTTCTATATTAAAGCGATTATTATTCGAATCTAATTAGTAACTACTTTATTATGTACAAATTCATTCCAAGAAGAAAAATAGGCTTGAGCTATCGCGTCTCAATGATCTAATGTATGTTAAGTACAATAGAACATTGGCACGTCGCTATGATATTCGCGATACCATTGATCCTATTATCTTGAAAAATATTGAAAATGCTAATGAATGGTTACTTGTTGGCCCCGAAGATCAAGAAGATGAACTGGTGTATGAGGAAGGTGGTCTTAATTGAGGCATTGTTGCTATGGCAGCTGGAGCTGATGAAGATAATATTTATGGTCTTAGGAGAAAGTCAAGGTCAAGGTCACATGACAAGGGAAAAACGACAAGTTCAAGCCAGACTCGGGCCCTAGTTGATGAAGAATCCAAAGAGGAAGAAGATGAGGGGCAATATAATGAAATGCATGTCGGAATTGAAGATTATGCAAATCTTGAAGAAGAATAAACTTGTTTTATGGATATTGAATTGTTGAGTCATTTAAGTTCTAGACTTTTAGTATCTATCTTCCATCTATTTTTAATTCTTGACTTGAAATATTTCCTAATATATTAGTGTTATTGTAATTTTGATCATTTATATATTATTTTAATTTTTTATATTAATTATCGTCATACATTCAAAGGGCGCTCGCCTCGCCTCGCCGCGTGGCGAGGCGAGGCCTTGTCGCCTCTTGTCGCCTTTCGCCGTCCAAAACACTGTGCTCAGGACCCTCATGGAAAATGGAATTTTATTTTATGCTCAGGACCCTCCTGGAAAATAAGAATTTACTTTCAGCTTAGGACCCTCTTGAAAAATGGGAATTTACTTTCAACTCAAGACTCTCCTGGAAAATAGGATTTTTTTTTATACTCGGGACCTTTCTGGATAATGGAAATTTACTTTCTACTCAGGACCCTCCTGAAAAATGAAAATTTATTTCAGCTCAGGACCCTCCTGAAAAATGAGAATTTACTTTCAGCTCAGGACCCTCCTGTATAATAGGAATTTATTTTCTGCTCAGGACCCTCCTGGATAATGGAAATTTTCTTTCTGCTCAAAACCCTCCTGAAAAATGGGAATTTACTTTCAGCTCAGGACCCTTCTGAAAAATGAGATTTTACTTTCTGCTCAGGACTCCTGGTAATGGGAATTTTCTTTCTGCTCGGGACTCTCCTGGAAAATGGAATTTTACTTTCAGCTCAGGACCCTCTTGAAAAATGGGAATTTACTTTCTGCTCAGGACCCTCCTAGAAAATAGGACTTTATTTTCTATTTCACTATTTACTATGAGTTCAGGAACCCGTTTATTTTCTATTTCACTATTTACTTTGAGTTCAGGAACTCGTCTGAAGAATAGGGTGAAAAAATAGCAAGTCAGGAGCCCGCCTGAAGAATAGGGTGAGGATTTTCAAATCCAAGTCAGAAGAAAGTCCAAAGAATAAGTCAATTGTCAAGTTCCTCTCCAATGCTAAGAGC
This sequence comes from Capsicum pubescens, assembly GCA_030864215.1. Classification (NCBI taxonomy): domain Eukaryota; kingdom Viridiplantae; phylum Streptophyta; class Magnoliopsida; order Solanales; family Solanaceae; genus Capsicum; species Capsicum pubescens. The sequence goes on along the minus strand of CM061548.1, from coordinate 364,299,487 downwards.
CAACATGGAGGAACATTTCAAGTTTCAACTTCAACTCAAAATAACGACTATCTCCACCACTTGAAAAGTCATGAAGATTCAAGTCAAGATTCCAGAAAAGTTGCATAAGATGTATCTTTATTTTTGATTTTTTTATCTTTTGGATGTAAAAGCAGAAGTCGCAAACCGGAGACTCGACGGAACCTGACTCGACCTCTAACTCATTGTCTCACCATTTTACCTCTTTCAACTACACGTGACCTGATTCCCTTATAACCCGAGATAGATAGACGACTCAAAACCAGGACTCGATCACATCTTTTATTTTATTTTATTTATCCTCACCTTTTCAATAATCGGAGGGTCAAAACTCATCTCTTTGTCTACTTTATTTGAAAATTCTTCGAGATTTCAAACAAAGAGGGGCAAAATGTAGACACGTGATATTTTACCCTCCTCGAGTTTTAACCTATTTTTCCGCATTAAATATTTATATTTTTATCCAATATCTATTTTAGCTCTTATTTCATTTTTAATAAGTTTTAGTTGAAAATAAATAAATAAACAAAGTTACATTTTGGGATATTTTATTTTATTTTTGTTTTTAAAATAATACGAAAAATTCAAAATATATTTCCCTTTTTTATTTTAATAAATAAGCCAGTAGTTTTAATATTATCTTAATTTTAGGCTATTTACAAACTTTTATTGTATTTTCTTAAATATAATATTTACTAGTTAATATTATTTTATTTTTATTATTATTTTCTATTTTATATATATTTTAATTTAACAAAGGGGGAATTATCCTAATAAAACTACCCAACCTCCCCCCACAATCCTATTTTCACTCAACTTCCCTCAACCTCTCTAACACATAACTCCCTCAACCCCACCTCCACCCCAAATAAAGTACGTACAGAGAGAACCCAGAATATCAAACAGAACACAAAAGATCAGACACAAAAGAAAAAAACACTTAGATATTTGGGAGAAGAAAACAAAGAAGAGAAAGAGTTGTGACTCAAGTTTCATATTTTCGTTCAACGTTCCGGTGATAACATCTTGCTTCTGTATTCAATTAAGGTTGGCATACAGGTTCTATCTCGATCATATTTCATTTATGTTGTAAGTTTACGGTGGAAAAGTATGAATGAAAACGTCAAGTGGTTTCATGCATTATTTAGTATGAATGGTTGATTGATAAGGCGAATCTTTGTTACATGTTATGTGATCAAGGTTACCGAATATTTATATATTCGTACATCGATGTGTAGGGTATCAGAATACTGTGCATTAATATCGTCAAGTTGAAAATTTTTGGGATAGAAAGAAAAAAAAACAGAGATGGGAAAATAGATACACCATTTACTCATACACTGTGCACTCACACACCTCACTGGAATCAATTTACATACACAAGGGAGAACACACACGGATGCACACACGCACACTACTCACTCAGTGAACGGAGAGAAGCGAAAATCAAAAAGGAAAAACAGAGAAAAATCAGTAAAAAAAGGGGAGAAACCAGCCAGAAAACGGCCAATTTTTTTAATTTTCCAGCTAATTTCTCGCCGAAATTTGCTTCTCCACCACAGTTTGCTTCTCCACCACCGTTAGCCCGCCAGTCCACCAAATCTCGCCGGAAATACTTTTCCGCCAGCGAACCAACTTCCCGACCGGCGACCACTAACCACTCCGACGGTAGTGCACGCGCCGCCTTCCGTCCTCTTTCTCCTCTCCAACTGGCGAAAACCACCGGAATCACGACCGGCATACTCTCTTCGCTGCCGCCACCAACCGCAATTTTAGCCGGCAAAAAACCGACGAGTGGCCAAGTTTGGCGAACACCACCACTGCCATATTGCCGGAAAACAATCAAAAATGACAAAATCCAACCAATACCCTAATGCGTCGCTGCTCTATGTTGGCCAACGAAATCGTCGCTAGTCAGACACCAACACCGGCGAAACCCACCGGCGAGTGACCGAAATCGATCCAACCAGTCCCGATTCCGGCGAAGTCTGCCGAAAAACGGTCGAAACAGTTGTGGGGTGGGCAGATTTAGTGCAGATTTATCTTCACCATGCATTTTTTTAGTTCGAGTCTTTCGGGTTTCTTAATTTCTATTTCGGGTAGCTCGTTTATTTCTAGATTTCTGTTCGGATTGAATTTCGGAGGTTTTTGTGTTTGATCTATCTTATAATATGTGATTAGAGTTTGTATAAATTTAAAGAGATTAAATTTGCAGGTCGTAGTAAATATTAACATAATGTGTAGCTTGGGTATTTTTTTAATCCCTGTCATCAATAAATCTTGGTATTTATATTTTCTTGATAATTATATTGTTACATTAATTTATCGCCTTAATCGACTATTACTTAAGTTTATTGTTAAGGTTAAGTAGCACTTCGAGTAGGCAAGCTTTTAAACGTTAGGCAAATATGAAATAATTAAATTGTCTCGATTGAGAATGCGGTGTACGCATCTTTTTGAGACGTTTAAAAATAATTAGAGGATGCAATATTGCACCTCGACAAATATCGTCTTAAAATTAATTTCCACTAGTTTAATATAAAAGATATAGACAGATATTATCGGTATATTAAAAATGAGCAAATCAAGGCCTTCAAACATAAGTTATCAAAATAGTTTAAGTTAAGATAAGTTAATAAAAGCGACCGTACTAGAACCACGGGACTCGAGGGGTGCCTCATACCTTTCACTCGGTCAACAGAATTCCTTACCCGGTTTTCTGTTTTCGCAGACCAAAATAAAAAGTTATTTCCTTTTGACTAGGGATTCAAATAGGTGACTTGGAACACCATAGCTCAATTCTAAGTAGCGACTCTGTAAATAAAGTAATCCTTATTCAAAACCATTACTTTAATTGGAAAACTCCTTCGACCTCTGGGCGAAAAAGGGGTGTGACAATAAATATTGGACAGAATATAAATATTTAATGCCGAAAAATAGGTTAAAACTCGGAGAGGGTTAAAAATCACGTATCTACACCTCTTTAATAAGTTACCAAAATAGGCTAAACGTAATAAATTATTACGTTTTACCATTTTTTAACGGTGCTTTAATAGAGATATACAGTTAAAAAAATTGTAAAACGTAAGAAATTACAAAAAAATTGTAAAACATAAGAATTTTCTTACATTTTACACAAAAAAAAAGTGTATCATCAAATCAATCTGCAAACACCTTTACGTCAAATTTGTGTAAATTGTAATAAAAAACTACAATTTATAGAAATTTTAACCTTTTATTACAATTTATATATAAAAAAAAATGTAGTGTGTTGTCAAATCCACAACTTTATGTCAGTTTGTCAATTTATAAAAAGTATTGTAAATTGTAATAAAAAGTTACAATTTATAAATTGTAACTTTTTATTAAGTTTTTTACCCAAAAAAATTTTAAAAAAGAAAAATAAACTATTGCTTTGACTTTAAATCGTATTAAAAAGTTATTTTTTATAAAAAAAATGAAAAATGCGTAATTAAAAATTATATTTTATTAAAACGTAATAAAAAATTACATTCTTTTCTAAGTTTGACAAGTAAATGGCAATCATATCACCTTCCATGGCAACTAGGATATATCATCAAACCAAATATTGTAGAGCTAGGCCAAGGTAGCAACTTTAGAAAAGAATGGAATTTTTTATTTCGTTTTAATAAAAAGTAATTTTTAATTGCGCATTTTTCATTTTTTTAAGTAACTTTTTAATACGATTTGTGAAAGAAAAAATCAAAAAAGGTGGGCTAGATTGTACTTAATTTGGCAAAACGAAGCAATAATTTAAAAAAAAAATTGGTAAAAAACGTTATAAAAAGATACAATTTATAAATTGTAATAAAAAGTTACAATTTATAAATTATAACTTTTTGATACAATTTACACTATTTTTTATAAATTGACAAGCTGACATAAAGCTGAGAATTTGACAACACACTACTTCTTTTTTTTTATATAAATTGTAATAAAAAGTTACAATTTATATAAATTGTAACTTTGTAACTTTTTATTACTCCCTCCGTTTAAAAAAAAATGACTTACTTTCCTTTTTAGTCCGTTTCAAAAAGAATGACCCCTTTCCTTTTTTGGCAATACTTTAATTTCAACTTTCCACATGGCATATTTAGGACCACAAGATTAAAGAGCATTTTGGTACATTTGACACAACTTTAATTTAAGGCCACAAGATTCAAAAGTCTTCTTTATTTTCTTAAACTTTGTGTCAAGTCAAAGTAGGTCATTTTTTTTTAAACGAAGGGAGTACAATTTATGCAAATTTGACATAAAGGTGTTTGCAGATTGATTTGACAATACATTGTTTTTTGTTTTTATTTTTTGTGTAAAACATAAGAAATTCTTACGTATTACAAGAAAATTTACAAACCATAAGAATTTTTTAGGTTTTACATACAAAAAATTACTATAGATCTCCGTTAAAGCACCGTTAGAGAAAAAGGTAAAACATAATAATTTATTACTTTTAGCCTATTTTGGCAACTTATTAAAGAGGTGGCTTATTTTGGTCACTTTATTCATATCTTCGCTTATTTTGGTTCCGAGTTCTATATTGTTTTTCTTGTTAATTTGCCTCCTTTAAAGGACTTTAATTTCCACTAGAGTAAATGCAGGAGGGAATTTTCCCTGCCACATATAATAATCTTAAGAAACTGTAACCAGCTTTGCTGACAAATAGACATACATAAAAATTGTAGAATACCAATACCTTTTTCTTGTTTTTGAGAAGGTAAAAGTAATATTAAAAGTGGGAGAATTTACAAGCTCTCTAGTATAACATTAGAGAGCCTGGAAAATCCAAAAACTGTATCATACCATACTTGCCCTTACATCAAAAGTACAAATTTTGTGGACATCTAACTTCACAAGAGAACTGTCTTGTGTGATGAAAGGAAGGTTCACATTCGGTGTCTTTTATGATAAGAAAGTGTCACCAAAAATTAATGGTAAGTTTTATGAAGTGCTTATTAGACCAGGTGTGTTGTATGGTTGGAGTGTTGCAAGTCAAGAACTCACACTGCCCAGAAGATTAAAGTAGTAAAAATAAAAATGTTGAGATGGACGTGTGGGCATACAAAGAGAGATAAGATTCGGAACGAAGATACTGGAGACAAGGTAGGAGTTGCCTCTACAGTCGAAATATGAGAGAAGCGAGATTGAAATGGTTTGGAAATGTGAAGAGGAGATGCACAGATGTCCCGATGAGGAGGTGGGAGAGGACTATGGTGGGTATAAGGAGAGGTAGATCGGGGAGAGGTGATTAGAGAAGGCATAGCGCAACTACAGCTTACCAAGAACATGACCCTAGATAGGAGGATTTGTGCAGGTCAAGGATTAGAATAGAACGTATATAGGTAGTTGCGCATTGTCCAGTTTCCCCATCAGTATTATTATTATTATTATTACACTCCCGCTATCTTATCTTTGATATTATTATTACTTGTTTCTCCCTTTGCTTCAGCTATAGTAGTACTTGATGTTGATACTGCTCTTTTCTCATTATTTTCGACATGACGTATTCACTACTGTATGTCCTTTCCAAACTTGTTTTAATATGTTTTACTTGAGCCGAGGGTCTTTCAGAAACAACCTCTCTACCTTGTGAAGGTAGGGGTAAGGTCGCGTACACATCACCCCTGCTCTTTTCTCATTATTTTCGACATGACGTATTCACTACTGTATGTCCTTTCCAAACTTGTTTTAATATGTTTTACTTGAGCCGAGGGTCTTTCAGAAACAACCTCTCTACCTTGTGAAGGTAGGGGTAAGGTCGCGTACACATCACCCTCCCCGAACCCCACTTATTGGGATTATACTAAGTATGTTGTTGTTGATATCAAATGACACTCGCTATAATTTCAATGTAGACACAGCAAAATCGTCACTACGACATAAATTTGTTAATAAAATTTCAAGGACAAAAGCAAATATAAATTATCATTTCTCTACAGATACTTCATAAACATGAGAACTGACCGGTAAAACTTTGACAGAGTATTTGGTAATAGTAGGATCAGCAACCCTCCCCTGAGCAGCTGCCTGGTAGAGAGAAAAGCAGAATAACTCAGCTGAAGACAAAAAAAAACAGAAATTTATGGTTATGTGAAGCACAAAGCTAACAAACATCCAAGTGAGTAACTGTTTTTATGCCCTGAAACTATATAGAAAAATAGAGCAAGCAATAAACCTTGTAATTTCTCTTTCCAGATTATTAAAACTGGAACATCATGACAATAATCTGCACAGAGAAGGTCACATTTTGCTCATGTTTTATTGTTTGTAGCTTAAGTTGGTAGTTACAAGCTTGCCACTATCTTTTTCATTGGTTGTGCTTCAGCTAGATTATTCAATAGCTTGTTATAAGTCACCGACCTCGTGATTAGATGTTAGTGGCTTTTTGATATCAGGCACATCATTGTTCTGGGCAGGAAATAACTTGAGTTTTTCAGGTAGGGATTAGACACACACAAAAAAAAAAAAAAACGCCCCTTTAGTTGCTGAAGATTATGCATAAGACAAGACATGTTTGGACCTCCTAATATTCTATTAAATCGGGCCTTCACAGCAGGCAGCATAAAAGAATATGATAACCTATCATGCTTCAACTCAACACAAGTTCTGAAAAATAAAACCACTCCCTCTCTTCACCCATTGTATTCGATTTACCGAGATATTTCGCTCTATTAGCTACCTATTTTAAGTTCAATCACAAAGTAAATCCAGTAGATTCTCGTTACTTTAAGAGTGTGTGCATCCAAGAAAGCCTCTTTTCTGAGGGGCATAAATCCTTCTGCTGCAGTTTGTATCTTTTAACAAATCAACAAATTAATCTATAAAATATTCTATGTCCCCCATTCCCCCTATTGTGATGAAGGTCATGTGTGAGCATTCTCAGTTTTTGAAGAGGAACAAATCAGGATGTAATCGGATAAAACGGTACTTTCTAATTAGATTGTAGCAAATGCATCGAGGCACTCATAAGCCACACTTGGTATAAACATATAATGTCCCGACCCTACAAAGTACCTGTTCTGGACTATGAAATATCTCTACAAATGGGTATTCCTTCTTTTGTCTTGTTATGCAAAACCCAGGGTACTTCGGACATTCTACCTGAACAATACAAAATAATAAAGAAAACATGGGCAATGTTATGCATGAGCTGGGAAAACATGTTATTCAATCAAAATTCAATTCAAGACAATGAAAACATGGACAATGTTATGCATGAGCTGGGAAAACATTTTATTCTATCAAAATTCAATTCAAGACAATGAGATCCTGTCCATATTTCTAGCCAAAAGTAAACTCGTAGACCACCAACATCACAGACACCTAAAGAGACTTTTTTGTACCATTCTAGCAATTATATTCCATCTAAACTTGAATGGGAAGTTCAATAAGTGTCTTACACGTAAAAATTTTACATGTGGATAAAACTCAGCTGCAGACTCCTCTAGAACTTTGTCAAGATGTTTGCTGTAGTTACTCCTACGACATCCAAAAATTACATTGATCCAGGGGTCAATGCGATAAAACTATAGAAGACATGAAAGGAAGGAAGAGAAACTATAAACTCATATTACTTTATCGTAAATGCAACAACTACCGGGTAGCCTTGATGAAGAAGTTGTACAAATTCCCGTTCGGAGGTAAAGTGAATAACCCTCGACGGCCCAAGATCCTTAGGATAGCCGGTGTAATACCTTCAAATACCAAAGAAAAAGTAAACCAGAAGTAAAACAGCATCCAATTAATATAAAGCAAAACAGTGGCAGAGCCAAAATTTCATAAAGGGGATTCTAAAGTGTCGTGCATGGGATCAGAACCTCTGGCCTAAGGCAATTTTTAAATTTTATTATACTAGAATTTTCCCTCATGTCAAGGGAATTCAACAGCTTATATAACAAAAAAACTAGTTTAGATCCTATTTGTAATGTATAATTTTTCTGGGAAGGGATTCAATAGCTCTGAACCTGAGGCAAAAGTAGCACATAAAAGCTAAGCAATTGCTCTCTATGCATTGCTAACACCTAGTGTCTCATGGTAGCAAAGCTAGCAACTTTATGCAGACTACTAAACAGAAGAAACATTATTTAACAAAGATCAACCAAGATAGAAGTGAAAGTAAATTAACGCTACCCAACCACATGTAAACACATGCAAATAAAGATGGTTAATAAGTTAAGTTCGAGTGCTGAAACCACTGCTTCACATCCCATCATATACAGGCTTATCACCAAGTTATATATCATGAATTGTCATCATCCTTCCTACTAATACGCGCGCACTTACTAATATTAAGACATACACAAAAAGAAAAAACTACTTACTTGCAAGAAGAACGAAGGTTGACAAGGAACTTGCTAAATAATGATTGCTCCTCCATAACAGGTATCAAAATGCAGATTTAGTCTCCGTATTTTTCTATTTATTCCTTTAACAATATCCAAACCCTGACAGAAGAAAACATCCAAATGCCTCACTTTCGTAATCAAGGAAAAAAAAATAACAAGTGGGATAGGTAAATTCATCAAGCAAGCAACAATATTTGAGATGCTGAGTCAGAACTTCACAGAAAACACAAAACACCAAAAAGAAATTATTGTACACTTATTATCCTAAACCTCACTCATTTAATCTTGCTTGAACTACTGAGAAAGAACACCAATTCTTTTGAAACATACATTAACAGAGAGAGAGAGAGAGAATGGACAGACTCATTTTTTCAAGTATTTAAAAGTTACAATCACGTAAACATGCTAAACATTTAATGATCTCTTTGCGGAGCATATCTTCTTACAAGCAATACATTTTATATTTAATTTAGTGTCACCAAAAGTTAGTTAAATAAGTAGAGATGTCGCACGTCCCTCTCACACCATATAATCATCACAAAACCTATGGCTTTCAAAGCCTTCTACAACAAAAAATCTCACCTTAACACTACATTTAAAGGCTTCACTATAAGAAAATAGAGAGAAATCAACTTACCTTTGCTTGGCCTAAGTTGAAGAGAAAGAGATAAACAATCGCCGGAAAATAGCAAAGCAATCATTTTTTCCTAATTCGGGAAATGGAGGCTCGCTTCGGGAGTCTTGTGTGATAAGAAGGTGCCTCCAAAACTCAAAGGTAAGTTCTACGGAGTGGTAGTTCGACCGGCTATGTTGTATGGAGCGGAGTGTTGGCCAGTTAAGAACTCCCACAAACAGAAGTTGAAGGTGGCGGAGATGAGAATGTTGTGATGGATGTGTGGACTTATCAGGAGGGATAAAGTTAGAAATGAGATCATCCGGGAGAAGATGGGAGTGGCTTCGGTGGAGGACAAGATACTGGAAGTGGGGTTGCGATGGTTCTAGCATGTGATGAGGAGGGGTGCGGATGCTCAAGTACAGAGGTGTGAGAGGCTGGCTATAGATGGTTTTAGGCGGAGTAGAGGTAGGCCTAAGAAGTATTGGAGGGAGGTGATTAGACATGATATGGAGCAGTTACAGCTTACGGAGGGCATGACCCTTGATAGAAAGGTGTAGAGGACGCGGATTAGGGTAGAGGGTTAGAGGGTAGAAGTACATATGTGGTGTATCGGTGATATCTATGTTTTTCGAATAGATATTTTTTAGTATTACCTTGTGTGTGCCTTGTTTCTGTAATTATCCTTTACTATCTGTTATAATAGTATTACCTTGTGGTTGCATGCTTTTGTGTTTTGTTTGTTATATTGTTGTCAATCCTAAGTCGGAGGTCTATCGGAATCAGCCTCTCTACTTCATCTGAGGCAGTAGGATGGACTGCGTACACTTTACCCTTCCCAGACCCCACTTGACGGGAATACACTGGGTATGTTGTTGTTGTTCGGGTTCTGTCAAAAAGCAACATCAAATCATTTGCCAACAAAGCATATCTTAATTTTCCAAATTAAATATTATAAAACACAGTATCAACACAATGTGAGTTTCGAAAATAATTTCTTCCAGAAATATAGAATAAAATTACATACAATAGATGTTTGAAATCCGATTCTTTTCCAAACTCCACGCATAGCCGAACCTTTTGTGCACGCATCTTCTTTGTTTCACCTTCTTCTTTTAAAAAAAAAAAAAAATTAACTAGACTTAATTATTTTCTAGTCAAAAAATCACATTTCAATTAACTACGCTTAACCATTTTCAAGTCACTACCCTTAACCATTCTCAAGTAACTAATTCACATTTCAAGTAACTAGACTTAATTATTTTCTAGCCACTAATTAACATTTCAAGTAACTACGCTAACCATTTTCAAGTCACTAATTCACATTTAAAGTCACTATCTTTAGCCATTTTCAAGTCACTAATTAACATTTTCAAGTAACTATGCTTAATCATTCTCCAGTAACTAATTCACATTCCAAGTAACTAGACTTAATCATTTTCTAGTCACTAATTCACATTTCAAGTGACTGCACTTAACCATTTTCGATGCACTAACACACATTTCAAGTCACTATCCTTAGCCATTTTCAAGTCCCTAATTCACATTTTCAAGTGAATACACTTAACCATTTTCAAAACACAAGTTCACATTCTCAAGTACTTACTAAACTTATCCCTGTTCTCTTTAAGTCTAGATACTGAATTAGACACTTTTTGGATCCCCTTAGCTATAGCTCACATCATTCACTTAGCTACTGCTACTCCTCAAAGCCCCAAATAAAGAAAATATATCCATAAAACTATAGCGACTATTCTGTCAACCCCTGCTATTGAGCATCACTGATTTAAAATGTTCTCCAGAAATACTAGAGCCGAAATATGTCCTATGACAGAGATATGAGCCATGGTTCCAACTAAAATGCATGCAAGTTGCTCTAGAATACATGCTATATTGATGTCCTTTTTATATTATCCTTACTCTTTCAACTGAAAAGTCAAAGAGTACACCATCACCTTAAGTCCAAAAGAGGATGTCTAAGTGGGTGAGGTGTAGGAGCAACAACCTGGAGATCCCAAGTCTGAATCTCCACTACAACAATTTCACCTCGCTTGGACACTTAAAAGAACATTATCAGCTATTGGCTAAGCAAGTATGTAATTAGGCAGATTGATATCTGAAAACCTTTCATCTGTAATATTACTGGCCAAAAAAGTTTTCCAGCCATACATTATAAAAACCCAATTTAATTTTTTCCAATTCAAAATCCCAAGATCCCAAAAGTGGGTTTTTCAAGATTACAACTTCTTACATAAAAAATAATCAGATTCAAAAACGCAAAACTATAAAATCCCAGTCCTTTACAATTCAAAATATCACGAACCCAAAATGGGTTTTTTCAAGACCCATTTGAGAGTGTTCATATTACCACAACAGTCCAACAGAGTAGCTTCAAAATGTCAGCCGGCGAAGAGCAAAATGAAACCCAGCTAGAGAGAGAAAATGATATAAGTACTTAACGGGAACATTAACTGCTAGCGCACTTGGGTAGGTCCGATTGAGAGCGTTAAGAGTTGTTTGAGAGTACTCCGGTGATTAAGAGCCCGTTTGGATAGGATTAAAACAAAATTATTTTTTAGTTTAAGTGATTAAAAATTTAAAATAAGTGTTTATAAATTAAGCAGATAAGTGTTTGGACAGAAATACCAAAACTGAAAAAAAATTATTGATGTGTTTGGTAAACAAGTAATGTTAAAGCACTTTTTTGTTATTAAAATAACTTAAATATCCTTAAAGTTATTAATACCATAAATAAGGCGAATTATTTATAATTTTTAATTCTAAAATAAAATTTTTGAACAAATATCCGATGTAATGATAGATTCGATAAAAACAAAGAAAAAAAATAAAGTAAAAATTGGAGGGAAGAGATGAAGCGAAACGGCAAAGAGAAAAAAAAACAAGTATATACTTTAGGGTTAAAAGTTTAGGATATTGTTGAAATTGAAGGAAAATATAAGGGATAAAAAAGTAAATGTTTTGATCAAACCTAAAAGAATTTTAATTTAAAAAACAAAAAGTTGGAGTACCCAGTTTCTCACTTTTTTATTTTTTTTAATCAGTTTTTAACTTTTTTTAAACACTTTTTAATTTTACCAAACACTTTAAAAGGCTAAAAAGGATATTAAAATCTAATTTGACAAGATTTTAATCCTATTCAAACGAGCTCTAAGAGTGTTTCCGTCGGTGAGATATCCGATTGTTGTTGCAGCCTTCCAGAGGTGACAGCTCTTTGGGCTGCTGCGCAATTTGGTTGCGTCGGATTGAATTATGGTTGGGCTGGGTCAAATATTATAATTTTTTGGGGAAAATCGATCAGAAGTGGTGGGTTTATTTTTTGGAAAAGGACACTTTATAACACTTTTAAAAACAAATAGCCCAAGTTTGAAAAAATTTCAAAAAGTGGTCATTCGGATATACTATTTTTGCTTTATAACCATTTCGTAATTTGGGTCAATTTGGCTTACTTAATCCATATACACTTCATATACAATACTGATACAGTCTATATACAATACTGATACAGTATTCAACTTGGGCAATTCGTCCCTTTTAAAAATATTTCAATTTTTTTTGCTACAAATTTTTTAACTGATCAAATATTCTGTTTTTTTATTGTTTGAAAATAATAATTAAATTATATAAAAATGATATAATTGTTAAATAGAATATCTATATAAGATATATGTATAGAAATTGTATAGTTTTATCAAATATGTGTATGTATAAAATATATAGAAAAATATATAGAAAGTGTATGAAAATTATATAATTGTTGTATAAAACGTGTAAAAAAAATGTCCAGTTATTGTATAAATTGTGTATCAAACATGTATAATTTTCGTATAGAATATTTATATGTTTATGTTTGTATAGATACTGTATAGAAGGTGTGTAAAAAAAGTATAAAACAAGCCAGTAAATTGAAATGGCTAGAAAGTAGAATTTAAATTTCATGGTCATTTTCATGGAAATAATTTAATTTGAAGTGTCGTTTCTGTCCTTTCCCCATTATTTTTAGAAAAAGTTGTTATACGAAAAAATGATCACTTATGATTGATTCTTACTAAAAAAATAAAAATTTAATAAGTTATATAATATTTATAATAACATCCAAATAATTTAAAATAATATATATAAATCGGAAAGTTAGTTATCTTATCGTCTCATTAACACGAGTAATATATTTCCTCAATCGTTAATAATATCAATGCATTTCATAAATTAGGATGAATTTTTGATTAATTAGCTTTCAAATACGATATTATACCTCGAAATACTGCGTATTAATTAGATGAATTATCAGTTAATTAGCTTACGTTATTATAACTTCAACAGTATACCCTTTTCTACATTAACACAAATAGTATATTTCCTCAGTAGCATGATATCAACTTATTATTCAAAATACTATGATATATAGATTCCGTTAGCTAGCTTTTGATTACTACGTACATCACTACACGAGATATACATATATATACATATATTCGACTGACTATCAACTTACAAATACGTACTATATATATCACATACACGAATATATTACCCCACAATACAACGTATTTCATATATACTTATATGCATTATCGGTTAATTTATGTTACGTTATTATACCTTCAATAGTACATTATTACCTCAATCGATTGATCATATGATATCAACGTATTCAGTATATAACTGAATACCTTTAGTTTGCTTTTGACTGCACACACATATATACACACACCGACACATACTCTATTGACTATCATGTTCTAAATACCCACTATATACATCACATACATGACTATATTATACCATAATGCAACGTATTTTCTACATACTCTGATGAGTTATCAATTAATTTAATTAGTTACATTAATATAACTTCAACGTATAATATATTATTACTTCGATCATTTCAAATCAAAGTATTCAATATATATTTGGATACATTCAGTTATCTTTTGACTTACATCAATACACGAGATATACATATACACACACGTCCCCGCGCACACACTCACATATATATAAACACACACACACACACACACTTTTACTATCGGCTATCAGGTTCTAAATACCTACAATATACATCACATATACATGAGTATATAATTACAACATAATACAATGACGTATATATATAGTCTGATGAATTAACAGTCTTATATTATTATAACTTCAACAGTATATTAATAATATTTCGATCGTATGATATTAACATACTATTCACTATATTTAGATATATTCAGTTAGTTTTTTAGTATTCCATACATCGATAACTACATGACATATATATACATACTAGTTTCATGAGGCCTGTGCTAAGCTTGGGCCCAAACTCAAGATTTAAAAATAATAATTTAAATTTTAAAAATTTAATTTATATTATATTTTTTATTTTATAATTAACATAATCTAATGAACGACATGTTAAATATGTTTTGTTGATAAGTTTCATAATTAGTAACATACTTAATCACATAATTGGATATTTTAAAATAAAAATTTAATTGTGTGGAAGAAAGTATTAATGAAGAATTAGAATATATCAAAAGAGAACAAGTAATTCAATATTTTATAAAATAACCTCATATGTTAATAATTATAATTCGACGATGATCATAAATAAAAAAATATTGATATTTTTATGAATATGTGGGTACTTAATTTCTTAGTTATAGATAGAAATAAATTTATTTTAATACTTATTGATTTTTAATTTAACTCATAATTTTATGTGGCAAGAGCTTTTTCAATTTTTTTTTTCATTATTTATATTTATACAACAAGATATTTCAATGACTTCAGGTATATATAAGAATAGTCAAAATATTAATTTAGAGCTTGTACACAATTAACTTAATAAATGATATTAAATAATATAATTATATTAATAAATCATTTCATCTGGTCTATTTACTTGTCGTGTTTATTTTTTACATACCCCTTGAAAGAATATTTTGTTAGTCCTATTTTAATTTTTGTTTATCTTTTTCTATGTCAACTAAGGAAAACAATAAAAATGCACTATTTATTATTTACTTTATTTATTACATATTTATTTAAAGAATTGAACAAATATCAAAAGAACTATAAAAGTGCAATTGATAATTATTAATTTTTAAGTTGGTATTAAAAGTTATATTCAAAATATTCTTTTGAGCTAGCGATTGTTAATAAAAATGAAGTAAGTTTTAATTAAAAGGCAATCTATTAAGTGGCAAGAAAAGACCAATTACAAACACACAAGTGAAAATTATCTTAACAAAAAGAATAAGGGCAAAAATGAAAAAATCTAACAAAAAGACACCATTAATTGTCATGTGTGATGACTTAATTCACTTGATCAAAGAAGTGAACTATCAAAAATGTCCTTGTGAGAACTACCAAAGAATTGAGATCCTTCCTTATATATATATATATACTAGTTTCATGAAGCCTTGCTAAGCCTAGGCCCAAATTTTAGATATATAATTATAGAGGTAAAATTTGTATCTATTTTTCTTATTGCGTAGTTAAAATAATTTAGTGGCACATTTAGTATGTATCTCTTTACATTTACCTTTAGAAAGTAAGAAGTATTTTTACTTTACCATCCGACAAAAAATGCAATGAGTAATCTAATATTCCCTCTAATTCATATTTTATGATGTGTTTAGCTTCTGCACACTCTTTATAATTTAGTTTTCCCAACAAAAGTAAGAAGTATTTTCATTATATTACCCTTGATTAACTAATAATAATTTCATATAATTTCTTGATTATGTAAAAGTCGATTTATATAAATACGAAAAAAAAACTATTAATATTGTCTTGTTATGTAAAAGATTATTTATTACTTTCTCGTTTTAAAAAAAAATGGGGCAGGAGATTAAATGGTGGGGGATAAATTCTCACCAACAAGTGAGAGTTCATGTGCCCTACCAAGCTATTAAGATTTTATTACTCCCCTATTTTAATTTATTTACACTATTTTTTTTTAGTCCGTTAAAAAAAAGATATTTCTTTCCTTTTTCTCAATTTTTTAATTTCAACTATCCACATGACATATTTATACCAAAAGATTAAAAGACATTTTTATCCGTTCGACATATCTTTAATTTATGACCACAAAATTTAAAATTCTCTTTTAATTTTTAAAATTTTGTGTCATATTAAATAAGTCAAATAAATTAAAACAAATAAAGTATATCAGCATATGAACCCAAAGGAATAGGGAAACACCCCCCCAAAAAATACTAAAAAATCAAATGACAACATCAATATATAACCAATTATAAAGTTCCACGTTGGAATAGACAAAGAATTATTTTTTTATATATATGTAAAAGCAAAACTAAAACAAGACAAGATGTCAAGTGGCAACATATTAAAATAGCCACGCAACAGCTTTTAGGACAAAATTAAAAAATATTTTAAGATAAATTTAAAAATATCGTAATAAAACTTTTGAATTGAAAGATTAAGTATTTGACTTTGTATACATTATCTTAATAACTAGAAACTCATAATTAAAGAGTTCTAATATACTATTACTATTTCAAACTTATCTCTTTTGTAATTTAAATATTATCTCTCTCTCTATATATATAGAAAGAGAGAAAGAGTGTGTGTTTATTTTAATAATATAATAATAATAAGAAATAAATCTCTCTCTCTCTCTCTCTCTCTCTCTATCTATCTATCTATCTATCTATATATATATATATATATATATAAAAAGTAAAACTAAAAAAAAGACAAGATATCAAGTGACAACATATTAAAATAGCTATGTAGCAGTTTTTAGGACAAAATTAAAAAAATATTTTAAGACAAAGTAAAAAATATTGTAATACAAATTTTGAATTGAAAGATTAAGTATTTGAATTTGAAATACATTATCTTAATAACTAGAAACTCATAATTAAAGAGTTCTAATAGACTATTAGTCTATTACTATTTCAAGCTTATCTCTTTTATAATTTAAATATTCTCTCTCTATATATATATATATATATAGAGAGAGAGAGAGTTTAATTTAATAATATATTAACAATAAACAATAAATAATAGTATTAGTAATACAAAAGTTATATTGCTTTTAATTTGAAAAAAAAATGATAGTAGTAATAGTAGTAACAATAATAAGAATCTATACAATATTTTTATAAATAATAAATTGTATGGTGTAGTGAAGAAAATAAAGTCACAGAAATATCTTGAATCTTATATTAGATAAATTGTACTTTGAATTTTATAAATATTGTCGTATTAGTAGTTATAATAAAAATAATAAGCATGTAAATAAAAAAATCTTATGGATTGATTTCAGTTTTTTCTAAAATTTATATATTCTAGGATAAATATGCATTTTATTTGAAAAAAATTAAGGATGAGGAAAGAATAATAAAATGATCTTCTTATAACAAACTGATATAATATAATATTTAAATTTGAACTTGAATAAAATTTGAATGAAAATGAAATTCTAGCCTCTTAACATCTCCTAAATATATAATATTTACTATTATATATAAGTTATTGATGATAATAATAATAATAATAATAATAATAATAATAACTGTTATTATTACTATTATTATTATTATTATTATAACAATTATTATGGTATCAGAGCCAGGGAATACTTGTATACATAACTGTTATATGTTCAACACATCATTCCTAATGAATATCATCAGGAAGAGAAATACTGTGAAAAACAGTAAATAAAAAGGAGTATGATATTCCTCAGCACTTGGATCTGCTTAATAAGTGGATGATCCCAAAAGTACCACCCAAAAAGTTGTACCAAATGAGAACTTTCGAGACTTTAGGTCTCAACCAAGTTGTTAAAACAACTGAAGAGACACTTACAGTGGATAGTGATCATGCTACTTTCAAATTATTATCTGAAAGTAATTTTGCTCCATATCGTGAAACATGTAAGTTTATGCATATTGGTTTAATTCAAGTCGTATTTAAACCACTAACCTTGAGAGGTTTGCCTGAAAGCTTTATTGCAGCTTTAAGAGATGACAAAAATAAAAAATGGAAGAAGTCTCTTATTGGAACAGTCCAAACAAGTTTGGCTTATGGCTCAGTATATTTTAATGCTTATCCAAATTTGCAGATATCTCTCACTGATGAGAATTCTTTGGATGCATTAATTTTGAGTATCAAATTGCATGGATATGATTATATGCCTGGTACTGAGGTTATATATATTTGTTATAGGATATATTATAAACCTCTTCAGACTTTAAATCCAATGTGTAGAATGATGGATTTCAAAAAATAAAACTATTTTAATGGAAATAAATTTTTGCAGGTCAAAAGTTGTTCCTAGACGACCTATAAAATGGGATGAAATTGATTTCCCAAAAGAATGGATCCTTGAGGATGCAACTCCTCCTCAAACTAATCTCAATGAAGTGATTTCAGAGGTAGAACAATCCACTGATGTTACTGTTCGAATTAAATTTTCTGATTCATTACTCTATTAAATAGAGCTGATGATTTGCGTGTTGCAACATCATCGAGATTAACAAGATCAACATCTTCATACATATCTCATGTTGATTATATTGTTAGATCTCCCTTTAGAGCTTCTACATCTAAGATTAGAGAAACCACTAGAATGAATAGCATCAGGATTGATAGTGATAATATTGTTACTGCAATCCCTGATATGGATCCAACTAAGTCCGAAATGGAATTTCCAACTGTTTTAAAATGAATCACAACCAAATTGATTTTAGTCCAGGATCTCTGGCAAGAAAAAGAATTTCTGAAGAATTCTATAAACCTAGATGGGAACTGTTCCGAACATAGTTTTTTCAAAACTTTAGCAAAGAAGAAAAAATTGCTTTCCAGGATGAATTCTATGCAGATCTTTCTGTGCATAATAAAATAATTGCTTTTGTGCCATGGTTTATGGCTAGATATGTGGATAATTACATTTCCATGCTAGCTAGGGAGTTTAAATTACCTACTGGAGAGACTACTATTTCAGTATTCCCTCCTCAGCAGTCCTTTCAAATCAAAAGAGACAACAAGGTAGTTTATTTTACAGCTTTTGCTAAGCTGATTGATAATGATACCGCCGTAATAACTGCTCAAAATGTCAATACAAAGCTAAAACAACATAACTATGCTAATTATTATATGAGCATCTTGGGAGAGTAAATAATTTCTCTACATGAGAAAATTGATAAGGTCCTATCTGATTTAAAAAGGATAGAGCTTAGTAATACTAAGCAACTAGACCTTAAACTTAAGAACTCTGAGGTCCTGGCTATCCTACTATCCTACCTCCCCCTGAAATCAAAGATTTCAAGTTATCTAGTGACTTGGATAGTATCGAAAAGTTGCTAGAAGAAAAATTTCGTGGATTAAAGATAAATTCTATCCATGATAAAAATTTTGCAGAAGACAATGGTGGGCATGCTACTCCTGTTGAGATAAATAAGATCTCAGATAAATTTACTAGAAAGCCTACCCCAAAGATGTTTTATTATCCTAGACCAACTCCTCAGGATGTTCTATTTGTGTAATACCCCATACTTTTACCTAGCTTGAAATCGTCCCAAAAATGTTAGAAACTTACTTTGCAAGATGAATCCACTTTTATACATGTGGAATTTTTAAGATTTTCATTTTTTGTTGAGTGGGAAATTGAATAAGCTTTCCATCGATACCCATTTCATCAAAATCCGACATTAGAAGAGAAAGTTATGGCCGAAATACAGAAAGTAGTCAAAACAGTCCAGGTGTAACGATGAGAGCCGACGGACCATCGAGCTAACGACGGACCATCGCCCAAGCCATCGCAGCAGAGGCAGTGAGATCACATTCTACCTAAGGGTGACGGCTCAGGCCAATGGACCATTGAGCTAGCGACGGACCGTTGTCCAAGCCGTCGTAGGAGAGACAATGAACCCCTATTCTGCCCAGGTGCGACAGTCAGGACCGACGGATCGTCGACCCAGCGATGGACTTTGCACCCACCATCGTATATTTCATTCAGTTATTTTAAGTCATTTTAAAAGGGGCTTTTTGGTCTTTTACCACCCTTTCTAATACCTAGTTATATCAGATCAAAACTCATAAGTTTATTATCCATCTACAACATCAAATTAGTGTTTTCTCTCAAAGATAATCCCCAAGAACAAGATCCAAATCCTTCTTCAAGAAACTAAGAAATTCAGGTTCTTCAAGTCCAAGAACTTCAAGAAACTCACAACCTAGGTATGTCATGTGTTGATTCATGGGTCCCTTTCGCCCATGAAGCTCAAGAATCTCTTTTCAAAATACAAGATTTGTGTATTTATGAATGTTCATGATTTAAAGAGAATTGAAATCCATGTTCATGATATTATGGGATTTTGATTCATGTTTTAAATTACATTTTTTCAATGATTGACCCTCGTATATGAAGATTTGCATAATAACCATGATAAACCCCTTCAATTTACAAGTGGATTGATGTATCCATGATTATTAGATGTGTTGATGATTGTATAACCAAAGCATGCTTCCCATGTGATTGATTAAATGCCTATGTGAATGAAAATTGTCATACTAGTATAATAATATGAAATCTCCATTTATGTACAAGTTCATGCATGTCAAGTGTTTGATGAAATGTCTTAGTCAATGAGTTATGGATATATGTGTGGCCATTGTGGTGCTTTAGAACTTGTACTTCATGAATTCTCCAACTTATTATATTATGGATTGTTGATGTGGTCATGTATTCAAGAAAGTCATGCTTTGTCAGTTTCTTCCCATCGAGTCCTGGGGGTACTTGTACCCAAAAATTTAGCTGCGTGACTAGAATTAGTGTCATGTTTTCAAGATACTCTCAGTCAAGCCTTGATCCATGGAATTCAGTCAGTCTTATGACTCAGGAAAACTCAGTAATCTCAGTAGTACTCCGTCAGTCAACGGAAACTCTGTTAACTCAGTCCAGTCAGTTTAGTTAATCATGTTCAGAGTCTATCCATATGGGAGTAGAAATTAGCACCGAGCGAACCCAAGGATGGGAACCCACCTGTTATATGAGGGTGTGATTCTTAGAAGCAATCCTTTCATTTCAGAACTACTTAGCCAGCGTAGGTTGAGACATCATAGCCTGTTACATGAGGGTAGATAAAGTGGCTTAACCTGTTATATGAGGGTTACCGCCGTTCTCACTAAAGTTATTTGTTATATGAGGGTTACTCACTGATTGTCCTTACCAGTGGTGCGGTATTAAACCCTTCCAATCGGGGTTACAGATTGGACCCCAACTCAGCTATATTACGTTATTTAGGGCATGTCGGTTAGATGAATACTTCCCACAGTTAGTTAAAGAATTACGACTGTCAGATAAAGTTATTCAATCTCAGTAATAGAACTCAGATAGTTCCATAGAATTTAAGATTGTCAGATATAGTCAACTTAGAACAGAACAGAACTTAGCTAGTTCTATCAGAAACTAGGCTGTCAGATATAGTTGCTCAGTATTAGTTATTTCAGTTATACAGTTATCAATATCTCATGTTATCAGTACTCAGATTTAGAAATCATGTTATCGCGAACTTAGTTATAGTGATTATGTATTCATGTATGTATTCTCACGCTCATTTTATTCAGTCAGTTAGTATAGTTCGTGTATGTAAACCCTTTTCATTCAACCTACCTCATATGCATACCAATACATTCAAATGTACTGATGCATTTGCGCTATGGTGTTTTATACCATAGGTTCAGAAGCACGAGTTCCAGAGCATCAGTAACATTCCAGTCTCGACAATCAGAGTTAGCAGTGAGTCCTCATCCTTCGAGGACATGACTATTACTTTATTATCTCATTAATTAATTTATTTTAGTAGTTGGAGTTAGTTGGACACATGCCCCATCAACTCCTTATCCATACAGTTTAGAGGCTTTCAAACTAGCAAGTTCAAACAGTTATTTTAGTTGTTTTGGTATTGATATACCATACCTCCAGATGTTATGTTTTATCATTTATGTTACAGTTTTGAACCTTATATCCTTTCAACCTTTATTTTCATATTTATACAGTATATTATGCAGTGTTCAGGTAAAAATATCAGTCATGGGTTAGCTTGTGGTCCTTCGGGGTCATGAGCACTGTGTAGCATTCTGGGTACCAGATTCGGGGCGTTACAAACTTGGTATCAGATCTTAAGGTTCAACGGAGTCCTAGGAAGTCTGAAAACCACATCTAGTAGAGTTTTGTACATGGGTGTGTTGTGCGCCACATTTATGTGCAAGAGGCTATAAGATGTTTTAGGAATAGTTTTCCTTCTTTCAGTTTTCATGTCGTGCCATTGAGTATAATCTCAAGCTAATCTCTCAGTCTAATCCTTTTCTCTTCTATTTACAGAACATGCCTACCAAGAAGATAACTGGAAATCAGTCAGCCCCTCAGCCCGAAGATCCTTTAAGCGAATATGTTTCTCATGCAGAGTTCAGAACTACATTCACTACTCTTGATCAGTCCGTTGCTGCTTAGAATGAACAACCAGCTGTTATTACAGCTAACCCAGTAGCTAATTTAGCTGCAACCAGGATTCGGGACTTCACCCAAATGAATCCTCCATCCTTTTTTGGGTCTAAGTCAGACGAGGACCCTCAGAAATTCCTTGACCAGGTTCAGAAGGTTACAGATATCATGGGGGTTACTCTTAGTGAGAGTACTGAGCTAGATGCATATCATTTATAGGATGTTTCTCACACTTGGTTCAAACAGTGGAAGTTAGAAAGGCCAGTTGATGCAGGGCCTATTGAGTGAGAGGAGTTTTTCACCGCATTCTTAGATAAGTTCTTTTCCCTTGAGCTGAGAGAAGCTAAGGTGTTGGAATTTATCAACCTCAGGTAGGGCAACATAACAGTGAAAGAGTATTCTCTTAAGTTTACTCAATTATCCAGATATGCTCCTCATGTGGTTGCAGATAGCAGGGCCAAGATGAGTAAGTTTGTTTCTGGAGTAAATAATAGTGTAGTCAATAAGTGCAGGTACGCGATATTGAATAGTGACATAAATATAGCCAGGCTTATGACTCATGCTCAACAGATAGAGGAGTAAAATATTAAGATGGGGGAGAAGCAGAATAAGAGAGTAAGGACAGGTAGTTTTAACTTTACTCAGCCCAAATCAGAAGGAGGAAACCATTCTCAGTTTCATCCTAAGTCATCAGTTCCAGCTTTTTCTTTAGCCAGTGCTCTTACTCCTAAGTTTAGGGACGGTAACAGAGATAGAGCGCCAGGCTCTAACAGTGTTAGCAGTGCCCGTACCTATCCTCTTTGCCAGACTTGTGACAAGCGCTATCAAGGTATTTGCAGAGCTGACAGTGGTATTTGTTTCAGATATGGCAAACTAGGCCATAGAGTCAGAGACTGTCCTCAGCCAGGTCCTTAGGGTCAGCAGAACCATTCCCCAGCTCAGTACGATCGCCCAAATCAGCAAGGTGCCACCTCCAGTGCTACTAGTGGGCAACGCCCAAATCAACTTTATGCTCTCCAGTCCCGATAAGATCATGAAAATTCTCCTTATGTGGTTACTGGTACGTTACAGATCTTTTATTTGCATGTTTATGCTTTGCTAGATCCAGGAGCTTCTTTGTCTTTTGTTACTCGCTATATAGCAGTTGATTTCGGAGTCAGTCCCAAAATTCTAGCAGAGCCCTTTTTAGTATCTACCCTAGTGGGTAAAACTATCATAGCCCGACGGGTATATAGGAACTTTCCGATTATGATATTTCAGAAAGTCACCTCAGCAGATTTAGTCGAATTAGAGATGTCTGATTTTAATGTCATTCTCGGCATGGATTGACTTTATTCCTTCTATACCACAGTCGACTGTAGAAATAAAATAGTCTAGTTTCTGCTTCCGAATGAACCTGTCCTAGAGTGAAGGGGTAGCACTTCGGCTTTCAGAGGTCAGCTTGTTTCCTACCTTCGGGCAATGAAAATGATATCTAAAGGATGTGTCTATCATCTTGTTTGAGTTAAGGACACTAGTTCTAAAACTACCGGTCTCAAATCAGTCCCAGTCATGAATGAATATTCATATGTCTTTCCCAAAGATCTTCCAGGAATTCCTCCCGAAAGGGAAATAGACTTCGGTATTGATGGTCTTCCAGATACTCAGCCTATAACTATTCTTCCATACAGAATGACACTAGCAGAACTTAGAGAATTGAAGGAACAGTTGAAAGATCTCTTAGATAAAGGATTCATCAAGCCCAATATGTCTCCGTAGGGCACACCAGTCTTATTCGTGCGTAAGAAAGACGGTTCTCTCAGAATGTGTATAGACTACAGTCAGCTTAATAAAGTCACGGTCAATAATAAGTATCCTCTTCCCAGAATCAATGACTTGTTTGATCAAATTTAGGGTGCCAATTATTTCTCTAAGATAGACCTCAAATCCGGTTACCATCAGCTCAGAGTTAGAGAATGTGACATTTCAAAAATAGCTTTCTGTACTCGGTATGGTCACTTTGAATTCCTAGTCATGTATTTTGGTCTTACCAATGCCCCAACATCTTTCATGGACTTGATAAACCGGGTGTTCAAGCAGTACTTGGACATGTTCGTCATCGTCTTTATAGATGACATTCTGGTCTATTCTCGCAGTGAGCGTGATCATGCAGACCATCTCAGAATTGTTCTTCAGACCCTCAAAGATCATCAGATGTTCCCCAAATTTAGTAAGTGCCCTTTTTGGCTAAGTTCTGTAGCATTCTTTGGTCATATCATTTTCGGTGATGGCATTAGAGTTGATCCTTAAAAGACCGAAGCAGTAAGAAATTGGCCTCGCCCTGTATCTCCATCAGATATCAGGAGTTTCTTGGGTTTGGCTGGCTATTACAAATGGTTTATTGAGGTATTTTCTTCTATTTCATCCCCTATATCCAGATTGACTTATAATAAAGTCAAGTTTTAGTGGTCAGATCCTTGCGAGAAGAGTTTTCAAGAATTAAAGACTCGACTTACCTTAACTCCAGTTTTGGCTCTTCCAGAGAGTTCAAATGGGTTCATAGTGTATTGTGATACATCCAGAGTAGGTTTGGGTTATGTCCTCATGCAGCATGGTAAGGTCATAGCCTATGCCTCCAGACAACTTAAACCCCATGAGAAAAATTATCCTACTCATGATCTTAAGTTAGCAGCCGTAGTTTTTGCCTTGAAGATTTGGAGGAATTATCTATATGGAGTTCATGTAGATGTGTTCACAGATTATAAGAGCCTTCCGTATATATTTTCTCAGAAAGATCTCAATCTTCATCATAAAAGGTGGTTAAAGCTCTTGAAAGATTATGACATGAGTGTCCTTTATCATCCGAGCAAGGCCAACGTTGTGGCCAACGCTCTCAGTAGACTGTCTATGGTTTAGTGTTGCTCATGTTAAAGACAGTAAGAAGAATCTAGCTCAGTAAGTCCATCAGCTTTCCAGACTAAGCGTTTGCTTAGTTGATTCAGAAGAGGGTGACATATTAGTTCAGAGTAGTTCCGAATCATCTCTAGTTTTTGAGGTGAAAGAAAAGCAAGATAGAGATCCCAGTCTAGTCAAGTTCAAAGAGTTAGTCAAGGATCATAAAGTAGAGGTTTTCTCCTAAGAAGGATATGGTGTATTACGTTGTTAGGGTCGTCTGTGTCTTCTAGGTATAGATGACTTAAGACAGTGAATTCTTGCAGAAGCGCATGGTGCGCGCTACTCTACTCATCCAGGGGCCACAAAGATGTACCACAACTTATGGGAAATCTATTGGTGGAGTGGGATGAAGAGAAATATTACAGAGTTTGTGGCTAAGTGCTCTATATGTCAGCAGGTTAAGATTGAGCATCAGAAGCCTAGTGGGTCCATGCAGGTGTTCAATATTCCTACTTAGAAGTGGGAAGAAGTGAACATGGACTTTGTAATGGGTTTGCCTAGTACTCGTCATTAACATGAATCAATTTGGGTCATTTTAGACAGAATGACCAAATCAGCTTATTTTCTCAAGTCCATACCTCTTATTTAGTCGAGGATTATGCCAAACTCTACATCAGAGAGTTGGTTAGATTTCACGGAGTTCCGTTATCCATTATATCTAACAGAGGTACCCAGTTCACCTGTCATTTCTGGAAAGCATTCCAAAAGGGTCTTGGTACCCAAGTTCATCTCAGTACTGCCTTTCATCCTCAGATAGATGGTCAAGCAGAAAGGACCATTCAGACTTTAGAAGATATGCTGCGAGCGTGTGCAATTGATTTCAAGGGTAGTTGGGATGACCACTTGCCTTTGATTGAGTTTGAATATAACAATAGCTATCATTCCAGTATTAAGATGGCTCAATTCAAAGCTCTCTATGGTAGAAGATACAGATCTCCAATCGGTTGGTTTGAAGTTAGTGAGGCCTCAGTCATAGGGCCTGACTTAGTATTTGATGCCTTAGAAAAAGTCCAGTTGATCAGAGAAAGACTCTGGGCTGCTCAGAGCCGACAGAAGTCTTATGTAGATGTGCGCAGAAAGGATCTCGAGTTTGAGATTGGTGATTTTATCTACCTAAATATCTCTCCCATGAAGGGAGTAAAGATATTTGGCAAGAAGGGAAATCTCAGTCCCCGATATGTCGGTCCCTTTAAAATTCTCAGTCGTTTTGGCAAGGTAGCCTATGAGCTCGAATTGCCTTTAGACCTAGCCTCAGTTCATCCAGTCTTCCATGTATCTTTTCTCAAGAAGTACATAGGTGGCCCAACAGTTGTAGTCCCTATTTAGAGCATAGATGTTCAGAACAACCTCTCTTATGAAGAGATTCCAGTCGAAATCCTAGACTATCAGACTTGTAGACTGAGAAACAAAGAAGTCCCTCTAGTCAAAGTTCTCTGGATAAATCACTTAATTGAGGGAGCTACTTGGGAAGAAGAAGAAGACACGCGTACCAAGTATCCTAAACTTTTCTCCGCTAACTCAGATCAAGCTCAAGGTAACAGTTCTCTTTAAGCTTACTCAGTTTCATGTTCAAAATTCCATTATAAACTTGGTATTAAATACCATTTCATATTCGGTCATGCATTCACACACCAGTTCAATCATATAATCATGCATCAAATATGCATTATCATTGTGAGAAACTTAGTTCCTCAGAACACTCAGTCATGCATTCATGAATCAGTTACACATGCATCAGATATGCTTGTTCAGTATGATATATTCAGTTATCAGTCATGTCAGTCATGAGATCATGTTCCAGTTGTTCATTTTCAGTATATATGTCAGTTTATCTTCTTCCCTCCCACTCAGTCTCATTCGAGGATGATTGTTCTCAAGGGGGAGATATTGTAAAACCACGTGGAATTTATAATATTTTCATTTTTTGTTGAGTGGAAAATTGAATAAGCTTTCCATCGATACCCATTTCGTCAAAATCCGACATCGGAAGAGAAAGTTATGGCCGAAATACAGGAAGCAGTCAAAACTGCCCAGGTGCGACGGTGAGAGACAACAGACCGTCACCCAAGCCGTCGCAGCAGAGGCAGTGAGACCACATTCTGCCTAAGGGCGATAGCTCAGGTCGACAGACCATCGAGCTTGAGATGGACCGTTGCCCAAGCCGGCATAGGAGAGGCAGTGAACCTCTATTCTGCCCAGGTGCGACAGTCAGGACCGACGGACCGTCGACCCAGTGACGGACCATCGTACCCACCGTCGCATATTTCGTTTAATTATTTTAAGTCGTTTTAAAATGGGAATTTTGGCCTTTTACCACCCATTCTAATACCTAGTTATATCAGATCAAGGCTCTTAAGTTCATTATCCATCTACAACATCAAATTAGTGTTTTCTCTCAAAGATAATCCCCAAGAACAAGATCCAAATCCTTCTTTAAGAAACTAAGAAATTCAAGTTCTTTAAATCCAAGAACTTCAAGAAACTCACAACCTAGGTATGTCATGTGTTGATTCATGGGTCCCTTTCACCCATGAAGCTCAAGAATCTCTTTTCAAAATACAAGATTTGTGTATTTATGAATGTTCATGATTTAAAGAGAATTGAAATCCATGTTCATGATGTAGTGGGGTTTTGATTCATGTTTTAAATTACATTTTTTCAATGATTGACCCTAGTATATAAAGATTTGCATAATAACCATGATACACCCCTTCAATTTACAAGTTTATTGATGTATCCATGATTATTAGATGTGTTGATGATTGTATAACCAAAGCATGCTCCCCATGTGGTTGATTAAATGTCTATGTGATTAAAAAGTGCCATACTAGTATAATAATATGAAATCTCCATTCATGTACAAGTTCATGCATGTCGAGTGTTTGATGAAATGTCTTAGTCAATGAGTTATGGATATATGTGTGGCCATTGTGGTACTTTAGAACTTGTACTTCATGAATTCTCCAACTTATTATATTATGGATTGTTGATGTGGTCATGTATTCAAGAAAGTCATGCTTTGTCAGTTTTTTCCTATCGAGTCTTGGGGGTACTTGTACCCAAAAATTTAGCTTTGTGACTAGAATCAGTGTCATGTTTTCAAGATACTCTCAGTCAAGCCATGATCCATGGAATTCAGTCAGTCTTATGACTCAGGAAAACTCAGTAATCTTAGTAGTATTCCGTCAGTTAACGGAAACTCTGTTAACTCAGTCCAGTCAGTTTAGCTAATCATGTTCAGTGTCTATCCAGATGGGAGTAGAAATTAGCACTGAGCAAACGATGGGAACCCACCTGTTATATGAGGCCTTGATTCTTAGAAGCAATCCTTGCGCTTCAGAACTACATAGCCAACATAGGTTAGGACATCATAGCCTGTTACATGAGGGTAGATGAGGTGACTTAACCTGTTATATGAGGGTTCCCACCGTTCTCACTAAAGTTACCTATTATATGAGGGTTACTCACAGATTTTCCTTACCAATGGCGCAGTATTGACACCCTTCCAACTGGGGTTATAGATTCGACCCAACTCAGCTCTATTGTATTATTTGTGGCATGTCGATTAGATGACTACTTCCCATTGTTTCAGTTACAGAATCAGGACTGTCAAATAAAGTCATTCAATCTCAGTAGTAGAACTCAAATAGTTCTACAGAATTCAGGACTGTCAGATACAGTCAACTTAGAACAGAACGAAACTCAGCTAGTTCCATAAAAAACTAGACTGTCAGATATAGTCGCTCAGTATTAGTTATTTCAGTTATACTATTATCAATATCTCATGTTATCAGTACTCAGATTCAGTAATCATGTTATCACAAACTTAGCTATAGTGATTATGTATTCATGCATGTGTTCTCACGTTCATGTTATTCAGTCAGTTAGTATAGTTCATGAATGTGAACCCTTTGCATTCAGCCTACCTTACATGCATACCAGTACATTGAAACGTACTGACGTATTTGTGCTATGGTATTTTATACCATAGGTTCAGAAGCACGAGCTTCAGAGCATCCGTAGCATTTCAGTCTCGGCATTCAGAGTTAGCAGTGAGTCCTCATCCTTCGAGGACATAACCATTACTTTATTATCTTATTAATTAATTTATTTTAGTAGTTGAAGTTAGTTGGGAAAATGTCCCATCAACTCTTTATCCAGATAGTTTAGAGGCTTTCGGACTAGCATGTTCAAACAGTTATTTCAGTTGTTTTGGTATTGATATACCATTCCTCCAGATTTTATGTTTTATCAGTTATGATACAGTTTTGAACCTTATGGCCTTTCAGCCTTTATTTCTGCATTTATACAGTATATCATGCAGTATTCAGGTATAGATATTAGTCATGGGTTAGCTTGTGGTCTTTCAGGGTCATAAGTACCGTGTAGCATTCTGGGTACTAGATTCGAGGCGTTACAATTTGAAGAACAAGGATTATATGTCCCCAATAGTTTCAGAGGAGATAAAGTCTACGAGTGGAATGTAGATGGCTTATCTGATAGACAACTATCTACAATGGTACATAGAATGTTGATGTACATTACCATTTGTAAAGCCCTTCCGAATAAATGATAAAGGCATTGCCGAAATGATTATGATAGGTTTTAGTGGTCAGCTTAAAGGCTTGTGGGATAATTATCTTACCCAAGACCAAAAAACCAAAATCATTCAGTCTGTAGTAAAGAAAGAAGATGGCTATGAGGTCATGAACACTGTTTATACTCTAATTATTAATATTATTGAGCACTGATAACGCTCAAACTGCACCTCAACTTTGTATTATCTCAAAACCATTTTTACCTTCTCCAAGGACAATTAATTCCAAATCAACTTTGTATGCTACTAAAGAACAATAATGGGAAACACATGAATCAAGATATGGCATCAATTCAGCAACAACAACCATGCATGTATCAAGCTTACACTATCCAAACAAGTTAGCAACTAGCAACATAACCAGTGTTCCCTCACTATAAAGAAGTCCCATTGCACTTATATCAGACATCACATATGTAACCATGGGGACAAGCACAAGACACTCACTCTCAGAATGAAGTTCCAATCAATGTATGCCGAATACCATAGGCTTGCCCTTATTTTCATTACCAAGATCTTCAGACAGGTCAACTAGGATCACTATAGGTCTTCTCTTTGGCTTGTAATGTAGGCTAGGGGCTGGTATGAGACTCGATGATATTTAAAGTGACTAAGCCTCCTTGACACTATACTAGCTTTTGGGATCTCACTCATTTACCTTTTTCTACTCTTCTCTTTTCTTGATCACACTTATTCAGGATGGGTGCGGTTCTTTTCTACAATCACTTCTTTTTTTTCACAACTTTTCTTTTCTTGCTCTTTTTCACCACACCCAGCTTTTTATTCTTTTCTTTTACTCTACCTTTCTTCATACTCATTTTATATCATGCACCCCTATGATAGCCACCATCAGACACCTCAAAGGAACTACAAAGTTTTAGTCCCTTATGACTACACCTCGACTGTCTTTGATAGATAATGAGATCACTGTTTTAGTAAATAATGCGGAGAAAGGTAGTGACATTGATCCACAAGAAGCTCGTCAGAAAAGAAATTGCGTAAATTTTGCCTTTTTTGATCCCATGCTTTCCGTTGGTCAATAACCAACCAAAGTGCTCCCTCAAATTAGGCTATTTACCTAAGTCAAGGTGTATAGTGTCTAAGGAGGACCAGGGCCAAAAAAGGTTCATTATGATATAAAAATGGGATGGTGATAGGTATCATAAAAAGAAGTAGGCTATTTAGGCTAAAAATAGGGATCAAGGGATATTATGCATACATGAAAGGTCATTTAGGTTAAAGTGGGCTAATATCAAAACGGCCTATGATCTTTTCCTAACCCCTATCCTTCAACCTAGGTAAGACTAATCGGGCAAATTCTGAATCCAACATACAAAGGGAACTAAGTAAAATCTCACACCCATATGGCACACAAGTATATCACAAGTTACTACTTATCCGGTTCATGCAATTGTTTAGCAATGGTTATCAAGTTACTAGAACTAATACCATACAAAGATGAACAATGGTCACAATTAGATGCAAATCACACAGTTAAAGAATTAGACCACTTGAGAGGTGTTCACAAAATAACAAAATCGTGTTAACTGCCTCAAGTACTTGTATTTCTCCCAGTCAACTACAAAATATTACAACAACAATTCACCTTACACCCTCAACTTAAAATCGAAGAAAAACTGAAGTAAGGGTTAGGGTATACCTGGAGTAGATCAAGCACGTGGATCATAGGTCCCTGACCCGACTGCTGCACCCTCGTCTTCCTTATCTCCATCGGGAGTCCTCCCCCATTCAGACACATCTGGTCTAGCAGTTGTTGGGGGCCTACTAGTTGAGGCACCCATGGCTCTCGCTCGCAGGGCCGCCTTCCATTTTCATTGTCAGCTAGTGACTTGATTATAGCCTTCCTCATCTTCTTTTTTCTAGCCTTCTTTCTTGCCCTCTTCTCTGCTTTTCTTTCTTCATCACTATCAGGCCTTTCTCTCTTACCCTTACCTTTCTTCTTACCCTTCTTCTTCTTTTTCTTCACTGGTTCTTCTGTGTGATCAAGCAATGGGATTTCACCCTCAGACTCATCAATAACTGGGTCTGCCGACACCATAAGTTGGTGTTGTTGTAATACTCAACAATCTGCCTTTACCTTGTCCAGGGCTGCTTTGAATTGTGCAAGGTCTGAGCTCGATATTTCTCTTACCCGAGTATTAAAATGATTTTCTAACTCATCAATTCGATCGAGCAATGCTCGGAAGGGCTCCAGTGCGAACTTAATCCTCTTGTCCACCGCATAAGCAAATTGCTTGGAAAAAAGTTGCAGCTGATCCTCACACCACTTGACTTATTTGGCCACTCTCCTGAAATTTATCAGGTTAAAGGCAAATTCTGTGGTACACACAGCAGCTGATGGATTTGTTTTATTTCTAGGCACTGATTCTACTATTGCTGAGAAGGTCGGTGCTGCAGTCTCAGAATCCTGCACCGCTACACTAGGTGCTGAGCTGGTACCTGTAATTGGTGGGTCTATTTCAACCCCTGCTCCTCTGTCAAGTGTCAGTCTCGGCTGATTTTCATCATATCGGATGGGATTGTGGGTCTTCTTGGCAAGCAGTTATTTATCTAACCCCACAACCTTAGGTACATAGGCTGCCTTACATAACCTTATAATTAGACAAGGGAAAGGATATGTCGTATCTGGCCTTGAGACTTGAATATTTATCTCCTCAGTAATGATCTCCCCGAAGTTCAACTTGAGTTTAGCCACAAGACTTGCGACCAATATTGCTCTATTGTCTCAAAGGATATTATCTCCCTTAGTAGGCATCAAATGGGTGCGCACTACACCCCACCAAAACTTTGTCTCTTGAGTCAGGGAAGCCTTAAAAATCCTCTCATTAGGGTTGGTCAGCCATTTAGGTTTTTCTTCAGCTATGAGGGTCGCTAACCAAGACCGTTGATTCTCACGATGCTTCAACTGAGCATAGAAAGTAGGTGAAGTGGCCTGGGGAGTGAATCTGGGGTCATGAAGAAATCTATTGATTGTCGTTTCTGAGAGATCCACCATCACACCCCGTACTGGAACTCTATCCAAAAAGGGCTGATCTGCTGATTTCTCCCCTTCTTTACACATGTTTTCCAATCGATCCTGATAGTTCGCATAGAACTCCCTAACTAGTGTAGGGCAAAATGAGCTTCCTCCTTTCGCTGTCCATCCTAAGTCGTAGTCTCAGAATTTCTGCTCCACTTCAGGATATCTGTTCAGCTCGGTAGTGATGATCTTC
The DNA here is from genome assembly GCA_030864215.1 of Capsicum pubescens. NCBI lineage: Eukaryota > Viridiplantae > Streptophyta > Magnoliopsida > Solanales > Solanaceae > Capsicum > Capsicum pubescens. Next base: position 364,266,240 of record CM061548.1, on the reverse strand, counting down.
TTTTTTTCAAAGATTAGCCTTTTAATGGGCCTTCTTTTTGTTCTGCGAATCCCATCATAGAAGATTTTCTATGCCTTATGAATTTTCCACCTAGCACTATCTCGAACCTTAGGGTTCTTACATTTAACCATAGTTCCTCGAATCGGAGATTCTTCATCATCTTGTTAATCAGCAGAAGGGGACTTAGATGATGGTCTGTCAGATTCATGTTGCTCAGACTCATGTTCCTCGAAATCAGGATGATCTGAATCATGCTCTTCAGATTTAGCATGTTCATACTCTTGTTGCTCAGAGGTTGTCTGCTCAGAAGCTGTATGTTCAGATATTGTTAGCTCAGTATCACTCTCTTCACTCTCCTCCGCCTCAACTTGTAAAGGTGGTGAAGGCTTTTTTGATCTTTTCTTTTTCTTTTGCTTCTTGAGCAATGGCTCCTCCTCCTCATAATCGGAGCCCTCATCGAAGAATCTCCAAGGTACACTTCCCTTGGTTCCTTTCTTTGTAGATTTTTGGTTCTTTCCTTTGGGTGCCATTACAAGACCTGATAAGTTCCTTCAACTTGGTTACACGAGTAAGAGAAAGTAAATGAAAGAAGAACTCTTGATTTTGACTTCAACCCACACTCACAAGAAAGAAAGTTTTCTTTTGGTTTACTTGGAAATACTTTAGAAAGGGAAGAAAATAAACTAAATATGGAAGGAAATAAACCTTAAAGAAAAGAAATAAAATATGCAGGAAGGTGAAAAGACAAAGTTGTGGGTCGGGTCAGATCTTTTTAATTTGGCCCAAAATTTCAGCTACTCTTTTAGGCTTTCTGAAGACAAAGGCTGACGGCTTATCATACTTGTGATAGCCTATCACGAATGTCGTCAGCCTTAACAGAACATACCTCATGTTTGATTTCTCTGACGACAAATCTGACGGCTTATCACAATTATGATAGACCGTCAAATATGTCGTCAGGAATACTTAGCTGGACACATCGATTCCACCTTCTTTGAAATAGAACCTAACTACAAAAATAAATACTTTGCCAGATTTTGGGTTACCTCCCAATAGCGCCTGATTAAATGTCGCGGCACAACTTGGTTATCTTGACTACTCAGACTTCGTAAGGACAACCTGCTGATATCTCTTTACCATCTTCATAGAATACATCCACGATTGAGCAAACACTTATTTCCTTTTGCTGGGTCATAGATGAGTGTATTTTGAATCTTGCTTCTTTGTCATTGAGCCTAAACTTCAGCTCATTCAGCTCCATGTCCACTATCACTCTCCCAATTGCAAGGAATGGTCTACCCAAGATGATGGGTACTTCGAAGTCCACCTCACAGTCTAGGACTACAAAATTAGCAGGCAGTATAAAATCAGCAGGCTGCTTTACAGACCTATCCGCCATCACCAACCGCATGTTTGTCGGGGTAGGATCCTCCAAACCCAGATTCTTGTACACAACAAGTGGCATTAGGTTTATACTAGCTCCCAAATCGCATAGAGCTTTCATGAAATTCAGGGACCTAATAGTACATGGGATGGGAAATGCTCCCGGGTCTGCCTTTTTTTGCACTAAAGACCTTGTAGAGATAGCACCACAATGATGGAGATTGGCCTCCGGCTCATGGCTAACCTTCCGTTTCTTTATGACAAGGTCTTTCATAAACTTAGCATATCCTAGCATTTGCTCAAGTGCCTCCACCAAAGGCACATTTATTGTTAACTGCTTCAACATCGTCATGAACTTGCTAAACTTTGTATCATTATCTTTTTTTGAAATCATTGAGGAAAAGGAGGTGGTGGTCTTGGGAGAGTTTTTACCACTACCTTCTTCTCCCTCTCTTTCCCTTCTTCCAGTTCATGATCAACTACCTCATCAACTACATTTTTTCCCATAAAAGGGCTAGGTAATATCTTACCACTTCTAGTGGTAATCTCCATACATGAGCCATCATTCTGCAGATTCTGGACTGTATCATAAGGTAATGTTCCACTCTTTCTATGATTCAGTGCTGCGGAGAGTTGGCTTATTTGTTGTTCCAGCTGCTTGATCGAAACGGAGTGTGAGTTTACCAACTGACTAATAGATGACAGATCGGTCTTCATGGTAGTCACTTCTGAGTTGGTAGCCTCCTCTCCCTTTAACAATTTAGCCATCATATCCTCCATGGACATTTTTTCAGAACTTGTTGTAGCAGTCTCACAATTTCCAGGAGGGACATATAGCCCGCTTCTATTATTATTGCTCCTCCAATTTCCTTGCTCCTGATTCTTATATCCAGGATTATATAATAATTCTAACCTTGATTCCCTTGGCTATTGACTCGGAAACCCCCCTGATTATTAACATAGTTCGCCTCTTCTTCTGGATCAGCATCAACTCTATCTTGAGATCCCACAACTTTCACCTTCTCAATCTTACCTGATAGCAAGTCCATCTGTGCTTTTAGGTGTGCCATATCTTGATCACGCTCCTCGTCTCTTCTGTATTATTCCGCAGTCATACCCATAGATATAGTGGGTATTGCTACCACAGAGTCTTTGGTATGCCATGCCCGACTCTCTTTGGTCATTCTCTTTAGTATTTCTGAAGCCTTTGGGAATGTAAGATCAACAAATGAACCACCAACAACATTATCTACAATTGGTTTTGTTACAGAGTTAAGAGCCTTGTATAAAGTCTCCATCAAGTGTTTGTCCATCATATTATGGTTCGAACACTGCGTTAACTTCTTTTTGAATCTCTCCCAGATTTAATGCAAGGCTTAAGTTGGGACTTGTCTAAAGTTGCTGATCTCATCCCTAAACTGTACCCTCCTGAAAGGTGGAAAGAACCTTTCTAAGAAAGCTCCTTTCAACTGTCTCCAGTTGGTTATGGAATCAGGAGTCAGCTCGTTAAGCCACAATATTGCCTCCCCAAATAGAGACAATGGAAACAATCTCAAACGGATAGCATTCTGACCCACTCCTGGGTTATCAAAAGATTTAAAGATGGTGACAAAGTTCACCAGATGCAAGTTTGGGTCATCCCCAAGAAGGCCACCAAACATCCTCTTCAGATTGAGGAGTTGAATCATAGTACTCATAATATTGAATTTTTCCCCAGGTGCCAACGGTGGATAAATAATTGCACCCGTTGCACCTGCTCCATCAATTCCATCATCATCATCATTGAGGTCATACTGGACCGGCTGGTAATCTTGCCTTCCTCAAAATGGATGGTTCCTGTTAGCATTACGTTATACTGGTGTAGCTACTTGCTCTTCACGCCTTGGGTTACCAGGGTTTATCAACTCCCCATCTCTCAAATCTTCATCCTCAGTATTTGGATGTCGTACTTGTTGACCGACATTCTGCACATTCACCTGAGCTCTAGCTGAGGCTGCTAACCTATCAGCCTCCTGCTGGTCTACCATTCATCCAATTCATTGCGGTTTCGGATTAAATGGTAATAATGGTTCTCCAAAACTTCTGGTTCTTGGAATACACTACAAAGATCCTTTAATAAATAAAAACAACAAGTAAACGTAAAACTAGGAAACTTGACAAACAGTCAATTAGCGCACACAAACTTCAATTTACAACTGTATTCCCCGGCAACAACGCCATTTTTGATAATGCTCAAACTACACCTCTCTAATAAGAATGTAAGCGATCGTTGTCAATATATAACCCAACTAGGTTGGGGTCGAATCCCACAGGGAATATGGTGTGAATTTGAGTTGTATACGAGTTAATCAACTGATAGTTAGTAGTTTTCGGTAAATTGAGGGTTATGAGAATTTAGCAAATAATTGTTGGTCACTTTAGTTTCAGTTTTTGTAATCAAGAGTTTATGAAAAACCAGAATTATGTTCACTATGGGTTTTGGTACTTGACAGATGCTAATAGTAATTCAAGATTCTCAAGATAGGTATGAACAACAATTTGTCTTTATCGAAGTTATGCCTAAATGTCTCTCGACCTACTTAAGCATTTAATTACCTAATCCTCTCAGACTTAGGGAATTTATATTCACTGACCAGACTTCACCTCAGGTTAATTAACCTTGTTACAATGTCAATTATTAAATGGAAGGTTGGTAGCTTCCAAGTCCCTGTCAATAATTCACTCCCTACTATAGTTGATTTCTTATCTCAAGCAAATCAAAGCAGGAGCTATCTATCGTTTGCAATCAATAGACAATAATTAAAACCTTGGAATTATCAAGGAGTCCTATTACCTTTAGAATCTTGAACACTTAAAAACTTACCTAAACCTAATCAATAGATCCCATAATTCGGGTTAAAGGGATTTAGCCACTCATAATGTAATAATCGATACAACAAGTTGAATTCATAATTTGAAAGATGAACTTACAACAAGATGAATAGCAACGAGTGTTTCTCAGATTAGATCAAAGTAGAAATCCTAAAATATTGATGATAATCTCTTCAAATTTAAGTATTTTGTTCAAGTCAAGAAACTAAAGAGAAAATAACAAAATACGTGTGTTCCAAAATAGGTTCAGAATCTTTTATAAAACCCTAAACTATGCTTTAAATACATTAGCCTAATTATGGAAACAAAATCACAGAGTTCAGTGTTCTTCTCGGATTAGGTGACGACATGCGTGATGCCTTATCAGGAGGCTGAGGACTTATCACGGATGTCGTCAGCTCCTCTTCAGTTTTGATAATTTTTGCTTAAGGCTGACGGTGAATCCTAACGGCTTATCAAAATAGTGATGACATATCAGACAATGTCGTCACATCTCTACCTCAGCTCTCATGTTCTGTCTAAGGCTGATGGAGACTCTGACGGTTTATCATAAGGCTGACGGCTTATCACATGTAGTCGTCACTTCTTCCAACTGAATCCCATTCTCTATTTAAGGCTAACGATAAAGCTGATAACCTATCAGAGTACTGACGACTTATCAGGAATGTCGTCAGCCACACTTCTCTTCTATTTGCTTCAAATTTCAACTCTTTTGGTTCTCTTGCCTCTTGACTTCCACTGTAAAATCAAAGATAAAAAGAATCAAAAACGACAAAAGTTGCTTAAGACTTTGCAATTATTCTCAGTTAAAAGCCTCAAATATGTTAGCATCTGCTCATACATCAACACATTGGATATGGTATAAAGATGTATTTCTTTCTAGATTGATGGAATTACCTGAGAGTAATAGTTCTCATTAGAAGTCCAAGTTTATAGATGGTCTTCCCATATTATTTGCTGAAAGAATTAGAAAAACTCTTAGAGGTCCTAATGTGAGTATTAACTATGTGTCCTACACCTATGGTAACCTTATAAAGGTTGTTACTCAATAAGGTTTAACTTTATGAAATGAGATTAAGTTAAATCAACAGGTTAAGAAGTATCGTCTTACTGAGATACAACGGCTGGGAGAATTTTGTGAGAAATTTTCCATAAATATCCCCAAAACCTCGAGAGAATCTCATAAGAAGAAGTACTCTGATGGGAAAAAGTCTAAGAAAAATGAAAATAAAGGGAAAAGAAAAGAGGATTCCAAATCCAAAAAGGCTTATAGAAAAGCCAAGAAGACCAACACTTGTTATCGATAATGGTATTAAAGACTCTCTGTGTAAGATTTTGCTTAATTCCTCTCCGGAAAACTCCAGTCTGAACTATAGTGATAATGAGGAAAATGATTCAACCGATGAGGACCTGCGAGTTCTCCATAAAAAAAATATATGCCTTCAGATGATGAGTGCATACCTTTCCAAGAAAGACAACCTTGTACAAACAATGAGGAGAAGAATGTTTTATATAACATCATATCCCAATTTCAAGATATAAAAATTAATGTCTTGAAAGATGATAAGTTAGAAGCCCTACTAGAAATGCTAAAAGACCTGGGTAAGTAGGATGATAAGCTATCCACCAGTTCTTCCCCTATTCAGGAAGAAGTACATATTATTCCCTCCCAAAAAGGACCTTATACCATGACTGAAGTTAATAGACTTGTAAGGGAAAGACAGAAGGTTGAGGCTATTCCAGCAACAACCTAGGACCTGAAAAATGAGATAGATAATCTCAAGAAGTAAATATCTTTCCTTAAGATTCATAATTTGGCATTAGATCAAAGGGTTTCTGCTTTAGAAAACCCAAAATTATTACCGGTTAAGGATAGACAAACTCTCCCTGATAGAGATTTCTTTAAAACCTTAGAAGAAACTGCTCACCAACACTTCTATGCTAAGATCACCCTTCTTATAGATTACAACTATAAGAAGGAATTTACAGCTCTCATTGATAGAGGGGCAGGCTGTAACTGCATTCAAGAAGGTATGATAGCTTTCAGATATTTTAAAAAGACCACAAACACTGTGAGAAATGCAAGTGGTCAGAAAATGGGAGTCAAATATAGAATCCCTAAAGCTTACATTTGCAAAACCAAAATTTGTATGCCTGAACTTTTGTTTTAGTTAAGGATATTACTGATGAGCTTATCTTAGGGAAACCTTGGTTTCTACATTTGTATCAGTTAGTCCGTTGGGATAAAAAAGGTGTCATTGGAACCTTTAATAATAAACATATTCAGTTGGAATGGTGTGATCCACCCTATATCAGATATTTAAATCTGATTAAAGAAAAGATTCTTTCAAAAAATAGGCAAATAAAATTTTTGAAAAATAAAATTTGCAGTTTGACTATCAATGAAACTCTTCAAAAACCAAAATTACTTGAAAAGATTGAATTTCTAAAAATCAATTGTCAATTCAAATTTGTGGGGATCATCCAAATGCGTTTTGTCAAAGAAAACCACATGTTGTTAGTCTTCTATATGAAAATGATTTCCAAGAAGGTAATATACTGACTAAGGACAGACCTTGTCAAATGAGTTCTGACTATTTAGAACTAAGTAAAAAAGAAATTGAATCTCTTTTGCACAAGGGCCTGATTCGACCATCTAAGTCTCCATGGTCATGTACTGCTTTTTATGTGAATAAGCATGTAGAACAAGAACGAGGAGTTCCGAGGTTATTCATTAATTACAAACCTTTGAATAAAGTCCTCCAATGGATTAGATATCCAATTCCCAATAAGAAGGATTTATTAAATCGTTTGTATGATGCTCTAATATTTTTAAAATTTGATTTGAAATCAGGTTATTGGCAAATCCAGACATTAGAAACTGACAAATATAAAATTGCTTTTAATGTTCCAATGAGACAATTTGAATGAAATGTCATGCCTTTTGGACTGAAGAATGCTCCTTCAGAATATCATAAATGATATTTTTATGCCATATAGTAATTTTATCATTGTCTACATTGATGACATTCTGGTGTTCTAAAAGAAAATAGAGACACATTTTAAACATCTAGATCTTTTCAGAGAGATCATTATACAAAATGGCTTAGTAATTTCGAGGCCAAAATATTTTTATTCCAGACCAATGTCGGATTTTTAGGTCACAATATTGACAAAGGGAAAATTATTCCCATAAATAGAAGTATTGAATTTGCTTCTAAATTTCCTGATGAAATAACAGACAAAACCCAGTTGCAGAGATTTCTGGGAAGTCTGAATTATATATCTCCTTTTGTGGAAGATCTGAAAAAAGATACAGCTGTCTTGTATGATAGACTGAAGAAAATCCTAAAGCACGGTTTGAGAGCCATAGTACTAGAGTAAGAAATATTAAGGCTAAAGTTAAGAATCTACCATGCCTTATACTTGGAAATCCCAACTAGGAAAAAATAATTAATACTGATGCATCTGACATTGGATATGGTGGAATTGTTAAGCAATATTCCCTAGAAGAAAAATGTGTTCATATTGTTCAATTCTATTCTGGAAAATAGAGTGCCAGCCAGAAAAAATATGCTACTGTAGCTAAAGAAATTCTTGCTATAGTTAAATGTATTCTTAAATTTCAAGACGATCTTTATAATCAAAAGTTCCTAATTAGGAATGATTGTCAAACTACAAAATTTATCTTTAACAAGGATTTTAAACATAATGTTTCTAAGCAAATGTTTGGAAGATGGCAGGCGTTGTTAGCCCCATTTGATTTTGAAATCCAATATTTAAAAGGGTCGGATAATAGTCTACCAGATTTTTTAACTTGTGAATTTTTAAGATAATGTTTTCTCTTATGGATTTCAAGATGGCCTCACGAGGATCTTCTTCTTCGTTCAGAGGAAAAGGTGGAAGAAATTCACCAAGAGGTAGAGGTAATGTCCTAACCTAAATTGGAAATCAGAGGCTGATATCCTTGAGAATTGCAAGCTCAAGTTCTTCTGGTATGAATACAGATGAACAAACATATCACGAATTTTTAGAATTCATGAAATTCAAGTCTAAAAAACAAGGCGATAATGAGGTCCCTTCGTATTCGAGTATTATTAAAGATGACAATGGAAATACTGAGTTGTATGAACGCAACAAGACAGAGAAAGTCATAATTTTCCTTGAAAATCATGATCTTTGATGGAAAGATAATCCTTGGCAGCTGATGCAAAGGTATTTGGATAATACATTTTATGTTACAGTATCTTACAAATATCGCAAACATTATCAATCCATATAATCTGCAATAGGTTCTGCAGAAATCCAACATTTATATGCTAATGAAGCAGTAAAAAAAGAATATAGTTATTCTAAAATTATAATCAAACAAATTTTGACTCATGAAGAATAGGGCTTAAGTACCCTAAAACAAAGAGAATAAATACATTCCAAACAACAGAAATTTGCTGTAAAATATAATTACTGGGATTATATGGAAAGCTTTGATTAGGTTTTCTTATGTGAGAATCCTGAGAGAGATCATTCATGGTTTGTGAAAATATGTGCAAATGTGCACAAACAAAGCATACCAAATTGGTTTGCTAAATGGTGGATCTTGCATGGTCCCTCACAAAAAATATTGCTTGAGCCATTTAAAAGTCTGTACAAGGACTGGATAGAAGTATCACCAATACTTCTAAAAATGCAAAAATATAATATATATTTTGAAGGAATATCTATGATGTATTTCTTCATTGAATTTTCAATTTCGTGGATCTTGAAGTGGTCCATAGAGGTAAAATCAACTATTGTTAATTTACCATGTTTAATGCGAGTTTATTATAAAAAATTTTGGAGTAAATTAAACCAGAAAACCGGTGACGGTAATGTCCATGGTCACCAACTAGTTGTTGCAAAATATAGGCAACAAAAAGAAATGGAGTCTCCTCATGAGCAGGAAGAGCTTATCCCTTTCAAGAACATCACTAGAAAGCTTCAAATGAAAAAGGGCACAATGACCAAAGTTGAGATTTTGGCATCCTATATGGAAGAAGTCAAAAAAGATTTATTGAAAAATCTTGATCAGGAGTACACTTTAGATATGTCCATATCTTCTGCAGGGGATTGCTTGGCTGGTGAGTCGCAGGATATACAGAGTGATGAAGAAATATATCTGGATGACTATTTGCGAAAATTCCAAATTACCATGGAAGAATCTTCCAGCACTGTAAAAAACAAAGGGGAAAAATGACATAAGAACATGGAAGGTCCCGCCAATGTTGAAATTATTGAAAGCTATGATGGCAGACTAAATGAAAACAGCTTAATGAAAAAGCAAGAGTCATTTGTGAATAGTAAAGGACACTTAGCTTTCTGAAAAAGCTAGGGTCGTTTATAGTAAACACCAATTGTGAATAGTAAGAGCCATTTCTTGTTTTGTCTTTTGTATAGAGCATCCATTATATAAGGAGCTCATTTTCATTTTTAAGAAGCAGGTTTTTAGAACCACCACTGTCTCTCTACTACTCTCTCTCTTGTAATAAATATCTTGGTTTGAAATAAAAGTTTTTGGTTCTAAGCACAATCCATCCATATTAAGGTTATTTTTATATTTCTACATTTTAATTTTAATTTAAACTTTATTATCTCTAGCCTATGATAGGCTAAATTCCTAGTGTTGAACTATAGCAGAATATGTTACTTGTATGAAATGGCATATTGTTATTAATATGAATTATAAACCTCTATTGTTGCAGAGGTCTGTATGTTAAGATGTTGCAGTTATGAGTCAAATCTTGGCATTAATGCCTGATGTCCCTGTAAAGGCCGATTAGCCAGGTGGGTGTGAAGAGCCGTAATTGAGACTTGGTTTAAGATTGACTCATGACCAAGGTTAACTAACATATAGTAAAGGTACATCGTGTGACAGTGAAACGATCCGATTTTATGGTAATAATAATAATAATAATAATAATAATAATAATAATAATAATAATAATAATAATAATAATAATAATAATAATAATAATAATAATAATAATAATAATAATAAGAAGAAGAAGAAGAAGAAGAAGAAGAAGAAGAAGAAGAAGAAGAAGAAGAAGAAGAAGAAGAAGAAGAAGAAGAAGAAGAAGAAGAAGAAGAATGATGATGATGATGAAATATTGTCGTATTAGTAGTTATAGTAAAAATAATAAGCATGTAAATAAAAAAATCTTATGGATTGATTTCATATTTCTCTCTAATTAAAATTTATATATTATAGGATAAATATGCATTTTATTTTAAGAAAATTTAAGGATAAGGAAAGAATAATAAAATGATCTTCTTATGACAAACTAATATGATATAATATTTAAATTTGAATTTAAATAGAATTTGAATGGGAATGAAATTCTAACTTCTTAACAACTCCTAAATTTATAATATCTACTATTGGATATAAATCAATAATAATAAAAATAATCTCTCTCTCTCTCTCTCTATATATATATATATATATAAGCACAACTAAAAACACCAGGAGAAGTCAAGGCTTCACTAAAAATATAACTTTTGGTGACACTAAATAATTGCTTTTTAGATCAAGTGATTAAAAACTTTAAATAAATATTTATAAATTAAGCAGATAAGTGTTTGGATAGAAGTACCAAAACTGAAAAAAAATTGTTGATGTGTTTGGTAAACAAGTGATGTTAAACACTTTTTTGTTGTTAAAATGACTTAAATATCCTTAAAGTTATTAATACCATAAATAAGGCGAATTATATATAATTTTTAATTCTAAAATAAAATTTTTGAACAAATCTCCGATGTAATGATGGATTTGCTGAAAACAAAGAAGAAAAATAAAGTAGAAATTGGAGGGAAGAGATGAGGCGAAACGGCAAAGAGAAAAAAAAAGTATATATTTAAGGGTTAAAAGTTTAGGATATTGTTGGAATTGAAAGAAAATATAAGGGATAAAAAAGTAAATGTTTTGGTCAAACCTAAAAGAATTTAAATCTAAAAAACAAAAAGTTGGGGTACCCAGCTTCTCAATTTTTTATTTTTTTAATCAGTTTTTAACTTTTTTAAACACTTTTTAATTTTACCAAACACTTTAAAAAGCTAAAAAAAGAGATTAAAATCTAATTTGACCAGATTTTAATCCTATTCGAACGGGCCCTAAGAGTGTTTCCGTCGGTGAGATATCTGATTGTTGTTGCAGCCTTCCAGAGGTGACAACTCTTTGGGCTGCTGGGCAATTTGGAAGGGATAAAAGGTAATTAAGATGGGTTGCGTCGGATTGAATTATGGTTGGGTTGGGTCAAATATTATAAAATTTTTGGGAAAATCGATCAGAAATGATGGCTTTATTTATTGAAAAAGGACACTCTATAGCAATTTTAAAAATAAATAACCCAAGTTTGAAAAAATTTCAAAAAGTGGCCAGTCGGATATACTATTTCCGCTTTATAACTATTTCGTAATTTGGGTCAATTTGGCCTACGTAATCCATATACAGTCCGTATAAAATACTGATACAGTCTGTATACAATAATGATACAGTATTCAACTTGGGCAATTCGTTCCTTTTAAAAATATTTTAATTTTTTTTGCTGCAAATTTTTTAAGTGATCAAATATTCTGTTTTTTTTATTGTTTGGAAATAATAATTAAATTATATAAAAATGATATAATTGTTAAATAGAATATCTATATAAGATATATGTATAGAAATTGTATAGTGCTATCAAATATGTTTATGTATAAATATATAGAAAAATATATAGAAAGTGTATGAAAATTATATAATTGTTGTATAAAACGTGTAAAAAAAATGTCCAGTTATTGTATAAATTGTGTATCAAAGCTGTATAATTTTCGTATAGAATATTTATATGTTTATGTTTGTATAGATACTGTATAGAAGGTGTGTAAAAAAAGTATAAAACAAACCAGTAAATTGAAATGGCTAGAAAGTAGAATTTAAATTTCATGGTCATTTTCATGAAAATAATTTAATTTGAAGTGTCGTTTCTGTCCTTTCCCCATTATTTTTAGAAAAAGTTGTTATACGAAAAAATGATCACTTATGATTGATTTTTACTAAAAAATTAAAAATTTAATAAGTTATATAATATTTATAATAACATCCAAATAATTTAAAATAATATATATAAATCGGACAGTTAGTTATCTTATCGTCTCATTAACACGAATAATATATTTCCTCAATTGTTAATAATATCAATGCATTTCATAAATTAGGATGAATTTTTGATTAATTAGCTTTCAAATACGATATTATACCTCAAAATACTGCGTATTAATTACATGAATTATCGGTTAATTAGCTTACGTTATTATAACTTCAACAGTATACCCTTTTCTACATTAACACAAATAGTATATTTCCTCAGTAGCATGATATCAAAATATTATTCAAAATACTATGATATATAGATTCAGTTAGCTAGCTTTTGATTACTATGTACATCACTACACGAGATATACATATATATACATATATTCGACTAACTATCAACTTACAAATACGTACTATATATATCACATACACGAATATATTACCCCATAATACAACGTATTTCATATATACTTATATGCATTATCGGTTAATTTATGTTACGTTATTATACCTTCAATAGTACATTCTTACCTCAATCGATTGATCATATGATATCAACGTATTCAGTATATAACTGAAAACCTTTAGTTTGTTTTTGACTGCACACACATATATACACACATCGACACATACTCTATTGACTATCATGTCCTAAATACGCACTATATACATCACATACATGACTATATTATACCATAATGCAGCGTATTTTCTACAAACTCTGATGAGTTATCAATTAATTTAATTAGTTACATTAATATAACTTCAACGTATAATATATTATTACTTCGATCATTTCAAATCAAAGTATTCAATATATATTTGGATACATTCAGTTATCTTTTGACTTACATCAATACACGAGATATACATATACACACACGTCCCCGCGCACACACTCACATATATATAAACACACACACACACACACACTTTTACTATCGGCTATCAGGTTCTAAATACCTACAATATACATCACATATACATGAGTATACAATTACCCCATAATACAACGACGTATATATATAGTCTGATGAATTAACAGTCTTATATTATTATAACTTCAACAGTATATTATTAATATTTCGATCGTATGCTATTAACATACTATTCAATATATTTAAATATATTCAGTTAGTTTTTGAGTATTCCATACATCGATCACTACATGACATATATATACATACTAGTTTCATGAGGCATGTGCTAAGCTTGGGCCCAAACTCAAGATTTAAAAATAATAATTTAAATTTTAAAAATTTAATTTATATTATATTTTTTTTATTTTATAATTAACATAATCTAATGACCGACATGTTAAATATGTTTTGTTGATAAGTTTCATAATTAGTAACATACTTAATCACATAATTGGATATTTTAAAATAAAAATTTAATTGTGTGGAAGAAAGTATTAATGAAGAATTAGAATATATCAAAAGAGAACAAGTAATTCAATATTTTATAAAATAACCTCATATGTTAATAATTATAATTCGACGATGATCATAAATATAAAAATATTGATATTTTTATGAATATGTGGGTATTTAATTTCTTAGTTATAGATAGAAATAGATTTATTTTAATACTTATTGAGTTTTAAGTTAACTCATAATTTTATGTGGCAAGAGCTTTTTCAATTTTTTTTTTCATTATTTATATTTATACAACAAGATATTTCAATGACTTCAGGTATATATAAGAATAGTTAAAATATTAATTTAGAGCTTGTACACAATTAACTTAATAAATGATATTAAATAATATAATTATATTAATAAATCATTTCATCTGGTCTATTTACTTGTCGTGTTTATTTTTTACATACCCCTTGAAAGAATATTTTGTTAGTCCTATTTTAATTTTGTTTTTCTTTTTCTATGTCAACTAAGAAAAACAATAAAAATGTACTATTTATTATTTTATTTATTGATTACATATTTATTTAAAGAATTGAACAAATATCAAAAGAACTATAAAAGTGCAATTGATAATTATTAATTTTTAAGTTGGTATTAAAAGTTATATTCAATATATTCTTTTGAGCTAGCGATTGTTAATAAAAATGAAGTAAGTTTTAATTAAAAGGCAATCTATTAAGTGGACAGAAAAGATCAGTTACAAACACACAAGTGAAAATTATCTTAACAAAAATAATAAGGGCAAAAATGAAAAAATCTAACAAAAAGACACCATTAATTGTCATGTGTGATGACTTAATTCACTTGATCAAAGAAGTGAACTATCAAAAATGTCCTTGTGAGAACTACCAAAGAATTGAGATCCTTCCTTATATATATATATATATATATATACTAGTTTCATGAAGCCCTGCTAAGCCTAGGCTCAAATTTTAGATATATAATTATAGAGGTAAAATTTGTATCTATTTTTTTTATTGCGTAGTTAAAATAATTTAGTGGAACATTTAGTATGTATCTCTTTACATTTACCTTTAGAAAGTAAGAAGTATTTTTACTTTACCATCCGACAAAAAATGCAATGAGTAATCTAATATTCCCTCTAATTCATATTTTATGATGTGTTTAGCTTCTGCACACTCTTTATAATTTAGTTTTCCCAACAAAAGTAAGAAGTATTTTCATTATATTACCCTTGATTAACTAATAATAATTTAATATAATTTCTTGATTATGTAAAAGTCGA
The DNA here is from genome assembly GCA_030864215.1 of Capsicum pubescens. Lineage (NCBI taxonomy): Eukaryota > Viridiplantae > Streptophyta > Magnoliopsida > Solanales > Solanaceae > Capsicum > Capsicum pubescens. The sequence goes on along the minus strand of CM061548.1, from coordinate 364,251,203 downwards.
TTTATATAAATACGAAAAAAAAACTATTAATATTGTCTTGTTATGTAAAAGATTATTTATTACTTTCTCGTTTTAAAAAAAAAATGGGGCAGGAGATTAAATGGTGGGGGATAAATTCTCACCAACAAGTGAGAGTTCATGTGCCCTACCAAACTATTAAGATTTTTTCAATGATTGACCCTAGTATATGAAGATTTGCATAATAACCATGATAAACCCCTTCAATTTACAAGTTGATTTATGTATCCATGATTATTAGATGTGTTGATGATTGTATAACCGAAGCATGCTCCCCATGTGGTTGATTAAATGCCTATGTGAATGAAAAGTGTCATACTAGTATAATAATATGAAATCTCCATTCATGTAAAAGTTCATGCATGTCAAGTGTTTGATGAAATGTCTTAGTCAATGAGTTATGGATATATGTGTGTCCATTTTGGTGCTTTAGAACTTGTATTTCATGAATTCTCCAACTTATTATATTATGGATTGTTGATGTGGTCATGTATTCAAGAAAGTCATGCTTTGTCAGTTTCTTCCCATCGAGTCCTGGGGGTACTTGTACCCAAAAATTTAGCTGGGTGACTAGAATCAGTGTCATGTTTTCAAGATACTCTCAGTCAAGCCATGATCCATGGAATTCAGTCAGTCTCATGACTCAAGAAAACTCAGTAATCTCAGTAGTACTCCTTCAGTCAACGAAAACTCAGTTAACTCAGTCTAGTCAGTTTAGTTAATCATGTTCAGAGTCTATCCAGATGGGAGTAGAAATTAGCACCGAGTGAATCCAAGGATGGGAACCCACCTGTTATATGAGGGTGTGATTCTTAGAAGCAATCCTTGCATTTCAGAACTACTTAGCCAGCTTAGGTTGAGACATCATAGCCTGTTACATTAGGGTAGATGAGGTGTCTTAACCTATTATACGAGGGTTCCCGTCGTTCTCACTAAAGTTATCTGTTATATGAGGGTTACTCACAGATTGTCCTTACCAGTGGCGCGGTATTGACACCCTTCCAATTGGGGTTACAGATTGGACCCCAACTCAGCTATATTACGTTATTTAGGGCATGTCGATTAGATGTCTACTTCCCACAGTTTTAGTTACATAATTAGGACTGTCAGATAAAGTTATTCAATCCCAGTAATAGAACTCAGATAGTTCCATAGAATTCAAGACTGTCAGATATAGTCAACTTAGAACAGAACGGAACTTAGCTAGTTCCATCAGAAACAAGACTGTCAGATACAGTCGCTCAGTATTAGTTATTTCAGTTATACAGTTATCAATATCTCATGTTATCAGTACTCAGATTCAGGAATCATGTTATCACGAACTTAGTTATAGTGATTATGTATTCATGCATGTATTCTCATGCTCATTTTATTCAGTCAGTTAGTATAGTTCGTGTATGTGAACCCTTTGCATTCAGCCAACCTCACATGCATACCAATACATTCAAACGTACTGATGCATTTGCTCTATGGTGTTTTATACCATTGGTTCAGAAGCAAGAGTTCCAGAGCATCAGTAGCATTCCAGTCTCGGCAGTCAGAGTTAGCAGTGAGTCCTCATCCTTCGAGGACATGACCATTACCTTATTATCTCATTAATTAATTTATTTTAGTAGTTGGAGTTAGTTGGGGACATGCCCCATCAACTCCTTATCCATACAGTTTAGAGGCTTTCAAACTAGCATGTTCAAACAGTTATTTTAGTTGTTTTGGTATTGATATACCATACTTCTAGATGTTATGTTTTATCATTTATGTTACAGTTTTGAACCTTATATCCTTTCAGCTTTTATTTCCACATTTATACAGTATATTATGCAGTGTTCAGGTACAAATATCAGTCATGAGTTATCTTGTGGTCCTTCGGGGTCATGAGCACCATGTAGCATTATGGGTACCAGATTCGGGGTGTTACAAACTTGGTATCAGAGCTTAAGGTTCAACAGAGTCCTAGAAAGTCTGAAAACCACATCTAGTAGAGTCTTGTACATGGGTGTGTTGTGTGCCACATTTATGTGCAGGAAGCTATAAGATGTTTTAGGAACAGTTTTCTTTCTTTTAGTTTTCATGTTGTGCCAGTGAGTATAATCCCAAGCTAATCTCTCAGTCTAATCCTTTTCTCTTCTATTTACAAAACATCCCTCCCAAGAAGAGAACTGGAAATCAGTCAGCCCCTCAGCCTGAAGATTCTTTAGGCGAATATATTTTTCATGCAGAGTTAAGAACAACATTCACTACTCTTGCTCAGTCAGTTGCTGCTCAGAATGAGCAAACAGCTGTCGTTCCGGCCAACCTAGTGGCCAATTTAGCTGCAGCCAGGATTCGGGACTTCAGCCGAATGAATCCTCCATCCTTTTTTGGGTCTAAGTCAGACGAGAACCCTCAGAAATTCCTTGACCAGGTTCAGAAGGTTACAGATATCATGGGGGTTACTCCTAGTGAGAGTACTGAGCTATCTACATATCAGTTACAGGATGTTGCTTACACTTGGTTCAAACAGTGGAAGTCAGAAAGGCCAGTTGATGCAGGGCCTTTTGAGTGGGAGGAGTTTTTCACCGCATTCTTAGATAAGTTCTTTCCCCTATAGCTGAGAGAAGCTAAGGTGTTAGAATTTATCAACCTCAGGCAGGGCAACATGACAGTGAAAGAGTATTCTTTTAAGTTTACTCAATTAGCCAGATATGCTCCTCATGTGGTTGCAGATAACAGGGCCAAGATGAGTAAGTTTGTTTCTGGAGTAAATGATAGTGTAGTCAATGAGTGTAGGTCCGTGATATTGAATAGTGACATAAATATAGCCAGGATTATGACTCATGCTCAGCAGATAGAGGAGTAAAAGATTAAGATGGGGGAGAAGCAGAATAAGATAGTAAGGACAGGTAGTTTCAACTTTGCTTAGCCCAAATCAGAAGGAGGAAACTGTTCTCAGTTTTTTCCTAAGTCATTAGTTCCAGCTCTTTCTTTAGACAGTGCTCCTACTTCTAAGTTTAGGGACGGTAACAGAGATAGAGTGCCATGCTCTAATAGTGTTAGCAGTGCCCGCACCTATCCTCTTTGCCAGACTTGTGGCAAGCACCATCACGGTATTTGCAGAGCTGGCAGTGGTATTTGTTTCGAATGTGAAAAGCCAGGCCATAAAGTTAGAGACTGTCCTCAGCCAGGTCCTCAGGGTCAGCAAAACCGTTCCCCAGCTCAGTTCGATCGCCCAAATCAGAAGGGTGCCACCTCCAGTGCTACTAGTGGGCAACGCCCATATCGACTTTATGCTCTCCAGTCCCGGTAAGATCAGGAAAATTCTCCTAATGTGGTTACTGGTATGTTACAAATCTTTCATGTACATGTTTATGCTTTGCTAGATCCAGGAGCTTCTTTGTCTTTTGTTACTCCCTATATAGCAGTTGATTTCGGAGTCAGTCCCAAAATTCTAGGAGAGCCCTTTTCAGTATCTACCCCAGTGGGTAAAACTATCATAGCCCGACGGGTATATAGGAACTGTCCAGTTATGATATTTCAGAAAGTCACCTCATCAGATTTAGTCGAATTAGAGATGTCTGATTTTAATATCATTCTCGGCATGGATTAGCTTCATTCCTGCTATGCCACAGTCGACTGCAGAAATAGAATAGTCCAGTTTTAGCTTCTAAATAAACCTGTCCTAGAGTGGACAGGTAGCACTTCGGCTTTCAGAGGTCAGCTTGTTTCCTACCTTTGGGCAAGGAAAATGATATCTAAAAGATGTGTCTATCATCTTCTTTAAGTTAAGGACACTAGTTCTGAAACTCCCAGTCTCAAATCAGTCCCATTCGTGAATGAATATTCAGATGTCTTTCCCGAAGATCTTCCAGGAATTCCTCCCGAAAGGGAAATAGACTTCGGCATTAATCGTCTTACAGATACTCAACCTATAACTATTCTGCCATATAGAATGGCACTAGCAGAACTCAGAGAATTGAAGGAGCAGTTGAAGGATCTCGTAGATAAGGGATTCATCAACCTCAGTGTGTCCCCGTAGGGCACACCAGTCTTATTCGTGCATAAGAAAGATGGTTCTCTTAGAATGTGTATAGACTACCGTCAGCTCAATAAAGTCACGGTCAAGAATAAGTATTCTCTTCCCAGAATCAATGTCTTGTTCGATCAACTTTAGGGTGCCATTTATTTCTCTAAGATAGACCTCAGATCCAATTACCATAAGCTCAGAGTCAGAGAATGTGACATTCCAAAAATAGCTTTCTGTACTCGGTATGGTCACTTTGAATTCCTAGTCATGTCCTTTAGTATTATCAATGCCACAACAACTTTCATAGACTTGATGAACTGGGTGTTCAAGCAGTACTTGGACATGTTCGTCATCGTCTTCATAGATGATATTCTGGTCTATTCTCGCAGTGAGTGTGATCATGCAGACTATCTCAGAATTGTTCTTCAGACCCTCAAAGATCATCAGATGTTCCCCAAATTCAGTAAATGCGAGTTTTGGCTAAGTTTGGTAGCATTCCTTAGTCATATCATTTTCGGTGATGGCATTAGAGTTGATTCTCAAAAGACCAAAGCAGTAAAAAATTGGCCTCCCCCTGTATCTCCATCAGATATTAGGAGTTTCTTGGGTTTGGCTGGCTATTACAAATATTTTATTAAGGGATTTTCTTCTATTGCATCCAAAATGTCCAGATTGACTCAGAAAAAAGTCAAGTTTCAGTGGTCAGATCCTTGCGAAAAAAGTTTTCAAGAATTAAAGACTCGACTCACCTCAACTCCAGTTTTGGCTCTTCCAGAGGGTTCAGATGGGTTCGTAGTGTATTGTGATGCATCCAGAGTAGGTTTGGGTTGTGTCCTCATGCATCATGGTAAGGTCATAGACTACACCTCCAGACAGTTTAAACCCCATGAGAAGAATTATCCTACTCATGATCTTGAGTTAGCAACCATAGTTTTTGCCTTGAAGATTTGGAGAAATTATCTATATGGAGTTCATGTAGATGTATTCACAGATTATAAGAGCCTTCAGTATGTATTTTCTCATAAAGATCTCAATCTTCGTTAGAAAAAATGGTTAAAACTCTTGAAAGATTATGACATGAGTGTTCTTTATCATCCGGGCAAGGCCGACGTTGTGGCCGATGCTCTCAGTAGACTGTCTTTGGTTAGTGTTGCTCATATTGAGGACAGTAAGAAGAAGCTAGCTCAGGAAATCCATCTGCTTGACAGACTAGACATTCGCTTAGTCGATTCAGAAGAGGGTGACATATTGGTTCAGAGTAGTTCAGAATCATCTCTAGTTTTTGAGATGAAAAAAAAGCAAGATAGAGATCCCATTCTAGTCAAGTTGAAAGAGTTAGTCAAGGATCAAAAAGTAGAGGTTTTCTCCCAAGGAGGATATGGTGTATTGCATTGTTAGGGTCGTCTGTGTGTTTTAGGTGTAGACGTCTTAAGGCAGTGAATTCTTATAGAAGCGTATGGTGCATGCTACTCTATTCATCCAGGGGCCACAAAGATGTACCATGACTTATGGGAAATCTATTGGTGGAGTGGGATAAAGAGAGATGTTGTAGAGTTTGTGGCTAAGTGGTCTACATGTCAGCAAGTTAAGATAGAGCATCAGAAGCCTAGTGGGTCCATGCAGGAGTTCAGTATTCCTACTTGGAAGTGGGAAGAAGTGAACATGGACTTTGTAATGGGTTTGCCTAGTACTCGTCATCAACATGATTCATTTTGGGTCATTGTAGACAGAATGAACAAATCATCTTATATTCTTCAAGTCAATACCTCTTATTCAATCGAGGATTACTCCAAACTCTACATCAGAGAGTTGGTTAGATTTCATGGAGTTCCGTTATCCATTATCTCAAATAGAGGTACCCAGTTCATCTCTCATTTCTGGAAAGCGTTCCAAAAGGGTCTTGGTACCCAAATTCATCTCAGTACCACTTTTTATCCTTAGATAAATGGTCAAGCAGAAAGGACCATTCAGACTTTATAAGATATGCTTCGAGCGTATGCAATTGATTTCAAGGGTAGTTGGGATGACCACTTGCCTTTAATTGAGTTTGAATATAACAATAGCTATCATTCCAGTATTAAGATGGCTCTATTCGAAGCTCTTTATGGTAGAAGATGCAGATCTCCAATTGATTGGTTCGAATTTAGTGAGGCCTCGGTCATAGGGCCTAACTTAGTATTCGATGACTTAGAAAAAGTATAGTTGATCAGAGAAAGACTCCGGGCTGCTCAGAGCTGACAGAAGTCTTATGCAAATGTGTGCATAAAGGATCTCGAGTTCGAGATTAGTGATTATGTCTACCTAAAGATCTCTCCCATGAAGGGAGTGAAGATATTCAGCAAGAAGGGAAAGCTCAGTCCCTGATATGTCGGTCCCTTCAAAATTCTCAATCGTTTTGGTAAGGTAGCTTATGAGCTCGAATTGCCTTCAGATCTAGCCTCAGTTCATCCAGTGTTCTATGTCTCTTTGCTTAAGAAGTGCATCGGTGACCCAGCAGTCGTAGTCCCTATTCAGAGCATAGATGTTCAGAACAACCTCTCTTATAAAGAGATTCCAGTCAAAATCCTAGACTATCAGACTTGTAGACTGAGGAACAAAGAAGTCCCTCTAGTTAAAGTTCTTTGGAAAAATCACTTAGTTGAGGAAGCTACATGGGAAACAAAAATAGTGGGGCTTGCTACCACAGAGTCTCTGGTATGCCATGCCCGACTCTGTTTGGACATTCTTTCTTGAATTTCTGAAGCCTCTGGGAATGTAATATCAACAAACGAACCACCAGCAATATTATCTATAATTGGTTTTGTTACAGAGTTAAGAGCCCTGTATAAAGTCTCCATCAAGTGTATGCCCATCATATTATGGTTCGAACACTGCGTCAACTTCTTTTTAAATCTCTCCCAGGTTTCATGCAAGGCTTCAGTTGGGAGTTGTCTAAAGTTGCTGATCTCATCCCTCAACTGTACCCTCCTGGAAGGTGGAAAGAACCTTTCTAGGAAAGCTCATTTCAACTACCTCCAGTTGGTTATGGAATCGGGTGTCAGCTCGTTAAGACACAATGTTGCCTCCCCAGATAGAGACAACAGAAACAATCTTAAACAGATAGCATTCTGACCCACTCCTAGGTTATCAAAAGATTTACAGATGGTGACAAAGTTCACCAAATACAAGTTCGGGTCATCCCTAGAAAGGCCACCAAACATTCCTTTCAGATTGAGGAGTTGAATCATAGTACTCGTAATGTTGAATTTTGCCCCAGGTGCCAACGGTGGAGGAATAATTGCACCCGTTGCACCTGCTCCATCAATTCCATCATCACCATCATTGAGGTCATACTAAACCGGCTGGTAATCTTGCCTTCCTCGGAACGGACGGTTCCTATTAGCATTACGCTGTACTGGTGCAGCTACTTGCTCTGCACGCCTTGGGTTACCAGGGTTTATCAACTCCTCATCTCCCAAATCTTAATCCTCAGGATTTGGATGCCGTACTTGTTGACCAATATTCTGTACTTTCACCTGAGCTCTAGCTGAGGCTGCTAACCTGTCAGCCTCCTGCTAGTCTACCATTCTTCACATTCGTTGTGGTTCCGGATTAAATGCTAATAATAGTTCTTCGGAACTTCTGGCTCTTGGCATACACTACAAAGATCCTGCAATAAACAAAAACAATAAATAAACGTAAAACTAGGAAACTTGACTAACAGTCAATTAGCGCACACAAACTTCAATTTACAACCGTATTCCCCGGCAACGGTGCCATTTTTGATAACGGTCAAACTACACCTCTCTAATAAGAATGTAAGCGATCATTGTCAATATATAACCCAACTAGGTTAGGATCGAATCCCACAGGGAATATGGTGTGAATTTGAGTTGTATGCGAGTTAATCAACTGATAGTTAGTAATTTTCGGTAAATTGGGGGTTATGAGAATTTAGCAAATAATTGTTGGTCACTTTAGTTTCAGTGTTTGTAATCAAAAGTTTATGGAAAACCAGAATTATGTTTACTATGGGTTTTGGTACTTGACAGATGCTAATAGTGATTCAAGATTCTCACGATAGGTAGGAATAACAGATTGTCTTTATCAAAGTTATGCCTAAATGTCTCTCGACCTACTTAAGCATTTAATTACCTAATCCTATCGGACTTAGGGAATTTATATTCACTGACCAGACTTCACCTCAGGTTAATTAACCTTGTTACAACGTCAATTATTAAACGGAAGGTTGGTAGCTTCCAAGTCCCTGTCAATAATTCACTTCCTACTATAGTTGATTTCTTATCTCAAGCAAATCAAAGCAGGTGCTATCTATCGTTTGCAACCAATAGACAATAATTAAAACCTTGGAATTATCAAGGAGTCCTATTACCTTTAGAATCTTGAACACTTAGCAACTTACCAAAACCTAACCCATAGATCTCATAATTCGGGTTAAAGGGATTTAGCCACTCATAATGTAATAATCGATACAACAAGTTGAATTCATAATTTGAAAGATGAACTTACAACAAGATGAATAGCAACGAGTGTTTCTCAGATTAGATCAAAGTAGAAATCCCAAAATATTGATGATAATCTCTTCAAAGTTAATTGTTTTGTTCAAGCCAAGAAACTAGAGAGAAAATAACAAAATACGTGCATTCCAAAATAGGTTCAGAATCCATTAGAAAACCCTAAACTATGCTTTAAATACTTCAGCCTAATTATGGAAACAAAATCATAGAGTTCAGTGTTCTTCTCGGATTAGGTGACGACATGCATGGCGCCTTATCAGGAGGCTGACGACTTATCACGGATGTCGTCAACTCCTCTTCAATTTTGAAAATTTCTTCTTAAGGCTGACGGTGAATCCTGATGGCTTATCAAAACTGTGATGACATATTAGATAATGTCGTCACTTCTCCACCTCAGCTCCCATGTTCTGTCTAAGGCTGACGGAGACTCTGATGGCTTATCACAAGGATGACGGCTTATCACATGTCGTCGTCACTTCTTCCAACTGAATCCCATTCTCTGTTTAAGGGTAACAATGAAGTTGATAACCTATCAGAGTGCTAACGACTTATCAGGAATGTCTTCAGCCACACTTCTCTTTTATTTCAACTCTTTTACTTCCATCATTGTTGGTTCTCTTGCCTCTTGACTCCCACTGCAAAATCAAAGATAAAAAGAATCAAAAATGACAAAAGTTGCTTAAGACTTTGCAATTATTCTCAGTTAAAATCCTCAAATGTGTTAGCATCTGCTCACACATCAACATATTGGAGATGGTATAAATATGTATTCCTTTCTAGAGTAATGGAATTACCTGAGAGTAATAGTTCTCATTAGAAGTCCAAGTTTATAGATGGTCTTCCCATGTTATTTGCTGAAAGAATTAGGAAAACCCTTAGAGGACCTAATGTGAGTATTAACTATGAGGCTTACACCTATGGTAACCTTATAAAGGTTGTTACTCAATAAGGTTTAACTTTATGTAATGAGATTAAGTTAAATCAACAGGTTAAGAAGTATCGTCTTACTGAGAGACAACAACTGGGAGAATTTTGTGAGCAATTTGCCATAGATATCCCCAAAACCTCGAGAGAATCTCATAAGAAGTACTCTGAGGGGAAAAAGTCTAAGAAAAATGAAAATAAAGGGAAAAGAAAAGAGGATTACAAATCCAAAAAGGCTTATGGAAAAGCCAAGAAGACCAACACTTGTTACCGATGTGGTAGATTTGGTCACTTTGCAAAAGATTGCAAAGTAAAAAGCAAGATCAAGAGTCTCACTATCGATAATGGTATTAAAGACTCTCTGTGTAAGATTTTGCTCAATTTCTCTCCGGAAAACTCCAGTCTGAACTATAGTGATAATGAGGAAAATAATTCAACCGATGAGGACCTGGGAGTTCTCCATCAAAAAGACTATATGCCTTCAGATGATGAGTTTATTCCTTTCCAAGAAGGACAACCTTGTACAAACAATGAGGAGAAGAATGTTTCATATAACATCATATCCCAATTTCAAGATATAGAAATTAATGTCTTGAAAGATGACAAGTTAGAAGACCTACTAAAAATGCTAAAAGACCTGGGTAAGCAGGATGATAAGCCATCCACCAGTTCTTCCCCTATTCAAGAAGAAATATATATTATTCTCTCCCAAAAAGGTACTTATACAATGACTAAAGTTAATAGACTTTTAAAGGAAAGACAGAAGGTTAAGGCTATTCCAGCAACAACCCAGGACCTGAAAAATGAGATAGATAATCTCAAGGAGGAAATATCTTTCCTTAAGAGTCATAATTTGGCATTAGATCAAAGGGTTTCTGCTTTAGAAAACCCAAAATTTTTACCGGCTGAGGATATCCAAACTCTCCGTGATGGAGATTTCCTTAAAACCTTAGAAGAAGCTGCTCACCAACACTTCTATGCTAAGATCACCCTTCTTATTGATTACAACTATAAGAAGGAATTTACAGCTCTCATTGATAGTGGGGCAGGCTGTAACTGCTTTCAAGAAGGTATGATAGCTTCAAGATATTTCGAAAAAACCACTAACACTGTGAGGAATGCAAGTGGTCAAAAACTGAGAGTCGAATATAGAATCCCTAAAGCTTACATTTGCAAAAACAAAGTTTGTATGCCTGAAACTTTTGTTTTAATTAAGGATATTACTGATGAGCTTATCTTAGGGAAACCTTGGTTTCTACATTTGTATCAGTTAGTCCGTTGGGATGAAAAAGGTATCATTGGAACCTTTAATAATAAACATATTCAGTTTGAATGGTGTGATCCACCCTATATCAGATATTTAAATCTGATTAAAGAATTTTTTTTTTTCAAAAAATAGGCAAATGGAATTTTTGAAAAATAAAATTTGCAGTTTGACTATCAATGAAATTCTTCAAAAATCAAAATTACTTGAAAAGATTGAATTTCTAAAAAATCAGTTGTCAATTCAAATTTATGGGTACCATCCAAATGCGTTTTGGCAAAGGAAACAACATGTTGTTAGTCTTCTATATGAAAATGATTTCCAAGAAGGTAATATACCGACTAAGGCCAGACCTTGTCAAATGAATTCTGACTATTTGAATCTCTTTTGCATAAGGGCCTGATTCGACCATCTAAGTCTCCATGGTTATGCACTGCTTTTTATGTGAATAAGCATGCAGAACAAGAACGAGGAGATTCGAGGTTAGTTATTAATTACAAACCTTTGAATAAAGTCCTCAAATGGATTAGATATCCAATTCCCAATAAGAAGGATTTATTAAATCATTTGTATGATGCTCTAATATTTTCAAAATTTGATTTGAAATCAGGTTATTGACAAACCCAGATATTAAAAACCGACAAATATAAAACTGCTTTCAATGTTCCAATGAGACAATTTGAATGAAATGTCATGCCTTTTGTACTGAAGAATGCTCCTTCAGAATTTCAGAATATCATGAATGATATTTTTATGCCATACAGTAACTTTATCATTGTCTACATTGATGACATTCTGGTGTTCTCAAAGAACATAGAGACACATTTTAAACATCTAGATCTTTTCAGAAAGATCATTATACAAAATGGCTTAGTAATTTCGAGGCCAAAGATGTTTTTATTTCGGACCAATGTCAAATTTTTAGGTCACAATATTGACAAAGGGAAAATTATTCCCATAAATAGAAGTATTGAATTTTCTTCTAAATTTTCTGATGAAATAATAGACAAAACCTAGTTGCATAGATTTCTGGAAGTCTGAATTATATATCTCTTTTTTGGGAAGATCTAAAAAAAGATACAGTTGTCTTGTATGATATACTGAAGAAAATCCTAAAGCATGGTCTGAGAGCCATACTACTACAGTAAGAAATATTAAGGCTAAAGTTGAGAATCTACCATGCCTTATACTTGCAAATCCCAACTAGGCAAAAATAATTAATACTGATGCATCTGACATTGGATATGGTGGAATTCTCAAGCAATATTCCCTAGAAGAAAAATGTGTTCATATTGTTCAATTCTATTCTGGAAAATGGAGTGCCAGCCAGAAAAAATATGCAACTGTAGCTAAAGAAATTTTTGCTATAGTTAAATGTGTTCTTAAATTTTAAGGCGATCTTTATAAGAAAAAGTTCTTAATTAGGACTGATTGCCAAACTGCAAAATTTATCTTTAACAAGAATTTTAAACATAATGTTTCTAAGTAAATGTTTGCAAGATGGCAGGCAGTGTTAGCCCCATTTGATTTTGAAATCCAATATTTAAAAGGGTTGGATAATAGTCTACCCGATTTTTTAACTCGTGAATTTTTAAGCTAATGTTTTCTCTTATGGATATCAGGATGGCCTCACGAGGATCTTCTTCTTTATTTAGAGGAAAAGGTGGAATAAATTCACCAAGAGGCAGAGGTAATGTCCTAACCCAAATTGGAAATCATAGGCTGATATCCTCGAGCATTGCAAGCTCAAGTTCTTCTGGTATGAATACAGATGAACAAACATATCAAGAATGTTTAGAATTCATGAAATTCAAGTCTAAGAAATAAGGGGATAATGAGGTCCCTTCATATTCGAGTATTATTAAACATGACAATGGAAATACTGAGTTATATGAACACAACAAAACAATGAAAGTCCTAATTTTTCTTGAAAACCATGATCTTCAATGGAAAGATAATCCTTGGCAGTTGATGCAAAGGTATTTGGATAATACGTTTTATGCTGTGGTATCTTACAAATATCACAAACATTATCAATCCATATTATCTGCAATAGGTTCTGCAGAAATCCAACATTTATATGCTAATGAAGCAGTAAAAAAAGATTATAGTTATTCTAAAATTATAGTCAAACACATTTTGACTCTTGAATAATGGGGCTTGAGTACCCTAAAAGAAAGAGAATATATACATTCCAAACAACAAAAAGTTGCTTTAAAATATAATTACTAGGATTATATGGAAAGCTTTGATAAGGTTTTCTTATGTGAGAATCCTGAGAGATCTCATTCATGGTTTGTGAAAATATGTACAAATGTGCACAAACAAAGCATACCAAATTGGTTTGCTAAATGGTGGATCTTGCATGGTCCCTCACCAAAGATATTGCCTGAGACATTTAAAAGTCTGTACAAGGACTGGATAGAAGTATCACCCATACTTCTAAAAATGCAAAAAGATAATATATATTTTGAAGGAATATCTATGATGTATTTCTTCATTGAATTTTTAATTCCGTGGATCTTGAAGTGGTCCATAGAGGTAAAATCAAATACTGATAATTTATCATGTTTAATGAGAGTTTATTATATAAAATTTTGGAGTAAATTAATTCAGAAAAACGGTGATGGTAATGTCCATGGTCACCAACTAGTTGAATCATTAAAGATGACTGTTGCAAAATATAGGCAACAAAAAGAAATGGAGTCTCCTCATGAACAGGAAGAGCTTAGCCCTTTCAAGAACATCACTAGAAAGTTTCAAATGAAGAAGGGCACAATGACCAAAGCTGAGATTTTGGCATCCTACATGGAAGAAGTCAAAAAAGATTTATTGAAAAATCTTGATCAGGAGTACACTTCAGATATGTTCATCTACACTTCAGATATGTCCATCTCCTCTGCAGGGGATTGCTTGGCTGGTGAGTCGCAGAATATTCAGAGTGATGAAGAAATAGATCTGGATGACTATTTGCAAAAATTCCAAACAACCATGGAAGAATCTTCCAGCACTGTAAAAAACAAAGGGGAAAAATGACATAAGAACATGGAGGGTTCCGCCAATGTTGAAATTATTGAAAGCTATGATGGCAGACAAAATGAAAACATCTTAATGAAAAATCAGGAGTCATTTGTGAATAGTAAAGGACACTTAGCTTTCTGAAAAAGCTAGGGTCGTTTATAGTAAAGGCCAATTGTGAATAGTAAGGGCCATTTCTTGTTTTGTCTTTTGTATAGAGCATCCATTATATAAGGAGCTCATTTTCATTTTTAAGAAGCAGGTTTTTAGAACCACCATTGTCTCTCTACTACTCTCTCTCTTGTAATACATATCTTGGTTTGAAATAAAAGTTTTTGGTTCTAAGCACAATCCATCCATATTAAGGTTATTTTTAAATTTCTGCATTTTAATTTTAATTTAAACTTTATTATCTCTAGCCTATGATGAGCTAAATTCCTAGTGTTGAACTATAGCAGAATATGTTACATGTATGAAATGACATCTTGTTATTAGTAAGAATTATAAACCTCCATTGTTGCAGAGGTCTGTATGTTAAGATATTGCAGTTATGAGTCAAATCTTAGCATTAATGCCTGGTGTCCATGTAAAGGACGATTATCCAGGTGGGTGTGAAGAGCCGTAATTAGGACTTGATTTAAGATTGACTCATGACCAAGGTTAACTAACATATAGTAAAGGTACCTCGTGTGACAGTGAAGCGATCCAGTTTTATGGTAATAATAATAATAATAATAATAATAATAATAATAATAATAATAATAATAATAATAATAATAATAAGAATAAGAAGAAGAAGAATGATGATGATGATGAAATATTGTCGTATTAGTAGTTATAGTAAAAATAATAAGCATGTAAATAAAAAAATCTTATGGATTGATTTCAGATTTTTCTCTAATTAAAATTTATATATTATAGGATATGATATAATATTTAAATTTGAATTTAAATAGAATTTGAATGGAATGAAATTCTAACTTCTTAACAGCTCCTAAATTTATAATATTTACTATTGGATATAAATCAATAATAATAATAATAATCTCTCTCTCTGTATATATATAAGCACAACTAAAAACACCAGGAGAAGTCAAGTGGCAAGCTATCGAGAAGCCATGAGGCATTTTTAGGACAAAGTTTAATGATATTGTAATAAATTTTTTGAATTAAAATATTTAAATTTGAAAATATATTATTATTTTTTAAAAAAATATTAATTATCTTAAAGATAGAAACCCACAGTGGAAAAGTTCTAAATGAACTCTTATATTTCATATACTTATCTGTATCAAATACAATGATTGATAGATACACACACACTCTCGTTTCATTTGATTTAAGAATAAAAATATAATGATAATAATTATAATAAATGAATAATAATAGTGGCAGTGGCACTACATAGTGCTATTAATAGTAGTAGGAGTAAGAAAAGGATAATAATAATAATAATAATAATAATAATAATAATAATAACAACAACAACAACAACAACAACAACAACAACAACAGCAACAACAGCAACAACAACAATATATATATATATATATATATATACTCCGTTTAAAAAATAATGACCTACTTTTTTTTAGTCCGTTTCAAAAAGAATGAACCCTTTCCCTTTTTAACAACTTTTTAATTTTAACTTTCCATGTGGCATGTTTAAAACCACAAGATTGAAGGGCATTTTGGTACATTTGACACATCATTAATTTAATACCACAAGATTCAAAAGTCTTTTTTATTTTTTTAAATTCCGTGTCAAGTCAAACTAGGTCATTCTTTTTGAAATAGAGGGAGCATATATATACAGAGAGAGAGATATACCTAATATTTTCTTAAAGAGTCCTAATGTGTATATCCTTCTAAACCTTATCAATATGCTTTACTTTTATCTGAAAAGTTATCAGTTAGTTTAAATTAAATATTTAAATCAATTTTTCTTACTGCTCGTTCTTTGTAGCAAAAATCAATTACGGATGATTTATATTAAATTTTTAAACTAAAGATTAAAATTAATAAGCAATTTAGAATTTTCTTTTTTGTGGGAGGTTTTCATATCTTTTATATTAAATAAATATTTGCGTTAATATAATAAAACTAACTTAAACTAATATATGGAAAAAGAAGATTTTAATTTATGTTTTGTAACCAAAAGAAGAAGATAAAAGAGGATTAAAAAAAGTACGAAATAGATAAAATATGAACAACAACAACAACAACAATAATAATAATATCTCATTGATTTCAATATTTATCTCAATTCAAATATATAAATTATAATATAGATATACATTATATTTTTAAAAGGGAGGATAAGGAGGAATAATAAATCAATCTTCTTTTAACAAATTTATAATATTTGAATTTGAATTTAAATGAAATTGAAGTGGAATTCTATCACTTAGCTACTATTATATATACTCCTCTATTATCAGTTTTATTCATAAATTTATTTATTGCATTTTTTGTTCTTCATTCTTCATTTTTTAAAATGCATTTTATTTAACATTTTTCTTTTTGTATGCAGGAGTGGTATAACATTTTCATTTTCATCTTTCTTTGTTACTGTTCAAGGTCTATCAATCTAAATTGATTTTAATAGCTCATTTTGTTTTAACGATTTGACTAACGAAGTTATATTGTTGTCACTACTATTTTTTTTTTACCATAATCATGTAGCTCTATCTTTATCTCTTTCTATCGCTTTCATTTTGTTAAAGTTTATGACAATTTCTTTATCTGAATTTACATATCAATTTTATTACAAAGGTTTCCTTGAAAATATATTACTGAATATTTACTCTTAACCTTTGTGTATGAATTTGTCAATATTTTTAATGAAATATGCTTCTATGTTTAACTATAAAAAATGCTTATATATTTTATTTCATTTCAATGATGAACTAATCCTCGGTATCTCAAGTTTTGTTCAAATATACAAAAAGCTGAATTTATTTAGAGAGATGGCATGCTTGAACTTAATCAGATTTTTTATTTTAATTTAGGATAATAAATATACTAATTAGTAGCTATTAGTTAATTTTGAACTTAAAAATTAGATAACTTTATTTGATGTATTACTTGATATTAGTAATAACATATATGCTAAAAAAAATTGACACTTGATATTTTTATAAGACACTAAAAGATATTTTTAAAAGAATGTGTTTATATCTACTACAAAATAATAAAAATGAATATGAGTGAAGTGATGGATATTGTGATAGAGGAGAGGAGCGGAAAGGAAATTGTGATGGTTGAAGCAAGGTAGGGGTTGGGATAGGTGGGTGGGGTAGGCGAAGTGGTGATTTTGGGTTGAGGGTAGAAAAAAAAAATTAAAAATTTTGAAGTTAAAAAAAATCTGGGGTCAAGACAGGGGGATAGTAGGAAAATTTTTTATAAAAATAATTTCTAAAAATAAATATTTTTGGGTTGGGTAGAGGGTAGAGGGTCGAGGGTGGGTGGTGGCGGGGAGGTTGAGGTAAAGAATTTTTTTTTTTGTTGTTTGGGAGGGCTTGATAGGGATAAGATAAGAATTTTTTTACAAAAAATATTAAAAATTTTAAAATAAAAATATGTGGGAGTGGGGGGGGGGGGATTTGATGGAGTAGGTCATTTTAAAGGAAGAAAATACATCATTTCACCCCTGAACTTGTCCGCATAACTTAATTTATACGCTAAACTATACGGGCAATTATATACCCCCTTAATAACTTTCAAATGAATTTATGCCACCTCAATAACTGACGTGGCAAATTTTATATATTTCAGCGCGTGAATGACCAAAAAATGATGGGGCCTACTTTAAATTTTACATTTTTCATTCCTTTCTTATTCATCACAACCCACCACCCTTTCTCTTCTCCTTTCTCCAGTTTTTTCACTTCTATCCATCAGTAATCTCCAATCATATACATAAAAATATTTTTAAGAATCAAAATTTTAACATTATTTCTTTCTTTCCACTCTTACCCATCAACTATCTTTAATCAAATACATAGTAAAATATTTCAAGAATTAAAATTCTAATATTTTTTTTCACTCCTATCCATTAATCATCTCCAATCAAACACATAGTAAAATATTTTCAAGAATCAAAATTTCAACAATTTGATTCAAAATTAAAAAATAATGAACCTCAAAAAATGATCGAATCCGAATTTCGAAGAAAATGGTGGGGTGGAGCGAAAAGATGAACTTTACAGGTGAATAAAAAAGAAGGAGGGGGGAGGGTGGAGGGGGGAGTGCGAGTTACAAATGAAAAGCAAGGGTGGAGCAGAGAGTTTGGAGATGACACAAGAAAAAAAAATTGACTTGTGAAACAAGTACTTTGTGGTTGAAACTTGAAATAGGTTCAAATAAATACATCTGGAGAATTGATTTGGCTCCACACTCATGTTGCTCCACATTTCTTTTTCTTGCCTATCAAAAATCTTGAATTGATTGAAGTTTGATGTTGCTCCATATTTTTTTTTCTTGCCTATCAAAATCTTGAATTGATTGAAGTTTGATGTTGATAATAATTTCAAAAGTTTGCTCACGATGCAAACTTGCAAAAAAAAATGGATGGGGGTTGAAATTTCCAGATGAAGAACGGAGATGTAAGGGGATAGTGTTACGGGGGTGGTGGGTGGGTGGTGGAGAAGAAAGATTAAGGGTAAGTTTTCTTTCTTTTATATTAGTATATATATATTAGTTTAGGATTTTTTTAAAAAAAAATAATTTATTTACCTGGTTATGATGTGGCTCCAACACGGCGCATGTGTATTGCACTCTCCGTAGCGAGAGTGGTATAATACTTTTGGAATGGTATAAAATTCATTTGAAAGTTATTAAGGGGTATATAACTGCCCGTGTAGTTTATGGTCTAAAGTAAGTTATGCGGACAAGTTCAGGAATGAAATGATGTATTTTCTCGTTTGAAAGCAGTTTGACAATTTAATAAATAAATACTTAAGGATATTAATAATAAAATCAAACACGATTTTTTTTTTATAAAAAATAGAATAATTTGAAAATTTAAAATAAAATAATAAAATTGTAGGTGTTTAGTTTTTGAATTGAGAGTGCTTAAATTTAAATTTTGAAAGTTTTATAATTTGCACAATTAAATTCTTTTGGTGTTTGAAATGGAATGAAAGATAAAAAAATTTAAAATGAGCAAAGTTAGTTGGTGAAGTTAAATTGATAAATAAAATAATTGAAATGTGGAATGAAAATGAATGTAATTATATTTCTTAATTGACAAAAAATATAAAGGTAATAGTCTACAACAAAATAAATAAGTATTTAACATTTCATATTTTATTATTTTTAAAAATTATTTAATGAAATATGATTAAATAAAACACTAATATTGTTTCTTTGCATATCAAAATATTTAAAATAATTACAAATGTGATTAGTTATTAGCTAGTAGTTGTAACTTCACTATTAATAATTATTTTTAATTTTAATATTTCATAATTAATTTAAATTATGTTAAAAATTGAATAACATATTATTTCAATGTGAATAAACATATATTTTTAATGAATATTTTTTAAAAAATATTTCGCGCATCGCACGGGAACCAATACTAGTTAGCATAATCAATGTTAATAAACATACATTTTTAATGAATATTTTTTAAAAAATATTTCGTGCATCGTGCGAGTACCTATACTAGTTAGCATAAAAGCTAAAATTACCATCAAAGGATGTGGTGCAGCGGATGGGGCTCCTCCTCCCTTAATCAGAGGTCTCAGGTTCGAGCCCTGAGTATGGAAAAATCCTTGGTAAGGAGCGCTTCTCCCCGAATGGGGCCCTACGCGGCGTAAATTCAAATTAGTCTAACTCCAATGCAGGTACTAGATACCGAATATGATAGCCATGTCTAAAGAGAAAAATCGAGTTGCGGATGCCTTGACAAAGGAAGGAGCAAGGTAGAACCAGTTTACAAATGAATAAGATAGGAACTTGTTATCGTAGGGACGTACCTTCATCTGTAGCACTTAGTGGGCTTAACCCATTAGTTTTTGTAATTGAGCCGGACTAGGCTCATGAACTTTCATTTCTCTTAATCTTTGCACATCTTCATAAAAAAAAATCTCGAATAAGAAAGAAAAGGGAAAATTTCGTTACAGCCACTGAAGTTGTCATTTTTTCTTTTCTTTTCTCTTTAAGTCCATTGTATTTTTTATTACTATACTATCACATACATATAATTCCTCTTTTCAAATTTTCAACCGTGTATATGTATTTAGGTACTAACCTATTGTACTGCTTTGCACGTGTATATTGTGTCAGCTAATATAAAATGATAATAATAATAATTTATTTAGAAAAAAACTATTAACGTTATACTAAATTTTAGATTTGTTCAAATAATGAGAATGAATTTTAGTATACTGATACAATGATTGAATTATCTTTTAAATGCATAAATATGATGAATTTATGTTTATCTTGGAGGTAAGGTTTTGTGTCCCCTTCTTTGTAAAGTCTTTTCGTCGATTAACATTATACTTTGAGATTTGGTGCCTCTATAATATTTCATAATAAATTAAATAACTAAAGAATAAGAGTGATTTCACATACACAAATAAATGAAAATAACAGTATTGTCGCAACTGTAGTTACAAATAAAAACTTGAATATGTTCACATAGACACAAAACTGATCTACGATTTAAATTTATGATTTGATATAAAGACTTTAAATTGCTACGATAATCAATTATGGTGATATTAATGGGGTGAGAGATCATAAGTTTTATATTTATTAATTAGGGTGATCCGCTGATGGTGCAACTAAAATGAGTAGTAAAATTAATTATACACTAAATTATTAAATATTAATATTTACTCTCGATTGATACTTTTTAGTAATTATCTCAAATAGAAATATAAGCAGGCGAGTCACGAGTCAGTTAATCATGATGTGGAGAACTAAGAAAAATTTCTCTCCAAATATGATTGTCAAGAATTTCATTATTAAGAATTTACATGAATCACTTTCTAATAGGGGTGGGCATGATACGGTACGGTATGTTACGGTATTTTAAACTTCGGTACGGTTACTTCAATTTTCGGTATCTAGAAGAACAATATCATTACCATACCAAATTAGTTCGGTATGGTTCGGTATTTTTAAATTCGATTTCGGTATTTTACGGTATGGTTGTTCGGTAACCATACTTTATTTGATTTCGACTTACATATATTCATATAAAAAACTATAACTTTAAACTTTAAAAACGTCTCAATCATATCAGACTAACAACTATCTTTGTTAATCAATTACATAAGAAGAACATTTCAATCACGATTGAATAGTCCAAGATGCAAACTCTGAACATTACCTAAACTTAAGTATAATACTCCTAAATAATAAGCTTTCCAAAAAATTTATTTCTGAATAAAAGTTACTTTTGTGTTCAATTGGCTGATGAATGATATATAATTATATTTAATAATCTTAAATATAATATATATGGGTTTTATATATTATTAAAAAACTTCGATGCGGTATACGGTATTTCGATTTTTATTGCATAAATACCAAATACTGTACCAAATATCAAAATAATTTAAAACTACTACCAAATACCATAACATTCATACCGCGGTATAAATTTTTTTGATTTCGATATGATACTCGGTATATACCATACCATGGCCACCCCTACTTTCTAATAGCTTCTTAAAGCATCCAAGAAGCATGGGTCATTATTCTTCTTATGGATTTCTATCCATCAGATCTATAAGCATGTGTATTTAGGTTTATCCCTCTACTTATTATATCACTCAAGACTACGCCAGTTTCAGGTCCACCATACGATGATAATGACCTTTTGTCATGTTATTGTCGTACTGTTTGAAGTAATACTTGTGACTCTTTCAAAAGGTACTTTGGGCTTTCGAAAGGTACTTAGATAGCCTAGTTAAAAAATAAAAAAGGTATTAGGTAATTTAACCTTTAAGTTTAGAGTCTCTCAATCCCATTGACTTTATATTAATCAGAAAGTATCATTTAATTTATCATTTTTCCTATCAATAAGTACCTCACAAATATTTTTTTTTTTTTAAAAAAACCCAACAAACTTGATCCTTTTTCAGAAGAGAGTCCCGATCATTATCCTTTAAAAGAAACCTTGTTTCTTCATAATTCAAAGATTGTTCAAGCCTAAATATATTTACATAGTCACAATAATTATCAATTCCTACTTAATATATTTAAGTAGTCACAATTATAATTAGCTATATAGGCATATCTATAGATATGAATATGTTTATATAGACATAAAGAGCAGATTTTGAAATCTGAGGTTCCTACAACAATCTCAAATTAATATAATGATAATTCATTATCACACTAACAATTAAGAAGTAAATTAAATATAGTGAATAAAATTTTGCTATTGACATCAAAAGTTAAAATTTTATTGATATTGATGCACAAAAACATATTCTAAATAATAAAGCTACATTATATATGAACATATTAATATTACACAACTACTTATAATAAATTAGTAATAATAAAAATAATTATAATAAAGTAGAAGAAGAACCAATATATGGCGAAAGAAAAATAATAAGGAAGAAGAATCAATATCAATGGCGAAGAAAAAATAAATATTTAAATCTTATGTTATGCAATTGAATTTTGAAGGAAAAACAAATATCTTGAAAAAAAAAGTGCAGAATTCATCTAAGAAAAAATAGTGTCCGAAATCAGAAGCATACCTCTGGATTTTATGATGTTAGTATTTTTTTTATCTCTATATATAAGAGAATCTTAAATAAGAAAAAATCAATATACAATATTAATTGGTTTGAAAATCTGAAATTACATAATTCGAATAAGAAAAGATTAATACATTATTTTAGTTGGTTATGCTGGTATTTTTCTGTCTCTATGTATAAGAGAGTCCTAAATAAGGAAAAATAATATATGATTTGAAAGTCCTAAATTACATAAATCAAACACGAAAAATTAATACTTTATTTTAGTTGATTTCAAACCCCTAATTATTAAGAAAATAATTAAATTATGGAAACATTTTTACCAAATTAAAAAGACATGTCAGAGATGATTTTTTAATAACAAATTAGTTGGTTTTAATTTATTATTTGCCAATGTTAAAATAATAACAATTTTTTTTACTTATTTTATTATTTTTTACTTTTTAAACTTTTTTCAACTGTAACTTCTTCTTTAATAGAAAGTTAGTTATTAACCAGTATTTCTTGTTTAGCCGAAAAAAAAAGTATGCTTCTGTATTCCCTTTTTTTACCTAAAAAAAGTGTACTACTTTTCCAATTTTCTCTCCTCTTCTTATAGTATATTTTAGAACTTCATAAATATTATCTTTTTTTAATAATTCCTATCATATATTTTAGTGCTTCTTAATTTGTAAAACTTATCATATATTTTATGATTCTTTAATTTAAAAATAAATATAATTATATAATAATATAAAAAAAAATAAAAGATGACTTTGTCTATTACAGAGTATTTTAATAAAATATAAAAAGTTCAAATCACTTTTTAAAGGGTTTCCACACTTTTAATCATATCTATAAACATGAATATGTTTATATAGACATAAAGAGAAGATTTTGAAATCAGCAGGTTCTTACAACTATCTCAAATTAATATAATGATAATTCATTATCACACTAATAATTAAGGAGTAAATTAACTATAGTGAATAGAATTTCTCTATTGATATCAAAAGTTAAAATTATATTGATATTGATGCACAAAAACATATTCTAAATAATAAATTTACATTATATATGAGCATAATAATATAACACAACTAGTTATAATAAATTAATAATAACAAAAATAATTATAATAAAATAGAAGAAGAGCCAATATTGATGGTGAAAGAAAAATAATAAGACAGAAGTATCAACATCAATGGCGAAGGAAAAAACAAATATTTAAATCTTCATGTTATACAATTGAATTTTGAAGGAAAAATAAATATCTTGAAAAAAAAAGTGCAGAATTCATCGAAGAAAAAATAGTGTCCGGAACTAGAAGCATACCTATGAATTTTATGATGTTGGTATTTTTTTTATCTCTATAAATTAGAGAATCTTAAATAAGAAAAAATTAATATACAATATTAATTAGTTTGAAGTCCTAAATTACATAACTCGAATAAAGAAAAATTAATACATTATTTTAGTTGGTGATGCTGGTAATTTTCTGTTGCTATATATAAGAGAGTTCTAAATAAAAAAATAATTAATATATTGATTTGAAATACCTAAGTTACATAGTTCAAATAAGAAAAAAATAATACTTTATTTTAATTGATTTCAAACCCCTAATTATTAAGAAAATAATTAAATTATGGAAACTTTTTTACCAAATTAAAAAGACTTGTAAGAGAGAAACTTTTAATAACATAAAAAAAAGTATGCTTCTGTATCCCCTTTTTTGCCTAAAAAAGTGTACGACTTTTCCAATTTTCTCTCCTCTTGTTATAGTACTAGATGTGGAAGGCCCATGCCAGCACAGATCCAATATATGTTATTTTTTATTTCAATTTATGTGATACAAATAAAATAAAATAACTAATTATATTTTTAATATGTTCTTAAATTTTTTAAGTTGTTAGCTATCGTAATCTATAATACTTTATCGCCGTTGTACTTTACTATTTTAACCTATTTGCAATTGTAATTGTATTGATAGTCAATTTATATTTTAAAAGTAATATAAATTTTTAATTATTGTGGTTTATAATATTTTTTCTATTTCAATTTAAGTGGTGCTAATATAATTTTGAGAGTCAACCAAATATTACGATTGAAGTAACAAAATTGGCACGTCTTGACTCTTGAATGACTCATAATAACTAATTAGAAGTGATAAAGCAAAAATGCTATAAAAATACTTGTGAAAATATTTTAAGTGGGCCTCATATAAGATGTCAAATTAATTTAAAACATCAATAGTTAATTTATCATTTTATGTTTATTTTACCTTTTTAGAATAAATATTATTAATTTTTAAATACTTGGATGACTCATAATAATTAATTGTGGGTTATATAGTAAAATTGCAGTTGAAGCAGCACAAACAACCATGTCATAAATGTCTATTTTATTTTATAAATATTTATAATATTTTTTTATTAAATATTATTATTTTTCTAATACGTAAATGTCGTATAATAATTAATTAGGGGTGAAATAGTAAAATCACAGAGCAAACAAACATGTCGACCATCAACTGCCTGCTTTCAGCTGCCACTCACGCTTATATATAGTAGTAATATTTTAGAACTCCATAAATACTATTTTTTCTTAATAATTCTTTCCATATCTTTTAGTACTTCTTTATTTGTAAAACTTATCATATATTTTATGACTCTTTACTTTAAAAATAAATATAATAAAATAATAATTAAAAAAATAAAAAGATGATTTTGTCTATTGCAGAGTATTTTAATGAAGGGTAAAAAGTTCAAATCACTTTTTAAAAGTTTTCACACTTTTAATATATTAGAGATGTATAGAGTGTGTGAGCGTCCAAAAGAATCAAAATGAAATAATACTTGGGGTGTGTTTGGTATGAAGGAAAATGTTTTTCATGGAAAATATTTTCCTAGAAAATGTTTTTTTTGGAAAACAAGTTGATTTTTTACTTGTTTTCTTATGTTTGGTTGGTGGATGAAAAATATTTTCTAGTATTTGGTTGGTGAATGAAAAAATATTTTTCAAAAAATACATTGTAGTGTTTAGCTAAAGCGTAAAAATACATTTTAGAATCCTTTTTTAAAAAATAAATTAAAAAAATTAAATTATTTTTTGGGAAAGGGGTTGGTAGGCGGATGGATGAGGGTGTCAGAATAGGCAGTACGAGTGGGGTAAGAAAAAGTTTTAAATTTTTTTTGTTAAAAAAATTTTAAAAAATTGGCGGGGGAGGGGGGGGGGGATAAGGGAGGGAAGGGGGGGTTAGTAGGAGCTGGGGGTCAGGGTAGGGGAGTAAGGGAGAAGAAAAAAATTAAAATATTTTTAAAAATAAATTAAATTTTTTGTTTTTAGGTTAGGGGGTGGGGTGGGGGGAAGGGATGGGAGAAGGTGTTGGTAAGGGGGAGGGAGGGTAGGGGTGTGGGGTAAGAGAAAAGTTTGAATGTTTTAATAAAATTTAGGTATTATTTTTGGAAAGGGGGCTGGTAGGGGTGGGGGGTGGGGGTAGGGGATGAACTAAGAAATTTTTTGAAATACTTTTTAAAATAATTAAATTTTGGGGGGTGGGTGTAGGGGGTAGGGTGGGGGTAGGGGTAGGGGTGGGGTGGAGGTATGGGTAGGGGTAGGGGTAGGGGTGGGGTGAGGGTAGGGGTGGTGTCGGGGTGATAGAGTATTGGGGGCGGGGTAGATGATTTTGAGAATTGTATGTACATTTCAACTTTAAAATGAAGTTGAAAGAGAGTTTTGGAAAACGTTTTCCTTACTTTTTGAAGGGAAGTCATTTTCCTTAGATTTAAGGAAAATAATTTAGTTTGAAAAATATTTTTCAAAACATATAAGCCAACCAAACATAAGAAAACTGGAAACATTTTCTGAAAAATGTTTTCCTTCATACCAAACACACCCTTCGAGTCCTTTTAATAGAATAATGCATATTTTGTGATTTTGTGCACATAAAAGAGCATAAACTTGAGAGTGAAACCTACATCCAGGGGAATCATGTAAATGTTGAATTCTCTTTGTCTTCTTCATACTTTTCCATAGTTTGAAGTTTATTAGTGAAAATTTTAGCCCTGTCACCACCTAAATCTAACTAATTAATCTGGAATACATGCATATTTTTTCTTCAAGCCTTTTGGTACATCAGAAATTGATTTTGTAAACCAAGATGGGAATGTAAATATTGTGGTCTTCAACATTATTTTCATTCAATCATTATTATATATTAAGAATCATATTCCCTCGGTTCCTTTTTAATTGCTCTGTTTTTAATTTCAGAGTCAAAAGATACAAACTTTGACTAATATTTTAGGATGTATTTCTTATCAAACTGAAAAAAATATAATTTATAGTACTTTTCATGTAGTTTTTTGAATATCGAAATTTTATTTTGTGAAGAATAAGTTAATCTAATCTAATTTAGCTTTAAAATTTAGTCAAATCGACTTACGAAAAATAAGAGGAACAATTAAGAATGAACATAGTATTATTTCTAGATCCTACAATGGTTTTACCTTGGTCACGAGGCCACATAGAAGGAAACAAACCGCTGGCAACTCTTCGCACATTAATGCAGAAAAAAGAATACGCATTATAATACCAATTTTAATGCAAGACACCGGCTTTAAAACAAGAGTTAGCTTGTTTTAAGGGGGGACCACACATAATTCCACGGGGACCTCACAAAAACACGCATAGATCATCCCTCATTTTGATCTGGAGGGTAGACACACAAAAGAAAGGAGAGGGGGAGAGCATGTATACAAGGGGTCCATTTTTTCTTCATAATATCGACACCAGAGAAGACACCACTCCACTATTTTTTTTCTTTATTTTTTTCATTCGATCAACACACGCACAACCATACCTACAGACACCAATACTATTGGGTACTATGTAGTTTTGATGATTGACAAACTGACACATGAATGAAACATGAGCTGGTCCACGCATAGGAAAACAGATTTCTAGTTTCACTAATAGATGCAGACAAGATTGCTTAAAGACAGGAACAAATAAGCAAGCCTAATTCTGATATACTCAAGTTACTGATCATGTGGGGAATATAACAAATTGATTTTGATTCAAACACTTAATGATAAAAGAAAACAAGTTGAGTTGAAAAAAGAGTCCTATGTAAATAAGGAGTTTCACTTCTGAGTATATCCTGAAGAGTCCTATGTGTGGGAGGAGAAAGATTCTGATAAATAAATATGTGCTGATTTAAAGAGTTGGAGTTTTACTACAACACTAAGGAGACAAGAGTTGGAATTGAAGAAGGAGTCTCACTTGAAGTAAAACTCTATGCAATGAGAGTTCTGATTGAAGGAGGAGTTTGAAATAAAGAATGACTCTTTGAAAAGTTGTGCTTAAACAGAAGATGCATCAGTCAGAATAACTTATGCACTTACAAAGCAGAAAAGCACAATCGACAGATTGACTTCATGAAGTGCTACTCAATCACTAAGAAACACATTGAAGAACCTGGTCCTAAGTATAGAATCCAGCTAAGAGTTTTAGTGTTGATTTTTAGAGTTGTTCATTGTGTTTGAACTATTGATGTAATTAGTTTCAGTGAGTTAGAAACTGAACTAGAAGCTAGTCTTTGAGTTGGGAAAAATTCAGAGATTTTAGGAACGCATACCTTTGAAGGTGTTGTGTAGTTAGGAATTAGAGTTTATAATTCCTTGTCGTTGTGTTAAAGGAATTAGAGTTTATAATTTCTATTTGTTGGTTATAAGAGTTTTGTAATCAGTCGTTGTTGGGCTCAGAGTTATTTAGTGAAGTTGGTGTTAAATCCTGTAGAGGTGCAGGTTGTATTTTTTTTTTACACCTTTTTGAGCCGGGTGTTTTTCACGTAAAAATCATTGTGTTCTTTACTTACTGTTTTACTGCTTTCCTGGAACACGTTAGGAAACCCGTTCCATCCATAGGTAACTCTTACGTTAAAGTCACTGATCAGTAGGGCACGAATTCTTAACTAGTGATATCAGAGCGAGGTTGTCTTAAAAAGGGCTAGCACCTAAGACAAAGATCAATATGATGAATTTCGCAACACCTACTGGTTACAGTGAAGGTCAATCCACTATTAGACCTCCACTCTTTGATGGTTCTCACTTCATTTGGTGGAAAGCTAGGATGGAAATGTTCATTCAAAGGAAAGACTACGAGTTATGGGACAGGATCACTAATGGTCCTACTATTTTAATGAAGTTAGAAGATGGTGAACAGGTCAAGAAGGTAAGAAGTGAGTTTACCGCTGATGACTTAGTGGCATAAAGAAAAATGCTAAGGCTAAGAACATCTTAGTCTATGGACTAGAACCGTCTGAATACAACAGAGTGTCAAACTGTACCACTGCTAAGCAAATCTGAGATGCACTGGTCAATGCACATGAGGGTGTCTCTCAGGTAAGAAAATTCAGGATTGCTCTTCTCTTTACTTAATATGAAGCTTTTAAGATGAAGGAGAATGAAACCTTTCATGAAATGATGACAAGGCTTACTGCCTTGACAAATGAGTTGACTTATTTAGGAAAAGTCATCACTGTTGAAGAACAAGTTGAAAAGGTGTTGAGGGTGCTACCAAAATCAAAATGAAATGCTAAAGTGACTGCTATTAGGGAGGCAAATAAGGATCTCACAGGTATGACACTAGATGAATTAGTAGGGAATCTAAGAACTTATGAAATAGAAATTGATGGAACTAGAGAGCTAGCATCCCCTGAGGATACCTTAGCTCTGAAGGCATCTGACAGTGATGAAGAAATTGAACTTGATTAAAAATAAGTTGCCTCTATAGCTAAGAACTTCAGGAAATTCTTCAAAAAGAAGAAGCGAACAGGTAGCAAGAAATGGTCCAATGACAATCCAAATGGATACTACAAGCGTGGTAAGACTGATCATCAGATCAGGGATTATCCTGTCTGGGAAATAGAATGGAGAAAGAAAAGTGCTGAACAGGAATTGAAAGAAAAAACTAAAAAGAGGAAAAAGTATGCAATGGTAGCAGCTTGGGGATCTGACTCAGATGATGATGAAGTTGACGAAACAACACTCATGGCTCTTGGAGATTCAAACTTGGAGGAAGAAGATGATACTTCTAAGGTAAGTATACTTCAACTTAAAGAAAAGTTGCATTTGTTTTCTAAAACAAAACTTATTTCCTTAATGAGTGCTCTAATTGATGATTTTTAAGAATTAACTTCTGATAGGGATGAGTTATCCAACAATATTGCAAGTCTCAAGTTTGATTTTATTGATCTAGAAACTTGTAAGAACACTGTTGAAAAGAAAAACTACACTCTTAAGGAACAAGTTAGCAGACTTGATTCATCAAACCTGACCCTCAAATTTGAAATCTTGAAACTGACTCTTTCTGAAAAAGAAAAAAAGGTCAAAAGTGAGGAATAAGAAAAAATTAAGTCAGAATTGACTAAGATTAAACATGAATACTTTTGTGAAAAAGAAAAGGTTAGCCAATTAAGTCAAGAAGTTTCTAAATTGAAACTTGATCTTGAAAGAGCTAATAGATGGAAACATTCTTCAAGAATTGTTCATAAGTTAGGTCAAAGAACTCACAATGAAAAAGTTGGGTCAGGCTTTTATAAAAGTTCTAATGCTATTAAAGATCTGTGTTATATTTGTGGTAACCAGGGGCATCCAACCACTGAATGTCCAGTTGCAGCAAAAAGAAAATCAAGAAGCATAAGCCTAGCAAAAAAATCTGATTCTATGTTAGTACAAGCTAACAAGAAGGTCAAATCTGGTCAGTGAAACAGGTCACATAACCCATTGCCTCGATGGGCTAGAAGGAACCTCATACATCTTTTTTATCATAAGAAAGGACCCAAGCTTGTCTGGGTGTCTAAAATTAACCCCTAATTTATTTTGCAGGTGAGAGTGAAAGGAGGCAAGTAAAATTTGTACATGGATAAAGCTTGCTCATGGTATAAGACTGAAAACAAATAAAGTTTCTTTCACTCACCACATTTAAAGGGAGAATGGATCTTTTGGAGATGAAAAAACTGAGAGGATGGCAGTACAACTGATGAGCATGCACAGGAACATATTGTACCACTTGGTTCAACTGTTGTACAGACTGAGGGTATATTGACAGGGGGGACAACAAATCAAGAAATTGATTCATCAATAACACCAACACAAGCTGATGATAATTTTGTAGGTAATTCATAAGAATTGGTGTTGTCACAAGAATCTTGAGATATCTCATGGGAATCAATTGCTTGAAACTATGGTATTCAAATTAAAGTAATTTCACTCTTGAGGGCTATAAAAATGTTGACTATGTGGGTTACTTAAATGATTGGAGAAGCACCAAAGGCACTAAGCATAGAGCATTTTGAAAGGAATCGGTTAGATTTGGGGATGATTAAAATTGCATGAACCTCCCTCAATGATTGACTAGAATAACCATTTTTATTTTTAATTTTATTAGCTAAAATGTTATTTGATTCAGTCTTGCACATTTAGTTGTGTGTCCCAATTCCAGATTTTTGACTCTTCTAACCTAATTTTGTATTAGATTGTGCAGAAAATAGGTACAAGCAAGAAATTTTGACCCTAAAGTTCTTCTTATCAGGTATTCTCTACACTGACATAAGCATAGGCGGTCTAAGTTGAAACAATTGAGAACACCTGTTCTATTTCTCACACTTCATCCTCCCCTTGTCCTATGATGCTAACGAATTTGTTGACCAAATTTTCTTTGACTCTCTCCAAATGATTGTGCACAAATGAGTTAATCCTTCACCAGAAATTCCTTTTTCTCTCTAAAAAAATATATCAATTTTGTACCATGGATTTGCCAAGCATGATTATCAATCACATGCAACATATGTTTTTGAAGAATTAAAAGGGACATGCTCTCTCTTTTAGTTCCTAATTAGCTCAGATCTTTTAGAATTTCTCAGTCCAAGTTTATGTTTAACTTTTCAAACAACAATGGATGTTTTTGAACAGATGAATCATGCTGATCTACTTTGTTCAATAAGGAGGGCTAAAACTCATTAAGAAAATGATAAGAAAAATGATTTAGCTGAGATAAATTCTGAACTAGAAGCTGCATCTGACAGTCATGAAGCAGAATAAGTGGTCCTTCAGGCTAGGATCATGACTTTGAAGCTTGACCTTGATTGAGAAAGGGATGAAAATGTTGAAGTCATTCATCAATTAACATAGTTGATAACACCTATTCCACCTTCCTCATCAGCTCCTCACTATTCATATCCTTAGCCATGTCCCACTTTTATACCATATTTTTTTATTAATGCTCAATTGTTTTGCTTTGTTCAGTACTAGCTTAGGTTAAATGTGGAACATGCTCTGACAGTTAAATGGAATGGTTATCTTTGCTAAATTGAATCATATTTTTGCTCTCTTTAATACATTACTATGTTGGCTAAAGTCTTTGTCTGATTGTTTTGGTGATAGCCCCATTGTCCATGAATAACATAACAAATCATTTTAGCTAGTATATTATTGTATTAAAAAAAAAATTTCGATGATGCGAAAGGGGGGAAGATAAAAGGTGTGCAATGTTTATAACCCATTGACTAACTTGTTTCATTCTAGTGTTTTATACTTTAGTGCCTATAGGTGAAGATGGTTGAATGCACAAAGACAAGAGGTTTATCATCATAAAAAAAGGGGAATTTTTTGGGTACTATGTAGTTTTGATGATTGACAAACTAATACATGAATGAAACATGAGCTGGTTCACGCATAGGAAAGCAAATTTCCAGTTTCACTGATAGATGCAGACAAGATTGCTTAAAGACAGGAACGAATAAGTAAGCCTAATTCTGATATACTCAAGTTACTGATCATGTGGGGAATATAACAAGTTTATTTTGATTCAAACACTTAATGATAAGGGAAAGCAAGTTGAGTTGAAAAAGGAGTCCTACGTGAAGAAGGAGTTTCACTTCTGAGTATATCCTGAAGAGTCCTATCTGGGAGGAGAAAGATTCTGATAAATAAACATGTGATGATTTAAAGAGTTGGGGTTTTACTACAACACTAAAGAGATAAGAGTTGGAATTGAAGAAAGAGTTTCACTTGAAGTAGAACTCTATGTAATGAGAGTTCTGATTGAAGGAGGAGTTTGAAATAAAGAATGACTCTTTGAAGAGATGTGCTTAAATAAAATATGCATCAGTCAGAATAACTTACGCACTAACAAAGTAGAAAAACACAATCGATAGATTGGCTTCATGAAGTACTACTCAATCACTGAAGAAACACATTGAAGAACCTGGTCCTATGTATAGAATCCAGCTAAGAGCTTTAGTGTTGATTTTTAGAGTTGTTAATTGTGTTTGAACTATTGATGTAGTATTAGTTTCAGTGAGTTATAAACTGAACTGGGAGCTAGTCTTCGAGTTGGGGAAAACTCAAAGACTTTGGGAACGCATACCTTGGGAGGTGTGTGTGTAGTTAGGAATTAGAGTTTATAATTCCTAGTCGTTGTGTTAAAGGAATTAGAGTTTATAATTCCTATTTGTTGGTTACAAGAGTTTTGTAATCAGTCGTTGTTGAGGCTCAGAGTTATTTAGTGAAGTTGGGGTTAAATCCTGTAGAGGTGTAGGTCGTGGTTTTTTACACCTTTTTGAGCCGGGTGTTTTCCACGTAAAAATTATTGTGTTCTTTACTTACTGTTTTACTGCTTTTGTGAAACACGTCAGGCAACCCGTTCCATCTATAGGTAACTCTTACGTTAAAGTCACTGATTAGTAGGGCATGAATTCTTAACAACTACTCTATCAGCTTCCATTTTTTTTAACAACAACACCATCAATACATCACATCAACACGAATCCTTCACACATTACACACTAATGCACACATAAAATCGAGGGAGATAGATAGAAATATAGAAAAAGAGGAAGAAGATCAAGAATGAGAGATCGGGGGGAGTGAAGGAGCAAAATCGGGAGTGAAATTGTCCAAATCGGAGACGGAACTGAGGAAATCAAGGGAGTGGGAGCTAAAATCGAGCGAAAGGGAGATATTCTCATCAGAAATCCAACAGAACCGCGCTAAGAACTCCGGAGATTACTGTTTGACTACTGTTCTAGCTAAATCCGCCGGAAAATAGTATCACCAGTTTTATTCCGGGCCAAAACCGCCGGGAAATCTCCAAATCCGACACCTGCTCCCAACGTCTGACCAAAATCAACGAAAATCAGCCAAGTTCGATCCCTGTTTGTCAAATCCGGTGATAGTCCGCCAAAAATTTGCTATAGTTCCGATCCTTAACGTTTCATTTCAATTCCGAAAAAATTTAGCTGGGTTAAGCAATTGTGGGTTTTTCTCTGTTAAGGTCATTCAAATGCTCTTTCAGTCATCGTTCGATTCTCGTCCGAGTTAGTCGGTTTGTGGCTTTGGGATTATTGCGAGTTTGGAATTGAAGTCTCAACATCGAGGTTTCCGGCGTGGACTCATCTCATCTAATTGAATAATACGTGATTGAAAAGCGACGTTGAGATCCATTTCTAATCCCTTTTCTTGAGTAATTTTTAAAGTTTGATATTTTTGTGTGGCGAATTGATAGGGGAAATGACAAAAGTAACACCTAAAACTAAAATAATTCTACAAAACTAGCACCTAAATTTAAAAACCCAGTAAATAGTCATTAAGCATCACAATTCGGCCATTAAGCATCACAATTCAACTTTTCCTTTTGCAAAGCAAAAGTGTGGATTTTGTATGCTAGTTGCTTCTCGTTTTTTGCATTTTTTTTAAACGCTAGTTCATTTTTTTTTTAAAATTTTGCTATTTTTTTATATTCTATTTTTTTAAAAAAATATTTGATGTTTCATTTTATTATAAAAAATTCACTGCTCTTTTGTGTTTTTTCACTATTTTTATACTTTTTTTTCTGCAACTTTTTTATTTTTTTTAAAAATCTATTCCTTTTTTGAAATTAGCATAACCACAATTGTTATACGTTGAAACATGCATTATGTATATCTATGGAATGATGACATTGACTATCAAAAAAGCCATGTGAAAGTTTTACTATAAGAAACTTTATTTGACCAAAAAAAATACATAGGATTTTGAGGAGCATATAATGCAACTCAGACTAAAAATGGAAAACCTAACTCCAATTTTCTTCAACAGTTCAACTGCAATTCCCTAAATTCAAAAAACAACCCCCAACATTATTGCAAGTCCAAAAGAGGAACTATAAATAAAACAAGTCAAACATCAAAAAGAAAATAGATATACACATTCTAATTCAATTTTTAACTACAATTATTATTTAGATACATATTTTATACGACTCTATATAGTTTCTACATGCATTCTAAAAAATGTATCAATCTAATATAAGAGAGTATCAATTGAGTATATGGACACTACAAGTGTTTCAATATAGTATAAAAGTGAATTAATGTGGTATAAAAGAGTATCAATTGGGTATTGGGACTGCATGTGCTTGCATAGAATTTTCTTTCTCTTTTCTTAAAAAGTGTATCAATATAGTATAAAAGTGTATCAATGTGGTATAAAAGTGTATCAATTGATTATAGAGACTGCATGTGCCCAATTGGGCCAAATGGCTAAAAAGAGAAATTACTTTACCCTACTGGCTACAACATGTCTACCTTTTTAATTATGGGCTATTTTTTTTTAAATGGCTATGCCATGTCCTTTCCCCCAAATTGATATTGTGCGAATCTTGCTCTATTTGATTTGATGTTGTTTGGATCACAGATGTTGGTTAATCACTTGAATTGCGTGTTGGTTGATGTTGAATTCCAAGTTGAAAATTGAATTGGTAGTTGAAGATTTAAGTTAGTCATTGATTTGGTGTGGAACATTGGGGATTGATAAAAAATGAATATTCATTAATTTTGATGCATTGATAATATTGAGCGTGATAGAGTTGTGATATGATAGGCAAAAATTTAGGTTCGGGTAGGAAAAATTTAGGAATGGTGTTTGGTTGAATGTGTGAGTGTGCGTGTGAATAGTCTTTTACTTTATCGCACAAGATTTGAAGATGTATTCATTCACCGGGGAATGTCCCGAGGTCACATTGTACTTATTCACCGGAGAATGCCTCGACGTATTATGTACTCGAAGGTTCGTGATCGAGGCCCGAGGCATCGGATAAAACATTGGAGCTTAGTCTAGAACTAGTTTAGAATAGGTTTTATATTTTTTGTATTGTTTTATTTCAGACTATATAATTGGACTGGACGTTAAATTTTGGATTGTTTCATTTTGTTTGCGTGCTTGATTGTTTTGCGTGCTTTTGTGTGGTTTATACATTTGTAGTGTCAAATTAGCCGATATACTTCACCAAGCGACCGTGGTCGAACCACGGGATCGAGGGGTGCTTAACACCTTCTCCTCGGCCAACAGAATTCGTTAACTGGAATCTTTGTTCGCAAACCAGTTTTAAAGAGTCAAATCATTTTGAAAAGGATTTTCCAAAGGTGACTTGACACACCCGATTTATTTCAAGTGGCGACTTTGAATTTAGTTAAAAATGAATCCTTTTTCGAAATAAATTTTTTATCTTTTGTCACTTTAATAATAAAAATTCTTTCAAACTTTAAAATCATAATCTATTTTTGATTAAAAAAAAGGGGTGTGACTGCTCTGGCGACTCAGCTGGGGATTTTTCAGAGTTCGAGATTATTTTTTGGAGTTGTATCGTCTTAGTTTGGCATTATGGGTGTATAGACATTGTTTGTGTTATCGTTTGTATTTATTTTATCATTGTTGAGTGCCTACGTTCTCTTTGTTTGAGTTTTTTCTTTATGTGTTACCGCTTTATATCTGGCATCATTTGCATAACCCGAGTCAATTCTTTCTGCACTAAGTCCCGGAGTGCACGTTGTGTACACGAACTCTAGTTGAGTCACCCTTATTTTAGGAGGGGGAGCCATCGGAAGTATGGAGTGGGTGAAAAGCTTTCGCAGCCACTATCGACCATACGCTCCCCCGAAAAGCCTTGTTAGTGGACCCCAGTGTAGGTCAGCCTTTAGGTCATGCTTTATCTGCATCATATTAAGACCTAGCGGGACCCATGTGGCCATTTGTAGGAGACTCACCTCTAAAGCATCCCTACGTGCTAAATGTTGCATCTTTGAGGGTAACAAGGTCATTTGACGGACTGATTTGGGGAAAGCATATGCAAGAATTAAAGAAAGGTGTGTAGGCATGAAAAAATAAAAAAAATAAAGGGAAAAAAGAAAAAGAGAGTCAAAAAAGAGTTTCGTAACTTTTAGTGTTCTTTATGGCTTTTGTTTTTCACAATTCAAAAATTCAAAAAGTTTTGTTTACCTTTTGCACTCATTTTGTCAAAAACAAAAATATCAAAAAGATTTTTCTTTGTTTCTTTAGTAAGCATCCATAATTCAAAAAATTTTTAAAAAAATTCAATAGGAGCTTCTTATAAAAGGAAAATTCAAAAAAATATGGTAGAAGTTTTGTACACTTCATGTAATGAAAATACCAAAAAGATATTCTTTCATAGTTGGAGTCATGTGAAGTATCAAATTAAAAAATCCCAAAAAAGATTTTATCAGCATTTTTTATCGTCTGTCTGTAGTCGTGTCTCTCAAGTCAGGGTTCATTTTATTATTTAATCCTAAATGGTCCAATTTGGATGAACTACTCTCTCCTGATTCTTCTCTCGAGAGAGTGAGATACGTAGGCAGCCTATTGTAGGCCCGGAGATCTTATTTAAAAAAAATTTTAAAAAATCTTCTTCACTCTTCATTTGGAGTAGGTGTTTCATATATGCCTTGAAAAGAAAAATACAAAAAGATTTTTCTTAATAGTCGTAGGTTTTATTTTTGGTTGATCTTATTTCAAAAATTCAAAAAAGACTTTCTTCACTCTTCATTTAGAGTAGGTGTTTTATATACATCTTTAAAAGAAAACTACACAAAGATTTTCCTTTAATAGGTTCAAATTTTATTTTCGTATGAAATTCAAAATCGAAAACCCAAAAAGATTTTTCTTTGGTAACCAGTGGTTTCATTTTGTATAGGGATGTTAAAGCCGAAAAAATCAAAAAGATTTTCGTCAATTCTTTTGACAATTTATCATTTTCTTTTATTCTTAAATTTCAAGAAAAAGAAAAAGAAAAACAAAAGAGAGTTTTATTAGCCCTTTTGTGGTCAAACTTCACAAACTACGCACACTTGATTCTCCTCTTTCAGGAGTGAGATACTAGGCGCCCTTCTTGGGTTCGGTGATTTTTTCAAAGAAAACAAGAAAAGAAAAAAGTTTTGAGAAAGTGTTGAACTCTACCGTATTTGCTATCTCTTGTCCAGTTAGTTTAAGGTGGTTGGTTTGTGGCATTGTGACATTATAGCTGGTCCTCCACGTCACACCAAATCCAAGGAAAGGTTAATTGTGTCCAACAAGGATGTAGAGAGTGACATCATGGATCAAACAAAGAGTCAGGAAAATGAGAGTTTAAAGGAAGAGAATTTGAGATTAAGACAACAAATGTTGGAAATACATCGAGCTTGGGCTAATGGGTTGCCACCTCCTCCATTCCCTACTATTGACCCCGAAAATATCCTGAGTTTTCCATTACAATTGCAAGCTCCATTTTCTAATGTTGATGCACTGCAACATGACTTAGAATTCATTCCAAACCAAAAGCATTCCAATGCTTCTACCACTCTTTCTTTAGCTCCTCAGTATAGGCCTACCACATTCATAGAACCACATACCGTCTGTGATTTTGTTGCTCAACCCTCTGCTGAGACATCTACATTGGCTAGCCGCCCAATGGTTGTGCCTTCCCATGTTACTAGTGGACTCATGTTCAATACTCTTGATGATCATTGCTATACTCCCGAGCCCACATCAATGTTAATTGGACGATCAAATTTTTTTAACCAGAAGTCTAGCTTGCTAGAAGAGCCAAAGAAAATGGTTGGAAAAATGAAGAGTGCAAAAAATGCTAGGAAAAGTTTCCTAGGACCTGCGGGTAAATAAGATGTTACATACAAAGACTGGAGCATGTCTTTGAGTGTTAACCTTCATTCAATCCTTGAGATGTCGAAACTTGAGGAGCAAGATGAACATGAGGAATTCGTGAAACATTTGGGACAATATTACAATCAAGTAAGGGAAACTGGAGGGAGAAAGAATAAGAAAGATGCAACTGCTATAGTAGTTGGAGAACGGGCATAACCAAGAAGACTACGTCGTCGTCACCGTCAGTCTCAAGCCTAAATTCAAACCCAAGCTCTCTATAATCCTTCCCTAAATCCATTATACTCCATTTACCCACCTCCATATCTAGTGTACTATGTGCAGCCATATGTTTAACTCTCTTCTTACCCACAGTGGAACACACCAACTCCTCAGAGTCACCCTTTAACTCCACAAACATACCAAAGTCCTTCTAGGCCCTATTTTCCATCCAAGCCAAACAATGAAATGAGACAGAAGTCGAGAGATAGCTTCACACTAATTGGAGAGTTGTATGCCAACTTATTTCAGAGATTGGTACAGTGGGGCATGATCACTTCTCTCCTTGGGTACACTCTTAATCGGCGTTCAAGAAATTTTGATCCTAATTTACGATGCGCGTATCATTTTGGTGCTCAGGGTCATAGTATTGAAGATTGTCAAGATTTGAAAAGAGAATTTGAAAATATAATTCAAGATGGATTAATTGTGGTGCAGAAAGAAAAGCTCTAGTCATGCTGATATGCAAACCAGTGGCTAAGATATCAAGCTCAGCAATTGGGAAGTCACTTCTCTCCCTTGTACAATGGATGTTTGGTAGTCTGTTTTTTTTTTCTGTTATCCAAATTATTTTAGGATTGTAGTTTGGGATCTATCTTGTTTTGTCCCTTTGTCTTTTATGTTCAAACCCTTCTATCTTTTATTTCAACTAAATGAAGTGTCCCTTTTCCTTTATGTTTCAAATATGTGTTGTTTGTTTGTTTTCTTTATACAATATATTTTATGTTAATTCTAGTTATATACATGCCTGTGGAATTCTCAGCCAGATCTTAGAATTTAATTCAACCATGAAACATTAAATCAGAGGGTTAAAGTTAGGAAAGAGAGCATCTGAGAAAGTAGGTAGAGTGCTGAGACATTTGGTGACAAGTTGAAGTCTTCTTTGAAAATTAAGGCAATTATTTTTAGAATCACCAGAATTACTTGGTCATCAATTGAAAGACATGTCTCAATTAGGTCAAACAATAAATGTGTGATCCTATATCAAGAGGAACAGAAAGAAAATCAATTCCACAAAAGTATGAGTCATTCAATGTGAGGGATGTACAACAAAGATGGAGTTGTATGTTTGACAAGCACAGAAGAAGTAGCGACGCACATACTCAGTTAAAATTAGTGTTGATAAAGTGTCACAAATGATCTTCATCTCCCACTTTCATATTGCATGCTATGTACTTGCATTTTCAAGGATTGATATGACGAAGACATTTTATTCTGCTATCCAAACATTGTGTCATCCTTTGTTTACCCTATTTGAGTCTTAGTTTCATTTTCTTTCATACACATCTTTTGGAATCAAGATAGAGTCAGCAAAACTCAAAAGAAAAGTGTCGAGCAAAAAATAGAGTCAGAAAAGAAATGTGTCAAAAAGAAAGAAAAAAAAGAGTGTCAAGAAAAATAAAGCCAGAAAAAGTTTCAAAGGAAAAAAGGAAAAAAAAGTCAATAAAAGAAAAAAAATAAGAGAAGAAATCAAAATCAAGCAAAATAACAAACTGTCGGAACTACGTGCGATCCGATTCTCCTCTCTCGGGGGTGAGATACGTAGGCTGCCCTACTCGAGGCTCGGTCCAACCAAATTAAAAATTTAGAATTGCCTAATCAAAATAAAGTGGGGCATGAGTTAATCCTCATTGTTTGAGTCGATTCCAAAAGTTGTAAGTCCTACCCCACTTCAAGTGTCGTTTGGGCCTCATGCCATTCTTTCTTTCTAGCCCTATCCAAAAGCCAAGTTACAACCAAAGAAAAACCTTCGGATCAATCTTTGAGAATGTTAAGGCTACATATGCAATGGATATGATCACACATTTTGGGTACTATTTGTCTTCCTCAGCATAAGGAATCAGGAGAGAAATAAGAATGAGAGAGTCCTATTGGTGAAATCCCTCACGGGCACCATGAGGCGATGGTAAGTTGAGAGATATAAAAATAAGAGAGTCTTATTGGTGAAAACCCTCACGGGAACCATGAGGCGATGGTGAGCTCAGAGAAAATGAGAGAGGCTTATTGGCAAAAACCCTTCAAGGCATCACTAGCTGAGTGAGGTCTTAAACACAATTGAACTAAGGAAGCAACTCAGTTTCATGGTCATTAACTCAACAACAATTGGTAGAAAGTTTGGATGGAAAGATTAGACAACTTAATCTAAAATGCATGGCATAATCATTATAGTTGATTGTCGTTTTTAGATAAATTTTTCATTTTTTAATTTCAAATGGGGATATTTATTGTATTTTCTTTCTTTTTTATGTTTTTATTTTATTTTCTTGAGTCAGTTGTCCAAATAAAAATCATTGTCATTTTTCTCGTCTTTGAGTCAATTCCATTCAAAACAAGTGAGAAAATATTTCAAAACTGGCTACTAACTTCTTCAATTACAGAAAGCAAGACAAAACGCCAACATATGAAAGATACATTATTGTGAGCCAAAATAAGGCATGCAAAAAGTTTTGTCAATAGACAAGTTTGGAAATTCATGAAAATATCAAGGTTCAAAGGGTTTATTTGAGAAGCATGACGAAGCAGAGATACTGTATTTGTTTCAGAGTCACTCTTAATAACCTGAGCTTGGGTCAATAATGCAGCAAGTCAATGATATATGCTAATGGTTGGAAGCGAGATTAAATGTGACGAGGGCAAGGGCGATTAGCGCGAAATCTAAACCCACAAACCAGCCACCATGTTTTTAAACTCACAAGTTTTCTTTGTATGAAACAGGAATACATGTTACATTCAGATCAAGGATTTCAGAGCCTAAACATCAAAGGCCGTAATTACTCACTTCTACAAATGCAAGAGGCAATGTTGCTGCACAAATTTGGTGATCAAAATCATGGTAGAACTCATAATCCAATATTTCTAGGAGACACACTTTCTTGTCTGGGTAACTCAGGTTCATTTATTAGGTGATGCACTTCCTAAATTGAACCTTCACTCCTTGAAGTCGCACTTTCTAGTTGAGTCCTTCCACTTAAACCTAAGGAGACACACTTACTTGTTAGTGTAGTTTAAGTTTTGGCTTGTTAGGTGACATACTTCCGAACTTAAGCCTTTACTCCTAGAAGATGCACTTTCTGGTCGAGTCCTTCCATGCAACCCCTAGGAGATGCACTTCTTTATCTAAGTAATTCAGGTTTCATTTATTAGGTGACGCACTTTCTAAATTAAACCTTCACTCCTAGAAGTCGCACTTTATAGTTGAGTCCTTCCACCTAACCCTTAGGAGACACATTTCCTTGGTTGAGTCATTTAAAAGACATTTGTAAGGAGATACATTTTCTTATTTTGGTAATTCAAGCGGCATTTGTAAGGAGACACACTTTCTTATTTGGGTAATTCAAGCGTTATTTGTTAGGAGACGCACTTCCTTGTTTGGGTAATTCAAGAAACATTTGTAAGAAGATGCACTTCCATATTTGTATAATTCAAGAGGCATTTGTAAAGAGACGTATTTCCTTGTTTTGGTAATTCAAAAGGCATTTGTAAGGAGACACACTTCCTTGTTTTGGTAATTCAAGTGACATTGGTAAGGAGACGCACTTCCTTGTTTTGGTAATTCAAGCGGCATTGGTAAGGAAACACACTTCCTTGATTGGGTAAGTCAAAATTTACTTGTTAGGTGATGCACTTTCTAACTTAAGTCTTGATTTCTAGAAGATGTACTTCCTAGTCGAGTCAGTCCCCTTGATTCCTAGAAGATGTACGTCCTGGTTGAGTCAGTCCCTATGATTCCTAGAAGATGTACTTTCTGGTCGAGTCATTCCTCTTGATTCCTAGAAGATGTACTTTCTGGTCGAGTCATCCCTCTTGATTCCTAGAAGATGTACTTCCTGGTCGAGTCATTCCCCTTAATTCCTAGAAAATACACTTTCAAGTCGAGTCATTGTACTTAACCCTTAGGAGACACACTTCCTTGTTAGTTTTCATTTATCAAATGGCATACATTTAAATTTAAAACTTTTATCTCTAGAAGATGCACTTTCTAGTCAGAATTCCCGACTTAATTTTTAGGAGACGTACTTCCTAGTCTTGGTAATTTAATTTTACTCTCAAGAGATGCATTTCTTGGTCAAAGACTTGATTCATCATTGCAACATGCAAGTAGTTATGATGTGACTTTCACAAAAGTCCTCCTATGATCAACTAGGGCAAAAAATTTAATTCCTGTTGTTTGAAACTTTACTTTTCTGGCAAATGGAATTTCTTTATAATAATCTTTGTTTGGAATAATTTTCTTTTTAGTTTTGATGTGATTTCAGGAGCCCGCCTGAAGAACAGGGTGATGAAATTGAAAGTCAGGAGCCCATCTGAAAACAGGGTGATGAAATTGAAAGTCAGGAGCCCACCTAAAGAACATGGTGATGAAATAACAAGTTAGGAGCCCGCTTGAAGAACAGGGTGATGAATTTTAAAGTCAAGCAACAAGGTTAAGAAATTGAAAGTCAACAAGTTAAAAAATAGCAAGCCAGGAGCCCGCCTGGAGAACAGGGTGAAAAAGTTGAAAGTCAGGCAATAAGGTAAAGAAATTGAAAGTTAATAGATTGAAAAATAGCAAGTCAGGAGCCCTCCTAGAGAGCAGGGTGAAGAAATTGAAAATCAAGCCAAAGATGAGGGAATTGAAAGTCAGGAGCCTGCCTGAAGAACAGGGTGATGAAATAACAAGTCAGGAGCCCGCCTGAAGAACAGAGTGATGAAATTGAAATTCAAGAAACAAGGTTAAGGAATTGAAAGTCAACAAGTTGAAAAATAGCAAGTCAGGAGCCCGCCTGGAGAACAAGGTGAAAAAGTTGAAAGTCAGGCAACAATGTGAAGAAATTGAAGGTTAGCAGATTAAAAAATAGCAAGTCAGGAGCCCGCCTGGAGAATTGGGTGAAGAAATTGAAAGCCAAGCAACAAGTTGGAGAAATTGCAAGTCAGGAGTCCGCCTGAAGAATAGGGTGATGAAACTCAAGTCAAGAGTCCAAAAAAAGCTACATAGATAGGATTTTTGTAATTTCATTTATGTTTTAACTTTTAATTTTTATTTTTGATGTAATGACAGAGTCGCGGACCGGAACCTCGATGGGACCTCACTCGACTCTCTAACTCGATTGTCCTTGTTTCTTCTGTTTCTTTCCTTGAATAATGGTCGGGTCAAAATTTGTTCTCGTTATCTACCTTTTTATCTGAAAACACTTTGTGTTTACATCCAAAAAGGGGCATGATGTAGACACCTAATTTTGTCCCTTCCGAAATCTATTTTATTTATTTTTGCCTCACCTTATCATACACCCTCACCCATTCTACACTTTTCCCACAAGGAAACAAAATAATAAAATTACAACAAAAATAACAATCCCTCTAACTAATTTTATCTCATCCTAGCCACTACTCTACCCCTACCCCAACTCACCTCTAGGCAGCCTCCTCCCTCATATTTTTTATTCCTTTTAACCAATAAAGGAAGAAAAGGGGCCCCACGAGATTCCACTACAGAAAGGGGGCTTAATTTTCATTTATATACAATCACAATATAAGGAGGGGCAACACACAATTCCACGGGGACCTCACAAAAACACACACAGATTATCCCCCATTTTGATCTGGAGGGTAGACACATAAAATAAAGGAGAGGGGGACTGCACGCATAGAAGGGGTCCATTTTTTCTTCACAACATCGACACCAGAGAAGACACCACTCCTCCATTTTTTTCTTTATTTTTTTCATTCGACCAACACACGCACAACCATACCTGCACACATCACTACTCTATCAGCTTCTATTTTTTTTAACAACAACACCATCAATACATCCCTACAACACACATCCTTCACATACTACACACTCACACACATATAGAATCGAGGAAGATAGAGAGAAAAATAGTGAAAGAGGGAGAAAATCAAGAGTGAGAGATTGAGGAGAGTGAAATAGCAAAATCGTGAGTGAAATTATCCAAATCAGAGACGAAAGTGAGGGAATCTAGGGAGTGTGAGCTAAAATCGAGAGAGAGAGAGTA
The DNA here is from genome assembly GCA_030864215.1 of Capsicum pubescens. NCBI lineage: Eukaryota > Viridiplantae > Streptophyta > Magnoliopsida > Solanales > Solanaceae > Capsicum > Capsicum pubescens. Next base: position 364,206,505 of record CM061548.1, on the reverse strand, counting down.
TTCTCATCGGAAATTCGACAGAACCGCTGCTAAGAACTCCGACGATCACTGTTTGACTACTGTTCTGGTGAAATCCGCTGGAAAACAGTATCATCAGTTTCATTCCGGGCCAAAATCGTCGGGAAATCTCCAAATCCGACACCTGCTCCCAATGTCCGATCGAAATCAGCGAAAATCTGCCAAGTCCGATCCCTGTTTGTCAAATTCGGTGATAGTCCGCCTGAAATTTGTTATAGCTCCGATCCTTAACGTTTCATTTCAATTTCGATGAAATTCAGCTGGGTTAAGCAATTGTGGGTTTTTCTCTGTTAAGGTCGTTCAAATGCTCTTTCAGTCATTGTTCGATTCTCGTCTGAGTTAATCGGTTTGTGGCTTTGGGATTATTGCGAGTTCGGAATTGAAGTCTCAACATCGAGGTTTCCGGCGTGGACTCATCTCGTCTAATTTAATAATACGTGATTGAAAAGCGACGTTGAGGTCCATTTCTAATCCCTTTTCTTGAGTAATTTTTAAATTTTGATATTTTTGCGTGGCGAATTGATATTGTGCGAATCTTGCTCTATTTGATTTGATGTTGTTTGGATCACGGATGTTGGTTAATCACTTGAATTGCGTGTTGGTTGATGTTGAATTCAAAGTTGAAAATTGAATTGGTAGTTGAAGATTTAAGTTAATCATTGATTTGGGGTCGAACATTGGAGATTGATAAAAAATGAATATTCATTATTTGATGCATTGATGATATTGAGCGTGATAGAGTTATGATATGATAGGCAAAATTTAGGAATGATGTTTGGTTGAATGTATGAGTGTGCATGTGAATAGTCTTTTACTTTATCGCACAAGATTTGAAAATGTATTCATTCGCCGGGGAATGCCCCGAGGTCACATTGTACTTATTAATCGGGGAATACCCCGACGTATTATGTACTCGGAGGTTCGTGATCGAGGACCGAGACATCGGGTAAAGCATTGGAGCTTAGTCTAGGACTAGTTTAGAATTGGTTTTATATTTTTTGCATTTTGCTATTTCGGACTGTATAATTGGACTGGATACTAAATTTTGGATTGTTTCGTTTTGTTTGCTTGATTGATTGTTTTGCGTGTTTTTGTGTGGTTTATACATTCGTAGTGTCAAATTAGCCGATATACTTCACCAAGCGACCGTGGTCAAACCACGGGATCGAGGGGTGCCTAATACCTTCCCTTCGGTCAACAGAATTCCTTAACCGAAATCTCTGTTCGCAAATCAGTTTTAAAGAGTCAAATCGTTTTGAAAAGGATTTTCAAAAGGTGACTTGGCACACCCGATTTATGTCAAGTGACGACTCTGAATTTAGTTAAAAATGAATCCTTTTTCGAAACAAAATTTCCATCTTTTGTCACTTTAATAATAAAAACCCTTCAAACTTTAAAATCATAATCTTTTTTTGGTTAAAAAAAGGATACTAATAAAATCTTGAAGCCTTGAACTTAACTAACACTATTACGCAATCATATATGGTGATATAACTTCACACTTTCATAAGAAGCATCATAGACAGATCTATAAGCTTCAACAAAGGGTCTTCCAACAAAGACAGTTGAATCGATGTGCTTGTCATGAAAATTAGACATCAGAAAAACAAAAAGGGACTAAATATACCTTAATGGAGAAATATGACCAAAATAAATGAGCCCTAGACCCTAGTAGTAGTATGCGGAACACATATTTTTTGCTTCTTTGTTTCTCTTAGTAGCGTCAGTTAATGTTTTCACAACCGTTAAGAAGAGTTGCATAGAAGCAAGGGCTCTCTTCTAAATAGGTGAATGTAGTAGTTTTACTAATTTGGTGGACTTTTTCTTGTAATAAAAAATAACAAAATATTTAGATAAATAATAAGGGTATTTTAGTAATTTCACTTTAATTTTTTTGAGTTGATGTTTTTAAGGCAGTATAGAAGTATAGATATAGATAGATAATTTTTTAGAGGATTATTACAAGTATAAGTTTTAAGATGTGATGTTAGATCAAAATATGATGGCAGAAAGAAAATGATTTTCTTATATATTGAAATTTCAAAAATTCAAATAAAGTATACTATCCATTGTAAGGTCCGGAAAGGTTTAGATGATAGGGTATACATTATGAATAGAGTTAAAGTTTGTATACTGTCAGTGTACAAAATATTCTACAGTATCAGGTAAACTTTATCTGTTATTACAGGTTATCCAATTTTTTACATAAAACTTTAAAAAGAAAAAATTGAGTAACCTGCAATAGCATTTCAAGTTTATCTGATAGTGTAAAATATTTTGTACACTGACAGTGCACAAAACTCAAATTCTTATGAATATGTGTGTTGTTTTGGTTAGAATCGAGGGAGTAGGTCAGAGATGGATTAAATGGGTGAGTTCATAGAGTGAATTGTACTTTTATGCTGATTTAGCCCCCCACCCTACCCTCCACTCCACCCTTTTTTTTTTATAAAGGTGGGGGGCTAAATCAGCATAAAAGTACAATGAGGGGTACAAAAATGATTTTCTCCACAAGAAGATTGGATCAAAAATATAACGGGAGGGGTATATTTGGACTGAAAGTATAACAGGGTATATTTAGACTATTTCTAATAATACATGAGTGTATTTGGACCCAAAGTATAACAAAAGAATATACTAGGACTGAAAGTATATTAAAGGGGACAAAGAAGTAGGGAGGTCTGGGAGTGGTGGATTGCTGTGTATGGAATGAAGCTGCACTAGCAAAATGTTTGTGGAATATAGCGCAAAAAGAAGACAATTTATGGGAAAAATGGATAAATCACATCTAATTTAAAGGAGATGCATGGTGGCAATATGAAGTTCCGACAAACAGTAGCTGGTACTGGAGGAAAATATGTGTAATAAGAGATAAAGTTAGAAGAGGATACATACAGAATCGATGGCTAAAACCAACAAGTAAATACACCATTTCGAGTGGCTATAAATGGCGTAAAGGAGAGTTAGACCACTGGCAACAGTGGAGATGGGTGTGGAACAACCTAAATGTGCCTAAGCACAATTTTATATGCTGGCTTAGTGACCATCAAAGGCTGCTTACATTAACTAGAATGCAGAGACTAGAATTTGGGAAGGATGTTGATTGCTTATTATGTGGAAGTGCACCAGAAGACCTCCCTCACCTTTTCTTCGAGTGTCACATATCGCAAACATATCTGAATGAACTGATGATATGGTTAAGATTACCAAACATGAGTACTGAGTACACAGGGTTATGAAAGAGAGTACACAGGAGCATGAATGGGAAGTTATGCAGGAAGTTTGGCATGGCTGTACTGGCAACGCTAGTATATGAAATATGGACAGCTAGGAATGAGGCGATGTGGCATTCAAGTGTACCGAGTCCCAGGCTGATAAGTCAACGAGCGAGACATGAATGTAAATACAGAATACAGAGCTATGATAGAGCACAAAAATATAGACGAAATATAGAATGGATAAACAAGTTGTATAGGTGATAGGGACAATGCTAGGATGAAAATGCTAAAGCTCTAGATAGCTGAGCTTGGTTGAGGTTCTGTTTTGAGTTCCCTTTGTAATGTTGATGGTTGGTGTTTGATAAGATTTCTTACTTTCACCAAAAGAAAGTATATCAAGGGGTATATTTAAATTAATTCTAATAGTACATGAGTATATTTGATCCTTCACCGTAATTTAAATTATGTGTCTTAAACTTGTCATGTAAAATATTGAAATCGTAAATTTTTTTTAAATATAGAAAGAGATCCCTTTAGAAGAGAGCCAAAAAAAAGTAAAAACAATAATTTAAGAGGTAAATGCATTTTGGACAAGTTGAACCTAGTTAGAATTGTGTGTTGAATTCAAGAAATAGAATCACATTTTGTAACAAGTGACCATAAATCTATCTACCTTTTCTTACATTTGTGTCCAAAGTTTCTACAGATTATATGCAGCAGTATTCCGGCGATATATATATATATATATATATAATTGCCTATATATGAAATTTGAATATAAATATGTGAATTGGAAATTGGAAATCTGAATTGAATTTGAAAGTTCATATTTAAAATTTCAACTTCAATGTTCAATTATTCAACTGGGCTATTAATTTTTCAACTTTCAGTTGAAATTTGAAATTCAAAGTTTTAAAAATTTTCATCTTTTATAAAATTCTCATTTCTCTGTCTATAAATAGTACTAGTGTGAACAAGCTAATGAAGACAATCGAGAATTATGATGTATTATTCAAGTTGCTTCTATTATTTCCCTTAGATCATACCTTTGGATTCTGGTAGTGCTGAAGGCCAGAGGCGGATCCAAGATTCGGACTCTCTGGGTGCCAAGTAAAATTGTCAACTGGTACATTTACGGCGCTTGTTTCCTTGTTTTAATCAACAATGCTTAAACTGGTACATTTACGACCTTGTTGCCCTATTTTAATCAACAATGCTTAAACCAAAAAAAATAATTAAAAAATGATGTGCCTGAAGAAGATAGAACCCGCAGCCTTTGACCCACAAAAGTGGCAATTTACCACTACACTAGATAGTGCTTTAGTATTGTGAGTGACAAATTTAATATTTTACTATATCAGTTTCTATATATAGAACAATGCTTAACAAAAAAATAATAATTAAAAAATGATATGTTGTTGACCGAGATCGAAAACACGACCTAATACCCACAAAAGTGGCGCTTTGCCACTTGGACTAGATAGCACTTTAGTATTGTGAGTGATAGATTTAATATTTATTGTATCAGTCTCGATATATATAGAACACTGCTTAACAAAAAAAACCCTAAAATATAATATGTTGCTGCCCAAGATCGAACCCACGACCTATTACACACAAAAATAATGGTTTGCCACTTGCACTAGATAATACTTTGGTATTGTGGGTGACAGATTTAATATTTTAATATATCAGTCTATATATATAGAGTTTCCGTCGAAGTTTGCGGGTGGCGTGCCACCCCTACCGGCCTTAGTAGATTTGTCCCTGCTGGAGGCATACCTTTGGTGAATTATTTATGATATATTTTTAACCAACAAAATCCTTTCAATTTTCTCCCACCAAATAGAAGCAAAACTCTCTAGGTGACTTATAGCATAATTTATTTTTTTAACGTCACTTACATTCTTGAAATTGCATTGCCTTTCAAGTTTCAAAATTCAATCAAGATATTCATTTGGGTCACTACTTTCTTTGAAGAATGAAAGTGTAACCTTGATGTTGTTGGATCCTCGATTTTCATCATCATTTCTTTTACTGTATTTTCTACTATCAACCGAATACCACTCTCCGTTCCCTCCTCTTCTTCCTTTTCCACCTAACCTCTCCTATTGAAATTGATCATTGACTCCATAATTATAAATATCACCATCAAAAGAACCATGCTTTTCAAAATTATATGGGCTCTCATTGAGGTCTATTGACTTGTGGTGGAAGATTTCTTTCTTGATTTTTTTCCTTTAGAAGTATCGTCTGATTGCAAATATTTTGTAAAGTAGCATTAAGAGAGAGCATATCTTTCACTACCATATGGGATGAAGTTGTATCAAGAGGATTCTAACTTGATCCCTCATCATGTTGATCAATGGGATTGAAAACCTTGAGTGGTTGCTCTGCTATTTCTTGATTTGTCACTCTTCTATTCAATTTTTTTTTTTAATTTTTCCTTCATTTCTTTCATTTTTTCCAACAGTTTTTGAAGCAACATTTCCATTTTGCTAGAGGATGCTCCTCCAATTGAGTCATTATACCTATAAATATAAATAAATAGTTCATAGAAAGAGTTCCTCACCACTCACTCACATCATATTTTCCTCGTTTGGTCACTCATACTCGTGTGTCACTCTAAGGCCATCCCCAAATGAACTCACCTAACTTTTGACTTTTACGGCTTGAATAACTCAAGGTTGAGAGTCAACACCGTCAAATATTTACAATTGGTACTACTTATTCGGGATGAAAGAGATTTTATGTAATCAAGAAAGGACAATTAAAATTAAAGGACAAGGAACCAAATAAGCATACACGAAATGAAAGAAAAAACACAAAATAATTTGACACGAATAAATTAAATAAACACAAACTAGTTTAACATTAAGTATGAATAAATACTCAAAGTAAACTAGCTAGAATTAACAAGGAAAGAAGAGAATACAAGTTTGAAAGATTTGAATTACTCCCCCCGTTTCATTTTTACTTATCCCAATTTGACATTGCACATTGATTAAGAAAAATAATTAATAACATGACTATTTTACCATAATATCCCTATTAAATGATGTTTACATTTTAGTTTGGAGAAAAAAAACTAAGGGTAAAAAAGGAAAAAGAAAATTGCCTTGTCTTAATTAATAAAAAATGACAAGTAAAATGAGTAGAAGGGGACAAAGGGAGTATCTTGTAATTCTCAAATTCTTCTTCTTCTCCCAGAAGAAGCTCAATTATTTCTTTTTTAAAAATCAGTCTCCTTCAATATCCAAATAAATGAGCTCAAATTTGAGATATAACTTCCCCACAACTATATCAACAACTTTTAACCAACAACTTCTTCAACCAAATGCCAAATCAACAAAATCCATTTTCAAGTTTTTCTTCAAAATGACTTTCAACTTTTTTTTGAGCCATATGTATTCTTTGATTTTTCTTTTCAACTATAAAACAACAACATATAAATCAAGGAATAATATCAAATAACCTTCAATCAAATTTGGCCTTTTTTGATTTTTTTTAAATATCCAAAGCCCAAGACTTAGATTTGTGAAAACAAATCTAATCCAAGCTCGTGATACCAGATCGATATGAAAAAAGAAAATAGATCAAGATATAAATTAACGATAAAAACTAAAGAAAGATAAACACAATTAGATTCAAACAATTAAAAGACGTAACGGTGAAACTAACCAAAACACCACTTAATTGGGAACTAAAAACACCTAATCTGTTATAATTTTCAAGAAGGAAGTAACCTTATTTGCAAATCTCATGACAAGTATTGAACAAAGGATTCTTAAGCTCTCAAAGGAGGTACAAGTCTTCAATTTTCAAAAACAATTGATTAAGCCCTAATAGCTAACTACTTATATTAAAGGTTAAAAAGAGTAAAGAAAGATCAAATTGTCTTTCATTTAAATTACAAGATAATTTAAATGACAGACACCTAATATATTAAATATCTTCAAGTCATCTGTATTGAAACCTTCCAATGATTTCATCTTCATCCATAAATCTTGAAATGCTTGAAGGTCCTTAGCTTGACTCCTCCTGAAAGGCCTTCTTAAAGTAGCGTCACTTTGATGTACATCACACTAAACAAGTCTAAGTATATGTGAATAATTAAGTAATATTTCTAACAAAGTCTCATACATCATTAAGATGTCTATTAAAAAATTTATAAGAAAAATAACAATTCGCCAATTTCAATCATTCACTGCTACGCAACAATCTACCGCTATCAACTACCATCCCCCACCACTCACAACCACCATCTAGTCAGAGCTATTAGCTTACGTCGTTGCCTTTCCTTAGTAGCAAGTCTTCCACCTGGTTCTACAGCAGAACTTCTGTCGAAGAGCAACTTTAGCAACTTCAATGTAAGTTAAAAAGCTGAAGGTAAGATAAAATAATCTTTATAAATAACTAATCAAAAAAGTATATAGAAAGCTTATATTGAATCTAGTAACCTAAATATAAAATAATTATATGTTATAATAAGTTTTTTTTTTTAAATAGAATGTAAGTGTTTAAAAAGTTTTTTTTTTTTTTTAAAATACTACTATTATATAAAATTTATTAAACCTTCTCAAAAAGAAGTCGGCAGTTCCCTAGAAGTATGACCTCACGAAGCAGTCAAGGAAACTTTAGGGAACACCCCAATAGATTTATAAATGAACCATTGTGGTCATTATCTTTAGCTACTACTCTTGCACTTCTACTTGTTCGTGTAATTTTCAAAGTGAATCCGGGAGTTTTCCCAACACTTAGGCAGAGCTTCAAACAATGAAGTAGCGTTAATGAAATGGTAAGGGAACTCCACGGAACACCTTTGATAGATTTATATGTTGGTTCAAGTTGAATGTGCGAATGAAAAATAAAGGAAATTAGTGGAGGGAAAGTGAGATCACACCTAAAAGGAAAGTGTGCTCACAAATAGGAAAGTCTACTAATCCTCCCACATTGGTGGGAGATAGAAATTTTTATGTGTTCTTATTAAGAAACACAACTCCACATGGATAGTGAGGCAAGAACAAAGAGGTGCCTCATGCCATTGTCATTGTTGCTCAGCTTCGGCTTTTGATTCCAAAAAAAAAATGAAGAATATTTTTTCCTCCATAATGAGTTTGGTCGGGTGTGGCTGTTCAGAAAAGCCACAATATTTCGAATGGACAGACATGACTGTTTCAAAGGGATACACCTCTCCAATGAACCATTTGCTTCCTTTTGTAAGAGGAACTTGATGACTATAAATACCTGGAGAGGTGTATCCCAGAACTCATTGTGATCAAGTTGCTGTCCCTTTGAAACAAGTTGGGGTGTTTATACAGAATTGAAAACACTCTTCTACTTCTAAAAACTCATTGTGATCAAGTTGCTGCTGAGTGTGTTCGATGAATTCGATAGTTTGAGGTACCGCTACTGTCGAATTGTGAATCATTTTATCCTGGGAGGAAAAATTCCACAACCTCGGGTACTTGAGGGGAATTAATTCCTTAAGGACACTCCGTGAAGTTAGAGGACATGGTTCTTATTTTGTTTAATCTTATTTCTTTTAGATAACATATTTCTTTGATAATGTTTGTTGAACTTGTGTTGAAGGCGTTAAAAACTTCATTATTGTTCTTGAAAAGGTTTTGAACTTGTGTTGAAGTTTACTGTATAAACATACAGATTGTGTACCCAAAACAACATTATATGTGAACCATGCAAGTTGACATCTCCAGCTAGTACTCTTGCACTTTTACTTGTTTGTGTAATTTTCAAATTGACCTCGGGACTTCCTTCAAACACTTCAGTAAGACATCAAACAATGAAAAAAGCCTTGATGAAGTGTTGTGAACCATTGTGTTCAACATCGCCAGGTACTCTTGATTTCTACCCTTTTCCGTCATTTTCAAGTGAACCCAAGAGTTCCTCAAACATTTCAACAAGGCTTCAAACAATGAAGTAAGCCCTTATGAAATAATAAAATAAGACTTGATGAAGTGGTCAAGGGGATTCTAGGCAGTACCTTGATTGCTTTTTATGTAATCCGTTGCATTCAACATCTCCAATTAATACTCTTGCTTTTCAACCTATTTATGTATTTCTCAAAGTGAATCCGGGAGATCCCCCACACACTTCAGCGAGACTTCAAATAATGAAATAAGACCCCGTGAAGTAGTCAAGGGAACTCACGGGAACATCTTGAAAGATTTAGACATGAATCATTGTATTTATCATTTCCAACTAGTACTCTTGCACTTCTACTTATTCGTGTAATTTTCAAAATGAATTCGGTAGTTCCGCCAAACACTTCAATAGTTCTTCAAAAAATTAAGCGTTAATGAAGTGGTCAAGGAATCTCTAGAGAATACCTTAAGGGATTTATATGTGAACCACTATGTTCATCATCTCCATCAAGTACTCTCTTGCACTTTTACTTGTTTGTGTAATTTTCGAAAAAAAACTTGGGAGTTCCCCCAAACACTTCAGCAAGGCTTCAGACAAAGAAGTAAGCCTTCATGAAGTGGTCAAGAGAACTCTCAGGTACACCTTGATAGATTTATATGTGAAACATTGTGCTCATCATATCAAGCTAGTACTCTTGCACTCCTACTTCTTTGTGTAATTTTTTAAATGAACCCGGTGTAGACACCTAATTTTGTCCCTCCCCGATATCATTTTTACTCTTTTTTTTTACTCTCGTCTTACCACGTACCCTACCCTGTTTAATTATCCCTCCCACAAAAATACAAAAATAGCAAATATTCAATAAATCTCTAACCTTATCCTAACAAACTTTATCCTAACCACCTACCCTACTCCCTACCCTACCCCACATGACCCCCTCACACACACGTTTCTTTTTCCACTTTTGATAATATGTACATACAATGAGTAGGATATGCATACAAAAGCGGGCCCCACATCAAAAGAAAATTCATTCACCATTTCCATTTTAACATATATATATAAATACACACAGAAGCTTCCAAAATTGGGGGGACCGACTCACAAAAAACAATTCCACTCACCCTAACATAGACTAGACCTCACACCATTTTTTCTTTTCCTTCTTCTTCTTCTTCTTCTCACACAGAGCACACACACATATATACACGACACAACAATAATTTCAAGGGCATCTCTCAGATACATCATCACAAATAGAGAAAGGGATCCATCAATTATATAGAGGTGCAAAGGGTAGACACCATCACCTTCTTTCTTCTTTCTTTTGGGATTCACCTGCACACAGAGACGCTAATTTGAGAGAAAAGGGGATCTGGGTTTCTTCTTCTTCATCATCATTCCTGCACACACAGTAACCAACACACACACACGTACAGTGAGGAAAAATGGATGGAGTTTAAGGGAGATCAGATGAAAGAACAGTAAAATCCGATGAAAATCTCACCGAAAACACTACTGTCGTCGAGATCCGACCTGTACTTCGCTTTCTAGACGTTGTTTAAGCTCACCGGAGCTCCGACGTCTCAGCCCCTATTCAATTTGTCATCCAATTCATTCTTGATTTGATTCTGTCAAGGTCACTCCAGAATTATTTGGTTTTTCTTTCGGTTATCTTGATGCAACCTTCGTTTCGATTATTTGTGGGTATTTCGGACTTCTGTTCAACTCAGAATTTGGGGTTTATGATATTTTGAACCGGTGTTAGTCAACTCGTAAATTTGGAGTCGAGGTTTTCTATTCGGGTTCCAAGGTCGGGCTTCTTTAATTTTATTATCAACGAAAGTCGATTATCAAAAGGTCCATCTCTATAACTTTTGCTCCTTATTTTATTTTAATTTGGTATAACATGTTATGATTATGTGTGGGGTGATTATAATTATTTGACTTGGTTGATGTTTTGATTATGTGCTTAATGATGTGATTTCGTTAATATACGAGACGAATTTGAGTAATTTTGATAGTGCGATTGATAAAAAGAAAGTTGACGGTAGAAATTGAAAATTGACAAAAAGGATAGATTTGGATTAATTTTGATTTATTATTGATATGAAACGTGATAGATTTATGTCTTAAGTCGAAAATGGATAGGCAAATGATAGGCTTGGGTCGGCAAATTTAGGCATGATGGATTGATGGCATGTTTGAAATATGTGTTGGAATGGTTTTGTTTTATCGCATTTAATTCAATTGGACTCATTTGGCCGGGGAATGTCCCGAGGTACTTGTATCTATTCACCGGGGAATGCCCCTATGTATCATGTACGCAAAGGAGGTTCGTGATGAAGGCCCGAGGCATCGGGCAGAACATTGGAGCTTAGTCTAGGTCTAGTTTAAAATAGGATTTATATTTTCGTATTTTTCTATTTTTGGACTGTATAATTCGGACTGAAATCTAAATTTTGGATTATTTTGTTTTGGTTTGCTTGATTGATTGTTGTGCATGCTTTATGTGGTTTATACATTCGTGGTGTTAAATTAGCCGATATTGCTCCACCAAGCGACCGTGGTCAAACCACGGGATCGAGGGGTGCCTAACACCTTCCCCTCGTTCAACAGAATTTCTTAACCGGAATCTCTATTCGCAAACCAGTTTCAAGAGTCAAATCATTTTGAAAAGGATTTTCCAAAAGTGACTTGGCACACCGGTTTATGCCAAGTGGCGACTCTGAGTTTAAATGTAAATTGTCCTTTTTAAAACAAATTTTTAATTTTTTATCACTTAATAAAAACCCTTTCGAACATAAAATTAACCTTTTGGAGTTAAAAAAGGGGTGTGACAGCTCTGGCGACTCTGGTGGGGATGCTTTCAGAATCTGAGCTTTTTTTTTGGAGTCGTATCGGCTTTGTTTGGCATTACGAGTGTATAAGCATTATTTGTGATTTTTGTTTGTGTTTTCACTTTTGTGCGTTTTCGTGTTCTTTGTTTACAGTATTTATCCTATGTGTTACCGCTTTTATAGCTGACATCATGTGCATAACCCGAGTCATTCTTTCCGCAACAAGTCTCAGAGTGCACGTCGTGCGCATGAACTCTAGTTGACTCACCTTTATTTTAGGGGGGGAGCCGTTGGATGTATGGAGTAGGTGGAAAGCAAAACAACCACTATCGACCATATGCTCCCCCGAATGGCCTTGTTAGTAAACCACAACGTAGGTTATCCTTTAGGTCATTCTTATATGCATCATATTAAGACCTAGAGGGATCCACACGGCCCTTTGTAGGAAACTCACCTCTAAAGCATCCCTACGTGCTAAATGTTGCATCTCTGAGGGTAATGTGGTCATTTGATGGACCGATTTGGGGAAAGCATGTGTTAGAAGTAAAGTGTGTAGACAAGAAAGTGTTGAAAAAGAGAAAAAAGGTGAATAAAAAAAAAAGAGTTTCGTAGTTTATTTTTAGAGTTCTTTATGACATTTGTTTTTCACAATTCAAAAAATCAAAAAGATTTTTTACCTTTCGCACTCATTTTCTTAAAGACATCAAAAAGATCTTCCTTTACTACTCCTTTACCATGCATTCATAATTCAAAAATTCGAAAAAGATTTTTTTTACAGGAGCTTTTATAAAAGAAAAATGAAAAAAGTTGGTAAAAGTTTTGTAGATTTCTTCTAACAAAAATGCCAAAAATATTTTTCTTTCGTAGTTGTTGGTGTCAGTTTTATGTGAAGTTTCAAATTGAAAATCCCAAAAAGATTTTATTCGTCTGTCTTTGGTCGTGTCTCTTAAGTTAGTGTCAATCTGTCAGTGAATCCTTAATTGTCCAAATTGGACGAACTACGCAACCCTGATTCTCCTCTTTCGGGATGTAAGATACGTAGGCAGCCTATTGTTGGTTCGGGGATAGTATTTAAAAAAAAATTCAAAAAGATTTTCTTCACTCTTCACTTAGAGTAGGTGTTTCATATACATCTCTAAAACAAAACTACAAAAAGATTTTTCTTTAATAGGTTCAAGTTCCATTTTCATATGAAATTTAAAACTGAAAACCCAAAAAGATTTTCTTTCTCACTTTGTATAGGGATGTTAAAGCTGAAAAATTCAAAAATATTTTCGTCAATTCTTTTGACAAATTGTTATTTTCTTTTCTTCTTAAAGTTTCGAGAAAAAAAAGAAAAAAGAGTTCAATTGGCCATTTTGGCACGACTTCACGAACTACGCACACCTGATTCTCCTCTCTCGGGGGTGAGATACGTAGGCGCCCTTCTTGGGTTCGGTGATCTTTTCAAAAAAAACAAAAAGAAAAAAGAGAGGTTTTGAAAAATATTGAACTTTTACATATTTGTTGCCTCTTGTTCAGTTAGTTTAAGGTGGTCTGTTTGTGGCTTCCTGGCTGGTCCTCCATATCACACTAAATCCAAGAAAGGTTTAGTTGTGTCCAACAAGGATATAGAGAGTGGCACCATGATGAAACAAGGAGTCAGAAAATTGAGAGTTTAAAGAAAGAAAATTTGAGACTGAGACAACAAATTATGGAAATGTACCGAGCTTGGGCCAGTAGGCTTCCTCCACCCCCGTTTCCCACTTTTGACCCTGCAAATACCTTGAGTCTTCCACCAAAATCGCAAAGTCAGTTTCCTACTGTTGTTGATGCACCGTAGCATGCCTCAGAATCCATTCCACGTCAAATGCACCTCAATACTTTCACCACTCTTTCTTTAGCTCCTCAGTATAAGTCTACCACATTCATAGCACCACATACCGTCTGTGCTTTTGTAGCTCAACCTTCTACTAAGACTTCCACTTTGGCTATCAATCCAACGATTGTGCTTCCCCAGTCCACTAGTGAATCCATGCTCAATACTCTTGATGATCATTGTTATACTCTTGAGCCTACCGTTAAATTAAGGGGACCGCCAAAATTTCTTACTAAGAAGCCTAGCATGCTAGAAGAGCTACAAAAAGTGGTTGTTAAAGTTAAGAGTGTAGAAAATGATATGAAAAATTCTCCTGGACTTATGGGCTATGAAGATGTTTCATATAAAAACTGGGGCATATCTTCAAGTGTTAACCTTTCTCCCAACTTTGAGACATCAAAATTTGGGGAGCCTGATGGACAGAAGGATTCTGTGAAACATTTGGGACGACATTGCAATCAACCAAGGGAAACTGAAGGAAAGAAGAAGGAAAACACACCTATTGTCATGCCAGGGACAAAGTAGAGTTTGAGAGGTCCAACCCACCAATACTGTCATCCTCAATCCCGAGCTTACATATTAGATCCACATAACCACTTGCAACAAGGTTTCTTTCCCCAAAATCCAAGAAATGCCATTCCACTTCCTCAATATCCTTTGAACAATGCACAATTGTATGCTCATCCATCTTCTTATCCACAATGGCATAAACCTATCCCTCAACATCGTCCTCAACCTCCATAAATTTACCAAGGAACCTCTAAATCCAAGTTTCATTCGAGGCCAGAGTTCGCAAAGAGGAGGAAGGAAAAAGATAATTTCACCCCTATTGGGAAATCCTATGCCAGTTTATTCCAGAGATTGGTATAGCAGGGCATGATCACTCCTCTCCTTGGGTATATTCCTGACCCACATTCAAGAAGTTTTAATCCTAATGTACGATGTGCGTATCATTCTGATGTTCAGGGTCACAGTATTGAAGATTGTCGTGCTTTGAAAAGAGAAATTAAAAAGATGATTCAAGATAAATCAATTATGGTGCAGAACTTTGACAGTGAGAAAAGATCTAGTCATGCTGATATGCAAACCAGTGGCTAAGATGTCAGGCTGAGCAATTGAGAAGTCACCCTTCCCTACTAGGAAGAGGTCTGGTAGTTTTTTTATTTATTTTTTGTTATCCGAATTATTTCAGGGTTGTAGTTCGGGATCTATCTTATTTTATCCCTTTGTCGTTATGTTCAAACCCTTCTATCTTTCATTTTTATTAAATGAAGTGTCCCATTTTTCTTTGTGTTTTAAATGTGTTATTTGTTTGTTTTCTTTACATAGTACATTTTATGTTGACTCTAGTGACATGACATGCTAGTGAAATTTACAGCCAGATCTTAAAATCCAGTTTAAGTATGACAATTGAATCAGAGAGTTAAAGTTAGAAAAAGAGAGCGTTTGAGAAAATAGTAGAGTGCTGAGACATTTGGTGACAAGTTCAAGCCTTCTTTGAAAATTAAGGCCATTTATTTTGAGAATCACAAGAATAACTTGGTCATCAATTGAAAGACATATCTTAATTAGGTCAAACAGTGTCTGCGTGATCCTATCAAGAGGAGCAAAAAGAAAATCAGCTCCACAAAATCATGAGCCATTCAATGTAAGAAATGTACAACAAAGGTGGAGTTGTATGCTAGAAAAGCGCAAAAGAAGTAGTGACGCACAGACTCAGTCAAAGTTAATATTGTAAAAGATGTCGCACATGATCTTCATCTCCAACTTTAAAATTGAATGTTATGTATTTGTATTTTCAAAGATTGATATATCGAAGGCATTTCATTCTGTTATCCAAATATTGTGTCATCCTTCGTTTATCCCATTTGAGCCTTAGTTTTATTTTCTTTCATACACCTCTTTTGAAATCAAGATAGAGTCAACAAAACTCAAAGAAAAAGTGTCGAGCAAAACAGTAGAGTCAGAAAAACTTCAGAAAAAAAACAAAAGAGAAGAAAAAGAAGAAGAAAATACGACCAAAAAGAAAGTAAAGAGAAGAGTGTCAAGAAAAATAAAGTCAGAAAGTTTCAAAGAAAAAAAAAGTCAATAAAGGAAAAAAAAGAGGAAGGAAATCAGAATCAAGCAAAAGAATAAGTTGCCAGAACTACACATGACCTGATTCTCCTCTCTCGAGGGTGAGATACGTAGGCTGCCCTACCTTGGGCTCGGTCCAACCAAATAAAAAATTTAGAATTGCCTAGTAAAAAACTAGGGCATGAGTTAATCCTCATTGTTTAAGTTGATCCCAAAGTCAAAAGAAATTGGGGCATGAGTTAATCCACATTGTTTGAGTCGATTCCAAAAGTTGTAAGTCCTACCCTACTTTAAGTGTCGTTTGGGCCCCATGTCATCCTTTCTTTCTAACCCTATCCAAAAGCCAAGTTACAATCAAAGAAAGACCTTCAGATCAATCTTTGAGAATGTTAAGGCTAAGCATGCAAGGGATATGATGATGCATTTTGGGAACTACTTGTCTTCCTCAGCATAGGGAATCAGGAGAAAAATAAAAATGAGAGAGTATTATTGGTGAAAACCCTCACGGGCACCATAAGGCGATGGTAATTTGAGAGAAATAAAATGAGAGAGCCTTATTGGTGAAAATCCTCACGGGCACCATAAGGCGATGGTGAGTTGAGAGAAATGAAAAGAAGAGAGTCTTACTGGTGAATAACCCTCACAGACACCATAGGAAAATGATGAGCAGAGAGAAAGAAAATGAGAGAGGCTTGTTGGGGAAAACCTTGCAAGGTGCCACTAGCTGAAGGAGCTCTTCGAATGCAATGGGTCCAAGCAAGTAACTCAGTTTCAGAGTCATTAACTCAAGAACAACTGGTAGAAAGTTTGAATGGAAAGATCAGACAGCTTAATCCAAAATACATGGCATAATCATTAGAGTTGACTGTCATTTCTAGATAAATTTTTCATTTCTTTGTTTCAAATGGGGACATTTATTGTCTTTGCTTTCTTTTCTTTATCTTTACTTTATTTTCTTGAGTCAGTTATTCAAATAGAAAATCATTGTCATTTTTTTTCTTGTCGTTGAGTCAAGTCCATATCAAAAAGAGTGAGAAAAGATTTCAAAACTGGCTACCAGCTTCTTCGATTGCACAAAGCAAGACAAAAGGTCAACACATGAAAGAGACATGATTACGATCCAAAATAAGGCATGCAGAAAGTTTTATCAACAGACAAGTCGGGAAACTCATGGAAATACCAAGGTTTAAAGGGGTTTATTTGAGAAACATGACAAAGCAGAAATACTGTGTTTGTTTCAAAGTCACTCTTAATAAGCTGAGTTTGGGTCAATGATACAGCAAGTCAATGACATATGCTAATGGTTGGAAGCAAAGCTAAATGTGACGGGGGCAGGAGCAATTTCCTCAAAAGCCAAAGCCATAAACTAGCCACCATATTTTTAAACTCACAAGTTTTCTTTGTATGTAACAGGAATACATGTTGCATTCAGATCAAGGATTTCAGAGCCTACACATCAAAGACCGTAATTTCTCACCTCAACAAATGCAAGAGGCAAGGTTGCTTCACAGGTTTGGTAATCAAAACCATGGTAAAACTCATAATTCAAGATCTCTAGGAGACACACTTCCTTATTTTGGTAATTCAAGCAGCATTGGTAAGGAGACACACTTCCTTGTTTTGATAATTCAAACAACATTGGTAAGGAAACACACTTCCTTGATTGGGTAATTCGAATTTTGCTTCTTAGGTAATGCACTTCCTAACTTAAGTCTTGATTCCTAGAAGACGTACCTTTTAGTCGAGTCATCCCCTTTAATTCCTATAAGACGTATATTTTAGTCGAGTCATTTCTATTGATTCCTATAAGACGTACCTTTTAGTCGAGTCATTCCCTTTGATTCCTAGAAGACGTACCTTTTAGTCGAGTCATTCCTATTGATTCCTATAAGATGTACCTTTTAGTCGAGTCATTCTCTTTGATCCCTAGAAGACGTACCTTTTAGTCGAGTCATCCCCTTGGATTCCTATAAGATGTACCTTTTAGTCGAGTCATCCCCTTTGATTCCTAGAAGACGTACCTTTTAGTCGAGTCATTCCTATTGATTCCTATAAGACATACTTTTTAGTCGAGTCATCCCCTTTGATTCCTATAAGATGTACCTTTTAGTCGAATCATCCCATTTGATTCCTATAAGACGTACCTTTTAGTCGAGTCATTCCTATTGATTCCTATAAGACGTACCTTTTAGTCGAGTCATTCCCTTTGATTCCTAGAAAACGTACCTTTTAGTCGAGTCATCCCCTTTGATTCCTATAAGACGTACCTTTTAGTCGAGTCATCCCCTTTGACTCCTATAAGACGTACCTTTTAGTCGAGTCATCCCCTTTGATTCCTATAAGACGTATCTTTTAGTCAAGTCATTCCTATTGATTCCTATAAGACGTACCTTTTAGTCGATTCATTTCCTTTGATTCCTAGAAGACGTACCTTTTAGTCGAGTCATTCCCTTTGATTCCTATAAGATGTACCTTTTAGTCGAGTCGCTCCTTTGATTCCTATAAGACGTACCTTCAAGTCGAGTCATTTCCCTTGACCCCTATAAGACGTACCTTTTAGTCGAGTCATTCCTTTTGATTCCTATAAGACGTACCTTTTAGTCGAGTCATCTCTTTTGATTCCTATAAGACGTACCTTTTAGTTGAGTCATTCCAATTAACTCATAGAAAATGCATTTCTTTGTTTGGGATAATTTTCTTTTCAGTTTTGATGTGATTTCTGGAGCATGCCCGAAGCACAGGGCGAATAAATGGAAAACCAAGCAACAAGGTGAATAAATTGAAAGTTAAACAGATTGAAAAATAGCAAGTCAGGAGCTCGCCTGAAGAACAGGGTGATGAAATTAAAAGTCAGGAGCCCGCTTGAAGAACATGGTAATAAAATGGCAAGTCAGGAGTCCGCCTGAAGAATAGGGTGATGAAATGAAAAGTCAAGTAATAATGTTAAGAGATTGAAATTCAAGCAATAAGGTGAAGAAGTTGAAAGCCAAGAAACAAGGTGAAGAAATTGAAAGTTAACAAATTAAAAAATAGCAAGTCAGGAGCCCACCTGGAGAATAGGGTGAAGAAATTGAAAGGCAAGCAACAAGTTGAAGAAATTGCAAGTCAGGAGCCCGCCTGAAGAATAGGGTGATGAAGTAACGAGTCAAGAGTCCAACAGAAGCTGCATAGATAGGATTTTTGTAATTTTATTTATATTTTTAACTTGTAATTTTCATTTTTGATGTAATGACAGAGCCGCGGACCGAAACCTCGATGGAACCTCACTCGCTCACCAAATCGGTATAGTCCCTCTCCTTCCAATCCTTTGACATACCTGTCACTTGATTCCCTCATAACTTGGGTAGGTAGGATGTCCTAAGTCAGGACTCGGTTGTCCTTCTTTCTGTTTCTTCCTTTGAATAATGGACGGGACAAAGTTTTGTCTCATTGTCTACTTCTTTGTTTGAAAACACTTCGTGTTTACATTCAAAGGGGGCATAATGTAGACACCTAATTTTGTCCCTTCCCGATATCATTTTTACTTATATTTTTTACTCTCATCTTACCACGTACCCTACCCTGTTTAATTATCCCTCCCACAAAAATAGAAAATATTCAATAAATCTCTAACCTTATCCTAACAAACTTTATCCTAACCACCTACCCCACTCCCTACCCTACCCCACATGACCTCCCAATACATATGTTTCTTTTTCCACTTTTGATAATATGTACATACAATGAGGAGGATATGCATACAAAAATGAGCCCCACATCAAAAGAAAATTCATTCACCATTTCCATTTTAACATATATATATATACACACACAGAAGCTTCCAAAATTGGGGGGAACGACTCACAAAAAACAATTCCACTCACCCTAACATAGACTAGATCTCATGCCATTTTTTCTTTTCCTTCTTCTTCTTCTTCTTCTTCTTCTCACACAGAGCACACACGCATATATACACGACACAACAATAATTTCAAGGGAATCTCTCAGATACACCATCATAAACAGAGAAAGGGGATCCATCAATTATATAGAGGTGCAAAGGGTAGACACCATCACCTCCTTTCTTCTTTCTTTTGGGATTCACCTGCACACAGAGACGCGAATTTGAGAGAAAAGGGGATCTGGGTTTCTTCTTCTTCACCATCATTCCCGCACACACAGTAACTAGCACACACACTCGTACAGTGAGGAAAAATGGATGAAGTTTAAGGGAGATCAGACGAAAGAACAGTAAAATCCGGTGAAAATCTCACCGAAAACACTACTGTCGTCGACATCCGACCTGTACTTCACTTTCTAGACGTTGTTTAAGCTCACCGGAGCTCCGACGTCTCAGCCCCTATTCAATTTGTCATCCAATTCGTTCTTGATTTGATTCTGTCAAGGTCACTCCGGAATTATATGGTTTTTTCTTTCGGTTATCTTGACGCAACCTTCGTTTCGATTGTCTGTGAGTATTTCGGACTTCTGTTCAACTCAGAATTTGGGGGTTATGATATTTTAAACCGGCGTTAGTCAACTCATGAATTTGGAGTCGAGGTTTTCTATTCGGGTTCCAAGGTCGGGCTTCTTTAATTTTTATTATCAACAAAAGTCAATTATCGGAAGGTCCATCTCTACAACTTTTACTCCTTATTTTATTTTAATTTGGTATAACATGTTATGATTATGTGTGGGGTGATTATAATTATTTGACTTGGTTGATGTTTTGATTATGTGCTTATGATGTGATTTCGTTAATATACGGGACAAATTTGAGTAATTTTGATAGTGCGATTGATAAAAAGGAAGTTGACGGTAGAAATTGAAAATTGACAAAAGGGATAGATTTGGATTAATTTTGATTTATTATTGATATGACACGTGATAGATTTATGTCTTAAGTCGAGAATGGATAGGCAAATGATAGGCTTGGGTCGGCAAATTTAGGCATGATGGATTGATGGCATGTTTGAAATATGTGTTGGAATGGTTTTGTTTTATCGCATTTAATTCAATTAGACTCATTTGGCCGGAGAATGCCCCGAGGTACTTGTATCTATTCACCGGGGAATGCTCCGATGTATCATGTACGCAAAGGAGGTTCGTGATGAAGGCCCAAGGCATCGGGTAGAGCATTGGAGCTTAGTCTAGGTCTAGTTTAGAATAAGATTTATATTTTCGTATTTTTCTATTTTTGGACTGTATAATTCGGACTGAACTCTAAATTTTGGATTGTTTTGTTTTGGTTTGCTTGATTGATTGTTGTGCATGCTTTGTGTGGTTTATACATTCGTGGTGTTAAATTAGCCGATATTGCTCCACCAAGCGACCGTGGTCAAACCACGGGATCGAGGGGTGCCTAACCCCTTCCCCTCGGTCAACAGAATTTCTTAACCGGAATCTCTATTCGTAAACCAGTTTCAAGAGTCAAATCATTTTGAAAAGGATTTTCCAAAGGTGACTTGGCACACCGGTTTATGCCAAGTGGCGACTCTGAGTTTAAATGTAAATTGTCCTTTTCGAAATAAATTTTTAATTTTTTGTCACTTAATAAAAACCCTTTCGAACATAAAATTAATCTTTTGGAGTTAAAAAAGGGGTGTGACACCTGGTAGTTCCCTGAAACACTTCAGCAAGGCATCAAATAATGAAATAAACCTTGATGAACTGGTAAAGGGAACTCCAGGGAACACCATGATAGATTTATATTTAAACCATTGTGTTTCAACATCTCTAGCTAGTACTCTTACATTTCTACCTATTTGTGTAATTTTCAAAGTGAACCCAGGAGTTCCCCCAAACACTTCAGCAGGACTTCAAACGACGAAGTAAGCCCTCATGAAGTAGTCAAGTGAACTCTCAGGCATACCTTGATAGATTTAGACACGAATCATTGCATTCACCTTCTCCAGCTAGTATTCTTCTACTTCTACTAGTTTGTCTAATTTTCGAAGTGAACCCGGGGGTTCCCAAACATTTCAACAGGGCTTCAAACAATGAAGTAATCCCTCATGAAGTGTTCACGGGAACTCTTAGGAACATCTTGATAGATTTATACGTGAAACAGTATGCCCATCATTTCCAGCTAATGCTCTTCCACTTCTTCTTGTTTGTGTAATTTTCAAAGTGAACCCGAGAGTTCCCCAAACACTTCAGCAAGGCATCAAACAATGAAATAAGCCTTGATGAATTGTCAAGGGAACTCCAGAGAACACCTTGATAGATTTATATGTGAACCATTGTATTCAACATCTCCAGCTAGTAATCTTGCATTACCCCCCGTTTGGATAATTTTCAAAGTGAAACCAGGAGTTCCCCCAAACACTTCAGCAGGGCTTCAAACAACGAAGTAAGCCCTCGTGAAGTGGTCAAGGGAACTCTCAGAAACACCTTGATAGATTTATACGTGAACCGTTGTGCTCATCATATCCGACTAGTACTCTTGCACTTCTACTTATTTGTGCAATTTTTAACGCAAACACGGTTGTTCCCCAAACACTTCCGTAAGAGTTTTAAACAATGAAGTAAGCCCTCATGAAGACCTTTTGAGTTGGTAGACTTGAGAACTAATTTTGTTCACCGATCATGTTCAAGTATAGTACTCTTGCACTTCTGCTTGTTTGTCTAATCTTAGCTTTGTTACAACATACACTCCTCTTTATATATTGTGTTTACAAGAAAACTCAATGCCAAATGTGAAAGTAGTGTTTTAACTGCGATATGGGGTGACACTGCATTGAATCTGGCTACAAATGTAGGCAATATTAAAGTTTGGGAATTTCAGGAAAAAAGAGTAATATATTCCTTCTTCTGACCTTTGTTCTTTTATCCCATATTGTACTTTTCCCTTTTTCTTTTCATGTCTTAATGTTTGGGTGATGGCTACACTTGCTAATTCTTAGTTATAACTTGTGATACTATGTGCAAATCTAATTAGTTACCATCTTCATGTTTTTGTTTCCTCTCATGAATTTTGATTATGGATTTAGAATTTAAAATTTGTTTAATTTTAATAGTTTTTCATTTGTTTAGTAGATTTGTCACTGCTTGCACTGTTTTAGATAATAAGGGTGCTTGTGATTGATATTTTGAAATTAATCATTTTCTTTAATTTGACTGTTATAATTGTACGATTTTTTCAGAATTTTTTTTGTATGTCAGTTTTCTTTTAAATAAATTCAATGAATCATACAATAATTCGCATTAAGATTTTTAAATTTAAAGAATCATATAATAATTCTCAAAGAAATATTTTGGATAACAATGCAGATCTTAAGTCAATAGTAAAATTTCAAGAAGTATATTCTAAGCCTATTGTGCCAAGGAAAATTTCTCCATCAGAATTCAGAAAGGATGTTTACCTAACTATAAATTCACCAAACCTAAAAGACTTTTTTCAGAAAGGATACTAGAAACAAAAGGTTTTTTTACCCCAAATTAATGAAAAAATTTGTATTATAAAATATAATTTCTCACTTATTTTCCATCAAATCAGTTCACTGAGAAAACACATGGTGGATAACGTATTTTTATTGAGATATTCGGAAGCTTCCTAATATTTTCGTGTGAAAATATTTTTTTTTTTCTCACAAACTCAGTCAAAATATTGTAAGAATAGCCACTAACATTTTTCAATGGGAAATTTCAACGGAAACTAGTGATCTTTTAGTAGTGGAGTTTTAAGATAGTTTTGCTCCAATTTAAGTATTTTTAGTTTGACAAAATACAAAGTCTAAAAAAAAAAAAAGAGACTTTTGAATCTTACGGTCTTAAATTAAAAATGTGTGTAGTTTTTTAATTTACATTGTGGGGGTCTTAGACATGTCATGTAGAATATTGAAATGAACAAATGTTCTAAAAGTAAAGATGAGACACCCTTTTTGGAATTATAATGCGTACCTATTTTGGCAAAAAAAAGTGTAGCGGTAAATTATCCCTCCGTCTCAAATTATCTGTTATTATTCTCTTTTACACGCCTCTTTAATAATGACGAAGGGATTTTAACTATTTTATATTTTATTGGTAATATATTTGAATAATTTTAATATCAACCATAATAAGGGTGTTTATAGTCATCGTAAATAATAACTACTAATGTTAATAATTTAACTATTAAGAGTATCACCACATATTATATGTAGTTTTTTTTTTCCTTCCAATGTAAGAATTTTCCCCATTGGTAGGAGCATAGATTCGTTGAGATTTTGATTCCTTGCTTCTAAAACTAAGTTGCAAAAGAAAAGCTTAAGGATAACTTAGCAAGCCAATTTCTTCTAGTCACTAACTAATAGTAATTATCTTAAAAAGACATTTTTTTTATTTCAATTTTCTTCATCAAAGAAAATAACCTCTTGAGATAATAACTATTAGTTGAGTGACCATATGAGAAATCAATTCATAATTTGACGTTAATAAACGACCAATATATTTCTCTAAAGATGGGAATTTTCTTTCACTAATCCCATAAGAACAACCTTCTTTTCTTAAATAATAACGTATGACCAAACCAACACCCTTAACCATCAGCAATCCAACTAACCAGTACTTAAAACAGTCAATCTTACAACAAATTCAAATTTAAAAAACCATATATATGTTCAAGCAATAGTAAAATATTTATTAATTATTCAAATTAAACCAATAAATTCAATAAACGACCCCTAGATTAGCCAGAAAATTTTATTTAGACAACTTAGAATTTACCATTCTTGGTAAGAGGACAAGTTGGACAACCTATGTTCTAATGTTCCTCTCTAACCAATTTTTATGCAATTAAAGTGAAACATATGCTTGCAAGGCATATTTATAATTGAGGACCCAGCTCCAAAAATGCCTTCTTTAGATATTTTGCAATTTTTAGTGAGAAGTATGGGTGTCAAACGGGCTGGTTAAAACCGGCCCGAGCTGGCCCACATAATTAAATCGGCCCGATTTGACCCGGCCCGGTAAGCTCAAGGGCTTTAGGGGTCCCGGTCCGGTTGGGTTTTTTATTTGGGCCCGGTTAACCCGGACCCAACCCGATTTGGGCCCGTCGGTTAACCGGCCCAGCCCGGCCCGGTCAAGGCTTTTTTTTTTTTTTCTTTTTTTGAAAATTCAGAATTTCACAAACTGAAATTAAAAACTTAGTTTTAATACATTATTAATTTACTATCAAGTATTATTAATTTATTATATTAAGTAGTATATGTTTTATACTTTTATTTAAAGTAGTGTATATATTGAATGGTATATATATATATATATCTGTGTGTATATCTTCTAAATCTAAAGTAGTATATATTTAACTTATACATGTGTATATGTTTTATAAATTAGTATATAACTATATATATATATATATATATATATATATATATATATATTTATATATATATTGTAGTGTATGTTTTATTTAAAGTAGTGAATATATTGAATGATATATATATATGTGTATATATCTTCTATAGATGAGTATATTTAATGTATACGTTATGTATATGGTTTATAAATTAGTATATAACTATATATATATATAAATATTGTAGTATATATTTTATTTAAACTAGTACATATATATTGAATGGTGTGTATATATCTTCTATAGACGTATATATTTAACGTATCCAAGTGTATATGTTTTACAAATTAGTATATAACTATACAAATATATTATAGTATATGTCATTTAAAGTATTACATATACATAGAATAGAGTGTATATATGTGAATAGATCTTCTATAGACGTGTATATTTAACGTATACATGTGTATATATTTTATAAATTAGTATATAACTATACAAATATATATTGTAATGTATATATACTGTAGTATATCTCATTTAAAGTATTACATATACATAGAATAGAGTGTATATATGTGAATAGATCTTCTATAAATGTGTATATTTAACGTATACATGTGTATATATTTTATAAATTAGTATATAACTATACAAATATATATTGTAATGTGTATATATTGTAGTATATTTCATTTAAAGTATTACATATACATAGAATAGATTGTATATATGTGAATAGATCTTCTATAGACGTGTATATTTAACGTATACATGTGTATATGTTTTATAAATTAGTATATAACTATACAAATATATATTGTAATGTATATATATTATAGTATATTTCATTTAAAGTATTACATATACATAGAATAGAGTGTATATATGTGAATAGATCTTCTATAGACATGTATATTTAACGTATACATGTGTATATATTTTATTAATTAGTATATAACTATACAAATATATATTGTAATGTATATATATTGTAGTATATCTCATTTAAAGTATTACATATACATAGAGTGTATATATGTGAATAGATCTTCTATAGACGTGTATATTTAATATATACATGTGTATATATTTTATAAATTAGTATATAACTATACAAATATATATTGTAATGTATATATATTATAGTATATTTCATTTAAAGTATTACATATACATAGAATAGAGTGTATATATGTGAATAGATCTTCTATAGACGTGTATATTTAACGTATACATGAGTATATATTTTATAAATTAGTATATAACTATACAAATATATATTGTAATGTATATATATTGTAGTATATTTCATTTAAAGTATTACATATACATAGAATAGAGTGTATATATGTGAATAGATCTTCTATAGACGTGTATATTTAACGTATACATGAGTATATATTTTATAAATTAGTATATAACTATACAAATATATATTGTAATGTATATATATTGTAGTATATTTCATTTAAAGTATTACATATACATAGAATAGAGTGTATATATGTGAATAGATCTTCTATAAACGTGTATATTTAACGTATACATGAGTATATATTTTATAAATTAGTATATAACTATACAAATATATATTGTAATGTATATATATTATAGTATATTTCATTTAAAGTATTACATATACATAGAATAGAGTGTATATATGTGAATGGATCTTCTATAGAAGTGTATATTTAACGTATACATGTGTATATATTTTATAAATTAGTATATAACTATACAAATATATATTGTAATGTATAACTTTATAGTATATTTCATTTAAAGTATTACATATACATAGAATAGAGTGTATATATGTGGATAGATCTTCTATAGACGTGTATATTTAACGTATACATGTGTATATGTTTTATAAATTAGTATATAACTATACAAATATATATTGTAATGTATATATATTATAGTATATTTCATTTAAAGTATTACATATACATAGATTAGAGTGTATATATGTGAATAGATCTTCTATAGACGTGTATATTTAACGTATACATGTGTATATATATATAATTATATATATATATATATATTGTAGTATATTTTATTTAAAGTTTAAAGTAGTACATATATATTTGGATGGTGCGTATATATGTGTAATTGTGTATATGTGTATATATTTTTTAAATTCTAATGTAGTATATACTATATATATAATGTATATATATTGTTTAATGTATTTATAATGTATATAAATGGGTATATATAATGTATATTGAAAAAAAGTTTTTTTTTAATATTTTTGACCGGTTTTTTAATCGGGTTTGACCGGGTTGGGTTAAGTGGGCCGGGTTAGGGTGGTTTTTGATTTTTTTACCGTTGGGCCCGGCCCGGCCCACTTAGACCCCAACCCGGCCCCGGCCCTCAACCCGGTTAAATAACACGGGCCGATTTTGGGTTGGCCCGGCCCGGCCCACTTGACAGCCATAGTGAGAAGAGTACTTCCCATGTCGTTCCTATCATTCTTATTTATTTGATTGTACTTATGAGAAGAAACCACGGGATCAAGGGGTGCATTACACCTTTCCTACGATCAACAAAATTTCTTAATGGAAATTTCTGTTCGTGGATCAGTTTTAAGAATCACATGCTTTGAAAAGGATTTCTAGGTGACTTGGCACACCAAAATTCAATGTCAAATGACGACTCTAATTTTTAATCTAGATACCTTTTTGAAAAATCTTTAATTATTTTCGTATTTGAAAACTCTTTTTGAACTTGAATAAAATCTTTTGATAAAACAGAGGTGCGACAATAATTTTAAACTTGCCTGATAGAATGCTGAAATTAATAAAATTACTAAATATAGAAAAAAAAAATACTCCTTCGTCCCAAATTACCCTTTCCAAATTTCCTATTTGATTTCTCATTTTACTTGTCTTTTTTCAGTAATCAAGAAGAGACAATTTTTTTTTCCATGTTTTACCCTTTGCATTAATTAATTTTTCTTCAAATTAAAATGTAAACATCATTTAATAGGGGTACTATGGTAAACTAGCCATGTTATTGATTATTTTTCTTAATCAATGTGACATCTCAATTTGGGATGGATAATTTGGGACGGAGGGACTACTCGTTTTCAAACTGTAAAAAGTAAAAAAAAAAAGATACGGATGAGGGAGTAATTAATATCCTTTATAACACCACGAATTTAAGAGTCACAATTGTGTGTTGAATTCAAAAAATGGAATCACATTTTGTAACAAGTTTCTACACGATCATGTTCTACAGATTGTACTATATGTAAGAATATTCTGGCAAAATATATCCTAGCTTACAAATAGTTTTTAGTGAATTAGTGAAGTTAAAATTTTTGAATTGATTCAAACAATAAAAAAGAAAATTATAATACGTACCTTTTGCGGCTGAAAAAGGTGTATTGTAGATCAATTATTATATAAAAAAAATTAGTATTTTGGTCTGTAATAATTCTTATCCTTCATCTAGCCACTGGATTAGCCTAAATTCAAAAACCACATTAATCTTTTCCATCCATTCCTCTTACTTTATCATTTTCTTTTAATTATTTAAATGCGAGAGTTAATATCATTGGTGATGACTAAACATTTTATTTTATTTCAGTATGTAATAATAACGGCATTTTTTGGGCCAAACTATTAGCAGCATGAACAAAATTTTTAGCTAAACTATTAAAAACATGCATATTTTGCACATGCAGTTAAAGTTGGGCAACCTATGTTTCTCTCAAACCAATTTTTCATGCAGTTAAAGTGAAACATATGCTTGCATGACATCTTTATGATTGGAGCTCCAAAATGGCTTCTTCACATATTTTGCAGTTCTTAGTGAGAAGAGTACTGCCATGGCATTCCTATCATTCTTATTTATTTGCTTGTACTTGTGAGACATATGAAACTTGACACCGAGTTTCAACACGTAACGATCATCAACGAGCATGGTCCGATTGCTATATTTATGTGCCAATTCGATCAACTCATCAACAATCACTTTGCATCTGAAGAGTGGGAATTGACAATTTATCAGTTGGTTATATGTGGCTAGACGAGTTTTTTCTGGGTTCTTGAAATATTGAGATTCTATTGTGATAGAAGTTTGAGATTTGTGGACGCTCGCAACTTCTCTTCTTTTCACCATAAAGATTACGTCAAATATGTTCTACTTTGCAAATCAACTGGATTTCAACTATTGCATAGGAAGGTGGAGGATTTTTGGAATTCTTGTGTTTCGTTTTATAGACAGTGTAATGCAATTTAGGCTCATCGTAAGCAAAAATCTCCATGCTAAATTAACTTGATAAAAGATTGATAGGTGGATCAAAAGATTGTTGTGGGTTAGGAATTTATAGATATTCCAATCCTAAAGTTGCTCTGAGAAGGATTTAAGTGTTTTACTAGACCTATTAAGTACAACTAGCAAAGATACATACATGAACTAGGATTAATATACAAAAGTACAACTAGCAAATATCCCATGAGTCTTCCATGGGATTGTTAAAGAGAATGGATCAGACATCCATGGGGTTGTTAAAGAGAATTAATGGAGGTAATTGAAGAAGAATGTAGGAATGATGATTTGTGTGATTTGTCTGGACAAAATTGGGAAGGAGAAGGAGGAGTTGTTGTGCCTGTCTTGTTCATATTTATTTCAGGGAGATTTCATTATGGATTGGTTGGAGATTGGTCATTGTTGACCTATTTGCCGTTACGAGGAGCCAAGTGCCAACTGAAGAGTATTCTGCGTCGTCATTAGTTATGTTGAGTTGTTGTATTTTTTGTGTAATTTTCAACTATGTAAATTTTATTTTTAAAAATCAATTAGTTCACGATTCGAGCCGATGTCCTGGCCGTGACGGGCATCTCGAACCACGAAAACCCGAGAATTCCCTTAGCATACTATCATAAGCATAATCCATACATAATCAAAGTGTGAAAGCTATAATAAAATTCAAGGGAACTTATAATACAAACAATGTCAACAAAATATGACAATACAATACCCAAATTTTGTCTACGAAGCCTCTACTGAATTGCTAGCCAATCTAGACCAAGACAAGGCCCCCAGCCGGATCATAAGACAACTGAACTAACATAAGAATAGAATGCCTTTCGAAGAAAGGGATCGGAGGCTCACCAACTCTGGAGTTCAGGAAGTAATCTATTGATGAGCTGGACAACAAAAATCTACCTCAGAACCTGAAATATAGGGGGTCAATACTCGAAAATACTGGTAAGTAGAACAATCCAAAAATAACATATATTTTTATACAACATAGGTGAGAGCATTTCATAAAGCAATTTAGCATAAGATGAATGAAAACACATGAGCATAATTTAAGAAGCTTCAATTCGTGTTTGTAAAACATTTCTTGTAAATCATGAACTCAACTCTTCACTTTAATCCTGAGCTAGATGGTACACCCTACAAGTCTATTATCCCATGGCTATATGGGATCCGCCATTAACTCGGCGGCCAAGCCTCCAATCCAAGGTTGCCGCAAGGATTGGAGTATCATAAGGGGGGACACGCAAGATCACAAAGCAGCGTGCCATAATCCCCAGTTAAGTCAACATGTCATGGTAGTGCATAAGATCATAAAGCAGGACTCCTAACCATACTCCCAAATTGGGACGACATGAATCAAAAGTACACAAGATCACAAAGCAGGGTACAATATCCCGCATCAACAAATTACGGTTTTCAGCGATGAGTCTTTCAACTCGTGCTTTCTTAGGGTAACCATCTAACTCTCTTTAAGCCTAATTTTAATCTCTTAAAACCATGCTTCATACTCAAAATATTGATTTCTTTCATATTAAGGGCACTCCATAATAGGTATCGTCATACCTAGACTTGCAAGCCATATCATATCAAAACCATAGCCCTTCTCATTCAAAATTATGCAAATGACCACCAAAAGATTTATCAATTCACACAAGAGTTTTTATTTTCAAAAGCATATGAAACTTATACAAACACACTCTCTTTTCACGACTTTAACGAATGGAGGCCAATTCTTTCATTAATTACATGCAGTTTCTTCATTAGGAAACCATAACATTCTGAATAGAAATCACCTTTTCAAAAAAAAAATACGTGAAACAACCATCCATAAAAGTAAAGAAAAATTTAAACTCAAGGATCATCCTCATTTGTAAAACAAACCCAACATTAGTTAAACGTAAATATAATGATAAAAAAGGGGCTTCTAATTCATGCTCTCAAACCCAATTCACAATTCATAACATGCTAAGACCATAAATTTCATCACGGAGAAGAGAATTTCACAAGTCACCTTCATAATTCACTTTTCGAACTCAAATCATGTATGCACAAAATTATAAATCAAGCTTATGGAAAACCCCCATAATAATTACATACTTTTATCAAAACGGATTTATGATGCACGCTTTTCAAATAATTTTCAAAACCTTTTTCATGTACATATATATCTTTAAAACTAATTAAAAACATAAAAATTTATGCCCATGAGATTTAGGATAGTCCCACATACCTTTTGATGAACAAAATTTGTGATATCTTGAATCTAAGTCTTGGAAGCATGGGTTTTTGAAAGAAACCCTAACTTTTCTATCTTGAGAGTGGAGAGGAGAATAAACTATGAGAAACTAACATATTCTCGGCAGTTGTCATTTAAAAAGTGTTTTTAAATCGTGGGGGTAGAGTTTGGGATGAGAAAAAGACCAAAATACCCCTAAAGAAATTGAGTAAAATTTGCAGGAATTTTTAGTTGATGACTTAGCTGACAGCTTGTCAACTAGTTGATGACTTATCATCCTAGTCGTCACCCTCTAGATGAACTTGGACACTTTCTGGTTAAGGTTGACGACTTGGGTGATAGCCTGTCAACTAGTTGATGGCTTGTCAATCTAGTCATCACCTTCTCTTCATGATCTGGTTAAGGTTGACGACTTGGTTGATAGCCTGTCAAGTAACTGACGGCTTGTCAACTTAGTCGTCACCTTTCCTTCAGTGATCCAGGGTGTTTCTGGTTAAGGCTGACGATGAGGTTGATAGCTCGTCACTTAGTTGACGGCTTATCACCTCAAGTCGTCACCTTGTTGACAGACAAACACTCTGAAGCAAAATGAGCATAACTTTCTACTCCTGTATCGGATTAAGGTGAAACTAGTTGCGTTAGAAAGAAGACTCAAAGATCTTTCATTTGGTATATAGTAGGCCACGTAAATAATTATATTCTAGGAGTTATGGTCATTAAAATTTGACTCAAGTTGAAACATTCACTAAAACTTAATCGATAGAAAAGTTCACTAAACTAAGTAAAACATGAACATTTTATTTTCTGTTTATTTTCTGTTTTCTTGATAATAAACTTAGATTACAAAAAGCCTTAGCATCATCCATAACAAGAAAATCATTCATCAACAATATGATATTTACAGTGATTATTAAAAAATATGTAAAGCAATCATGTAATTTCTTTTTACATTATCTAGTATGTGTAAGAAGACTACTGATATCAATTGTTAGAACATTCACAACAGAAGCAACAATCCAACATGATCAAGATGACTTACATAACATTTAGATAACATAATCAAAATGAAAGACTGATAACTTACCTCTTGAATCTTTCACATAGTTCGTTCAATGCTTTATTTTCCAAGACTGTGATCTTCTACCACAACCAAATTAACCTTTTTCAATCAACACTTAAGTGGCAAGTGATTATTTTTAAGAAAGAAGAATTAACTTGAATAAAAAATCAACCCCTATTTATTCCCAATTTCTATTGAAGAAGGAAAGATAAAGGGGGAAAATGTTTTTGCCCTTATTGTTGCTTTTATGTCAACAAACGTTTTTTTCCTTATTATAGGTTTAATGCCAAAAACGTTTTTGGCATTAATTCAGTCATAAAACCTGATTTTTTTTAATTCACTCTCTCCTTATTAATAAAAGACCAGTAACTAAAATAAAATCACTTCTTCTATAAAGTTTTTCCTTTCTTTTGCAAAATGATTATTTATTCGGCAGGGTAGGGACCGCACATTTATTAAGTGAGGCTTCCAATGATGATATTAATTCAGTGATGAAAGAATCATCATATCATAATATATTATAAATTATTTTGTTAAAAATTTATAATTGCACTCCTTGGTTTAATTTCGAAATCTACCATTACATCTTATTTAACCCCCCATGTTAGAATTACCGACACCAATCAATTAAATTAGACTCTCTGAAAAATTTAACTCATAGATTAATTTAATCCTTTATTTATAATGATTAACTTATTTCACATGACGGATATAAAATTCACCTACAGGATTTTCACGTGAAAACTTATAAGGAACCACAAAGGGGTGTCTTCTATCTCAAGTCCGAGACACGGTTTTATCAACTAATTAGTATTTCACTAAGTAATTTGTCATCATCCAACCTATTAGGAATATATTCACTCATAAAAGAGTCTCACCTTTTAATTGATTAAAACATTAAAGCACACCACATAGATCATAATAATTATATAAAGATTAAGAGTATAAGTACATGCAATGAGCTAGAGAAGTTGTTTATTAAAATTCAGAACATAAACAAACATCTCTAACTGGTTCGTTCAATACATATGAAATGTACTAGCACAACAAGTTGAAATATTACCACTCCCATAATTAAGATCAAATTATATTTAATCTTGTGCTACAATCATCAAGATATTTGTCTTACCCCATCTTTGATTATGAACATTAATTTATTACTTATAAGAACCGACAATTATAATCTTTCGTGCATGAGTTAAAATACGGGAAAAGGATAAAAACGACACTTTAAATTAAACTATTTCTTCAAAAATGTCCATGAAATTTAAATTTTACTTTCTAGCCATTTCAATTTGTTGGATTGTACTATACCGTTTCTACACACCTTCTATATAGTTTCTATACATATATTATACATATAAATATTCTATACGAAAATTATACAGTTTTGATACACAAATAATACAATAATTGTACATTTTTTTTACACATTTTATACAACTATTATATAATCTTTATACACTTTCTATATATTTTTTTATCTATATTTTATACATATACATATTTGATATAACTATACAATTTCTATACATATATCTTATATAGATACATATTCTATATAACAGTTATACCATTTTTATATAATTATATTTAATTATTATTTTTAAAAAATTAAAAAAAGCAGAATATTTTTAAGTTAAAAAATTTATAGCAAAAAAAATTTAAATATTTTTAAAAGGGTCGAATGACTCAAGTTGAAAACTGTATCTGTATTGTATAGTATTGTATATGGATAGTATCAGTATTGTATATGTATTGTATCTGAACTACATGGGCTAAAGTGACCCAAATTAGAAATGACTATAAAGTGGAAATACTTTATCCTGACTCAAATTAGGAAATGACTATAAAGTGAAAATACTTTATCCGACTGACCACTTTTTTATAAAAATCTCAAACTTGGGTTATTTATTTTATGAAGTGCTACACAATGTCCTTTTCACTCCATACACAAAATTATCTACTAGATAAGTAGATGACACACATGTCAACACAATGATCTATTCAAATAAAGATTTTATTAGTATAATTAATTGTCTTTACATGGGATAAAAATATAATACTATAACACAAACTACATGATTAATAGCATATCCTAACTATTTTGTCCACAATTTCAAAAGTAAGAGGAATTTTGTTTTGCGCAAAAATAATTTCAATTTTGGGAGGTCTGGAGGGATTCTGGGTGCCCCAAAAAAAAGAATTTAAAAGTTAGAAGGAATTTGAACGCCTCGAAGAAGAAAATAAAATTTCACTGTAGAATTCGATGTATAGCAAAAAGCAAGATATCAAAAGGATAACTTGGTAAAAGCTGAAAACTAAGGGCTAACACTATCAAGGTAGATGCAACTACTACCAAATTTTATCAGTACAAGAAATTTACACAGGAAATACAATAGTTATCCATTGTAATATTGCAATAGAATTAGACGTCCAATATGCAGTAGATGTAACAATTGCCAAATTTGGTAAGCTTGACATAATGTTCAGTAATCCTGGGGTAGCGAATAATCCAATTTCTAGCATCTTTGATATCGATTATGACATAATTAAGAATGTCTTTGGCATCGACTTAAAATACTAATGAAAATCTTGAGCAGTTGTAGGAAGGTTTTATTTTGCCAGAGTCTACTTTGGTGGACTGCTGGGATTTTGTGGGGTGTTAGAAGATTTCGGAAGGCAGATGGGATTTTGATTCACACTAGGAAGGATTTGATAGTCAACATCATAATATGATAACTTTGGGAGGATTTGGACAGAACAATAAATACAAACATAAAAAATTCTACACACCATAGAGTATTTTGTTGTTTTTTACTGTAATGTGGCCATATTTTTGTCAATATTTTATTGAAAATCTCTTGATATTTTTGTGAAAATCTCATGATATTTTGTTGAAAATGAGCACCAGAACAATAATCACGTTGAAGCTAGTGTAGCTGTTGATGAGTCTGAGGGAACTATATTTTTACCTATTAGTAATAGTTTTAAGTCTATCGATGAATACATTTTGAATTTGGGTTGTTCTTATCATATGTGTCCCAATAGGTATTTGTTTACTGTAACGCCCCGAAAATGGGTCCCGAGACGTCACACGGTGCTTAGGGTCACAAGTGATCCCAAGCTAACCCTTCTACTGATATAACTCATGAGCAACTGAGTAAAATACATAAATCTGAACAAAATAAGCGAAAGATAACTATTTTCTGAATATGATCAATACAACTGTAGGAAAATGTTTACAACTCTGCTTCATGTAAAACCAAAACTTAAATAAAAATACACAACTCTACTGACCGTCTATGAAACCTCTACTAGCATTGATTTTAGTTAGCCGGGACATGACTTCCAGCTATACTGAATCAATACGACTGAATGAAGAAAGCAAAGAACATAACTAAATCTAACTGAAGTCCCCGAAGTA
Organism: Capsicum pubescens; assembly: GCA_030864215.1. Classification (NCBI taxonomy): domain Eukaryota; kingdom Viridiplantae; phylum Streptophyta; class Magnoliopsida; order Solanales; family Solanaceae; genus Capsicum; species Capsicum pubescens. The sequence continues at coordinate 364,170,340 of CM061548.1, read as the reverse complement.
GGAGGACTCATCATCTTGCTGGTTGGAATCTACAACTGTCTGAGTTTGAATGTGCATACTAAAACTTGTACCTACATTATGAGACAATATAACACATAGACATATATGTGGATCAATACTTTGAGGATGTACTGAGTATATGGGGGTGAATGCATAAGTAAAAAAAACCATATCTCATAATAATTATTTATAAAACAATGCATGCTAAATGTAAATGACTCACATAAGCTGGAATAGCTGAAATACTGAAATATGTAGAATAAGAAGCGAAGCATGCTTTATAAATCTACAGAGCCACAACATTTAGTTCTAAAAGTTATACTTGTATTCTCTCTTTAAATCATACTGTTTAAGTGTAGAAAGGACTCACTCTTAAATCTGAAATCTGAAGCTACTATCTTTCTTTAAAACATAATCTGAGTAAAACTTATGAGCCTTTACACTTAGTTTTCTAAAAGCTTTTCTATTAGGGAAAACACTTTATCTGAAGGGAGGTTCTCTTAACCGACATAAACCATGTGAGCTACATGGAGTCCAATGACTTGTCCTCCTAAGGAAAAAATTTCACGTTAGGGAGAGGTATCATACTCTTTCCAGGGAGTATAACCTCAACTCAAGTGATCACAACTCTGCCTCTATGGGCACTCAAATTCTCAATCCTACTATGGCACGTAGTTCTAGAGTTTGAAATCATAGTAACGTACCCATCTCGGTGCTAAATACTACTCCCTTAAATTAGCTACGCTCATCTCATGGAAATCCACATTAAAACTCGCATAAGGGTTTCTTATGAAACCAGTTATGCATTTAACATTTATCTGAATAATCTATAAAGTGGATTCCAAAACTCATTCGGAGGATCAAAAGATCAAATACTGTTTACATAATTGAATATAAATATCTCAAACTCATGTAAATACATGGCATAACATCATGCTTTTCAAGCTTCTTAAAACTCTTCAATAATATCAAGATGATAACTTCAAATCACAATCTCAGGCTCAATTCAATGAAAAAACTATAAAAAATATCTCAAATCATGTTCATGGTATTTAAAATTATAAAATAACACTCTTTAACTCAAAACAAACATGGAATTTCATAATTCAATCATATCATACTCAAAAATCATCAATAAGATACTTTGTGTGAAAACCCCAATTTCAAATCATAAGACATTCATTGAAAAATATAATTTTGGACACAAGGACAAAAGAATTGTCCTTGTTCAAACCCACATACCTTAATAGTTTGGATTTGATGAAGAAAATTTGACTTTGAAACCCTTGGAGATGATCTTGAAAGCTTTTCTTGGGATTGTTGAATTGGGGAACCAAATTCTTGGTTTTTCTTGAAGAGATTGTTATGGAGTCTTGAATATCTTGAATTCTTATGTTCTTGAGAGGAAAAACTTGAAACTCATTCATGGGTGAAAGGAGAGGGTTTTTATGTGAGAAAAATTAAGGAAGATGGGCAAGCAATTCCCTTTTGGATGCTATAAATCGTCCCTTAGATGTTTGGGGTTGAGGAAAAAGGACCAAAGTGTCCCTAGACCCTTAAGAAGTTGAAATAGTGCGGGAATAGCCCCTGCATCATGACCCCTAGTTGGGTTAAGTAGCCCTAGCGACGCGACCCCTATTTGGGTCAAGCAGACCTCGCGTCGCGGGGCTATCACGACCCCTTACTGCCTTACATGGCATAACTTTTGACTCGGGTATCAAATTTTAGCAAAATTGGTATCGTTGGAAAGCTAATTCGATTATCTACAATTTGGTGGGTATTGATCTGAAAAATTCCATGTACACAAAAAGTTATACCTATTCAAAGTTGACCCTTTTGGAGTCAAATAGGAGGATTTAGCTAAATCAAAGTTTCTTAGCTCAACTTTGCTCTAAGTGCTTCCTATGAACATTTATCACCTTGAGAGCTATTCACACACTAGTATAATGTTCATAAAAACTTATATCCACATGGGAATCATTTGTATTAGAGCTTAAATGTGTAGGAACAACGGTTAGAATTCTAGCACAAAAATACGGGGTGGTACATTATCTCCCCCTTGGAATCATTCGTCCTCGAATGATGGATAGGAACTTATTGAAGCCTTAAAGGTATGGAATAATGTGGACATGATTTTTCTTCTAAGAAAGGATGTAACTGGGTTGAAACATTAAAATTTCTATTATAAAGTTGGATTCTGAGTTGACTTGACTTTATTGACTATCAGGAACTAATTCATGCTGAGAGTTTAGAATTCGTTTGAAGTGTTCATAATACAATCATATATATAGATTTGCAAAGTGATAAATTATGCAGGAACCAATCATGAGACAACGAGACTTAGATCACACAAGGAGTATTACACTGTCTGAGCTAAAATACTCGAAAAATTGAGATTATGCACTGGACACTTATGAACTAAGTCATGACTAAATAGATGAATCTGAAACATGATGCTTGGACTGAACTAAATTCGCAATTTACATGGATGGAATAGATTATCTCTTGGAATGGTCCTAAGACTTTGGACAGTAGGACTGGATGAAAAGGTTGAAAACTACAGGAACATGTCTGCCTAACTGTTAAAGTGAATTGCTGGCTATACTGACTGAATTATACTGGAAACTTATACTTAACTGGAGTATCTCTTCAACACTCTTTCTAAAGAAGTTCTAGTAACATTAGGGAGAAAGGAATCTTAGGCATGATCTAAACAAGACATCTGACTAAGGAATCACAACATTAACACTACTCTATAGTCATGGAATATAGACACATAACTCATAAGATAGGATAGAATTACCAGGACTTAGGCAATGCAACTTCTTACTTTCAAGCTTAGCAATTCTTATTGAATACTCCCTCAACTATACTATTCCCCTTAAATACCATACTCATTTGATTCAACTTATAATTCTCACACGGGCATTGATAAATCTTTCTACTAATAGCTAAAGTAAATTAAATCCTCTCACCGTGATCAAGCCTAACTCCAAATCATAAGATATAACATGCCACACCACAATACTAGTCTAAACCATATGAGTTAGTCTTTTATATCTTTTTAGAGCTCACACCCTAAGCATAACGTGCCTTACCACTTCAATGACTAACTCTGAACTCTTACTATAGATTCACTAGCACATATTGTGTTCCTCCACTTATATCCCAACATGTCATTCAATCCTATCATTATAAATACATGTGAGCTTCAAGGCAAACACCCATAAAGACATTCTTCACATATTCTCTAAACCATTATCAATACAACTCCCATGCGCTACCCCAAGAACATACACACATAAATTTCAACTAACCACAAGATATATCAAGGACTTGGCCCAAATCTTACTTCACACTTATGTCCTTATCTACAACAAACATACAATGATCTTTCATCAACAAGAAACATTTACTCACCACCACTATCATTACATAAGGAGGAGTAACTAAAAGGTTAGAACATGAGACCTTGAAACATGGAAGGATACTATACAAAACTTGACACTTAACTGAGGCCTGACGAATAGTGAATCAACATCATGGATTCGTCAAAGTGATCTAAATTGAGGGCATACATGGCTATAAGCTGAATCTCGCCAATCATTAGGAGTGTAGCATGAGATATGGGAACTGAGCATACTATAAAGCATGAGTACATGAGTCATGAGCTGCATGACCTAAATTTGGAGTTCATAACATATGGAATGTGATTCCGACTACTGAATGAACTAGAACTCCTTATTTAGGAACTGGAAGAGGGGGATAGGTTTAATCCATCACTCTAGATCTATGAGCCACTATATAAATTCTAATCTAAATTGCAATCACTTTACTCTAGAGTCTGGCGTATAATCAAACACATAAAACTAAACTTACCCTGAAGAACTATATCTTCATATGTAACACTTAATATGGATATCTCCAAACCCTTGCTGAACCATACTACTTCCGTCATAGTCTACCAATATCATGCTTGTAAACTTATATTTTTAAACCATAAGAATCAAGATCATATAAAAAGGTATAACATCATTAATCATAACTCCTTAACTTAGCTATCAAGAACATCATATACTATATAACTAGTATCCTTCCACTTAGCAACTCAACAATACTACAAGCCACACACAATATGTAATAGCCTTAGAAAATACCGCAACCTCACGTACCTAGATAAAATAATGCTGAATAGGGCCTCCCTCTCGCGTCGCAACCCCTGCTTGGGTCAAATGTCCCTCGCGATACGACACTTATCTGGGTTAACTTGCCCTCGCAATGCAGGCCTATCGTGACCCTTCACTATTTTGGGTACCCAAATTAACCCTTACGCTAGTTCGAAAAAATCTAAAATTCGCCTGAGATAACTTACAAGTGACCCTGATCATGAGTCAATTTGAAAATCGACATTCTAAGGTAAGAAAGGTAAAAAATGAGATCCTCCAACTTAGAAGGCTAAAATGATTCTAAGTCTTGATTTTTAGCTGAAAATTCTTTTCTAAGTCTGGGGCCTCTTTTGGCATGTTGTTTAGGACGAAAGCTACTAGAATTTTGCGGGGTCTTACAAATACCTAGAAATCATCATATCCACCTTCATGACCATCAACTGTTCAAACTTAATGTCTAGTGCTAAACATGATTTACAACCCAACCTCACACACAATTCTCACTTGGAGACTATGAAATAAAACATTAAGAAACACTAGTCCACTAGAACTTCATAGCAACAATAATCAATCATAATCCTAAGACATACCTTACTAAAATCTAATAACGCATCCTTTTCTAAACATTACGACTAGTCACCCATATTTACACCTAAATTACTTTCATAGCTCTATAAGTTTCAACCAAACTCCCTTTTGCAACCTCAGGGAAAGCCTAAATTAACAATACTCAACCACCAAATACTTTCATCAACAACCTATAATTTTATAATACAACAAATACCACCAATAACTCTTTCATACTTCAAGCAAACAACAATTTACCTTAACTAATGACTCCTTCTCTACTTTCCACTAAACTAACACGCAAGGACATATCACTTTATTACTAACTAAATTATAAGCAAAATTTTTTGGCTATATATATATTCAATAAATCGCCCTTACCACCTTCTTGTCACTACAATTCTAAACCCACACTCTCAACAATAATAAAGTTCAACTACTTATGAATCATAACACTCTAGGTTTCAATATTTCATGAATACAAACTCTATTCAATAATCTATAATCACACTATCTCCCCCAACGATTACTACTCATATTGAAAATCTAATGAGGAATCTGAATACATATCTTACTCTGTCTTAACTGAATGACACCTAAGAATGAGGACATAAATTTAAAATGGAGGGACTTATAACACACAAGAGGTCTCCTCTCAATCCACTTTGCATGACTTCTGAAGTTTCAGCTAGTAAATCTGAGAGCATCATCTGGGGAGAAAATTGGAACTTGCAACTTATGTTATCTCAAAAATAAGTCATAGATAAGGAATGTTGGGGTAACATATGGAGAGACAGAAGATTGTAAGAGAACAACTTTACTACACGATCTAGAGTAGAAAAGAAAGGAAACTTTTCTTAAATACCTCGTAGCCTCTCGAAGAAAAATACAGACGTCTCCGTACTGTTCTGCAAGATTCTACTAGATACAGCTTCACAGACACCCTAGGACACTTGAACCTTGTGCTTTGATACCAAGTTTGTAACAACCCAAAAATGGGTCCCGAGACATCACACGGTGCTTAGGATCACAAGTGATCTCAAGCTATCCCTTCTACTGACATAACTCATGAGGAACTGAGTGAAATACATAAATCTGAATAAAATCAGCGGAAGATAACTCTTTTCTGAATATGATCAATACAACTGTAGGAAAATGTTTACAACTCTGCTTCATGTAAAAGCAAAACTTAAATAAAAATATACAACCCTACTGACTGTCTATGAAACCTCTACTAGCATTGATTTTAGTTATCCGGGACATGGACCCAGCTATCCAGAATCAATAGGACTGAATGAAGAAAGCAAAGAACATAACTAAATCTAACTTAAGTCCCCAAAGTAGGAGGACTCATCATCTTATTGGCAGGAATCTGCAACTGTCTGAGTCTAAATATGCATACTAAAACTTGTATCTACATTATGAGACAATGTAGCACATAGACATATATGTAGATCAGTACTTTGAGGATGTACTGAGTATATGGGGGTGAATGCATAATTAAAAAAAAACATATCTCATAATCATCATTAATAAAATAATGCATGCTAAATGTAAGTGACTCACACAAGCTGGAATATCTGAAATACTGAAATATGTAGCAATAAGAAGCGAAGCATGATTTATAAATCTCGTGAGCCACAACATTTAGTTCTAAAATATGTACTTATGTTCTCTCTTTAAATCATACTGTCTAAGTGTAGAAATGACTCACTCTTAAATCTTAAATCTGAAAGCTGAAATCTGAAGCTACTATCTTTCTTTAAAACATAATCTGAGTAAAACTTGTGAGCCATTACACTTAGTTTTCTAAACGCTTTTCTATTAGGGAAAATACTTTATCTGAAGGAAGGTTCTGTTAACCGACATAAACCATGCGAGCTACATGGAGTCCAACGTCTTGTCCTCCTAAAGAAGAAACCTCACGCTGGGAAAAGGTGTCATACTCTTTCTAGGGAGTATAACCTCAACTCAAGTGATCATAACTTTGCCTCTATGGGCACTTAAATTCTCAATCCTATAATGGTACGTAGTTCTGGGGTATGAAACCATAGTAACGTACCCATCTCGGTGCTAAATACTACTCCCTTAAATTAGTTGTGCTCATCTCATGGAAATCCACATTAAAACTCACATAAGGGTTTTTTATGAAACCAGTTATGCATTTAACATTTATCTGAATAACTCTGTAAAGTGGATTCCAAAACTCATTCGGAGGATCAAAAGATAAAATACTGTTTACATAATTAAATATAAATATCTCAAACTCATGTAAATGCATGGAATAACATCATGCTTTTCAATCTTCTTAAATCTTCAATAATAACAAGTTGATAACTTCAAATCACAATCTCAGGCTCAATTCAATGGAAAAACTATAAACAATATCTCAAATCATGCTCATGGTATTCAAATCGTAAAAGAACACTCTTTAACTAAAAACAAACATGGAATTTCATAATTCAATCATATCATACTCAAAAATAATCAATAAGATACTTTGTGTGAAAATCCGAATTTCAAATCATAAGAAATTCATTGAAAAACATAATTTCGGGCACAAGAACGAAAGAATTGTCCTTGTTCAAACCCCACATACCTTAATAGTTTGGATTTGATGAAGAAAATTTGACTTTGAAACCCTTGGAGATGATCTTGAAAGCTTTTCTTGGGATTCTTGAATTGGGGAACCAAGTTCTTGTTTTTTTTAAGAGATTGTTAAGGAGTCTTAAACTTTTTGAATTCTAATCTTTTTGAGAGGAAAAGATTGAAACTCATTCATGAGGGAAAGGAGAGGGGTTTTATGTGAGAAAAATTTAGCAAGATGGGCGAGCAATGCCCTTTTGGATGCTATAAATCATCCCTTGGACGTTTGGGTTTGACGGGAAAGGACCAAAGTGTCCCTAGACCCTTAAGAAGCTAAAACTATGTAGGAATAGCAACCTCGTTACAACCCCTAGTTGGGTTAAGTAGCCCTCATGACGCGACCCCTATTTGGGTCAAGCAGACCTCGCGTTGCGGGTCTATCTGGACCCCTTACTGCCTCACATGTCATAACTTTTGACTTGGGTATCAGATTTTGGCGAAATTGATATCGTTATAAAGCTAATTTGATTATATACAATTTGGTTTATCTTGATCTGAAAAATTCTACGTACACAAAAAGTTATACCCATTCAAAGTTGACCCTTGCAGAATAGAATAAGAGGATTTAGCCAAATCAAAGGCTCTTAGCTCAACTTTGCTCTAAGTTTTTCCTATGAATATTTTTCACCTTGAGAGCTATTCACACACTAATATAATGATCATCAAAATTATATCCACATGGGAATCATTTGTATTAGAGCTTAAACGTGTCGGAACGACTGTTAGAATTCTAGCACGAAAATACAGGGTGTTACATTTACCATATTTGAATCTTTTGGAGATAGAGTTATCTTGATGGGAAACAGTGCTCCCCGTAAAATTTTAGTAAAGGTATAGTCCAAATTAGAATGCATGATTTTTTAGTGAAAACTCTCACAGGTATTTGATATGTTCCTAACTTAAAGAAAAATCTCATCTCATTAGGCACTCTAGAATGTCACGCCCCAAATTCCATTGGAGCGGACTGGCACCCGTAGCCGAGGAGGCCCGGGAGAACCCGTTCATAACCTATACTTTCACATTTACATTACTTATGAAAACTAGAAATTTGGGCAGCACTTCGTTGTAAATAGAAGAAAATAGTACCTGTATCAGCCTAGCAGATACGCATATATATATATATAAACAGTAATTGGCCGTCAGAGCCATCACGTCTATCAACCAAACACTCCTATGGCTGTACAATATGTCTACAAAAGCCTCTACATAGATACACAACTGAGTTAGGGTCGGGAAAAACTCCCGCCCACAAAAGACTTTTATACAAATACCAAAAATACATATAGAAACGACTTGGGATGCCCCGAAAAAACTGGAGCTCACCACTATCAACCGAATGTCCTGACTCTTACTGCGGAGGTGTACGACCTGAAGTACCTGTTCCTGCAGGCATGAATACAGGTCCCCCGTGAGGGACGTCAGTACGGAAATATGTATTGAGTATGTAAGGTAGTGAGTATCAAGATGAGATACAAAAGATCAACAGAACCCAGATACCAGTGAATAAACAGTATGAGTAGACCACACTTAAAAGAGCTGATGGGATACCTGCACATTACTTCCCGTATTCCTTATCAATACATAACATATGTCATACAATGGCCAACTGATCAGTGGTACTAATACAATACATCAGGGACCACCCCTGGAATAGCATATATACATAATCTTTATAATACAATGGCCAACTGATCAGTGGTACTAATACAATACATCATATCATCAATTTAAAATAAAGACATTCCATTTCTTACTTAGATTAATCTTTGAGATTGGTTACTTTGTGGTCACACCTTATGGAACTTGAAACCATGATACCTCAATAGGAAAAACATGTAAATAGGTAATCAATACCATGAAAATGAAGTAGAGAATCATGGATACCTCATTAAACCATTTCGGAGTCAACAATAGTATATGGACATTTTTTTGACTAGCCGGACATCTTAAAAGTGAAAACAAGTTCAATTGGTAGTATCGAAGATCATATGATGTTATTATGTGTCATGTGTCGTAGGACAATGTTGGAAGCTTACTTGAGAGTGCCATGGGTCATTATTCATGCCAAAGATTAGATAGAGTATGTCTTACATACCTTGATATAACCACTTCAATACAAGTCCAACTTGACTTCCCGTACTCTTCGAACACTTATCTACAATAAGTCATTTGTGGCAAACTAGTATTAGCAACCAAACCTTACCATTTAGGTATTAACTTCACCAAATAATGTCTAGGAAGTAATCCTTTAACTCATCAATAAGAGTGCTACATACATCCTCTTATACTCTTATTACATTCACATATCACGCATTTTCATGCAATATCCCTCAACATCACTCTTAGCCTTTATTTCCCCTCTTAATCACCATCCAATACCAACATGATCACTAGGCATACATAACCACTAATATAATGATATATCACCACAATTCATCCTCCATAATCCAATACAACAACTTCCATAATTTACTACTAACAATTTATACAAAACAATTCATAACTATGTTTCTAGTTATCTTCCAACATCAAGACAATACTCATAATCCCTTATCAATACTTATTCATGGATAAGAATCAAGAATAAACAATATTCATACCTTAACAATGAACTCTTGTATTTAGAATCCTCCTTACATAACCATGGGGTGCTTCTCGAAGCTTTCGAGATGGTGAACACAACTACGGAACCAATTCGAATTTTCTACGGTTGAATCACAAAATATTTGAAGTTGAAATTAGGATAGGGTTTCACCTTCTCTTAATAATTGGATGATATATGATATATATGAGGCTAAGTGTATGTTTATAAAGACCAATTTTCGTCCAAGAGGTAATAGAAAATAACCATTTTGCCCTAAAAATTTAAATAAATTCGAATCTGTCCCCAGTGGACAGTTTTGACAGGCTGAAGTAAATCGATCATAACTCTTTGCTCCGGTATCGGATTTGGGTGAAACCAATTGCATTGGAAATATAATTCAAAGGTCTTTCATTTTCATATAAATTATACCACCCAGTTATTCCTGTAAAAGGAGTTATGGTCGTTTTAATTTGACCCAAAACGCTGTCCCAAAATTCTATTTTTTTTTTTTTGATAGGCTGTAGTAAAACGGGTATAGCTCCTTACTCAGACATTGGATTTGGATGAAACCAATTTCATCGGAAAGAAGACTCTCGGAGATTTTCGTCGATAATTAGAAGCTCACACAGTTCTTTTTGTACAAGGAGTTATGATCGTCTAAAGTTGATCCAAAAAAAATTGCCTAGCTGCAGTAATTTTCCTGCAGATTTACTGTTCACAGGCTTCCCGGCCACCGTTTTGAAATTTCGAATGTGCTCGCTTATATGAAATACTCCTCTGTTTTGGGCAAACTTTATATCGTTGGAAAGCTTATTCCAATACCTACACATACAACTATTGACGGGATACTTAAGAACACGATAAACTTAATTTAACCCATACGCAAGCCTTTAGGACTCCATATAATCGCGATAAGTGTACGAAAAAATTTACGGGGTGTTAAATTCTCCCCCCCTTAAGAACATTCGTCCTCGAATGTTAGCATAGTTACTCAATTAAGACATGTCCAAGCTTACAATTAACATATTCATCATCATAACATACTTGCATAAAAATAAACACTTACCTGTTATTGTTCTTCTTCCGTCTCATGAACTTCCTCCTCATCGTTAAATAGGTAAGGGTACTTAATCTTCATCGCTTCCTCGGCTTCCCATGTGATCTCCTCAACTTGTTGATTTCTCCAAAGTACTTTTACCGATGCTATCTCTTTATTCCTTATCTTTTTAAGTTGGCGATCAAGAATAGCAATAGGCATTTCTTCAAAAGTGAGATCTTCTGTAACTTGTACATCTTCCGTAGTAGTGATGTGCGATGGATATCCGATGTACTTGCGAAGCATCGAAACATGAAATATGGGATGAACTACTGAGAGCTCTTGAGGTAGCTCTAACTCATAAGCAACTTGTCCAAATCTTTGAATGATCTTGTACAGACCTATGTATCGTGGACTTAACTTTCCTTTCTTGCCAAACCTCATCACTCCTTTCATTGGTGATACTTTCAAGAATACCCAATCGTCGATAGAAAACTCAAGTCCTCTTCTTCTAACATCCGCATAAGATTTGTGTCGACTTTGAGCCGTTTCAAGCCGTTGTTGAATCACTTTAACCTTCTCCATTGCTTGATAAACAAGATCCGGTCCAAACAAGACCGCATCACCTGCTTCAAACCATCCTATTGGCGATCTACACTTTCTTCCATACAATGCTTCATATGGTGCCATTTTGATACTTGAATGATAGCTATTATTGTAGGCAAACTCGATAAGAGGTAGGTGATCATCCCAGATGCCTTTGAAATCTAATACACATGCTCGTAGCATATCTTCAAGTGTCTGGATGGTACGTTCCGCTTGTCCGTCCGTTTGAGGATGAAAAGCCGTACTTAGATTTACTTGTGTCCCCAAACTCCTTTGAAAAGACTTCCAGAAATTCTCGGTAAATTGGGCTCCTCGATCGGATATAATGGAAATTGGAACTCCATGTAACCGAACGATCTCCTTAATATACAACTTCGCATACTCTTCCGCCGTATAAGTTGTCTTAACTGGTAAGAAGTGCGCGGATTTGGTAAGCCTATCAATGATCACCCATATGGAATCAAACTTCCGAAATGTATGAGGCAAACCCGTGATGAAATCCATATTGATCTTGTCCCACTTCCAGACTGGAAGATCTATACATTGCATGTAACCACCGGGTTTGGATCTGCATACTGCTTCTCTTTCACTTCAGCTATCAATGAAGATTCCGCTGCATAACGTACAATAACCTCTTCATCTGGAGTTTCGAGAAGTCGAACTCCCAAATTAGCTAGTTGGTGAAGATCCTTAATCATTCCCTGCTTTTCTATAGATGCCATTTTAGACTTATGACTCAGTGCATTCGCTACCACATTCGCTTTCCCTGGATGATACAAGATATCAACATCGTAATCTTTCAACAATTCAAGCCATCTCCGCTGCCTCAAGTTTAGATCTTTCTGACTGAAGATATATTGCAGGCTCTTATGATTGGTATATATGTAAACATGAACCCCATATAAGTAGTGGGGCCATATCTTCAAAGCAAATACAACTGCAGCTAGCTCAAGATCATGCGTGGGATAATTCCTCTCATGTGGTCGCAACTGTCTAGAGCCATAGGCTATTACTCTACCATATTGCATTAATACACATCCTAAGCCAATTCTCGAAGCATCACAGTACACTGCATACCCTTCTTTGCCTTCAGGAAGTACCAATACCGGTGTAGAAGTCAACTTGCTCTCCAGATCTTGGAAACTCTTTTCACAGGCATCATTCCATTGAAACTTGGAGGCTTTATGCGTCAACTTAGTCAAGGGTGCAGAAATAGAAGAAAAACCTTCAACAAACCTTCTATAATAACCTGCCAACCTGAGGAAACTACGAATCTCCGTAGGCGTCGTGGGTCTTGGCCAATTCTTCACAGCCTCAATCTTCTGAGTATCAACTTTTATGCCTTCACTGGATACAATATGGCCCAAAAATGCCACTGACTTGAGCCAAAACTCACATTTAGAAAACTTCTCATACAACTTACGATCACGAAGAATCTGCAAAGCCTGCCTTAAGTGATTAACATGATCCTCTTCTGATCTAGAGTAGACCAGAATATCATCTATGAAAACTATCACGAACACATAGAGAAACGGCTTAAACAACCTATTCATCAGATCCATAAAAACTGCGGGTGCATTTGTCAGCCCGAATGACATAACCAGGAATTCATAATGACCATACCGTGTTCGGAAAGCTGTCTTGGGTATATCTTTATCTTTGACTCTCACTTGATGATAGCCTGATCTCAAGTCAATCTTGGAAAAACACTGGGCACCCTGCAACTGGTCAAATAAATCATCAATTCGGGGAAGAGGGTATTTATTCTTGATAGTCACCTTATTCAATTGCTGATAGTCAATACACATCCTCAGCAAACCATCTTTCTTATGCACAAACAATACTGGTGCTCCCCAAGGGGACATACTAGGCCTGATGAATCCCTTCTCTAGCAAGTCTTTCAGTTGCTCTTTCAATTCTCGCAACTCTGCTGGTGCCATTCTATAAGGAGGAATTAAGATTGGCTGTGTCTGGCAACATATCAATACCAAACTCCACTTCTCGTTCAGGAGGTAAACCTGGTAGTTTTTCAGGAAATACATCAGGAAATTCATTCACAACCGGAACGGTCTGAAAAGTTGGCGGCTCTGCCTCTGTATCCCTTACTCTAACCAAATGGTATATGTACCCCTTGGAAATCATTTTTCTTGCCTTAAAGTAAGAAATAAATCTACCTCTCGGCGCGCCAACATTACCCTTCCATTCAAGGACTGCCTCATTTGGGAAATGGAAATATACCTTCTTAGAACGGCAATCTACTGTAGCATAACAATACGCTAACCAATCCATGCCCATAATAACATCAAAATCTACCATTTCTAACTCAACAAGATCGACCATCGTATCATGACCACAAATATTCACAACACAATTTCGATAAACATTCCTAGCTATAAGAGATTCCCCCACTGGCGTTGATACTTCAAATGGCTTGGCTAATAATTCGGGTGTTCTTCTGAACCTTCCCGCAACCAAAAGAGTAGCATACGATAATGTAGAACCAGGATCAATTAAGTCATACACATCAAATGCAAAGATGGACAACGTACCTGTAACCACGTCTGGAGAAGCCTCTAAATTATGCCGATCTGCTAGGGCATACACACGGTTCTGAGCTCCGTAGAACTAGCTGCTCCTCTATCACCTCTACCGTGACCCATAGGTTGTGTACCCCTACTCAAAGGAGGCACCGATGATGACGCAACAGCTGATTCGGTAGGTCGTGTTATACCACCTGTGGTCCTGCGTGGGCAATCTCTAGCCATATGCCCCGGCTTACCGCACCAAAAGCAATTGTTCGTTCCAAGACGACATTCGCCAAAGTGAAATCTTCTACATATGGGGAACGGGTGTCGTGGAGGTCTCAATTGACTCATACTCCCTTGCCCTTGATACCCCACTGTTCGCGAACTCTGATTTTCACTGCTTTGCCCGAACTGATTACCTCTGAACCTTTGAAATTGCGGTGGAGCACTAATTGCAGGATGAGAAGATAACAGGCTAGGCAATCTATGAGAGAACGAAGGCCTAAAACCTCCCTGAGATGCCATAAACTGCCCTATAGCTCTGGCCCGCTTAGAATATCCTTTTTCTGATTCCTGGGTTCTTCTTCTTTGCCTCTGATCTTCCATTTTCTGAGCAAAAGCTTGTATCCTCTCTATATCCATGTCCTTGTTCAAAGCAGCAATGGTACAATCTCTAACCAAGTATGGTTCCAATCTATCCACATAGTGATGAACTCTGTCATCCATAGTAGCTACCACATTAGAAGCATATCGAGACAAGGAGTTAATTCAAAAACTATACTCCCTTACACTCATATTACCCTGACAAAGATTTAAGAATTGATCTGCACGAGCCTGACGAGTCTCAAATGGAAGATAATGATTAATAAATGCATCTTTGAACTCTCCCCACGTAGTTGGAGGTGCATCAATACCCGTAGATCGTTTCCAATCCTCGTACCACAATATAGCCTCTCCTTTCAGTCTATATGCTGCTAGCTCAACCATCTCTTTACCGGATATGTGCATAACATCTAGAGCCCTTTGGGTTTGATCGACAAAGTCCTGCGGGTCTTCGTTAATATCTGATCCGGTAAAAGTAGGAGGATCAAGTTTCAGAAAATCCTGTGTCCGAAGGCTAGCTGCTCTATCTATACCACTAGAACCCGTGGTAGGAATAGCTTGCCCTTGAACTTGAATGGCAACTATACGCGTCAGAAGTTGTACTGCATCCCTCAAATCTCGATCAACAACATTAATAGATGGTCCTTTCGGAGGAGAAGAAGCTCCTGATATATGCTCAGCTTGAGACTCACTTTGTTCAGCTTGTGCCGGTGGTGACTTACTAGTACCTTCTCTGGCCACTACATCTACTCGCTTCCACTTATTCTTTCTCCTTGTAACCGGCATCGTTACTATAATAAATAAAAAAACAATTGGATTAAGTGATTGATTATGACTTTATCTCTAATATGGGCTCTATTGCACGATCTAAGAAATGGAGAATGGAAACAATCCCTAAATGTCCAATAGCCTCCTGTTTATAGATGTGGTGCACAACACACCGATAAATGAGATTCTACGTAGACACTGCTTTGTAGACTCACTAGGATGAACTTCTCTGATACCACTTCTGTCACGCCCCAAATTCCATTGGAGCGGACTGGCACCCGTAGCCGAGGAGGCCCGAGAGAACCCGTTCATAACCTATACTTTCACATTTACATTACTTATGAAAATTAGAAATTTGGGCAGCACTTCGTTGTAAATAGAAGAAAACAGTTCCTGTATCAGCCCAGCAGACACGCATATATATATATATATATATATATAAACAGTAATTGGCTGTCAGAGCCATCACGTCTATCAACCAAACACTCCTATGGCTGTACAATATGTCTACAAAAGCCTCTACATAGATACACAACTGAGTTAGGGTCGGGACAAACTCCCGCCCACAAAAGACTTTTATACAAATACCAAAAATACATATAGAAACGACTTGGGATGCCCCGAAACAACTGGAGCTCACCACTATCAACCGAATGTCCTGACTCTTACTGCGGAGGTGTACGACCTGAAGTACCTGTTCCTGCAGGCATGAATACAGGTCCCCCGTGAGGGACGTCAGTACGGAAATATGTATTGAGTATGTAAGGCAGTGAGTATCAAGATGAGATACAAAAGATCAACAGAACCCAGATACCAGTGAATAAACAGTATGAGTAGACCACACTTAAAAGAGCTGATGGGATACCTGCACATTACTTCCCGTATTCCTTATCAATACATAACATATGTCATACAATGACCAACTGATCAGTGGTACTAATACAATACATCAGGGACCACCCCTGGAATAGCATATATACATAATCTTTATAATACAATGGCCAACTGATCAGTGGTACTAATACAATACATCATATCATCAATTTAAAATAAAGACATACCATTTCTTACTTCAATTAATCTTTGAGATTGGTTACTTTGTGGTCACACCTTATGGAACTTGAAACCATGATACCTCAATAGGAAAAACATGTAAATAGGTAATCAATATCATGAAAATGAAGTAGAGAATCATGGATACCTCATTAAACCATTTCGGAGTCAACAATAGTATATGGATATTTTTTTGACTAGCCGGACATCTTAAAAGTGAAAACAAGTTCAATTGGTAGTGTCGAAGATCATATGATGTTATTATGTGTCATGTGTCGTAGGACAATGTTGGAAGCTTACTTGAGAGTGCCATGGGTCATTATTCATGCCAAAGATTAGATAGAGTATGTCTTACATACCTTGATATAACCACTTCAATACAAGTCCAACTTGACTTCCCGTACTCTTCGAACACTTATCTACAATAAGTCATTTGTGGCAAACTAGTATTAGCAACCAAACCTTACCATTTAGGTATTAACTTCACCAAATAATGTCTAGGAAGTAATCCTTTAACTCATCAATAAGAGTGCTACATACATCCTCTTATACTCTTATTACATTCACATATCACGCATTTTCATGCAATATCCCTCAACATCACTCTTAGCCTTTATTTTCCCTCTTAATCACCATCCAATACCAACATGATCACTAGGCATACATAACCACTAATATAATGATATATCACCACAATTCGTCCTCCATAATCCAATACAACAACTTCCATAATTTACTACTAACAATTTATACAAAACAATTCATAACTATGTTTCTAGTTATCTTCCAACATCAAGACAATACTCATAATCCCTTATCAATACTTATTCATGGATAAGAATCAAGAATAAACAATATTCATACCTTAACAATGAACTCTTGTATTTAGAATCCTCCTTACATAACCATGGGGTGCTTCTCGATGCTTTCGAGATGGTGAACACAACTACGGAACCAATTCGAATTTTCTACGGTTGAATCATAAAATATTTGAAGTTGAAATTAGGCTAGGTTTTCACCTTCTCTTAATAATTGGATGATATATGATATATATGAGGCTAAGTGTATGTTTATAAAGACCAATTTTCGTCCAAGAGGTAATAGAAAATGACCATTTTGCCCTAAAAATTTAAATAAATTCGAATCTGTCCCCAGTGGACAGTTTTGACAGGCTGAAGTAAATCGATCATAACTCTTTTCTACGGTATCGGATTTGGGTTAAACCAATTGCATTGGAAAGATAATTCAAAGGTATTTCATTTTCATATAAAGTATACCACCCAGTTCTTCCTGTACAAGGAGTTATGGTCGTTTAAAGTTGACCCAAAAATCTGTCCCAAAATTCTGTTTTTTTTTTTGATAGGCTGTAGTAAAACGGGTATAGCTCCTTACTCAGACATTGGATTTGGATGAAACCAATTTCATCGGAAATAATACTCTCGGAGATTTTCTTCGATATATAGCAGTTCACACAGTTCTTTTTGTACAAGGATTTATGATCGTCTAAAGTTGATCCAAAAAAAATTGCCTAGCTGCAGTAATTTTCCTGCAGATTTACTGTTCACAGGCTTCCCGGCCACCGTTTTGAAATTTCGAATGTGCTCGCTTATATTAAATACTCCTCTGTTTTGGGCAAACTTTATATCGTTGGAAATCTTATTCCAATACCTACACATACAACTATTGACGGGATACTTCCGAACACCATAAACTTAATTTAACCCATACGCAAGCCTTTAGGACTCCATATAATCGCGATAAGTGTACGAAAAAATTTACGGGGTGTTACATAGAATCTCTTGGGTACAAATACATAGGCGAAGGTGAATTTCTGAAGATCTCATGAAATCATACAGATTTTGCATGTTGTACACTTTATTGGTATCCACTGTTAAAGGTGTTGCTACAGTTTTCACTTCAAATTAATCTTATTGTGACATCACCAAATTGTGGCATATCCGATATATGAGTGAAAAAATGTCATTCCGTCCTCAACAAAAAAGGTATTCTATAAGGACAAAGTATTGGAAACATGGAGTTTTGTGAACACTGTGCATTTAGAATGAAGAAAAAGTTTAGTTTTAAATCTCCAGCAATTCATCAAACAAAAGGTACTTTCGACTATAATTATTCAGATCTTGGGGGTCTTTCTCATACCACATAAAAGGGTGGTGTCAGGAATATGTTAACTTTACTTGATGATTACTCAAAGAAAATTTTGTTTTATTACCTGAAAAATAAAATTGATTCTTTCCTAACTTTAAAACAACGGAAAGTTTTGATTTATAAGCAAACAAGAAAATAATTCAAGCGGCTTAGAATAGATAATGACTTTAAATTTTGTAATGATGAGTTCAATAATTTTTTAAAAATAAAGGAATAGCTCGACGTCGCACTGTGAGGATGACCCCTTAGAAAAATGGCGGTACAAAATGGATGAAACAATCTCTTTTGGAAAACGCTCTTTACACGATTTCAAATGTTGGATTGAAAAACACTTTTTGGGTAGGGGCTATTTCAACAGTTTATTATATTGTCAATCGTGCTCCTTCTACACCTTTGAACTTTAAGATTTTGAAGGAAGTATCATTAGGTACTCCTGCTAATTATTCTAATTTTAAAAATTTTGATTGTCCAACATATATGCATGTGAATGATGGAAAATTAGATCCAAGGGCTAAAAAGTATATTTTCCATAGACATGCATCTAGGGTGAAAGGATACAAACTCGGGTAACCTAATACCAAGACACCAAAATTTATAATTAGCATAGATGTAACATTTTATGAATCCTCTATGTTACATCCTAGAAAGGAATTTTCTAGTTCTTGTAATAAGACCAAAGAGTAAGGTGTACATGTGCAGGTGAAGGTGGAGCTTGGCATTTCTTTTGAGCCAAGCTCATTAGCTGTGGAAAAAAATACAGTTGAAACTCCAGAAGCTGAAGCTTCAGAAGTTGAGGCATAAGTTATAACTTCTAGAGTTGAACCAAATGTGCATTTTATAGCCACACACAGACTAAAGAGACTAATTCAAAAACCAGAAAGGAATGAAGCTCATATTGTATTTGCTTTTTAGTTGAACAGAAAACTGAAGAATTTAAAGAAGCGTCAAATTATTAAAATGTAGTTTCTGGCATTGATTTAGCTAAGCGACCGATTGAATGGAATGAAGAAATTGAATCTCTCCATAAGAATGGTACTTGGTCCCTTGTGAAGCCACCATCAAGAAAGAGAATTGTTGGTTGCAAATAGGTCTTCAAGAAAAAGGATAAAATTTTAGGGGTTAAAGATGCAAGGTATAAGGCATGATTAGTTTCAAAGGACTATAGCAAGGAGTTGATTTTAATGATATTTTCTCTCCTATTGTTACACGTAGCTCAATTCATGTCTTGCTTGCCTAAGTTTCCATGTATGATTTGGAATTAGAACAACTTGATGTTAAGAAAACTTTCTTACATGGAGAACTTGAGAAAAAAATATACATGCAACAACCTAGAGAATTTGAAGTTAAAGGAAAAGAACATCATGTTTGCTTGTTGAAGAAATCCCAGTAAAAACCTAAAACAGTCTCCAAGAAAATGGAACAAAAGTTTTGGTTCTTTTATGTTTGGTCATGGTTATTTGAGGAGTATGTATGGTAGTTATGCTTATATTCAAAATCTAAATGATGGTTGATTTGCTTGCTTACTATTATATGTTGATGACATGCTCCTTGCTGCTAAGTTTAGATTTTGACCTAGTAAGCAAGCAAATCTAAATGATGACATCTTCATAGAGGGTCAATTTCTCTAACTTTTGATCTTTCACCTCACACATTCAAAATATAAATGATGACTTCTTTATCCTAGTGTGTGAGGTGCTTATTAGGTGAAAAATCTTCATAGAAATCACTTAGAGAAAAGTTGATATAAGAGTCTTTGATTCATCCAAAGTTTGATATTTGATTCTACAAGGGTCAATTTTGAGCATTTATAACTTTTGATATATGTGAACTTTTTTATCTCAAGACCCACCAAATTGTAGATAATTGAATTAGCTTTCCAATGATACCAATTTTGCCTTAATCTGATACCAGAGCGGAAAGTTATGATCATTTTCGTCAGAACCAGTAAGCTACCGCGATAAGACCGCATTGCGGTGAGCCTGAAAAATTCAATTACGAGTTTAAAATTATTTGTGGGCAATTGTGTCTTTTTCCCTCAATCCAATTTGTAAATCCACAACATAAATCACCAGTTAGGGCATTATTTGCCCATCTTCTCCAACTTTTCTCTCAAGCAAACCCTATCCCTTCCCCAAGGACAAAAATTTACCTCCTTTCTCAAGTAATCTTTAATTCAAGCTCTCTAAGTCCAAGAAACTTCAAGAAAACTTCAAGACTAGGGTTTCTTTCCCGATATTTGGAAACTTAAGGTACGTGGGTCTATACTAAATCTTATGGGAATAGGTTTTATGATTTTTACAATCTTTAAATTTATATATGTATATATATGTAATGTGTTTTGAGAAATTGTTTTAAGTGTATGCATCATGGACCCAATTCGATGAAAGTATGTAATTGTCATGGGGGTTTTCCAGAAGATTGATTTATAATATCATGCATATGTGATTTGAGTTTGAAAAGTGATTTATGAATGTGATTTGTGAAATCCCCTTTCCCTATGATGAAATTTATGGACTTTGCATTGCATGAATTGTGTATTGTTTTGAGACCATAATTTAAGAGCCCCTTTTTGATCATGAGATTCATGTATAACCAATGTTGGGGCTGGTTTATGAATGATGACAAATCCTTAAGTTTTAAATGTCTCCTTAACCATTATGCATGCGTTGAATAAATTGAATAGTCACCATGTATTAATGTTTTGTAAAGAGAATAGAATTGCATAAGTTTCTTGTGATTTTTAAATAAGAATTGTCTTATAATGTTTAAATGTTTTGGTGGTCCAATAACATATTTTTGGATGGAGAGACTATGACATGATATTATATGGCTTATAAGACTTGCAAGTCTTGGTATGACCATACCAATTCAGAAACATGCCATAACAGACTCAAACTAGAAAAGATTACTGACTTTTTAGACTTCATACCATATTTTGAGAAATATGCATGTTTTAAAGGACTACAAATGGTCTTAAAGAGAGTTAGATGGTTACCCGAAGAAGGCATTTGAGTGTAAGGGCTCATTGCTGGAAATCGAGTTTTGTCGATTTGGGAGACATAATTGGCTAAGGCCATTGTATACTTGTCCTTGAGACACTGGTATACTAAACTAGTATGTAGGACCCCTATCCTTGCAGTAAAATTGGATGTGGGAGCTTGGCCGATGAGTTAATAGTGGACCCATATAGCCCGTAGGTACTAGACTTGTAGGGTGTACCATCTAGCTCAGAAGTAAGACAAAGAGTTGAGTAGAGATTCATACATATGTTTGAAACCTATTGATTATGCCCATGTATTTTCAAATGTTTTATGAGACATGTTTTTATGAAATGCTCTCACTTATGTTGTATATCAGTATTTTGTTTTTGATTGTTTTACGTACAAGTATATTTGTATTGACCCCTATATTTCAGGATTTGAGGCTCAGTCCCGTGGTCCTACTAAGCAATATGATCGTTGTCAGACATTGGAGTTGGTGAGCCTCTCTTATTTCGAAAGGCCTTGTTTCATATGATGTCTCATTTGGTTTTAGTTCATGGTCCGACCGAGGGCCTTGTCCCGGTTTAAAAAAATTGTTGTTTTCAGTTTAGTTAAGATTTCACAAACTTATTGTAGATGGTTTTTGGGGTCTTTCTGAACTTACTTATCGCATTGTTAAGTTGCCATAATAAGATGACCATGTTTCCACTTTACTTCTGTATTATGATAAGTTAGATGAATTATGCATATGATTACAAGTTAAGAGGGCTCTCGAGCCTTCACAGTTTAGGATACCCATTGCAGCCAGGGCCTCAGCTTGGGTCGTGACATGCTTGGTATCAGAGCACGGTTCATGGTCTCAGGGTGTCTGCGAAGTTGTGTTGGGTAGATTCCCTTTTATGGGTGTATAGCGCGCCACACTTATAAGGAGAAAGCTTCTAGGAATTTAGGAATGTTTCACTTTTCTTCATGTTCTAGATTGTGCCATTGTGTTTTCCATTTGGAAGTTATCCAGATTCCTTCTTAACTCGGATTTTTATTAACTATGTCTCATTGTTGAGTCGATTTAAGTGCAGAATCTTAGAGTTTAAATGAGGTGGTCCCTTCTAATTGAGATATAAAAGATTATGAAATTGCACAATGACTTGAGAGGAGTCCATAAGTTCTTTAAAGTGTATTGATTTAAGTTTACACCCTTATCTACATCAGTCGTAAGTTTGAGCCTGGGGTATGAAGTGTATTCAGTCCCTTTCAAAATTTTTGTTCTAGATGCCATGCTTAAGGATAGTGATATATGTCAGAATGTTGGAACAACATTTCCACCCGAGTAGTAGTATTTGTTAAGGTGTCATACCCTATTGGTAGTAAGATGATCCCGAAGTAACTAAAATGAAGTCACAAGGTTAAAAGGTAGGGTGAGGGTGACTTTTGTGTGAATAAGTAGTTTGAGTTGTATAACCCTTGAGTAAGGGGTGGGTTGCTCTTTTATGGTGATTGGCCAATATTGTAGCAAAAAATTTTAGAGTGTATGGTAGTCGGTGTAGGAAGTGTCTAGCTATGATTGCTATTCATTCAAAATAGGGAAAGATCTCAGAATGGATAGTTGTGGTGGTCGTAGAAATTATTTTAAGGTTGTGAATGGAATTGGGTAGATTAGCCAATAAGTAATGGGTAGAGACTCATTGGCGTAAGTGGAATTTGAAGGTAGTCTAAATGTATGCTTGGGTAAGTAAGTATGATGTGAGAAAGTAGAATATGTAGATAAGATCGTAATGGGTTATAAGATTAAGGTCGACTATGTATATTATGTGACTTTACCCCCCTTGACTTTCTTTTCTTTAGTAGTTGTAAACTAGTACTACACGTGAGAAGGTGTGTAGTGGATTTTCAGGTGTAGTAGTAATGTCATGGAAGTGATGTGATTGTAGGTAGTAGTTAAGTGAAATGAGGTATTTGGGTTGATTTCCCAATTTGATGGACTAGTATAATATTTGGTATGCTTCGTCCGTGGTACATGATAGATGCTAGACTATAAGCTTGAACTTTAGATGTGGATGGTGGTGATAAAAATAGTAGCTTAAGATTAATGATGCATGTTTTGTGGGACTAAGTAGTAGGCTTGGTTTAATGTGTGCAATAGCCTAGATTGGCAACTTGTGGAATAATAAGTGGAGAATTTTGATGTACATATATACGCATAAGAACAAGAGTACAACAATGAATTGTAGTTGAATCATTAAGTGGATAAGAGCATGAGTATATAATGATAAGTTGGCCCCTCAGGTAGCATGTTGTTAGATAAGGTTTTATATGTATAAGTTTCATGTATACCTAGTACACATTCTTGAATTTGGTAGTACGGAGAAGTCTTTGGAGTTGTTGTATGGTGTTCTTTACAGTTAAACTGAGCAAATTGAGGTAGGCAATATGCGTCTTCGGTATAATTTTACAAATTTTATTAAAATTATAAGTATGTGAGTTGAGGTCTAATGTTGGCGTGTTAAGTAGTAGAGAATTAATTATTATGTGATACGGAGTCTGGATGTGTATGCTTATGAGATTGGGAGTGATAGGGTGATGGCTATAGAGTCTAGCAAAAGTTATGAGTAGCATTTCCAGAAAATAATGCCTTTAGAGTATAGTTTATCTGGGGTGGGGGAGGGGAGTTTAGCATTTATATGTATGGTGATACTCCATTATGTTCAGGGTTGTGCTTGTAGACTTAATATGAAGATATGTCCTCAAGTCTAGGATTGTGACTTTGATCTAAGGGAGAGATGATGAATTAAGGTAGTTTCTAAATTTTCTTGAGGTGTCAGTGCCAGGAAAAAGTCATGATAAAATCTTTTCTTATTCAAGCAAGATCCTCCTACTTCAATTTAATGAGGATATTCTACCAATGTATTATGTATTAAAGTCATGCCTATGCACAAGGTCTCAGTTTTTATACAACTTATGTTATGATATGACCTCTAAACTAGAAGCAATGATGTCTCAGTAACCCTATCTTTCAAGTATCAAAGCCTTATGTTATATTGCTCATGATCCGTAAAAAAATCCATGTCTCACATCATGCTTGAACCTAAGAAAATATGTTTCTGTATGTCACCAAATCATTCTATGTCGGGTTTAGCCAAAGTGATAAAGTTTATGCAAACTCATGAGTATCTCATCTCTGAAAATGAGAAGCAATAACTTTAAGTGGCAATCCTTGTCTCAGTCATTGACCCCTTGAGTTACGCCTTTATGTTATACCTCTCGTGATATATGCTCACATTTTTTCATTGTGCCCAGTCCTAAGAACTCATGTTGTGTAGGTTTACGTCCAAACGACTCTCTTTTTGTGATCCATACACTTGATATATGGAGAACTTCATGTCTATTATATTGTATCTTTATCACATATCCCACCTAGAGTAGTGCAATAAGTATATGGTATAATTGAATAGTGTTACTCTCTTTCTTGATGCAAATGCTCGAGTCCCTCAATGACCCCCCAAATGATAGTATGATAGTAGTTATGGAAGAGTAGTACTGACTTAGGAAGGGGGAGTAGATGTTCTTGAAATTGATTTTTTTTCTTATATGATTTCCTTAGCTATGGTTATAGGTGATGGGGGAAAGAAAGAGGTGGACTTTCATTATTTGAAATAGTTGGGAAGGAGGTATGTGGCAAAAATATTTGTGAGAGTGATTGAAATTGTTGGTTTTGGTGGGAAATTATTGGTTTTGGTGGGAGATCCATAAAGTGGGTGTAGTAATGATAGGTTTGAATGTTTTGGTTGATGAAAACATAAACCAATGTGTTATGTGGTTAGTACTCCCTGAATTAAAATTTAAGTGTGTTTGATGGTAGTGATAAGATGAAATAATATTCTTCATGGGATGTAGAGTACAGGGTCCCGTAGCTTAAGCTAGCACCTCTTTTCTTTGAGTTAGGTTTCAACATAGAAGTACCATGTAGTGGGACTCAAACTCTTGTGGTTAGATATATGATGGTAGAAATGTAAGATGGAAAGGACAAAGAATGTTATTTAATATTGGGACATAGCCGAGTAGTGCCTTTAAGTTTAAGTTTATTCGTTTGTATCATGTAAGGTAGAGAATGCTTCTATCCCTATCTCCCGTGAAATCTCATCTCATGATTTTACCGATGTTAATCAGGCCTATTATCACCAAATTAACTCATTCCTTACATTGTGATGATTATGATTCATATAACTCATGTGCAAGATCATCTCTATGTAAGGTTTCATTACCTCATGCTTCGTGCTTGCGCGTTTCACTAGGGGTTATCATGAAGCTCTGTTGACGCCTTTGTATATTTAGTTGAGGAAAGAAGTTCAGTGCGAGGTTACGTTCTTTATTTAATACTTTTAGAGCTTCAAAAAGTTCCTACCCATCATTCGGGGACGAATGATCCCATGGGAGAGATAATATAACACCCTGCTCTTTCGGGCTAAAGTTAAACTGTCATTCCTATGTTTATGGATCCGAACTGTAATACCCTGTACTATTCTTAGATTAACTCAATTTTTAGTTGCATGCTTAAGGGGCTTATGGCTAGAAACTTTCACTAAGTGTTGGGGGCTTAGTTATCTTCAAGACCCCTAAATTTTGAGGATTTCTATTTTGATCTTCCCGACCTCGAGGTGATAATTTTTAAGTTAATTCAAGTTTAGGGATGTAAGAAGTATTTCTCAGGGAAGTTTTAGATTTTTTGGACAAGGTTTGGCTCACGTTTGGATCATGAATCCAGCAAGTCACCGCGATAAGGTTGCGTCTTAGTGACATTCCCTTTGGTGCGTACATTGCATTGCAGTGAAGGTGTTGTCATCCTGTTCTTGATTCGCAATTTTAATTCATGTTTCATGATCTTTATCTTAGTATGTGAGGTGCTTATTAGGTGAAAAATGCTCATAGAGAGCCTTTGATTCGTTCAAAGTTTGGTATTCGATTCTACAAGGGTCAACTTTTAACATGTATAACTTTTTATATATGTAGAATTTATCAGCTCAAGACCCACCAAATTGTAGATAAATGAATTATCTTTCCAACTATTCCAATTTTGTCGTAATCCTATACTCGATGAAATGTTATGATCACTTCCGTCAGAACTAGTAAGCTACCGCGATAAGACCACTTTACAGTGAGCCTGAAAAATGCAGTTACGAGTTTAAAATTTCCTAAGGGTCAATTGTTTCTTTTTCCCTCAATCTAATTTG